>JASAUF010000673.1:13273806-15785112 GCA_030180095.1 Magnolia changhungtana
CCTATAACCCATAACCTAGACTTAAACCTATAACCTAACCTTAACCTAAACCTAAACCATACCCTATAACTTAAAACCTTAACCTAAACAAAAAAACCTAAATGTATTCTCAAATCACTAAACCGAAACCTACACCTAATCCTAATCTCAACTCCTAACCTAAACCTAAACCTAAACTTGAAAACCTAAACCCGATCCGAAACCGATTTCCAAACCTAAACCTTAACCAATTCTCAATTTCCCTAAACCTATAGCTTTTAACCTAAACAAAACCAAAACCAAAACCTACGACCTAAAACCTTAACCTAAACTAATAACCTATAACCTAACCTTAACCGATCACTTAAAACCTAAACCTAAACCTAAAACCTAAATGTATTCTCAAATCCCTAAACCTAAACCTCACACCTAATTCTAATCTCAACTCCCTAACCTAAACCTAAACATAAACTTGGAAACCCAAACCTAAACCCGTTCCCAAACCCATGACCGATTTCTTAAACCTAAACCTTAACCTATTCTCAATTCCCTAAACCTATAGCTTATAACCTAAACCTAAACCTTAACCTTAACCTAAACCTATAACCCATAACCTAAACCTAAAACGTAAATGTATTCCCAAATCCCTGAACCTAAACCTACACCTAATCCCAATCTCAATTCTATAACCTAAATCTAAACCTAAACTTGAAAACCCAAACCCAAACCCGATCTCGAACCCAAACCCGATTTCCCAAACCTAAACCTTAACCTATTCTCAATTCCCTAAACATATAGCCGAAAACCTAAACCTATACCTAAACCTTAACCTAAACCTAAACTTGAACCTATAACCTAAACCTAAACCTAAAACCTAAATATATTCTCAAATCCCTAAACCTAAGCTTCACACCTAATCCTAATCTTATCTCCCTAACCGAAACCTAAACCTAAACTTGAAAACCCAAACTTAAACCCGATCCCTAACCCGAACCCGATTTCCTAAACCAAAACCTTAACCTATTCTCAATTTCCTAAACCTATAGCTTATAACCTAAACATAAACCTTAGCCTATAACCTATAACCTAAACCTAAACCTAAAACCTAAAAGTATTCTCAAATCCCTAAACCTAAACCTACACCTAATTCTAATCTTAACTCCCTAACCTAAACCTAAGCCTAAACTTTAAAAACCAAACCTAAACCCTAACCCGAACCCAAACCCGATTTCGTGAACCTAAACCTTAACCTATTCTCAATTCCCTAAACCTATAGCCTATAACCTAAACCTAAACCTAAACCTTAACCTAAACCTAAACCTATAACCTATAACCTAAACCTAAACCTAAAACCTAAATGTATTCTCAAATCCCTAAACCTAAACCTACACTAATCCTAATCTCAACTCAGTAACCTAAACCTAAACCTAAACTTGAAAACCTAAACCTAAACCCGATCCCAACCCGAACCCGATTTCCTAAACCTAAACCTTAACCTATTCTCAATTCCCTAAACCTATAGCTTATAACCTAAACCTTAACCTAAACCTAAACCTATAACCTATAACCTAAACCTAAACCTAAAACCTAAATGTATTCTCAAATCCCTAAACCTAAACCTACACCTAATCCTAATCTCAACTCCTAACCTAAACCTAAACCTAAACTTGAAAACCCAAACCTAAACCCGATCTCGAACCTGAACCCGATTTCCTAAACCTAAACCTTAACCTACTCTCAATTCCCTAAACCTATACCTTATATCCTTAACCTAAGCCTAAACCTTAACCTAAACCTAAACTTAAACATATAACCTATAACCTAAACCTAAACCTAAAACCTAAATGTATTCCCAAATCCCTAAACCTAAACATACACATGATCCTAATCTCAACTCCCTAACCTAAACCTAAACCTAAACTTGAAAACCCAAACCTAAACCCGTTCCCGAACCCGAACCTGATTTCCTAAATCTAAACCTTAGCCTATTATCAATTCCCTAAACCTATAGATTATAACTTAAACCTAAACCTAAACCTATAACCTTAACCTAAAGCAAAACCTATGACCTAAAACCCTATCCTATAACCCATAACCTAGACTTAAACCTATAACCTAACCTTAACCTAAACCTAAAACCATACCCTATAACCTAAAACCTTAACCTAAACAAAAAAAAACCTAAATGTATTCTCAAATCACTAAACCGAAACCTACACCTAATCCTAATCTCAACTCCCTAACCTAAACCTAAACCTAAACTTGAAAACCTAAACCCGATCCTGAAACCGATTTCCAAAACCTAAACCTTAACCAATTCTCAATTCCCTAAACCTATAGCTTTTAACCTAAACAAAAACCAAAACCAAAACCTACGACCTAAAACCTTAACCTAAACTAATAACCTATAACCTAACCTTAACCGATCACTTAAAACCTAAACTTAAACCTAAAACCTAAATGTATTCTCAAATCCCTAAACCTAAACCTACACCTAATTCTAATCTCAACTCTCTAACCTAAACCTAAACATAAACTTGAAAACCCAAACCTAAACCCGTTCCCAAACCCATGACCGATTTCTTAAACCTAAACCTTAACCTATTCTCAATTCCCTAAACCTATAGCTTATAACCTAAACCTAAACCTTAACCTTAACCTAAACCTAAAACGTAAATGTATTCCCAGATCCCTGAACCTAAACCTACACCTAATCCTAACCTCAACTCCGTAACCTAAGCCTAAACCTAAACTTGAAAACCCAAACCTAAACCCGATCCCGAACCTGAACCCGATTTCCTAAACCTAAACCTTAACCTATTCTCAATTCCCATAACCTATAGCTTATAACCTAAACCTTAACCTAAACCTAAACCTATAACCTATAACCTAAACCTAAACCTAAAACCTAAATGTATTCTCAAATCCCTAAACCTAAACCTACACCTAATCCTAATCTTAACTCCGTAACCTAAACCTAAACCTAAACTTGAAAACCTAAACCTAAACCTGATCCCGAACCTGAACCAGATTTCCTAAACCTAAACCTTAACCTATTCTCAATTCCCTAAACCTATAGCTTATAACCTAAACCTTAACCTAAACCTTAACCTAAACCTAAACCTATAACCTATAACCTAAACCTAAACCTAAAACCTAAATGTATTCTCAAATCCCTAAACCTAAACCTACACCTAATCCTAATCTCAACTCCGTAACCTAAACCTAAACCTAAACTTGAAAACCTAAACCTAAACCCGATCCCGAACCCGAACCCAATTTCCTAAACCTAAACCTTAACCTATTCTCAATTCCCTAAACCTATAGCTTATAACCTAAACCTTAACCTAAACCTAAACCTATAACCTATAACCTAAACCTAAACCTAAAACCTAAATGTATTCTCAAATCCCTAAACCTAAACCTACACCTAATCCTAATCTCAACTCCGTAACCTAAACCTAAACCTAAACTTGAAAACCCAAACCTAAACCCGATCTCGAACCCGAACCCGATTTCCTAAACCTAAACCTTAAGCTACTCTCAATTCCCTAAACCTATACCTTTTATCCTTAACCTAAGCCTAAACCTTAACCTAAACCTAAACTTAAACATATAACCTATAACCTAAACCTAAACCTAAAACCTAAATGTATTCCCAAATCCCTAAACCTAAACATACACCTAATTCTAATCTCAACTCCCTAACCTAAACCTAAACCTAAACTTGAAAACCCAAACCTAAACCCGTTCCCGAACCCGAACCCGATTTCTAAATCTAAACCTTAGCCTATTATCAATTCCCTAAACCTATAGATTATAACTTAAACCTAAACCTAAACCTATAACCTTAACCTAAAGTAAAACCTATGACCTAAAACCCTATCCTATAACCCATAACCTAGACTTAAACCTATAACCTAACCTTAACCTAAACCTAAAACCATAACCTATAACCTAAAACCTTAACTTAAACAAAAAAAACCTAAATGTATTCTCAAATCACTAAACCTAAACCTACACCTAATCCTAATCTCAACTCCCTAACCTAAACCTAAACCTAAACTTGAAAACCTAAACCCGATCCGAAACCGATTTCTAAAACCTAAAGCTTAACCAATTCTCAATTCCAAACCTATAGCTTTTAACCTAAACAACAACCAAAACCAAAACCTACGACCTAAAACCTTAACCTAAACTTATAACCTATAACCTAACCTTAACCTAAACATTAACCGATCACCTAAAACCTAAACCTAAACCTAAAACCTAAATGTATTCTCAAATCCCTAAACCTAAACCTACACCTAATTCTAATCTCAACTCCCTAACCTAAACCTAAACCTAAACTTGGAAACCCAAACCCTAAACCCGTTCCCAAACCAGTAACCGATTTCTTAAACCTAAACCTTAACCTATTCTCAATTCCCTAAACCTATAGCTTATAACCTAAACCTAAACCTTAACCTTAACCTAAACCTATAACCCATAACCTAAACCTAAAACGTAAATGTATTCCCGATACCCGAACATAAACCTATACCTAATTCGAATCTCAATTTCAGAACCTAAACCTAAACCTAAACTTGAAAACCCAAACCTAAACCCGATCCCGAACCCAAACCCGATTTCACAAACCTAAACCTTAACCTATTCTCAATTCCCTAAACATATAGCCGAAAACCTAAACCTATACCTAAACCTTAACCTAAACCTAAACTAGAACCTATAACCTATAACCTATAACCTAAACCTAAACCTAAAACCTAAATATATTCTCAAATCCCTAAACCTAAGCCTACACCTAATCCTAATCTTATCACCCTAAATCAAACCTAAACCTAAACTTGAAAACCCAAACTTAAACCCGATCCCTAACCCGAACCCAATTTCCTAAACCAAAACCTTAACTTATTCTCAATTCCCTAAACCTATAGCTTATAACCTAAAGATAAACCTTAGCCTATAACCCATAACCTAAACCGAAACCTAAAACCTAAATGTATTCTCAAATCCCTAAACTAAACCTACACCTAATCTAATCACAACTCCCTAACCTAAACCTAAACCTAAACTTGAAAACCCAAACCTAAACCCGATCCGAACCGAACCCGATTTCCTAAATCTAAACATTAACCTATTTTTTGATCACCTAAACCTATAGATTATAACCAAAACCTAAACCTCGAACCTATAACCTTAACCTAAACTAAAACCTATGACCTAAAGCCTTAACCTATAACCTATAACCTAAACTTAAACCTATAACCTACCTAAACCTAAACCTAAAACCAGTAACCTATAACCTAAAACATAAACCTAAACCTAAAACCTAAATGTACTTCTCCAATCCCTAAACCTAAACCTACACCTAATCCTAATCTCAACTCCTAACCTAAACCTAAACCTAAACTTACAAACCTAAACCCGATCACGAACCCGATTTCCAAAACCTAAACCTTAACCTATTCTCAATTCCTAAACCTATTGCTTATAAAATAAACCTAAACCTAAACCTAAACCTTAAGCTAAACCTATAACCATAACCTAAACCAAAACCTATGACCTAAAACCTTAACCTAAACTTATAACCTATAACCTAACCTTAACCTAAAAATAAAACCTAAACCTTAACCTATCACCTAAAACCTAAACCTAAATGTATTCTCAAATCCTAAAACTAAACCAACACCTAATTCTAATCTCAACTCCCTATCCTAAACCTAAACCTAAACTTGAAAACCCAAACCCGATTTCTTAAACCTAAACCTTAACCTATTCTCAATTCCCTAAACCTATAGCTTATAACCTAAACCTAAACCTAAACCTTAACCTAAACCTAAACCTATAACCTACAACCAAAACCTAAACCTAAAACCTAAATGTATTCTCAAATCCCTAAACCTAAACCACACCTAATCCTAATCTCTACTCCCTAACCTAAACCTAAAGCTAAACTTGAAAATCCAAACCTAAACACGATCCGAGTCCGAACCCAATTTTCGAAGCTAACCTTAACCTATTCTCAATTCCCTAAACCTATAGCTTGTAACCTAAACCTAAACCTAAAAGTTAACCTAAACCTAAACATAAACCTATAACATATAACTTAAACGTAAACCTAAAACCTACATGTATTCTCAAATCCCTAAACCTAAACATACAACTAATCATAATCTCAACTCCCTAACCTAAACCTAAACCTAAACTTGAAAACCCAATCCTAAACCCGATCCGAAACCAAACCCGATTTCCTACACCTAAACCTTAACCTATTCTCAATTCCCTAAACCTATAGCTTATAACCTAAACCTAAATCATAACCTAAACCTAATCCTAAACCTTAACCTAAACCTATAACCTTAACATAAACCAAAACCTATGACCTAAAACCTTGACCTAAACTTATAACTTATAACCTATAACCTAACATTAACCTAAACCTAAAACCTAAATGTATTCTCAAATTCCTAAACCTAAACCTACACCAAATTCTAATCCCAATTCCCTAACCTAAACCTAAACCTAAAACCTAAACCTTAACGTATCACCAAAAACCAAAACCTAAACCTAAACCTAAATGTATTCTCAAATCCTTAAACCTAAACCTACACCTAATTCTAATCTCAATTCCTTAACCTAAACCTAAACCTAAACTTGAAAATTCAAGCCTAAACCCATTCCGAACCCGAACCCGATTTCCCAAACCTAAACCTTAACCTATTCTCAATTCCCTAAACCTATAGCTTATAACCGAAACTTAAACCTAAACCTAAACCTAAACCTAAACTTAAACCTATAACCTAAACCTAAACCTAAAACCTAAATGTATTCTCGAATCCCTAAACCTAAACCTACACCTAATTCTAATCTCAACTCCCAACCCTAAACCTAAACCTAAACTTGAAAACCCAAACTTAAACCCTATCTCGAACCCGAACCCGATTTCGTAAACCTAAACCTTAACCTATTCTCAATTCCCAAAACCTATAGCTTATAACCTAAACTTAAACCTAAACTTGAAAACCCAAACCTAAACCCAATCTCGAACCCGAACCCAATTTCCTAAACCAAAACCTTAACCTATTATCAATTCCCTAAACCTATAACCTAAACCCTAAACCTAAATCTAAACCTTAAGCTAAACCTAAGCTTAAACCAATAACCTATAACATAATCCTAAACCTAAAACCTAAATGTATTCTCGAAGCCCTAAACTTAAACCTACACTAATTCCTAATCTCAATTGCCTAACCTAAACCTAAACCTAAACTTGAAAACCCAAACCTAGACCCGATCCCAAACCCGAACCCGATTTCCTAAACCTAAACCTTAACCTATTCTCATTCCCTAAACCTATGGCTTATAACCTAAAACTCAACATAACCTAACCCTAAACCAAAACCGAACCTAAACCTATAACCTTAACCTAAACCAAAACCTATGACCTAAAACCTTAACCTAAACTTATAACCTATAACCTAACCTAAACTTAAGCCTAAACCCTAAACCTTAACATATCACCTAAAACCTAAATGTATTCTCAAATCCCTAAACCTAAACCTACACCTAATTCTAATCTCAACTCCCTAACCTAAACCTAAACCTAAACTTGAAAACCCAAACCTAAACCCGATCCCGAACCCGAACCCGATTTCCTAAACCTAAACCTTAACCTATACTCAATTTCTAAACATATAACTTATAACCTAAACCTAAACCTTAACTTATAACCTATAACCTAAACCTAAACCTACAATCGAAATGTATTCTCAAATCCCTAAACTTAAACCTACAGTTAATCCTAATCTCAAGTCCCCGACCTAAACCTAAACCTAAACTTGAAAACCTAAACCCAATCTCGAACCCATTTTCAAAACCAAAACCTTAACCTATTCTTAATTCCCTAAACTCGTAGCTTACAACCTAAACCTAAACCTAAACCTAAACCTTAAGCTAAACCTATAACCTTAACCTAAACCAAAACCTATGACCTAAAACCTTAACCTAACACCTAACCTTAACCTAAACCTAAAACCTAAACCTTAGCCTATCACCTAAAACCTAAACCTAAACCTAAAACCTAAATGTATTCTCAAATCCCTAAACTTAAACCTACACCTAATTCTAATCTTAACTCCCTAACCTAAATCTAAACCTAAACTAGAAAACCCAAACTTAGGCCAGTCCCGAACCCGATCCCAAATCTGATTTCTTAAACCTAAACCTTAACCTGTTCTCAATTCCCCAAACCTATAGCTTATAACCTAAACCTAAACTTAAACCATAACCATAACCTAAACCTATAACCTAAACCTAAACTTAAAACCAAAATGTATTCTCAAATCCCTAAACCTAAACCTACACCTAATCCTAATCTCAACTCCCTAACCTAAACCGAACCTAAACTTGAAAACCCAAACCTAAACCCGATCCCGAACCCGAACACGATTTCCTAAACCTAAACCTTAACTTATTCTCAATTCCATAAACCTATAGCTTATATCCTAAACCTAAACCTAAACCTAAACTTAAACATATAACCGACAACCTAAACCTAAACCTAAAACCTAAATGTATTACCAAATCCCTAAACCTAAACCTACACCTAATCCTAATCTTAACCCCTAACCTAAACCTAAACCTAAACTTGAGAACCCAAACCTAAACCAGATCCGAACCCAAACCCGATTTCCTAAACCAAAACCTTAACCTATTCTCAATTCCTTAAACCTATAGCTTATAACCTAAACCTCAATCGAAACCTAAACCTAAAACCTAAATGTATTCTCAAATCCCTAAACCAAAACCTACATGTAATCCTAATCTCAACTCCCTAACCTAAACATAAACCTAAACTTGAAAACCCAAACATAAACCTGATCCCGAACTCGAACCCGATTTCATAAACCTAAACTTTAACCTATTCTCAATTCCCTATACCTATATCTTATAACCTAAACCTAAATCTTGACCTAAACATAAACCTAAACATTAACCTAAACCAAAACCGATGACCTAAAACCTTAACCTAAACTTATAACCGATAAGTTAACCTTAACATAAACCTAAACCCTAAACCTTAACCTATCACCTAAAACCTAACCTAAACCTAAACCTAAACCCTAAACCTTAACCTATAACCTAAATCCTAAACCTAAACCTAAAACCTAAATGTATTCTCAATTTCCCTAAACCTAAACCTAGACATATTTCTAATCTCCATTTCCTAACCTAAATCTAAACCTAAACTTGAAAACCCAAACCTAAACCCGTTCTTGAACCCAAACCCGATTTCCCAAACCTCAACCTTAACCTATTCTCAATTCCCTAAACCTATAGCTTATTTGCTAAACTTAAACCTAAACCTAAACATAAACCTAAAGTTAAACCTATAACCTAAACGTAAATGTATTCTCAAATCCCTAAACCTAAACCTACACCTAATTCTAATCTCAACTCCCTAACCTAAACCCAAACCTAAACTTGAAAACCCAAACCTAAACCCTATCCCGAACCCGAACCCGAACCCGATTTCTTAAATCTAAACCTTAACCTATTCTATATTCCCTAAACCTATAGCTTATAACCTAAACCTAAACCAAAACCTAAACCTAAAACTATAACCTAAACCTAAACCTAAAACCTAAATGTATTCACAAATCCCTAAACCTAAACCTACACCTAATTCTAATCTCAACTCACTAACCTAAACCTAAACCTAAACTTGAAAATCCAAACCTAAACCTTATCCGAACCCGAACCCGATTTTTAAACCTAAACCTTAACCTATTCTCAATTCCCCTAAACCTATACCTTATAACCTAAAACTAAACCTAAACCTAAACCTATTCTCAATTCCCTAAACCTATACCTTATAACCTAAAACTAAACCTAAACCTAAACCTTAACCTAATCCTAAACCTATAACCTATAACCTAAACCTAAACCTAAAACCTAAATGTATTCTTAAATCCGTAAACCTAAACCTAAACCTAATCCTAATCTCGGCTCTCTAACCTAAACCTAAACCTAAACTTGAAAACCAGAGCTAAACTCGATCTCGAAACAGGACCCAATTTCCTAAATCTAAACATTAACCTATTCTCAATTCCCTTTACCTATAGCCTAAAACCTAAACCTAAACCTAAACCTAAACTTAAACATATAATCTAAACTTAAACCTAAAACCTAAATGTATTCTCAAAGCCCTAAACCTAAACCTACACCAATTCCTGATCTCAAGACCCTAACCTAAACCTAAACATAAAGTTGAAAACCCAAACCTAAACCCGAACCCAATTTCCTAAACCTAAACCTTAACCTATTCTCAATTCCCTAAACCTATAGCTTATAAGCTAAACCTCAATCTTAACCTAAACCTAAACCTAAACCTTAACCTAAACCTATAACCTTAGCATAAACTAAAACCTATGACCTAAAACCTTAACCTAAACTTATAACCTATAACCTAACCTAAACCTAAACCTAAACCCTAAACCTTAATATATCACCTAAAACCTAAACCTAAACATAAAACCTAAATGTATTCTCAAATCCCTAAACCTAAACCTACACCTAATTCTAATTGCAACTCCCAAACCTAAACCTAAACCTAAACTTGAAAACTCAAACCTAAACCCGATCCCGAACCCAATTTCTTAAACCTAAACCTTAACCTATTCTCAATTCCCTAAACCTATAGCTTGTAACCTAAACCTAAACCTAAACCTTAACCTAAACCTAAACCTATAACCTATAACCTAAATGTATTCTCAAATCCCTAAACCTAAACCTACTCCTAATTCTAATCTCAACTCCCTAACCTAAATCTAAACTTAAACTTGAAAATCCAAACCTAAACCCAATCCCAAACCCGAACCCGCACCCGATTTCTTAAACTTAAACCTTAACATATTCTCAATTCCCTAAATCTATAGTTTATAACCTAAACTTAAACCTAAACCTAAACCTAAACCTAAACTTAAACACCGTAACCTAAACCTAAACCTAAAACCTAAATGTATTGTCAAATCCCTAAACCTAAACCTACACATAATTTTAATCTCAACTAAATAACCAAAACCTAAACCTAAACTTGAAAACCCAAACATAAACCTTATCCCGAACCCGAACCCGATTTCTTAAACCTAAACCTTAACCCATTCGCAATTCCCTAAACCTATAGCTTATAACCTAAACCTAAACCTAAACCTAATTCTAAACCTATAACCTATAACCTAAACCTAAACCTAAAACCTAAATATATTCTCAAATCCCTAAACCTAAGCCTACACCTAATCCTAATCTCGACTCCCTAACCTAAACCTAAACCAAAACTTGAAAACCCAAACCTAAACTCGATCCCGAAACTGGTCCCGATTTCCTAAACCTCAACATTAACCTATTCTCAATTCTCCAAACCTATAGCCTAAAACCTAAACCTAAACCTAAACCTTAACCTAAACCTAAACTTAAACCTATAGCCTAAACCTTAACCTAAAGCCTAAATGTATTCTCAAAGCCCTAAACCTAACCCTACACCAATTCCTAATCTCAAGACCCTAACCTAAACCTAAACCTAAAGTTGAAAACCCAAACCTAAACCCGATCCCGAACTCAACTCGATTTCCTAAACCTAAACCTTAATCTATTCTTAATTCCCTAAACCTATAGCCAAAAACCTAAACCTAAACCTTAACCTAAACCTAAACTTAAACCTATAACCTATAACCTAAACCTAAACCCCTATAACCTAACCTAAACCTAAACCTAAACCCTAAACCTTAACATATCACCTAAAACCTAGACCCAAACCTAAAACCTAAACGTATTCTCAAATTCCTAAACCTAAACCTACACCTAATTTGAATCTCAACTCCCTAACCTAAAAACAAAACCTAAACTTGAAACCCAAACCTAAACCCGATCTTGAACCCAAACCCGATTTCATAAACCTAAACCTTAACCTATTCTCAATTCCCTAAACCTATAGCCTATAACCTAAACCTAAACCTAAACCTTAACCTATAACCTATAACCTAAACATAAACCTAAAACCTAAATGTATTCTCAAATCCCTAAACCTAAACCTACGCCTAATTCTAATCTCAACTCCCTAACCTAAAGCTAAAGCTAAACTTGAAAACCTTAACAAAAAACCGATCCCGAACCCGAACCCGATTTCATAATCCTAAACCTTAACCTATTCTCAATTCCCTAAACTGATAGCTTATAACCTAAACCTTAACCTTAACCTATAACCTATACCTATGACCTAAAACCTTAACCTGTAACCTATAACCTAAACTTAAAGCTATAACCTAACCTTAACCTAAACCTAAAACCATAACCTATAACTTAAAACCTAAATCTAAACCTAAAACCTAAATGTATTCTCAAATCCCTAAACCTAAACCAACACCTAATCCTAATCTCAACTACCTAACCTAAACCTAAAATTAAACTTGAAAACCTAAACCGAATCCCGAACCCGATTTCCAAAACCTAAACCTTAACCTATTCTCAATTCCCTAGACCTATAGCTTATTACCTAAACCTAAACCTAAACCTAAAACTTAAGTTAAACCTATAACCTTAACCAAAACCAAAACATATGACCTAAAACCTTAACCTAAACTTATAACCTATAACCTAACCTTAACCTAAATCTAAAACCTAAACCTTAACCTATCACCTAAAATCGAAACCTAAACGTAAAACCTAAATGTATTCTCAAATCCCTAAACTTAAACCTACACCTAATTCTAAACTCAACTCCCTAACCTAAACCTTAACCTAAACCTAAACCTATAACCTATAACCTAAACCTAAACCTAAACCTAAATGTATTCTCAAATCCCTAAACCTAAACCTACACCTAATTCTAATCTCAACTCCCTAACCTAAACCTAAACCTAAACTTGAAAACCCAAACCTAAACCCGATCCCGAACCGAACCCAAACTTGATTTCTTAAAACTAAACCTACCTATTCTCAATTCCCTAAACCTATAGCTTATAACCTAAACCTAAACCTAAACCTTAACCTAAACCTAGAACTATAACCTATAACCTAAACCTAAACCTAAAACGTTAATGTATTCTTAAATCCCTAAACCTAAACCTACACCTAATCCTAATCTCAACTCCCTAACCTGAACCTAAACCTAAACTTGAAAACCCAAACCTAAACCCGATCCCGAACCCGAACTCGAACCCGATTTCCTAAACTTAAACCTTAACCTATTCTCAATTACCGAAACCTATAGCTTATAACCTAAACCTTAACCTAAACCTAAACTTAAACCTATAACCTATAACCTAAACCTAAACCTAAACCTAAATGTATTCTCAAATCCCTAAACCTAAACAAAGACCTAATCCAAATATTAACTCCCTAACCTAAACCTAAACCTAAACTTGAAAACCAAAACCTAAACCCGATCCTAGAACCCGAACCCGATTTCCTAAACCTAAACCTTTACCTATTCTCAATTCTCTAAACCTATAGCTTATAACCTAAACCTAAAACCTAAATGCATTCTCAAATCCCTAAACCTAAACTAACACCTAATCCTAATCTCAATCGCTTAACATAAACATAAACCTAAACATGAAAACCCAAACCTAAACTCGATCTTGAACCCGAAATCGATTTTCTAATCCAAAACCTTAACCTTTTCTCAATTCCCTAAACCTATAGCTTATAATCTTAACCTAAACCAAAACCTAAACCTTAACCAAAACCTATAACCTTAACCTAAACCTAAACTTATGACCTAAAACCTTAACCTAAACTTATAACCTATAACCTAACCATAACTTAAACCTAAACCCTAAATCTTAACATATCACCTAAAACCTAAACCTAAACCTAAAACCTAAATGTATTCTCAAATCCCTAAACCTAAACCTACACCTAATTCTAATCTCAATTCCCTAACCTAAACCTAAACCTAAACTTGAAAATCCAAACCTAAACCCGATCCCGAACCCGAACCCAATTTCCTAAACCTAAACCTTAACCTATTCTCAATTCCCTAAACCTATAGCTTATAACCTAAACCTAAACCTAAACCTAAACTTAAAGCTATAACCTAAACCTAAACCTAAAACCTAAATGTATTCTCAAGTCCCTAAACCTAAACCTACACCTAATCCTAATCTCAACTCCCTAACCTAAATTGAAATCTAAACTTGAAAACCCAAACCTAAACCCGATCTCGAATCTGAACCCGATTTCCTAAACCTAAACCTAAACCCTAATCTATTCTCAATTCCCTAAACCTTAACCTATAACCTAACCTAAACCTATAATCTGCACTTATAACCTAAACCTATAAACCTAAACCTAAAACATAAACCTAAACCTAAAACCGAAATGTTTTCTCAAATCCTTAAAACCTAATCCTAATCCTAATCTCAACTCCCTAACCTAAACTTAAACCTTAACTTGAAAACTCTAACCTAAACCCGATCCTGAACTCGAACCCGATTTCCTAAACCTAAACCTTAACCTTAACCTATTCTCAATTCGCTAGAGCTATAACCTATAGCCTAAACCTAAACCTTAACCTAAACATATAACCTAAACCTTAACCTTAACCTAAACCTAAACCAAAACCTATAACTTATAACCTAAACCTTAACCTATAACCTAAACTTATAACCTATTACCTAACCTTAACCTAAACCTAAACCTAAACCCAAACCTAGACCTATAACCTAAAACCTAAACCTAAACCTAAAACGTAAATGTATTCTCAAATCCCTAAACTTAGACCTACACCTAATCCTAATCTCAACTCCTTAACCTAAACCTAAACTTGAAAACCCAAAACCTAAACCTAATCCCAAACCCAAACCCGATTGCTGTAATAATGTAGCCCAATCACATGGCAACAAACAAGAATGTATCCCTTTTAACACATGCCCCTTTTTACAAAGCTTTAATTTTTGTTGTTGTTTCTATTAATTGAAACACTTCTTTGCATTATTTGCTCGTATTAGTTTTATTTTAATGATCAGTTTTATTTTTAAAAAGTGCCCACTTTTTGGAAGAAGTTTCTGCGATTCGTCATGATTCTGAATTATAATGTTTTGTTGGTTGAATATTTTTTTATTAGATGAAAGACACAAAAAGAAAATTGTTGCTGATTTTTTTTCTTTTTTTACTTACGATGTTAAACTTATATGTATTATGCATGGATGAATGTAATGTGGATAAGATTGTTTGTGTTTGGATGGATTTAATTTATGTTTGGATGGATTTATGTAGTTTGGGTTTAGATGGATGTGAATGTGATTATGATGAAATATATTGTCTAACGGGTGTATATCAGGAAGAATACAATGAAATATATTGTAACAGGTTAAATTTGAAAATGTCCTTTAAGGGTCATAAGAGACGGCCCATAACAGTCCTTTTAAAGGACGGTCTATAACCGTCCTTTAAAGGCTCATAAGAAACGGTTCATAGCAGTCCTTTTTAAGAACGGTCTATGACCGTCCTTTAAAAGGATGGTCCATGGCCGTCCTTTAAAAGGATGGCCCATGGCCGTCCTTTGAAGACTCATATGAGACGGTCCATGACAATCCTTTTTAAGGACGGTCCATGGTCGTCCTTTGAAGGCTCATAAGAGACTGTCCATGACAGTCCTTTTTAAGCACGGTCCATGACCGTCCTTTTTAAGGACGGTCCATAACTGTCCTTTTTTCGTCAATAAGAATGATGGCTTTTAACCGTCCTTTAAGTAATAGGACACGTCAAAATTTGACGGCCCATGCGACGGTCCATGACCGTCTTTTTTGGTCATTTGAGACGGTTTTGGACCGTCCTTTTTTCGCTGTTTTGGCGTAGTGATTTATATCTCTATGCTGCTATTTTTTATTAAAATCACAGCTCTCCTTTTGACCCATTATACATCTGTCTCTAACCGATTATACATTTTTAAAATGTATCTGGTATGCATTGAACTGTTTGGATCTCTATTAGTTCTCCCATATGTTTATGCTTCAACTTCAGTAAACATATATTGTTATATTGCCCTTTGTTAATGACTGACAAAAAGGGGGAGAACAAATCCCACCACGGAGAAAGAAAATTGTGTGTATCTATTTGTTAATGGTGGTACAGGTGTTAGGGGGAGCAGCTGCAAGAAGATAGGGGGAGCAGCTACTACTGAATGTTACAGTCGTGTGTGTGTGTGTGTGAACTCAATAGCTTTGTGAAATTGTGTAAAGTTCATGTACACAAAATTTAGGGTGTTGGCCTAGTTGTTGTTATAGGATTTCAAGGTGTTTTGGCACATAATTGACAAAGCGGGAGATTAAAAGTTCCCTGGTTTGTCAATTAGCGTGAGTGTTGAGTCAACAAGACAAGTGAGCTGCATAGGAAGATTGTTCAAGCGTCTGCCTCAACAAGATGTGTGCCCCTACTCGTCAAAGGTGAACTTAGCCTCACATTCCATGTCCCAAAACATAGGTATATAAAACCCTTAAAAATGGATAAAACATCTTAGGGTTTAAGGTAAGAAAACTGTTTTGCAAAATCAGGTAAATCTCTAAGTTTTCTGCCTTTGTTGATTTATCAATACGTGGTTTGATGACATCAAACCTGTTATCGATGTCCTCAAAACTCACTCGATGATATCGAATTGAGGACTTCAGATGTCCAGTAACTACAAAGAATTCTGAACTGAATTATCGATGAATCGATGGACTGTTCGATATCATCAATTTTTGAATCTCGGGTTCATCAAGACGGCTGGATAAAATCGACATCTGGTTAGAAGTGTCCAATAGGCTGTTAAGGCAAATCATGTGATTTTTGATATATTAAAGGAAGTCTCGATATCCTCAAAAATTCAAACCTCGATGATATCGAAAGACCTTCGATGATATCGGATTGGGACACAAATCTATCCAACAAACTTACATGTAAAGTATTTCAAGTATCGAGGATCTCTCGATAAAATCAATATTCAAATATCGATCATATCGAGACCAGGTCGATGTCATCGAAATTGGACACAAACTGTCCAGCAAGCTTATAAGAAAATTCCTTGAAAATATCAATGGATCGACACCGTCATCGATATCATCGATATTCAAATTTAGATGATATTGAGGGAAGCTCGATCATATCAAATACCTGTTAAGTTTCAAAGGCATCTGCTCTCACATTTTCAAATGTCGAGGAATCGAACCTTGTTTCGATAAAATCGGAGTTCAAAATCTGATGACATCGAAGAGTGTTCGATTTCATTGACCAGTTGGCAAAAAGGTTCAAAAGCGTTTGACAGATTGAGTTCATGTTATCAGTAGCCATTCGATGTTATTGAGAGTATAAGCTCGATGATATCGAACCCTACTCCATGATATCGAACTTTGTCAAAAATATGACTGTTTTATATCTGTTGGAACTTTTTGTCTATTTAATGAGAGCTTACCTTTGGTTGTTTGTAGAGAAAATAGATAGAGCTTTTGAGTGTTTAAATCCAGATCATATACCCTAAGCCTTTTTCTCTCATGGGAGTTCATCCTCCAATCCACCCTCATCATTGATAATCAATAGAGTGGATTGGGGATTGAACTACCGCACTCAAGGATCCTACAGCTACCATCTTAATGGAAAATCATTGAGCTGGGATACCTTGAGTGCATAGATGATTGGATTCCCTCTGTTTCTAATATATGAAAATATTTAATAGAGTAAGATTCCATTATAACCTTGACCCAACCTGTTGCCTTACATTAGAGCATCATTTGTGTTGCAGTTCAAGGGAGCTGAAGATTCTTCGTCATCAAAGGAGGAGATGGCTCATCTACTTATCTGTAAGTCATTAGAGTCCAGAGAAACCTTGTGATCATTCCTTTTGTAGGATCGAGCCAAAGGTGTTTCTCACCTCTTTCAAGTCCTCATAGGAGGCCTCCGACGGTACTGTATATGGGGGTGCTGTGTGTTGACCCTTGCTCTGTGGAGAGCATAAACTTAGGTCATTGTGTAGGTCCTTGACCTATGTGGTCTAAAACCTGGGTGCTATGTGTGAACCTTACTCATGGGAGCATAAACTGTCAGGTTCCGTATGTGGATCATTGGCCTGTGTGGCCTAAAATCTAGGTGTTATGTGTTGACTCTTGCTCCTGTGTGGGGCATAAACTTGTGTCGTAGAGACACATTAGAGTCAGCCTAGTGTAGGTTGTACTGGTTTGAGGTGAACCTAATTTGAAACCTCCGATAGTGAGATCCGGTACACTCAAGGGTTGAGTGCATCCGCCGGAGGTAGAGTCGACACGTAGTCGAACCACTATAAAAACAACTATGTTTGAGATTGCCATTTACTTCTATTGCTTATGTGATTTCTCTTAATGTTCTGATATTTCATGTGTACATGATTATCTTGAACTAAGTAGAATCACACCTCACATACACAGTCACATCCATCATGAACTATGTTTCTTATCTTATTTATGTTTTGAGTAGTTTTGTGATTGGATCCTCTATTTGGCTTGGAAACCATTAGAGTTACTTTGAAGAAATCTTGATACTTGCATATTTATTCAGGATAGGGTTGATAGGTTTTTAAATGATCGTAAAATATTAAAAAGTCTTATTCACCCCCCTCTAAGACATCTTTGCATATTCCTACTTTAACTAAAGCGGTCATTACCGCATTTCACCAGAGACTTACACAGTGCGAAAGAAGAAAATGCACGACTTCTGAATTCAAACCCCTTCGATGACATCAAAGGGTGTTCAATGACATCGAAGGTGTTATGCGAACTACGTAAATTCGATCCGGTTTTGCGATTTTGCGGAACTTTTCCTATAAATAGGATTTTCTAGGCACTTTTTAGGATATCTAGGGTTTGGAGGAGAGAGCAAAAGGGCAGAGCCGCTTCCCAAGAGTTCTTCTTCCCTTCTCCTTAGTTTTCGATGCTTTCTTCTAAGGTTTTTTTTATCCAATCATGTCTGTGGTTGGCTAGATCCCTTAGCTAGGGCTAAGAAGTGAAGCTTATAGCGTGATTGAGATGTTTTTCTTATTTGATTGTTATTATTGTTGAACTCATTTGATTCTAGTTTAATATTTAAGGAAAACTTTTTTTAATGGTTTGTTGTGACTAAAATTACAATGGGTCTGCAATAGCTTGAAGTATCTTCTTGTGTTTGTTTGGAGTATGTGAAAATAGTAAATCCTGTTGTTCTCCATCGTCCCTTGGGCATGGCTGAGTGATGGAATCCTTTCTATCCTTCACAATTATCTCATGATTAGTCGTTGGATTGGTATACCCTATTGTCTAACATTGTCTCCTAGGCATGGTTAGGTGATGGAATCACTTCCAATCCTCACGACTTTCATCCGTTGAGAATTGGGTAAATAGAAGTTCATATATGAGTTTATTGAATATCTTTCGATTGGATAGGATAGGACTCCAATTCCAATTGAGTGCCTTGAATCAAATAAGGAAACATTCTAATATCTGCAAGTGGATTCCTGGAAACTCTAGTTTCCACCATTAAATTCACATGTTTCTAAATTCATCATCTCACAATTACTTCCTACTTTCCTGATTTAAGTTAGATCTTCTCCTACTTCTGATTCTAATTACTTTCAAAAGAGACACACAAGATTAGTCCTCGTGGATTTGACCTCGGCCTCACCGATTATTACTACATCGTGACCCTGCACTTGGGGTTGTGAACATCGCATTCTATATATGCGACACGAGTAGGAAATTTCATTCCATTCACTCTTCTTCCCTCGTTCCGTGACTCCTTGACTCGTAAACGCTGGTGAACTTGCATTCAATCCATTTTCTTGATCATTTGAGGTTGGTAAGTCATTTCTACTCATTCACATCTAAATCTCATCCTTCAAAATTGGGTTGTACATCTGTTTTCAGTCTCCTTCTCTCCAATCCCTAGTTTACTTTTCCCTATAATATTTATTCATTTTTTAGTTTCCTTCTTCCAAATGGGAAAAGACGAGAAAATCGTTTAATCAAGGAGAATCTTCCAATCCCAAAGCAAAATGAACCAAAACGGTTGCCAGAAGAAAATCATCTTAACCACCAACCCAAACAGACTCTCCATCACAAAGAAATAATCTGTCCCCTGAAGTTCAAATCCCTATTGAGCCACCACCACCTGAAACTCTATATAAAATATGTAAAGTAAGGAAAATGGTATATGAGAGACAAATTGACAGAAATTTTCAAGCACCATTTGGGATTGAACCAATGCTTGAGATCATTGGGTGGTCATGTATACTTGACTTTGGTGGGGTAACTCGAAACAAACAAGTATATAGGTTCCTAGCTTATTGTCACTCACCCGTGTCTGACCACCCTTCCCTCGATGTCACCATTAGGCAAACCACTACTCATATCACTCTAGACCTTATCAATAAACACATTGGAATTCCCACAAAAACTCAAGGTTTTGCAGAGTATTACTTCAACTCACTCGAAGTCCATTAAAAAATCACTAAACATCTCTGTTATGGGAAAAACATTCATTGGCATGAGGATAATGCACTACATGGATCCCACATGTCTCCAAAGTTTTGCATTCTTCACAGAATTTTTGCTATAAATGTTGTTCCTCAGGGTACCAACAAATCTGACCTTACCCCATTCATGTTGGGAATTCTTTATGCCATCAGTCAAGGAGTGGAAGTGTGTCTACCTACTCTTATCTTGCATCAATTGGTCATCGCAATCCAAGGGACTAGAGATACCTACATTTCATTCCCTTATCTCATATGTCTTTTATCCCATCATGTTGGATTACTTCCCACCACTGACCGTCCTAGACAACCTCGCAAGTTTTCCAAGTCAAATATAAAGAGAATGGGTTGACTGGATATACCAGCTTCTTCCGCCGCACCTCGTCATGATGATATTATGAGCGAAATAGAAGCTGAAGGAGCTAAAACTGAATCAATGGAGACAACGGCGGGAGAAACGGAGGATGAAAGGCAACAGTCCAGTGATTCTCCGTTCACACCAATCACACACCCACCGTCATGTTGGCTAGCGTAAGCGTCGTGCCTCAATCATACATAAACTTCGCTAGCAAGATGAAAGGTTATCACAAATCGATCGGATCACAGGAGCAATGTAAGGAGGACTCGAGCATGTGGAGAAGGTAGTACAAGACCTGATATCAACCATCACATGCAGACGAGATGACACCGTGCCACACGGAGCCTGTCCTTCGACCTAGCCCGATTCCTAGATGGAGAGACATGGTCACTAGCTTGCTTATCAGTTAACTTTTTGGATAAGCAAGCCAATCTGATCAATTTAATTCCTATTCATATTAGATTAAAGTGTCCTTTATTTAAAAATAAATGTTATTCGGAATGATGATACATTTTTTTTGGGATATTTTATGCCCTTAAGGGCTTACTTACTTTTAGATGATTATACTACCCAAGCTTAGGGTAGTCATTTTGGCTTACTTTTGGTGAACGAATGATGATATCTAATCACCTTCTCTTCTCTTTTTTTTTTTTTTACTTCTTTCTTTATAATGCTCATGGCATTTCTATCTTATATTACTATATTTCTAAAAGGCATGATTAGTTCACATTTTGTTCTTGTGCTTCATTCTTCTATATTATGAACTTATGTGATTTCTCAAATTCTCCCTCTAGCTTTGGAGATAAACATAATTTAGTTGTATTGGTTTATTGATTACCCTTTGCCAATAATTGAAAAAAAAGGGGGGAGAAACATATTATGCTCCCACATTTTTTGTTGTCTTGTGTTTCTTAAAACTTAATGCAAGAACTTAGGGGGAGCATAAAGGAGAGCATGAACAATGGGGGAGCTACAATCAACTCGAGAATAGAACTAGTTAAAGACTATTTATGTATTATATTGATTGTAATAATCTAGGGTTTGTTAGTTTATTTTTGTCATGTAATTGACAAAGGGGAAGATCGAAAGTACCCTTGTTTGTTGATATACTTGGGTGTTGAGTCGGTTAGTCCAAGTGAGCTCTTAGAAGAAGACATCAAGACCAAGCCTCAACAAAAGATGAAGGCCATGATTAAGCTTAAACCTATTAGTCATAGCCCCATCATCCCACAACAAACCCTAGCAAGTATATGACCCCATATAATCCTAACTTACCCTTAAAAAGAATTAAAAGATCTTCTGATAAAGTTGGTATATAATACACCAATAGTATAAATGGAAGAAAGAAGTTAAAATTGAAAAATCACAAGTCCTGATCGAGTGCATCGAACCGCAATTAAGGGAGTCTTCAATTCCATTCCATCGAACACCGTTCGATGTTATCAAAAGACTCGCTCATTCTATCCAGCAATGAAATGAAAGAAATGCTAGAAATATCGATTGCATTGATTAACATTCGATATCATTGAAGTTCACACTTAGATGACATCAAATAGCCCTCGAGTACTTAAACCTCAAAATTCTTCCAAAGTAACAAAAAATACTCTGAGTGCTCCTCGATGAAATTGACGCCTCCTCGATGTTATCAAGAGTAAGTTATCGATAACATCGAAGTCTATTCGATATAATCGGAACTTAGTTTCGTCCAACTAATTTTTCAAAGAAAATCTATTTTTTCAATATCATTGAAAACCATTCGGTTTCATCGAAATTCAAATATCGATACATCGAAGGGATATTCGATTGAATCGAACAATTGACAAAACTATCCAACAACCTATGTGTTATTTCAAAGAAAAATCTCAATGAAATCGAGTGTCCCTTGATGGATCGAAGTGCACGTCGATCTAATCGAAAGATACTCGATTAAAAATAGGCAGAAACTATTATACTCTCAAATGAATATATTGATTAGAGAGTCGATGAAATCAAAGGTGCTTCGATGGTATCAAAATTCAAATTTTGATAACAGGGAACACACTTCGAAGACATCAATGATTATAAAATTCTACCCATTTTTTTACTATTGGGATTTTTACTATATAAATACACTAGTGTTTCTCTTGGTAAAATGAGCTGGAATCTAAGAGAGTTTGATCTTGTTATTCCAAGAATTACCTACCCTCTTACTCACTCTCTCTTTCCCATTAGAGTTCATCATTCAATCATTTGCTTAAGCATCAATTCCTATCTTATATACTTGGATTGAATAATGAACTCTAGCATTCATGAAGTCTCTAACTAATCATATTATCCTTCGAACTTCTGAATGCCTAGCTCATGAGAACCTTCTCTATTGATTTAAATATTATCATGTAATTAGAGAAAATAAAAAACCCTAAACCTCACAACATCATAGCCTTTGCGAAAGCATCATCAGCAGGTTGCGATTCAAGGGAGCTGAAGATTCGTCATCATCATCGAAGATCGTCACATTACGCGAGAACAGGACTCACCAACTTACCTTGTAAGTATTTAGAATCTAATATGTCTGAAGCCCTTTCCTTCTGTAGGATTATGATTCAGAGATGAATGTCAAACTCATCAAGTCCTAGTTATAGGCCTCCGATAGGACCATACGTTGTGTCCTTGTGTAGGATGTGTAGCCTTACATAGGTTCCTTGTGTAGGCTTGGGTTGCCTTGTGTAGGCTCCCAATGTTGTGTTCTTCAGTAAGACTTGTCGCCTTGTGTAGGCATTTAGGAACCTTTTGTAGGTGTCCTATCTTAACCTTGTGTAGGTTGTGAAGGTTCATGGTTAACTTGATTTAAAACCATTGGATAGTGAAATTTAGTACACTCTAGGAGAGAGTGCATCCACCGAGAGTGGAGTAGGAAAGTAGCCGAATCATTGACATGATTGTGTTTGGGATTGTTTTGAGTACATTTATCTAATTATGCTTATGTTCACAATGATACATGATTTAGTTAATGTAAAAGTATTGATAGAAGTCACATCCCACACACAATACACACTATCCTTATAGGCTTTGATTTTACATAATAATCTTGTATATGCCTATGTGAATTGGACCCTCTATTAGCTTGGAAGCCATAGAATTACTTTACCTTACTTCATTGTTATAAAAGTTAGGCATAGTTTGTTATTAAAAGATAACAAATTCTGAAAATGTCTTATTTACCCCCTCTAGGACACTTAGTCATACTTCATACTTCAGATTAGAGGTTCCACCGCAATTTCAAACATGCCCATGAGCTTAGTGAAAGCTTCTTGGCATTTTTCGGTCCTTTCTCGTATTGTACATCCTTTTAAAGTAGATCATATAAAGGACAAGAGAGATCACTAAATTCCTTTATGAATCATTTATAGAATCCGGCGTGTCCTAGGAAGGATCGCACGTCACGTACACTTTCGGGTGGAGGTAGGCTGAAGATAAGATCAATTTTTTCCTTATCTACCTCAATTCTATTGGACAAAATTATGTGTACAAGCACAATTCCCTTGGGAACCATGAAAAGACATTTCTCCCAATTCAGAACTAAATTCTTTTCCTCGCATCGCTTCAGCCGACATTTAAGATTTTCCAAACACACTGAAGGATGGACCAACGATAGAGAAATCATCCATGAAGACCTCTAAATATTACCCCACCAGATTAGAAAAAATACTTAACATGTATCACTGAAAAGTGACAGGGGCATTACATAGTCTGAATGGCATCCTTCAGTAAGCAAAGGTGCCAAAGGGACATGTGAACGTTATCTTTTCTTAATCTTCAAGGGTTATCTCTATCTGATTGTAACCCGAATAGCCGTCAAGGAAGCAATAAAAAGAGTGAACAACTAGCCTTTCCAAACTTTGATTAATAAAGGACAAAGAAACGTGGTCCTTAAAAGTGCTTGGTTTGTCAATTAGCGTAAGTGTTGAGTCAGTTAGACTACAGAGCCTGATAGGAAGATCAATTCAAGCGTCTGCCTCAACCGGATGTATGTAAGCTCGCCATAGGTAAATCTGAGCCTCACATCCCTATTAGTGCTATGATTTCATATCCCTTTGGTTGTCAAATTTTGTAGTGCCAAAACCTATATGTCTTGTACTTCTTGTGCTTCTTGTTTATGACTACACATTACTTCAAGACAAGACCATGAATGAAGAATGTTTTTAAGACAAGATCATAAATGAAGAATGTTTGCAAGACATGTCATGAATGAAGTCTACAAGAATAGAAGACTCCAAGTTTGCTTCTATCAAGTTCAAGATTAGAAGACTTCATTAAGACAAGTCAAGAATGTACCAAGCTTGAGAAAGACCATCAACTCGACTCAAGCTTCTACTTCAAGATCATCTGAGAATACAGACCTTAAAGACTTCAATGTCCATCTCACTTCAAGGTTTGTTTGACCTTAGATTGACTTTAGGTTGGTCTATATGATAGGTCATTCTGGATACATAATCTGAATATTTTAATTTACTTGGTGTGACTGTTCTAAGACCAGTCCTAAAAATCTTAAGACCAGTCCTAGCTTTGCTTCGACCAGTCTTAGGTTTCTCAGGACCAGTCCTAGGTTATTACAGATTTTCAGATTTTCCTAGTTGTCCTTCAACTAGTCCTGAACTTTCTTCGACCAATCCTGGGAAGTCCTACGACTCATCCTTCGACCAGTCGTAGTTCTACGACTCGAACTCCAGCAACTTTTCTCGAGTACCACGACCGGTCGTAGGTGTCTCACGACCAGTCGTAGGTGGTCCACGACTGGTCGTAGGCTACCTAAGACCAGTTGTGAGTATAGCAAATCTAATCCCATGAAAATCTTTCAAAATCTTTGACGCTACGACCAGTCCTAGGATTCTAAGACCAGTCAAAGATGGGATTTTTTAGGCTATAAATAATGCACGAATTTTAGAGTTTATTCATTCCATTCCATTCAATTCAAGCGATTTAAGGCTATACTCTGAGATAAGTTGTGATTATTTTTTAAGCTATTGTGCATATTTAATATTCCTTTTGTTAGCATTTTTCTATTGTGATTTTGATCCATATTCCAATCTTATTTAGAAAAGAGGAATTTGTGATATTCCTTCTTCTGGGATCAAAATCAAATAGACCTTGCTCTTCTTGATTTAATCTAAAATCAATTAGACATAGAACCATTCTTTATGTGAGTATTGGACATTGAACGACATATCATTCATCTACTCCGATTGGTTCTACTGGGCTACTTCAAAAGGAGATCCAGGTATTTTACTTTGTAATTTACTTTCTCTGGTTTTGTTTGAGATTCGCCAGAAAAATCTCATTGTTTTAGTTATGTGAGGAGAGCCAGAAAACTCAGATTGTGGGGGTTTTTGGATTGTGTAAGCCCGAGATAAAAAGACACAATTGTGAAGGTTTTGGGTGAACATGTGATAACCTATTTTGATAGTGCATGCTAATATCCCCTGTGTGAGGATATTAGGAGTGGAGTAGCATTCTGTGTAGTTGTTGGCTAACAATTGGTGAACACACAGGCGAACCACTATATATCGTTGTGTTGTGGATGTGCTTGATTTCTTTATTCATTCATTCTTTTATTATTGTGGATTGCTTTTATGGATGAATGTTGTAATTTTCATTTCAAGCAAGTGTGGTTGAATGGTGTAATAACTTAGGATTTATTTCTTTAAGTTATTCTTGATTTATTTTCCATATCATTTGTGTTTTCTAGATCATTCTAGAAATAAGGTTATCCTACTATAAGCCATTGGTATTTGGTGTAAGGTTGTCCTTAGAACTGATTTAGTATCATTCTCATATTTCATGTGCTTTGAGATTGTTATTATTTCAGCATTGTTATTTATATCTTTTATTATTCCACTGTTTTAAGTTTTATTTGGCATTGCCCTATTCACCCCCCCCCCCCCCCCCCTCTAGGGCATATAACTTGGCCCTTTCAAGTGGTATCAGAGCCTAATAGCTCATGTTTATTGCTTATTTATTGGATTCATTTCCTGAGCTAACGATCTAAGCTATATTAAGATGTCAAATTTTGAAAGCCTATCTGTCACTAGGCCACCACCCTTTAATGGCACAAACTATGCCTATTGGAAGGCAAGGATGAGAATTTTTCTCAAATCCATGGATGAAAGTGTGTGGCTGGCCACAGTGAACGAATGGAAACTACCTATCACTGAAGTAACTGATGAAGATGGTTCAAAATCAATGAAAGTAATATCTTATGCTCTTTGGACCACACTTCAGAAAAGTGAGAGTAGTGCCAATGCAAAAGCACTAAATGCAATTACTTGTGCATTGTCACCAGATGAATTCAAAAGAATCATCTCGTGTGAAAATGCTAAACAAGCATGGGATCTTTTAGAAATGACACACGAGGGTACATCAATTGTCAAGAAATCTAAAGTCCAACTCCTCACAACTAAATTTGAAGAAATTCATATGGAGGAGAATGAAATGTTTATGGACTTCTACACTAGATTGAATGACATTGTAAACTCAATGTGAGGTCTTGGTGATAGAATCCCAGAAAGTAAAGTATGTGCAAAGATACTACGCTCACTTCCTGAACGGTTCAATTCAAAAGTAACCGCGATTCAGGAACTTCATAATACGGATAACATGAGGGTTGAGGAACTAGTTGGTTCTTTACAGACCTACAAATTGAACTTTAAAGCTCCAAAAGGAAAATCAATTACTCTCAAGTCATCTAGAAATATTCCTCAAGAAAGCACTTCAGACTTTGAAAATTCTGAAGATGATATGGCACTTTTTGTAAAAAGGTTTTATAAAATTTTAAAAAATAAGAAAAAAGGAGATTTTCAAAAATCAAACGATAAGAGACAATCTAAACCTAGAGCTGGAAAATCCTTGAAAGATAGTCAATGTTACAACTGTCAAGAGTATGGGCACTTGGCTAACAAATGTCCCAAAAAGGACAAATAAAAAAGGAAGAGTATGTTGGCTACTTGGTATGAATCATCTGATTCGGAATGCTCTTCAAAATCAGAAGATTCTGAAAATGAGTCGGGAGATGATATTAAAGCCCTTATGACTCTAGCCAAAGTCACTTTTTCAGATTATGATGAAGTAACTAGCGAAGAGAATCTGAATAGTGATTGTGACAATGAAGATGATCTTCAGGATGCATACAATGCCCTTTATAAGGAGAGTTGTAAAATTGCTGTCAAGCTTAAATTACAAAAGGAAAAATTTTCTAAACTTAAAGAAGATTATGAGTCTCTTGTCTTAGAAAAATCTCATATCTCTGATTTTTTTGAAAAGACCAAATGTGATTTAAAAATCAAAACCTCCCAAGTTGATGATTTGAAAACCGAGAACGAGAAACTCAAAAATGAAGTAGCTTCTCTTTTGAGTTTAAAAGACACTTGGAGATATGCCCAAGGTGATCCTAAATTAGAAAAATTGTTATTCAGATCGAGAAAATGTGGCGATAGATCCAGGTTGGGCTATGATAAGAATACTTCTCCTAAAATAAAAATATCTTGCTCCTAAGTTTGTGAAAGGAGAGTCTTCGAACTCAAAAGTTAAGTATACTTATCAAGGTTTTTCAAAAAATTCAAGGACCTTTCAAAAATCTAAAAATAGCCATGCCAACTTCAATCATCAAAACCAAAATCCTTTGGTTGAAAAGATTATTGATCTTCTCAAGGAGCTATTAAAATTTAACTATATAGGTCATTCATATAACAATAAAGAGAAAAAGTCCAACTACACTCCTAAACCCAAAACAAGACTAAAATGGGTTCCTAAAGTTGGTCGCTTGGTTGCCCACACGCTTTCAAAGCTACAAGCCATTCAAAGTGGTACCTTGACAAAGTGGATGCTCCGGCATATGACAAAGCGACAAAGCTTTATTCACCGATCTTAAAAGACAGGACTAATGGGGGTCACTTTTAGTGATGGAAGCAATTGCAAAATCATTGGCCAAGGTACGGTTCAGCTTTATAACCTTCCCTTATTTAAAAATGTATTATATGTTGAGGGCTTGAAACACAACCTACTGAGTATATCTCAGATATGCGACAACAATCATAATGTAAAGTTTTCTAATCAAGGTTGTGAGATTGTTATAAAGAGGGTTCTGTTATATTAACTGGTCGCAGAACTTTTGAAAACTGCTACATCGTTAGTAATGCAAGCTCATCTACTCAATCATGTTACATGGTACATACTGATGAGATTGAATTATAGCATAAACGCCTTGGACATGTACACTACCGGAACTTATTTAGATTGAGCAAAAGAGAACTTATAAGAGGTCTACCCAAATTGCAAAAAGTAAACAAAATATGTGGTGAATGCCAGTTGGACAAACAGATTAGGAGCTCTCACAAGAAAGTGAACTCCAATACCACATCCAGACCTCTCGAGCTTCTCCACATGGATCTCATTGACCAACTAGAATGGAGAGTCGAGGTGGCAAAAGATACATCTTGGTTATCGTAGATGACTTTACTAGATTCACTTGGGTATCGTTCTTAAAATACAAATCTGAAACCCTAGATGAAGTAAAGAAGATCATCAAACGAATCCAAAATGAAAAAGGTTCTCAAGTTTATAAGATCCCTAGTGATCATGGTTCTGAATTTGAAAATAGCAGTTTTGAGAAATTCTGTAGCGATCAGGGAATATCACATGAATTCTCTGCTCCCAAAACTCCTCAACAAAATGGTATAGTTGAGAGAAAAAATAGAGTGCTTCAGGATATGGCTAATGTTATGTTAAATAGTATGAAGCTCTCCAAAAATCTTTGAGCCGAAGCAATTAATACTGCTTGCTATATTATTAATCGAGTTTATACTAGTAAATCTGAAAATAAGACTGCTTATGAGTTATGGTTCGAAAAGAAACCTACTATCAAATACTTTTAGATTTTTGGCAGTAAGTGTTACATTTTACGAGATCGTAAAAATTTGGAAAAATTTGATACAAAGAGTGATGAAGGTATTTTCCTTGGATATTTCTTAAACAGTCAAGCCTACAGGGTTCTAAATAAAAGAACAGGTGTGAGTCAAGAGTCCATCAATGTGGTCATTGATGATCATTTGAATACACCTACTCCGAGTTCAGATGATGATGAAATTCTTATAATTGAAAATCAAGATACCTCTTCATCTCAATCTGAACCTAAGACTGTCAAAGATCATCCAACTAATCAAATCCTTGGAAATCCTCTCACTGGAGTTCGTACACGCAAACAACTTGAAAACATATGCAATTATGTTTGTTTTACATCCCAAATAGAATCGGTCAGTGTAAAAGAAGCTCTTTCTGACGAAAATTGGATAGTAGCTATGCAGGATGAACTTAATCAATTTGTTCGTAATGATGTCTGGTATCTTGTTCCTAGACCTAAAGATAAACACATAATTGGAACAAAATGGATTTTTAAAAACAAGTCGATGAACTTGGAAATGTTATACGGAAACAAAGCTAGACTGGTTGTACAAGGGTACACTCAGATTGAAGGCATCGATTACGATGAAACCTTTGCTCCGGATCGCTTTCGCCTTGAATCTATCAAACTTTTTATTTTCATCGCTTGCTTTAGAAAGTTTAAAATTTATCAGATGGATGTAAAGAGTGCCTTCTTAAATGACGATTTACATGAAGAAGTTTATGTAGAACAACCCTCAGAGTTTGAAGACCCCAAGCTTTCTGATCATGTATTTCGTCTCAAAAAGGCTCTCTATGGTCTGAAACAAGCGCCCAGGGCATGGTATGAAAAATTGACTAAATTCTTACTGAGTCATAGTTTTCAAGTGGGAAGTGTCGATAAGACGTTATTTGTTAAGAAACATAATAATGAGATTTTAATGGTTCAAATCTATGTAGACGATATTATTTATGGATCAACTTGTTCTAACATGTCTATTGAGTTTGCAGAGTTGATGAAATCGATATTTGAAATGAGCATGGTTGGTGAACTAAATTACTTCCTAGGGTTACAAGTAAAACAACAACCTAATGGAATCTTCATTTCTCAAGTACTACAAACTTGGTTAAAAGGTTTGGATTTGAAAATGGTAAAAAATTTGATACTCCTATGAGTACAACCTTGAGACTCTCAAAAGACCCTACATGTAAAGATGTAGATCCTAAGCTATATCGTAGTATGATTGGTAGTTTATTATATCTAAGCGCTAGTAGACCGATATCGCTTTTAGCGTTGGTATTTGTGCGAGATATCAATCTAATCCTAAAGATTCACATCTTATATCTTGTCAAACGGATTATTAGATATATCGTAAGTACAACTAATTTGGGTCTTTGGTATCCTTATACTAATGTTAAATTAGTTGGGTATTGATTTGATTGACATTTGGTAATATTGATGATAGAAAATCAACCAAAGTGGTGGTTGTTTTTACATTGGAAATTGTTTGGTTTCTTGGTTTAGCAAGAAGCAAAGTTCAATATCGCTTTCCACTGCTGAGGCTGAGTATATCGCAGCAGGATATGCATGTACACAACTCGTATGGATGAAACGCATGTTAAGTGATTATGGAATTAATCAAGATTCAATGATCTTACATTGTGATAATTCCAGTGCTATCAATATTTCCAAAAATCCAATTCAGCATTCGCGTACTAAGCATATTGACATTAGGTATCATTACATTCGTGAATTAGTTGAAGAAAAAGCTATCTCTTTGGAATATATTCCAACTAATGTCCAACTTGCTGATATATTTACTAAACCGCTCGACAAAAGTAGGTTTACTAAAATGAAATTTGATCTTGGTATGTGCATTTTAAATTGAATATACTTGTCTGCATGTATCATAGTGTACTATATTTTAAATTTTTATGTGTATAAATTTCAATTTCTGCATAAAAATATTTATTTTTGTCGATGCTCGACCGGCCTTTGCCATACATGACCGATCCTGACTCGACCGGTCATGGACTGCACTCGACCGGTCATAGAGATCGTGAGCATCATATAATTTGGGAAAAGTCACTTTGTTCTTCATTTTCTCTTCTTCCTTCGACGAGTCATGGCTCGACCAGTCTTGAGAGTTCGTAATTTTCTTCAAGATAAGTCGTTTTTCTTCATTTTTATTGAAGATTCATGCCTTCTATGCTTTGATTTATTTATTCCATAAGCTAGATCTTGTCTTTTGTTGATTGTTTAGGGTTTCCTCTCTAAAAATCTGATCTAGAGAAACCCACCACTTCTAGTGTTCTTTGTGCTTGCTCCTTGGTAAATCTTGTTGAAAATGGATGTTAGAGGGAAAAAGAAAACATCCCGTGGTCCATCTTCATCTAGATCTATATCTATAACAAGACGGCACCTTCGGTCACCGGAAGATGATCCCAGTGATGTACGGAGTTACATAACCGTAAAGTTATCGTTGAGAGTCCTTGTAAGTCTCAATCACATTGAACAATTTGAGATTACACCTCTTCTTGAATCATTGGTTGGACTAATATTTTATTTTGGGGTGGGCTTGCATACCAATCCATTGCACAATCTATGGTTGCATGTATCTCTGATTTTTCCCTTGATAATTTAATGTTCTCAATTGCTACTAGAGAAGGGAAATTTTTAATAGATCGACATTTGATATCAGGTATTATGGATATACCTGTCAAGGATGAAGGTATTCCGATTCATACATTATATGACAAACCATCAGAATCGGAAAAATAAATGTTGACAAGAGATTTATGCAATATGGAAGTGCATTGGATTCACAAAGGAAATGTGCTCCCTTCAAAATTTTTATTACCCAGATCAGAGTTTTGCACCTGGGATCTTCACTTCAAACGTGTATCCTGGTCTGCAATAAAACCGAGTTAATCGCTTTCATGGTTCGGGTATTGCACTCTGTTGTGTCCGGCATGGTTTTCTGTTTACCTTCTTTGATATGTCATTTTATCATTCGATTTCGTCTTCATCCAGGGTCATAATGATATTCCATTTGGTTATCTTATGACTTGTTTAGCCACAAATATGCTCGTTGCTTTTTACACGAGAATGAGGCACCAATTCATCATCTTTTATTCAATAATACTAATTTAAATAAGATGAAGTTGGATTTGCTTCCTGGTCAATTGTATGAAGGTGGTGGTGAAGGTCTTTGAAAGCGAGAAATGAAGGGGAAGCGGTGATCTTCCTCCACAAGCTGATATAAATATGGATGATATATTTGAAGAAATTGAAACTGACTCCCAAAATGATTCTGATTACGATCCATCTTCTGGTTATGATGCACGTCTAAGTGCATTGGAGGAGAAGGTTGATAACCTGAGTGTAGCCCATGATATGCAATTTAAATATATGTGAAAATATCTTCGTCGCATTAATAGGGGTTTACATCAGATTGATCCAACCATCCCTGCTCCTTCATCTGGATCGATTAGGTGGATTTTATTTTTATTTTTTTAATATGATGGTTTCTGTATTATTATTACGTTTGATGACTTTGGTTGTATGGTTTGGATTGATGACATTGAAGTGTTGTACTAATTTGATAATTAAATCTTGACTCTTCATATGGTGTTCTCTTCTCTCCTTTGGCCTTCCCTTGTCATTTTGTGACAAAAAGGGAGTAGTAGAATAGTATGGAAAGGGGGAGAATGGGAGAAAGGAGAAAGTGATTACTTGAAAATGGTTGATTGTTTCTACTCACTTGGGGGAGTAGAGTATTTTTCCTCACTCGATGGCTCATGATTCTTTCTTCATTTTACTCTTATATTTATAAATGTGTTTTGTCACAAATTTGACAAAGGGGGAGATTGTTAGTGCTATGATTTCATATCCCTTTGGTTGTCAAATTTTTGTAGTGCCAAAACCTATATGTCTTATACTTCTTGTGTTTCTTGTTTGTGACTACACACTGCTTCAAGACAAGATCATGAATGAAGAATGTTTTCAAGACAAGATCATAAATGAAGAATGTTTGCAAGACATGTCATGAATGAAGTCTACAAGAATAGAAGACTCCAAGTTTGCTTCTATCAAGTTCAAGATTAGAAGACTTCATCAAGACAAGTCAAGAATGTACCAAGCTCAAGAAAGACCATCAACTCGACTCAAGCTTCTACTTCAAGATCATCTGAGAATACAGACCTTTAAGACTTCAATGTCCATCTCACTTCAAGGTTTGTTTGACCTTAGATTGACCTTAGGTTGGTCTATATGATAGGTCATTCTGGATACATAATCCGAATATTTTAATTTACTTGGTGTGACTGTTCTAAGACCAGTCCTAGAAATCTTAAGACCAGTCCTATCTTTGGTTTGACCAGTCTTAGGTTTCTCAGGACCAGTCCTAGGTTGTTACAGATTTTCGGATTTTCCTAGTTGTCCTTCGACTAGTCCTGGATTTTCTTCGACCAGTCCTGGGAAGACCTATGAATCATCCTTCGACCAGTCGTAGTTCTACGACTCGAACTCCAGCGACTTTTCTCGAGTACCACAATCGGTCATAGGTGTCTCACGACCAGTCGTAGGTGGTCCACGACCGGTCGTAGGCTACCTAAGACCAGTCGTGAGTATAGCAAATCTAATCCCGCGGAAATCTTTCAAAATCTTTGACGCTACGACCAGTCCTAGGATTCTAAGACCAGTCGAAGATGGGATTTTTGAGGCTATAAATAATGCATGAATTTCAGAGTTTATTCATTCCATTCCATTCAATTCAAGCGATTTAAGGCTATACTCTGAGATAAGTAGTGATTATTTTTTAAGCTATTGTGCATATTTAATATTCCTTTTGTTAGCATTTTTCTATTGTGATTTTGATCCATATTCCAATCTTATTTAGAAAAGAGGAATTTGTGATATTCCTTCTTCTGGGATCAAAATCAAATAGACCTTGCTCTTCTTGATTTAATCTAAAATCAATTAGACATAGAACCATTCTTTATGTGAGTATTGGACATTGAACGACGTATCATTCATCTACTCCAGATTGGTTCTACTGGGCTACTTCAAAAGGAGATCCAGGTATTTTACTTTGTAATTTACTTTCTCTAGTTTTTGTTTGAGATTTGCCAGAAAAATCTCATTATATTGGTTATCTGAGGAGAGACAGAAAACTCAGATTGTGGGGTTTTTAGATTGTGTAAGCCCGAGATAAAAAGACATAATTGTGAAGGTTTTTGGTGAACCTGTGAAAACCTATTTTGATAGTGCATGCTAATATCCCTTATGTGAGGATATTAGGAGTGGAGTAGCATTATGTGTGGTTGTTGGCTAACAGTTGGTAACACACAGGCGAACCACTATATATCGTTGTGTTGTGGATGTGCTTGATTTCTTTATTCATTCATTCTTTTGTTATTGTGGATTGCTTTTGTGGATGAATGTTGTAATTTTCATTTCAAGCAAGTGTGGTTGAATGATGTAATAACTTAGGATTTATTTCTTTAAGTTATTCTTAATTTATTTTCCATATCATTTGTGTTTTCTAGATCGTTCTAGAAATAAGGTTGTCCTACCATAAGCCATTGGTTTTGGTGTAAGGTTGTCCTTAGAACAAGATTTAGTATCATTCTCATATTTCATGTGCTTTGAGATTGTTATTATTTCAAACATTGTTATTTATATCTTTTATTATTCCGTTGTTTTAAGTTTTATTTGGCATTGCCCTATTCACCCCCCTCTAGGGCATATAGCTTGGCCCTTTCGGGGATCCTTGTCTCAACCACTAATGTTTAAAATCTTTTCAAAAAGTTAGAATATCATGATCGGGTGCCCTTTCCTTTAGGAGTAAAACTTTTTTCGGAAAATAGGAGGATTGTCCAAGACTTTTCGTTTTGCCTTGTCCATTTTATCGATTCACATCTCAATAAGATCGAGAGAGAGATTTGATGAAGTCCTCGATTTATATTGATACCATCGAAAAAGGATCAAATATGTCCAAAAACCCAACATATCTTGAGGAATTATTGATGTAATATATCGATATATCGATACCAAATTTTGATGATCTATGAAGTGACTTCTATAAATGAAGCTTCATGTAGAATGAGAGAGACTCTAAGCGAGGAGAGTTTTTACTTTGAGAATATCATATGAAAATTAGAAGCCTCGTCGATACCTTTGAAATTCGTGGTAACTTCAATATCATAAAAAATGGTTTCAATGATATCGATATACCCCATTCTATCGAAGGTGTCCTCAATAGCATTCTCGAACATGTGAAGAAAATATTCCAAAGGGTGGTTTATCGATAGTTGATCGAGGGGTCATCGAGGATCCATACGATATTCAAATAGACTTATCGAAGATGTATATCGATTCATTTCGAACATTTCAACAATCTTTCATATATGTAAAACTTTTGATTTATCACATCAAAATTTGTATCATGACATCGTATACACAATACAAACCAAAATCATAAACATCAAGATGTTTATAAATTCGATGATCTGAGGGACCTCGATCATTCAGGAAAATTCATCAAAATTGCATCATTTCAAGTCAAGTCTATCCAGATTTAAATGCATCGATGGACATGTTTTCCTGCTCAAATGTTACTAAGCATATGGATCACCCTCTTTTGAAATTAATGACATCGATAGTGGTTATTTGATGTCACAACCCTTCATCATTGATTTAAGCGATATGTCTAGGATCTGATTTCGAGTGTTGAATGTAACCATCATGCTCATTGTCACATATTTCGAAATGATATCAAATTTGCTCGATTTTATTAAACATTCTCATTTGTGACCATATTTATATCCATTTAATAATTTTTGCCTATATAAAGAGGACTTGTCTTCCATTTCATAGGTGAGAGAAAGAAGAGAGTGCTTTTGAGTGTTTAACCTTAGATCTTATACCCAAAGCCCTTTCTCTCAAGGGAGTTCATCCTTCAATCCACTCTCACCATTGATATTCAAGGATCCATGAACTTTCGCATTCAAGGATCCTCCAGCTACTACCTTAATGGCAAATCATTAAGCTGGGATGCCTTGAATGCTTAGATGATTAAAATCACCCTATCTTCCTTATAGGAAAATCTTTTGAGAATAGGATTTCATCATAACCTTGATTGATTCATCAATCACCATGTATTGTACATGGATTATGAGTTGTGGATCAATTTCACAAATTCATCAACAAAGGAGGAGATTTCCTCAATGTATTTAATGGGACTCATCCTTCATTCCTTCATCATTATGGGTGAGTGATGGATGTGTATTACACTCTGTGCCATATTCCTAGGATTGGGCAAACTTAGGTGTTTTCACCCCTTCAAACCCTCGTAGTTGGTCTTTATTTAGCGGAGTGTACGTGGTGGGTGCGAATTGAGTGGACCCTGCTCTCTAGGAGAGCATAAACATTTGGTATAAGGTGAACTACATGAATGAAACCTTAGGAGGTGAACCACTTCCCGATGCATCGATTTGTGAAACCTCGAGTTTGGGGTAAACCGTGTAAAACCTCAGATAGGGTCTTGTGGAAGATCCTTGGCTAGTGTGCCTAAAACCGAGTGCTATGTGTTGACCCTTGCTCAGGGAGCATAAACATTGGCGTTAGTCAAACATACGTGATTTTAAATGTTGAAGGTGAATCTGATTTAAAACCTTCAAGGTTTGAGGTGAGCTTTTGTGAAACCTCTTAGTGAAAGTCGGCACACTCAAGGGTTGAGCGTCTATCAGAGTGGAGTGTTGATTGTCTAATCATTATAAAAATCTTGTGTTTGAGTTTATTGTTTTCTAGATCTAATTGTGTTATTTGTTTTAATATTTTCAATTATTCCAAGTCTTTTAAGATCACATTCACACACATACACAATCATATCCATCATAAGTTTATTATTTCTTCCATATTGTTCCTCATTTAAATGATTGTGATTGGATTTTATGTTCTACCAAGCTTGGAAGTGTGTAGAGTTATTTTTGAGTTATCCTAATATGAGTTGTTGTTAGGATTAGTGTAATAGGATTTCAAATAAATCATAAAAACTTTAAAAGTCCTATTCACCCCCCTCTAGGACATATTGGCATATTCATACAGATTCCAAATGAAGCGGTCTTAACGCTATTTCAATTGGACTTTTCGAAGCGGGTTCTCTTTAATGCTTTGTTGTCCAGAGAGTGATCTTTTAAGTGGTGGAATATTTTTAAAGGAAGGGCTCATTGAACCCTATACCACCAAAGCTATTTGATGGCTTCAAATTTGCATCTTGGAAGACTAGGATTCATCTTCTTCATTTATAGATCTTTGGAATGATTTTGAGGATATAGTTTTTGGGTTTAGATACATGCCACCAACTAAATAAATTGTACTTGATAGTGGCACAACCATCACAAAACTCAAATCCAAAGAAATATGGACAACATTCGACAAAGAAAGGCAAATATCTGAAGCTAAAGCTATGAATGTTACCTACTGTGCCATGTCCCAAGACATATTCAATCAAATAAGTATGTGTGGGACATCCAAGGAAGCATGAGATCTATTGAAAACAACCCATGAAGGCACAAGCACTGTGAAGAGATCTAAACTACAACTCCTAACTTCACAGTATGAAAGTCTCAGAATGGAAGAGCATGAGACCTTTATGGATTTTTTCACAAAATTAAATATCATTTGCAACTCCATAGGTGGATTGGGAGAAAAAGTTCCGGTTCCTAAAATCTATAGGAAAATACTAAGGTCATTGCCAGAACGGTTTAATCCCAAGGTAACAACAATTGAAGAATGTAGGAACATAGACAAAATGAAAGTAGAAGAATTGGTAGGTTTCCTATAAACTTTTAAACTACACTTCAAACAAATCCCTAAATCCAAAACAACTGTCCTAAAACCTTCAAAGAAAACAACAAACGAGGACAGTGGAAGTGAAAAAGATGATGAAGATGAGGAAGTGGCTTTGTTGGCACAACAATTTAGGAAATTCCTTGAGAAGAATCGTGGTCGTCCCTCCAAAGGTAAAAAGGTGGACAACAAACCCTCTACAGACAAATTTGATAGAAGAACCAAAAAACCACAATGTTATGCACATGTACCAAGTATGGACACCTATCTCTCCGAATGCCCAAGAGGAAAAACTAAGGGCAAGAGCGATGATGGGCCACATGGGATGATAACGCCGCGAAGAGTCAAATTCAAGAGAATCTCAACTTAGAGAGCGATGGTGATAAAAAATCCTTAAAAATTCTTATAGTCTCCACTACTCCAATCATTCCCAATGAATCTGAAAACGAGAAAGAATAGCAAGCCACTAAATTATTTCCATCTGATAACAAGGAAACTCAAGAAGAAGAAGGAGAAGAAGAAAATGATAAACTACAAGATGCTTATAATCAATTGTATATCTATAGCATCAAAGTGGTTAAAAGACTTGGAATATCTAAGAACAAAAAGGAATTGCTGCAAAAAGATTTGTATAAAACTCTAGAAATTAATACACATATAATCAATGATTTACACCAATATCACTTTGACAATGATAGACTTGAGAGAATTAACTCCTTTCTTAAATCCGAGTCCGAAAAACTAAACAAACAGGTTGAGCAATTAAAAGACAAAAATATGTGATTCAAAATGAAAATCATGCATTTTGATTTGGTTAAGAGTCCATATAACTTTAAAAACCCACCTTAATGTATAAGTTTGAGGGGCCCAGTGGTGAGAAGTCCCTCCAAAACCGAACTTTTTCTCTCTGGGAAAACTGGAAATAACAAAAATGACTTGGGATATGAGATAGTTGAGCTAAACCGGATATGAAACACTTGAAATATTATCTCATCCACACCATCCAAATGGTAGGGCCACTTGGCCTTTGAAACTAATGAAGTAGTTGAATCAAATAAGAAAACTAAATCTACACAAATAAGAACCCTACCACAAAGTGGATAATTAAAGAAAAGAACCCACCAATCGGGTACTCACTCAAATCACCAGGCAATGACACTAAGTAGTACCTAGGCAGCGGTGGTTGCTCAAGACATGTTAATGAGGTGATATGTCCCTTTTTCAAACTATAAGAATCTTTATAATGGAATAGTCACCTATAGAGAAGGAATGGGGTGCTAAAGTAATTGGACGGGGGCCAAATCATAAAAGGGATTACCATCGTTGCTTAAAAATGAGAATGCTTTTTGCATAAAACCTTGGACACATAATCTCCTAAGCATATCTCAAACCTGTGATAATGGGCATGTGGTCAAATTCCCGGTGGGACAAGAGTTTGAAATCCTAAACCAATGTGGGGCCTACAAGAATGAAGGGCCATTGCACGAAATGGCAACCACCTACATTATCGAGGCATAGAAAGGGTGATGCCTATGGTGGAAGTACCTGAAATAAATGAGAAAAATAAGTCTAGATCATGCATCTAGATCTGGATGTTTGGTGAAATGATGCACCCTTTTTTTCACGGGAGCTCTAAATGATATGGACCTAGGTTCCTCACCTCAATTTTTTTGTACATAAACATCTTAATGTTTATAATTTTGATTTGTACAAATCTTTACCTGGGAATTTTCACTGTGTATATGTCGACTTTCAAAGATGATCCATACTATACATATATGTCTGTCATAGTTGGGCTAATGAAAAATACTCATCTTCGATATGACTATCGATAAGTTATGTGCATTTTCGATCAAATTGATTAACTATCGATATCATCGACATCTCTTCAGAATGTGGAAAGTCACATGATCGAGACTATGATCGAAGATATTGTCGATAACATCCAATGAGGATCGTCGATATAATCGAAACAAAGTTCGATGAATCGAAAAATCTCTCTCTCGATAACCATAAAGCGGAGTAGGATCTCTCTTAAAAAATTATTTTCTGGAAAAAGCTTTCCATTTTTTTCTGCTCGAATCCTCGGTAGAAAGTCCATCGGTGGGTCCTAGAAGCTCCTCGCAAACTGGTATTATCCTTCCATTCCTGAGTCTATCTTGCTTTTGGTTGGGTATTTTCAGTTTCTTTAAAAGAAGAATTTTTTCCTCTTTCCCAAAGTTTTTAAAACCCTCTTGTTGCCCATCCTTACCTTTACCTGTCTCTTACACTGAAAAATCATGAATAAAGAGAAAGGTAAGTCTCATTCTCAATATTTAAAAGGAAAAGCCCAACCTAGGTATGTATATATCCTCGCTTGGTTCAACTCATTCGGAATGGTGCTGACACATGGTAGGCCTACCTTGATATTGTATAAGCGTCTAAAATTAGGCCCACCATGCCATTAAGTCATTTGTTTTTGAGAACTCCTTTGATGTGAATGATGGCAAAATATTATGAGGCCCTTAGTGTATTTATCAAATAGGGGTGATCCATGGCTTCCTCATATAAATGTCATGTTATTCATGACGATCCACCATATGCATTAAGTCTTACATTACTCCAAGCACATGTACATACCATCATTTTGAGTAATGATATGGCCCATTTGATGAATTTAAGGTCACTCGCATTATTGCCATGATTTAATCTAAATGGTCTAATGTTTGGGGAGAGGTAACTCGTGCACTAGTCAAGCATTTACTATTTCTCAAAACGATAATAATTCCTTCATATTAATGTAATCTTGGACCCACTTTTAAAATCCTCCATAGATTTTTAGGTCAATGTCTATCCTTGTGATGTAAATGGTAATCACCTTTCCGCATTATTAAGGATAGTTTGTATACTGTGTATCATGAAGTTCAGGAAGTATGCCTTCCATGCTTCATTCTTAGCATCATATGTATATCATTCATATTGGTAAATATAGGGTACATAGCTTTTCCTATGCTCATACCGGTGTTTAAACTAGCTCATCATGTTGGTATCCCCGCCACATTGGATACAAGAGGGGCTATCCCGGAGACATGGTTTGATAGTGATGCGGCTTAGGTGGCTATAGTGGTTGTGTCTCGCTTGACTCTTACCGAGAATATTGTTGGTTGTGAGTCAATCTGGGAAATCTGCTCCATATGCTCATAGATGTCATGTCCATGAGGATCTAATCGAATCCCCTTATGTGCTAAGTCCGAGTCTATCACAAATCGCCAAACTCATCACCTCGAACGTCACCTCGAATGGTATGGCAGAGCATGGAAGAGCGACTTTACTTGCGTGTGAAAGATGTCTCACCGTGATTGAAGAAAAAGTCGGTGCTTCCAAGAAACAGGGCAATGAAGTGGTAGACTTAGCTCACACATGTGATTCTCGACAAGTCGGATATTGGAGTTGACCGTGTGAGTTCTATATCACTACTTTTTTTTGCACGTGCATGGGCCGGTGACTTTTGTTGGGATAATCGATGATATCTAGATGTCAAATAGACATGTTTACTTTTGGATAGGATTTTTTGCTATGAGTTAAATATAATTCATGGCCTTTTTATGCCATCATTATGCCTTGCATCGCATCCTTGGTTTATCTAGTATTCATGAATGCATGTGATGTTTTTTGTTTGATATGCGCATTACTTACATCTGCGCACTATTTCTATCTCTATGCATATATGCTTATCACGAATATGATGTCGATTAAACTGTTGCTCATCATTATACATCTTTATATGCTTTTTGTCCATTCCCATTGTATTTCCATGTACATGTAAAGTTTTTGATCATAGTGGAAATGTGATGGAGTTTTGAATGAGTGGTTCTGCCAGATATTCAATCTTCAAACTAAATATTGAAAATCCTCCTATATCTTTGTCAATGATCGGATAACAAAAGGAGGAGAAAATTCGAGAATGGGTTCGATAAGAAAATTGTATATCCGCTTTGAATGATGTTGCAAGTGTTAGGGTGAGCCCGCATTAAGTTTTGGGGAGTGACACCCTCGGGAGGAGCAGATATAATTGTGTACATGGGTTCACTAAAATTGTAAAATTGTGTAAAATGCATGAGTCACAATTTAGGATGTGTTTTCCAATGTTCTAAGGTGTTTCTAGGATTTTGTCACGTAATTGACAAAGGGGAAGATTGAAACTAGTTTGTCAATTAACATGAGTGCAATGAAGTTAGTTAAATGAGAAATCAAGATAGAAGATGATTCAAGATTACCTAACTGGATGTGTTTGATAAATGAAACTCACATCCCTATCCCAAATCACCAGGTATACTAAAACCCTTAAAAAAGTTAGAATATCTTTGGTTTTTAAGGTAAGAAAACTTTTCAAAATAAGAAAATTCTCAACAAGTTTTCTTGCCTTGTCGATTTTATCGATACACATCTCGATATGATCGACCTAGTTCAATAATCAGTCCTCATGCAATATCCATCGAAAAGAGGACCAAATATGTGGCAACCTCATACATATCTCGATTTTTATCGATGTATCGATACTCACTCCATTGATCTCATCGATATTTAAATCTCGAATCTCACTAATAGAGGTTTCAAGTCGGCTCGTTAATATCAAACTAATTACAACCCCTATTTTTCTTAAGAATATCATCCATAACATCGAGTTTATGTATCGAAGCTCTCCACAATACCATTGAAATTCAAACCTCGATAAGATCGGAAGGCCTTCGATGATATCAGTCTTAGGCGCCAAGTTCTCCAGCAAAATATTTTAGGATGGTTTATCTATGATCGGGGGTCACTCGATGGAATCGATATTCAAATATACAATGATCGGATCTATGAGGATGAACGTATCGATTTTGACCCAATCGAACATGGACATAAATGATCACAAGGGCTTTATGAAAAATCTTTTGATTTATCGATGATAAGTAGATAGCCCTATTAATATCATCGACATTAATGAAGATCTCCTCCTTTGACGAGAAGTCCCTCGATCATTCATGAAAACAACTAATGATGTACTCAATTTTTCAAGTGTCGATGGATCAAACCTTCATGATGGAATCGGAGTTCTATTAAATGTTTTCCTATAACATCGACAAATTTGATTCATCTATGCGGCAAAAGGTTTCAAAAGATATGACATTGAGTTTGAGTCATCGGCGGACCATTGATGTTATTCCCAAGTATCTATTAAATGTCAATGATGAGGGTGGATTCGATGATGAACTCTATCATAAATAAAAAGGCTTTTATATCCATTGAACCTTTTTTCCTATATAAGAGGACTTGAATTTTCTTTGTGGGAGAAAGAAGAAGTAAGCTCTTTTGAGTGTTTAACCTTAGATCTTATATAAAGCCATTTCTTCAATGGAGTTCATCCTCAATCCATCCTCACCATTATATTCAATAGGGTGGATTGGGAATGGTCGCATTCAATGATCCTCGAACTCAACCTATAATGGCAAATTTAAAACTTACACTCATTGATGTCCTTGAATGCTTAGATGATTAAATCGCATCTATCTTCCTTACAGAAAAATTTGAGAGAGAACTTTTTATTATAACTTGACCCAACCCGTATAAGCCATGTATTGCATACATATTTTGAATATCGATGATCATTGAAGTCGAAGACCCTTCATCAATAAAGGAGGAGATCTTCGTAACGTGCTTAATGGGACTCATCCACTTATTTTAAGTATGAGAGTCGAGGACACTTGATATGATCATTTTGTAGGATTAGGTCTTAGGTGCTTCTCACCCCTTCAATACATGAGGAAATTTTAACTCGAAAACTTACGTGGTAGTTTAAGTGGATCCCTTGATATGTGGTGAGCATAAACATCGAGATTTGAAGGTGATATCAAAACCTTAGGATCTTTGAGGTATATTGAGAATCACATGTTTTCCCTTAGCAAGTAATTGGACATAAAACCTCATATAGATGTCGATTTTATCAAGTCGACTCGATAGACTTGAGATTCAAAAGTCGGGTGCTATGTGATATCGAATTACCATCGAGGAGCATAAATAATCGGCCTCAATGTAGGTTTGTAAAGTTGAAGGTAAACCCTCCATTTAAATCGAGTGATTTTGAGGCAATGATAATAGGGTTTGATCTCATCAGCACACTCAAGAGTTCGAGTAAATTGACAAAGGCGAGAAAAGTATGGATTTTCCCGATTTTGCAAATTAGTTTTATAAAAATGACCTAAGATTTCTATCCATTTTAAGGGATTTATATCTAGTGTTTTGTGACATGGGATGTTAATATTTACCTTTTTCGAATACATCTTGAGAGGCACACCTGAACAATCTTCCTATATCCTTCATAAACTAAGCTCACGCTAATCTTGTTCAGGTCCTTAAATAGTTTGTGATTGGATCCTCTACCAAGCTTGGAAGCATGTAGAGTTATTTTTGAGTTATCCTAATATGAGTCTTTGTTGATCTTAGGATTATCTCTATCTAATTGTCGAATAAATCAAGGAAACAATATTAAGAGTGACCAACTAATCATTCCAAAATTTGATCAATAAAGGGCAAAGGAAAGTGGTACTTCCTTGTGACAGTATTCAATTTCCTTTAGTCAATGCACATTCTCCAACAAGTAGTAACTCTAGTTGGCATGAGCTGATTGTCGACATTGGCTACGATGGTGATTCCAGACTTCTTAAGAACCACCTAAGTTGGACTCACCCATTAACTATCGAATATATGGTATATGATACCCACATCCAACAACTTAATTACCTCAACCTTAACCACTTCTTTCATGTTTGAATTTAATCGATGTTGTGGTTATTAGGAGATTTTTGCATTATCCTCAAGATGAATGCAGTGAGTATAAATTAAAGGGTCAATTCCATTGAGGTCCGCAATCGACTATCTAAGGGCTCTTTTATGCTCAATGAGATTAGAAATAAGCATACTCTCTTATTCTTTCTCAAGGTGGGAAGAAATCACCACTGTGTATGTCTTATCTTCACTTAAGTAGACATATTTAAGATCAGTGGGCAAAGGTTTTAGGTCAAGCTTTGGCGCTTTGAGGGTAGACGGTAGAGGCACTACATCGGTTTGGGGAAAAGTGTCAAATTGTGGCCTCCATTGGTTAACTTCAAGTACCAGCACAGTATCAAGCAAGGCACCCATCTCCATAATCATTTCGTCATCCAAATCAGGGGAGTGGGCCAAGCACATCTCTAGAAGATCAGAGTGTAGAGTCAAAAGTGCTTTATCTTCTATGAAATGATCGATCATGTTAATGTTGTGGATATCATCAACATCCTCTGACATTTGGTCATATTGAAAAAGGTCGTTGAGCTCTAATGCATATTTAGAAAGATAAATTCATAACGCCATTCCTACAATTAATGATGGCATTTGATGTAACAAGGAATGGGCGACCAAGAATGACGGGAATCTGAGTGCTCACATCTATGATGGGTTGAGTATCTAGGACAGTAAAATCTACATGGTAGTAGAATTTATTAACTTGGACTAACACATCCTCAATCATCCCTCTCAGTACATGAACTGATCGATGAACAAGTTGTAATGTGGTCTGGGTGGGTTTTAATTCACTTAAACCCAATTGTTCGTAAACTGAGAATCATCAAATTAACAATCGCCCCCAAGTCAAGAAGTGCGTGCTCAATCCGGTGGTTCCCAATTACACAAGTGATGGTTGGGCTACTGGGATATTTGTATTTTTGTGTTACATCTTGCTTGAGGATGACACTCACTTTTTCTGTCAAAAATATTTTCTTTTGAATGTTTTGTCATCTTTTAATTGTAAATAGATCTTTCAGAAATTTGGCATATGAAGGGATTTGTTTAACGACATTCAATAGAGGAATATTGACCTTCACTTACTTAAGCACCTCTAAAATATCCTGAGTTAAAGAGAGGTTTTGGTGCAATCAATCATTGAGAGCATGGCACAATCGGCTTACTTTGAGGTTTCGGTTCTAACCCACATGGAGCATTGCTAGGTCTATCATTCTCAATTTTTTCGGGTACTTAGGTTTTTCAACCCTTGCCGAAATGGTTTTGTCAATAATCTTCCCACTTATAAGAGTGGTGATAGACCTAGCTTGCTCCATCTGATTTGAAGAGCGTGAGTCACTTACTTCATATTGCGGTTTTGTATTAGGGAGGGGTTAGGTTGGAAGCATCCCTTTCTCCCAATTCGCTAAGTGTGACTCAATATTTTGAATTGATGATGCAAACATCCCTATTGTTGTTTTGACATCTCGGAATGCTTGCACCGTATTTTTGTTGAATAGCTCTTAGTTTTGTATGAACTTTTGAACTGTATCCTCTTAAGGCTTCTATCACGGCCCAGACTTGGTAACCGGATTCATAAGAAACCCGATGGCTGGTTTTGGCTGCAACAACCTCTGTAGTACCCCATTTTCGGCTCCTGAGGCAGGTTCCGATCCTGGGATCCTACAATGAGGATTTCCATAACAGTATAATCATTACCAATATGAGCAAACTCAAGATCACAACAAGTAAATCTGAGAATAACAAAGGCATACATCACAAAATCTACTATGAATTTAAACTTTTACAAGTTTCCATAAGGTTCAAAAGGACGTACATAAGATAACAGAAGAAAGAAGGAAGAGGATCTGCAACACTGGGTCCTCGGCTCGCACACCTATCCAAGCTCTGCTGCTAAGAAGCCAACTTAGGATCTCCTGCATGCATCAATCGTGTATAAGCTTATAGAAAGCTTAGAGAGTGGTGAAAGTGTGTGACAATGGTTCTCAGAAGGAGATAAGGAATGCAGAAAGGGAGTCATGATCAATATTAATACCACTAGCCTTACCAAGGCTATCATGAACACAAGAAGCTATATTAAGGCAGTAAGATAATGCAGGAAGCTATACCAAGGCTATATAGTGCAATGAGTACTGGGCGCCATGCCAAGGCAATGCAATATGAGGCTTACACAGCCGAGGAAAATGTAATGCAAAGTAATACCAGTGCTCATATCCAATCCACATATCAAGAACATTTCCATCATAAGGAAATCACCGGGGTCCATTACACTACTGGATGACTGCCGCTCTACAGACCCCACATAGTCAAACGAGCGTAAGAGACCTCACTACCCTGCCTGCGGATAGCCAATCACCAGCAAGGCCTGAAGGTAGCGGACTCATTCACGAGCTAGTCAGACTCAGCCTAGCAATGCCCCCTTATATCAAGTGAGTAAGGCCACACCCCTATCCAACTGACTACATGACAGTGGGAGTCGCGGCCTAACGGTATAAGGTCCTCATGCGCTCATATATTTCACTTGGTCATGACGTTAGATCAGATCCTTGGTACCATGGAAGTTTTAGGAATTTCACCCATGGGCATCCTGTGCACCCGGTATGCTCAAGAGGCTATAACCTTGATGAAGCGAGGGTGATAATGCTCATATGTTATGCAATACCAGATGCATGAATCACACCATCAACTATGCATCAATTCCAAGCATCCAACATGCTCAAGAGGGAATAAGTACATCCTTCAGGAAGGCAACATGCAATGCCCAATGACACAATGATAACCACACACATACTGTCATCCAAGCATACAATGATGCACATGGGTCATGAAGATGGGTCTAGACGAATTATGCAGTGATATATAAAGCAGTACACTCCTCCTATCTAAGAAGGGACCAAGACTAGGTATTTAGACAATATCCATAAGGAATCCCACCTCTAGTGGCGGCCCATTTACCTGGGGTAGCCCACGAGACTATGCATACAACTACGTGTCTAAGTAACACATAAGTGAGTCTAGTAAGAGTTTAAGATGAACATCTAATCACATTTAGATACAATCGGGCCTAGAGGGGTCCATAATGGGGACATTTAACCACCATTCCCCAAGAGACATCTCAACCACGAACTATATGGTTACAATGCTCAAGGCCCTACATTCAAGATAAGAACACAGGTAACTATATACATATATTCCTCAAAATAGGCCATAAAAAGATATAATACTAATTTTAACAACATGGGCCCTAAGAGGAGAATTAAGACCCAAGGCTCAATTCCCAATGGCCATAGAATCCATGCATTGAGTTGGACTTGGTGGGCAGCCCGCGTACACAATATACGACTAAATAAGTTTAAGTTTGGATGGAATGGGCTCCACTACATCAGCCTAATAACTAGCAATTTAAGTGGGCAACCAAGAGCCCAATACTATCCTTACCTCAGCCCACAAGTCCATCAAAATGTTGGAAGTCGACCCAATGTATGGTTAGGCCAAGCGAGGACGTCCCAACCCACTCTAGGCCTAAGGGATGTCCCAAAAATCTGATCTAAGATGGGGTCCTCATGTGATCACTAAAGGTGACCCAGAAGAATGCACTAATTAAGCCCAAGGATTATAAAATATAAGTATGCAACACGAACACAAGTTCTCAATATGGTGGGTCCCATGTCCAATAAAGTTTCAACCATAACAATATACATTTAAGGCCTCTTGATAAATGTTCGGCCCACTCAGCTTCATGGGCTTGCTAAAGCCCAAAAATTTGTTAAATAAGTGGGAATGATCTCATGAAGGCCAACAATATTCATAAGGGGCCCCACCAGATGGAGGGTGTGTATACATCAAGAAAAGATCAAGTGGGCCTGCTACTAGATTGTGAATCCAGTAACAACCTAAGGCAGAGAGTGCCTCTATGATCCGGCGATCCAAGGCTTACACATTGAGCCTTAAATAAATGGCCTAGGGTCTATGGTGGGCCTTTAACCATCTATAGAAGAACCCACGGGCCTACATTAGGACCACTCAGGAGGACATCCAACCTCAAATGGTTCCCAAGTAATAGCCCGCCACTACTCGAGCATGAAATAAGGCCCAAGGCCTAAGCAATCCATTGCCTAGTGGGCCATACACTAAGCTCAATACTTAGGTAGCATGGTGGGCCCTTAAGCAAGGTTTGGGCCCAACCATAATGGTCATAAATCCATATATTATGGTGGGCTTCATGGGCAGTCCAGTAATTCATTTACATGGGCAAGTTTCACATTTAACACAAGTGAGTTGGGCCTCACTTTTGGCCCAACTACAAGGTCAGTTTAGTGGGCAGCCAATGGCCCAACCTCTTGTGTATTATTGCCCCTAAGCCCATCACAATAGTTAGGAGAGTATAGGCCTAAGATCAATGGGCCTATCCAAAAGAACTGAGTCCACGAGGCCTACCTGCTAACACAAACATGCATACAATATATCACATAATGGGCCCAAAAGAAATGGCTCAAACAAAAGTCATCCAATTCATACATTATGGTGGACTTGAAGTCAGCCTGTAAGCCCAAGAATACACATGGGCAAGGCCTATACTGATAGTGTCGGCCTTGCCATACCAGCCCAAAGATTTAGCAATACCCGCCACAATATACATTTATGTGGGCCTTGCAAGTCAGCTCACAATTAAGCATCTTATGAGGGCATCAAGGCTAATAAATGCACATGATCAGTTTGTAGATGGCCCATTGGGCCCATGAATCAATAAGGTCAGCCCTTGCACAATCTTGGGCTCAAGGGATAGGTTTCCAGCCCATTGGGCCTATAGAGCTATCAAAAATTCTGGTGAAGGCTAACTCACTGTAACGCCTCGGATTTTTGCCAACCTGGGATTAGACGTCCTTAGGCAATGGGTCGATCCTAATACCTCATTAACTTGTCAGAATTGAATCCCAAAGTCTAAAGCCGCCTTTGAACTCATTTCCTTCACAAATCTCACCCTTCATCACCTTGATCTTCCAATTTTTCTAAGAACTTTCACCCTAGACACTATCTTAAACTAGCTAAGTAGTATAACTTGGATCACTTTATATACAAATTACAAAGGCCTGAGTACCACCTCGACCAGAAATCACTTAGGACTAACTCCTTTAGAAATGAGACAAAGTAACTAGGTGTGAAACCAGATTAGCTACGAAATCCATTTGAATCGCTTTAAATACGATCTGCAAGACCCAAAACTTGTAGAATCATTGACGCTAGGTTACCCTAAAATCTAGGATCAATCTCATTACCCAGCTGCTCTTAGGAGCATCTTGAAACTCCATATCAGATCTAGACCGCACGTCGGAAGTCCGAATAACTCGAAGTTAAGGAACTAGGACCGCCTCACTAGGCTTGACTATCATCTCAAAAATCAAGTCCAGACAATGTCCCACGGCCATTCGATCGCGTCCGGAGCGAGAGAGTGTGAAAAACACTATCCCCTTTACAAAATAAATATCTGGAATAGTGATCTGGCATCATTTGTTTGCGGATCAGTATTAAGCAACCAGACCGTCAGAATCTGACCAAATTACACCCTCGGATCAAGAAAAATTTCATACACATTTACATGTACTCAGAATCTCCGATCGAGATCCGCTGACCATTGAACTGAAACTGGTCCGCCACGCGTGATCTGGAATCCCGACCGAAATGAAAACTTAATAGAACGCAGATCCAGCGTTAGTGAGCTTAAGCCCAAACTTTGGCTCAAGGAGGCCCGCCAGAAGTCCTCCGTTGAGCTGAAACAGGTCCGCTTTGGTTATAACATAAGTATACTTTGACTTGGAGTCTATTTTGAGGAATTCTTAGACTATATAAGGACCTTAAACCCTCTCTCATGGTAGCCATACGAATTTGAGATTTGAGAGAGGGAAAAGAAAGAGAAAGTGTGGGAGTTGTGGGAAGATCTCCTTGCCGCTCTACCCTGTTACTATCGGTGCTTAACCACCTCATTCTTGCCACTTTCCCGGCGATTCTGGCATCATTTCTAGGTAATAAACCCTAACCCTAACCTGTTTGGGGGATTAGACAGTTGTAGGTTAGGAAATAGCTAACTTATTTCATTCTCTAGGTTGCCAAACTCCCGTATACGGAAGCTTAGCGAACCTATCGACTCCGTTACGATTCTACGAAAAAAGGTGAGGACTTTAGGTGTATAGGTTACGGTTTTCAACGCTTTCAATGTCAGATAATGGTAGATTCATGATCTGCATGCAATTGCACATGTACAAAGTGCTTTCCGTTTTCTGTTTCGATTAGAATTGTAGAATCTGGAATTTCACATACTCTAGGTATTCGTATAAAATACCGTATATGTATTTTTTAAAGAAATGTGTTTGACATGTTTATTTGTCGTATGGATATATGACGTATGGATAAAATACTTATTTGGCAAAAGGATTCGCCTAAATACATGTTTACTAATAAACACTATGTATGTAGAAATACGGTATTGTAAGAAGTACCGTATACATGTATATTTTAGCGATGTGTTTGTCATGATTAATTGTCATATAAATATATTATGTACGTATAAAACATTTGCTTGGCGAAGGGAATCGCCGTAATACATGTTTGCTTGTATACACTATGTATGTTAAAAATGCGTATTCTAGAAAATACTGTATACGTATAAATATTGGGAGATGAATTTATCATGATTATTTGCTGTAGTAATATATTATACATGGATAAAATACTCACTTGGTTAAGGGATAGCCCTAATACATGTTTTGCTAACATACACCATGTATGTTGTAATAGTTTGTTCTAAGTGTTTGTGAAAATGATTGAATGAGTACCGAATTCTCATTCGTACCCGCCATGACTAGTTGTCATGGATTCATGATTGTTGTATTGGCGATACCCCTTTGACGAAAGGATTTGCCCTAAATCATGTCACGGCCAATATACACCATATATACTAAAATGTGTGGCCCAAGTGTTTGTGGAAATGACTGAATGAATATGGAACTTGGATTCCTGCTTGCCATGACTATCCGTCGTGGGTGTACGCGTGTTATGATTGGGGCAACTCCCTAGGGAAAGGATTTGGCCTAATGCCTATGTGATCGACATATGTCATGTATGTTGATGTATGTTTGTTTAAGTGTTTTTTGTTTGAAATGTCTGAATAAGTAGTAGTTAGCAAATTGTAATGTATAAGGGTGTTGAGATATGATTCTCAACCTCTTTTAACTATGTGTATGATCTCCTTGGATTGTTGTGTGATTAGGAATTGAACATATATAAACTCATGTTTGTTTTGTGATTCATAACATGCTCAACTGCTTTATGATTATAACTATGTAATGTATATGTTTAAATTTATATTTACGTTGTATGATCCGTCATGGGTGATGGGGGAGCGGAGCAACGAGTGCGTGCAACAGCCCTGGCAGCCCTAAACGGATAATACCATACCTTGATTGTATGAGTGGAATCTTGATCCATTACTGCTTTATCTATCTGCAAGTTATCATGTTTGGGGCTATGATTATAGTCCGGACAATCGGTACTGACTTAATTGAATTCGTGGTGCGATTCATTTGCCATGTGAGATGTGTTCGACGAACCCAGTCGTACGGCCGGTTGGCGATAGTGGTTGGCCACGCGAAGTGCTTATGCACTTCATGTCGTTCAACTTGTTGTGCGCTCGAGCTAGCCGAGCTCGTCAAGTAACCCGATCTATCTTATGTATGTTCACCATGTTTGGTCGCTACTGCCTGAACCTAGGGTACCAAACTTACCAATGAAATCCCTTTTAACCATGGTAACTCGATCCGCTAAGACTCATGAGCCGGGCATGGTGGTATGGGACACCATGGTCGTATTTGTCGCCTCACGCATGGGGCCACGTGCCTCCCCGTAGTGACCAGTGAGCAACCAGACTCGTGAGCCGATTATGGTGGTATGGGACACTATATTCGAGCTGTCGATACTTACGGCGAGAGCCGAGTACGGTGAGACCTGTACTCATGCTGACGGGCGACGAGTCCTCTGTAGTATCTTCGAGTATACTCCAAGGTCTGTGATTGGCGACGAGTCTTTCACAGCAACTGGAGTATGAGTTGAGCCGAGTACGGTGAGACCTGTATTCGAGCTGACGGCTAGTGATTGAGCCGAGTACGGTTAGACCTGTACTCAAGCTGACGGTCAACAATTGAGCCGCATACGGTGAGATCTGTATCCGTGCTGACGGGTGACGAGCCCTTTGTGATGCCTTCGCTACACCTCTTAAACCATAATATCGTATGAGATTAACTAGGACTGACGACCCTAGAATGGATCATGTTTGGGAATGATACAAGGGAGGTACCTTAGTTTCCCAATACTGCTGTTTGAAATGGACTAATAATAACTCGATAATCATGATCATCATCACACCGCATGTGCTTAGTAGATGTGGCGCACTGAGGGAGTTAAGCATTCGCGAACGTGAGATGATGTCGCATGAGGGTGGTTTGGCAAGGGCATACAACATCATGTCATTTCATTCTCGCACTTAATAAGAGTAGTTAGAATTGTTTGATTTGTCCGCTTTATCATTACTTGCTTGATTGAATTGATAACATGTTAACCTATGCTTTATTGTTCCACCGAGTTGATCACTCACTCCCACGTTACGGGACGGTGTTTTACACACCAACCAGATTTGTTGAATTTCAAATGATGGCGATGCTTATGAAGCAGAGCCGGACTACTTCTATGGTGATGAGGAGGAATTCTCCTATCATGTAACTCTCTGACGGGTCTCTCGAAGACCAGTGCACGCATCGATGGGCTATGGTACTTGGGATAGAAGATTTACACTTACACATTTGGTATATTTTAGAACTGTACTTGTACTTATTTAACCTAGTAATGTTATCATACTCTGGAGACTCATCACAGTTTATATATTTTATCTATCTATCATCGTCTTCCGCTTGCAATTTAACTGCTTGCAGAGTATGATATCTTTGTTTTGGCTTAATCTCACTCATGTTCAATGCACGAATACAGTAACATTCAATCATCATTCATTTTGTTGCATAAGTGATGTTCTGGAACTCGGGAGTTGAGTTTATGCTCGACCCCCGATTTTCAGGGCGTTACACTCACAAACCACCACAAAGGTGGGCCTCAAGGGACACTAATTAAGCCCAAAATGTCTAAGGAATGAGGGAAAAGTGTGTGTGCAACACTCCCTTAAATCTGGTGGGCCGCCACGGCTCCAAAAGATCAACTATGCACAAATTTGGGCCCCTTGCTGGAATTCCAGCCCACCCACTTCCTGGGCCTGCTGGAGTCCAGAAATTTATTTAATTTAAATGGGTTACTGACCCATGGTGACCAATACATATCACAGTGGGTCCGACTAGATAGGAAGGGGGATATACAATACTTACCTCAAGTGGGCCATGTCGTTAGAATGCAGGCCCAGCAGCCCAAGGTAGTTGTAACATCCCGAAAAATCGAGGGTCGAGTAGTAACTCAACTCTCGAGTTCCAGAACATCACTTATGCAACATAGATAATGATGATTTAATGTTGTCTGTGTTAGTACAATAAACATGAGTGAGATTCTACCAAAACCGTAATTCATACTCCAGATCCATGTATAAAGCGTAAGTGGAAGACTGAAAGGTATATATAAATATATATAAAACAAAACATTCTCGATCTCCAGAGTATGAACACTAACTGAGTCACCGTATATATATATATATATATATATATATATATATATATATATGTTGGTTCTAAATCAAAAAGTCAAAATAGTATAACTGAAATTATCAACCCTGTAGCCCCGTAGCATTGGACAGCCTATGCGAAGCCTTCAGCGAACTGCATGTAGGAGAAATCCTCCTGATCGTCATAAAAGTGCCTGCCTCGGCTCACCGTGCTCCAAGAATACCGCATCTCGACATGTGGTCCGATGGGTGTTTTAAAACACTATCCCGTAACGTGGGAGTGAGTAGCTAACTCAGTGGAACAATAAAGCATAGGTTAACATGTTATCAATACAGTCAAGCAGTAATGATAAAGCAGTACAATCAAACACTCCTAACTACTCTTACTAATGTAAGTATGAATGACATGATGTATGCCCTCACCGATATACTCCCTCATGCGACACCATCTCACGCTCGCGGCATGCTTTCATCCCACAGTGCTCCACATCTTACAGGCACATGCAATGGATGACGAGCATGATTACTGAGTTTTTAATTAGTCCATTTCAAACAGCAGGATTAGGAAACTAAGGTACCTCCCTTGTATCATTCCTAAATATGATCCATTCTAGGGTCGTCAGTCCTAGTTAATCTCAGATGATGATGTGTTTTCTAGGTAACTGCAAAGGCTGCCAGGGCTGTTACGCACAAAGGTTACACCACTCCCCCATCACCTCTTTAACGATTCATCACTATACAGAAACAGGCCTAGTTCATACTCTCTACATTGCGGCAAAACTCATCGCTTCACTGCAAATTCAGAGTATGCTCGAGGTCACTCCACTAACGTCCTACCAACTGGCAGTCTATTTTCGAAGCCCGACCAGTCCACTTATTGACAATGGGACTCGGATGCAACCCGACTGGGGACCACAGCCAGGCTACGCCAGTGTAGGCCGACAGCTCGAATATAGTGTCCCATACCACCATAATCGGCTCACGAGTCTGGTTGCTCACTGGTCACTACGGGGAGGCACGTGGCCCCAGCGTAGGCCGACAGCTCGACCACGGTGTCCCATACCACCATGCCCGGCTCATGAGTCTTAGCGGATCGAGGTACCATGGTTAACGGGATTCCACTGGTAAGTTCGGTACCCTAGGTTCAAGCAGTAGCGTCCAAACATGGTGAACATACATTAGACATATCGGGTTACTTGACGAGCCTGACTAGCTCGAGCGCACGGTCAACTGAACGGCATGAAGTGCATAAGCACTTCGCGTGGCCTAACCACTGTCGCCAACTGACGTACGACTCGGGTTCGTCAAACACATCCTACGTGGCGAAGTGAATCTCAACCACGATCTCAAGTCTGGTACCGATTGTCTGGACTATAAACATAGTCCCAAACTCAATCAATCCCTATTCATAGCATGTGGAGTAAAGCATAATAAACAAAGTAATTAAAGCATGTTAACAAGTATGTCATAAAGCATGTTATAAAGCACTACATAAATAGGGATACAAACACATATATTGTACAAGTAAGCGGTTTAAGTAAACAACCTCATGGAGGAAATCATACATGTCTCTAAGGTAGTTGAGAATCCCATCTCAACACCCTCCTAAGGCATCAACATCCAAACACTTGCTCACACAAGCATTTTCACAAACACTTAACATACACTATTTCAACATACTTAGTGTATGTTAGCAAACATGTATTAGGGCGAGTCCTTTCGCCAAGCAAGTATTTTACACATATATAATGTATTTATACAATAAATAATTATGGCAAACACATCTCTAAAATATATACGTATACGGTACTTTAACAATACAATATTTCTACATACATAGTGTATATAAGGAAAACATGCATTAGGGCGAATCCTTTCGCCAAATAAGTATTTTATCCATATATCGTACATTCATACAATAAATAATCATGTCAAACACATTTCCAAAAAATATACGTGTACAGTATTTTCTATGTATACCTAGAATATGTAAAATTCCATAATCTACATCTTTAATCGAAACAAAAAACGGAAAGCACTTTGTACATGTGCAATTGCATGCAGATCATGAATCTATCATTATTTGACATTGAAAGCATTGAAAACCATAACCTATACACCTAAAGTCCTCACCTTGTGTTGTAGAATCGTAACGGAGTCGATATGTTTGCTAAGCTTCCGTATTCGGTAGTTTGACAACCTAGAGAATGAAATAGGTTAGCTATTTCCTAACCTACAACAATCTAAATCCCAAAATAGATTAGGGTTAGGGTTTCTTACTTTAAAACGGAGTTTGTATCGCTGGAAATGCGTCAAGAAAGGGATGGTACAGCCCGTGTGGTGGCAGGGAACGATAGTAGGGAGATTCTCCCACTCCTCCCTCACTTTCTCTCTCTTTTCTCTCTCTCAAATCTCAAATTCGTATAGCTGTGAGAGAGGGTGCTCTAAGGCCCTTATATAGCCTAAAAAGTCTCTGAAATAGACTTATGTTTAAGGTATACTTGGGTTATATCCAAATCGGTTCGAATTCAGCTCAAAAGAGGGTTTCTGGTGGCCCTCCTTGAGCCAAAAGTCGGACTTAAGCTCACCGACACCGAATCTACGTTCTATTATGTTTTTGTTTCGGTTGGGATTCCAGATCACGCGTGGCTGACCAGTTTCAGTTCAACGGTCAGCAGATCTCGATCAGAGATTCCGAGTACATGTAAATATGTATGAAATTTCTCCTGATCGAGGGTGTAATTTGGTCTGATTCTAACGGTCTGGTTGCTTAAAATTGATCCGCAAATGAGAGATGTCAGATTACTATTCAAGATATTTATTTTGTAAGGAAATAAGTGTTTTCACACTCCCTCGCTCCGGACTCAAGCGAACAGCCGTGGGACACTGTCTGAGTTTGATTTCTGACAGGATGTTGAGGATCCAGGTCTCGCTTCGACCTAAACTCCCAAACGGTGCTAGTGCCGGCCCCATCGTCAGCTCTTCTTCTGGAATGGGCTGGGCTGCTTGGGCTAGCGTCATCAGCTGCGGTCTTCCTCTTCCCCATGAGAGATAGGATGGAGGAAATGGAGAAGATAGTTGTAACCAACTCGAAAAGGGCCATGGATTGAAGGAAGGAGAGAGAAAGGGCTATTTCCTTTGATTTTCCATGAGCAACAGCACCAACAGGTGTAGAAGAGACACCAGGGACAGGAAATGAAGAAGGAATAAGAGGAAAATGGGATGGGTTAGGAGGTTACCCGATTTGGAGCTCTAAATGGGGGATGTGAGAGCTCCAACGTGAGGGAAAGAGGAAAGATAGGAGGCTAGGGCTGTTGTGATCGATGGGAGTGGGTGATTTATGAACGAAAATGGGGGATTGAAAGATTGGAGGAGAGCCTTGAGGGAGAAAACCGAAAATGGAAGGGGAGGGCATTTGGAAGGGGAAGTGTGAGAAAGAGGGTGGCTCCGGCCCTAAAAATCCTAAACCCCCACACATTTCGCACCAACCACATTCTTGGGGAGGTCGGGTCGACCGTTCCCAGGCCCGGCCCACCGTCCGAAACCCCACCCAACCGCGGTGCACTGCGGTGACCACGGTTCCACCGTCGTCCACCTTGGCCGGCGCCATGTCGCAGCGGTGGGGCCGTGTTCTCCATGGTCCCAAGGTGCCAAATGCACCTTGGTTTGACCCTGAGTCCCATTGTATTTAAGTGGGGAGGCCCCCGACTTGACTCGGTTCTAAATCGGGTGTTTCCGAGAAATTCCAGATCTGGACTGATCTTTTCTGATTTTTAACAACTGGATTTGGGTAGATAGTGATCTAGACACGTCAATAGATGGTCTATAAGTGATTTGGACTAGACTCGTGCGACCAGGATCGAGCATGGACTCGATCAAAACGCGCGTTTTTTACGAACTTCGCCAAATGGCGAAATCGGAAATCCTAGGACTGTTTCTAAAATTTTCTCGCACCCTCCTAGGTTGTAATGCGTCAACGTACGTCGTGGGAACAAAACTCAGGTCCAGTTTAATCAAAATCATGTTCTGATAACAACTGTAACATCCCGAAAAATCGAGGGTCGAGTAGTAACTCAACTCTCGAGTTCCAGAACATCACTTATGCAACATAGATAATGACGATTTAATATTGTCTGTGTTAGTACAATAAACATGAGTGAGATTATACCAAAAACGTAATTCATACTCCAGATCCATGTATAAAGCGTAAGTAGAAGACTGAAAGGTATATATAAATATATATAAAATAAAACATTCTCGATCTCTAGAGTATGAACACTAACTCAGTCACCGTATATATATATATATATATATATATATATATATATATATGTGTGTGTGTGTGTGTGTGTTGGTTCTGAATCAAAAAGTCAAAATAGTATAACTGAAATTATCAACCCTGTAGCCCCGTAGCACTGGACAGCCTATGCGAAGCCTCCAGCGAACTGCATGTAGGAGAACTCCTCCTAATCGTCATAGAAGTCGGGCCTCAGTCAATCGTGCTCGATGTCAAGAATCGATCTGATACAGGGTCTGGTGGGTGTTTTAAAACACCGTCCCGTAACGTGGCAGTGAGTAGCTAACTCAGTGGAACAATAAAGCATAGGTTAACATGTTATCAATACAATCAAGCAGTAATGATAAAGCAGTACAATCAAACACTCATAACTACTCTTATTAATGTAAGTATGAATGACATGATGTATGCCCTCACCGACATACGCCCTCATGCGACACCATCTCACGCTCATGGCATGCTTTCATCCCACAGTGCTCCACATCTTCCAGGCACATGCAATGGATGATGAGCATGATTACCGAGTTTTTAATTAGTCCATTTCAAACAGCAAGATTAGGAAACTAAGGTACCTCCCTTGTATCATTCCCAAACATGATCCATTCTAGGGTCGTCAGTCCTAGTTAATCTCAGACGATGATGTATTTTCTAGGTCACTACAAAGGCTGTCAGGGCTATTACGCACAAAGGTTACACCACTCCCCCATCACCTCTTTAACGATTCGTCACTATACAGAAATAGGCCTAGTTCATACTCTCTACATTGCGGCAAAACTTATCACCTCATTGCAAATTCAGAGTATGCTCGAGGTCACTCCACTAACGTCCTACCAACTGGCAGTCTATTTTCGAAGCCCAACCGGTCCACTTATTGACAATGGGACTCGGATGCAACCCAACTGGGGACCACAGCCAGGCTACGCCAGTGTAGGCTGACAGCTCGAATATAGTGTCCCATACCACCATAATTTGCTCACGAGTCTGGTTGCTCACTGGTCACTACGGGGAGGCACGTGGTCCCAGCGTAGGCTGACAGCTCGACCACGGTGTCCCATACCACCATGCCCAGCTCATGAGTCTTAGCGGATCGAGGTACCATGGTTAACGGGACTCCACTGGTAAGTTCGGTACCCTAGGTTCAAGCAATAGCATCTAAACATGGTGAACATACATTAGACATATCGGGTTACTTGACGAGCTGGACTAGCTCGAGCGTACGGTCAACTGAACGACATGAAGTGCATAAGTACTTCACGTGGCCTAACCACTGTCGCCAACTGACGTACGACTCAGGTTCGTCAAACAATCCTATGTGGCGAAGTGAATCTCAACCACGATCTCAAGTCTGGTACCGATTGTCTGGACTATAAACATAGTCCCAAACTCAATCAATCCCTATTCATAGCATGTGGAGTAAAGCATAATAAACAAAGTAATTAAAGCATGTTAACAAGTATGTCATAAAGCATGTTATAAAGTACTACATAAATAGGGATACAAACACATATATTGTACAAGTAAGCGGTTTAAGTAAACAACCTCATGGAGGAAATCATACATGTCTCTAAGGTAGTTGAGAATCCCATCTCAACACCCTCCTAAGGCATCAACATCCAAACACTTGCTCACACAAGCATTTTCACAAACACTTAACATACACTATTTCAACATACTTAGTGTATGTTAGCAAACATGTATTAGGGCGAGTCCTTTCGCCAAGCAAGTATTTTACACATATATAATGTATTTATACAATAAATAATTATGGCAAACACATCTCTAAAATATATACGTATACGGTACTTTAACAATACAGTATTTCTACATACATAGTGTATATAAGGAAAACATGCATTAGGGCCAATCCTTTCGCCAAATAAGTATTTTATCCATATATTATACATTCATACAATAAATAATCATGTCAAACACATTTCCAAAAAATATATGTGTACGGTATTTTCTACGTATACCTAAAATATGTAAAATTCCATAATCTACATCTTTAATCGAAACAGAAAACGGAAAGCACTTTGTACATGTGCAATTGCATGCAGATCATGAATCTATCATTATCTGACATTGAAAGCGTTGAAAACCATAACCTATATACCTAAATTCCTCACCTTGTGTTGTAGAATCGTAACGGAGTCGGTAGGTTTGCTAAGCTTCCGTATTCGGTAGTTCGGCAACCTAGAGAATGAAATAGGTTAGCTATTTCCTAACCTACAACAATCTAAATCCCAAAATAGATTAGGGTTAGGGTTTCTTACTTTAAATCGGAGTCTGTATCGCTGGAAATGCGTCAAGAAAGGGATGGTACAGCCCGTGTGGTGGCAGGGAACGATAGTAGGGATATTCTCCCACTCCTCCCTCACTTTCTCTCTCTCAAATCTCAAATTCGTATAGCTGTGAGAGAGGGTGCTCTAAGGCCCTTATATAGCCTAAAAAGTCTCTGAAATAGACTTATGTTTAAGGTATACTTGGGTTATATCCAAATCGGTTCTAATTCAGCTCAAAAGAGGTTTTTGGCGGCCCTCCTTGAGGCAAAAGTCGGACTTAAGCTCACCGACACTGGATCTACATTCTATTATGTTTTTGTTTCGGTTGAGATTCCAAATCACGCGTGGCGGACCAGTTTCAGTTCAACGGTCAGCGGATCTCGATCGGAGATTCCGAGTACATGTAAATATGTATGAAATTTCTCCTAATCCGATGGTGTAATTTGGTCTGATTCTGACGGTCTAGTTGCTTAAAACTGATCCGCAAACGAGAGATGCCAGATTACTATTCAAGATGTTTATTTTATAAGGAAATAAGTGTTTTTACACTCCCTCGCTCCGGACTCAAGCGAACAGCCGTGGGACACTGTCTGAGTTTGATTTCCGAGATGGTTGTCAAGCCCAGCAAGGCGGTCCTAAGTCTTTAACTTCATGTTAATCGGACTTACGACGTGCGGTCCAGATCCGATACAGAGTTTCGAGATGCTCCCGAGAGCAGCCGGGTAATGAGTTTTATCCGTGATTTTTGGGTAACCTAGCGTCAATGATTCTACAAGTTTTGGGTCTTGCAGATCGTATTTAAAGCGATTCTAGTGGATTTCGTAGCTAATCTAATTTAGCACGTGGTTACTTTGTCTCATTTCTAAAGGATTTAGTCTTATAAGATTTCTGTCTGAGGTGGTACCTAGGCCTTTGTAGTTTGTGTATAAAGTGATCCAATTAATACTACTTAGCTAGTTTAAGATAGTGTCTAGGGTGCAAGTACTTAGGAAAATTGAAAGAACAAGGTGGTGAAGGGTGGGATTTGTGAAGGAAATGGGTTCAGAAGCGATTTTAGACTGTGGGATTCAGTTCTGACAGGTTCATACGGTGTTAGGATTGACCCATTGCCTAAGGACATCTAATTCCAGGTTGGCAAAAATCCGGGTTGTTACAGTAGGGGCATCCCATGGTGGGTTGTCCTACGGGCCTGGATTTTGACCCAAAACTGATCCAAATTGTAGGCTACAACACGATCGATATAGTGGCCCGATGACCCTAAAAATTTGCAGGGTCATAACTCCACAAAATTTTAAAATTTTTGGAAACATAAAAATATTTTAATTAATCTAAATAAAATGGTCTGTCCAGAAAATCGGACTGACCTGGACGTCGTAATGTGGTGGGCCAGTCCGGGCCTTGGCACGGTGTGCAAAGGGGTCCATTGGGCCTGAAATTTGGTAGGTATGTCCTACCATGAGTGGATCACAACTCTAAAAAATTTTAGAATTTTTGGATATCTAAAAGTATTTTAATTTATTTAAATAAATCAATCTATCTTGAAAATCGGACTGATCTAGACACCATATTATAATGGCCGGTCCAGCCACCACCATGGTGTGTACAAGCGTCCATTAGCCCCAAAATTTTGAAGGTGGGTCCTAACATGAGTAGTCGACCTCTCTATAAATTTTAAAAATTTTTAGACACCTAAAAGTATTTTAATAAATTTCGAAAATCCAACCTATCTAAGGTGGAATGTTGCTGGAATAGTGCAGAAAATCAAGACTGTCCACCTCACATGGACCACACCTTTGAGACCCCAATGAAGGTCAGATGGGGCTGAAATTTGGATATCAAGATGAGATTCCCACCTTTTAGAAAAGTACATTTGGTAGGTACAAAAGGTCCCCCAATCAGTCCCGAATTCATGCCCAAAGCCCAACAAAAATCTGTCCAGAAATTTCTAGACATTAATACATGCATGAAATAAAATAAATGTATGGGCCTATTAAGAAAGGGATTGACACATAAATTGGGTGCCATGGCCCACCCTAGTGGGCCCCACAATTGTCCAGAACAAACTCCCAAATTCCCACCCTTGCAAGAACATTTAAGGTGAAAAAAGGGGTATCTAAACCATGATGTAAGTTGAGTATAGATGTTCCTTCCTTACTGGGCTTTTCTGGGCAATCTAGGCCCACTAAGTGGACCACACATAATATCATCAGATTATGAAAGAATGAAAGAGAAGGAAGAACATCCGTCTATCAGGGGAGGGCTCCGCCGCTATTAAGCCGTGCCCACATAATCACAACTACAAACAACAATTAAACACATTGTACAATATAGATCTTATGATGCATGGCCTAGATCTTTGAGATGAATGGTTGGGATGTCATCCCAGCCACATGCAAGGGTCTAGATAACCCATCATACCTAGAAAATAGGGAAAATCCACATGCAAGTGGTCCATCAAGGGAAGAATCCCATGTATGGACATGCATGTACATTGTGGGCCTCATGGCCACATCTAGATGGTTGTGTACGATCTCCACCATTGATTGGTGGGTCTTACATATCCAAAATGAGAAGGAGGGAAGGATCTACATTAAGAAGAAGAGATCTACATGATATGGAGAACACCCACCTTGATCCTTACAAAAATCTAGGTCTCCTTGCTCCTCTAGCTCCAAGGAAGGGAAATCAATGGATGAGATGATCTTAAAATGGATGGATTTAAAGAGATTAGGAAAAGAAGGGGATGGAGAAAATGGGAGATTTTCTGGCCATGGAGAGAATGAGAAGGAGGGAGAGAGATAAGGAGATAGAGAGAGAGAGAGAGAGATCATTTGTTTGTAAGAAAAGAAATAATTACCTATGGGAAGAGAAAACAAGGTTGTAGGGTAGAGTAGGCTTTTGGGTGGTGTGTGTGTGGGGTGGGTAGTGTTTATTCCATGGGAATTGTAGTGTGTGTGGGTGGTGTGCATGTAAACTTGTGCTATGATAGTGGTCCATATGCTTTTATACAAAAAGTGGGCCACATGATGAAATGCTCACAAACGTTTGATCTATAAGTCAGATGAATGCACAAGTCACCGAACGAGATGACATAAGTCTAGGGTCGACCCGAGTCAGGTCTACATGACCGGTGTTGAGGGTCAAACATTACATATTAGATCCCATTGATTACATGGATTAACGAACATGATACTGCTTAATGGTCAGATTTAATCGTATTTTTAATGTAGGGTGTATTTACAAGTGCTGACTGAAACAGGGTGCTAAAAATTGAGATTTAATGCTCAGAAGTCACCAGGGCAAAGGACAGACTCCAGAGGACCAAGATCAGTGGATTTACACGCCAGAGATCCGCGAAAACTGAGAAACCAAAGCTCAAATGGCCTGAAAAATGTCCAAAATGCTAGATCACAGGGTTCCCACCATTTGTTCTGCTCGAAACTTTATACATGAGCTGAGGAGCATAAATGAACCGTACACGTCGAATTTCAGCTCCTGAATCTCTGTGGAAGTGGCCTAACGGCTAGATCAGCCCATAAATTATCAAATCTGGGGCCCGCCTGCTGCCTGGATATGCTTCAATTTTGGTCCCAAAGCTTAAAATGATATGACAGAGTAGATGGACGGAGCGGATTTTTCTACAAACATCATGAGTGGACCCCACTTGCAGTTGCCAGTGCATGCTCGGTGTACCGGACCAAGAAAACTTGGTCAAGGGTCTTTGACCGAAGTTTCTTCCCAAATCAAGAGCTCAACAGCGTCCGCACCGTGCGGACGCTGATTTCGGTTGTGGGACCCACCTCTCACTCATTTTGAAGATCCAAGCCGTCCATTCGTCACTAAGGTTAGCCACAACCTATGCCTAGGTGTCTTTTCGACACCAGGAAATCTATGGAAAAATCCTAGCCGTTGAACGCAGGATGGACGGTGCAACGAAAGATCAAGTGGGTCGCACCTATTTCACTTGAAAAATACCCTTTCCCGGACGGTTTTTCGACGCCGATCCAATGGACGGCTTGGATTTCTTCAAAAGACATCATGTGGAGCCCACCAGCGTCGTCAGCAACTCTGCTTCGCAGCGTCCATGAAAACTGGACGCTGATTCACGTTGTGGGCCACCGTCTTGAGTACAAGGACTAATCCTAACCGTCCAAAAGATTCCCTCGGTCCTTATCATCCACTCCTAGGTGATGGAATTGAAGAAGTTACTGAAGATTGGTTATCTTCCGTTCAAAAACAGGATGAACGGCGGAAGCAAACCATTGGTGGGCCACACCAAATCTAAGTTTCACCACATCATACCCGACGGGTTTTTCGAGATTCATGCAATGAACGGAGTGGATTCGGCAAAAGAGCAGTGAAGTGGGACCCACCATGTACACAGCGTAAGAGTTACGCAGCCAGCGCGCGTCCGGGAGAAAACCGGACACTTTCGTCCGTTGCACGATCATGGAAGTGGACGGATGCAAGATCCAAACCGTCTAAAAAATTCCTAGGGGGGCCACGACCACTACCAAGGAGGCAGATCCGATTGTTGTTAGTTGCAGGATTCTCCAAAAGCTATTAAATGCAGCTGTTTTAGCTTTCTTTGCGTGGCCGATCACAGTAAAAGCTATGCTCACCGCCTCCTGCCGCAAAAACCAACCTCCAGCACCTATTAAAGAGAGAAAGAACATAAGGATCCGGGAGCTTGGAGGGCTGGACGTGGCTGGAAGGAGAGAGAAAGAGACAGAGAGAGAGACAGAAAAAGATTCTTTTGAATATTAATATATTTTTTTATCTTCTTTTCTCTATTTTATTATAAGATGATTAGCCCATCCATGTGTGGCTAAACCTCTTAGCTAGGGCTAAGAGGTGAAGCTTGTAGTGTGATGGGAACTCTTTGCTTGCCTTTTGTTTGGGATTTGATCGATATTGATTTGGGTTTAATTAAGGGAATGTTTTCGTCTTTAATGGTCTCGTTGACCGAAATTACAATGGGTCTCGCAATGGCTTTGAGCATGTTCTTTTCCTTTTATGTTTATGACGTCAGGAAGCCCTGTTGTTCACCATCGTCTCCTGGGCATGGTTGGATGTCGGTACCCTTCCTAACCTTCATACATTGATTGGTTGGTAATTAGTTTAATTCTGTTGTTTGCTATGTCTCCTGAGCATGGTTTGGTGATGGAATCCATTCTAATTCATATATCTTTCATCTTTTCAAAACCACATCAAAGGAAGTTCAGTTGATTTTCATGAATCAAGTGTAGTTCTCCCTGATCGCTACAAGTGGATCCTTTGAATCCCTAGTTTCCCACTTCTGAATTCTCTTAAATTTTAGTTTAATTATTTCACCATTATTCCTCAAATCATAATTGGTTTAGATTTCATCTTAGCTTAGTTCTAGTTCTAGTAAATTTCAGATAACGTACAGGTTTCAGTCCCTGTGGATTCGACCTCGGTCTTACCGAGTTATTACTACATCACAACCCTATACTTGGGGAGTGAACAAGTTTTAGCGCCGTTGTCGGGGACCGACGGCTACGATTTTCTGAAATTAATTGGTTTTAGAATTAGATTAAGATTAGGATTGTACTAACTTTAATTTTAGATTTTTCTTTTTTAGAACTAACTTTCCTGTTTTGTAGGGTCTTTGATAGATTGTCTAACTTGGTAACTTCGTCCTAATTTCTTTACTTTCTGTATTTTTTTTAGATTAGGTCTTATCCCCTAGATACTAACTTGGTTTTGTTTTGTTTTGCAGGTTTTTAACATAAGAACTTCTACTCTGGTAACATCCTTCTCACTTTTCTTCGGCTTACTTTCCATATTGTTGTAGGAATTTTATTTTATTCTAGGATTAGACTCAGAGTTAGGGTTTCACCATGTATATGCACGAGTGGGAACGTCAGTATGCTGAGAAGAATAACATATATTGGGATGATAATTATGATAGAAATCCACCAATGTCTCAAAACTTTTCTGAAACTATTATCGAGAATCGACCGGAATATGAAGATCCACTAGTTAAGAAGTCCTTACGCGATCATATACGGGAGAACAATTCCACCCGAAGGACAGTACGTGAATGTTGGGGTTATCATAACTATGGGAGTAAGAATTACTATCACCCATCTGAGAAAAAGAAAACAATGCGTGATTATATTATGAGTGATAATAAGTATTACCAACCATCAGATTCTCCCACCTATGATCCGTATGACTAGAATCAGTGGAAACATCAATGTTGGAAAAATGAACCAACAACCTATTATAATGATTATTCTTTTGGATCCCCTACCTTTAAGATTCAACCAAAATCGATCCAAGAGAATTCATTTCAAAGTAACACAGACTCTTCTGCTGACATAAGGAAATTACTAGAAGAGCTTGAGTCACGCCTTGATAGGTTAGAGGAAGCTCGCTCATCCCAGCTACAATCCAATCCAGAAATACAATGCGAGGAAAGTCATCCTCATTCGCTTTTGACGAAATCTGGAATTTGGAATGAGGAGTTGGATTCCATTAATGAGCATACGGTTCAATTCCCCGATGAGTCGATCTCAATGACTGTTCAAAAGAATGGTGGAGATACTTGGGTGTCTTTCAAATATAGTGATGATGACATACTTTCCTTACATGATACACAGGATCTCAATGATGAGGTTGAGGTTAGTTTATTCGAACCTCAACCGAATTTAGAATGTAAGGAAAGCGACCCCATCCCAAGTGTGCACTGCACAGAAATAGATGATGATGCATATTGGGATGATGATCATAAATGTACAGCCCAAATTCCCCTTGAATCAATTTCAAGATTGGTCCAGGTCAATGATCAAGACGAACACGAAGTGATTGGTCATAATGAGCCACTCCCCTCACCTGACATGTCTGGTTTAAAGGTTGAGGACGAGCCCCTTACAACCGACACTTCTAACTCTTGTGAAACATGTTTGGACCACTCCTCTTAACCGAATGATGATATGATTCGGGAGATGGATGAGCTACTTGATATGACTCTTGAATTTGAAACCACCCAGTTGAGGCCACCATCTGAACTGTTGAATTTTAACGATTCAACGCCTCTTCTAAGTAGTATCAATGAACAGAGTCAGCACATCAATACCTCGTCTACTGACCCTCTATCTGTCTGTGCAGGGCTGAAGCAAGAGACCGTACCGATGGTTAATTTTAAAGACGATGGATTCCTTGGGCAGATCATCACGAGCTCTAATGTGGAAAATGAGTCACTCTCAGCTGAATGTCCCAACTCTTTGAATGATTGCTTGGCACACTTTGCAGATTCAAATGATCTCATGATAAGAGACATAGTGAATGCCTTGCAAAACAATATCTCGGTAGTCATCACTGACCGAGAGAACCCTTACTCTGAAGCCCCTCCTTCCACAAATCCTGAATGTTTACCATTAAGGGAGGAGGAGCTAAACATTGAACCGAAGTTTGGAACCTCGGAATGTGTTGAGACTACACCACTTTCTGAAGATTTTTCTGAAATTCATTTATGTGTAGTCACTGATTCACCATGGGATACTAACGTTGAAATTTCTTTTGTCGTAGGTGAGTCGTATATACTCTGGATACCTCAAGCACTTCAACGAAAAATTTCTTATGAGGTACATAAATTTATCTGGAAAGTCAAGCTCCAGGGCGTCCAAGCTTATTGTAAAAATGGCTTTTGGATGATCCTGTTGAGAAATCTACTGAGAAACTTATCAAGATACTGGCCCGAAGAGGAACCTTGCGGCACGATCGAGTAGCTTTTCCCTGCTTTCATAGGACTAGGGTAGTTTCCTTTATGTTGTTTTAGGATAGACGTTAAATTTAGCGCTCCTGGGAGGCAACCCAGCTTTTCCATTTATTTCATTTTCCTAGATAGTTTAATGTTTGTGGGTAACATTACTGCAAACCCTCACGAGACTACAACTCGTCCACTAGGGGCAACCTAGGGGTTTAAAGGCTTGTTGCATGCGCTAAATGCAATCGAGAGCACCTGCGAAAGTGGTATAGGTAGGATTTTATTTCTTGTTATTTTTTATGTTGCTTTTTCTCTCGTGCTCACCCGCTCTCATGTTGAGATCTCTTGGAAAGTCTCTCACGATTCATCATTCAGGTACTATCGTCCCATCACTTCTCTTTTACTTTCGTTGTCCCATGTGCATTCCATGCTCATATCTTTTACATTGAGGACAATGTAGATTTTAGGTTGGGGGTGGGAGATTAGGTAACCTAATCAGTGTTTTCTTGGTCTTGAGCAAAAATTGTGAAAATTTTTAAATTTTTTCTGGAAATCCTTGTGAATTTGAAGTGATTTTGATGACCATCTTGGATTTATAATGATAAGATATGTATTTTTGGTAATTCATGACTTTTGGATTCAGTTATCTGTAGATTTCACAGTTAAGTTTGAATTGTTAATCCATGATTAGAAGTTGTAAACATTGATTGAGTCATGATTTCACATACCACATCTCACTTACACATTGAGATTTCAGTTTGATATTGAATGATTAACTTGGTAATCACTGAGCATGAAAGAAACCAGCCTAAAAGATTTGGCCATCAGGGTATAAAAAGAGAGTTGCACCATGGGTTTGCTCCCTATAGGTGTGGATTCGATTTTCCATGATTACCAGTTGGAAAGAGTTGGGCGACTAGTTTCACCATAGGTTTGCTCCCTATAAGTGAAAATTTGATTCCCATCTTGTCAGTCTTTAAAAAAAATGAAAATGAAAATGAAAGAATGATCTGTGAGGCAAAGTCTGGTTTTAGGTAATGATGGTTATGAATTTTCTGATTGGTTACCAATGATATCATGAAATCGACAATTTGATCTTTTAATGATGATAGGCTGAGATTTCACTATACACCCATGGAACTCAATGTTTAAAATCATTCTAATTTATGGATTAATATTTGAACTTGATTATGAAATTCACCGTGCATGAGAGGCCAGGAGAGATTGATAATCAACATTCATGAATCTTAGATTTCTCTTGTCTGAATTGTTCTTTTAAATCACTCGAGTTCATAGAAATTCTCCTGTAATTCTCAACTTATTTTTCGCATATTTTGCTCGGGACTAGCAAAATGCTGGTTGGGGGTTGTGTTGAGGGTCAAACATTACATATTAGATCCCATTGATTACATGGATTAACGAACATGATACTGCTTAATGGTCAGATTTAATCGTATTTTTAATGCAGGGTGTATTTACAAGTGCTGACCGAAACAGGGTGCTAAAAATCGAGATTTAATGCTCAGAAGTCACCAGGGCAAAGGACAGACTCCAGAGGACCAAGATCAGTGGATTTACATGCCAGAGATCCGCGAAAACTGAGAAACCAAAGCTCAAATGGCCTGAAAATTGTCCAAAATGCGAGATCACAGGGTTCCCACCATTTGTTCTGCTCGAAACTTTATACATGAGCTGAGGAGCGTAAATGAACCGTACATGTCGAATTTCAGCTCCTGAATCTCTGTGGAAGTGGCCTAACGGCTAGATCAGCCCATAAATTATCAAATCTGGGGCCCGCCTGCTGCCTGGATATGCTTCAATTTTGGTCCCAAAGCTTAAAATGATATGACAGAGTAGATGGACGGAGCGGATTTTTCTACAAACATCATGAGTGGACCCCACTTGCAGTTGCCAGTGCACAGTGCACAAGTGCACGCTCGGTGTACCGGACCAAGAAAACTTGGTCAAGGGTCTTTGACCGAAGTTTCTTCCCAAATCAAGAGCTCAACAGCGTCCGCACCGTGCGGACGCTGATTTCGGTTGTGGGACCCACCTCTCACTCATTTTGAAGATCCAAGCCGTCCATTCATCACTAAGGTTAGCCACAACCTATGCCTAGGTGTCTTTTTGACACCATGAAATCTATGGAAAAATCCTAGCCGTTGAACGCAGGATGGACGGTGCAACGAAAGATCAAGTGGGCCGCACCTATTTCACTTGAAAAATACCCTTTCCCGGACGGTTTTTCGACGCCGATCCAATGGACGGCTTGGATTTCTTCAAAAGACATCATGTGGAGCCCACCAGCGTCGTCAGCAACTCTGCTTCGCAGCGTCCATGAAAACTGGACGCTGATTCACGTTGTGGGCCACCGTCTTGAGTACAAGGACTAATCCTAACCGTCCAAAAGATTCCCTCGGTCCTTATCATCCACTCCTAGGTGATGGAATTGAAGAAGTTACTGAAGATTGGTTATCTTCCGTTCAAAAACAGGATGAACGGCGGAAGCAAACCATTGGTGGGCCACACCAAATCTAAGTTTCACCACATCATACCCGACGGGTTTTTCGAGATTCATGCAATGAACGGAGTGGATTCGGCAAAAGAGCAGTGAAGTGGGGCCCATCATTACACATCGTAAGAGTTATGCAGCCAGCGCGCGTCCGAGAGAAAACCGGACACTTTCCGTCCGTTGCACGATCATGGAAGTGGACGGATGCAAGATCCAAACCGTCTAAAAAATTCCTACGGGGGCCACGACCACTACCAAGGAGGCAGATCCGATTGTTGTTAGTTGCAGGATTCTCCAAAAGCTATTAAACGCAGCCGTTTTAGCTTTGTTGCGTAGCTGACTGCGTAAAAGCTATGCTCACCGCCTCCTGCCGCAAAAACTAACCTCCAGCACCTATTAAAGAGAGAAAGAACATAAGGATCCGGGAGCTTGGAGGGCTGGACGTGGCTAGAAGGAGAGAGAAAGAGACAGAGAGAGAGAAAGAAAAAGATTCTTTTGAATATTAATATTTTTTTATCTTCTTTTCTCTATTTTATTATGAGATCTAGCCCATTCATGTGTGGCTAGATCTCTTTGCTAGGGCTAAGAGGTGAAGCTTGTAGTGTGATGGGAACTCTTTGCTTGCCTTTTGTTTAGACTGATCTGATATTGATTTGGGTTTAATTAAGGGAATGTTTTCAGTCTTTAATGGTCTGTTGTGACTGAAATTACAATGGGTCTGCAATGGCTTTGAGCATGTTCTTTTCCTTTTATGTTTATGACGTCAGGAAGCCCTGTTGTTCACCATCGTCTCCTAGGCATGGTTGGATGTCGGTACCCTTCCTAACCTTCATACATTGATTGGTTGGTAATTAGTTTAATTCTGTTGTTTGCTATGTCTCCTGGGCATGGTTTGGTGATGGAATCCATTCTAATTCATATATCTTTCATCTTTTCAAAACCACATCAAAGTAAGTTCAGTTGATTTTCATGAATCAAGTGTAGTTCTCCCTGATCGCTACAAGTGGATCCTCTGAATCCCTAGTTTCCCACTTTTGAATTCTCTTAAATTTTAGTTTAATTATTTCACCATTATTCCTCAAATCATAATTGGTTTAGATTTCATCTTAGCTTAGTTCTAGTTCGAGTAAATTTCAGATAACGTACAGGTTTCAGTCCCTGTGGATTCGACCTCGGTCTTACCGAGTTATTACTACATCACAACCCTATACTTGGGGAGTGAACAACCGGACTCAAAGATGACGGCAAACACTATCGGAGGGTCACGGGTCACAGAAATTTGATTGGTAGGACCGCGGGACCAAAATAAACGAGATGCATACTCACACACACACACATGCACACATGCGAACCCGGGTCGGGTCTCACAATCCTCCCCACCAACAAAGAAATTTTATCCTTGAAATTGATAAAACCGGTACAACAAAATGCATAAACATCATCATTATCAATTATCAATCTCAAGAGAATGCAATACAAGCAATCAATCATTAAACAAATGGGGATAACGTTATCTAATCTCGGCCTCGCGTTCCCAAGACGCCTCGGCCTCCGAATGATAACTCCATTGCACTTTCACCAAGGGAATGACCTTGGTCCTGAGGACCTGCTCTTTCCTATCAAGAATACAAATTGGTTTGTCAATGTAGGAAGCATCCTCACGGACCTCAAGTGGTTGCCAATCAATCACGGGAATAGTGTCCGACCCACATTTCTGTAACATAGAAACATGGAGCACGTCGTGGATCGTGGACAACTCAGGGGGTAAGGCAAGCCTATAGGCCACAACACCTATATGCTAGGAAATCTCAAAAGGTCCAATAAGTCTTGGGACGAGCTTGCCCTTCACACCAAAGCGAACCATGCCGTTCATAGGCTAGACCTTGAGAAATATCATGTCCCTAACTACGAACTCGAGGGGTCGACGCTGACGATCAGCAAAACTCTTTTGTCAGCTCTAAGCTATGCGAATCCTCTGCTTGATAACATCAAAGCAAGCCAATAAGCTCAACATTGGCAATACCAAACTATTCAGTGGGCAAGAACATCTCGCCAACCAAGACGGAGTACGATAATATCATCGGTCTAACACAGCGATCTTTCCAAAAATGTTAACACTGACAATCCCTTATGACGGACTCTAATAGCAATCTGAGTGAACAAAATCCCTTGGATACAAAAAGGGTACGATGCACCAAAACACAAGACTTACTTACGGAGACAAGGAGAATACCCATAACAACACCCCTAATAACTAAGGGTCTTAATGAGTGACGCAAAATCAAGCCTGAGGTGGCTAAGGAGGTGTCTGTTAACTCTGCATCTGCGGTCGCTGCTGCTACTATGGTCGCTACGAAGGTCTATCCTGCTGATGGGGACACTCATGCCTATGGTGTCTCGTCTGCCTACAACTGAAGCAAACTCCAGAAAAGGGGCTGGAAGATGAAGCGACCGGTGGTGCTAATGATGATGAAGAAGCTACTGCGTGTGATGTTGATGCTCTGGCGGCTCGATAAGCTACATACCTCTACCGCTGTCGACACTGCCGAGAGCTACTAGAGAGGGCCTGCCTCTTCCGACCTCTCCTCTGATCACGATCTCATTGTGAACTGGTCCACTCGGCCTCGCCCTAAAGTAGAAATACCGCCAACGGAGCTCGCTGAAGAGTCGAATCTCGCAGAAAGGAACTCATATGTTCCTGTTATACCTGTCCGGGTGTCTCAGGAATAAGTACGACAGGCTCCAGAGGAGAAATAGGAATCTCAAATGGTGGAGCAAAAGTCACTCGGATCGCTGGAGCAGAATGAGAACCATGTCCATGGGCATCACGGCCATGGGCCTCACAATCATGGGCACCTTGACTGGATGACATGGTCTACAAAGAGAACAAAGGTGATGGATGTTTAGGAATTAGAATCCTTGAAGGCTCAAACGGAACAAGAAAAATGCACTGGGGACACTACTTGTCCTAAGATCATAGCAGATATTTGATACTATCCCAAGTTATTCCAAATTCACTCGCTATGCTTTGATACCAACTCCTGTCACGCCTCAGACTCAGTAACCGGATTCATAAGAAACTCGATGGCCGGTTCTGGCCGTAACAGCCTCTGTAGTACCCCATTCTCGGCTCCTGAGGCAGGTTTCGATCCTGGGATCCTACAAGGAGGATTTCCATAATAGTATAATCACTAACAATACAAGCATACCTAAGATCACAGTAAGTAAATCTGAGAATAACAAAGGCACACATCACAAAATCCACTATGAATTTAAACTTTTACAAGTTTTCATAAGGTCCAAAAGGACGTACATAAGATAACAGAGGAAAGAAGTAAGAGGATCTGCAACACTGGGTCCTCGGCTCACACACCTATCCAAGCTCGCTAAGACGCCAACTTAAGATCTCCTGCACACATCAATCGTGCATAAGCTTATAGAAAGCTTAGAGGGTGGTAAAAGTGTGTGACATTGGTGCTCAGAAGGAGATAAGGAATGCAGAAAGGGAGTCATGATCAATACTAATACCACTAGCCTTACCAAGGCTATCATGAACACAAGAAGTTATACTAAGGCAGTAAGATAATGCAGGAAGCCATACCAAGGCTATATAGTGCAATGAGTACTGGGCGCATGCCAAGGCGATGCAATATGAGGCTTACACAGCCAATGCAAATGCAATGCGAAGTAATGCCAGTACTCATATCCAAGCAACATATCAAGAACATTTCCATAATAAGGAAATCACCAGGGTCCATTATACTACTGGATGACTGCCGCTCTACAGACCCCGCACAGTTAAACGAGCATAAGAGACCTCACTACCCTGCCTGCTGACAACTAATCACCAGTAAGGCCTGAAGGTAGCGGACCCATTCACGAGCTGGTCAGACTCAGCCTAGCAATGCCCCCTTACATCAGGCGAGTAAGGCCACACCCCTATCCAACCGACTACACGACAGTGGGAGTCGCGGCCTAACGGTATAAGGCCCTCATGGGCTCATATATTCTACTCGGTCACGGTGTTGGAACAGATCCTTGGTACCATGAAAGTTTTGGAAATTTCACCCATGGGCATCTTGTGCACCCGGTATGCTCAAGAGGCTATAACCCTGATGAAACGAGGGTGATAATACTCATATGTTATGCAATGCCAGATGCATGAATCACACCATCAACTATGCATCAATTCCAAGCATCCAACATGCTCAAGAGGGAATACTATGTCCCTCAGGAAGGCAACATGCAATGCCCAATGGCACAATCATAACCACGTACATAGTGTCATCCAAGCTTACAATGATGCACATGGGTCATGAAGATGGGTCTAGACGCATTATGCGACGATATATAAAGTAGTACACTCCTCCTATCCAAGAAAGGACCAGGACTAGGTATTTAGACAATATCCATAAGTAATCCCATCTCTAGTGGGGGCCCATTTACCTGGGGTAGCCCATGAGACTAAGTATACAACTACGTGCCTAAGTAACACAGAAGTGAGTCTAGCAAGAGTTTAAGATGAACATCTAATCACATTTAGATATAATCGGGCCTAGAGGGGTCCATAATGGGGACATTTAACCACCATTTCTCAAGAGGCATCTCAACCACGAACTATATGGATACAATGCTCAAGGCCCTACATTCAAGATCAAAATAGGCCATAAAAAGATATAATACCAATTTTAACAACATGGGCCCTAAGAGGAGAATTAAGGCCCAAGACTCAATTCCCAATGGCCATAGAATCCATGCATTGAGTTGGACTTGGTGGGCAGCCAAGGGCCCAACCTCTTGTGTATTATTGCCCCTAAGCCCATCACAATAGGTAGGAGAGTATATGCCCAAGATCAATGGGCCTATCCAAAAGAACCGAGTCCACAAGGCCTACTTGCTAATACAAACATGTATATAATATATCACATAATGGGCCCAAAAGAAATGGCCCAAACAAAAGCCATCCAATTCATACATTATGGTGGACTTGAAGGCAGCCCGTAAGCCCAAGAATACACATGGGTATGGCCTATACTGACAGTGTCCGCCTTGCCACACCAACCCAAAGATTTAACAAGGCCCTCCACAATATACATTTATGTGGGCCTTACAAGTCAGCCCACAATTAAGCATTTTATGAGGGCATTAAGGCTAATAAATGTACATGATCAGTTTGTAGATGGCCCATTGGGCCCATGAATCAATAAGTTCTGCCCTTGCACAATCTTAGGCTCAAGGGATAGGTTTCCAACCCATTGGGCTTATAAAGCTATCAAAAATTCTGGTTAAGGCTAACCCACAAACCACCACAATTAAGCCCAAAATGTCTAAGGAAGGAGGTCAAAGAGTGTGTGCAACACTCCCTTAAATCTGGTGGGCCACCACGGCTCCAAAAGATCAACTATGGACAAATTTGGGCCCCTTGCTGGAATTTCAACCCACCCACATCCTAGGCCTGCTGGAGTCCAGAAATTTATTTAATTTAAATTGGTTACTGACCCATGGTGACCCACACATATCATAGTGGGTCCCACCAGATAAGAAGGGGGATATATAATACTTACTTCAAGTGGGCCATGTCGTTAGAATGCAAGCCCAGCAACTTAAGGTAGGGGCATCCCATGGTGGATTGTCCTACGGGCTTAGGTATTTGACCCAAAACTGATCCAAATTGCAGGCTACAGCACGATCGATACAGGGGCCCGATGACCCTAAAAATTTGCAGGGTGGTCCGTCCATAGGTGGTCCACAACTCCACAAAATTTTAAAATTTTTAGACACATAAAAATATTTTAATTAATCTAAATAAAATGGTTTGTCCAGAAAATCGGACTGACTTGGACATCCCAATGTGGTGGGCCAGTCCGGGCCTTGCCACAGTGTTCACAGGGGTCTATTAGGCCTAAAATTTGGTTGGTAGGTCTTACCTTGAGTGTATCACAATTCACAATATTTTAAAATTTTTGGATATCTAAAAATATTTTAATTTATTTAAATAAATCAATCCATCTTGAAAATCAGACTGATATGGACACCATATTATAATGGGTCGGTCCAGCCACTACCATGGTATGTACAGGCGTCCATTGACCCCAAAATTTTGTAGGTGGGTCCTAACATGAGTGGTCAACCTCTTTATAAATTTTCATAATTTTTAGATACCAAAAGTATTTTAATAAATTTTGAACTTCCAACCTATCTAAGTTAGAATGTTGCTGGAATAGTGCAGAAAATCCAGACTGTCCACCTCACTTGGACCACACCTTTGAGACCCCAATGAAGGTCAGATGGGGCTAAAATTTGGGGGACATCAAGATGAGATTCCCACCTTTCAGAAAAGTATATTTTATGGGTATAAAAGGTCCCCCAATCAGTACCGAATTTATGCCCAAAGTCTAACAAAAATCTGTCTAGAAATTTCTGGACAGCAATACATGCATGAAATAAAATAAATGTATGGGCCTATTAAGAAAGGGATTGGCCCATAAACTGGGTGTTATGGCCCACCCTAGTGGGCCCCACAATTTTCTAGAACAAACCCCCAAATTCCCACCTTGCAAGAATATTTAAGGTGAAAAAAAGAGGCATCTAAACTATGATGTAAGTTGAGTATAGATGTTCTTTCCTTACTGGGCTTTTCTGGGCAATCCAGGCCCACTAAGTAGAGAACACATAATATCATCATATTATGAAAGAATGAAAGAGAAGGAAGAACATCCGGCCATCAAGGGAGGGCTCCGCCGCTATTAAGTCATCCCCACACAATCACAACCACAAACAATAATTAAACACATTGTACAATATAGATCTTATGATGCATGGCCTAGATCTTTGAGATGAATGTTGGGATGCCATCCTAGCCACATGCAAGGGTCTAGATGACCCATCATACCTAGAAAATAGGGAAAATCCACATGCAAGGGGTCCATCAAGGGTAGAATCCCATACATGGACATGCATGTACATTGTGGGCCTCATGGCCACATCTAGATGGTTGTGTAGGATCTCCACCATTGATTGGTGGGTCTTACACATCCAAAATGAGAAGGAGGGAATTATCTACATTAAGAAGAAGAGATCTACATGATATGGAGAGCACCTACCTTGATCCTTACAAAAATCTAGGTCTCCTTGCTCCTCTAGCTCCAAGGAAGAGAAATCAATGGATGAGATGATCTTGAAATGGATGGATTTAGAGAGATTAGGGAAAGAAGGGGCTGGAGAAAATGGAGGATTTTCTGGCCATGGAGAGAATGAGAAGGAGGGAGAGAATAAGGAGATAGAGAGAGAGAGAGAGAGAGAAATCATTTGTTTGTAAGAAAAGAAATAATTACCTATGGGAGGAGAAAACAAGGTTGTAGGGTAGAGTAGGCTTTTGGGTGGTGTGTGTGTGGGGTGGGTAGTGTTTATTCCATGAGAATTTAGTGTGTGTGGGTGGTGTCCATGGGAACTTGTGCCATGAGAGTGGTCCATATGCTTTTGTACAAAAAGTGGGTCACATGATAAAATACTCACAACTTTTGATCTATAAGTCGAATGAACGCACAAGTCGTGTCGTTGGAACCGCAACGACGATACGAACAAGATGACATAAGTCTATGGTCAACCCAAGTCAGGTCTAAATGACCGAACTAAAAGATGACCGCAAACACTATTGGAGGGTCACGGATCACCGAAATTTGATCAGTAGGACCGCGAGACCAAAATAAACGAGATGCATACTCTCACACACACATGCACACATGCGAACCGGGGTCAGGTCTCACAGCTTCTTTTGATTTAAGAATTGCATAAGGGCCACTTGTGGGTTAGCTGTTTGTCCATTCCTCTAACTAAAATTTGGGTGGTTCCTTCAGCCAGAGTTGTATGTATTTAAGCTAGGTTCTCTGAAAGGTCTTTGGTAATTTTTTTATGGCATTTGATTGCTCATTCAATATCTCTTGAAAGTAAGATTGTTGGGCAATTCTCAATTGTATGTATGTTACAAACACAAATACCATAAACTACTTTTACAGCTTTTTTGGGTTCTACCTTGTTAAGTTTCATGGCCTCGTCATTTCTTGTGAGTATGTCCATTCTTGCATTTATATCATCTTCCTCTTTTAAAACATAAATTTCTCCCCTTTCCTTTGATTGAGTAGGCTTAGAAGTAGTAGTTCTTGAGGAGATATCCCATGATTACCCGTTTTCAACATGTTTATCAAAATAATCCCACGCATCGTTGGCTTCCTTGTTCATGTATTTCCCATTACACATCATCTCTACAAATTAACACAGGGGTGAGGTCAATCCCTCGTAGAGAAATCTTATTATACATCATGTTTTGTAGCCATGTTGTGAACATGAATTTATGAGATCCTTAAATTGCTCCCAACATTGGAAGGTCTCATCCTCTTTTTGCGCAAAATTTATGATTTCTTTCCTTAAGGTATTTGTTTTATGATAGGGAAGAAGTTTTTAAGAAACACCCTTGTCATCACAGCTCATATGCTAATGGACCTTGGTCTTAAGGAATGTAACTATGACTTAGCCTTTTCTTTCAAAGAGAAAGGAAACAATTTCAGTCTAACTGTGTCCTCAAACACGTTTGGGAAGTGTAATGTAGATACTATCTCATTGAACTTTTTCATATGCAAGTATAAACTTTCAGATTCTAGTCTATGAAACTTAGGGAGGAGTTGAATTACCCCTGGTTTAATATCGACAGTTCCTGCATTCAATGGAAATATCATGTAGGAAGGTGTACCCACCCGTCGATTGTAAATAATCTCGTAGAGTATGAGGCAGGGTGCATTATGCACCTAATTTTCATCTTGAACTTCGTCAACAGATGGTTGAGGTTGATTTGAAGCCATCACTTGAATTAACTGAGAGGATCTCGAGTAGTATCTAATCCTGTGGTGGATAGGCAACCCTTTGACTAATCCTCATTCACTCAAAAGATAGAGGGTGTTGTCACGAATCCACTTAGGCATGAAACACTTTCAGCCCTCAAGTAACTAAAAATTAAACCTTAAAAGAAAACTAAAAAAAACTAAAACAAATAAAAGATCTGAAAAAGAGTTGATATGTTAGGATCCTACAAAACAGAAAATAATTTTAGTTTCTAAAATTAATTTTAGAAAAAAATCCTAACCTAAAAACATAACAGATAAATAAATCATAATCTTAACCTAATTCTAAACCCAATTAATTTCAGAAAAAACGTAGCTGTATTCCCTAGCAACGGCGCCAAAAACTTGTACACAATACCAAGTGTAAGGTTGCAATGTAGTAATAACTCGGTAAGACCGAGGTCAAATCCACGGGGACTAAACTTATACGTATTCTAAAAATAACTAGAAGTAGAACTAGAAAAATATCTAAATTGAAATCTGAATAATTGAACGTAATGATGAATAATGATGATTGAAACTAATGAATTTAAAAGTGGGAACTAGGGTGCCAAGGATCCACTTGTAGCTATCAAGATGCTACCTTACTTGATTCAAGGAACATAATTGGAATTGGAGTCCTATCCTATCCAATTGGAAGATAAAGCAATTTAAATCAAATCTGAACTTTTCATGGACCTAATTCTCAATAGAGGAGAATTGTGATCATTGAAAGGTATTCCATCACCATACCATGCCCAAGAGACGATGGTGAACAATAAATCATAGAAAAATGAAAATATTCCTTTAAATTCCAAACTATAAATCAATTAGGTTCAATAAGAACAAGAATCAAAGCAAGGTAATCATCCAAACACACTACAAGCTTCACCTCTCAGCCCTAGCTAAGAAGTTTACCCAACCATAGACATGATTAAGACCAAAACTCTAAACAATGCATGAAAAATAAACTAGGAAAGGAAAAAAAAAACTCTTTGGCGTCTACTCCACCCTTGTGATATGCTCCTTGAGACCTTTCCAAACCCTAGAAGATGCTTTAACGCATCATAGAGAGTCCTATTTATAGTTGTGGAATTCCAACTTTCGCACCTAGTTGAAAAATTTTAGAAACCGCCTTAAATTTACACACTTTGTGTAGTTGTCAGGCCTGCGTTCTAGTGATCTTTTTATTCCATGGGATCTCGTGATTTTTCTGGTCAAATTCCAACGACCCAAGACCTAAGAATTTTGTTTGCGATGACCTTTAAGTTCCATCATGTAAACCCGACTTGGATCAACCCAGAATTAGCGTCATAGTGATCGCATTGTCGTCGTGGTTCTAACGCCGCATCTCATGCAGTAATCCGAGTTGTACATCAAATGATGTAGGTCGTGCTTTATTTGGACCTTGATCGCGTTTGTGGGACCCACCTATGGCATGACACGCCACCCTATGCATGCATGACATCATCATCTTTATAATTTCCTAGCCACCTATAGCTAGTCTAGACCCCTAGCCCCCCCCCCCCCCCCCCAAGCAAGCAATGATTCTCTTACATTCATTACGACATGCCATTATTATATCTTTCTCTCTCCCTCCCTCTCTCCTTCTTTCCTCATTTTTCATCTCCCCTAGCAACAAGAGGCCATGGACATCCCAACTCATATCCATGGCTAGCCCTTTCCCACCTTAGAACCCCCCGTATCTTGCCATCGAAAACTCATCTCCACCATTGAAGGAGCCCCATTAGAGCTTTGGAGCATTAGGGAGGAATAAGAAGGAAGGTGGGTGCTTCTCTCTCTCTCTCTCTCTCTCTCTCCCATGTTTTACTGGCCCACTTAACAAGTACGCGTGATGGATCCGAACCATCCAGCAGCAAGGACGCCCTTGTTGTCCAAGTTTCTGGACGCCCAGTGATCACATAGGACTTGATGTAGGGAAAAGACCCAAATACTAGCTGGATTCCAACCTTGTAGCCACCTGTGTGGACCCCACGTGTGGACCCTACCGTGATGTATACATCCTGTATCCTCACCATCCATCAGTCTATATGCCCAGAGCATGGCCAGTAGGGCCGTCCATCAGTGGGATGCTACTAGACTGCTACCCAGCAGCCGTGGGACCCACCACAATGTGTTTTATCCACGTTACCTAGTAGCCGTGGAAACTGCTTGATGTATGTGTTCTATCCTTATTGTCCAGCACCGTCCAGTGCATGAGACGGTGGGACCCACCCACTATATGTATTGTCCGCACCATCCAGCATGGGACGGTGGTACCATCTGATGCATGCATTCCTTCCACCATCCAGCGTAGATGGTGGGACCACCTGATGTATCTGTTTTATCTAAACAGTCCATGCAGAAGGATCGGCCCATCTTTGCTACCCATTGTCTGGGGGCAGCAGCCCACTGTGATGTATGTGATCCACCAGCCTGTCCGTCTAAGACAGGCCTGGATGAAGAGAGGAAATAGAGATCAGCTTGATCCCAAGCTGGGTGGCCAACCTATGTGGACCCCATCTTGATGTATGTACTCTATGACCACCGTCCACCTGGAGAGGTCATTGAGGCCAAGGTCCAAGAGTTGGACAGATCCAGCGGCTGGGATTTTCCAGCCGCAGCCCTTGCTGTGATGTTTATGTTTAAATCCACTCCATCCATCCTTTTTGTGGCCATCTGGACAGGTCCCATCCTCATGGTGGACCGTCTATAGGTGGGACCCACTATGTACATGTATTTTATCCACGTTACCTGCCTAACAGAGCCACCTTGCTGTCCGTTTTGGGCAGGCTCTATTTCAAGGGAAACCACAAATATCTCCTTGATTCCAGTGGGGTGGCCCACTCATGTGGACCCCACCTTGTATATGTGTTGCACCCACCATCCAACAACATGGGACACACCATGGTGTGCTTCATTTAGACCATCTAGCTGAGGACCGATTAACTGACAATGGTGATGGGCAGCCTGTCGTTGGAATCTTCTTGAGGCCCACCATGATATTCATTTGCTATCCAATGTGGGGAGTAGGTCATGTGTGACCTGGTTGACGAGAGGCCACAAATATCAGCTGGTTCATAGCTCCAGTGGACCCCACTGTTTCCTAGGATAGTGGAGAAGAAATGGCTACCACTGGAGCCTCCATTGCATCACCGTGATGCATTGTTTTACCTAGCCTCCCACCTGTTTTTCCCTACTTTCTTTAGTATGCCCTTTGGGCAGTAGGGTCCACATGATGTGTACATGTAATCTACACCGTCCGTCCATTTTCTAGCATGGACCCCACCTTAGATCAGTGGTAACCAGATGGCCACATTGATCAATATTGGAGAGAGCAGCAAGTGGACTGATCATCAAACAAACGGCCCACCTTGCTGCATGTGTTGTAAATCCATGTTGGCCATTGATTGTGAGGCCATTATTGATGCATGGGGGTTCCCACACCATGTATGTGTAGAATCCAGACCATCCATTAGAATTTCCATATTATTTTAGGCCATGGGCTGGGAAATGGGACAGACCCATATCTCAAGTGATCCACACCGCAAGAAGTAATGGGCTGACTATCCAGCTGTGGCCCATCTGCTGTAACATCCCAGATTTTTTGCCAACCTAGAATTAGACGTCCTTAGGCAATGGGTCGCTCCTGACACCATATTAACTTGTCAAAACTCAATCCCATAGTCTAAAATCGCTTCTTAACTCATTTCCTTCGCAAATCTCACTTTCACTACCTTATCCTTCACAAGGTAACTAAGTGCTAAACTAGATTACGTACGAAATTCGCTTGATTCACTTTAAATACGATCTGCAAGACCCAAAACTTGTAGAATCATTGACGCTAGGTTACCCTAAAATCTAGGATCAATCTCATTACCCAGTTGCTCTCAGGAGCACATTGAAACTCCATTTTAGATCTGGACCGCACATAGGAAGTCCGATTAACATGAAGTTAAGGAATTAGGACCGCCTTGCTAGGCTTGACAACCATCTCGGAAATCAAATCCAGATAGTGTCCCAGTGCAATTCGCTTAAACTCGGAGTGAAGAGTGTGAGAAAGGTGAAAATATTTAGAAATAAAATATAAATTTAAGTAATCTGAGACCTGTCGCTTGGGGGCCAAATATAAGCAATCAGACCGTTAGAATCAGGCTAAATTACACCCTCGGATCAGGGATATTTCCCTAAACATATCCATGTACTCGGAATCTCCGATCGAGATCCACTAACCATTGAACTGAAACTGGTCTGCCATTTGCGATTTGGAATCCCGACTGAAACGAAAATATAGCCATACCTAGATCCAGTGTTAGTGAGCTTAAGTCCGACCGCATATAGAAAAGGGGCCGCCATAAGTGCTCCGTTGAGACGGAACAGACCGTATTTGGACATAACCTAAGTATACTTTGTTCCTGAGTCTAGTTTGGTGAGTTTTGGGCCTATATAAGGACCTTAAACTCTCTCATTTCCAGCCCATACGAATTTGAGAAAGCCCTAGGAGAGAAAGAGAGAAAAGAGAGAGAAAGTGTGAGAGTTGTGGGAGGTTTCTTCCTGCCCTTTTTTCCCGCCGCTACACGAGCTTAACAACTTCCTTCTAATCGCTTTCCCGGCAATTCCGACGTCATTTCTAGGTAAGAAACCCTTACCTTAATCTGATCTAGGGTTATAAACATTCCAAATGATGAAATAGCTAATCTATCTCATTCTCTAGGTCGCCAAATCATGGGTATTTGCCGTGTATATATGCTAGTTATGGATGTACGACCTGTTTGGCGAAAGGATTCGCCCTAGTACACATTTGGCCAACATAGCTTATGTAGGCTAATGTGTGTAGTCTAAGTGTTTGTTGAAATGATTAAATAAATATGGATTTATGATTTATGCTTGTCATATGTATTGGATGTAAGAGCATGATTGTTGTGTATGAGACAACTCCTTGATATAAGGATTTGTCATATTCTATGTTGAATTCAACATACGTCATGTATGTTGAAGAGGTGTAGTATAAGTGTTTGATATGTTATTTTGGTATAATCCCATTCTTATTTCAATGCTCGCATCATAATCATCATTATCTGTGTTGCATAAGTGATGCGTTGGAACTCGGGAGCTGAGCTTTGCTCAACCCCTGATTTTTAAGGCGTTACAAGATGGTATCAGAGCATGATTTGGATTAAATCGGACCTGGGTTATGGTCACATGATGCACTCTGACGCACTCTGACTTAGGAGGGAGCGACGGAACGTAGAAACTGACTTAGGATTTTCCAAATTCGTCAAACGACGAAACCGACTGAAATCAACCGCTGAGATTTGGCCCGTACGCACCCATGATCACGCAAAACGATCCCGAATCACTTCTAGGCCATCAATCGACGGGTTTAAGTCATTCCCTATAAATGAATGTCCTTAGGTTATGGGTCAACCATAACACCTTACACTTAATCTCAAAGCCTAAAACCCCTTTTTATCCAATTCCTTCAAATCTCTGGGTTAGTTGGATAGATCAGCGCCTCCTGCCCCAAAATCATGTGCTACACGTCACATAAACTCATTTCGGTCTATAAATTGGTCCCATAACGGCTCAAAACGAAGTCGGGGCCGAATCGATGAAATCCAAGGGGACCCACGGTAGACCCGGGTTGTCTTTGGTACCTTGGGAGGGTGGTGAACACCGCCCTACCACAGAGGCATCGCGGCTGGTACGGTGGACCGCGGCGGAACTGCGGTCACCGCGGTCAGGTTGGGCCGCAGTCACCGCGTTCAGGTTGGGCCGGGCTGGTCAGGCCGGTGCTGGTCAGGGTTGGCTCGACCCCTAGTTACGTGTGGTGCCCACCAAATTTTGTGGGGACCCCTGTTTTTGTTCCGTTTTGCCCCTCCCTCTCAAGCACCTCCAAGCTCCCATTTCTCTTTAAACTTGTTGTCCTCTCTCTCAAATCTACCTCCCAATTGTCCGATCTATCATTTTCGGCCACAACCCACCCATATCCATTGTTCACAGCCATCCCTACCTCCCTACCCTCTCCATTCACTCTCATTTGGACTCTTACATGCCCCATTTGGAGCTCAAAAACGTGTAAGCTCCTTAACCCACCTACCTTTCCATTTTTCATCTTTAATCACTGTCTTTTGGGCCTTCACAATCCCTGTTGAGGTTCAAACTCATGGAGAATAAAAAAAACTCCAGTCCCCGTTTCCCCTTACCCTCATTTTCCATGGCTCTATCCGAGCTTGTACGGCCATTTTCTTGGGGGCCTAATCATCCATATTGTTGTCTTGTAGTTTGCATGGGTTACCATCTTTGGATGTTTTTATTTTCATGTTAATGGGTGTAGTAGTTGGTAGAATGTTTTAGATGTTTGAGGACGTTTAGGGCCTGTTCAGCCAACTGCATTAGGTGAGTTAGGTGGATAGAATTGTATAAGTAACAATAAATGTATGTGTAAGGTATGGCGCCTAGATTGGGTGTATCCCATGTTTTCCAATGCCATGTTTGGAATGTATGCAATGAAAAGTATATCCCGGGTTTTCCTATTACACTTAGAAATTCCTTATCTTGGGATTTAGAACTCCCATCTCACGCTTTCCCACACAAGACTCATTTTCCAAAGCCTATAAAATTGATCCCCACCCACCCTCCTACCAACCATGTCACTCCCAATTCCGAGGAGGGATTAGCGATGCAAGCCCATTAAATACAACTTAAGACCACTGGCCAAATAGGCCCTTGGAGTTTTGGACCTAGAGCGGTACTCTTAGATTTCGACAGACATGACCGTATAGGAAATCCAACAAATTAATAATGTGAACCTTAGGACCTTCTCAGCTGGTATGAGCATGTGTGAAGTGCTCGACAGTAGTTAAATTTAATTCCGTACAATTCAATTCCAATTAGACAACGTTTGACCCTAAGCGATAAAACAATTTCTTATATTAGAAAGGGTATAAAATCATCTAGTGTATAAGCATAGACTGTGGAGTATAACCAGTGGATTACCGCTACTCCTAAATTAAGTTTAGACTACTGGTTAGGCTAAGGAAAGTAAAAGACTAATTAATTATGCTAAGCCAATTGAATGATAGACTTAGTTAGGTCGGCTAATACACCTCTTTGATCTGGGTGGCGCAGTGAAAGCGTAGTGAACCTTTGCCCCACTGGCCCAGGATCGAATGGAATTGATCCAGACTGTACGTAAAGATAGGACACTAACTAGGATATGAATCTTCCTTAGAATGTAAAGCAATTAGGATTCAAGTATTAAACAATTTCATATTACACAATTGGCCTAACAATGGGTACGAACTGAATTATAATAGCCAAGGTCAATATATCTACAACTGTGCTCATTAAATACGAACATAATAGAAGCCTGTTCTACGATGTGAAACCATTTTAGGATGATCTAGTAAGATTTGATTCACCATTTCCTTGGACATAGATAATAATGAGGACTCTCTTAGACCAAGACCTAAAGGGCAACCTTAGAAATAGGCAATTTGAGCCTTTCAGTGATGGGCATTCCCTAAGTTTTTTTTAGAGTGATCGGTCTATGGAGTTACTGAAATATACAACTGCAAAGTATTCACGGCTTAACCCAGTTCTCAATCCTGGGCGACTACCAATGGACTCACTGCTTGACCGAGCAGAAGACCATTATCTATCAAGACTAGGAAGGGATATGATGAGCCTTCTACCCTGGTTAGGTAGATGATCGATGTATCCGGATCAAACTCACTATAACCATCTCTCCGTGTTGGTTAAACATTGAAAACAACTATCTTACTCTAAATAATTGGGGATTGTCGTCAAGACTCCAAATAGGTAAAGAAATAAATTGTAGAAAACCATCAGGATATGGGAAATGGATAAAGAAATAAGTTTTAAGCGGGGTAGACTAAAATTAACCAGGCTAGTATATACCTTACGCAATAAAACTTAGGCAAATAAATAATTAAATCTTTCCTTATTACCCTTAGGCAATTTCGGGGACGAAATTTTATTTTAAGGGGGGTAGATTGTAACATCCCGGATTTTTGCCAACCTGGAATTAGACGTCCTTAGGCAATGGGTCGCTCCTGACACCTTATTAACTTGTCAGAACTCAATCCCATAGTCTAAAATCGCTTCTTAACCCATTTCCTTCACAAATCTCACTTTCACTACCTTATCCTTCACAAGGTAACTAAGTGCTAAACTAGATTAGTTACAAAATCTGCTTGATCCACTTTAAATACGATCTGCAAGACCCAAAACTTGTAGAATCATTGACGCTAGGTTACCCTAAAATATAGGATCAATCTCATTACCCAGTTGCTCTCGGGAGCGCATTGAAACTCCGTTTCAGATCTGGACCGCACGTCGGAAGTCTGATTAACACAAAGTTAAGGAATTAGGACCGCCTTGCTGGGCTTGACAACCATCTCGGAAATCAAATCCAGATAGTGTCCCAGTGCAATTCGCTTGAACCCGGAGTGAAGAGTGTAAGAAAGGTGAAAATATTTAGAAATAAAATAGGCCAAATTTAAGTAATCTGAGACTTGTCGCTTGGGGACCAAATATAAGCAATCAGACCGTCAGAAATAGGCCAAATTACACCCTCGGATCAGGGATATTTTTCCAAACATATTCATGTTCTCGGAATCTCCGATCAAGATCCACTGACCGTTGAACTGAAATTGGTCCGCCATTTGCGATCTGGAATCCCGACTGAAATGAAAACTTAGCGATACCTAGATCCAGTATTAGTGAGCTTAAGTCCAATCGCACACAGAAAAGGGGCGGCCAGAAGTACTCCGTTGAGACAGAACGGACCGTATTTGGACATAACCTAAGTATACTTTGTTCCTAAGTCTAGTTTGGTGAGTTTTGGGCCTATATAAGGACCTTAAACTCTCTCATTTCCAGCCCATACGAATTTGAGAAAACCCTAGGAGAGAAAGAGAGAAAAGAGAGAGAAAGTGTGAGAGTTGTGGGAGGTTTCTTCCTGCCCTTTTTCCCTGCTGCTACACGAGCTTAACCACTTCCTTCTAATCGCTTTTCCGGCGATTCCGGCGTCATTTCTAGGTAAGAAACCCTAACCCTAATCTGATCTAGGGTTGTAAACATTCCAAATGATGAAATAGGTAATCTATCTCATTCTCTAGGTCGCCAAATCATCGTAGGCGAAAGCCTAGCAAACCTATCGAATATGTTACAATTCTACGACAAAAGGTGCGGACTTTAGACGTATAGGTTATGGTTTTCAACGCTTTCAATGTCAGATAATGATAGATTCATGATCTGTATGCTATTGCACATGTACAAAGTGTTGTCTGTTTTCTGTTTCGATTAAATACAAGGAATATGGAATTTTGTGTATTCTAGGTATTTGTAGAAAATACTGTATCCGTATAAATTTTGCTGATATGATTGCCATGGGTATTTGCTGTGTATATATGCTAGTTATGGATGTACAACCTGTTTGGTGAAAGGATTCGCCCTAGTATATATTTTGGCCAACATAGCTTATGTAGGCTAATGTGTGTAGTCTAAGTGTTTGTTGAAGTGACTAAATAAATATAGATTTATGATTTATGCCTGTCATATGTATTGAATGTAAGAGCATGATTGTTGTGTATGAGACAACTCCTCGATATAAGGATTTGTCATATTCTATGTTGAATTCAACATATGTCATGTATGTTGAAGAGGTGTAGTATAAGTGTTTGATAAAATGCCTATGTGAGAAATTGTGTGACAAACTAAATTTAATAGTGGTATTGAGATAGGATTCTCAACTACCTTAGTGATGTGTATGATTTCCTCCATGTAAGTTGTTTAGTTTAATCACTTACTGGTTTATGAAACGTATGCATTTGAATTTCCTGTTTGCATTGTGTTTTATAACATGCTTGTTAATATGTTTGATATACCACATGTTTAAGTTATATTCCATAAAAGCTGTGAAAGGTGATGGGGAAGTGGTGTAACGATTCCGTGCAACAGCCCAGGAACCCTAAGCGGATAATATCAGACTTTGATTATATGATTTGAATCTTGATCCATTACTACTTTAACTATCTGCAATTGAATGTGATTGGGGCTATGTTATAGCCCAGGCAATCGGTAATAGATTTGAGCTCGTAGTTGGCCTCTATTCGCCATGCAAGACGTGTTTGATGAACCCAAGTCATGTGTTGCTTGTCGGTAGTGGTTAGGCCACACGAAGTGCTTATGCACTTCATGTCGTACAATTCAACGGGCGCTCGTGCTAGTCGAGCTCGTCAAGTGACCCGATCTGTCTAATGTATGTTCACCATGTTTGGATACTACTGCTTGATCCTAGGGTACCAAACTTACCAGTGAAATCCCGTTAACCATGGTACCTCGATCCGCTAAGACTCATGAGCCGGGCATGGTGGTATGGGACACCGTGGTCGAGCTGTCAGCCTACGTTGGGGTTTCGTGGTGTTGCGAGTGCGTCAGCCCGAGCCTCCCCGTAGTGTCCATTGAGCAACCAGACTCGTGAGCCGATTATGGTGGTATGGGATACTATATTCTAGCTGTCGGCCTACACTGATTGGTGACAAGTCCTTTGTAGTGACCTCGAGCATACTCTGAATTTGCGGTGAGGCGACGAGTTTTAACACGGTGAATAAAGTATGAACTGGGACTGTATCAATTTAGTGATGAACCGTTAAAAAGGTGATGGGGGAGTGGTGTAATGATTGCGTATAATAGCCCCGGTAGCCTTTGCGGTGCCCTAGAACCACACTATCGTATGAGATTATCTAGGTTTGACGACCCTAGAATGGATCATGTTTGGGAATGATACAAGGGAGGTACCTTAGTTTTCCAATCATGTTGTTTGAAATGGACTAATAACAACTCGGTAATCATGCTCATCATCGCACTGCATGTGCCTGGAAGATGTGGAGCACTGAGGAATGAACGCATACCGCGAACGTAAGATAGTGTCGCATGAGGGAGTTTGTCGATGAGGGCATGCATCATGATAACATTTCATACTTGCATTAACAAGAGTACTTAGAATTGTTGATTGTATTGTTTTATTATTACTACTTGACTATTTTGATAACATGTTAACCTATGCTTTACTGTTTCACTGAGTTGATCACTCACTCCCACATTACGAGACGGTGCTTGCAACACCAACCAGACTATCTTAGCTGCAGGTGATGGCGATGCTTATGAAGCAGAGCCGGACTACTACTATGATGTTGAGAAGGAATTCTCCTACATGTAACTCTCTGACGGGTCTATGAAGACCTGGAATTGCATTGACGGGGCTATGGTATTTGGGATAGAAGACATTACACTTCCTCAATTTGGTATATTTTGGAATTGTACTTGTAAATAGTTAACCTGGTAACATTATCACACTCTGGAGACTCACCACAGTTTATATAATTTATATATCTATCATAGTCTTCCACTTACAAATTTAACTGTCTCTGGAGTATGATATGCTGTTTTGGTATAATCTCATTCATGTTTCAATGCTCTCATCATAATCATCATTATCTGTGTTGCATAAGTGATGCGTTGGAACTCGGGAGCTGAGCTTTACTCGACCCCCAATTTTCAGGGCGTTACATCTGCTGCATCCACTGTACCTCCACACTACTTATCTGGTGGAGCCCATTGATGATGTATGAGGCCCACTGATGAAGCCCACCTTATATTCCATCCAACCTGTCAAGTAGGTCCAATGTCCTGTTGGGATGACCACCCACCAGATGGCCCATCTTTCTGTGTGCGTTGTAAATTCACACTGGCCATCGGGGTGGGGCCCATTGGTGTTAATGTGGTATGGGCCGCTTTGTGGTGTGATCCCACATGTTGTAGCAGGTCTAAATATCAGGAGGGTGCCCACCAGGAAGTGTGTTGGGCTGGGGCATCCCACCATGAGGCTGCCTTATGAGGCCCACTACAATGTATATGTTATATCCATACTATTCACCCATATAGGGACAGTGGGCCACCTTGTAAGGCCCACTATATATAAGTGTTATGCTCATGTTGTCCTTCCTTTTTCCAGATTTTGTATGGGCCGTGGATTCCATTATGAGTTGGATTCCATATTGGGCCGCACCATGTTGCATGTACCATATTCATGCTGGCCACCTTTTGGCGAGGCCCGTTTATGATGTGCAAGGGCCCCACTTATTTTGTGATTGGCCGCCCATTGTACAATTTTGAGGCCCACCTTGATGTATAGGAAACACACTATTTATCTTTTATTTTTTGGGCCATGGGCTGCCTCATGAGGGTCTGTTATGGTGTATGTGTTGCACATAATGGCCATCTATTTTGTTGGATTTTATGCGCTGCCCCATAAGGGCCCAATATGATATACGTTACTCAATCCTAGTCGCCCACCCAACTGGCCTAGTTTTACGCTTATTTATAAAGTACACATTGGTGGATGTTGGTTACACCTTGGCTATTTAATTGGGACATGTGGGTTGCCCATGAGGCCCAACATAATGCATGAGTAGGATGTTCTCCATGGCCATGATATTTTTGGGCCATAGGTTGCCCCTCACGAAGCCCATTTGATGTATTTAGGCCTTATGCCATTTCTTGAAGCCCAACATGGTGTGTAGAATATTGTGGATAATGCCCATTTATGTTCCACCTATTGTGTGGGCCATGGGTTGTTTCATGAGAACCTTGTATGAAGCCCATGTGATGTGGCCCAAATGTGATGCATATGATATGTTTATGGCCCTTGAGCGAGGCCAATATGCTATGTTTATAGCCCTAGTATGAGGCCCAACATGATATGTTTATGGCCCTTGTGTGAGGCCCAATATGATATGTTTATGGCCCTTGAGTAAGGCCCGATATGATGTATTTATGGCCCTTGTTTGAGGCCCAATGCGATATACGAGAGGCTCAAGTGATGAGTCCATTGTAATGTGTAAGCCCACTATAATTATGTTTGCCCAATCATTCTCTTGGTTGTATTAGTCTTGGGCCCCCATCATGAGATAGATTCTATGGGCCATGCCTTGGGAACAATGATGGTTAAATGTCTACATTGTAAGAGCATTGGTGGTTAAATGTCCACCTTGTGATTCTCCCTAGGGCCCATTGATTAGGCCTTTTCTCATTCCCTCCTTAGTGGACCAGCCCAAACGGATGGGCCCCCACTATTATTATTATGATCCATCTCACCTTATTGGGCTATCCCAATTCTTTGGGTCCCCATGGATGCTAGTAGAAGTACCCAAACTTGGAAGTCCATTATTAGGCCCATGAGTAGGCCATCTAGATCTACCCTTGTTATGAGGCAAGTACACCATCACTGTAGATAGAAGGATCGGTGGTATCAGATTTGGTATATTCACCGTTGAGGACCGATCCCCATGTTATGGATTAGATCTCCTGTCCTCCTATGGACCCCGCCATATATATAAGTCGATTATTAATTTCAACTATGTTAGTATACGCACTGGGTATGTGTTAATATAACATTATGACCATATGAGGCCCATCGTGGATATGTGAGGCCCATAGTGATTACCTAAGGCCCATTGCATTTATATGAGGCCCATCGTGGCTATGTGAGGCCCATAATGTTTATCTGAGGTTCATTACGACTATATGGGGCCCATTATGTTTGAATGAGGCCCATTGAGGTTGTATAAGGCTCATTGTGATTGTATGAGGCTTATGACATGAGACTCAATGTGATTGTATGAGGCCCATTATGACTAGATGAGACCCATTGTGATATGAGAGGCCCATTATGATTATGTGATCGATCATTATTAAGTTCGATAATCATGCATAACTTCATGTTTCATGTTATACACATTATATGTATGCGTGTTATGAGGCGTGATAATAACACATGCCATTGGGTAGATTATTACATGACTGAACAATATGACGCATATACCTGGGCATTTTGTGATATGAGCACTGTATGCCCTAGCGACATCAGGGTCATGGCCTCTACAGGCATGACCTGGATGGCCAGTTGGGACACCGAAAATGTTGTTTGAGCATTTAAGGCACTTAGGATGCCCTTGGGTGGAAGCCCCTAAACTTCCATTGTACCAAGAGACACCCTAACATCGAGACCGAGTGGAAAGCATGAGCGCCCGAGTGCCTTTACCATTAGGCCGCATCTCCCACTGTAGCGTGGTCGGTGGGGAGGGGGTGTGGCCTTACCCGCCTGAATGAGGGAGGCATAACTAGGCTGAGTTTAACCAGCTCGTAAATGGGTCTGCTACCGTCGAACCTTATTGGTGATTAGCTAACCACGGGCAGGTAGTGAGGTCTCTTACGCTCATTAAGTTGTGCGGCTTGCAGAGTGGCAGTCAGCAAGTAGTGTACTAGACCCCAGTGATGATCCCATAGATGTACAGTTTTGATCCTGAGACGACTCGTCACTGTTACACACGTGGACGGGCACACGTGGGCGGACGGTAATGTGGGCGGGGACTAAGGGCCTGGGTGAGCTACCAGTAGTTGGCAAGCTACAATGTTGCAGGCTACTGTGCATACAGTAAGGAGGAATCTTGTCCCACATCGGACAATGTGGCGGTCACATGCGGGCTTGCTAGCAGGAGTGCGTACTTAGCTGTTAATCCATTTACTCATTTCATTTACTATACACTCGAGCTGGTGAAGTGTAACCAAATCATTATGTGAATCTTCGCAATAGCCAGGATTTCGGTTGGGCGCACGACCAACCTGAGATCAGGAGTTTACCACATTGAGTCTAGCTATCCAAATTTAGGTATGAGATGGGTTTGGATAGAAATCCTTTGTGATCGACCCCCATCACTTGCGATATTACATGCTACCCTCGCAACTACACACTGTAGCTTGGTCATTCGCATTGCATACTCTGACATCATATGATTCATCCTCAGCACATAGCATTTGGTTTACTATGTTTTTGTATGGCTTAAATGAGGCTAATGATATTCATGGCTCATTAGGTATTGCATATTGTGTTATATTCTCGGCGATTGATATTTAAGTTACTATATTCCCACATTGCATAGTTGATCTATATTACTTCCTCAGTTTATGACTCTAGCTTATTATGTCTTTGTATTGTATATTCTGGATAATGTTGTTAATATTTCTATAGACTCGCTAGTATTTCCGCTTATTCTAATATCTGCGTGCTTGGCACTTATCTTGCGCACACACTTACACCACCCTTTAAGCTTTCTATAAGCTTATGCACAATAGATGCTTGCAGGAGATACCTGGGCACAGTCGTAGCTGAGCAGGAGCAGGAGCGTGCAACTGAGCTTTGTGAAGATTTAATTATATGCACGTACTTCCTTTCAACATTGTAATCAATGATTTATTATAGTGGATATATGATGATGATGTTGCTATTGTGAATTGGGTACACTTGTGGTTATGCTTAAAAAAATCCTCCTTGTAGGATCCCAGGATCGGAACCTGACGTATGAGTGCTGGGAGCCGAGAATGGGTTACTACGGAGGATGTCAGCACTGGATTCGGCAATTGGGAATTCTATGAGCCCGGTTTCTGAGTTCGGGGCGTGACAGTAGTTTTCTAAAATATACTCGAAGTTTAAACTGCCTTAAATTTATGTACTCTGCGCAGTTTTCAAAAATAAAATTCGAGTTTCAGAATATGCTTTTTTCATGACAATTTCAAGAATACGTTTGTTTTAAGGACAATTTCAAGATTTGTTTTCTTCACTTCAAATCTTTGATTCTCTTCATTCCTCACTTGGTTTTCTTGGATCTTTGGCATGTGAATTCTTTATTAATGACTTCCTGAATCTTCATTTAGTAATCTTTTGAGTATAAATCTTTCTTTTGGCATCAATTTCACCTTAAGCTCTCAAAATCACCTCGTACATGAAAACATGCATAATTAGATCGATTAAGCACTATCATGTTTATAAAACCAAGGTATAAATAGGAGGAAATATGCAATATTTCACACTCAACAAGCAGTTAATTCTTCATTCACAAACCAAAATAGATTCGAACTTTAATTGATTCAGTTCCCACATGAAGCACCAAAGTATTAATCATAAGTAATTCAAAGCATTAATCGTTCCCTTAGTCTATGATAGAATAATGAATTTTACATATCGATCCCTTGCAAAATAAATAAGCTAACATCTTAGCCTTCCTAGGCATCCAATTTGCTTAGAGTCGATAATGGATCAAAGTAAATTAAAATTTAATTTTTATTTAAATATCAATGAATTGTTCATCATTCAAACCAATACTTGAATCGAAGTAAATTATAATATTAAAAATCATTAAAAGCTTCATCTCTTAGCCCTAATTAAGAGATTTAGTCAACCATTATCATAGTTGAACTAAACTCTAAGAAAAAAATGGAGAAGAACTTAGAACTGAAAGAGTAGGGAAGAAGGACAGCTCCACGAAAACTTCACAACTCCTTGCTCTTTCTCCCATAACCTAAATCGTTCCTAGAAGATCTTAAATCACCCCTTTAAATAAGAAAAACTTGCAGTGACTTTAAATTTCCAAACTTTTTTTAAGCTTTTATTGCATCGACTGTAGCCTTCGGTCACACCGGACATCACTTCAGTCGCATCGAATTTGCCTCTCAGTTATAGCTGAATTTTCTCAAATTTCTTTTGAAGTCTTTATCTCCCTTGGGTTGTATGCTCCTTCAGTTGGACCGAATTGTTGAACTAAATTAAGTTCCGTTGCATCTAAATTAGGTCTAAAAATCACAGCTTCTCGCTCGACTGTTTTATGCACTTTCGGTCGGACCAAACCAACCTTAGGTGGGACCGAATAGTCTCTGTTAGTAAAGTGTGTGATTTTTGTCTTTTCTCTTCCCTTAGAACTTAGATTTCTTATATCTTTGGAACTTAAATTCTTCAATAATGACCTCCATAGATTGAATCCTTCACTTGATCATTATTCGAGCATTAAATCATTGCTTTAATCGTCATTTTCATCTTAGCTCTACAAATCACCTCACATACCAAAACACATATAATTAGATCGATATAGCACACCTATACATATAAAACCAATGCATAATAAAGGAAGGAATATACAATATTTCACGCTCAACACACCCTCAACCAATATTTTGCTAGTACCATGCAAAACATGTAAAAATAATAATAATAATAATATTATTAAAAAAAAACCTACAAAACCCAAACTTCAAACCTTTTCTCATAAAAACAACATCATGTGTAATCCAAAGCATATGTGAATAGAATTCAATGATACAAGGACAAAATATCATCAATCTAAAACCTAATATGATTAGTGAACCGTTAAACTAAGTTCTCTTTCATCAATCAATTGATAGAATACATTCAAATATCAAGTTTGTAATATGCTCAGTGAATTCCAACTTATAATCCATAAAAGTCAGCCCTCCCTCCATAATGTTAACTAAGGCAATTACTTCAAAGTGGTTAGATTAACACAAGTCACTAATTTCAAACCCATTTCCCTTTTCACTTATTTTTCTAACTTATGATTTATTTATTTTAACGACGGCTTTCACACTATCACTCCTTTTCTTTTCTCTCTTTCTTTTTTTTTTTTTTTAATTCTTTTTTCTTTTTTAACATTAGGCAAATGTCATAGGTAGCCCATTTTTTATTCCACTTTTTTTAGTTGGTCCTTTTCTCCTTTTGACATCAAGGTAGACAAGGATCTAGTTCTTACCACTTTTGAGTAATTATCAAGCTAAACTAAAAGTTCAAGTTAGCCTTAAGGACTATGAGTCAGATGTGAATTTGTGCACTAGATTTAATTGATGTTTAAATCTTCCTATCAATCAATTCATTAAAAGAGCTTATTCAAAAATTCTACTAATTAATTAGACTTAAGACTTTTAAAAATTACTTGTATATTCTCATATTACACTTACACATACTTTGTAACACAACAAATCAATCTTAAAAAAGAGTTTTGAAATATGAGATTTTTTTTAATTTTTGCTCAAAAACCACAAAGATATGTTGATTCAACCAAATCTCACCCCAACGTAAAATCTATATTATCCTTAATGTAAAAAGATATGCAATGCATCATACCTAAAACAATAAAAATAAAAGAGGAGTGATTAAAGAGAGTACATGAAGGGCATGAATTCTCCATCACTAAGGGGTTTTCAGGTCATTAAACAATAACAAACTAACACAAAACCTAAACTACTCTAACCTAATCCTAAGAAAGTAGTAAATAGAGAGAGGGACCTTCGTCCAACTACAAGGTTAGACCGGTAGATAGGATCTTTCAGAGGGATGGACATATTCTCTGAGTCAAAGTTCTCGGCAAATGACTTAAGGTGAAGACAGTTCACTTTTTAAAATGTCGTCATTCACCTGATTCTCTATCTTGACAGCCTCATGAGAATAAACCATTTTCACTTTAAAAGAGTTAGTGCAACGAAACCTCAGTTTTCTTTTTCTTTTTTTTTTAAATAAAGTCTCGAGCTATGTAAGAGGACTTTCTAATGAGGTTAAAATGCTTTTTAAAAGTTGTTTTTGAAAAGGCCAAGCTATATGTACTAGAGGGGGGGGGGGGGGGTAAATAGGATTGTGCCAAATTAAAATTTAACAGCGGAATTAAAATACGATAGCCTTATAAAAATAAAGAACAATACTATAAATAAATCAAAGACTGAAATGTAAAGTAATCTTAAATGAGCTTGATACTAACGTTGTTCTAAGGACAACCTTCGCACCATAAAAACCAAGGGTTTGTGGCAGGACAACCATACTAGAACAAGTTGAATATCAAAACACAGAAAGAAAGTAAATAAAGGAAATATCAAGAAATGAATTCTAAACTATTACAACATTCCCCACTTTGCTTGAAATGTAAAGATTACAACATTCACACCCACATAAACATTCCACAAATCTGAATGATTAAATATATGAAAATTAAAAGAGCATTCAAATCACAAAACACACCGATAAATAGTGGTTCGCCTGTGTGTTCACCAACTGTTAAACAACAACCACACAGCTTGCTACTCCACTCCTAATATCCTCACACAGGGGATAATAGCGTTCACTATTAGACGGGTTTTACAGGTTCATCTAAAACCTTCATAATTGTATCTTTTTAACTTGGGCTTACACAATCTAAAAACCCACACTTTCTGAGTTTTCTGGCTCTCCTCAGATAACCACACAAAGAGATTTTTCAGGCGAATCTCCAACAAAATAAAGGAATTTACAACAAATGTAAAATACCTGATTTATTCTTATGTAGCAGCCCGGTAGAACCAATAAGAGTAGAAGTTCGAATCAACGTTCAATGTCCAATACTCAATTAAGAAATGGTTCTAGTTTCTAATTGATTTTAAATTAAATCAAATTGGGCATAGCTCTATTTGATTTTGATTCCAATGAAGAAGGAATACAACAATTCCTCTTTTTCAAATAAGATTGGAATTTATGAAGAAAATCAAATAAGAAAAGCTAACAAAAAGAAATTTAAATATGAACAAATTAGCTAAAATGAACAATACTTATCTCAGAGTGAAGGCTTGAATTTCTTAAATTAATCGATGTAAAACTCTAAAATTCGTGCTCAATTTATAAAAGCAAATATCGCGTCTACGACTAGTCTTAGGAACCTTCGACTGGTCATAGCTCCAACGGCATTTTGAAAATTTAAGCGTGATCTAAAAAATCAGTTCTACGATTGGTCATAGGGACCCTTTGACTGGTCATAGACCACCTACGACTGGTCGAAGCAGACCCAGGACTGGTCGTAGGAAACCAGATTTGGTTGCTGGAATTTGAGTCGAAGTTCTAGGACTGGTCGAAAGACGAGTCGAGATACCCCTACAACCGATCGAACAATCTCCAAGACTGGTCGAAGAATAACCAAAAAATTCTGAAAATCTTCAACAGTGTAACACCCCGGATTTTTGCCAACCTGATATTAGACGTCCTTAGGCAATGGATCAATCCTAATACAGGTTTAACTTCTTAAACGCTCAATTAAAGCCTCAAATCTCTTTTCAAACCATTTTCTTCACAAATCCCACCCTTCACTACCTTGTGCTTTCAATTTCTCAAAGCACCTTCACCCTAGACACTATCTTAAACTAGCTAAGTAGTATAACTTGGATCACTTTAGATACAAACTGCAAAGGACTAAATACTACCTCAGACGAAAATCACTTAGGATAAAATCCTTTAGAAATTTGACAAAGTTAACTAAGTGCTAAACTAGATTAGACATGAAATCCATTTGAATCGCTTTAAATACGATCTGCAAGACTCAAAACTTGCAGAATCATTGACGCTATGTTACCGAAAAAGCTAGGATCAAACTCATTACCCGGCTGCTCTTGGGAGCATCTCGAAACTCCGTATCTGGTCTAGATCGCACATCAGAAGTCCGATTAACACGAAGCTAAGGAACTAGGACCGCCTCACTGGGCTTGACTATCATCTCAAAAATCAAGTCCAGCCGATGTTCCACGGTCATTCGTTTGGATCCGGAGCGAGGGAGTGTGAAAAACACTATTCCCTTTACAAAATAAATATCTGGAATAGTGATCTGGCACCATTCGCTTGCGCATCAAGATAAGCAACAGACCGTCAGAATCAGACTAAATTACACCCTCGGATTAAGAAAAATTTCAGGAACATTTACATGTGCTTGGAATTTCGGATCGTGGCCCACTGACCGTTGAACTAAAACTGGTCCGCCACGGATGATCTGGGTATCCGACCGAACTGAAAACTTAATAAAATGTAGATCCAGTGTTAGTGAGCTTAAGTCCGACCTTTGGCTCAAGGAGGCCCGCCGGAAGTGCTCCGTTGAGACGGAACAGGTCCGCTTTGGACATAACCTAAGTATACTTTGTTCCCGAGTCTATTTCGGTGATTTTTGAGACTATATAAGGACCTTAAACCCTCTCTCATGGCAGCCATATGAATTTGAGATTTGAGAGAGGGAAAAGAAAGAGAAAGTGTGGGAGTTGTGGGAAGATCTCCTCGCCGCTCTACCCTGCTGCTATCGGTGCTTAACCACCTCATTCTTGCCGCTTTCCCGGCGATTCCGGCGTCATTTCTAGGTAATAAACCCTAACCCTAACCTGTTTGGGGGATTAGACAGTTGTAGGTTAGGAAATAGCTAACCTATTTCATTCTCTAGGTTGTCAAACTCCCGTATATGGAAGCTTAGCGAACCTATCGACTCGGTTAGGATTCTACGATACAAGGTGCGGACTTTAGGTGTATTGGTTATGGTTTTCAACGCTTTCAATGTCAGATAATGATAGATTCATGATCTGCATGCAATTGCACATGTACAAAGTGCTTTCCGTTTTCAGTTTCGATTAGAATTGTAGAATTTAGAATTTCACATACTCTAGGTATTCGTATAAAATACCGTATACGTATTTTTTATGAAAATGTATTTGACATATTTATTTGTCGTATGGATATATGACGTATGGATAAAATACTTATTTGGCGAAAGGATTCGCCTAAATACATGTTTACTAATAAACACTATGTATGTAGAAATACAGTATTGTAAGAAGTACGTATGCGTATGCGTATTCGTATGCGTATTCTAGAAAATACTGTATACGTATAAATTTTGAAGATGCATTTATCATGATTATCTGCTGTAGTAATATATTATACATGGATAAAATACTCACTTGGCTAAAGGATAGCCCTAATACATGTTTTGCTAACATACACCATGTATGTTGTATTAGTGTATTCTAAGTGTTTGTGAAAATGACTGAATGAGTATAGAATCCTCATTCGTGCTCACCATGACTAATTATCATGGATTCATGATTGTTGTATTTGCGATACCCCTTTTGACGAAAGGATTTGCCCTAAATCACGCCACGGCCAATATACACCATATATGCTAAAATGTGTGGCCCAAGTGTTTGTGGAAATGACTGAATGAATATGGAACTTGGATTCCTGCTTGCCATGACTATCCGTCGTGGGTGTACGCGTGTTATGATTGGGGCAACTCCCTAGGGAAAGGATTTGGCCTAATGCCTATGTGATCAACATATGTCATGTATGTTGATGTATGTTTTTTAAGTGTTTTTTTTGAAATGTCTGAATGAGTAGTAGTTAGCAAATTGTAATGTATAAGGGTGTTGAGATATGATTCTCAACCTCTTTTAACTATGTGTATGATCTCCTTGGATTGTTGTGTGATTAGGAATTGAACATGTATAAACTCAAGCTTGTGTTGTGATTCATAACATGCTCAACTGCTTTATGATTATAACTATGAAATGCATATGTTTAAATTTATATTTACGTTATATGATCCATCATGGGTGATGGGGGAGCAGAGCAACGAGTGCGTGCAATGTACTGCGACCTCTAAACGGATAATACCATACCTTGATTGTATGAGTGGAATCGTGATCCATTCTTGTTTTATCTATCCGCAAGTTATCATGTTTGGGGCTATGATTATAGTCCGACAATCGGTACACTGAGATTGAATTCGTGGTCGCGATTCATTTGCCACGTGAGATGTGTTCGACGAACCCGAGTCGTACTTCGGTTGGCGATAGTGGTTGGCCACGCGAAGTGCTTATGCACTTCATGTCGTTCAACTTGTTGTGCGCTCGAGTTAGCCGAGCTCGTCAAGTAACCCGATCTGTCTTATGTATGTTCACCATGTTTGGTCGCTACTGCTTGAACCTAGGGTACCAAACTTACCAGTGAAAAACCTTTTAACCATGGTACCTCGATCCGCTAAGACTCATGAGCCGGACATGGTGGTATGGGACACCGTGGTCGAGCTGTCAGCCTACGCTGGGGCCACGTGCCTCCCCGTAGTGACCAGTGAGCAACTAGATTCGTGAGCCGATTATGGTGGTATGGGACACTATATTCGAGCTGTCGATACTTACGGCGAGAGCCGAGTACGGTGAGACCTATACTCGTGCTGACGGGCGACGAGTCCTCTGTAGTATCTTCGAGTATACTCAAAGGTCTGTAATTGGCGATGAGTCTTTCACAGTAACTGGAGTATGAGTTGAGCCGAGTACGGTGAGACCTGTATTCGAGCTAATGGCTAGTGATTGAGCTGAGTACGGTGAGACCTGTACTCGAGCTGACGGTCAGCAATTGAGCCGCATACAGTGAGATCTGTATCCGTGCTGACGGGTGACGAGCCCTTTGTGATGCCTTCGCTACGCCTCTCAAACCATATTATCGTATGAGATTAACTAGGACTGACGACCCTAGAATGGATCATGTTTGGGAATGATACAAGGGAGGTACCTTAGTTTTCCAATACTGCTGTTTGAAATGGACTAATAATAACTCGGTAATCATGATCATCATCGCACCGCATGTGCTTAGTAGATGTGGCGCACCGAGGGAGTTAAGCATTCGCGAACGTAAGATGATGTCGCATGAGGGTGGTTTGGCAAGGGCATCTGACATCATGTCATTTCATTCTCGCACTTAATAAGAGTAGTTAGAATTGTTTGATTTATGTTGCTTTATCATTATTGCTTGATTGAATTGATAACATGTTAACCTATGCTTTCTTGTTCCCTTGAGTTGATCATTCACTCCCATGTTACGGGGACGGTGTTGTACACACCAACCAGATTTGTTGAATTTCGGATGATGGCGATGCTTATGAAGCGAGCCGGACTACTTCTATGGTGATGAGGAGGAGTTCTCCTATCATGTAACTCTCGACGGGTCTCTCGAAGACACAGTCTTGCATTGACGGGGCTATGGTACTTGGGATAGAAGATATTACACTTACACATTTGGTATATTTTAGAACCTGTACTTGTAATTATTTAACCTAGTAATATTATCACACTCTGGAGACTCATCACAGTTTATATATTTTATCTATCTATCATCGTCTTCCGCTTGCAATTTAACTGTCTCTGGAGTATGATATGCTGTTTTGGCTTAATCTCACTCATGTTCAATGCACGAATACAGTCAACATTCAATCATCATTCATTTTGTTGCATAAGTGATGTTCTGGAACTCGGGAGTTGAGTTTATGCTCGACCCCCGATTTTCAGGGCATTACAAGTTGGTATCAGAGCATGATTTGGATTAAACTGGACCTGGGTTATGGTTACACGACGCACTCTGACTTAGGAGGGAGCGACGGAATGTAGAAACAGTCTTAGGCATCCCTGCTCCGTCCAACGGCTAGTTCGCTGAAAGCAAACGCCGAAATCGAGTACGTATTAACCCTTGGTCGCACGGGTCGACCTTATAATATTCCTAGGCCGTCTATTAAAGAGTCTAGATTACAACCCAACCGTTGAAAATAGATAGAATACGGGATAAACGTGATGAGGATAACTACTCCGAACCTCGGAGCTTCTCTGGACTCCTCATAGAGACTTCCCAAATCCACGAGAAAAGAAAAGCAGAAAGTAGAAATAAATTCTAATTAAATCGAATTGATTAATAAATGACTACAAAAATTGAGTTCACAACCCTGTAAATAGGAATACGAAGTAATGGTAAAGAAATCAGAAACAAACTACAACTAAAACTCCTAGAATTCGCGACTTACCATAAGGTGGTGATGTCTACCAGTGCACAAAGTTTTCAACTAAGAATAATAAGTGTCCTATTTGGTTTCACCAAACCATTCTCCTAATTATTCTAAGCTCTTTACGTGATGAGCGCAACTCCTAAAGCCCAATGGATGAAGAGTAATTAAACTAAAAATTACTATTTTAGTAAAACGAAATTAAAACGGGGAAATGACTGTCAATCGGAGGCTTTTTTCGCAATTCCGGGCTGCGCAACCCGACATAGCAGGTTGGTTGGCTTCATTAGCTCGTTCTACCCCAAATTCATATATTTTACATCAGATAACTTATTCTGGATTACAAGTTACGTCCGATTATCCTGAAACTACCCGAAATGGAGTGAATCAGATTCGGGGGCCTCCCCACTTAGATCCGATGGAACCCAGGGTCGAACCAGGGTGCATTTGGCACCTTGGGACCACAGAGAACACGACCCCACCGCGGCGGCACGGTTCCGGCCAAGGCGGACCGCGGTGGAGCCGCGGTTCCGGCGGCGGGCCGCAGTCCGGTGGCCCATCTGAGGTGGCTCCAAGGCTGGGATTGGTCGGCCCGACATCCCCTACCCCCTGGTACGTGCGGTTTTGGCAAATGATTGGGATTTTGGGGGCTAGAGCACCCCACTCTCTCATTTCACCCTTCCAAGCCCTCCAACTTGTTGTTTCTCTCTCCAATCTCCCTCTCAATCCTACATTCCACCTTTTTCGACCACCATCCATCCTTCCACAATGTTTACAGTAATACCTACCTTTCCCCCTCTTCATTCTCTCTCAATTGAGCTCCTACACCCCCCATTTGAGGCTCAAATTCCTGTAAACTCTCAAACCAGCCCATCTCTTCACTTCCTTTCTTTAAACCCTGTCTGTTAGGCCTCTACAACGTCTGTTGAGACCCCAATCCGTGGAGAACCAAACCTCCAGCCCTATCTCTCTCCATCACTTTCCATTCGCTTTTCCATGGCTCTATCCAAGCATGTACGGCCATTCTCTTGGATGTCTAATCATCCATACTGTTGCCTCGTGGTTCGCATGGGTTACTGTCTTAGGGTGCTTATGATTTCATGTTGATGGTTGTAGTTGTTGGTAGAATATTTTAGATATTTGAGGGCGTTTAGGGTCTGATTCGCCAATTGCATTAGGTGAGTTTAGGGTGGATAGAATTGAAAAGGTAACAATAAAGGTATGTGTAAGGTATGGCCCTAGATTGGTTGTATCCCATGTTTTCTAATACCATGTTTGAATTGTATGCCATTAAACGTAAACTCTGTTGTCCTTTCAAATTACACTTAAGAATTCATTATCTTGGGATTTGGAAATCCCAACTCACACTTTCCAACACAATCCTCATTTTCCAAAGCCTATAAAGTAAATTTTAATCCCCGCCCACCCTCCTGCCAAATATGTCATTCCCAATCCCGAAGTGGGATTAGTAATACAGCCCCATTTTAATACAACTTAAGACCATTGGCCAAGTAGTGATGCAGTGATAAAGTCCCTTGATATACAGTAACCCACCACACTCTGACAGCTTGATTAGGCTGGAGCAAGACTCCATTCCTTCGTTGAATCCCTTTAATACTTTAGGCTTCCTTAGTAACTCTTAGGGAGCTTGTTTGACGTAGAAACTATTCACGATTAGAGAAAACCTATATATCCCTTGGATTCAATGTTAGGTCCAACCAATACATCCCTTAGAATTTCCTTCTCAAGGACTTAGTACAATCGGGAACACGGAGTAGAGAAACTACATATAAGCGAGGTATTCACGGTTTGAATCACATTCTCAAATCCTAGTAGTGACCAATGAACCCTATGCTCTGATCAAGCAGAAGGCCGGGATCGACTAGGATTAAGGAATGATATGGCAACTTTCTGTTTTAGCTAGGCAGGAGGTCCATGTATCCGACTCCGACCCACTACACAATATTCCTTCCGTGTTGGCCCAACCACTTACAACTAAAAGTTTATAACTTCGTCTTCGAGAAGTGTTAAGAACATATAGCCAATAGAGATTTTCTTTTAGGCCCCAAGGAATTACCCAAATGGGCAACAATTAGTTAGGAATTAGGTCTCAAATCGCATGCCACGTTGGCATACATATTGTGCTTATGAACGTAGAAAGATAGCCTGCCTGTTAAGCCAGACATCATTAAATAGGATAAGTCTGGACCGTGACAAAAACCCCTTGGTAGAATTAGGCATCTTGCCTCAAACTCACACCTGCCCCTGACATCAACCACATTACCCATCAATTGTTTTTGCTCCTCTCGATCCCCATAGGTATCAATGCCATCGTACACATCGTCGATGAAAGGCAGACCAATGTATTTCTCATTTCATGTCAAGGATAGGTTATAAATTACACCTTGTTCCGACATACGGATCAGGGCATAGTTCTTGAGCCTTGAGGGTGAAACTAAAATTTTAAAGGGGGTAGAGCATTATGAGCCCAATCTAGTTAGGTCATCTGACACGCCTCTTTGATCAGAGTGGCACAGCGAAAACACGGTGGACCCTACCCCACTGGCCCAGGATCGAAACGGTGCTCGTCGAATACGAACATTATAGAAGCCCTAGCCTGCCCTACTATGAGAAAATGTTTTAGGATGATCTAGTAAGATTTGATTCACCCTTCCCTGGGACATAGATAATATCGAGAACTCACTTAGACTAAGACCTAAAGGGCAACCTTAGAATAAATAATTTGAACCTTTCAATGATGGACATTCCCTACGGTTTTAGAGTGATCGGACTACGGAGTTACTGAAATATACAACTGCGAAACATTCGCGGCTTGACCCAATTCTCAATCCTGGGCGACTACCAATGGACTCATTGCTTGGCCGAGCAGAAGACCAGGATCCACCAGGATTCGGAAGTGATACGATGACCTTCCTACCCTGGCCCTGTAGATGATCGATGTATCAGTATCGAGCCCACTATCACCGTCTCTCCGTGTTGGTCAAATAATGAAAACGACTATCTTACTCTAAATGGTTGGGAGTTGTCGTCAAGACTCCAAATAGGTAAAGAAATAAACTGTAGCAAATCATCAGGGTATAAGCAATGGATAAAGAAATTTGTTTTAAGGGGGGCAGACAAAAATGAACCAGGCTAGTATATACCCTACCACGTGTAAAAACTCGAAATCAAGAAGTCTTAGGCAAATGAAATAATAGAAATCTTTCCTTATTACCCTTAGGCAATTTCGGGGACAAAATTTTGTTTTAAGGGGTGTAGATTGTAACACCCCGAATTTTTGCCAACCTGGGATTAGACGTCCTTAGGCAATGGATCAATCCTAATACAGGTTTAACTTCTTAAACGCTCAATTAAAGCCTCAAATCTCTTTTCAAACCATTTTCTTCACAAATCCCACCCTTCACTACCTTGTGCTTTTAATTTCTCAAAGCACCTTCACCCTAGACACTATCTTAAACTAGCTAAGTAGTATAACTTGGATCACTTTAGATATAAACTGCAAAGGACTAAATACTACCTCAGACGGAAATCACTTAGGATAAAATCCTTTAGAAATTTGACAAAGTTAACTAAGTGCTAAACTAGATTAGCCATGAAATCCATTTGAATCGCTTTAAATACGATCTGCAAGACTCAAAACTTGCAGAATCATTGACGCTAGGTTACCCAAAAAGCTAGGATCAAACTCATTACCCGGCTGCTCTTGGGAGCATCTCGAAACTCCGTATCTGGTCTAGATCGCACATCAGAAGTCCGATTAACACGAAGCTAAGGAACTAGGACCGCCTCACTGGGCTTGACTATCATCTTAAAAATCAGGTCCAGCCGATGTCTCATGGCCATTCGTTTGGATCCGGAGCGAGGGAGTGTGAAAAACACTATTCCCTTTACAAAATAAATATCTGAAATAGTGATCTGGCACCATTCGCTTGCGCATCAGTATTAAGCAACCAGACCATCAGAATCAGACTAAATTATACCCTCGGATTAAGAAAAATTTCAAGAACATTTACATGTGCTTGGAATTTCGGATCGTGGCCCACTGACCGTTGAACTGAAACTGGTCCGCCACGCATGATCTGGGTATCCGACCGAACCGAAAACTTAATAGAACGTAGATCCAGTGTTAGTGAGCTTAAGTCCGACCTTTAGCTCAAGGAGGCCCGCCAGAAGTGCTCCATTGAGACGGAACAGGTCCGCTTTGGACATAACCTAAGTATACTTTGTTCCCGAGTCTATTTCGGTGAGTTTTGAGACTATATAAGGACCTTAAACCCTCTCTCATGGCAGCCATACGAATTTGAGATTTGAGAGAGGGAAAAGAAAGAGAAAGTGTGGGAGTTGTGGGAAGATCTCCTCGCCGCTCTACCCTGCTGCTATCGATGCTTAACCACCTCATTCTTGCCGCTTTCCTGGCGATTCCGGCGTCATTTCTAGGTAAGAAACCCTAACCCTAACCTGTTTGGAGGATTAGACAGTTGTAGGTTAGGAAATAGCTAACCTATTTCATTCTCTAGGTTGCCAAACTCCCATATACGGAAGCTTAGCGAACCTATCGACTCAGTTACGATTCTACGATACAAGGTGCGGACTTTAGGTGTATAGGTTATGGTTTTCAACGCTTTCAATGTCAGATAATGATAGATTCATGATCTGCATGCAATTGTACATGTACAAAGTGCTTTCCGTTTTCAGTTTCGATTAGAATTGTAGAATTTGGAATTTCACATACTCTAGGTATTCGTATAAAATACCGTATACGTATTTTTTATGAAAATGTGTTTGACATGTTTATTTGTCGTATGGATATATGACGTATGGATAAAATACTTATTTGGCGAAAGGATTCACCTAAATACATGTTGACTAATAAACACTATGTATGTAGAAATACGGTATTGTAAGAAGTACCGTATACATATATATTTTAGCGATGTGTTTGTCATGATTAATTGTCGTATAAATATATTATGTGTGTATAAAATAATTGCTTGGTGAAGGGAATCGCCGTAATACATGTTTGCTTGTATACAGTATGTATGTTGAAAATGCGTATTCTAGAAAATACTGTATACGTATAAATTTTAGAGATGCATTTATCATGATTATTTACTATAGTAATATATTATACATGGATAAAATACTCACTTGGCTAAAGGATAGCCCTAATACATGTTTTGCTAACATACACCATGTATGTTATATTAGTGTATTCTAAGTGTTTGTGAAAATGACTGAATGAGTATAGAATCCTCATTCGTGCTCACCATGACTAATTGTCATGGATTCATGATTGTTGTATTTGCGATACCCCTTTTGACGAAAGGATTTGCCCTAAATCACGCCACGGCCAATATACACCATATATGCTAAAATGTGTGGCCCAAGTGTTTGTGGAAATGACTGAATGAATATGGAACTTGGATTCCTGCTTGCCATGACTATCCGTCGTGGGTGTACGCGTGTTATGATTGGGGCAACTCCTAGGAAAGGATTTGGCCTAATGCCTATGTGATCGACATATGTCATGTATGTTGATGTATGTTTGTTTAAGTGTTTTTTTGAAATGTCTGAATGAGTAGTAGTTAGCAAATTGTAATGTATAAGGGTGTTGAGATATGATTCTCAACCTCTTTTAACTATGTGTATGATCTCCTTGGATTGTTGTGTGATTAGGAATTGAACATGTATAAACTCAAGCTTGTTTGTGATTCATAACATGCTCAACTGCTTTATGATTATAACTATGAAATGCATATGTTTAAATTTATATTTACGTTGTATGATCCGTCATGGGTGATGGGGGAGCGGAGCAACGAGTGCGTGCACAATGACCACAGCGACCCTAAACGGATAATACCATACCTTGATTGTATAAGTGGAATCGTGATCCATTACTGCTTTATCTATCTGTAAGTTATCATGTTTGGGGCTATGATTATAGTCCAGACAATCGGTACCAGAATTGAATTCGTGGCTGCGATTCATTTGCCACGTGAGATGTGTTCGACGAACCCGAGTCGTACTTCGGTTGGCGATAGTGGTTGGCCACACGAAGTGCTTATGCACTTCATGTCGTTCAACTTGTTGTGTGCTCGAGCTAGCCGAGATCGTCAAGTAACCCGATCTGTCTTATGTATGTTCACCATGTTTGGTCGCTACTGCTTGAACCTAGGGTACCAAACTTACCTTTGAAATCCCTTTTAACCATGGTACCTCGATCCGCTAAGACTCATGAGCCGGGCATAGTGGTATGGGACACCGTGGTCGACCTGTCGGCCTACGCTGGGGCCACGTGCCTCCCCCATAGTGACCGGTGAGCAACCAGACTCGTGAGCCGATTATGGTGGTATGGGACACTATATTCGAATTTGTCGATACTTACGGCGAGAGCTGAGTACGGTGAGACCTATACTCGTGCTGACGGGCGACGAGTCCTCTGTAGTATCTTCGAGTATACTCCAAGGTCTATGATTGGCGACGAGTCTTTCACAACAAGTGGAGTATGAGTTGAGCCGAGTACGGTGAGACCTGTATTCGGTGACGGCTAGTGATTGAGCCGAGTACGGTGAGACCTGTACTCAAGTTGACGGTCAGCAATTGAGCCGCATACGGTGAGATCTGTATTCGTGCTGACGGGTGACGATCCCTTTGTGATGCCTTCGCTACGCCTCTCAAACCATAATATCGTATGAGATTAACTAGGACTGACGACCCTAGAATGGATCATGTTTGGGAATGATACAAAGGAGGTACCTTAGTTTCCCAATACTTGCATTTGAAATGGACTAATAATAACTCGGTAATCATGATCATCATCGCACCGCATGTGCTTAGTAGATGTGGCGCACTGAGGGAGTTAAGCATTCGCGAACGTAAGATGATGTCGCATGAGGGTGGTTTGGCAAGGGCATACAGCATCATGTCATTTCATTCTCGCACTTAATAAGAGTAGTTAGAATTGTTTGATTTGTACTGCTTTATCATTATTGCTTGATTGAATTGATAACATGTTAACCTATGCTTTACTGTTCCACTGAGTTGATCATTCACTCCCACGTTACAGGACGGTGTTGTACACACCAACCAGATTTGTTGAATTTCAGATGATGGCGATGCTTATGAAGCAGAACCGGACTACTTCTATGGTGATGAGGAGGAGTTCTCCTATCATTTAACTCTCTGACGGGTCTCTGCAGACCTGGTACTACATTAATGGGGCTATGGTACTTGGGATAGAAGATATTACACTTACACATTTGGTATATTTTAGAACTGTACTTGTAATTATTTAACCTAGTAATGTTATCACACTCTGGAGACTCATCACAGTTTATATATTTTATCTATCTATCATCGTCTTCCGCTTGCAATTTAAGCTTCTCTCGGAGTATGATATGTTGTTTTGGCTTAATCTCACTCATGTTCAATGCACGAATACTGATCAACATTCAATCATCATTCATTTTGTTGCATAAGTGATGTTCTGGAACTCGGGAGTTGAGTTTATGCTCGACCCCCATTTTCGGCGTTACAAACTTGAGTTAGGGATGGTCGTGGAATTTCTTGGTTTGGTCAAACAAGGGCTAGGGATAATCCTAGAAACAGACCAACTTCATGTATAAAGATTTATCTTGATTTATGTATCCAAAATGACCTACCCTAAGGTCAAACTAAGGTTTATCATACCTGGAACATGACGTATAAACATTGAACATCATTCTTTCAGATGATAGTTAACCTTTGAAGCTTGAGACCTCTACTTGATGTAGCTTGAAATTGAGATCTTGTACAACATGAATATAAGCTTCAACTTGAGTTGTACTTGAGTCTTGAACATTGATGCGTACGGAAGAGAACACAGTACATAACCTTGCATTTCTTGAAGTCGTGCACCATACATGTCTTGAATCATCGTGATGTCATCTTAAATCACATATATATCAATATACAAACACAGGACACATAGATAGAATTTGTGGCACACATAAGAAGTTTTGGCACCACAAAATTTGACAATCAAAGGAGCATGAGACCATAACACTTGCAATCTCCCCCTTTGTCAAATTTGTGACAAAACATACTGCACTAAGAGAAACACAATAAGTATAATAAAAAGCACAACGTGCATATTAACGAATCATGCACCAGTTGTCATTACGTAGCACAAACTCATTATATACTACTCCCCCTGAGTAGCAACACATATCACATATGCACTTATCACATGTTTAAAAAATACTCATTATCCATAAGCAACATTTCATCTCCAAAAGTTAAAACCTTCTCCCCCTTTTTGTCACAATATGACAAAGGAAGCAACAAAGAGACGGATAAGTAATGGAGAAATAGATGAAGTAACTTGACAATGTATAAGTAAGTAAACATTCACAATCCAGTTACGTGAAAAATTAAAAAGTCAGCAAACCAAATAAAGTGCACAATCCACCACAAGTAAGAGAGTTATTACAGACTAAGAATGAAAATACTTAATCGAATCCGGAAGAAGGAGCGGGAATGGTAGGATTAAGATTATGCATTCCTTTGTTTAAGTGCCTAAGATACTCGCGCATATATTTAAACTGAAGATCATGAGCAATATTCATATTCTCTACCTTCTCTTCTAAAGCATGAAGATAAGCATCAAAATTAGAAGGCTCAAAATCAAGATCATTTCCAGAATCAGAATCAAGTTTATTGAAAATATCATCCATATCCACATCGTCAGGAGGAAGATCACCAGCTTCTTCATCTCCAACCTCAGCTCTACCAACATCCACTTGGCCACGGGCCAATTCCAATTTCATTTTGTTAATATTCGAATTGTTAAAAATAAGATGATGGATGGGAGCTTCTCCAACAGGTGTAGCCACGAGCATGTGAGTAGCTAAAACAATCAAGAGATAGGCAAAAGGAATATCACTATGACCTAGATCGAGACGAGAATGAATGATGGAATGACAAATTAAGGAAAGAAGGAAAATTTTAGAACAAAAAATGATAGAGTGTAACACACAAACCATAAAGGCAGTTAATTCAGTATTATTACCAGAACGAGAATACAGGTTAGAAGTAAAAATCCTATGAAGTACCCTGTATTTGGGTAACAAGTACTTTGCAGGGAGCCCATTCCCTTTATGAGTCCATTGTACATTAATATTACACAAATCTCTGGTTAGCATACACTTTTTAGATTCTGAGGGTTTCTCAGCTAAAGCATGAATAGGAATACCCTCCTCATTAACAGGTATGTCCATTAACCCTGCAATCAGATGTCGGTCAATTTCAAATAGACCTTCTCTAGTATAAATTTTAAAAGTTAAATCCTCAAAAGAGAATACTGAGATACATGCAAACATGGCCTGTGCAATAGATTGGTATGCAGTCCCACCCCAATGTAAAATGTTATCCCATCCTACAGCTTGGAGTATAGGTAGAATACCAAAATGAGCAATATGTTCAATACAAACAAACCGTTCAACAATGACATTGCGCATACGCAAATCCCATACATCGGAGGGATCATCCTCGGGTAAACAAAGATGACGCCTAGCAAGAAGAGCTGATTTAGAAGAAGATGGACCACAGGAAGTTTTCTTTTTCCCTCTAGCATCCATAATCAGAATGAAAATCAAAAGATCTAGTAGAGACGAAAGATTTAAAATAATAGGTTTTGCTAGATCAAATTTTTCAAGAAAAAGCCACAAAATGTCAAGGAATCTCAAAATAGATAACTCCAAGAGTGAGAGTGAAGTAATAAGAACTAGAATCTACAAGAGAAACACAAAAGATGCACTAACCTTGAAGATCTAGGAAGGTGGATACGACTAGTCGTGCCTCGGCTTGTTGGAGAAGAAGAAAGGAAATGAAGAAGAGGAGATTTCTCCCAATTTTAAAAGATTCTAACGCGCTACACGACTGGTCTAGGATCGTTCTCAACTGGTCGTAAATGACTGGTCGAGCACGTCCTCGACTAGTCATGAAAACATAGAAACATGCATTTTTCCATAAAAATTTGAAATTTAAATAACTAAATTATCAAGTATATATATACTATGATACAAATATGCATGAATAATCAATTTAGATTGCACATTCCAAGATCAAACTTTAATTTATTAAGCCTGCTTTTATTGAGCTATATAGTGAAAATGTCGGTAAGTTGAGTCTCGGTCGGTATATATTCCAAGGATATTATTTTATCTTCCACTAATTCACGAATATATCTAATGTCAATGTGCTTGGTACGTGAATGTTGGATTGAATTTTTTGATATATTTATAGCACTGGAATTATCACAATATAATATCATTGATTCCTGTGCAATTCCATAATCGCTTAACATACGTTTCATCCAAACAAGCTGAGTACAAGTATTTCTTGCTGCGATGTATTCTGCCTTAGCAGTTGAGAGTGATATAGAACTTTGCTTCTTGCTAAACTAAGAAACCAAACATTTTCCAATATAGAAACAACCACCACTGGTTGCTTTTCTGTCATCAATATTTCTAGCCCAATCAGCATTTAAGTACCCAACCAATTGAACACTAAAATCAAATGGATACCAGAGACCCATTTTAGCAGAACTTGCGACATATCGTATAATCCACTTGACAGCAGAAACATGTGACTCTTTAGGATCAGACTGATATCTAGCGCAAATGCCAACACTTAAAGCAATATAAGGTCTACTAGCAGTTAAGTAAAGTAGACTACCAATCATACTACAATATAATTTAGGATCTATATTTTTACTTGTATAGTCTTTTGAGAGTCTTAAAGTTGTACTCATAGGAGTATCAAAATTCTTACCATTCTCAAATCCAAACTTTTTTATTAAGTTTAGAGCATATTTTGTTTGTGAAACGAAAATGCCATCTGGTTGTTGTTTTACTTGCAACCCAAGGAAATAATTTAATTCCCCATCCATGCTCATTTCAAACTTAGATTTCATCAAATCTGCAAACTCAATAGTCATGTTAGTACAAGTTAATCCATAAATAATATCATCAACATAGATCTGAACCATTAAGATATCATCATTATGTTTCTTAACAAAAAGCGTCTTATCGACACTACCCATTTGAAAATTATGACATAGTAAAACATAGTCAAATTTTTGTACTATGCTCTAGGAGCTTGTTTTAAACTATATAGAGGTTTTTTAAGATGATATACATGATCAGTAAACTTAGGGTCTTCAAACCCTGTAGGTTGTTCAACATATACTTCTTCATGTAGATCACCATTCAAAAAGGCACTCTTTACATCCATTTGATAAATTTTAAACTTTCTAAAGCATGTAATGGATATAAAAAGTCTGATTGATTCAAGGCGAGCAACTGGGGCAAAGGTTTTATCATAATTAATGCCTTCTATTTGAGTATACCCTTGTACAACCAGTCTTTCCTTGTTTCAAATTATATTCCCAAGTTCATCAGACTTATTTTTGAAAATCCACTTAGTTCCTATAATGCGTTTATCTTTGGGTCTAGGAACAAGATACCAGACATCATTTCGAACAAACTGATTAAGTTCTTCTTGCATAGCTATTATCCAGTTTTCATCAGAAAGAACTTCTTTTATGTTTACTGGTTCAATCTGAGATGTAAAGCACACGTAATTACATATGTCTTCTAGTTGCCTACGAGTGCGCACACCAGTGAGAGGATTTCCAAGAATTTGAGCGGTTGGATGATCTTTAACAGTCCTTAATTCAGAATTGTTTTGACTTGATGAAGTATCAGGTTTGTCAATTAAAAGAACTTCATCATTATCTGAACTTGGGATGGGTTTATTCAAATGATCGTCTATGACCATATTAATTGATTCTTGAATAACACCAGTCCTTTTGTTCAGTACTCGATATGCGCGACTGTTTAAAGAGTATCCTAAACAGATTCCTTCGTCACTTTTTGTGTCAAACTTCCCCAGATTTTCATGGTCACGCAAAATATAGTACTTGCTACCAAAAACTCGAGAGTATTTGACAGTAGGCTTTTTATCGGACCACATTTCATAAGCAGTTTTATTATTAGATTTACATATATAAACACGATTAATAACATAGCAGGTAGTATTCACTACTTCAGCCTAAAGATTTTAAGGGAGCTTCATACTATTCAACATTATAGTTCCCATTTCTTGAAGCACTTTATTTTTCCTTTCCACAATACTATTCTGTTGAGGAGTTTTCAGTGCAGAGAATTCATGCGATATTCCCTGATCATTACAGAATTTCTCAAAATTGTTATTCTCGAACTCAGATCCATGATCACTACGCATCTTACTAACTTGAGAGCCTTTTTCAGTTTGGATCCGTTTGAGAATCCTTTTAACTTCATCAAGGGTTTTTGATTTATCCCTAAAGAAGGCTATCCAAGTGAATCTAGAAAAATCATCCACGATTACCAAGATGCATTTTTTACCACCTCGACTCTCCGTCCTGGTAAGTCCTATAAGATCCATATGAAGAAGCTCGAGTGGTCTTGATGTGGCATTGGAGTTCACCTTTTTGTGAGAGCTCCTTGTTTGCTTACCATACTGGCATTCACCACATATCTTGTCTATATTTTATAATTTAGGTGACCTCTTATTAGTTCTCCTTTGCTCAATCTGTATATATTACGATAGTGTACATGTCCAAGGCATTTATGCCATAATTCTGTTTCATCAGTATGGACAATGTAACACGATTGATTAGATGAGCTACCATCGCTTACAATATAGCAGTTTTCAGAAGTTCTGTGACCAGTTAATATTACAGAACCCTTTTTGTTCAAGATTTTACAACCTTTATTAGAAAATTTCACGCTATGATTGTTATCGCATATTTGAGATATGCTTAACAGGTTGTGTTTTAGCCCCTCAACATATAAAACATTCTTAAATAAGGGAAGGTTATAGAGTTGAACTGTACTTTGGCTGATAATCTTGCAGTTGCTTCCATCACCAAATGTGACTGACCCATCAATCATATCTTTAAGATCAGTGAATAAAGATTTATCACCTGTCATATGCCTTGAGCATCCACTGTCTAAGTACCACTTTGAATGGCTTGTAGCTTTGAAAGCAGTGTGGGCAACCAAGTAAGTAACTTTAGGAACCCATTTCATTACTGTTTTGGGTTTAGGAGTATAGTTGGTCTTCCTGTATTTGTAATTTTTGTACGAGTGACCCACTAAGTTAGATTTTAAGAGCTCCTTAAGCAAATCAACTATTTTTTCAGCTAAAGGGTTTTAGTTTTGAGTTTTATAGTTGACATAATTACTTTTAGGTTTTTAAAAAGTTTTAGCATTTTTAGAAAAACTTTGATTAATACTTTTCCCTTTTGAGTTAGAGGTTTCTCCTCTTACAAACTTAAGAGGAGTATTCTTCTGTTTAGAAGGTACATTTTTATCATAGCCCAATCCGGATTTGTCGTCACATTTTCTAGATCAGGATAAAAGTTTCTCAAATTTCAGATCTCCTTGGGCATACCTCCATGTATCCTTTGAACTCAAAAGTGAAAAGTTTTCAAGCTTAAGTTTGTCATTTTCAGATTTAAGATTTTCAATCAGGGAGGTTTTGAATTCTAAATCACATTTAGTCTTTTAAAAATAATCTGAAATATGGGATTTTTCTAAAACAAGTGACTCAAAATTTTCTTTAAGTTTTAAAAACTTTTCTTTTTTAAGTTTTAGTTTTACGGCAATTTTACAACTTTCCTTATATAGGGCATTATAAACATCTTGAAGATCTTCTTCATTTTCATAATCACTATTCAAATTTTCTTCACTGGTCGAATCATCGTGATCTGAAAAAGTGAACTTGGCTAGAGTCATAAGGGCCTTAATTTCATTGCCTGACTCGTTTTCAGAATCTTCTGATTCAGAAGAGGCTTCAGTGCCAGAAGATTCATCCCAAGTAGCCAACATTCCTTTCTTTTTAGATTTGTCCTTTTTAGGACACTTGTTTGCTAAATGCCCATATTCTTGGCAGTTGTAACATTGACTATCTTTCAAAGATTTCCAAGATTTAGATTTTGGTTTAGAACGTTTCTTATCATTTGATTTTTGAAAATCAACCCTCTTTTTACTTTTGAAGATCTTGTAAAACTTTTTAGCAAGAAGGGCCATATCATCTTCAGAATTTTCTAAATCAGAATCTTGAGAAATACATTTTGAAGATTTAAGTGCAATAGATTTACCTTTAGGAGCTTTAAAATTTAATTCATAGGTTTGTAAAGAACCAACTAGTTCTTCTACCCTCATATTGTCTGTATCACGAAGTTCCTAGATCGCGGTTACCTTAGAATTGAACCGTTCAGGTAGTGAGCGTAGTATCTTTGCACACACTTTACTTTCTGGGATTTTATCGCCAAGACCCCACATAGAGTTTATAATGTCATTTAATCTAGTGTAGAAGTCCATGAACATTTCATTTTCCTCCATATGAATTTCTTCAAATTTGGCTGTGAGGAGTTGGACTTTAGATTTTTTTACAATTGAAGTACCCTCGTGTGTCATTTCTAATATATCCCAAGCTTGCTTTGCAGTATCACAAGATATGATTCTTTTGAACTCATCCGGTGATAGTGCGCAAGTGATTGCATTTAGTACTTTTGCATTGGCACTACTCTCACTTTTCTGAAGAGTGGTCCATGAGGTATAAGGTGTTACTCTCATTGATTTTGATCCATTGATAACAGTTACTTCAATGGTCATTTAATTACTGTGGCAAGCCACACACTTTCATCCATAGATTTAAGGAAAATCCTCATCCTGGCTTTCCAATAGGCATTGTTGGAGCCATCAAAGGGTGGAGGCCTAGTGACTGAAAGGCTATCAAAATTTAACATCTTATATATATAGCTTAGATCGTTATCTCGGGAAATGAATCCAAGAATAAAGAATTAAATAATGAGCTATTAGCCTTTGATACCACTTGAAAAGGCCAAGTTATATGTCCTAGAAGGGGGGGGGGGAGGGGAGGGTGTGAATAGGACTGTGTCAAATTAAAATTTAACAGCAGAATTAAAATACGATAGCCTTATAAAAATAAAGAACAGTACTATAAATAAATCAAAGACTGAAATGTAAAGCAATCTTAAATAAAGAGCTTGATACTAACATTGTTCTAAGGATAACCTTTGCACCATAAAAACCAAGGGTTTATGGCAGGACAACCTTACTAGAACAAGTTGAATATCAAAACTCAAATAGAAAAGAAATAAAGGAAATATCAAGAAATAAATTCTAAATTATTACAACATTCCCACTTTGCTTGAAATATAAAGATTACAACATTCACATCCACATATACATTCCACAAATCTGAATAATTAAAGATATGAAAATTAAAAGAGCATTCAAATCACAAAACACACCGATATATAATGGTTCGCCTATGTGTTCATCAACTGTTAAACAACAGCCACACAGCTTGCTACTCCACTCCTAATATCCTCATACAGGGGATAATAGCGTTCACTATTAAATAGGTTTTACAGGTTCACCTAAAACCTTTACAATTGTGTCTTTTTAACTTGGGCTTACACAATCCAAAAACCCACACTTTCTGAGTTTTCTGGCTCTCCTCAGATAACCACACAGAGATTTTTCTGGCGAATCTCAAACAAAACCAAAATAAAGGAATTTACAACAAATGTAAAATACCTGATTTCTTCTTTTTTAGCAGCCCGGTAGAACCAATAAGAGTAGAAGTTTGAATCAACGTTCAATGTCCAATACTCACTTAAGAAATGGTTATAGTTTCTAATTGATTTTAAATTAAATTTAATTGGGCATATCTCTATTTGATTTTAATTCTAATGAAGAAGGAATGCAGCAATTCCATTCTCAATAAGCAGACCGGTCGGGCTTCAAAAATAGACTGCCAGTTGGTAGGGTGTCAGTGGAGTGACCTCGAGCATACTCTAAGTCTGCGGTGAGGCGATTAGCCTTCTCGTAGTAACAGAGTATAAGTTAGGCCTGTATTGATAAGAAGATGGGGGAGTGGTGCAATAATTCTGCGTAACAGCCCTGGCAGCCCTTGCAGTGACCTATAAACACACCATCGTATGAGATTAACTAGGACTGACGACCCTAGAATGGATCATGTTTGGGAATGATACAAGGGAGGTACCTTAGTTTCCCAATCCTGCTATTTGAAATGGAATAATAACAACTCAGTAATCATGCTCATCATGCATTACATGTGCCTGAAAGATGTGGAGCACTGAGGGATGAAAGCATGCCGCGAACGAAGAGGGTGTCGTATGAGGGAGTATGTCGGTGAGGGCATATATCATGACTGCATTCATACTTGCATTAATAAGAGTAGTTAGGAGTATTTGATTTTACTGCTTTATCATTACTGCTTGACTAAGTTGATAACATGTTAAGCTATGCTTTACTGTTCCACTGAGTTGATCACTCACTCCCACGTTACGGGACGGTGTTGTACACACCAACCAGATTTGTTGAGTTTCAGATGATGGCGATGCTTATGAAGCAGAGCCGGATTACTTCTATGATGATGAGGAGGAGTTCTCCTATCGTATCTCTACGCGAGTTTATGAAGACTGTATTGTATTGACGGCTATGGTACTTGGGATAGAAGACATTACACTCCCTCACATTAGGTATATTTTAGAATTGTACTTGTAATTAATTAACCTGGTAACATCATCACACTCTGGAGACTCACCATAGTTTATATATGTTATTTATCTATCACAGTCTTCCGCTTACAACGATTTAAGCTTGTCTCACGGAGTATGATATCTTTGTTTTGGCTTAATCTCACTCATGTTCAATGCACGAATACAGTCAACCTTCAATCATCATTCATTTTGTTGCATAAGTGATGTTCTAGAACTTGGGAGTTGAGTTTATGCTCGACCCCCGATTTTCGGGATGTTACACATAAATCTTTAAAAAGTCCTTGTAACGCCCTAAAAATCGGGGGTCAAGCATAAACTCAACTCCCAAGTTCCAGAACATCACTTATGCAACAAAATGAATGATAATTGAATGCTGACTGTATTCGTACATTGAACATGAGTGAGATTAAGCCAAAATAGTATATCATACTCCAGAGACAGTTAAATTTGCAAGCGGAAGACTGTGATAGATAGATAAATATATAACTTATGATGAGTCTCCAGAGTGTGATAACATTACCAGGTTAAATAAATACAAGTGCAGTTCTAAAATGTACCAAATGTGAGGAAGTGTAATGCCTCCTATCCCATGTACCATAGCCCCGTCAATACAATATCGTCTTCATTGACTGCAGAGAGATACTGATAGGAGAATTCCCCTATCGTCATAGAAGTAGTCGGCTCGCTTCTGCAAGCATCGCCACCACTGAAATCAACAAATGGGTTGGTGTGTACAACACCGTCCCGTAACGTGGGAGTGAGTGATCAACTCAGTGGAACAGTAAAGCATAGGTTACATGTTATCAATTCAATCAAGCAGTAATGATAAAGCAGTACAAATCAAACATTTCTAACTACACTTGTTAAGTGCAAAAATGAAATGACATGATGCTGTATGCCCTTGCCAAACCACCCTCAAGCGACATCATCTTACGTTCGCGAATGCTAACTCCCTCAGTGCGCCACATCTACAAAGCACATGCGGTGCGATGATGCTCATGATTACCAAGTTTTTATTTGTCCATTTCAAACAGCAGTATTGGGAAACTAAGGTACCTCCCTTGTATCATTCCCAAACATGATCCATTCTAGGGTCGTCAATCCTAGTTAATCTCATACGATATTATGGTTTGAGAAGCGTAGTGAAGGCATTGCAAAAGGGCTCGTCACCCGTCAGTCAGCGGATATCAGATCTCACCGTATGCGGCTCAATTCTTTGGCCGTCACCAAGTACATATCTCACCATACTTGGCTCAATCACTAGCCGTCAGCTCAAGTACAGGTCTCACCGTACTCGGCTCAACTCATACTCTAGTTACTGTAAAAGACTCGTCGCCAATCACAGACACTTGGAGTATACTCGAAGATACTACGGAGGACTCGTCGCCCGTCGGCACGAGCACAAGTCTCACCGTACTCGGCTCTCGAAAGTATGTATCGACGGCTCGAATATAGTGTCCCATACCACCATAATCGGCTCACGAGGTTGGTTGCGCAATGGTCACTACGGGAGGCACATGACCCCGGCAGTAGGCCGACAGCTCGACCACGGTGTCCCATACCACCATGCCCGGCTCATGCGTCTAAGCGGATCGAGGTACCATGGTTAAAAGGGATTTCACTGGTAAGTTTGGTACCCTAGGTTCAAGCAGAGGCGACCAAACATGGTGAACATACATTAGACAAATCGGGTTACTTGACGAGCTCGGCTAGCTCGAGCGCACAACAAGTTGAACGACATGAAGTGCATAAGCACTTCGCGTGGCCGACCACTATCGCCAACCGAAGTACGACTCGGGTTCGTCGAACACATCTCACGTGGCAAATGAATCGCAACCACGAATTTAATTCTGGTACCGATTGTCTGGACTATAATCATAGCCCCAAACACAATCAAGTGCAGATAGATAAAGCAATAGTGAATCAAGATTTCCACTCATGCAATCAAGGTATGGTATTTTCCGTTTAGGGTGCTGTGCTGTTGCACGCACTCGTTGCTCCGATCCCCCATCACCCATGACGGATCATACAACGTAAATATAAATTTAAGCATATGCATTACATAGTTAAAATCATAAAGCAGTTGAGCATGTTATGAATCACAACATAAGCATGAGTTTATACATGTTCAATTCCTAATTACACAACAATTCGAGGAGATCATACACATAATTAAAAGAGGTTGAGAATCATATCTCAACACCCTTATACATTACACTTTGCTAACTACTACTCATTCAGACATTTCAAGAAACACTTAAACAACATACATCGACATACATGACATATGTCGATCACATAGGCATTAGGCCAAATCCTTTCACTAGGGAGTTGCCCCAATCATAACACGCGTACACCCACGACGGATAGTCATGGTAGCGAGAATCCAAGTTCCATATTCATTCGGTCATTCCCACAAACACTTGGGCCACACATTTTAGCATATATGGTGTATATTGGCCGTGGCATGATTTAGGAAAATCCTTTCGTCAAAAGGGTATTGCTAATACAACAATCATGAATCCATGACAATTAGTCATGGCGAGCACGAATGAGAATTCTATACTCATTCAGTCATTTTCACAAACACTTAGAATACACTATTACAACATACATGGTGTATGTTAGCAAAACATATATTAGGGCTATCCTTTAGCCAAGTGAGTATTTTACTCATGTATAATATATTACTACAACAAATAATCATGATAAATGCATCTCCAAAATTTATACGTATACAGTATTTTCTAGAATACGCATTTTCAACATACATAGTGTATACAAGCAAACATGTATTACGGCAATTCCCTTCGCCAAGTAAATATTTTATACGCACATAATATATTTATACGACAATTAATCATGACAAACACATCGCTAAAATATACATGTATACGGTACTTCGTACAATACCGTATTTCTACATACATAGTGTTTGTTAGCAAACATGTATTTAGGCGAATCCTTTCGCCAAGCTAGTATTTTATTCATATATTGCATAATCATATATTAAATAAGTATGTCAAACATTATTCCAAAAGAAATACGTATACGGTATTTCTAACATACACAATTTCAACATACGTCGCATTTACAAGTGAACATGTATTTTGGCGATTCCTTTCGCCAAACTAGTATTTTATTCATATATTATATAATCATACATTAAATAAACATGTCAAACATTTATCCAAAAAAAATACGTATACGGTATTTCTACGTATACCTAGAATATGTGAAATTCCATATTTCACAACGTTAATCGAAACAGGAAACGGAAAGCACTTTGTACATGTGCAATTGCATGCAAATCATGAATCTACCATTATCTGACATTGAAAGCGTTGAAAACCGCAACTTATACACTTAAAGTCCTCACCTTTGCCTTTTGAAACGCAACGAATCAGCAAGGGTAGCAAATCTTCTGTATACGGGAGTTTTCTAGCCTAAAGAGCGGAATCGGTTAGTTGTTACACAACCCACATCGATCCAATCTTAAATCAGGCCTAGGGTTAGGGTTTCTTACCTTCAAATGGGATGGATACCGCCGGGAAAGCGCCTAGAACAGGGCGGTGCAGCCCGTGGGGTGATTTGCAACAGTAGGAGGAAGATCCTCCCACTTCTCCCTCACTTTCTCTCTCTTTTCTCTCTCCCAAAACTCAAATTCGTATGGCTGTGAGAGAGGGTGCTCTAAGGCCCTTATATAGCCTAAAACATTCCGAAATTAGTCTCAGGTTCAAGGGGTACTGCTAATATAAGATTTTCGTCTCTTTTCCAGCTCAAAAGGGAGGTTCTGGTGGCCCTCTTTGAACCAAACGTCAGACTTAAGCTCACCATCGATGGATCTACGTGGGATTACGTTTTTGACTCGATCGGATTCCCAGATCGCACGTGGCGGACCACTTTCAGTTCGACAGTCAGTGGGCCATGATCAGAAATTCCAAGTACATGTAAATGTTCCTAAAATTTTTCTTAATCCGAGGGTGTAATTTGTCCGATTCGACGGTCGCAGTTGCTTAATACTGACGCGTCAACGAATGATGCCAGATCACTATTCCAGATATTTATTTTTGGATGGGAATAGTGTTTTTCACACTCCCTCGCTCCGAATCGAAACGAATGGCCGTGGAACATCGGATGGAGCTGATTTTTGAGATGATTGTTAAGCCCAGTGGGGCGGTCCTAGTTCCTTAGCTTCGGGTTAATCGGACTCCCGATGTACGATCTAGACCTAATACGAAGTTTCGTTTCATTCCCGAGAGCAGACGGGAAATGAGTTTGGTTCTAAACTTTAGGGTAACCTAGCGTCAATGATTCTGCAAGTTTTGGGTCTTGCAGATCGTATTTGAAGCTATTCAAATGGATTTCATGGCTAATCTAGTTTAACACCTAGTTCACTTTGTCAATTTCTAAAGGATTTAATCCTAAGTGATTTTCGTCTGAGGTGGAACTTAGTCCATTGTAGTTTGTATATAAAGTGATCCAAGTTATACTACTTAGCTAGTTTAAGATAGTGTCTAGGGCGAAGGTGCTTTGAAAAATTGAAAGCACAAGGTAGTGAAGGGTGGGATTTGTGAAGAAAAATGATTGAAGGAACGATTCGAGACTTTAATTGAGCGTTTAAGAACTTAAACCTGTGTTAGGATTGACCCATTGCCTAAGGACGTCTAATCCCAGGTTGGCAAAAATCTGGGGCGTTACAGTCCTATTCACCCCCTCTCTAAAACATATTGACATATTCCAACTTCATCTCAAGCGGTCTTCACCGCTATTTCAATAACATATTGTAAAAGTGAGATCCTCCATCACTAATGATGACTTGAGGTATTTTGAACTTAAAAAAATAGTTTCTTTCAAAAACTTAATGACCTGCGATGGTCATTATTCCAACACAAAATTGCCTCAACCCATTTGAAGACATAGTTGATGGCAAGGAGAATATATAGATTTCCAGAATATGGGGAACTTAACCAATAAAATCGATGCCTCAATAATCGAATGTTCGATGATTAAGATGTGATTCAGTGGCATCATATTTCAATGAAATATTTGTAATACTCGACCCGAGTTTCCTATATGTGCATGTTTATGTGTGAGTAGGCATTTCATTTCTTGTAGTCCCACGATCCTACCAGTCAAATCCCGGCGACTCGTGACCCTCGGATAGTATTTGCAGTCATCTTTGAGTCCAGTCATATTGACCCATCTCAGATCGACCAGAGATCTATGCCATCTTGTTCGCATCATCATTACGGTTCCAACGACATGTCTTGTGCGTCCATCCGATATGTGGATCAAAAGTTATGAACATTACATAGTATGGACCCTTAATCATGTGGCCCACTTTTGTGCAATGCATGTGGACCATCTCCTTAGCACAAGTCCCTATGCACACTACACACACACACACCACACAACTCTATGGAAAACACTACCCACTTAACACACACTATACAAGCCTAGTCTAAAGCCTACAACATTGTAAACTCCTCTCTATGCAATCATGATCTCTCTCTCTCTCTCTCTCTCTCTCTCTCTCTCTCTCTCTCTCTCTCTCTCGTTATCTTTCTCATTTCCCTCCATTTTCGAGCAACTCATCCCTCTCCAACATCCCAAATTCTCCAGCCCTCTAACCCCTAACATACTTCCAATCCCACCATTAGAAATAGATCTCCACCATTAAAATCTCTTCCTTGCCCCAAGAGTTACATGGTGTAGAAATTTGGGAGTTAGATTGCAAGTGGGTGACTATTATTCTTGCTGATTTAGTTTTTACCTTTAATTTTCTTATTTCTTCTTGTGTGGATCATATGAGACCCACCAATACATGGTGGGGATTTGACCCCATGGATGTGGCCCTTGGGCCCATCCTACATGCATGTCATGATACATGATGGGGTCATTCTCCATGGACCCCATCATGATGTATTTCATGATCATCTCCATCTCTAGGTTATCTAGACCTTAAAGATCGTGTTGGGATGGCATCTCAACCATCTATTGTAGATATAAACTATGCATGTGATAGTTTTATGGTTGCATGTGTAATCAAGGTAGTTGTATGGGTGTGATTAAATCTGGGGAGGGCCCATTAGTGGCGGGGCCCTACCCCCATGGCCGATCATTTATTTTTCTGATGTTAGCATTTTGATCATCCATGTGTGGCCCACCTTGTGGACCAACCAAAAATCCAAACCATCCATGAAGGTTGGACGTCCATGGTGGTCCATCCTTAGACATGTGGCCCTAAATCCACCTAAATAGGACACATGCATGGGGTTTTTTATGATGAGAAAGGTCTGAATATTTGTGGGGCCCACTAGGGTGGTCCACAACATGATTTTTGGGAGTTAAATCCCTTCTTAAATGATGTTTATATTCAATTTCTTTCAAGTACATGTTGTTATCCAAATCTGTCTGAACAGATTTTGGGACAACTTGAGGCTAGGATTTGGCACTTTCGGTGGGGAATTATATACCAAGTCAAATATGATTTTTGAATATAGGTATCCTACCTATAAGTGTATCAAATTCCAGCCCCAATTGACCTCATTTGGTTCCCCAAAAGGGTGGGCCAATATGAGTACTTGCAGAATTTTTTACTGTAATTTCAGCAAGGTTGCAATTTGGAAATGTAAAATTATAAAATAGTTTCTGATCATGTGGGCCACTTTGGTGGACCCCAACTTCTACTACATATATGAGAGAAAGTTTAAATTTAATTTTCCCAATTTTTTGGATATTAAGGGCCCACCTCATTGGGTGCTCAATAATGGTCTATCCAGAATTCTGCACTTAGCAGAATTTCTGGATAGATTGTATTCCTAAATTTAATTAAAATACTTTTGATCATCCAAAAATCATGAAATTTCGTAAAGGTGTGGCCCACCCATAGAAGGACCACCTTGCAAATTTTCAGGGCCAACGGAGCCCTGTGTACACCGTGGCAAGGAATGGACTGGCCCACCAGGCTAGGATGCCTAGGTCAAATAGATTTTCTGGACAGTCTGTTTTCTTTAAATTAATTAAAATACTTTTGTTATTCCAAAAATTCTAAAAATTTACAAAGAGGTGGCCCACCCATGATAGTACTTACTTACTAAGTTTTAGGGTCAACAGACCCTTGGTACATCGTGGAACTGGCTGGACCAGCCCACTAGGTTGGGACGCCTAGGCTGGGACGTCTAGCCATGGTTGGTCGTCCATCCTCCTTGTGGGCCCACCTTAATTTGTTGTATATCCTCACCTTGTGATTTTTGTGCAAATTATTTTTGGGTAAGACCTTTTGTATCATGTATGGGCCACGTAAGATATTTATTTCATCTAATAAGCCCATTTGCTAGACCCTAGAAGGCCCAGGAAGTTGGGTGGGCTGAAATTCCAGCAAGGTCCAGTTTTCACTATATATTGTTAGGTGGTCTTGAATTATAATTTTTCACCAGATTGAGGGTGCTATGTGTACACCCTATGCATGAATTTTCCTGAGATATTGGGCCCCCATTTATGCCTTTAGTCCCTTAAAAATTTAGGCTTAATAAATGCACTTTTGAGGCCCACCATAGTTAGAATTTTACTGGGTCCATACTTCTAGCTAACTGTTGGACCATATAGCCTTATATGGGCTAGAACTTTTGATAGGCCCATTGGACCTTTGGGGCCTATATCTACATTGCCATTGTGAGGGGTTTTATAAGCCAAATACTCAAGTAGTTGGGCCCTTGGTTTCCCATTAAATTACCCCCATATTTGGGGCAAGGTGTAAGGCCCAACTTACTTGTTCTAAAACATAAGAAATGCCTAAATGATTAGATTAATGGGCAGCCCATTAGGCCCACCAAAATGAGTGAAATCATGGCCTTTGTGGTTGGGCCCTAACCTTGCTTGAGGGCCCACCACGTTGCCTATGTATTGGGCTTGGAGTATAGCCCATTAGGCCATGGATTGTTTAGGCCTTGGGTCCCAAAAGATAGTTAGTGGGCTACCTTTTGGGACCCAGTTGAGGTTGGATGTCCTCCTTGGTGGCCCTAAGGTAGGCCCATAGGGCGCTTTCAGGTGGTTGAAGGCCCACCTTGGACCTTGTTAGGACCACTTTTTCTTTGGCCTTTATGACTCTCTTAGCTTGTGGGCTATCCCAAAATATTGGAGCCCCACTAGAGGACTTTTCCTTAGAGTATATGTCTATGTATCTAGACCTTGTCCCTCCTTGGGAAGGAGGATTATATTCCACAATATCATCACCGAGTAGCGCCCCTACATCATTATGACACATATGCATCATCTGTGTAAATTAATTGCATTATGTGGTGGTCATAGAGGGGTGGAGTTTCTCCCCTTGTGCACATCGAGTACTTGAAGTTAGTGCATGACCTGTATGCATGACTCATGCATTAGCATCGCATTTCATGATGATACTGCCCTTGCTTCATCAGGGCCTTCCCTCCATAGGGACATTCGTGGATGGCCATTTGTATGGACACTGGAAATATTACTTGAGCATATCGAGTGCATAGGATGCCCATGGGTGAAATTCCTAAAACTTCTATGGTACCAAGGATTTGCCCCAACACCGTGACTGAGTGAAAACTATGAGCGCATTAGGGCCTTATACCATTAGGTCGTGACTCCCACTGTTGCGTAGTCAGTTGAGTAGGGGTGTGACCTTACCCGCCTGGTGTGAGGAGGCATTGTTAGGATGAGTCTGACCAGATCATAAATGGGTTCGTTGCCGTCGAGCATTGTTGGTGATTAGCTGTCCACATGCGGGTAGTGAGGTCTCTTACGCTTATTTGACTGTGTGAGTCTGGAGAGCGGCAGTCATCCAGCAGTGTAATGGACCTCGGTGATTTCCTTATAATTGGAAATGTACTTAATATGTGGATTTGGATATGAGCACTGATATCACTTTACATCACATTTGCATCGGCTACTTAAGCCCCCTTGTGCATCGCCTTGGTATGACACCCAGTACTCATTGCATTGTATTCATGATAAGCCTTGGTAAGGCTAGCGATATTATTATTGATCATGATTTCCCCTCCTATTATTCTTCTACACACTATTGTCACACACTTCCACCACCCTCTAAGCTTCTATAAGCTTATGCGCAATTGATGCGTGTAGGTGATCCTAGATCAGCATCATAACGATAGAGCTTGGATTAGAGTTGAGCTAAGGACCACCAGTGTTGCAGATCTTCTTCCTACCTCTTTTTGCTATCAAATGTATTCCTTTCCTGCTTTGTACTTGTAAAAGTTCAAATTCATAGTGGATTTTATCATGTGTGCCTTTGTTAATCTTAGATATACTTACTGTGATCTTGGGTATGCTCATATTGGAAATAATTATTCGGTTATAAAAATCCTCCTTGTGGGATCCTAGGATCGGAACCTATCTCAGGAGCTGAGAATGGGGTATTACGAAGGCTGTTGCGATCAGAACTGAGTATCGGGTTCCTTATGAGTCCGATTACCGAGTCTGGGGTGTGACAATATTCCACCCATTTTCTTACATCTCTTGCCTACTTTATAAAATTCATTAATGTCCTTGAACATGATGAGCCGATAAAAGTCACACTGCAGAATTTTAATGGTGGTCTTTTTAGCCGAAATGTGGTCACCACACGTATATAAGTGACAAAAGGAGATTACATTGTGTTGTTTATGGTCGGGAACACATCGTTATGATTTGATCTAGGCAATATTTTAAAAGGTAGGGATTATCTCAAAAGAACTTGCGTACCTTAGTAAAAAAATTCTTTTTATCTTACACAGTCCAATGAGTAGGAATTGTAACTGTGGCAAGATAATTGGCAATGTTGGAGTACTAAGGTAATTGGAAGACTTTAAAATTTTGTTTATTAGAGAACATGTCATTAATTAGTGTCGTCACAAGGAATCTAATAAAACAAGCAGTGAGAGATGGTTAGGCACTACTTTTTCTACTCCTTTCTCGTCTCGAATTTCCAAATTGAACTCTTAGAGTAAAAGGAACCATCTCAGCATAAAATGAAGATACTTCAGTGTCGCATGGTCTCTAAAGATAATTATCTTAGATCCGATCAAGTATGACCTAAATTTGTCAAAGGCGAACATTATGACTATGAGTTCCATTTCCATAGTTGAGTAGTTTCCTGGGCATGGTTTAGAGTTCTACTCGTGTAGTAAATAACATAAGGCTTCTCTCATTTCTCTGGCCTAACACTACCCCAATCACATAATCACTCGCGTTACGCAGATTTCAAAAGGGATACTCCAATCAGGTGGTTGCATGGTGGGGGCGCTTGTCAACATGCCTTTGACCTTGGTGAAAGCCTTTTGGCATTCTTCACTCTACTCGAAGGGAGTCTCCTTTTGAATAAGGTTACTCAAAGGGCGAGAGGTGACGCTAAAGTCCTTTATGAACCTTTGGTAGAATCCGGGTTGTCCTAAGAAGGATTACACGTCGCATATGCTCTTGTTTGGTCCAGGGTTAGAGATTAAGTCGATTTTGGCTTTATCCACCTCAATTCCATCGGACAATATGATGTGTCTAAGGATTATTCCCTTCTAAACCATAAAGTAGCATTCTTACCCAATTTAGCACAAGGTTCTTTTCCTCACATCTCTTCAGCACCAATTTTAAGTGCTCAAGGCACTTGCTGAAGAAATAACTAAAGACAAAGAAGTTGTTTATGAAGATCTCTAAAAACTGCCTCACCATGTCAAAAAAACTACACAACATACATCATTGAAATGTGGTGTGGCATTACACAACTCGAATGACATCATTCGGTAAGCAAAAGTCCCAAAGGGACATGTAAATGCAATCTTTCTTGGTCCTCGAGGGCCATCTCTATTTGGTTGTAGCCCGAATATCCATTTAGGAAGCAATAGTAGGAGTGACCTGCTAACCTTTCTAAAATCTAGTCAATAAAATGCAAAGAAAAGTGATCCTTCCTCGTGATGGTATTTAGCTTCTAGTTGTCAATGCACATTCTCCAACCCAACCCATTGTGACTGTAGTTAGCACGAGTTTATTATTCGCATTGGCTATGATGGTAATTCTGGACTTCTTGGGCACCACTTGAGTTGGACTCACCAATTGGCTTATTGGATATTGGGTAAATAATACTCACATCTAATAGCTTCAACAACTCAACCTTAACGTCTTTCATGTTTCGATTTAGACAGCATTGCGGTTCTCTAAATATTTTTACGTTATCTTCAAGGTGGATGCGGTGAGTACAAATTCGAGGGTCAATTCTCATGAGGTCCGCAACAGTCCATTTATGAGCTCCCTTACTAGTTTCCACATAGGAGACTTTCAATATGTCACATGCTTCCTTCCCGGTTTCACATGTGTAAATGTATTTAAATTCATCAGAGGATATTACACAGTAAATGGCATTGAGAGCTTTGGCATCATATGTATGCCATGCTCTCTCATCAATACTCCATTTAAATTTGTCTTTGGGGGTACTAATTATGAGACCTGACCCGAGTTTGCATGTGTGCATGTGTGTGTGTGAGTGTGCATTCCATCCATTTTGGTCCCGCGGTCCTACCAGTCAAATTTCGGCTACCAGCAACCCACGGATTGTGTTTACGGTCATCCTTGAGTCCAGTCACGTAGACTCGACTCGGATTAACCCGAGACCTATGTCATTGCATCCGCATCGTCGACGCGGTTCCAACGCCGCGTCTCATGCATGATTTTGTCATGTGCATTTTGAGATATGGATCCCACCATTCTTGGCCCTTGATCATGCATGTGGGACCCACCTAGACCTATAGGTATATTTTCCCATGTAGGCCCACCCAGTGCTTCTCTTTCCCATGCTATCCACCCTTCGTCTTAAAGATCTAGGCCATGCATCACAAGATATAGGTTGTACATGTGTTTGTAATGTTGTTTGTGGTGATGATTGTATGGGGACGACTCAATAGTGGCAGAGCCCTCCCCCAATGGCTGAATGCTCTTCCTTTTCTTGTTGAGAGTGCTGATCATGAGTGTGTGGCCCACCTAGTGGACCAATAAGATCCCAACCATCCATAGAGAGGGGATGTTTTCACAAGTCCCTCCCATTGAACATGTGGCCCCTAAATGGACAAAATGGGTGCATGCAAGCTTGTTTTGGTGATGGGATGGTTTGGATATTTGTGTGGTCCACTTGGGTGGACCACACCATAATTTTCAGGGGCTAGATCCCCATTTAATTTATGGTTGCAATTTATTTTTTTAAGCACATATTGCTGTCCAAATCTACTTGGACTAATTTTTGGGCCACCTTGGGGCCTGATTTCTAGATCTTGGGTGGGAATAATATAAATGGCGGTGAAGACCGCACTAGTTGAAGTTGGAATATGCCAATATCTCCTAGAGGGGGGTGAATAGGACTTTTTCAAAGATTTAAGATTTATTAAAAATTCCTATTACACTAATCCTAATAACATGTACAAATTAGGCTTACTCAAAATTAACTCTACTGGCTTCTAAGCCTCGTAGAGGATCCAATCACAAACTTCTTGAAAGATAAACAAATTGCAAACAAGATTGTGATAGATATGACTGCGTGTGTGTATGAGGTGTGATCTCAGGCAATCAGATATAAAAACATATAAGGAAATCACATAATTGAAAGACAATAACCATCTCAAACACAGTCATTTTTATAGTGGTTTGACTACTTATCTACTCCACTCCCGACTGCCGCATTTAACCCTTGAGTGTACCAGATTTTACTAAGGAGGTTTCCCAGGGTTCACCTCAAACCTAAGGTTTTAAATCAGGTTCACCTTTAACCTTTACACAGAGGTTTCTACTCGGTTCACCTTTAACCCTAGAGTTTTACTGGTTCACTCCTAACCAGATGTTTATGCTCTCCATAGAGCAAGGGTCCACACAACGCACCCACTACGTACACTCCCGCCGGAGGCCTCCTTGAGGACTTCAAAGGGTAAGAACCACTTAAGACTCAATCCTAGAAAGGAATGATCACAAGTGTCCTCTTATACTCTGGATACTTACAAATAAGTTGATGAGTCTCATTCAGTGCAATGACGAAGATCTCCTCATTGTTGTTAAAGAGTCTTCGGCTCCCTTAATCCACAACACAAAAGATATACCAGTACTTGGCTTCGGGTTGGGTCAAGGTTATGATGGAATCCTACTCTCTAAAGATTTTCCTATAAGAAAGATAGAGTAGTTCCAATCATCAAGGCATTCAAGGCATCCCAACTTAATGATTTTCCATTAAGATAGTAGCTGGAGGATCCTTGAATGCGAAAGTTCATTCCTCAATCCACTCTATTGAGTGTCAATGGTGAGGGTGGATTGGATGATGAACTCTCCCGAGAGAAAGGGCTTTAGATATAAGATATAAGTTGAAATACTCAAAAACTCTCTCTTCTTTCTCTCACAGCACCAAAAGACAAGTCCTCTATATATAGGCAAAAAGTTCCAACAGATATAAAACGGTTACATTTATGACAAAGTTCGATATCAGCTAGCGTATACTCTCGATAGCATCGATGGTCTCCTCGATGACTCAGATTCAATATCATACGCTTTTGAAACTCTTTGCCAATTGGTCGATGAATCGAAACTGTTGTCGATATCATAGAATTTCGAACTCCGATTCCATCGATGACAGGTTCGATCTATCGATACTTGAAAAATGAGAGAGACTTGACTTTGAAATATTTCAGGTTTTCATGAGTGATCGGGGAACCGTCGAGATCATCAGAATTTGAATGTCGATGATATCGAGATCAGAGTCGATGCATCGATAAATCCAACGGATTTGTCTTTAAGCTTGTTGGACAATTTATGACTTTGTTCAATACAATTGACCTGGTGCCAATATCATCGATATTTGAATATCGATTATATCAAAGGGCCCCCGATCATAGTTAATAACAACTTGAAATATCTGCTGTAAGAAATGCGCGCCCTCGATCGATATCATTGATGGACTTCCGATCTTATCGATATTTGAATTCAGATCATATCGGACGGGCAACGATATATCGAAGGAATTTGAGATTTTCATTAAAAAATAAGGGCGCCGGAAATATACCTGTCGATCTTATCGAGCCACTTTCGATAGACTCGAGATTTGAATATCAATGATATCGATATTTGTATCGATAGATCGATAATTCGTACAGATATGTTGTGAAGTTGCTGGACATATTTAGTGCTTATATCGATGATATCGATAGTTGTATCGATACATCGATAAATCCGTCCAGATGAATATTTAGTTGCTGGACACTTTTGGTCCTCACATCGATAATATTGTTAAGATATCGAGGACATCGACAGAGCAGGTCGATCATATCAAGGGTGATTCGATAAAATCGACAAGGCGAGTAAAACTTAGAGATTTTCCTATTTTGCAAAAAGTTTTCTCACCCTAAAACCCTACGATTTCTAACTCGTTTTTAAGGGTTTTTCTTTACCTGGTGTTTTGGGTCATGGGATGTGAGGCTTTAGATACACCTGTGACGAGCTTGCACACATCCGGTTGAGGCAGACGTTTGAATTGATCTTCCTATCGAGTTCTATAGACAGTCTGACCCACCACTCACGTAACTTGACAAACCAGGGCACTTTCAATCTCCCCCTTTGTCAATTACGTGACAAAACCCCCCAAAACACCCTAAAATGTTCTAAACAAACACACTCTAAATTGTGTGTACATGTTTTTACACAATTTTACAAGTTTCTAACCCATGTACATGACCCATAGTTTCTCCCCCTGACTTGTAAACTCCAACTCTCCCTTGCTTGATGCAGCTGCTCCCCCTAACACATGCAACAACATAGATAGGTACACAATTTTCCATTCAGGGTATTTGCAAATGTTCTCCCCCTTTTTGTCAGTCATTGACAAAGATATCCTAGTTGATATTTACTGAAGAGTGAATTGCATGGGAGAACCGAACAGGCAGAAGTAGATGAATTTGATGTATAAGAGTTAGCTCAATTTCAACAAGCATCAATTTCAGAACCTATGGATGCATTTTAGAGCAGTTATATAGCAGTTTTCAATCACATGCAATCTATAACTTGATAAACCAGGGGAGATTAACATAAATATGGCAGTAAAAGATATGAGTAAAACAACACATGCCATGCAGAAATATGGATGCATTCAGATGAAGTAGTGATAAGATAAGCAGAGTAAAAAGTCAACAAGAAATATCATATGCATTCCATAAGTTTGTAAAGAAAACAGTTTAACCAAAAAGAAATTCTTCTCATCAGCAACCCGCATCGAGGTATATGCAAGCCAAAAAAAAAAACCTTGCCAAGTCTGTAATTCATCACACCCACAAATATGATCACAGGCATTCAAAAGATATTTAGGCCCGGAGCATTTTAGGAAAACTTTAGGGATGCGATGGATGTTTATTCTAAGTAAGCTTATGGAGTAGGTAGCCGTTTCAAAACTTGTTTTGTTGCGCGTTGCAGGGCCACCAGTAGTTGTCGAACTTCAGAAAGATAGGCTTCGTAGTCATCTAGTCGCTTCATAATGTGAGCTTATCCGTCCAGAAGATCTTGTATACTGTCTCGTACAGGGATGTTTGGAGTGACTTCAACAGAGTCAGAACTGTGCATCGGACTGCTACTGTCAGGAATTGAACCGGTTCTTCCACCACAAAACACATTTTCAAAGATGTTTAGTTTGTGTATGTCTTCATAATTGAACCACGCACATGGATGAGGGAGATCATGAGACGATGGCAGTTTGAATTAACATGAAAGCTTAGATAGAAGACATGGAAATGCTAGTGTAGTGGCGGATGCTTCTATAGACACGGATCAACTGTTGTACGATCAGAGTGGGTAGGCATATTGGAATTCCCAGATGAATATCGTATAGAATGTTAAGGACGTATGGTGAGAGCTTGTTGCCAGAGACTTCACAGGGATAGACGTTAGAGCTAAAAATGTTGTGAAGAATCCTATAGGTAGGATCAAGATGCTTGACATGAAGAACATTTTTTGCATTCCTGGGAATTGTGGTACCATTACACAATGCTCGGGTAACTTCCCCCCACACACCTAGACCATTCATATTTCAATTAGATACAGTTATTCCAGTCATTTTCATGTTAATCATTCTACTGACCCGGTTTGGTGTGATGTATTCAACCCGATTCATGACCACGACCGAGATAACTGGGGGAACATTTTCAACATTGTAAACCAAACTTAGAAACTGATGTACCAGATTATGTTGAAAAGTTCCTCCAATGTTCACAACATTTTCCCATCCAATTTGTTTCAAGAGATCGATGATCTTAAAGGGCTCAATACTTTTTCTGTGAACCATTCATTCCGCCACAAGGTTTAAGTTGAATGAAGGAGAAGAGGCAGTTGTGTCATGCTTACCTTTCTTCTTTTCAGTTGATTGACGCTATGGACGGAATAATCCTTTGTCTTTTCCCATCTTGGAAAGATGAAATATCCAAGTCTGAGAGCGTACGATGAGGCTCTTCTTCTTAAATTCTCAGTTGATGTGATCGACATTGACAAGCGACCAATCGACGCTCATATCGAAGGTGGATTTTTTTTAAAAAAAAATTTTTGCGGTCTGACGATCATTCATGTACAGAATAATATATCTATTAAGGTTTTTGCAAAAATTATTAGTAAGATTTTGTATAACCTCTGTACACCAAAGGTATAAAAATTTGAATGTTTACGTGCAAACGAGGAGGTGAGAGACCGCAAATTATTTCTTTGAACGCTCAGCAAAAACGCATCATTTTGGCAGGTATCCAGATTTTAATGCATGATCTGGACTAGTTTCTTCATTCTCAGTGTTTCTCAATATCGCTCCTTTCTTTTCCTATAATAATGTAGTAGTGGTTGTTTGTGCGATGACCCTTAATTACTGATTTTCCTGATTGATCTAGGATATCGCGTTCTTCTTTGTCGAATTTGACCATATGCCCATTATTACAGATTTGAGAGATGCTAAACAGATTATGTGTTAGTCCTTTTATGCAAAAAGCATTCTCATTTTTGAGCAAATCAATTCCTCTTATCATTCCTTGTCCAATTACATTAGCAGTGGCTCCATCTGCGTAGGTGACTATCCCTTTATGAAGATTTTTATAGGTAGAGAGAAGGGATTTGTCACTTATGACATGTCTTGAGCAACCACTGTCAAGGTACCATTTGGCCTCATTGACTGGTAGGCGAACTAAATGTGTAATAAGGCAATTTGTCTTTTCCTTAATCACCCACTTTGTGACAGGAGTTTGACTTGTGGTAGATTTGTTCCTCTTATCCAATTTGTTCTGACTTAATGACTCCTTCATCCTGTCAACTAACTTGAGTGGTGATGATTGCATATTTCTTTTATTCAGCTCATAATCTGACTCACCATTTTTGTGACGAGCTGGGATAGGTCTGATGTTACTACTAGAGGCAACAGATTTTCCAAAAGGTTGTGCATCATATTCAGTTTTTGTTCTAGCTTTTCCATAACCAAATCCCTTTTTGTCCTCTCCACATTTTCCAATGCCTAATAGTTTTTCTAATTTCTCACCACTTTGGGAAAATTTACAGTTTAGCTTGGCCATTTTTTTGGATTCCTCTAATTCAACTTGAAGTGTATGATTTTCATTTTGAAGAATCATGTTTTTCTCATTTAATTTTTTAATTTGTTTATTTAATCTTTCAAACTCAGATTTAAGTGAAATGTTAATTCTTTTAAATTTATCATTATCTAAATGATATTGTTGCAAATCATTAATGAGATGAGTATAGATATCTAAAGTTTTGTCTAGATCTAGTTGCAGCAATTCCTTTTTGTTCTCAACTATTCCAAGTCTTTTGACAATATTGACGCTATGAATGTAAAGTTGATTATAAGCGTCTTGTAATTCATCTTATTCTCTTTCTTCATCTTCTTCAATTTCCTCATTGTCAGATAGAAATGATTCAATAGCTTACTGTTCTTCCTCAGATTCAGTTGGAATGATCGAAGCAGTGGAGACCATTAGTATTTTAAAAGATTTTCGGTCTCCATCGCTCCTTGAGTCGCTTGATTCTGAATTTGACACCTCCGTATCATCCCACGTGGCGGCCATTGCCTTACCCTTGGTTTTCATATTTGGGCATTCGGTAGATAGGTGTCCCATACTCTCGACAGGCATAGCATTGTGGTTCTTTGGTCCTTTTACCAAATTTTCCTGCAGAAGGTCTGTTATTCACCTTTCTTCCTTTAGAAGGACGACCACAATTCTTTTGAAAGAATCTTCTGAATTTTTGTGCCAGTAGAGCCACTTCTTCATCTTCATCTTCCTTTTCACTTTCACTGTCCTCATGAATTATTTTCTTTAGGGTTTTTAGGACAGTGTTTTTGGATTTTTGGGGTTGTGTGAAGTGTAGTTCAAAAGTTTGTAGGGAACCTACCAGTTCTTCTACTTTCATTTCATCTATGTTCCTACACTCCTCAATTGTTGTAACCTTGGGATTAAATCGTCCCGGTAGGGATCTTAGAATTTTCCTACAAATTTTTTATACTAGAATTTTCTCTCCCAATCCACCCATGGAGTTGCAAATTATATTTAACTTTGTGAAAAACTCTATAAATATCTCATGCTCTTCCATTCTGAGACTTTCAAACTGTGAAGTCAGGAGTTGAAGTTTGGATCGCTTCACAGTGCTTGTACCTTCATGGGTTATTTCCAATAAATCTCATGCTTCCTTGGATGTCCCACACATACTTATTTAATTGAATATATCCTGGGACATGGCACAGTAGATAGAATTCATAGCCTTGGCTTCAGATGTCTGCCCTTCTTTGTCGAATGTTGTCCACTTTTTGTTGGATTTGGACTTTGTGATTGTTGTGCCACTATTAAGTACAATTTGTTCAGTAGGTGGCACATATCCACTTTCAACTATATCCCAAACGTCATGATCCAAAGATCTCAGAAAGTAGTGCATCCTAGCCTTCCAGTATGTATAGTTTGAGTCGTCAAATACTGGAGGTCTAGTGACTGATGAGCCCTCTCCTTTGGCCATATTCCCAACTTCAGTCAACATCACTCTATAGGCGGTGAAGCCCTTAAAGAGAGACCAGCTTTAATACCAATTGAAATGGCGGTGAAGACCGCACTAGTTGAAGTTAGAATATGCCAATATCTCATAGAGGTGGGTGAATAGAACTTTTTCAAAATTTTAAGATTTATTAAAAATTATCTATTACACTAATCCTAATAACATGTACAAATTAGGCTTACTCAAAATTAACTCTACTGGCTTCCAAGCCTTGTAGAGGATCCAATCACAAACTTCTTGAAAAATAAACAAATTGCAAACAAGATTGTGATGGATATGATTGTGTATGTATGAGGTGTGATCTCAGGCAATCAGATATAAAAACATATAAGGAAATCACATAATTGAAAGGCAACAACAATTTTAAACGCAGTCATTTTTATAGTGGTTCGACTACTTATCTACTCCACTCCCGGCTGCCGCACTCAACCCTTGAGTGTATCGAATTTCACTAAGGAGGTTTCCCAGGGTTCACCTCAAACTTAAGGTTTTAATCAGGTTCACCTTCAACCTTTACATAGAGGTTTCTACTCGGTTTACCTCTAACCCTGGAGTTTTACTGGTTCACTCCTAACCAGATGTTTATGCTCTCCATAGAGCAAGGGTCCACACAACGCACCTGGATGTTTATGCTCTCCATAAAGCAAGGGTCCACACAACGCACCCACTACGTACACTCCCGCCGGAGGCCTCTTTGAGGACTTCAAAGGGTGAGAACCACTTAAGACCCAATCCTATAAAGGAATGATCACAAGTGTCCTCTTGGACTCTGGATACTTACAAATAAGTTGATGAGTCTCATTCAGCGCAATGACGAAGATCTCCTCCTTGTTGTTGAAGAGTCTTCGTCTCCCTTGATTCACAACACAAAAGATGTACCAGTACTTGGCTTCAGGTTGGGTTAAGGCTATGATGGAATCCTACTCTCTAAAGATTTTCCTATAAGGAAGATAGAGTAGTTCCAATCATCAAGGCATTTAAGGCATCCCAGCTTAATGATTTGCCATTAAGGTACTAGCTGGAGGATCCTTGAATACGGAAGTTCATTCCCCAATCCACTCTATTGAATGTCAATGGTGAGGGTGGATTGGAGGATGAACTCCCTTAAGAGAAAGGGCTTTAGATATAAGATATAAGTTGAAACACTCAAAAGCTCTCTCTTCTTTCTTTCACAGCCACAAAAGACAAGTCCGCTATATATAGGCAAAAAATTCCAACGAATATAAAACGGTCACATTTATGATAGAGTTCGATATCATCGAGCGTATACTCTCGATAGCATCGATGGTCTGCTCGATGACTCGGACTTAATGTCATACGCTTTTGAAACTCTTTTCCAATTGGTCGATGAATCGAAACTATTGTCGATATCATTGGATTTCGAACTCCAATTCCATCGATGACAGGTTCGATCCATCGACACTTGAAAAATGAGAGAGACTTGACTTTGAAATATTTCAGGTTTTCATGAGTGATTAAGGAACCGTCAAGATCATCGGAGTTTGAATGTCGATGATATCAAGATCAGAGTCGATGCATCAATAAATCCAGCGGATTTGTCTTTAAGCTTGCTAGACGATTTATGACTTTGTTCGATGCAATCGACCTGCTGCCAATATCATCGATATTTGAATATCGATTCTATCGAAGGGCCCCCGATCATAGTTAAAAACAACCTGAAATATCTGCTGTAAGAAATGTGCACCCTCGATCGATATCATTGATGGACTTCCGTTCTTATTGATATTTGAATTCAGATCATATCGAACGGGCATCGATATATCGAATGAATTTGAGATTTTCTTTTAAAGAAACAAGGGCGTCGAAAATCTGCCTGTCGATCTTATCGAGCCATTTTCGATGGACTCGAGATTTAAATATCGATGATATCGATATGTGTATCGATATATCGATAATTCGTCCAGATATGTTGTGAAGTTGCTGGACATATTTAGTGCTTATATGGATGATATCGATAGTTGTATCGATACATCGATAAATCCGTCCCGGTGAATATTTAGTTGCTAGACACTTTTGGTCCTCACTTCGATAATATCATTAAGGTATTGAGGACATCAACAGAGCAGGTCGATCATATCGAGGGTGCTTCGATAAAATTGACAAGGCGAGAAAAACTTAGAGATTTTCATATTTTGCAAAAAGTTTTCTCACCCTAAAACCCTATGATTTCTAACTCATTTTTAGGGGTTTTTCTTTACCTGGTGTTTTGGGTCATGGGATGTGAGGCGTTAGATACACCTGTGACGAGCTTGCCCACATCCGGTTGAGGCAGACACTTAAATTGATCTTCCTATCGAGTTCTGTAGATAGTCTGACCCACCACTCACATAACTTGACAAACCAGGGCACTTTCAATAATAAAACAAACTAATATATTATTCTTGTAGCCTGATGACCCACCTACAAATATACGAAATTTCAGCCCCATTGGACCCCATTTGGGCATCCAAAAGGGTGGGCCAACTTGATGGACTGCCAGGAATTTCTACTATACAGTCCAGTAGCGTAGTCCCATGAAAATAAAATTTCAAAAATATTTCCTCAGAAGGTGGGTCATCTTTCTGGGTTTCACTTGTTGTAGGTTTGATGAGGGACCTTAGGTCCAAATTTCAGAAAATTTGGAGCTCTAGAACCAACCCATTTGGATGGCCCAAATTTAGTGCAGTTACATTTCTAGCAACATTTCTTCTTCGACAGATTGTGATGTGTGAGGGTCATCAGAAAATAAATACTATAAATTAAGTAAATTGCTAAACTCCAACAAACCAGAAAATGGGTGGGTTGGAATTTGGCAATGAGCCCAATAATTGTTACCTATACGTGTCTGTTTTGGGGTAGTATGGCCCACTAGAGTTGAGGAGGTTTTAAGTTAATTATCTTACCATCTTAATTTTATTTTTGGGCTTAGTTAGTGCATGATTAAAGGCCCATTCCAATTGGATTCTTCTTGGGCCAGTCTTCTAGTTAAGTATGGGCTTTATAGCCTTGGTTGGACTGGAACTTTTGATAGGCCCATTGAACTCTTAGATCCTATATTTACCATGCCATTGTGATGGGTTTTATGGGCCAAATACTCAAGTAGTTGGGCTCTTGCTTGCCCACTATAATAAATCCACGCTTGGGCCAAGATGTGAGGCCCAACTTACTTGTGTTAAATATAAGGATTTCCCATATGTTGGGATAATGGGCTGCTCATTAGGCCCACCACAATGAGTGAACCCATGACCCCTATGGTTGAGCCCTAACCTTGCTTAAGGGCCTACTAGGTTGCCTATGTATTGGACTTAGTATATGGCCCACTAGGCCATGAATTGATTGTGTTTTGGACCTTTCTTTACATACGTAGCAGGCTACCTTTTGGGACCCAGTTGAGGTTAGATGTCCTCCTTGGTGGCCCTAAGGTAGGCCCATAAGGCCCTTATAGGTGGTTAAAGGCCCACCATGGACCTTGTTAGGCTCATTTTCTCCTTGAGGTTTTAAGACTCTCCTAGCCTGTGGGTTAGTATTGGACCCCCTCTAGATGACTTCACCTCTCCATAGTACCTATCTATGTACCTAGACCTTATCCCTCCATAGGACAAAGGAATACGTTCTACAGGTAGCACACTTACATCATTATGACCCATATGCATCATCTATATGAATTGATTGCATTGTATGGTCGTCATTGAGGGATGGAGTTCTCCCCCTGTGCACATCGTGTGCTTGCAGCTAGTGCATGATTTTATGTGTGACTTACGCATTGTCATCGCATTTCATGATGATACCACCCTTGCTTCATCAGGGCCTTACCTCCACAGGGACATTCGTGGATGGCCATATGTGTGGACACTAAAAATATTACTTGAGCATACTGGGTGCATAGGATGCCCATGGGTGAAATTCTCAAAACTTCCATGGTACCAAAGATCTGCTCCAACGCCATGACCGAGTGGAAACTATGAGCGCATGAGGGCCTTATATCGCTAGGCCGTGACTCCCACTTTCGTGTAGTGGGTTGGATAGGGATGTCGCCTTACTTACCTGGTGTGAGGAGGCATTGCTAGGCTAAGTCTGACTAACTCGTAAATGGGTCCGCTACCTTCAAACCTTATTGGTGATTGGTTGTCCACAGGCAGGCAGTGAGGTCTCTTACACTCATTTGACTGTGCGGGGTCTATAGAGCGACAGTCATTCAATAGTGTAATGGACCCCAGTGATTTCCTTTTGATTGAAAATGTACTTAACATATGGTTTGGATATCAGCACTGGCATTACTTGCATCACATTAGCATTGGCTATGTAAGCCCCCTTCATGCATTGCCTTGGTATGACACCCAATACTCATTACATGGTATTCATCGTAAGCCTTGGTAAGGATAGTGATATTCTCATTGAGCATGTTCTTTCCTTGTACCTCCTGTTATTCTTCCGTGCACCATTGTCACACACTTAACCACCCTCTAAGCTTCTATAAGCTTATGCATGATTGACGCATGCAGGAGACTCTAGGTAGGCAACATAGCAGCAGAGCGTGGAGTAGAGCTGAGCATTTGATGAATCTAGCGTCACGACTTTCTTCCCTTTTGAATCATCTTATATATGTCCTTTTGGACCTTATGGATACTTGTAAAAGTTCAAATTCTTAGTGGATTTTATGATGTGTGCCTTTGTTATTCTCAGATATACTTATTGTGATCTTGGGGATGCTCGTATTGGAATAATTATATTGTTTCGAAAATCCTCCTTGTGGGATCCCTTTGATCAGAACCTGCATTAGGACCCGAGAATGGGGTACTACGGAGGCTGTTGCGGTCAAACCGGCCATCGGGTTCCTTGTGAGTTCAGTTACTGAGTCTGGGGCATGATAAGAGTTGGTATAAGAGCTTAGCAAGTAATTCTAGAATAACTCAAGATAACATCACATGTCTGCTGAGAGCATAAGACAAATAGTATCCCGAGACCTTTCCTTTTGCTCCATATTGAGCCTGTAATTTTTCTGATTCCTTGCATCATCATTATTTTGTAGACGATGTTGCGCAGACGTGGCACCCATGGTTGGGCACCCATGGTCGCAGCACCCATGGTCGAGGTGCCCGTGGACGAGGCACCCGAGGTACCCATCCTACTCAAGCACATCCTTCTCCTATTATTGAGGATCTGATTCCAAAGGTCCCGATCCAGCCTGTTCCTCTAGTTGCTCCAGTTCCCCCACCTATTCCTCCACCTCAGCCTGTTGTTCCAGTTACAGAGGCTCCAGTTGCTCCATTTCTCCCACCTATTCCCCCTCCTCAGCCTGCTATTCTAGTTAAGAGGCTCCTACCTCGTCGACCGCACCTGTACCTCCCCCTGAGGCGAGTGCCACCCCTGATTTTCTGACTGTACCCATAGGGGCCGAGCATTTCCATTAGTTGATGCAGCTTGTAGCTACTGCATCGCAGACCCGTTAGCCAGCTACCGCTGAGGTTTCTGGGCAGTGTGACCTACCACGTGCTAGTGCGATAGCTTGAAAGTTCCGGCAGCATGATCCCCCGAGGTTTAGTGGTGACCCTGACCCTTCTTCCACCGAGGCTTGGTGCACTAAGGTTACGAGGATTTTTAACAATATTCAGTGTCCTGCGGGTCAGAGAGTATCCCTTGCGACCTATCTTCTTCAAGGTGAGGCCCGTCATTGGTGGTCATTTGTATCTAGGATAGTCGGACCTTAGTTTGTTTAGACATGGGAGGAGTTCGTGGTCCGTTTCGACCAGAAGTTCTTCCCTTAGCACGTTCAGATCCAGCATGCGATTGAGTTTGAGACCCTAGTACAAGGTGATATGACCGTATCTCAGTATAAGGCCCATTTCTTGGCCTTGTCTAGATTTTCTCCTCATCTCACTAGCAATGAGAAGATAAGGGCCCGTCATTTTGTGACAGGTTTGGGCCCTGCCCTTCGCAGCCGTGTTGTAGGGCATTGCTTAGAGACATTCGACTAGGTCATACATCGGGCACTGGTTTATGAGGAGGACTGGGCTATGACCTAGAGATCGAGAGAGAAGGTTCCAATGGAGACCGGAAGAGAAGAGCACCAGCCGACATTTCAGGCAGCACCGTCAGCAGAGATGGAGGGGTAGATCAGGGTTTCGGTAGCCTGCGGTTCAGATGATAACTTCATCATTATCTTCAGTATTACCAGCCGCTTCATCTTCTGGCCCCTTTTTCGAGGTATTTTTCAGTTGTAGACAGACCGGGCATCAGAGGTGTGAGTGCCCTCTCCCTATTCAGCAGTAGAGGCCACCGTAGTTTCCCCCTTCTCATCCTCCTTAGTAGCAGCAGAGAGCACACTTTCACCCACCGCTCTTAGGGCTCCTCCTCAACAGCAGAGGCAGCCAGGCAAACCTCCTCAGCAAAGACAGCAGCAGCTGCAACACTAGCAGAGGTGATATCCGTATGTTCGGTCCTTGGGTCCCGTGTGTATAGCAGCCCAGTAGGCACATACTCAAGACCCTCAGTCTTCCAGATTGCTTCCCCTACCAGCTCAGGGCCATTTTTATTCACGCAGCAGAAGTCGTTGAGGGTATTCTTCTTGTTTCTTCTTGTGTTGCTCATGTTTTGTTTGATTCTGGCGCTTCCCATTCTTTTGTGGCCGAGCAGTTTTGCCGATCGACCGGTATTCCGTCAAAGTCTATGTCTGAGGCCTTGGTAGTTTCGACTCCCATGGGGAAGTCCATTGTGTTGACCCGTCGCTGTCCTTCTTACCTGGTGTTAGTGGGTGAGATGTTTCTTCCCACCAATCTGTTCGTGATGCCGATGACGGGATTCGATGTTATTGTGGGTATAGACTGGCTTGCAGAGTATGGTGCCGTCTTAGACTATGCCATGAGGATAGTCACGTTTCATATCCCAGGCTTGCCAGTATTTCATTTTGTCAACGAGCCCAGAGGAGAGTCGTTATATAGTTTCTTAGCTTCGGTTGTTGAGGATTCTGTGGTAGAGCTTATTGAGCAGCTGCCAATTGTTTGTGAGTACCCGGATGTGTTTCAGGAGATTCTGGGTTTGCCGCCGTGTCGGCAGGTAGAGTTCCATATTGATTTGGTGCCCGGTACCACGCCTATCTCAAAGGCCCCTTACCAGATGACACCATTGGAGTTGAGGGAACTGCAGGAGTAGTTAGATGAGCTCCGGGAGTTAGGTTTCATTCGTCCCAACAGTTCACCTTGGGGAGCCCCGGTATTAATTGTGAAGAAGAAGGATGGTTCATTGCGACTCTGTGTGGACTATCATGAGCTCAACAGAGTCACCATCTAGAACCGATACGCGCTTCCCCGTATTGATGATCTGTTCAATCAGTTGTAGGGTGCACAGTATTTTTCCAAGATAGACTTGCGCTCTAATTATTATCAGATTCAGGTCTGAGAGGAGGACATTTCGAATACGCATTTTCAGACGCGCTATGGTCACTTTGAGTTTCTGTTCATGTCGTTCAGACTGATCAAGGCGCCCGCCATATTCATGCAGCTGATGAACGACGTTCTTTAGCCATTCATCAATCAGTTCGTAGTGGTATTCATTGAAGATATTCTTGTATATTCAAAGACCCATGAGGACCATGCTGAGCACCTGTAGATTGTGCTTGAGACCCTTTGTGCCCACCGGTTGTATGCGAAGCTGGAGAAGTATGATTTTTGGCAGGAGGAGATGAAGTTCCTTGGTCACGTGGTGACGAGAGAGGGTGTTGCTATGGACCCCTCGAAGGTTGATGCAGTGCGTCAGTGGGACCAGCCTACGAACGCATCCGAGATCTGTAGTGTAATGCACCGAAAATCGAGGGTCAACCACAAACTCAACTCTCGAGTTCCAGAACATCACTTATGCAACATAGATAATGATGATTAAATGTTGTCGGTGTTAGTACAAGAAACATGAGTGAGATTCTACCAAAACATTAATTCATACTCCAAATCCATGTATAAAACGTACGCAGAAGACTGAAAGGTGTATATAGATATATATAAAACAAAACATTCTCGATCTCAGAGTATGAACACTAACTGAGTCACCGTATATATACATGTTGATTCTGAATCAAAATGTCAAAATAGTACAACTGAAATTATCAATCCTGTAGCCCCGTAGCACTGGATAGCCTATGCAAAGCCACCAGTGAACTGCATGTAGGAGAACTCCTCCTGATCATCATAGAAGTTAGGCTCAGTCTCCTATGCTCCAATGATACCTGCATCTGATACAGGGTCGGTGGGTGTTTTAAAACACCTTCCCGTAACATGGGAATGAGTGGCCAACTCAGTGGAACAATAAAGCCTAGGTTAACATGTTATCAATTCAGTCAAGCAGTAATGATAAAGTAGTACAATCAGACAATTCTAACTACTCTTATTTAATGTAAGTATGAAATGACATGATGTATGCCCTTGCCAAACCACCCTCATGCGACACCATCTTACGTTCGCGGCATGCGTTCATCCCTCAGTGCTCCACATCTTCCAGGCACATGCAATGCTATGATGAGCATGATTACCGAGTTATTATTAGTTCATTTCAAACAGCAGGATTGGAAAACTAAGGTACATCCCTTGTATTATTCCCAAACATGATCCATTCTAGGGTCGTCAAACCTAGATAATCTCATACGATATTATGGTTCGAGAGGCATCGCGAAGGCATCGCAAAGGGCTCGTCACCCGTCAGCACGGATACAGATCTTACCGTATGCGGCTCAATTGCTGGCCATCAGCTCGAATACAGGTCTCACCGTACTCGTCTCAATCGTTGGTCGTCAGCTCGAATACAGGTCTCACCGTACTCGGCTCAACTCAGACTCTAGTTACTGCAAAGGGCTCATTGCCAATCACAGATTTTAGAGTATGCTCGAGGTTACTCCACTAATGTCCTACCAACTAGCAGTCTATTTTCAAAACCAGACCAGTCCACTTATTGACAATGGGACTCGAATGCAACCAGACTGAGGACCACAGCCAGGCTACGCCAGTGTAGGCCGACAGCTCGAATATAGTGTCCCATACCACCATAATCGGCTCACGAGTCTGGTTACTCAATGGTCACTACGGGGAGGCACATGGCCCCAGCGTAGGCCGACAGCTCGACCACGGTGTCCCATACCACCATGCCCGGCTCAGAGTCTTAGCGGATCAAGGTACCAAGGTTAACGGAATTCCATTGGTAAGTTTGGTACCCTAGGTTCAAGTAGAGGCATCTAAACATGGTGAACATACATTAGACAGATCAGGTTACTTGACGAGCTCGACTTACACGAGCGCCCGTTGAGTTGTATGTCATGAAGTGCATAAGCACTTGTGTGGCCTAACCACTGCCGACAAGCAACGCACGACTCGAGTTCGTCAAACACGTCTTGCGTGGCGAATAGAAGCCAACCACGAGCTCGAATCTGTTACCGATTGCCTGGACTATACAATAGCCCCCAATCACATTCAATTGCAGATAGTTAAAGCAGTAATGGATCAAGATTCAAATCATACAATCAAAGTCTGATACGGTCCGCTTAGGGCTACCAGGGCTGTTGCTTGCACTTGTTACACCGCTTCCCCATCACCTGTAACAGCCCGGATTTTTGTCAATCTGGAATTAGACGTCCTTAGGCAATGGGCTGCTCCTAACACCTTATTAACCTGTTAGAACTCAAACCCAAAGTCTAAAGCCGCCTTTGAACTCATTTCCTTCACAAATCCCACCCTTCACCACCTTGTTCTTTCAATTTTTTTAAGTACTTTCACCCTAGACGCTATCTTAAACTAGTTAAGTAGTATAACTTGGATCACTTTATATACAAACTACAAAGGACAAGGTACCACCTCAGATGGAAAGCTTATAGGACTAAATCCTTTAAAAATGAGACAAAGTAACTAAGTGTTAAACTAGATTAGCTACAAAATCCGTTTGATGCACTTTAAATATGATCTGCAAGATCCAAAACTTGTAGAATCATTGACGCTAGGTTACCCCAAAACCTAGGATCAAACTCATTACCCGACTGCTCTCGGGAGCACTTTGAAACTCCGTATCAGGTCTGGACAGCACATCGGGAGTCCGATTAACACAAAGTTAAGGACTTAGGACTGCCTCGCTGGGCTTGACAACCATCTCGAAAATCAAATCCAAACAATGTTCCATGACTGTTCGCTTGAGTCCGGAGCGAGAGAGTGTGAAAACACTTGTTTCTTTACAAAAAAAATTATCTTGAATAGTAATCTGGCATCTCTCGTTTGTGGATCAATTTTAAGCAACCAGACCGTCAGAATTAGACCAAATTACACCCTCGGATCAGGAGAAATTTCATACACATTTACATGTACTCGGAATCTCCGATCGAGATCCGCTGACCGTTGAACTAAAACTGGTCCGCCATGCGTGATCTGAGAACCCTACTGGAATGAAAACTTAACTCCACGTAGATCCATGGTCGGTGAGCTTAAGTCCGACTTTTGGCTCAAGGAGGCCCGCCAGAAGTCCTCCGTTGAGCTGAAACAATGTCGTTTTGGTTATAACATAAGTATACCTTGAACTTAAGTCTATTTCAGAGAGTTTTTAGGCTATATAAGGACCTTAGAGCACCCTCTCTCACAGCCATACGAATTTGGAAAAAATCCTAAGTAAGAAGAGAGAAAAAGAGAGAGAAAGCTAGAGAGTTGTGGGAGAATCTCCCTCCTACTGTTTCCAGTCACCACACAGGCTGCACCACCCCTTTCTTGTCGCTTTCCCGGCGATACTGACTCCGTTTTAAGGTAAGAAACCCTAACCCTAAATTTGTTTTGGGGTGTGAAGGTTATAGATTATGAAATAGCTAACCGGTTTCACTCTTTAGGCTACAAAACTGCCGAATACGGAAGCCTAACGAACCTAGCTGATTCGTTGTAATTCTAAGGTGTAAGGTGAGGACTTTAAGTGTATAGGTTACGGTTTTCAATGCTTTCAATGTCAGATAATGATAGATTCATGATTTGCATGCAATTGCACATGTACAAAGTGCTTTCCGTTTTCTGTTTCGATTAAAGTTGTAGAATATGAAATTTTACATATTCTAGGTATTCGTAGAAAATACCGTATACGTATATTTTTTAAAAATGTGTTTGACATGATTATTTGTTGTATGGATATACGATATATGGATAAAATACTTATTTGGCGAAAGGATTCGCCTAAATACATGTTTTACTAATATACACTATGTATGTAGAAATACTGTATTGTAAAAAGTACCGTATACATGTATATTTTAGAGATGTGTTTGCCATGATAAAATGTTGTATAAATATATTATGTGTGTGTAAAATACTTGTTTGGCGAAAGGATTCGCCCTAATGCATGTTTGCTAACATACACCAAGTATGTTGAAATAGTGTATGTTATGTGCTTGTGGAAATGCTTGTGTGAGTAAGCGTTGGGATGTTGATGCCTTAGGAGGATGTTGAGATGGGATTCTCAACTACCTTAGAGACATGTATGATTACCTCCATGAGGTTGTTTATTTAAACTGCTTACTTGTGCAGTATATGTGTTCGTATTCCTACTTATGTAGTGCTTTACAACATGCTTATAACATGCTTTATAACATGCTTTATGACATGCTTACTAATATGCTTGAATTACTTTGTTTACCATGCTCTACTTCACATGCTACTAATATGGTTTGATTGAGTTTGGGACTATGACTATAGTCCAGACAGTCGGTACCAGATTTGAGATCGTGGCTGAGATTCATGTCGCCACGTGGGATGTGTTTGACGAACCCGAGTCGTACGTCAGTTGGCGACAGTGGTTAGGCCACGCGAAGTGCTTATGCACTTCATGTCGTTCAATTGATTGTGCGCTCGAGCTAGTCAGGCCCGTCAAGTAACCCGATGTGTCTAATGTATGTTCACCATGTTTGGTCGCTACTGCTTGAACCTAGGGTACCAAACTTACCAGTGAAATCCCTTTTAACTATGGTACCTCGATCCGCTAAGACTCATGAGTCGGGCATGGTGGTATGGGACACCGTGGTCGAGCTGTCGGCCTACGCTGGGGCCACGTGCCTCCCCGTAGTGACCAGTGAGCAACCAGACTCGTGAGCCGATTATGGTGGTATGAGACACTATATTCGTGTTGTCGGCCTATATTGATAAGGTGATGGGGGAGTGGTGCAACGAATGCGAGCAATAGCCCTGGCAGCCCTTTGTAGTGACCTCGAGTATACTCTGAAATTGCGGTTAGCCTTAGAGTTTTGCCGCGGTGTATGGAGTATGAACTAGGCCTATTTCTGTATAGTGATAAATTGTTAAAGAGGTGATGGGGGGTGGTGTAACCTTTGTACGTAACAGCCCTAGCAGCCTTTGCAGTGACCTATAAAACACATCATCGTCTGATATTAACTAGGACTGATGACCCCAGAATGAATCATGTTTGGGAATGATACAAGGGAGGTACCTTAGTTTCCCAATCCTGCTATTTGAAATGGACTAATAAAAACTCGGTAATCATGCTCATCATGCATTATATGTGCCTGGAAGATGTGGAGCACTGAGGGATGAAAGCATGCCGCGAACGTAAGATGGTGTCGCACGAGGGAGGGTGTGGTGAGGGCATCTATCATGACTGCATACATACTTGCATTAATAAGAGTAGTTAGGAGTGTTTGATATTACTGCTTTATCATTACTGCTTGACTGTATTGATAACATGTTAACCTATGCTTTATTGTTCCACTGAGTTAGCTACTCACTCCCACGTTACGGGACGGTGTTGTACACACCAACCAGATTTGTTGAGTTTCAGGTGATGGCGATGCTTATGAAGCAGAGCCGGACTACTACTATAATGTTGAGGAGGAGTTCTCCTACATGTAACTCTCTGACAGGTTTATGAAGACCTGATATTGTATTGATGGGGCTTTTTGGGATATTGATTAGAGGACCTTTCACATTTGGTATATTTTAAGATTGTACTTGTAATTATTTAACCTGATAATGTTATCACACTCTGGAGACTCATCATAGTTTATATATTTTATCTATCTATCACAGTCTTCCGCTTGCAAATTTAACTGTCTCTGGAGTATGATATGCTGTTTTGGCTTAATCTCACTCATGCTCACTACTCTAATACAGTCAACATTCAATCATCATTCATTTTGTTGCATAAGTGATGTTCTGGAACTCGGGTATTGAGTTACTACTCAACCCCCAATTTTCGGGATGTTACATCACCATTCACGGCCTTAACATGAATTTAAACATATGTATAACATAGAAAAAATCATAGGTCAGTTGAGCATGTTATGAAGTACAACATAAGAATGAGTTTATACATATTCAATTTCTAGTCACACAGATATCTAAAGAACTCATACACATAGTTAAAGGGATTGAGAATCATATCTCAACACCCTTATACATTACAATTTACTAACCACTACTCATTCAGACATTTCAACAAACACTTTAAACTACATACATCAACATACATCACATATGTTGATCACATAGGTATTAGGCCAAATCCTTTCACTAGGGAGTTGCCCCATTTATAACATGCATGCACCTACGACGGATAGTCATGGCAGGCAGGAATCCAAGTTCCATAATCATTCAGTCATTTCCACAAACACTTGGACTACACATTTTAACGTATGTAGCTTATAGTGGCCGTGGTGTGATTTAGGGTAAATTTTTTCGTCAAAGGGAGATCGCCAATACAACAATCATATATCCATGACAATTAGTCATGGCGAGCACGAATGAGAATTCTATACTCATTCAGTCATTTTCACAAACACTTAGAATACACTATTTTAACATACATAGTGTATATTAGCAAAAGCATGTATTAGGGCGAATCCTTTCGCCAAACAAGTATTTTATCCATATATAATATATCAATACAGCAAATAATCATGGAAAACACATTTTCAAAATTTATACATATACGGTACTTCCTACAAATACCTAGAGTATGTAAAATTACATATTCTTCATCTTTAATTGAAACGGAAAACAGACAGCACTTTGTACATGTGCAATTGCATGCAGATCATGAATCTATCATTATCTGACATTGAAAGCATTGAAAACCATAACATATACACCTAAAGTCCGCACCTTTTGTCGTAGAATCGGAAAGAATTCGATAGGTTCACTAAGTCTTCGTCTACGGCAGTTTGACAACCTATAGAGCGAAATAGGTTAGCTATTTCATAACCTACAACTATCAAAACCCTAAAACAGATTAGGGTTAGGGTTTCTTACCTAGAAATGATGCCGGAATCACCGGCAAAGCGATTAAAATGGAGCAGTTGAGCTTGGATACGACAGGGAAGAATCTCCCACATCTCTCACACTTTCTCTCTCATTTCCTAGGGTTTTTCTCAAATTTGGATGGCTGAAATGAGAGAGGGTTTAAGGTCCTTATATAGCCTAAAAACTCACCAAAATAGACTCCAGGTCAAAGTACACTTAGGTTATAATCAAAGCGCTCCTTTTCTAGCTCAACGGAGAACTTCTGGTGGGCCTCCTTGAGCCAAAAGTCAGACTTAAGCTCACAGACACCGGATCAAGGTGGAGTTAAGTTTTCATTTCGGTCAAATTCCCAAATCACGCGTGGCAGACCAGTTTCAGTTCAACGGTCAGCGGGTCTCGATCTGAAATTCCAAGTTCATGGATATGTTTATGAAATTTTTCCTGATCCGATGGTGTATTTGGGTCAGATTCTGATGGTCTCGTTACTTACAAAATGGCCGCAAGTAACAAGTCTCAGATTACTATTTGAGATATTTATTTTTAAAGAAAATCAAGTGTTTTCACACTCCTCGTTCCGGACTCAAGCGAACAGCCGTGGGACACTGTCTGAATTTGATTTCCGAGATGGTTGTCAAGCCCAGCGAGGCGGTCCTAATTCCTTAACTTCGTGTTATTCGGACTTCCGACGTGCGGTCCCGGCCTGATACGAAGTTTTGAGATGCTCCCGAGAGCAACTGGGTAATGAGATTGATCTGAGATTTTAGGGTAACCTAGCGTCAATGATTCTACAAGTTTTGGGTCTTGCAGATCGTATTTAAAGTGATTGAAACGGATTTCATAGATAATCTAGTTTAACACATAGTTAACTTTGTCAAATTTCTAAAGGATTTAGTCCTGAGTGATTTCGGTCTGAGGTGGTACTTAGACCTTTGTAGCAATGTTTAGTTTAAGTATTGTTCTTCATCACCTAAACTTTAAGATAGTGTCTAATGTGAAAGTACTTAGAAGGATTTAAAGAACGAGGTAGTGAAAGGTGAGATTTGTGAAGAAAATGGTTTGAAAAGGGATTTGAGGCTTTAATTGAGTGTTTGAGAAGTTAAACCGGTGTTAGGATTGACCCATCGCCTAAAGACGTCTAATTCCAGGTTGGAAAAAAATCCGGCCTGTTACACATAGCTTCCTTGGTCTAGTGGGGTATTATCATCGATTTATCGAGGGTTTTTCTCGTATGGCTGCACCGCTGACCCGGTTAATGCAGAAGGGCATCGAGTTCGTCTGGAGTGACGCCTACGAGGAGGCATTTACAGAGTTGAAGGACCACCTCATGTCTGCTCCTGTTCTCACTCTTCCAGATGGGAGTGAGTGTTTCGTTGTTTTCACCGATACCTCTAGAGTTGGCTTAGGCGCTATACTGATGCAGCATGGGAAGCCAGTGGCATATGCCTCGTGACAGCTCAAGGTCCATGAGCTGAACTACCCCACCCATGACTTGGAGCTTGTCGTGGTTGTCTTCACACTGAAAGTGTGGAGGCATTATCTATATGGGGTCAGGTTCGAGCTCTCTCGGATCACAAGAGCTTGAAGTATTTATTGTCACAGTTCGAGTTGAACCTACGGCAACGGCGATGGATGGAGCTGTTAAAGGACTATGATTTCGACCTTCAGTACCACCCGGACAAGGCGAACGTGGTGGCGGACGCGCTCAGCCGCCAGCCATGAGGCCTGGTGGCACAGATGATGGTGCGTGAGTGGCAGATACTTGAGGATATATCAGAGTTTGACTTTGAGTTCAGTCTGCAGTCTTCCATTGTTCAGCTTTCGAGCTTCTCGATTCAACCCTCTTTGGTGGCAAGGGTGATCGAGGCTCAGCAGACGAACGAGTTACTTCAGGAGTACCGAACAGAGCTTGCATCCGTGGAACAGTCAGACTGGCAGATTGGTTCCAATGGTGGATTACGCTTTAGAGGCCGATTGTGTGTCCCGGACATGTCAAAGTTACGTCATGATCTGATCACCGAGGCACATTGATCGAGACTTACTATCCACCCGGGCTCCACGAAGATGCATAGTGATATGAGGAGGCAGTACTTCTGGCAGGGGATGATACACTAGATTGTAAGTTTTGTGGCCGTGTGTGAGACATGTCAGCGTGTCAAGGTCGATCATTAGAGACCCCCTGGTCCCTTGCAGCCGTTAAGCATTCCAGAGTGGACGTGGGAGCACGTATCGATGGACTTCATTGCAGGTTTGCCGAGGACTTAGCGCGGTCATGATACCATCTGGGTTATCGTCGATCGTCTGATGAAGTCGGCTCATTTCATTCCAGTGCGTGCTTCCTGGTCGATGGACCGGTTAGCAAAGGTATTCATTGAGGAGATTGTGAGACTGCACGACGTCCCAGTTTAGATCATTTCAGACCGAAACTCCAAATTTACATCTCAGTTTTGGAGGAGTTTCCAGCAGGCGCTGGGGGTCACCTTGCATCTCAGCACCACTTATCATCCGCGGACGAATGGGCAGACCGAAAGGGTCAACCAGATCCTTGAGGATATGCTCAGGGCTTGTGTGATCTACCTTGCAGGCAGTTGGGATGAGCATATGCACCTCGCCGGGTTCACGTACAACAACAACTATCAGGCGACTATCGGCATGGTTCCTTTTGAGGTACTTTATGGTAAACCATGCAGATCTCCTAGTTATTGGACCGAGGTTGGAGAGCGTCATCTCTTAGGTCCCGAGCTTGTGCGGCAAACGTCAGAGGCTATTGATGTTATCAGGCAGAGGATACGCATAGCTCAGAGCCGGTAGAAGAGTTTTGCTGATTGTCGGCATCGACCCCTCGAGTTCACAGTCGAAGACACGGTATATCTCAAGGTCTGGCCTATGAAGGGCATGATTCGCTTTGGTGTGAAGGGCAAGCTCACCCTGAGATTCATTGGACGTTTTGATATTACCGAGCGCATAGGCGCTGTGGCCTATAGGATTGCCTTACCTCCTGAGTTGTCCGCGATCCACAATGTATTTCATGTTTCTATGTTACGGAAATGTGGGTCGGACACTATTCCCGTGATTAATTGTCAACCACTCGAGGTCCGTGAGGATGCTTCCTATATTGAGCAGCCGATTCGTATTCTAGATCGGAAGGAGCAGGTCCTCAGGACCATGGTCATTCCCTTGGTGAAGGTGCAATGGGGTCATCATTCGAAGGTCGAGGCATCTTGGGAACGCGAGGCCGAGATTAGAGAGCGTTCTCCTCATTTATTTGATGATTGATTCCTTATATTTCTTGCATTGCCTTCTCCTGTGTTTGATGATTAAGGTATATATATATAATGATGATGTTCATGCATTTTGTTATTCCGCTTTTATCAATTTTGAGGACAAAATTTCTTTGTTGGTAGGGAGGATTGTGAGACCCGACCCGAGTTTGCATGTGTGCATGTGTGTGTGAGTGTGCATTCCATCCATTTTGGTCCCGCGGTCCTACTGGTCAAATTTTGGTGACCCGCGACCCTCAGATTGTGTTTACGATCATCCTTAAGTTCGGTCATGTAGACTCGACTAGGACTGACCCGAGACCTATGTCATTGCGTCTGCATCGTCGTCACGGTTCCAACGCTGCGTCTCATGCACGATTTCGTCATGTGCATTTTGAGATATGGATCCCACCATTCTTGGCCCTTGATCATGCATGTGGGACCCACCTAGACCTATGGGCACACTTTCCCATTTGGGCCCACCTAGTGCTTCTCTTTGCAGTGCTATCCACTTATTGCTAGCTACCTATAGCCTAGTTATGATTGCCTCTCTTTTCTAGAGAGTAATCATGAGATCTTGGTTGCTTCTCCCATGTGTCATGATGAATTCCTCTTCCCTAGCTAGCTCCTTCTCCCAAATTCATCATTTCATTCCTACGACCCTCCCTTCTTGTCTCTCCTCCTTCATTTCTCACATTTTCCCCTTCCATGATGGAATGTCCAACCCTCCCTCTCCCAATTTCCAGCAACTTCTCCTTCCTTTCTTCCTCCATCTAGCCACCACAAACTCATCTTGACCATTGAATCTTAAAGCTTGGAGCTTGGAGTACTTAATGTTGGTGGTAGCTTGAAGATTCAAGGTGGGTGTTTTCCACAAATGCTAATCTCCCTTCCCTCTCTTAGTTCTTTTGTTTCTTCATTAGGGAACAAGTGGGACCCACTAATCCAGGTGGGGATCCCATCTAACCCTTTGGAAGTGGCCAATGGGCCCATCTTATGCATGCATGACCATACATGGGATTTATCCCTTAATGGACACCTTGCATGGGGATTTTTCCTATTTCCCTAAGTATGATGGGTCATCTAGACCCTTGCATGTGGCTGGGATGGTATCCCAACCCTTCAGCTCAAAGATCTAGGCCATGCATCACAAGATCTAGGTTGTACATGTGTTTGTAATGTTATTTGTGGTGATGACTGTGTTGGGATGACTCAATAGTGGTGGAGCCCTCCCCCGATGGCCAGATGCTCCTCCTTTTCTTGTTGAGAGTGTTGATCATGAGTGTGTGGCCCACCTTGTGTACCAACAAGATCCCAACCATCTATAGAGAGGGGATGTTTTCACAAGTCCCTCCCATTGAACGTGTGGCCCCTAAATGCACAAAAATGGGTGCATGCAAGCTTGTTTTGGTGATGGGATGGTTTGGATATTTGTGGGGTCCACTTGGGTGGATCACACCATGATTTTAAGGGGCTAGATCCCCATTTAATTTATGGTTGCAATTTATTTCTTTTGAAGCACATATTGCTGTCCAAATCTACCTGGACTGATTTTTGGGCCACCTTAGGGCCTGATTTCTAGATCTTAGGTGGGAATAACAAAACAAAATAATATATTATTCTTATAGCATGATGACCCACCTACAACTATACCAAATTTCAGCCCCATTGGACCCCATTTGGGCATCCAAAAGGGTAGGGCCAACTTGATGGACTGCCAGGAATTTCTACTGTGTAGTCCAACAGCATAGTCCCATGAAAAAAAAAATTAAAAAATATTTTCTCAGAAGGTGGGGCATCTTTATAGGCTCCACCTTATTTTAAGTTTGATGAGGGACCTTGGGTCCAAATTTCAGGAAATTTGGAGGCCTAGAACCCACCCATTTGGATGGCCCAAATTCAGTGCAGTTACATTTCTAGAAACATTTCTTCTTGGACAAATTGTAATTCTGAAATTTATTAAAATACTTCTAAGCATCAAAAAATCATAAGATATTTTAGGGAGATGGTCCACCTATGGTAGGACCCACCTAAAAATTTTTGGGGCCAATGGACACCTGTACACACCATGGTGGTGGCTGGACTAACCCACTATAATGTGGTGTCCAGATCAGTCCGATTTTTTAGGACATATTGATTTCTTTAAATAAATTAAAATATTCGTACATGTTTAAAAATTCTAAAATTTTTTAGGGGTGTGGTCCACCCATGTTAGGACCGACCTACAAAATTACAGGTCTAATGGACCCCTGTGAACACTATAGCATGGGCAGTACTGGCCCACCACGTTGGGACATCCAGGTCAGTCCAATTTTTCTGGACAGACTATTGTATTTAAATTAATTAAAATATTTTTAGATATCCAAAATTTCTGAAATTTTGTGGAAATGTGGTCCACCAATGGAAGTGTCATCATATAAAATTTCAGACCCATCGAACATTCGAGCTAACTGTGGTATTGCTTGCAAGTTTGGGTTAGTTTTGGGCCAGATACCCAGGTGCGTAAGACTACCCACTATGGGACGCCCCTACCTTGGGCTGTTGTTGGGCCTGTATTCCAACAGCATGGCCCACTTCTAATATGTGTTGTGTACTCCACTCTCATCTAGTGGGACCCACAGTGATGTGTGAGGGTTATCAAAAAAATACATACGATAAATTAAGTAAATTGTTGAACTCCAACGAACCAGAAAATGGGTGGGCTGGAATTTGGCAATGAGCCCAATAATTGTTACCTATACATGTCTGTTTTGGGGTAGTATGGCCCACTAGAGTTGAGGAGGTTTTAAGTTAGTTATCTTACCATCTTAATTTTATTTTTTGTCTTAGATAGTGCATGATTAAAGGCCCATTTTGATTAGATTCTTCTTGGTCTAGTCTTCTAGTTAAGTATGGGCCTTATAGCCTTGGTTCGGCTGAAACTTTTGATTGGCCCATTGAACTCTTTGATCCTATATTTACCATGCCATTGTGATGGGTTTTATGGGCCAAATACTCAAGTAGTTTGGCCCTTGCTTGCCCACTATAATAAATCCATACTTGGGCCAAGATATGAGGCCCAACTTACTTGTGTTAAATATAAGGATTTCCCATATGTTGGGATAATGGGCTGCCCATTAGACCCACCATAATGAGTGAATCCATGACCCCTATGGTTGGGCCCTAACCTTGCTTATGGGCCCACTAGGTTGCCTATGTATTAGGCTTAGTGTTTGGCACACAAGGCCATGAATTGATTGTGCCTTGGAACTTTCTTTACACACATAACAAGCTACGTTTTAGGACCCAGTTGAGGTTAGATGTCCTCCTTGGTGGCCCTAAGGTAGGCCCATAAGGCCCTTATAGGTGGTTAAAGGCCCACCATGGACCATGTTAGGCTCATTTTCTCCTTGAGGTTTTATGACTCTCCTAGCTTGTGGGTTATCCCACAGTATTGGACCCTACTAGACGACTTCGCCTCTCCTTAGTACCTATTTATGTACTTTATCCCTCCTTAGGATGGAGGAATACGTTCTACAGGTAGCACACTTATATCATTATGACTATATGCATCATCTGTATGAATTGATTGCATTATATGGTGGTCATTGAGGGATGGAGTTTCTTCCCTCGTGCACATCATGTGCCTGTAGCTAGTGCATGATTGTATATGTGACTCATGCATTGGCATCGCATTTCATGATGATAGCACCCTTACTTCATCAGGGCCTTGCCTCTATAAGGACATCCGTGGATAACCGTATGTATGGACACCAAAAATATTACTTGAGCATACTGGGTACATAGGATGCCCATGGGTGAAATTCTCAAAACTTCCATGGTACTAAGGATCTGCTCCAACGCCATGACCGAGTGAAAACTATGAGCACACGAGGGCCTTATACCGTTAGGCCGTGACTCCCACTGTTGTGTAGTCAGTTGGATAGGACTGTGGCCTTACCTACCTAATGTGAGGAGGCATTGCTAGGCTGAGTCTAACCAGCTCGTAAATGGGTCCGCTACCTTTAAGACTTGTTGGTGATTAGCTGTCCACAGGCGGGTAGTGAGGTCTCTTATGCTCATTTGACTGTGTTAGGTCTATAGAGCGGCAGTCATTCAGCAGTGTAATGGACCCCATTGATTTCCTTACAATTGGAAATGTACTTGACATATGGTTTCGATATGAGCACTGGCATTACTTGCATCACATTAGCATTGGCTGTGTAAGCCCCCTTCATGCATTGCCTTGGTATGGCACCCAGTATTCATTGCATGGTATTCATGATATGCCTTAGTAAGGGTAGTGATATTCTTATTGAGCATGTTCTTGCCTTGTATCTCCTGTTATTCTTCCGTGGACCATATCACACACTTACACCACCCTCTAAGCTTCTATAAGCTTACGCACGATTGATGCGTGCAGGAGACCCTAGGAAGGCAATATAGCAACAGAGCGTGGAGTAGAGCTGAGCATTTGAGGACTCCAGTGTTGCTGACTTTTCTCCCCTTTTATATCATCTTATGTATGTCCTTTTGGACCTTATGGATACTTTTAAAAGTTCAAATTCTTAATGGATTTTGTGATGTATGCCTTTGTTATTCTCAGATATACTTGCTGTGATCTTGGGGATACTTATATTTGAATGATTATATTGTTTCAGAAATCCTCCTTGTGGGATCCCAGGCTCGAAACCTGCATCAGGAGCCGAGAATGGGGTACTACGGAGGCTGTTGCAGTCAGAACCGTCCATCGAGTTCCTTGTGAGTCCGATTATCGAGTCTGGGGCATGACACTAATAGTTATACCTTTAACCACGACTTGTTACATGAGTATTGTTCATCCTTGTTCGACAATTTGCCAAACCATAGGGTGAATGAATCTTAGAAAAACCCTCATCCTATCCTTCCAATAGGCATAGTTAGACCTATCAAAATATGGTAGTTGTGTAATGGCACACCTTTATTGGGTAGACATCATTTTTAAGCCTCATTGTATCAACTCAAGGCGGTTAAACTCTTTAAGAGTTACCTACTCTGATACAAATTGAAATTATGCATGATGGGCCCATGGGCTATGCGTGCGAAAGCTTGGCGGAGCTATAAAATGATGGTTATGTCCTGGGGGGTAATTAGGATAAATTAAAATTAGCATTTTTTAAACCCAATTGTCTACTTAATCTAATATGTACATTAAGCTAAGCAAGACAATTAACTCTAATGCTTCCAAGCCAATAAATAGGCCAATCACATAAACTATAAATGATATACAATTAAGCAACTAGTCTATAAATATGATAGTGTATAGTGTGTGTGGGATGTGCTAACTATCAACACTTAGGATTCATCTAATCATACATAAATATAATTAAACATTTACCACATAAGTATAATTAAACAAGTGCTCAAATACAATCTCAAATACAAGCATATATAATGGTTCAGTTTCCCTACTCCATGCTTAGTGGACGCACTTAACCCATGAGTGTACCAGATTTCACCATCAAAGGTTTTAAATCAAATTCCCCTCTAACCTTTATAATCCTACACAAGCACTGGATCCTGCAAGAGACTTTTCATGGTTTTCTATGAGCTTGCCATGAATATTAGTCTTACATAAGAACCTACTGATGAACTCTCCCACCAAATGCTCCCACAAGAGACTTTAGTCAGTTTTTTATAAGCTAACCAACAACATTGGTCTCAATCCAAGGACCTAAGTTTACTCACTACGAGAAAATGGGGTTTTCCCGATGGCCAAAAACGCCGGTAAAAGTCTAAAAAACCACTAGCAATACTTTTATCGGTAGTTGTACATGCGCCACTAAAGGGGGGCGTCGCTATATCATTTATGGATGGTCTTTTCTTTTACTGGCACTTTTGATGACCGCTGCTATAACGAAGACTTTACCAGTGATTATTACCCTTTACTGGCGCTTCTGCTGGCCGCAAGTAAAGCCTAAAGAAGCACCGGTAAAAGCTTTAAAAGCACTAATATAAGTCTGTAAAAGTGACGGTAAAAGTATATCTGAAGCACTAGTAAAAGTTTGTAAAAGAGCCTGTAAATGTATATTTAAGCTCCATAAAAAAGTTACGAAAAAGTCGATAAAGAGATGCAAAAACACCAGAAAAGGTTTGTCGAATTGTTGTTTACACATATCAAATAGCTAGTAAAAATATATTTATGCACTGCAAAAAGGTTGTCAAAACGTCGGGAAAGACATGTAGAAATTCCCGAAATGTCATTTAGACATATCAAAGAGTAGGTATACGTCAGTATAGATCTATCAAGGCACCAATAAAAAGGCTAACCGCGAGTTATTTTTTTTTCTTAATCCATTTAATTGTTTATTTTTATTTGGAACCTGTATAATTTTAAATGTTTAGAACTTAAAAAATGTTGCACAACACAATTAAAAATGAATACTAAATAAATTGTATTACTTTACAATGAAAAACATATAATATTTATAATAAATATGTTGAAAATGTTCTGAATACGTATAAAAAATCCCTCCATCCAGCTATCATCTATCACTTCTTGCAACCTGTAGGACAAAAATAATTTAATTACATTTCCCTTGATTTGCAAGACAAAATTTGAAGACCTGACCCAAAAATCAGACCGGTTAACTCATCACATGGGCCACACATAGGATAAAATTGGATGGTTTAAAAGAATTGCCAAATAGGTGTGTAGCTTGATTTCGGGCCAGATCATCGCAACTTCTTTTTTTTTTTTTGAATTGCTACTAAGGATCCCAAAATGCCCAAAATGTGTGATATAGCTTCCTTGCTTTCTAAACACCACAGCAGGAAATGAGAGAGAGAGAGAGAGAGAGTTATTTTCAGACCTAAAACATCTATGGGTTACAAGATTCCAAGATGCTCCTTTTAGTTTTGGAAACACATGAAAAGGAGATTACTGTTTTTATTGATATATGGAGAGTAGAGAGGATTTCTGCAAGTGTTTAGGCTCAAAAACCATTTTCTAGGCTTGATTTCCTGCAAAAAGAAAATAATAAAAAAAATAAAAATAAAATAAACAAATAAACAGAAAAAAACAAATAAACAAATAAAAAATAAATAAAAATAAAAAAACAAAACAAAAAACAAACAAACAAACAAACAAAAACTATTTCCTGGCTATTTGAAGAACAACATACTCTGAAACTAAATTCTACCATTGTATTTTATGCATAACTAATTAAAGCTCAAGTTGGGCCCACAATTGAAAATGCTATTTGAATCACAAAATTATAGACAGTTGCCCCTTATGGGTGCATGTAAGTACCAACATAAATAACTATAAAATAGTTGAAACCCATCTGCACTCAAATCAAATTAATGAGAAAATATAGTTCTAAGAGAATCTTAATATAACAAACTAGCTATGAGAAGTTTACTAACCTTTGAAGTTTATTGCTTTTCCTTCACACTACAAGAAAATGGGTTATTACTGACACTTTTTTTTTACCCGTGGCGATCTCTAATAGTCGGTGATAATGAGAATCACCAGAAGCTGTCCAAAAATGCCCTTTATTCTAATAGGTGAGCGCCGGTGAAATGGTGTTAAAAAAAAAAAAAAAAACTGCGCGGGGAGAGGGTATTTAATTTCCCTCTCTTTCCCTCTCTTGTCACACTCCTTCCTAGACCTCTCTCTCATTCCGTGCGCTTCTCCCTCTCCCTTCCTCGATCTCTCTCTCCCATCACGCTTCTCCCACTGCCTTCCTTGATCTCTCTCCCTCGTACTCTCTTGATCTCTCTCCCTTCCTCTCCCTCCCTCTCTCGATCTCCTTAATTTCCCTCCCTCTCTATTGATGTCTCTCTCCCAGCTCGTTGTCTTCAAAGCAGTCCTTTCATCGATCTCTCTCCAACAGTTGAAGGGAATAGAAGAAATCAGAGCACGAAGTCGAAGGCACTCACTCTTTCTCTCTCATTTCCTCTTTTGATTGCCAGAAATTGGGCAGCAACCATGGGGGTGACAGCCATATCTGTCATTATCCATGGCCACCTACATGTTTGAAAAAATGCTTCAACCAACAATTGATGTAGAGAGGGTCACAGACAGTTACATGGCCAAGATGGATCGGAAGAGGTCCGGTCGACAACAAAAGTGATCCAAACCATCAGACCTTAAATCAAGTGTATCTCGCACTGGAATGAGTTATCGGACTGTCACGCCCCGAACTCGGAGACCGGGCTCACAAAATTCCCGATCGCCGAATCCGGCGCCGACAGCCTCTGTAGTACCCCATTCTCGGCTCCCAGCGCCCATACGCCAGGTTCCGATCCTGGGATGCTACAAGGAGGATTTCTGAAAATCCATTTGATTCGTAATGAGCATAACCAAGCATAACCCACGAACAATAACCATAAGAACACCATCACAAAATCCACTATGAACAAAAACTTTGAATACAGTGCGTAGAAAGGAAAATACAAGGTAGTGCAAATAACAAAAATTCCAAAAGCTCGGCGGCACTCTCCAACTGAGGTGAGACTACAACTACGTCCTGGCGTCACCTGCACGCATCAATCGTGCATAAGCTTATAGAAAGCTTAGAGGGCGGTGTAAGTGTGTGCGAACGTGCTCAGAATGCAATGCCGGAGTAATGCGAAATCATGCTGATGAGTACGAAATGCAACTAGCCGTACCAAGGCTATGCAGTACAAGATGTGAATGCTATCGGCCATACCAAGGCCATGCGATGCAATATGTAAGTCAAGCATGTCAATCCTCATCCAACTCTTCATGTCAATACAGTTCTCAGTCTGGATAATCACCGGGGTTCAGTACACTCCAAATGGCACTGTCTCTCTCCAAGTAGCACAGTCCAAGTGAGCGTAAGAAACCTCACTATCCGCCTGGCCAATAGTCAGCCAATACCTATGCGGCATGTCGATAGCGAACCCATTTCCGAGCTGGTCAAACTCAGCCTAGTAATGCCCCCTGCTCTTGGGCGAGTAAGGCCACCACTCCTTTCCAACCGACCACGACACAGTGGGAGACGCGGCCTCATGGTATTCGGCCCTCGTGCGCTCATATATCCACTCGGTCTCGATGTTGGAGTCATCCTCTGGTATCATCGGGTTCAGGGACTCTCACCCAGGGACATCTATGGCACCCCAATTGCTTAGAACAAGATTTTTCGGTATCTAACCAGCCACCCATGATATATCTGTGGAGGCTATGGCCCTGATGTCGCTAGGGCATATCTCAATCATACAGATGCAAGTGCATGAATCATACTACCAGACATGCATCAATCCTGTGCATACCGTGTACTCATGTAGGGCAACTCCACATATCGGGGAGCCCAGTAAAACAGATCTGCTCAAGGCATATGCTATGATCAGACACTCCTCATCTCAAGCATACATATGATGCGTATGATCATGAATCATGGGCTGTGCTAAACATGTTATAAAGTAATAAACTATCTTCTTAATGAAGATGGGCCTATATGGTCTACATGAAACAGATACGGGCCTATCAGTGGCCTTAGGGAGAGTTATAATGTGGACATCGAACCAACATTACTCGTACAATGTGGACGTCAAACCAACATTGTCCCCAAGGCTCGGCTCACCTCCAATACCATTAAGTAAATCCTGGTGGAATCACACATTGCAATGTGCCTTAGGTACATCACACTGGGCCCTAAATACATCAAATGGGCCGTATCTCATAGGCCTTATATTCATCAAGTGGGCCACGTCGATGACTCTCACCAATGGGCCTTAGGTACATTGCAATGGGCCATCATCCATGGGCCTGAGAATGCATTAAAATGAGCCCATTCACATAAGCTCTATGTGTATCAAATGGGCCTAATCACATAGGCTTTATACATATCAAAGTGGGCCTCAATATTGGGCTCATATACCTGCCAAGATGGGCCTAAATGCATGACCCATATATACCAAAGTGGGCCTTAATAATGGGCCTAAGAAAAATACCTCAAGATGGGCCTAAGTACATGGACCCATATGCATCTAAGTGGGCCACATGTGAAGCCCACCATAATGTTTATTTTACTATCCAATCTGTTGACAAGGCCATATGAATAGGGGCCCACCAAAATATTTATTTTTTTCATCCACATGTTGATAAAGCAATGTGGCAAGGGGCCCACCAAAATATTTATTTTAAATCCAACCTATTTATTCAGTCACGGGACCATGGCCCACCGTGATATTTACTTGCCATCAAACCTGTTCACACGGTCACACAGACCAGGGCCCACCGTGATATTTATTTGACACGCATTGAGCCTCAATCAACGCTGTTTTCCTGTAACGTGGTCCGCTTGAGATCAGGATCTGACTCATTTTTGGGCTCATGCCTTAAAATGATCTGACAAAATAGATGGACGGCATAGATGACACGCATACATCATGGTGGGGCCCACGGCAGGAGCCGTGGGTCTGCCTCGACCGTCCGCACGCGTATAGCCGCAGCGCGGCCAAGGCGTCCTCTATCAGAAGAAGAGCAGAGACGCTATCATTGTAAATTTTTTTATTTTTTTTTATTATTTTTTTTATATTGGGGCCCATCAAGATGTGATCCAGCCCACCCATTACGTGTGTCCCACCTGGTTGAGGGTTCAGACCAAGTTTCAGCCGCATCAGAAAATCAGGTAGGCCCCACCAAGGATTTTTATATGGTTTAGGCATGTCTTCACATGATTTAGATGGTATGGCCCACCTGGGATACGTATACGGCTGATTTTTGGGTGGTCCATGGCCAGGGGGGAGGCCCACCCAATGCACGGTGCTGATGCTCGAAACGCATCACGGTGGGGGCCCACAACTGGAGCCGTGAGGCCCAGCCACACGTCCGCCCGCCAGCGTCTGTCAGCAGCAGTAGCGCTGCTGCTCCCTTTGTTTTTTTTTTTTTTTTTTTTTTGGGGCCCACCGAGATGTGATTCACAATCTGGCCCACCCATTATGTGTGTCCCACTGTTCTACCCATCCAGAACTAGTTTCACCTGCATCCAAACTTCAGGTGAGTCTCACCGAGTACTTTTATATGATCTGGCATGTCTTTACATAGTTTTAGATGGTATGGCCCACCTGATGATCAGATTGCCTTAAAATTTTGGCTCAACGTCTAAAGAAGACTAGATAATAGATTGGACGGTATGGATCACATACATACATCAAGGTGGGGCTTGCATGAGCAGTCTACTAAAAAGTAACTTTTCTTCCTTTTTTTTTTGGTTAGCCATGCTATACGCCAACGTCCAGCGTCTCTAGACTGGACGCTGGACGGTTTGGATAACCATTGCCTCATGGTGGGTCCCACGCGTGAGTGGCCCACGTTCATCAAGGTAAGTCCCACATGATCATGACCCACCATATATATAAATATTAATAAAATATTATAATATATCATTTACTCTAAATAGGGGGTGGATCTCTCCTAAAATGAGGTGGGCCACCCTATTTGATGGATGGAGTAAATTTAATATATTGGTGGGGCCCACTTCATTCTAAGGAAGAGAGAAAGAGAGGGAAAGAGAGAGAAATAGAGAGAGATACACGGTGAGATAGAGGAGGGACCCCGCCACTATGGGCCCTCCATTTCATACATGCATACATCAAACGGGTCTCACCACATGTGGCCCAAAAAAAAAAAAAAAGAGAAATGACGGTGGATCACCCACCTCTTATAACCCTCCTTGCTTCCTTGCACTCCTTAGCTCCTAGCTTCCACTTTCAATGGTGGTTGATGATGATCTAACGGTTGAGATGAGAGATGTGAGAGTAGGGGAAAGTGGGCCACACTTGGTGTTTGGGAGGGAGAGGAGGTTGGACGTGTGAGTGTTTTGGGAGATGAGAAATGGAATGAGAGAGGGAGGAGTAATTGTAAAAGGAATGAGGTGGTGTAGTGGTTTAATGAAGAGGTAATGGGGAGGTGAGGTTAGGTTTGAAATTTGTGAAAAGAGGTATGGTGAAGGGAGAGAAGAGTTGACTTGGGAGAAAAGAGGGAATGGCCATGAGTACTTGTTGTTGGGTGAGGTGTCATGGAGGTATGGTGGTGTACTTGACTTGATTGATGGGACATCTCGTAGAGATTCCCTCGAGATTCGCAACGTGCGGCGTTTCTTCGAACCGAACGCAGACTGACATCTTTTCACCTAGGTATCGGTTCGGTGCGCGAGTCGCGGCATTGGAACAGCTGCGACGGCGCGATCGGCAAGGTACAGGTTTCGAGTCGAGCCGACTTCGGCATGCGGGACCCGGCTTAGGATCGTGCGCAACGTCGGAAATGGATCGAGGGTTGCCGGAATTCGACCGGTAGAATTGCGAAAACCGACCGAATGGTACGGTTTAGGTTACGGGTCTTACAACTCTCCCCTCCAAATAAAAATTTCGTCCTCGAAATTTAATCTATCATCGCAAGTGAACATAACTCATAATAAAAGGGGGAATAAGGCATCGTAATATAAAATTGAAGACAGTATACAAGATACAGCATAAGATCAATCATCAAAGAGATGGGGATAGTGCTCCCGAATCTCAGCCTCGCGCTCCCAAGATGCCTCATCAGCAGAATGGTGACCCCACTGAACCTTCACTAGAGGTATGACCTTGGTCCGAAGGACCTGCTCCTTCCGATCAAGGATACGAACTGGCTGCTCAATGTAAGAAGCGTCCTCACGAACCTCCAATGGCTGCCAATCAATAATAGGAACTATGTCTGACCCACACTTCCTCAACATGGAGACGTGGAAAATGTTGTGGACGCCAGACAACTGCGGTAGCAAGGCAAGCCGATAGGCCACGGCGCCAACGCGCCTAGTGATCTCAAAAGGTCCTATGAATCTCGGGGCAAGCTTGCCCTTCGCTCCAAATCGAACCACGCCCTTCATGGGCGAGACCTTGAGATACACATGGTCCCCCACATCAAACTCCAAGGGACGACGCCGACGATCAACAAAACTCTTCTGTCGGCTCTGAGCTGTGCGCATCCTCTGCCTGATGATATCAATAGCCTCTGAAGTCTCCTGCACAAGCTCGGGACCTAGGAGACGCCTCTCTCCAACCTCGGTCCAACAACTTGGAGATATGCACGGTCTGCCATACAATGCCTCAAAAGGAGCCATGCCAATAATCGCCTGATAGCTGTTGTTGTATGCGAACTCAGCCAATCGTAGATGCTTATCCCAGCCTACCACCGAAGTCAATCGCACAAAGCCCGAAGCATATCCTCAAGGATCTGGTTGACCCTCTCTGGCCTCGGCCATCGGTCTCGCGGATGATACGCGCATCGAGCCGCAAATCGCCCCATCGCTCTCTGGAAGCTCCTCCAAAACTGAGATGTAAACCTCAAATCTCGGTCAGAAATGATCGAGACTGGAACGCCATGCAGCCTCACAATCTCCTCGATAAATAACCTCACAAGCCGGTCCATAGATAAGGTCGCACGCATCGCGAGAAAATGTGCCGACTTCGTCAGACGATCCACAACAACCCAAATGGCGTCATGACCACGCTGAGTCCTCGGCAAACCCATAATGAAATCTGTCGACACATGCTCCCACTTCCACATCGGGACGCTCAACGGCTGCAATAGACCAGGAGGTCTCTGATGATCGGCCTTGACACGCTGGCATGTGTCACACTTGGCCACAAACCGGCACCGCGCTTCATCCCCACCCGTAAATACCGTCTCCTCATATCACGATACATCTTCGTCGAGCTGGTGGATAGAAAACCGCGATCGATGTGACTCGGTCATAAGATCTCGCGCAACTCGAAATATCCGGGACACATAATCGGCCTCTCGAAACGAAGTCCACCATCGCACCCATCGCGCAACTGTCTCGACTCTCGATGATCGCCCCGCTCGGTAACCCCGTAACGACTCATCCGTCTCTGCCGAGCCTCGATCACCCTTGCGACAAGAGAGGGTTGAATCGAAGGCTCGATAGCTGAACGATAGAAGACTGCAGACCAAAATCGAAGTCGTACTCTGCGATATCCTCGAGCATCCTCCACTCCTGAATCATCAAGTGTGCCACCAGTCCTCGTGGCTGACGGCTGAGGGCATCCACCACCACGTTTGCCTTACCTGGGTGGTACTGGAGGTCAAAATCATAATCTTTTAGAAGCTCCATCCAGCGTCTCTGTCTCATGTTCAGCTCGGACTGAGAGAATAGATACTTCAAGCTCTTGTGGTCAGAGAAGAGCTCGAACCTGACCCCATAGAGATAGTGCCTCCACACCTTTAGTGCGAAGACGACTGCTGCCAGCTCCAGATCATGCGTAGGGTAGTTCAGCTCATGGACCTTGAGCTGACGAGACGCGAAAGCTACAGGCCTGCCGTGCTGCATCAGGACAGCACCCAATCCAATACGCGAAGCATCAGTAAATACAATGAATCCATCACTCCCAGAGGTAAGAGTGAGGACAGGAGCGGACGTCAGACGGTCCTTTAACTCCATAAATGCTCGCTCGCATGCATCAGTCCAAACAAAATCTGCGCCCTTCCAAGTCAACCTGGTCATCGGGGCAGCAATACGGGAGAAGCCCTCAATAAAACGCCGATAATAGCCCGCCAAACCAAGGAAACTGCGGATCTCGGACGCAGTCGTGGGCTGGTTCCACTGACGCACTGCCTCAACCTTCGAGGGGTCCACTGCGACACCCTCCCTCGTCACCACGTGACCGAGGAACTTCACCTCCTCCCGCCGAACTCGCACTTCTCCCGCCTTCACATACACCGGTGGGCACGGAGGGTCTGCAAAGCGATCTCCAGATGCTGCATATGATCCTCACGGGTCCTCGAATAAATCAGAATGTCATCGATGAAGACCACAACAAACTGATCGAGATATGGACGGAAGACCTCGTTCATCAACTGCATGAAGACCGCGGGTGCATTGGTCGGTCCGAAGGACATGACCGAAACTCAAAATGACCATAACGTGTCCGAAAGTCGTCTTCGGGATGTCCTCCTCTCGGACACGAACCGATGATAACCGTAACGCAGTCAATCTTCGAAAAGAATCGTGCACCCCGTGGTGATCAAATAAATCATCTATCCTCGGGAGTGGGTACTTGTTCTTAATCGTGACCCGGTTGAGCTCACGGTAGTCGACGCAGAGCCTCAACGAGCCATCCTTCTTCCTGACGAAGAGTACCGGCGCTCCCCAAGGCGAACTGCTCGAACGAATAAATCCAAGCTCTCGCAACTCGTCAACTGGCTGCCGCAACTCATGCAGCTCCATCTATGCATACACGGACGGGCCTTCGAGATAGGCGCGGTACCAGGCACAAGATCAATCCCGAACTCAATATGGCGTTGAGGCGGCAATCCCAGAATCTCCTGAAACACGTCGGGGAAGTCACAGACAATCGGAATATGATCGATACAATCGACAACGGGCCCCACATCAGCGCAGGACATCAAGCATGACAGCAACTCTCCTCGGGGCTCGGCAACAAACTGAAACTGCGGCAAGCTGGGTATGCAGAACGTGACTATCCTCGCGAAAGTCCATGATGGCGTGGTACTCAAAGAAACCAATCCATGCCCAAGATAACGTCGAAATCGTCATCGGCAAGAAGACAAATAAGTCACAGGTAAGAATATATCACCGACTGTAACGGGGCAAGATGGACGTAAACGGCCCAATATCGCGATCTTCCCCAAGGGCGTCGATACGGTCAATCCCTCACCAGCGTACTCGCCAAGTAATCCGGCCGATCGGCAAAAATCCTCGACATGAATGAGTGCGAAGCGCCGGAATCAAACAATACTCGGGCGATGCATGAAGAGACAGAAGTATACCCTCAACGACTCCTCCCGAGTTCTGTGGGTCCCGCCGAGCAAAGATAAAACCTAGCTCCGAGCCGGCCGGGGAGGTGCTCCGTCCCCTCGAGGTCCCCTCGGTGCCGCCGCCCCTCGCGGCCGCCATGCTTCGCCGTCTCTCGCCGCCGCCGGGGCCTCGTGGCCGAGGTGGCCGAGGTCACCGCCGATGGGGCCGCCGCCGCCGTGCCGAAGGTCGCCGCCGTGGTCGCGGCCGTTCTTGGAGACCGCCGCGGCCCTCAGACGCGTCGGCAGATGAGGACGGGGGCACTCAGATATACGGTGTCCAGAACCGCCACATCCAAAACACATCCCTGGAAACAGCTGCTGGGGTGGCGCAGAAGGTGCCGCTGACACTGCTAGTGCTGCTGGTGTCACTGGTACTGCTGGTACTCTAGCGGGTGGATGATCCCTATACCTCTGTAGTCGTCGATGCTGCTGAGAGCTACTGGACTGGGCTGGCCTCTTTCGGCCTTTCCTCTGATCTCGACCGCTCTGAGAGTCAGCCCACTCAGTCTCGTATGTCTGATTCCTCCCTAACAACTACGATCATGTATTATTCCAACAATACCAAAATTGTCGACAGGGTAGTCGGTCGGTGAGAGAATATGTAGAAGAATTTTACCACCCGGCGGTGTGTCACGATTTGGTCGAGACTGAATTGTAACAAGTCACCCAATTCAACGTTCAATTGCTTATGGTGATCCAGGATCAAGTCCAGATGAGGTTCGTCTGAACAATGAATGATGCAATCAGTTAGTTACCGAGGCGAAAGTGCAACTTGAACGTCCTAACACACGGACCTATCCTACTACAATGGTCACTATGGCAGCTCTGCCTCAAGAAGCTTCACAGCCCAAGGGGAAGGAGCCCGTAGGAGCACACACTCAACCTCCTACGTCTGAGAGCTGAGATCAGGGAAGCGGTAAGCTAGACCCCCAAGGGGGCATATCAATTGTTGTTGGTTCAAGTAGAATCACGAACACCTATGCTCGACCAAGGCCCAACGACTACTATCATCGTAGCCAACCGAGCCACTTATCAAATACTTGTCCCTAGCGAAAAGTGGCGAACCTCGTAATCACTAATGGTAGTGTTAATAACGCCTATGAAGATCCAGATGTTAAAGAACAGGAGCACACCACCGAGGATGAGGCAGATGAGTTAGGTTGGGTTCAGCAAGATCGTGACAAGTCGCTCGTCGTGAGGCAACTATTATATGCGCCAAGAAAAGAATTACATCCACAACAGCATAACATCTTTCGAACTAGGTATACGGTGAATCGAAAGGTTTTTGATATGACCATTGATAGTAGAAGCATCGAGAACATCGTCTCCAAGGTCATGGTAGGAAAATTGTAATTGAAAATGGAGTGTCATCCCTCCCCATACACAATGGGTTAGATCAATAAGGTTAACGAAACAAAGGTAACCGAACGATGCACCATATCATTTTCAATTATCAAACATTATAAAGATGAAGTAGTATGCGATGTAGTTGACATGGAAGCATGTCACATACTACTCAGTCGACCCTGGCAATCTGACCGTGACGCCACTCATAAAGGGTGAGATAATATATATATATATATATATATATATATATATATATATATATATTCGTCAAGGACGGCTGGAAGACCATATTGGTCCCTACGAATCCAGAAGGACCACCTGAACTTTTAAAGTGGAGGGTCGTTTTCTCTTAACCATACAGGACTTCGTGGAGGAATCCAAAGAAAAAGGACAGACATATGCATTAATTGTAAAAGGGGAAGAGCTCGAGCCTACTATCATCCCTTAAAGACTGAGGCCCTTGTTACATGAATTTAAAGAAATTTGGCCCGATGACCTTCCCGATAGGTTACCCCCCATGCGAGATATCCAGCGCCATATCGACTTTATCCCTGGGTCCAGTTTACCCAATCGTCTTCACTATCGGATGAGTCCAAATGAGTGCGAGATTTTACAGGGGCAAGTGGAGGAAGGTATCCGTAAGGGTCTTATTCGAGAAAGCATGAGCCCATGTGTCGTACCAGCTATATTAACTCCAAAGAAAGATAGGAGTTGGCGCATGTGTGTCGATAACCGGGCCATTAACAAAATCACCATAAAATATAGGTTTCTCATACCACGGTTGGACGATATACTGGACATGCTAAAGGGCACAAAAATATTCTTTAAATTGGACCTAAGGAGAGGTTACCATAAGATTCGAATATGGCCAGGTGATGAGCGGAAAATGGCCTTTAAGACCAAGGAAGGATTGTACGAATGGATGGTCATAACCTTCGATCTTTTGAACGTGCCTAGCACATTCATGAGATTGATGAACCAAGTTCTAAAACCTTTTATTGGGCAATTTATTGTGGGTTATTTCAATGATATTTTGGTATACAGTCAAGATGAAACCACCCATATGGAACACCTCAAGAAGGTCCTTCAAGTGCTCACTGAAAGTAAATGTATCTCAATTTTATAAAGTGCAGCTTCATTACTGATAGCCTATTATTTTAGGGTTTTGTCATGTAACGCCCCGTACTTTCCAGTACTCAAGTGTTACCGTATAACCAAACTTGGCATAAACATAAGACAGGCTTAAGTAAACATTCACATTCATTTTAGTCTAAACCCAACTCCACTGATGGACAAATCTAAAGGAATTACATACATACAACCCTGAATCATGAAATCCACCATTCACCCTATTTACAACATCTCATAGGGCGATCCATCTTTTAAAAGCACAAATCAAGTTGTCTAGTTTCACATCCAACTCCCTGATCATGCCTAGACATTCCTTAAGATCTTAAAGGTTGTTAATAATTAAATAATAGTCAATCCAATCATTGGAGTGTGGGAACGCTCAACAAATCATGATTTAGTAATTAGAGGTTCATGACTTATAACCCACCTTAAGGTAAGTAACCCTAATGTTAGGGCATGTAGCTAAATGATGCACGACAAATAGTCTCACGTCTTACATATAAGGATAATAATATAACAATGAATAAGTAAGAAAATAAATAAAAAGATAAATAAGTAATAGCATGTATGAGTAATAATAATGATAATAAAATATTAATATAAAATCACGAGATAAATAGTCCTAATGACCTACAGAGCAGGACCCACAACATGATGCAGACACAGGTGAAAATAATAATAATAATAATAAAGAAATAAATAATGATAGTGATAAGTAGTACTAATAATAAAATTAATATTAATACTAGTATATGGGTAGCAATATATTACAAGAGTCTTATAAATGATCGACTAAGACCTTTTAGCCATTGACGTCCAATTTCAGGGTGATCCGACCATAAAATTGTTGGGTAGTGTTATTTGGAAGCACAAGTCCAATACTATGGCCCACCTGGGACTTAGATATGCCTGATCTTTAGTCAGAGGACCCATTTAGATCCGTAGAGCACCATGGACGGAGTGGATTTCCCACAAACATCATGGTGGAACCTACACAGCCATTGTGTGTGCACCAGGGGTGGTGCACTCACTGTGCACCGGACCGGAGGGCTCGGTCGAGAGGTGCTGACCCGTTTTTTGCTTAAAAGAGAGATTTCCCTCTCTTGTTGGTTTTCACAGCAACGGTCGAACGAATGTTTGGGACCGTTCGTGGTCCACCATGATCACCCAACTGGGTGATCTAAACCATCCATTGTGTTGGGCGGATTGCCCCGCCCAAAACCACATAGATCCCGCATGTGATGTCACATGCGATTGCACACAATTCTGGGAACAAACTTTCCTTGCAAGCACACCATATCTAAAAGGGGGAAACTGTTTCTCCATCAACTCAGCAATCCGCGTGAGCTGCTCATATGCTATCTCGACCCTCCGTCCTCAAGAAATCCCAGCCATTTACCATAGGGCTTTGCAATGAGAAAAACATAAGACCCAAGGCCAGCCGTTCTCTCCTTCCTTCGAATTCTCTAGCCCAACATCCTCTAACCTTCAAGTCCCTATTCCTGAAGCTCCTTAGCAAGCAGACAGGCTTGCCCAAGCCAATGGATCAGAGAAGGAAGTAACGTGGGAGGTTCCGCCATTAATGGCGACCTTGTAACGCCCCGAATCTTTAGGACCCGAGTACACAACCCGTTTCTAAAAAACCTGAGTGTTAACCTTAAAGGATGGTCAAATATATATATATATATATATATATATATATATATATATATATATATATATATATATATATATCTTCTTTTATCAGAGTAAGCAGATGAGCGTAAAATGGACAAGTAAGCATAAAGGAAAGTTCCATTATCATTTAGAATATACAAGAGAGTGCCCATAATGACTTCTACAAACCAATGTCTCGAATATAACAAATACAAGAATCCACATGATCTAGTATAAGAAAAATAACATAAGAATGTAAACATAAGCCGCAAGGCTGCGCAGCTCCTCGAGGTAGATGTAGTCATGCAACCCTGGCACATGTACCCGGTTCCTCATCAGCGTGAACCGAAAAGTCACTTAAGCCACCTGTGCTACCTATACGGTTATATTTATTTGATAGATGAGTGGCCAACTCAGTGTGAACTCCCCTCAAGATTACACACCGTCGCATTAGGTAAGCATAGTTATAAAATAAAGCATACAAAACAGTACATGATGCAGATCTATTATGTGCATGGATGTATGAAATGGATTCACGCCCCGGGGATGCTCATCCGTGTGGACAGGGTCGCCGCCCATGCAATGCGTTCACGCCCCGAGAATGCTCATCCGTGCAGACAGGGCCGCCGCCCATGCAATCATCGAACCTAGAAAACATCATCCAGTCGGAAAAATACGTACATCACGTACGATAGCAATAGATGCTGGTCTGTACGATGTATGCATGATTAGCCAGTCCATTATTAATCCAATTACACTCAGCAGGTTTAATAAGCTCAAAGGTCACTACGGGGAGCTCAGAGCCCAGCGTAGGCCGACAGCTCAGGCATAGTGTCCCATTCCACCATCCTTGGCTCATGAGGCTACCACCTTAAGATATTTAATGGAAACCCATCGACTAGTGGCTAGTCATATTAAGTATGTGGGGCTTACCATGACATGGTTGCACAGTATAAAACATCGAACCCATGTAGGGAAGATATCAAATAAAATCACGTAGGGCGAGTATTAAAATATGCCACATAGGGTGAATATCAAAACTATACGATAAAGATGATCCTTAAAAACCATTGGGTACAACAACCCTGGATGGTAGGCCCACATCAATGATCCATCTAGACCACTACTCAAAAACCACCGAGTCGAAGGTCCATTACGATCACAAAGAGTCAAGTTAGATCCCAAGTATGGTTGTACATTCATATGTGGAAATTTCCCACTAATGTACCAGTTTAAGTTTCATGAGCAATCCATAAAAAGAAATCCACAAGCATGAACAATTATATAGGATAATCATAAAGCATGTAATACAGTAATTCAATTTTCATCAGCTAACACATGTAATTATAAAAGGAAGATAGCAATTATGAATTTAAATAAAAACTATAACTTAAGCTAATGAGAAGATGGAAAGCTCAAGGGGAAGAATCATCACCTTATACTTTGAACCGCCTATCAGTGTTGCTAGAGAATGCGTGTTTCCTTATAATCAATCCCCATCATAAATCAGGGATTTGTTTAATTAGATCCAAGTTCTGCATGCAACCTAGGGTTTAAGATCAAAGCGTAGGGTTTTAGTTATTTGTCCTTAGGGATTTGATGTAGGGTTAGGGTTTTTATCTTAAAGTTTAGTTTGACGCTTAGATTCTAGGATTTTGATTATGGGATTTGGATTACTTTTAGGGTTTTGGTATAGAGTTAGGGCTTCATCCTAGGGTTTAGATCTAGGCTAAATCTTTAGGATTTAAATGTTAATTGATTTACAGTTGATCGTTCTGCTAATAACGTTAATGATTTCAAGACAATCATTAATATTAATAATATACTCAATATCATCTTAACGTGACCCTAATAGTCATTGATGAAAATACATAGTATGCTCTAACATAGAAGATAATATTAATAATGATAAAACACTGATGTATCATAATAATTTTTATCCATGATAACTAATGTCAGTATACATAATTTGTTAAGGGCCATACATTTATAATTTTAGTAATCCTGATAATAATATACTAAAATGGGTCTAGTGTGGATTTGAAGGGTCCCATGAATGAGGTTATTTGGGCCTGCATTCGGGTGATCAGGCCCACTAGATTTTGTCCAACAAGTGGCCTAGATAGGGCCTGGAATTTATCCGTAATTAAGGCCCGAACTGGGCCTGACTGGCTCAATACTTTGTTACCTATTTATTGCCCAAACTGGGCCTGAACTGGCCCATCTTGTTATATGGATTATGTGCCCATAATTTGGCTGGGCTGGGCTGACCGTCCTAGGCCCAACGGCCATTTGAAACATTTGACATGCAAGGGCTGGGCAATATGGCACCGCCTGGTGCGGCCCACCAGATTTCAGCATGGTCCACAAAAGTGAAAACATGGCCCATTGTGGCCCGCGTTTCAACTCAAATCAGGGCCAATTGTAGGCCTGATTTCCGCCCAAATTAAGGCCCGTTCATAGGCCATTTTCAGTTTATCTCAGAGCCCAGACGAAGGTCTATTTATTTATTTTATTTTTTTTGTCCATTCTAGGGCCCGTATAGAGGCCCAGCTGAAAGTTGTTTCCAGCTCTCTACCCAGCCCCTTTACAGGCCATCTACTACTCGTTGCATTGTAACGCCTTGAAAATCGGGGGTCGAGCATAAACTCAACTCCCGAGTTCCAATGCATCACTTATGCAACAAAATGAATGATGATTGAATGTTGTCTATATTAAAGTAGTGAACATGAGTGAGATTAAGCCAAAACAGCATATCATACTCCAGAGACAGTTAAATTTGCGAGCGGAAGACTGTGATAGATATGTAAAATATATAAACTGTGGTGAGTCTCCAGAGTGTGATAACATTACTAGGTTAAATAATTACAAGTACAATTTTAAATTATACCAAGTTGTGTAGTGTGATCTAGTGAACATCCCTGTAGCCCCGACAATCAAGGCACGGCTCTCACGGCCGCCAGAAAACAAAGCATGTACGAGAAAGCATTCTCGTCGTCATAGAGTCGGCTCGCCTCAGAAGAAGCGCCGCTTATCCGCAATCGAGACAAAGTCGGTGGGTGTTCGGAACACCGTCCCGTATCGTGGGAGTGAGTGATCAACTCGGTGGAACAATAAAGCATAGGTTAACATGTTATCAATTCAAACCAAGTCAAGAATGATAAAGCAAAGACAATCAAACAATTTTAACTACTCTTATTTAATACAAGTACGAAATGACATGATGTATGCCCTTTCCAAACCACCCTCATGCGACATCATCTTACGTTCGCGAATGCGTCCATCCCTCAGTGCTCCACATCTACCAGGCACATGCAGTGCGATGATGAGCATGATTACCGAGTAATTATTAGTTCATTTCAAACAACAAGATTGGGAAACTAAGGTACCTCCCTTGTATCATTCCCAAACATGATCCATTCTAGGGTCGTCAGTCCTAGTTAATCTCATACGATATTATGGTTTGAGAGGCGTAGCGAAGGCATCACAAAGGGCTCGTCACCCGTCAGCACGGATACAGATCTCACCGTATGCGACTCAATTGCTGACCGTCAGCTCGAGTACTGTGTCTCACCGTACTCGGCTCAATCACTAGCCGTCACTCGAATACAGGTCTCACCGTACTCGGCTCAACTCATACTCTAGTTCTTTGTGAAAGACTCGTCGCTAATCACGGACCCTGGAGTATACTCGAAGATACTACAGAGGACTCGTCGCCTTCAAAGACGAGCACGGGTCTCACCGTACTCGGCTCTCGCCGTAAGTATCGACAACTTGAATATAGTGTCCCATACCACCATAATCGGCTCACGAGTCTAGTTGCTCCGGTCACTACGGGAGGCACGTGGCCCCGGCGTGGCCGACGGCTCGACCACGGTGTCCCATACCACCATGCCGGCTCATGAGTCTTAGCGGATCGAGGTACTATGGTTAAAAGGGATTTCACTGGTAAGTTTGGTACCCCAGGTTCAAGCAAGATGGCGTCCAAACATGGTGAACATACATTAGACAGATCGGGTTACTTGACGAGCTCGGCTAGCTCGAGCGCACAACAAGTTGAACAACATGAAATGCATAAGCACTTCGCGTGGCCAACCACTATCGCCAACCGAAGTACGACTCGGGTTCGTCGAACACATCTCACGTGGCAAATGAATCACAGCCACGAATTCAATTCTGGTACCGATTGTCTGGACTACAATTATAGCCCCAAACATGATAACTTGCAGATAGATAAAGTAGTAATGGATCAAGATTCAACTCATACTATCAAGGTATGGTATTATCCGTTTAGGGCTGCCAGGGCTGTTGCACGCACTCGTTGCTCTGCTCCCCCATCACCCATGACGGATCATACAACGTAAATATAAATTTAAACATATGCATTACCTAGTTATAATCATAAAGCAGTTGAGCATGTTATGAATCACAACACAAGCATGAGTTTATACATGTTCAATTCCTAATCACACAACAATCCAAGGAGATCATACACATAGTTAAAAGAGGTTGAGAATCATATCTCAACACCCTTATACATTACAATTTGCTAACTACTACTCATTCAGACATTTCAAGAAACACTTAAACAAACATACATCAACATACATGACATATGTCGATCACATAGGCATTAGGCCAAATCCTTTCACTAGGGAGTTACCCCAATCATAACACGCGTACACCCACGACGGATAGTCATGGCAAGCAGGAATCCAAGTTCCATATTCATTCAGTCATTTCCGTAAACACTTGGGCCACACATTTTAGCATATATAGTGTATATTGGCCGTGGCGTGATTTAGGAAAAATCCTTTTGTCAAAAGGGTATCGCCAATACAACAATCATGAATCCATGACAATTAGTCATGGTGAGCACGAATGAGGATTCTATACTCATTCAGTCATTTTCACAAACACTTAGAATACGCTATTACAACATACATGGTGTATGTTAGCACAACATGTATTAGGGCTATCCTTTAGCCAAGTGAGTATTTTATCCTTGTATAATATATTACTACAGTAAATAATCATGATAAATACATCTCCAAAATTTATACGTATACAGTATTTTCTAAAATACGCATTTTCAACATACATAGAGTATACAAGCAAACACGTATTACGGCGATTCCTTTCGCCACATAAGTAATTTATCCATATATTATATAATCATACGACAAATAATCATGGCAAACACATTTCCAAAATATACATGTATACGGCACTCCTTACAATACAGTATTTCTACATACATAGTGTATATTAGTAAAACATGTATTTCGGCGAATCCTTTCTCCATATAAGTATTTTATCCATATATCGTATATCTATACAACAAATAAACATGTCAAACACATTTCTAAAAAAATACGTATACGGTATTTTATTCGAATACCTAGAGTATGTGAATTTCCATATTCTTCAATTCTAATCGAAACAGAAAACGGAAAGTACTTTGTACATGTGCAATTACATGCAGATCATGAATCTATCATTATCTGACATTGAAAGCATTGAAAACCATAACCTATACACCTAAAGTCCGCACCTTTTGTCGTAGAATCGTAACGGATCGACAAGGGTTGAGGAGCTTCCGTATTCGGGAGTTTTCTAGCCTAAAGAGTGAAATCGGTTAGCTATTTCATAACCTGTAGCCTATACACCTCAAAACAGGTCTAGGGTTAGGGTTTATTACCTTAAAATGGAGTCGGTATCGCCGAGAAAGCATCCGGAAAGAGGCGGTGCGGCCGTGGAGCGGCAGGGAAGTACGGCAGGGAGAAGCTCCCACTTCTCCCTCACTTTCTCTCTTTTCTCTCTCTCAATCTCAAATTCGTATAGTCGCCATGAGAGAGGTTTAAGGTCCTTATATAGCCTAAGAATTCCCTAAAACAGACTGTGTCAAAGTATACTTATGTTATAACCAAAGCGGACTGTTTTACTCAACGGAGGACTTCTGGCGGGCCTCCTTGAGCCAAAGGTTGGACTTAAGCTCACTAACACTGGATCTACGTTCTATTAAGTTTTCATTTCGGTCGGGATTCCAGATCACGCGTGGCGGACCAGTTTTAGTTCAACGGTCAGTGGATCTCGATCGGAGATTCCGAGTACATATAAATGTGTATGAAATTTTTCCTGATTCGAGGGTGTAATTTGGTCAGATTCTGATGGTCTGGTTGCTTAATACTGATCTGCAAACAAATGATGCCAGATCACTATTCAAGATATTTATTTTGTAAAGGAAATGGTGGTTTTCACACTCCCTCGCTCCGGACATGATCGAATAGCCATGGGACATTATCTGGACTTGATTTTCGAGATGGTTGTCGAGCCCAGTGAGGCGGTCCTAATTCCTTAACTTCGAGTTATTCGGACTTCCGACGTGCGGTCCAGATCTGATACGGAGTTTCGATGTGCTCCCGAGAGCAGCCGGGTAATGAGATTGATCCTAGATTTTAGGGTAACCTAGCGTCAATGATTCTACAAGTTTTGGGTCTTGCAGATCGTATTTAAAGCGATTCAAACGGATTTCGTGTAACTAATCGATTTCACACCTAGTTACTTTGTCTCATTTCTAAAGGATTTAGTCCTAAGTGATTTACGGTCGAGGTGGTACTCGGTGCCTTTGTAGTTTGTATATAAAGTGATCCAAGTTATACTACTTAGCTAGTTTAAGATAGTGTCTAGGGTGAAAGTTCTTAGAAAATTTGGAAGATCAAGGTGATGAAGGGTGAGATTTGTGAAGGAAATGAGTTCAAAGGCGGCTTTAGACTTTGGGATTCAGTTCTGACAAGTTAATGAGATATTAGGATCGACCCATTGCCTAAGGACGTCTAATCCCAGGTTGGCAAAAATCTGGGGCGTTACATGCATGGCCAGACCTCGACCTGCAGCATGGCCTGTTTTCGGCAATGGTTCATCCGCTTTGGTTGGATGAAGACAGAAGGATAAAGGGTCCGGACATTACATGGGATAGCTCAGTAGCAACAGCGATTAGGTGCGGCGCCCATCGGATTGGGTGGTTGGGTTGGTGTGGCAGCCACAACCGCAAGAGGAGCTCCAGTAGGCCTTGGGTTCAACTCTCCTTCATCTCTCCCTCTTTCTATTTTTCTTCTTTCACTTTGTTGCAGTGACCAGCAAGGTCAGGACCCTAGCTGGCGGAGTCTGACCGAGTCCATGACTCAGCTAGCTGAACAGGAACGTGGTGCACCTGCACCACCCTAATTCTCTCTCCATTTCTCTCCCTCTTCCTCTTTTCTTTCTCTTTTCTTCCTTTCTTTTCTTCCTGGCCTTATGCGAGGTCTGGAGTGGACTGACCCATGTGAAAATAGGGTTGTTGGCTAGGACCAGACCGAACCCGGCTCGGCTCCAAACGAAGAAGGTGATCCGCCATTAATGGCGGATTTGAACTCAATTGATATTTCTCCAAAACGATGTTTTTGGGGTACTCTAATATGTCCCAGGGAGCTTGAAGAAAGGGAAAAATGAAGCTCCATGGATGTTTAGGTGGTGGGTTCGCATGGAGAAGAAAACGGTCGTTTTCCTCGCCGCAGCAAGAATGGGAGAGGATCTCCTTGTTACTGCTTGAGTGGGGGGTCTTCTTATTGCTTACCCTCTCTCCCAGAACCATTGGATGAAAGCCGACGGTGAGGATTGAACTGTCCGAAACCGCCTAAAAGGAAAACAGTGGGCAGGGTCGAAACCGGCAGTTTCCTACTTTTCTGGTATAGAGAGAACCCTAATCCAACAGATGGCTGGGATGTTTTGCATCCAACGGCTGTAAATGAAAGAGACCAACGTGCCCAGGTTGCCAGTCTGGCAACAGCAGGACAGTTTCCATTATCAGAAATAAAATAACCGCATACCCTCTGTTGTGCTGGGAAGTATGCTCACATGTGTGGATTTTCACAGGTGAAATCACCATGGTTCTAGTTAGACTTGTCGTCCCTTACCGATGGACGGTTTGGATTGGCTTAAGGTGGACCGCATTGATCACAGCAGTTCGGTTTTGGAACGGAAGGAAGCACACCATGGCTTGCATGCTCGGCCTTTTGTACTTGCAGCTGTGAACGAGCACATGTGTGTGGGTTACAAAAATCAGGTGGTTTTCGTCAGTTTCGTTCCCCTGATGTGATTGACGGTTCAGATCATCGGATAAATGGCTAATGGTGGGCCATCTCTTGATCAAAACAGGCTCTGTTCGTTTGAAAGTCCCAGCAGCGGGAAAGAAAAGGAAAAAACCTTCCCTCCTTGGAAAACTTCGGTCAGACCTGTCTGACCGATTTATTCAGGTTCGGTGTTTCGCTAGAACCCCTGCACGGTGTACATGCGTGCTCCTACAAGGGGTCCACAGCAGTGCCTTGTGCAATCCACACCATTCATTTATCTTGGACGTCCCAAGGAAGGCCTTTGATCAAAAATTCTGGTGGGTCCAAAGCTTAGGTGGGCCATACAGATTGATTTTAGGTTAACTTATGGATTCCCATTGATTTGTTGGTCGGATCATTCCAAATTCGATTGTGAGCGGTTAAAATGGTCCTAATGGCTTATTTGTAAGGTTTTCATCCTATATTACTAAAGGATACTAATATTAATATAATTTCTTATTACTATTGTACATTAGTTATAGTTATAATGATTAAAATCTCATACACATATATTCCTATAATTTTAATATTAACATAGTACTATATGCATGCCATTGATCTCCTATTTATTAATATATAATTCATAATATACTGTCTCATATTATACATATATATGAATTGCAAATTGTACAATATCTTATTTAAAATCACACCGTTAAATATAAAATTTTATTTAAATATCTAATTATTTTTAGTATACATGTTTATAAAAATATTCAATACTGCATTAATATTTATAAGTCAATTATATATTGAAAAATCATTATTCATTATGTTTAGTTAATATAATATTTTTTTCATAATATTTTACGTACATTAAATATATATATTACTCTTAGTATAATATATTTTCATACTCTTCTATATGATAAGTAATTTATCAAGATACATCTATAATTTTTTTGATCTATGTTTGTGCAAAATATAATAGATAGAATAAATACACTTATTAAATATTATATGACTACTGGATGGTTCATCTCGAAGATTAACGGATGGATAGTTTGATACACAAGTGCTGACTATTTTCAATGGTCAGATTTAAACAAGGATGTACGTGAATGTTCACTAAGCTAGGTTTATATTTATTCTAAATTTGGCTACATGGTAACACCTGAGTACTAAAAGTATGGGGTGTTACAGGCCTCCTTCCCCGTTCACCAGCAACTCAAACCGATCCAAGTCCGGGCCGAGCCTGAGTCAGGCCAGGCTGGCGTTCCTTGTTGGTCATTTCCAGTAGCAGGAAAGAGAAGATTAGTAGAAGGAAGAAACAGAAATGAGTGAGAGACAAGAGAGAAAACGAAGAAGAGATGTAGGGCGAGCTTCGCCGCTGCCTACTCGACTCGACCCAATTGACTTGAGGCAGTGTTCACTCCCCAAGTATAGGGTTGTGATGTAGTAATAATCTCGGTAAGACCGAGGTCGAATCCACAGGGACTGAAACCTGTACGTGATCTGAAACTAACTAGAACTAGAACTAGAATGAGATGAAATCGAAATCAGGTATAAATTGAGTGAATAATAGTGAAATAGTAACCTAAATTTTAGAGAATTAAAGGAAAGGAAACTAGGGATTCAGAGGATCCACTTGTAGAGATCAGGGAGATCTACGCTTGATTCATGAACTCAATCTGAACTTCCTTTTGATCTGGTTTTCAAGAGATGAGACGGGTGTAAATTAGAATGGATTCCATCACAAAACCATGCCCATGAGACAAAGCAAACAACAGAATTAAACCAATTCAACAGCCAATCTGAGTGATGTATGAATGTCAGGAAGAGTTCTGTCATTCCACCATGTCCAAGGGGCGATGGTGAACAACAGGGCATCCTGGCTTCATAATCACAAGAAGGGAAAAGGAAATACTCAAGCTATTGCAGATCTATTGTAATGTCAGTCACAACAAACCATTAAAAACTAATCGCACTCCTTAAAATCAAATTACATCAAAAAATCAGTTCAACTAGCATGAATCAAAATCATAGAATCGGTCCCATCACACTACAAGCTTCACCTCTTGGCCCTAGCCAAGAGGCTTAGCCAACCATGTTGGGTTGAATCCCTCAAGCAGAACAAAAGAAGAAGAAAAAGAAAAAGAAAAGAAAAATAGAAAAAATCCAACAGTCTCTCTCTCTCTCTCTCCGTAGCTACCCTTGGCTGAAAAATTTCCTTTCTTCTCACCTTCTCTTTCTTTCTTATAGCTGCCAAAAAACCTTGAAGAGGTCGGCTGAGGCTGTCGTATATGCGCGCAAGATACGCAACAAACAGCGTCCGCTGCAGAGTCGGTTGAAGTTCTACGCAGCTCTTCTTACGCAGCCAAAAACGGATCCTCCCCACGCCCCTGTTTATGTGATCCAGTACAAAAGAATGACGTCCCTTGGGACGTTTTTGAGTGGCCTACACGGTGGACGGATCAGATCAGACGACTGATCATCACCGAGACCACACCACAGCCCGCAAAATGGGGCTGCGTTCGGTCGCAGAACAGGGACCGCGGAAATCCTCCGCAGTTACGCTGGTGGGGCCCATTACTTCACTCGTTTGGGAAATCTACTCCGACCATTGAGTTCTCCTCGAAATTTCGGTTAGGAAGGACTGATTTTGGGTTTCTTTTGATGTGGTCCACCTTATTTTTCTACTCTACCGTCAGTCCTGCGTTTGGACGGTTTGGATTTGATCTCTGCTTTCATTTGAAACACCGTCACCTAGGTGTGGTATGTGGCCCCACTTGGGATCATATGGACAGTTTGGATTGTCCATGTAGACAATGGATGGGTCCCACAACTGCGAACCCATCTCTCTGTTTCGAACTAAAAACGGCAACTGCCGCGTTTTTTTATTTTTGAAAGGAAGGAAAGTCGGTCAGCTGGTCTTTGACCGTCTTGGCTGACCCGCTACACGAGGGGTGTACATGAGCTGGATGTACACGCATTCTAAGGTGGAGTCCATCTTGATGTGTGTGAAGAATCCGATCCATCCATTCATCTTACCACCTCAATTAAGGAGTTAAAACACAATTTGAAGCATATCCAGATCTCAGGCGGTCCGCAGATTGACGATTCAGGGGCTGATTTGTCTGTTGGACCACTTCTACAAAGATTTGGGAGCTAAAATTCGACGTGTACGGTTACTTTATGTCCCTCAGACCATGTATGAAGTTTCGACCTGAATGGATGGTTGGAAACCTATGATCTTGAATTCTGGATGATTTTCGAGTCTTTTTAACGTGAACGGTTTGATTTCCTCGAATCTCTGATGGGTAAATTCATCAATCTTGGTCTCCTGGAGTCCGTCTCTTGTCTTGGTGATTCATGAGCATTAAATCCATGCTTTTAGCCGCCTATTTCAATCTTGGCTCGTAAACTCATCCTACAGCACAAACATGTTTAAAATAGGGCGTTAAACAGTATCATGTTCGTAAATCTAGCTAATAAGTGGGGTCTAATATGCAATATTTGACCCTCAACACAACCCCCAACCAGCATTTTGCTAGTCCCGAGCAAAGTATGCGAAAAATAAGTTGAGAATTACAGGAGAATTTCTATGAACTCGAGTGATTTTGGAAAAAACAATCTAGATATTTAGAATTCAATCAATTCATGAATATTGGGCCTTACTCTCTCCTAGACTCAAGCACACGGTAAACTTCATAACCAAGTTCAAAGTATTAGTCCCTTAATTAGAATAATCCTAAACATTGAGTTCCATAGGTGTAAAGTGTAATCCCAACTTTCAACATTAATATTCAATTCTTTATTTCAGGATATCGTTGGTAATCGATAAGAGAATTCATGACAACCAAAGCTTGCCTCAAAGATCATCTTTTTATTCCTTCAGCATTTGATTTTTTTTTATTTTTTATTTTTTTTTTTTAAGATGGGAATCAAATTTTCACTTATAGGGAGCAAACCTATGGTGAAGATCATACACCCAACCCTTTTCACATATCATCCATGGGGAATTTAATCCTCACTTATAGGGAGCAAACCTATAGTGATGATCATTCGCCCAACCCTTTCCAAAGGTATCTCTTTTTTTTTTACTGAACATGATAGACATAGTTTCAAGCTGGTTCGTTGTATGCTTAGTGATTACCGAGTCAACCCTTCAATATCAAACTGAACCCTTAATGTGAAAGCGAGATGTGACATGTGAAATCATGACTCAATCAATGTTTAAAACTTCTAATCATGGATGAACAATTCAAACTTAACTGTGAAATCTAATAGACACTGAATCCAAGAGTCATAAATTTCCAACATCACGTATCTTAAAATTCTAGTGCGTTACATGACTGTCAAGATCACTTCGAATGTACAAGAAAGTTCAGAAAAATTTTAAAAATTTTCACAATTTTTGCTCAAGACCAAGAAAACACTGATTAGGTTACCTAATCTCCCACCCCCAACCTAAAATCTACATTGTCCTCAATGTAAAAGATATAAACATGCAATGCACATGGGACAACGACAGTAAAGAAAAAGTGATGGGAAGATAGTACCTGGATAACGAATCGAGAGAGATTTTTCAAGAGATTGCTGGGAGAGAGCAGGTTAGTACAAGAGTGAAACCAACAAAAATAACAAAACAAAATTCTACCTATACCACTTTCGCAGGTGCTTTCGATTGCATTTAGCGTATGCAACAAGCCTTTAAACCCCTAGGTTGCCCCTAGTGGACGAGTTGTAGTCTCGTGAGGGTTTGCAGCAATGTTACCCACAAACATTGAATTAACTAATCATGGAATCAAAAGCTGGGTTGCCTCCCAGGAGCGCTAAGTTTACCATCTATCCTAAAACAACATAAAATAAACTACCCTAGTCCTATGAAAGCAAGGAAAAACTACTCGATCATGCCGCAAGGTTCCTCTTCTGACCAATATCTAGATAAATTCCTCAGTAGGTTCCTCAACAGGATCATCCAAAAGCCCTTTTTGCAATAGGCTTTGATGCCCTGGAGCATGAATGGCCGAAGAGACTTATGTACCTCAGAAAAAATTTGTCTGTGATTTGCCTGAGGTACCCAAAGTATATATGATTCACCTGTGTCAGAAAAAGTCTCAAAGTTAGTATCCCATGGTGAATCAGAGACTACAGGTAGATAAAATTTAGAAAAATTTTCAGGAAGTAATGTAGTCTCAATGCATTCCGAAGTTCCAGACTTCGGTTCAATTTTTAGCTCCTCTTCCTTTAGTGGTAAACATTCAGGGTCTGGGGAAGAAGGGGCTTCAGAGTAAGGGTGCCCTTGGTCCATGACAACCACCGAGGTAGTGTCATGCAAGGAATCCACCTTTTCTTGTATCATGAGGTCGGCTGGATCCACAAGGTGTGCCAAGCATGTGTTCAAAGATGTGGGAAAGTCAGCTGGGAGTGACTCGTCTCCTGTATCGAAATCTGTGATGATGAGCCTAAGGATTCCATCATCTTTTGAAGTAGATGGACGCATGCTTGCTTGCTCTTGCCCTTCACAGATAGATGGACAATCAATAGGTGAAGAATTGATGTGAAGACTCTGGTCATTGAAGCTTCTCAGTGGAGGCATTGAATCATCTAAAGTGTGTAGCTCTGAGATTGTGGCCTCAACTCGGGTAGTTTCAAATTCCGAGTCATATCAAGCAAATCGTCCATCGCCCGAATCATATCATCATTCATCTCAGGGCAGTGGTCCAAACATGCATCACAAGAGTTGGAAGGGTTAGTTGAAAATGGTTCATTCTCCACATTCAAATCAGCCATATCAGGCAGGTGGAGTAGATCATTATGGTAGACAACTTCCTGAACCTCGTGATCATTCGCAGGGGCCACACTTGAGATTGAATCCCAATACTCATCATTCAGATTTGTGCGGTGTGCACTTGGAATGGGATCACATTCCTCACACTCCATTCCTACGTTAGGTTGAGGTTCGAATAAACAAACATCAACCTCATTAGTGTAATCATGTGTGTCATGTGAGTGAAGTGTGTCACTATCATTATATTTGAAAGACACCCACGTCTCTTGATCATTCCTTTGGACAGTCATCGAGATCGACTCATCGGGAAATTGAACCATCTGCTCATTAATGGAATCCAATTCCTCATTCATAATTTCAGTTTCTTCCACAAGTGAGTTATGATCACTTTCTTCACATTCTGCTTCTAGATTAGGATGAGGCTGGGATAACCTAGCCTCTTCCTTCTCCATAAGTTGTGACTGAATGATTGGAATTGAGGATTTGAGCAATTCGCATGATTGTATGACAAGTTGATTGAATTGCTCTTGTGCTTTCATGAGCTTCTGAAGTGAGTCCTCTTGGATTGTTTCTGATTGGGTTTCAAAAGTAGAGGACCCAAGAGAATTATCACTATGATATATAGCTGGTTCAGCTTCCTGACATTGATGTTTCCATTGATTATAGTCATACGGATCATAGGTAGGAGAATCTGATGGTTGGTAATACTTCTTATCACTCATAATATAATCACGCATTGTTTTCTTTTTCTCTGATGGGTGATAATAATTCTCACTCCCATAGTTATGATAACCCCAACATTCACGTACTGTCCGTGGGGTGGAATTATTCTCCCGTATATGATCGCGTAAGGACTTCTTAACCAATGGAGTGTTATGCTCAAGTCGGTTCTCGATGATTGTTTCAGAAAAATTTTGAGACATAGGTGGATGTCTATCATCATTATCATACATCCCTTCGCACAGTTTCGCATGCTCAAAAGCTATCTCAGCATATTGACGTTCCCACTCGTGCATATACATGGTAAAACCCTTAATCTGAATCTAATTCTAAAAAATAGAGAAAAGATCCTACAGCAGTATGGAAAGTAAGAGGAGGAGAAGTTAGAAGGAAAGTACCAATTGAGAAGTTCCTATGTTAAAATCCTGCAAAAGAAAACAAAAGAGATTAGCTTTTAAAATAGAAAGTCTAAAGTTAGAAAGTTCCTACAATTAAAATAGAAAGTTAGTTTCTAAAAAGGAAAGATCCCTAAACCTAGAAGCTAAGTTAGTTTCTAAAAAGTAAAGTTCCCTAAAATTTGAAAGTTTCTAAAATAGAAAATTTAAACCTAAAAATTAAAAATTTTCTAAAAATAAACTAATTCCTAAAAAGGAAAGTTTAAAAATAAATAAAGGAAAGATGAGTTAGTTTCTAAAGTTAAAAAGAGTCTCTAAAAAGGGAAATAACTAACCTAGTTTCTAAAAACAAAAGAGGAAGGTTCTAAACCTAAAGTTAGAAAGTTCTGATTTAGAAATCCTAATTCTAAAATAGAAAGTAATGTGAGTTTCTAAAAAGGAAAAAAAATTTCTAAAATAAATGAAAGCATAGAAATAGAAAAGTTCTAAAAATAGAAAGTAGAGAAGTTCTAACCTAAAATTAGAAAATCCTAAGAAGAGAAATAGCAGTAAACTAGTTTCTAATTTAGAAAAAGAGAAATTCCTAAGAGAGTATAAAATTTCTAAAACAAAAGAGGAAAGTTCTTAAACTAGAAAGTAAGTTAGTAACAGAAATTCTAAAAATAGAAAGTAGAATTTAGAAAGAGCTTACCGAATTAGAAATTTCTAAAAGGCCTACAAAACAGGAAAGTTAGTTTCTAAACAGAATAAAATAGGAAACAAAATTAGATTCTAAAAGAGTTAGAATTAGAAACTTTAATAAAAAGGAATCCTAATCTAGAAATAGTAAGGGAGAGAGAAATTACCAATTTAGAAACCTATCTCAGAATCCTACAAAATAAGAAAGTTGGGTTAGTTTCTAAAAAGGGAAAACTATCCTAAAATAGAAAGTTACTTAAAATATAAAATTTCTAAAAAAAGAAAAACCTGAATTAGGAAATTCTAAAAATAAAACCTAAGAATAAAAAAATATCCTAATCTTAAACTAATCCTAAAACCAGTTAATTTCAAAAAAACGTAGCCGTCAATCCCCGGCAACGGCGCCAAAAACTTGTTCACTCCCCAAGTATAGGGTTGTGATGTAGTAATAATCTCGGTAAGACCGAGGTCGAATCCACAGGGACTGAAACCTGTACGTGATCTGAAACTAACTAGAACTAGAACTAGAATGAGATGAAATCGAAATCAGGTATAAATTGAGTGAATAATAGTGAAATAGTAACCTAAATTTTAGAGAATTAAAGGAAAGGAAACTAGGGATTCAGAGGATCCACTTGTAGAGATCAGGGAGATCTACGCTTGATTCATGAACTCAATCTGAACTTCCTTTTGATCTGGTTTTCAAGAGATGAGACGGGTGTAAATTAGAATGGATTCCATCACAAAACCATGCCCATGAGACAAAGCAAACAATGAGAATTAAACCAATTCAACAAACTAATCTGAGTGATGTATGAATGTCGGAAGAGTTCTGTCATTCCACCATGTCCAAGGGGCGATGGTGAACAACAGGGCATCCTGGCTTCATAATCACAAGAAGGGAAAAGGAAATACTCAAGCTATTGCAGATCTATTGTAATGTCAGTCACAACAAACCATTAAAAACTAATCGCACTCCTTAAAATCAAATTACATCAAAAAATCAGTTCAACTAGCATGAATCAAAATCATAGAATCGGTCCCATCACACTACAAGCTTCACCTCTTGGCCCTAGCCAAGAGGCTTAGCCAACCATGTTGGGTTGAATCCCTCAAGCAGAACAAAAGAAGAAGAAAAAGAAAAAGAAAAGAAAAATAGAAAAAATCCAACAGTCTCTCTCTCTCTCTCTTCGTAGCTACCCTTGGCTGAAAAATTTCCTTTCTTCTCACCTTCTCTTTCTTTCTTATACTGCCAAAAAACCTTGAAGAGGTCAATTTGGTACGAGGTCGTCAGATATGCGCGCAAGATACGCAACAAACAACGTCCGCCGCCGCAGAAGTCGGTTGAAGTTCTACGCAGCTCTTCTTACGCAGCCCAAAAACGGATCCTCCCCACGCCCCTGTTTATGTGATCCAAGACAAAGAATGACGTCCCTTGGGGACGTTTTGAGTGGCCTACACGGTGGACGGATCGATCGACGACCGATCATCACCGAGACCACACCACGGCCGCAAAATGGGGCTGCGTTCGGTCCGCAGAACGGGACCGCGGAAATCCTCCCGCGCTATTCGGTGGGGCCCATTACTTCACTCGTTTGGGAAATCTACTCCGACCATTGAGTTCTCCTCGAAATTTCGGTTAGGAAGGACTGATTTTGGGTTTCTTTTGATGTGGTCCACCTTATTTTTCTACTCTACCGTCAGTCCTGCGTTTGGACGGTTTGGATTTGATCTCTGCTTTCATTTGAAACACCGTCACCTAGGTGTGGTATGTGGCCCCACTTGGGATCATATGGACGGTTTGGATTGTCCATGTAGACAATGGATGGGTCCCACAACTGCGAACCCATCTCTCTGTTTCGAACTAAAAACGGCAACTGCCGCGTTTTTCTTATTTTTGAAAGGAAGGAAAGTCGGTCAGCTGGTCTTTGACCGTCTTGGCTGACCCGCTACACGAGGGGTGTACATGAGCTGGATGTACACGCATTCTAAGGTGGAGTCCATCTTGATGTGTGTGAAGAATCCGATCCATCCATTCATCTTACCACCTCAATTAAGGAGTTAAAACACAATTTGAAGCATATCCAGATCTCAGGCGGTCCGCAGATTGACGATTCAGGGGCTGATTTGTCTGTTGGACCACTTCTACAAAGATTTGGGAGCTAAAATTCGACGTGTACGGTTACTTTATGTCCCTCAGACCATGTATGAAGTTTCGACCTGAATGGATGGTGGGAAACCTATGATCTTGAATTCTGGATGATTTTCGAGTCTTTTTAACGTGAACGGTTTGATTTCCTCGAATCTCTGATGGGTAAATTCATCAATCTTGGTCTCCTGGAGTCCGTCTCTTGTCTTGGTGATTCATGAGCATTAAATCCATGCTTTTAGCCGCCTATTTCAATCTTGGCTCGTAAACTCACCCTACAGCACAAACATGTTTAAAATAGGGCGTTAAACAGTATCATGTTCGTAAATCTAGCAAATAAGTGGGGTCTAATATGCAATATTTGACCCTCAACAGGCAGCGGTCCAGTTCATTGTTGGACATCCTTAAAGGAGAAAGGGAAGAAGAGAAGTAGAAAGAAAGAGAAGAGAGAAAGGAAAGACAGAGAAATGAGAGAGAGAGAGAGAGGAGGGGTGCACGACCGCACCAACTCGATCGAGCCATGGACCGAGTCGGATCCAAGTCTATTTGATCTCGGCCACATTTGAGTCGAGCCTAAACATTGTGGGCTCCTGCCGATTCAGGCCATGCTGAGATTTCAACAAAGAAAGAAGAAGAAGAAAGAGAAGAAGGAGAGTTTGGGGTTTTTGGGGGGCGGTCGAGTTGACTCGACTGAAACCGAGTCCAGCTGAACCGAGTTGGGTTTAGTCCTTGGTCCAGAAAATCCTGGGCATTCCAGCAAGAATGGAAGAAAAGAAAAAGCAAATAAGGAGGAAAGGAGAAGAGGAGAGTGGCTGGTTAGTCGTGAAGACTAACGGAGTTGACTCGGCTGGTACTAAGTTCAGCTAAGTCCAACTAAGTCATAAGGCCTGGTCCAATCCAGCTCCATGCTAGTCATTCCCAGACGTGAGAGTTGAAGAAAATAAAAGAAATGGAAGGAAGAAAAGGGAGAAGAGTGGTTGTTGTGCCGCATCAACTCGACTTGAACTGAGTCGACTCAGCGAGCCCACATTTCTCTATCCAGATTTAATTTATTTTAATTATCATTGCTATTGTTATTTTTTGGATTATTAAAATCAGATATGATTGACCATTAGAAAATTATTCATATGAGTATTAGTTGATTCATATAAAAATCTTCATTATTAAAATATTAAATTTTACCTTGTCATTCTTAAAATATTATTATTAACGCTAGAACACACTATTTATTTTCATCAAAATGACTACTAATGTCACATTGGCTAAATGTTAAGAATATTGTTAATATTACTAATTGTTTTTGGAATTATTAGCAATATGATCCATCGTGGGTTGTTGTTAGGTAATTTAATATAATAGTAGCCATTATTGATATTCCTAGATTAATAACTAATTTATTTGATTATTCTTATTCATTTACTACTCCCTTTGATAAATTGCCACACGAAATCGAGTTCAAATTCCATAATCTAAACCCAGAACTATATCCTAAGATGAAACCCTAAGCTCCACAGTAAAACCCTAAAGATCTGGCCTAGACCTAAACTTTATTTGTGTGTTGGGTTTGGGTCTAGGTATAGAATCTAATATTGGTATATTTCATATGAATTTATGAATTATCATTATTAACATAATTAGTAGATGTGAGTTATAACACTAATGCTAATAGTGCTCTTGTGATTATTATGATTTAATTTTAACTAATACATCAAGTAGAGTTCAAACCTTAGAATCTAAGTTTAAAACCTAACCCTAAGACAATGCCCTAATTATACATCAAAACTCTAAAAATAAGTAATCCAAACCCTAGGTTGTATTAATCTTGACCATGGATACTTTGTAGAAATATTGATTTCACATACAACTTCACAATCCATGATAGTATTCAATTCTAAGGGCGCATGTGCTTCCTAGTGACGTCAGTTTGCGATTCGACACATAAGGTGATGATTCTTCCCCTTGAGTTTTCCATTTTCTCATTAGCTTAAGTTATAGTTTTTATTTAAATTTATAATTGATATCTCCATTCTATAACCATGTGTTAATTGTTAGAATTGAGTTGCTACATCACATGCTTAATGTTTATGTTGTATGTTTAATTCATGCTATTGGATTTCTTGTGGATTGCTTCTGAAACTTAAACAGGTACATCAGTGGGACACCCCCACCTATAAATGTACACCCATACTTGGGATATAACCTAACTGGTTATGCTTGAAATAGACCTTCGACTTAGTGGTTATTGAATGGTGGTTCAAATTGACCATTAATGTGGGCCTACCATCCAGGGTTGTTGTGTCTAAGTGATTTTTAAGGATGGTCTTTATCGCACGGTTTTGATACATGCCCTATGTGGCTTATTTTAATATCTGCCCTAGGTGGCTTATTTCGATATTTCCCTATATGGCTTTGGTTTGGTACTTGCCCTATATGGGTTCGATATTTTATTTTGTGCAACCATGCGATGGTAAGCCCCATATACTGAATATGATTGGCCACTAGTCGATTGATATTCATTAAATATCCTAAGGTGGTAGCCTCATGAGCCAAGAATGGTGGAATGAGACACTATGCCTGAGCTGTCGGCCTACGCTGGGCTCTGAGCTCCCCATAGTGACCTTTGAGCTTATTAAACATGCTGGTTGTAAACGAACTAATAACGGTTGGGCTAATCATGCATTTTCAAGCATATGGTCTTTTCTGGGTGATTAAATTCTCCTTGGGCGATCCATGGTCTTTTCCAGGTGATTAAATTCTCCTTGGGCAATCTATATATTATGGTCTTTTCCGAATAGCTGGTTCTCCTCGGGCATACCTTTGCATATTTTTCCAGGTGGCTAGTTCTCTTAGGGCGACCCTTATATTATGGTCTTTTCCGAGTGATTAAATTCTCCTTAGGCGATCTATACTTTATGGTCTTTTCCGGGTGATTAAATTCTCCTTGGGCAATCATATATTCTCCTCAGGTGTACCTTTGTGTATTTTTTTAGGTGGCTAGTTCTCTTAGGGCGACCCTTTATTTAAATAATGGGATGTGCACCCCAGGTCGCTGATGCATTCACGCATCCAAGCATTTAATAAGACTGCATCATGTATTGTTTTATATGTCTTGCCATGTTTTTATAACTATGCTTACCTAATGCGACAGTGTGTAATCTTGAGGGGAGTTCATACTAAGTTGGCCACTCATCCATCAAATAAATATAACCGTACAGGTAACACAGGTGGCTTAAGTGATTTTCAGGTTCGGGCTGATGAAGAGCCGGGTTCAATTGCCAGGGTTGCATGACTGTATCTACCTTGAGAAGCTGAGGGGTCTTGTAGCTCAAATTTACGCGCGTTTTTATATTCCTCATGTATTGGATCATGTAATTGTTGTATTTGCTAATTTTGGAGACATTAGTTTGTATAAGTCATTATGGGCAGCTCTTATATATTCTAAATGAAATTTTAAAATTTTCCTTTATGCTTACTTGTCCATTCTATGCTCATCTGCTTACTCTGATAGTTGAAAGAGAAAATATACATATATACTCAAATTTGACCATCCTTTAAGGTTAACACTCAGGTTTTGGGAAACAGGTCGTGTACTCGGGTCTTGAAAAGTTGGGATGTTACATGTCGTAACATCCACGGGCATTCGAGTGGATGAGGTGAAGGTGAAGGCAATTAAAGAATGGCTAGTTGCCACTAATATTTACGAAGCACGAAGTTTTCATAGACTGACGATATTCTATCATTAGTTCATGAAAATTTTAACTACCATTGTGTCACTAATCACAAATTACATGAAGAAAGGACAGTTTCAGTGGAATGACGAAGCAACAGAGCTTTATCGAAATTAAGCGCAGGTTATCCATGACTCCAGTTCCTCTACTTCCTAACTTCGACAAACTGTTTGAAGTCGAATGTGATGCCTCATATGTCGAGATAGGGGGAGTTTTGTCTCAAGAAGGTAGGCCGGTATCCTTCTACAGTGAGAAACTTAACAATGCATGCAAGAAGTGGTCTACATATGAGATCGAGTTGTACGCAGTGGTCCAGGAACTGCGACAGTACCGACATTATTTAATTTAAAGGGAATTCATACTTTACACGGACCATTAAGCTCTCAAATTCATTAATAGTCAAGCTAACATTAACCGTGTGCATGCTAGATTGATCTCATTTTTGTAGGAATTCACGTTCGTGTTAAAACATAAGTCTAGGCAACAGAACAAAGTGGCCGATGCGCTGACTCGTCGTATAACTTTGTTAGTCACTATGAGCAGTGAGGTTGTCGAGTTCGACCACCTCAAGGACATATATGCCGACAATGACAACTTCAAGGACGCATGGGTTAGATGCCAAGAAAGTCACCTCTGGAACTTTCATATGCAAGACAAGTTCCTTTTCAAGGGGAATCGACTATGCATCCCCAAAAGTTCGTTAAGGGAACAGATAATCTAAGAGCTACATGGAGATGGCCTTAGTGGACACCTTGGGTGAGACAAGACGCGAGCTCTGGTGAAAGAGCGGTATTACTGGCCATAATTAGTATGTGATGTGGGAAAGGCAGTCCAATGTTGTTATATTTGATAGACTTTCAAGGTACAATCACATAATATGAGCCTCTACCCCCCGTTACCTGTGCCTGACAGCCCTTGGGAAAATTTATCTATAGACTTCGTTCTTGGTCTCCCACAAACACAACACGGCATGAATTCAGTGTTCATGGTAATAGATCATTTCTCCAAGATGGCACACTTTATTCCATGCAAGAAGACTCTCGATGCAACACATGTGGTGAATCTATTCTTTAGGAAAGTTGTGTGGCTACACGGGGTTTCCAAGACTATTACTTCTGATCATGACACGAAGTTCATTCTCCACTTTTGGCAAAATTTGTAAAATCGATTCAATACACGAGTTCAGTTCAGCAGTGCCTACTACCCACAGATTGATGGGTAGAATAAGGTTATGAATTGCATGTTGGAAAACCTCCTTCGATCTATTTCAGGAGAAAAACTGAAGCAGTGGAATTTTGTAAGTACAATAGTTATTTGCCCCTTTGGTTGTCAAATTTTGTGGTGCTAAAAACACAATCTATGTCTTGTGTTACATATTGACTTGTATGTTCAAGTCACTGCATCAATGCTATAAGCTAAGAACGATGATCAACTTCAAGAAGTTCAAGTTCAAGTTATTTGTCTACTTCTGCAAGCTTCAATGATTAAAATATTTTAAAAGTTACTTCAAAAGACAAGTCTAAAGTACAACTCAAAAATAAAAGTATAAGATGAAGTCCAAGCTTTAGAAGATCTCAAGTTTAAGCTACATCAGAGATCTCAAGCTTCACAATCTTCAAAGGTCAACCAACATCTGAAGAAATGAAGACTCAATGTCCATACTTCACATTTAAGGTATGAATGACCTTAGTTAGACCTTAGGGTAGGTCATTTTGTATACATAAGTCAAATTGAATCTTTTTATAAGTATTTGGTCTATTCTAAGACCAGTCCTGTACTCTGTTCGACTAGTCCTAGAACTGGCTGGACCAGTCCAAGAAATTCCAAGATCAGTCCTAAGTTGTTGCAAATTTTTAAAATTTTTTAGTTGAGCTTCGACCAGTCCTGGAGTCTGCTCGACCGGTCATAGGAACAGTGTCGACTCATTCACGACCAGTCCTGCAGCTATGACTCAAAGTCCAGCAACCACTTTTGGTTCCTCACGACCAGTCGTGGGATGGTCACGACCGTTCATGGAGGATTCACGACCAGTCGTGGACACCCTACGACCAGTCATGTAACGGTTTTATCCGATCGCGCTTAAAATTTCAAAATGCAGTTCAACCTACGACCAGTCGTGGTGGCCACATGACTAGTCGAAGATGCTATTTCTGTAACTATAAATAGAACACGAATTTCAGAGTTTCTCAACTCAATTCAAGAAAAATTAAGGCATCACTTTGAGATGAGTTTGTGTTAATTTTCAAGTTATGCTGTGCATAATTAATATTCTCTTTTGTTAGCTTTATTTATTTGATTTTGTTTCTACATTTCAATCTGAATTGAAAAGATGAATTGGTGTATTCCTTCTTCTTGGAATCAAAATCAAATAGAGCTAGCCCATCTGGTTTAATTTAAAATCAATTAGAAATTAGAACCATATCAAAGTGAGTATTGGAGATTGAACTTCTATAATCAAACTTCTACTCCGATTGGTTCTTCCGGGCTACAACGAAAGGAGAAATCCAGGTATTTTACTTTATTGTAAATTTCCTTATTTTCGATTTTTGTTTGAGATTAAGCCCAAAAAATCTCAATCTATTAGTTATCTGAGAAGAGCCAGAAAACTCAGAAGTGGGGTTTTTTAATTGTGTAAACCCATTTGAAAGACACAATTGTGAAGGTTTTAGGTGAACCTGTGAAACCTATTTTCATAGTGAACGTTGATATCCCCTGTGTGAGGATATTAGGAGTGGAGTAGCAATCTATGTGGTTGTTGTTTAACAGTTGGTGTACACACAGGTGAGCCACTATAATTCTTTGTCTTGTGGTTTTGAATGTTTATTTAATTTCTATCTTTTATCATTCAAAGCTGTAGAATGTATGTGTGGATGTGAATGTTGTAATTTTTACATTTCAAGCATTGTGGGAATGTTGTAATAGTTTAGAATTTCAATTCTTGTTATTTCATTTATTCCTCTTCAGTTTGAGATATTGATACTTATACCGTTCTAGTAAGGTTGTCCTGTCATAAACCCTTAGTTTTTATGGTGCAAGGTTGTCCTTAGAACATCATTCGTATCAGCCTCTCAATACTAGAATATTGAGGTTGCTTTACATTTTAGTACTATGAATTGTTTAAAGTTCTATCTTTCATTTATTTGTTTATAAGGCTATCTTATTCATTAAAATTTTGTTGTTAAAGTTTTAATTTGGCATAGTCCTATTCACCCCCCCCCCCTTCTTTCTAAGACATATAGCTAGGCCTTTTCAAGATGTATCAAAGCCTAATAGCTCATTTTTATTGTTATTTCGATTAATTTCCTGAGCTAATCGATTTAAGCTATTTATAAGATGTCAAATTTTGATAGCCTTTCAGTCACTAGCCTCCACCATTTGATGGCTCAAATTATTCCTATTGGAAAGCCAAGATGAGGATTTTCCTTAAATCCATGGATGAGAGCGTGTGGCAAGCCACAGTGACCAAATGGATCCCTCCTACCACTGAAGTAATTGGTATCGACGGATCAAAATCAATGAGAATTTCATCGTATTTTTCTTAGACCACTCTTCAGAAAAGTGAGAGTAGTGCCAATGCAAAGGCACTAAATGCAATAACTTGCGCACTATCACCGGATGAATTTAAAAGGATTATATCCTGCGATTCCGCAAAGCAAGCTTGGGATATTTTAGAAATGACACACGAGGGTACATCAATTGTCAAAAAGTCTAAAGTCCAAATCCTCACAACCAAATTTGAGGAAATTCATATGGAAGAAAATGAAATGTTTATGGACTTCTATACAAGATGACATTGTGAACTCTAGTGGGGTCTTGGCGATAAAATCCCAGAAAGTAAAGTGTGTGCAAAGATACTACGCTCACTACCTGAACAGTTCAACTCAAAGGTGACTGCGATCTAGGAACTTCGTGATATGGACAATATGAGGGTAGAAGAATTTGTTGGGTCTTTACAAACCTATGAGTTAAACTTTAAAGGTTGTAAAGGTAAATCTATAGCCCTTAAGTCTTCCAAATGTATTTCTCAAGAAAATTCTGATTTTAAAAATTCTGAAGATGATATAGCTCTCTTAGAAAAAAAGTTTTATAAGATTTTCAAAAGTAAATAAAATAATAAAAAAAAAAGTTGATTTTCAAAAATCAAATGATAAGAAAAGATCTAAATCTAAATCTAAAACTTGAAAATCTTTAAAAGATAGTCAATGTTACAACTGCCAAGAATATGGGCATTTAGCAAACAAGTGTCCTAAAAGGGATGAACCTAAACGGAAAGGAATGTTAGCTACTTGGGATGAATCTTCTGGCACTGAAGCCTCTTCTGAATCAGAAGATTTTGAAACCGAGTCGAGCAATGAAGTCAAACCTCTAATGACTCTAGCCAAGTTCACTTTTTCAAATCCCAATGATTCTACTAGTGAAGAAAATATGAATAGTGATCATGAAAATGATGAAGATCTTCAAGATGCTTACAATGCCCTATACAAGGAAAGTTGTAAGATTGCAGTAAAATTAAAGCTTCAAAAAGAAAAGTTTTCAAAGCTTAAAGATAATGTTAAAACTATTGTTTTAGAAAAATCTCATCTTTCATATTGTTTTAAAAAATACAAATGTGATCTATATTTCAAAACCACCCTTATTGAAAATCTAAAATCTGAAAATGATAAACTTAAACTTGAGTCTTCCCTTTTGAGTTTAAAGGATACACGGAGGAATGCCCAAGGTGATCCAAAATTAGAAAAACTTTTAACTAGATCAAGAAAATGTGGCGACCGATCTGGTTTGGGATATGATAAAAATTTTCCTCCAAAACAGAAGAATACTCCTGAGTTTGTAAAAGGAGAATCCTCAAACTCAAGAGAGAAAATTTCTAATCAAAAGTTTTCTTAAAATGCTAAAACTTTTCAATCTTTGAAAACTAAATGTAATCATATCAACTATAAAAATCAGAACCGAAACCCTTTAGCTGAGAAAATATTTGATCTACTTAAGGAGCTTTTAAAATCTAACTTAGTGGGTCAGTCTTACAATGACTACAAACATAAGAAGACCAACTATACTCCTAAACCCAAAAAGTTATGAAATGGGTTCCTAAGGTTACTTGCTTGGTTACCCACACGGCTTTCAAAGCTTCAAGCCATTCAAAGTGGTACCTAGATAGTGGATGCTCTAGGCACATGACTGGTGACAAAGGTTTATTCACCACTCTTAAAGACATGACTGATCATTCAGTTATATTTGGTGATGGTAGCAATTGCAAGATTATTGGCCAAGGTACGGTTCAACTTTCTAACCTCCCCTTATTTGAGAGTGTTCTGTATGTTCAAGGTTTAAAACATAACTTGTTAAGCATTTCTCAAATTTGCGATAAAAATCATAATGTTAAATTTTCTAACCTAGGGTGTGAAATATTAAACAAAAATGGTTCTGTAATATTAACTCGTCGTAGAACTTCTAAAAACGGCTACATCATGAGTGATTCTAGGTCATCTAATCAACTATGTTACATGGTCCATACCAATGAGACCGAATGATGGCATAAATGCCTTGGACATGTACACTACTGTAATCTCTATAGATGGAGCAAAAAAGAACTAATAAGAGGTCTACCTAAACTTCAAAAAGTAGACAAAATATGTGGTAAATGTCAGATAGGCAAGTAAACTAGGAGTGCTCACAAAAAGGTGAACTCTAATGTCACATCTAAACCTCTCGAACTTCTCCACATGGATCTTGTAGGACTAACTAGGACGGAGAGTCGAGGTGGTAAAAAATACATACTGGTGATCGTGGATGATTATACCAGACTCACATGGGTAACCTTCTTAAGAGATAAATCAGAAACCTTTGATGAAGTAAAAAGGATTCTCAAACGGATCCAAATTGAAAAAGGTTCTCAAGTTAGTAAGATCCGTAGTAATCATGTATCAGAATTCGAAAATAGCAGTTTTGAGAAATTCCGTTGCGATTAAGGAATATCTCATGAATTCTTAGCACCCAAAACACCACAATAAAATGGAATTGTTGAAAGAAAAATTAGAGTGCTTCAAGAAATAGTTAATGTAATGTTAAATAGTATGAAGCTCCCTAAAAATCTTTGGGCTGAAGCTATAAATACTGTCTGCTATACAATTAAATGGGTTTATACAAGTAAGTCAAATAATAAAACTGCTTATGAACTATGGTTCAATAAGAAGCATACTGTCAAATACTTTCGAGTTTTTGGCAGCAAGTGCTATATTTTACGTGACTGTGAAACTCTGGGGAAGTTTGACAATAAAAGTGATGAAGGTATCTTTTTAGGGTATTCTTTAAACAGTCGTGCATATTGAGTGTTGAACAAAAGGACTGGTGTTATTCAATCAATATGGTCATTGGCGATCACTTGAATACACCTGCCCTAAGTTCAAATAATGATGAAGTTCTTTTAATTGACAAACCAGATACTTCATCAAATCAAACTAATTCTGAACCGAGGACTGTTAAAGATCATCCAACCTCTCAAATTCTTGGAAACCCTCTCACTGGTGTGCACACTCATAGTCAACTAGAAGACATGTAATTAGTCTGCTTTACATCCCAGATAGAACCGGCTAATGTGAAAGAAGCTCTTACTGACGAAAACTGGATAGTTGCGATGCAAGAAGAGCTTAACCAATTTATGAGAAATGATGTTTGGTATCTTATTCCTAAACTTAAAGATAAACATATTATAGGAACTAAGTGAATTTTCAAAAATAAGTCTGATGAACTTGGTAATATAATTCGAAACAAGGCTAGACTAGTTGTACAAGGGTACACGTAAATTGAAGGCATCAACTATGATGAAACCTTTACCCCAGTAGCTCGTCTTGAATCAATTAGACTATTCATATCCATTGCTTGCTTTAGAAAATTTAAAATTTATCAAATGGATGTAAAGAGTGCCTTCTTAAATTGTGATCTACATGAAGAAGTGTATGTTGAACAACCAATGGGTTTTGAAGACCCTAAGAACACTGATCATGTCTATTGTCTTAAAAAGGCTCTCTACGATTTAAAACAAGCTTCCAGGGCATGGTATGAAAAATTGACTAAGTTTTTACTAAGTCATAATTTTCTAATGGGAAGTGTTGATAAAACTCTGTTTGTTAATAAACATAACGGTCATATCTTAATAGTACAAATCTATGTTGATGATATTATTTATGGATCTACCTGTACTAACATGACTGTTGAGTTTGCAGATTTAATGAAATCTAAGTTTGAAATGAGTATGGTTGGGGAATTGAAATATTTCCTAGGGTTGCAAGTAAAACAACAACCTGATGGTATTTTTATTTCTCAAACCAAAAATGCTTTGAACTTGATTAAAAAGTTCGGATTTAAGAATGGTAAGAATTTTGATACTCCTATGAGTACAACCTTAAGACTCTCAAAAGACTCTACAGGTAAAAATGTAGATCCTAAACTATATCGTAGCATGATTGGCAGTTTACTTTATTTAACTGCAAGTAGACCTGATATTGCTTTAAGTGTTGGTATTTGTGCTAGATATCAGTCTAACCCTAAAGAATCTCATCTAACTACTGTTAAGCGGATTATGCGATATGTCGCAAGTTCTGCTAATTTGGGTCTCTGGTATCCATATGATACTAGTGTTCAGTTGGCTGGGTATTCAGATGCTGATTGGGCTGGTAATATCGATGATAGAAAATTAAGGAGCAGTGGTTGTTTCTATATTAAAAATTGTTTAGTTTCTTAGTTTAGTAAAAAGCAAAGTTACGTAGACGCTCTCTCATGAAATTTGAATATATAAATTTGGAAATGCATGTACTCAGCTTGTTTGGATGAAACATATATTAAGCGATTATGGAATTGCACAGGAATCAATGATGTTATATTGTGATAATTCCATTGCTATAAATATTTTAAAAAATCCAATCCAGCATTCACGTACCATGCACATTGACATTAGGTATCATTATAATCGTGAATTAGTGGAAGAAAAAGTAATCTCTTTAAACTACTTCCGATCGAGACTCAACTTCCTGACATTTTCAATAAACCGCTCGACAAAAGCAGGTTTAATAAATTAAAATTTGATCTTGGTATATGCAATTTAAATTGATTATTATGCATGTGTGTATCATAGTGTATATATATTTGATAATTTATTGAGTTAAATTTCAAATTTTTATGAAAAATGCATATTTTTGTCTTTGCACGACCAGTCAAGGACGTGCTCGACCAGTCATGGTACGACTAGTCGAGAACGATCCTCGACCAGTCATGTAGCGCGCTGAACCATTTTAATTTGGGGAAAAACTCATCTTCCTCATTTCCTATTTCTTCTCCAACGGGCATAAGCACGGCCAGTTGTACCCAACCATTTGATTTGTCAAGGTTAGTGTATTTTTTTTATCAATCTTGTAGATTCATGTTTTATTCTCTTCATTTTTGTCATTTGAGTACTTGATTTCAAGTTTTGTTGATATTTTGAGGTTTTTCTTCTCCACTTGTTGATCTTAGAAAACCCATCTCTACTTCCTTTGTGATTTCTTATTGCTTTAGTTTTCTTCAAGAAAATGGATGTTAGAGGGAAAAAGAAAACTACCCGTGGTCCATCATCCTCCATATCAACTTCTATCTCTAGGCGCCATCTTCGGTCATCTGAAGATGATCCCACTCATGTACGGGATTTGTGTATGTGCAATGTCATTGTTGAAAAAGTTGTTAGTCTGAACCACATTGCTCCTTTTAGTATCCTTCCTCTTCTCCAATCTGTAGGTTGGGATAACATCCTACATTGGAGTGGGCCAGCATACCAATCCATTGCACAGGCCATGATTGCACGTATCTCTGAATTTTCATCTAATAATTTAACGTTTAATATTGATACTAGAGAAGGTCCATTTACAGTAGACCGTCATCTGATTTGGGATCTTATGGACACACCTGTTAATAACGAAGGTATTCCTATTCAAACTCTAATGGAAAAACCGTTAGAATCAAAAAAACGTATGTTAACCAGAGATTTATGTAATATGGACGTTCAATGGACTTATAAAGGGAATGCGCTCCCAGCAAAGTATTTGTTACCCACATACAAGGTTCTTCACAGAATCTTTACTTCTAATCTATATCCACGTTCTGGTAACAAAACTGAACTGACTTCCTATATGGTTCGAGTTTTGCATTCTATCGTCACTGGTACTAAAGTCTGTCTGCCTTCTTTGATATGTCATTTCATCATTCAGTTTCGACTTCATCCAGGACAGTGATATTCCATTTGCTTATCTTACGACTGTGTTAGCTACTCACATGCTAGTTGCTATGCCTATCGGAGAGGCTCCTATTCATCATCTTTTGTTTAACAATACTAATATAAATAAGATGAATTTGGATTTGGCTCCTGGCCAAAGAGATGTGGGTGGTGGTGGTGTTGAAGCAAGGAATGAAGAAGAAGGTGGCGATCTCCCTCCTGATAATATAAATATGGATGATATTTTTGATGAAATTGAATCAGATTCTACAAATGATCCTGACTATGAGCCATCTGATTTTGATGCTCGTCTTCATGCTCTTGAGGAGAAGGTAGGGAACATGAATGTTGCCCATGATTTGTAATTTAAGTATATACGTAAGTATCTTAGGCTCATTAACAAGGGGCTTCATCAACTTGATCCTACCATACCTGCTCCTTCCTCAGGATCTGATTAAGTGTTTTAATCTTTGGCTTGTAATAACTTTTATACTACTTTTGTTGGTAGTATGACTGACTTTAATTTTACTTCAATTTGTATGACTGACTTTTGTTTCAACTGGTTAATGTTATGTGAACTTTAAATTTGCTTATTTTTTACTTGCATATCTTAACTAGTTATTCCTTTCATTACTCTCTTATTGGTCTTCCACTTCCATTTCTTCCTTTCTTCCTTTGTCTTATTATGACAAAAGGGGGGAGAATAATTTAAGTTTGATAAATATGGATATGGGGGAGATAAATATGGATTGTGGGGGAGTAGAGAAGCATATCATTTTTATGATGGATTTAGTTGTGCTACTCAGGGGGAGTAAGTAATGAAGAATTTGTGAATGACAACTAGTGCATGTTCGTTAATCAGGCTATAACTAGTTTACTTTTATAACTGGTGCATGATTTCTATTGTGTTCATATTGATCATATTGTTTAAATTGATCATATTGTATAAGTGTGTTTTGTCACAAATTTGACAAAGAGAGAGATTGTAAGTGTAATAGTGTAACATCCCGAAAATCGAGGGTCGAGTAGTAACTCAACTCTCGAGTTCCAGAACATCACTTGTGCAACAAAATGAACGATGATTGAATGTTGACTGTATTAGAGTAGTGAACATGAGTGAGATTAAGCCAAAACAACATATCATACTCCAGAGACAGTTAAATTTGCAAGCGAAAGACTGTGATTGATAGATAAAATATATAAACTATGATGAGTCTCCAGAGAGTGATAACATTACCAGGTTAAATAATTACAAGTACAGTTCTAAAATATAACAAATGTGTAAGTGTAATGTCTTCTATCCCAAGTATCATAGCCCCGTCAATACAGTACCAGGTCTTCAGAGACCCGTCAGAGAGTTACATATAGGAGAACTCCTCCTCGACATCATAGTAATAGTCCGGCTCTGCTTCAGGAGTAAGCGTCGCCATCTGAAACTCAACAATCTGGTTGGTGTGTATAACACCGTCCCGTAACGTGGGAGTGAGTAGCTAACTCAGTGGAACAATAAAGCATAGGTTAACATGTTATCAATACAATCAAGCAGTAATGATAAAGCAGTAAAATCAAACACTCCTAGCTACTCTTATTAATGCAAGTATGAATGCAGGTATGATGGATGCCCTCACTGACATACTCCCTCATGCGACACCATCTCACGCTCGCGGCATGCTTTCATCCCACAGTGCTCCACATCTTCCAGGCACATGCAATGCATGATGAGCATGATTACCGAGTTTTTAATTAGTCCATTTCAAACAGCAGGATTGGGAAACTAAGGTACCTCCCTTGTATCATTCCCAAACATGATCCATTCTAGGGTCGTCAGTCCTAGTTAATATCAGACGATGGTGTGTTTTCTAGGTCACTACAGAGGCTGTCAGGGCTGTTACGCACAAAGGTTACACCACTCCCCCATCACCTCTTAAACGATTCATCACAATACAGAAACCAGCCTTGTTCATACTCTATATATCGTGGCGAACCCTAAGGCGCACTGCGATTTCAGAGTATGCTCGAGGTCACTACAAAGGCCGCTGTGGTCACATTACGCACAAAGGTTGCATCGCTCCCCCATCACCTTATCAATGTAGGCCGACAGCACGAATATAATGTCCCATACCACCATAATTGGCTCACGAGTTTGGTTGCTCACTGGTCACTACGGGGAGGCACGTGGCCCCAGCGTAGGCCGACAGCTCGATCACGGTGTCCCATACCACCATGCCCGGCTCATGAGTCTGAGCGGATCGAGGTACCATGGTTAACGGGATTCTCACTGGTAAGTTTGGTACCCTAGGTTCAAGCATTAGCGACCAAACATGGTGAACATACATAAGACACATGGGTTACTTGACGTGCTCGGCTAGCTCAAGCGCACAACAAGTTGAGCGATATGAAGCCCAGAAGCACCTCGTGTGGCCAACCACTATCGTCAACCGAAGTACGACACGGGTTCGCCAAACACATCATGTGTGGCGAGATGAATCTCAACCACAATTTCAAGTCTAGTACCGGATGTCTGGACTATGGACATAGTCTCAAGCCCAATCAATTCCCAACCATAGCATGTGAAGTAAAGCATGATAAACAAAGTAATTCAAGCACACTAGCAATCATGTCATAAAGCATATTATAAAGCATGTTATGAAACAAGTTACAAAGCATATTAAAAGGCATGTTATGGAGCGCAATACAAAGGGGGATGTAAATACATATGTTTCATAAGTGAGTGGTTAGAGTAAACCATCACATGGGAGGTATCATACGTGACTCTAAGGTAGTTGAGAACCCCATCTCAGCACCTACCTAAGGCACTAACACTTGAGCACTTATACTCACAAGCAATTTCACAAACACTTAGAGTGCACTATTTCAACATATATGACATATGTTAGAGAAATGTGTATTAGATCTGTTCTTTTACCAAACTAATATTTTATGCGTATATATCATATTCATACAGCAAATAATCATGACAATCACATCACCAAAATTTATACGTATGGGGTATTTTCTAGGATACACAATTTCAACATACATAGTGTGTACAAGGGAACATGTATTACAGCGATTCCTTTCGCCAAACAGGTATTTTATTCATATACTATATAATCACACAACAATTAATCATGACAAACACATCGCTAAATTATACATGTATACGGTACTTCTTACAATACCGTATTTCTGCATACATAGTGTATATTAGTAAACATGTATTTGGGCGAATCCATTCACCAAATAAGTATTTTATCCATATATCATATATTCATACAACAAATAATCATGTCAAACATATTTCCAAAAAATATACGTATACGGTATTTTCTACGAATACGTAGAATATGTAAAATTCCATAATTTGCATCTTTAATCGAAACAGAAATCGGAAAGCACTTTGTACATGTGCAATTGCATGCAGATCATAAATCTATCATTATCTGACATTGAAAGCGTTGAAAACCATAACCTATACACCTAAAGTCCGCACCTTGTGTCGTAGAATCATAATGTAGTTGATAGGTTTGCTAAGCTCCCGTATTCGGCAGTTTGGCAACCTATGGAACGAAATACGTTAGCTATTTCATAACCTACAACCACCCAGGCCCCAAATCAGGTTAGGGTTAGGGTTTCTTACTTAGAAACGGAACTGGAATCGCCGAAAAAGTGATTAGAACGGAGCGGTGGAGCATGGATAGCAGCAGGGAAGAGTGGCAGGGAGATCCTCCCACAACTCCCACACTTTCTCTCTCTTTTCTCTCTCTCAATCTAGGTTTTCTCTCAAATTCGGATGGCTGCCATGAGAGAGGGTTTAAGGTCCTTATATAGCCTAAAAATTTACCGAAATAGACTTATGTTCAAGGTATACTTACATTATAATCAAATCAGCATTGTTTAGCTCAAAAGAGGGTTTCTGGCGGCCCTCCTTAAGCCAAAGGTCGGACTTAAGCTCACTAACGCTGGATCTACGTTCTATTAAGTTTTCGTTTGGTCGGGATTCCAGATCACGCGTGGCGGACCAATTTCAGTTCAACGGTCAGCGGATCTCGATCGGAGATTCGAGTACATGTAAATGTGCATGAAATTTCTCGATCCGAGGGTGTAATTTGGTGGATTCGACGGTCTGGTTGCTTAAAGCCCGATCATAGCGACAAGTCTCAGATTACTTATTCAAGATATTTATTTTTAAAGAAAACAAGTGTTTTCACACTCCCTCGCTCCGGACTGAAGCGAACAGTCATGGAACACTGTTTGGAGTTGATTTCTGAGATGGTTGTCAAGCCTAGTGAGGCGGTCCCAAGTCCTTAACCTCGTATTGTTCGGACTCCCGATGTGCGGTCCAGATCAGATACGGAGTTTCAACATGCTCGAGAAGCGATGTCGGGTAATGAGTTTGATCCTAGATTTTAGGGTAACCTAGCATCAAGGATTCTACAAGTTTTGGGTCTTGCAGATCGTATTTAAAATGATTCAAACAGATTTCGTAGCTAATCTAGTTTAGCACTTAGTTACTTTGTCTCATTTTTAAAGGATTTAATCCTAAGCGATTTCCGTCTGAGGTGGTACTTAGTCCTTTGTAGTTTGTGCATAAAGTGATCCAAGTTATACTACTTAGCTAGTTTAAGATAGTATCTAGGGTGAAAGTTCTTAGAAAAATTGGAAGATTAAGGTGGTGAAGGGTGAGATTTGTGAAGGAAATGGGTTTAGAAGCGATTTTAGACTGTGGGATTCAGTTCTGATAGGTTAATAAGGTGTTAGGAGCAACCCATTGCCTATGGATGTCTAATTCCAGGTTGGCAAAAATCCGGAGTGTTACAAATAGTTATTTGCCCCTTTCGTTGTTAAATTTTGTGGTGCCAGAAACACAATCTGTCTTGTGTTGCATATTGACTTGTATGTTCAAGTCACTGCATCAATGCTACAAGCTAAGAACGATGATCTACTTCAAGAAGTTCAAGTTCAAGTTATTTATCTACTTCTACAAGTTTCAATGATCAAAATATTTCAAAAGTTACTTCAGAAGACAAGTCTCAAGTACAACTCAAGAATAAAAGTATAAGATGAAGTCCAAGCTTTAGAAGATCTTAAGTTCAAGCTACATCAGAGATCTCAAGCTTCACAATCTTTAAAGGTCAAACAACATCTGAAGAAATGAAGACTCAATGTCCATACTTCACATTTAAGGTATGAATGACCTTAGTTTGACCTTAGGGTAGGTCATTTTGTATACATAAGTCAAAGTGAATCTTTTTATAATATTTGGTCTATTCTAAGACCAGTCCTGGACTCAGGTTGAGCCAGTTCTAGGACTAGTCGAACAGAGTCCAGGACTGTTCGACCAATCCTAGAACTGGCTCGACCAGTCCAAGAAATTCCAAGACCAGTCCTAAGTTGTTGCAAATTTAACGATTTTATTCGATCGCGCTTAAAATTTCAAAATGTAGTTCGACCTACGACCAGTTGTGGTGGCCACACGACCAGTCGAAGATGCAATTTCTACAACTATAAATAGAACACAAATTTCAGAGTTTCTCAACTCAATTCAAGAAAAATCAAGGCATCACTCTGAGATAAGTTTGTGTTAATTTTCATGCTATGCTGTGCATATTGAATTTTGTTTTTGCCTTCCAATCTGAATTGAAAAGGGGAATTGTTGTATTCCTTCTTCTTGGAATCAAAATCAAATAGAGCTAGCCCATCTGGTTTAATTTAAAATCAATTAGAAATTAGAACTATATCAAAGCGAGTATTGGACATTGAACTTCTATATTCGAACTTCTACTCCGATTGGTTCTTCCAGGCTACAACGAAAGGAGAAATCCAAGTATTTTACTTTATTATAAATTTCCTTGTTTTTGGTTTTTTTTTTTAGATTAAGCCAGAAAAATCTCAATCTAGTGGTTATCTGAGGAGAGCCAGAAAACTCAGAAGTGGGGTTTTTGAATTGTGTAAGCCCATGTAAAAGACACAATTGTGAAGGTTTTAGGTGAACTTGTGAAACCTATTTTCATAGTGAACGTTGATATCCCTTGTGTGAGGAGATTAGGAGTGGAGTAGCAATTTGTGTGGCTGTTGTTTAACAGTTGGTGTACAAACAGATGAACTAGTATAATTCTTTGTCTTGTGGTTTTGAATGTTTATATAATTTCTATCTTTTACCATTCAATGCTGTGGAATGTATGTGTGGATGTGAATGTTGTAATCTTTTACATTTCAAGCATTGTGGGAATGTTGTAATAGTTTAGAATTTCAATTCTTGTTATTTCCTTTATTCCTCTTCAGTTTGAGATATTGATACTTATACCGTTCTAGTAAGGTTGTCCTGCCAAAAACCCTTGGTTTTTATGGTGTAAGGTTGTCCTTAGAACATCATTCGTATCAGCCTCTCAATACTAGAATATTGAGGTTGCTTTACATTTCAGTACTGTGAATTGTTTAAAGTTCTATCTTTCATTTATTTATTTATAAGGCTATCTTATTCACTTAAATTTCGCAGTTAAAGTTTTAATTTGGTATAGTCCTATTCACCCCCCCTCTAAGACATATAGTTAGGCCTTTTCAGATTTAGCCTTATCTCAAGCAGATTTTGTATTCAACAACATGGTGAACTGCTCAACAAGAAAATCCCCGCTCCAGGTTATTTATGGACTAGTACCTCATCACACACTTAACTTGGTCCCTCTATGTAACGACCCGTAAATTTTCGTACGTTGGTTCGAGTACCACCTCAACCAGAAATCAATTATGATTAAATCCTTTAGAAAATTAACAAAGTTAACTAAATACTAAACTCAATTAGCCATGAAATCCGTTGGGATCGCTTTAAATACGATTTGCAAGACCCAAAACTTGCAAAACAAGTGACGCTAGGTTACCCGAAAGTTTAGAACCAAACTCATTTCCCGGCTGCTCTCAAGAATGAAACGAAACTTCGTATTAGGTCTAGATCGCACATCGGAAGTCCGATTAACACGAAGCTAAAGAACTAGGACCGCCTCACTGGACTTGACAATCATCTCAAAAATCAGGTCCATCCGATGTCCCACAGCCATTCGTTTCGATTCGGAGCGAGGGAGTGTGAAAAACACTATTCTCATCCTAATAAAAATATCAGGAATAGTGATCTGGCATCGTTCGGTTGCACATCAGTATTAAGCAACCTGACCGTCAGAATCAGACCAAATTACACCCTCGGATTAAGAAAAATTTCAGGAATATTTACATGTACTTAGAATTTCGATCGTGGCCCATGGCCGATTGAAGCCCGAAAGTGGTCCGCCATGTGCGATCTGGGAATCCGATCAAGTCAAAACGTAATCCCACGTAGATCCATAGATGGTGAGCTTAAGTCGACGTTTGGCTCAAGGAGGGCCACCAGAACCTCCTTTTGAGAAATTTTGGAAAAGTGGCGAAATGCCTATATAGCAGTCACCCTTGAACCTGAGTCTATTTTGGAAATGTTTTTGGCTATAAAAGGGGCTTAGAACAGCCCCTCTCACAGCCATACGAATTTGGGAGAAAAACCCTAGAGAGAGAAAGAAAAGAGAGAGAAAAGCTTGAAATTTGTTGCTGATCTTCCTCCTACTGCTTTAGGTTGTCGCACGGCCTACACCGCCCCGTTCTAGGTGTTTTCCCGGAGGTATCCATCCCATTTGAAGGTAAGAAACCCTAACCCTAGGTCTGATTTAAGGTAGGATCGTTGTGGGTTATGAAAAGGCTAACCGATTCCGCTCTTTAGGCTAGAAAACTCCCATATACGGAAGCTCTACTACCCTTGCTGATTCGTTGGAATTCCAAGGGCAAAGGTGAGGACTTTAAGTGTATAAGTTACGGTTTTCAATGCTTTCAATGTCAGATAATGGTAGATTCATGATCTGCATGTAATTGCACATGTATAAAGTGCCTTCCGTTTTCTGTTTCGATTAGAAGTGTAGAATTTAGAATTTCACATACTTTAGGTATTCGTATAAAATACCGTATACGTATTTTTTTGGGAAATGTGTTTGACATGTTTAATTGTCGTATGGACATTGATGTATGGATAAAATACTCATTTGGCGAAAGGGTTCGCCTAAATACATGTTTACTAATATACACCATGTATGTAGAAATACGGTATTGTAAGAAGTACCGTACACGTGTATATTTTTGCGACGTGTTTGTCATGATTAATTGTTGTATAAATATATTAAGTGCGTATAAATTAATTGCTTGGCGAAAAGAATCGCCGTATTACAAGTTCCCTTGTAAACACTATGTATGTTGAAATTGGGTATACTAGAAAATACCCTATACGTATAAAACTCTTTGATGTAATTGTCAGGGTTATTTGCTGTATGAATATGATGTATATGTATAAAATACTAGTTTGGTAAAGGGACAACCCTAGTGCACTTTCCTCTAACATACGTCATGTATGTTGAAATAGTGCATTCCAAGTGTTGGTGAAATCGCTTGTGAGTGTAAGTGCTTAAGTGTTAGAACCTTAGGTAGGTGCTGAGATGGGATTCTCAGCTACCTTAGAGTCACATATAACATCCTCCATGTGGTTATTCACTCTAACCACTCACCTATGAAATATATGTATTTGTATCCTTATTTGCATAATACTTTATAACATGCTTTTGAATATGCTTTGTAACTTGTTTATTAACATGCTTCATGATATGCTTTATAACATGATTGCTAGTGTTCTTGAATTACCATGTTATCATGCTGTATTTCACATGCTATGGTTAGGACTTGATTGAGCTTGGGACTATGTCCATAGTCCAGGCATCCAGTATCAGACTTGAAGTTGTGGTTGGGATTCGTTCCGCCACACATGATGTGTTGGCGAACCCGTGTCGTACTTCGGTTGGCGATAGTGGTTGGCCACACGAGGAGCTTCTACGCTTCATATCGCCCAACTTGTTGTGCGCTCGAGCCAGCCGAACACGTTAAGCAACCCGTGTGTCTTATGTATGTTCACCATGTTTGGTCGCTAATGTTTGAACCTAGGGTACCAAACTTACCAGTGAAAATCCCGTTAACCATGGTACCTCGATCCGCTAAGACTCATGAGCCGGGCATGGTGGTATGGGACACCGTGGTCGAGCCGTCGGCCTACGCCGGGGCTACGTGCCTCCCGTAGTGACCGGTGAGCAACTTAACTCATGAGCCGATTATGGTGGTATGGGACACTATATTCGCGGCTGTCGGCCTACATTGATAAGGTGATGGGGGAGTGGTACAACCTTTGTGCGTACAACCACAGCTGGCCCTTTGTAGTGACCGCGAGCATATTCGAAGTCGCGGTGCGCCTTAGGGTTCGCCGTGATATATAGAGTATGAACTAGGCTGTTTACGTATAGTGATGAATCGTTTAAGGGGTGATGGGGGAGTGGTGCAACCTTTGTGCGTAATGCCCACTGACGGCCTCTGCAGTGACCTAGAAAATACACCATCGTCGATATTAACTAGGGTCGACGACCCTAGAATGGATCATGTTTGGGAATGATCTGAGGAGGTACCTTAGTTTCCCAATCCTCTTTGTTTGAAATGGATTAATTAAAAACTCGGTAATCATGCTCATCATGCATCGCATGTGACCTGGAAGATGTGGGGCATTGTGGGATGTAAGCATGCCGCGAACGTGAGATGGCGTCGCATGAGGGAGTATGTCGGTGAGGGCATCCATCATACCTGCATTCATACTTGCATTAATCGAGTAACTAGGAGTGTTTGATTCTTGCTTTATCATTCTTGCTTGGTCGTATATTGATAACATGATAACTTATGCCTTATTGTTCCACTGAGTTAGCTACTCACTCCCACGTTACAGGACGGTGTTGCGCACACCAACCAGACTCTGTCTCAGGTTTAGGCGATCCTACTACTCTAGAGGCAGAGCCTGATTATGACGAGGACCAGGAAGAGTTCTCATATATATAGTTCTCTGGTGGCTTCGACTAGGTTGCCAGGATCGACGGGTTCTACAGGGATTGTACCTAGTTTATTTTTGACTTTTTGATTATAAACAGAAATGTATATGGACTCAGATGGATTCATACTCTGGAGAATGAAACGTTTATTTTGTTTCTTTACATACATATATATACAGTTCAGTCTTCTGCTTGCTTTTATATAATTGATCTGGAGTATGAATTACTGTTTTGGTATAATCTCATTCATGTTTATTGCTCTAACACAGACAACATTCAAACATCATTAAATATGTTGCATAAGTGATGTGTTGGAACTCGGGAGTTGAGTTACACTCGACCCTCGATTTTCAGGGCGTTACACTCTACCCAAACTCTCAAGCATGAGCATTACATCAGAACATATGGCATATAGGATCATGGGCATTCATGTGGAGGTACAGATCAAGCTACATGCCTTGAACGAAAAGTATAAGGAGCAAACGGACAAGCATCAGCGACAAAAAGTGTTCGAGGTGGGCGATCGAGTAATGGTCCATCTACGCAAAGAAATATTTCCGACTGAAATGTACAACAAGTTAAAAAATAAAAAGATTGAACCGTTACCAATCATCTGAAAGATTAATGACAACGCTTACGTTGTTGATCTTCCAGATGACACGACGATCTCACGGACTTTCAACGTCACGGACCTGACCGAGTATCATAACCTAGAGCAAGACGAGAACTCAAGGACAAATTTTTTTGAAGTGGAGGAGCTGATGTAGATAGGGCCGCGGCCAGTTATATTGTCACCCCCTAAACTCGGAAATCGAGCTCACAAAATTCTCAATCGCCAAATCTAGTGCCGACAGCCTCCGTAGTACCCCATTCTCGGCTCCCAGTGTCCATACACCAGATTCCGATCCTGAAATCCTACAAGGAGGATTCCAATGTACATTTAACTCGTAATAAGCATAACCACAAGTTTACCCAAATCGCAAAGGCAACATCTTCATCAGATATCCACTAATATAAACATTTGAATACAGTGCTGAAAGGGAAATACATATATAGAAATCAAAGCTTCATAAGTCAGCTGCACTCTTCAAGCTCGACGCTGTTGCAACCTAATGTCACCTGCATGCATCTATCATGCATAAGCTTATAGAAAGCTTAGAGGGTGGTGTAAGTGTGTGTACAAGGTAAGTGTCAAGTATTCAATACAATGCCATAATCATACAATATCAGAATTACTGGCAAGACCATGAATCATATGATATCAGAGTAAGCGGAAGTACTGACAAGTCCATGAGTCATACAATATCAGAGTACGCAATACATATCAGCTATGCAAATGAGGAGTCATAGAGAGCCAAATATTAGATGTCGAGGATAGAATGCAATATATAAATCCTGTTAAGTCCGTCTAGACCATATAAGTGCAGAAACATAGTAATCCAAAAATGCCTGCGAATGTAATGCAATATCCGATGTGAATGAAATGGCTAAGCTGAAGTGTGAGGTTGGGATGATAGTACGTAGTATTGTAGACAATGGGGCCCATTACAAGGGACTTCTATCCAAACTAGCCTCATACCTAAATTTGGATAACCAAACTCAATGTGGTAGACTCCTGATCTCAGGTTAGTCACGTGCCTAATCAAAGTCTTGGCCATTGTAAAGGTACACATATCAAATTAGTTGCGCACCACCAGCCCGAGTGGATAATGAATGAATAAATAAATTAGTAAGATGCTGAGTATACAACTCCTGCTCAATAAGTCCACATATCATCATCGTACATTAATGGGATAATCATCGGGGTCTACTACACTCTACATACAATCGCCGTCCACTGGATGCACAACCATGCAAGTGGAAGAGACCTCACTATCCACTTGGCTAGTAGTCAGCCAATATCTACCCGGCACGTCGATAATGGATCCAATTACGAGCTAGTCAAACTCGGCCTAGCTATGCCCACTACCCTCAAGCGGGTTAGGTCATAACCCCTTCCCAATCGACCACGATAAGTGGGAGACACAGCCTATTGGTATTCGGCACTCGGGCGCTCATGTATCCACTCAGTCTAGACGTTGGGGCGTCTCCTGGCCATGGAGGTTTATGGATTTTCACCCAGGGACATATATGGCTCCCCAATGCTAATAAAAGATTTTCGGTGTCCCATCTGACCATCCATAACATGCCTGTGGAGGCTACGACCCTTATGTCGCTAGGGCGTATAGCAATCACAACACACAATGCAAGATACATGAGTCATACAATCCAGTCATGCATCAATCCTGTGCATACAATGCGCTCAAGTGAGATAATCTCCGCCTATCAGGGAGTCTCATAACAACCTGCCCAATGACATGCAACGGTTAATCACATCTCATAACAAACATGCAGATGATGCGTATGGGTATGTATCATGATACTATGTTGTCACATACTCATAATCGGTATCGCTAACTAGCATCGATAATTGACTTAACAAATGGCCTAAGGGAAGGTCACAACAAGGACATTTAACCATCATTGCCTATCAATGTGGACATTTAACCAACATTGCTCCCGAGTAGCCCATATAGAGCTAAACATATAGTGGGCCCATAGCCTCACACAATGGCCCAATATACATTACCATGGGCCTCTCTCAAGGGCCTAATACACATCATGATAGGCCTCGCTTTTGGGCTACATATGCATCACATTAGGCCTCACTCATTGACCTCATGTACATCACAATGGGCCGCAATACATGGGCCCCATATATGTCAAATGGGCCGCAATATATGGGCTGGAAAATACATCTCATTGGGCCGTACCAAATGGGCCTGAAATACATCACGATGGGCCTTACCAAATGGACCGGAAATACATCATAATGGGCCTTACCAAATGGGCCAGAAATACATCACAATAGGCCTCATCATATGGGCCGGAAATACATCACAATGGGCCTCTCTTCGGGCCTAATACACGTCACATCAAGGTGGGACCCATACACTATATTATATCTACACCATTCATCTATGTTTTAGAGATCATTTTAGAGCATTACCCAATCATATCAAAAGATCATCGAGACCGCACTCCAAATAGTGGCAGAGATGATGATGAGAAGGTCATCTGGACCATACCACAAATAATAGTGGAGATAATGATTTTCACCGTTTAAATTTATAGGGCCCACCACTTTATTTTCCATCTAACCTAATCATAAGGTCACAAAGACTTGGATTAAGAGGAAAAATAAATTTCATATTGATCTAAACTTTCGTGACCCCAAAAAGGGTTTCAATGGTGGGCGTTCACTCAACACTATTTTTTGCAGTGTGGTCCACCTGACCATCAGATCTGCTTCATTTTTAGTCTCAAGCCTTAAAACGAGCTTGTCAATTGGATGGATGGTTTGGATGGAACACATACATCATGGGAGGGCCCACTATCCCATCTAGATGGTGTGAATAAAACATATTCATTATAGTAGTACCCACATGGCACCGTCCAGACGGACGGTGCTGATATAGAGTACATATTTCAAGGTGGGCCCACCCCACACATGTAGCATGTGTGGGTGGGTCCCACATCCAGAAATAGCTGGACGGTTGGATGGAACACATACAATATGGTGGGTCCCCACCTTGGATGGATGGTGTGGATGAAATCCACACATCTGGTGGATCTCGTCCAACCACACATCAGGTGGGTCCCGCATGGGGCCTACCATATACATATATAATATAATAATAATAATAATAATAATAATAATATTATTATTATTATTATTATTATATATTTTAAAGGAGGATCCAGATCTATCATCCAGACCCTCTGGACGTGCTGGAAAGATGGTGTGGATTTAAAATAGATACATCAAGGTGGGTCCCACCTCCACACATGCAACACGTGTGGAGTGGGTCCCACATCTAGGTTGGATGGTTAAGGTATAACACATACTCCATGGTCAGGGCCCACAAAGCTTGCTGACGATGGTACAGCAGCAAGTTGCTGGCCGTCCAGCAAGTGGACTGCTCGGATCTGAAATAAGAGGTGGGTCCACACGCGTGGGACCCACCAATGAATAAGCTGATATTTGTGTCGTCTATTCAACTGGGGGGCCTGTCCAGACGGACGGGCAGCAATCCCGTCCGCTGGACAGTCCAGCAAGGTGGGTCACGGGTTTAGATGGCATGGATATGAAACATCATGATGGGCCATACACACACACACACACACACACACACACCAGGTGGGCCACACACCTCATCATCAACATAAAAATGAAAGAAAGAGAGAGAAGGAGAGATGAAGAAACGTGTGAAGGGGAGGGACCCCGCCACTATGGGCCCTCCCTATATAATGCATACATCAAGATGGGTCCCACCATATGTGGGCCCTCAAATCATCAAAATTGAGATGATGAACACCCACCTTTAATCTCCTCTTCATTTTTCCACCAACGCGTTCTAGAACTCCAATGATTCAAAGGTCGAGATGATCTTTGGAGGGTGGGATTAGGTAGTAGGAAGGTGGGCCACACTAGCTTTTCCTCTTCTCCCGTGGAATGCTTAGATGTTGGGTTGCTTAGGAGAAGGAGAGAGATGAGAGAGAGAGGTTGTAAGAGAGAGAGAGAGAGATGGGTGAGTGATGGGTGTACTTGATAGGTAAGAGTTGTAAGAGAGAGAATTGACTTTGGGGATGGTATTGTACTTGACGTTTGATGTGTGATGTGTACTTGATTGATGAGATATATTCTTTTGGGATTGCAACGCGCGGCATTTTCCTCGAACTGAACGCGGGCTCACATCTCCTAGCCCGAGTATCATCTTGGCACACGAGACGCGACATCAGAACCGTGGTGACGGCGCGGTCACTAGGGTACAAGTCTTGGGTTGAGCCAACTCTGGAATACAAGATACGACTTAAGCTTGCGCGCAACTGCTATCTGTGCATCGTGGGTCACCGAAATTTGACCGGGAGGACCGCGGAAGCCTACGAAATGGTACGGTCTAGAATACGGGCATTACATACATGGCCAAGATGGATCAAAAGAGGCCCCATCGATGACACAAGTGATCCAGACCGTCGAACCTTAAACCAGGCGTATCTCACAATCCGAAATGAATTATTGGATGTAAGATATATGATTTTGGGATAAAACGAGCTACTTTAGCCACCCAATCTGGCTATGCCTAGTTACGCAAGCAGAATTTGTGAATACCGCCAGATCGACGGTCGTTTCCCTATTTGAATTCCATTTTTACTATAAATAGTAAGTTTTAGTTTCATTATAACTCTTCATCCATTGGGCGTTAGGAGTTGTGCCCAATGTGAAAAGTGCTTAGAAAAATTAGGAGAACAGCTTAGTGAAGCCAAATAGGACACTTACTATTTTGGCCGAAAACCTTACACACTAGTAGACATCACAACCGTTTATAGTAAGTTGCGAATTCTAGGAGTTTTAGTTGTTGTTTAATTCTGATTTCTCTCCCATTGCTTGGTATTTGGGTTGTGAACTCGTTTTTTTTTTTTTTTCATTCATTAGTCAATTTCGAATTTATTAGAATTTATTCCTATTTTCTTGTTTTCTTTCCTCATGGGTTCGAGAAGTCTTTGTGAGGAGTTCAGAGAAGTTCCGTGGATTCGGAATAGTTATCCTCCTGAGGAAGATGGTGCTCAACCTCATGTCCTTCCCTGCGTCAAGAATCTTCTGCAAAACTCCACTACTTATCTAGTATCAACCTTGATAAGTAGATTACTACATAATGATGGTCATCAATTACGACAACAAAGTATCCAAAGCTAAGATTAGAAGGGTGTGTTTAGCTGCACCAAATGTCATGATATGGTGCCCCATACCAATTGTTCCTTGTGGTGTGGCCAACTGGATATTAGATAGGCTTGTTTTTTTGACATAATGAGAACATGAGGGGCATGATGGATGGATTGGATGTCATGCCTGTATCACAATGTGCTTGATGAACAGATTGGATGCCATACATACATCACACTTTGCCCCCACACATTGCACTATTTGTCAAGCTTAACCTACAAAGCTTTGCAGTGGACCAGCCTCATTATTATTTAGGCTTCATTTGGTGGCAATAATTGGACAGTTAGGCTTTTCTCTTCAATCAGGTTAATGTTTAGGATATGATTGGTCCATGATGCCCCATGATTTGGATGGTCTGGATTGACATAGATGCATGGCGAATGGATGAAAACAGCCCTTAATTGCTCATCCTTCATTTTGTTTTGTTTTTTTTTTTTTTTTTAAAAGGCCACGATAATTGTATAAAAGGAAAGGAAACAAAAAAAAAAAAAGCAATTACAGAAATAGAATAGAAAGGCCGCTGAGAAAGCAGACCCAACTAAACTCTAAGAAAAAGGAAATCAAAGCCCTTAAGGCAGTCTACATGAGCAACCCATTCTATTATTAGATGCTTCACCTTACTAGTTTCAGACTCGGCAGAATTTGATACATGCCTAAAGCATCTCCCATTTCTTTCTTCCCAAACGGACCACCAAACTGCAAGAATAGTCATTCTCCATAATCAAGTCTTCTGTTTGCCTAACCTGACCCCATGTCACGCTTTTAGCAGTTGACCCGCTGAATCAGGGAGGCACTAGTTAATTCTGAACCGAGTTAAGAATTCTGACCAAATACGGTTGATAAAAGGACAGTGTACAAGAAGATGATCAACCGATTCTTCATCCAACATGCAACAAAGACAGACGTTAACTATAATCATCCCCCTTTTTCTATGATTATCAACCGTGAGAATCTTCTTCTTACCAACCATCCAAAAGAAACAATCTTAGGAGAGAGAATATTTCCAAATGTGGTTAGCATCTCATATATAGACAAGTGGGTTAATTCCCCTCAGAGTATATTGAACTAATTGAATGCCTCCAAAAAATCACAACAAGAAAAATAGGCATTACCGGCGGCCAAAACCGCCCCTAAAAGTCCTAAAAACCGCTGGTATAAGAATTACCAACGGTCGGACACGTGCCACTAAAGGGGGGTGTCGCTGTATTTTTTATCGGCGGTCGCCCCTTTTACCAGCATTTTTTATGGCTGCCGCCAAAGGTAGAATTTTAGCGGCGCTTTTTTTTTTTATACCGGCGCTTCTGCTTACTGCTGCTAAAATCTTTAAACGTAAAAGTTATTTAGAAACACCGGTAAAAACTATAAAAATGCCGCTAAAAGAGATGAGGGGTAAATTTTGTAACAAACGCCGCTAAAAGCTATAACAAGCACTAATAAGAAATTAAAAAATTTCGAAAATCATTTATAGTGTAAAAGAAACAATTGAAAATTCTGCTAAGCAGAATCTTTTAAATCAAAAGACCTTTATGGGCTTAAATTCCCATTCAAACACAACCTGTAAATCATTTGCAACTAGTCTCATTTACAGGGAGTCTAAGAATGAAAGGTTACATAATGGACATAAAATTTATAGATTGAGACATAAGGAAAAGCAGGAGGAAAAAAAAAAAAGGCAACGGATTTCAGCGATTCCCGAGACGAGACTTCTCAAATGCACCCCAAGAACCAGAACTCATGCTATATAGAGAAACTTTATCAGCAGCACCCTGCCATGCATAGAGGTCAGCTAATAAAATAATATGTACACTCATAATCTGAGTTACACTATCTAAAATTAAATTTTCAGTCGTAAATATTTTCTGCAAAAACAACCATACTGAATGAAGTCCATATCCATCCCCATATGAAGTCGTAAAGCCCCCCTCTGGGCTTACCACGTTTCACCCCAAATGAAACACCTTCAGTTACCAATGCAGAGACAAAAGTTTACAAAACAAAATAAAATAACCAAAAAATAAATTTGATATAAATAAAAGGAGCCAATAAATACTTGTAACTAGCAGATGGAGGAGAATAGCTATGGAATTTTTTATATATAAATGTGGACAAATTTTTCTTCCATTTTTCTTCAAGGATAAAACTGCATCATAAGCATCATAGCATGCAACTCAATATGAGCCTTTTTGCAAAAGCATTAACTAACATGTAACTATCAATGATTAAGTATGCCTATCAATGTACTGAATTTCGAGGTAGGGCCTTTGGTCGTTGAAAGATCGAGAGAGAGAGAGAGAGAGAGAGAGAGAGAGAGAGAGAGAGAGAGAGAGAGAGAGAGAGAGAGAGAGAGAGATTTCTCAATGTACTAAATTTCTTAGGAAAATCCATTACGATAGATGAAAAAAAAAATGGTTCTTAGCTAATCAAATGATCAGCTGACACCATCAAGGGTTGGTCCAATTATTAGATTACAAGGTCAGGCTCAAGCCTGTCCATTTTGGCTGGTCACAGACCCAGGTTGGTCTTGGATTGACCTTGGCTCAATCTAAATCTAATCATGGAGAAAATAGTAGTAAGTTCCTTCTGTGTTGGGTTGAAGTGTTGAGAAAGATGTTACAACTTACAAGTGGGGCCAGCAGTTGTGAGACACAAACTTTTATTTGATAAGCTCTGCCATAGATGAAAGATGCTCCAAAAACCTTGCAGAATGAAACTTCTAATCTGACGGTCAATGTCCTACAAAAGACAGGAAAAGAATATAAATATCACTTGTCTAAGAAAAAAGATGGCCAAAGATTTGATGGGAAGGAACTTCTTATTAGATTTGGTTGGGTCATAACAAAAAGAGAACTCATAAAATTGTAAAAATATGACAAGCACAATCCAAATTTAAGATTGGGATGTGAAATTACTAATCTCATCTGATATGGTTTTCAAAGCATGGATTGACTGAAAGCAAATCCAAACGTACTGGCTGCTAGCTAGAAGAGTTTCCTATTGATGATAAAAATTACATTACTGCAGTTAAGAGTTGCACGTTGTAAAGGAAAACATCATATACAAGGACCAAACAAATCAATACCATATTAAGTAAACATGAAACAGATGTTTGCTAAGCCTACACGCATATGGAGCTTTCCCCGTCCACATATAGCCGCACATGCCAATATGGAAGATGTGTATGAGGTCCTAGCGTTCCATAATTACATTGGATGAAATTGATTGGATGTTCTTGCACAAAAATCAGGCAATTTTGGTGCTCAGGTTGGAGACAATATACAAAAGAAATGGATGGCTGATACAAGTTTATTCCTAGACACTGAGGTAGACTGAGTGAATACGGGTTCATCCATAGACACCCTGATCCATAGCTCAAGTGGTAGACTGAGTGAAAGAAAACTCGTTTCAACACTGAGATCTTGGTATGATTCCCTAGTGGGGGTGGCTAACAGTGATGTGTGATCTGACAGTAGGGTGTACTAACAAGCTTTGGTATGCATGATGTAGAACATGTATTATACATTGTTCTATCTAAAGGATTACAAAGTACTATTTCGATTTTCAGTTTGTACAAGTGAGCCCATTGGTCAGTGACCCAAAATGTCACTAGCAAGATTTGGTATAACAGACAAATTACCAACAAACAAAAAGGACAAAAGAAATTTGGACCATGCACGTGTGCCAACTCTACACATGTGGATGACCATGGATGCAGGTCCAAGAGTAGCATTCCTTCAGATAAAGTTATCTAACACCCCTAGTGAAGTACTCCCAAGTACAAAACCTACTACAAGCACATGCATACACTCACAAAGGTAAAGGATTTATAGAACTTCACCTGATCCACATCAAGAGATTTGTCAAAACGCCGTACAAATAAATAAATTATTGCTTTGTATCTGTTCTTACGCTAACGCTTCTAGGTCTCTATAAGTAGACAATGGCTTAAACTTCACTGATGATTCCTTGTTTCCTCCTGCTTCCCTGTTAGTTTCAGCCTGCATTTTCAAAACAATAGGTATATGATGCATCTAATATCCAGTATACTTCTAACCAGTTGGAGTATCCAGCTTTGTGTGATGCCTAGAACTAAAAAGAAATAGGGAAAAAGAGAGAAAAAGAAAGAGAAGGAAAAGAAAAGATTCACACAACCTGCATGTATTCAATAACATGAAACCCACATAACAAAAACCCTAATCATCAAACACCATTTCCATTTCATGTCAAACAAACGTGGGTGGTTACACTTCTACATATGTTTGTAGGAGGCAGGGTATATAACTGAAGGTGGTGGTTGTATAACCATCGGATGTGATCCCTGAGATGCAAAGACTTACATTTAATAAAAAAACATGTAAAGGCTCTTTTACAATTAGAAGGAAAAAAAAATACATTGCACATAAACAAAGACACAGAAATTTAAAATACAAAGCACTAAATATAGATCAATCCCTATGGGCTAGCTTTGAGGACTTTTTACTGGGTCATGTCTATACTAATGCCTATGGGTGATATGAGATTTATATGGACTACTCGATGCATGATTGACTGGAACTCGAATTGCAATTTTTTTTTCATCAAACTTAGGACCAAAATAACTTGAAATTCCTATTTTAGTTTAAGCAATGTCTCCATTTTATTTTTACACATGCTTGGTATGTGCAAGTGCTAATGGGCTGGCCGTGCTGCTCATGGGCACATTAACTATCATATAAGTTGGTCATGGACAATGCTTTGGATATTTTTATGAACATGGACCAAGCTTGGGCTAGCTTTGAGGACTTTTTACTGGAATTTAGCATATGAAGCCTGGTCCCTTGACAGCCTATCCAATAGATCACCACTAGGCCATTCCTTATAGCCCATAGTTCTAACTATATGAATGCAAGTGGAAACACCAACCCACCATGATGGATGGGTGGGAGCTGTAGGTCTGCAGTTTTCTTTCTAGCAATGGCAATGTGATAATTTGTATAGTTTGTGATGTAATTTACCATTATTTTCTAATGTTACCATAAATGCATGACAATAGCTCTGAAAGACAATAGACACATGATGCTATGAATGCCTGTCTGTGGAGCATTTAGATCTCAAAGAGGGGGTCAAATAGTAATGATTTGTCCAATATTCATATCCCATACCAGGTCAAACCATGTATTCCTGAAACGCATTACAAATAATCCAATCCAATGTTGAGTCAATGGTAAAGCACACTTTGAGATATATTCATTAGAAATTTTGAAAGAGGATAAAAGATCTTAAAGAAGAAACAAGAATCCATTTTTAAATTAGATTTGCTAGAGAGGCCAGCAAGCCTTTTTGAAAATGGAGGCTTGCTCACCTCTAGCGTCTCATTCTTACACATGGTCATGCTTATGTTCAATTTAAACCATTAATCTGGTGGCCCACCTAACTCAAAAATCACATTAAAGAAATTATCTTAATCATTGTACTAGTGGCATATGAATGGACTCTTGAGAAAATTTTGAGAAAAGATTAGCATTTGTCATATTTCAGTGGGTGAAAATTACAATGGTCAAATGGCTATAATTGCCAAATCACCATCAATTTCTGCTATGACTTGTTTAAATGGTGGGCCATCAGATCAATTGTTCCAATTTAAATAGAAATCCAGCACGTGTGGTGGAGATGCTGGAGATATACTGGTCGTGAACATCTCCAGCAAACCTCTTTTAAAATTTGTAACATGGGAAGATTGCAAAATGGACATACCTGGAAGACTCTGCAATACTATCCATGCTACTATGCAGCTGTAGGTCATGTTCATTCCTCTCACGCCGCCGAATATATTTGTTACAAAGATCACAATAATTAGTCTGATTCCCACACACGTCCTGAAATTACAAAGCAATAGAGAATTACTTGAGAGAATAATAGCAAATTATCCCATCGAAGAATTATGCTTAAGCGAAGAATTGTCAACATTTACCACCTGATGCATACAGAGATCAACAGCAGGCAGCAGGAACTCACAATATTCTCATGTAACAATCCTTTGGGGGCAGGTTTCACCTTTATGTAGACCCAAAAGTTCACGCTGTATGGTCTCACTGCAAAGTGAACAAGCTACCTGCCCTTGTAACAATTCAATTACCCACATCATATAAAAACATATCCATCTTTGGTATCACTACCAAAACCAAATCTCATCAATGTGCATGGTGAGTTGATATGGAATCATACATCAGCATATAACTTTGAGGATTTTTCTTTTAAGGTAACTATTTTATTGATAAAGGCATAAATGAGATATCTACACCACAATTACAACCTCAAAAAGAAAAAACCAAAGAGGCTAAAGCACAATTAGCAAGGGAATTAATAGACAACCCAACACATTACATCCAATCTTGCCCTTCTAAAACCCACATCTAGCAACTTGCACATGTTACAAAAGCATCAATATTTTCTTCTTCTTCTTCTTCTTCTTCTTCATAGATGGCCAATGGATTCTGCATCCCACAAACAGATAATGCAAACATTGGAAATAATCCCGTGCCTTTTCTATAGGTTGTCCATCATGAGGACCACACTCCTTCCAACCAGCCAGGTGAAAGCCATCACCTTAGGGAGCCCTCCATAAGAGTAAATGAACTCAATTGGGACTCCCAATGACCTCTCCCCAGGAGTGAATAACTTTATAGAAGGATCTAACTGAAAGCCTCCCAAATCGCTCCCACTTCCACACCTGTGACTCCCTAACAGAGATGGAAGAGGAGCAGCTCCGCAAAGTTGGAAGGGTCCTCGAGCTTGTATAAGCAGGGAACATGGTTTGGAATTGAAAACAACAATCTCATAGGCCTCACTGTGCATAGACCAATCAAAAAAAAAAAAAAAAAAAAAAGACAATCTCCATGACGGGGCAATCTTAAACCTTCGATTGGCAGACTGATAATTAGTAATTAAGAGAAAAACCGCAAGATCCAAATTCAATGTGAAGAAGTGCAAGGATTGGATGGCTAAGACCTTTTAAACTGGGAGCTTTTTGGGGCATTAACTATCAACGATAGTGCGCTCGAATCAGCAGTCTAGATTACTGGACCATGGACCCCACTTGTATACAAGGCCTCAGGATCTATACACATCCTTGGGTCAAGGATCATCTAGTTCTTATATAATTCTACACATAGAAACTTAAGGCATCATACTTCCATCAAGCTGTGGATACTTACTCTTCCCTAACACCAATCATCTCTAAAAAATAAAAATAAAATAAAATCTCTACAGAAGATCAGGTTTTGATTGATTAAAGACTAGCATAATATAAGAAAAATAAAAACCAATATTGTTAATATAAAGATGCAAACCACGACACAAAAGTAGCGACTTCTCCGTGAATTCAATATGCAATTGTAGAACAATGCAGCACGTCTATACTCTGCAATCATATAATGTGATGTATGCAAAGCAAAATTAGCAAGTCAAGGTTTCTCCACCTCTCCACAGCTAATTCTGGTGAATACATGGTAGCAGCTTCACCACACAGATAGTAACAGAAGCACATTAGTCAATGACTTGCAGTTTATATGAACAGAAGACATCTAAAGAGAACTGTCTGCCTAAGGCAACAGCATCACAGCTTGTGGTGCCATACAGTCTTTCTCACTAGCATGCCACTTGGGTAGGACATTACTATCATGACAATGGAAGGCATCACACTGAAGGTCACTTCTTAGAAATCAGGCTGATCCAATCACATGGTGGACCACACCTGTATGTCAAGTCAGGCCATCGGATGTCCATTAATTCCAAAGGTGTGACCCATCTGATGAGCAGACAGGCCTAAACTTTTTCCCAAGTGATCTTCATAGTGGAACTGGAGCCCAATATTTTCATGCTACAGTTGTCCCTCTAGTAACATGTTGGCAGGGAAGATGGTACAGCACCACATGTGGTGCTGTTGCCTTCTAGTGATCAGTAATGTGTACATTCATTATTCATTTGCACAAGTATTCTGTACTAAAAAAAAAAAAAAAAAAAAAAAAGTAAAGGCAAACATACATATGCACAAGCATAAGTACAAAATAACCAACAACAATGCCCAACGAGTATGACAAACTGATGATGAGATATATGCTCCTTTTCCTAAGGTACCACAATAGAATCAAGGTTGCAAAAATGTGTAATCTCATCTATATCATCCAAGCTTAAAAATCAAATTCATCATATGATTGAACTGACACAGTAGCACTATGGGATGCCAGCACTCATCTTGAAAGTACATCCGAAAACTAAAACAATAAATATTAGGGACATTTCCCAATCCCTGGAGGTCAAAATGTGCAAATTGTCGAGAACTCTGAAAACTCGAGATTTTGTGGTAAAAAATACAAGCTCGAAGTTACAGCCGATATGCTTGTCTCACATGATATCTCTCTCATCCTCATCATTGCCAACCAGTTACTACTGACAGAACCAAGTTGACACATGTTGCAGTTGGTTTTTCCTACTTTCTTATAACTAAATATTGTTGGTTATATAAATTAATAAATAAATAAAAATAGTAGATTCTTTGTACTGGAAATTTTTATTTTTTATTTTTGAAAGATAAGTGACTTTATTAAAGGGCAGAAAATCTGCCGAAAGGAGCAAAAACTTCTTTGTACTAGAATTAGTGCTCAACACTTTACAATTCTAAAAAAAATAAAATAAAATAAAATAAAATTGTCTTGCAATAAAACAAGGCTCACGTTTACCTATGAAGATGAATCCATGTAGAAGCATAGCACATACCATATTCTCATTATGCAAGTGTAACATTTCCTTGTAAATGGGGCCAAACCCACCCACTCCAAGCTTATTTGTGGCAGAGAAGTTATCCATGGCTGCAGCTATAGAATTAAAATCAAGAAACAGTAGCTCTGAGATACTCTTGCCGCTTTGAAGTGTGTCACATCCCTTGTATTGAGTTTCAACACCGATTGAACTGTCCATGGGAACGCCTTGTTTGTTTCTCTCCTCCCTAGTAATGACCAATATCAAACATTATTCCTGTACCGAAGACTTTCTGTAGACATGAACATAGTCATAGCTATTTGTTGAGGGCATCTCAATCTCCATCCCCTGCCTAAAAAGTTGGTTGGACACATAATCCGTGAATCAGGTGAAACCCAATGCATGTCAATCTCCATCCCCTGGCTACTATGTATTCAACAAGATGGAAGTTTCTTCGTTGAAGCATTTCTTCAAACATGTAGGAGGCCATGGACAGCAGCGAATATGGCAGCCACTGCCATGGTTGCTGCCCAATTTCTGGCCATTAAAAAGAGGAAATGAGAGAGAAAGAGAGAGTACCTTTGACTTCGTGCTCTGATTTCTTCTAATCTCGCCAGCAATTGGAGGGAGATCGATCAAATGGCTGCTTCGAAGAGAACGAACTGCGGGAGACGTCAATAGAGAGGGAGGGAAATCAGGGAGATCGAGAGAGTACGAGGGAGAGAGATCGAGGAAGGCAAAGGGACAAGCAAGATGGGAGAGAGATTGAGTAAGGGAGAGGGAGAGGCGCACGGGAGGAGGGAGAGAGACTTTCTGTGGTCATTTCGAAAAGCTTGTCTTCTTTTTTTCCACTGTTTTTTGAATGGTGGGGACTGGAGACTCATGTGGCACCTTCCTCAAACCAGACCACTCACATTATTGATGGAGCACAGCCCAAAATCACATTGATCAGATTCTCAGAACCGTCAGATATTGGCTTGAATTTGGATCACTGGCCATCTTTTTACTAGCCCTCCATCTTAATGACACCATTCTGATGGTTAGAATCGTGCAATTAATATGTTTTCAGGGTATGCACCATCTTCAATGGGCCAAGAATGCGGCAGGTCTGGATTGACGTACAATTACGACATGTTTTCACTACCATTTGAGAAATGGTGAAAAACACATATGCATACCAGTCTAGCCCTTTTTGGAGAGATGAGTGGATCGTAACACATTACCATGTCACGTTCTCAGAATGTGGAACAAGGTTTGATATATTGTTCGATACGGCTGTATCAGCTCAAAACAGCTTGATACAGGGCGACACAACCCTATATCGGTGGTGAATGATTTGATAGGCAAGAATCGGTTTGCAAACCCTGATGTAAAAATGAAAACGAAAGACCTGGATGAGCTCATAGCTCAATGGTAGACAGTGTTTCAACATCGGGGGTCTTGGGTTCTAGCACAGCTTTTACCTATAGAAAAAGGTGGACTTTTTTTTTTTTTCAGATTTTTTGTGGTTACCTGTCAGGAAAATTGGAAATTTGCACTGGTATTGTTTTTGTTTTCGTTAATTTTGGCAGAATGAATTAATGAAAGCAGCTCTGTCATGACTTGCTGCTATAAAGATAAGGTGAGTAGAGGCGGTTTACCTGTAGGTGCATTTCTGTTTGAAGTAAAAATTCAGGGTATTCGACTACCCATCAATAGAAATGATCCAAATGTATTAACGGTGAGTTCTGACGAGTTCCCACCTGGTAAAGCTTGGCATCTAATAACTTTCTACCTCTATATACCATCACCAAATTTTAGATGGAAGGAATTCTCCACCACCATTTATCAATTTTCTTTGTACTGTGTGAGTTTTGATTAAATTAGACCAGCACTGCTGCACTCATTTCACTTATCATACCATTACATCTATTTTCATCTCATTGCTACTTTCGTACGAGGGGAATGATCTGGTGTAAAGTATCCATTTTGGAGATTTGATAGGGTAGTCTTATCATGATCCGGTTGCAATCATATGGTACTTAGAAGTGGTTCCTGCTTGCTTTGATATTCTAGGAGGTGATAGATCAAGTTAATCCCACTTCACTACCTGATCTTGTTTAAACAGCAGCAGTAGATACCTCAACAGCCAACAGAGTCACCCTTAGCAAACCTATGTTGTAGTTCTTGTACACCAAATCATTTCACTTCTCATAGCAGAATAAATTATGATTGGGTAATTAATGGGCAAGTTTTCTTAATGCAGGGAAAGCCACATGACTTGGGTGCTGCAGCCGGTGCACTGGATTAAAAACAGATCTAGTTGAAATTGAGAGACTAGAAGAGCGCGCTGCTAATTTAAAGAAGGTACTATATAATGCATCTAGAAAATTTAATCCAGTGAAAGAGATTTCTATGTTTTTGAGTCTTTTGACTATGTTTTTTAGACTCGGCAACTCGGATTGACTCGTTCAGTCTTGAGTCGAGTCGCAGTGTATCGGCCCGAACCACTTGAGGCAGGGTGACTTGGGGGGTGCACTTGCGGTACGAAACCAGATTGGGTAATACCAAATCCAAGTCGACTCAGACGAATCATATCAGACTCAGAAGCATCCAGCAGGCTTTCTCCTTGATTTAGCTATAGCCAATGGTACAGCCTAGCAATGTTTTTTATGCTGAAATATTAAAAAAGGATAAAGTGATGATATAGATTGGCATTACTGCTGCTAAAACAGCCAATTTGTTGAGCAGGTTAGCTACTCAAGTTTTGCAATTGACTTTGTTTATATGGTCTACTTTTTTTTTAGGGATGGTTCTGGTAGCTTTTTTCCTTTTCCTCTTTGCCCTTTGTCATTGTTGCAGTTCATTTTTCTGGTACCTAATGATGTCCTTGTTATGAATGAGAAGCAACCTTTGCAGTTGATTTGAATGGTTAATCTCCGTGGTGGGTGGAAGTAAGAAACAGATGGTGGGCTTGTGGATTTGTGCACGTCTAGGTGCATATGCTCCAACCCATCCTCATTGTTAGCCCTACGTTGTTTCCTGCTAAAATAACATATGTGGTTGTTGTTGTTGTTGTTGTTTTTTCAATCAGTGCTGGATATCTGATCCATTTATATCATATTTGAACGCAGGAACTTGCAAATAAGAATAAATATCTCAAGCTTCTCATAGACTAGCTTCGTGATCTTATTACAGACATACCCACGTGGCAGAGGCCTTGTTTCGTCTGAAGGTACAGATTGGAGTGTTGTGCAGCACGCCAACAATGCAGTGAGCCTAGATCCAATCTCAGGCCTCACCCATAAACGATAAACAAAAAGAAATATAAACTAGAAACAGATCAAAGCAATCCAAAACAAACTACAAGACAAGATATACATGGAAAAACCCCAATCTAGGGTATATATATATATATAAACCACGGATGCAAACTTCCACTATGAAGAACAAAGATTACAAGGCAATATACTAACCTCTCCCTTGGAAGTACAGAGAAAATCCTCTACCCACACCTTATAAATATTTCCCAATAGCCACCTTAACCCTAGAAAAGCCCTAGGGACTCCTACTTATAGTTTAGGCAACTTTCCTTTCGCACCCTTGCGAAAGGTGACACCAAAATCTGTAGTCCGTATCAAATTCGAAAACCAATTTGCGTAACATCGCCTGGTTGAGCAAACTGTACGAACGGTCAAGGGGACCCCACGACCGGTCGAGCATAAGCCTCGACCGGTCGAGCACCTCGGAACCAAAAACTTATGCTCGCTGGACTTTGAGTCGAGCCAGTCCATGACTGGTCACGACCGGTCGAGTGGGCTCCTCGACCGGTCGAGCAGAGGCCATGACTAGTCGTGCGCGGCCCTAGATGTAGCTCCACTTCTCAACAATCTCCCACTTGGAGACACATCGCCATAAACCTTTGTCTTCTTCATCCGAAGTGCACCACCTCCCATTCTTCAAGCCTGAAGACCAATCAAAGATGAATAGAGCTTCAGTTTCTCCCGTATGACCGCCTTGGTCAACATATCCGCAGGATTCTTACTTGTATGAATCTTCTCTAGAGCAATCGATCCATCTTCCAGTAAGGAACGTATGAAGTGATATCTGATGGAAATATGTTTGGTCCTTCAATAAAAGGTTGAATTCTTAGCCAAGTGTATTGCACTCTGAGTGTCACTGTACAGGTTGCGATTTGCTTGCTTCTTACCCAATTCATCCATGAAACCTTGCATCCATATCATTTCCTTGTACGCTTCTATAGCTGCAACATATTATGCCTCTGTCGTACTGATAGATACTGTCTTTTGTAACTGAGAGACCCACTGCGATCATAAAGACTACCCGCAGTAAAGACATAACTCGTAGTGCTTCTTTCTTGCGTCGATATCTCCTGCCAAATCTGAATCCACGTAGCCTTGTAGCTTGATTTTCGATCCACCATGACATAGCCCTACATCTTTAGTACCTACCAGGTATCTAAGGATCCACTTCACAGCTTCCCAATGTTCCTTCCTAGGGTTGTTCATGAACCTATTAACAACTCTTACTGCTTGAGCAATGTATAGTCTCGTGCTTACCATAGCATACATGAGACTCCCTATAACTGACGCATATGGGACTTTAGCCTTATAGTCTCGTTTCTCCTGCATCTTTGCACCTTGCTCCTTAGATAACTTGAAGTGCTTGGCTAATGGAGTGCTAACCAGCTTAGCACCTCCCATATTGAATCAATCAAGTACTTTGGCTATGTACTCTACCTGTGACAAAACCAGTTTCTTGTTTTCCCTGTCACGCTTTATCCTCATGCCTAAGATTTGTTTTACAATTCCTAAATCCTTCATGGCAAATTCTCTAGACAACTGTCTTTTGAGATTTGAGATGTCCTTCATGCTTGAACCGGCCACAAGCATGTCATCAACATACAGAAGAAGGATGATGTATGACGTATCAAACTTCTTCAAATAGCAACAGTGGTCAGCATGACATTTCCTGTAACCGTTTTCCAACATAAAACTGTCAAACTTCTTGTACCACTGCCTCGAGGCATGCTTCAGGCCATATAGACTCTTCTTCAGTCTGCACACTTTGTTCTCCTTTCCTGGTGCCACGTATCCTATCGGCTGATACATATATATCTCTTCTTCAAGGTCCCCATGAAGAAAGGCTATCTTAACATGTAGCTGCTCTAGATGTAAGTCCTCTGTAGCCACTATACTCAAGACCATGCGAATCGTAGACATTTTCACCATAGGTGAAAATATTTCAGTGAAATCGATACCTACCTTTTGTTGAAAACCTTTTACAACCAATCTGGCCTTGTACCGTTTCGAACCATCGTGCTCCTCCTTCATTCTGTAAACCCATTTGTTATGAAGAGCTTTCTTATCCTTTGGTAGAGTGACTAGCTCCCATGTACGATTAGACTCAAGAGAGTCCATCTCCTCATCCATGGCCTGCTCCCACTTAACCCGTGTATCTGACTGTAATGCCACTTCAAAACACTCTTGCTCACCATTATCTGTCAGCAGTAGATAATGTAAGGAGGGTGAGTATCGGATCGTGGGTCTCCTCTCCCGAGTAGACCTCCTCACAACCGGTGTATGTAGCTCTGCCCCATAATGCTCATGTGCATGATCATCCTGTGGCGCTGTAACACTCGTATCCGATAACTCTTCCATATCTACAAATTCTTTCTCCTCGGCCTTATTTTTCTACACACTGTCCTTATGCATCACTTTTTCATTGAATAATACGTCCTTGCTTCTGATGATTTTCATGTTTTCTGCATCCCAAAACCTGTAGTCAAAATCATGCTGCCCGTAGCCTATAAATGTGCACCTCCTAGACTTCACATCCAGTTTGTTTCTGTGCTTTGCATCAATGTGAACATATGAAGTGCAACCGAACACTCTGAGATGTGCAAGGTTCACTTCTTTTCCAGTCCACGCTTCTTCTAGTAGCCCACCATCCAATGTTGATGAAGGACTTCTATTGATGAGATATGCGGTAGTATTCACAGCATCTGCTCAAAAGGTTTTGTGCAACCCTACATGTAACCTCATGCTCCTGGCGCGCTCAAGGATGATCATGTTAATGCGCTCAGCCACACCATTCTGCTGCGGTGTCTCTGGAATCATTTTCTGATGTTTGATTCCATTTGTTGCACAATACTCCTCAAATCTCTTATCACAATATTCTCCTCCATTATCAGATCAAAGACATTTTACTGTTTTACCTGTCTCATTTTCTACCATAACTTTTCACTTCTTAAATACATCAAATACATCAAATTTATTCTTTAAGAAATAGACCCACGGCTTTCTACTAGCATCATCAATAAAAGAAATAAAATAACATAAGCCACCAAGAGATAATACCTGTGTCGGTCCCCACACATTAGTGTGTACAAGCTCCAACAGATGCGTCTTTGGAGCGTGTCCCGTCTTCTTGAAGCTTACTCTCTTCTGCTTGCCATATACGCAGTCCTCGCAGAATTCTAAGTCAATAGACTTCAGCCTTGGTAGCTTCCCTTTTGACAATAACACTTTTATCCTTTTCTCACTCATATATCCTAACTTCTGATGCCATAACTGTCCATTCACTCCAGTTGATGCAACTACGAGTGAACTATACGATCCTGAAGTCACGTACAAAGTACCTTCCTTCTTGCCTCGAAATATCACCAAGGTATCTTTTGTGATCTTTCAGGAATCACTGGTGAATGTCGTCACATAACCGGTATCGGCCAACTGCCCCACTGAGATCAGATTCCTTCTCAAACTAGGTACATGTCTGACATCCTTCAATTTCAACGTCGTTCTGTCTTTCTGATTGACATGAACGTCCTCCTTTCCAACAATATTGCACGACTCATCATCACCTAGGTAGACCCTCTCAAAGTCACCTGACATATAATCATGTAGAACTTCCTTACATGAGATGGCATGAAACGAAGCACCCGAGTCTATATATAACCCAAGACTCATTCCTCGCATCAAGAAACAAGATCAACGCCTCTATGTCACTCTCCTCAGATAGATTCACTAAATCCTTCCCGCCTTGAGAACTTCCTTCTTGTTTCTTAAGCGCCCTACAATCACGTTTCATATGTCTCTTCTTGCCACAATGCCAACAACCGTCTTTGTCTTTCGATCCCTTTGACTTCTTCCTCGACTTAGAATGTCCGTATTTATTGCCTCCTTTGTTCAGCGATCTTCATCTTCCTTTAACATTTAGAGCATTCCCTGAGTCCCCTGAAACTCCTGATGTCTTTCTTCTAGATTCTTTGCTGAGAATTAGACCGGCCACATCATCAAATTTCAGCTTTGTCGACCCTGAAGAATTGCTCACAGCAATCACCAAACCATCCTAAATGTCTGGCAAACTGGATAAGATCAATAACGCCCTGACCTCATCATCAAAAACAATGCCAACGGATTCCAACTGGCTCGTGACTATATTAAACTCGTTTAGATGTTCAGCCACGCTCCCACCATCTGACATCTTCATGTTGAATAGCTGTTTCATAAGATGAACCTTGTTGGATGCTGAGGGCTTTTCATACATGATGGCTAGGGCTTCCATTAATTCTTTTGTAGTTTTTATCTTGGATATATTAAAGGCAACGCTCTTATACAAAGAGAGTTGGATCGTTCCTAAAGCCTTCATATCCAGTAAAAATCATTCATCATCTGTCATCTTTTCTAGTTTCTTCTCTTTTCCTCCTAGAGGAATATAGATGTCCTCCTGATACAGATAATCTTCCATCTGTATCTTCCAAAAGGTAAAGTTTGAACCATCAAACTTCTCAATTCTAGTCTTCCCTTCTGTCATCGCTCCCAATAGAACTAAACCAATAGCTCTGATACCAGTTGTTGCGCAGCACACTAACAACGCAGTGAGCCTAGATCCAATCTCATGCCTCACCCACAAACTATAAACAGAAAGAAATATAAACTAGAAACAGATCAAAGCAATCCAAAATAAACCACAAGACAAGATATACGTGGAAAAACCCCAATCTAGGGTTTTTTTTTTAAAAAAAAAAAAAACCACGGATGCAAACTTCCACTTTGAAGAAGAAAGATTACAAGGCAATATACTAACTTCTCCCTTGGAAGTATAGAGAAAATCCTTTGCCCATACCTTAGAAATATTTTTCAATATTCACCTTAACCATAGAAAAGCCCTAGGGACTCCTATTTATAGTTTAGACAACTTCCCTTTCGCACCCTTACAAAAGGCGACACCAAAATCTGCAGTTCATGTCGAATTCGGAAACCAATCTACGTAACCTCGACTGGTCAAGCAGACTGCACCGGTCGAGCGGACCCCACAACCGGTCAAGTACCTCAGAACCAAAAACCTTATGCTCGCTGGACTTTGAGTCTAGCCAATCCACGACTGGTCACGACCGGTCGAGTGGGCTTCTCGACCGGTCGAGCAAAGGCCACGACTGGTCGTGCGTGGCCCCAAATGTGGCTCCACTTCTCAACATGGAGATGCTTAACATGAATTGGAAGATGATTTCAAGCCTCTTAAAGCAGATGTGTCTGGATGAATCTTGAGGATGTTTGAGCTAACGGAATCTCATTCACAACGTTTCTGCTGCGCAGTTACAGGAGATCAGCATTTGAAAGGTTCGTCTTCCTTCTTTCATTTTCTTGGTAAATTGGTTAGGAATTAACACAATTCACGAAAAATATCCAAAAGAAAAGAAAAGAAAAGAAAAGAAAAGAAAAAAGAAAACTGTGAGTAGGAATAGCATATCATTTTTACAAGTGGTGACTACGGTATCTGTTCTTGCATGTTAGCTTGCAAGCGCCATGGCACTAAGCTAGGTCACTGGAGATGTACAATACCACATACTTGTATGCTGATGCAGTTTATTAGACCGATCACAGATGTGCAGTTGCGCATGGGAGACGATCTATCCCAAACAATGTATTTTCCTTTGTAAGATTTTTTTTTTAATTTTTATTTATTTATTTATTTATTTGGCAGGTTCTACAGTTATGCAAGGTCAAAACCAGGTACCTATAGGAGAATAGGAGATCACAATGAATTTGTGACTAACACTTAGGGTTACTATATTTATGTCCAAAAGACTTGATCACTAGAGTCTAGATACTTGGTATCCTCCTTCGTAAGACTAACTCTAGAACGTTAGATCGAACCACATTCCAACTGTGGACCTACCAGTTACTTGGAATTGGGTTAGAATCCCGACATTAGCTGCACGATCCTTCTAACCGGGTGCACTTCTAGTTTGAATCGTGCTTCGGACTCCAACTCCCACTCCCACTTCCACTTCCACTTCCTAGCTATTTATACTTGCTAACATTTCCTTGCTCTTGCACCCCAATATGTTGGTTACCATTTTAGGTCATGTTTTGTGCACCTATAATCCCAACTCTTGTGGATTTTGGGGAAGTATTTTTACATAATAAGCTTATGAGTTGTAGAAAATCTTTGTTGTACATGTATCATGTGAATTTGGGTTTTTAGAGGGTATCAGCCAATCTTCGCTGTATCCCCAAAAATAAAAAAAATGGCCGATCCTCGCTTGTGTTCGATTCCTATGCTTAGGTAAACTCGCTATATGTGTACTGGGAAGGATGATTTGCTAAGGTGATGACTTTGAGGAATCGAGTTTTTTTTTTTTTTTTTTTAAGGGAACCCATTGAAGGGGGCCTTCCAGAAATTCTCAGTGGCGCAGGGCTGAACCCAGGCCAAAGAGAGGGTTTGGAAACCACTTGGTGGAGAGGTTTGCTAAGGCTGCATCTATGAGGCTTCCAATCTGCAAGCCACCACATGTGTGAACATGCTGCACTGGTGTGAGATTGATTCCATCGCTCTCGCTGGTTCGACTGTATAGATTCACTAGCCTGAAAACCATACCTGTCCACTCATCAGGCGGGACATGGTTTGCTAAACGAATCGATGGCTGAAAAGAATGTAGCCAAGTTCTTATATGCCATCTGCTATCTAATATCATGATCCAACTCATGAGCAGACTGATATGATTTTTAATTTGGGGGCAGGGAACCACGCAGTGGGATGCACAGCTTTGGTCTCATACTGGTATATGCCATGCTGACAGATGCAGTTGCAGGTGGGTCTGCCTGAAACATATGTGCGGGCTTAGTAAAGCTGATTGGTGTATCACATTGGGCTTTCCATGCAACGTTTCTAACAATGCATGTACTCTTTAGAGTAAGGCTGGCAATGGACCGGGCCTCAGCCTGGGCCCACAACCAAAATTGTGGAGTGATTTTTGCCACAATTCCTGAGGAATCTATATTTTTTACCAAATAATGTCTGAAAGTTCAGAAATAGGTGTTTTTTGAGGGATAAAATTACAAAAAATGCTCTCATTTAATTTTTCTTTAAAAAGTAATGAAAGCGACACTTGTGAGGCCTACATGGTATGTGTATATCATCCAACCTGTCCAATTTGTGCGCCCCACCACTCTGGTAAAACAAAACATCAGGCTGATCAGATCATCAGATGGGCTACGCTTGAATTGGGATATTTTGAATGGTGTATATTGTTTTTTATGGATTGGCCTACCTTATCATTGGATCTGCCATATGTTTGGTTCACCTAATAATAATGTTGGTGTGCATCTGTTGGACGGGTTGAATGTGAGGTACATACCATGTAGGCCCCACAATTCTTGATTCTCCACTTTGTTGTAAAGAAAAAAATAAAGGAGGCCAGTAATGCTGTTTCTCCCCTGAGAAACCACTGCTCGGGAATATTCCACCGGGCACCATTTGGTAAAATTCATACCCAGCAGGAATTTTACTGTAAAAATCCCAATTTTGAATAGGCCTGGCCCATTGCCAGGCCCACTGTAGGGGAGTCTTCTATGCTAATTAGGAGTGTCCCATTGCCAACTCAGATGAGTTGCCTTGGGCTTGATTTGGATGGGAATGGGGGCACCCCAAGTCCCTCCCACTCGCCCCCTGACTCGGGGGAGTTGGGCAGATTTGACCCCTGATTTGGGTGGGTCCTAAGTCGCTGAGTAAAAAAAACCAAGGTTAAGTTGGTGGCGGTGATGGCAGTGAGTATTCACTAGGAAAATTGGGATACAGCCCTCTCTCTTAGTCTCAAGTAGAATAAATTACTTATAGGACACTTATAATCCCCCCAAAAATCACTTATTTGTTATAACTGTCTAGCATGCTGTCGCTGTGAGAAGCCTATACTCTCTATCATTGGGAATGATGTGTTTTACAATGCTGGGGCAAGAGTTTCTACAGTAGGCACGTTTCTCATTTTTAAGATATGGGGTCTATGGTTCAATGGTCCAAACAGTTGTATGATGGCCCACACATTGATGACCCACGCTGCCAAAAATCTTCCTGATTGGAAGATCTTAATCATCGAATGTTATCCAAAGAATGTGGATTGTTACCATGTTTCCTTTCTTAAATATATATTACAGGCAACAAAAGTAAGGGTTTATATCTCTCTCTCAAGAAAAAAAAAAAAAAAAAAAAGCATAAAAAAAGAAAAAGAAAAGAAAAGGTTAACGGTTTGCACTTTCTATTCTGGGAGATTTTTATGCACTGAATGTCTATTATAGCACAGTACATGATATACATGATTTGGTTATTTAAAAAAACCTTGTTCTCTGGAATTTGTTGGGAGATCTTTGGATTTGAGTTTTTTCTTGGGATATTATGGGGGAAAGGCTTGCTAAAAAAAAAATTAAAGATATTAAATTTATTAATTTTTACGGCAAAATTCCTCAAGAGTCTATATTTTACCAAATAATGCTTGCCAATTTGACATGACGTGGAGGTGCTTTTTGAGGAATGAAATTACAAAAATATCTTCAATTTTTCTTTAAAAAGTAGTAAAAGTCTAGACTTGTGGGCCCACGTGGTATGTGTATAACATCCAACACCTCCAGCGTATGCATCCACCACGCTGATAACACAAACCAAACATCAGGCCGATCTAATCATCAGATGGGCTACACTTGAATTGGGATGTTTTGAATGGTTTATATTATTTTTTTATGGATTGGCCCACCGTATAATTCGATCCACTATATTTTTGGTTAGTTTAATAATAATGTTGGTGTGCATTTATTGGATGAGTTGGATTTGAGACACGTGCCACATGAGCATCACAATATTCGATGCTCCACATTGTTGTAAAGAAAAAAAATAAAATAAAGAAAGACAATAATATAATTTCTCATCTTGAAAACCCTTACCTAGAAATGTAGGTTCCTCATGCCACTATTTTGTAAAAACCAATTGGTGGAGGAATTTTACGGTAAAATTCTTTTATTTTAAGTTAACACAATAAATTTAAATTTTATATAAATTATATAATGAGCTAATTAAAATTTGAAGGGATTTTACAAATAGTGCTTCTAGGAACTGTTATTACCTAGTAATGCCTTTTTAAGAGGGGCAATTACATTATTATCCAATGTTTTTCTTTACCACAAAGTGGAGAATGGTAAGTTGTGGGGCTTGCGTGGTGTGTATCTCATATTCAACCCATCCAATAGATGTACAATCATATTATTATTAGGCAAACAAAAAGTACAACGGTTCCAATCATAAGGTGGGCCAATCCATAGAAAATAATGTACACCATTCAAAATATCCTAAATCAAGTTTAATACATCTGTTGATCTGATTGATTTGATATTTTAGTAATGTTATCACTATAATGTGGTGTATATGTTTAATGAATTTGGTGTTATATGCACAGTGAGTTGGCCCCACAACCATCGAGTTTAACTATTGACTGAAAGAAAAAATAAATGATAGTATTTTTGTAATTTCTTATCTCAAAAAGCACCTCTTCGTAATTTCTAATTGTAGAGGAATTATTTGATAAAAAACTAGATTCCTCGGAAATTTTGTGGTAGAAATCCAAAATTTAAATATTTTTTACATTAATATCAAGATAATTTTGCAAAAAATACAAAAAATTCAAAACTGCTTATATTTTGAAAATTTTGCAATATTGTCGCAATAATATTATTCGTCATTATAATGTTGCGATATTTTCAAGATATTGCCAATATTCGCCACATGGATTTTAACAATGGTTGCACTTGCTTTACCTAATGCACATGGTTTGCAGTGATTGCCTTCTGCAGGGAATAGTTGCCCCTTATTAAGGGGACACCCTGTCATCATTAAAAATTAAAAATAAAAAAAAATGGTTGCACTTGCATGGATTGAATGCTAGCATGCTATTTTAACCCTTTGTCCAGGCAATTGTCTGATGCCTCAATTTTTATTTTTTATTTTTATTTTTAGCACCATCAACCAGGAAACATATTCAAATCTCGTAGTTCTTGGTCTGAGAAGGATTGAGGAGGGTTGTGTTAGATTGACATGAGCGGCATCAAACACATGTCATAACTGCCAACATGTATCCGAACAATTGAACCGTCTCTGGGAATGATCTCAGGCAGTTGCAGTCCTGATGCCTATAGCTGCTGTGGAAGCAGTTGGGGGTCGAAAATCGGGTACTGCTGGTGCGTCTTGGCTCAAGTCCTACACGAGCCATGGGAGTCATCCACATGGCTCATTTTGTGTATGCTTGTGCCCATCTGTGAGTAGACCTGATTTTTGGGCCAATGGGTTGGAACCCATGCATGAGCCAAAATGAAATGTATGAGCTTCAAGTCATGTGAAGCTTCACTTGTGAGAGAGTCGACATGAGTAGAGAGACCTTGCGTATATCTTTCGGCCATCAGGTCGCTACAACCATGAACATGGGCTAAGCCCAATTCGGTTATTAGACCCATCAGGTGAGCTACAGTTGCATGAGAGAACCACATGGATGAAAAAGACAACTTATCACATATAAGTGGCTACATGCTATTCATCTTTTCATGCCAACGTGTCACATGTTGTGCTGGGTTCTATATTTGTGTCAAGATGATGATGGGCCCCAGAGAACAGATGAAGTCAATCCATCTATTCCAGAGTCTGATATGGGTTTATGTACATGATTCCTAAGCTAAATGGTCATTATGAATACCTAAAACACACTGCTTGTTTCCACAATCCAACCCGGGCAAAAGGTGTGACCCATAAAAATACTTACCAGGCCGTGGACGAGGCATTAGGTGGGCCGCACCTGTAAGTTGAGCTAGATCATTGTCTATCTATTGATTCCAATGGTGTGGCCCATCTAATGAATTAATCAGGTCGGTTTTTTCACTAGAAGATTTTCATGGTGGGGGTCAGCTTCCCAATGGCTTGGATCTCCCACGGAAGAAATGCCTCAGCATTCTCCCAGCTGTTGGCTTTCAATCTCCAATAAAGAAAAGTTCAACGGTCGGCGTCAAGGTACATTTTCATCCCACGTAATGACTAAACCCGTCCCATTTATATAGTAGGGCAAATCCATGACAAGGCCTACGCGATGAACGGTCCGGATGGTGTGGCGCACGTGATAATTGGATTGGCCTTGTAGTGCTGCAGTGTCCCATTTTCATGGTGGGATGCACCTTTTCAGAGGATTGCATGCGCCACTGGGCTACACATAACAGTCTGTGATACAGGAGTAGCGTATATACGTGATCATGACTCATGAGTACCCTACCGTAGGTTACCACACGTGTCGAACTGTGTGGAGCCCACTGCGATGTGTGCATTCAGACCATGGATCAGGTGCGCCCCTCACATTCTAGGCCTTGACTCAAAAATAAGGCCGACCCAAAAACTCAGGTGGGCCAGACAATGGGGGTTGCCCCACCGTAGAAAACGTAAAGATTCGAATTTGGGGCCCACCGTAATGCGCAGATGTCATCCAATTCGTTAATCAGGTGATACCAATCTGTATGCTCATACGCCCAAAAATTCAGGATGATCCAGGAGTCAGGCCGTCCACACCTCAAGAATTTGGAGGTTTCATGTGAGGTTTGGCCCACCTGAGTTTTGTATCAGCCTGAAATTTAAGGCTCTAGACCCAGGAATAGGTTTTAACACCTGATGAACGGAGCGGATGTCTCGTAGACATTAGTGGTCTGGATTGACATATATGTATACCCTCCCTACCATGGACTGCTAGCAGAATTCAATTAATGTGGGCTAATCCTGTTGGTCCCAAATCAAAACAAAATATTCGGTGGGCCATTAGACATTGCAGCCCAGCCCATTGACATTCCCACTAGTAATCCATTACACGTGTGATAGATGCCAGTTTCGCTGGGCCAAAAGCAGCCTGGATCTCCGTTTAGGTGGGCTACACCTATAGAAAATAAAATAAACCGTGTAAAGGAATTGATCAACCATGTAGGATGATGCAAAACTAGCTATGTGATCGAGATTTAACTTAAAATCAAATGAATAAATAAAATCGTCAAACTAAAGTGTGATGCACATGCAAACAACATGAAGCCCAAGTGATGACGAGTATGATTCGAGGCCAAATCACAATCATCAATCCTTTGACCAAACATAATACTTAGAAAATTGGGTCCAAGGAAGATAAAGATCTTTCGACTAGCATACGAGTAATTTAGGTTCAATATGTGAGAGTTTGATGTTTCTCGGGTTGGACCAATGCAGTTCCAATGCAAAAATCTTGAGATCTATGAATATTAAACACAAACGCCCGAAACTGAGTTGCCTATTGTGGACAAAGGAACACAATTGACTCAAAATTAGATCAAGTAGGCTCCACATGTGCGTGTGGCAGTCACACGGGTGGCCATACGGTCACAGATGTGGGTTGATTGTGTGGTCCACGCACGGGTCATGTCGGTAAATAATGGAAGATGAGTTTAGGTGGCCCAAAGGATCAAGTAAAATTAGATCCAAGTGAAAATGATGAAAAGATCTTATCTTAAAATTGAAGATTCAAAGAGACCTACTACCCACGATTCATAAAACATGAAGTGGAAGATTAAGGATTTTACGAATGAAGGATAAAGTGGCTTCACACCCTCTAGGTTTCTATCCAAAGACTTAACCTTTACAACAATGAAAGAAGAAGAAAGGGACTCTTACAAAGCCTCATCAAGATTTTCTCCAAACTCACATTGGGGTTGGACACCCCCACCTCACATGCTTTATATTATTCCAAAAAAATTGTTGAAATGACAATTATGTCTATTTAATAAGAAAAGCAAAATACCCATTATATATTAAAAAGTAAAAAGTCTACTCTACCCTTCCAGAGGAAAAAATATAACCAATAGATATCCATTGTCCAACCACAACTAAAATGTCCAAATCATCAAATAACATAAAAGAATTAACTAACAAAAAAGGTCCAACATAATCCAACCATCGGATGGCCCCATGATGGAACACAAGATGATCCACTGGATGGACGATCATGTAGACCATGATCAACGGTGGGATGGTATGCAAATATGATCCATGCCGTCCATGCTTTTCTAATGCTCGCAGATAACCACTAATGATCACCATCAGTTGCCTAGTCAAAGTAAAAGTGCCGATGTAGCCTGTTGACGCCTATGGTTCTTATATAGACGGAGTGGTGGTGTGATGTCCGCATCACAGGGCCCACATTGATGTATGTGTTGTATTTGTATATCCACGTTGTTCATCCGTTCACCTGCTCATTTAGGGCATGGGCCCAAAAATGAAGTAAATCCAAATCTCAGGTGGACCACACCACAAGAAACAATGTTGATTGACCATTAAAAACTTTTGTGGGCCACAAAAGCTTCGGATGAAGCTGATAATTGTGTTTTCCATTCATTTAGGTTTGTGTGACCTTGTTAAGAGGTTGGATGGCAAATAAACAATACAATGGACCCTAGGAAGTTTTTAACGGTGGGCATTTAATGGCTACAATTTCCCGTGGTGTGGTCCACCGAAATCTATATTTGCTTCATTTTTTTGCACCACGTGCTAAAATAACGTAGAAAAATAGATGGACGACATGGATATACAACGCATACATCAAGATGAGCTTCACAATCGGGGTCACACCCACTCGGCATCTGGTAGGGATTGAATGCCTACCATTAAAAAAATTTTGTTGGCCACAAAAGTATTTGATCAAGTTGATATTTGTTGTTTTCCATCGGCCAAGTTTTTGTGACCTTATCAACATGTTAGATGGCAAATAAACATTATGATGGGCTCCTGGAGGCTTTTAATGGTGGGTGTTCAATGACCACGGTTTCCTCTAGTGTGGTCCACTTAAGCTTTCGATCTGCCTCATTTTATGACCATGGCCTAAAATGAGATGTAAAAACTAATAGACAGCACAGAGATACAACACATATATCAAGGTGGGCCCCATGGTCAGGGCAAGACCCACCATCATGTTACTAGGTGACACCTGATCTGCTCTGCTTCAACCTCTGGTTTTTGGCATTTAGAAATTGCCTGCGAAAAGCTGTAGCAAGAAGTTCCTACACTGGGAAGCTAGGCGGCGCCGTCCATGATATTTGTGAGAAATCCACCTCGTTCATTCATTTTGCCAGTTCTTTCTAGGTGATGAGACAAAAAATGAGGTAAGTCCAAAAATCAAGTGGGCCACATGGGAGGAAACAATGGGGATTGAAATGCTTACCATTCAAACTTCCTGGGGTCCACCTTGATGTTTATATGCCTTCCAAACCGTTTATAAGGTCATTCCCACTTGGATGAACTGAAAACGCCAAAAACTTTTCCTAATACAAAACTTTTGTGGCCATACAAATGTTTCAACGGTGGTGATTCAATCCCTACCGTTTCCTCTCATATGGCCCACTTGAGTTTTGGATCCTCATTTTGTCTCATGTCCTAAAATGGGCTGGCAAAATGGATGGATGTATGGATTTCTCACAAATAACAAGGAGGATCCCATCTAGTTTCCCAGCACAGGAACTTCTTCCAACTGCCAAACAATCCGCGTCCAGCTTTGGTGGACTTGGCTTGCCTACGGTAGGAAACAACACCTAAGTCGGTACCATGTAGTGAGCCCTACCATGTTATGTGTTATATCCATGCCTTCCAACCATTTTTTCATATCATTTTAGGACATGAGCTTAAAAATAAGGCAGATCCAAAACTCAAGTGGACCACAACATTGAAAATAGTGGGGATCTACCATTGAAAACTTCTTGGGGGCCACAAAAAATTTGGGTCAAGCTGATATTTGTGTTTTCCCTTCATCTAGGTCCGTGTAACCTTATGAAGATTGCAAGCATCATGGTGGGCCCTAGGAAGGTTTCAATGTTGGGTGTTATTGTCCCTACTACTTTATGTAATGTGATCCAGTTAAGCTTTGGATCTGCCTCTTTCTTGGCTCATTCCCTAAACTGATCTAACAAAATGGATGGACGGTGTGGATATAACACATACATCATGGTGAGCCCTTAGGTCTTTGCCACATCAGCATGGAGCCCTTTGAAAGCTTTTACAAGAGTCATTTAGAGAAGGGCAAAGTTGTCATTTAGAAAAAAAAAATTTAAAGGAAGAATGAGAGCTTTCCTTCGAAGGCTATCAATGGTCAGGTTTCTTTTTCTATTGACAAGCCACACGTTCGTGTGGCAATCCTCAGAGAAGCGCCATAGGACCATTGAAGGTGTGGGAAGGAGAAGGATGAGGGCGGTGAAGAGATCAATTTGTAGAAGAAACGCACGAAGAATAGACCTGAAAAATAGATTTCCCAAACCAACAAATCTTCATCTTGAATGGAGGGCATATGAAGCTTCAAATGGTTGAGAAGTTTGAAGAGATCTTCCACTTCAACGTTTGAGAGGTTACGCCTGCAAAGAGGAGCCCAAACTACTGACACACCCGTGAACGGAAAAACAACGATCCACCGTAACGAAGAGATTTGGCAAGATGGGCCAAATATGAAAATAAGTCTTGTAAAGGGCTATCCCTGCACCTAGTGTCAAAATTGTGACATTTGGTGCAACCAAATGCACCCTAAACAAAATGATGAACTCCGACGATCCTCGAAATCTGATGTCTCTCTCGGACAATGATTCTCGTTGAAAATGCAACGCAGAGCTTCCCCATGAAGAAAGGCATCTCCTGCCTTGATTATGTCCTGAACAAGGAAAACCCGCACCCTTCGACCTTTCTCTGATAGAATGAAATGAAATAAATCTTCTGTCGCAGCAACAAGAGAGTGCACGTCAAAGGACTTCCATCCTTGAGCATGTGAAGCATTTGTAGCAAATTTATCAGAATTCTCTTCAGCTGACCCGGATGCCTGTTCAGAAATTGCTGCCACCTGTAATAAAGGAGAATTACATTTCAGAGAACGTTTGAGGCCCCAGTTGCAGGATCCCTAAAGCCAGGAAATTAATGGTAACTGATAAATTTATTCTCTTTAATCAGGGTCAGAATATTTGGTAGGCATTATTGATGCAGCCATAAAGGACCATTTGATACTCCAACTGCTAAGTTCAAATCAGGCAATGATTTATGGTTTGATTGGGTTGTGGGGCCCACAGATCCAATTGGATGTCCCATTCAATGGTTTGATTGGCCTCTGAGCCCCCAACATGGTCCATTAATGATCCAATTGGCCTTTGAGGCCAACAAGACAAATTGGGTGATTCAAATGGACTGATAGGACTGTAGACACCCCACAAGTCCAACAGGAAGCTGCTTTTTTTTTTTTTTTCCACACCAGCTGTTTTATTTTTGGTATCGTGTTAACTGGACCATGTTTTGGAGGCTTCAAATCTAGCACAAATGCCATAGCTAATGTTGTTGTCTTTTTTTGCAGACATAAAATTCATCCAGTCATTTGAAATGTTTTGAAGGCTTCAAATCCAGTTCAAATTCCATCCAGTCATTTACTTCTGCTTGATTTTTTGGTGTTTCTCAGTTTTTCCTCATTTTAATATAACATTTCATACTGTTAGAGGTGCAATTGTTAAGGTCCCTTGTCAGATGTTTGGTATCGGGCAAATTTTGAGTAATTTTCAGTTTAACCTTCTGTTGTTTAGCATTAGGATTTCTATGTCAGTTCTCATGACCTTGCCAACAACAGCCCCAAGCTTGATCAGCTGATTCAAGAAGTGGCACATCATAGCATAGATGCTGCAAAAGATGGTGCATGGGAGGTCCGTGGTAATAAATCTAAGAACTGAACTGGGAATGGTTCTGAGAAACAGAGGGGAGCCTCAACTGCTGCCCCAAAAGCCTGGGGGCATCCAGAAATGTCTCAAAAGTCGTCCATGTCTAATAATGGTCAAACAGGATGGGCTTCTGAAATTAACTGGCACAAACAGTTGATTATAAGAGACCAGCGCACAGAGTAAATGCAAAGCCAGTGTAATCTACTAGGTTTGGTTCCTCAAATGTTTTTGAAATTGTCCTAGTATTTATGAAATGAGGAAGTGGCCCTCAAGTTGCAGTTAACTTCCATTTGTATCTGACATGATGGTAATATAATTGGAATTTGGAGACTTGTTCCTCAATATGAATACCAAGGTAATTGCAATTTTGTCACTTCCACTTCAAGAACTAATTATTTCAGTTCACTTCATTAGTACATACTGTGCCAGTTCTTAATCATATAGCCTTTATTGTTGAGATCTTCTGTTAAATTTTAGTAATGGAATTTCATTTTTTAATGTTCCAGAATATTACAACAAGAACATTATTTAGCAGCTGAATCTAATATTATACTTGTAATTGTTGCTCCTCATCATTGCAGGTTCTTATATACAGAGATTGGACATCTTCACAACATTCACAATAGGTATAGATGTAGTGGAAATGAACAATTGCAAGTTGATGATTCTACAAGCTTGTTTTTTCTCTCAGGGCAGATTTTCCTGGCTAAGGAAAATTAAAAATGAGACCAGGCTGGAAATTGCATCTATATATCACACAGATGCCATGTAACTATTACCATTTTTTTCTTTAAATTATTATTGTGGTGGTCCTGTTAAATATATGAAGTTTTCAATTGTTTTCACCACTCATGTCAAGGAGATTTTACTATTGCTTCTCGTTAAAGTTGCTTAGTTGTTGATACTGTTCTATAATGAAATTGGATGATATTTTGTGCCAAATTGACTGAATGATCATGAAGTACCATTGCATTTTGTGATATTTGGTGGAACCAAATGCACCCTAAAATAAATTTGGTAAGGTGTCCAATTGTTAATCGTGCCTAAATTCTGGTAGGGGTCGACCCAAAACTCTGATAAGTGGTCATAGACCAGTTCTTGGGTGGGGATTCAATAGAAGTAGTCCAGGCCCAATAAATGCCTAAAAATCAGGTGATTAATTCCCCATCTCAGATAGACCCAGGCATTGTTAAGGGTGAGTTTGGTTGCATCAAATTTCATGAAATTTCACCCAAAGTACTTGTCATTACCGCCACTAAAATTTCATGTTAATTCAGTTGGGCAATCTAGAGACATCGGATGGTCATGACTAGCAAGGTCTGGTGGACCATGCATGGAGCCATGATGTTGTGTCGGACGAAACTCACCAAATCATAAGTAATGGCAGATGTGTATGTGATACTATGGTGGATGTTTCATCATGCTTAAGTAATGGCAGAAAAGCACCCTGAGATTTAGCCCATGAAGTGTCTGGTGATGGAATCCTATTTTTTAGTATGTGTGTTCTATTTGAACTTTTATGCTGATTTGAGTTTTTTTTTTTTTTTTTTTTTTTTTTTTTTTTTTTTTAAATTTTTTTTTAAATTTTTTTTAGAACTGTGATTTATGTGGGTCCACTACCCACTTACAGAGTTTTCTCTCTTTTTGTTGGTCTTTTCTTTCTTCCTTGAAGATATTGATCATGGCCTTTGTGTTTGGCTATGCTTAGGTTAGCTCACCCCTAAACTGGAATGGATCTACTACCTAGTTCCGAAGAATCAAGTTTAAGGTAAGTATACAAGGTTTGACATCTTGTATTAAAAATAAAAATAACTTAATCTATGGTTTGCATAAAGTGAATCTCCTCATTGTGGAGTTTCTTTTGGTAGTGTTTATTTACTGTGTGAAATCAATTCCAGGACTTATCTAGGTGCAAGGAAACATTGTCAACCCTTAAAGCCATGCAGGGGCAAGGAGCCTATCCACAACTAGAGCTGGACATAGCTCACCTTGAAAAGGAAATTGAGTTATATTCACTGGAGAAGCTATGTTATGAAGCTCAAATGATGGAATGGTAAATGAGAGCGCTCCATCTCCTTTTCAAATAGGTATTCTCTCTCTGTATATTTGATCACTTTAATGTTAATGCATTAATCTGTTTATCTTATTCAGAAAGTGGTTGTGAACTTTATTGGATTGAACAATGAAACTATGTGGTTTGAATGCCTAGCAGTGACAAAAGTTTTGTATTAGGATAATATTTGTTCCTACGGTTTATTTGAGTGATAATAATTCTATAAACGGTTTGGATGGCATATAAACATTATGGTCAACTCCAAAAAGGTTTCAACGGTGTACGTGGTTATTCCCACTATTTTGTTAGTATAGCCACCTGAGTTTTGAATCTGCCTGATTTTTAGAATCCTGTCCCACCGTTGTCTTTCAAAATAGATGAATAGAGTGGATGCGGACCCCACAGAGATATCTCTATGCCTAGGGGCACATGTAATCCTACACATACATCAAGGTGGGCCCCACGGTTAGGGACTTACCCACTAAGCTGCTACCCTGACTCACCTTTGAAGAATGTATTGATTCAGTAACTTTGAAGAATGTAATATTCTTGAAAACAAACTGTTTGGTTTTCTTTCATTGCTGATTTTTGTAATTGGGTTAGAGATTTTGATTGTCTTTTTCTTAAATTTTTTTTTTTTTTTTTTTTTTTGCTACAAATGTGCTTCTAGAATTAGTATTCCTCAATTTTAAAATCACTTTATTGGATGATGAATTATGAGATCCTTGACCGAGGGTGTGCACAAGATACTTAGATTTTGAGGAGACTGCAGTAGTTTGGTATTTGTTATCTGTAATATTGATGTTGGATAGTGATGGTCCTGCAGTCTATATAAGTTATTGATGTTCTTAGATATGAGAAGATAAATTGCTTCATTACATTTTTTATGCAGGAAATTGCTTCACATCTGGGCTTTCCTAATGGTTCTGTAAGCCACTATGGTATGGATGTTGATGTTAATAGTGTGTTATTAATGGCTGACATTGTTCTTTATGGCTCCTTTTAAGAGGAACAAGGTTTTCCTCCATTGCTAATTAGAGCCATGTCCTTTGAAGTACCGATCATTGCTCCTGATTTGGCTATCATAAAAAGATATGTGAGTTCAGTGCCATTTAAACTCATCCGTGTTAAAAACCCGTCTTAATACAGGTTGTTAACGGAGTCCATGGTTTGATTTTTCAAGCACGTGAACCTAAGACATTGACTAGAGCTTTCTCGATTTTAGTATCAGACATGAAGCTGTATAAATTTTCTCATGTAGTTGCTTCCTCTGGATAGTTACTTGCTAGGAACATACTAGCATCAGAGTGCATAATGGGCTATGCAAAGCTTCTAGAAAATGTTCTTTAGTTTCCATCAAATTCCATGCTCCCCGGGTCCATTTCTCAGCTTCAAAAATACAATTGGGAATGGAATTTGTTCAGAAATAAATCATATGAGAGAGGCACGAGCTAACAATGAAGCCAGAACTGAACTTGAGAGTCGTTTGAGAAAAGCCAGGGACCGAGAAGCTACCCTTGTTCAAACACTTGAAGAATTGAGGCAGACTCGTAGTAGAACAGAGCAGCAGGTATTTACTTGATCTTGATTCTTGGCCTGTAATTTCACTATGTAACAAAAAATGATTCATTTGTTGGTTCGTTGTTGTAGGCAGTTTTTAGAGAGGACATGGTTCGAAGAGACATTAATGATCTTCAAAGATTGGGTGGTATGCAACAACAAAAAGATTACACTTGTAGTAATTGCCTGTTTTTTGCTGATCTTACATATCTTTTGTTTTTTTTTTTTTTTGCTGGTAAAAGTCTTCGTTAGAGCGTTTGGTTGCATCAAATGGCCAAAGGTACATTTGGTTGCATCAAAATTACTGAAATCGGATGATATTTTGGGCCAAATTGACTGAATGATCATGAAATACCATTGCATTTTGCGATATTTGGTGGAACCAAATGCACCCTAAAATAAATTTGGCAAGGTGTCCAATTGTTTTCTATACTGTGGATCACCTAATGAGTGGGCTGGCATAATTCTTTCTGCATGGAATATGTATGTTCAGGCCCACCTGATGGATAGCCCAGATGTTCATGTGCAGGGGCTGCACAGTGGTAATTTTAGTTTAACCCTCTAGGTGGGATAAGGTTTTAATCGCATCTCTATTCTGGCTTGGTGAACTATGACTAGAAATTCTTGAAATATTAATTTGGAAAAGGATGTCTTCATAATCTTCATTGGTAATTCTTCAACAGTTTACTAAAATTTGTCATTTGTGGTACTCATGGTGTTGAAACTTTTATAGAGTAATGCCTTGTAACTCATCTTATGCATGCATTCGTTAAAAAAAAATACCTATTTTAAGAATGTATGACTTCCTTTTCTTTTTCTTTTTATTTTCCTGCTTTAGAATACTGACTGCTATCCTTTTCTCATGCGTGAATCATGATCATCATCACCATAACCTTGTCCCATCTATTTGATGTTGGCTTTCTGACAATTATCATGGTTGGTTGGCAAAAGTTTGACAACCAACAAACCAGTGCCACCTGACATCAAGCCTCCTTTAGCCCTATCCACATATTGGTTCGCATGTCGCTACCACAACGGTAGAAACTCAAAACAAAGTTAGAATAAAATGTGTATCATATGCCTATTTAACTTTTCAGGAACAGTTCACATTGACAAGACTCATTGATGCACGCATCTGGGGGTCTAATTGTGCAGATGATCTGGCCCGAAATCAAGCTAGTCCACCTATTTGGCAATTTTTTAAAACCATCCACCTAAAAGCTAATTGTTGAAGCCCTCAAGAAGGTAATTTTCACTATCTGCCTGACATGTGATGATGTAATGTTCAAAATGTGGAGGCGGATATACAGATGATGCAACTTCTTTTCTTATTCTTCTTTACTCTCATTTCAGTAGAAAACCCTCAAGACATCATTGTCCAATCTGCTAGGCCTTATGGTTAGCAAGCTATATTGAAATTTGCACAATACACTGGAGCTCGTCCAATTGCAGGGCGGCACACACCAGGAACCTTCACAATTGAAGAAACAACTCCAATTGCTTATTATCATTTTAGCTGACATGAGTGGTTCATATGGTGAGTGTAGCCAAGGCCCTAAAATCTTAGAGATGGAATGAATCAACTAAAGCATTTTGTTTTCTAATTTTACAGGAAAGATAAAATGTGTTTGGGAAACGGAGTTGGGCATAGTGTTGCAGTGTTGCCAAACAAGATAGGCGTCCAAAGTCAATAAACAATATCTTGAAAATGTTGCTTTAAAAATTAATGTCAAGGTTTGTGATTCTTTGAAGTTGTTGAACTTTGAATATTTGATCTGTTTCTTCTTTTGTTCTTTTGCCTCTTTTTAAGTAGCCTTTTAGGCAGCCACAACTTTCCTATAAGTAGCAAATGCACATTAAATCTAACCCAATGATTGAGCTGGTCGTTTCATAAATTAGACAACTCATAAGCCTTTGATTGGGGGATTTTCTGGAGAAAAAAGAAACGAATAATGGTTTGTGAAACTTCCATTATCCATTTCTTCTAAAAATCCTCCAACAGTGAGAACGAGCATGCCTGCCTTTTTATTTTTTATTTTTAAAATTTCTTGGATGAGAAATTGTTTGGTATTTTGGCTCATGATTTGGATTTTTGCAGGGATGGTGTGAGTGAAGGCCAATTCAGTCAAGTTCTGCTTTATGAGTTGGATGCAATTAGGAAGGTGATTTTCCATACTTGGGTCCGAGTTGCATTGTCCTCCTATATCAGTTTTTTATTATTTATTTATTTTTTTTAATTTTTAAATTTAGTCATATGAAAACTTTGTTATGGTGACATTTCTATGTCCAATATTCCGCCTTACAGGCCTGTGTTTCATTGGAGGAAGGATATGTTCCACCTGCGACATTTGTGATAGTTCAAAAGAGATTTAGCTTCTGTTGTAGGCAACTGAGGCTAAAATTTGGATTTAGTCTCAGTTGGAAACAATAGAAGCTAAAATATTTTTTTAGCTTCACTTGAAGAACCGATGCTATAGAAGTCCTTTTAGCCTCACTTGCTAAAATTGAGGCCAAAGTCTTTAGCCACGGCGTTTCTAACCTCAGTTTGGATAACTAAGGTAAAACTGAGGCTAGAGGCTTTAGCCTCAGTTTTTAATCCTTTTAGCCACGGTTTTGAACTGAGGCAAAAGCCATTTTTTCCTTGTAGTGGCCTCTCCTTTCATTTACTTGTATGAGAAGGAATGCATTTTGACTAGGCCATTGAAAGTCATAGGATATGCTATCCAAATCATAGAAAATTGTTGAAATGTAATTAATTTATTTTTATTATTTTGTCTTGCAGGTTGCAGGCAGAGACATATGATGGCTAGATGGAGGGATTTCTTTTATATGTATTCCGAACATTTTCAACATATTATTGTAAATATTATACGATTTTCATTGTAAAGTAATACAATTTATTTAGTATTCATTTTTAATTGTGTTGTGCAACATTTTTTAGGTTCTAAATATTTAAAAATAATACAGGTTTCAATTAAATATAAACAATTAAATGAATTAAGAAAAAAAATTAACTCGCGGTCAGCGCCTTTACAGGCGGTCACCAGTTTTTACTGGTGCATATTTAAAGGTTTTCCAAACATTTTCCATGGCATATATCATTGTTTCCTGACATTTGATAGATCTATCGGGAGCCTTTTATTGATGCCTTGATAGATCTGTATCGATGTATACTGATACTTAGATATGTTTAAACGATGCTTTGGCAGGCCTTTTCCGGCATTTCTGTATATATTTCCCAGCATTTTGGCAACCTTTTTACGGCGCATAAATATACTTTTACCAACACTTCAGTGCGCATTTTCCAGCATTTTTACATATATTTCCTAGCATTTTACCAACCTTTTGTCGGTGCTTAAATGTACTTTTAGCAGTGCTTAAAAACACTTCTCACGGCGCTAGGCCTTTAGCAGCATATCGCGTTGTGGGGACCTTACGCGGCGCTTAAATGTATTTAGCGGCGCTTTATTCAGCTTTTACCAGTATTTTTATAGTTTTACCAGCACCTTTTACAGATTTTACTGACACTTTTTACAGCTTTTACTGGTGCTTTTACTGTTTTTCCGGCACTTCTTGAGGGTTTAGCGGCAGTCAGCAGAAGCGCTGGTGAAGGACAATACCGAAGTGCCAGTAAGAAAGCACGACCGCTGGTAAAAGATACAGTGACGCCCCCTTTAGTGGCACGTGTACGACCGCCGCTAAAAGCATTACCGGTGGTTTTTGGGACTTTTAGGGGCATTTTTGGCTGCTAGTATGGCTCCATTTTCTTATAGTGTCAACATAGGAAGATGCTACTTTATATGGATATTGTTAGAACCTCCTCTCTCTACATATCCAATATGTGGATATTTCTCATCCTTTACTACAAGATGGTGCTGTAGAAAAAGGAAAAGTGGGAAGAAGGAGCGTTTATAGTAGGGAGGAGGCATGAGAAAAAAATAAATGCATCAGAAAATATACGTGAGATAGTCATAAAAAGAATATACATCAGACATAAATAAAACATACCTTTCGAAGTTCATGTTGACAGCAAATTGATGATGTTCTCCAACCTACCATATCTACATGGTTAATTAAAGAGCTACATTAATTTCATTTTTTCAGACAGCTAGCTGAGGTCTGGCTTGCCAAAACAACAACTTCTATGAACCCACACCCACTTGCTACATGCTGGGACCTTTCATAAGCTTTAGAAACTACCTGATTTTTCCTAGAGAAGGCTGCATGTGATCATCTGCAATTCCTTTACTCATGACTTCTACTAAGTGCAGCGTAGGGAGCCGATGCCTACTCAATCCAATGCCTGCTCATCTAGCTTTAGAAACTGCCTGATTTTTCCTAGAAAAGGCTGCATACAACCAGCTTATAGCATGTTTGGATGCACTATCAAATTGAATTATAGTTATTAGTATGATAAAGCATAAAACCCAATTAGTAATTCTTCTTGATTAAGTTGAATATTTGCAATTCAAGTTAAAGAGCCTTCTTTTACAACTGCAAGATGCTTAATTCACATAGAGCAATTCACCATGTCCATAAGGAAAAGAAAAAGAAAAGAAAAGAAAAGAAAAAACCTTAGGCTTTATTTGGTAGACACCTAAAAACGAGGTCATCTCATTTTAGATAAGAGTAATTATGTATTAGAGATCTATATCTACAATGAATAATGAGTTCATACTAACAGTAAGTATGTATTAGAAAACAAGAGAAAGTGCATAATGGGTTTTTTTTTTGACCCGTTGTCCTTTCGCAACTGGGATGCGCAAGTCCTTTCGCAACTAGGATGCCCAAGTCCTTTCGCAACTGGGATGCGCAAGTCCTTTCAAAACTAGGATGTGGAAAGGAGTTTCCTAAAACTATAAAAAAGGGTCCCTAGGGTTTTTCTAGGGAATGTTGTGTTGATGAGAAAGACACAAGAGGGCTATCAAAGGTGAGAGAGAGGGGGAGAAAGAGAGAGAGGAAGCTTGTAGAAGGGAGGTTATGCTCGTGGAGGTGATCTACGGTGCAATCTATATCTCAGCGCTCCTACGTCCTCGTAATCGGTGATATCTCTCTGGTTTTCTTTATTCTTTCATTGTTCATCCACTCCTGCGTGAGTGAAGAAGGTTGTAAACGTTTTACTTCATAGTGGATTGTTGATCTAGACGAGGTCCCGTGGTTTTTACCTCTTTGAGGGTTTTCCACGTAAAATTTTCTTGTGTGGTGTGTGATTGATGCATTGATTATTTTCATTGTTTTATTATCCATAATTCTAGTTTGTTCTGGAGGGCTAGATCCTAAGGTTTTGTGCAAGGCCCCCAACAAAGTGGTATCAGAGCTAAGTTCATTGAACGGGTAGGATCGGTTTGGAATTATAGAAGGTGGCTCATCAAGGATGATCAGCCTCAATGGTTCTAACTGGACCATATGGAAGGCTAAGATGGAGGACTTGCTTTATTGCAAGGACTTATATTCTCCAATTTTAGGCATATCAGCAAAAACCAAGGATATGACTGATGATGATTGGAAGAAGATGGACTGAAAGGCAGTGGGGTTTATTAGACAATGATTGGACGATTCTGTGTTCCACCATGTGTCTATGGAAACCTCAGCCGCTAGCCTATGGCTGAAATTACAAGGGCTATATGAGAGGAAGACAGCCGGTAATAAGATTTTTTTGATAAGGCGACTTGTGAATCTCAAATTCAAAGATGGTGGTTCTGTGGCTGAGAACATGAATGAGGTCAGCAATATAGTGAACCAACTCACCTCTATGAACATGGTCTTGGATGATGAATTGCAGGCTTTACTATTGCTTAGTTCATTGCCTGACAGTTGGGAGACATTGGTGGTGTCTCTAAGTAAATCTGCGCCAGACGGAAAGATATCCATGGAACAGGTAACTAGCTGTCTCTTCAATGAAGAGACAAGAAAGAAGTCTCAGGGGTCTACTCATTAAGAGGCTCTTGTGACACAGGAACGGGGGAGAGGAAAGAACAGGAAGGGCGGAAAGGCCCGAGATAAATCAAGAGGCAAGTCGAGTAACAGAAAAGATGTTGAATGCTGGAATTGTGGCAAGTAGGACCACTACAAGCATGAATGTCGTGGTAAGAAAAACGACAAGAAAGGAAAAGGGAAGGAAGATGAATCAGATTCCACTGCGGTCGCTTCAGATGGCGACGTTGTAGTTATTCTTTCTGCAGATCATGACGTATGTCTCACGGCTACGAGTCAGGACACCGACTGGGTGGTTGACTCGAGAGCTTCTTTTCATGCTACTCCATATAGGGACTCCTTCACAAGCTACAAGTCAGGTGACTATGGGACTGTGAAGATGGAAAATTCTGGCTATCAAAAATCGTGGGAGTCGATGATATTTGTGTGAAAACTGATGTGGGCTGCACATTAGTTCTTAGGGATGTGAGGCATATCCTAGACCTTCACCTCAACTTAATGTCGACGGGAAGGTTGGATGATGATGACTATGAAAGCCAGTTTGCTGGTGGGTGATGGAAGCTCATCAAGGGTTCGTTGATCGTGGCCAGAGGAAAGAAGTGTTGCACCCTGTACAAGGCAAGTGTCAGTATGTCCAAGGGTGGGTTGAACGCAGCGGAAGATTCAGCTATTGACATGTGGCATAGGCGTCTAGGCACATGAGTGAAAAAGGGCTTCAAGTACTAGCAAAGAAGTGGCTCCTTCCAGACGTGACAGGTACACCTCTCAAAACCTGTCTTGATTGTTTATCAGGGAAACAACATAGAGTTTCATTTGTTAAAACTACTTCTCATGTTAATAAAGTGCATGCATTAGATTTGGTTTATTCTGATGTTTGTGGTCTTATGAGGACAAAAACCTTGGGTGGGGCATTGTATTTTGTTACTTTTATAGATGATGCATCTAGGAGGGTTTGGGTTTATACTTTGAAATCTAAGGACGAGGTCTTTAGTGTGTTTAAATTGTTTCATGCTATGGTCGAGAGAGAGACAGGTAGATCATTGAAGTGCATCCGCACTGACAATGGTGGTAAATACATTGGTGACTTTCATGAGTACTGCAAGTCGCTGGGTATACGGCATGAACAGACGGTTCCCAAGACCCCCCAGCATAATGGTGTAGCTGAGCGAATGAATCGCACCATTGTTGAGAGAATCAGGTGCATGTTATCCCATGCGAAGTTGCCTAAGACGTTCTCGGGAGAAGCAATGCACACGGCAGTGTATTTGATAAACAAGTCTCCATCAGCCCCGTTGAATGGAGAAGTACCTGAGAAGGTGTGGACTGGACATGATCCATTGTACAGTCATCTCAGGGTGTTTGGATGCAAGACATCCGTTCACGTACCAAAGGACGAGAGGTCCAAGCTCGATATGAAGATCAGGCAGTGTGTGTTCTTGGGGTACGGTGATGAAAAGTTCGGTTACAGGTTGTGGGATTCGACCGAGAGGAAGCTCGTCAGGAGCAGAGATGTGGTTTTCTTTGAAGATCAGTGTATAGAAGACATTGGTAAGCTAGAGAAGAACCAGCCTAGTTCAGGTGAGCTAGAGGAAATGGATCTGGTTACTCCTCCCGTGGTGCCTGATGATGGGGGAGTACAGCAAGGTACAGAGGACGAGAGAGTTCCTTCAGAAGATGGACCAGGGGAGCAGCCCCCACTTGATCCACCTGTTGAGCCACAGGTGAGGAGGTCATCTAGGGACAGACAGCCGTCTAAGAGGTACTTGCCGCATGAGTACATTATGCTAACCGATGGGGGAGAGCCAGAAGATTATTCTAAGGTTCTAGCCGACGAGCATAAGGAGGAGTGGTTGAAAGCTATGCAAGAGGAGATGAAATCCTTCATAAGAACCACACCTATGATATGGTGAAATTGCCTAAGGGCAAGAAAGCTTTGAGCAACAAGTGGGTGTTCAGAAAGAAGATTGAGCAGAAGAATTCACAGACGAGGTTCAAGGCCAGACTTGTGGTGAAAGGGTTTGGTCAGAGGAAAGGCATAGACTTCGAGGAGATATTCTCACCAGTGGTGAAGATGATATCCATACGGGTGTTGCTTGGGTTGGCGGCTAGCATGGATCTGGAGATAGAGCAGTTAGATGTTAAAACTGTCTTTCTCCATGGTGACCTGGAAGAAGAGATCTACATGCACCAATTAGAGGGTTTCGAAGTCAAGGGCAAGGAGCATATGGTGTGTAGGCTGAGGAAGAGCTTATATGGGCTGAAACAAGCTCCACGACAATGGTACAAGAAGTTCGACTCGTTTATGTTGAAACATGGGTATGACAGAACGGAGTCGGACCACTGTGTGTTCACGCACAAGTTCTCAGATGGTGATTTCCTAGTACTGCTCTTATACATTGATGACGTGCTCATCATGGGAAAAGACATCAAGAAGATCAACAGGCTGAAACAGGAGTTGGGCAAGTCTTTTGCGATGAAAGACTTGGGCCCGGCTAGACAGATACTAGGAATGGAGATAACCCGTGACAGAAGCAGTAGGAAGCTCTAGTTGTCACAAGAGCGGTATATTGAGAAAGTCCTAGAGCGGTTCAATATGAATACAGCGAAGCCAGTCAGTACTCCAATAGATGGTCACTTCAGATTGAGCGACAGACAGTGTCCCAAGATGAAGGCAAAGGTGGAAGAGATGCAAAAGATACCCTACGCGTCAGCGGTAGGAAGTTTGATGTATGTTATGGTGTGTACACGCCCAGACATAGCATATGCAGTTGGTGTTGTCAGCCAGTACCTTGCCAATCCTGGCAAAGAGCATTGGGCAGCGGTAAAGTGGATACTACGGTATCTAAGAGGCTCATCCAGGTTGAGCCTATGCTATGGTGACAGTAAACATGTGTTAGAGGGCTACACAGATGCAACTATGGCAGGTGACATAGACTCGAGGAAGTCTACATCGGGATTCATGTTCACGTTTGCAGGGGGAGCGGTTTCTTGGCAGAGCAAGCTGCAGAAGGTCGTAGCATTGTCAACTACAGAGGCCGAGTACATTACAGTCACAGAGGCATGTAAAGAGATGCTTTGGATGAAGAGGTTCCTACAGAAACTTAGCCTGAAGTAGGAGGAGCACGTGGTCTATTGCGATAGTCAGAGTGCTATACACTTGACCAAGAATCCAAGTCAGCATTCCAAGTCAAAGCACATAGAGATTCGGTATCACTGGATCAGGGATACTTTGGAACAGAAGGTGTTATAACTTGAGAAGGTCCACACGGACGATAATGGGTCAGATATGATGACCAAGGCCTTGCTCAAGAGTAAGTTTGAGGTTTGTAGAAACCTGACTAGCTTAAAGAAGGTGAATCCCTCCTGGGTCAAAAAGGGAGAGATTTGATGGATTTTTTTTGACCCGTTGTCCTTTTGCAACTGGGATGCGCAAGTCCTTTAGCAACTAGGATGCGCAAGTCCTTTCGCAACTAGGATGCGGAAAGGAGTTTCCTAAAACTATAAAAAAGGGTCCCTAGGGTTTTTCTAGGGAATGTTGTGTTGATGAGAAAAACACAAGAGGGCTATCAAAGGTGAGAGAGAGGGGGAGAAAGAGAGAGAGAGAGAGAGAGAGAGAGAGAGAGAGAGAGAGAGAGAGAGAGGAAGCTTGTAGAAGGGAGGTTATGCTCGTGGAGGTGATCTATGGTGTAGTCTATATCTCAGCACTCCTACGTCCTCGTAATCGGTGAGATCTCTCTAGTTTTCTTTATTCTTTCATTGTTCATCCACTCCTGCGTGAGTGAAGAAGGTTGTAAACGTTTTACTTCATAGTGGATTGTTGATCTGGACGAGGTCCCGTGGTTTTTACCTCTTTGAGGGTTTTCACGTAAAATTCTCTTGTGTGGTGTGTGATTGATGCATTGATTATTTTCATTGCTTTATTATCCATAATTCTGGTTTGTTCTGGAGGGCTAGATCCTAAGGTTTTGTGCAAGGCCCCCAACAGTGCAGAGGTTGGATAGCTACGATACTTGAATTTGAAAGATTTTTGAGGCATCTGACATCTGTCCAGAGCCCATTAGACCAATAGTTTAGATCACCAAGGCATAACTCCTGCTTGGATGGACTAGACACATCAGCTCAATACACTATTCTAACCTACAAAGTTGAAGATCACCTCTCATGGAAGGAATTAGAGCTAGGTGGAGAGTTTTATTGGGTACTGTGGTTGAACGAAAGCTACCATTTTCATCCTCATTTGGAGCTGTTGTTTCTTTCTTCTCACTCTTAAGCCTTTAATAGCTCAAACAACTAGTAAGAAAATTATTAGAAGTTACATGAATTTTAAGATGTTCAAAAAATGTTGCAAATCCTACCACTTTAATCCAAAAGAAGAAATAAACTACAAGAAAAAAAAAAAGAAGAATAAGAAGCAATGTTCTATACAAAATTTCTAGATTTCATAAATAAAGAGTAAATGCTGCAACTTCCAAAGTTTCTCAAAGGAAGAAAATTATAAAAGCTGTAAAACCAAATTGGTTTGAGGCAATGAGAAACTGACAACTAAATATCCATAAAAGTTGTTTTCCATTTGTTAGTTGATAGAAAAAGCCTCCATTCACATTTCGAATGAAGGATTTCCCAAAACAATCATCTAACCTCCTAAATGTGGAATTCCTTGCGACAAGTAGAAAGCATTATGCGTATTAGATAGGGAGAATATGCATGTTTTTAAGTAGGTGCCCAGAAATGAACCTATTAAGATAAATAATCCTTTTTGGCACCTAACTGCAAACATAGAAAAATTTTCATGCTAGAGCCAGAGCCAGGCAAGTTGGCCCCACAGTGAATGTGGCTAACCCAAAAAAATAATACCATTTAGGTGGGCTGACAGGTAAGTTGAAAGTGGAATTACAAAAGAATGAATCCCAGCAATGCCCCGGCTCACAGGATGCCAATTTTACAAAAGGATTTCTTAATAAGAGCCATTAGTCACTCCCACTCTCTTTTGCAAAAGAAACATTTCTTGATAGGAGCCATTATGCAATCCTACAAATATAAGAGATGTGGAACTATTTCGAAAGGAAAATTCAGAGAGAATTGGCTGTCACTAGAACATAGATTTTGAAAATTAAGAAAATAATCGAAAAATTAATTTTGATGCAAGCAAATGCACCTTTGGCCATTTAATGCAACCAACTGCTATAATGGAGACTTTTACTGGCAAAAGAAGATATATAAGTGTTAGACAAGCCACATTCCTTGTATAGAAGATTTTGTATTTATCATCTTACCTTGTATAGTCGTTGTAAAACTCTAGATATTCAACCCTTTAAGGTTGTCTGAAATACAGAAAAAGAAAAGGAAATCATTTTCCCCAAATCCTTCATTGTTTATGGTTTGTTTACATGGTATCAGAGCAATGTTAGCAGCTTGTAGTGAGATTATCTAGTTACGTGGACTTCTTTCTGACTTGGGCGTTCATCTACAAGATCCTACTCTACTCCATCTAGATAATCTGAGTGTCATTTAGATTGCCTCAAATCTGGTTTTTCATGAATGGACAAAGCATATTGAAGTTGACTGTCACTTCATCTGCGAGAAGTTTCAGTCTCGGATCATTTCGCTACCACATGTCGCATCCCATGATTAGCTTGTTGACATTCTCACAAAGTCCCCTACTTCTACACGACACTCATTTCTAGTTAGCAAACTATTACTTATTGATGACAAGCATTAGTTTGAGGGGGGATGCTTGACAGGCCACATTCCTTGTATAGAAGATTTTGTATTTATCATCTTACCTTGTATAGTCATTGTAAAACTCTATATATTCAACCCTTTAGGGTTGTCTGAAATACAAAAAAAAGAAAAGGAGAATCATTCTCCCCAAAGCCTTCATTGTTTTTGGTTTGTTTACAATAAGATCATTGAAAAAAGGCAATTACTACAATTTTAATCTTTTTGTTGTTGCATAAGTGGGCCAGCAGAAGTGGATGGAAGCTATACAAAAATCTGTGGGCTAGCAGAAGTGGATGGACAACAAACGAACTTGCTTCAAGCAGTGAGGACTGAACTAGGACCCTCCACACTCTTCTTGGATGACCCGTGACTTGAAATTCCATGACTGACTAATTTCTCCTTGCTTTCTTCCTCTTCTGTGTTAGGGCTGATTTCAATAACCATCTCAGGTTTTGGCTTTATGGTAACCTTTGGTTTAGGTGCCTTCGCACATCCTTCCCTCCAATGGCCCCATCAACAACGGTTATTGATTTAAACACAATTACACTACAATTAGTGATGGGAAACCATATTTTCATATTCTGACTGTTTGTGTTTCAAATTCAAATAAAATAAAAACATTAATTACATTATTAGCTGCAGCCCCTACAGCCCCTGTTTGCGTTGTCGTAAGAAGCTGAGCAACAAAATTCCTGCAGATAGTGAAAAGGTCGAGCTTAAAGTCCTAGAAGGGGGGGTGAATAGGATTATGCCAAATTAAAAAATAAATGCAGAATACAAAGATAGATAGCACAATCAAATAATAAAATAGCACAAGTAAATAGCAACCTCAAATGCACTAGTCTTGAGAGGTTGATACAAACTGAGTTCTAAGGACAACCTAACACCAAAAACCAAAGGCTAATGGCAGGACAACCTTACTAGAATATTTGTTAGTGTCAAAAACCCAAACCAATAAAGATTCAAAGGAAATAAACTAAGTTATTACAACATTCATCACAAGTGCATAAAGTAAATTACAACATTCACACACACAAACAAATCCAATCATCTACAACAACTCTAGGAATTATAGTGGTTCATTTGTGTGTACACCAACTGTCCGAAAACAACCATACAACTACTCCACTCCTAATATCCACTCCCTCGGGATATTAGCTTTCACTATGAAATAATGTTTTCCAAGGTTCACCCTAAAACCTTCACAATTGTGTCTTTAGATGGGCTTACACAATTATAAAAACCCCACAATGAGTTTTTCCTAGCTGAATCTCACAAACTAAAATGCAAAAAATTAAATTGTACTTATCTGAAGATTCTTCTTCTGATGAGGCCCGATAGAACCAATTCGATGTAGACGAATATGTTCAATGTCTAGTCTCACAAGTAAAAGGGTTCTAAGTCTAAATTAATTTTAAATTAAATTAACATAGGCTAGCTTGATTTGATTTTGATCTCAAAAGAGGGTAAATCACAATTCCGTTCTTTAATGAAATAGAGTTGAATAGAGATCACAAAATCAAATAACAAAAGCTATTAAAATGAATCTAAAATGAGCATAATATAGCTTAACAAATGCAGGAACTTATCTCTCAGAGTGATGGCTTGATTTAGCTTGGAATGAATGAAAAACTCTGAAATTCGTCCTCTATTTATAGGTGAAAATACTATTCACTCGATTGGTTTAAAGGTCGATTCGACTGATCGAAGGACTAATCAATTTTTAAAATTTCTGGTGCATTAAGATAAGATCGTTACTCGACTGGTCGAGTGGGACCAAAAAACCTTGCTGGACTTTGAGTTGAGCCTGCACGACTGGTCGAGCACTGTTCACTCGACTGGTTGAGTAGTCTCCACGACTGGTTGAGGGTCTAACAGAAAATTCTAAAAATTCACAACAAATCTTGGATTGGTCAAGAAACTCTTAGACTGGTCAAGCCAGAGCTTGGATTAGTCGAATAAAGACTAGGACTAGTTGAGGAAATGACTTATAAACTTATGAAATGACCCAAATAAAATATGCAATGAATATGACTCAACCTATGATCAATCTAGGGTCATCCATACCTTGTTTGTGATTTTGAATAATTAAAACATCGTTCGCTCTGCTAACTCATTCACTTGAAATACTTGAAGCTTATCTTTAAAATCTTAAACTTGAGCTTGAACTAGGGCTTGAGTTCATGAGTTTTTAAGGTACTGAACTTGAAGATTAAACTTGAACTTGAGCCTTGAACTTGTACTTATACTTGAAATTGATATCTTGAACTTCGACAACGCTCTTCAACTTGAATATGTAGAAAAGTTCGACGAAGACGTGGACAACTTTAAAATGCATGAAGTTGATCTATTTATCTTATCAACACATGATACAAATTCTAAATGATTTGGCACAACAAAATTTGACAACTCTGGGTGCTAGATTTACAATATAGCATTTACAGATAGAAGCAAAGAAGTACATTAGAAGACCAAAAAGTAAAGGAAATGTTGGAATCAGCATAGTACAGGAGTGGTTCGACTTTGGGTAAATCTAAGCAGTTGATTTGGTAGAGGTGGAATTGGATAAATGGACCATGCCCACAATCACCTTCCCTGGAGAAATCTAACAGTTAGAATCACCCAATCACAATATGTGTATCGGCAAAAGTGGGCCCACCTGTACAATTTCAATGGGCCAAAATTTAGAATCCAATGGGGAGATTTTTATGCAACTTCCATCCACTTCTATTGGCCCACAAAATTTATAATTGATGATGTTCATGACCATTAATGTATGAAGAAAAAAATCCTGACAGCATTTCACACTCAAAGTATACATGTGGCCCACTTGATTAGTGGAATGGCTATCTTTGTTTTATTTTTCTTTCTGTGCCAAATCGTATACACTTTAGGCCATGATGCATAGATTGGATGCCCCACCCTTGTGCAAGGATTGACAGTAAGATTCTAAAAGGTGATTATATGAGTACAAGCACTAAAATGATTATAAAAAAAACATGTGCATGCACTGGATATCTAAACGGAATTTGTGCTAGTAGAGAAAATACTCACAAATGGATTAATAGTAAGGTCCTAAAAGGCGATTATACGAGAAGTACTCAGCTGCTACAAGGGAATGGAAACGAACCTACTATTTGGGAGATTCTTCAATGCATTAGGTACAAAACTCTTGAACAACCCAATGAAACCATCACTGCATTCATATTGGGCAATCAGAAGATTACTTTCCTTCGCAATAGGCAATTTCTATTGGAAGCAAATCAAAGATCAACAGTTGCACAACAAAAGACTACATGAACTAAACTGAGAACTGCAATATCATTGTACAAGCTAGATACAGGACTACCTTTGCCCACTAAATTACTAAAATCGGCATCACTAATCATGAAAATTCAAACAGTCAAATTTAAATCTTCTAGATTTATAGGTGGTTCACCAAATGAGAAACATTAAGTCCATCCATAAAAATGGAAGAGTGTGAGCCTTACATGCTGATTACTCAACCCAAACATAGAAACTCTTTGTTCATCGCCTCCCCCTAGGCAACTTTAACTCCAAGTTCTTTCTTTACATGCATTGAAAATCACATAATATCCAAATTAGAATTATATCCAAATGGAGATAACCCGTGACAGAAGCAACAGGAAGCTTTGGCTGTCACAAGAGCAGTATATTGAGAAAAGCCGGTCAGTACTCCACTGGATGGTCACTTCAGATTGAGCAACAGGCAGTGTCCCAAGACTAAGGCAGAGGTGAAAGAGATGCAGAAAATACCCTGCGTGTCAGCTGTAGGAAGTTTGATGTATGCTATGGTGTGTACACGCCCAGACATAACATATGCGGTTGGTGTTGTCAGCCGATACCTTACCAATCCTGGCAAAGAGCATTGGGCAGCGGTGAAATGGATACTACAGTATCTAAGAGGCTCATCCAGGTTGAGCCTATACTATGGTGACGGAAAACCTGTGTTAGAGGGCTATACAGATGCAGATATGGCAGGTGACATAGACTCCAAGAAGTCTACATCGGGGTTCATGTTCATGTTTGTAGGGGGAGCAGTTTCTTGGCAGAGCAAGCTATAGAAGGTCGTAGCATTGTCGACGACAGAGGCCGAATACATTGCAGTCACAGAAGCATGTAAAGAGATGTTTTGGATGAAAAGGTTCCTACAGGAACTTAGCCTAAAGCAGGAGTACGTGGTCTATTGCGATAGTCAGAGTGCTATACACTTGAGCAAGAATCCAAGTCAGCATTACAAGTCGAAACACATTGAGATACGGTATCATTGGATTAGGGATACTTTGGAACAAAAGGTGTTACAGCTTGAGAAAGTCCACACGAACGATAATGGGTCAGACATGATGACCAAGGCTTTGCTCAAGGGAAAGTTTGAGGTTTGTAGAAACCTGGCTGGCTTGAAGAAGGTGGATCCCTCTTGGGTCAAAAATGGAGAGATTTGATGGGTTTTTTTGACCCATCTTCAACTGGTCGAGAGCCCTGCTCGACTGGTCGAAAGCTGGTGGTCGATCAGTCGAAGATTCGAGTCGTGACTTCGAATCAAAGTCCAGCGAATATTTTTGCTATTTTTTACTATAGCTACGACTAGTCGAAGGAATGTTCGACTAGTCGAAGGGGACCTACGACTAGTCGAAGGTTACGCAGTTTGTTCCACGATTTTGCGCGAAACTGCGGATTTGAGTCCTTTCGCAACAGGGATGTGGAAAGGAGTTTTCTAAACTATAAAAGGGGTTGCCTAGGGTTTTCTAGGTACAGTAAGAGGGTTTCCTAAAGCTTTACAAGGGATTTGCTAAAGGGTTTAGGGTTATCAAAGGTGAGAGAGAGGGAGAAAGAGAGAGAGGAAGCTTATAGAAGGGAGGTTCTGCTCGTGGAGGTTTTCTACTATGCAATGTATATCTCAGCGCTTCTATGTCCTCATAATCGGTTAGATCTCTCCGTTTTCTCTATTTCTCTTATTGTTTATCCACTCCTGCGTGAGTGAAGAAGATTGTAACATTCTACTTCATAGTGGATTGTTGATCTGGACGAGGTCCCGTGGTTTTTACCTCTTTGAGGGTTTTCCATATAAAAATCTCTTGTGTTGTGTGTGATTGATGCTTTGATTTATAAGGACTCGCCCTAATACATGTTTTGCTAACATACACTATGTATGTTGAAATAGTGTATGCTAAATGTTTATAAAAATGCTTGTGAGAGTAAGTGTTTGGATGATGATGCCTTAGGTAGGTGTTGAGATGGGATTCTCGACTACCTTAGAGACATGTATGATTTTCTCCATGAGGTAGTTTACTTAAACTGCTTACTTGTGAAATATACGTGTTTGTATTCTTGTTTATATGTGTAACGACCTGTAAATTTCCGTACATTGGGTTGAGTACCACCTCGACCAGAAATCAATTAGGATTAAATCCTTTAGAAATTTAACAAAGTTAACTAAGTACTAAACTCAATTAGCCATGAAATCCGTTGGGATCGCTTTAAATACAATCTGCAAGACCCAAAACTTGCAAAACAAGTGACCCTAGGTTACCCTAAAGTTTCGAACCAAACTCATTTCCCGTCTGCTCTCGGGAATGAAACGAAACTTCCTATTAGGTCTAGATCGCACATCGGAAGTTCGATTAACACGAAGCTAAGGAACTAGGACCGCCTCACTGGACTTGACAATCATCTCAAAAATCAGGTCCATCCGATGTTCCACGGCCATTCGTTTCGATTCGGAGCGAGGGAGTGTGAAAAACACTATTCCCATCCTAATAAAAATATCAGGAATAGTGATCTGGCATCGTTCGGTTGTACGTCAGTATGACCGTCAGAATCAGACCAAATTACACCCTCGGATTAAGAAAAATTTCAGGAACATTTACATGTACTTAGAATTTCTGATCGTGGCCCACTGACCGTCGAACTGAAAGTGGTCCGCCACGTGCGATCTGGGAATCCGATCAAGTCGAAAACGTAATCCCACGTAGATCCATAGATGGTAAGCTTAAGTCTGACGTTTGGCTCAAAGAGGGCCACCAGAACCTCCCTTTTGAGCTGGAAAAGTGACGAATATCCTATATTAGCAGTAACCCTTGAACCTGAGTCTATTTTCAGCATGTTTTTGGCTATAAAAGGAGCTTAGAACAGCCCCTCTCACAGTCATACGAATTTGGGATTAAAACCCTAGAGAGAGAGAGAGAAAAGAGGGAGAATAGCTTGGGATTTGTGGGAGATCTTCCTCCTACTGCTTTGGGTTGTCACACGGCCTACACCGCTCCATTCCAGGTGTTTTCTCGGCGGTTTCTATTCCGTTTGAAGGTAAGAAACCCTAACCCTAGGTCTGATTTGAGGTAGAATCGTTGTAGGCTATGTAAAGGCTAACCGATTCCGCTCTTTAGGCTAGAAAACTCCTGTATACGGAAGCTCTACTACCCTTGCTGATTCGTTGGGATTCCAAGGGCAAAGGTGAGGACTTAAGTGTATAAGTTACAGTTTTCAACGCTTTCAATGTCAGAAAATGGTAGATTCATGATCTGCATGCAATTGCACATGTACAAAGTGCTTTCCGTTTCCTGTTTCGATTAACGTTGTAGAAATTGGAATTTCACATACTCTAGGTATACGTAGAAAATACCGTATACGTATTTTTTTTTGAAAAAACGTTTGACATGTTTATTTAATGTATGATTATATGATATATGGATAAAATACTAATTTGGCGAAAGGAATCGCTGAAATACATGTTCATGTGTAAATGCTACGTATGTTGAAATTGTGTATTCTAGAAATACCGTATACGTATTTTTTTTGGGAAAATGTATGACATGTTTATTTAATGTATGATTATATAATATATGTATAAAATACTAGTTTGGCGAAAGGAATCGCTGAAATACATGTTCGCTTGTAAATGCCTAGTATGTTGAAATTGTGTATTCTAGAAATACCGCATATGTGTGAATTTTGGAAATACAATTGTAATGATTATTTACTGTATGATTATGATATACATGGGTAAAATACTCACGTGGTGAAGGGACAGCCCTAACACGTATTTTACTAACATATATCATGTATGTTGGAATAGTGTATTCTAAGTGTTTGTGTAGATGCTTGTGTGTGTAAATGCTTGGGTGTTAGTGCCTTAGAGAGGTACTGATATGGGATTCCCGACTCCCTTAGAGACATGTAGGATCCCCTCCATGCGGTGGTTCGCTATAACCACTCACTTGTGATGTGTATGTAATCATATCCCTATGTGTATAGTGCTTTACAACATGCTTTACAACATGCTTTACTTCATGCTTTACTTCATACTTTATAACATGCCTGCTAGCATGCTTGTATTGCTTGTTTATCATGCTTTACTCAACATGCTATCGATGAAAACTGTTTGAGTTTGTGACTATGACTATAGTCCAAACATTCGGTACCAGACTTGCGGTTGTGGCTGAGATTCATATCGCCACAACGGGCGTGACTGGCGAACCCGAGTCGTACTTCGGTTGGCGATAGTGGTTGGCCACACGGAGTGCATTTGCACTCCATATCGCTTAACTTGTGGTGCGCTCGAGCTAATCAGGCTCGTCAAGTAAACCGAAATGTATTGTGTGTTCACCATGTTTGGTCGCTACTGCTTGAACCTAGGGTACCAAACTTACCAGTGGCGATCCCGTTTAACCATGGTACCTCGATCCGCTAAGTCGCATGAGCCGGACATGGTGGTATGGGACACCGTGGTCGAGCTGTCGGCCTACGCTGGGGCCTTGTGCCTCCCCGTAGTGACCATTGCGCAACTAAACTCGTGAGCTGAATACGGTGGTATGAGACACTGTATTCGAGCTGTCGATACTTACGGCGAGTGCCGAGTACGGTGAGACCTATGCTCGTGCTGACGGGCGACGAGTCCTCCGTAGTATCTTCGAGTATACTCAAGTGTCTGTGATTGGCGACGAGTCTTTCACAACAACTAGAGTATGAGTTGAGCCGAGTACGGTGAGACCTGTACTCGAGCTGACGGCTAGTGATTGGGCCAAGTACGGTGAGACCTGTACTTGAGCTGACGGCCAGCAATTGAGCCGCATACGGTGAGATCTGTATCCGCGCTGACGGGTGACGAGCCCTTTGCGATGCCTTCACTACGCTTCTCAAACCATAATATCGTATGAGAATAGCTAGGATTGACGACCCTAGAATGGATCATGTTTGGGAATGATACAAGGGAGGTACCTTAGTTTCCCAATACTGCTGGTTGAAATGGACTAATAAAAACTTGGTAATCATGAGCATCATCGCACCGCATGTGCTTTGTAGATGTGCTGCACTGAGGGAGTAAGCATTCGCGAACGTAAGATGATGTCGCTTGAGGGTGGTTTGGCAAGGGCATATAGCATCATGTCATATCATTTTTGCACTTAACAAGAGTAGTTAGAAATGTTTGATTTGTATTGCTTTATCATTACTGCTTGATTGATTTGATAACATGTTAACCTATGCTTTACTGTTCCACTGAGTTAGCTACTCACTCCCATGTTACGGGACGGTGTTTGTAACACCCACCAGACTCTGTCACAGGTGTAGATGGCGCCTTGGTTCAGGAGCCGGAGCCCGACTTTGAAGAGGATCAGGAGGAGTTATCCTTTATGCAGTATTTTGACGGCTATGCTTAGGCCGGCTGCATCGCGGGATTTTCAGGGCCTCTCTTGAGGATTGTATTTTGATTTTTGACTTAGAAACAATACATGTATATTGGTACTCAGTTAATACTCATACTCTGAAGTTCATAAAATTTTGTTACTTTACATATTTTGAATATAAAATTTCAGTCTTTCGCTTGCCTTTATACAATTGAACTGGAGTATGATTTACTGTTTTGGTATAATCTCATTCATGTTTATTACTCTAACTCAGACAACATTTAACCATCATTGTGTATGTTGCATAAGTGATGCGTTGGAACTCGGGAGTTGAGTTCATACTCGACCCCCGATTTTCAGGGCGTTACAAGTTGGTATCAGAGCATGATTTTGATTAAACCGGACCTGAGTTATGTCCCCACTACGTACGCTGACGTGTTACAACCTAGGAGGGTACGCAAAAATGTAGAAACAGTCTTAGGGTCTCCGATTTCACCGTTCGGCGAAATTCATTAAAAACGAACGCGTTGATCGAGTCTGTACTCGATCCTGACCGCACATACGGACTCTAAATCACTCCTAGACCGTCTATTGACGTGCCCAGGTCGCTATCCACCCAAAATCAGTCCTAAAAAATCAGGAAAAATCAGATTAGTTTAGAAAATTTTCGGAACTAACCGTTCTGGAGCTGAACTGAGTTCGGGGGCCCCCCACGTTAATCCATTAAGGTTCCCGATCGAACCAGGGTGCATTTGGCACCCTGGACACATGGCAAACAGGGCCCCACCGCGGCGGCACGGTTCCGGCCAAGTCCGACCCCGTCGGCACCGCGGCACCGGCGGCGGACCGCGGTCCGGTCACTTTTTCGGCGAAATTCCAAACATGAGGTTGGTCGGCCTGACCCCCTCCACCCCCTGGCACGTGCCATTTTTGTAATGGATTGAGATTTAAGGGGCTGGAGCACCCTTCTCCCTCATTTCACCCCCTTTCAAGATCTCCAAACCCCATTTTCGATTTTTCTCAAAAACCCATCCCTCCAAACCTTCAAATCTTCCATTTTCTTCCATAACTCACACACCCCAACCTTCCACAACAGCCCTAGCTTCCTCCTTTCCCCATTTTCTCAAGTTGGAGCTCTCATACCCCTCCTTGGAGCTCAAAAAATCGGGTAATCTACTAACCCATTCCATTCTCTTCTTGTTTCTCCTTCATTTCCTACCTCTAGTGCTCCTTCCACACCCATTGGATTGTTGTTTGTGGAGGATCAAAGAGATCAGCCCCTTGTTCCCCTATTTTGGTAATTTTCCATGGCCCTCCTTGGTGTGGTGGCTACCATTTTTTCCATTTCCTCCATCCTATCTCTCATGGGAAAGAGAAAAACCACGGCCGATGACGCCGGCCCAAGTAGGCTTGACCCATTCCGAAGAAGATCCGATGTTGGGGCCGGCACAAGCACCGTGCGGGAGTTTAGGTCGAAGCGAGACCTGGATCCTGACCATCCCGCCAGAAATGCTTATCCGATAGGCATTGAATATGGGCACTTCGCGCCGCAAGGTTGTGTTTGAAGCTCATGTGGATGAAAGGATGTTCGGGCTACACCCGATGATGGACCACTTGGTGGATATCGGATAGAATTCTATTTTTGAAGGCGAGTCTCCCGCATGTGAGAACACGGTTCGCGCTTTCTACGCTCACATCGTGGACTCATCAGTAGAGCCTCTTCAGTTTACTGTCTCTGTGAGGGGCATAAGGCGCACAATCACTGTGGATGAGGTGGTTCGAATCACGAAGATCCCGCTTAGTCAAGTGCAGCCTAGTGATGACTTCTCTAGAAGTGCGCGGGAAAGGGATCGTCGCACGTGATATCTCTGTGGTCGCCGGGTTACTTGGAAGTGAGGAAATTGTATTGCGGCGACAAAAATGACCGAAGACTTCCGTTTACTTCATCACATTTTCACATACAATGTATACCCACGGTGGGGTAACCGCACGGAGTGTACTCGGGTGATGGTGGACTTTCTGTACAAGATGGGACGCGGGGACAACATATGCCTACCCACATTCATCCTATCCCAGATAGTTCATGTTGTTCGTTCTGCCAGGAACGATCTTTCGTTCCCATTTGGCCGTCTGATCTGCAGGATGGCTCGTGATGTTGGCTATAGACTCAACATGGAAGACCTTGCACCAGTCGGAGTCATAAATGAGGCGACACTCAAGAATATGAAGATCGGCCCTCAACGGCGGCAAGCACGACTCGACGAACGGAGATGAGTCGGATAGCCGGTGAGGAGAGTGTTGACCTCCGGGCGAGAGAGTGATGAGGAGCGTGGTGATGACATACGGGAAGAAGAGTCGAGGCTCGGGACACCGAGGAGAGTTCACCCCTGCGGCTCGGGAGAAGGGTGTGGATCGAGATGCTTTGATGCGCGATTGGCCGTCTTGAGGAGGGGCAAGCCGCCCTGCAGCAAGAGGTTGGACAAGTTCGGGTTGAGCTTGGTGAGACTCGAGCCAAGCTTGAAGAGACCGAAGCCTACATGAAGAGGAGCTTTAAGAAGGTGTCTCGTACGTTGAAGGCCATTTTGTGCTGTGTGCAGGACAAGAACGCTCCTCCTCCACCGCCTACTTCGGATACTTAGTCATCCATGTTGTTGTATGTTGTGTTTGCTTTGGTTACCGCGATAGGCGGTTTATGTTTTCATGTAGATGAAGTAGTAGATAGTAACATGTTTTGGGTGTTTGATGTAGTGGATGTATTGGCTATGATGTGAATTCTGTCGTGATTCATGTAACTCTGTATTCCATGTATTATGACAATTTTGGGTAAATGAAAAGCATATAGCCTCTTTTGTTTTGATGATGTGTGGAATGCTTAAGTGCTTTATGGAGTGTATTGTGCCTTATCTCACAAATGATTCTACCCTATGTTGTATAGGGCATGCCGCGACAGTATACGCGGAGCACAGCACATCTTCTTCTGACCGGCTCTATGGACCAGACTCCTTCTGGTAGTAGCGGTCCTACGGACCGAGGATTGGGATCTGATCAGCCTCCTGCTGGTCCTATCGGTGGACAACCACCTTATACGCTCCCGGTCCGTGAGCAGTATCGTCCGTCATCTTCTGCGCAGCATGACTCTCAGGCTGCTCCGTCGATTGATAGGTTCGAGCAGCTGATGATGATGATGCATCGGCGAGCAGATGCGAGGCGGCAGAGATGCAAGCAACAAGAGTAGCAGATCTGGCAGCGGCGGCCCGGCAGCTTATGGCCACTATCGCTGAGGCCTTGTCCCGTGGTGGTAGTGCGACTCCACCTACGACATTTGCACATCCTGATGAGCATTCTGAGCCTCCTGCTCAGGTTGAGGATGTGCCTTTGCCCCCATCCATCGCACCTCCTACTGGAGAGGTCAGTACTCGTGGTTTACTCGAGCGATTTCAGCGCTTGAGGCCTCCCTCATTTATGGGTTCTCACAGACCCGAGGAGGCGAGTTTCAGCGATCGCATCTCTAAGATGCTTCGGATGCTACATTGCTCGGAGGCGCAGCGGTGGAGGCGGCCGCTTTCGTGTTTGAGAGGGAGGCCGGTTTATGGTGGGACGGTGTCTTTGCGCACGGTCGCGATGGAGATTTCGTGTGGACCTGGGAGGCTTTCGAGTCTCGGTTCCACGAGAAGTACTACCCGCAGACGTATCGGCATGAGCGGGAGGATGAGTTTCTGCGCCTCAGGCAGGAGGCATGACGATCACGGAGTACGAGCACCGCTTCGTAGAGTTGGGCCGCTTTGGCCCGACTATACTGGTGGATGAGCAGATGCGGATGCGTCGTTTCTCCTTGGGTTTGTGACCAGAGATACGGTCGAGGATTTGCTGCCTCAGTATCCCCACCTACGTGGCATTGGTCCACATGTCTATGACGGCCGAGCAGGATGTGGACCGATTGGCCAGATCGCGTGGTGCTATGGTTGCGAGACCACGCCAGGATTTGCAGAGCAGGCATATCTTAGGCAAGAGGCCACGTGCTGATTCGCCCCCCAGGGCCGCAGCACCTGTTGTTCCTATGAGACGCCCGTTGGTGACCTGCACGTATTGCGGGAAACCAGGACACCCTGCTGAGAGTTGTTTCTCGCGCATGAGGGCTAGCAGATTTGCGCCACCGCAGAGATTGGATCGCCCTTATCCACAGGCCATATCAGCTCCACCGTTACAGACTGCTCCTGCACATCCTTCCTTTCGACCTCCTGTGCCGCGCTTCAGGCCGCCACATTGACCCTTGGCTCCTCAGCCGAACCGCCAGCAGCAGGCTCGCGTGTACAGGCTTGTTGCTGAGGCACCAGAGGCGTCGATTTCGGCACCGACGGCTTTTGAGGGTACGGCTCATGTTCATGGTACTCCCGTTTCTTTATTGGTGGACACTGGGTCCACTACTTCTATTATTTTTTGTGGGGCGGTGAAACGCCTATCTTTGCATACGATTCCCACTAAGGGAATGAGACTCACTACGGCTACCGGGACCTGTTCGGATGTCACACGGTTCTGCGAGGGTTGCTCGATAGTTTTGGGTAGCAGCACTATGCTCGTCGACCTTATTGTTGCTCCGCTATGGCACTACGACGTTATACTTGGCATGGATTGGCTCGCCAAGATGAGGGCGGAGATAGATTGCGATGCTCGGATCGTGACTGCCTATGGACCTGACGGCACAGCTTTCAAGTTCCCAGTGCAGGTCAGTTGGCCCTGTCGAGTTGATTGTTATGCTGCTTTACTTGTGCCGATTGATGGTCTGACACTGGAGGGTACGCCAGTGGTTCGGGAGTTTATTGGAGTCTTTAAGACTATCCCTGGTTTACCTCCTCGGCGTGAGATTGATTTTACGATTGACCTTACGCCTGGTGCGACGCCCATCTCGTTGCCGACTTATCGTATGCCTCCATGTGAGATGGAGGAGCTGCGGAAACAGATTGACGAACTTGTAGAGAGAGGTTTTATTCGACCTAGTGTGTCTCCTTGGGGAGCACCTGTGTTGTTCGTGAAGAAGAAGGACGGGTCGCTACGGTTGTGTATTGATTACCATAGGTTGAACCAGGTCACGGTGAAGAACAAGTATCCTTTGCCCAGGATTGATGATCTGTTCGATCAGTTGAGGGGGCGAAGTATTTCTCGAAGATTGACCTTCGGTCGTGGTACCACCGGTTGTGCGTGAGAGAGGAGGACGTGCGAAGACGGCCTTCGGGACGTGCTTCGGGCACTATGAGTTTTGGTGATGTCGTTCGGTCGACGAACGCACCGGCCCGTGTTCATGGATCGATGAACCGGGTATTTCGGCCCTTCCTTTACCGATTCGTCATCGTCTTTATCGATGACATCTTGATATACTCCACGAGTCGGGAGGAGCACGAGGAGCACTGCGAGCGTGTGGGTACGTTGGAGAAGAACCGGTTGTTTGGGCAATACAAGAAGTGCGACACGGCGGGAGGAAGTCAAGTTCTGGGACATGTAGTGTCCAAGGATGGGATAGCGAGTGGACCTTGCTAAGGTAGCCGCGGTTCGGGATTGGCGGCTGCCTGAGTCGATTCTTGAGGTGAGGAGTTTCCTTGGTCCGGTGGGTATTACGGACGTTTCATTCGGGATTTCTCGAAGATCGCCGGGCCATTGTCTCGGTTGACTCGGAAGGACTGAAGTTCGCTGGAATGAGAAGGCGGAGGCGGCTTTTAAGGAGTGAAGGACAAGTTGACGTCCGCCCTGTGCTAGTATTGCCGAGCAAGGGGTGAAATACATGGTGTATCTCGACACGTCTCGCGTTGGTTTGGGTTGTGTCGATGCGAGAAGGATAGGGTGATTTCGTATGCCTCGAGACAATTAAGGAAGCACGAGGAGAATTACCCTACACATGACCTGGAGTTGGCAGTTGTCATCTTTGCATTGAAGCTCTGGAGACATTACCTCTACGGTGAGGAGTTCGAGCTTTTCTGCGACTACAAGAGCCTTAAATACATATTCACACAGCAGGATTTGAATATGAGACAACGCCGATGGATGGAGACCTTGAAGGACTTCAAGTTCGAGGTTTCCTACCATCCTGGCAAGGCGAACCTTGTGGCAGACGTGCTGAGCCGCAAGAAGGCGATTGCATTTGCGGCACTGCTGATGATAGCCGAGTGGGACATGATGGAGTTTGTGCTGGACTTCAAGCAGAGACTCCTGTCGAGGAGCCTTTCGAGTGTGTTGCACACGTTCGGGTGCGACCACTTATTGACGACAGGATTGTTGAGGCCCAAGAGGGCGATATACGGCTGTCTGAGCTTCGAGAGCAGGCTAGCGACGCCGTGGACTCCGAGTGGAGAGTTGGTTCTGATGGGGGTTTACGATTTCGTGGCCGCCTATGTGTTCCTGATGTAACTGACTTGAGAGGCGAGCTTCTCGAGTCCGCCCATAACTCGAAGTTTGCGATGCATCCTGGTAGCACGAAGATGTACCAGGATATGAGACGGACGTATTGGTGGGATAACATGAAGGCCCACATTGCTGAGTATGTGTCTCGATGTCTGACGTGCCAGCAGGTCAAGGCAGAACATCGCCGACCTCCTGGACTACTTCAGCCCATGCCTATAGCGGAGTGGAAGTGGGATTTCATCTCCATGGACTTCATATCAGGGTTGTCGAAGACGAGGAAGGGGCACGATTCCATTTGGGTGATTGTGGACCGGTTGACCAAATCGGCCCATTTCCTCCCTATCAGAGTTACGAACTCTGCAGACGAGCTGGCTAGATTGTACATCAGGGAGATCGTCCGTCTGCACGAGGTTCCTTTGGAGATCGTGTCGGACAGAGACACGGGGTTCACATCTATCTTCTGAACTCGTATCCAGGAGGCGATGGGTGTGAAGTTGAAGTTCGTACGGCGTTTCATCCTCAGGCCGATGGGCGACGACAGAGCGGGTGAATCAGATTCTGGAGGATATGTTGCGAGCATGTGTGTTGGACTTCAAGGACAGCTGGGATGACTGTCTTCCGTACATAGAGTTTGCCTACAACAACAGCTTCCAGGCGACTATTGGCATGGCCCCATATGAGGCTCTATATGGTCGACCTTGTAGGGCACCGCACTGTTGGGCAGAGGTTGGAGAGCGTAGTCTGATTGGCCCGGAGTTGGTACAGGCGACTACAGAGAAGGTAGACATTATCAGGCGTCGATTACTCACAGCGCAGATCAGGCAGAAGAGTTACGCCGATATGAGGCGGTGACCGCTGGAGTTCGAAGTCGGGGATCATGTGTTCCTTCGGGTTTCCCCTATGAAGGGAGTCCTTCGGTTCGGGAAGAAGGGGAAGCTCACACTGAGGTTTATCGGTCCATTTCAGATACTGGATCGAGTGGGTGATGTGGCGTATCGTCTTGCCTTGCCTATACCACTTGCTTCCGTACACAACGTATTTCATGTATTTATGCTGAAGAAGTACGTTCCTGATCCTTCGCATATCATCAGATGGGAGCAGGTACAGTTGAGTGAGGATGCTACGTACGAGCTGCGCCCGACGCGTATCCTTGATAGGAAGGAGCAGGTACTACGTAGCAAGGTCATCCCACTTGTGAAGGTACTTTGGACATATCATTCCGAGGAGGAAGCTACCTGGGAGACTGAGGCCGAGGTCAGAAAGAACTACCCTCAGATTCTCGGGGACTACGAAAAGGTATAAATTTCGAGGACGAAATTTTTTATTTAAGGGGGGTAGATTGTAACGACCTGTAAATTTTCGTACATTGGGTCGAGTACCACCTCGACCAGAAATCAATTAGGATTAAATCCTTTAGAAATTTAACAAAGTTAACTAAGTACTAAACTCAATTAGCCATGAAATCCGTTGGGATGGCTTTAAATACAATCTGCAAGACCCAAAACTTGCAAAACAAGTGACGCTAGGTTACCTTAAAGTTTCGAACCAAACTCATTTCCCGTCTGCTCTCGGGAATGAAACGAAACTTCGTATTAGGTCTAGATCGCACATCGGAAGTCCGATTAACACGAAGCTAAGGAATTAGGACCGCCTCACTAGACTTGACAATCATCTCAAAAATCAGGTCCATCCGATGTTCCACGGCCATTCATTTCGATTTGGAGCGAGGGAGTGTGAAAAACACTATTCCCATCCTAATAAAAATATCAGGAATAGTGATCTGGCATCGTTCGATTGCACGTCAGTATTAAGCAACCTGACCGTCAGAATCAGACCAAATTATATCCTCGGATTAAGAAAAATTTCAGGAACATTTACATGTACTTAGAATTTCTGATCGTGGCCCACTGACCGTCGAACTGAAAGTGGTCCGCCACATGCGATCTGAGAATCCGATCAAGTCGAAAACGTAATCCCACGTAGATCCATAGATGGTGAGCTTAAGTCTGACGTTTGGCTCAAAGACGGCCACCAGAACCTCCCTTTTGAGCTGGAAAAGTGATGAATATCCTATATTAGCAGTAACCCTTGAACCTGAGTCTATTTTCGGCATGTTTTTGGCTATAAAAGGAGCTTAGAATAGCCCCTCTCACAGCCATACGAATTTGAGATTAAAACCCTAGAGAGAGAGAGAGAGAAAAGAGGGAGAATAGCTTGGGATTTGTGGGAGATCTTCCTCCTACTGCTTTGGGTTGTCACACGGCCTATACCGCTCCATTCCAGGTGTTTTCCCGGCGGTTTCTATTCCGTTTGAAGGTAAGAAACCCTAACCCTAGGTCTGATTTGAGGTAGAATCGTTGTAGGCTATGTAAAGGCTAACCGATTCCGCTCTTTAGGCTAGAAAACTCCCATATACGGAAGCTCTACTACCCTTGCTGATTCATTGGGATTCCAAGGGCAAAGGTGAGGACTTTAAGTGTATAAGTTACGGTTTTCAACGCTTTCAATGTCAGAAAATGGTAGATTCATGATCTGCATGCAATTGCACATGTACAAAGTGCTTTCCGTTTCCTGTTTCGATTAACGTTGTAGAAATTGGAATTTCACATACTCTAGGTATACGTAGAAATACCGTATACGTATTTTTTTTTGGAAAAACGTTTGACATGTTTATTTAATGTATGATTATATGATATATGGATAAAATACTAATTTGGCGAAAGGAATCGCTGAAATACATGTTCATGTGTAAATGCTACGTATGTTGAAATTGTGTATTCTAGAAATACCGTATACGTATTTTTTGGGAAAATGTGTGACATGTTTATTTAATGTATGATTATACAATATATGTATAAAATACTAGTTTGGCGAAAGGAATCGCTGAAATACATGTTCGCTTGTAAATGCCTAGTATGTTGAAATTGTGTATTCTAGAAATACCGCATATGTGTGAATTTTGGAAATACAATTGTAATGATTATTTGCTGTATGATTATGATATACATGGGTAAAATACTCACGTGGCGAAGGGACAGCCCTAACACGTATTTTGCTAACATACATCATGTATGTTGGAATAGTGTATTCTAAGTGTTTGTGTAGATGCTTGTGTGTGTAAATGCTTGGGTGTTAGTGCCTTAGAGAGGTACTGATATGGGATTCCCGACTCCCTTAGAGACATGTAGGATCCCCTCTATGCGGTGGTTCACTATAACCACTCACTTGTGATGTGTATGTAATCATATCCCTATGTGTATAGTGCTTTACAACATGCTTTACAACATGCTTTACTTCATGCTTTATAACATGCCTGCTAACATGCTTGTATTGCTTGTTTATCATGCTTTACTCCACATGCTATCGATGAAAACTGTTTGAGTTTGGGACTATGACTATAGTCCAAACATTCGGTACCAGACTTGCGGTTGTGGCTGAGATTCATATCGCCACAACGGACGTGACTGGCGAACCCGAGTCGTACTTCGGTTGGCGATAGTGGTTGGCCACACGGAGTGCTTTTGCGCTCCATATCGCTCAACTTGTGGTGCGCTCGAGCTAGTCAGGCTCGTAAAGTAAACCGAAATGTATTGTGTGTTCACCATGTTTGGTCGCTACTGCTTGAACCTAGGGTACCAAACTTACCAGTGGCGATCCCGTTTAACTATCGTACCTCGATCCGCTAAGTCGCATGAGCCGGACATGGTGGTATGGGACACCGTGGTCGAGCTGTCGGCCTACGCTGGGGCCTTGTGCCTCCCCGTAGTGACCATTGCGCAACTAAACTCGTGAGCCGAATACGGTGGTATGGGACACTGTATTCGATTTGTCGACTACTACGGCGATAAGCCGAAGTACAGTGAGACTGTGCTCGTCTTTGACGGCGATGAGTCCTCCGTAGTATCTTCGAGTATACTCCAAGTGTCTGTGATTGACGACGAGTCTTTCACAGCAACTAGAGTATGAGTTGAGCCGAGTACGGTGAGACCTGTACTCGAGCTGACGGCTAGTGATTGGGCCAAGTACGGTGAGACCTATACTTGAGCTGACGGCCAGCAATTGAGCCGCATACGGTGAGATCTGTATTCGCGCTGACGGGTGACGAGCCCTTTGCGATGCCTTCACTACGCTTCTTAAACCATAATATCGTATGAGAATAGCTAGGATTGACGACCCTAGAATGGATCATGTTTGGGAATGATACAAGGGAGGTACCTTAGTTTCCCAATACTGCTGGTTGAAATGGACTAATAAAAACTTGGTAATCATGAGCATCATCGCACCGCATGTGCTTTGTAGATGTGGCGCACTGAGGGAGTAAGCATTCGCGAACGTAAGATGATGTCGCTTGAGGGTGGTTTGGCAAGGGCATATAGCATCATGTCATATCATTTTTGCACTTAACAAGAGTAGTTAGAAATGTTTGATTTGTATTGTTTTATCATTACTGCTTGATTGATTTGATAACATGTTAACCTATGCTTTACTGTTCCACTGAGTTAGCTACTCACTCCCACGTTACGGGACGGTGTTTACAATACTCACCAGACTCTGTCACAGGTGTAGATGGCGCCTTGGTTCAGGAGCCGGAGCCCGACTTTGAAGAGGATCAGGAGGAGTTCTCCTTTATGCGATTCGACGGCTATGCTTAGGAAATTTGTATCGGGATTTTCAGGGCCTCTCTTGAGGATTGTATTTTGATTTTTGACTTAGAAACAATACATGTATATTAGTACTCAGTTAGTACTCATACTCTGAAGTTCATAAAATTTTGTTACTTTACATATTTTGAATATAAAATTTCAGTCTTCCGCTTGCCTTTATACAATTGAACTGGAGTATGATTTACTGTTTTGGTATAATCTCATTCATGTTTATTGCTCTAACTCAGACACCATTTAACCATCATTGTGTATGTTGCATAAGTGATGCGTTGGAACTCGGGAGTTGAGTTCATACTCGACCCCCGATTTTCAGGGCGTTACAATATGGTACTTTATGACATGCTTTATAACATGCTTTATACATGCTTATGACATGTTTGTTAGCATGCTTGAATTACTTTGTTTATTATGCTTTACTCCACATGCTTTGAATATGGATTAATTGTGATTGGGACTGATTATAGTCCAGACAATCGGTACCAAACTTGAGATCGTGGTTGAGATTCATTTCGCCACGTAGGACGTGTTTGACGAACCCGAGTCATGCGTTGCTTGTCGGCAGTGGTTAGGCCACACGAAGTGCTTATGCACTTCATGTCGTACAACTCAACGGGCGCTCGTGCTAGTCGAGCTCGTCAAGTAACCCGATTTGTCTAATGTATGTTCACCATGTTTGGTCACTACTGCTTGAACCTAGGGTACCAAACTTACCAGTGGAATCCCGTTAACCATGGTACCTCGATCCGCTAAGACTCATGAGCTGGGCATGGTGGTATGGGACACCGTGGTCGAGCTGTTGGCCTACGCTGGGGCCACGTGCCTCCCCGTAGTGACCATTGAGCAACCAGAATCGTGAGCCGATTATGGTGGTATGTGACACTATATTCGATCTGTCGGCCTACACTGGCGTAGCCTGGCTGTGGTCCCCAGTCGGGTTGCATCCGGGTCTCATTCTCAATAAGTGAACTGGTCGGGCTTCAAAAATAGACTGCCAGTTGGTAGGACGTTAGTGGAGTGCCTCAAGCATACTCTAAAGCTGCGGTGAGGCGATGAGCCTTCCCGTAGTAACAGAGTATAAACTAGGCCTGTATTGATAAGGTGATGGGGGAGTGGTGCAATGATTCCATGTAACAGCCTTGGCAGCCCTTGCAGCGACCTAGAAACACACCATCGTATGAGATTGTCGAGGACTGACGACCTTAAAATGGATCATGTTTGGGAATGATACAAGGGAGGTACCTTAGTTTCCCAATCCTGTTGTTTGAAATGGACTAATAACAACTCGGTAATCATGCTCATCATGCATTACATGTGCCTGGAAGATGTGGAGCACTGAGGAAAGCAAGCATGCCATGAACATGAGATGGTGTCGCATGAGGGAGTATGTCGGTGAGGGCATACATCATGACTGCATTCATACTTGTATTAATAAGAGTAGCTAGGAGTGTTTGATTTTGCTGCTTTATCATTACTGCTTGACTGAATCGATAACATGTTAACCTATGCTTTACTATTCCACTGAGTTGATCACTCACTCCCACGTTAAGGGATGGTGTTGTACACACCAACCAAATTTGTTGAGTTTCCGGTGATGGCGATACTTATGAAGCAGAGCCGGACTACTTCTATGATGATAAGGAGGAGTTCTCCTATCTGTATCGCTCTGGCAGGTCTATGAAGACCTGGTATTGTATTGACGGGGCTATGGTACTTGGGATAGAAGACATTACACTTCCTCACATTAGATATATTTTAGAATTATACTTGTAATTAATTAACCTGGTAACATCATCACACTCTGGAGACTCACCATAGTTTATATAGGTTTTTTATCTATCACAGTCTTCCGCTTGCAATTTAACTGTCTCTAGAGTATGATATGCTATTTTGGCTTAATCTCACTCATGTTCAATGCAATAATATAGAGAACATTCAATCATCATTCATTTTGTTACATAAGTGATGCATTGGAACTCGGGAGTTGAGTTTATGCTCGACCCCCGATTTTCAGGGCGTTACACCCATACAGAGAAGGGCCATGGTGATGTCAGGTTTTAGAGTTCGGAAGCGGGTGCATGGATCCTATTTGTGTATTCCTGACACTTGAAGCATTTCCTGACGTGTTTGCAACAATCTGTCTCCATTGTAAGTCAATAGTAGCTGAGTCGCAAGATCTTCTTTGAGATCATGTGTCCATTCATGTGTGGACCGTATAGTCCTTCGTAGATTTTTGACATGATTTGTGCCGCTTCTGCTTCATCCACGCAGCGGGAGGGACTTGGTTGAAGGATCGCTTGTAGAGGATACCCCTAGTAATCATGAATTGTACTGACAAGCATTGGATAGTACGTCGATCAACTGGGGCTGCTCCTTCCGGGTACTTCTGATGTTCGAGATATTCCTTGATGTCCTTGTACCACTGTTGATCATTCGGGGAGGTTTTGGCTTCCTCGATCTGTAGGCAGAATGCAGGTTCCTCCTGGAGTTCGACGGTGAGTTCCCATTCAGCAACTCCTTTCGGGATCTCCAGTATCGAGGCGAGGGTAGCCAAAGCGTCTGCAACTTGATTCTTGGCTCAGGGCATGTAAGAGAATGTGATCTCTTTGAATTTCTTAGTTAGATTCTCCAGGTACATGTGATAAGGGATAAGCTTTTCATCCTTGGTCTTCCAATCGCCATTTATCTGATTGATTATGAGTTGTGAGTCACTAAAGACTCGTAACTTCTTTACGTTGAGGATGATGGCTTCTCTGAGACCGGCGATGCATGCCTCATACTCTGCTATGTTGTTGGTACATTGGAATGCCAGTCACCTAGATATGGGAATTGGGACATCATCGGGCGAGTAGAGTATGGCGCTTACTCCACTCCCTTTTGAGTTTGCAGCTCCGTCGAAGAAGATTGTCCACCCTCCTGCCTTCGTTTCTTCTTCTTCTTCTTCCTCAATCGAGAGGATGTCCTCGTCAGGGAAGAAGGTCTTCAGCGGTTGATAGTCAGGCAGGGAGTGGGTTGCTAAATGGTCGGCTAATGCTTACCCCTTGATTGCCTTTTGGGTGACATATGTGATGTCAAATTCTAAAAGCAATAGCTACCATTTTGCGATCCTACCGGTTAGTGTCGGTTTCTCGAACAAGTATTTTAATAGATCCATGCGAGCGAGTAAGAGGACTGAGTGAGCGATCATATACTGTCGTAACCGTTGTGTCGCCCAGACTAGGGTGAGGCATGTCTTTTCTAAGTTGGAGTATTTGGCTTTGTAGCTTGCAAATCGTCTGCTCAGATAGTAGATCGCTTGCTCTTTTCTTCCTATGTCGTCGTGTTGGCCAAGAACACATCATATTGCTTCTGCTGTGATGGAGATATACAACAGTAATGGCCTACCTGGAGTAGGTGGCGTGAGCACTGGGGGATTCAGCAGGTATTTCTTGATCCTGTCGAAGGCTGCTTGACAATCGTCATTCCATTCCTTTGGCAAGTTTTTCCTGAGTAGCTTGAATATGGGCTCACAGATCGGAGTGAGCTGTGCGATGAATCGGCTGATATACTGGATTCACCCAAGGAAACCCCAAATTTCTTTTCCAGTTTTGGGCAGTGGCATTTCGATGATTGCCTTAGTCTTGGTCTCGTCCACCCGGATACTATCTTCGCTGACAATGAAGCCCAGTAGCTTGCCTCCGGTTGCACCAAAGACACATTTTTGCGGATTGAGGTGGAGCTTGAACTTTTCTAGCCTGTCAAAAAGCTTCTTGAGATCTTCGAAGTGTCCTTCGATTGTGCGAGACTTGAAGATCATGTCGTCCACATAGATTTCCATTTTCTTATTTATCATGTCATGAAACGAGGCAGTCATGGCTCGCTGATATGTAGCTACTGCATTCTTCAATCCGAAGGGCATGACCCGGTAACAGAAAGTTCCCCATGGTGTGATGAAGGAAGTCTTATCACGATCCTCGATGGCCATCTTGATCTAATTATAACTGGAGAAACCGTCCATGAAGGAGAAGATCTTGTGTCCAGCAGTGTTATCTACCAGTGTGTCGATGTGAGGCAGAGTGAAGTTATCTTTAGGGCTTGCCTTGTTAAGATCTCTAAAGTCGATGCACATCCTGACTTTTTTTTATCTTTCTTTGGTACTGGTACGATGTTTACGAGCCATTCCGGGTAGTTGGAGACTACCAAGAATCCCGCATTGTATTGCTTGATGATTTCATCACGGACCTTCAGGGCCCATTCTGGCTTCATTCTCCGTAGCTTTTGTTTGACAGGCTTCATGTCTGGCTTTGTTGGCAAATGGTGCACCACCGGATCCTCATCGAGCCCTGGCATGTCCTCGTAGGAGAAGGCAAAGTCGGACAACCTTGGTTTCAAAAACTCCATCATCCTCTGCTTGTGTTCCGGAGACAACGACCTTCTAATATGCACCTCTCTGGGAGATTCTGCTGACCCTAAGTTCACAATTTCAAAGTCGTCTGCTACAACATTGGCCTTTGTTTCAAATTTTTTGAAAGAATCCTCAAATTCAAGAGCTGTATCACCATTTCCCTCATCCTTGGCTTCATCCAAACCCATTAGTTCAAAGTCCAACTCTAGATCGAAATCATAAGAGTCGACTTCAAACCCCTACGATGTGTGTGAGATGTTTGGCAAAGTGATTTTTGAAAATTTTTCTATTATTTTTGTATTTTGAAAATTTTCTGATGTTTTGTGGTTTTGAGGAATATTTTTTTTTTTTGTATTTTTGGGAGTATGTGATGTTTTTGTGTTTTGAAGATTTTCTGATTTTTTTGTGTCACCAAGAGATCCTGTTCACTCCCAAGTATAGGGTCATGATGTAGTAATAAACTCGGTGAGACCGAGGTCGAATCCACAGGAACTGAAACCTGTACGTAATCTGAAACTAACTAGAACTAGAACTAGAATGAGATGAAATCTAAATTGAGTGTGATTTGAGGAATAATGGTGAAATATTTATCTAAAATTTAGAGAATTAAGGGAAAGGAAACTAGGGATTCAGAGAATCCATTTGTAGAGATCAGGGAGATCTTATGCCTGTTTCAGAAACTCAACTGGACTTAGAATCCATCTTCATCCAGTTGAAGGTGTAACCATAGGAATTAAGACTTAACTTCCTTTGATATAGTTTTCAAGAGATGAAAGGTAAATGAATTAGAATGGATTCCATCACCAAACCATGCCCAGGAGACAAAGTAAACAACAGAATTAAACTAATTACCAACCAATCAACATGTTATGAAGGTTAGGAAGGGTACCGTCATCCAACCATGCCCAGGAGATGATGGTGAACAACAGGGCTTCCTGATGTCATAAACATAAAAAGGAGAAAGAAATACTTAAAGCCATTGCAGATCTATTGTAATATCAGTCACAACAAACCATTAAAAACTAGAAATATTCCCTTTAATCAAACTAGAATCAACATAGTTCATAGCATGAATCCAAGCAATAGAGATCTCCCATCACGCCACAAGCTTCACCTCTTAGCCCTAGCTAAGAGGTTCAGCCCAACATGAATGGGCTGGATCTCTTAAACAAAAATAAAAGAAAAAAAATAAGAAAAGAAAACAGCCACTACTTTCTCTCTCTCTCCTGCATGTTTCCTGCTCCTGATGGTGCCTCCACGGCTGCCCCTAGCATCGGATCTTTTTTTTAAACTCTCTCTCACGTCTTCTTTATATAAGTGATGCAGTCAGTGGACGGTGAAGGAAGCTGGAGTCGGCTGCAAAGGCTCTTGCAGAATCCGTTTACCCAGCAGGAAACGAAAGTTTCCTTTCGTGAAGAAAACTACGTAGTTGCGTAACTTGATAATGCCGCATTCCCCTCCTCCCTTGCTTTCTTTCCGAAGAGACAACGTCTCCTAGGACTTTTCTGTGTGCCCTACATGATGGACGGATCGGATCATCGATCCAACAGTGATCACGAACGTACAGGGGCCCACAACAGCCGGTTTTTACAGACGCCTGCGAAACAGAGATCGTTCACTTGCACTGACATTGCTGGTGGGGTCCACTTCGATGTATTTTGGAGAAATCCAAGCCGTCCATTGAAATCCTGGCGAAAAACCAATTAGGAATGGTCTGTTTTGGATTGATTTCGATATGGCTCACAGAATTTTCTCCCTACCGTCCATCCTGCGTTCGGACGGTTGAAATCCGATCCACTCTTTCTTACGAAATTCAACCACCTAGGAGTTGGTCTTTGTCATCCTACAAAATGAATGGACGGTACAGATCAACGTTATAGGGAGCGAGTGGGGCCCACTACATAATCTCAGCGTCCGCAGAGGCGGACTCTATTTACGCAGCTGCGTCGGGTCAGCGCCTGTTGACTGGACTCTCCGGTCCGGTGTGGCTCGTGTGTGCGTGCAGTGAATGCACGCACACCCTCATGTGGGCTCCACTGTGATGTTTGAGAGAAATCTGTACTGTCTATCCGCTTTTCCATCTCATTTTAACCATGGGGACCAGGTTTGAAGCATGTCCAGATATCAGGTGGGCCCCAAATTGAAGATTAATGGGCTGATCTGTTGGTTGGTCCACTTCCCGAAGTATCCAATGGTTGAAAATTGACGTGTACAGTTAATTTATGGTCCTCGGGCCATGTATGAAGATTCAATCCAAACTGATGGTGAGAACCCTGTGATCTTGCATTCTGGACCAATTTCGGGCCACTTGAGCTTCAGTTTCTCATTTTTCATGAATTTTCGGCGTGTAAATTCATTGATCTTGGTTCCCTGAAGTCCGTCCCTTGCTCTGGTGACTTTAGAGTGTCAAATCCACACTTTTAATACTTTTTTTCGGTCAACACTCCTAATTACATCCTGCAACAAAAACACGATTAAAATATTTCATTAAGCAATGTCATGTTCGTAAAATCAAGTAATTACTGGGGTCTGATATGCAACATTTGACCCTCAACAGATCCCGAACAGGATGGTGTTGCAAACTATGATTGATCTTGTCCTGGTTCGGGGTACCCATCGCTATTTATATTGGCATTTTTTTGGGTCCTGCATTCATGGATGGTCTACCAGCTAATTCGATTGTTAGGGGGATAGCTGACCATCTTGGTTCCTTCCCCCTTTCAGTTCTGTTGATCTGATCTGTTTGTTCTGGAGGGTCACCTATCTTAATGACCATGATGTTTGCTGGGCTGGGTTCAGAGTTGAAGTCTGATTCGATCTCTTCACCCAGGAGTTGGAGTTCTTCTGGCTCTTCGAATTCACCTAATGACGGGACTTTGATGCCTGCCCAATCAAGAGCGGGCCATTTTCCTTGTCAACCCAATAGATGGGCTACTTCTGCCCCTTGTGTTACTGAGTTGGCGACTGGGATGTGTCCCCTTGGCTGTGGGTGGAGATGGGTGTTTCCCTATTCCTACCTGTATCTTTTACAAGTGGCACCCCTGGTCTTGGGTCTCCTGTGGATGATTTAATTTCCTTGCCCCTAGCCTCATGTGATGAGCCTGGGGGTTCTGCCCCTGGCTTTAGATGTGCTTTTGATGCCCTGAGGATCCTATCCCACCTTATTGGTGGCCAAATGGACTCCTGGTTAGCATGTTCTGTGAGTTTGAGTTGCTGGAGTTGGTCCTCAAGGGAAATCATTGTGTCTTCACAAATTGCCCCAGCCTTAATGAACTTAATGGGTGTGCACTTAAATGGTTGACTCTTTTTTAACCTTTCAGTTTGTTCCTCTGGTGTCGGCCGATACCCCAGTCCTTGTCTCTGTACGTTGGCGGGTGCTGGCTTTACCACCATACCTTTTTCATGGAACTCGGTACGGTAATTCAAGATCAATCACTCAGCAAGGGGGATGACATATTCAGCGGCAAGAGGTCGTTGATTGGCGATTGCATTCACATTTTCAAATTCAAAACTGTGATATGATATATCACCCTCTGCATGCTGAACATCGATCACTGGGATGTCAGTTTCTGGAATACTGACCGTCACCAGTAGGATGGTTTTTGGCTCAGCCAATACTGAAATGATTTGATTACCTAAAGGAAATTTAACCCTTTGATGGAGGGTTGAAGGGATGGCTCCAACAGCATGGAGCCACGACCGTCCTAATAAAAGGTTAAATGAAGCAGGAATGTCGATGACCTGGAATGTGACAAGGGTCATGTCTGGTCCAATTTGTAACTCAAGGTCAATTTTTGCCTCGACCTATCTTCGAGAGTTATCAAAGGCTCTAACGCTCATGGTGCTAGGCCTGAAAGAAGACGGTTCTATCACCAACCGTTCGGCGGTCCTTAGAGGGTAGACGTTGAGACTGGATCCATTATCAATGAGCACGAGTGGGACTTTGAAGTTTTTGTGGTGGGTGACTATGTTTAATGAGCGCCCATGTTTACGGCCTTCAGGTGGTAATTCATCATCAGAGAAGGTGATAGCCCGTGGTGCAAGAAGTTGTCAGATCATACTTGCCACCATTTCGGGAGGTACATCGGGAGAGATATGGGCATCATTCAATATTTTCGCAAAGACTTCTCGATGCGATCTTGATGTGCATAGAAGTTCTTAGATAGATATTTGAGCAGGAATGAATTTGAGTTGAGCTGCTATGTCATAATCAGCATCAGTCTTGCACAAAGTGCCTCTGGTTTCTTTTCGATTCTGGGTATCTCTCCTGAAATACCTCCCATTGTTACCCACTTCATCACATTCTGGGTAGTGCCATGGGACTGGCTTTAGGTTGTAAGAGGGAACTGTCCTCCCTTCCAGGTATATCAATGGTTCTTGAGGTTGAGGGGTTGTGGCTGGCATCGTTTGTGAGAGACTTGGTGATTTCTCTTGAGGTGCTACCAAGTCTTGGTGAGATTTGACATTGGGATTTTCTTCCTCCGGGGTCCTTTAGGCATGTGCTAGTTGGTGAGGCATCAGAAATTTTGGGGCTTGAACCGGGGTGCCCCTTGTAAGGTTAGCGGAGTTAGATAAAGGAGACCTATCGGGAGAACAATAGGTTTAGAATTTGACCTTTTTTTATGTAATGAAGATGGAGTTGAGTGTGCCCCTTAGGGGGTAGGATGCTAAGGGTGTGACCTATTTGGTGCTGCTTCGAGGAAAATAAGAGGTTGTGCTACTAGTGCTGCTTCGAGAAATACGTGTGGCCTAGGCGATGACGCCTGCTGGTATCCCCATGTCCGATTTGCTATATCGGGCATGATTGCTTGTATGAAGTAATGTGGAGAAGAGTGTGTGGGTTGCCCTCCTTCGATATGATTGACGACAGAGGTGTTGGATGTACTGGGCCCTGCTTGATGCGATGGCAGGGGATTTTGGAGAATGTTGGCTTGAGTCATATTGCTGGCCTATGGGGTGATCACAATTTTCTAACTTTCGATCAAATCTTGGACCGCATTTTTCAAAGCGAATCAGCGGTCCATCAGATGGCCAGGAGCCTGATGATATGCGCAGTATTGATTTTCGTTATAACCAGGTGGCAAAGGATTAGATGGAAGCTGCAGTTAGAGTGACATTAGAAGTTGCTTTTGCATTAACATAGTCAGAACTTGACTGTATGTTTGTGCTAAAGGGGTGAACTTCCTTCCTAACATTGCCTGTTTGTATGGTCCTGGCGCATTCCCCCTAGGCTGTTGCTATTGTTGTTGAGACGGTTGTGCCTGATATCCCTAATGGACTTGCTATGGTTGATATTGCCTATTTGACTGTGGCTGGTACTGCCTGTCTTGACGTGGCTCCAGTTGCGGAACATACTGATTGCCTTGACTATTAGCGACGATGTTGTTAACTTCTGTAGTGTGCTGAGCAGGAGCAGTGTTGTTTCCATTCCCATGTCCAACGGGTTTCTGCTCAACTTTGTTTCTCTTGATTGAGGGGGTCTGGTGTGGCCACGAGGAAATGGTCCCAACCCTGATTTTGGCTTCGACTTGTTCTCCGGCTCGGATGAGTTGGGAGAAATTTACATATGGATACTAGATTAGATATCCTGAAATGCTGGGATTTGCTGAATGTACAATCATGGATAGCTGCTCCTCGTCATCGATGAAGTTTCTTATTCGAATTGCCATGGCTTGCCATCGTCCTACGTATGCCAATAAAGATTCATCATTTTTTTGTCGTAAGGCAGCCAGGTCTGACTTTCTTAGAGCCATGTTCAGGTTATACGAGAACCTATCAATGAATGCCTGGGAAAGTTTCTCCCAGGTTCTGATTTGATGGCTATCCAATGAGGTGTACCAATCTAAAGCGTCACCCTTAAGGGATTTCTGGAAGATTCGTATCAAGGCTCCATCATTCCCTGCTACCGCATTGACTTCCCCACAAAATGCTTTTAGGTGTGCTGTAGGGCACCCACTACCATCATACCTTTTGAATTTTGGTACCTTGAAGTTTGGAGGTACCCAGGCATCTGGGAAGGGACAAAGGTCCCTGAACTTGGTGGATGGGTGATCCACTCCTTGCTGTCTCTGAAGCTGATTTTGTACCATCTGCAACTGCACTCTTAATTCCTCAATTTCCGACTTGCCCTGTTGCGGATATCTTGCCCCTTGCTGTAGGGCTTGTGCTGCTTCCTCTTTGTATGGATCAAGAATGGGCGGTTGCTGGAAAGATGGTGGACTCCCGGTGGTGGGAGGTAGTTGAAATTGAACACCATTCGCTTTCGGAGGAGGGTGTAATGTTCGAAAATGGTTCCCGCCTAGGGTATCTGTCAATTCCGGAATGCTACTCCCGTTAGGGGGAGTGAGTTGGACTAGAAACTAGCCCCCATCTTGGGCATCCGTCAATTCTTGTCTGTGATTGTCATGTGTTGTAACCGAATTATTGTGATGTGCTGAATAGAGATGTGTGGGAGGGTTGCTGCCGATTGCTGGCTGTTGTTGATCTTGTGCTGACTCTTCTGGGAGAGGGAGCACATGATTTGTTGGAGGAATGAGAGAGAAGGCTAAAGGTGTCTGAGGGAGTGAATTGTTTTGTACACTAGGTTGAGTTGCCTGTGCATTCGGTGTAGCATTTGGCACTAGGCGAAGTAATAACTCTTGCATTGCTCGAAGGCTTTGGACCATTTCTTGCATAGTGGTATTGACTTGTGGGTCTGTTTGAGCTGCTTGTAGTGGTGCGGGTGTAGATGCGGGTGCGAGTGAGGATGTTTCGAGAGTTGGTTGAGGAGTTGACTCTTCTTCATCGGTAGCTTGAGAGGCCATGGCTGCACAGGAACGGATGGTCATGGTTCGATTCTCTGCCTAAGGAATAACAGGCCGAAGATTTTTTTTATTTTTGTATAAATGCAAAGATGATGTCCCTTGAGATTGGAATACCACACATTTTCGAGTCGAGTCTCAACTAATGCGAGCTAGTAATCCCCAGTAGAGTCGCCATTCTTTAGACACTGAAAAATCGGCGCCCACGCTAATTGGGGTGTTATGTTTTAATGATGGGGGTGATTAGGCTGAGTATGAATATTGGAGTCACCACTAGCCGAAATATTTCAAAATCCTGCAGTCGCCTAGAACCGCGAAATTCGCAAGGTTGGGGAAGCCCGAAGACTCCCCTTCCTTAAATTGACTCTTGGTCTACGGTCCGAGATTATGGGTAAGGGACCTTAGTTACCAAGAGGGAAGAGGTTAGGCACCCTATCTACTCGTACAAATGTACGGTCTCTACTTAGTGTGATAAAACAATCTCAAGAGATGATGGATGTTGTGGTCGAGATAGGACTAGGCACACACATAGATTTCTGATGCGGTGAGATCCGAAGTTTCTGCAAGCCACAGAGCATACATCCAACAACATATCTAGAAGGTGGATATGATGATGCTTATGCCAAAAGGTGAAGAAAAATAGACTAGATTACTAGGAATTTCTGATGTGACAGGATCCGATGTACGACAAGTCACAGAACATATGTTCACTAGAGATCAAGAGAAGAAGGGGGTTGAGAAGGGAAAAGATGTCATGATAAATGCTTGCATGATGGTGGATCTTTGGCTTTATTTTAAGTGGGCTAAGACATGAACCGAACCATGACCAATTTGGGTTAGGCTTATGGATTGGAGATGTTGAGAGGAGGGTTAGGGTGTGGCTGGAAAATTCAGAACTTCAAGGATTTGGGAGCTCCTTTCCTTTCCCTCATTCTCTTTCTCACTTACTCTCTTCCTTTCTTCCTCTCCCTCTTTTGGTTTTTTTTTTTGTCTTGAAATATGAAGAGGAGAAGGTTATTTATAGCCTTCTCCAATGGCAATGTGGTAATTTTGGGCTTTGGGAGGGGTAAATGCTGATGTGGCAAATGATGATTGGTGGAGAGGAGAGAGACGCCATATTGCATGCTCCTATTGGCTAATGAGGCTAGTAAAATGGTAAATAACGGAGTTAGAAAGGGTAAATGTGAGTGAAAGTTTACTTTTGGATCTTTGAGACATTGTCCACACAGGCCGCGAGCAGCAGTCGGCCAAGCCGCAAGATCAAATTGCCACCCACGGCAATCGAACTACCGCCTGGGCTTGGTTCGGGCTGGATTCGCACGTGTGGGCCTCGTGTGGTGCTCTGGTTCATTTGGTGGTCTCCATTTTGGGTTTCTGGGACTTAAAGTGGTGAATTTAGGTATGGATAGAGGATTCTAGCGAGGGTACAGGGTATAAACGAGGTTGTGTGTCTAAACGGTTCGGATCATGATTTTGGGAATTCTGGACTAGGGTCTGCAGCTAGGGTTAGGGTTCGGCGTAGGCTAGGATTGGGATTGGGGTTAGATCTAGGATGGCGATTTAGGGTTAAGGTTAGGTTATGATCATGGTTCCCGGGTAATCTTAGCCTTCTCAAGATATTAGCTTGGGTGTGGTATCTACAACAGCCTAAGTAGCTAGCTTGAGAGGACTTGTTGAGAAAAAATGTTGGTTCTGATACTAATATATAGGTTGATTGAATCTGCAATTGGGTTCAGATGATATTAACTCAATAGCAATGATATTATTCAGATCATAAGCATAATTTCACTGATTTAGACGGTCAGGATTGCCGTGGAGAACTCACCGTAGACACCATCACAACAGTTCCTTTTGGAGTAGCTCACATGAATTTTAGATCAATCAAAAGTTTGGATGAAATTAGAAGCTTAGGTTGCCTAAATGGTAGACATATTAGATGTAAATAAACCATCATGTAGACTGGAATGATTTTGGACCAGGTCGTCTGCACACCTGTGGACGTGAGATAACCTGACACGGTTTGACGTCCCACAGATGTGACCATGGCACGTGCAGTCTTGTGGTGAGGACTAGAGGTGGATGTGTTTGTACATGCGACATTTTCAGCAAATTAAAAGAACAATAGTTATATAATGTGGTAATAACCAAAGGATTTGATTCATCCAAGTGGTGTCTTTATTTTATTTTATTTTATTTTTTAACTCTACATTCTAGATGAAATCTATGATCCTTGGGTCCGAGGATACGTGGTGTCCTTGGGCTGAGTGTAAATCTGAGTGCGGCCATGGTTCAATTATCCAGACCATTGATACGAGTTAAAAGAAAACTCTATGCAGCTTGCAGCTCATAGCATTTGCCACATACACTATTGTATTTAAAATGGTTATGCGAGTTAAAAGAAAATAAACTATAGGATAAAGTAGGTGTGTGCTGTTCATGAGACCTTTGATTAGTAGGGGCTGTTTAGGGAGGGATTTGTGATATCTATGTATTTCAAATCTCTCCTATTTATTTTGTTTTTCAATGAGGATTTGTAGTAGGTGAATTTCCCAAGTCCATACCTCCACACAATCCATGGATCTGGGTCAGATCTAAATCCCCCAAACAGATTATCCAATTTGGTTTGGTTGACTAGCATGCGTACTTGATTTTAGATGACTTGCGGAATGAAACTGAAAATGTTAGTTCACTAGATCTCTTTTCAAAGTGAGTAATATATATATATATATATATTGATGGGTTTTTTGACCCGTCGTCGACCGGTCGTGAGCCTTGCTTGACTGGTCGAAGGTTGTGGTCGACCAGTCGTGGAAGACGAGTTATGGCACGACTCAAAGTCCAGCGACTGTAGACTATTTTTCTCTGGTGTGCTTGACCAATCGACCGAGGTGCTCGACCGATCGAAGGTGGCTCTCGACCGGTAGTAGACTCAGTTCGACCAGTCGAGGTTACGCAGATTCGTTCCGCGATTTTTTACGGATTTCGTGTCGCAAGTCCTTTCACAACTGGGATGTGGAAAGGAGTTTCCTAAAACTTTAAATAGGAGTTTCTAGGGTTTTCTAGGGATGACAAGATGGTTTCCTAAAGATTTACAAGGGATCTGCTAAAGGGTTTAGGGCTATTAAAGGTAAGAGAGAGAGGAAAAGAGAGAGAGGAAGCTTATAGAAGGGAGGTTCTGCTCGTGGAGGTTATTTACTGTGCAATCTATATCTCAGCGCTTCTATGTCCTCGTAATTGGTTAGATCTCTCCGTTTTCTTTGTTTATCTTATTGTTTATCCACTCCTGCATGAGTGAAGAAGTTTGTAACGTTCTACTTCATAGTGGATTATTGATCTGGACGAGGTCCCGTGGTTTTTACCTCTTTAAGGGTTTTCCACTTAAAAATCTCTTGTGTGGTGTGTGATTGATGCATTGATTATTTTCATTGCTTTATTATCCATAATTCTGGTTTGTTCTGGAAGGCTAGATCCTAAGGTTTTGTGCAAGGCCCCCAACAAAGTGGTATCAGAGCCAAGTTCATTGAACGGGTATGATCAATTTTGAATTATGGAAGGTGGCTCATCAAGGATGATCAGTCTCAATGGTTCTAACTGGACCATATGGAAGGCTAAGATGGAGGACTTGCTTTATTGCAAGGACCTATATTATCCAATTTTAGGCATATAAGCAAATCCAAGGATATGACTGATGATGATTGGAAGAAGATGGACCGAAAGGCGATGGGGTTTGTTAGACAATAGTTGGATGATTCAATGTTCCATCATGTGTCTACGGAAACCTCAGCCGCTAGCCTATGGCTGAAATTGCAAGAGCTGTATGAGAGGAAGACAACCGGTAATATAATTTTTCTAATAAGGCGACTTGTGAATCTCAAGTTCAAAGAAGGTGGTTCTGTGGCCGAGCACATGAATGAGGTGAGCAATATAGTGAACAAACTCACTTCTATGAAGATGGTCCTAGATGATGAATTGCAGGCTTTACTATTGCTTAGTTCATTGCCTGACAATTGGGAGATATTGGTGGTGTCTCTAAGTAACTCCGCGCCAGACGGAAAGATATCCATGGAACAGGTAACCAGTTGTCTCTTCAATGAGGAGACAAGGAGGGGTCTACTCAGCAAGAGGCCCTTGTGACATAGGAACGGGGTAGAGGAAAGAACAGGAAGGGCAGGAAGGCCCGAGATAAATCAAGAGGCAAGTCGAGTAACAGAAAAGATGTTGATTACTAGAATTGTGGCAAGAAGGGCCACTACAAGCATGAATGTCATGGTAAGAGAAACGACAAGAAAGGAAAAGGGAAGGAAGATGAATCAGATTCCACTGCGGTCGCTTCAGATGGTGATGTTGTAGTTATTCTTTCTGCAGATCATGATGTATGTCTCATGGCTACGAGTCAGGACACCGACTAGGTGATAGACTCAGGAGCTTCTTTTCATGCGACTCCACGCAGGGACTCCTTCACAAGCTACAAGTCAGGTGACTATGGGACTGTGAAGATGGGAAATTCTGGCGTGTCAAAAATTGTGGGAGTCGGTGATATTTGTGTGAAGACCGATGTGGGCTGCACATTAGTTCTCAGGGATGTGAGACATATCCCAGACCTTCGCCTCAACTTGATGTCAATGGGAAGGTTGGATGATGATGGTTATGAAAGTCAGTTTGCTGGTGGGCGATGAAAGCTCATCAAAGGTTCATTGATCATGGCCAGAGGAAAGAAGTATTGCACCCTTTACAAGGCATATGTCAGTATATGCAAGGGTGGGTTGAATGCAGCGGAAGGTTCAACTATTGACATGTGGCACAGGTGTCTAGGCCACATGAGTGAAAAAGGGCTTCAGGTACTACCAAAGAAGCGGCTCATTCCAGACGTGACAGGTACACCTCTCAAAACCTATCCTGATTGTTTATCAGGGAAACAACACAAAGTTTCATTTGTTAAATCTGCTTCTCATGTTAATAAAGTGCATGTATTAGATTTGGTTTATTCTGATGTTTGTGGTCCTATGAGGACAAAAACCTTAGGTGGGGCATTGTATTTTGTTACTTTTATAGATGATGCATCTAGGAGGGTTTAGGCTTATGCTTTGAAATCCAAGGACGAGGTCTTTGGTGTATTTAAATTATTTCATGCTATGGTCGAGAGAGAGAGACAGGTAGACCATTGAAGTGCATCCGCACTGACAATGGTGGTGAATACATTGGTGACTTTCATGAGTATTGCAAGTCCCTAGGTATACGGCATGAACAGACGGTTCTCAAGGCCTCCCAGCATAATTGTGTAGCTGAGCGAATGAATCACACCATTGTAGAGAGAATTAGATGCATGTTATCTCATGTGAAATTGCCCAAGACGTTCTGGGGAGAAGCAATGCACACGGCAGTGTATTTGATAAACAGGTCTCCATCAGCCCCATTGAATGGAGAAGTACTTAAGGTGTGGACTGGACATGATGCATTGTACAGTCATCTCAAGGTGTTTGGATGCAGGGCATCTGTTCACGTACCAAAGGACGAGAGGTCCAAGCTCGATATGAAGATCAGGCAGAGTGTGTTCTTAGGGTACGGTGATGAAAATTTTGGTTACAAATTGTGGGATCCGACCGAGAGGAAGCTCGTCAGGAACAGAGATGTGGTTTTCTTTGAAGATCAGTGTGTAGAAGACATTGGTAAGCCAGAGAAGAACCAGCCTAGTTTAGGTGAGCTAGAGGACATGGATCAGATTACTCATCCCGTGGTGCCTGATAACGGGGGAGTACAGCAAGGTATAGAGGACGAGGGAGTTCCTTCAGAAGATGAACCAGGGGAGCAGCCCACACTTGACCCACCCGTTGAGCCACAGGTGAGGAGGTCATCTAGGGACAGACAACTGTCCAAGAGGCACGTGCCACATGAGTACATTATGCTGACTGATGGGGGAGAGCCAGAAGATTATTCTGAGGCCCTAGCTGATAAGCATAAGGGGGAGTGGTTGAAAGCTATGCAAGAGGAGATGGAATCCTTGCATAAGCACCACACCTATGGTATGATGAAACTGCCTAAGGGTAAGAAAGCTCTCAGTAACAAGTGGGTGTTCAGAAAGAAGATTGAGCAGAAGAATTCACAGACGAGTTTCAAGGCCAGACTTGTGGTGAAAGGGTTTGGTCAGAGGAAAGGCATAGACTTCGAGGAGATATTCTCACCAGTGGTGAAGATGACATCCATACAGGTGTTGCTTGGGTTGACAGCTAGCATGCATCTGGAGATAGAGCAGTTAGAAGTTAAAACTGCCTTTTTCCATGGTGACCTGGAAGAAGAGATCTACATGCACCAACTAGAGGGGTTCAAAGTCAAGGGCAAGGAGTATATGGTGTGTAGGCTGAGGAAGAGCTTGTATGGGCTGAAACAAGCTCCACGGCAATGGTACAAGAAGTTCGACTCATTTATGTTAAAACATGGGTATGACAGAACGGAGTCGGACCACTGTGTGTTCACGCACGAGTTCTCAGATGGTGATTTCTTAGTTCTTCTCTTATACGTTGATGACATGCTCATCATGGAAAAAGGTATCAAGAAGATCGACGGGCTGAAACAGGAGTTGGGCAAGTCTTTTGCGATGAAAGACTTGGGCCCGGCTAAACAGATCCTAGGAATGGAGTTAACCCGTGACAGAAGCAGCAGAAAGATCTGGCTATCACAAGAGCGGTATATTGAGAAAGTCTTAGAGCGGTTCAATATGAATGCAGTGAAGCCGGTCAGTACTCCACTAGATGGTCACTTTAGATTGAGCGACAGGCAGTGTCCTAAGACGAAGGCAGAGGTGGAAGAGATGCAGAAGATACCCTACGCGTCAGTGGTAGGAAGTTTGATGTATGCTATGGTGTGTACATGCCCAGACATAGCATATGCGGTTGGTGTTGTCAGCCGGTATCTTACCAATCCTGGCAAAGAACATTGGGGCAGCGGTGAATGGATATTGCAGTATCTAAGAGGCTCATCCAGGTTGAGCCTATGCTATGGTGATGGTAAACCTGTGTTAGAGGGCTACACAGATGCAGATATGGCAGGTGGCATAGACTCCAGGAAGTCTATATCGGGGTTCATGTTTACATTTGCAGGGGGAGTGGTTTCTTAGCAGAGCAAGCTACAGAAGGTCGTAGTGTTATCGACGACAGAGGCCGAGTACATTGCAGTCACAGAGGTATGTAAAGAGATGCTTTGGATGAAGAGGTTCCGACAGGAACTTAGCCTAAAGTAGGAGGAGCATGTGGTCTATTGCGATAGTCAAAGTGCTATACACTTGAGCAAGAATCCAAGTCAGCATTCCAAGTCGAAGCACATAGAGATTCAGTATCACTGGATCAGGGATACTTTGGAGCAAAAGGTATTACAGCTTGAGAAGGTCCACATGGACGATAATTGGTCAGACATGATGACTAAGGCTTTGCTCAAGGAAAAGTTTGAGGTTTGTAGAAACCTGGTTGGCTTGAAGAAGGTGGATCCCTCTTGGGTCAAAAAGGGGGAGATTTGATGGGTTTTTTGACTCGTCATCGATAGGTCGTGAGCCTCGCTCGACCGGTCGAAGGTTGTGGTCGACCAGTTGTGGACGACGAGTCGTGGCATGACTCAAAATCCAGTGACTGTAGACTATTTTTCTCCAGGGTGCTCGACCAGTCGACCGAGGTGCTCGACCGGTCGAAGGTGGCTCTTGACCGGTCATAGACTCGGTTCGACCAGTCGAGGTTACGCAGATTCGTTTCGCGATTTTGTGCAGATTTCATGTCGCAAGTTCTTTCGCAACTAGGATGCGGAAAGGAGTTTCCTAAAACTTTAAATAGGAGTTCCTAAGGTTTTCTAGGGACGACAAGAGGGTTTTCTAAATATTTACAAGGGATTTACTAAAGGGCTATCAAAGATGAGAGAGAGAGGAAAAGAGAGAGAGAGGAAGCTTATAGAAGGGAGGTTCTGCTCGTGGAGGTTATCTACTGTGCAATCTATATCTCAGCGCTTCTATGTCCTCGTAATCGGTTAGATCTCTCCGTTTTCTTTGTTTCTCTTATTTTTTATCCACTCCTACGTGAGTGAAGAAGTTTGTAACGTTCTACTTCATAGTGGATTGTTGATCTAGACGAGGTCCCATGGTTTTTACCTCTTTGAGGATTTTCCACGTAAAAATCTCTTGTGTGGTGTGTGATTGATGCATTGATTATTTTCATTGCTTTATCATCCATAATTCTGGTTTGTTCTGGAGGGCTAGATCTTAAGGTTTTGTCCAAGGCCCCCAACATATATATATATATATATATATATATATATATATGGAAAGTTTAGATCTCAAATAAGCATTTCATATTTGCATGTGTGGCTGTGTGTTTATGTGTACAGCTCTACAGGTGTGTGGAATTGGAAAACCTCTTTTTAAATATAAAATTTCAAAAAATTACCTATTTATCACAATGTTTAAGAGATAAGCATTCATACCCATGGGCCTATATGACACTCAAGTGAGATATAGATGAGACAATATGATCAGATCTTCTCCCTCAAATCAGGTCATTGTGCCCAAAAATGAGCAGGTTATTTTGTTTGGCTAACACTGCATTATTGTTGCCTATTTTCAGCTTGCTTAAATACTGAGCCAAATCGAGGATTTCCTAGAAGAGGGATTTTCAGGTATCTGTATAGGAGATATTTGCTTCTCTTGTCGTTCATCTTGTGGTTCTCTTAGTTCAGGCTTGACTTGTGTTTATGGTGCAAGTTCAAGCATATCAGTCATCAATTAAGCATAGTAAGATATTCAGAAGTTGGAAGTATTTATGATACGAATAGACCCATTTTAACACACTGGAATTTTTAATTGTTTACAATTCCAGATGAATAAATTCAGTCCCATTGTAATTGTTCAAACCAACATAATACACAATTTTAACATCCAGAAAGTTATGGTCTTGTTTTCACTACTTTTGTTCTTGTTACCAATCCTGTGGATTGCAGAAAGGAATTAATGAGAACTGGGCTGCAGCACTAGAGTACAATCCTGAAGCTTTTGATGGGTGGTATGAAGCATCTCCTACTGACTGTGTGATCTCTAGTTTTTCTATGTCCAAGCTTAATTTTGTGTTTTTGTAGGTCATGTTATATGTGGATACGGAAGTAAATGGAGTACCTTTGAAGGTCAAGGCACTATATATTATTTTTCTTTCTTTGGTCTAGGCACAATTGATCCCACAATCTTTCGGTAGGTTTTTATTGACAAAATATCACAGTAAAATACACATTGACACAGTTTTTGTATTTGTTTATGGGTCATTTCAACATGTCGATACTGTGCTAAGGTCAATGAAACTTGGCTTGGACTTGCTTATTTAATGTTAGTGCCAGTCCTATGACTGCTGAATTGCGTTGTTGGAATCTTGCAGTCATCTTTTGGTGCTTACACAATTCATTTTGCAGAGATGCACAGGTCATGTGGGATCATAAAACTGGGTGTTCAAGAGGATTTGGCTTTGTTTCTTTTCGTAATCATCAGGTATTATTCTCAATCTTAGTTATCACTGTTTAAAAGCATGTAGTTGACTTCTTCTTCATCTTTTAAAAGCCTGTAGCTGACACATGAATTATACATGAATTTCTAAGGTGGGGTTGGGGCATGTTGAGTATTGATTTCGCTAATTGTAATAGAAATGAGCCCTCGGTTTATTGAAGAACCGTGATGTTTTACAATAACGAGTGATATTTTGCGGTGTTTGAAGTGATGGACAAAATATGACCTGCACTAAGAGGGCTAGTGTGCTCTTGTTTTGGATAAGAACAGGGTCAACTATGGTCTGATGGTCTACTTGTCGGCCTTGAGAACCATGAACACTCAAACATAGCCTAAGGTTAGGAGCCAACATACAATTAGCATGAGTTAAGTCCAGTCATATATTGCATCTAACCATTGTTACTATAGTGAGAAGCAAATGCGGGTAAGATGCATATGGATGATTGAAAATCTCATTTTGTGATATTCAATGTTTCTCATGCTAAGCACCCTCATTACCATAGTACAATGGCATGGGTTTTTACACTTGATTACACTACACCAAAATCGTCATTTAGGAACGGTTTTAAACTGTTCCTAAAAGAGGAGTCGCAAAAAAACTGGAACGGTTCAGAACTGTTTTGGGTACCGTTTCAAGTTTTAGAGATGGAATTTTAGGAACGGTTTTAAACCATTCTGGTGCCAATGATCAGCTTTAAGAAATTACCAACAGTCAAATTATAGAAACGGTATTTTTCCTATAGTCCCCTTTAACCTTGACACTTTCCAATCTCAAAGCCAAGAAGCAAACAGAACAAAATAATTTTTTTAGAATAAAACCCATTGTTCCAAATAATCCTGTAGTCCCCTTTAACCTTGACCCTTTCTAAAGGGCTCCCCTTTTTTCATGAATCCACCGACCTGGTGGTTGTAGATAAGGACATGTGAACCTGGCCATTATCATTGCAATAAACTCCAACCCCACGGTAACCCCGCTTACCCACACAAGAACCCATAAAGTTCAATTTCCACCAATGTAAGGATGGTGAAAATAATTTGTAGTATTGAATGGAACAATTCATTCATATTTAAGATAAGATGCAATGGTAATGGAATCTAACTAGATCTTGACAACCAAAAAAATATAAATGGACCTTCATAACTGAGGCTAATGAACAAGACGGTCAAAGACAAGTGTAACGCCCTGAAAATCGGGGGTCGAACATAAACTCAACTCCCGAGTTCCAGAACATCACTTATGCAACAAAATGAATGATGATTGAATGTTGACTGTATTCGTGCATTGAACATGAGTGAGATTAAGCCAAAAAAACAAAGATATCATACTCGAGAGACAAGTTAAATTTGCAAGCGTAAGACCGTGATAGATAGATAAAATATATAACTTATGATGAGTCTCAGTGTGATAACATTACCAGTTAAATAAATACAAGTGCGGTTCTAAAATGTACCAGATGTGAGGAAGTGTAATGCCTCCTATCCCATGTACCATAGCCTCGTCACTACAATATCAGGTCTTCATTGACCTGCCAGAGAGATACAGATAGGAGAATTCCTCCTATCATCATAGAAATAGTCCGGCTCTGCTTCACAAGCATCGCCACCACCGAAACTCAACAAACGGTTGGTGTGTACAACACCGATCCGTAACGTGGGAGTGAGTGATCAACTCGGTGGAACAAGAAGGCATAGGTTAACATGTTATCAAATCAATCAAGCAAGAATGATAACGCAAAGTACAAATCAAACATTTCTAATTACTCTTGTTAAGTGCAAAAATGATATGACATGATCTGTATGCCCTTGCCAAACCACCCTCAAGCGACATCATCTTACGTTCGCGAATGCTTACTCCCTCAGTGCGCCACATCTACAAAGCACATGCGGTGCGATGATGCTCATGATTACCAAGTTTTTATTAATCCATTTCAACCAAAGCAGTATTGGGAAACTAAGGTACCTCCCTTGTATCATTCCCAAACATGATCCATTCTAGGGTCGTCAATCCTAGCTAATCTCATACGATATTATGGTTTGAGAAGCGTAGTGAAGGCATCGCAAAGGGCTCGTCACCCGTCAGCGCGGATACAGATCTCACCGTATGCGGCTCAATTCTTGGCCGTCGGCTCAAGTACTGTGTCTCACCGTACTTGGCTCAATCACTAGCCGTCACTCGAGTACGGGTCTCACCGTACTCGGCTCAACTCATACTCAGTTCTTTGTGAAAGACTCGTCGCCAATCACAGACACTTGGAGTATACTGAAGATACTACGGAGGACTCGCGCCGTCAAGACACGAGCACATGGGTCTCACCGTACTCGGCTCTCGCCGTAAGTATCGACACTCGAATATAGTGTCCCATACCACCATAATCGGCTCACGAGGTTGGTTGCGCAATGGTCACTACGGGAGGCACATGACCCCGGCAGTAGGCCGACGGCTCGACCACGGTGTCCCATACCACCATGCCCGGCTCATGCGTCTTAGCGGATCGAGGTACCATGGTTAAAAGGGATTTCACCGGTAAGTTTGGTACCCAGGTTCAAGCAGAGGCGACCAAACATGGTGAACATACACTAGACAAATCGGGTTACTTGACGAGCTCGGCTAGCTCGAGCGCACAACAAGTTGAACGACATAAAGTGCATAAGCACTTCGCGTGGCCGACCACTATCGCCAACCGAAGTACGACTCGGGTTCGTCGAACACATCTCACGTGGCAAATGAATCGCAACCACGAATTCAATTCTGGTACCGATTGTCTGGACTATAATCATAGCCCCAAACACAATCAAGTGCAGATAGATAAAGCAATAGTGAATCAAGATTTCCACTCATACAATCAAGGTATGATATTTTCCGTTTAGGGCTGCCAGGGCTGTTGCACGCACTCGTTGCTCCGCTCCCCCATCACCCATGACGGATCATACAACGTAAATATAAATTTAAGCATATGCATTACATAGTAAAAATCATAAAGCAGTTGAGCATGTTATGAATCACAACACAAGCATGAGTTTATACATGTTCAATTCCTAATTACACAACAATCCGAGGAGATCATACACATAATTAAAAGAGGTTGAGAATCATATCTCAACACCCTTATACATTACACTTTGCTAACTACTACTCATTCAGACATTTCAAGAAACACTTAAACAAACATACATCGACATACATGACGTATGTCGATCACATAGGCATTAGGCCAAATCCTTTCACTAGGGAGTTGCCCCAATCATAACACGCGTACACCCACGACGGATAGTCATGGCAAGCAGAACCGAGTTCCATATTCATTCAGTCATTTCCACAAACACTTGGGCCACACATTTTAGCATATATGGTGTCTATTGGCCGTGGCGTGATTTAGGGCAAATCCTTTCGTAAAAAGGGTATCGCCAATACAACAATCATGAATCCATGACAATTAGTCATGGCGAGCACGAATGAGGATTCTATACTCATTCAGTCATTTTCACAAATACTTAGAATACACTATTCCAACATACATGACGTATGTTAGCAAAATACGTGTTAGGGTTGTCCCTTCGCCACGTGAGTATTTTACCCATGTATATCATAATCATACAGCAAATAATCATTACAATTGTATTTCCAAAATTCACACATATGCGGTATTTCTAGAATACACAATTTCAACATACTTGACATTTACAAGGGAACATGTATTTTGGCGATTCCTTTTGCCAAACTAGTATTTTATACATATATTGTATAATCATACATTAAATTAACATGTTATACATTTTCCCAAAAAAATACATATACGGTATTTCTAGAATATACAATTTTAACATACATAGCATTTACACACGAACATGTATTTCAGCAATTTCTTTCACCAAATTAGTATTTTATCCATATAACACATAATAATACATTAAATAAACATGTCAAACGTTTTTCCAAAAAAAATACGTATACGGTATTTCTACGTATACCTAGAGTATGTGAAATTCCAATTTCTACAACGTTAATCGAAACAGGAAACGGAAAGCACTTTGTACATGTGCATTTACAAGCAGATCATGAATCTACCATTATCTGACATTGAAAGCGTTGAAAACCGTAACTTATACACTTAAAGTCCTCACCTTTGCCTTTTGAAACTCAACGAATCAGCAAGGGCAGTAGAACTTCCGTATACGGGAGATTTCTAGCCTAAAGAGCGGAATCGGTTAGCTTTTACACAACCCACGACGATTCTACCTTGAATCAGACCTAGGGTTAGGGTTTCTTACCTCCAAATGGGCTGGATACCGTAGGAAATCACTTAGAACGGAGCGGTGAAGGCCGTGTGGTGAGCCAATGCAGGTGGAGGAAGATCGGCAACGATCTCCAAGTCCTTCTCTCTCTTTTTCTCTCTTTTCTCTCTCCCAAAACTCAAATTCGTATGGCTGTGAGAGAGGGTGCTCTAAGGCCCTTTTATAGCCAAAAACATTCGAAAATAGACTCAGTTCAAGGGGTACTTTGCTAATATAGGATTTTCGCCGCTTTTCCACTCAAAAGGGAAGTTCTCCGTGGTGGCCCTCCTTGAACCAAACGTCGACTTAAGCTCACCATCGATGGATCTACATGGGATTACGTTTTTGACTCGATCGGATACCCGGATCGCACGTGGCGGACCACTTTCGGTTCGACGGTCGGTGGGCCACGATCGAAATTCCAAGTACATGTAAATGTTCTGAAATTTTTCTTAATCCGAGGGTGTAATTTGGTCTAATTTCGACGGTCGGGTTGTATCTTACCGACGCGTCAACGAAGGATGCGGATCACTATTCCGGATATTTATTTTTGGATATGAATAGTGTTTTTCACACTACCTCGCTCCGATTCGAAACGAATGACCGTGGGACATCGGATGGAGCTGATTTTGAGATGATTGTTAAGCCCGGTGGGGCGGTCCTAGTTCCTTAACTTCGTGTAAATCGGACTCCGATGTACGATCTAGACCTAATACGAAGTTTCGTTTCATTCCGAGAGCAGACGGAAATGAGTTTGGTTCTAAACTTTAGGGTAACCTAGCGTCAATGATTCACCGCAAGTTTTGGGTCTTGCAGATCGTATTTAAAGCGATCCTAACGAATTTCATGGCTAATTGAGTTTAGTACTTAGTTAACTTTGTTAAATTCCTAAAGGATTTAATCCTAAGTGATTTTCATCTGAGGTGGAACTTAGTCCATTGTAGTTTGTATATAAAGTGATCCAAGTTATACTACTTAGCTAGTTTAAGATAGTGTCTAGGGCGAAGGTGCTTTGAAAAATTGAAAGCACAAGGTAGTGAAGGGTGGGATTTGTGAAGAAAATGATTTAAGGAACGATTTGAGACTTTAGTTGAGCGTTTAAGAACTTAAACCTGTGTTAGGATTGACCCATTGCCTAAGGACGTCTAATCCCAAGTTGGTAAAAATCCGGGGCGTTACAATCTACCCCCCTTAAAACAAAATTTCGTCCCCGAAATTGTCTAAGGGTAATAAGGAAAGATTTCTATTATTTCATTTGCCTAAGACTTATTGATTTTGAGTTCCTACGCGTGGTAGGGTATATACCAGCTGGTTCATTTTAGTCTACCCCCCTTAAAACTTAATTCTTTATCCATTCCTCATACCCTGATGGTTTGCTACCATTTATTTCTTTACCTATTTGGAGTCTCGACGACAATTCCCACAATTTAGAGTAAGATAGTTGTTTTCATTGTTTGACCAACACGGAGAGACGGTAATAGTGGGCTCGATCCCGATACATCGATCATCTACCGGGCCAGGGTAGGAAGCTCATCGTATCCCTTCCGAATCCTGGTGGATCCTGGTCGTCCGCTCGTCAACAGAGAGTCCATCGGTAGTCACCCAGGATTGAGAATTGGGTCAAGCCGCGAAAACTTCGCAGTTGTAGATATCAGTAACTCCGTAGTCCGATCACTCTCTAAGAGTAGGGAATGTCCATCATTGAATTGGGCTGCCCTTTAGGTCTTAGTCTAAGAGAGTCCTCGATATTATCTATGTCCAAGGAAAGGGTGAATCAAATCTTACTAAATCATCTTAAAACGGTTTCTCATAGTAGAACTTACTAGGGCTTCTATAATGTTCGTATTTATCGAGCACCGTTTCGATCCTGGGCCAGTGGGATAGGGTCCACCATGTTTCCGCTGCGCCACCTAGGTCAAAGAGGTGTATTAGGTGACCTAACTAGAGCGGGTTCATCATGTTCTACCCCCCTTAAAATTTATTTTCACCCTCAAGGCTTAAGATTTATGTCCTGCTCCGTACATCGGAACAAGGTGTAATTTATAACCTATCCTTGACATGAAATGAGATGCGGTCTCCCACTACATCAGTCTTGGTACCTAGGATTATAGAAAGGGGCTATCACGAATGGGTGTGAGTTTGAGGCAAGATGCCTAATCCTACCAAGGGGTTTTATCGCGGCCCAGACTTATCCTATTTAATCATGTCTAGTTTAATAGGCATGCTATCTTTCTACGGTCATAAACATAATATGTATGTCGACATGGCATGCGACTTGGGACCTAATTCCTAACTATTTGTTGCCCATTTGGGTAATTCCTTGGGCCTAAAAGACAAAGTCTCTATTGGCTATATGTTCTTAACACTTCTCGAAGACGAAGTTATAAACTTTTAGTTGTAAGTGGTCAGGCCAACACGGAAGGAATGTTGTGTAGTGGGTCTGAGTCGGATACATGGACCTCCTGCCTAGCTAAAACAGAAAGTTGCCATATCATTCCTTAATCCTAGTCGATCTCGACCTTCTGCTTGATCAGAGCATAGGGTTCATTGGTCACTACCAGGATTGAGGATTCGATTCAAACCGCGAATACCTCGCTTATATGTAGTTTCTCTACTCCGTGTTCCCGATTGTACTAAGTCCTTGAGAAGGAAATTTTTAAGGGATGTATTGATTGGACCTAACATTAAATCCAATGGATATATAAGTTTTCTATGAGCGTGAATAGTTTCTATGTCATACAACCTTCCTATGAGTTATTAAAGGAGCCTATGAGTATCAAGAGGATTTCAACAAAGGAACGGGGTCTCGCTCCTACCTAATCAAACCGACTCACTAAGTATATCACTCAATTATCTTAGCATTTTTTTGTCGTTTACATTTCTTAGCCTAATCAGAGCCTAGGCTCAACTGATGAGTAGCGGTAATCCACCAATTGTAATCTAAAGTCTATGCTTATACACCGATGAATTTATATCATTTCTAATAAAGAAAATTGTTTGTTCATTTGGAATTGAGTTGCCCGAACATGAATGTAGCTACGCTTGGGCACTTCACATATGCTCAAACCAACTAAGGGAGTTCTAGAGTTTACGTTCTCAATTGGTTGGATTTCCTATACTGTCAGGTTTGTTGAAGCACTTGTTCTAGGTCCAAACTCTATGGGCCTATCTATCAAACAACCATTTACTCCAAAAGCATAAGCTATCAGAGTGTGGTGGGTTAATGTATATCAAGGGACTTTATCTCTTCAACACTATTTGGCCAGTGGCCTTAAGTTGTATTAAATGGGACCGCATTACTAATCCTACCTTGGGATTGGGTGTGACATGGTTGGTAGGAGGGTGGGAGGGGATTAATTTTATAGGCCTTGGAAAATGAGCCTGGTGTTGGAAAAACGTGAGATGAGATTTTTCATATCCCATGATGGGGAAATTTCTAAGTGTTATTGGAAAGGAATTCTCGGAATTTACTCTTAATTGCGTACATTCTAAACATGGTGTCGGAAAACATAGGATACACCCAAACCCCATGAAATCGAGAAAGTGGCCGTAACCAATTCGAATAGGGCCATGGAAAGTGAATGAAAAATGAAGGGGAGAGAAAGTAAGGGATGGAGGTTTGTTCCTCCATGAGTTTGAGCCTCAACAAATGTTTGTAGAAGCCCAAATGAAAGGAAATGAATGTAGGAAATGAAGAAATGGAAGGAGTAGGGAGCTTACACGTTTTTGAGCTTCAAGTGGGCTTGTAGGCATCCAAATGAGAGAAACGAAGAGGGAAAGGAGAAGTCACGCAATGCACGATGGGTATGGATGGGTTGTGGTCGAAATCAACAGATAGGATGATCGGAAGGGCGGTTTTGAAGAGAAACAGCCAGTTTGGAGAGAGAAAATGGCTTGGAGGGGAGGTTTGTGAAGGAAGTATGCCATAGGGGGGGTTTTAGTGAACGGCCCATACACCAGGGGGTTCCCCAACTTCATTTTGAGCTCTATCGGGGCCAAAATGCAAACCGGAAAGATTTTATGTGACGTGTAGCATATGATTTTGGGGTAGGAGGAGCTCATCCATCCAACTAACCCATTTATTTGGTCAGATTCAACAATTTGAATGGTCAAAAGTCCAATTTCTACATATATTTACTATTTATAGTAAATTTTTGCTTAAGTATTATTCTTCATCATTTATACGTTAGGATTTATGTCTAGTATGAAAGGATTTTAAAAAAAATTAAAGAGTGAAGTGGTGCAAGGAGAGATTTTAAAGAAATTGGGTAAAAAGGGGTTTTAAGCTTTGGTGTTGTGGTTGACCCACAACCTAAGAACATTCATTTCTAGGGAACGACTCAAACCCGTCGACTGACGGCCTAGAAGTGATTCGGGATCGTCGCGCGTGATCATGGGTGTGTACGGGCCCAATCTCAGCGGTCGATTTCTGTCGGTTTCGCCGTTCGGGAAATTAGAAAATCTTACGTCGGTTTCTACGTTCCGTCGTTCCCTCCTAAGTCAGAGTGCGTCAGAGTGCGTCGTGTGACCATAACCCAGGTCCGATTTAATCCAAATCATGCTCTGATACCATCTTGTAACGCCCTGAAAATCGGGGGTCGAACATAAACTCAACTCCCGAGTTCCAGAACATCACTTATGCAACAAAATGAATGATGATTGAATGTTGACTGTATTCGTGCATTGAACATGAGTGAGATTAAGCCAAAACAAAGACATATCATACTCAGAGACAAGTTAAATTTGCAAGCGTAAGACTGTGATAGATAGATAAAATATATAACTTATGATGAGTCTCCAGAGTGTGATAACATTACCAGGTTAAATAAATACAAGTGCAGTTCTAAAATGTACCAGATGTGAGGAAGTGTAATGCCTCCTATCCCATGTACCATAGCCCCGTCACTACAATATCAGGTCTTCATTGACCTGCCAGAGAGATACAGATAGGAGAATTCCTCCTATCATCATAGAAATAGTCCGGCTCTGCTTCACAAGCATCGCCACCACCTGAAACTCAACAAATCTGGTTGGTGTGTACAACACCGTCCCGTAACGTGGGAGTGAGTGATCAACTCAGTGGAACAGTAAGGCATAGGTTAACATGTTATCAAATCAATCAAGCAGTAATGATAACGCAAGACAAATCAAACATTTCTAATTACTCTTGTTAAGTGCAAAATGATATGACATGATGCTTTGTATGCCCTTGCCAAACCACCCTCAAGCGACATCATCTTACGTTCGCGAATGCTTACTCCCTCGATGCGCCACATCTACAAAGCACATGCGGTGCGATGATGCTCATGATTACCAAGTTTTTATTAATCCATTTCAACCAAAGCAGTATTGGGAAACTAAGGTACCTCCCTTGTATCATTCCCAAACATGATCCATTCTAGGGTCGTCAATCCTAGCTAATCTCATACGATATTATGGTTTGAGAAGCGTAGTGAAGGCATCGCAAAGGGCTCGTCACCGTCGGCGCGGATACAGATCTCACCGTATGCGGCTCAATTGCCGCCGTCACTCAAGTACTGTGTCTCACCGTACTTGGCTCAATCACTAGCCGTCGGCTCGAGTACATGGTCTCACCGTACTCGGCTCAACTCATACTCTAGTTCTTTGTGAAAGACTCGTCGCCAATCACGGACACTTGGAGTATACTGAAGATACTACGGAGGACTCGTCGCCGTCAAGACGAGCACACGTGTCTCACCGTACTCGGCTCTCGCCGTAAGTATCGACAACTCGAATATAGTGTCCCATACCACCATAATCGGCTCACGAGGTTGGTTGCGCAATGGTCACTACGGGAGGCACATGACCCGGCCAGAGGCCGACAGCTCGACCACGGTGTCCCATACCACCATGCCCGGCTCATGCGTCTTAGCGGATCGAGGTACCATGGTTAAAAGGGATTTCACTGGTAAGTTTGGTACCCTAGGTTCAAGCAGAGGCGACCAAACATGGTGAACATACACTAGACAAATCGGGTTACTTGACGAGCTCGGCTAGCTCGAGCGCACAACAAGTTGAACGACATAAAGTGCATAAGCACTTCGCGTGGCCGACCACTATCGCCAACCGAAGTACGACTCGGGTTCGTCGAACACATCTCACGTGGCAAATGAATCGCAACCACGAATTCAATTCTGGTACCGATTGTCTGGACTATAATCATAGCCCCAAACACAATCAAGTGCAGATAGATAAAGCAATAGTGAATCAAGATTTCCACTCATACAATCAAGGTATGATATTTTCCGTTTAGGGTCGCTGTGGTCATTGCAGACGCACTCGTTGCTCCGCTCCCCATCACCCATGACGGATCATACAACGTAAATATAAATTTAAGCATATGCATTACATAGTAAAAATCATAAAGCAATTGAGCATGTTATGAATCACAACACAAGCATGAGTTTATACATGTTCAATTCCTAATTACACAACAATCCGAGGAGATCATACACATAATTAAAAGAGGTTGAGAATCATATCTCAACACCCTTATACATTACACTTTGCTAACTACTACTCATTCAGACATTTCAAGAAACACTTAAACAAACATACATCGACATACATGACGTATGTCGATCACATAGGCATTAGGCCAAATCCTTTCACTAGGGAGTTGCCCCAATCATAACACGCAGTACACCCACGACGGATAGTCATGGCAAGCGTGAACCGAGTTCCATATTCATTCAGTCATTTCCACAAACACTTGGGCCACACATTTTAGCATATATGGTGTCTATTGGCCGTGGCGTGATTTAGGGCAAATCCTTTCGTAAAAAGGGTATCGCCAATACAACAATCATGAATCCATGACAATTAGTCATGGCGAGCACGAATGAGGATTCTATACTCATTCAGTCATTTTCACAAATACTTAGAATACACTATTCCAACATACATGACGTATGTTAGCAAAATACGTGTTAGGGTTGTCCCTTCGCCACATGAGTATTTTACCCATGTATATCATAATCATACAGCAAATAATCATTACAATTGTATTTCCAAAATTCACACATATGCGGTATTTCTAGAATACACAATTTCAACATACTTGACATTTACAAGGGAACATGTATTTTGGCGATTCCTTTTGCCAAACTAGTATTTTATACATATATTGTATAATCATACATTAAATTAACATGTTATACATTTTCCCAAAAAATACATATACGGTATTTCTAGAATATACAATTTCAACATACGTAGCATTTACACACGAACATGTATTTCAGCAATTTCTTTCACCAAATTAGTATTTTATCCATATAACACATAATAATACATTAAATAAACATGTCAAACGTTTTTCCAAAAAAAAATACGTATACGGTATTTCTACGTATACCTAGAGTATGTGAAATTCCAATTTCTACAACGTTAATCGAAACAGGAAACGGAAAGCACTTTGTACATGTGCATTTACAAGCAGATCATGAATCTACCATTATCTGACATTGAAAGCGTTGAAAACCGTAACTTATACACTTAAAGTCCTCACCTTTGCCTTTTGAAACTCAACGAATCAGCAAGGGCAGTAGAACTTCCGTATACGGGAGATTTCTAGCCTAAAGAGCGGAATCGGTTAGCTTTTACACAACCCACGACGATTCTACCTTGAATCAGACCTAGGGTTAGGGTTTCTTACCTCCAAATGGGCTGGATACCGCCGGGAAATCACTTAGAACGGAGCGGTGAAGGCCGTGTGGTGAGCCAATGCAGGTGGAGGAAGATCGACAACGATCTCCAAGTCCTTCTCTCTCTTTTCTCTCTCCCAAAACTCAAATTCGTATGGCTGTGAGAGAGGGTGCTCTAAGGCCCTTTTATAGCCAAAAACATTCCGAAAATAGACTCAGGTTCAAGGGGTACTGCTAATATAGGATTTTCGCCGCTTTTCCAGCTCAAAAGGGAAGTTCTGGTGGCCCTCCTTGAACCAAACGTCGACTTAAGCTCACCATCGATGGATCTACATGGGATTACGTTTTGACTCGATCGGATACCCAGATCGCACGTGGCGGACCACTTTCGCCGACGGTCGGTGGGCCACGATCGTAAATTCCAAGTACATGTAAATGTTCCGAAATTTTTCTTAATCCGAGGGTGTAATTTGGTCTAATTTCGACGGTCGGGTTGCTTATAATACCGACGCGTCAACGAAGGATGCCGATCACTATTCCAGATATTTATTTTTGGATATGAATAGTGTTTTTCACACTACCTCGCTCCGATTCGAAACGAATGACCGTGGGACATCGGATGGAGCGATTTTTGAGATGATTGTTAAGCCGGTGGGGCGGTCCTAGTTCCTTAACTTCGTGTAAATCGGACTCGATGTACGATCTAGACCTAATACTGTTTCGTTTCATTCCCGAGAGCAGACGGAAATGAGTTTGGTTCTAAACTTTAGGGTAACCTAGCGTCAATGATTCGCAAGTTTTGGGTCTTGCAGATCGTATTTAAAGCGATCCTAACGAATTTCATGGCTAATTGAGTTTAGTACTTAGTTAACTTTGTTAAATTCCTAAAGGATTTAATCCTAAGTGATTTTCATCTGAGGTGGAACTTAGTCCATTGTAGTTTGTATATAAAGTGATCCAAGTTATACTACTTAGCTAGTTTAAGATAGTGTCTAGGGCGAAGGTGCTTTGAAAAATTGAAAGCACAAGGTAGTGAAGGGTGGGATTTGTGAAGAAAATGATTTAAGGAACGATTTGAGACTTTAGTTGAGCGTTTAAGAACTTAAACCTGTGTTAGGATTGACCCATTGCCTAAGGACGTCTAATCCCAAGTTGGTAAAAATCCGGGGCGTTACAACAAGTTTGTTAGAGGCTCATAAAAAGGTATAGGAGTGTTACCAATACAGCCAATTTTCATTCCAGACTGAGTAAGGGCCCTAAGAGCAGACTGCGCACCTGGACCAGGCGTCTTCATTTTGTTGTCACCAGTTGCGCTCAACTTAATGTGCAGAGTAGTGATTCCAAGCTCCTACAAAAAGCATTAGAAAATGAACATCAACAGTGAATGTCACTACTAAAACACCATCACCGCTATCATCATCACAGACCTAGTATGCATGTTCTAATTCGTGATGAAGTTATCGATGTGATTGCATGGAAAAACATGCATGGATCCTAAATAACTATTGAAGAAGATTTCCAGTTCACACAATGGATGCATGTACATGCATACCAATGACCTCAGTCAATTCACAAGAGTGAAAGAAATCTCAACCAATGATTTACCAATTTCACCTAAATACCAACCAGTGAGAGTGGAAATGGAAGTACATACCTTGCAGCGTTGTGCAACAACTTGTGCTACAAGCATGGCAGCATAGGGAGAGGACTCATCCCTATCTGCCTTGACTTTCATCCCGCCTGTATAAAATAAAGATGTAACCAATCATTTTAGCTTCATCAATATTAACCAAGATGAAGTCCTAACACTAGAAATAGAATCGCAAAATGGTAGAAAATTAAATGACCAATAATCAAACTTTAAGTTTTATGAACAAATAATAACACTGCTTTCAGATTTTTACAGCAGTCTTCAGAGAAGTAGCGCCTCTTGGACACGTTTTAAGTTAATGCAGAAGGATGAAGTAATATATGTTTCTCGTTACAATTGAAATTCAAGGACCTATTTTGGAAGCTTGGAAAGTGTTTGGGCGGAAAATACTTTCCATGAAAATGACATTTTCCCTTAATTGGGAGTTCACTTTTTGGTGGAAAACATTTTCCAAGAATATGTTTCCATAGAGATCCTAAAAAATTCCCAACTCTCCACCTGGTGTTTTTATTATTTTTATTATTTTTTGTATCTTCTCTCCAAATGCTTTCTTGAAAAACAAAATGTTACTTCCTCTCATATTATTTTACAAGCTCCCAAACAGTCCCTAAAGATCTACTTTGGCATAGGAATGGAAACAGTCCAGGCTTAGGGTTGGCTTCGGCTTGTATTTTGAACCGTTCAGATTGGGCCTGAGGGACCGGTCCTATTCAAAATTTTGATTTTGCAAGGCCCAAGACCTGCCCATTGATAGCCCTACTTCAGAATAGTCAATTTCAAATGCAGTTTGTATGTTTTCTTTTCTAAATAGAAAATTGAATTTTATCCTGCAAGTTAGGAGTAAATTTATATAGCTGTTTTTATATTCTTTATAGCAAAAAAGGATATCTTGTTCACTTAAATTAGCATAGATGTTGCACCAACTCTTCTCCAAAAAGCATCTAACAAAAAAGTTCAAAACTAAAGGAATCTCATAAGTAACGTGGACCATAGTTTCTCTTCCAGATAAATCTATCACATGTTGCAATCCAGGAAAAAAAAGATTGGGGCCTCTGAGAATGTCAGGAGAAGCAAAAAGGAACTGAAAGAAAATAAATGGGACTTACGATAAAAGTATCGTTAAAAGAAGCAAAGATGTGGGCAACACTGAAAACATTCTCTCAGTCTTGTACAATTGGTCCAAGTGTCACATTCTCCTCCTTGGGCTCCTTGGTCTTCCTTCATGACTATAAAATGCCTCGCCAAAAAAAAGGCACCCAGATTAAAAATGACATTTTTCTAAGATTATGAGAAAAGCAAAACCGCAAAAGCACCCTAGAATGTTTCGCATTTAATTCAAGCTTTGAAAAAAAAAAAAAAACAAACTTGTCATGTGTTAGATAAATGTTGTCAACGGTTAAAATTTAAAATTAGACCCAGATGACATTCAAGGCAATAAATTTGAATCATATTTAAAAAAGAATGCATTAATTCCTTTGAATATTAGAATCTACAAACTAAAATAATTGTCAGGAATCAATACAAATGATGGCAAGTTCATTGTGTTAAGTACTAATCTATTGAACACCTCATTGGATTCAAAGAGCAGCATACATAAAAAAGAAATAAATGCTTGGAACAGTATCTGACTTGGAATTGTTATTTGTAATATTTTAGCATTGCCAAATGCTTCAAGAACTGGATTCGACTGCAGTCATATCAATCAATACAATGTCAAATTCACTAAGAAGAGATGGTTTCAATGTATTTGGCAACAATATCATGATGACTATTGAGAAAGATTACCCAACAAGCCAATGAAAGATGGATCCATCAACGCTCCCGCTCACAAAATATTCCTCATGGAACAGGTGCCAAGCCAAGGCTAGCAAAACAATAAGCCACACATGCAACACAATGAGTATCCAAACTTCATCATAGATGGAAAGCATTAAGATAAATAATGTAACTACAGGAACATTGGGACCTGCACTGATGTCAGAAAGTGTTCTACAAAAACAATGAAACATTTTGCAAAGAATCCATACTTCATGATCTCATAAAACTGAACCTAACTTGCCCAACCCGAGTTTGGGTCATATTGGACATTTTCTTTGGAAGATCATATCAAGTCTCCTAACCAAGAGGCTCATCATAGAAGTATGATTTTAGATTAGTGAAAATTTCCTAGTAATAAGAATCTCATATGCAGAAAATATGTTTGCTTGAAATTCGTGTAGCTGCATGTATCCATAAGAATGAAACAATTTGGTAAAATAAAGTAGTCAGCTATACATCAAATGAGAACAACTTTATCAAGAGATAAGCATCGATGCAAATACATGCAGCTACATGAATTTCAAGCAAACATATGGTGAAGAACCATTCTTGGTTGGAGTCTCAAAATTGAGGGAATTATTGAATTACTAATTGAAGATACCTTACAGCTTCCTCTTTGAAAATCTTCATAAGTTGTTTGTCAAGCAAAGCAAATAGCTCCCCACCTGGGCAAAAATCTGTTATCAAACAGACATGTGTAGAAGTCTGTGGAGTAAAAGAAAATTGTCAGTATATAGGATATCATGAAACAATAGACCTTTGCCGGCGCGAGCCAAAACCAGGCACCGACAAAGGGGCCCTATAAAAACAATAAAAATAATAAAAAGAAAAACCTACCCCTTATAACTATAAAACAATTCTATTTGACTCAACCATGTTGTGCTAGTAGTTGAATATTTGAGATATTGCTTGCTCTCTGTTTGTGTGGATCCTGCTGGCTAGATGGAAGGTCCCCTCTTAGGCAATGATAGCATCACGCCCTTCGTAAGGCAATTCCAATATTCAATTTGAAGCATTTTAGCTTGAAAATCTAGCCACTCAACCAAGGAACCATTTCATTGTCTTTTTCCAGGTATACATGTGGCCCACTTGATGACATAGCCAGATTGATTTTCAGGCAATGTAAACTACATAGTGGAGTCCACCCGGAACACTGCTCAGATATCCTCACATCCGGCCATTTGTGGAGGTGCAAACAGAGAGGTGGGCACTTGTTTAGCAAAATTTTGTGAGAAGATATTTGGATATAGCCTAAAGCAACTTAGAACATCTTAATATGCAAACCTCTGACATAACTGGCAAAATTTTAGAAGCGAATTTTCAAAGAAAAACACTCACATTTTCATCTCTAAACCACCTTCCATGGAAATTGCACTTCCAACCAGCAGATGTGAACTTCAGTTCTCTCTCTTGACGTGCTTGCTGCTCCACAAGAATCTCTCCATCTGCCCTCTTTTCTCATTTACTGCTTCTCTCATCAAGATCACAAGGCCCAGGTCTCACACTTGGTGATGGCTCTATTCCCCTTTCAGAAGCAGAATGGCAATTCAAATCAAAGAAAGAAACATTTCCCCTGAATTTCACATCATGGCAACCATTTGTAGCATTTGCTTCAGGCATATGGTTATGTAGTGCCTCAAAAGCCACCTTTCTTGTTTGTTCAATCAATGGCTTGCTGGATAACTGGAATTGTTGGCTGGATGGACTTGAGCTCGTGGCACCAGTAGAATCACCCGACAAGGCTATTCTCTTCTTTATCTCTTCCTGTTTCCATAATTCCCTCTCCTTGAGTCTGAATTCAACAGCCATGTGACGTGAACCCCTGATATGTATTTGTGAAATTATGGTGACACTCAGTCAAGCAAAAGCGAGAGAAAATTCTAGGCATTTCTGGAACTGTCTCCAAGACATGGAACGAACAGGACAACTTGTAAGAATTTTCTATAAGAGCCTACCCCCCCCCCCCCCATCTTGTAAGAATTTTCCTTATCAATGATAAGGCGATAGTTTAGAGGATTGAATAACGCAATAGAGAACAGGGGATTTTCATTTGATCTAGAAAAAATGCTATTAGTCATGAGAAAATAGGTATTGATATTCAACTGGTTACCTGGTTTTCAACTACAAATCTTGTCGGAGACTTTCTATCTTCTTATCTGCGTGAAAAGGTTGGATGGTTTTCTGTCATGCCCCAAACCTAAAAATCGGATTCACAAGAATCCCGATCGCTGAATCCGGTATCGACAGCCTCCATAGTACCCCATTCTCGGCTCCTAGCGTCATACACCAGATTTCTGATCCCGGGATCCTACAAAGAGGATTTTTTTTTTATGTACATTTAATTCGTAATAAGCATAACTACAAGATTACCCAATTCATAAAGGCAACAACATCATCACATATCCACTAATATAATCATTTGAGTACAGTACTGAAAGGGAAATACATATATAAAAAATTAAAGCTCCAGAAGACGGCTGCATACTCCAAGCTCGACATTGCTGCAACCTAACATTACCTGCACGCATCTATCGTGCATAAGCTTATAGAAAGCTTAAAGGGTGGTGTAAGTGTGTGCACAAGGTAAGTGCCAAGTATTCGATACAATGTCATCATCGTACAATACCGGAAATACTGGTAATTCATAAATCATACAATATCGGAATAAACAGAAATACTGACAAGATCATGAATTATCAGAGTAAGCAGAAATACTAACAAGATCATGAATTATACGATAACAGAGTAAACAGAAATATTGACAAGTCCATGAGTCAAATAATATCAGAGTACATAATGCAGATCAGCTATGCAAATGATGAGTCAATAAGAGCCAAATATCAGGCGTCGTATCTAGACTACATAAATGCAGACACACAAACCCAAAATACCATGTGCCACGGATCTATTGCAATATGCGATGCAAATGGAATGACCATACTGGAGTGTGAAGTCGTGATGGTAGTACGTAGTATCGTAGATTACGGGGTCCACCACAAAGGACTTCTATCTAAACCAATCCCACACCTAAATTTGAATAGTCAGACTCAATGTGGTAAACTCCTGATCTCAGGTTAGTCGCGCGCCTCAACCGAAATCCTTGCCATAACGAAAGTTCACATAACAAATAGTTATGCACTACCAGCTCAAGTGGATAGTGAATGAATAAATGAATGAGTATGCAAATCCTGCTCAATAAGTCCACATATCAGTACGGTTCATCTCTGGGATCATCACCGGGGTCTAGTACACTCTACATGCAATTGCCGCCCACTAGACGAGCAACCATGCAAGTGGAAGAGACCTCACTATCCGCCTGACCAATAGTCAGCCAATATCTACCCGGCATGTCGATAGCAGACCCATTCACGAGCTGGTCAAACTTAGCCTAGCAATGCCACCTACCGTCGGACAGGTAAGGCCACACCCCCTCCCAACCGACCACGACACAGTGGGAGACGCGGCCTACTGGTATACGGCCCTCATGCGCTTATATATCCACTCGGTCTCAACATTGGGGCATCTCCTAGCCAGGAGGTTTAGAGATTTTCACCCAGGGACATCTATGGCGCCCGTATGCTAGAACCAAACATTTTCGGTATCCCCTCTGGACATCCACGATATGCCTGTGGAGGGTACGTGTAACGCCCCGTGTTTTCAGGACTCGAGTATATGACTCGTTTTCCAAAAACCCGAGTGTTAACTTTAAAGGATGCTCAAATTTGAGTGTAACTTTAAAAAAAAAAAAAACTATCAGAGTAAGCAGATGAGCGTAGAATGGACAAATCAACATAGAGAGAAATTTTCATTTCATTCAGAATATACAAGTGGTTGCCCATAATGACTTATACAAACCAATGTCTCAACATTAATGATTACCAGATTTGTATACATAACAAATAACAGCAAGCATATAAATGTAAGCCGCATGACCACGCAGCTCTTCTTAGCAATGTATCCATGACACCTGCACAGCTCCTCATCACGTCTGATTATATACATCATCTGGGCCACCTGTTCTACCTGTATAGTTGTATATTTGATGGATGAGTGGCCAGCTCAGTGTGAATTCCCCTCAAGATTACACACCATCGTATTAGGTAAGAAATAGTATAAAACATCCAAACAACCAAAATATAGTAAATGCAGTCTTATTATATGCATGGATGTATGAATGCAATTGTCGGCCTGGGTAAAACATCCAGACGGCCTATGTCCCGGGTAAACCATCCAGACGGACATTGGGGTCGTCACCCATGCAATCATCGACCCGGGTAAAACATCCAGACGGTCTATGCCTCGGGTAAAACATCCAGACAGGCAAATATGTACGATAACAACAGATGGTAGTTGGTGCCTCGGGTAAAACATCCAGACAGGCGAATCTGTATGTTAATACGTCGACCCGGGAAAAACATCCAGACGGTCTATGCCTCGGGTAAAACATCCAGACAGGCAAATATATACGATAACAACAGATGGTGGTTTGTGCCCTGGGCAAAACATCCAGACAGGCGAATCTGTATGTTAATACGTCGACCCGGGAAAAACATCCAGACGATCTGTGCCTCGGGTAAAACATCCAGACAGGCAAATATGTACGATAACAACAGATGGTGGTTTGTACCCCGGGCAAAACATCCATTCAGGCGAATCCGTATGTCACGTATAACAGCAATAGATGCTGGTCTGTGCTATGCATGCATGATTAGCCAACCCATTATTAGTCCAATTTCAACCAGTCAATTTAAATAAGCTCACGGTCACTACGGGGAGCGCATGACCCAGCGTAGGCCGACGGCTCGGGCATAGTGTCCCATTACCACCATCTCCGGCCCATGAGACTACCATCTTAGGATGTTTAATAGAAATTTATCAGTCGAATTACATCCCAAGTATGGGTCTACATTTATAAGTGGGGGTTTCCTACAAATGTACCAGTTTAAATTCCATAACCAATCCACCAAAAATAAATCCACAAGCATGAACAATTATACAGGATAATCGTAAAGCAGGTAATACAACAATTCAATCTCCACTAGCTAACACATGTGATTATAAAAAGAAAGATTTCAATTGTAAATTTAAATAAAAAGAACTATAACTTAAGCTAATGAAAAGATGGAAAGCTCAAGGGGAAGAATCATCACCTTACGAATCAAATCACCTACTAACGTTGCTAGGAAGCGCGTTTGCGCCCTTGGAGTCAAATCCTATCACCAATTATAAAATTGTGCGGTTAGATTCAAGCTCTGTATGTTATTCCTGGTTAAGGTTTTAACCTAAGGTTTGGATTACCTTGGTTTTAGGATTTTGATGTAGAACTAGGTTTTCATCTTAGAATTTAGGTCTAGGATAGGTTTTTAGGATTTGGATTGTAGTTAGCGTATGATAATTTTAATAATTGAAGAGTAATTGTTAACATTACTGTTATAATTAACGTTAGCCAATTTATTAATAATAATCATTATAATGCTAGTAGTGGTATGATCTACTAGTAATGATTGTACCAAAGAATGATAATTAAATTACTAATATATAATAGTAATAGTTATCAAGTATCAATAGTGGATTCAATCATGGTAATATATACTAAATTTCACCCTTAAAGTATTTATAATCATTTGTTTGGCTCACCACGTTGTGGTTCACAAATCCAACCCATCCATTAAGTGTGTCCCGCTAGTTTAAGGGGTCAAACCAAGTTTCAGGTGCATTCAAATCTCAGATGGACCCCGACAAGTGCTTTTGTATGGTTTAACATGTATTCAAAAAATTGTAGATGGTGTGGGCCACCTGAGCTCTTCGTCGTGTTCTTCGTAGGAAAGTACTTACGTCAAATCATGTGATGGGTGGCTTGTCTTGAAATTCAATAGTCAGATGGCTTGATTTATGAATGAAGATCATCCCCAACGGTTAAGTTAGAGGCAGGGAAAGGATGTAAGGCTAGAATAGTTGGATTGGTATCGTACACATGTATATGTCACGTTAAATCTTATGGTAACGCTCGAGGACTTTTGATGCCCGAGCATCGAAAAGTTCGGGGCGTTACAATCTACCCCCCTTAACAGAAATCTCGTCCCGAGATTTGATAGGCGTACCCCTAAATGTTAACATTACAAGTAATAATTTCATTTCAATAGTGGACTCTATTTCTCATTTGTGCAATCACGTCCTTTACTGTTAACAAGCTATATTTAAATGTACCACTAGGACAAGAGTCATTGCAACTTACCCCCCTTAAGGATTTCAAATTTCCAATGTTAAGGCTAACACAAATAGATGGTCGTAGTAGGTTTGAGCCCGATACATCGATCATCTGTCTGCGCAGGACAGAGGATTTTGGTATCCATTCCTAATCCTGTTAAATCTCAATCCTTTACTTGATCAGAGCATTGGAGTCATTGAGATTTGCTAGGATTTAGAATTCGAGTCAAACCATGTAAACTTCATTTAAATATGGTTCCATCAATTCGTGGTCCTGATGATTCTAGACTCTTGGGGAAATATCATGTAATCTTATATCCTCAAGTCTATGCAGCCCATTACGCTTCTGCTGCGCGCTCTATTCACCTAATGTACTACTTGGAAGTTTCAAGACCAGGATTTCTATATGGAACATGAGTTTGATATTTTCAAATCTACTTCTAATATGCTTAGTCTCAGGTTGAAATTTTACTCAGAATTCTATGACTTCGTCACTAATAAATCTTAAGCGTTGAGATTCATGAAAACTCGTCTCTAATTAACGAGACGCATTAGGGAGTTTAAACTATAACCCCTATTATGATTCTTCAAGTTTGTACGATGTGGTGAGTAATGGGGTTTCCTTACTATGCCTAAGGTTGCTTCATTCCCTAGAGATGGCAATAACATGATTTCTAACTACAAAATCTTTAAAGAAGTTCAAATTTATAAAATTTGTTCACCAAGGGTCAAGTCCAAGGAATGTTCTCGTTGGATTTCAAATACGTCATGGTGGGTATTTATTCTTCCACAATACCTAAGTCGAACTTCTAGTTTAATTGACTAAACATGAGATTTCCAAGGGAATCTAAGTTCCATTCCCAAGTCCTAAGATTATCTAACAATGTGCTAGGGGCCTAAGATTTGGAATTTCTATATTCTCACTTTCTCCTAACTACAGGGGATGTTCAAATGAGTTCAAATGGTTATTCTAATAATTTCTAAGGGGAACCTAAGTTCATTCCTAAGTTCTTCGGTCCTCCAAGCACTTTCTAAGGGGCCTAAAATTTTGAGTTCCTATATTCTCAAATTTCACCTAGCTACAGGGGGAAGATTCACAGAAGTTCAAATAGTTACTCTAATAATTGCTAAAGGGACCTAAGTTTGGGTTTCTACGTTCCCCAAATTTCCCTAAGTCTAGGGGAGATCCACCTAAGTTCAAATTTCTACTTTCAACATCCTAACTTGAGACATTTAAAGTTTGTATAAGATCATTTCCCAAGGCCAAGTTTGTCCAAACCATGCTCTGATACCAACTGTAACGCCCCGAGTTTTTAGGACCCGAGTATATAACTCGTTTTCCAAAAACCCGAGTGTTAGCTTTAAAGGATGGCCAAATTTGAGTGTAACTTTTTTTTTTTTTTTTTTAAACTATCAGAGTAAGCAGATGAGCATAGAATGGACAAATCAACATAGAGGGAAATTTTCATTTCATTCAGAATATACAAGTGGTTGCCCATAATGACTTATACAAACCAATGTCTCAACATTAATGATTACCAGATTTGTATACATAACAAATAACAGCAAGCATATAAATGTAAGCCGCATGACCACACAACTCTTCTTAGCAATGTATCCATGGCACCTGCACAGCTCCTCATCACGTCTGATCATATACATCATATAGGCCACCTGTTCTACCTGTATGGTAGTATATTTGATGGATGAGTGGCCAGCTCAGTGTGAATTCCCCTCAAGATTACACACCATCGCATTAGGTAAGAAATACTATAAAACATCCAAACAACCAAAATAAAGTAAATACAGTCTTATTATATGCATGGATGCATGAATGCAATTGTCGGCCCGGGTAAAACATCCAGACGGCCTATGTCCCGGGTAAACCATCCAGACGGACATTGGGGTCGTCACCCATGCAGTCATCGACCCGGGTAAAACATCCAGACGATCTATGCCTCTGGTAAAACATCCAGACAGGCAAATATGTACGATAACAACAGATGGTGGTTGGTGTCTCGGGTAAAACATCCAGACAGGCGAATCTGTATGTTAATACGTCGACCCGGGAAAAACATCCAGACGGTCTGTGCCTCGGGTAAAACATCCAGACAGGCAAATATATACGATAACAACAGATGGTGGTTTGTGCCCCGGGCAAAACATCCAGACAGGAGAATCTGTATGTTAATACGTCGACCCGGGAAAAACATCCAGACAGTCTGTGCCTCGGGTAAAACATCCAGACAGGCAAATATGTGCGATAACAACAGATGGTGGTTTGTGTCCCGGGCAAAACATCCAGTCAGGCGAATCCGTATGTCACATATAACAGCAATAGATGCTGGTCTGTACTATGCATGCATGATTAGCCAACCCATTATTAGTCCAATTGCAACCAGTCAATTTAAATAAGCTCACGGTCACTACGGGGAGCGCATGGCCCAGCGTAGGCCGACGGCTCGGGCATAGTGTCCCATTACCACCATCCCCAGCCCATGAGACTACCATCTTAGGATGTTTAATAGAAATTCATCAGTCGAATTACATCCCAAGTATGGGTCTACATTTATAGGTGGGGGTTTCCTACAAATGTACTAGTTTAAATTCCATAACCAATCCACCAAAAATAAATCCACAAGCATGAACAATTATATAGGATAATCGTAAAGCAGGTAATACAACAATTCAATCTCCATTAGCTAACACATGTGATTATAAAAAGAAAGATATCAATTATAAATTTAAATAAAAAGAACTATAATTTAAGCTAATGAAAAGATGGAAAGCTCAAGGGGTAGAATCATCACCTTACGAATCAAATCACCTACTAACGTTGCTAGGAAGCGCGTTTGCGCCCTTGGAGTCAAATCCTATCACCAATTATAAAATTGTGCGGTTAGATTCAAGCTCTGTATGCTATTCCTGGTTAAGGTTTTAACCTAAGGTTTGGATTACCTTGGTTTTAGGATTTTGATGTAGAACTAGGTTTTCATCCTAGAACTTAGGTCTAGGATAGGTTTTTAGGATTTGGATTGTAGTTAGCGTATGATAATTTTAATAATTGAAGAGTAATTGTTAACATTACTGTTATAATTAACGTTAGCCAATTTATTAATAATAATCATTATAATGCTAGTAGTGGTATGATCTACTAGTAATGATTGTACCAAAGAATGATAATTAAATTACTAATATATAATAGTAATAGTTATCAAGTATCAATAGTGGATTCAATCATGGTAATATATACTAAATTTCACCCTTAAAGTATTTATAATCATTTGTTTGGCTCACCACGTTGTGGTTCACAAATCCAACCCATCCATTAAGTGTGTCCCGCTAGTTTAAGGGGTCAAACCAAGTTTCAGGTGCATTCAAATCTCAGATGGACCTCGACAAGTGCTTTCGTATGGTTTAACATGTATTCAAAAGATTGTAGATGGTGTGGGCCACCTGATCTCTTCGTCGTGTTCTTCGTGGGAAAGTACTTACGTCAAATCATGTGATGGGTGGCTTGTCTTGAAATTCAACAGTCAGATGGCTTGATTTATGAATGAAGATCATCCCCAACGGTTAAGTTAGAGGCAGGGAAAGGATGTAAGGCTAGAATAGTTGGATTGATATCGTACACATGTATATGTCACGTTAAATCTTATGGTAACGCTCGAGGACTTTCGATGCCCGAGCATCGAAAAGTTCGGGGCGTTACAGTACGACCCCGATGTCGCTAGGGCATATAATAATCACAGCACACAATGCAAGATGCATGAGTCATATAATCTAGTCATGCATCAATCCTGCACATACCGTACGCTCATGTGAGATAACCTCCGCCTATCAGGGAGTCTCATAATAACACGCTCAATGACGTATGTAATGATCAACCACGTCTCATAACAAACATGCAGATGATGCGTATGGGCATGTATCATGATGCTATGCTGTCACATACTCATAATCGGTATCAATAACCGGCATCGTCAATCGACCTCGATAATGTGGACATTTAACCAACATTGCCCCCAAGGAATGGCCCTCATGGATCCTAACATATAGTGAACCCATGACCTCACACAAGGGCCAATTATACAATACCATGGGCCTCTCTTAAGAGCTTACTACACATCATGATGGGCCTCTCACATGGGCCTAATATACATCATGCTAGGCCTTACACACGGGCTGAATACACATCGTATAGGTCTCGACAATCGACCTCGACAATTCAGAAATCGGCCTCGACAAATCAGAATCAGCAATCGGCCACGCCAAGCAGAATCGGCATTCGGTCACGATCGGTAATCAGTCACAATAATCGGCCTCCATCGGTAATCGGTCAATTGGCCATGACAAGTAGAATCGGCACTCGGCCATGATCGGTAATCAGTCATGATAATCGGCCTCGGTTGGTAGTCGGTCAATTGGCTACGACAAGCAGAATCGACATTCGGCCACGTTCGGTAATCAGTCACGATAATCGGCCTCGATCGGTAGTCGGTCAATTGGCCACGACAAGCAGAATTGACATTCGGCTGCGATCGGTAATCAGTCACGATAATTGAAATCGATCAGTAATCAGAATCGGCAGTCGGTCACAACAATCAGAATCGATCGGTAATCAGAATCGACAAATCGATCATGTCAATCAGGGTCGGCAATCGGTCACGACAATCGAAATCGATCGATAATCAGAATCGACAGTTGGTCACAACAATCAGGGTCAGTAATCGGTCACGACAATCGAAATCGATTAATAATCAAAATCGGTAGTCGGTCACAACACTCAGGGTCGGTAATCGGTCCCAACAATCGAAATCGATCGATAATCAGAATCGGCAGTCGGTCACAACAATTAGGGTCGGTAATCGGTCACGACAATTGAAATCGATTGATAATCAAAATCGGTAGTCGATCACAACACTCAGAATCGATCGGTAATCAGCATCGGCAAATCGATCACATCAATCAAGGTCGGCAATCGGTCACGACAATCGAAATCGATCGATAATCAGAATCAGCAGTCGGTCACAACAATCAGGGTCGGTAATCGGTCACGACAATTGAAATCGATTGATAATCAAAATCGGTAGTCAGTGACAACACTCAGAATCGATCGGTAATCAGAATCAGCAAATCGATCACGTCAATCAAGGTCGGCAATCGGTCACGACAATCGTAATCAATCGATAATCAGAATCAGCAGTCGGTCACAATAATCAAGGTCGGTAATCAGTCCCGACAATCGAAATCGATAGATAATCAGAATCGGCAGTCGGTCACAATGAGGACATCTAACCATCATTGCCCATCAATGTGGACATCTAACCAACATTGCTATCAAGGAGCGGTCCGCATAAGGCCAAACATATAGTGGGCCCATGGTCTCATACAAGGGCCTCATACACAATATAGTGGCCTACATACAATCTCAATGGGCTACATGCATAGGCATCACATTGGGCCTCATCACATGAGCTGGAAGATACATCACATCAAGCCTTGCCCATGGGCCTCGAATACATCACGGTGGACCACGTCCAAAAAGGGCCATAAATACACAACAGGTGGGCCCTGTACATGGGCCTCATACATCTCAGGTTGGGCCACGACCCATGGGCATCAGATACAATAAGTGGGCCGCATCAATGGGCCGCACCCATGGGCCTCATACACATCAAGTGAGCCTCCCAAGGTAATGAGGTCTACGACCCAAAAATAAATGGACAGTGTATGTAATACACATACATCATGGTGGGGTCCACGTCCTAGTTGGACTGGACAACATGGCTAAAACACGTGCATCGAGGTGGGCCATACGACCATCAAAATGGACAGGCGAGCCAGCCCTTAAAATGATATGAAAACTGGATGGACGACATAGATGTACGATACATAAATCACGGTGGATCTCGTAGATGGCCAGCATGGATGCAAAACAGGTGGATGACATTGATGAATTCAAAAATTATGGTGGGTCCTGCTGATCTGGATAGCTGGATGGAGTGGTCATAAAGTAAATACATTAAGGGGGGACCCACCTGTTTCTAGAACAGATGAACGGCTTAGATCAAAACACAGCTCAAGGTGGGTATTCATGCTAGTAAAACAGATGGATAGCTTGTATAGGACACATACATCCATGGTGAGTCCCTCCGTCCCAATCCAGCGGACGGTGTGGATGAAATGAATACATCAGGGTGGGCCTTGCACACTGCAGGTGAACGGCCTGCATGAAACACATGCAACACGGTGACCCTCACAACAGCTAAATTGTTACAGGGCTGTTGCCCAGCAGTCCAACAGATGGACGGAGTTGATAAAATACATAAATCATGGTGGCCCACTAACTGTTCAGTTGTTGCTGTATTGCTACTACAGCCTAGGTGATGAACGGTGGGATGAGACATACATTCAGGTGGGGTCCACACGTCCCACGTGGACGGATGGTGTGGAGACAACACCTACCACATGGGTCCCACAGCTGCTGGACGTCAGTCCAGCAGCCTTCACAGACGGACGGTGAATGAAACACATACATTAAAGTGGGCCCCGTGTGCTGGAGACAGCACGTGTCCAAGTGGGCCCCACCTCCAGTGACCACACATGTCACCAAGGTGGCCTTGCACGGATGGATGGAGTGGATTAAAACCCACGTGGATGGACGGTTTACATATAATACATACCTCATGGTGGTTCCCACGTGTGGGGCCATAGTTGCTAGGCAGCGTGGATAAAACACTTACATCACAGTGGATCCCACCGTCCTTGCTGGACGGTGAGGATGCCACACGTGTGGTCAGGCTCCACCGTCCAGGCCCTTGGACGGTGGATGGCATGGATTAAAACATATACATCGACATGGGTCCACTGACGGTGCAGATGGAAGGCAGACGGATGGAGTGGAATACATACATCATGGCTAGTCCACCGCTCAAAGGGCTGGACGGTATGGATATATCCTACGTACATCATCAGGGCCCACCGTCCTTTGGATGGTGCAACCACAACAATACACTAAGGTGGGTCCCATGGTTACGTCCAGATGGACGGACGGCTTGGATTCATTAACAAAGGTGGGCCCACGTGGGGCCACCACAATATTATATACTATATTGTAATATAATAATAATTATTATATAATATAATACATGATTCAATAGGACATCAGTCCAGCAGCAGGTGATCTGCAGACTTAGGCCGTTGGATCTGCCATCTGGGCTCTGATTAGGTGGGTTTGGACGTGCTACACACGTGTATACATGTAAGGGTGGGGTCCACATTTGTGTGGCCTTACAAGCTTTGAATCAAGATGATAATTGTATTTTCCCTACATCAGGGTCTGTCCAAGCTGGCAGCAAGGGTGGGCCCTTGTTGGATAGCGAGGACGGCCTACTGGATGGGTGGTCCGGATACATTGTACATCAAGGTGGCCCACAACAAGGAAAGGAGAGAGAGAGAGAGAGAGAGAGAGAGAGAGAGAGAGAGAGAGAGAGAAGCACCCACCTTTGATCACGGACTTCTCCTTCCATCAACACATTCAAAAGCTCTAGTGGACGAGATTTAACGGCCAAGATGAAGTATGGATGGTGGAGATGGGAGGTGTGAGGTGGGCCACACTTGCTCTCCATGGAAGCCATGGACGTGGGTGCTTGGAAATAAGAGAGAGATGAAGGTGAGAGGATGTAAGGAGAGAGGCATGGTGAGAGGTGATGGAGTGATGGGGAGTGATAGGTGTGTACTTGAAAGGGATGGGTGGAGAGAGAAAGAGTTGACTTTGGATTGCTTTTGAGTGATGTGGCATGTACTTGGTTGATTTGACAAGTTGTAGAGATTCTCTTGAGATTTCACAAATGCGCAGCATTTCTCGAACAGAACGCGGGCCCACATCTCCTAGCCTGAGTATCGCCTCGACGCGGCATCAGAACCGCGGCGACGGTGCGATCGCACTGGTACAAGTTTCAAGTCGAGCCGACTCAAACTGACAGGATCCATCTTAGGATCGCGTGCAGACACCGGTTACAGATTGCGAGTCACCGGAATTCGACCGGGAGGATCGCGGAGGCCTATGAAACGGTACGGGTTAGGATACGGGTCTTACAGTTTTTCGATTCCCATGGCATTGCTACCACCAAATGCAGAGAAACTACCACTCCCTTGCAGGTTGCTAAAGGCCCCAAAGACTGAAATAAAGGAAATAAGTTACTTTTGGAAGTTGAAAAGCAAACGAAGTAGCTTACTTTTTCTTAAGAGATACTTATGTAAGTTTAATAACCAAACTAAATAAGAAGTAACTTCTTGACTTACATAAGTTAAAAAAAAACAAAACAATCCAGTCAGTCATCTTTTCAGAAACAATTGGGGCATCTAATGCATGATTGTCATTCTCTTCATCTTCTTTTTTTTTTTTTTTTTTTTGGTAAATTTGGGCTCATTGCTCTATTGGGCCCCACTTGGAATGAGTTTTAGTGTTTCATTTAGCATATGGCCCAAGCATTTAGCATTGGCCCCCACTTTATCAATGGGTTTCTTCATTACTTCCAATGGAAATAGCAGCAGAGAAGTCACCCTCTCTCAAATCTCAATGTCTAGTTAATAGATCTGAAGGCATGCACATCAAAGGTTGAATATCAGTTCAGGAAGAAAATGCTTGCTCACATGTCTAATTGAAATTTTCTGCCTCTTTTGCTTTCCACCAATTGCCTTTTTATCAATAGTCTCCTCTTCTGAAGTGTCACAAAACAGTAGACCAGAAAATCATATATTTAGTTAGATGGACCACAAAAGCAATGCAACAATGATATAAAACCAGAATATGGTCATGTTGTCGACTACAACAGTTTGCGAATCGGCTCAAAATCTAGCTATTTAACAAATGGTCCAATCATTTTTTTTTTTTTAAATACAGAGAACATCCATTAAGCTGAAAAGTATCAAATAGAAGAAGTATCAGAGCCTGGATAAAAGGAAGGTTGATCTCTAGACTATGAAACTTTCACCAATTTACCATTCACAAGCCGATTGTATATTCCTGACAATGAATAACCAGATGTAACATGGGAATTTGTTGTGCCTGAATGATGAGCATGTGCCTATATACAAATTTCTACAGTTCAATCGAGCTAAAATGTGTAATGTGAATGGGATCATGCACTTTAGGAGATTTTTTTTGCAAAATAAAGGAATAAATTTGCAGATAATCAGAATTCTAGAGTGTACAATATGATTAAAGAAAATGCCATTACTTAAAAAAAAAAAAAAAAAAACAATCAGCAACCCACTGAGACGCATGCCCAAAAGTCTGTTGATTTCATGGGCCTTGCCATGATGTATGTGTTTTATCCACGTCAGCCATCTATTTTTCTAGCTCAGTTTAAGGCATGAGTAAAAAAAAATGAGGCAAATTCAAAGCTCAATTAGACCACACCACAGGAAACAATGGGGATGTAATATCAAAGGAGATGATAAAATTATGATGAAGTATATTACAAAGGAGATTATAAAATTATGATGAAGGACATGAGCCCATCAGAAAACAGTTGACCTGGTAAGCATTGGGTTCTTGGGATTCCTTTCAACAGATCAACTGTAACACAAAAACCGACGTCTCATTCAAAACCATGAGGCTGCTTCAAAATGATCGACTCACAAAGCAGCAATTGACTCAGGTCATAGAAACACCACCCTATTTTTCCCCAGTTTTTTCATTTTCTTCTTCAAATGGTATATCCCATATCTATCTAAATAGCAACTAAAAAATACAGCATGGTATATCACAAAATATCATTTTTTCAGAAGTAATATCTCAAAATACTGTAGAAAAACAAAAGCTCTAAATTGATTTTTAGACTGTAACTTAACTGATATTTTAGGAAAGCCCTAATCCATTTATCTACAGATCTAGATAATAGGGAGACTCAAAATTTTGGGGAAAAAAACAATAGATCTTGTTCCAATACTAAGATCTGAACCTATTTCACCTAAAATCCTTATCCGGTTACAGATTTACAGGAAACGGAACCAAATTCTAGTATTATATACTCTGGTAATCTGCGGATTTGTAGATCTAGGGCTTATGAAGACCTGAAGATCAGAAAATGAGCTACGATTCAGAGAGCTGAGATTGAATCATGATTAATAAAACGAGATCTGAACCTCCACTAACCTTATTATCGATTTCCACAATCGATTCGAACAGAAATGTTGAAATTTCAATGATTCATAGATCTAGAAGATAAGAAAACCTATAACTTTTTGATTGGTGATCGAGCTAGAATCCTCGTTTCGAAGAGCAGGTTCAAAGGAGAGAAGCACGAAGGAAATGGTGAATAATGTACCTGGGAGATCGGCACGATCCAGGAGATTGAAAGAAGGGAATGTAGAGATGAGATGTTAGGGTTTGAAGAGGAGAAGGGGATTGGAGTTTTGGTGTTGAAGAGGAAGAAGAATAAGAGCAAGACGAGATTAGAGATTTGAAGAGAGAGAGAGACACAGAGAGAGAGAGAGAGAGAGAGAGAGAGAGAGAGAGAGAGAGAGAGAGAGAGAGAGAGATGCGAGACAGGGGCGATTGAAGAAAAGGGGAAGCAAAAGAGCCTAACGTGGAAAGATGGTACTCATGGGTTTTGAAAAATGTGCATGCACTTAAAAACAGTTTAGAACCGTGTGCACTTAGAAACGGTTTAAAATTGTACCAGAACCAAAGCATTGACCATTCCTGATAAACGATTTTGGTGTAATGTTAATTTTCCAAGAGCCATAACTAAATAACCCTTTTGTACACTTGTCTTAAATTTGCATCATGTATACATGTCATTTTTAAATTTTAGGTTAATATACAAGCCCTTGCACATGCTGTGGAGATAACAAGACAAGGGGCAGTCGACAGGTCGAGATTTGCTAAAGGAGATCTATTTCAGGCATTTCAGGTTCTTTTTCATTTTTTATTTAATCACCGAAAACTGTTTGGCTCTGTTTCTTGTTGGTGGCTTTACACAATTTAATGTGGTAAACAAATTTTATAATTTGTTGTTTTTATGAAGAAAAGTTTTGTGCTCAAAGTCTGAAAGACAAATTCCATTGATCAGACCAGTCACATAAAATATTCTTGTTCTTATAGGTTTAACTGCTTAAGAGTTGAGAATTGCTTGAACATATCACTTTTATATCCTCTTGAGTCCAGATATTCTAAATGTAGAGAAGAATTTCAACTGTAGTCTGGCCTGCTATTCATTGTTAAAGTTCTTGAAATGCATTTTCTATGTAGTGTTATTTTAGAAATGGAACAAGAAGGGTCTTTCCTATCTTACTATTTTTGTCTTCTGATGTTTTGTCTTATAATGAATTGTGCCAGATAAAACTTGATGTTCCAATGCTTGATGAGCTTGTTCACGAGTACTGTGTTTATAGGGGAATTGTGGATGGTGGCCTTGCACTACCATTAGGTGAACATCATGTTTGAATGATGTCTTTAATCTATAATACAAAATTTTTTAATGCACGTACTTTTCTCATTATAATTATGTTCTGAATTTCAGCATCAGCCCACTTTTGTATGAGCAGCCAGCTGAGCCATTGAAGAGAGGGAGGAGCCTTTTCTTTGCATGTAGCTTGGGTTTGCAAAAGAGTAAGGATTGTAGCTATAGTAGGTTTCAGGATTGTAGCTATAGTAGGTTTCTAGGACTCAAGACAGGAATTGTTGGATTATAGAAGCCTAGAAATGAAATGATGTTGGATTGAAATTGGAAATTGAAATGTGTACTAGAATACAACTAATCATATAATACAAGTAATCATTCAAAGGGTTTTAAATTGTTCCTAAAATTTCATCCTAAAATCTGACCGTTGGCAACATTAAGAAGGGTTTAAAACCATTTCTAAAATTTCGTTCATAAAAGCTGACCGTTGGCACTAGAACAGTTTAAAACCGTTCCTAACATTGTCTCTAAAATTTGAAACGGTATCCGAAACGGTTCTGAACCGTTTCTGTTTTTTTGCAATGCCTCATTTAGGAACGGTTTGACGATTTTGTGATCACAACTTTTGCATGAAGCATCTGCGTTGGGATGCTATGTGGGGCCTACCATGATGTTTCAAGGAAATACACTCCCCGTCGGCTTTGAGAGCTCACTTTAGGATATGTGGCAAAATTGAGGTTATCAAAATCTTAAGTGGCCCTTATGAGAGGGAAAACTCTAGAAAGAGGTGCATACCGTTGAAGCCTTCTTAGGCTTCACCTTAATTTTTAAATGCCATTCGAATGGTTCATAAGGTCATTCCTTCCAAAATGAAGTGAAAACACTCAAATATTGTGTTAATACAAAACTTTCATGGCCATACGAATGTTTCAAATATTATATTAAGTTTTTGATCCACCTCACTTTTTTTCTACACGTTATAAAATGAGCTTTTGAAATGGAAGGACGGAGTGAATTTATCATAAACATCATATGGTGGGCTCCACCTAGCATCCCACCCGAGGACCTTTACGCCGAAGGCTTTCACAGGGAATCCGGGTCGATTTTTGTACGGGAGTTAATCTTTTGGGAGCCAGAATAGACGATTCTTTCGCCTTTCCTTAGTGGAGTTATTTTATATTATTAGATACTCCGCCAAGATATGGCGCTTGATACACAAGCACTTTGATATTGCATCATTGTCATATGTTATATAAACCTAAAACCAACTAAAATTGTGGAACTCACTGAAGATTAGTCACTGTCCAATCAGATTGGTTGAGTAATACTAACCTATGATTCATGGAAGGTTGTTAGTTGAAGAAGGGATGCATATTTTACATTTTTAACCCTCCAATAAATTGCCACAAATCCAATAGTCAGATAATGTCTCCGTTTGAGTCCTCACCTAATCCATGATTCATGGAAGGTTGTTAGTTGAAGGAGTTTCAACACAAGGTCTTGCGTTCGAGACCCATAGGTGGTGAAATCCCACTGAGGCGTGCCTGGGTGTGTGTCGGGTGCGTGAGTTAAAAAAAAATAATAAAAAATGTCTGGGTTCATGACACGTCTAAACGGGCTATTCCCTCTGCCACCGGGCTGGTAATTGGTGCTCTGTGGCCCCCATCATGATGTATGTCTTTCATCCATTCCATCCATCCATTTTTACAGATCATTTTAGACTTGATCCCATAAATGAGGGGTATATGAATCTCAGATGGACCACACCACGGGAAAACAATAGTGATTGGTTATCCACCATTAAAATCCTCATAAGGCCTACTGTACTGTTTATTTGACATCCAATATGTTGATTAGGTCATACATACCCAGATGAAATGGAAAAAGCAAATAAGAGCTTGATCGAAAACATTTATGGCCCCAAAAAATTTTTAATTGTTGACATTTATTCAACATTGATTCATGTAATGTGGTCCACTTGAGATTGGGATATACCTAAATTTTTTCTCTCGTACCATAAAATGATATAGAGAAAAATAGATGGACGGCATGGATGAAACACATACATCATGGTGGGGCCCAAAGAGCACGACCACCAGGGGTAGCCAATCCGTTCCCACCCGGTATGCAATTTTTAAGTACCCGAGTATCATACATACATCACTCTCTGCTGGAGTATCATGGTTTTTCTGTGCTTTTATGACGGGAAAGGTAGTCTGCTTTATGTTAGTGGCATGTTTGGTTTTCAATTCATCGGTGAACACGGTGTAAGCATGTAACGATTATTTTCCTTTTATTTACCTCACCTTTTCATACGTTTAGTTTGACCACTTCTTTTATTATTATTATTATTATTATTATTATTATTATTATTTTAATGAAAAATTGAAAATGCCGCAGCATATTTGTGAGTCCTAGAGTAATGCAAATTGCTTATCCACACTGTTCATATGTTATGCCTAATAAATCGGTGACCTGAGGCAGAAAATGAGGCATATCCAAAGCTCAAGTGAACCAGAAAAAGAATCGAACACTTATCATTAAAAACTTTTAGGACCACTGTTTCTTTTAGTGTGAGCCATTTGGTGTTGGATCTACCTCATTTTTGGGCTCATGCCTATAACTATTGTGGTAAAACATATGGATGGAATGGATATATCATATACATCACCTTGGAGTCTACAAATTTAAACTAATTTTTTGAACCAATTATCAAGGTAGAAAGTTGAATAGATTATCAAACGGGTGAAATGGTAATAATTATCCATTTTAAGAGTATTTACACGTGCTTTAAAAAATCAAACACGCCTTAAGTGGAAGTAGATTGCGTCTCACCCCTCAGACCTTTATCCCCGCAGTCTATCACCGTTCTCATATCATTGTAAGATATGGATATAAAAATGAGGCAGATATAATGCTCCAATGAACCACAACAAATAGTAAACGTGGTTGTAATTAATTATAGAGTTGGGCGAAACAGATCCGATCCGGTGGATCCGACCCGATCAGAACCGAACCGACGGTCTGGATCGGTGCGGATTGGGTAGTCCCGCTTATATTCGAATTTTTTTCGGGTTGAGTTCGGATTGGCCATGATCCGACTCGACCCGACCCGAAAACCCGATCTGAATGGATCCGGACCGATCAGATCTTACCCGATCCGGAGTAGTTCTTATTGATATTTCTACTTTTTCCTGTGGTATGGTCCGCTTGAGCTTTGGATATGCATCAATTTTGGATTCAACCACTAAAATGATCTGCAAAAACGAATGGACGGCATGGATAAACTACATGCATTTAAGGTGGGCTCCAACAAAGTTTATTGTGTACAAATGGAAGAGGATTTGCTGGTGTACCGCACACAATAGCTACATAGACAACTATGTAGTTGGCTATGCGCCTAGCTGTAGGCACGTGTCGTGCCAAGGCGAGCACTAACGCTCCTCAAGCTGTGAGTTGTACCAACAGTTCAAAGGAGATCAAAGTTATATGGCTCCAGCATGATGCATGTGTTTCATCCATTCCGTTCATCCATTTTACATATCATTTTAGGGCGTTGTACAAAAAATGATAAGGATGTAAGTATCAGGTGGACCACACCACAGGAAAACAATAATGGTTGGATATCCACCATTATAATCCTCCTAAGGCCCACTGTACTATTTATTTGACATCTAATCAGTTGATTAGGTCATAAGGACCCAGATGAAAGGAAAAAATAAATATCAGCTTGATCAAAAACTTTTATGGAATCGAAAACGTTTTTAATGGTCAACGTTCATTCAACATTGTTTCCTATATAATGTGGTCCACTTGAGATTTTCATATACATCATTTTTTTTCTCATAATATAAAATGATATGTAAAAATAGATGGTAGGCATGGATGGAACACATACATCATGGTGGGGCCCACAGAGCACTGACCACCAGTCATTGGTTGGTGGCAGGGGGAGTAGCCAATCTGCCTGCGTCTGGCACACCTCGAGCTGCGGGCGCACCTCAAGCTCCGAGTTGTACGAAGGGTTCAAAGGAGATCAAAGTTATATGGACCCTACAGTGATGTATTTATTATATCTACACTATTCATATATTTTTAGAGACCATTATATAGCATTATCCAAAAAATTAAAATATCCAAAGATCATCGGGACCACACTACAAATAACAACAGAGAATAATTTTTACCGTTAAACAATTCGTGTGGTCCACTTGATAGTTAGATCTGTCTTATTTTTCGTCTTAAGCCTTAAGATGAGCTCGCCAAATGGATGGACGGTTTGGATATAACACATACCCCATATTTAGGCCCATAGAACTCGGTAACGTAAATCCAAAAGTCACCATTGCAATAGTGCATGTTGTGCTTGCATGAAAAGCAAGTTACTCCTACAGTGGATGGAAAGTTCATCGAGCTATGTGGGGCCTACCTTGATGTATATATTTTATCTAAGTCATTCAACCATTTTGACATATCATTTTACTCATTAAGCACAAAAATAAGGTATATTAAAAGCTGAAGTGGACCACACCATATGAAGGAGTTAGATTAAATTTATGCCATCCGAATCGTACCCAACCCGATCCGACTTGGTTTCACTGGCCGAGTCGGACTCAGTTCAGTTTAGTCCAACCATACATCGGATCGGTCCGAGTCAGGTGACATGGATTAGATCGAATTCGGATCAAGCCCTTGAGATTTCGGTTCGGATCGAGTTGGATCTAATCCAATACAATCTGGACCAATGCCCAGCTCTTTTAATTATGGAAGCGTTGAATGCAAGAGTAACATGTGGTATGGTGTACTAGAGCGTTGGATTTGCCTATTTTTTGGCCTATTCCTTAAGCATGATCTGAAAAACAAGGATGGCGGCGTGGATAACCTGATGAATCGCCGTAGGCTCCCTACAGATCTATTCGGACTTTGATACGTCCATCAGGGGTTGGACGCAATCCCTTCCATGTTAAGTAATAATACTGTAGGCTTCGTACGGATCTAGTCGGAGTTTGATTGGTACACCCAGGTCGGACGCAATCCCTTCCATATTAAGAATATCGGCCTGATGCGAAAGCATTCGCTACTTTATGTTAGTGGGAACATAAAGCGGATGCGGATTAGGTGCTGGCAATGTTAGTAGCGGACCACGTCAAAAGTTCTGCGAGTCTTAATATTGTACATGGGTTACATATATGCACAATGTACGTTCATTCCAAAAGATTATTTGAATGCATTGACGAGAGGAGGTAGGCTCAAGTGAACCCCACAAAAACAACAGTGATTTAACCCGTCACTCGTAAAAATGTACTGACCAAGAAGATAAGGAGTCCAGCATTGACAAGAAATTCGGCCTTAATCCTCTAATGCAGCATCCAAAGGCAGGTCAGTGATCCGTTCGACGTCAGGAAAAACTCGACATTGACTCGTTAAGAAAACGACTGTCCACCTCAGATACCACTGCGCGCTTCTAATGGCTTTGACCTCGCTCTAACTGACCTTACCCGAGAATCAAGCCGAGGATCGATCCCAGGAGACTACCACAACACAGATATGTCAGAGATCTTCACCGAAGATCTCGAAAGCTCATTACGATACGCCAAGGATCCGAATCCCACTATAATATGTTCCTGCTAAATAGGGAATCCCTCTCTACGCCACCACCATCTCCCAATTATAAATAGAGTATCCCTAATGGTGAGAGGTATGCACAATCTTAAACTCAAAAATACTTCTTTCTACTAGACCTAGACTTTGCCCCCTGACTTAGGCATTGGATGGTCCCCTGCTGCAACCAAGGTCTCCTTTGTCTACTTAGCGTGCAAGTATTCAAAGGTCCAAAGGTTTAACTAGATTTCTGCATCAACAGTTTGGCGTTATCTGTGGGAACGACGTGAAAGTTGTTCTCATCATCTACAATGATTCAACAATGGTGAAAGGGAGAAAGAAAGCCCAAACCACCGCCGTTGTGCCCAGCCTTGCGCCGCCGGAACAGTCTATAGATTGTTGGGACTCGTCTTCCCAACCAGAGGCTGACTCCGCGCTCACAAGCCCGGTGCAGCAGTTCCGGAATCGGGGAGGTCGGCTTGTCTGTTTAGAGCACTAAGTCGAAGTCCTAACTAGCAATATTGATCAAATAAGGCGAATGCTAGAGCGACAAAATCCTCCTCCCGACCAGGGGGCCGAGGAGGTTATTTTTCAGGCAGCCACAGAAGTTTTTGCACAATCTCGAGCACCCTCCGGCTCCTGGAGGAGCAGACGGGTCGGCGAAGCACCGAGACGAGCACCTTCCCACGCTTCGGGTACTTCTGCGCTGGCTACCTCTAACTTATGTCATGAGTTGGAGAAGAAGAGGCATGGCAAAGCTCCTCAAATCGTGACCAAGAATGAGGATCCCTAGAAGCCTGAGCTCAATGAACTGTGATGTCAGATCGGTGACATACAACAGGCCTACCACGTGCACGCTCTGACCTCGATAGAAGCCATGTTGGAAGAAATTAAATCGTCATTCACTGCCGACATCATGCACACTCAGCTCTCGCCCAACTTCCGGATGTGGCAGATCACACCTTATTTCGGAGCCACCGACCCGTCCGAGCATCTGGAATCTTTCAGGGCATTGATGAAGCTTTATAGTGCATCAACTGTGGTAATGTGCCAAGCATTCTCCTTAACCTTGATGGGATCAACTCGGAAATGGTTTAGGCAATTAAAACCATAGTCCATCAGCTTATTCACATAGCTTAGTAAGGCCTTCATCACCAACTTCATCAGAGGGAAAGAAAAGCTGAAACCAACTCCTTACCATCATCCAGAAGCAAGATGAGCTATTGAAGGATTACATCAAATGCTTCTACTTGAAAGCGATGCAAGTGGAGGGCTATTCGGATCAGGTCGTCCTGGCCGCTATAATGGCCAGCTTGAGGAGGGAGGATTTCTCTTCTTGCTCAACAAGAACCCCCCAACGACATTAGTCAATCTCCTTAACCAAGCCCAAAAATACTCAAACATTGAGGAGCACTTTATTTTGTGAAAAGCTACTCAAAACAGAGGAAGCTCAACCAAGGAGAAACAACCTAAGAAAGAACAAGCATCGGCTCCCAGCAACAAGCGAATAAAAGAAGATGATCCGACTAGAGGTCAGCGTCCGAGTAGATGACTCGAGAGCAGATTTAGCTCTTACACTTTGTTCAACGCGATGCCCGAGCAAGTCATCATGGAATTTCATAACAAACAGCTCCTGAAATGGCCGAAAAGGATGAAGACCGATCTCACCAAGTGGATAAACAAAAGTACTGCTACTGCCACCGTGACCACGACTATTCCATCAGTGACTGCTTCGACCTTAAGGAATAAATCGAAGCCTTCATTCGTGACCGACACCTGCGGGAGTACGTCAGTAGGAGAGAAGAACGATCAGGTTAAAAAAATAAGAAGCCCAACATGATAATAATAATGAGGCTATATGAGAGATGAAAGTGCCCTTGTTTGTCAGTATACGTGAATGTTGAGTGAATCAGTTCAAGTGAACTCTTATAAGAAGATGTCAAGACCAAGCCTCAACAAATGATGAAAGCCATGTTCAAGATCAAACCTATTAGCCATAGCCTCATTATCCAAACAACAAACCCTAGCAGGTATATGACCCCACGTAATCCCAACTTATGCCTAAAATAAATTAAAATATCCTTTGGTAGAGTTGATATATATAGCACCAAGAGTATAAAGGGAAGAAAGAAACAAAACCTAAAAAATCACAAGTCCTGGTCGAGTGCATCAAACTGCAATCGAGGGAGTCTTCGATCCATCAAACATCACTCGATAGCATCGAATAATCACCCATTCTGTCCAGCAATAAAATGAAAGATATGTTGTAGATCTCGATAGCATCAACTGCTATTCAATATCATCGAAGTCCATTCTTTGATAACATCGAATGACCCTCAATTACTTGGACCTTGAAATTCTTCCAAAGAAACAGAAAATACTCTAAGTGCTCCTCGATGACATCGAAGCCTCCTCGATGTTATCGAGAGTAAGTTGTTGATAATATCAAAGTCCATTCGATAGAATCAAAACTTACTCAATTTTATCCAGCAAGTTTTTTAAAGAAAAACTATTTTCTTCGAGTACATCGAAGATCATTCGATATCATCGAAATTCAAACTTCGATGAATCAAAGGGCTCTTCGATTACATCAAACATGAGACAAAACAATCCAGTAACCTTATGTATTTTATAAAAGAAGATCTCGATAGATCGAGAGTCCCTCGATGAATCGAAGTGCACGTCGATATCATCGAAGGATACTCGATGAATGACAGTTAGAATTTTTCTTACACCCAAATATAAATCTTATGTAGGAATTCGATGTAATTGAAGATGGTTCGATAATATCAAAATTCAAATTTCGATAACATTGAACACCCTTCGATGGCATCGACAAGTTTAAAATTCTTCCCATTTTTTTACCGTTGAGATCTTGTCTCTATAAATACGCAGGTATTGTTCTAGTTATAACAAGCTAGAATCCAAGAGAGTTTGAGCTTGTTATTCTAATATCTATCTACCTTCTTACTCACTCTCTCCTTCCCATTGGAGTTCATCATTCAATCCCTTGCTTAAGCATAAACTCATATCATACATGCTTAGATTGAATTATGAACTCTAGCATTCTTGAAGTTTTCAACTAATTATACTATCTTTGGAACTTCTGAATTCCTAGCTCATGAGAAGCTTCTCTATTGATTTAAATTCCATCATTTAAATAGAGAAGATCAAAAAGCCTAAACCTCATAACCTTAGAGACTTCGTGAAAACATCATCAACAGGTTGCGGTGAAGTTTCTTCGTCATCATCGAAGACCTTCACACTGTGCGAGAACGGGACTCACCAACTTACTTTGTAGGTACTTAGAGTCTAAAGTGTTTGAAGCTCTCTCATTGTGTAGGATTAAGATATAGAGTTTGAGTGTCAAACTCGCCAAGTCCTAGTTGTAGGCCTCCGACAGGAGAATACGTTGTGTCCTTGTGTAGAAAGATTAGCCTTACATAGGTTGTGCCTTGTGTAAGCTTGGGTTGCCATGTGTAGGCTCCCAGTGTTGAATCCTTAGGTAGGACGTGTCGCCTTGTGTAGGCATCTATGAACCTGTGTAGGTGTCCTAGCTTAACCATGTGTAGGTTGTGAAGGTTCATGGTTAACCTGATTTAAAACCATTGGATAGTGAAATCCGGTATACTCTAGGAGAGAGTGCGTCTGCCGAGAGTGGAGTAGGCAAGTAGCCGAGCCACTATACATTTACCTAATTATGCTTATGTTTGTCATATGTTCACATTGATGCATGATTCAGTTTTATGTACAAGTATTGATAGAAGTCACATCCCACACACAATACACACTATCCTTATAGGATTTGATTTTACATATGTATCTTGTATAAGCCTATGTGAATTGGACCCTTTACTGGCCTGTTTGCCATAGAGTTACTTTGCCTTACTTTCCTGTCTATAAAATTTAAGCATAGGTTGTTATTAATAGATAACAAAATTTGAAAAAGTCCTATTCACCCCCTTTTAGGACAATTATTCGTACTTCATACTTTAGTACAACGGTTATACCACAATTTTAAGAGATCCGCACCATCTTTGGTGGACTTATAGGAGGAAGAGATTTGAACCTAGCACGCAAAGCTCATGCTCGGAGAATCATCCATGGCAGTTCGGAACATCAGATCCACCTCACATCCTGATCTTTAAAGGAACAGGAGTAACTCCCTGCGAACTGACCTTCACCTCAGAGGATACTTAAGGTGTGCATCACCCCTATGACGACGCCCTAATGGTGCCATGACCATAGCCAACCGCAAAGTGTTTCGGATCTTGGTGGACACTGGCAGTTCGGTCGATATCCTCTTCATCGATGCCTTCAGATGGGGGTTGGAAGGTCTCGAATTCGACCCATGAAAACTCCTTTGCTCGAGTTCACAAGGGATAAGGTTACGTCCAATGAGTCCATACTCCTCCTAGTCACAGGGGACAATGATCGACTTCTTTGTGGTCAACTGCCCTTCTATCTATAACGTTATCCTCGGACAACCCTCTCTCAACACTCTGCGAGCAGTGTTATCAACATACCACCTTACAACGAAATATCTAACCGAACAGGGGCTTAGATAGGTTAAGGGAGACCAACAGGAAGCTCGTGAGTGCTACTCCATGGCTTTGAGGACACAACACTGAACGATGGCCATCACTTTCCTCGATCCCTAGGAAGAATCGGTCAAGAGAGGATCTCCAATAGAAGATCTCATAGTCGTCCCCCTCAGCGATTCCAACCGACCCTCATTGTACAGGTCGGCTCATCACTGGCTCCAGCTCCAAGAGATGAGATCATTGATCTCCTCCGACGACATGCCAATGTATTTGCCTAGTCCCATCGGGATATGCCCGGCATCATCCCAAAGGTGATGGTCCACAAATTGAATGTTGACCTTGACCACTGACCAATCAGGCAGAAGCGACGGGCGTTCGAACTAGAACGTTACGCCATCATTAGTGAAGAGGTCAGCAAGCTCCTCGAAGTAGGTTTTATCAAAGAGATCTACTATCCTGACTATATCGCCAACGTCGTCCTAGTGAAAAGTCCAAGGGGAAGTGGCAGATCTGTGTTGGTTACACCGACCTGACCAAAGCCTACCCCAAAGACAATTTCCTCTCCCATGGATTGACCAACTCATTGACAGCATGGCCGAGTGCGAGCTCCCTAGTTTCATGGATGCTTATTCGAGCTATAACTAAATCACCATGCATCCCCATGATAAGCAGAGGATAAATTTTATCACCAACAAGGGACTCTACTGCTATAAGGTCATGCCCTTCGAGATAAAAAAATGCTGGGGCCATAAACCAGTGACTCATCAATAAGATGTTCGCTCAACAAATCGGATGCTCTATGGAGGTCTACATCAATGAGGTGCTCGTCAAGTGCATCAAAACTACAGGCTACACCGCCGACCTTGAGGAGATGCTCGCAATCTTACGAAAATATCAGATGAAGTCGAATCCGAGCAAGTGCGCCTTCGACATTAGCTCGGGGAAATTCATTGGCTTTCTGGTCAGCCAAAGGGGGATAAAAGTGAACCCCTACAAGATCCAGGCTTTGCTGGACATGAACTCATCCTGGACAACGGAGGAAATTCAGTGCTTCATTGGAAGAGTAGCTACTCTCAATCACTTCGTCTCCCAAGCCACTGACAAGTGTCTCCCTTTTTTCAAACAACTAAAAGGAAAACAAAAGATGGAATGGCTCAAGGACTGCGAGCTGGCCTTCCAAGAGCTCAAATAGTACTTAGGATCACCTCCACTACTCTTCAAGCCTGAACAAGGAGAACCACTATTACTGTACCTAGTGATCTCGACAATAGTGGTCAACTCGGCCCTTATTCGGGAACAAGAAGGGAGACAACTACTAGTATACTATGTCTGTAAAGCCTTGGCCTGCCCGAGACCAAGTACCCAGACATCAAGAAGTTCGCACTACTTTGGTTGTGTCATCCCGCCGTCTTCGACCATACTTCCACGCTCATACAATCATAATCTCGACCAACCAACATCTCCGTCAAGTGCTACAGAAGCCTAAGGTGTTAGGGAGACTCATAAAGTAGGCAATCTAGCTCAGTGAATTCGACATCAAATACTGACCTTGGACTGCCATCAAAGGTCAAGGGGTGGCCGATTTCATTGTTGAGCTCGCATGTAGCCAAAAATCTGAAAGCCGATCTAAGCAGCGAAGCAGAGCAACCAACTAATGATGATCAGGTAATCAAGCTCTACCCACCGACCTAGACATTATACGTCAACAACTCATCCAATTCTAAAGGCAGTAGGGTCGGGGTAATCCTTGAGGCTACTAATCAGACCTGCACATAATATGCCTTAAGATTTGGATTTCAAACATCAAATAACGTGGCAAAGTACGAAGCATTACTTACTCGAAGCAATGGGAGCCCAAAACCTAAAAGAAAAGTCTACATTGATTCACAACTCGTCGTCAACAAGGTTACCAATGAGTACCAGGCAAAGGAGGAAAGAATGATTGCTTACTTACAGAAGGCCCAGGAACTTATCGACGAATTCCCCAAATGTGACATCGGCCTAATCCCCAGGTCGAAAAACTCTAAAGCAGATACACTAGCGAAGCTAGCCACAGCGGCCGAGGATGACATCCCAAGGTCAATCCCAGATGAATTACTGGCTGAGCCGAGCATCAACAAGTCCGATCAAGGTGCAGTTCTTCCAGTAAATTTGGTTGTAAGCTAGATGGACCCAATAGTCAACTATCTTCAGGATGGCAAGCTGCCTGAAGATAGACTCTAGGCATGTAGACTCTGATCCAGGGCGGCTTGGTACATTATGGTTAGGGACATTTTATACAAAAAGGGATTTTCTCTACCTTATCTCAGATGTCTCTGACCTGAAGAGGCCGAGAACATTCTAAGAGAGATACATGAAGGTATTTGTAGCAATCACTTCAGCAATCGTGCTCTCGCCAAAAAAGTCATCTAAGAAGGATACTTCTGCACGACCATCCAGAAAGATGTTAAGCAATACACCTAAAGTGCAACAAATTCCAAAGATTCGCAACAATCCCTCATCAGTTACCTGAGAAGCTGACCCCCATGACCGAGACATGGCCGTTTGCCCAATGGGGTTAGGCATCATTGGTCCTTTACTAACTGGCAAAGGTTAGATGAAATTCATAGTCGTTAAGGTTGATTACTTCACCAAATGGGCCGAGGCCAAACCATTGTCCAAGATCATCGAGAAGAAAATCACCGACTTCTTCTGGAAAAACATTATATTGTCAGTATGAAATCTCGCATACGATCATCTTGGACAACGAGAAGCAGTTCGACAATGATCAGTTCCAAGGCATGTGTGGGAACCTCAATGCCTACTCATTACCTCGACACCCCAAGTTAACGGTCAGGTCGAGGCAGTCAACAAGATCCTAAAAAAGCTCCCCCATATCCTCTAAGCATATCGGACCACTGCCTGGACAGCCACAGGGGAAACCCATTTCTCTGTGGCTTTTGGGGCAAATCCTAGCTGAGATTAGATTCCCTACTATGCGGACTCGTTTGTACAATGAAAATTAAAATGCTGAGCAAATGACATTGGATCTGGAACTGCTCAAAGAAAAATGGGAGCATGCCCAATTTAAGGTCACAACTCGACAATAGCAGGTCGCCCAATTTTACAATTCCCGAGTAAGGGTGAGAAGGTTTTGAATAAGAGATCTGGTCCTCCACAGAACCTTTTAAAACACTAAGGAGCTCGGCTCGAGAACCTTAGGGCTGAACTCGGAAGAACCCTACAAGGTAATAGGCACAACCTGACTTGGAACCTATCGACTTGAAGATATGGAAGGACGACCTCTACCACATCTGTGGAACGCCGAACATCTGAAAATCTATTACCCATGAATTTCTTAAAAATTTGGACCGCTCATTGTTTTACTTTTGACCATTTATTTGATTAACATCAATTGGATAGTTACGGTTGCTTCATCACTAAGTTTTTTCACTACATGATTTGAATGGTCCTGATAGACGACCATGAGTGCCTGATGTGAGGTGGATGAGCCACCACCGTTTTCAAATTGGTAGGAAATTATATGATAGGAAATACACCATACTGGGAAAGGGGCGATTAGGTACAGCCATAGCCTCATCCTAACAGGGTGCAGCCGTGACCATAGGGTCGACCTTCATGTCACCTTAATATATGTATTTTATATCCATGTTCTTTGTTGATGCATTTTTTTGGCAGACTCTCCATAGTTGACCCTCCTCAACCTGCACAGGTGCAAAAGAGAAACAAAAGAGACCCTAGCTAGTGCAGGGGACTCTCCGTTGACTAAGTCAGGAACGAGGTCTTTTTTATAGGGTAAGGTCTCCAGAAAAGAGACACCAGTCGAGTGTTAGGGTAAGAATGAACATACCTTTTGTAACGACCCGTAAATTTTCGTACAAGGGTTCGAGTATCACCTCGACCAGAATTCACTTAGGATTAAATCCTTTAGAAATTTAACAAAGTTAACTAAGTGCTAAATTGGATTAGCCATGAAATCAGTTGGAATCGCTTTAAATACGATCTGCAAGACCCAAAACTTGTAGAATCATTGACGCTAGGTTATCCTAAAGTCTAGGATCAAACTCATTACTCGACTGCTCTCGGGGATGAATTGAAACTCCGTATCAGGTCTAGACCGCACATCGGAAGTCCGATGAACACGAAGTTAAGGAACTAGGACCGCCTCACTGGGCTCAACAACCATCTCGGAAATCAAGTCCAGACGATGTCCCATGGCCATTCGCTCGAGTCCGGAGTGAGGGAGTGTGAAAACCTCTGTTTTCTTTACAAAATAAATATCTTGAATAGTGATCTGGCACCACTCGCTTAATGATCAAGTTAAGCAACCAGACCGTCAGAATCAGACCAAATTACACCCTCGGATCAGGAAAAATTTTAGGAACATTTACATGTACTTGGAATTTCGGATCGAGGCCCACTGACCGTTGAACTGAAAGTGGTCCGCCACGCGTGATCTGGGAATCCGATCGAGATGAAAACATAACCCCACATAGATCCATGGATTGTGAGCTTAAGTCCGACGTTTGGCTCAAGGAGGGCAGCCAGAAACCCTCTTTTGAGCCAGAACAACGCCGTTTTGCTTACATGTAAGTAAGCCTTGAACATAAGTCTATTCCGGAGAGGTTTTAGGCTATATAAGGACCTTAGAACAGCCCCTCTCACAGTCATACGAATTTGGGATAAAACCCTAAGGAGAGAGGGAAAAAGAGAGAGAAAGCTTAAGAGTTGTGGGAGCATCTTCCTCCTACTGCTTTCGATCACCACACGGGGTGCACCACCCCTTCCTTGCCTCTTTCCCGGAGATACTGACTCCGTTTTAAGGTAAGAAACCCTAACCCTAGATCTGTTTTGAGGTGTATAGGCTATAGGTTATGAAATAGCTAACCGATTTCACTCTTTAGGCTAGAAAACTCCCGAATACGGAAGCTCACCAAACCTTGCTGATCCGTTGAGATTCCAAGGAGCAAGGTGCGGACTTTAGGTGTATAGGTTATGGTTTTCAACTCTTTCAATGTCAGATAATGATAGATTCATGATCTGCATGCAATTGCACATGTACAAAGTGCTTTCCGTTTTCTGTTTCGATTAACGTTGTAGAATATGGAATTTTACATATTCTAGGTATTCGTAGAAAATACCGTATATGTATCTTTTTTTTGGAAATGTGTTTGACATGATTATTTGTTGTATGGATATACGATATATGGATAAAATACTTATTTGGCGAAAGGATTCGCCTAAATACATGTTTTACTAATATACACTATGTATGTAGAAATACTGTATTGTAAAAATACCGTATACATATATATTTTAGAGATGTGTTTGCCATGATTAATTATTGTATAAATATATTATGTGTACCTAAAATACTTGCTTGGCGAAAGGATTCGCCCTAATACATGTTCGTTAACATACTCTATATATGTTGAAATAGTGTATGTTAAGTGTTTGTGAAAATGCTTGTGTGAGCAAGTGTTTGAATGTTGATGCCTTAGGAGAGTGTTGAGATGGGATTCTCAACTACCCTAGTGACATGTATGATTACCTCCATGAGGTTGTTTACTTAAACTGCTTACTTGCAATATATGTGTTTGTATTCCTATTGACGTAGTGCTTTACAACATGCCTTATATCATGCTTTATAACATGCTTTATAACATGCCTACCAGCATGTTTGAATTACTTTGTTTATTATGCTTTACTCCACATGCTATGGATGACAATTGATTGTGTTTGGGGCTATGATTATAGTCCAGACAATCGGTACCAGAATTGAATTCGTGGCTATGATTCATTTGCCACGTGAGATGTGTTCGACGAACTCGAGTCGTACTTCGGTTGGCGATAGTGGTTGGCCACGCGAAGTGCTTATGCACTTCATGTCGTTCAACTTGTTGTGCGCTCGAGCTAGCCGAGCTCGTCATATAACCCGATTTGTCTAATGTATGTTCACCATGTTTGGTCCATTGCTTGAACCTAGGGTACCAAACTTACCAGTGAAAACCCTTTTAACCATGGTACCTCGATCCGCTAAGACTCATGAGCCGGGCATGGTGGTATGGGACGCCGTGGTTGAGCTGTCGACCTACGCTAGGGCCACGTGCCTCCCCGTAGTGACCAGTGAGCAACCAGACTAGTGAGCCGATTATGGTGGTATGGGACACTATATTCGTGCTGTCGGCCTACATCGATAAGGTGATGGGGGAGCGGTGCAACGTATGCGAGCAACAGCCCTGGCAGCCCTTTGTAGTGACCTCAAGCATACTCTGAAATCGCGGTGAGCTTTAGAGTTTGCCGCGGTATATAGAGTATGAACTAGGCCTGTTTCTGTATTGTGATGAATCGTTTAAGGGGTGATGGGGGAGTGGTGTAACCTTTGTGCGTAACAGCCTTGACAACCTCTGCAGTGACCTAGAAAACACACCATCGTCTGATATTAACTAGGACTGACGACCCTAGAATGGATCATGTTTGGGAATGATAGAAGGGAGGTATCTTAGTTTCCCAATCCTGCTGTTTGAAATGGACTAATTAAAAACTCGGTAATCATGCTCATCATGCATTGCATGTGCCTGGAAGATGTGGAGCACTTGTGGGATGAAAGCATCTTTGCGAGCGTGAGATGGTGTCGCATGAGGGAGTATGTCGGTGAGGGCATACATCATGTCATTCATACTTGCATTAATAAGAGTAGTTAGGAGTGTTTGATTATACTGCTTTATCATTACTGCTTGACTGAGTCGATAACATGTTAACCTATGCTTTATTGTTCCACTGAGTTAGCTACTCACTCCCACGTTACGGGACGGTGTTGCGCGCACCAACCAGACTCTGTCTCAGGTTTAGGCGAGCCGATGACTCAGGAGGCGGAGCCTGATTATGACGAGGACCAGGAGTTCTCATATATGCAGTACTATGGCGGCTTCGACTAGGTTGCCACACTGACGGGATTTGCAGGGATCATTCCTTAGAGTATTTTTGACATTTTGTTCGCAAACAAATATATGTATATAGTAACTCAGATAGATTCATACTCTGGAGAACAAATATGATTTTTGTTTCATTACCTACATGTATATGTAGTTCAGTCTTCCGCTTGCCTTTATACTAATGATCTGGAGTATGAATTCCTATTTTTGGTATAATCTCACTCATGTTTATTATTCTAACACATACAACATTAAATCAGTATTATTTATGTTACATAAGTGATGCGTTGGAACTCGGGAGTTGAGTTATACTCGACCCCCGATTTTCAGGGCGCTATAAGTTGGTATCAGAGCATGATTTTGATTAAATCGAACCTGAGTTATGTTCCCACGACATATGCTGATGCATTACAACCTAGGAGGGTGCGAGAAGAATATAGAAAGTCCTAGGTTTTCCCGATTTCATCATTCGACGAAGTTCGTCGGAAACGTGCGTTTTGATCGAGTCCGTGCTCGATCCTGATCGCACGAGTCTATTCCAAATTATCTATAGACCGTCTATTCATATGTCTAGATCACTACTCACCCAAATCCAGTTGTTGAAAATCAGTAAGGGTCAGTCCAGATCTGGAATTTCTCAAAAATACCCGATCTGGAACAGAATAGAGTCGGGGGCCTCCCCACTTGAATTCAGTGGGACCTAGGGTTAAACCAAGGTGCATTTGGCACCTTGGGACTGTGGAGGACCCAACCCCACCGCGGCGGCGCGGCGCCGGGCAAGGCAGACGGTGGCGGCACTGCGGCCACCGCGGCACGCCGCGGTCAGGTGGCTCGGCTGGTGTTGGGCCAGGCCTGGGAATGGTCGGCCTGACCTCCTCATGCGTGTTGTGTGTGTGGAATGTGCTGGGATTTCCAATTTTTAGGTCTGGAACCCCCCTCTCTCTCACATCTTCCCTTCGAAACGCCCTCCCCTTCTATTTTTGATTTTCTCCCTCAAATCTATTCTCCAATCTTTCATTCCACCATATTCGGCCATGATTCACGCACTCCCATCGATCACAGTAGCCCTAACCTCCTATCCTTCCCCTTTCTTTCACATTTGAGCTCCCACCCCCCTCACTTGGAGCTCAAAATCATGCAACCTTCAAGCCCATCCCGTTTCTCCCTTGTTCCTTCTTCATTTCTTGTCATTTGTGTCTCTCCAACACCTGTTGGGACTGTTGTTTGTGGAGAACCAAAGAGGTCAGCCCTTCTCTCTCTTTCCTCCACTTCCATGGCCCTTTTCGAGTTAGTTACGACCATTTTCTCCTTTTCTTCCATCCTCTCTCTCATGGGAAAGAGGAAAACTACTGATGCTGAAGCTGAGCCGAGTCGCCCTACTCATTCCAGAAGAAGGGCTAATGATGGAGCCGGCTCTAGTACCGTTCGGGAGTATAGGTCGAAGCGAGACCTGGATCCCCAACTACCGCTCAGGGATGCACTACCAATCGGTTTCGAATATGGTCATTTTGCTGACCGTAAGATAGTGTTTGAAGCTCACGTGGATAAAGGGATGTTTGGAACACACCCGATGATGGACCATTTGGTGAATGTCGTCGGATGGGGTCCTATATTTGAAGGCGAGTCTCCCGCATGTGAGAACACGGTTCACGCCTTCTACACTCATATCATAGACCCATCGTTGGAGCCACTTCAGTTCACTGTCTCTGTGAGGGGCATAAGGCGTACGATTACTGTGGCTGAGGTGGCACGGCTCCTGAACATCTCGCATGATGAAGTGCTTCCAAACGACGACTTCTCCAAGAGTGCGCGAGAAAGGGATCACCGTATGCATTACCTTTGTGGTCGACGGGTCTCTTGGATGCGAGGAAACTGCCTTCCTTCGATGAAGATGACGGATGACTTCTATTTGCTCCACCACATTTTCACATATAATGTGTATCCACGGTCGAGTAACCGTACAGAGTGTACTCGGTTGATGGTGGATTTTCTATATAGGATGGGACATGGAGACAACTTATGCCTACCCACGTTCTTCCTGTATCAGATAGTTCAGGTTGTCCGATCTGTCAGGAATGACCTCTCACTCCCATTTGGCCGCCTGATATGTAGGATGGCTCGTGATGTCGGCTATAGGCTCAACATGGAAGACCTTGCGCCAGTTCGAGTCATAAATGAGGCTACACTTAACAATATGAAGATCGGCCCTCGCCAGCGGCAAGCCCAGCTCAACGAGTCTGGCGATGAGTCGGATAGTGCCGATGAGGAGAGTGTTGACCTCGAGGCTGGTAGCGAAGATGGTGACAGTGATGAGATTCAGGAAGAGAAACCTGAGGCCTAAGATACTGAGGAGAGTTCACCTGCTGCGGCTCAGGAGCAGGGCACCGATCGGGCTTCCATAGATACGCGTTTAGCACGTCTCGAGGAGGGCCAAGCCGCCCTGCGACAGGAAGTCGTGCGGGTCCAAACCAAGCTAAGCAAGGTGTCTCGCACCTTGAAGGCCATCCTGTGTTGTCTACAGGATAAGAATGCTCCTCCTCCATCGCCGGATTCGGATGCCTAGTCATCCGAGTTGTTGTTTTGGTTGTTTTACTTACCGTATTAGGCGGTTTATGCTTTCATGCTAATGATGTAGTAGTTAGTAACATATTTTAAGTGTTTGATGCTTTGGATGTAATTAGCTTGCATGTAATTTCTGTCATGAATCATGTAACTCTGTGGTCCATGTATTATGACAATTTTGGGTAAATGAAAAGCATGTAGCCTCTTTTGCTATGAGATGTGTGGAATGTTTAAAGTGCTTATATGATGCGTGCTATGCTTTATCTCACCAATGTTATACCCTATGTTGTATAGGGCATGCCGCGACAGTATACGCAGAGCACGGCACACCTTCGACTTACTGGCTCTATGGACCAGATTCCTTTTAGTAGTGGTGGTCCTGTGGACCGAGGGTTAGATTCTGATCAGCCTCATGCTGGTCCTACCGGTGGACTGCCACCTTACACGCCCCCGGTTCATGAGCAGTACCGGGCATCATCATCTGCGCAGCATGACTCACAAGCTACTCCGCCTACGGATAAGATCTAGCAATTGATGCTGATGATGCATCAGCAGCAGATGCAGCAGCAGCAGATACAATAGCACCAGTACCAGCAACTTATGGCCACTATTGCTGAGGCCTTATCCCAGGGTGGTAGTGCGACTCCACCTATGACGTCTGCACGTCCTGCTGAGCATTCGGAGCCTCCTGCTCAGTTTGAGGATGTGCCTCTGCCCTCACCCGTTGTACCTCCTACTGGAGATGTCGGTACCTGCGATTTACTTGAGCAATTTCAGCGCTTGAGGCCTCCCTCATTCATGGGTTCTCACAGACCCGAGGAGGCAGAGTTTTGGCTTGATCGCATCTCCAAGATGCTTCGGATGCTGCACTGTTCAGAGGCAGAGCAGGTTGAGCTGGCCGCTTTCATGTTTGAGAGGGAGGCCAGTCTATGGTGGGATAGTGTGCTGCGGTCTGTCACAGCAGACTATGTGTGGACTTGGGAGGCTTTCGAGTTCCGGTTCCACAAGAAATACTACCCGCAGACTTACTGACATGAGCAAGAAGATGAGTTCCTACGCCTCAGGCAGGGAGGCATGACGGTTACGGAGTACGAGCACCGCTTCACAGTGTTGGGCCACTTTGTCCCGACTATACTGGTTGATGATCAGATGCGGATGCATCGTTTCTCTTTGGGTTTGCGACCTGACATACGATCGAAGCTGTGCTGCATCAGTATACCTTCTTATGCGGAGCTAGTGTGCTTGTCTATGATGGCCGAGCAGGATGTTGATCGGCTGGCCCGTTCCCATGGTGTTATGGTTGCCAGACCACGACAGGAGGTACAGAGCAGGCCTATCCTAGGCAAGAGGCAGCGTGCTGACTCGCCTCCCAGGATCACAGCGCCAGTGGCTCCGGTGGGGCGCCCTATTGTGACCTGTACCTATTGGGGGAGGCAGGGTCATTCTATTGGGAGTTGTTTCGCGAGGATGAAGGATAGTGGATTCTCTCTCCCGCAGATGGTTGGTCGTTCTCGTCCATAGGCCTTATCGACTCCACCTCTATAGACTGCCCCTGTTCACCCTTCCTTCTGACCTCCTGTGTCACGCTTCAGGCCGCCGCAACGGCCCTTGGTGTAAGACCCGTATCCTAGACCGAACCGTTTCGTAGGTTCCCGCGGTCTTTCCGGTCGAATTCCGGCAACCTTCGACCCTTAACTGACGTTGCGCGTGACCCTGATTCACACGCTATCAACCTGAGTCGACTCAACCCTAGACTAGTACCCTTGCGACCGCACCGTCGCTGCAGTTCCGATGCCGCGACTCGCGCGCCGAGGTGATACTCTAACCAGAAGATGTGGGCCAGCGTTCAGTGCGAGGAAAATGCCGCACGTTGCGAAACCCAAGAGAATCTCAACGAGATGTCAATCAATCAACCATCAATCAATCCCATCAAGTCAAGTACACATCACTTCACACTCTTCCCCAAGCAACCCCAAAGTCAAAAGTTTCTTACAAAGCCCATACTTTTCTTACACAAATGGCCACAAAAGTCAAAAAGTTCTTACACCCATCACCACCACATCCATCACTCCATCAAACATCACCCATCTCTCTCTCTCCCTTTACAAGTCTCTCTCTTTTCCAAATCTGATTCCAAGCAAATCCCATACGTATGAGCCTCTCCCTCTCTTTCAAAGCTCCAAGTGTGGCCCACCTTTCCATCCCAAGATCCCCCATCCTAGCCATCCATTCATCGTCTTCTCCATTGGAATTGAAGCTAATGAGCTAAGGAGCCCATAGGAGCAAGAAGATCAAGTGGTGGGTGCTTTAATAGAGTAGTTTCCATTTCTTTTAAGATGGGCCAAGTGAGGCCAACCGGTCAATGGTTTAGATCTCACTTGGGACCCTAAAATGTGGCCGATGGCCCACTTTGATCATCATGATCATTCCATGATGGGGCCAATCTCCATGGACCCCATCATGATGTTTACTTTCTAGTTGATAAGGGTCATCTAGACCGTCTATTTTATTGGAGAAGGAATCTCCACCGTTGGATTGTGATTTAATGGGCCCACATGTATTGGGACCCACCTTGATGTATGTTGAATGCAAGAGGGGCCCATAGTGGCGGGGCCCCTCCATCCTCACCGATCTCCCTCTGTCTCTCTCTATCTCTCCCCCTCCCTCTCTATTTTCATTTTCTTATGTGATCATGATATGGTTGTGTGGCCCACTTAGATAGATTCCACCTTAAAGCATGTATTTCATCCAAACTATCTTCAAGTGGGGCCCACCTTACATGTATTGTACCCACACCATCTATCGCGCCCACCTAAACTGGGGCCACCTCAACGGAGGAGCCACGACCAAACCGGACGCTGGACGTCAGAGAAAAACCAAATATAAGCTTGGTTCAAGCTTCTTTTTTTTTGTTGTGTGGACCTCACAAATAGGCCCTACCTTGATATATGTGTTCAATCCACGCCGTCTATCCTATTCCTTGCCTTGTTTTAGGCGTTGAGCCAAAAAAATGAGGTCCATACGATAATTAGGCGGGCCATACCATAGAAGACTACATTTCATACCGTTTAAGACTTTAGGACCTACCTTTCTGTTTCTATACGCCAAAAATAGCCAATATTAGACTGATTTGGTGTATTCCGAGCCATAGAATCCACTGGACGGAGTGGATTCTCCGGTAGCGGGCCCCACATATATTTTTTTCAGAAAATTTTTTAAAAAAAAAATAGAAAACGGACGGTAGCCTGTGCAGTCACCCGCTGCCGTCGAAGGAGGGCAAGGCCGCTCTGCGGACAATGGCGGCAAGAAGGCCACGGCTCCTGCCGTGGGCCCCACCATGATGCATATGTTTCATCCGTCCCATTCATTGGGTGGGTCCCCTCCAAAGATCAGGTCCATCCACTGTTTTGGAGACCCACACCAAAGGAAACAGTGAGCATTGAGGGTCTACCATTGAAACCTTTTTGGGGCCCACAGAAGTTTTGGATTAAGATGAAATTTGTGTTTTCCCTTCTCCTGGGTCTGCGTGACCTTATGAACGGGTTGGATGGCATGTAAACATTACAGTGGGCCCCACGTGGAGCCCACATGAACGTGTGTTTTATCCCACCGTCCGATGGATGGTGGAGCCCGCTGGACGGTGCACGTGTTGGATGTGCACGTGTGTGTACGTGCATGTGTGGGTGGGTACATGCGCATGGTGTGTGTGTGTGTGGTGTGTGTGCATGTGATATTATATATATATATATTATATTATGTTATATTGTATACATATTATATATATATATATGTATGTATATATTTATTATATTATGTAATATAATACACATTATGGTGGGCCCTCAATTGGACCCCCCACCATGATGCTTATGTTGCACCCAATCCATCTATCCGTTTTGAAGGATCATTTTATGACATGAGCTAAAGATGAGCCAGATCCATAGTCCAAGTGGACCCTACCTTGGCATGTTTTGAGGTCCATCTTAATGTATTTGTGGTAGATCATTGGGGCCCACTTTGATGTGGATGTAAGGCCCATGTCCTTAGGCCATTTGATGTATTTTAAGACCCGTGAGACTAGGCCCATTTGACGTATCTAAGGCCCATGGGTTATGACCCATTGCAATGTACATAAGGCCCATTGGTGAGGCCCATTATTGCGGCCCATTTGATGTATTTAAGTGTAACGACCGGTAAATTTCCATACGTTGGCTCGAGTACCACCTCGACTAGAAATCAATTAGGATTAAATCCTTTAGAAATTTAACAAAGTTAACTAAGTACTAAACTCAATTAGCCATGAAATCCGTTGGGATCGCTTTAAATATGATCTGCAAGACCCAAAACTTGCAAGACAAGTGACGCTAGGTTACCCTAAAGTTTAGAACTAAACTCATTACCCGGCTGCTCTCGGGAATGAAACGAAACTTCTTATTAGGTCTAGACCGCTCATCGGAAGTCCGATTAACACAAAGTTAAGGAAATAGGACCGCCTCATTGGACTTGACAATCATCTCAAAAATCAGGTCCATCCGATGTCCCACGGCCATTCGTTTCGATCCGGAGCGAGGGTGTGTGAAAAACACTATTCCCATCCCAAAATAAATATCAGGAATAGTGATCGGCACCTTCGCATGCGTCACAAGATTAAGCAACCCGACCGTCGAACCGACCAAATTACACCCTCGGATTAAGAAAAATTTCAGGAACATTTACATGTACTTGGAATTTCTGATCGTGGCCTACTGACCGTCGAACTGAAAGTGGTCCGCCACGTGCGATCTGGGAATTCGATCGAGTCGAAAACGTAATCCCACATAGATCCATAGGTGGTGAGCTTAAGTCTGACGTTTGGCTCAAGGAGAGCTACCGGAACCTCTCTTTTGAGCTGGAAAAGAAACGAATATCCTATATTAGCAGTAACCCTTGAACCTGAGTCTATTTTGGGAATATTTTTTGCTATAAAAGGAGCTTAGAATAGCCCCTCTCACAGCCATACGAATTTGGGATTAAAACCCTAGAGAGAGAGAGAGAGAAAAGAGAGAGAAGAGCTTGGGATTTGTGGGAGATCTTCCTCCTACTGCTTTCGGTTGTCGCACGGCCTACACCGCTCCTTTCCAGGTGTTTTCTCGGCAGTATCCATTCCGTTTGAAGGTAAGAAACCCTAACCCTAGGTCTGATTTGACGTAAGATCGTTGTAGGTTATGTAAAGGCTAACCGATTTCGCTCTTTAGGCTAGAAAACTCCCGTATACGGAAGCTCAACGACCCTTGCTGATTCGTTGTGATTCCAAAGGCAAAGGTGAGGACTTTAAGTGTATAAGTTGCGGTTTTCAACACTTTCAATGTCAGATAATGGTAGATTCATGATCTGCATGCAATTGCACATGTACAAAGTGCCTTCCGTTTTCTCTTTCGATTAGAAGTGTAGAATTTAGAATTTCACATACTTTAGGTATTCGTATAAAATACCGTATATGTATTTTTTTTGGGAAATGTGTTTGACATGTTTAATTGTCGTATGGACATATGATTTATGGATAAAATACTCATTTGGCGAACGGGTTCGCCTAAATACATATTTACTAATATACACCATGTATGTAGAAATACGGTATTGTAAGAAGTACCGTATACGTGTATATTTTTGCGACGTGTTTGTCATGATTAATTGTTGTATAATTATATTAAGTGCGTATAAGTTAATTGCTTCGTGAAAAGAATCGCCGTATTACAAGTTCCCTTGTAAACACTATGTATGTCGAAATTGGGTATACTAGAAAGTACCCTATACGTTTAAAATTTGCTGATGTGATTGTCAGGTTTATTTGCTGTATGAATATGATGTATATGTATAAAATACTGGTTTGGTAAAGGGACAACCCTAGTGCACTTTCCTCTAGCATACGTCATGTATGTTGAAATAGTGCATTCCAAGTGTTGGTGAAATTACTTGTGAGTGTAAGTGCTTAAGTGTTAGAACCTTAGGTAGGTGCTGAGATGGGATTCTCAGCTACCTTAGAGTCACATATGACATCCTCCATGTGGTTATTCACTCTAACCACTCATCTATGAAATATATGTATTTGTATCCCTATTTGTATAATGCTTTATACCATGCTTTTGAACATGCTTTATAACTTGTTTATTAACATGCTTCATGATATGCTTTATAACATGATTGCTAGTGTTCTTGAATTACCATGTTATCATACTGTATTTCACATGCTATGGTTAGGACTTGATTGAGCTTGGGACTATGTCCATAGTCCAGGCATCCGGTATCAGACTTGAAGTTGTGGTTGGGATTCGTTCCGTCACACATGATGTGTTAGCAAACCCGTGTCGTACTTCGGTTGGCGATAGTGGTTGGCCACACGAGGTGCTTCTGCGCTTCATATCGCCCAACTTGTTGTGCACTCGAGCCAGCTGAACACGTCAAGTAACCCGTATGTCTTATGTATGTTCACCATGTTTGGTCGCTAATGTTTGAACCTAGGGTACCAAACTTACTAGTGAAAATCCCGTTAACCATGGTACCTTGATCCGCTAATACTCATGAGCCGGGCATGGTGGTATGGGACACCGTGGTCGAGCTGTTGGCCTACGCTGGGGCTACGTGCCTCCCCGTAGTGACCAGTGAGCAACTTAACTTGTGAGCCGATTATGGTGGTATGGGACACTATATTCGCGCTGTCGGCCTACATTGATAAGGTGATGGGGGAGTGGTGCAACCTTTGTGCGTAACAGCCCTGGCAGCCCTTTGTAGTGACCGCGAGCATATTTTGAAGTCGCAATGCGCCTTAGGGTTCGCCGTGATATATAGAGTATGAACTAGGCCTGTTTCTGTATAGTGATGAATCGTTTAAGGGGTGATGGGGGAGTGGTGCAACCTTTGTGCGTAACAGCCCTGGCAGCCTCTGCAGTGACCTAGAAAATACACCATCGTCGATATTAACTAGGACTGACGACCCTAGAATGGATCATGTTTGGGAATGATACAAGGGAGGTACCTTAGTTTCCCAATCCTCGCTTTGTTTGAAATGGATTAATTAAAAACCTCGGTAATCATGCTCATCATGCATCGCATGTGCCTGGAAGATGTGGAGCATTGTGGGATGTAAGCATGCCGCGAACGTGAGATGGTGTCGCATGAGGGAGTATTTCGGTGAGGGCATCCATCATACCTGCATTCATACTTGCATTAATCAGAGTAACTAGGAGTGTTTGATTTACTGCTTTATCATTACAGCTTGACTGTATTGATAACATGATAACTATGCCTTATTGTTCCACTGAGTTAGCTACTCACTCCCACGTTACGGGACGGTGTTGCGCACACCAACCAGACTCTGTCTCAGGTTTAGGCGATCCTACTACTCTGGAGGCAGAGCCTGATTATGACGAGGACCAGGAGGAGTTCTCGTATATGCAGTTCTCTGGCGGCTTCGACTAGGTTGTCAGGATCGACGGGTTCTACAGGGATTGTACCTAGTTTATTTTTGACATTTTGATTATAAACAGAAATGTATATGGACTCAGATGGATTCATACTCTAGAGAATGAAACGTTTATTTTGTTTCTTTACATACATATATATACAGTTCAGTCTTCCGCTTGCTTTTATACAATTGATCTGGAGTATGAATTACTGTTTTGGTATAATCTTATTCATGTTTATTGTTCTAACACAGACAACATTCAAACATCATTAAATATGTTGCATAAGTGATGCGTTGGAACTCGGGAGTTGAGTTACACTCGACCCCCGATTTTCAGGGCGTTACATTAAGGCCCAATGGGATGTACCGAAAGTCCATTGTAATGTGTGGTCCCAACATGATTTATGTAATGATGTTTACGATGGGCAATGCCTTGGGAGCAATGTTGGTTTGACGTCCACATTGTAGAATAATGTTGGTTAAATGTCCGCATTCTGATTCTCCCTAGGGCCCATTGTTAGGCCCATACTTGTAGGCCGTCTAGGCCCATCTCCTTATGAACAACATCTATCCCATATAACATGTTTAGTATAGTCCCACGATTCATGATCATATGCATCATATGTATGCTTGGTATGAGAAGTGACTGATCATAGCATATGCCTTCGGGCAGATTGTTTAGGGGCTCCCGGTTAGGCGATGTTGCCCCACATGAGCGCACGAGACGCGCAGGATTGCTGCATGACTGGATAGTGTGATTCATGCATTCGCATTGTGTGATATGGTACTGTACGCCCTAGCGACATCAGGGCCATAGCCGCCACAGGCATATCGTGGTTGGCAAGATTGGATACCAAAAATCTTGTTCTACATGGGGTGGTATGGATATCCCTGGGTGCAAGTCCCTAAACCCTTATGGTACCAAGAGGTTGCTCCAACGTCTAGACCGAGTGGGTGCAGGAGCGCCGAGTGCCGATTACCAGACGGCTGCGCTTTCCACTGTGTCGTGGTCGGTTGGAAGGGGGTACGGCCTTACCCGCCCGAGAGGAGGGGGCAATGCTAGGCTGAGTTTGACCAGCTCGAGGAATGGGTCGGCTATCGACGAGCCGCGCCCGATATTGGCAGGCGGGTAGTGAGGTCTCTTCCACTTACCTTATTACGCGCAATGGGGCAGCAATCTGGTTTAGAGTGTACTAGACCCCGGTAATATCCCAGATTTTGAGCTGTACTGATATGTGGACTTAGATGAGGATTTGTATGCTTGAGTTGCATTTCGCATCACATGGCCTTGGTATGGCCGACATCTTTCATGCCTTGCATCGCATAGCCTTGGTACGGCTACTAGTATTCATAGATTCATCAGCATGTTTCGCATCACTCTGATACTGCATGTCTGCATTACTACCTTACGCACACACTTTCACCACCCTCTAAGCTTTCTATAAGCTTATGCACGACCGTTACGTGCAGGTGACGTGAGGACGCAGCAGCGCTGAGGCAGGAGCGCAGAGCAGATCTTTTGGAGCTTTTTGTCCATTCTCATTGTATTTCCCTTTATGCTCATTGTACTTATAAAGTTTTTGATCATAGTGAAAATGTGATGGAGTTTTTGGTTGTTGTTTGTGAGTTATGCCTTTGGTTATGCTTATTACAAATTAAACGGATGTTGAAAAAAATCCTCCTTGTAGCATCCCAGGATCGGAACCTGGCGTATGGGCGGTGGGAGCCGAGAATGGGGTTCTACGGAGGCTGTCGGCGCCGGATTCGGCGATCGGGAATTTTGTGAGCCCGGTTTCCGAGTTTGGGGCGTGACACTTGGTTCCACAGCCGAACCGTCAGCAACAGGCACGCGTACATACGCTCGTTGCTGAGGCACCTGAGACGTCGCCTTCGGCCCCGACAGCTTTTGAGGGTACGACTCACATTCACGGTACTTCTGTTTCCTTGTTGGTGGACACTGGGTCCACTACTTCTATTATTTCTTATGGGGCAGTTAAACGTCTATCTTTACATACTGATCTCGCTAAGGGACTGAGACTTACTACGGCCACTGGGACTTTTTCGGATGTCGCACGGTTATGTGAGGGTTGCTCTGTGGACGTGGGTAGCAGGACAGTGCTCGTCGACCTTGTTGTTGCTCCGCTATGGCACTATGACGTTATCCTCAGTATGGACTAGCTCTCGAAGATGAGAGCAGAGATAGATTGCGATACTCGAGTCGTGACGACCTATGGATCTGACGGCACAGCTTTCACGTTTCCAGTGCAGGTCAGTTGGCCCTGCCGTGTTGACTGTTATACTGCTTTATTAGCGCCGATCGATGGTCCGACATTGAGAGATACGCTGGTGGTTCGAGAATTTGTAGACGTGTTTGAGACTATTCCTGGTTTACCTCCTCGGCGCGAGATCAACTTTACAATTGATCTTACGCCTGGTGCGACGCCCATCTCATTGCCGACTTATCGTATGCCTCCATGTTAGATGGAGGAGCTGCGGAGACAGATTAACGAGCTTGTAGAGAAGGGTTTTATATGACCTAGTGTGTATCCTTGGGGAGCACCTGTGCTATTTGTGAAGAAGAAGGATGGGTCACTACGGTTATGTATTGACTACCGTAGGTTGAACCAGGTCACGGATAAGAACAAGTATCCTTTGCCCAGGATAGATGATCTGTTTGATCAGTTGAGGGGGGGGAAGTATTTTTTGAAGATTGATATACAGTCGGGGTACCACCAGTTGCGCGTCAGAGATGAGGACGTGCAGAAGACAGCCTTCAGGACGTGCTTTGGGCACTACGAGTTCCTTGTGATGTCGTTCGGCCTTACAAACGCACTAGCCGTGTTCATGGACCTGATGAACCGGGTATTTCGGCCTTTCCTGTACCGATTCGTCATCGTCTTTATTAATGACATTTTAATATACTCTACAACTCGGAAGGAGCACAAGGAGCACCTGAGAGCGTGTTGGGTACGTTGAAGAAGAACCAGTTGTTCGCACAGTACAAGAAGTGTGACTTCTGGCAGGAGGAAGTCAAGTTCCTCGGACATGTAATGTCCAAGGAGGGGATAGCAGTGGACCTTACTAAGGTAGCCACGGTTTAGGATTGGCAGCAGCCTGGCTCGGTTACCGAGGTGAGGAGTTTCCTTAGTCTGGCAGGGTATTACAGGCGCTTTATTCAGGATTTCTCGAAGATTGTCAGGCCGTTGTCTCAGTTGACCCGGAAGGACCTGAAGTTTGCCTGGAATGAGAAGGCAGAAGCAACTTTCAAGGAGCTGAAGGACAAGTTGACGTTCGCCCCTGTGCTAGTATTGCCAGAGCAAGGGGAGAAATACACGATATATACTGACTTGTCTCGCATTGGTTTGGGTTGTGTCCTGATACAGAAGGACAGGGTGATTTCGTATGCCTCGAGACAATTAAGGAAGCACGAGGAGAATTACCCTACACACGACCTGGAGTTGGCAGCTGTCATTTTTGCATTGAAGCTCTGGAGACATTACCTCTACGGAGAGGAGTTCGAGATTTTCTGCGACCACAAGAGCCTTAAGTACATATTCACATAGCGAGACTTGAATATGAGACAACGCCGATGGATGGAGACCTTGAAGGACTTCAAGTTCGAGGTTTCCTACCATCCTGGCAAGGTGAACCTTGTGGCAGACGCGTTGAGCCGCAAGAGCATTTGCGGCACCGTTGATGATAGCTGAGTGGGACATGGTTGAGTTCGTGCGGGACTTCGAGCAGAGACTCACTGTGGAGGAGCCATTTGAGTGTATTGTGCACGTTCAGGTGCGACCACTTATTGACGACAGGGTTATTGAGGCCCAGAAGGGTGATGTGCGGCTGTCTGAGCTTCGAGAGCAAGCTAGCGACGCTGAGGACTCCGAGTGGAGAGTTGGTTTTGATGGGGGTCTACGATTCTATGGTCGCCTATGCGTTCCTGACATGCTTGACTTGAGACGCGAGCTTCTCGAGTCTGCCCATAACTCGAAGCTTACGATGCATCCTGGTAGCACGAAGATGTACCGGTATATGAGACGGTCGTATTGGTGGGATAACATAAAGGCCCACATCGCTGAGTATGTGTCTCGCTGTCTGACGTGCCAGCAGGTCAAGGCTGAACATCGCCGACCTCCTGGACTACTTCAGCCCATGCCCATAGAAGAATGGAAGTGGGACTTCATCTCCATGGATTTCATATCTTGGCTGCCGAAGACGAGGAAGGGACACGATTCCATTTGGGTGATTATGGACCGGTTGACCAAATCGGCCCATTTTCTCCCTATCAGAGTCACGAACTCTGCAGACGAGATGGCTAGATTGTATATCAGAGAGATTGTGCGTCTACATGGAGTTCCACTTGAGATTGTGTCGGACAGAGACACTCGGTTCACATCTATCTTCTGGACTCGTATCCAGGAAGCGATGGGTGTGAAGTTGAAGTTCAGTACGGCGTTTCATCCTCAAACTGATGGGCAGACAGAGCGGGTGAATCAGATTCTGGAGGATATGTTGCGGGCATGTGTGATGGACTTCAATGACAGCTGGGATGACTGTCTTCCTTACGCAGAGTTCACCTACAATAACAGCTTCCAGGAGACTATTGGTATGGCGCCATATGAGGTCCTATATGGTCGTCCTTGCAGAGCACCGCATTGTTGGGCTGAGGTTGGCGAGTGTAGTCTGATTGGCCCGGAGTTGGTACAGGCGACCACAGAGAAGGTCGACATTATCAGGCGTCGACTACTTACAGCACAGAGCAGGCAAAAGAGTTACGCCGATACGAGGCGGCGGTCACTTGAGTTCGAGGTTGGGGATCATGTATTCCTCTGCGTTTCCCCTATGAAGGGAGTCCTTCATTTTGGGAAGAAGGGGAAGCTCACACCGAGGTTTATCGGTCCGTTTTAGATACTGGATCGAGTGGGTGTTGTGGCTTATCGTCTTGCTTTGCCCACACCGCTTGCAGGTACAGCGTATTTCATGTATCTATGCTGAAGAAGTACGTTCTTGATCCTTTACATATCATTCGATGGGAGCAGGTACAGCTGAGCGAGGATGCTACGTATGAGTTACGCCCGACGCATATCCTTGACAGGAAGGAGCAGGTACTGCGTAGCAAGGTCATTCCACTTGTGAAGGTACTATGGACGCATCATTCAGAGGAGGAAGCTACGTGGGAGACTGAGGCCGAGGTCAGGAAGAACTACCCTCAGATTCTCGAGAAATACGAAAAGGTACAAATTTCGAGGGTAAAATTTTTGTTTAAGGGGGGTAGATTGTAACGACCCGTAAATTTCCGTACAAGGGTTCGAGTATCACCTCGACCAGAATTCACTTAGGATTAAATCCTTTAGAAATTTAACAAAGTTAACTAAGTGCTAAACTGGATTAGCCATGAAATCCGTTGGAATCGCTTTAAATACGATCTGCAAGACCCAAAACTTGTAGAATCATTGATGCTAGGTTATCCTAAAGTCTAGGATCAAACTCATTACCTGACTGCTCTCGGGGATGAATTGAAACTCCGAATCAGGTCTAGACCGCACATCGGAAGTCCGATGAACACGAAGTTAAGGAACTAGGACCGCCTCACTGGGCTTGACAACCATCTCGAAAATCAAGTCCAGACGATGTCCCACGGCCATTTGCTCGAGTCCGGAGTGAGGGAGTGTGAAAACCTCTGTTTTCTTTACAAAATAAATATCTTGAATAGTGATCTGACACCACTCGCTTACGGATCAGTATTAAGCAACCAGACCGTCAGAATCAGACTAAATTACACCCTCGGATCAGAAAAAATTTCAGGAACATTTACATGTACTTGGAATTTCGGATCGAGGCCCACTGACCGTTGAACTGAAAGTGGTCCGCCACGCGTGATCTGGGAATTCGATCGAGATGAAAATATAACCCCACGTAGATCCATGGATTGTGAGCTTAAGTTTGACGTTTGGCTTAAGGAGGGCCGCCAAAAACCCTCTTTTGAGCTGGAACAACGCCGTTTTGCTTACAATGTAAGTAAGCCTTGAACATAAGTCTATTCCGGAGAGGTTTTAGGCTATATAAGGGCCTTAGAACAGCCCCTCTCACAGTCATACGAATTTGGGATAAAACCTTAAGGAGAGGGAAAAAGAGAGAGAAAGCTTAAGAGTTGTGAGAGCATCTTCCTCCTACTGCTTTCGATCACCACACGGGCTGCACCACCCCTTCCTTGCCGCTTTCCCGGAGATACCGACTCCGTTTTAAGGTAAGAAACCCTAACCCTAGATCTGTTTTGAGGTGTATAGGCTATAGGTTATGAAATAGCTAACCGATTTCACTCTTTAGGCTAGAAAACTCTCGAATACGGAAGCTCATCAAACCTTGCTGATCCGTTGAGATTCCAAGGAGCAAGGTGCGGACTTTAGGTGTATAGGTTATGGTTTTCAACTCTTTCAATGTCAGATAATGATAGATTCATGATCTGCATGCAATTGCACATGTACAAAGTACTTTCCGTTTTCTGTTTCGATTAACGTTGTAGAATATGGAATTTTACATATTCTAGGTATTCGTAGAAAATACCGTATACGTATCTTTTTTTTGGAAATGTGTTTGACATGATTATTTGTTGTATGGATATACGATATATGGATAAAATACTTATTTGGCGAAAGGATTCGCCTAAATACATGCTTTACTAATATACACTATGTATGTAGAAATACTGTATTGTAAAAATACCGTATACATGTATATTTTAGAGATGTGTTTGCCATGATCAATTGTTGTATAAATATATTATGTGTACCTAAAATACTTGCTTGGCGAAAGGATTCGCCCTAATACATGTTCGTTAACATACTCTATATATGTTGAAATAGTGTATGTTAAGTGTTTGTGAAAATGCTTATGTGAGCAAGTATTTGAATGTTGATGCCTTAGGAGAGTGTTGAGATGGGATTCTCAACTACCCTAGTGACATGTATGATTACCTCCATGAGGTTGTTTACTTAAACTGCTTACTATCAATATATGTGTTTGTATTCCTATTGACGTAGTGCTTTACAACATCCCTTATATCATGCTTTATAACATGCTTTATAACATGCCTACCAGCATGTTTGAATTACTTTGTTTATTATGCTTTACTCTACATGCTATGGATGACAATTGATTGTGTTTGGGGCTATGATTATAGTCCAGACAATCGGTACCAGAATTGAATTCGTGGCTGTGATTCATTTGCCACGTGAGATGTGTTCGACGAACTCGAGTCGTACTTCGGTTGGCGATAGTGGTTGGCCACGCGAAGTGCTTATGCACTTCATGTCGTTCAACTTGTTGTGCGCTCGAGCTAGCCGAGCTCGTCATGTAACCCGATTTGTCTAATGTATGTTCACCATGTTTGGTCGCTACTGCTTGAACCTAGGGTACCAAACTTACCAGTGAAAACCATTTTAACCATGGTACCTCGATCCGCTAAGACTCATAAGCCGGGCATGGTGGTATGGGACACTGTGGTCAAGCTGTCGGCCTACGCTGGGGCCACGTGCCTCCCCGTAGTGACCAGTGAGCAACCAGACTCGTGAGCCGATTATGGTGGTATGGGACACTATATTCGTGCTGTCAGCCTATATTGATAAGGTGATGGGGGAGTGGTGCAACGTATGCGAGCAACAGCCCTGGCAGCCCTTTGTAGTGACCTCGAGCATACTCTGAAATCGCGGTGAGCTTTAGAGTTTGCCGCGGTATATAGAGTATGAACTAGGCCTGTTTCTGTATTGTGATGAATCGTTTAAGGGGCGATGGGGGAGTGGTGTAACCTTTGTGCGTAACAGCCCTGGCAGCCTCTGCAGTGACCTAGAAAATACACCATCATCTGATATTAACTAGGACTGACGACCCTAGAATGGATCATGTTTGGGAATGATACAAGGGAGGTATCTTAGTTTTCCAATCCTGCTATTTAAAATGGACTAATTAAAAACTCGGTAATCATGCTCATCATGCATTGCATGTGCCTGGAAGATGTGGAGCACTGTGGGATGAAAGCATGCCGCGAGCATGAGATGGTGTCGCATGAGGGAGTATGTCGGTGAGGGCATACATCATGTCATTCATACTTGCATTAATAAGAGTAGTTAGGAGTGTTTGATTGTATTGCTTTATCATTACTGCTTGACTGAGTCGATAACATGTTAACCTATGCTTTATTGTTCCACTGAGTTAGCTACTCACTCCCACGTTACGGGACGGTGTTGCGCACACCAACCAGACTCTGTCTCAGGTTTAGGCGAGCCGATGACTCAGGAGGCGGAGCCTGATTATGACGAGGACCAGGAGGAGTTCTCGTATATGCAGTACTATGGCGGCTTCGACTAGGTTGCCGCACTGACGGGATTTGCAGGGATCATTCCTTAGAGTATTTTTGACATTTTGTTCGCAAACAAATATATGTATATAGTAACTCAGATAGATTCATACTCTGGAGAACAAATATGATTTTTGTTTCATTACCTACATGTATATGTAGTTCAGTCTTCCGCTTGCCTTTATACTAATGATCTGGAGTATGAATTCCTATTTTTGGTATAATCTCACTCATGTTTATTGTTCTAACACAGACAACATTAAATCAGCATTATTTATGTTGCATAAGTGATGCGTTGGAACTCGGGAGTTGAGTTATACTCGACCCCCGATTTTCAGGGCGTTACACCTTTGATGGTTGGGGACACCTCTATTAGGGAAGGGAGTCCAATTGCAGGAGGATTCTTCCTGATATCTTGGAGATCCGTTCAGATCTGGGATCTTTACGAGATTATCGGCTTGCGAAGTTATCTAGATCTGATTTCCCCCCCCCCCCCAAGAGGAGCTAGGGAGAATCTGTAGCTCAGATTTAGGTCGGCTCCCATAGGCAGGTGACGACTCGGGAATAAGCGACACTGATCTTCTAGACAGATCAGCATTCACCATATTTGACTAATGGTTGAATCGGAGGATCTGTGTTCCCTTCAGCTGGGCATTAATGGTCCTTAACCTTGTCGTGGGACGTCGTCGACCTATAACCGAATGTTGGCCCATTTATGGTCGTCCAATGGCCAAGCTATGACTGAGCTATGGTCAAATAGTAACCGATCTGGGGTCAACCCATGGTCGACCTATATTCGACCTATGATCGATCTGTAATTGACCTATTAGGTCAGAATATGGCTTATTCGAATGGGCTCGTAGTCGTGTTCTTTGAGTGTCCTTACAGTTGACTCAACCTCCTTAAAGGTCGGCCTGTTTCTGGATGTAGATACCTTCTCAGGGTCGGGTTTTACTAAGGTTGTGCTGGTTAAGTAGAGTTGGTCCATTCTATAAGCAGACTTATTGACTTATCAATTTTTTCCCCAACAGTGACTCCCCCTTACTTTTCGAGCCAATCTACGGAGGTTCGGAAAGTAAGCTGGCTGTAGTTAAGTCGGGTTATGCATGGACTAGGTCGAGTCTTATTGTCATAAATGCCAAGTATGGCAGTCAGCACGGTAGTCGAAGCATGTCAGTCCGTAATCATTACCTGTCGTTTCGTGGCTCGAGGTCACGTGGGGCGCTAAACCATATTTTCAACGATGGACTAATGAGATCGTGATGCATGGCATTGTTCCCAATATCAGGGTCAAGTAGCACAAGGGGTCACCCCACATGTCGAGTTGGGAGTCGTCGTACGGGTGCGCATTAATGGGCATCTTTAATGACTGCCATGTGGCACGACTATATAAGGAAAGCCCTAACCCTTGGGACCCCTTGGGCTTCCCTTTTTTTCTAAATGATTTCTGGTGTTCGTTTCCTTCCCTAATCAAGCCGGAGACTTGCCTGCTCTCTTCCCGGTGAGTTCCATCTCCCCCTCCTCCTTTTATTTTTCTATTTCTGAGTAGTTTTACTTGAAAAAATATCATGTCAAGCTCATTGAGCTCGTGGGAGGGGGCCTTTGGCGATGATGGTTGGGAAAGTTATCGCCTCAGGGTAATGTCGAACCCATCGTCGCCACTGGTGATGATGGTGGATGCCGACTTCTGGTCATCATCGTCTAGGGTATTGGAGAGGTCTCCAGCATAGAGGCCAACGCCCTGGCTAAGGCATTGAATTTGTCCCAAGCGTAAAGGCCAGTGCCCGTGCTTAGGGCACTAAGTATATCTTTGGCAAAGGAGCTGATGGTTGTGGGGCACGACCCTTTTGGCAAGGTAAATTCGGAAGAGCCCGATGATGTGGAGGGTCCGAGGGGGCCAGTGCCTCGACCCTGACTGAGGAGGAGTTAGCCCGGATCATGCTTGGATATCACGTCCAAGAATCTGTAATTCTCAGGCTTCCTTTGTCGAATGAGCTTCCGGATCAACCTCTAGAGGGAGCCATCATGATCTTCCAGGTTACGCTTCAGTGCGGCCTGTAGATTCCTCTTCAGGGAGTAGTCAAGCATCTGTTAGCTTGCCTAGGCTTAGCCCCGGGACAGATGACTCTGAACGGGTGAAGGGCCTTGATCGGCTGTATGGCCCTATGGGCTGAGCTAGACCAGCCCGAGCTCTCTGTGGATGAGTTCCTCCACTTGTACCAGTTAAAGCCAAACAAGCTTTAGCCCGGCTGGTACTACTTTTCTATTTGGGGGAGCACTGGTGGGGCCCTTATAACCGACCCTTCGACCTCCAACAAAAATTGGAGGGACAAATGGTTTTGGGCCTCTGGGTGTTGGGAGACGGCTGAGCCAAAATTGACTCATCCCCTTATCCCCTGAGCTTTCTTCGACCCAGGTCAGTATTTTTGTTGTAGTAGTCATCCTTTATTTATCGGTTTTCACTGCCACCTAACCTTGTAACATGTATTTTTTGTTGTAGCTATTCTCAAGCATCCTCCGTTGCTCAGCAGCAGGTCTGTCGCCTGCATCATGGATTTGTGGGTGATTGATGAGGATAAGTTATCTTGGAGAGTACTTCTCTAGCCCAAGCTACTCCTTAAATTGGGCTTGGACTCACAACTCACTGGTAAGAACTTGGGTAAGATCTTTAGCCGAGCTCCATAACTTAGAATTTTCTCAATAAATTTTTTGACATATTATTCTTGAGTGTTGACACAGAGATGCCTGAAGCTCGACCTTTCCTCCATCCTCCCTTCAAGGTTCGTGTGCCCCCTCGAGATGAATCGGCGATGCCGAAGAAGAAGAGATAGAAGACCTCCTCTAAGGCTAAGGGGAAGGTCGACCCCTCTTGCCTGGTCATCCTAGAGGTCGAAAGAGAGGGCATGGAGGTGGAGACCTGTGAGACCCGACCTAAGTTCTCATGTGTGCATGTATGTGCATAAGTGTGCATTTCGTTCATTTTGGTCCCGCGGTCTTACCGGTCGAATCCCGGCGACTCGCGACCCTTAGATTATGTTGTGGTCATCCTTAAGTTTAGTCATATAGACCTAACTCGAATTGACCCAAGACCCATGCCATCTTGTCCGTATCGGCCCCGCGATTCTATCGCCGCGTCCCATGCATTAATCCGACGTGTACATCTCAAGTTATGAGCATTTCATCATGTGGCCCACTTTTTATACAAATGCATGTGGACCACCTCAATGGCACAATTTCTCATGCACACCACACACACTACACAATTTCTATGAAATAGACACTACCCACTCCACACACACCACCCAAAAGCCTACTCTACCCTACAACCTTGTTTTATCCTCCCATAGGTAATTATTTCTTTTCTTACAAACAAATGATTTCTCTCTCTTTTTTCTCTCTCTCTCTCTCTATCTCCTTATCTCTCTCCCTCCTTCTCATTCTCTCCATGGCCAACAATTCCTCCATTTTCTCCATCCCCTTCTCCCTAAAATACCTCCTCATCTACCCCTTCTCACTTGATCTTAGCCATTGATCCATGTTGCTTGGAGCCTCTAGATGATGGTGATGTAAGTTTCAAGGTTAATCTAGGTGGGTGCTCTTAGATCCCTCTTCATTTCTTTATTAGGAGCTTGTGGGACCCATCAAGTGGTGATGGAGGTCCCTCATGTCTCCATGGTTGAGGCCAATAGCCCTTTTTCCTTGCATGCATGATCCATGGATGGGGCCATTCTCCATGGACCCCATCATGGCATTTTCCTTTGATGCATGTCATTTTTCTCTCTTGTGGCTGGATTATTTTTATTTTCCATTATTCTATTCTTGATTTCCTGATGTGTGTGGCCCACTTAGTGGCCTCGGGATATCCAAATCGTCCAAGCAAAGTGGACGCCCATAGCTGTCCATTCCTTGGACATTTGTACTCTATTTGCTCCATTTTGGGCACATGCAAAGGGTTTCATGGAGGGGGTATGGTCTGGATGTTTGTGGGGCCCACTGGGGTGGTTCATACCACAATTTCCATGGATTGATTTCCTCTTTTTATAGTGATTATAATTATTTTAATTCAGTATTATGTTGCTGTCCAAAAGCCATCTGGACAGATTTTTGAGCTGTCTTGAGCTCAGTTTTGGAGATGATTGGTGGGGTGTTTGGTCCCATTTGATATATACCTCTTAAAGGTGGGGATCTCACCTAGATGTTTCCCAAATTTCACCATCATCCGTCCCTATTTGATCACCCAAAAGAGTGAGCCAAGGAGGGTGGATAGTCCAGATTTTCTGGACTGTCTAGCAACCATGCATGCTGTACAAACATAACTATCAGTCTGTTTCTGAAATGGTGGGCCGCCTTTGTGGACCCCACCTTATTGTATACTTGTGTAGGGATGTTGGTCCTACATTTTCTTAAAATTTAGCAGACCTGGGCCCACTCTAATGGGGTGCACAAATTAGGGGCAGCAGCATTGTTTCAGCAGCAGAATGTTTTTGAAATACCTTGTCGTCCATAAATTGTAGGAGTTAAATAAAATAATTTTACTATCCCAAAAATTCTATAATTTTTCAGAGAGGTGTCCCACCCATGTTGGGGCCTACTTGCAAAATTTTAGGGCCAATGGACCCCATTTGGGCATCCAAATGGGTGGGCCAATATAGTGGGCTGCCAGAAATTTCTGTTGTGCAGTCCAGCAGCATAGTTTCATAAAAATAAATTAAAAAAAAAATATTTTCTCAAAAGGTATGCCATATTTTCAGGTCCTACCTTGTTGTGGGCTTAATGAGGGACCTTAGTTCCAAATTTCAAGAATTTTGGAGGCCCAGAACCCACCCATTTGATGGCCCAAATTCAGGACAGTTATATTCCAGCAGTATTTCACCCTGTACAGATTGTATTCTTAAATTAATTAAAATACTTTTGAGTATTCAAAAATTATGAAAATTTATAGGGAGGTATTAAACTCATGGTAGAACATACCTACCAAATATCAGGTCTAATGGACCCCTTTGCACACCGTTGCAAAGCCCGGACTGGCCTACCATGTTGGGACGTCCAGGCCAGTCCGATTTTCTGGACAGCTTGTTTTATTCAAATTAATTAAATTATTTTTAGATGTCCAAAAATTCTGAAATTTTGTGGGGTTGTGGTTGACCTATGGAAGGACAATCCTACAAATTTTTAGGGTCATCAGGCCCCTGGACTGACCGTGGTTTGGCCTGTAAATTGGGTCAATTTTGGGCCAAATACCCAGGCCCAAATGACTAACCACCATGGCATGCCCCTACCTTGGGCTGCTGGGCCTGCATTCTAATAGCATGGCCCACTTGAAGTAAGTATTGTATATCCCCCTTCTTTTCTGGTGGGACCTACTGTGATATGTGTGGGTCACCATGGGTCAGTAACCCATTTAAATTAAATAAATTTCTGGACTCACAGAGCCCAGAAATGGGTGTGCTGGAATTCCAGCAAGGGGCCCAAATTTGTGCATAGTTGATCTTTTGGAGCCGTGGCGGCCCACCAGATTTAAGGGAGTGTTGCACACACTCTTTGCCCTCTTTCATTAGACATGTGCCCTCTTGAGGCCCACCTTTGTGGTGGTTGTGGGTTAGCCTTAACCAGAATTTTTTATAGTTTTATAGGCCCTATGGGCTGGAAACCTATCCCTTGAGCCCAAGATTGTGCAAGGGCTGACCTTATTGATTCATGGGCCCAATGGGTCGTCTACAAGCTGATCATGTGCATTTATTAGCCTTGATGCCCTCATAAAGTGCTTAATTGTGGGCTGACTTGCAAGGCCCACATAAATGTATATTGTGGAGGACTTTGCTAAATCTTTGGGCTGGTGTGGCAAGGCCCACACTGTCAGTATAGGCCTTGCCCATGTGTATTCTTAGGTTTACGGGCTGCCTTCAAGTCCACCATAATGTATGAATTGGATGGCTTTTGTTTGGGCCATTTCTTTTGGGCCCATTATGTGATTTATTATATGCATGTTTGTGTTAGTAAGTAGGCCTTGTGGACTCAGTTCTTTTGGATAGGCCCATTGATCTTGAGCCTATAGTCTCCTATCTATTGTGATGGGCTTAGGGGCAATAATACACAAGAAGTTGGGCCCTTGGCTGCCCACTAAACTGACCTTGTACTTGGGCCAAAAGTGAGGCCCAACTCACTTGTTTTAAATGTGAAACTTGCCCATGTAAATGAACTACTGGGCTAGCCATGAAGCCCACCACAACATGTGAAATTATGACCTTTGTGGTTGGGCCCAAACCTTACTTGAGGGCTCACTATATGGCCTATGAGTTGGGCTTGGTGTATGGCCCATTAGGTCATGCATTGCTTGGGCTTTAGACCTTACATTATATGAGTAGTGGCGGGCTACCTCTTGGAAATCAGTTGAGGTTGGATGTCCTCCTGGGTGATCCTAAGGTAGGCCCATAGGTTTCTCTATGGATGGTTAAAGGCCCACCATAGACCCTACGCTATTTGTTTAAGGCTTAATGTGTATGTATGTGGAACCTACCTTAACGCATGATTGGTCCAGGCCGTTCAAGCCTTGGACACCCGATTATGGAAGCACTCTTTGCCTTGGGTTGCTGCTGGCCTCACAATCCAGTAGCAAGCCCACTTGATCTTTTCATGATATAAAAACACTCTCCATCTGGTGGGGTCCCCCAGTGAGTATAGTTGGCTTTCATGAGATCATTCCCACTTATTTGACGAATTTCTGAACTTTAGTAGGCCCAGGAAGTTGAGTGGGCTAAACATTTATCAAGGGGCCTTAAATGTATATTATTATGGTTGAAACTTTATTGGACATGGGACCCACCATATTGAGAACTTGTGTACGTGTTGCATTCTTGGGTTTTCTTATAATCTTTGGGGTTAGTCAGTGCATTCTTTTGGGTCATCTGTAGTGATCACACGAGGACCCCATCTTAGATCAGATTTTTAGGACATCCCTTAGGCCTAGAGTAGGCTAGGACGTCCCAGCTTGGCCCAACCATATATTAAGCCAACTTCCACCATTTTGATGGACTTGTGGGCTAAGATAAGGATAGTATTGGGCCATTGGTTGCCCACTTAAATTGCTAGTTATTGGGCTGATGTAGTTGGGCCCATTTCATCATCCAAACTTAAACTTATTTTGGGCCGTATATTGTGTATGCGGGCTGCCCACCAAGTCCAACTTAATGCATGGATTCTATTGCCATTGGGAATTGAGCCTTGGGCCTTAATTTCTCTCTTGGGGCCCATGTTGTTAAAAGTGGTATTGTATCTTTTTATGGCCTATTATGAGGAATGTATGTATATGGTTACCTGTGTTCTTATCTTGAATGTAGGGCCTTGGGCCTTATATCCATATAGTTCGTGGTTGAGATGCTTCTTGGGGAATGGTGGTTAAATGTCCCCATTATGGACCCCTCTAGGCCCTATTGTATCTAAATGTGATTAGATACTCATCTTAGACTCTTGTTAAGCTCATTTCCACATTACTTAGACCCGTAACTTGTATACTTAGTTTGTGGGTTACCCCAGGTAAATGGGCCCCCACTAGAAGTTAGATTCCTCAAGGATATTGTCAAGTACCTGGTCTTGGTTCCTTCTTAGATAAGAGGAATGTAATATACATTGTGTATCGCCCTATAGTGTGATTAACTTCATCCTCATGACCATGTGCATCATTGTATGCTTGGTTGACTCTGTGTGTGTGGTCATATTGTGTCATTGGGTATTGCATGATACCTTCCTCGAGAGACGTAGTATCCCCTCTTGAGCACGTTGGATGCTTGGGATTGATGCATGGTTGATTGTGTGATTCATGCATCTGACATTACATAGCATATGAGCATTATTGCCCTTGCTTCATCAGGGTTGTAGCCTCCACAGATATATCGTGGATGGCCATGTTTGGACACTGGAAATGTTACTTGAGCATACCGGGTGCATAGGATGCCCATGGGTGAAATTTCTAAAACTTCCATGGTACCAGGATCTGCTCCAATGGCGTGACCGGGTGGTATATATGAGCGCATGAGGGCCTTATACCGTTAGGCCGCGACTCCCACTGTCGTGTAGTCGGTTGGATAGGGGTGTGGCCTTACTCACCTGACGTAAGGGGGCATTGCTAGGCTGAGTCTGACCAACTCGTGAATGGGTCCGCTACCTTCAGGCCTTGCTGGTGATTGGCTGTCCGCAGGCAGGGTAGTGAGGTCTCTTATGCTCGTTTGACTGTGCGGGGTCTGTAGAGCGGCAGTCATCTAGTAATGTAATGGACCCCGGTGATTTTCTTATGATGGAAATGTATTTGATATGTGGATTGTATATGAGCACTGACATTACTTTGCATTGCATTTGCATCGGCTGTTAAGCCTCATATTACATTACAGTACTCATTGCATTACAGTACTCCTTGCATTACAGTACTCATTGCATTACAGTACTCATTGCATTATATAGCCTTGGTATGGCTTCCTGCATTATCGTACTGCCTTGGTATAGTTTCTTGCATTCATGATAGCCTTGGTAAGGCTAGTGGTATTGGTATTGATCATGACTCCCTTCTGCATTCTCTATCTTCTTCTGAGCACTATTATCACCCACTTTCACCACCCTCTAAGCTTTCTATAAGCTTATGCACGATTGATGCGTGCAGGAGATCCTAGGCAGGCATCGTAGCAGCAGAGCGTGGAGTAGAGTTGAGCTTGAGGACTCCAGTGTTGCTGACTCTCTTCTCTCTTTTCCCATTATCTTATGTATGTCCTTTCAGACCTGATGTAAGCTTGTAAAAGTTCAAATTCTTAGTGAATTTTGTGATATGTATCCTTTGTTACTTCCAGATTTACTTGCTGTGATCTTGGGTATGCTCGTATTGGTAATGATTATACTGTTATGAAAATCCTCCTTGTAGGATCGCAGGATCGGAACCTGCCTCAGGAGCCGAGAATGGGGTACTACGGAGGCTGTTGAGGTCAGAACAGGCCATCGGGTTCCTTGTGAGTCCGGTTACCGAGTCTGGGGCGTGACAGGAGTTGGTATCAGAGCATAGCAAGTAATTTTGGAATAACTTGGGATAGTACCGCATATCTGATACGAGCTTAGGACAAGTAGTGTCCCAAGTGCGTTTCCCTCTTTTTGTTTGCGCCTTCAAGGATTCTAATTCCTAGGTGTCCTTCACCTTTGTTCTTTCTACAGACCATGCCGTCTAGTCAAGGTGCCTATGATTGTGATGCCCGTGGCTGTGGTGCCCATGGACGTGGTTCTCATTCCACTCCAGCGATCCAAGTGACTTTTGCTCCACCATCTGAGATTCATGTTTCCCCTCTGGAGCCTGTCGTACCTATTCCTGATGCTCCCGCCGTACCTGTGCCTTCGTCAGAGGCCAGTGCTACCCCTGCTTATCTGACGATTCCTTTAGGAGCTGAGCGTCTCCAGCAGTTGATGTAAGTTGTCACTGATGTACTTTAGACCCGTCAGCCTATTCCTGAGGTGCCCGGACGGGCGGAACAGGAGCGTGTGAGCCCCCTTTTGCGAGATTCAATTTCGGAGTGAGCTCCGTTAGTAGTATTTCTACTTCAGGGCGAGTCCGAGTGGACCGGTTTGCAGAGGGATCGTGATCAGAGGAGTGGACAGAAGAGGCAGGCCCCCTCCTGTAGCTCATGACAGCGTCAACATCGGCAGAGGTGCGTAACCTATTGAGCTGCCAGAGCATCAGCATCGCATACAACAACTTCTTCTTTTAGGCCGTTTACTAGCATTTGCTATGGATGTGGGCAGACGGGACACCGTAGGCGCGAGTGTCCCCATCAGCAGGATGGACCTTCGCAGCGACCATAGTAACAGCAGAGATCGCATATGCAAAGGAGACAGATACCTCCCCAGCCACCTCAGGCTCGATTTTACGTGACTCAGCAGGACTCTTAGTTATTAAGGGAGTCATTATGGGTATTCTCCTTGTCTCCGTATGTAAGCCTTATATTTTGGTGCATCGCACCCTTTTTGTATCCAAGGGCTTTTGTTCACTTAGGTTACTATTAGAGTCTATCGTAAGGGATTGTCAGTATCGACATTTTTGGAAAGATCGTTGTGTTAGGCCGATGATATTATCGTGTTCCATTTTGGTTGGTGAGATGCTCTTGCCTACTGAATAGTTTTATATTGCCAATGTTGAGCTTGTTTTGTTGTCTAGGCAGTGTTCCTGGTTAGGGATGATAGGCCAAATTGCAAGTTTTGTGGCCGAGTATGACGTTTGCTAGCGTGTCAAGGCTGATCCTCTGAGACCCCCCTAGTCTCTTGCAGCCGTTGAGTGTCCCAAAGTGGGAGTAGGAGAGTGTATTGATGGATTTCATCGCAGGTTTGTTGAGATTAGGGAGCGTTATCCCCATTTGTGTGATGATTGATTGCTTGTGTTGCCTTCTCTTGTGATTGATGATTGCAATATATATATATATATATATATATGATGATGATGTTATAAATTTCGTTGCCTCAGTTTTGTCAATTTCGAGGATGAAATTTCTTTGTTGGTGGGGAAGATTGTGAGACCCGACCTAAGTTCTCATGTGTGCATGTATGTGCATAAGTGTGCATTTCGTTCATTTTGGTCCCGCGGTCTTACCGGTCGAATCCCGGCGACTCGCGACCCTTAGATTATGTTGTGGTCATCCTTAAGTTTGGTTACATAGACCTAACTCGGATTGACCCGAGACCCATGCCATATTGTCCGTATCGGCGCCGCGATTCTAACGCCACGTCCCATGCATTAATCCGACGTGTACATCTCAAGTTATGAGCATTTCATCATGTGGCCCACTTTTTATACAAATGCATGTGGACTACCTCAATGGCACAATTTCCCATGCACACCACACACACTACACAATTTCTATGAAATAGACACTACCCACCCCACACACACCACCCAAAAGCCTACTCTACCCTACAACCTTGTTTTATCCTCCCATAGATAATTATTTCTTTTCTTACAAACAAATGATTTCTCTCTCTCTCTCTCTCTCTCTCTATCTCCTTATCTCTCTCCCTCCTCATTCTCTCCATGGCCAGCAATTCCTCCATTTTCTCCAGCCCCTTCTCCCTAAAATACCTCCTCATCTACCCCTTCTCACTTGATCTTAGCCATTGATCCATGTTGCTTGGAGCCTTTAGATGATGGAGATGTAAGTTTCAAGGTTGATCTAGGTGGGTGCTCTTAGATCCCTCTTCATTTCTTTCTTAGGAGCTTGTGGGACCCATCAAGTGGTGATGGAGGTCCCTCATGTCTCCATGGTTGAGGCCAATGGCCCTTTTTCCTTGCATGCATGATCCATGGATGGGGCCATTCTCCATGGACCCCATCATGGCATTTTCCTTTGATACATGTCATTTTTCTCTCTTGTGGCTGGATTATTTTTATTTTCCATTATTATATTCTTGATTTCCTGATGTGTGTGGCCCACTTAGTGGCCTCGGAATATCCAAACCGTCCAAGCAAAGTGGACGTCCATGGCTGTCCATTCCTTGGACATCGGCACTCTATTTGCTCCATTTTGGGCACATGCAAAGGATTTCATGGAGGAGGTATGGTCTGGATGTTTGTGGGGCCCGCTGGGGTTGTCCATACCACAATTTCCATGGATTGATTTCCTCTTTTTATAGTGATTATAATTATTTTAATTCAGTATTATGTTGCTGTCCAAAAGCCATCTGGACAGATTTTTGAGCTGTCTTGAGCTCAGTTTTGGAGATGATTGGTGGGGTGTTTGGTCCCATTTGATATATACCTCTTAAAGGTGGGGATCTCACCTAGATGTTCCCCAAATTTCACCATCATCCGTCGCTGTTTGATCACCCAAAAGAGTGGGCCAAGGAGGGTGGATAGTCCAGATTTTCTGGACTGTCTAGCAACCATGCATGCTGTACAAACATAACTATCAGTTTGTTTCTGAAATGGTGGGCCACCTTTGTGGACCCCACATTATTGTATACTTGTGTAGGGATGTTGGTCCTACATTTTCTTAAAATTTAACAGACCTGGGCCCACTCTAATGGGGTGCACAAATCAGGGGCAGCAGCATTGTTTCAGCAGCAGAATGTTTTTGAAATACCTTGTCGTCCATAAATTGTAGGAGTTAAATAAAATACTTTTACTATCCCAAAAATTCTAAAATTTTTCAGAGAGGTGTCCTACCCATGGTGGGGCCTACTTGCAAAATTTTAGGGCCAATGGACCCCATTTGGGCATCCAAATGGGTGGGCCAATATAGTGGGCTGCCAGAAATTTCTGTTGTGCAGTCCAGCAGCATAGTTTCATAAAAATAAATTAAAAAAAAACATATTTTCTCAAAAGGTAGGCCATATTTTCAGGTCCTACCTTGTTTTGGGCTTAATGAGGGACCTTAGGTCCAAATTTCAAGAATTTTGGAGGCCCAGAACCCACCCATTTGATGGCCCAAATTCAGGACAGTTATATTCCAGCAGTATTTCACCCTGTACAGATTGTATTCTTAAATTAATTAAAATACTTTTGAGTATTCAAAAATTATGAAAATTTATAGGGAGGTAGTAAAGTCATGGTAGAACCTACCTACCAAATTTCAGGTCTAATGGACCCCTTTGCACACCGTTGCAAGGCCCGGACTGGCCTACCATGTTGGGACGTCCAGGCCAGTCCGATTTTCTGGACAGCTTGTTTTATTCAAATTAATTAAATTATTTTTAGATGTCCAAAAATTCTGAAATTTTGTGGGGTTGTGTTCGACCTATGGAAGGACAATCCTACAAATTTTTAGGGTCATCAGGCCCCTGGACTGACCGTGGTTTGGCCTGTAAATTGGGTCAATTTTGGGCCAAATACCCAGGCCCAAATGACTAACCACCATGGCATGCCCCTACCTTGGGCTGCTGGGCCTGTATTCTAATAGCATGGCCCACTTGAAGTAAGTATTGTATATCCCCCTTCTTTTCTGGTGAGACTTACTGTGATATGTGTGGGTCACCATGGGTCAGTAACCCATTTAAATTAAATAAATTTCTGGACTCCAGCAGGCCCAGGAAGTGGGTGGGCTGGAATTCCAGCAAGGGGCCCAAATTTGTGCATAGTTGATCTTTTGGAGCCGTGGCGGCCCACCAGATTTAAGGGAGTGTTGCACACACTCTTTGCCCTCTTTCGTTAGACATTTTGGGCTTAATGAGTGCCCTCTTGAGGCCCACCTTTGTGGTGGTTGTGGGTTAGCCTTAACCAGAATTTTTTATAGTTTTATAGGCCCTATGGGCTGGAAACCTATCCCTTGAGCCCAAGATTGTGCAAGGGCTGACCTTATTGATTCATGGGCCCAATGGGTCGTCTACAAGCTGATCATGTGCATTTATTAGCCTTGATGCCCTCATGAAGTGCTTAATTGTGGGCTGACTTGCAAGGCCCACATAAATGTATATTGTGGAGGACTTTGCTAAATCTTTGGGCTGGTGTGGCAAGGCCCACACTGTCAGTATAGGCCTTGCCCATGTGTATTCTTAGGTTTACGGGCTGCCTTCAAGTCCACCATAATGTATGAATTGGATGGCTTTTGTTTGGGCCATTTCTTTTGGGCCCATTATGTGATTTATTATATGCATGTTTGTGTTAGCAAGTAGGCCTTGTGGACTCAGTTCTTTTGGATAGGCCCATTGATCTTGAGCCTATAGTCTCCTATCTATTGTGATGGGCTTAGGGGCAATAATACACAAGAAGTTGGGCCCTTGGCTGCCCACTAAACTGACCTTGTACTTGGGCCAAAAGTGAGGCCCAACTCACTTGTTTTAAATGTGAAACTTGCCCATGTAAATGAACTACTGGGCTATCCATGAAGCCCACCACAACATGTGAAATTATGACCTTTGTGGTTGGGCCCAAACCTTACTTGAGGGCCCACTATATGGCCTATGAGTTGGGCTTGGTGTATGGCCCATTAGGTCATGCATTGCTTGGGCTTTAGACCTTACATTATATGAGTAGTGGCGGGCTACCTCTTGAAAATCAGTTGAGGTTGGATGTCCTCCTGGGTGATCCTAAGGTAGGCCCATAGGTTTCTCTATGGATGGTTAAAGGCCCACCATAGACCCTACGCCATTTGTTTAAGGCTCAATGTGTATGTATGTGGAACCTACCTTAACGCATGATTGGTCCAGGCCGTTCAAGCCTTGGATCACCCGATTATGGAAGCACTCTTTGCCTTGGGTTGCTGCTGGCCTCACAATCCAGTAGCAAGCCCACTTGATCTTTTCATGATATATACACACTCTCCATCTGGTGGGGTCCCCCAGTGAGTATAGTTGGCCTTCATGAGATCATTCCCACTTATTTGACGAATTTCTGAACTTTAGTAGGCCCAGGAAGTTGAGTGGGCTAAACGTTTATCAAGGGGCCTTAAATGTATATTGTTATGGTTGAAACTTTATTGGACATGGGACCCACCATATTGAGAACTTGTGTACGTGTTGCATTCTTGGGTTTTCTTATAATCTTTGGGGTTAGTCAGTGAATTCTTTTGGGTCTGATCACACGAGGACCCCATCTTAGATCAGATTTTTAGGACATCCCTTAGGCCTAGAGTAGGCTAGGACGTCTTAGCTTGGCCCAACCATATATTAAGCCAACTTCCACCATTTTGATGGACTTGTGGACTAAGATAAGGATAGTATTAGGCCATTGGTTGCCCACTTAAATTGCTAGTTATTGGGCTGATGTAGTTGGGCCCATTTCATCATCCAAACTTAAACTTATTTTGGGCCGTATATTGTGTATGCGGGCTGCCCACCAAGTCCAACTTAATGCATGGATTCTATTGCCATTGGGAATTGAGCCTTGGGCCTTAATTTCTCTCTTGGGGCCCATGTTGTTAAAAGTGGTATTGTATCTTTTTATAGCCTATTATGAGGAATGTATGTATGTGGTTACCTGTGTTCTTATCTTGAATGTAGGGCCTTGGGCCTTGTATCCATATAGTTCGTGGTTGAGATGCTTCTTAGGGAATGGTGGTTAAATATCCCCATTATGGACCCTTCTAGGCCCAATTGTATCTAAATGTGATTAGATACTCTTCTTAGACTCTTGTTAGGCTCATTTCCACATTACTTAGACCCGTAACTTGTATACTTAGTTCGTTGGTTACCCCAGGTAAATGGGCCCCCACTAGAAGTTGGATTCCTTAAGGATATTGTCAAGTACCTGGTCTTGGTTCCTTCTTGGATAAGAGGAATGTAATATACATTGTGTATCGCCCTATAGTGTAATTAAATTCATCCTCATGACCATGTGCATCATTGTATGCTTGGTTGACTCTGTGTGTGTGGTCATATTGTGTCATTGGGCATTGCATGATACCTTCCCCGAGGGACGTAGTATCCCCTCTTGAGCACGTTGGATGCTTGAGATTGATGCATGGTTGATTGTGTGATTCATGCATCTGACATTACATAGCATATGAGCATTATCGCCCTTGCTTCATCAGGGTTGTAGCCTCCACAGATACATCGTGGTTGGCCATGTTTGGACACCGAAAATGTTACTTGAGCATACCAGGTGCATAGGATGCCCATGAGTGAAATTCTCAAAACTTCCATGGTACCAGGATCTGCTCCAACGGCGTGACCGGGTGGTATATATGAGCGCATGAGGGCCTTATACCATTAGGCCGCGACTCCCACTATCGTGTAGTCGGTTGGATAGGGGTGTGGCCTTACTCGCCTGACGTAAGGGGGCATTGCTAGGCTGAGTCTGACCAACTCGTGAATGGGTCCACTACCTTCAGGCCTTGCTGGTGATTGGCTGTCCGCAGGCAGGGTAGTGAGGTCTCTTATGCTCGTTTGACTGCAAGTGGGTCGTCAGAGAGCTACAGTCATCCAAAGAGTGTAATAGACCCCGGTGATTTCCTTACGATGGAAATGTATTTGATATGTGGATTGGATATGAGCACTGACATTACTTTGCATTGCATTTGCATCGGCTGTTAAGCCTCATATTGCATTACAGTACTCATTGCATTACAGTACTCCTCGCATTACAGTACTCATTGCATTATAGTACTCATTGCATTATATAGACTTGGTATAGCTTCCTGCATTATTGTACTGCCTTGGTATAGTTTCTTGCATTCATGATAGCCTTGGTAAGGCTAGTGGTATTGGTATTGATCATGACTCCCTTCTGTATTCTCTATCTTCTTCTGAGCACTATTATCACCCACTTTCACCACCCTCTAAGCTTTCTATAAGCTTATGCACGATTGATGCGTGCAGGAGATCCTAGGCAGGCATCGTAGCAGCAGAGCGTGGAGTAGAGTTGAGCTTGAGGACTCCAGTGTTGCTGACTCTCTTCTCTCTTTTCCCATTATCTTATGTATGTCCTTTCAGACCTGATGTAAGCTTGTAAAAGTTCAAATTCTTAGTGAATTTTGTGATATGTATCCTTTATTACTTCCAGATGTACTTGCTGTGATCTTGGGTATGCTCGTATTGGTAATGATTATACTGTTATGAAAATCCTCCTTGTAGGATCCCAGGATCGGAACCTACCTCAAGAGCCGAGAATGGGGTATTACGGAGGCTGTTGCAGTCAGAACCGGCCATCGGGTTCCTTGTGAGTCCGGTTATCGAGTCTGGGGAGTGACAAGACCTCCTTTGGAGCGGCGGGAACAGTCGTTCCAGAAAACATCGCCCCCGCCAAGGTTTAAGGGGCTTTTGAGCTTCTTGTCAAGGCTCAGCCTTCGTGGAGGGGGAAGGTTAAAGTGAGACGAGGGAGCCTGCACTGGACCGTGGAGGAGATCCTCCCCTGGGCAGACCAACATATGGTCGAGGAGGAGTACGTCAGCTTGTTCGACTCTCCAATGGAAACAACTCTTGCACATGTGTTGACGAGCCTTCTTGGAGTAAGTACATCATCTGAAGCTGATTTGATTTCTATTTCTGGCTGCTCATCTTCACCTTTTTTTTTTCTTTTCTCTGTAGTTCACCCCGTACGTATTGAAGGCACTCACCGAGTTTGCTCAGATGCGTGATCGGGCGGAGGAGGCCAAGCAAAAGGCAGCCTAGTTGGAGGCTCGGGCTTTGATTGGTGAAGTCGAGCTAAGAACTGCGAAGACGGCACTTGAAGCGTCTTTCGCTGAGAAGGCCGAGGTAGTTGCACGGCTAGAGGAAGCTAAGGGCTAGCATGATGAGTGTCATGCTTGATTCGTCGAGACTGAGGCTAAGCTGGAGAAGCTGAAGAAGGAGACCAAGGCCGTGATCCCCCTGGCTTGGAAGGAAGTCGTCCAGGAGTTCGAATCGTCTCAGGCATTCCTGTTAGTGCACTTATTTTCACACATGTTTATCAATCATGTGACTAGTTGTGTCAAGTAGTCAGATGATTCCTTTGCAAACGAAGACCGACGACGCAACTGGAGCAAAAGCTCGAGCTATAAAGTCAGATTCCAAAGAGGCTTCTACGATCAGGATCTTGCCTATAGATGACTCAAACCTAAATAGGAAAACCCACTTAAGTCATCCATTCAAAGCTCATACTTTTTATCCTTTTAGTCTTGGCCTTAGGAAGTTCCAAGTAGTTGAATGATTTAACAGGCAATGAGTTTAAACAGAAAAATCTATCCACATTCGATAGGAGAAAGTACCATCGAATGGCACCTTCGGTAGCACCGAAGATATCTTTGGTATTATCGAAGGTGCCCAAAATAGTCCAGCAGCTTTTCAAAGAATATTTGGTACCATCGACTGTTAATTTGGTACCACTTACTCCTACCTATGAACAAATTTTGGTACTACCGAAAGTAATAAAAATCATCCAACAAATTTAGGATCTAATTCGGTACCACCGAACTATAATTTGGTACTATTGACTATGTTTCGATACTACCGAAAGTTTAGTTGGTAGCACCGATAACTAGCTATTATAGATCCGTTTGGCCTTTTTCTCTAGAATTATAGGACCCAAAACTTTGTAAAAAGTGTGGATTTAGGCATTTCAGAGTCCTTAGGTTGTCCCAAGCTCAAATGACTCATCTTAGACTCTATCCACATGAGATTCATGTTCTATTCATTGTCATTCATCACTCATGAGCATTCAAAACTCTTATTTATGAAGAACATGATCTCAAGCTTTCATTAGAGTATTGAGACCAAACCTATAGGTATATCCTTAGTCTCAACCATACTCTAGTGCATCTATCAGTTGAATCTCTTAGGAAATCCATTCATAACCTACAGTAGAGATTCAAACAATTCTCATTACCTTGGTTACCTTTATAGGAACATCACATACAAGGTTCTTGATCGTGAAGCTGAAACAATAAGTAAATACAACATAGTAATCGAGGGAGCATCGGGGAGTTGATTCAAGCACGGAAGAGTGAGGATCAAGCAACATAAGACAAGCTACAAGAGAGGACTCATTCCGACAAGTAAGTGTCATTTTTAAGAGTCCAAAGTTTAGTCTTTATCCTCATGTAGGATTGAGGCTAAGAGTTTACTATCAACAAATTCATGTAGGTGCCTTGCGTGGGACCTTGGCCGGTGGGCTTAAACATAGGTTCTTAGTGTACCACCTTTGCTCATGTGAAGAGCATAAATTGTCGAGTCCTTTATGTAGGGCTGTAAAGGTTAATGGTGAACCTGATTTAAAATCATTCATAGTGAAATTCGACACACTCTAGGAGAGAGTACGATTGACAGGAGTGGAGTAGGCAAGTAGCCGAACCATTATACATGGCTGTGTTTGGAATTGATATTTGTGCATCATTTTATTATGCTTATGTGTTTGAATGCTTAAGTATATATGCATGATTAGATGAATGCCAAAGATTGATAAGTACAATATTTCATACAAACATGTTCACTATGCTATATGCTAGTTACTTAATTTGCTTATCTTGAATAGCCTATGTGATTGGATCCTTTATTGGCTTGGAAGCCTTTAGAGTTAAGTTGCCTTGCTTAGTTTAAAGTACTAAGAAGTTTGTATTAGGCAATTAGGATTTTTTAAATAGGCAAAATATTTGAAAAGTCCTATTCACCCCCTCTAGGACTCTTGGAGTATTCATACTTCTACTATAGCAGTCTAAACCGCAATTTTAATTTGGTATCAGAGCAAGGTTCCTCTTGAAGGGTCTAACAACCTAGAGGGAGATCTTGACAACAGTAGTAGTTATGGATACTGAAGAGATAATTGAACATCAAATCAATGAGGAAAAAGAAGAAAAAGAAAAAGAGAGTATATATGATGCCTATGATCAACTCTACATACATAGCGTTAATATTCTTAGAAAACTTGGCATTTTAGAAAATAAAAATAAACAATTGCAAAAAGATCTAGATGAAACATCAGAAATAAATACACAAATGATAAATGATCTTCAACAATATCATATTGAAAATGACAAGCTTGAAAGAACCTCAATATACCTTGATTCGGAAAATCAAAAACTAAATAAATAGATCGAACTCCTAGAATCAGAGAATGAAGGACACAAAAATGAAAACCACAAACTAAGATTCAATTTAGAGAAGTCAAAACGGTCTGTTGAAATTAGTTACAAATTTTCACAGAGTAGTAAAAAATTGGATAAAGTATTTGGGATGTGAAGAAGCCATAAAGACAAAAGAGCGTTAGGCTATGAATCTAGAAAATCAAGCGCCATTTCTGCACCACCTATAATTATGAAGATGGTTACATCTAGAAGCAACACAAAAACTACTCCAATCTATCACTCCCGTGGAGATTTGGGACACTACAAATTTGAATGTCTTGCATCTAGTAGGTCTCACTCCATTTCCAGGTTGAACCATACAGGAAAATTCAAATCAACCGGAAACATCATGAAAACAAAGAATTCTCTAAAGCATATACCATATGAAGGAAGAAAATATCCTACACCACCTAAAATGACTGATAGGATGGTGGAATTGATAAATCAAGTTGCTCAATTAAATATAACAAAAAAAAAAACCCAAGACTTGAGGAATCAAGGGAATCTGGTTCAGACAGCTGAGAAATACAAGAAACCCTAAGGTGAAACCACATTTCCTAAGAAGACTGTCACCAAATGGGTTGTAAAGAACAAGAACAACTACCTTGTGATCCACACTGCACTTAAGGAGGCAACAGTTCTAAGTGGCATCTTGATAGCAGGTGTTCCACACATATGACAGGTGATTAGACCCAATTTTGTGATTATTCAGAATTTGATGGTGTAACAGTCACATTTGGTGATGGGAGCTCCGCTAAGATTGTTGGAAGAGGGACAATAGTTGGGCCCGGCCTGCCCAGAATTGAGGATGTTCTTTGCGTGGAAGGGTTAAAACATAACCTCCTATGCATTTCTCAAATCTTTGACAAAGAACACTCAGTCACATTCTCCCAAAATTTGTGCAAGATCTCAAACCTTATAGGCAAACTTATCATGAAAGGTCTTTACACAAGTGACAACTGCTATATAATTGAAATCAATAAAGAGAGTGTCCCATCCACAACATGTCACATGGCCTTAAACAATGAATCCAAGCTGTGGCACCAAAGACTTGGACATGTTCACTATCGGAATTTGGCCAAACTAAATTCAAAAAATTTGGTAAGAGGTCTTCCTAAAATCAGAAAGAAAGAGAAGATTGTGTGCGGTGATTGTCTTAAAAGCAAACTGATTAAGGTTGGACATAAAAAGACAACCACCGTAGCAACTTCCAAACCACTTGACCTATTGCACATGGATTTAGTGGGACCTACCAAAGTTGAGAGCCATGGAAAAAAGAGATATTTGTTGGTAGTAGTGGATGATTATACCAGATTTACTTGGATAGCTTTTCTTCGAGAAAAATCCGATGCTTTTGATGAATTCTAGAAGATGGCAAAATGACTTCAAAATGAAAAAAAGATATTGTATAAGTCGTATTAGGAGTGATCATGGTGGGGAGTTTGAGAATGATCGATTCGAAATATATTATGACAAATATGGAATCAGACATGAATTCTCAGCTCCAAAAACACCTCAACCGAATAGAGTGGTGGAAAGAAAAAATAGGGTATTCTAGGAAATGGGCTTAGTTATGCTCAATAGTAAAAACATGGCTACAAGTTTCTGGGCCGAAGCTGTCAATACTGCCTGCTATATAATTAATAGGGTATATCTTAGAGCAGGATTGAATAAGACTCTGTATCAATTATAGAGTGGAAAATAGCCTAGTGTAAAATATTTTCGTGTCTTTGGTAGTAAATGTTATATTCTTAATAACAAAGAACATCTAGGCAAGTATGACTTTAAAAGTGACGAAGGTGTTTTTTTGGGATATTCTACTAACAGTTGTGCTTATAGAGTATACAATTTAAGGACACTAACTATTCAAGAATCAGTCAATATGGTTGTTGATGACCAACTACATGATGAAAATAGTCCTGAAATTGATATAGAGGATGAAGTAGACACGTTCACAATAGGCAATTCAGATAACAAAGTCACTTCACCTCATGAACCTCAACCGTTGAATAACTTGCCATTCATTAAGGATTATCCTATCAATCAAATCATTGGAGATCCTATTGATGGTGTGCAAACTCGACGCCAGCTTGAAGGTATTTTTAGTCATCTGTGCTTCACTTATAAAATTGAGCCAAAAAATGTTATAGAAGCTCTCCAAGATGAGTTTTGGATTGCAGCTATGCAAGATGAGTTCCAATAATTTGAAAGGAATGAAGTGTGGCAACTAGTTTCCAGGCCACTTGATACTAACATCATTGGAAAAAAGTGGATATTTAAAAACAAGTCTGATGAATTTGGGAATGTAGTAAGAAATAAAGCAAGACTCGTAGCACAAGGCTACTCTCAAATTGAGGGCATTGATTTTAATGAGACATTTGCCCCTGTAGCTCGCGTTGAGTCTATAAGAATTCTCATGTCTATTGCATGTGCGCTAAAATTTAAATTATTCTAAATGGATGTCAAAAGCGCCTTCCTCAATGGTGTACTTGAGGAAGAAGTATACGTTGAACAACCAAAAGGATTCCTGGATCCTAAGTGTCCTCAACACATATACAAATTGAGCAAAGCGCTTTACGGACTAAAACAAGCACTTCGAGCTTGGTATGAGTGTTTGATGCAATTTTTGATAGATCACCATTTTTGTAGGGGGAGTATTGATAAAACATTATTCACTCAAAAGACTGAAAACATCTTGTTCATTGCCCAAATTTATGTGGATGACATAGTCTTTGGATCCAATTATGAAGTTGCTACTCATGAATTCGCCGAATTGATGAAATTTGAATTTGAAATGAGTATGGTTGGTGAGCTGAATTTCTTTCTAGGATTACAAGGGAAACAATTGGCAAATGGTATATTTGTATGTCAGTCCATATATGCAAAAGATTTGGACTTGAATCTAGCCATATTCAGAACACTCCCATGAGCACCACTCTCAAACTTTCTAAAGATGTCAATGGGAAGAGTGTGGATCAGCACTTGTATCGTAGTATGATAGACAGCTAACTCTACCTAACCGCGAGTTGGCCTAACATTGCTTTTAGTGTTGGTGCATGGGCTAGATTTCAGGCCAATCCTAAAGAATCACACATATCCATGGTAAAAAGAATTATACGATTTGTGGCTGGGACTACTGATTTTGGCTTATGGTACCCATTTGAAACATCTACCATCATTGTTGGGTACTCAGATGCCGATTGGGCTAAGAACATTGATGATCGCAAGTCCACCAGTGGCAGTTGTTTCTATATCAAAAATTGTCTTGTATCATGGCATAGAAAAAAGCAAAATTCAATCTCATTGTCTACTGCTGAAGTTGAATACATTGCATCCGGTAGTTGTTGTGCACAACTTCTTTGAATGAAGCAAATGTTGATGGATTATGTCATTATACAATCTACAATGACACTATTTTGTGACAATACAGGTGCCATCAATATCTCTAAAAAACTAGTTCAACATTATATTCAACATCACTTTATACGTGAACTTACAGAAGAAAATATTATCACATTAGAACATGTGCCTACCGAACAACAATTTGTCGATATTTTGACAAAACCATTGGATGCCAACAGATTTAGGGATCTCTAAAATTCTGTTGAAGTCTGTGCTATTTAACATTACTTAAAGGGCCACTGTGTTTAACTGCAATATTTAAGGAATCTTAGTTTCAGTCTTTTTTTTTTTTCTTTTTGAACATATATGTAAATTCAATTTTAATCCATGAGCTTTACTCGTCTTTTGGACATATGTTATTCATTTTTGGATGTACAAAATACATATGAAAGAGATTTTCTGATACATTGTAAGTGCTATGTTATATATCAAGCACCCTGTATTGTCAAATTTTATAGTGACAAACCATTTTGGAATGATGGACTTGTTCATGATGGAAAGTTCACCTTCATACGAAGATGTGTTACAAGCCATGAAGACTGTTCTATCTACATCAACTTCATGTCCAACATCAACTTCAAGTTCAAGACCAAGTTCAATTACATGTTCAAGTTCTAGACCAAGTTCAAGTGCTACTTCAAATGCAAGATCAAGTTCAAGTACACTTCATAGTCAAGAAAAAGATCAAGTTTCATGTATACAAGTTCAAGCTTCAAATACTTCAAGAAGAAGATCTATCGGATATACCAAAGCTACAAGTTCAATGTTCAACATTTCAGGTATAAATGACCCTAGAGAGACCTTAGGTTTAGGTAATTCATATTGCACATTTAATTTGGGTCATTGTGCTTATTATAGGCTTTACTTCGACTAGTCCTAGTCAATGTTTGAGTAGTCCAAGCTCTGGCTCAACCAGTCCAGGGTTTTTCTTGAGCAGTTCAGGATTTATTTCAAAATTTCAGATTTTTTTGCTAAGGTCATCGACCAATCGAGCATCTTGCTCCACCGGTCATGGAGACTGGCTTGACCAGTCAAGCAGGGCTAAACTCGAACTCCAGCAACCATTTTGAGCCCCATTTGACCAGCCGAGCAGGCCACTCGACCAGTCATGGGTCAGTTTTATCCGATTGCTCCAGAATTTTTTGAAATTTAGTTGCACCCAGGGCCAGTCGAGGCTAACCTTGGACCAGTCGAGGGAATCGTTTTTTAACATATAAATAGAGGACTTTTCTCAGCTTTTTTCATTCATTCCAAGCCAATTCAAGTCACCACTTTGAGAGATAAGTCCCCGTGATTATTAAGCTATTATACAGTAATTTAAGATTCTTTTTATAACTTTTTGATTTCTAATTTCTTGATCTCTTGCTACATCAATCTGATTTCATAAAAGGGAATTCTGATCTACCCCTTTTGAGATCCAAGAAATTGAATCAAAGTAGCCCAAGGTTAGATTAATTTAAAATTCATTTAGACCTAGAACCCTTCCATTTGTGTGATTGAACATTGGACATCTTCATCTTCAAAGAAGCAGTTCTACCGGGCTACATTGAAGAAGAATCTTCAGATAAGTATTTTCATTTATAGCTTTTGGTTTTTGAGATTGTCAGAAAATCTCTATTGTGGTTTTGACTGAGATAGCTAGAAAATCTCAGCGTGGGATTTTTTATTGTGGTAGCTCATTGAAAATACAGTTGTAAAGGTTTTAAGGTGAACCTTGGAAAACCTTCTTTCATAGTGAAAGCCAATATCATGTGGGTTGTGATTATTGGGAGTGGAGTAGGTGTGTCTATTTTAGAATAGTTGGTGTACACACCGAACCACTATAATTCTTAAAGTTTGGTAGATGATGATGTATGTGATTTATATGTTGTGAATACTTGTATTTATTTCATGTACTTGTGGTGAATGTTGTAATAGCTAGATTTGTTTCAATTGCTTCTTGTTTTAGTTTGAGTTTTTTATCCTTATTGAGTTCAAGAAATCAGGTTGTCCTTTGAACAACTTTTATATCAACCTCTCAATACTATTGCAATTAAGGTTGTTATGTATTTCAGCTATCTGTGTTTATATTTTGCATTTATTTTTATTTGACATTGTCCTATTCACCCCCCCCCCCCCTTTAGGATTGAGAGCTCACCCTTTTTAAGTGGTATCAGAGCTAAGTAGCTCATTCTATTGGATTTATTTCCTGAGCTTATCCATCTAGAGCTTTCAGTATGTCAAATTTTGATAGCCTATCTATTACTAGGCCCCCACCCGTTTGATGGCTCTAACTATGCTTATTGAAAAGCCAGGATGAGGATATTTCTAAAATCCATTGATGAAAGTGTGTGGCAAGCCACAATGACTAGATGAAAACCACCAATGTCTGAGCTTCTAGGCAGTGATGGAACCAAGTCCCTAAAGGAAATATCGTTTCATATGTGGACTACTCTTCAGAAAAATGAGAGCAGTGCGAATGCTAAGGCTTTAAATGCAATCACTTGTGCACTATCACCTGATGAATTCAAAAGAATCATTTCTTGTGATACTGCTAAACAAACCTGGGACATTCTTGAAATGACACATGAGGGTACATTTATTGTAAAAAAGTTTAAAGTTCAGATCCTCACCACTAAGTTTGAGGAAATTCTTATGGAAGAAAATGAATCTTTTATGAACTTCCATACGAAACTAAATGACATAGTTAACTCTATGTGGGGTCTTGGAGATGGTATCCCAGAAAGAAAAGTCTGTGCAAAAATACTGTGATCACTTCCTGTGAGATTTAATTCCAAGGTAACTGTCATTCAGGAACTTAGAGACATAGATCACATGAAGGTTGAGGAACTTGTTGGTTCACTTCAAATATACGAGTTAAATTTCAAAGCTCCAAAAGGTAAGTCTACAGCTCTTAAATCATCCAAATATATTTCTCATTATAGTAATGTTAATTCTGATTGTGAAAACTCGGAGGATGATATGGCTTTACTTGCGAAAAAGTTTTACAAGATTTTTAAAAGTAAGAAAAGAGTTGATTTTTAAAAACCCTCTGAGAAGAAAAAGGGTAAATCTGGAAGATGAAAATCTCTAAAAGATAGCCAGTGTTTCAACTCCCATGAATATAGGCATTTGGCAAATAAGTGTTTAAAGAGGAATAAGCCAAAGCAAAAAGGCATGTTAGCCACATGGGATGAATCATCCAGCTCTGAAGCTTCTTCTGAGTCGGATGAATTTGAACCCGAAACTTCAAATGAAGTCAAGGCTTTAATGACTCTTGCCAGAGTCACCTCCTTTGATAGTTGCGAAACAACTGAATCTCTAAGGAGTGACCATGAAAATGATAATGAAGATGATCTTCAGGATGCCTATAATGCCCTATACATGGAAAGTTGTAAGATTACAGTCAAGCTAAAACTTCAAAAAGAGAAATTTCTAAAATTGAAAGAGGAATTTGAAAATTCTATTTTAGAAAAATCTCATATTTCTGATTGTTTTGAAAAACCGATTTAAATTTCAAAACATCTAAACTTGAAAAATTAAGAACAGAAAATGAGAAACTAAAATGCGAAGTGTCTTCCCTATTAAGTTCAAAGGATACATAGAGGTATGCCCATGAAGACCCTAAACTTGAAAAGTTACTAACCGCATCTAGAACATGTGGAGATAGACCAGGTCTGGGCTATGACAAATACATGCCTCTGAAAAATAGGAGTGTATCTCCTACATTTGTCAAATGAGAATCCTCTAACTCAAAAAGAAAGGGCTTGAAATATAATAATCAAAACAACTCTAAAAATGTAAAAACTTTTCACACTTCTAAAGTCAATACTAATAATATCAGTTTTAGAAAACAATGTTATAATCCTTTAGCTTAAAAAATTGTGGACTTACTTAGGGAGCTTCTCAAATCTAACTCTATTATGAGAATTAATAATAATTTCAAGCGAAGGAAAACCAACAGTGTTCCAAAACCCAAATCTACAATGAAATGGGTTCCTAAGGTTACTTATTTGATTGCCCACACCACCATGAAGGCTTTGAGTCAATAAAAGTGGTACCTAGACAGTGGTTGCTCAAGACACATTATAGGTGACAGAGATTTGTACACCAGCTACAAAGAAATGACTGATGGCTCAGTCACTTTTGGTGATGGAAGCAACTGCAAGATAATTGGCTGAGGTACGGTTCATATTTCTAACCTTCCTCCTTTTGAAAATGTTTTAGTTTTAGAAGGACATAAGCATAATCTTTTGAGCATATCTCAAATCTACGATAACAAGCATAGTATTAAATTTACAAATTAAGGATGCAAGATCTCAAATGAGAAAGGTTGTGTGATATTAAATGGCCGTAGAACATCTGAGAATTGTTATATTGTGAATGAATCTTGCTCATCTAAATTATCTTATTACATGTCCAAACCAATGATAATGAATTATGGCACAAACACCTTGGACATGTGAATTACCAAAATTTGTATAGATTGAGCAAAGCCAATCTTGTTAGAGGTCTACCCAAATTGAAGAAAATGGATAAAATATGTGGCGCATGTCAAATTGGAAAATAAATAAGAAGTAGTCACAAGAAATTGTACTCCTCTGCCACATCCAAACCTCTTAAACTTCTCCACATGGATCTTGTTGGACTAACCAGAATGCAGAGTAGAGGTGGTAAGAAGTATTTCTTGGTAATTGTGGATGACTTTACCAGGTTTACTTGGGTTGCATTCATGAGAGAAAAATCTGGAACTCTCGATGAAGTTAAAAGAATACTCAAGCATATTCAGATTGAAAAAGAAATAAATGTTGTTAAGATCGGAAGCGATCATGGATTGGAATTCGAAAATAACAATTTTAAGAAGTTCTGTAGCGATCATGGTATATCGCATGAGTTTTCTCTTCCTAAGATGCCTCAACAAAATAGGGTTGTTGAAAGGAAAAACAGAGTGCTACAAGAGATGGCCAATGTAATGTTAAATAGCATGAAGTTACCTAAAAATTTATGGGCCGAAGCTGTTAATACCACATGCTATATTATAAACCGTGTTTATATTAGAAAATCTAAAGATAAAATGGCTTATGAATTGTGGTTTAATAAGAAACATACAGTTAAATACTTTTGAATTTTTGGAAGTAAGTGCTACATTTTACAAGATTGAAAAAATTTAGGGAAGTTCGATACTAAGAATGATGAAGGGATATTCCTAGGTTATGCTTTGAATAGTCGAGCATACCATGTTCTTATCAAGAGAATTGGTGTTATTCAGGAGTCTATAAATGTTGTTATTGATGATCACCTGAACACACCAACATTTAGTTCAGAAGATGATGAAGTCACTGCAATTGATAAACCTGACTCCTCATCTTGTCAAATCAATACTAAACTACGATCAGTTAAAGACCATCCTACTAACTAAATACTAGGTAACCCTCTCACTAGTGTGTGTACTCAAAAACAACTGGAAAACATTTATAAGTATGTGTGTTTTACTTCCCAAATCAAACCAGCCAACATAAAAAGGCACTCATTGATAAAAATTGGATAGTTGCCATGCAAGATGAACTAAACCAATTTGTTAGGAATGATGTATGGTATTTAGTTCCAAGACCAAGTGGATTTTCAAAACTAAATCTGATGAGTTAGGGAATATAATAAGAAACAAGGCAAGATTGGTTGTACAAGCGTACACTCAGATAGAATGAGTTGGTTATCATGAAACCTTTACCCCAATAGCTCATCTTGAATCCATCAGATTATTCATATCCATTGTATGTTTTAAAAAGTTTAAGATATATTAAATAGATGTTAAAAGTGCATTTCTAAATGGTGATCTACATGAAGAGATTTATGTTGAACAACCTAAGAGTTTTGAGGACCCTAAACACTCTAATCATGTGTATTACCTTAAAAAGATACTTTATGGTTTGAAACAAGCTCCCAGGGCATGGTATGAGAAATTGATTAAGTTCTTACTAAATCATAATTTTGTTATGGGGAGTGTTGATAAAACTCTTGTTATTAAAAAATTCAATGAACACATACTAATAGTACAGATCTACGTTGATGATATTATCTATGGTTCTACCTGCTCTATCCTGTCCATTGAGTTTACAGAGTTGATGAAATCCAAGTTCGAAATGAGTATGGTGGGAGAATTGAACTACTTTCTAGGTTTACAAGTTAAACAATTAGAAGATGGTATTTTCATTTCTCAAACCAAGTATGCTTTAAACCTGGTTAAGAAATTTGGATTTGAGAATGACAAAAAATTTGATACACCTATGAGTACAACTCTTAAGCTTTCAAAGGTTGCAACAGGTAAAAGTGTAAATCCTCGGTTATATCGTAGTATGATTGGTAGTTTGTTATATTTAACTGCAAGCCAACCTGATATAGCATTCAATGTAGGTATTTGTGCTAGATATCAATCAGATCCTAAGGAATCTCACCTTATTTTTGTCAAGTGAATTATTAGATATGTCGCAAGTACGACTAATCTAGGCCTCTTGTATTCGCATGATACAAATGTTCAATTAGCTAGTTATACGAATGTTGACTAGGCTGGGAACATAGATGTAACACCCCGTACTTTCCAGTACTCGACTGTTACCATGTAATTTAATTTAATATAAATATAAAATAATAATAATAATAATAATACAGCCTAAATATATATACATTATGAAATGTATATATTTTGTAAAGATTTAGAATCTCATGCTAAAATGATACGTGTGTACTTAAGACATTATGAAAATAATATTATATTAAATAAACATAACGAATAATGAATTCACAACATAAAGTCAAATTTCAAATGTAGCATTGAATATTTTTTTTATGGAATTGTATATTATTTAACAATATCATCAAATATAAATATAATTTTAATTAAATATAATATTGTACAATCTTCAATTCATTTATACGTATAATATGAAATTGTATATTATAAATTATGTATATTGATGAATGTGGGAATAGCATTATGTAATTAGTAATATGCTAATGTTAAAATTATATTTATATATATATGAATGAGATTTTAAATATTGTAATTATAAGTAATAAGTAAAAATAATAAAAATTATATTAATATTAGTCTCTGGTTAGTCACTCATTGCAAAAGACATACAAACAGCCAATAGGACCCGGTTCAACCATTGACATTCAATCTTGGGATGATCCGATCACTAGATCAATGGAAAGCCACCACTAGAGCTAGGAATTAGTTTGTGTGACCCACCTTGACCTTGGATCTGGCCCACCTTTGGTCTAGGGTCCTAATTGGACCAGTGAAAGCAAACGAGCGGTGTGGATTTCATCAAATCCACTAGTAGACCCCACATTTCCTTGCACGTGTACACAGTGCAGGAGCACCAGCCTTGCACTGAGCCATGGGGATCGGTCAAAAGTGGTCTGACCCGCGGTTTCTCCAAATAGAGAGAAACTCTCTCTCATTTTCTGTTTTCGCCAGGAAATGGATTGACGTCCATCTCAGCGGTCAGTGGCCCACCTACGTTGTCCATCTAGACAATCCAAACCATTCATCATGTGCAGAGCTTAGGCTCGACCAAGACCAAGGAAGTTTCTCACTGATCCACGCGCGTGCGTGGACACGATTTTCGTTGCAAGCGGGTCCTTCAAGCACCCTGTTTCCAAAAATAGAAATCGCCAGCTAGGCGATCCGCGTGAGGTGGGATTCCTCCAATCCCAGCCATCCATAAGATGTTATCTCGGTCATCCAATCCCTTAGGGTTTTCCAAAACAGAAACTAGCTTCCGGTTTTGGTTTCTACCCACAGTTTGGGGAAGCCGTTTCTACCAGATCGAATCTGGTTCGTCTATTCCTTATCCAACGATTCTAAAGGAGTTTAGGGCATGATAAAAGGCATCAAGATCTAATAGCAACGGGCTTTCCTTTGGTTATTGCAGCCGCATGAGAGAAAAACCCATTGTTTCATACCAAACTCAACCCACCCCTCTAACCTTCCTTGAGCTTCGAAAAATCCTATCTAGAAGCTTTCGGAGACCCATAGGAATCATCTGAATGGAGTAGATTGAAGGGAGGAGTGGTATTTCCAAATCTGCCATTAACAGCGGTCATCTTCCCAATCGCTCAAAGCTGCGTCAGACGCAGTCAGGATAAGGTTTGGTCCTGTGGGAACTGCTCTTGGTGTCGTAGATGATAGGAGAAATGGATGAGAGAAGAGGGAAGAAAGGAAGAAAGAAAAAGAATGGAGAAGGAGCCGACATTTACATTGCGTCTTTGCACCACACCGGTTGACCCGACCCGAAGCCCGGCCTCGCTCGGACTCGGTCGGGATGAGTCTGAGTGAGTTCTTCTTGACAAAGAAAGAAAAGAGAAAAGAATGAGGAAGAGAGAGAGAGAGAGAGAGAGAGAGAGAGAGAGAGAGAGTATGTTCGTGTGCGTGTTGCACTAAGCTCAGCCCAACCGAGTCACTGGTGCAACCGCCTGAGTTGTTGGACTGAGCTAGCCTCACTGTCTAGTCAAATCCAGACACTCTCTGGTCGTGAGAAGGAGAGAAGAAAAGAAGAAGAAAGAAACAAGAAGAGAGAGGAGAGAAAACGAAGGAGAAGAAGATGGGCTGCCCTGCCCAAACTGAGTCAACTCATCGAGTCTGAGCGAGTCGAGCTGGATTGGTTTGTCCAGACCCGTTGCTGGACGTCCTAGCAGGGAAGAAGGAAGAAAAGAGAAAATAAGGGAGAAGGGAAAGAGAGAGAAGGAAGATGAGAGGGAGAGAACCGGGTCAACCCGATTTCAAATCGAGTCGACTCATCGAGTTGACGAGGGTGAGTCTATATTTCTCTCCAGATTTAGATTACCTTAATCATACTTGTTAACATCATTTAAAGTTTTTTTTAGTTAGATATGGTTAACTATTAGTAATTGTCCATACGTATATTAATTAATATACGCACATATATATATACATATAAATTGTTATTATCATTAAAATATTAGTATTTTATTCGTCATTCTTAAGACATTATTATTGATGTTAAAGCATACTATTTCTATTTGCTATAATCCTAACCGTTAGTAGGTTGTCCATGCTAATAGTTGTTAATACAAATAAAGATCACAATTACTAAATACTAGTACTTTATTTTTCAATCTTACGTACAATCATTGACAATAGATCATACTACTTACTACATCGCGAAGATTATTAAAGTCGCATAGTTACTCTTAATCACATCATTAAGGATAATGGTGATGTTGTAATTATACTTCTATTAACATTAAAATCTTAGAATCTAAGCATTTAAACTAAACTTAGGACGAAAACCCTAATTCTACATTAAAACCTTAAGATAGATAACTCAAACCCTAGGTCGTGATCTTAAACCTAGGTAGTGCGTAGAACTTGGACCTAATTGTACAAGTTCATGATTTATGGTAGGGTACAATTCTAAGGGCGTAAGAACTTAGTGACACTAGAAGGCGAGTCAAAGTATGAGGTGATGATTCTTCCTCTTGAGCTTTCCATCTTCTCATTAGCTTAAGTTATAGTTTTTATTTAAATTCATAAATGATATCTCCCTTTCTAATCACATGTGTTAGCTGGTGGAAATTGAATTGTTATATTACATGCTTTACGATTATCTTGTATAATTATTCATGCTTGTTGATTTTCTTTTGTGGATTGCTTATGGAACTTAAACTGGTACATCAGTGAGAAATTCCAATATATGAATGTACACCCATACCTGGGATATAACTTGTCTAGTTGTGATCGTAATGTACCTTCGACTTGGTGGTTAGTCTAAATGGATCATTGACATGGGCCTACCATCTAGGGTTGTTTTGACCAATGGTTTTTTAAGGATGGTCTTTATCATATGGTTTTGATATCGACCCTATCTGGCATATATTGATACTCACCCTACGTGGTTTTATTTTGACATTTTCCCTATATGGGTTTGACGTTTTATATTGTGCAACCATACGATGGTAAGCCCATATATTGTAATATGATTGGCTACTAGTCGACGGGATACCATTAAACATCCTAAGGTGGTAGTCTCATGGGTCGGGGATGGTGGTTATGGGACACTATGCCCGAGCTGTCGACCTACGCTGGGCTCTAACCTCCCTGTAGTGACCTTTGAGCTTATTAAACCTGCTGATTGTAAATGGACTAATAATGGGCTGGCAAATCATGCATACATGACATATTTCGATGGCTTGGATCACTTTGCCCTACGATTACGCTACGTGTTGCGCTTATGACCAGTCATTCGATTGTGATAATGACTCAGATTATCATGCCCTGCGATTACGCTACGTGTTGCGCTGATGACCAGTCTTATCTATGGGTGACGCCTATCCGGATATTTTACCCTGGGCACACCATCGTACGACATTGCCCGTCCGGATGTTTTACCCGGGACTGATTGCATTCATGCATCCATGCATATAATAAGACTGCATTTACTCTATTTTAGTTGTCTGGATGTTTTATAATATTTCTTACTTAATGTGGCAATGTGTAATCTTGAGGGGATTTCACACTGAGTTGGCCACTCATCCATCAAATATACAACCGTACAGGTAGTACAAGTGGCTTTAGTGATATGTATGTTCATATTTGATGAGGAGCAGGGTACGATCACCAGGGAGGCATGACTGTATTTGTCTGGAGGAGCTGCGTGATCTTGCGTCTTATATTTATATGCTTTCTGTTATTCTTCATGTATTAAATTCTTGTAAATCTTGTACTTGTTAAATTCAGAGACATTAGTTTTTATAAGTCATTATGGGCAGCTTCTTGTATATTTGAATGATAATGAAATTTTTCTTTATGTCAATTTGTCCACACTATGCTTATTTGTTTACTCTGATAAAAGAAAAAAATATATATTATCTGACCATCCTTTAAGGTTAACACTCGGGTTTTTGGGACACGAGTCATATACTCGGGTCCTGAAAAGTCGAGGTGTTATAATAGATGATAGAAAATCTACCAGTGGTACGTGTTTTATGTTGGGAATTGTTTAGTTTCCTGGCACAGCAAGAAACAAAGTTCCGTATCATTATCCATAGTTGAGGCTAAATATATTGTAACCGAAAATGCTTATACCCAACTTGTGTGGATTAAAAGAATGCTCAATGATTATGGTATTGCGTAAGATACAATGATATTGTATTGCGATAATTCTAGCGCAATTAATATTTCTAAAAATCTCATCCATCATTACCATACTAAACATATTGACATTCGGTATCATTATATTCGAGAATTAGTATAAGATAAAATCATTTCATTAGAATACGTTAAAACGGAAAATCAGCTTACGGACATATTTACCAAACCACTTGATAGGAATAGGTTTTCTAAGTTGAAAATGGATATTAGTATGTTTAATTCTAACTGAGTTTATCATGTTTGCATGTTTTATTTTTTATATATTTTTATGCAAATAAAATTGAATAAAATTTTGAATTTTTAGAGGTTGCACAACCAGTCGAGTTGCGCGGTTTGGACCCCTTTATGTGCGAGAAAATCACTTTTTCACCCATTTTCTCATCTCCCTCACTTGCCCCCTCTCCGACCCATCGAATCCATCTTCGATTAATGCTTGGTAAGTGCTCCATTTTTTTTATTTCATTTCATATTTGGATTTTTTGGATCATATATTGCTAGATTCTTGGGTTGATTTGAGCTTTTCTAGTGGTTTCTGAGGATTTATAGTTAAAAATTTGTTGGGTTTGAAATCTTTATTTCCTTTGTTGCATTTCTTTGTTTTTTTCAATGGAAGGAAGACCTAAGAAGAAAGCTACTGGAACTTCCTCATCTCGATCCACTCCAATTAGGGTGCGAACCCTTCGTCCTCCCGAAGAGGATCCCGAGTATGTCCGGGATCTTCGTCATCGCGAGATTATTGTTGAGCGATCGGTCAATTCAAATCACCTTGCTTAATTTCAGATTCTTTCCCTCCTTACGCTATAGGTTGGGACAACATCTTGAATTGTGGCGGACCGGCATACCACTCCATTGCGCAAAGGATGTTCGCTTGCATTAGCGATGTATCTCTTAATGAATTCACCTTCACAATTGTCTTTAGAGAAAGATCATTTAAAGTTGATCGTTACTTAATTTCGGGCTTACTTGATGTTAATGTAAATGATGATGGTATTCCAATACCGACCTTAGCCAAGAGATTGACTGAGTCGAAAAAGCGTACACTAACCCGCAAATTATGTAACATGAACTCGGAATGGAGTGCGGGAAATGCGCTCCGGGCCAAACAAATGTTGCCCAAATACTGCATTTTGCATCGCATTTTTATTTCAAATGTCTATCCCCGATCTAGCAACAAAGCTGAATTAACATCATTTATGGTTTGTATTATTCAATCTATTGTGTGGGGTATTCCTATTTATTTTTCTTCTTTGATTTGTTACATTATTATTCGATTTCGTCTTCACTTGGGCCACAGCTATATCCTATTTGCTTACTTGATGACCACCCTAGCTTTGCATTGTAATGTGGTCATGCCGACTAGTGAGGCTCCTATTTTGCTTCTTCCGTTCAATAATTCAAATATAAACAAGATGAACTTGAAGCTCAATCCTAGTCAAAGGGATGAGGAAGCAGAGGAAGTTGAAGAAGAAGATGCACTACCAACCGACACCATGATAGAAGATATATTTAATGAGTTAGAATCAGATGATTTTGAGGCTGATCTTGATTATCAACCACCTGAGTATGATGAGCGCCTTCTCACTTTAGAGGAGAATGTGGATACATTGAAAATATCCCAGGATAGTCAAATGAAATATATGCGTTAGTATTTTTGACACGAAACTAAGAGACTGCATCAGATTGATCCATCCATTCCACCTTCTCCTTTATCTAGATTGGACTAGTTTTTCTTGATATTTTGGGCATGTATTAATGTTAAACTTTAACTTTCACTTCTTTTTGGACTTATTATATATAACTTGCTGATGTTGATACTCTGCTTAATTATCCTCTTAACTTTAACTCTTTTTCTACTACTCTAATATTATCATAATCACAGCTATGTTTGCACTCTATTATTTATCTTCCTTTGTCAAGTTGTGACAAAAAGGAGGAGAATTTAGTAGTTCTGTGGTTGTGTTATGAGATTACATAGTGTATGGTGTAGAGTTGCATTTTTTTTTTGGAAGGTACTCTACAAGTCACCAAGCTCAGATTGAGGGGGAGTAGATTGAGGGGGAGTTTTTTAAAAGAGTGTCATATCATGAAGAGTTGTGATGTTTGTGGACTTGTGTATTATTGTGAAATCTTCTAAGTTGGTTTTGTCACAAATTTGACAAAGGGGGAGATTGTAAGTGCTATGTTGTATATCAAGAACCCTGTATTATCAAATTTTGTAGCGACAAACTACTTTGGAATGATGGACTTGTTCATGATGGAAAGTTCACCTTTATACGAAGATGTGTTACAAGCCATGAAGACTGTTCTATCTACATCAACTTCATGTCCAACATCGAATTCAAGTTCAAGATCAAGTTCAATTACATGTTCAAGTTCTAGACCAAGTTCGAGTGCTACTCTAAATGCAAGATCAAGTTCAAGTACACTTCATAGCCAAGAAAAAGATCAAGTTTCAATTATACAAGTTCAAGCTTCAAATACTTCAAGAAGAAGATCTACCAGATCTACCAAAGCTATAAGTTTAATGTTCAACATTTTAGGTATAAATGACCCTAGAGAGACCTTAGGTTTAGGTCATTTATATTGCACATTTAATTTAGGTCATTGTGCTTATTATAGGCTTTACTTCGACTAGTCCTAGTTAATGTTCGACTAGTCCAGGCTCTGGTTCGACCAGTCCAGGATTTATTTCAAATTTTTAGATTTTTCTGTTAGGGTCCTCGACCAGTCGAGCATCCTTCTTGACTGGTCAAGCAGGGCTCGACTCAAACTCCAGCAACCATTTTGAGCCCCACTCGACCAGTTGAGTGTCATGCTTGATCAGTCGAGCAGGCCACTCGACTAGTCAAGGGTCAGTTTTATCCGATCATACTAAAATATTTTGAAATTTGGTTGTTCTTAGGACCAGTCGAGACTGACCTTACATCAATCAAGGGAGCCATTTTTTAGCCTATAAATAGAGGACTTTTCTCAGCTTTTTTCATTTATTCCAAGCCAATTCAAGCCACCACTCTAAGAGATAAGTCCTCATGATTGTCAAGCTATTCTACTGTAATTGAAGATTCTTTTTATAGCTTTTTGATTTCTAATTTCTTGATCTCTTACTACTTCAATCTGATTTGATAAAAGGGAATTTTGATCTACCCCTTTTGAGGTCCAAGAAATTGAATCAAAGTAGCCCAAGGTTAGATTAATTTAAAATTCATTTAGACCTAGAACACTTCCATTTGTGTGATTGAACATTGGACGTCTTCATCTTCAAAGAAGCGGTTCTACCAAGCTACATCGAAGAAGAATCTTCAGATAAGTATTTTCATTTATAGCTTTTGGTTTTTGAGATTACTAGAAAATCTCTATTGTGGTTTTGACTGAGATAGCCAGAAAATCTCAGCGTGGGATTTTTTAAATTGGTAGCCCATTGAAAACACAATTTTAAAGGTTTTAAGGTAATCCTTGGAAAACCTTCTTTCATAGTGAAAGCCAATATCACGTGGGTTGTGATTATTGAAAGTGAAGTAGGTGTGGTTGTTTTAGAACAGTTAGTGTACACACCGAACTATTATAATTTGTAGAGTTTGGTGGATGGTGATGTATGTGATTTATATGTGGTGAATGCTTGTATTTATTTCATGTACTTGTGGTGAATGTTGTAATAGCTAGATTTGTTTCAATTGCTTCTTGTATTAGTTTGAGTTTTTGATCCTTACTGAGTTCAAGAAATCAAGTTGTCCTTTGAACAACATTTATATCAACCTCTCAATATTATTGCAATTGAGGTTGTTATTTGTTTCAGCCATCTGCATTTATATTCCGCATTTATTTTTATTTGGCATCATCCTATTCACCCCCCCCCCCTCTCTAGGACTAAGAGCTCGCCCTTTTCATACATCATTTTGGAAATACCTGTAAATATATTATTTTAAGTACCTTCGATAGCACCAAATTGACTATCGGTGGTACCGAAATCGGGCGAGCATGCCTATATAAGTCGTTCGCCAAAAAGGCCCCTTTTGCCCTAATTTTTGTCAGTTTTCCTTACTCTTCGGCTGGAAATTTTCCTACCGAAACCAACTATTTCCAAGGCATTCCTCAGGTATTTTCCCTCCATCTATTCATTTCTTCATTGGACTTTATTCTTTTTGTTCCACCCGTGTCATCTCTACTCCATTCCCATATGGAAGTTCATGGCTATTGTCCTCCAAGGGAGGGACAAACCAAAAAGAAACACGATCGGGGAGAATCGTCTGGCACCAAGACCAAACTATGTGCCCCAAAAAGAGGTCGAAATATCTGTCAAAATAATCAATCTTCCTATCCTCAAAGCGATCCCTCTCCCCCTCCGAGTCCCATCGTGGCTTATTTTACTTCTCAAAAAATCATATGTGAAAGGAATGTTGATGTCTCATGTCTCGAACCATATAATATCTATGACATTCTTCACAACTGCAGTTAGGCTCCTACTTTGTCCCTTGGAGGGGAAGTCGATGTTAATCTAGTCAAAATTCTTTTTGTCTCATTGTACACAGCCGAAAAATCATGACTCCCTTGCCATCGCAGTAAACTACCATGGGAGAACTTCTTCTATTACCCCTGCCCGGATATCTTTCTTGATTAAAATTCCTATTTGCTTGGAACATCTATCTGAGGTTGATATGACCGATGGTGAAAAAAGAATTTTTTAGACCGAATTTCTCTGCAATGGTCATAATATTGAGTGGAGCAATGGGAATGCTCTCTGTGCTACTGAAATCTCAAATGACTATCGCTTTCTCAATCTCATTTTCGTGTCCAATGTCTACCCTCGGTCGAGTAATTATACAGAACTGGCCCCGTTCATGGCTGAAACTCTATATAAACTTAGAACGGGGGAACCCATGTGTCTTCCCACCATGATATTCCATCAAATTGTATCAGCCTTTGAATCAAATAACAGTGGAATCCCATTTGGACAGTTGCTCTATCGGTTGGCTAACCAGTTTGAGATAAAGGGAAACACGGGAGAAGTTCTCACCACCCCCAACGTCGCAGCTCTCATCATTACCCGAATGCAACTTTCAGCTTGACATGGGAAGAGACCTCACACTGAGACTGAGGCACCTTTAGCAACGACTCCTGTATCTACCGAAGGTGATGCAACTGCACATCCTACTACTTCTGCCTCCTTAGAGGAAACTCTTAGCACTCTCAGAGAGCAACAAAAGTAGATCATTGAACGCCAGTCCTGTTTAGAAAAGATAGTTCACTCTATTCAGAAGACTGTGCAATGGATTGCAGCGCATCTGTCTTGTCGTCAGGATGATTCTATGGAGGCTAAGTGTAAGTGCTATATTGTATAAAGCACACCGTTGTTTATTAAATTTCGTTTAGAAAAATAGCTTAAGTTATAGTCCGTCTAATGTGGATCAAGATGGAAAGTTCAAGTCTCAAGTCATTCAAGTTCAACATCTACTATGAAGACCAAGCTTAAGTACAAGTCATGAAGTTGGAAAGTACAAGTTATGAAGTTAGAAAGTTCAAGCTAAAGTTCAAGCCAGAATGAGTTCAAGTTTTACTATACTTCAAGTAGAAAATCAAACTCCACCTTCAATACACTTCAAATTGAGGATCTACTATGCTTTATTGAAGATTTAAGAAGAAGAATAAGCGTTAAACTTCAATGTCCAGTCTTCTCAGGTATAATTGACCCTAGAAAGACCTCAGACTTAGGTGCTTTCAAAAGATAAACTTATATGGGTTTTTATATTTTGATTAGACTTTAGTTCGACTAGTTTAAGCCTTAGTTCGACTAATCTATGTTGTGGCTTGACCAGTGTAAGATAATCTTCGACCAGTCTAAGTTTGAAATTTAAAAACAGATATTTCTGGTGGTTTGAGTAGACTGCTTAACCAGTCAAAGAAGGACCTTCGACTAGTTGAGAGTTGCTCGACTAGAAGTCAGGCAACTAAAATTTGGCACCCTCGACCAGTCGAAGCTCATGCTCGACCAGTCAGGCAGGGCCCTTGACTAGTCGAAGAACAGTTTTATCCAATCTCACCCAAAATTTAAAATTTGGTTAGATCTTAGACGAGTCGAAGGTGACCTTAGATGAGTCGAAGTAACAACTTTTCAGACTATAAATAGAGGGCTTTTCTCAATCCGAAATTAATTATCCAAGCTAAGAAATGCCTTCACCAAGAAAGAGAGAAGTCCCACTATCTTCAAGCTATTGCACAGTATTTTAATATTTTATTTATATAGCTATTTTTTTAATTCCTTGATCTCTTTTCGTGAATCTTACTTTTTAAAATAGATTAATCACTCTTCTTTGAGTTCTTGAGGAATTCAAACAAGTAGCCTTTGGTTTGAATTAATTTAAAATTAATATAAAACCTAGAACCCTTGTTTGTGTTACTGGACATTGAACGTTCTACTTCAAGTAAAGCAGTTCTATAGGCTACTTCAAGAGATTTGTCTTCACGAAGAAGATAGGTACATTTCTATATTCTGTATTTTTGGTTTCTTTGAGATAGCCAAAAAATCTCATGTGTTGGTTTTAACTGAGATAGCTAGAAAATCTCAGCGTGGGGTTTTTGTTTGTGATATCCCTTCTAAAATCACAACTGTATAAGGTTTTAAGGTGAGCCTGTGAAAACCTTATTTTTAGTGGATTATGATTATTAGGAGTAGAGTAGGTGTGGCTGTTTGAGAACAGTTGGTGTAGACACCAAACCACTATAACTCCTGGTGTTTGTGGTGGATGTTTAGTTTTTGCATATGTGGTGAATGATTGTAATTTATTTATGTAAATGTGGTGAATGATTGTAATAGATAGCTCTCTTTTATCTTGCTTAGTTTGAGATCTTGATCCTTACAAACGTTCGTGAAATCAGGTTGTCTTACCTAAAACTTTATTTTTAGTGTAAGGTTGTCCTACGAACTAAGTATGAATCAATTTTGTAATACTAAAGCTATTGAGATTTCTGATTTATTTATTATTTCGGTACTTTAAATTTTTATTTGGCATAGTCCTATTCACCCCCCCCCCCCTAGGACTGTTAAGCTTGGCCTTTTCAAGTGGTATCAAAGCTAAGTTGGTAATATTTTTGGATTAAGTTCCTTGAGTTTAAAGATATAGAGCTTTTGTTATGTCAAATTTCGATAGCTTGTTTATTATCAGGCCACCACCTTTTGATGGCTCCAACTATACATACTGGAAAGCCAAAATGAGGATTTTCTTAAAATTCTTAGATGAAAGTGTGTGGCAAGCCACTATAACCAAATGGAAACCACTTATGTTTGAAGTTCTAGGCATTGATGCAATCTTTGAAAGAAACTCCATTTTATTTATGGACTACACTTCGGAAAAACGAAAGCAGTGTAAATGCTAAGGCCTTAAATGCCATAACTTGTGATCTATCACCTGATGAATTCAAAAGAATTATTTCTTGTGATACAGCTAAACAAGCTTGGGATATTCTTGAAATGACACATGAAGGAACTACTATAGTCAAGAAATCTAAAGTTCAAATCCTTACTACAAAATTTGAGAAAGTTCTTATGGAAGAAAATGAAACTTTTATGGACTTCTATACGAAATTAAATGATATAGTAAATTCCATGTGGGGTCTAGGAGATGGAATCCCAGAAAGTAAGGTCTGTGATAAAATACTGCGATCCCTTCCTAAGAGATTCAATTCCAAAGTAACTGCCATTCAGGAATTAAGAGACACTAATCTAATGAAGGTTGAAGAGTTAGTTGGTTCTTTCTAAACGTATGAGTTAAATTTTAAAGCTCCTAAAAGGTAAGTCCATTGCTCTTAAATCTAAATCTGTTTCAAAAGATAACTGTGTCAATTCTGATGTTGAAGATACAAAAGATGATATGGCTTTACTTGCTAAGAAATTTTATAGAATTTTCAAAAATAAGAAAATAACTGATTTTCAAAAACCATCTAACAAAAGAAAAGGAAAATTTAAATCTTTGAAATCTATAAAAGACAGTCAATGTTTCAACTATCATGAATACGGGCATTTGACAAATAAATGTCCTGAAAGGAATAGATAAAAAAGAAAGGGCATGATAGCTACTTGGGATGAATCATCCGGCTCTAAAGTTTTTCTGAGTCAAATGAATCAGAACAAGAAAATTCAAATGAAGTAAAAGCCTTGATGACTATAGCCAAAGTCACCTCCTTAGATAGTTGTAACTTATCTGATTATGATAATCTCAGGAGTGACCCTAAAAATGAGAATAAAGGTGATCATCAAGACGCCTACAATGCCCTAGACAGGGAAAGTTACAAAATTGTTATTAAACTAAAAATTCAAAAGGAAAAATATCTTAAACTAAAAGAAGAACTTGAAAACAATATTTTGGAAAAGTCTCATCTTTTTTATTGTTTTGAAAAAACAAAACTTGATTTAAATTTTAAAACCTCAGAGTTAGAAAAACTCAGAATTGAAAATGAGAATCTAAAACTCGAAGTTTATTCTCTTTTGAGTTCTAAGGATACTTAGAGATATGCTCATAGAGACCCTAAGCTGGAAAAACTATTAACCGCATCCAAAAAATGTGGCGATAAATCGGGTCTGGGTTATATCAACGATAGTCTACTGAAAAATAAAAATGCATCTCCTATATGTGTAAAAGGTGAATCCTCAAACTCAAAAGGTAAGAATTTGAGAAACTATAGTCAAAATTATTTCAAGATTCTAAGATTAATTCTAATACCATCAGGTAATGAGAAACTGACAATTAAATATCCATAAAAGTTTTTTTCCATTTGTTAGTTGATAGAAAAAGCCTCTATTCACATTTTGAATGAAGGATTTCCCAAAACAATCATCTAACCTCCTAAATGTGGAATTCCTTACCACAAGTATAAAGCATTATGCGTATTAGATAGGGAGAATATGCATGTTTTTAAGTAGGTGCCCAAAAATGAACCTACTAAAGATAAATAATCCTTTTTGGCACCTATCTGCAAACACAGAAAAACTTTCGTGCCAGAGCCAAGCAAGTTGGCCCCATAGTGAATGTGGCTAACCTAAAAAAAAAAAATAGGACCATTCAGGTGGGCCGATAGGTAAGTTGAAAGTGGAATTACAAAAGAATGAATCCCAGCAATGCCCCCGCTCACAGGATGCCAATTTTACAAAAGGATTTCTTGATAGGAGACATTATTCACTCCCACTCTCTTTTGCAAAAGAAACATTTCTTGATAGGAGTCATTATGCAATCCTACAAATATAAGAGATGTGGAACTAGTTCATGAGGAAATTTCACTAGAACATAGATTTTGAAAATTAAGAAAATAATGAGAAAATTAATTTTGATGCAAGCAAACACACCTTTGGCCATTTAATGCAACCAACCGCTATAATGGAGACTTTTACAGACAAAAGATGACATATATGATCATCAAAAAAAGGCAATTACTACAATTTTTATCTTTTTGTTGTTGCATAAGTGGGCCAGTAAAGGTGGATGGAAGCTACACAAAAATCTGTGGGCGAGCAGAAGTGGATGAACAACAAGCGAACTTGCTTTGAGCAGTGAGGACTGAACTAAGACTCTTCACACTCTTCCTGGACGACCCGTGACTTGAAATTCCATGACTAAGTAATTTCTCCTTGCTTTCTTCCTCTTCTGTGTCAGGGCTAATTTCAATAACCATCTCAGGTTTTGGCTTTATGGTAACCTTTGGTTTAGCTGCCTCTGCACATCCTTCCCTCCAATGGCCCCATCAACAACAGTTATTGATTTCTACATAATTACACTACAGTTAGTGATGGGAAACCATATTTTCAGATTCTGACTATTTGTATTTCAAATTCAAATAAAATAAAAACATCAATTACATTATTAGCTGCAGCCCCTGTTTATGCTGTCGTAAGAAGCTAAGCAACAAAACACCTGCAGATAGAAGCAAAGAAGTACGTTAGAAGACCAAAAAGTGAAGGAAATGTTGGAATCAGTATAGTACAGGAGTGGTTCAACTTTAGGTAAATCTAAGCAGTTGATTTGGTAGAGGTGGAATGGGATAAATGGATCATGCCCACAATCACCTTCCCTGGAGAAATTAAACGATTAGAATTACCCAATCACAATATGTGTATCGAAAAAAGCGAGCCCGCCTGTACAATTTCAATGGGCCAAAATTTTGAATCCAATGGGGAGATTTTTATGCAGCTTCCATCCACTTCCATTGGCCCACAAAATTTATAATTAATGATGTCCATGACCACTAATGTATGAAGAAAAAAAATCCTGACAGCATTCCACACTCAAAGTATACATGTGGCCCACTTGATTAGTGGAATGGCTATCTTTGTTTTGTTTTTTTTTTTTCTATGCCAGGTTGTATACACTTTAGGCCATGATGCTTGCATTGGATGCCCCACCCTCATGCAAGGATTGACAATAAGATTCTAAAAGGTGATTATATGAGTACAGACACTAAAATGATTATAAAAAACTATGTGCGTGCATTAGATATCTAAATTGAATTTGTGCTAGTAGAGAAAATACTCACAAATGGATTAATAGTAAGGTTTTAAAAGGTGATTATACGAGAACTACTCGACTGCTGCAAGGGAATGGAAACGAACCTACTATTTGGGAGATTCTTCAATGCATTAGGTACAAAACTCTTGTACAACCCAAAGAAACCATCACTGCATTCATATTGGGCAATCAGAAGATTGCTTTCTTTCGCAATAGGCAATTTCTGTTAGAAGCAAATCAGAGATCAACAGTTGCATAACAAAAGACTACATGAACTAAACTGAGAACTGCAATATCATTGTACACAGGCTGGATACAGGACTACCTCTGCCCACTAAATAACTAAAATCGGCATCATTAATCAAGAAAATTCAAATAGTCAAATTTACATCTTCTAAATTTACAGGTGGTTCACCAAATGAGAAACATTAAGTCCATACACAAAAATGGAAGAGTGTGAGCCTTACATGCTAATTACTCAACCCAAACATAGAGACTATTTGTTCATCACCTCTCCCTGGGCAACTTTAACTCCAAGTACTTTCTTTACATGCATTGAAAATCACATAATATCCAAATTAGAATTATAAATGACACTACAAATGTAAGCCCACCCAAAATCTCAGGTGGCCTCACACCACCAAGGCAAGTTGGCCTAGAATTTCAAGCTGCATTCAATTTCAAAATGTTCGTAAACACAGAGAATTTCACTTTTAAAGTTTGTAGTTTTGTCTAGCTCAAGTCACCAAATATTGGAAAAGATTCACACTTTGGTTTTGTCCAGTTACGACCGCAATTTCGTTCTACTTCCCATTACAATTTGAGTGCTACTTCCCTCTACAATGAAGACTGGAGGCACCAAAGAAGAAAAGAAAATTAAAAAGACAAGAAGAATATAAAAGACAGGTTTGAAAATTCATCCCAATTTTTTTATCATCCTCTTTTTAACACCCAAAATGATGGGATTTTTCCTCCTCAGTCCGAGCTACTCGACCGGTCAAGTGAGCTGCTCGACTAGTCGAGTGGACCACTCGACTGATCAAATGGTGTTCGACTCAAAGTCCAATGAGTTTTTGGTTTTGAAATCCCATGGTGCTCAACCAGTCGATGGTTAGGCTCGATCGGTCGAGTGGGCTGCTAGACCGGTCGATGACCTTACTCGACTAGTCGAGGTTACGTAAATTCAGTCCGGATTTGGTGTAGACTGGTAAATTTGAGGCAGTTTCGCAAGATGTGCGAAAGGGAGTTGCCTAAACTATAAATAGGGTTCCTAGGGTTATTCTAGGAAAATGCAAGAGAGTTTCCTAAAGCTTTACAAGGGTTTGCTAAAGGGTTTTAAGGGTGAGAGAGAGAGAAAAAAAAAAGAGGGAGAGAGGAAGCTTGTGGAAGGGAGGTTTTGCTCGTAGAGGTGATCTACTTCGCAGTCAACGTCTCAGCGCTTCTACGTCCTCATAATCGGTGAGATCTCTCCTTTTTTCATTATTCTCTTATTGTTCATCCACTCCTGTGTGAGTGAAGAAGGTTTGATCCAAGCAGTATGTGCTTGTGATCGGTTGTAACGTTCTACTTCATAGTGAATTGTTGCTTTGGATGAGGTCCCGTGGTTTTTAGTTCTTTAAGGGTTTTCCATGTAAAAATCTCTTGTGTCATGTGGTTTGTGCTTTGATTTATTTTATTACTTTATTATCCCATAATTCTGGTATTTTTGGGAGGCTAGATCCTAAGGTTTTGTGCAACGGCTCCCAACAAAGTGGTTTCAGAGCGTTCAGGTTGGTTGAACAGAGTGAGATCAGTTCCGAATTATAGAAGGTGGCTCATCAAGGATGATCAGTCTCAATGGTTCTAATTGGACTATATGGAAGGCTAAGATGGAAGAGTTGCTTTATTGCAAGGACTTGTATTCTCTAATTCAAGGCATATCAGCAAAGTCAAAGGATATGTTAGATGATGATTGGAAGAAGTTGGACAGGAAGGCGGTAGGGTTTATTAGACAATGGTTGGATGATTCCTTATTCCACCATGTGTCTATGGAGACCTCAGTCGTTAGCCTATGGTTGAAACTGCAAGGGCTGTATGAGAGGAAGATAGCCGGCAACAAAATTTTTCTAATAAGACGACTTGTGAATCTCAAGTTCAAATATGGTGGTTCTATGGTTGAGCACATAAATGAAGTTAGCGATATATTAAACCAGCTCTCCGTTATGAAGATGGTCCTGGATGATGAATTATAGTATTTGCTATTACTTAGCTCATTGCCTGATAGTTGAGAGACATTGGTGGTATCTCTGAGTAACTCCGCGCTAGACGGAAAAGTATCCATGGAACATGTAACTAGTTGTCTCTTCAATGAGGAGACAAGGAGGAAGTCTCAGGTGTTTACTCAGCAAGAGGCTCTTGTGACACAAGATTGGGGGAAAGGAGAGAACAAAAAGGGCGAGAAGGCTCGATATAAATCAAGAGGAAAGTCGAGTACTAGGAAGGATGTTAAATGCTGAAATTGTGGCAAGAAGGGCCACTATAAGTATGAATGTCATAAGAAGAAGAACAACAACAAAGGAAAAGGAAAGGAGAAGGAAGATGAATCAGATTCCACTGCAGTCACTTCAGATGGTGACATTGTAGTTAGTCTTTCAGTAGATCATGATGTTTATCTCACGGCTATGAGTCAGGACACCGACGGGGTGATAGACTCGGGAGACTTGTTTCATGCAACTCCATGCAAGGATTTCTTCACAAGCTATAAGCCAGATGACTACGGGACCGTGAAGATGGAAAATTTTGGCATATCGAAGATCGTAGGGGTTGGTGATATTTGTGTGAAGACCGATGTGGGCTGCACATTAGTTCTCAGGGATGTGAGGCACATTTTAGACCTTCGCCTTAACTTGATATTGACGGGAAGATTGGATGATGATGGCTATAAAAGTTGATTTATTGGTAAGCATTGGAAGCTCATCAAGGGTTCATTGATCGCGGTCAGAGGAAAGAAGTGTTGCACCCTTTACAAGGCAAGTATCAGTGTGTGCAAGGGTGGGTTGAACGTAGTAGAAGATTCGGCTACTGACATGTGGCACAGGTGTCTAGGCCACATGAGTGAAAAATGGCTTCAATTACTAGCAAAGAAGTGGCTCCTTCCAGACGTGATAGGTATACCTCTCAAAACCTATATTGATTGTTTATCAGGGAAACAGCATAAAGTTTCATTTGTTAAATTTTCTTCTTATGTTAATAAAGTGCATGCATTAGATTTGGTTTATTTTAATATTTGTGATCATTTGAGGACAAAAACCTTGGGTGGGACATTGTATTTTGTCACTTTTATAGATGATGCATCTAGGAGGGTTTGGGCTTATGCTTTGAAATCCAAGGACGAGGTCTTTGGTGTGTTAAAATTTTTTCATGCTATGATCGAGAGAGAGATAAGTAGATCATTGAAGTGTATCCGCACTGACAATGGTGGTGAATACATCGGTGACTTTCATGAGTATTGTAAGTCCCTGGGTATACGACATGAACAGACTGTTCCTAAGACCCCCCAACATAATGTTGTGGCTGAGCGAATGAATCGCACCATTGTAGAAAGAATCAAATGCATGTTATCCCATGCAAAGTTGCCCAAGACGTTCTGGGGAGAAGAAATGCACATGACAGTGTATTTGATAAACAGGTCTCTATCAGCCCCGTTGAATGGAGAAGTACCTGAGAAGGTGTGGACTGGACAAGATCCATCGTACAGTCATCTTAGGGTGTTTGGATGCAAGGTGTCCATTCACGTACCAAAGGATGAAAGTCCAAGCTTGATACGAAGATCAAGTAATGTGTGTTCTTAGAGTACGATGATGAAAAGTTCGGCTACAGATTGTTAGATCTGACTGAGAAGAAGCTCATCAGGAGCAGAGATGTGGTTTTCTTTGAAGATCAATGTATAGAAGATATTTGTAAGCCAGAGAAGACGGAGCCTAATTAAAGAGACCTAGAGATATGGATCCGGTTATTCCTCTTGTGGTGCCTAATGACGGAGGAGTACAGTAAGGTGTAGAGGACGAGGGAGTTCCTATAGAAGATGGACCAGGGGAGCAACCCCCACTTGATCCACCTGTTGAGCCATATGTGAGGAGGTCATCTAGAAACAGACATCCGTCCAAGAAGTACATGCCGCATGAGTACCTTATGCTCATTGATGGGGGAGAGTCAGAAGATTATTCTAAGGCCCTAGCCGACGAGCATAAAGGCGAGTGGTTGAAAGCTATGCAAGAGGAGATGAAATCCTTATATAAAAACCACATCTATGATATGGCGAAGTGGATACTGCAGTATCTAAGAGGCTCGTCCAGGTTGAGCCTATGCTACGGTGATGAAAAACCTATATTAGAAGGCTACACAGATGTAGATTTGGTAGGTGACATAGACTCCAGGAGGTCTACATCGGGGTTCATGTTCACATTTCCAGGGGGAGCGGTCTCTTGGTAAAGCAACCTACAGAAGGTCGTAGCATTGTCAATGACAGAGGCCAAGTACATTGCGGTCACAGAGGAATGTAAAGAGATGCTTTGGATGAAGAGGTTCATACACGAACTTAACCTGAAGAAGGAGCAGCACGTGGTCTATTGCGATAGTCAAAGTGCTATACACTTGAGCAAGAATCCAAGTCAGCACTCCAAGTCGAAGCATATAGAGATTCGATATCATTGGATCACGGATACTTTGGAACAAAAGGTGTTATAGCTTGAGAAGGTCCACATGGACGATAATGAGTCAGACATGATGACCAAGGAATTGCTTAAGGAAAAATTTGAGATTTACAGAAACCTGGCTGGCTTAAAGAAGGTGAATTCCTCCTGAGTTAGAAAGGGGGAGATTTGATGGGATTTTTTATCCTCAATTCGAGCTATTCGACTGGTCGAGTGAGCTGCTTGACTGGTAGAGTGGTGCTCGACTTAAAGTCGAGCAAGTTTTTAGTTTTGGAATCCCATGGTGCTCGACCAGTGGTGGGTCAGGCTCGACCGGTCGAGGACCCTGTTTGACTAGTCGAAGCTATGCAGATTCAATTTGGATTTGGTGCAGACTGCATAAATTTAAGGCAATTTCACAAGAGGTGAGAAAGGGAGTTGCCTAAGCTATAAATAGGGGTCCTAGGGTTATTATAGGGCAATGCAAGAGAGTTTTCTAAAGCTTTACAAGGGTTTGCTAAATGGTTTAGGGCTATCAAAGGGTGAGAGAAAGAGAAAGAGAGAGAGAGAGAGAGAGAGAGAGAGAGAGGAAGCTTGTGGAAGGGAGGTTCTGCTCGTAAAGATGATCTACTTAGCAGTCGACGTCTCAGCGCTTCTACGTCCTTATAATCGGTGAGATCTCTCAGTTTTTCATTATTCTCTTATTGTTCACCCACTCCTGCATGAGTGAAGAAGGTTTGATCCAAGTGGTGTGTGCTTATGATCGGTTGTAATGTTCTACTTCATAGTGAATTGTTACTCTGGAAGAGGTCCCGTTGTTTTTACCTCTTTGAAGGTTTTCCACATAAAAATCTATTGTGTCATGTGGTTTGTGCTTTGATTTATTTCATTGCTTTATTATCCCATAATTCTGGTCTTTTGGGGAGGCTAGATCCTAAGATTTAGTGCAACGGCTCCCAACATAAAATTCCACCCCAAATTCTAGATTTCATGGGATTAAAAATTTAGGCTACCAGATGCAACTAAAAGAATACAAAATACATGTTTGAAAATTCTATGTTTAAATTCTTAAGTCAGAATCCAGATCCATGATACTAAATGACTCCTCAATTATTTTATTTAAGAGAAAGATTTGGGCCATCCTGATCTATCGTCCACGATCTACCTAGTAATTCCAACTTGAAATTAATCCATATTCTAAAAGAGTACGTAACACAATCAAGAATATTGGTTGAAGTATTTCTTCAAACATGTAGGGGGCCATGGACAGCGGCGGATATGGTTGTTACCCAATTTCTAGCCATTAAAAGAGGAAATGAGAGAGAAAGAGAGAGTACCTTCAATTACCACCTCTGATTTCTTCTCTTCTCTTTAATACTATTGAAGAGATATCGATGAAAGGACTTCTTCTAAGAGAACGAGCTAGGAGGCTGTAAGTGTTATGATTTGATTCCTCTTCGATTGTCAAATTTTGTGTGTCAAAACTTCTTCATATGTCTTGTGTTTATATCTTGATAAATTTGTTCGAGACACCACGTCAACACTTGAAGTCTAGTTCAAAGAATTCTTCAAACTTCATGATAGTTCAAGCTACAATGTAGAAGATATTAAAGAAGAGCTCAGGGTCAAGACTCAAGTTCAAGTGCAAGTGGAAGTTCAAGATTCAAATATAAGTACGGGACTCAAGTGCAACTCAAAGTGACATTGATTTCAAAGCTTGTGAAGTAGTCAAGCTACATCAAGAAGAACTCAAGCTTCATAATGATCAAAGTCTAAGCAAATGAAGTTTTCAATGTCCATAATTCATGTCCCAGGTATGATAAACCTTAGATTAACCTTAGGGTAGGTCACTTTGGCTACATAATTCATTTGAATATTATTACATGAATATGGTCTATTTTAAGACTAGTCCTAGACCTTGTTCGACCAGTCTAAGAAGTTCCACGACCAGTCCTAAAATTGTTGTATTTTATCAAATTTTCTAGTTCGGCTTCTACCAGTCCTGGAGTCTGCTCGACCGGTCGTAGGATGGTCTCGACTCGACCTTCGACCAGTCGTAGTGCTACGACTCAAACTCCAGCGACTAAATCAAGTGTCGCACGACCAGTCGTAGAGGGGTCTCAACCGATCGTGGACTGCCTTCGAACAGTCGTGGACTGCCTACGACCGGTCGTACAACGGTTTGATCCGATCGCGCTCAAAAATTCAAAAATCAGTTTATTCTTGGACCAGTCGTAGTGACCCTAGGACCAGTCGAAGATGAATTTCTTCAGCTATAAATAGCACATGAATTTCAGAGTTTTTCATTAAAAATTAAGTGAATTCAAGGCTCCACTCTGAGATAAGTTTGTATTTGTTTTTAAGCTATTTTGTGCATAATTGCTTTCTTTTTTTGTTAGCTTATTTAATTTGATTTTGTTTCTGTATTCCGATCTCATTTGAAAAGAGGAATTGCATTATTCCTTCTTCTTAGAATCAAAATCAAATATAGCTACGCCAACTGGTTTAAATTTAAAATCAATTAGAACTTAGAACCATATTAAAGTGAGTAGTGGACATTGAACTTCTATATTCGAACATCTACTCCGATTGGTTCTGTCGGGCTGTTATGAAAAGGAGAAATCCAAGTATTTTACAATTTTGTAAATTCCATTATATTTTAGTTTTTGTTTGAGATTCCCCAAAAAAATCTCAATTTGTGTGGTTATCTGAGGAGAGCCAGAAAACTCAGAAGTATGGGTTTTTGAATTGTATAAGCCCAAGTTAGAAAGACACAATTGTAAAGGTTTTGGGTGAACCTGTGAAAACCTATTTGATAGTAAACGCTAATATCCCCTGTGTGAGGGTATTAGGAGTGGAGTAGCATTCTGTGTGGCTGTTGAAAGATAGTTGGTGTACACACAGGCGAACTACTATAACTCTTTGTCTTGTGGATTGAATGCTTGCTTAATTTTCATATCATTTATCATTCAATTTTATGGAATGTACGTGTGGATGTGAATGTTGTAACAATTTTCATTTCAAGCAAGTGTGGGGATTGTTGTAATAAGTTAGATCTCTATTTCTGCAATTTATTTCAATTCCTTGCTATTTAGTTATTTCTATTCAGATTGAGTTATTGATTCAAAAGATGTTTTAGAAATAAGGTTGTCCTACCATAAGCCCTTGTTTATTATGGTGTAAGGTTGTCCTTAGAACTGAATTTGTATCAACCTCTCAATACTTATTTTTTAAGGTTGAGTTGATTTCAGCATTGTGAATTGATTTATAATTGTAAGGCTATCTGTTTATCTTTATTCCGCTGATTTTATTTTAATTTGGCATAGTCCTATTCACCCCCCCCCCCTCTAGGACATATAGCTTGGCCATTTCAGAGGCCTCAATCTACAAGTGCGATCCTCAATCCATTGGAATGATCCTCGGATCAGATGCTAGACATCAATTTTATTTGTCCGTTAACCACTGGCCATTGATTAAGGTCGTTAATTGCTCACCATTGATGACCACGTCTGCAGGTTACCGAGCCTACTCGATCTGTAGCTCTAGATCTGATTTAAGAACCTGAGAATGAGAAGAAAGGAAGAGAAATAAGAGAGAGAATGAGATTTGGAGGCAAGATGGGAGGTTAAAAGTTCTGAATCTAAGATGGGAGAAACACATGAGATGAGAGAAAGAGAGGGATGAGGAAGGGAGAGCGACAAAAGAGGAACAAAGAGAGGGAAATGAAAAACCCTCTCGGCGCTTTTTTTTTAATAACCAACATTTATTGGTGCCCACATACCAAAATCAAGGGTGTTTTTGGACAACTGCCGATGATTCTCATTATCACCGGTAGTTATAGATGGCCACCAGTAAAAACCGTGCCAGTAAAGCTGCGTTTTCTTATAGTGACTCCCACTAAAGACTCCCACGGAGCTAAATGCAACCACGTCCAGTGGCCTACACAAGGACTTTCATTTAGGCCCTATGTAAGAGCCAAGGTCCTACAGAAGAACCTAGATTTAGGTCGTCCATGGGAGCAAGTCTGCCCCACGGAAACCCCCACCCCCATCGTCCCCCTTCACCATATTCGTAGCAAATCTCACTTTCGACACAACAAAAGATGATCTGCTTCACATTTTCGGCAGATTTGGGAAAGAGATGGGAGTGTTCATACAATGGGATGGTAGTCGCTTCAAATCTCAGGGTTTTGCCTTTATTCGATTTCATTATGAACAAGAAGCCTACAACACGTACAATGTCTAAATGGGAGAAGAATCGATGGCAGAATCGTCTCCATTGCTAGAGCCAAGAACCACCAGAAGGGCAATTCCAACGCAGAGAGGATGCATTATCCTTAGCCGAACCCCCCTCAAATCTAGGCAGAAAACCTACTTGGAGAAGTTTAAAGAATCTCTTCCCAAAGGCTCGGGCACATCCAAAGGAACTGAGAAGATCTCATCGAACCTAGTCCCCAGTCTAGGCCCTTTCACATTTGAGGCAGATATAAGGGAGGTCGAGAAGATGAAGGAAGCCCTATCCTTTGCACTTATTGCCCCCTCGGCCAAGGAATTTGCCTCGATTCTACATCTCATAGACATGTTTTGTAAATCCAAATTCTCAGCCTTACAAGCGGATTTCACTAGAATCGCCCCCAAGCAATTCCTCCTGAAATTCTAGTCTAAGCACGAGATGGTTGCTTTTGCTACTAATTTAAACCTTCATACTCTGATGGGCTTATCAGGTGTGGCAACATGGTCAGTAGAATCAACCTCCCTCAACCAGGGAGTTTGGGTTCATCTTTTGGGAATTCCAACACATTCTTGGTTCCCAGTGGCTATTGAAGGTTTAGCGAGAACCTTTGGAGAAGTAGTAGAAATCGACAGTGTGACATTACTAGGGACCTTCCAAGCCTTCGCTAGAGTTCGAATCAAGCCTAAACCGGGGTCGGATCTTCATAGCCTTAGATATTTGATGGCCAATGGTAAATCCTTCCCAATCATTAGAGTTCTAGAGAGCGAACGGATCAAGGAACGACATGAACATCCAAGCCAAGCAGAGTATAAATAGACAGAATCGACCAAAGATTGGGTCACTAAGTCCTTCACTCACTCAAAGACCCCTTGATTTCCTGCATCCCAACTGTTTGCAAGAATCCCCATGAGCCTCTCATATCCTCTCTGCCCAATCAAGCACCCCATACCCTCTCCCTCCTCATGAGTGGTGTCCATCCCACTCCTCGAGTCACCCCCAGCCCCTCCAAGCCATCATCCCCATTGTATGATGGGCCAAAGCCAGACCCTCAATCATCAGCTTCCTCATTGGTCCGATAACTAAAATAACCTTCTCCTCTTATAGTGGAGCCTATCAGGTCCAGCCCCCACCCTCTTGTGGTAGAAGATTTGCCCCCCTGCTGCTCATTCAGGCTCTGTTCAATCGTGAACATCTCCCGGACCCTCAGGTGCATGGGAGGGGTTCTCATGTCGCTTTAGCAGTAGTAGAACATAGGTCATCCCCACCCGATCCCAAAGGTATGGAGACACCTATAGCTTAGTATGGAGTAGAGCAGGACCTTCAAAATGAGGCATCTCAAGTCTCTGGAGGAAATGTTAGCAGGGTAAGGCATCCTTAATCCATACCCCGGGAGGGGTCAGTAGACAACTCAGCAGGAATCAGGTCCAAGGTATCCGCTATCAGCCCCGATGAGTGGTTTAACCACCCTCCAGTAGTTAACTCTCCCCAGCAACTCCACATAGGTATGGCAATCAAAGCTAGAGCAAATTTAGTAGGCTGCTCTCCTCTAAAGCCTATCAAATGTCCCCAGGACTGGCTAGGAGCCCTAGAGATAAATCAGATATTCGACTCATCCCCAGCTAGGGAATGGTCTATTCGGAAGGCCCAAATGGTGGACCCCAACGAGACAGGTAGATCAGGCTAGATTGTAGTGGACTTGTCACCTTATTTTTCCCAAGACTCTAAGGACACGAGACTGCCGGATACCCAAACTAACTAGGAAATTGAAGAGCAGCCAGATAAGCAGGACCCCCCCCCCCCCATTTCTCCAACGCTAGAACCCGATTGCCAGCACTAGGTTCAGCCATTAGAGGGGTAGAATGCAGAGAACAACACACTCAGCATCAATGCCCCACCCTCAGAAGCAGCGGCCAATAGAGCTTCAAAAGGAAGAAGGAGAAATCTCCAATGCAGGAAAATCGCAAGGTAGACTGAAGAAGGGGAATGGTTCGGCAGGCTTTGCAGGTTGAAGCGGAGGGTTGTGTGTGAGTGCTATATTGTATAAAGCACACCTTTGTTTGTTAAATTTCGTTCAGACAAAATAGCTTATGAAGTAGTCAGTCTAACGTGGATCAAGATGGAAGTTCAAGTCCTCACTTCAAGTCAAGCAAGTTCAACATCTATTATGATTCAAGACCTTACTGAAGTTCAAAACATGAAGTAGATGTAATAACCCAAATAAATCTTGACCGTTGAATTTTAATCATTAATCGACGTACCCAATTAGTCCGATGTGACAATCGATCTACAAGATCAACTGGTTCAATCTCAACCATTGATTTGGACATATCTGATCCGACTGTTCGTTAACTAATAAATCCAACCATACATGTAACCATCCATCCAACGATACATTCATCTAACCGTCCACATGCTGAAATCATCAAAATACTTGTCCATCCATCTAAATTGACCATCCATCTCACCACTAATCCATCAGTACATCACATAGTCCATTTCCCCGATTACACATGAACTCATCCAACCATACATCATGGACATCCATCCATCTATCCATACATACATCTATCCATCTATTATACATTGATCCGTCCATCTACATCATAAACCTATGCACCATCAAATACATAACAACCACACACATGCACCAACCACATCACGCACATCCATCCATCTATCCATACATCCATCCGTCCATCTATTGATCCATCCATCCATCTAAATCATCACAACCTTAGCTTAATACTGGACACCATGTATAACAATTTCATTCATGCACAAACATGTGGCACGCACACATGAGATACATGATGCACATGCACACTAGATTTCCCACCATGAATACCTATTGCATACACACATCTCTTATACGTGTGGCACACATGCACCACATGCATCACATGCACTGATGTCCACACACGTAACACATAGCACATGTGCAATGTAGAACCAGGTGGTGCATGCAAACCAGAGAAAATGCAACTCATGTTTTAAATAGACTAATAAAGAAGGAGGAGAAACGGTAAGAGAGTAGTAAGAGCCACTCTCTCTTACACGTGTTAAAGATGTGAATGAAGAGGCTATAAAAGGGAGGCATGAGAGACAAAAAAAACGTGAGATGAGGTGAGGTGTTGTGACGTGAGAAGAGTGAGAGAGAGAGAGAGAGAGAGAGAGAGAGAGAGAGAGGAGAGGCTGGACATTCACGTTGGAAAAGAGAGGAGAGAGAGAGAGAGAAAAAGGAAGAGAGAGGAAGAGAAAGAAAAGAAAAAAGAAAAGAAAAGAAATTATTTTTTAAAGAAAAAGTGAGTTTCTCTCAGTTGATATTTTCTTTATTTATTTATTTTTCTTATAACAAATTCCACTTGGTTTTCTTTTATTTATTATTATGCAAATAATTCAATAATTGTGCATTTTTCTCTTATTTATTTATTTGATTCATATTGTGTTATGTTTATTTAACATGATTTTTTTAGTTCTCTTTATTTTAATTAACAAGTTGTGAATCAACTCTAAATTTAGATATATGTTTACCCATGCATTTAAAATTCTTTGATTATTATTTTTTTTATTTTTTATAATTAAAAAAAAATTCAGGATTTAGATCATCTAAAATAATAATAATAAAAAAAAATAAATCTTCAAATTCAGTATACTCTTCCAGACTATCAGATCAGATTTGACGGATTACATTGCACAAATATATTTTTACGTAGAACTTTAAATCATGTATTAACAGGCTACAATGGTTAGAAACAATTTATCCTTAGAAATATTTTGCTCATGAAATATTAAAATTTATATCCTTCGAATAGTTTTTGGAACACCAGAAAATAGGTGAGGCGATCAAGTCCTCTGGGTTGAAAATCCCTAAAGCATAAATAGGTGGGGCGATCAAGACCCTTGGGTTGAAAGTCCCAGAAACCCAATGGTACTTTTTGGAACCTCTACTGTACCCTTTGAGTGGGTGAGCATGTTAGGATTGCAAAAGGTTCCCACTGTCAGGTTCAGTAGGGTAGTAGTCTGACCAGCTAACGTATGAATGGGTCCCTCACCAAGTGCCCTTTGGATGGGTGAGCATGTTATGCGAGAGGTTCCCATTGCCGGCTAGGTGTTGTATTGGCGCGGGTGTTGGCCGACCGGTGTAAGCGCCCTGGTGTTAAAATGAATAAAACTGCACTTGTTATTATAGAGTATAGCATATGTTGATTGATTCATTCATTTTTTTTTGAATTTACACTGAAAAAAAAAAAAGACTCTTGTTTATTAATCTCCTCATCTGTTGCTTTACCTAAATAGATATTGTATCTTTTAATACATTTTTATTCATGTTATATGAGGTTATTTTGAAACCTGTGTTGAGATTACTCACTAGGCTTAGCCATGACTTACCTGTTGGGATTTTAAAATTTCAGGATCGGAATCACATGGAGGAGCTTGAAGAGATTTCTTTTATTTATTTTTGTTTCTTTGTCATTTTCAAAATAAGTGTAATGAACATTTAGTATGACAACATTACGATGACATGTGTTTGATGATATAATCTTGAATAGTCGGAACATGGACATTTTTCTTCTTTAAATAAATGTTTAATTATTCAATTTTTGGATTGTTATATTTTGTGAATGAGATCATTTTGTCAATATATGTGTGGATTATTAAATGTAAACATACAAAACATAAGTCATGCCTGCGGGTACGGAATCAGGGTCGGATATACCCAGGTGCCGGATTTCGGGGCGTGACAGATTGGTATCAGAGCTTAAGTTTAGAATCTTTGAGGACCTAGGGTTTTACTTGAAAACGTAGTCACTTTGAAAATTAGGATTTATCCCCTGCAAGTGTTGTTGTGATAATAATAATAATAATAATAATAATAATTAAAAAAAAAAAACTTAACTTGTTGTATTATCTTTTAGTGATCCATCCTTATGTGATATCTAAAGCTTATTGTTTGATTTAGAACATGTCTGGGAGCCGGCGTGATAGAGGTAGAGGTAGAGCCAGTCCCGTGGCGGCCACATCGGGGACCACCGAAAGTGGTCAATCACTTGATGGGGTCTTTCGTGCTTTAGGCGACATGGCAGCCATTCTTGGACAACACATTCGTCGTGATAATAGAGGTGTCGCCCAAGTTGTGCAGGATGGCGTTGGGGGCTTAATAGAGAAATTTAAGAGATTGAAACCACCTGCTTTTGAGGGTTTATCGGCCCTATGGAGGAGAAAAGTGGAAAAAGCAAATAGAAAAGATATTCACTGTTTTAGGATGTGATGAGGAGCAGAAGGTTACACTTGCAGTTTTCATGTTCGAGGGAGAGGCCGACCACTGGTGGGAGACAATTGCTAGAACAATTGATGAAAATACCGTATGGACATGGGATATGTTCTGTGAGAAGTTCAATGAAAAATACTTTCCTGAGTGTGTACGGGAACAGAAAGCAGAGGAATTCATAAGCTTAGAACAGAGGGAGATGACTGTAGGCCAGTATGAGTCTAAATATACTGAATTATCCCGTTTTGCCCCATTTATGATTCAGGATGAAGCTCACAAAGCTAAGAAGTTTGAGCGAGGTCTGAGAGGGTCAATTCGTAACAAGTTGACTCCACTTAAACTTAGATTGTATGCCGATGTAGTAGAACGTGCTCTAATGATAGAACGAGACAACGAAGAATTCTGGAAAAGTCGTAACCAGAAGAGAGAAGCGAAGAGCAATGGTAGGGCTACACCGAATACATATCAAGCACAGGGTGATGCTTCTAAGAAATAAAAGGTGACGATAACAAACACCTCAACTCCTGCTCAGCCAATGAACCGATTTACGGGTAAATGTTATAACTGCGGAATGGAAGGTCACTCTGCTCGTTTTTGTAAACAACCGCCTCAGCAACCACATTATCAGGTGCCGTCGCAGATGCACTCGAGACCTCAGCTACAGTATCAAGCACCTCACCACAGTACCAAAGACCTCCATATCATCAAGTACCGGAACAGTATCAGAGACATCCACAACAAAGACCCCCTCAGCAGCAACAACGCCCACAGCAACAACACTACCAGCCGAGGCAGGAAGGTCAGGCTTCTCGACAATCGGCCCAGGGTCGTGTGTTTACTATAGTACCATCAGACGCAAATGCTAATGGAGCAGTGGTGGAAGGTACCATAATTATCTATTCCTCACCCGCTCAAGTTTTATTTGATTCAGGAGCTACGCATTCTTTTATTTCGACTCTTTTCGTGCATACATTGGGTCTATCTCCTGAACTCCTAGATAAGAATTTAATAATTGCTACACCGATAGGAAGCTCCGTAGTATTAAATCAGATATGTAGATCTTGCCCTGTCATGGTTGGAGATTTTGTATTATTAGCCGACCTTATCATATTAGATATGCAAGAGTTTGATGTTATTCTGGGAATGGATTGGTTAGCTTCGTTCCATGCAAAGTTAGATTGTTTTGAGAAGACCGTGACATTCTCTATTCCTGGGCGACGAGACTCCAGCTTCTTGAAAAGCAAAAGAATGGACCGTTATGCGATTTCTTAGCACTTTTTGAGGAAGAACCATACAAAGTAGGTATCGATCAAATTCCAATCGTATGTGAGTTTTCCGACGTATTTCAAGACATACAGGGGTTACCCCCAAGAAGAGAGATCGAATTTGGTATAGATCTTATGCCCGGAGTCTCACCAATCTCCATGGCACCGTACCGTATGGCACCAGTAGAGTTGAAGGAACTGAAGGAGCAGATTCAAAAGTTATTGGAGCAGGGTTTCATTCGGCCGAGTACATCACCGTGGGGTGCGCCAGTCTTATTTGTAAAGAAGAAGGATGGCTCGATGAGATTATGTATTGATTATCGCCAGCTAAACAAGGTCACCATTAAAAACAAATACCCACTTCCTAGGATAGATGACCTTTTCGACCAGTTGAAAGAAGCCAAGTTTTTCTCCAAAATAGATTTACGGTCAGGGTACCACCAGCTTAGAATTAAAGAAGTGGACATACCAAAGACAGCCTTTAGAACTCGTTATGGCCACTACGAGTTTCTCGTGATGCCGTTTAGACTAACAAATGCACCAGCAGTATTTATGGACTTGATGAACAGAGTATTTAAGCCACACCTAGATTGTTTTGTCATAGTATTCATAGATGATATTCTTATATATTCTAAGACCCAGGAAGAACATGAGCAACATCTTAGAGTTACTCTTCAAATACTGCAGGAACATCAATTATATGCTAAATTTGAAAAGTGTGACTTTTGGAAGGAGGAAGTGAAAATTTTGGGCCATGTAGTTTCGAAGAAGGGCGTGTCAGTAGACCCATCAAAGGTAGAAGCAGTATTGAAGTGGGAACAACCCACGAGTGTGACCGAAATACGTAGTTTTCTTGGTTTAGCGAGGTATTATCGAAGATTTATCAAAGACTTCTCTCGAATTGCAAAGACCGATTAACTCGATTGACCAAGAAGGGTGTAAAGTTCATTTGGGATGATACTTGTGATCAAGCATTTTCGAGTTAAAGATTAGGTTGACGACTGGGCTACTGTCCTCACCATTCCTTCGAGTGGTGAAAAGTTTGTAATCTTGGTGACGCTTCATATAGAGGTTTAGGTTGCGTCCTTATGCAAAGAAGGTAAGGTTGTAGCTTACGCCTCTAGGCAACTGAAAGTGCATGAGCAGAATTACCCTACTCATGACTTGGAGTTGGCAGCTGTGGTTTTCGCTCTTAAAGTATGGAGGCATTATCTATATGGGGAGAAGTTCGAGCTATTTTCAGACCATAAGAGTTTGAAGTATCTTTTCTCACAGAAAGAATTAAATATGAGGCAACGTCAGTGGATGGAATTCTTAAAGGACTATGATTTCACCCTCCAATATCATCCAGGTAAAGCCAATGTAGTAGCAGATGCCTTAAGTCGTAAGCCACACGGAGTAATCGCTCACCTCATGATTCAGCGATGGAAAATGTTAGATACGGTGAAGGATTTTGACATCCAATTGAATCCGCAAACATCTGTAGCTCGTCTCTTTAACCTAGCCGTTCAACCTTCCTTAATTAGTAAGGTTATAGAAGCTCAACAACAAGATTCATGGCTACAAGCTAAGGTAAAAGAAGCTGAAAAAGATGGTAAGTCGGAATGGAAAGTTAGTACCGATGGTGGATTAAGATTCCAAGGAAGATTATGTATACCAAATGTGGCTAAATTAAAGAAGGAAATTATGGACGAGGCACACCGCACTAAGTTCACAATCCACCCTGGAGGTACGAAGATGTATCACGATATGCGTAGGCAATATTGGTGGAATAATATGAAGAGAGAGATCGCCGATTTTGTGGCCAAATGTCTGACATGTCAACAGGTGAAAGCGAGCATCGAAGCCGTCGGGGATGTTACACCCACTACCGATTTCGAGTGGAAGTGGGAGCACATATCCATGGATTTCATTATGGGATTGCCACGTACACGTAATAATCATAATGCAGTTTGGGTCATCGTTGACCGGTTAACTAAGTCTGCACATTTTCTTCCTATACGTGCTACCTATCCCCTAGAGGAATTATGTAAACTATATATTAAAGAAATAATTAGACTGCATGGAGTGCCTGTATCTATCGTATCCGATCGGGATTCCAGGTTTACGTCTCGTTTTTGGAGAAGTTTACAGAAGGCACTGGGAACCACTCTTGATTTTAGCACTGCTTTTCACCCTCAGACTGAGGGGCAGACTGAACAAGTGAATCAGATCCTTGAAGACATGCTCCGAGCTTGCATGCTTGATTTCAAAGGGAGCTGGGATGATCATTTACCATTGATCGAGTTCACTTATAATAATAGCTACCAGATGAGTATCGGCATGGCGCCATATGAGGCTTTGTACGGGAGGCCTTGTAGATCTCCAAATTGTTGGACAGAAGTTGGAGAAAGTAGTTTGCTTGGACCAGAGATTGTGCAAGAGACAACAAAGAAGATTTTTATCATTAGAAACCGTTTGCGTGCAGCCCAAAGTCGTCAGAAGAGTTATGCAGACAATCGTAGAAGAGATCTAGAGTTTGCAGTTGGAGATCATGTCTTCTTAAAGATTTCTCCTATGAAGGGCGTCGTGAGGTTCGGTAAAAAGGGAAAATTGGCTCCAAGGTATATAGGTCCGTTTGAGATTCTAGAGAGGGTTGGTGTTGTCGCATATAGGCTTGCTTTACCGCCTCAGTTGTCTGGTATTCATGATGTTTTCCATATATCGATGTTAAGGAAATATGAGCGGGACATTTCTCATGTTATAGACTGGCAACCATTAGAGATCCGAGAAGACGCTTCATACATCGAACACCCAGTACGTATTCTTGACCGGAAAGACCAAGTGCTTCGATCTCGAGTTATACCATTAGTCAAAGTTCAGTGGAGTCACCATACTGAGGAAGAGGCTTCTTGGGAATGGGAGGCCGAGATCCAAGAGAAATACCCTCATCTATTCACATTATAGGTATGTAAATTTCGAGGATGAAATTTCTTTTAAGGAGGGTAGAATGTAATAACCCAAATAAATCTTGACCGTTGAATTTTAATCATTAATCGACGTACCCAATTAGTCCGATGTGACAATCGATCTACAAGATCAACTGGTTCAATCTCAACCATTGATTTAGACATATCTGATCCGACTGTTCGTTAACTAATAAATCCAACCATACATGTAATCATCCATCCAACGATACATTCATCTAACCGTCCACATGCTGAAATCATCAAAATACTTGTCCATCCATCTAAATTGACCATCCATCTCACCACTAATCCATCAGTACATCACATAGTCCATTTCCCCGATTACACATGAACTCATCCAACCATACATCATGCACATCCATCCATCTATCCATACATACATCTATCCATCTATTATACATTGATCCGTCCATCTACATCATACACCTATGCACCATCAAATACATCACAACCACACACATGCACCAACCACATCACGCACATCCATCCATCTATCCATACATCCATCCGTCCATCTATTGATCCATCCATCCATCTAAATCATCACAACCTTAGCTTAATACTGGACACCATGTATAACAATTTCATTCATGCACAAACATGTGGCACACACACATGAGATACACGATGCACATGCACACTAGATTTCCCACCATGAATACCTATTGCATACACACATCTCTTATACGTGTGGCACACATGCACCACATGCATCACATGCACCTGATGTCCACACACGTAACACATAGCACATGTGCAATGTAGAACCGGTGGTGCATGCAAACCAGAGAAAATGCAACTCATGTTTTAAATAGACTAATAAAGAAGGAGGAGAAACGGTAAGAGAGTAGTAAGAGCCACTCTCTCTTACACGTGTTAAAGATGTGAATGAAGAGGCTATAAAAGGGAGGCATGAGAGACAAAAAAAAGAATGTGAGATGAGGTGAGGTGTTGTGATGTGAGAAGAGTGAGGAGAGAGAGAGAGAGAGAGAGAGAGAGAGAGAGAGAGAGAGAGAGAGAGGTTGCTGGACATTCACGTTGGAAAGAGAGGGAGAGAGAAGAGAGAGAAAAAGGAAGAGAGAGGAAGAGAGAAAAGAAAAAAGAAAAGAAACGAAATTATTTTTTAAAGAAAAAGTGAGTTTCTCTCACTTGATATTTTCTTTATTTATTTATTTTTCTTATAACAAATTCCACTTGGTTTTCTTTTATTTATTATTATGCAAATAATTCAATAATTGTGCATTTTTCTCTTATTTATTTATTTGATTCATATTGTGTTATGTTTATTTAACATGATTTTTTTAGTTCTCTTTATTTTAATTAACAAGTTGTGAATCAACTCTAAATTTAGATATATGTTTACCCATGCATTCAAAATTCTTTGATTATTATTTTTTTATTTTTTATAATTAAAAAAAAATTCAGGATTTAGATCATCTAAAATAATAATAATAATAATAAATAAATCTTCAAATTCAGTATACTCTTCCAGACTATCAGATCAGATTTGACGGATTACATTGCACAAATATATTTTTACGTAGAACTTTAAATCATGTATTAACAGGCTACAATGGTTAGAAACAATTTATCCTTAGAAATATTTTGCTCATGAAATATTAAATTTTATATCCTTCGAACAGTTTTTGGAACACCAGAAAATAGGTGAGGCGATCAAGTCCTCTGGGTTGAAAATCCCTAAAGCATAAATAGGTGGGGCGATCAAGACCCTTGGGTTGAAAGTCCCAGAAACCCAACTGGTACTTTTTGGAACCTCTACTGTACCCTTTGAGTGGGTGAGCATGTTAGGATTGCAAAAGGTTCCCACTGTCAGGTTCAGTAGGGTAGTAGTCTGACCAGCTAACGTATGAATGGGTCCCTCACCAAGTGCCCTTTGGATGGGTGAGCATGTTATGCGAGAGGTTCCCATTGCCAGGCTAGGTGTTGTATTGGCGCGGGTGTTGGCCGACCGGTGTAAACTGGCCCTGGTGTTAAAATGAATAAAACTGCACTTGTTATTATAGAGTATAGCATATGTTGATTGATTCATTCATTTTTTTTTGAATTTACACTGAAAAAAAAAGACTCTTGTTTATTAATCTCCTCATCTGTTGCTTTACCTAAATAGATATTGTATCTTTTAATACATTTTTATTCATGTTATATGAGGTTATTTTGAAACTGTGTTGAGATTACTCACTAGGCTTCATGACTTACCCTGTTGGGATTTTAAAATTTCGGGATCGGGATCACATGGAGGAGCTTGAAGAGATTTCTTTTATTTATTTTTGTTTCTTTATCATTTTCAAAATAAGTGTAATGAACATTTAGTATGACAACATTACGATGACATGTGTTTGATGATATAATCTTGAATAGTCGGAACATGGACATTTTTCTTCTTTAAATAAATGTTTAATTATTCAATTTTTGGATTGTTATATTTTGTGAATGAGATCATTTTGTCAATATATGTGTGGATTATTAAATGTAAACATACAAAACATAAGTCATGCCTGCGCGTACGGAATCAGGGTCGGATATACCCAGGTGCCGGATTTCGGGGCGTGACAGTAGATCAAGATGGAAAGTTCAAGCTTTAGTAAGTCCAAGTTTTATTACACTTCTAGTAGAAGATCAAGTTCCATCTTCCACTACTCGTTCAGTTGAAGAATCACGTAGAAGAACAAGTTTCAAACTTCAATGTTTATTCTCTTCGGGTATAACAGACCCTAGAAAGACCTTAGACTTATGTGCTCTCAAATGACAAACTTATATGAGTTTTTATACTTTTGTTATGCTTAAGTTCGACTAGTCTAGGCTTAGGTTTGACTAGTCTAAGTTGTAGCTCGACCAGTCTAAGAAAATCTTCGACCAGTCCAAGTTTAAATTCTACAAAATGGATTTTTCTATTGCTTCCTCAACTAGTTGAGCAAACTGCTCGACCAGTCGAAGAGGGACCTTCGACTAGTCAAGGGTTGCTCAACTCGAAGTCTAGCAACTAAATTTGGCACCCTTGACAAGTCGAAGCCAATGCTTGATCAGTCGAATAGGGCCCTCGACCAGTTGAGTAGGGCCTTCGACCAGTCGAAGAACCGTTTTATCCGATCGCACTCAAAATTTAAAATTTTGTTAGATCTTAGACGAGTCAAAGCAACAACTTTTCAACCTATAAATAGAGGCTTTCTCTCAATCCAAAATTACCAATCCAAGCTAGTAAAAGCCTTCATCAAGAGAGAGAGAAGTCCTCATTATCCTCAAGCTATTGCATGCTATTTTTAATATTTCTTTAATAGTTTTTTGTTTTAATTCCTTGATCTCCTTTTATGAATCTTATTCTTTAAAGAGAGTAGATACCCCCCCTCCCCCCTCTCTAGGATTGTTAAGCTTGCCCTTTTCACCATGAATTCAAGATGCGTTACGGATGGATAGCGCCCTTATCTGGAACGCTCGAGGTGTAGGAAATGTGCCTATAATTAGATTCATGAGAAAATTGGTTAGAAAATTTAATCCTTTGTTAGTGAAAATTCTTGAGCCAATGATGAGAGAGGAAAGGCGAGTGGCCATAGGCTTGAAATGGGCTTCCATTCCTCCCTCTCAAATGGCGAATCATGGGGAAAAATATGGGTGTTTTTCCATAAACACCTTAATGTCACTGTCCATTCTATTTCTAATCAAATGCTATCATTGAGTATTTGTTTGTAGAACCTTAGGGAGCCCATCCTGCTGTCCATAGTGTACGCGTGCTGCTCCAAAATCCTTAAAAGAATACTGTGGAATGAGATGGCTAGCCTGTGTCAGGGCATAACAAGTTTGTGGGTTGTTAGAGGTGATTTCAATGCGATTGCAGCAACAAAAGAAACGTTGGGGAGCCGAGAAGCTGACAAAGCTAGCATGGTCGAATTTTCAAAAGCCATACATAATTCTAGTCTCCTAGACGTAGGCTTTGTAGGGAACAGATTCACTTGGAGCAACAACCACTCAGCTAGTGCTCGTTTTTGGGCTAGGCTCGATAGGGTTCTTCTTAATGACAAGTGGACAGCTGTTTTCCAATCCTTTAGAGTGGAAATTTACCCCAAGCCAATTCTAATCATGCTCCACTACTGCTGTCCTTTCCTACCCAACATCGGCCCAGGATCAGATCCTTCCATTTTCTCAGAATGTGGACTCTCCATAACACGTTTCAGCAAGTCATCAAAAAAGCATGGGAAGGAGAATGCTCAAGTCAGACCATGATAAATGTTCAGCTCAAACTGAAGAAGAAGAAGCAACTGTTAAAAGTCTGGAACAAGGAGGTTTACAGAAACAATTTTTATCAGATCAAGAAAGATGAGGAAGATCTAGTGAACATTGAGAGCAAAATGCAGGGATCTCTTAGTGAGGAGTTACTCCAAGAAAGATCGGCAGCTAGGTAGTGGCTGGCTCAGTTAGAACTTATGGAAGAGGTATTTGGGAAAAAAAAAAGGGAGGAATCATTGGCTGCAAGAGGGAGACAGAAATACCAAGCATTTTCATGCGTCAACCAGCAAGAAAATCAGGTGTTCTGCTACCACCTCAATTAAAAATGCGATAGGAAATACCATCACAGGTCAAGAGGAGATAAAAGCGGCTGTTGCTAAGTTTTTTGAAGATCTTTTCAAGGCTGAACCCTCCTCCCATCAGCATGACTTAACATTGGCCATCCCTCGGCTCTTAACCCAGCAAAATAATGAAGATTTGTTGGCCCCTCCCTCCTTAGTTGAAGCTCATGCCTACGTTATTCCAAAGGACGAGGCACCAGGCCCCGACGGGTTCTCAACATTTTTCTTCTCCGAATGCTGGTAGACTGTGGGGTAGGACATCCACAAAGCAGTACTTTTCCTATTTGCAAGGGCAAGCTCCCTAGAGCTTTTTCCTCTTCCCTGGTTTGTTTAATCCCCCTTAGCCACTAAGTTTTCTGACTATCGTCCCATTAGCCTTTGCAACATCATTTATAAAATCCTCTCAAAAATCCTGGCAGCCAGATTGAGCAAAATCCTCCCCAAGCTAATATCTAGTGAGCAAGGAGCGTTCATTCAGGATAGATCAATCACGGAGAACATCGTGTTAGCCCTGGAGGCGATGCAAGAGATTGCCAGGAAGGTTCTGGGGGTTAACATCATTCTCAAGTTGGACTTGGGAAAAGCCTATGACAGGGTGGATTGGAATTTCCTCAAACAGGTGTTGTCTAGATTCGGCTTTAGCAACAGATGGGTAGCATTGATGGAAACATGCTGAGGTAATAATTGGTTCTCTATCCTCATCAATGGGGAAGAAGCGGGGTTCTTCAAATCAACCAAAGGGCTATGAAAAGGAGATCCTCTTTCTCCAGGTCTTTTCATCCTAGCAGCCGAAGCTTTCTCAAGCAGTTTCAAGCAGCTGGTTAACAGAGGCTGGTGTCAGCCCTTCAAGCTACATCACATTTGCCCACTCCTCACACATCTATTGTTTGCGGATGACACCTTCCTATTTGTGAATGGGAGTCAGGCTACGCTCATCACAGTTAAGAAAATCCTCACGTCCTTCCAAGAGGCTACGAGCCAGAAGATTAATAGCAATAAGAGCTGCTTCCTCTGCTCTAACAATCTGTCGGCAGTTAGGATCAGGAACATCAAGCGTCTTTTGGGCATTGCCAAAGCCAGAACTAATGTGCAGTACCTGGGAGTTCCACTCTCGAGAGGCAGAGTAAAAAGGGCAAATTTCTAGTTTCTTATTAATAAAGTAAACAAAAGAGTTAGCGGATGGAAAGTGAGATATTTATCTCAAGCTGGCAGACTGACGCTAATCAGGCATGTTCTGGGTAGCACGTCACTCCACGTCATGACAACAACGCACGTCCCTACCTAGGTTATTACAGATCTAAAGTGTAGCTTTGCCCATTTCTTTTGGGGATGGGCCGAGGGAAAAAAATGACAGTGGATTACTTGAAAAAAAATATCAAGGCCCATCAAGGAAGGTGGACTGGGAGTAAGAAGATTGAAAGAGGTAATGGCTGCCCTTCAGATGAAGATGACATGGGACGTTAAATATGGAGAAAAGAACGGGCCTTGGGTGTCTCTCATGAGAGCTAAGCATCCCAGAGATCTGGGGATGGAGAATAAGAGCTCGGTGTCTAGTCACGCCTCTCCGTTATGGAAAAAAATCAGAGCATTTCTGCCATTGCTCGCCTTTAACGTGCAGTGGTTGGTGGGATCAGGGAACAAAAATTGTGGGCCGTAAACTAGATAGGGCTGGGCCCCCTCCAACAGTTAGTTGCCAGCCCTATTCCTGATGCCCTGCATTCTTTGAAGGTCAAAGATTTCCTTGGCCCAACTGGTCCTCTCCCTCCTTCTTCAGTTTCTTCCTTCCTACCTTAAGAGGTCCTCAACTTCAGCTTCTAGGGAGGATTTGTTACATCAGAGGACTGATCAGCGAGCTTTTGAGCTCACGACCCCTTTGCCTCCTTCATGATCAGGTTAACGTGGAAGATCAGTAGAGTTTCGTTCCTGTCCACGAGGTGTTAGGGATGGTTTTGGCATAGCTCGATCCCTCCAAAGATGTCAGTTTTCCTCTGGAGATTGATGCAGGGTGCGACCTCAGTGGATGATAGGGTGTAGTCCAAAGGGATTTATCTAGCCTCTAAATGCAATTGCTACGAGGATGAGACTATCTCTAGATCAGAGACAGAATCATTATTGCACCTATTTCTATTCGGGTAGCAAGCAACCAAGAACTGGCACCACTTTAGCTCTTTATTCGGGATATCTCCTCTCCCTCACCATTCGATTAAAGGTAGAATGATGCAATGGCAAAGAGCGTCGGCTCCAGGAAGCGTACTAACCCCAATCTGGAAAATCATCCCCATCCTGATCCTTTGGGAATTGTGGCGATCCAGAAATGATGATAGACACGACCAGAGCCCTATGAAAACTTAAACTACTATTGCCCGAATCAAGTGTTGGATCAAGACAGTCCTAGAAGGTAAGTCAATGTCCACTACCCTCCGGGATCATATCATGAAAGGTCCAAGAATTCCGACCGCACCACAACAGAAATATCGATCGGAAATCATAAAGTGGGAGAGGCCAGTGAGAGGCTGGGTCAAATTAAATGTGGACGGATCAACAAGAGGTAATCTGGGCTTATCTGGAGGGGGACATCTGTAGGGGGGACAATGACAAGTTCATTTTTGCCTTCTCGACAGGCTATAGGATGGGAACAAACAACAGAGCTAAACTCCGTGCTATCTATGATGATCTCAGCTTATGCTTGGAAAGAGGGATGGATAGGATTGAAGTTGAATCCGACTCCAAAGTCGCAATTAACCTCCTCTGGGGGAAGGCTTGCATTTCTTGGAAGTGGAGTCCATGGGTCTTGAGGATCAACAAGTTGAGATAGGTAGGTACCCTTTCTTTCAGGCTCATTCAGAGGGAAGCAAATGGCCCGGCAAACAGGATGGCCCGGGAGGGAAGCAAGAGTCAGGTCGCCTCTGTTCTTAACTAGCAGAATGACCTTCTTACCGAGGTGTGTGGGCTAGTCTTTTTAGACAAGGTCGGGCTAGGATCCATCAGGTCAGTCCGTGGGAAGTTGTAGAGGTTTTTTTTTTTTCTTGTTCTTTGTTGGCCATCTATGGCCGTCTTTTACAATAGGTGCCCCCCGAGTTGTTGTTTCGGGGGTCGCCCGAATGCCCATATCTTTGTACAGTTATCTTCATATTAATGGTAAAAAAAAGTTTCTTATATATATATATATATATATATATATATATATATATATATATATAAAGGCCTTACATTCGATTCTACACTAGGAAGGAGTGTATACAAACACTTGCACATATCAACTTACTTTTCGGATTGAGCTTCTTTTATTGCATCTTTTGGGTTGCTTGATTGATGCTCTCTTGTGCTTCAATCAACTCTCATTTCCTCCCTTGATAATGAGGCCAATGCTTTGTCAAGGCTTCAACTCCAAGATCAAACACCTTGTATGTAGTGCTCCTTTGAGGTGACCAAGGTGATGGGAGGTTGGGTGGAATTTACTATAACTAATGGGAAGTTGTAAAGCCTAGAGGATTGTACTTGATGGACACTCTAGAGGTTGATAGAAACTTAGATTTTCTAAGAAAGGTAGTCTTTAAACTCTAGAGAAGGCTTGAGATCATGATATTCTTGTAGAGGAGCTAGGAATGCTAATTAGAGTGAAGAATTACTAAGAAAAAAGCATATATTTTATTGGGATAAAGCTTAGGAGGTTTGGTAAAGCTTGGGATATACTAGGGTCTCTAAAATACTAAAATCCATCATCTCCACAAAGATCTAGTTGCTAAATTTATAAGAAAAATGCTCCAACAGATATATATATATATATATATAATGGCTAGTCTTTGGTTGCATCGAGTGGAGATTTGGTCGCACCGATTTATGTTTGGTCGCACCGAATTTGAAGTTCGATCAAACTGAATTAAATGGGAAAGCCGCTGGACATATTTTGACACTTTCAGACACACCAAAGTGGTCTTTAGTCGCACCGAACATGGTCTTCGGTGGGACTAAAGGTGACACTTGGTAGTAGCCGAATTACACAAAATTTTGCCCCAACTTGTCGTCCTGTTTTAGTCATTTTCGGTCAGACCGAATGTTGATTAATTTGTGCAATTTTTCCAGCCACGTAGGATCTCTAAAGCTAATTTAAGGATGGTCAACTTAGGCTCTTATGGCTTAGGGAATGATCAATAAAGGGTTTACTTATTGGTTTTAAGATCATATAGAGGTTTAGGTTGTTTTGGGTCAAAGGTTCGGGTCACCAAGGCACCATATTTACCTGTTCTTTGCTCCTTGATGCTCCACTTTCACTTATGTCTTCGGTCTTCAATTTCCAGGGGCTCAACTGACTACATGCACTACCAGAAAAAGGGAAAAAGGCTACGAATAAAAACTGTAGCTATAGACCTATGGCTATGGTTTTAGTCTGTAGCACGACCGTAGTCATAGGTATCGTAGCCATAGGTCTAAAACCTATAGCTACGGATTTAATCTGTAGCCATAGATTACAATAGCTACAAATATAATCCGTAGCAACCATTTTTGTAGTGAAAAGTATGTACAGCTACGAATAGTATTTGTAACTAAAAGTACTGATGTATTCATAGTAATATGCTGAATTTAATAATAGCTATGATTGTCAGATTATCAGCTACGGTTGTCAGATTATTAGCTACGGTAAATATTCATAGTTATTGCCTACATTTAAAAAAAAAATTATAATCATTCATTCATTCAATTACCACCTGCATAATCATTCATTCAATTACAATCATTCATTCATTCAATAATGAATCAATTACAATCTTTCATTCAATCAATTACAATTACAATAATGTTGAAATTGCAAAGACAAATATCGAATGAGGCCTTCCACATATGAATTTCTCTTTTCACAGATGGTCGTCCATGAATAACAAGCCTGCAAGTATAACACTTTTAAGGTTTTTTTTTTTATGTAATGCGTATTAATGCTGAATTGGTTAACTGCTTTAGAATAATAATAAAAAGGAAACAACACAAATTGTTGACTGCATACAACAATTCAAAAAAGGAAACTGCAATTACGTTATAAGGCTTCTCATCTTTACATATCGAAGCTCCTAATATGTTGATCAATGTCCTACAAAAGACAATAATGAAAATAATACATTAATTACCCGAAAAAAGATGACCGGAGATTGGATGTCATGAAACTCCCAATTAGATTTATGTCATAATTCATAACAAATAGAGAAGTTTTAAAATTATAGGAACATTACTAACTTGAACAAGTTAACTTTCAAAAAAAGAAAAAACAAAAAAACAAAAAACTAACACAAACAAGTTTCAAGCTCATGATGTGAATATGGACTTAAGATCATGGAATGAATGCAAACAAATCCAAAAGCATTGGCTCCTCAATGAGTTCTCTATATACAATAAAAACTACACTACTGCAATTGAACATTATACATGTTGTAGCGCCACTTATCATATGGGACCAAACAAGTGAAAAACTAAATGAAGTAATCATAAAACAGAGGTTAAGCCCACACTTGTGTGGATTCATAACCATCCACATGCAGTCACACATACCAATATGGAAAATGTGTGTGAGATGTCAACTTACCCTTAGATGAGCCATGTGCAAATTTAGGCTTTTGTTACTGAAGTTGGGCACAATATATAAAGAAATGGATGGCTAATACAACTCTTTCTGACATCCATTTGGTTGTATACAGTGGTCCATCAAAGGAGTGAAACACTTAATTTTTAAGCCAGAAGTTCTGAAAATTAAAAGTGTAACCCACTTGAAAAAAAAAAGCTTTGATCTCACATCCTTGTGCTGCATTGGTGCATGTGGCTACATTTTGTTGGGCAATGCTCTGGACACTCATGGGCTTAGAAAACCTCACCCACAACTTCTGCATGAGTCCAAGAATCAGGTTGGATGCAAATCAGGTGAGCTAATCTTATGTGAATGAAATACATACATGTATAATTCATCGTCAAACATATTTGATTCATCCAAACAATCGTCTTAACAAGCTTATTGTGAATGACTACTATTTGAAAATCAAACTGAAAAGATGATGCTGATCATATAAACAATGTCCTTCAAACAAAAAAATGGCCTACAATCCACATATAACAAGGAATGGTCATTGATCTAACAAATAAAGTTGTCAAATCATTGAGAATTTATACAATGGTCCATCAAAGAAGAGTCAGGTGAACTAGATGGCTGATACAGTGATTTCTTCCTACTGTATGATGACCTATGTGTGTTAAACTGGAGGACCTCTAGCATGGTTTCATACTAAAAGGGTCTAAGTTGAGTCATTTCTTTAAATGATTAGTGCGCAAATTTCTATATATATATATATATATATATATATATATGTGTGTGTGTGTGTGTGTGTGTGTGTGTGTGTGTGTGTGTGTGTGTGTGTGTGTGTGTGGGAAAAGGTATAATGCGCTCGAGCTGATTTTAACGCCCCATGAGGTCGAGCTGTGTGGGCCCCACCGTGATGGGTTTCGAACATCTACCCCATCAGTCAGATGCACCATTCCATCGTGGCCCTAGGTCTCAAAAATTAAGTCAATCCGTGACTTGTGTGGAACACCACATACAGAAGTGGAGAGGGGCCGTGCACCATTAAAACATTCATAATCATTTTTTGGGCCCACCGAGATGTGGTTTGCAAATCGAGCCCATCCATTATGTGTGTACCACTTGGATGAGGGTTCAGACCAAGTTTCAGCAGCATTCAAAACTCAGGTGGGCCCCACCAAGTGCTTTTATATGTTTTTGGCATGTCTTCACATGATTTTAGATGGTATGGCCCACCTGAGTTTCGTATACGGCTGATTTTTAGGATATTCCATAATTTAAAGGGGACCAATCAAATGCACGGTGTTGATGGTCGACACGCATCACGGTGGGGCCCACACAGCTCGACCTCATAGGAGGTTAAAATTAGCTCGAGCGCATAGTACCTTTTCCCTATATATATAAAATGAAAATTGAATACTTTACAAAACTACAAATTACTATCTTCCTTACAATTCATAGATACAAAGCAGTATGTTTAAGAAGCTTACTGATGAAGATTGTTGAACTATATCCTCTTCCAATATGTAGCATGCATGCACATTCGAGAATGATTACTATGTGAGCAACTGCAACAAGCTAAAATGAAAGATGTGGCTGCTATTAAGTACATTAGGAAGCCCCACCGACTACAATTAAGCAATATATCCAATTGCCACCTAAAATGATGCATAGGTTGTTACTAGAAGCCCCATGCTAGGAAAATGAAAGACGTGGCTACTATTTTCTAAAGCGTTATTATCAAGTCCCAATCACCAGAAATGTACACAGAATGACCTGGTATTGAACTCAATGGAAAACAAAAATAATAATAATTCCAAAACAGAGTTTAAATATCCATGACTCCTACCACTGAACTTATGCAGGTCAAGAACTAGCTCATGTTCTGTGACAAGCAAAGACTAAAAGTGACATGCTAATGCTTATAGTTTGAATTTCTATAATGCTACTAAGCATAATGATATCAGATTGATACTTTAGCTAACACCTGAAGACCTTTTATAAGGAGCAAATATCATATTACATATATGTCCAAACAGAGGTAGTTAGCTAGCTACAGTCACGAAACTCTCTACATTTTAGGGGTGATCATATCAGAACAAGAGATGTTGTTTCTCAAGTTGAGAGCTTGTTTGAAATAAGTTTCCTTGAACAATTAAGTTTCAACTAAGATGCCCAAACTGAGATGCCCAAACTGAAGCCAATGCAAAATCCTTTGTACTGAACCAACTTGACCCAAATACACATGATTATTCCAAATACAACCTTTTTCCCGAAACAAACCTGATTTCAAGTTGGGTATGTGTTTTCTAACCCGAATGTGAGCCAAGGGCCTTGGCACCTATCCTTTTTTTTTTTTTTTAGAAGAACGGGCTACAAAAATTTATTTCTAAAAGAATTAATCATAGCCAAGTTTTACGGCGTATTGGGAACAGAAGTCACTTACCTCTTGAATCCATCAAGATGAAACTATACAACACCCTTTATCAGCAAACCCATTGATTCCATAACACTAAACACCTTTAAATCTAACCATCCATAACCCACTGCTACCAGTACATTCTGAAATTAAAAAAGAAAATGCACCTTGTCATCAAGCAGACCTGGTAATGAATAGCCATTATCCATATCCATTTCTTTATATAATATATATATATATATATATATAATAATGGTTCTCTTACCATTGCTAGTACATGCCCTGATTGATCAACTCATCTAAGCTAATATAGATAAAGACTTCATGGCTTACAACCCATATACCCAACTAAACTAATATAAATAAAGAATAATACAATATAAACATATAGAGTGATTCACACCCATCTTCCACATCACTTCACCTTGTAAAACTATTAGAAAATTGGCATTAAAAGGAAGAATCAAATAATTTATTGCTTACCTTCACTTCAAATTCAGTTTCAAGGTAGAAATTGTGATAATAGAAATGACAATCATTCTCAATTAAAAAACATGCAATCATCTCAAGTTGTTTCTATTTGCTGCAAATTTGGGTGATTTCAAGCAATTGAGAATTATGAAAGATTCATCTCCATCTTCAAGGTCCAAATGCCAACAAACCACACATGTTGTGATGGAATACAACTTGAAAATCTTATAATTGGGTTCCACCAACCCAAGTTTTTCCCATAACAAGAAATAAATAGCAGTTCCACTCATCACATAGGCCTTTATCCCACCAAGTTGGGATCGACTAATAAATGTATGCTTGGTGCATACATGAATGTTTCGAGATATGCAACAACAAATTCAGTTGGATAAAATTACCAAGGTTTTTTATGCTACTCTCTAAAGGCTCAGTAAAGAAATGACCAAAATGACAAAAAATAAAGAATAAAATCAAAGTGTGCCCATGAATTATGCAAACTTCCATCATAAAATATAAAGATTATATCTGACATTAATCAGCAATGGCTAGACATGCAACTAATCATTAACCATGGGATTGAAGAAAGGGATTCTATCGTAGTAGTTGGAACTGAGCAAGGTATGCCATTTTCGGGAAAGACGGTGAGCCCACAACACATTTTCAATCATAAAGTCTTAAAAGAAAGAGTAAAGTACCCTATCAGAAAAATATTGAAACCTTCGTGTTTGTTTTCCATCACCATAATTTGTCAAAGGCTGCTTACGGAGGGCCTGTAACACATCTCAGCATGATTAAAACACTGACATGTTTGTAACAAAAATGCAACTGCAATGGCTACAACATTTCCCATCTACAGATTAAGAAGAAAAAAAAAAAAGGAAAGAAAGAAAAAAGAAAAAGAAAAAGAAAAAAAAAAGTAGAAGAAAGAAGATCATAAATGTATAAAAGTGAGATCAAACTTTCCTTTAAAAAAAGGATAAAAAGTGAGCAAGCATGCTGGGTATTCAAAACAAGATAAGTTGGAGATCATTTATAGTACCGACACATTGCCTAAGCAACCCTGCCTGAGGAAATTCCACTGAAATAGAAAGTAAAATGTGGATCAGTGAGTGAGATGACAAAGAACAATTTAAGCACCTACCCCGAAACCTGGAGTGGGAAGTGCATACAAACCCCAACATCACCATAGCTAGGTTGTTGCAAAAACAGTAACAAAATGCACATTAGGCATTTCAGTATCAAATCTAATGATGGTATTTCTTATTTCTTATTTTTATCTTTTATGAAGGTTGAAATAATAATGCCATAAGACTTGTGGGTGAATATGAGTTGACACCGTCATTTCTACTATGAGTTAAAATACCTCAACATGGTATATTTCAGTGATAACATTCAATCACAGATATCTATAATTTTCAACAACAAATTTTAGAGAGCTTTACTAAGCCCACATGCATATACAAGTCAGCTAATGCATAAGCCACCACTTATGCCAGCTTGGCACATAGGTTGGCTTCGACTGTATTTCCTTAATCTAAAACTGTAACAGATATTATCTAATATACTTAGAAAGTTGTGATCTTCTAACAATTTTAGAAAACATTCCTTTGACAGGACAAAGGCAACATTCTTGGTTGACATAAGGTATTTCACATGTCATACAAACCCAAGAAGTAATATCTGGAATGTTTCTTCATAGCATTCCTTGAAGGCAAATGGTTTAAAAATCGATAGCCTTCAAAGAAAGATCCCACGTCAACAAAAATTTTAGTTAATACTATATCAACGAGACTTGTCATCAGCTTCACCTTGAAACATAAATAAACAAGTAAAAGAAATATAAAACAAGGAACCAAAAATCCCTTTGAAAAAAAAAAAAAGGAAAAGCATGAATAGTAAATAAATGAAAGATCCATAGAATAGAAGCAAGTTAGGCATATGTAATAGCATGAAACCCAATCATGACATCAAATCTCTCTATACTTTTATGTGCAGAGACAGTAATGTAATACCATCTGGATGGTAACCAATTGCTATAGAGTCTAAGATGGAAAAGGAATCCCTTTTTTAGGCCTTAGAAAAAAAATATCCCATTTCAATATATTTAATGTCAAACACAAATGCAACACACACTTAGGATGTGTGCTATTTGGGATCCCAAATGTCCATCATATGATCCCACGAGTCCATGTGTCCTTATCCAAAAAAACAAGTTATCCACTCATCAGGTGACACATGCCTTGTGAACAAAATGCTAAACATTTACCAAAACTAATCAGCTATTTGGAGAAGGTTCTTACTTAATCAACTACTTCAACTCAAAACTAATCATTTCTGCAATCAAATATTATAGAATTAGAAATAAGAATCTGTGAGGGAAAAAATGAACTAGTGAAACTTCAATTACATGAAAGGATACAAAGCATTATACCACTGCAATTGAAGGGTAAACAATAAGCATTTTCCTATAAATGACAGATGATACAATCCAACTTATCCATTAATGTTTAAAAGGAAAAAATATCTGCCTTGCACACACCATTGCTCTAATTCACCTAACCCAAATTTCACATATTCTCCATTGCTGAAGGTGCAATAGTCATGACACAGGAGAAGGTACCAACATTACATAGTTCTCCAATATCAGCAATTTGCAGACACTCTCCTGAAGCCAAGCATCCAAACGAATTGCCCATGATGCTTAGAAATCTCATTATGACCAACAAGCTTTACAGAAAAAAAAAAAAAAAAAAACAATAAAGAAAAGAAAAAGAAAATCTATAAAATTCTCATATTTTTCATCAAAAGAAGAACAACCCAACATTTGATTCTGTGACTGAAACTACAAATGAGAAATATGAAATATACCCATTAAAAGAAGAACAACCCAACATCAGTTTGAAGTGTCATCAATATACAATGAGGAGAGAAGCATCTTCTTTTCGACCAAAATGCAAAGGATTAAAGAGTACATACTGACTTCTGTTTACGGTCATGTTCTTCATGATCATGGTGATGATGATGATGGTCATGGTTGTGATCATCCATCAAACATTCAACATTAACAACACTCTCTATCCTAGCAGTGTTTAAATGAACAATTAACATAATCTAGGAAAAATGTTAAGATATTAAAGAAACAAAACAGTTAGCATAAGATGTGTGATGAAACCAGAAAGCATGTGGACTTTAGAAAAAATGAAAACTAAGTAATGGGAATGGGAGAAGTTCAAGAGAGGGAAATGAGTTGAACCATGATCTATCAAGAAGCCTAGCTATATTGTCAAAAATCCCCTGTGCATCATCCTGCCACAAATCTCGAAATCCCTCAAAATGAGAATAAACAGATGCCCATTTAAGAAATTCATGTATTTGACAATGTCCAATAAAAAAATCTCTGATTTTAAAAAGTTACAAGCAAGATTGCTTGAAGAACATGTATAAGCTCTTCATCTTGATAAACTATATTGTCATCAAATTTTAGCTCAATGTTGAAGCCCTGGTTTTTAGTAAATGGTGGGTTTCTTCAATGAGGGCCCAAAAACTGCAATCGCATTTGGATACAATTTTGAATATAATTGCAATTACTGGTCTAGTAAATCAGGGAAAAGAAACAAAAAATAAAACCCAAATTGGCGTTTTTCTTCAATTTGGACCCAAAAAGCACAATGGCATTACTTATCAAATTAAGCATAAAAGAAACGTAACTGCAATATGAGGGCGACCTCTTTTTTTATATAATTAATTTCATCTTTGATTAAACTGAAATTTCACATCCAAACAAGGCATGAACAACTTACTAATTTCAACTTATGTTGATGATATGCTGGTGCAAGTGGGGCTTGCTCTGAGCACTCAAAAACCTAAAATCTGCTAAACAGGTAGCCAATTTTGGGGGCCAATTACCAGAGCATTGCCAACTCTTTCATGTATAGACTGCGGAGTTCGAACATGCGGGCTTCATTATCAACAAATTTACAGCATTTTCCTGTTAGAATTTGGCAATTGCATAGATATCGTTAAACTCTAGTCAAGATTAAATAGACGAAGTACAATAGAAAAAAATCAACCGAAGGAGAAAATGAAAATGGCTAACCATTGTATAAGTGGTGATGGACAGCTTCACTGTCCTTGCAGACGAGATTCTTTTTACAAATCGTTCTTCAACTACAAAACATGGATGGATTCACATATGGGAACGAAATGTAACTAAGCCAACTCAAAATGATGTGCATTTTCAGATGAACCATTCTTCATCCATGTAACCATCTCTGGTACATGGATTCCATCCTTCAAAAAAGGAAAACATATAAAACACTAACCCTAGAAACTAAGGAAGGTAAAAAAAAAAATAAAAATCAAATACTTATTTGTAGATTCTTTAACTTCTTCAGCAATAGAGAAATGGGGCTAGAAGTAGTGGCAGGGGTAGGCAGATTTGAGAGGGGGGGTTTATCCTCTACGGTAGCGACAGTGAGATCGAGTTGGGATTACGATTTGGGTAGGTGATTTGAGCAGGGGCTGCAATTTTAACAAGGGTAAGGGATGTGATTTGGGGAGGAGCTTCACGGCTTCATTGGAGAGAGAGGGAGGAGAATGAGATGGTGGAGATGCATTGTGGAGAGAGGGATGAGAATGAGAGAGATGGAGCATGTGAGGTAGGGAAAAAGGAGAATCGGGGAGAGAGAGAGAGAGAGAGAGAGAGAGAGAGAGAGAGAGAGAGAGAGAATTAGGGTTTTGGATGGGCGTGGCTCTGTTTTGAGCGTGCGCCCATTCTGGGTGTCGAATTTGAAGACAATCGTATGGACGGTCCTGTCAGGGGCTCTATGGGGCCCACCATGATGTATGTGGTTTATCTATGCCGTTCAATAATTTTAATAATATTTTTTAGTTCATGATCCCAAAACTTAAGTAGATTGAAGGCCCAAGTGGACCACACCATAGGATGCACATGTGATTTAATCTCCATGTTTCCTACTGTGTGGTCCACTTGAGCCTTCGATCTACTTGATTTTTGGTTTCATGCACTAAAATGATATTTCAAGATAGATGGATGGCCTAGATAGAATACATATATTTTGGTGGGCCATATAAAGCTCCTTACACGATTGTTAATTATTAATGGAGTGGCAAGTTTTTAGCTACGAATTAAATCCGTAGTATATATAGCTACGGTTTATATTCGTAGCAAAAAGCTACCATAGTCCGTAGCCTTTTCTCACTTTTATGGTAGTGATGACACAAGAACTCACATGATTGACAAATATGGTGCATAAATCAATGCATTAATAGCACATTCTACACATATCCCCTCTGAGAAAGCCACAGTTTTTCAAACTCTGTCTCTGTGTATCTCTATTCCTAGGATCCTTTTTATGATGTCCAAATCCTTCATGTCAAATTCTTTGCTTAATAGAGACTTAACCAAAAGTATCTCGTTCTTAGCATATGTAGCCATTAGTATATTATCAATGTAAAGTATCAATAGAATATACGACCTATCCTCAAGCACCTTATAATATATGCAGTAATCATCCTCACATCTGATATACCTAATCTTCACCATATAGGAATTGAACCACTTGTACTACTGCCTCAAAGACTACTTAAACTCATATAATGACTTCTTCTGCTTACACACGTGGTCTTCCTTACCAAGCTCCCCGAATCCTTAAAGTTGCCTCATGTAAATGGCTTCCTCCAAGTTCCCATAAATGAATGTCGTTTTCACATCGAGCTACTCCAATTTAAAATTAAACTTCACTAACATAGCTAGTAGCACCTTGATTGACGTATTTTTTACAACCATAAAGAAAACTTCATTATAATCTATTCATATTCTCTGCGAGTACCCCTTTGCTATAAGTCGTGCCTTTTACTTTTTGCCCTTTTTTTCTATTAATGCTTCATTTTTTCTGAACACCCATTTACACCTTATAACTACTAACCCCATGTTTGATTCCTATGTAGAGATTCAATCTCCTCTGTTATGGCCAACATTCACTTGTTGTCATCCTTTCTAGACTTAGACTGTTGAAAGGTGGAGAGAATGGGCTATACTCTCCTGCATATCTTGCTGATTTTTTGGTTAGTATCTTACTCTTACTAAATTTCACCTTCAGTAATCTATTCAAGTGGCTCCACCTACACCAAAAATTTCTCTACATCACCATGTATTTCTGACTTTCCTACAACATTCTTGTTGATCTTCAACATTAATGCCCATCAAAGATGGAATCTTTGCTAGTGACCATCTTCTGTAAAACTGTATCCCAAAGCTTATAGACCTTAACACATTTCTTATACCCAATAAAGATGCACTTCCTAGATTGGAGATCCAACTTCATGCTTTGTCCACTCTATACGTAGACGTATGCTAGACACATAAAGATCCACAATTCTGAGTAATTGAGGTACTTGCACGTCTAGACTTCCTTTACAACCTTGGAGTCTAGTGTTATAAATGGTGACCGATTCACAATATAGCATGTCACATTAACCACTTATGCTCAGAAGCTATTAGGCAGTCCCACATGCAACCGCATACTTCTCGCCCTCTCTAATAGAGTTTTGTTCATCATCTCTAATACCCCATTATATTGTGGGGTCCCTGGAGTTGGGTAGTGCTTTATGATGCCTTATTCCTTGTAGAATTTCAAGAATCCCACCTCTTTGTTCTCTGCATTGTTATCTGACCTAAGACACTTAACATATCCCCTAGTTTATTTCTACACTTTCGCCTTGCATTCCTTGAATTGGCGAACACCTCGAACTTGTCATTTATGAAGCTTATGAAATAATCATTTATGAAGCTTATGAAATATTGTGCCCCTCCCTTTAACGATAATGTTACTAGCCCCAAACATCAAAATGTATATAATCAAGCACCCCACTGCTAGTATATATAATGGTCTTGAACCCTATCCTGCATTACTTCCCATAGATGCAATGCTCACAGAAATCCACCTTACACTCTTTAACTCCCTTCAATAATGTTTGTTTATAGAGTTATATCATGACCTTCTTGCTCATATGCCCTACCCACATATGCCACAGATTAGTGTCATCTGCACCAAATTTTGTGTGTGAGGTGGTACCAACCTTGCTTATAATCATGCTCTCAACTAACTCATGCAGATGTCTTATCATATGTCCCTTCACTAACACCATTGCACCTCTAATGACCTTGATTACACCCCTAAATGTAGTGAACATTCACCCATTCATATCTTAAATGCCCAAGGATATCAATTTTCTTCAAATTTGGGACATACCTAATATCACATAGAGTCTGTATGACTCCATCAAACACCATTACCTTAATGATCCCTATTCCGATGACCTTGCTTGATGCGTCATTCCCCATTAGAACATTTTCACCATCATATGACTTGTATGAATCAAACCAAGTCCCATTCAGGTACATATGGTATGAACATCTTGAATCGAGTATCCAAGTATCTGAAAGATGGCTCGTACTTGAGGAGACTGAGAGGAGATATCCTTTTAAGCTCTCTTCCGCTACGCTAGTCGATTGGTCTGTGTTCCTTTTACCATTACGTTCTAAGTCATCATTCCTTTTCTAGTAGTCTCTCTTAAAGTGTCCTTTCACCCAACAGTAGAAGCATTTGTCCTTAACCTTTAATTTCGATCTTGACTTTTTCTTTCTGTCAGACTGAGATCACTCCACGGATCTCCCACATCCTTGACCTCCATTTGCAACTAACCCTTCTACTTAAGAGCCCCTATCACTTGACTTTTTCCTCATTTCATTGGAAACGAGAGCCGTGGTGGTTTCTTCTATCTTCACTTTATTCTTCTCATACGACATAGTAGTAATAAGATGGTCATATGATGTGGGAAGCAATGTTAAAAGTAGTATCACTTTATCTTCACCATCGATTGTCACTCCGAACGTTAACAACTCGCTACATACCTTCGTAAACAAGTTCATGTGCTCCAGGAGATCATCATTCCTTAATCCGTAGCCCAACAAGTTATTTATCCACAAACAACTTATTAATAAGTGACTTCACCAGGTATAGATCTTCCAGTTTCTTTCACATCTCTAGGAAATATTCCTCATCAAGAATATTGCACATAACTTTATCTAATAGCCATAGTAAGATGGTTCTCATCGCCTTCTCCCCGAGTTCGCTCCAGTCATCATCCGACATCTTCTTCAGTTTAGTCTTTAATGATGCCTTGCTCAACCCTTGTGATACTAGAATATCCCTAACTTTCCCCTGCTATTAACTAAAATTATTCTTCTTATCGAAATTATACTTATGTCGAACTTTAACCCTAACATCTTCATTGAATTCTCGAAAGTCCTTAAACTTGACACTCCAATACCACTGTTGAAATTTCAAGCCATCAACAAACCCAGATCAACCATAGGTATTAGAAATTTGGATCTAATACTACCAATAATCTGTGCTCTTTGTGGAAGCAAGTTCAATGAAGATAAAATAATCACAATAAATAGAATAAAAAAAATAATCAAACAAGCAAACACAAAACACACCAATTTTATGTAGAAAAAACTCTTGTAGAAAAGAATCATGACACAAAGTGATAGAGATCTCCACTATAATAATAAAAAATTCTTAGATTTTACCACACTCACATTCTCTAATTACAAGATCACCTGATCTTCCCTTGTGATGTGCACTTAGGAAAAACCTTAGCCCCTTGAAAAAATCTATTCACAAGCCCTTACAAGTGTAGAAAACTCTCTCACCTTACAAAAACCATTATCTTTAGAGAGAAAACACTCATAGATTACTTAAACCCTAATTGCAATTGAACTTAAATACCCCGATTTACGTCAAAACATGTATCATTGTTGGTTGTACCGATGTCGATAGGACCAACAATCTGTCAATCGAACTGACAGAGCGCTGTGGAGCAGGATATAAGGCATCCACACAACAAGGTCCTATGGTGTACAGGATACATATAAAATTAATTTCAAAGGATGGTTAGAAGTAAAATAATGAGTGGCGAACTTCAAAGGAAAAATCAGATGGTTGTCATCATTGAACCCATGATATATAAACTATCTACAGTGACGCCTAACATTTGCAATGCTCAACGTGTGTCAATATGTGCCAACTGTGCAATTTAAATGTCCATGTGTAGAGTTGGGCAAAATCCGATTTGATCCGACAAATCCGACCCGATCCAATCCGAACCGAATGCCAGGATCGAGTAGGCCCACTCAGATCTAACCATACATCGGATCGAGTTCAGATTAGTGGTCAATTCGAACCGATCTGATCTGGGATCCGATCCGATTGGAACCGATTCGAACCGATCTGATTGGATTCGATCTGGACCATTCTGATCCAATCCGATATAGGTGGAAATGAATACTTTTACTTTTTCATGTGGTATGGTCCAGTTGAGCTTTGGATATGCATCAATTTTGGGTTCAACCCCTAAAATGATTTAAAAAAATGAATGGACGATGTGGATAAACCACATGCATTCACGGTGGACTCAACAGAGTTTACTCAATAGATGAGCGTACTGAGTAACTCAAACATGCAATCTGATTTTGTGTGAAAGTGAAACACACCAGCTAGCTAGTGCAGATACGTGTCGTGCGAAAACGAGCACAGACGCGCCTCGAGCTCCGAGTTGTATGAACGGCTCAAATGAAATCAAAGTTACATGCTCCCCACAATGATGTATTTATTATATCCATACTGTTTATCCATTTTTCGTGATCATTTTAGAGCATTTGACAGAAAAAAAAAAAAGAATCATATCTAAAGCTCAAATGGACCACACCAAAAACAGTAGCGAGGATAATGATTTTCACTATTAAAAAATTCATAAGACCCACCATAACGTTTATTTTCCATCTAATCTATTAATAAGGTTAAAAATACATGGATGAAGAGGAAAAACAAATTTCATATTAATCCGCAACTTCTGTGATCTCCAAAAGGGTTTCAATGGTAAACGTTCAATCCCCCACTGTTTTTTGCAGTGTGGTCCAACTGATCTTTAGATCTATCTTAATTTTCGGCTCAAGCCTTAAGACGAACTCTCCAAATGGATGGACGGTTTGGATACACATACCTCATAGTTTGACCCACATACCCAATCCGATCCGAACCGTACTCAACCCGATCCGACTTGGTTTCCCTGACTGAGTCGGACTCGGTTTGGGTCGGGCGAATTGTGCATCGGATCGGTTCAAGTCAAATGTCCCAGACTCGGTCCCAAATCGGATAGAGTTCGGGTCAGCCCATGTAGATTTCAGACCGAATCGAGTTGGACCTAATCCAATCTGACTCGGTCCGATGCCTAGCTCTACCCATGTGCATCGACCATTGTAATATGATGAGCATGCATGTAACCACCCTGTAAGCAATCGTCTCCATAGCTTGTCAACTTAGATAACCAAATCAACCATTTTATCAAACCGAGGGCCTGTTTGGATACAAGAAAATCTTTAATTATGCCTAAGAAAAAGACTGGAACTAAAAATAATAGTTCAGTTAAGTTTTGTACAATATGGAGCATTTTATATTCCGTTTAAAAGATAATATACTATTCTAAAATTGAAATTAAATATAATTGTAATTCATTAGGTATCCACAAATCTGACAACCAAAACATATTACTTTCACTACTTTGTGATGGTTTATGATCTATCTAGAGTAGGGCCACTATTTAGATTGTTTAATTTGTCTCTCATATATTTGGTCTATGATCTAAAGTGGGCCGACCATTTGGATGGTTCAGTTTCAATTTACATATTTCGAGTTGGGCAATTCGGGGAGTCCAACTCAACTTTGGAATAACTAGTTTTGCCGCATGCTAGGCTTAGGTCTAACATGCATGGCCCAATCAATTTTGATCATGGCTTGGACTCAACTAATTTTAGCCCTACCTGGCCCAGCCAGCCCAACCTAACCTGATTCATATCTGTCTTTGCTCCTACAAATGTCATTATATTCCTTGATTGAGCAACCCATCCATTCTTGAATGTACAATTTTGATTTATTTAAGGGTTTTTTTCATGTGTTACCCATTTGATCAACAGATAGATTAGGAACATTTAGGTGAAAAATAAGGATTTTAACAATTCCAAGCCAAGCTGGGTCTGACAAACATTTTTTAGAGCTCAGGGTTGGGCCAGCTGAGATAACTACGTGAAAAATGGGAAAAAAAGGACGAATTTCGAGACGGTTCTGGACCATCTCTAAAATTGCTTAGTTTAAAGACGCTTTAGAGACGGTCGTAAACCGTCTCTAAAATTTTAGACGGCCCCTAATCGTCCTTAATATTGTCTTAAAAATTTGAACGTCAAAAAATCATTTAAGACGGTTGTTGACCGTCTTATATGCGGTCATTTGAGATGGTCATTGGCCGTCCGCATTAGAGACGGTCCTTAACCGTCTTATACGCGGTCATCTGAGACGGTCATTGGTCGTCTGCATTAGAGACGGTCATTGGCCGTCTTTTACCTGTAATCTAAGACTGTCAAAGACCGTCTCTAATCCTTAACCGTCTTATAGCCTTGTCAAAGACCATCTCTATTAGAGACGGTCCCAAACCGTCTCTATTAAAGACTATCAAAGACCGTCTCTATTAAGACCATCTCTATTAGAGACTGTCAAAGACCGTCTCTATTAGAGACGGTCCTTAGCCATCTTTTAATTGTACTTTGAGACTGTCAAAGACCGTCTCTATTAGAGACGGTCGTTAGCCGTCTTATTTCCTTACAAAGACCGTCTCTATTAGAGACTGTCAGTGACCGTTTCTATTAGAGACGGTCCTTAGCCGGTTTATAGGAGTCATCTGAGACCGTCGAAGACTGTCTCCATTAGAGACAGTCCTTAACCGTCTCTAATGCTCAGGTCCTTACCAACCAAAAAATTATGAATTTCGAAAAAAAAAATAGTTAAGAAGCTTAGAAAAAATTATTAACAATGTTTTTTATATAAAAAAAAAAAAAAAAAAAAAAAAAAAAAAAAAAAAAACTGTGATTTTATAAAAATCTAAATTTTGAAAAAAAAAATAATTTAAGAACTTTGAATAATGTTGATAACTTTGAAAAAAAAAAATTTCGATAAAAAAATGATATTTTGAAAAAGAAAATATTAAAAATTAAACAAAATGAATGGGCTGGATCTATGAACCACATCTAGGTGGGCCCAATAAATGATTATGAATGTTTTAATGGGAGGGTAACCCTCTCAACTATAGTATGTGGTGTGGACCACCCAAGTCATGGATTAACTTTATTTTTAAGCTTGTGGCCCACCATGGAATGGTGCATCTAACTGATAGGGCAGATCCAAAGTTCAAGTGGACCCACCATAGAAAAGAGTGGGATAGTGACACCCACTATTGAAACCTTTTTAGGGCCCGCCGCGATGTTTATTTGAGATCCAACCTGTTTATAAGCTAATACAGACATGGAATAAGGGAAAACATATATATTATAGCTTGGTTGAAAACTTCTATAGCCTAAAGTAAGGTTTTAATGGTAGGCATTCAATCCCCACTGTTTTTTGTGATGGGGTCCACTCGAACTTTGAACCTGCCTCATACTTTGGCTCAATCACAAGAAGTTTTTAATGTTGGATATTCAATCAACACCATTTCATGTGGTGTGGACCAAATACTTGGATGAATAGGAAAAACAAATTTCATATTGATCCGAAACTTTTGTGATCCCCGAAAGGGTTTCAACGCACATTGCATCCTACCATGCCGTATCTAGTTAGCAATGACATAGTGAATGTATTTGGTTTATCCACACTGTCAATCCATTTTTCCAGATCATTTTAGTGGTTGAGCCCAAAATTAAAGCATGTCCAAAGCTCAGTGGACCATACCACAGGAAATAGTGGGAATAATGATTTCCATCGTTGAAATCTTCCTATGGCCTACAGTGATTTTTATTTGTCATCCAACCTGTTCAATAGATCATAAATACATGGATGAAGGGAAAACTAAAATATCAACTTGATCAAAAACTTCAGTGGCCTCCCAAAAATTTTCAATGGTGGATGTTCAGTTTATACTATTTCCTATGATGTGGTCCACTTCAGATTTTTATAGGCTTCATTTTTTAGCTTATGTAATAAAATTATATATTAAAATGGATGGATGGAGTGGATAAAATGAATAAATCATGGTGGGCCCTACAGGATTTACTTAGTACGCTTAGGGTATAAGGGGCCCTATAGGGCCTAAAAAAATATGTGTTTTAACTAAGCCGTCTATATATTTTAAAATATTATTATAGGGCATGAAACCAAAAATCATCTAGATCGAAGGCTAAAGTAGACCATATGGTACGAAACATGGAGATTAAATCACATGTGTGGATATAACAAATACATCATAGTGGGGCCCATAATACTTGGTGTCCTCACCAAATGACATCCAAGAGGGAAACGGATTGGCTACTCCCCTTACACCAGACCCGTGGCTGGTAGTCAATGCTCTATGGGTCCCATATATGTTTCATTCATGCCGTCCATCCATTTTTACATATCATAGTAGGGCTTGATACCAAAAATGAGAGGGATATAAATCTCAGGTGGACCACACTACATGAAAACAATAGTGATTGGATATCCACCATTAAAACCCTCCTAAGGCCCACTGTACTTTTTATTTGACATCCAATCTATTGATTAGGTCATACAAGCCCAGATGAAGGGAAAAAAAAATATTAGATTGATCCAAAACTTTATATGGCCCCCAAAAGGTTTTTAATGGTCGACACTCATTCAACACTGTTTCCTATAATGTGGTCCAGTTGAGATTGGGAAATACCTCATTTTTTATCTCATACAATAAAACGATATGGAAAAATAGATGGACGGCAGGAATGAAACACATACATCATGGTGGGGCCCACAAAGCACCGACCACCAGCCCTTAGTGCTGGTGTCAATGTGAGTAGCCAATCCATTTCCTGAGAGAGACTTCAAGTCTCTCTCTCTCTCTCTCTCTCTCTCTCTCTCTCTCTCTCTCTCTCTCTCTCTCTCTCTCCTCTCTCACTCTCTCACTCTCGCGCACCCTCGTTCTCTCTCCCTCTCGGTCCTCTCTCATCCGCTCTGTGGTTCCATACAGCCCCAGGGACACAGGTATATCTCCAGCCTGTGTCACATTCAATCCACTCTCTGTTCTTTCGCTTTCAAAACAGTTCTTGGTTCTTTCGCTTTGAAAACTGCAGCCCTGGTTAATAGCTCAATGATGAGTCTCTGACCATGGGGCCACCACGAGGTATGTGTTGCATATCTACGTTGTCCATCCGTTTTATTAGCTAATTTAGGGATTTAGGGATTTGGGGATTTAGGGATTTAGGGATTTGGGGATTTGGGGATTTACGGATTTAGGTATTTAGGGATTTAGGGATTTGGGGATTTGGGGATTTAGGGATTTAGGGATTTGGGGATTTGGGGATTTGGGGATTTAGGGATTTGGGGATTTGGGGATTTAGGGAGTGTTTGGGCAGTGGGAGGTGGGACCCACCTAGACGTGTATGGTTTGGTGGGCTGTCCATTTTTACAGCGAGGTCCACCTTATGTGCGGCCCGCCCGATTTGTGTGTGAGTTACACCCAAATAGGGCAAGAGTGGTTGTTTAGGTAGCCATGATTATCTAGGGTTTCCATCATTACTTTTGTAATCTAGGGTTTCGATTATTCCTTTTGCAAATCAAGGGTTTTTGTTGCTGTTTTACATTTTATTATGTCATTCAGTGCAAATCGTGGCTATGAATTTTGTATTTGATGTTTTTTTTTTCAGTTGTTTTGGATTTATTTTTGGATCTGATACTGTGTATTGAGATCTATGATATTATTCCCTGATGTTCTTTTTTGTAGATCTGCTACTCGTTTTATGATATTGGTTTATGTTTCTCGTAGATCTGATTGTTTTGGAGAGAGATTGGCTTCGCTGAGCTTGTTTGTATCTTTCTAGATCTGATTTTACACAGTACTGTATTCAGATGCTTCTTATGAGGTGGTGAGATTGGGCAGATTGATGTTGTGTCAATTAGTTGGAGGATTTGGTTTTGAGATTTCTCCCATTTTTTTGGTAGATGTCTTTGCCCAGATCACAAGTGGGATGGGTGAGAATTGGATTTGAACTATTCTTATTCGCTCTTTTTCTTGATTTTGAGCAGGGTCAGAATTCCAATGGGGAGTGGCTCATTTGGTTGCGTTTCTAGCTCTGCAAGGAATCGATCCTGGTTAGGAATGCCTTTGGAATGGACTATTGTGTAGTTTAATGAGGTTTGTGGGGCTAGATTTTTTCATGCTTTGCATAAGGGTGCATATGATGATGCAGTGGTGATGATGGAAAAAAAATACTAATATTAATTCTTGCAGATGTAGTGAAGTAATCTATGTGCCTGTGGTCCTCTGTCAGAATTCTAGTAATAGTTTTCCTTGCTTACATATATATGTTGTTGCATATACTTGAGTAAAAATAATTTTAATGAGTTGCATGTAGCGATATATGTGTCTGGCCATGGAATTCACGTAATACATTTGCTTACATATGTTGCAATATTATCAAATCAGCTGTAGTTCTTCAAATTTCAGATACTTTAGGGACCGATTAGATACTTGGAAATTATTGAATTGGAAATTGGAGCAACATAGAAAACTCGAAAACCAACATACAAAGTTATAAAAAGGAAATGAAATGAATTTTATGTTTGTTGAATCGTGAATGAAAATCCTTCCTAATGTGCAGGTGCTTGTTTGTTTGTCTTATTTAACATTGCCTCTTTCTTTCTGCCATGATTGTTTCAATCCTATAGTTGAAAAAACGGGTCGCGATCTGATCCCTGCTATGGTCTACGGGTAAGTCATGGACATTGTTCATTTGAATTTTGTACAAATGAATTGATTTTGTCTGCCGGCAAGGGTGTGAATGTGAATAACTACACACCGGCCCATATAAGGACACAAGTGATCCCAATTGCATGTGGGCATGAATGCCTGTATTTATTACTATTATCATTATTTTGTTTTAGTGTAAGGCATAAATTGTCGATTCCTTGTATCCTTTTCTTCTCCACCTTTATGATTTATATCTTGTATAGCATCCCACATTGCTGTGGTTTCTTAAATATTTTGCAGAAGAAATGTAGCAGTTCAAGAATTTGGTGGGATGTATTGTGCAATTTTAACTGTAAAGTAAGAACTTGCATCTTTAAGCCAAAATATAATTTTGTAGAAGATTCAAACTTTAACATTCGTATCTCTTTGCATTTTTCGTATTCCAGATCATAATTGTTTTGATACTTGCATTTTTAATCAATGCAGTTCAGATGTTGTATCAGCTGGAATCCTTAGAATATTTGGTCAGGATGTTGCTAAACTTCCTTTGGTCGTTACAAGTAAAGAAAGCCATAGTTATGTCCAAGTTATATAGATGACCGCTGAAAAGCTGAATTCCGTTCCTTGTTTAAGAGCTAATTGATAGGTTAATAGACCATGAAAATGAGATGAACAGAAGACCCCTATCACAAACCTTTCCATTGGACAAAAGGGTAACCACAACCCTTTCTGCACTCTCTAGCCATGATTTGGTGGGGCTTAACTGAGTTGAAAGAAATACTATGCAAACTATATCCTCATTAGGAGAAGAAAAAAAGAGTTGGTTGAACATCTGTTAATTCTACCATTTTCATGCGGGACTGGGCATTGTCCCTTTGATGCTATTGTTCAATGAATTCCTATTAGCTAGTCTAGTTGATGCCTGTTTCCAGTGGAAATGGGTCAACTGACTAGCTGGGGTCCCATCCAATTCTTTAAAGCTACAAGTGTACATCTTCTATGGTTAGTTTCTTCCAAGTTCAAAGGATTGCGTTGGTTGTGCTATCATAAGATTTTACCTTGTTGACATCTCATTAGCTCATGCGTTACTTTCAGACTGCAGTGCTATAGATTTTGCTGCTTTATATCAAACTATAAATATCTACTTAGCTGACTTGTGTGTGTTGCTGGATAGAGGAACGTTAATTCCATACAGCTTATTGTACCTTTATCACAAAATTGTAACCATGTGGCAGTTCTCGCACTGCACTGAATGGATTGGTGAGGTCCAAAACTCAAGGCGGTTGGACAAATTTTAACCATTTGATTGGAGTAGGCCATGTCTAACTTTGTTTTTTGGAGTTCCAAGTGTATATTTCTCCTCAAAATTGCAGGGCTAAGGATTATATGCAGTAGAACAACCTGTGGAAGCATTCACGAATATCCTTTTCTTATCTGGAACTACAGGTAACTTGAAACCTTTTAACTGAAACATCTCAAAGATCTTGATGCTTCATCTTGCATATTTCATGCAAATTTCAATTTTTTTTAATGCAAAACACTGCTTGGTTTTCTCAAGGGGTCAAAGCGGACAATGATCACCTGCAAGATCCCGGCTACAAAGAGGTCTATGGAACGCTTCTTGTTTCACGTTAAGGCTCTCCTTCACAACACATCAAACAGGGAAACTTTTTGGATGGGCACGTTATATCTTAAACAGTTTACTGTTTTTTAATAGATTGGTATCTTCAATGCCATGTGACATGTCTATTATTGGAACTTTTGCAAGGTGCATGCATACAAGGCATGAATTAGGGTTTTTCTCCTAATAGTTGTGGTGTTGTGTCACTTCAGGGGGAGTTAACTAGAGAAGTTTATATTTTTCTTTTTGGTTGCATTTGAGTGTTTAATTACCTGCATGCCTTCTTTTCTTTTCTTCTTTCTTTCTTTTTGTAATTGTAATTCTCTAACTATTTTAGATCAATAAGGGACGCCCCCGTATTCAAGGAACGGTTTCAACATGACAATGACGGTAAGCTTAACTTTAAATATCACCTTTATAATAAGAATTTGTGCTCTTTATTGTCTATTTTTGAATTATAATTTTTTTATATAATTGACACCTTTTATCTTGGAATATGATCTATGAAGTAGCATATGAACGCAATCCTTATCAAAACCCACACCTAGGGGAGTGCAAATAAGAGGATTGATTTTAACAGTATGGTCGTCATGGATAGAAAATGCTTGCAATGAATGTTTATGAGTACTTGGTAATTTTGGAGTCCTTGGTTAGGGTTTGGGCTAAAAGTACGAGTGTTGTAGCCGACGCTTTCCTGAAAATGTTATTCTGATAACTAACCTGATGAGAGTAATTTGTGGTTCAGCTCCTGGACAAATCTCTCTATCATATTCAAAGAAATCCACATTTTTCTTCGTGTTTCTTACATGGTTCTCTGTCCCATTTTTGTTTGACTTGAAAGTAAAGGTGATGCATCTTCTCATTTATTCAATCATGATATGCAGGATGTTGTCGTTAAGGTTGTTACAGATCAGGACTTTCATGAGAATTTAACTGAAAGACTTTCTAAGGGACGTATGCATTTGAAACATTGCTAATAATGTTCTTTGAAATTGTACCCATTTATGTATCTGGATGTGTGTCGGAGCTATCCGGATGTTGAGCGGGGGTCCCTAGAAGGTGAGAACCGCTGTTATAACCAAGATGAAGCTGTTCATTTCCTATGGACAATATTGGAGGGGCCTGACCATTTGGACAGACCGTGTTTATGTATTTGCTCGAAATTAATGGAGCAAACCCGAATGTGCGTAGGAGCTATCCGGATGAGTGGGGGTCCCTAGAAGGTGGGAACTGCTATTATGACCGGGATGAAGCTATCCATTTCCTATAGACAGCATTGGAGGGGCCTGACCATTTGGACAAGCCGTGTTTATATCTGTATTTGCAGGGACCACACCCTTAACCTAAACCACACCCTAAACCTATAACATAAAACCTATTCTCAATTACCTAAACTTATAACATATAACCTAAACCTAAACCTAATCTCAAAGCCTAAAAGCTATACCTATAACCTAAACCTAAACCTTAACCTATAACCTTAACCTAAACTTATAACCTTAACCTAAACTTATAACTATACTTATAACCTTAACCTAAACTTATAACCTTAACCTAAACCTAAACTATAACCTATACTTATAACCTTAACCTAAACCTATTCTCAAATACGAAAACCTATATTATAACCTAAACCTAAACCTTAACCTATACTTATAAGCTTAACCTAAACTTATAACCTTAACCTAAACCTATTCTCAAATCCCAAAACCCATACTTATAACCTAAACCTAAACTTTAACCTAAACCTAAGACCTAAACCTTAACCTATAACCTAAAACCTAAACCTAAACCTAAAACCTAAATGTATTCTCAAATACCAAAACATAAACCTACACCTAATCATAATCTCAACTCTCTAACCTAAACCTAAACTTGGAAACCCAAACCTAAACCCAATCTCGAACCCAAACCCGATTTCCTAAACCTAAATCTTAACCTGTTCTAAATTCCCTAAACCTATAGCTTATAACCTTAAACTAAACCAAAACCTATGACCTAAAACCTTAACCTATAACCTATAACCTAAATTTATAACCTATAACCTAACCTTAACCTAAACCTAAAACCTAAACCTTAACCTATAACCTATAACCTTAACCTATAACCTATAACCTAGACCTAAACCTAAAACCTAAATGTATTCTCAAATCCCTAAACCTAAACCTACACCTAATCCTAATATCAACTCCCTAACCTAAAGCTAAACGTAAACTTGAAAACCCAAACCTAAAGCCGATCCCGAACCCAAACCCTATTTCTTAAACCTAAACCTTAACCTATTCTCAATTCCCTAAGCCTATAGCGTAAAACCTAAGCCTAAACCAAAACCTATAACCTATAACCTAAACCTAAACCTAAAACCTAAATGTATTCTCAAATCCCAAAACCTAAACCTACACCTAATCCTAATCTCAACTCCCTAACCTAAACCTAAACCTAAACTTGAAAACCCAAACCTAAACCCGATCCCGAACTGAACCCTATTTCCTAAGCTTAAACTTTAACCTATTCTCAATTCCCTAAACCTATAGCTTATAACCTAAACCTAAACCTAAGCCTAAACCTAAACCTAAAACCTAAACCTAAACCTAAAACCTAAATGTATTCTCAAATCCCTCAACCTAAACCTACACCTAATCCTAATCTCAACTCCCTAACCTAAACCTCAACCAAAACTTGAAAATCCAAACCTAAACCCGATCCAGAACCCAAACCCAATTTCCTAAACCTAAACCTTAAACTATTCTCAATTCCCTAAATCTATAGCTTATAACATAAACCTAAACTTAAACCTTAACCTAAACCTATAACCTATAACCTAAACCTAAACCTAAAACCTAAATGTATTCTCAAATCCCTAAACCTAAACCTACACCTAATCCTAATCTCAACTCCCTAACCTAAACCTAAACCTAAACTTGAAAACCTAAACCTAAACTGGATCCCGAACCTGAACACGATTTCCTAAACCTAAACCTTAACCTATTCTCAATTTCCTAAACCTATAGCTTATAACCTTAACCTAAACCTTAACCTAAACCTATAACCTTAACCTAAACCAAAACCTATGACCTAAAACCTTAACCTATAACCTATAACCTAAACTTAAAACCTATAACCTAACCTTAACCTAAACGTATAACCTAAAACCTAAACCTAAACCTAAAACCTAAATTTATTCTCAAATCCCTAAACCTAAACCTACACCTAATCCTAATCTCAACTCCCTAACCTAAACCTAAACCTAAACTTGAAAACCCAAACCTAAACCAGATCCCGAACCCAAACACGATTTCTTAAACCTAAACCTTAACCTATTCTCAATTCCCTAAACCTATAGCTTATAATCTAAACCTAAACCTTAGCCTAAACCTAAACCTAAACCTATAACCTTAACCTAAACTAAAACCTACGACCTAAAACCTTAACCTCTAACCTATAACCAAAACTTATAACCTATAACCTAACTGAAAGGGGCCTAGCTATATGCCCTAGAGGGGGGGTGAATAGGGCAATGCCAAATAAAACTTAAAACAACAGCATAATAAAAGATATAAAGAACAATGCTGAAATAATAACAATCTCAGAGCACATGAAATATGAGAATGATACTAAATCAGTTCTAAGGACAACCTTACGCCAAAAACCAATGGCTTATGGTAGGACAACCTTATTTCTAGAACAATCTAGCAATCACAAATGATATGGAAAATAAATCAAGGATAACTTACAGAAATAAATCCTAAGTTATTACACCATTCAACCACACTTGCTTGAAATGAAAATTACAACATTCATCCACAAAAGTAATCCACAATAATGAAGGAATAAATGAAAATAGAAATCAAGCACATCCACAACACAACGATATATAGTGGTTCGCCTGTGTGTTCACCAACTGTTAGCCAACAGCCACACAGAATGCTACTCCACTCCTAATATCCTCACACAGGGGATATTAGCATGCACTCTCAAAATAGGTTTTCACAGGTTCACCAAAAACCTTCACAATTGTGTCTTTTTTATCTCGGGCTTACACAATCCAAAAACCCCCACGATACCGAGTTTTCTGGCTCTCCTCAGATAACCAATACAATGAGATTTTTTTGGCAAATCTCAAACAAAACCAGAGAAAGTAAATTACAAAGTAAAATACCTGGATCTCCTTTTGAAGTAGCCTAGTAGAACCAATCGGAGTAAATGTATGATACATCGTTCAATGTCCAATACTCACTTAAAGAAAGGTTCTATGTCTAATTGATTTTAGATTAAATCAAGAAGAGCAAGGTCTATTTGATTTTGATCCCAGAAGAAGGAATATCACATATTCCTCTTTTCTAAATGAGATTGGAATGTGGATCAGAATCACAATAGAATAATGTTATCAAAAAGAATATTAAATATGCACAATAGCTTAAAAAATAATCATAACTTATCTTAGAGTATAGCCTTAAATCGCTTGAATTGAATGGAATGAAATGAATAAACTCTGAAATTCGTGCATTATTTATAGCCTAAAAAATCCCATTTTCGACTAGTCTTAGGATCCCTAGGACCGGTCGTAGCATCAAAGATTTTGAAAGATTTCCCCGGGATTAGATTAGCTGTTCTCACGACTGGTTTTAGGTAACCTACGACCGGTCGTGGGCCACCTACGACTGGTCGTGAGTCACCTACGACTAGTCGTAGGACCATAGATAGGTTGTTGGAGTTCGAGTCGTAGGACTACGACCGGTCGAAGGAGGAGTCGTAGAACTTCCCAGGACTGGTCGAAGTAAGTCCAGGACTGGTCGAAGGACAACCAGAAAAATTCAAAAAACTGTAACAACCTAGGACTAGTCCTAAGAAATCTAAAAATGGTCGAAGCGAAGCTAGGACTAGTCTTAAGATTTCTAGGACTGGTCTTAGAACAGTCATAACAAGCATATTAAAATATTCGGATTATGTATCCAGAATTACCTATCATACAGACCAACCTAAGGTCAATCTAAGGTCAAATAAACCTTGAAGTGAGATGAACATTGAAGTCTTGAAGGTCTGTATTCTCAGATGATCTTGAAGGAGAAGCTTGAATCGAGTTGACGGCTTTGGTACTTTCTTGACTTGTCTTGATGAAGTCTTCTAATCTTGAATTTGTTAGAAGCAAACTTGAAGTCTTCTATTCTTGTAGACTTCATCCATGACATGACTTGCAAACATTCTTCATTCATGATCTTGTCTTGAAGCAGTGTGTAGTCACAAACAAGAAACACAAGAAGTACAAGACATAGGTTTTGGCACTAAAAAATTTGACAGCCAAAGGAATATGAAATCATAGCACTAACACTAACCATAACCTAAACCTATAACCTAAAACCTAAACCTAAACCTAAAACCTAAATGTACTCTCAAATCCCTAATCTTAAACCTACACCTAATCCTAAACTCAACTCCCTAACCTAAACCTAAACCTAAACTTGAAAACCCGAACCCGATTTCCTAAACCTAAACCTTAACCTATTCTCAATTCCTTAAACCTATAGCTTATAACCTAAACCTATACCTAAACCTATAACCTACACCTAAACCTAAAACCTACATGTATTCTCAAATCCCTAAACCTAAACCTACACCTAATCCTAATCTAACTCCCTAACCTAAACCTAAAACTAAACTTGAAAACCCAAACCTCAACCGGATCCCAAACCCGAACCTGATTTTCTAAACCTAAACCTTAACCTATTCTCAATTCCCTAAACCTATATAGCTTATAACCTAAACCTAAACCTAAACCTATAACCTATAACCTAATCCTAAAACCTAAATGTATTCTCAAATCCCTAAACCTAAACCTACACCTAATCCTAATCTAACTCCCTAACCTAAACCTAAAACTAAACTTGAAAACCCAAACCTCAACCAGGATTCCAAACCCGAACCCGATTTTCTAAACCTAAACCTTAACCTATTCTCAATTCCCTAAACCTATATAGCTTATAACCTAAACCTAAACCTAAACCTATAACCTATAACCTAAACCTAAACCTAAAACCTAAATGTATTCTCAAATCCCTAAACCTAAACCTACACCTAGTCCTAATCTCAACTCCCTAACCTAAACCTAAACCTAAACTTGAAAACCCAAACCTACACCGGATCCCGAACCCGAACCTGATTTCCTAAACCTAAACCTTAACCTATTCTCAATTCGCTAAACCTATAGCTTATAACCTAAACCTAAAGCTAAAGCTAAACCTTAACCTATAACATAAACCTAAACCTATAACCTAAATGTATTCTCAAATCCCTAAACCTAAACCTACACATAATCCTAATCTTAACTCCCTAACCTAAACGTAAACCTAAACTTGAAAATCCAAACCTAAACCCGATCCCAAACCCGAACCCGATTTACTAAACCTAAACCTTAACCTATTCTCAATTCCCTAAACCTATAGCTTATAACCTAAACCACACCGTAAACCTATAACCTAAACCTAAACCTAAAACCTAAATATATTCTCAAATCCCTAAACCTAAACCTACACCTAATCCTAATCTCAACTCCCTAACCTAAACCTAAACCTAAACTTGAAAACCCAAACCTAAACCCGAACCCGATTTCCTAAACCTAAATCTAAACCTAACCTATTCTCAATTCCCTAAACCTATAGCTTATAACCTAAACCTAAACCTAAACCTATAACATATAACATAAACCAAAAGCTAAAACCTAAATGAATTCTCAAATCCCTGAACCTAAACCTACACCTAATCCTAATCTCAACTACCTAACCTAAACCTAAACCTAAACTTGAAAACCCAATCGCGAACCCAAACCCGATTTTTAAAACCTAAACCTTAACCTATTCTCAATTCCCTAAACCTATAGCTTATAACCTAAACCTAAACCTTAACCTAAACTTAAACCTAAACCTAGAACTTATAACCTAAACCTAAAACCTAAAACATAAATGTATTCTCAAATCCGTAAACCTAAACCTACACCTAATCCTAATCTTAACTCCCTAACCTAAACCTAAACCTAAACTTGAAAACCCAAACCTAAACCCGATCCCAAACCCGAACCCGATTTCCTAAACCTAAACCTTAACTTATTCTCAATCCCCTAAGCCAATAGCTCATAACCAAAACCAAAACCTTAACCTAAACCTAAACCTAAACCTATAACTTTAACCCAAACCAAAACCTATGACCTAAAACCTAAATGTATTCAAAAATCTCTAAACCTAACTCTAATCTCAACTCCCTAACCTAAACCTAAACTTGAAAACCCAAACCTAAACCCGGTCCCAAACCCAAACTCGATTTCCTAAACCTAAACCTTAACCTATTCTCAAATACCTAAACCTAAACCTACACCTAATCCTAATCTCAACTCCCTAACCTAAACCTAAACCTAAATTGAAAACCCAAACCTAAACTCGATCCCGAACCCGAACCCGATTTCCTAAACCTAAACCTTAACCTATTGTCAATTCCCTAAACCTTAACCTATAACCTAACCTAAACCTAAACCTATAACCTACACTTATAATCTAAACCTAAACCTATAACCTAAACCTAAGCCTAAAACCAAAACCTATGACCTAAAACCTAAATGTATTCTCAAATCCCCGAACCTAAACCTACACCTAATCCTAATCTCAACTCCCTAACCTAAACCTAAACCTAAACTTGAAAACCCAAACCTAAACCTATAACCTACACTTATAACCTAAACCTAAACCTAAGCCTAAAACTAAAGCCTATGACCTAAAACCTAAATGTATTCTCAAATCCCAAAACCTAAACCTACGCCTAATCCTAATCTCAACTCCCTAACTTAAACCTAAGCCTAAACTTGAAAACCCTAACCTAAACCCGATCATGAACCCGAACCCGATTTCCTATACCTAAACCTTAACCTATTCTCAATTCCCTAAACCTTAACCTAAACCTATAACCTTAACCTAATCCAAAACCTATGACATAAAACCTAAATGTATTCTCAAATCTCTAAACCTAAACCTACACCTAATCCTAATCTCAACTCCCTAACCTAAACCTAAACCTAAACTTGAAAACCTAAACCTAAAACCCGATCCCGAACCCGAACCCGATTTCCTAAACCTAAACCTTAACCTATTCTCAAATCCCGAAACCTAAACCTACACCTAATCTTAATCTAAACTCCCTAACCTATACCTAAACCTAAACTTGAAAACCTAAACGTAAACCCGATCTCAAACCCAAACCCGAATTCCTAAACCTAAACCTTAACCTTTTCTCAAATCCATAAACCTAAACCTACACCTAATCCTAATCTCAACTCCCTAACCTAAACCTAAACCTAACTTGAAAACCCAAAACTAAACCCGATCCCGAACCCGAACCCGATTTCCTAAACCTAAACCTTAACCTATTCTCAATTCCCTAAACCTTAACCTATAGCCTAACTTAAACCTAAACCTATCACCTACATATAACCTAAACCTAAGCCTAAAACCTAAACCTATGACCTAACCTTAACCTAAACCTAAAACCTAAACCTTAACCAATAACCTAAAACCTAAACCTAAACCTAAAACCTAAATGTATTCTCAAATCCCTAAACCTAAACCTACACCTAATCCTAATCTCAACTCCCTAACCTAAACCTAAACCTAAACTTGAAAACCCAAACCTAAATCGATCCGAACCCGATTTCCTAAACCTAAACCAAACCTTAACATATTCTCAATTCCCGTAAACCTAAACCTTAACCTAAACCTATAACCTTAAAACCAAAACCTATGACCTAAAACCTTAACCTATAACCTATAACCTAAACTTATATCCTATAACCTAACCTTAACCTAAACCTAAAACCTAAACCTTAACCAATAACCTAAAACATAAACCTAAACCTAAAACCTAAATGTATTCTCAAATCCCTAAACCTGAACCTACACATAATCTTAATCTCAAATCCCTAACCTAAACCTAAACCTAAACTTAAAACCCAAACCTAAACCCGATCCCGAACCCGAACCCAATTTCTAAACCTAAACCTTAACCTATTCTCAATTCCCTAAATCTAAACCTTAACCTTAACCTAAACTTTAACCAATAACCTTAACCTAACCAAACCTAACCTATAACTTATAACCTAAACTTATATCCTATAACCTAACCTTAACCTAAACCTTAACCTATAACCTAAACCTAAACCTAAAACCTAAATGTATCCTCAAATCCCTAAACCTAAACCTACACCTAATCCTAATCTCAACTCCCTAACCTAAACCTAAACCTAAAATTGATAACCCAAACCTAAACTCGATCCCGAACCCGAACCCGATTTCCTAAGCCTAAACCTTAACCTATTCTCAATTCCCTAAACCTTAACCTATAACCTAACCTAAACCTAAACCTATAACCTGCACTTATAACCTAAACCTATAAACATAAGCCTAAAACCTAAACCTAAACCTAAAACCGAAATGTATTCTCAATCATTAAAACCTAAACCTAATCCTAATCTCAACTCCCTAACCTAAACTTAAACCTAAACTTGAAAACCCAAACCTAAACCGGATCCTGAACCCGAACCCGATTTCCTAAACCCAAACCTTAACCGATTCTCAATTCCCTAAAGCTATAACTCGTATACTATAACCTATAACCTAAACCTAAACCTTAACCTAAACCTATAACCTAAACCTTAACCTTAACCTTAACCTAAACCAAAACCTATAACATAAACCTTAACCTATAACCTATAACCTAAACTTATAACCTATTACCTAACCTAAACCTAAACCTAAAACCTAAACCTAAAACCTAAACCTAAACTTAAACCTAAAACCTAAATGTTTTCTCAAATCCCTAAACTTAAACGTACACCTAATCTAAACTTGAAAACCTAAATGTATTCTCAACTCCCTAACCTAAACCTAAACTTGAAAACCCAAACCTAAACCTGATCCCGAACCCGATTGCTGTAATAATGTAGCCCAATCACATGGCAACAAATAAGAATGTATCCCTTTTAACACATGCCCCTTTTTACTAAGATTTAATTTTTGTTGTTGTTTCTATTAATTGAAACACTTTTTTGCATTATTTGCTCATATTAGTTTTATTTTAACGATCAGTTTTATTTTAAAAAAGTGTCCACTTTTTTGGAAGAAGTTTATGCAATTCTTCATGATTCTAAATTATAATGTTTTGTTGGTTGAATATTTTTTTTATTAGATGAAAGACACAAAAAGAAAATTGTTGCTGATTTTTTTCCTTTTTTTTTTCTTACTTGTGATGTTAAACTTATATGTATTATGTGTGGATGAATGTAATGTGAATAAGATTGTTTGTGTTTGGCTGGATTTACGTAGTTTGGGTTTAGATGGATGTGAATGTGAATATGATGAAATATATTATATAATAGGTATATATCAGGAAAAATACGATGAAATATATTGTAACAAATCAAATTTGAAAATGTCCTTCAAGGGTCATAAGAGACGGCTGATAGCAGTCCTTTTAAAGGACGGTCCATGACCGTCCTTTTAAAGGACAATCCATAACCGTCCTTTGAATGCTCATAAGAAATGGTTTATAGCAGTCCTTTTTAAGGACAGTCCATGGCCGTCCTTTGAAGGCTCATAATAGACGGTCCATGACAGTCCTTTTTAAGGACGGTCCATGACAGTCCTTTTAAAGGACGGTCCATGGCCGTCCTTTTTAAAGACGGTCCATGACCATCCTTTTTTCGTCAATAAAAATAACGGTTTTCAACCATCCTTTAAGTAATACGACACGTCAAAATTTGACGGCCCATGCGACGGTCTATGACCGTCCTTTTTGGTCATTTGAGACGGTTTTGGACAGTCCATTTTTCGCTGTTTTGGCATAGTGTAGGTATATGCCAGACATTAGCTGAGATCGAAAGTAGGGTATTATGTATCCTTGTGGGCTGGGTCCAGCCCACTCCCAAGCCATTGCCACCTCCTGTGTATTTAGGGGAGAAACGGCTGTGAAAGTAGTTAAAAAGAAAATCATATTAAGAGAATAATAAAAAACCACTTTATGAGGGTTTACTAAAGTGGGTTAGATGATCATCTTTCTTATTCTTTATAATGCATTCAATATAATCCTAATGATTAATAGTTAATGAGGGAAAAGAGAATCCAACACAGTAATGTGAGAAACATACTATCTTCATATTACTAAAACCAAAAGGCATAACATGCTATAATAAACGAAGTTCACATGGCCAGCATGCCATGGAAACGAGCAAAACAAAACAAGAAAGATAAAACCATAACAAAGAAGAAAATCATAACTAGTAAAATGAAACCCTATTCAGAGATGTGGCCTGCAGAAATGCGGTCCATTATCTTCCCAACAACATCCTTTGAATCCCTAAGCAACTTAATGCTCTTGTTCAGCCGCTCACGTTTCAGAGAAGTAGATGGTGATTCCTCCAACATCTTTTCGATCCCACCAGTGTGAGACCCCATCAATTCATTAACAATCTCAGATTCCATTTCCCTTTCAACCAATTTCTTAACACTAAAGAGAAGATGAAGAGCCAAACTGTCAACCAACCTCAGCAGCACAATCCTCCAATAAGCAGTCAATCTCATTTTCATGTCGAATGCTTGCTCGAGAATCAACAGTGACTGTTGCCTCAAATGACCAACCGTAACTTCACCGAAGCCCTGAAACATGATTTTAGTCGGTTTCTTAGGATCCTGTATTACCTCCATAAATGTCTTTTGATTCTCCATTAAGTTGTTCCATGTCTTCACATAATCAGGGTTTGAGGTGTAATCGGCAATCTTCTCCATTTCAATAATCTCCTTAACATGCTTAACTGACCTATCCCTCATCTTGTCAATTAGATTATGAACTGCCCTTTTGGTCATTGCCTGCAGCTGCAGGTACTCCTCGGAGTGCTCTGAAACGATGCGAACGACAACTTCCTCGATGTAGGTTAAAACACTTTGAATAAAATCCAACGGAGCAAGCGCAATTCGATTCACCTTCCGTTGCAATAATGTGACGAAAGCCGTCCGCTGAAGGAAATTAGGAAGCCCAATCCATTTTGACTCCTTCAAAACCCCAATTTCCACCATTAAGAAAGCACAGGATGATGTCGAATCATTATCAGAAGACCTAGATTGTAAGTCTTTATAGAACCCATCCAGCATTTCCGCCATCCGAGCAGTGCAATGCATTTTTGCATCATCGGGGAAATCTTCAAATTCACCACGTAAAAGCACCTTCTTAAGCGATTCTTTTGCAGCACCAACAACACGCATGAAAGCTTGCGTTGCATCGGCAACATTTGTAAGATTCTGCGGCATGTTATTCAAATCAGTGACATTCTTGTTGAGCTTTTCATTGATTTTCTTAACGATATCTGGCAAGCATTGGGATAGGCTAGTTGCTTGAATCTGCACCAGCTTCTGAGCCAGAACTGGTATTCCAACAATCGTTTTATCAATCTTGGAAAGAAGAGGATGAGATTTGAATAATCTTGCCTCCTCAATCCTTGCATCTTCATAAGTTTCATCTCCAATTCGATTCCTCACACAAACATAACCAAGGCCAATGTTCACATCATCAGCAGTTACCTTCTCTAGCAAACCTTCAGGAGCCTTATCAGCTTTTGTAACGACAGCCAATGTTCGTTCCCCAGTTTTATCAACACGTTGAGACATCCGAATCGATTCACATGTTGGAAAATCAACGGTTGCTGATAAAACATTGAGAATAATGCTCTCCTTTGGTTTGATGTATTCCATGATGATATTGAATATCTGCTCATAGATATCCTGAGGCTGGCCATGGACTGGAACACGTGTTATTCCAGGAAGATCGACCATGGTAAGATCAGGAACGCCTTTCTTCTTCACTACAAGAGTGAGAGGAGTGTTGGAGATGCCCTTTCCATTGCCTGCAATCTCATCAGTGGCCATGCTGATAGAATCTGAGATTTGATTTTCTGATGTCGGGACTGTCTTTCCTTGATACTCCAGGTGCATTTGTGGTTCGTCGGTGGGGACGTTTTGCAACCGCATGATGAGTGGGACACGAGTACAAATGCCTTGGCCACGGGGAAGGCTGATACCAGCAAGTGACTCGAGTTCACTTGATTTGCCACTTGATTGGTCTCCAACTACGACTATAGTTGGAAGTTCAATGCCTTCTTCCATCACCTTCAAGTGTCGGAGACGATCAACAGCATCAAGTAGGGGGCGGATGCGATCATTATAGGAAGATGCCAGAGTGGGAAGTACTGGTTTCTCGTGGTGATCTATTTCAGGGCTTTCTAGAACAAAACTAGCCATTTTTTCTTGGAGAGAAGCAGATGAACTTGGAAGAAAGTTCATATGATGCTTTATAGAGCGAGAAAGAAAGTGACGGTCCATGAGAGGTTGAATATTTGATAGAATTTATAAAGGATTGGAGGCTGTTAGAGAATAGTGAGAGAAGAATTTTGTCTATTTTCGAGAGAGATGGTGTGAGAGGATGGATATATCTGGCAGTATTTATAAAGGGTTGGAGGCTGCTAGAGAACGTGAGAGAAGAATTTTGAGGATTCTTGGGAAAGATGGTGCATGAGAGGTTGAACATCTCGTGGTATTTATGAAGGATTGAAGGCTGTTAGAGAACAGCGAGAGAAGAATTTTGAGGATTCTCGAGAGAGAGCGTGGGAGGATTCTCGAGAGAGGATGGACAGCGGGGAGCGGATTAGATACTGAACACTTCGGTAGCAAAGAGGCTACTAAAGTGACGTGGTGAAATAGAATTGGTTGAACACCGAGAGTCCGTTGTACTACAATTAATAATCTTTTCCGTTGAGCTCTGTTAGACTTCACTCTCCGTTCGGCAGTGCACGCACTCGACCACGAAAGAGGTAAATGCTCTTTCCGTTGGACCACTATGTATGTATTGTATCGACACCGCTCATTCATTTCGCGAGATCATTTTAAGGCATAATCCTAAGAGTGAGAAAGATCCAAATCCAAATTTCAAATGCACCCCACTGCATAAAATAATGAGGATTGAATGCTTACCATTAAAACCTCTTTGGGCCACAGAAGCTTTCGATCAAGCTAATATTTATGCTTTACTTTATTTCATGTCCTTTTTTACTTTTAAAAAAATTAGATCTCAAATAAACATCATGGTCAGCCCTATGAAGGTTTCAACGGCCGTCACTGTCCCCCTGTTTTCTGTGGTGGGGTCCACTTGAACTTTGGATCTGCCTAATTCTTTGGTTCACTGCCTAAACTGATCTCTCCCAATGGATAGTGTGGATACAACACATACATCATGGTGGGCCCACAGAATGTGGTGACGTCTCACGAGACTCGTTGAGTAGCCAGCCCGCTTTCCTACTCTATATAATTTAAAGAAATAAAAATATCATCCTCTGTAGATTACAAAAATGCCGTCACATAGAGTATTAAAAGTAGTAACATGTTTAGGTGGCGCCCACGGTGATGTTTTTGATAAATCTATCCTGGCCATCAGTTTTTTTAAGATTATGTTACCATATGGACCTAACAATGATATTGATCCAAACCTCGTGTGGGCCACACGGTAGGAAAAGGTGAGGATTGAGCTTCCGCCATTGAAACATTCAAGGGGCCACAAAAGTTTTGGATTATGCTAATGTTTTTATAATTTCAGTTCATCCTGTAAGAATAACTTCATGAACCATATGGATGGCATGCATACATCATGGTGGACCCGGGAAATTTTCAACGACACGAATTCCCCCACTTACTGTTTCCAGCCGTACAGCCCACATGAGCTTTAGATCTCCCTTAATTTTTGGCCTACATTATAAGATGATACGGAAAAAAGGATAGACGGAGTGGATTTCTCACAAACATCATGGTGTGCCCCGACCTAGCTTGCCGTTGAAAGAAGTTCATGCTGATGGCTTTGGCCGCAATCCGTGTCCATTATAAACGGAAGCCGGTTGGCTACTTAACCGTTGGAGTCCGGCTAGTGATGTGACTTCACCGTATTCTTTGGGCCCATCATGATGTATGTTTTGTATCCACACCATCCATCCATTTGGAGAGATCATTTTAGAGAGTGAGCCAAAGAATTAGGCTGATCCGCAGTTCAAAGTGGACCTCACCAGGGAAAAAAGTGGGACAGTAACAGCCACCGTTGAAATCTTCCTGGGGCCAACCAGGATGTTTATTGGAGATCCAACTATTTTATAAGTTAAAAAAGACATGGAATAAGGTAAAGCATAAATATTAGCTTGATTAAAAGCTTCGGTGGCCCAAAGTGGTTTTAATGGTAAGCTTTCAATCTCCATTGTTTTCTACAGTGGGTGCACTTGGATCTTTATCGCTCTTTGGATTATGCCCTAAAATGATATCGTGAAATAGAAGGGCGGTGTGGATACAATACATACATCATGGTGGCACCTACAGAAAGTGGTGACGTCACTTCAGTAGGGGAGCTAAGAAAAGGAATGACTTGAAAATGGTGTTTACCATTATGTGGTTCGAGTGTGTGATCTAATAAACTTATAAGGGAGCTATAACGGAAAGAGTATTAATTGTAAGGCAACATACTCTTAGCATTCAACCCATCCTCAGTAACTAATCCGCTCCCGGGACAGCGTGGATATATGACACATATGTAGAGATGGGCCCGTGATAAGGGCCTCCGGCACAGACGCAGATTAGATACTGACAATGTCAGTAGTAGATTACATATTGAAGTGCTGTTACTAGGGCGCAGATTAGGTACTACCTCCGCCTGTCTGGAGCTCAGGACGGGCTGGACGTGTAACCCCTTGATTAGTGGAGAGTGGTTACGTCATATGGCAGAAGACACGTCAACAAACGGAGCCTTTAGCTTGCGTTTATACTCGGTCACTGAGAACCCCAACTGTCTCTTTTTTTTCGACCTTTTTCCATGCGCAGAGTAGCGAGACTCGCTACTAAAGTAACGTCGCCGAGTTTTGTGGGCCCCACAATGATGCATGTGTTGTATCCACACCGTCCATATATTTGAAGAAATCATTTTAGGGCATGATACAAAGAATAAGTCAAATCAAAGGCTAGAGTGGACCCCACCACAAAAAATAGTGGGGAGAGTGATGCCTACCATTGAAACCTTCCGAAGGTCCACCGTAATGTTTATTTGAGATCCAACATATTCATGTATTAACTCAGACGTGAAAGAGAGGAAAACACAAATAACATCTTGATCAAAAACTTTTGTTGCCCATAGGAGTCGCTCTCTCCACCGTTTTTGTATGGTGGGGTCCACTCGAGATTTGCATCTAACTCATTTTTTGGACCATGATCAAATATGATCTCTTCAAATGGATGGACAGTGTGGATACAAAACATTTATCATGGTGGGGCCATAGGATTGGGTTACGTCACTTCATAGTGAGTATGGCTGTTCAATCCGCGCACCAAATAGATAGCGTGCTTTCCAAGAAACCCAAATACAATTACGAAATCCGATTGCGTTATTGTATTGAGTAAACTCTGTTGGGCCCACTATGAATTCATGTGTTTTATCCACGCCGTCCATCTGATTTTTCAGATCATTTTAAGGGTTCAACCCAAATTTAAAGTATATCTAAAGCTTAAATAGACCATACTACAGGAAACAGTGGAATTATTTATTTCCACCGTTTGAAACCTTTCTAAGGCCCAATGATGTTTGTTTGTCATCCAAACGGTTCATAAGCTCACAATGACATGGATGAAGGGAAAACACAAATATCAGCTTGATCTAAAACTTATGTTGCCTCTGAAGAATTTTTCAACAGTAGATGTCAATTCACACTGTTTCCAGTGGTGTGGTCCACTTGAGATTTGGATATGCTTGATATTTGGGTTAAAACCCTAAATTTAGGTGATAAAACGGATGGACGGAGTTTATACACTACATGAACGGCGGTGGACCCCATAGAGTTTATTCTGTACGGTTAGTGTACGTTACTCTGTAAACAATCCGCTGCCTGCAATTAACCGGATGGGATTCGCCAATTAGCTACTAAAGTGACTTCACCAACTTATGTGGGCCCACCATGATGTATGTTTTGTATCCACACTGTCCATACATTTTGAGAGATCATTTGAGGGCATGATAAAAAGAATGAGGCAGATCCAAGGCTGTAGTGGACCCCACCACAGAATACGGTGGAGAGAATGACGTCCACAGTTGAAACCTTCAGAAGGTCCACCATGATGTTTTATTTCAGATCCAACCTGTTCATGTGCTAAAGTAGACATGAAAGAAGGAAAACATAAATATCTGCTTGATCGAAAACTTTCATGGCCCTTAGAACTTTTTAATGGTGGGTGTCAATTTTTCTACTGTTTTTTGTGGTGGGGTCCACTAGAGCTTTGGATCTGACTTCTTTGTATTATGCCCTAATATTATCTCTCCAAATGAATGGACGGTGTGGATACACAACATACATCATGGTAGGGCCCACATAAGTTGATGACATCAACTTAGTTGAAGACGGAAAAGAAAACATTTGGAGTTTTTTTTGGAAAACTCCGTTCCGTTTGATGACGTGTCACTGCCATCTGACATAACCACTCTCCGCTAATCAATGGTCTACACGTCCAGCCCGTCTTGAGCTCTGGACAGGCAGCGATAGTACCGAATCCGCGCCCCCGTCACTAAGCTTTGTGAGCCCCACCGTGATATATGTGTCGTATTTATACTGTCCATCCATTTTGAAAGATCATTTTATGGCATGAACCAAAGAATATATATATATATATATATATATATATATATATATATATATATATATATATATATATATATATATCTATGAAGTGAAAACACAAATATCAGCTAGATATAGAGCCCCTAAAAGGTTTTGAACGGTGGGCGTCACTGTCCCCCTTGTTTTCTAGGGTGGGATCCACTTAAGCTTTGAATCTGCCTCATTCTTTAGGTCATTCTCTACGAAGATTTCTTCAAATAGATGTATGGTGTGGATATAACGCATACATCATGTTAGGGCCCACGTAACTTGATGACGTCACTTCATTAGCAAATTGGCTACTGACATTGTGAGTATCTAATCCGCGTAACTAAGCATAAAAGCAGAGAGAAACCTATGATACTCTCAATAGAAAAAGAATAATGCATGCTCGTTCCCAAAATATAACTCCCCTTGAGAAAAGAGAGAATAACGCAGTCTGGTTCCAAAAAAAAAGTTAATTAATTAAGAAGAGTGATGCCTTTTACCTCCCAATGGGTGTTTATTAGGTGCGGCCGCAGCCTTGCCTTACACGGTGTAGCCCTGATCGTGGGTCCACCTTGATCTATGTATTGTATATCCACACCGTCCATCCATTTTTTAGCTCATTTTAAGGCGTGGAAGCCAAACTTAAGCATACCCAAATATCAGGTAAACCATACGGTAGGAAAGAGTGGTGATTGATCATTAAAAACTCTTTGTGGCTCAACAAACATTTTCGAATCATGATGATTTTTATTTTTTTTTCGTTCATCCATATTTATATGAACTTTATCAACAGGTTGGATAGCAAATTAAAATTACGAAGACATGACATTACAGTAGGCCTTAGGAAGTTTTTAATGGTGGGTGTTCAATCAGCACTTTTTCCTATGGAATGGTCCACTTGAAAATTGGATTTATTTCATTTTTAGGCCAAGGGGTTAAAAAGGATCTGGGAAAACGGATAGACAGCGTGGATATACAATATATACATCAAGGTTGGTCCCTCTATCAAGGCCGTACTTTGGTGGTTGAGTCCGTGGCCGCATCTCATCAGCTCCCGGTCCCACTACGGTATATTTCCTATTATATAGTTCCCCAGTCCCCACCAGTTTGAAAATGGTGGTGACTCATCCTCCTCACATGGGGCATCCTTGTACGTTTATCACGAACATCCAAATCGTGAGGTACATACTGCAAAATCACACTGATGAAGCAACCGTAGCTATTCAATTAATGTTAATCGAATAAATGGTTAAAAGTAAAACAGTGATCGGTCCAAATTTCAAGGAAAATATTCCATAGTTATAGTCGACGAATCGGTTTTATTTCTTATCTATGCTCTATCCACAGTTAGATCAGCGATTTGGATGGTCAAGATTACGTTACAACTATGCCACGTGTAAGATTGAATACTCACCACCATTTTTGAAAGGTAGGTGTCTAGCCCCAATACACATCCGTTCTTGTTCCCACCACTCACAGAAAATCGGAGAAAATGACCACTGTAGACAAAACCTTTTATCCAGCGGTTTTTATGAAAGAATACAAACTTTAGTTACCAACTCAGACTAGCACGTGCGGACAGCGACTTTGAGGACGAAACTACCCCCTTTTCACTGCGAAGACGAGCGCTGACGCTCCTCCAACTGAGAGTTGTACGAACGGCTTAAAAGAGATCAAAGTTACATGGCCCCACAGCTATATATTTATTATATCCACAACGTTCATCCTTATTTCGAGATCATCTCGGAGCATTATCCAAAAAAAAAAAAAAAAAAAATCATATCCAAGATCAACTGGACCACACCACAAAGAGCAGCGGAAATTTGATTTTCACCGTTAAATATTTTGTAGGGCCCACCATAACATTTATTTTCCATCTAATGTATTCATAAGGTCACAAAGGCCAGGATGAAGAGGAAAAACAAATTTCATAATGATCCAAAACTTCTGTAACCCATAAAAGGGTTTCAATGGTAGACGCTCAATTCCCCACTGTCTTTTACAGTGTGGTCCACTTGATAGTTAGATCTATCTTATTTTTCGTCTCAAGCCTTAATATGAGCTCGCCAAATAGATGGACGGTTTGGATATAACACAGACTTCATGGTGAGCCCCACAGAAGCAACAGAAATTTCACAAAAAAAAAAAAAAAAATCCTCAATGAACCGCGGATTATGTGATTCCACCGCAGCTTGCTGTAGCATTTGAGGATGGATCACAGAATCCCCGATTGATCCCCCATTCAAACAAAAGGCTATGGCTATGGATTATTGTTGAGGGTCAAATATTGCATATCAGACCCTATTTATTACCTGGATTTACGGGTATGATACTGTTTAAACGGCCGGTTTTAATTGTGTTTTGTTGCAGGATGCAATCTGGAGCTAAAACTGAAATTGGGTACTAAAAGTGTGGATTTGACGCTCAGAATTCATCAGAGCAAGGGACGGACTCCTGGGGATTGGGATCGACGATTTTACACAACCAGAGATCCGCGAAAATCGAGAAACTGAAGCTCAAATGGCCCGAAATTGGTCCAGAATGCAAGATCACAGGGTTCCCACCATCCGTTTGGCTCAAAACTTCATACGTGGCCTGAGGACCATAAATTAACCGTACACATCAAAAATCATCCATTGGATCGTTGTGGAAGTGGCCTAACAAGCAGATCAGCCCCTTAAATCTCGATTTGGGACCCACCTGATATCTAGATCCGCTTCAATTTTGGTCTCAACTCATTAAATGAGCTGAGGAAATGAATGGACGGAGAGGATTTCTCATAAACATCACGACGGACCTTAATTTGAGGGTGTGCGTGTGCACAGCACACTTACACACGAAGTGCACCGGACGGTCAGCCCGGTCAAAGCCGGGCTGACCCGTCTTCCTCTCTCCTCTGCGCAAAAAACGGACAGCGTTTTTACGCTGTCCGTCCGTTTTTCATCAGTGGGCCCCACCCGACACCTGGAGTAACGATCTGAACCGTCCATGGAGTTAAGAGGGTGGCCACGCATCTCACCTAGGTGTCGTTTCTCAACCTTGCAAACTATTGGAGGACCCTGATCGTTGAACATAGGATGGACGGCCGGGCTATACTTCAGTGGGCCACGACAGAAGCTCGTCCAAAATCGGTCATCTCCAAACGGTTTTCTGAAACGGAAGCAATGAACGGAGTGGATTTCGTTTAAACCTCCGAACGTGGACCCCACCAACATCACTAATAACAGCTGTTACGCAGGCGGGTTCTACGTCCGAAACCGATCCATTCTAGGGTCGTTGTATGGCCATGGCAGCGATCGGCTAAGCAATCTGGACCGTCCATTCACTCAGGAGTGTGGCCACAACCATCTTCAAGCTTTCATTTTCTTTCTATGCTCGTGCGTGTGCTTGGATCGTGGTCTTCTATGCTCGTGCGTGTGCTTGGATCGTGGTCAGACACAGGATTAATGGTGAAATGAGAAGATCTTGCGGACCACTTTGAAGTCTATCCAATTTCTCCATTCCTGAATGGTTTTTCGCCAGAACTTCAATGGACGGAGTGGATTTTTCACCTAACACCAGGAAGTAGGGCCACCAACGCCCCAGCGGAGGTCCGTGCGAGCTCTGTTTCGCAGTCGGGCGTCTGACGAAGCTCGGTGGGCCACCATCGGTCATCAAAGGTCTGATCCAGACCGTCCAGGAGGAGCCCATGGTCCCTCTCGTTCAAGCCTAAGTATTTTTTTTATTTCCATACGCGCGAGCACGTGTAACCATGATCAAAAGAAGGATGGATGGCGGAATGGCCTCTTCCCTGAGCTTTATCGACAGACAGCCAAAACCGGCTGTCCCCACTGAAATCCCGAAGAGAAGCTGGTGAGCGGAGTGGATCTCATGTCTGACTCAAGAATGGGCCCCCAGAGAACATCAGCGTAAGAAAATTAGTCTTCTGCTGCAACAAGGAGTGCGTAAGAGTCTCTTACGCACTTCCAGACACCACCCTTGGAGCTATAAAGAGAGGGAGGAATCTCACGGCCAGGGGGGAGATCCAGAGATCTGGAGGAGCTTGGGGATCGGTGGAAGCAGGAGGAACGTGAGGAGAGAGAGAGGAGTAAAGTGTTTTCTTTTATTTTTATTTTTATTTTTATTTTTGTTTAAGAGATCTAGTCCACTTATGTGTGGCTAAACCTCTTAGCTAGGGCTAAGAGGTGAAGCTTGTAGCGTGATGGGAGGTCTCTTTGCTTGTGCCTTTGTTTAGGCGATCGATTTTGATTTAATTTAATTAAGGGAATGTTTTCGGTCTTTAATGGTCTGTTGTGTGAAATTACAATGGGTGCAATGGCTTTGAGCATGTTCTTTTCCTCTTTATGTTTATGACGTCAGGAAGCCCTGTTGTTCACCATCGTCTCCTGGGCATGGTTGGATGTCGATACCCTTCCTAACCTTCATACATTGATTGGTTGGTAATTAGTTTAATTCTGTTGTTTACTTTGTCTCCTGGGCATAGTTTGGTGATGGAATCCATTCTAATTCATACACCTTTCATCTTATCAAAATTACATTAAAGGCGATTCATTAATTTCCTAAATTGTAATACTGAGCATAAGATCTCCCTGATCCCTACAAGTGGATCCTCTGAATCCCTAGTTTCCCTTCTCTGATTTTTCCTAAAGTTTTAGATTAATTATTTCACCATTATTCCTCAAATCATAATTGGTTTAGATTTCATCTTAGCTTAGTTCTAGATCTGGTTATTTTTAGAAAGCGTACAGGTTTCAGTCCCTGTGGATTCGACCTCGGTCTTACCGAGTTTATTACTACATCACAACCCTATACTTGGGGAGTGAACAAGTTTTTGGCGCCGTTGCCGGGGACTGACGGCTACGATTTTCTGAAATTAATTAGTTTTAGAATTAGATTAAGATTAGGATTGTACTAACTTTAATTTTAGTTTTTTCTTTCTTAGAACTAACTTTCCTGTTTTGTAGGGTCTTTGATAGATTGTCTAACTTGGTAACTTCGTCCTAATTTCTTTACTCTCTTTATTTTTTAGATTAGGTCTTATCCCCTAGATACTAAAGTATTTTGTTTTGTTTTGCAGGTTTTTAACATAGGAACTTCTATTTTGGTAACATCCTTCTCACTTCTCTTGGCTTATCTTCCATATTGCTGTAGGAATTTTATTTTATTCTAGGATTAGACTCAGAGTTAGGGTTTCACCATGTATATGCACGAGTGGGAACGTCAGTATGCTGAGAAGAATAATCTATATTGGGATGATGATTATGATAGAAATCCACCAATGTCTCAAAACCTTTCTGAAACTATTATCGAGAATCGACCAGAATATAAAGATCCACCAGTTAAGAAGTCCTTACGCGATCATATACGGGAGAACAATTCCACCCCAAGGACAGTACGTGAATGTTGGGGTTATCATAACTATGGGAGTAATAATTACTATCACCCATCTGAGAAAAAGAAAACAATGCGTGATTATATCATGAGTGATAATAAGTATTACCAACCATCAGATTCTCCCACCTATGATCTGTATGACTATAATCAGTGGAAACATCAATCTTGGAAAGATGAACCAACAACCTATTATAATGATTATTCTTTTGGATCCCCTACCTTTAAGATTCAACCGAAATCGATCCAAGAGAATTCATTTCAAAGTAACACAGACTCTTCTGCTGACATGATGAAAATACTAGAAGAGCTTGAATCACGCCTTGATAGGTTAATGGAGGCTAATGCACCTCAGCCTCAACCCAATCCAATTCTCCATACACAACTCCATATTTACGATCAATGGAACCATCAAAATTTGGAAGTTGATTCAATAATGCATCAGGATAACGATTCTCTTGGGTCCTATACCTCTGAAAGCCAACTAGAAACGATCCAAGAGAACTCATTATAGCATAACATGGAGTGTCTTGTGGAAATTAGAAAAGCAATGGAAAATCTCAATTCGCGCCTTGAAAGGATAGAAGAAGCTCGTGCATCCCAACTACAATCCAATCCAGAAATACAATGCCAAGAAAGTGATCCTCACTCGCTTTTGACGAAATCTGGAATTTTGAATGAGGAGTTGGATTCCATTAACGAGCACGTGGTTCAATTTTCTGATGAGCCGATCTCGATGACTGTTCAAAAGAATGGTGGAGATATATGGGTGTCTTTCAAATACAGTGATGATGACACACCTCCCTTACTTGACACACATGAATTCAATGATGAGGTAGAGGTTAGTTCATTCGAACCTCAACCGAATTTAGGAATAGATTGTGAGGAAAGCGATCCCATCTCAAGTGTGTACTGCACTGAATTGGAAGCTGAGAAGTATTGGGATGAGATTCATGAGAGCACAACCCAAATTCCCCTGGAATCAATCTCCAGTATGGTCCAGGTCAATGCTCAAGAAGCACACGAAGTGATCGGTCATACTGAGCTACTCCACTCACCTAAGATATCTGATTTAAAAGTGGAAGATGAGCTCATTAAAACCGACCCTTCCAACTTCTGTGAGACATGTGTGGACCACTCTCTTGAATTGAATGATAATGTGATTCGGGAGAAGGACGAGCTGCTCGCTACGACTCTAGAATTTGAAACCACTCAATTAAGACCACCATCTGAGCTGTACACGTCTGACAGTTCAACGCCTCGATTGAGTAGTTTCAATGAACAAAGTGATCCCATCGATGCTTCCCCTATTGATCTTCAATATGTTTGTGCAGGGCTGGAGCAAGAGAACATATCTTCATATACTTTTAAGGACGAGGGAGTCCTTGAGCATCTCATTACAGATTTCCATGAGGAAAATAAGTCACTCTCAGCTGAAATTTCCGACTCTTTTAATAATTGCTGGGCACACTACTTTTCAAAGTCAAACGATCCCATGTCAAAAGACAAAGTGGATGCCTTGCAAGACAACATCTCGGTAGTTATCACTGACCAAGAGAGCCCTTATTTTGAAGCCCCTTCTTCCCCTGATCCTAACCGTCTACCATTAAAGGAGGAGGAGCTGAAAATTGAACCGAAGATTGACACTTCGAAATGTGTTGAGGCTACATCACTTTTTGCGAAGTTTTCTAAACTTTATCTACTTGTAGTCTCTGATTCATCATGGGATACTAATGTTGAAACTTCTTCTGTCACAGGTGAATCGTACATACTTTGGTCACCTCAAGCAATGCAATGGAAAATTTCTTATGAGGTACATAAGTCTCTCTGGAAAGTCATGCTCCAGGGCACCCAAGCCTTTTGCAAAAAGGGCTTTTGGATGATCTTGTTGAGGAACTTACTGAGGAACTTATCAAGATCGGCCGAAGATGAACCTTGCAGCATGAGTAGTAAGTTCAATGTTTGTGGGTAACATTGCTGTAAACCCTCACGAGACTACAACTCGTCCACTAGGGGCAACCTAGGGGTTTAAAGGCTTGTTGCATGCGCTAAATGCAATCGAGAGCACCTGCGAAAGTGGTATAGGTAGGATTTTATTTTATTTTTGTTATTTTTGTTCTGCTTTCTCTCTCGTCTTGTTGGATTCCATGTTTGCGATCTCTTGGAAAGTCTCTTACGATTCATCATCCAGTACTATCTTCCCATCACTTCACATTTACTTTTGTTGTCCCATGTGCATTCCATGCTCATATCTTTTACATTGAGGACAATGTAGATTTTAGGTTGGGGGTGGGAGATTAGGTAACCTAATCAGTGTTTTTCTTCGTCTTCAGCAAGCAAAAATTGTGAAAATTTTTAACTTTTTTCTGGACTTTCTAGTGAATTCAAGGTGATTTTGACAGATATCCTGGATTTAGAATTTAAAGATACGTAATGTTGGTAATTCATGACTTTTGGATTCAGTTATCTGTAGATTTCACAGTTAAGTTTGAATTGTTAATCCATGATTAGAAGTTTTAAACATTGATTGAGTCATGATTCCACATGTCACATCTCGCTTTCACATTAAGGGTTCAGTTTAAAACTGAAGGATTAACTTGGTAATCACTGAGCATGAAAGAAACCAAACCTAAAGAATTGCACCATGGGTTTGCTCCTATAGGTGTGGATTTGATTTTCTATGATTAACAACTAGACAGAATTTGGCGACTATTTTCACCATAGGTTTGCTCCCTATAAGTGAAAATTTGATTCCCATCTTGACAAAAAAAAAAAAAAAAAAAAAAAAAAGAAGAAGAGAAAAACTAGAAAATGAAAGAATGATCTGTGAGGCAAAGTATTGGTATAGGTGATGGTTGTTATGAATTTTCTGATTGATTACTAATGATATCATGAAATCGACAATTTGATCTCTTAATGATGATAGGCCGAGATTTCACTATACACCCATGGAACTCAATGGTTATTATTCTAGTTTATGGATTAATATTTGAACTTGATTATGAAATTCACCGTGCATGAGAGGCCAGGAGAAATTGATAATCACCATTCATGAATCTTAAGATTTCTCATATCTGGATTGTTTTAAAAAAAAAAATATATATATCACTCGGCTTCATAAGAATTGTCTCGTAATTTTCAACTTAATTTTCGCATATTTTGCTTGGGACTAGCAAAATGCTGGTTGGGGGTTGTGTTGAGGGTCAAATATTGCATATCAGACCCTATTTATTACCTGGATTTACGGGTATGATACTGTTTAAACGGCCGGTTTTAATTGTGTTTTGTTGCAGGATGCAATCTGGAGCTAAAACTGAAATTGGGTACTAAAAGTGTGGATTTGATGCTCAGAATTCATCAGAGCAAGGGACGGACTCCTGGGGATTGGGATCGACGATTTTACACAACCAGAGATCCGTGAAAATCGAGAATCTGAAGCTCAAATGGCCCGAAATTGGTCCAGAATGCAAGATCACAGGGTTCCCACCATCCGTTTGGCTCAAAACTTCATACGTGGCCTGAGGACCATAAATTAACCGTACACATCAAAAATCATCCATTGGATCGTTGTGGAAGTGGCCTAACAAGCAGATCAGCCCCTTAAATCTCGATTTGGGACCCACCTGATATCTAGATCCGCTTCAATTTTGGTCTCAACTCATTAAATGAGCTGAGGAAATGAATGGACGGAGAGGATTTCTCATAAACATCACGACGGACCTTAATTTGAGGGTGTGCGTGTGCACAGCACACTTACACACGAAGTGCACCGGACGGTCAGCCCGGTCAAAGCCGGGCTGACCCGTCTTCCTCTCTCCTCCTCTGCGCAAAAAACGGACAGCGTTTTACTGCTGTCCGTCCGTTTTTCATCAGTGGGCCCCACCCGACACCTGGAGTAACGATCTGAACCGTCCATGGAGTTAAGAGGGTGGCCACGCATCTCACCTAGGTGTCGTTTCTCAACCTTGCAAACTATTGGAGGACCCTGATCGTTGAACATAGGATGGACGGCCGGGCTATACTTCAGTGGGCCACGACAGAAGCTCGTCCAAAATCGGTCATCTCCAAACGGTTTTCTGAAACGGAAGCAATGAACGGAGTGGATTTCGTTTAAACCTCCGAACGTGGACCCCACCAACATCACTAATAACAGCTGTTACGCAGGCGGGTTCTACGTCCGAAACCGATCCATTCTAGGGTCGTTGTATGGCCATGGCAGCGATCGGCTAAGCAATCTGGACCGTCCATTCACTCAGGAGTGTGGCCACAACCATCTTCAAGCTTTCATTTTCTTTCTATGCTCGTGCGTGTGCTTGGATCGTGGTCTTCTATGCTCGTGCGTGTGCTTGGATCGTGGTCAGACACAGGATTAATGGTGAAATGAGAAGATCTTGCGGACCACTTTGAAGTCTATCCAATTTCTCCATTCCTGAATGGTTTTTCGCCAGAACTTCAATGGACGGAGTGGATTTTTCACCTAACACCAGGAAGTAGGGCCACCAACGCCCCAGCGGAGGTCCGTGCGAGCTCTGTTTCGCAGTCGGGCGTCTGACGAAGCTCGGTGGGCCACCATCGGTCATCAAAGGTCTGATCCAGACCGTCCAGAGGAGCCCATGGTCCCTCTCGTTCAAGCCTAAGTATTTTTTTTATTTCCATACGCGCGAGCACGTGTAACCATGATCAAAAGAAGGATGGATGGCGGAATGGCCTCTTCCCTGAGCTTTATCGACAGACAGCCAAAACCGGCTGTCCCCACTGAAATCCCGAAGAGAAGCTGGTGAGCGGAGTGGATCTCATGTCTGACTCAAGAATGGGCCCCCAGAGAACATCAGCGTAAGAAAATTAGTCTTCTGCTGCAACAAGGAGTGCGTAAGAGTCTCTTACGCACTTCCAGACACCACCCTTGGAGCTATAAAGAGAGGGAGGAATCTCACGGCCAGGGGGGAGATCCAGAGATCTGGAGGAGCTTGGGGATCGGCTGGAAGCAGGAGGAACGTGAGGAGAGAGAGAGGAGTAAAGTGTTTTCTTTTATTTTTATTTTTATTTTTATTTTTGTTTAAGAGATCTAGTCCACTTATGTGTGGCTAAACCTCTTAGCTAGGGCTAAGAGGTGAAGCTTGTAGCGTGATGGGAGGTCTCTTTGCTTGTGCCTTTTGTTTAGACTGATCTGATTTTGATTTAATTTAATTAAGGGAATGTTTTCAGTCTTTAATGGTCTGTTGTGACTGAAATTACAATGGGTCTGCAATGGCTTTGAGCATGTTCTTTTTCTTTTATGTTTATGACGTCAGGAAGCCCTGTTGTTCACCATCGTCTCCTGGGCATGGTTGGATGTCAGTACCCTTCCTAACCTTCATACATTGATTGGTTGGTAATTAGTTTAATTCTGTTGTTTGCTTTGTCTCCTGGGCATGGTTTGGTGATGGAATCCATTCTAATTCATATACCTTTCATCTTATCAAAATTACATTAAAGGCAGTTCAGTTAATTTCCTAAATTGTAATACAGGCATAAGATCTCCCTGATCCCTACAAGTGGATCCTCTGAATCCCTAGTTTCCCTTCTCTGATTTTTCCTAAAGTTTTAGATTAATTATTTCACCATTATTCCTCAAATCATAATTGGTTTAGATTTCATCTTAGCTTAGTTCTAGATCTGGTTATTTTTAGAAAGCGTACAGGTTTCAGTCCCTGTGGATTCGATCTCGGTCTTACCGAGTTTATTACTACATCACAACCCTATACTTGGGGAGTGAACAATTATAACCGTAGTAATAGTCATACTTATGTAATTTTTTTAAAAAAAGAAATTTAATTTTTTTTAAATTTTTTTTTTTTTTTTTACATTTAGAATTTTATTCTACCTACATTTTTCTCTAACGCATATTTATATAAATATGTATATATAAGCATATAAAAAAAAATTCTCTCCTTTTTTTCATTTCTTTCTTTATTCATATAACAAGAATATCTTCTAAACCAAAATTAGTTACTTGACGTACCATATATAATTTTAGGGCTGAAAGTTGGGCGGGTTCAACCCAACCAACCTGTGACCCACCCGACATTGGGTTGGGCTTAGGTAGGATGTATTGGGTTTGGTCTTGGGGTTGGGCCATACAAACACCAACCTGATAAAACTTGGAAACGGAATCGCCGGGATTTACCGTCAAATGCATGGAAATGACTGTGAAGTGCATCGAAATGACCGTGAATCTAAACAGAATCGTTGGAATTGACCGAGAAATGCATGGAAATGACCGTGAAGTTAAGCAAATTGACCGTGAAATGAGTGAAAATGACCGTTAAGTGAAGGGAATTGACCGTGAAGTGTATCGAAATGACCATGAATCTAAACGGAATCGTTGTAAATGATCGTGAAATGCATGGAAATGACCGTGAAATGAAGCGAATTGACCATGGAATGCATGGAAATGACCGTGAAGGAAAATGGGGATTGGTTGAATAGGCTTAGCCGAGTATCATGCATCTCTAATCCACCCTTCATCGTGTCGAACCACCATCTTAATAAACACTTAGAGGATGGGTTTGGGAATTGAGAATAAGAATCGTCACCTACAAACATGTAATTGAAAATATATTAATAGCAAATTTTACTACTTAAATAATCATAACGCAAAAAATTAAACATAGTTGAAATCGAGCGAAACAAACTAAAAATTGAGTAAGACAAATTACAAAATGAGTGAGGGAAACTTGAAATTCAGCAAGGCAAACATTAAATTTAGCGAGGCAAGATGAAACTGAGCTAGGCAACCTAAAAAATTGAGCGAGGCAAGGTGAAATTGAGCGGAAAAACTAGAAATTTAGCAAGACAACCAAGAAATTCAACGACGGAACCGAGACAATGAGCGAGGTAACCTAAGAATTCAGCGAGGCAACATAGTAATTGAGCGAGGAAAGCTAAAAATTGAGCGAGACAACCTAGAATTTGAGCGCGGCTACCTATCAATTGAGCAAGGAAACCTAGGAATTGAGCGAGGGAAGCTAGAAATTGAGCGAGGGAACCTAGGAATTGAGCGAGGCAACGTAGGAATTGAGCGAGGGAAGCTAAAAATTGAGCGAGGCAACGTAGGGATTCAGCGAAGTAACCTAGGAATTGAGCGAGGAAAGCTAAAAGGATCCTAGAAATTGAGCGAGGTAACGTAGTAATTGAGTGAGGCAATGTAAGAATTCAACGAGGGAAGGTAAAAATTAAGCAAGGGAAGCTAGAAATTCGGAGAGGCAACCTAGGATTTGAGCGAGGGAACCTAGAAATTGAGCGAGGCAACGTAGAAATTTAGTGAGGGAACCTACAAATTCAGCGAGACAACCTAGGATTTGTGCGAGGGAAGCTACAAATTGAACGAGGGAACCTAGAAATTGAGCGAGGCAAGCTAGGATTTGAATGAGGCAACCTAGGAATTGAGTGACGCAACATAGGGATTGAGCGAGGCAGCGTAGAAATTCAGCGAGAAATCCTAGGAATTGAGCGAGGGAAGCTAGAAATTGAGCGAGGGAAACTAGGATTTGAGCAAGGCAACCTAGAAATTGAGCGAGGTAACGTAGGGATTGAGCGAGGGAAATCAGGAATTGAGCGAGGCAACGAAGGAATTCAGCAAGGCAATGTAGGAATTCAGCAAGGCAACGTAGGATTTGAGCCAGGCAACCGAGGGAACCTAGGAATCGCCGAGGAAAGCTACAAATTGAGCGAGGGAACCTAGAAATTGAGCGAGGCAACGTAGGAATTGAGCGAGGGAAGCTAGGAATTGAGTGAGGCAACGTAGAAATTGGAGCAAGGCAACCTAGGAATTGAGCGAAAGAACCTAGAAATTGAGCGACAGAACCTGGAAATTCAGTGAGGAAACCTAGGATTTGATCAAGGCAACCTAGGAATTGAGCGAAGGAAATTAGAAATTGAGCGAGGGAAGCTAGAATTTGAGTGAGGGAACCTAGAAATTCAGTGAGGTAACCTATAAATTGAGCGAGGCAACCTAGGAATTGAGCTAGGCAACGTGGAAATTCAGCGAGGAAACCTAGGAAATGAGCTAGGGAAGCTAGAGGAAGCTAGAAATTAAGCGAGAGAGGCTAGAAATTGAGCGAGGGAGGCAAGAAATTGAGTGAGGCAACTTAGGAATTGAGCAAGGTAACAAGGAAATTTAGCGAGGAAACCTAGGAATTGAGCTACGGAAGCTAGAAATTAAGCGACGGAGGCTAGAAATTGAGAGAGGGAACCTATAAATTGAATGAGGCAACCTAAGAATTGAGCAAGGGAAGATAGAAACTGAGCGAGACAACCTAGAAATTGAACGAGGGAACATGGAAATTCAGTGAGGCAACCTAAGAATTGAGTAAGGGAAGCTAGAAATTGAGCGAAGGAACCTATAAATTCAGCAACGCAACATACAAATTCAGCGAGGTAACCAATTCATGTTAGCCTCACCCAATTTTAAACTTGCCTCGCTCAAATTCATGTTTCCCTTGCTCAATTTCTAGGTAGCCTCATTGAATTTATACGTTGCCTTACTCAATTCCTAGGTTGCCTTGCTCAGTTTCTAGGTTGCCTTGCTCAATTTCTAGCTTCCATATCTTAATTCATAAGACTTTTTTTTGCTGCATAAATCTTATCTTTGTCACGCCCCGAACTCAGAAACCGGGCTCATAAAATTTTCGATCGCCGAATCCGGCATCGACAGCCTCCGTAATACCCCATTCTCGGCCCCCGACACTCATATACCAGGTTCCGATCCTGGGATGCTACAAGGAGGATTTCTAATAATCAGTTTGAATCGTAATGAGCATAACCATAAACATAACCCATGAACAATAACCATAAGAACACCACCATAAAATCCACTATGATCAAAAACTTTGAGTACACGGTGTATAAAAGGAAATATAAGATAGTGCAAATAACAAAAACTCCAAAAGCTCGACTGCACGCTCCAACTGTGGCGAAGCTACGGCTGTGTCCTGGCGTCACCTGTAGCATCAATCGTGCATAAGCTTATGAAAAGCTTAGAGGGCGGTGTATGTGTGTGTGAACGTACTCAGAATGCAAAGTCAGAGTAATGCGGAATCATGCTGATGAGTACGTAAATGCAACCAGTCGTACCAAGGCTATGCAATACAAGATATGAATGCAATCAGCCATAACAAGGCCATGCGATGCAACATGTAGGTCAAGCATGCCAACCCTCATACCAATACAACTCCTCACTAGAGCACTAAATCAATACGGCTCTCAGTATGGAAAATTACCGGGGTTTAGTATACTCCAAATGGCACTGTCTCTCTCCAAGTAGCATAGTCCAAGTGAGCGTAAGAAACCTCACTATTCGCCTAGCCAATAGTCAGCCAATACCTATCCGGCACGTCGATAGAGAACCCATTTCCGAGCTGGTCAAACTCAGCCTAATAATGCCCCCTGCTCTCGGGCAAGTAAGGCCACCACTCCTTTCCAACTGACCACGACACAGTAGGAGACGCGGCCTTTTAGTATTCGGCCCTCGTGCGCTCGTACATCCACCTAGTCTCGACGTTGGAGTCATCCTCTGGTACCATCGAGTTCAGGGACTCTCACCCAGGAACATTTATGACACACCAATTGCTTAGAACAAGATTTTTCTGGTATCCAACCAGCCACCCACGATATATCTGTGGAGGCTATGGCCCTGATGTCGCTAGGGCATATCACAATCATACAGATGCAAGTATATGAATCATACTGCCATACATGCATCAATCCTGTGCATACCGTGCGCTCATGTAGGGCAACTCCGCATATCAGAGAGCCCATAAACGATCTGCCCGTAGGCATATGCTATGATCAGTCACTCTCCATATCAAGCATACATATGATGTGTATGATCATGAATCATGGATCTATACTAATCATGATATAAAGTGATGTGTCTGTGCAAAGCGAAGATGGCCTAGATGGCCAATGCACTACGAGTACGGGCCTGCCAGTGGGCCCCAGGGAGAGTGATGGTGCGAACCTTTAGCTGACACCGACCATGCAATGTGGATGTTAAACCATCATTGCTCCCAAGGTATAGCCTGCTATAAATATCATTATATAAACCACGGGGAATCACACATTGCAATGGATATAGTTGTACTCCATTGGGCCTTAGGTAAATCAAATGGGCCGTATCATAAGGGCCTTGTATATATCCAAGTGGGCCTCAATATCGAGCCTTATACATACCAAAGTGGGCCTCGGTGGATGGCCCACTAATACGCTAAGATGGACCTTATCACATGGCCTAAAAAGATCTCAAAAATGATTGGTTGGTTTGGATGAAAACCATACATCATGCTAGGTCCCGTCAGGATGGAAGGTATAGATAAATCACATACATTCAATGCCCTAAGCAGGGCCCACCATAATGTTTATTTTCCACTTAACCTAGGGCCCAACTTAATGTTTATTTGCTATCCAAATTGGGGTCTAAAACAGTATTTATTTATCATTCAAATGGGGGCCTACAAAATGGTTACTTTCCAACCCAAGCAGGGGCCCAAATAATGTTTATTTTTCATCCAAACGGGACCCCATATAATGTTTATTTTTCATACAAAGTGAGGCCCACATAATGTTTATTTTTTTATCCAAAGTTGGGGCCTAATCTAGTGTTTATTATTGCCATTCAAATGGGCCCACCATAATGTCTATTTTACATACAACCTATTGATAGGGTCATATGACCATGGGGCCCACCATGATATTTATTTTCCATACAACCAGTTCATAAGGTCACACGGACGTGGAGGGGCCCACCGTGTTATATATTTGCCATCCAACTGTTCGTAAGGTCACACAGATGTGGAGGAGCCCATAATAATGTTTATTTGCCACATGTGACCTAGGGCCCACTGTAATGTTTACTTGTCATATAACCTATTCAAAGAATCAGGTGGGCCAGGGCCCACCATGATGTTCATTTCACTCAACCGTGAAAACGGTGAGCCCCCAATCAACACTGTTTTCCTGTAACGTGGTCCACTTGAGATTAGGATTTACCTCATTTTTGGGCTCATACCTTAAAATGATCTGACAAAATAGATGGACGACATAGATGACACGCATACATCATGGTGGGGCCCACGGCAGGAGTCGTGGGTCCTGCACACCCGTCCGCCAGCGGGCGCAGGCAGCACGCCTGCGGCGTGAGCTGCAGCGTCCGCTGCCTTCTTTTTTTTTATTGGGGCCCATCGAGATGTGATTTACAATCCAGCCCACCCATTATGTGTATCCCACTTGTCTGGCCGTCTAGACCGAGTTTCAGCTGCATCCAAACTTCAGGTGGGTCCCACCAAGTACTTTTATATGTTCTGGCATGTCTTCACATGGTTTTAGAGGGTATGGCCCACCCGGTGATCAGATCACCTTAAGACTTTGGCTCAACGCCTAAAATGATGCAAGGGTTGGGATGGATGGCTTGGATCATGCACAAACATCAAGGTGGGGCTTGTATGGGTGGCCCATCCCAACTCTCTTTTCCTTTTTTTATTTTAGCTTGAAAGTACACACCCATGTCAGCGCACACATCCCATGAAAGCCACACCCGCCCAGCGTCTCTGGACGCTGGACGACATGGATATAATACAGACACCATGGTGGGTCCCACATGAGTGTGGTCCACACGTCGAGGTGGGTACACGTGGCGGCCCACCCAGATTTGGATCAGCTAATGTTTGTGCTTTCCCCCATCCAAGCTGGACAACAAGGTGGGCTCCACCAGTGGCTGTAAAATGGTCCACTAAATGGACGATCATGGACATAATATATACATATCGTCGGGTGGGCCATCATCAATAAAAGAGTGAGATCGAGAGAGAAAGAGAGCACAATAGAGAGAGATCGGTGATGGTGGGGCCCCGCCACTACGGGCCCCACATGATACAACTTATACATAAAAAAAATGGGTCCCACAAACAAGTGGTCCGTAAAAAGGAATTCAACGGTGGATCACCCACCTTGTTGCGATCCTCCTTGCTCCCTTGGCTTAAAAACTCCTCACCTACGGTTCTTATGGACGTCGATCGGGTTTTAACGGTGCAGATGATGATTGGACAGTCGAGATGGAAGATGAGGAGGTGGGCTACACTTAGAAATTTTTGGGAGATTGGATTGCTTAGAGGAGGCTTGGACGTGTGAGAGGGAGGAAATGAGAGAATGAGAGAGAGAAATAAATAAAATAAAGAAAGAAGGGATGGAGGGAGTGGTGTGATGATGTCATGGGTAAGGGTAGCTTTGAAAAATGGGAGAGAGAGTTGACTTTGAGTAAAAAAGGCATGGGTTGCTTGTACTTAGGTATGGAAGTACATTTATGGTTGATTGATGGGACATCTTGTAGAGATTTTCTCGAGATTCGTAATGTGCGGCGTTTCTTCAAACGGAACGCTGACCCGTATCTCCTAGTCTGGGTATCGGTTCGGTGCGCGAGTCATGGTGTTAGAACAGCGGCGGCGACGCGGTCGCCAAGATACAGGTTTCGAGTCGAGCTGACTTTGGCATGTGGGACTAGGCTTAGGATCGCGCGCAACGTCAGAAACAGGTCGAGGATTGGTGAAATTCGACCGGAAGGATCGCGAAGTCCTACAGAATGGTACGGTCTAGGTTACGGTTCTTACAATCTTCCAGAACCCTAGCCGAGGAGTGAGGATAATCTCATTTGACAGCTCAATCCTCGCGGTCATAATTATGCTAATTCTGCCTACAAATCTCTTTAGGTGATCAAGAGGGCCCCCTTTTCCAGTAGATGAGATTATGATGAAAGGTATTATCTCAACGCTTCTTTTCTCTGTTTTGCTCTTAAAAATCGTTGAATCCAAAGCCCTCGAAGAAGAAAGATCCTAGGTTACCTCGCTCAAATCCTAGGTTGCCTTGCTTAATTCCTAGGTTCCTTCACTCAATTGCTAGGTTGCCTCGCTCAATTCTTAGGTTGCCTCGCTCAATTTCTAGCTTCCCTCGCTCAATTCCTATGTTGCCTCGCTCAATTCCTAGGTTTTCTCGCTGAATTCCTACCTTGCCTCACTCAATTTCTAGGTTCCCTCGCTCAATTTCTAGCTTCCCTCGCTCAAATCCTAGGCTGTCTCCCTAAATTTTTAGGTTCCCTCGCTTAATTTCTAGCTTCCCCCGCTCAATTCCTAAGATTTCTCACTAAATTTTTATGTTGCCTCGTTTATTTCCTAAGTTCCCTCACTCAATTCCTACGTTGCCTCGCTCAAATCCTAGGTTGCCTTGCTCAATTTCTAGGTTCCCTCTCACAATTTGTAGCTTCCCTCGCTCAAATCCTAGGTTGCTTCACTGAATTTATAGGTTCCCTTACTCAATTTCTAGCTTCCCTCGCTCAATTCCTAGGTTGCCTTACTCAAATCCTAGGTTTCCTCGCTGAATTTCTACCTTGCCTAGCTCAATTTCTAGGTTCCCTCGCTCAATTTCTAGCTTCCCTCGCTCAAATCCTAGGTTGCCTCGCTGAATTTCTAGGTTCCCTCTCTTAATTTCTAGCTTTCCTCGCTCAATTCCTAGGATTCTTCGCTGAATTTCTACGTTGCCTCGCTCATTTCGTAGGTTCCCTCGCTCAATTCCTATGTTGCCTTGCTTAAATCCTAGGTTGCCTTGCTCAATTTCTAGGTTCCCTCGCACAATTTGTAGCTTCCTTCGCTCAAATCGTAGGTTGTCTCGCTAAATTTCTAGGTTCCCTCGCTCAATTTCAAACTTCCCTCGCTCAATTCCTAGGTTGCCTAGCTCAAATCGTAGGTTCCCTCACTCAATTTCTAGCTTCTCTCACTCAATTTCTAGATTCCCTCGCTGAACTCTTACATTGCCTCTCTCAATTTCTAGGTTCCCTCGCTCAATTCCTACCTTGCCTCGCTCAATTTTCAATTTGCCCACTCAATTTCATGTTTGTCCCGCTCAATTTCTAGTTTGACCGCGAAGTGATTGAAATTAACAATGAAGTGAATGAAATGTATTTTCAACCATCGACTTGATGGAATCTTGGAAAATAACTAGGTTCATTGGCTAAAGTAGCTTTTGGTTTTTTTTTTTTTTTTTTTTTGTTGTTTATAGCTATGGTTATAATCCGTAGCCATAGATAAACCGTAGCCATAAGTTCCTTTTTTTTTTTCTCTTTTGCTGTTGTAATTCCCACCGCCTTTTGTGGGTCCCATCATGAGGTCTGTGTTATATCCAAACCGTCCATCTATTTGGTGAGCTCATATTCAGGCTTGAGACAAAAAATAAGATAGATCTAACTATCAAGTAGACCACACTGTAAAAGGCAATGGGGAATTGACCGTCTACCATTGAAATCCTTTTAGGAGTTATAGAAGTTTTGGATCATTATGAAATTTGTTTTTCTTCTTCATCCAGGTCTTTGTGACCTATGAATGAACTTAGATGGAGAGGATTTCTCACAAACATCACAGTGGGCCCCCAAAAAGTTTTTAATGGTCGACGCTCATTCAACACTGTTTCCTGTAATGTGGTACACTTGAGATTTGCACATACCTCATTTTTGGTCGTATACCGTAAAATGATATGGAAAAATATATGGACGGCATGGATGAATAGCATAAGTCATGGTGGGGCCCACAGACCATCGACCATCGGCCATTGGCTGGTGGCGGGGGAGTACCCAATCCGTTTCCGTGAAAGGAGGGGTAGTTGCGTCCTCAAAGTCGCTGTCCGCACGTGCTAGTCTAAGTTGGTAACTAAAGTTTGTATTTCTTCATAAAAACCGCTGGGTAAAAGGTTCTGTCTACCGTGGTCATTTTCTCCAGAAAATCGGATTTCGTATTGAGTTACTCGGTACGCTCTTATCGTACTGAGTAAACTCTCTTGGCCCAACCTTAAATGTGTGTAGTTAATCCACACCGTCCATTCATTTTTTCAGCTCTTTTAAGGGTTGAGATCAAAATTGAAACACGTACAAAGCTCAAATGCATCATACCACAGGAAACACAGTGGCAATAATGATTTTCACCGTTGAAACCTTGCCAGGCTCCTCAGTGATTTTTATTGGTCATCCAACCTGTTCATAAGATCAAAAAAACATGAATGAAGGGAAAACACAAATATATGCTTGATCCAAAACTTTAGTGGCCCTCAAGAAATTTTCAACGGTAGATGTTTAATTCACAATGTTTCCCGTGGTGTGGTCCATTTGAAATTTGAATATGTTTAATTTTTGGTCTCAAACCTAAAATTGTCTGATAAAATGGATGGAACGATTAGATAAAATATATAAATTACGGTGGACCCCACAGAGTTTACTCAGTACGCTTATCGTACTGCGTCACTACGCAATCCGCTTCCTAATTCGCAAGACGACGAGAATGCTAAGTGCAACAGCTTACGCTAGAAGGACGGTACACTGGAAACGGATTGGCTACTCCCCCTGCCACCAGCCAATGGCTGTGGTCGGTGCTATGTGAGCCCACCATGATGTATGTGTTTCGTCAATTCCATCCATTTATTTTTTAGATCATTTTATAGTATTACACAAAAAAAAAAAAAAAATGAGGTATATCCCAATCTCAAGTGGACCACATTATAGGAAACAGTGTTGAATGAGCTTCAACCATTAAAAACTTTTTGGGGCCCATAAAAGTATTGTATCAAGCTGATCTTTGTTTTTTCCCTTCATCTGGATCTTTATGACCTAATCAACAGATTGGATGTCAAATAAACAGTATAGTTGGCGTTAGTTTGATTTAAATGATGGATATCCAATCACTATTGTTTTCCTGTGATGTGGTCCACCTGAGATTTGTAACCCTTTAATTATTGGGATAAAGCACTAAAATAATCTTTAAAAATGGATGAACGGAATGGATGAAATACATACGTCATGGTGGGGCCCACAGATCACCGACGATCAGCCGTCGGGGCTGGTGTCAGGGGGAGTAGCCAATCCGTTCTCCGGTACACTGCTCAAAGCACTCTCAGCTGCATTCTCGGAACGAGACCACGGCTAGAAGCAAGTTGCTACTAGACGGTGATCTGTCGGATCCGCCATGATGTATATATTTTATCACGCCGTTCATCTATTTTAGATAATTATTTTAGGAAGAAGCTTAAAAACGATGCACAACACGTGCATCATGGTAGGGTCCACAGAGTTTGGTGACGTCACTTCAATAATAATTTGGCTACTGACCCTGTCAGTATCTAATCTGCGCCCGATCCAAATCTCAGGTGGACCACAATGTAGGAAAACAGTGGTACTCCCACCATTAAAAACTTCCTAGAGACCACTGTAATATTTATGTGCCATCCAACCTATTAATTAGGTCAAACCGAGCTGGATGAAGGGACAACACAAATATATCTTCATCCAAAGGTTTTGTCGCCCCTAAAAGTTTTTAATGGAAACTGTTCAATCACCACCTTTTCATGTCATGTGGTGTGGTCTACCTGAGACCTGGATCTGCCTGATTTTTGGGCTCATTCCCTAATATATGAGCTGGAAAAATGAATGGACAGCAATAGATAAAAGACGTACATCCTGGTGGAGCTAAGCAGGCCTCCACATTCTGATTACAGGGGCGCATGTCGTAAGTTTATCAATTAATCTGGACAATCCACTCAGGTGTATCCAACATTTCATGGGCCAACAAGTAACGGTACACTAAGGTAGGGCCACCATAATTTACTTATCGCTGTTCAATCCATGATCGTAAATGGGAGCATGACCAATCAAGTCTAACGCTGGACACCGCTTCATGTTGATTGATAGGCGAGGAACCTGTATTTATTTCTTGTTGGATGCATAATGAATCCATCTTGGTGAAATGGAACAATTCATGGATGGCCCATTGTACAAAAGCCTGTTTACGAGAGCACTACGAGCTTTGATTTTTATTTTTATTTTTATTTTTATTTATTTATTATTATTTTTTTTAATGTGGATAAATTACCAACTTTCACAACAGAAAATTGCTCATTTACCAACGATTTTTTTCGTCGGTAATGTTTTTCCATCAGTAATGAGTTATACCGACGAAATATGTCGTCGGCAAATTCGTCGGTAAAAGACAGTGGGTAAAGGCTTTTACCGACGAAAAATTACATTGTTGGTAATGGTAAGACTTTAACTGACGAATTTTTTCATAGGTAAAAAATGTTGACGAAACTTTTACCAATGAAAATTTTCATAGGTAAAAACTGTTGACGAAACTTTTACGGACGAAATTTTTCGTAGGTAAAAACTGTGCAATGGCAAGACTTTTACCTACCAAATGTTTCGTAGGTAAAAAATGTGGATGAAACTTTGACCTACCAAATTTTTCGTAGGTAAAAATGTGGATGAAACTTTGACCTACCAAATTTTTCGTAGGTAAAAATGTGGATGAACCTTTTACCTACGAAATGTTTCGTAGGTAAAAAATGTGGATGGAACTTTTACCTATGAAATATTTCATCAGTAAAAGTCTCTTTTTTTTTTTTTTTTTTTTTTTCTTTTAAAATTCAGGCAAAAATTCCTGATATACACTTATTACAATAGATTTCATCATATTCACATTCACATCTATCCAAACACAAACTACATCCATCCAAACACAAACCACATCCATACATACACAAACAATCTTATCCACATCACATTCATCCACACACAAATATATATAAGTTTAACATTTGTATATAAAATAAATCATAAAAAAAATAATAAAAAATCACGAAGATGAAGGCAGAGGTGGTGGGGTATCGGTGGGTAAGCGTGCAGCGAGAGTCTGAAACATCTCCTGCATCCGTCGCTCATGCTCCACCCACATCTCCTAAATCCTCCTCTCCTAGTCCTCCTTCTACCTCTCTAGCTGCTCTCTGATCTCGTTGACGACGACCCGTAGCTGCTTAACCTCTCTCTCTGCGATATTAGCTCGGCGTAGGGCACTTTCGCCAACGATGAATCGGCTGGAGTCAGGTCTAGTGGGTGTCATGAGTTTGGCACCATGACCAAGCCCACGTACATATCTAAAACAGGTGCCAAGCACCTCGCTCAGGATATCTGGCTCACTTCGCTGACTACCATCGGGAGTGGGCTGACTGCGTATGGTGTCCATCGCTACTTGTAATGAAAACATATGAATTTTCATAACGAATGACATTATTATAATTCAATGTAATTAAATTTTACAATGTAAGGATATTTTTCCAATTCTTGCTAACTGTAGGATGAACCAAAGATCCCATCGCCTGCCGACAGTGAGTCTCTACTGGTCCAGACTCCTGGTCGGTGACGGAATCTCACTGCGCAATTGAAAGGACAATAGAGTTAATATAAATGACTTTGAATACATCAACTTAATAATCACCAGAAATTTCTTACCATGTCGTGACGATGTCGTAGAAATGACTTTGAACCAGCTATGTGGTTCACTTCTAACTTTCCCCTATTCGCAGAATTTATTCTGCTCTTCTTTTGAACACATTATTCATAATACATTGTTATTAATTGCGAATTTAATTATTACCTTAAGATATTGTAAATATGTAAATATTACTTGAAAAGCCTCAGAAGAAAATCTATCGCAGAGTGTTCACCAGTTGTTTGTAGTCACCTATGGCGGTGCGGATAATACAAACTCCTCGTGGCTCCTGCACTGCTTGTACTGCCGGTGTAAATTCCCGCGGTACTCCTTAAACTACTGCTTGACCATGTCGTCGATGCCATGAGAAATATAGGGAACACTCAGATCTAAGACAAATTTATCCTACAATTTCGTAAATAATGGATTAAGGCAATAAACTTATTAAGAAAATAACTTAACCGTAAATGAACTTTCAGAAAAGAAAATTTAATTTACTAAAATTTACCGGAAGCCGCATATCATCTGTCCCGTCTGCCTAATGAGGGGTGGTGGCGGGGATCAGAGATCGGCATAGGACACCGACCTCCGATGTAAATAATCTGACATTGTCTCCAACAGGTCTAAGGCAGTCCTGTGAGAACTCTACCATCACCCTACTCTCATGAGTAAGTCACTCTAAAACTAATCCACGCGTGGGTTCACGTCCTCGTCGGCTAGTCGACGATGCTGTTGCAAAAGAAATATGTAAGTCTAAACATAAACAGAAGTCACTAAAAGAAATATATGTCTACACTTATATGTAGTGCCCGGTGTATACTGAACGGAGGGCTCAGACGCCTGTGATACAACATGCGACGTCAATGTTGTCTCTGCCGCATCACAAGTGAAAGGGGTAAATCCAGTGCGCAAATGACCTGATCTCCCCCCTGGTGCCATGACTAAGCTGTACGAACTACGAACTTATAAATTTAAACAATGTCAGTATATGTGTATGAACATCAATATAATAAACACATTAAACTTTACAGTGCAAGTGGAATATACTAAAACATTATACAAGTAGTGTTGATGGTAGAATGAATTTGTGCTTATGCTTAGAGAGATTATTAAAATATGATTAGACCATTACACTATAATGCAAACAGAATATAATAAAACCGTAAACATTCCAGTAAAATTTAAAAATTCCATTACACATTGTCATCTTATATTAAATACATGTATTTCATTGTAATAATCTACAATTTTTGATCAACTATCCGAAGTACTCCCTGCGTAAGTTATCGTATGCTGCAGAAGTATATGTCAAGCTGTGTGAAGCACTCAACATTGTTATAGCCAACATGTCAGTCATAATAAGAGAAATTGAATCTCTCAGGACTCCATTCAGATGTGCAAGTGACAAAACCGCATCTTCCATACGAAGTTTCCAGCGGTTATATTCCTCGATTAGGTCCGAAATTTGTTTGAGATTGTATAATCTTTCATCTGAGTCATCGTTGATATATTCCTCCCTACACTCATCGACTAGACTGGGTATCTCTTTAACCCTACCAGAAGAAGATAGGGCCGAAAAGTCCATCCGCAACAGCTGATGAAGTATGTTACGCTCCGGTTTGAGGAGGACATGATCAGAAATTGACTCAACTACAAATGTGGATTATAAACAAGTCAATTAAAGGAATAAATCATGACTTGTAAAACATGTATACATGTAATAATCAAATTATTCAAATTAAAAAATGACATATAATCATGTGTACATTTAATATTCGTCGTCTGTTTCACTATCGCTTACGACTATTTCTTCTTCACCATCACTATTGCTGATCAATATTTCCTCTTCATCATCTGCAACGTCATCATCAATGAAACCACTATCATCTCTAACAATATCATGTATTATTGAGGCATCAACATGATTAGGTGACACATCATCTCTATCCAATTGCACCACATCAATATTAACATTTGGATCAGTCCCTCTATCCCCAGATGACATGTCTTCTTGATATGCTCGTTTAACCCTTGACGTTTCATTTTCCCTGTCCTTGCTATCTTCAACGTCTGATTCGAGAACGTCAAATACGTTCCTGGACTTTATTTTTTACACCACGTGCCAAGAACCACCTAACCTGGTGTCAGCGAGGTAAAATACTTGTTCGGCTTAGCTGGCGAGGACAAATGGGTCATCCTTAAATCACTTCTGAGATAAATTTACGCTCGTAAAGTAGTCGTCAATTTGTATTCCCAACTTCTTATTTCCAATGTCCCACCAATCACATTTAAATAAGTACACCCGCTTTCTCATACAATAACTCAACTTAATAATATCCGTCAAAATGCCATAAAAGTCAATTTCTACCTCATCATGTGTTCCCTTCACAACCACCTCACTATTTTGTGTGGACTTATACTTCTCACGCTCTTTGGTGTGAAACCGAATCCCATTTACAATACAACTTGTATATTTAGATACACGTCTTTCAGGGCCACATGCCAGTGAGTAGAGTGCATCAGATGCATCCGTAGAGTTGCTAGCGCACAATGTCTTCATCTATTATCACGTACATAATGTAATTATTTAGGGATTTTCTTAGGTTTAAATATTATGCAATACAACAAAATTCTAAGTGTGGTGAGATACAAGGTGAAATCTTACACGTTTTGCGAACCATTTTAGAAACTGATCTTGATGCATTCGATCATAATTTGTAGGGTATTGGGACTTCATCTCCTCGATGTGTTCGCTACACATAATTGGCATGTCATTAACAAGAAACATTAAAGATCATCATATGTAGAGATACAATTATCGAGGGATTTGACTTGCTCTACGTACGACTCTATTTCTTAACAATTTGTTAGTGCTATGATTTCATATCCCTTTGGTTGTCAAATTTTGTAGTGCCAAAACCTATATGTCTTGTACTTCTTGTGTTTCTTGTTTGTGACTACACACTGCTTCAAGACAAGATCATGAATGAAGAATGTTTTCAAGACAAGATCATAAATGAAGAATGTTTGTAAGACATGTCATGAATGAAGTCTACAAGAATAGAAGACTTCAAGTTTGCTTCTAACAAGTTCAAGATTAGAAGACTTCATCAAGACAAGTCAAGAATGTACCAAGCTCGAGAAAGACCATCAACTCGACTCAAGCTTCTACTTCAAGATCATCTGAGAATACAGACCTTCAAGATTTCAATGTCCATCTCACTTCAAGGTTTGTTTGACCTTAGGTTGACCTTAGGTTGGTTTGTATGATAGGTCATTCTGGATACATAATCCGAATATTTTAATTTACTTGGTGTGACTGTTCTAAGGCCATTCCTAAAGATCTTAAGACCAATCCTAGGTCTGCAACGACCAGTCTTAGGTTTCTCAGGACCAGTCCTAGGTTGTTACAGATTTTCGGATTTTCCTAGTTGTCCTTTGACCAGTCCTAGACTTACTTCGACCAGTCCTAGGAAGTCCTACGACTCATCCTTCTACCGGTCATAGTCCTACGACTCGAACTCCAGCGACTTATCTCGAGTCCCACGACCAGTCGTAGGTGTCTCACGACCAGTCGTAGGTGCTCCACGACCGGTCGTAGGCTACCTAAGACCAGTCGTGAGAACAGCTAATCTAATCCCGCGAAAATCTTTCAAAATCTTTGATGCTACGACCAGTCCTAGGATCCTAAGACCAGTCAAAGATGGGATTTTTCATGCTATAAATAATGCACAAATTTCAAAGTTTATTCATTCCATTCCATTCAATTCAAGCGATTTAAGGCTATACTCTGAGATAAGTTGTGATTATTTTTTAAGCTATTGTGCATATTTAATATTCCTTTTGTTAGCATTTTTCTATTGTGATTTTGATCCATATTCCAATCTTATTTAGAAAAGAGGAATTTGTGATATTCCTTCTTCTGGGATCAAAATCAAATAGACCTTGCTCTTCTTGATTTAATCTAAAATCAATTAGACATAGAACCATTCTTTATGTGAGTATTGGACATTGAACGACATATCATTCATCTACTCCGATTAGTTCTACTGGGCTACTTCAAAAGGAGATCTAGGTATTTTTACTTTGTAATTTACTTTCTCTGGTTTTGTTTGAGATTTGCCAGAAAAATCTCATTGTTTTAGTTATCTGAGGAGAGCCAGAAAACTTAGATTGTGGGGGTTTTTGGATTGTGTAAGCCCGAGATAAAAAGACACAATTGTGAAGGTTTTAGGTGAACCTGTGAAAACCTATTTTGATAGTGCACGCTAATATCCCCTGTGTGAGGATATTAGGAGTGGAGTAGCATTCTGTGTGGCTATTGGCTAATAGTTGGTGAACACACAGGCGAACCACTATATATTGTTATGTTGTGGATGTGCTTGATTTCTTTATTCATTTATTCCTTCAGTATTGTGAATTGCTTTTGTGGATGAATGTTGTAATTTTCATTTCAAGCAAGTGTGGTTGAATGGTGTAATAACTTAGGATTTATTTCTTTAAGTTATTCTTGATTTATTTTCCATGTCATTTGTGTTTTCTAGATCGTTCTAGAAATAAGGTTGTCCTACCATAAGCCATTGGTTTTTGGTGTAAGGTTGTCCTTAGAACTGATTTAGTATCATTCTCATATTTCATAGGTTTTGAGAGTGTTATTATTTCAGCATTGTTATTTATATCTTTTATTATTCCGCTGTTTTAAGTTTTATTTGGCATTGTCCTATTCACCCCCCTCTAGGGCATGTAGCTAGGCCCTTTCACAATTGTGCAACATAAACCACCGTGCCTATGTTTGATCCCCAAGGTCCATATCCTGAAACGTCGGGGATCCTAAACGACGGACGTTATGTATGAATATAGATATGAATCATTGTTTATGTTATTTCCCTTCATCGACATTTCGATCTTCTCGGTTGAATCTAGTCTCTATGCCAGAAAGATACAATGGAGCAAAATGTCAGACACTTATTATCAATGTACGCTTCGGCAATGGATCCCTCTGGACGTGCCTTATTCCTCACAACTCGTTTTAGTGTGTGAAGGTATCTGTACACAAAACCACTATGTTATACGTATGAAAACATGAATATATGTAGTTTATGGAATGAAATTTTTTTTAATAGGTTCTACCACCTTTCGATTGGATACATCTAGCGATATTGTATTGGCCTGTAAGTTTGCCTCGTGCGGTAAGTGAATCGCTAGGTGTACCATGACATCGAAAAACGTAGGTGAAAATATTATTTGAAGTTTGCAAAGGATTACGATAATGTCCCTCTCCAGTCATTTAATAACCTCTACATGCAATGATTTCAAACATAAATCCTTAAAAAATATCCCTTTCAAGTGGTATCAGAGCGAGAGGTCTCGTGTTCGAGACTCCTCATCGGGGGTGATTAATGCGGGGGCATTTTCACACCGGGCTTGAGTGGGGTGGCCTGTGAGATGCAGGGGCACACTCGGGGTGGGGGGCCTGTGTGAGACAGGTGGCTCGTGAGATGTGGGCCCCACCCGTGTGACTCGGGTGGCTCGTGTGAGGCGGTACCCATGTGATTTGGGGCCCACGAGGAGGGTTCGACCGAGGGCCTAACCCATGAGACGTGGGGCCTGGGCAATGAGATAAAGGGATTAATTCGCCATACTCTAAAAGTTTGAGCTTTTAGAGCAATTGGTTAATTGTCCTGCATCGAATTGGTATCAGAGAAAATAGCTCGTGCTTATTGATTATTTATTGGATTTATTTTCTGAGCTAACGATCTAAGCTATATTAAGATGTCAAATTTTGATAGCCTATCTGTCACTAGGCCACCACCCTTTAATGGCACAAACTATGCTTATTGGAAAGCAAGGATGAGAATCTTTCTCAAATCCATGGATGAAAGTGTGTGGCTGGTCACAGTGAATGGATGGAAACTACCTATCACTGAAGTAACTGATGAAGATGGTTCAAAATCAATGAAATTTATATCTTATGCTCTTTGGACCACACTTCAGAAAAGTGAGAGTAGTGCCAATGCAAAAGCACTAAATGCAATTACTTGTGCATTGTCACCAGATGAATTCAAAAGAATCATCTCGTGTGAAAATGCTAAACAAGCATGGGATCTTTTAGAAATGACACACGAGGGTACATCAATTGTCAAGAAATCTAAAGTCCAACTGCTCACAACTAAATTTGAAGAAATTCATATGGAGGAGAATGAAATGTTTATGAAATTCTACACTAGATTGAATGACATTGTAAACACAATATGGGGTCTTGGTGATAGAATCCCAAAAAGTAAAGTATGTGCAAAGATACTACGCTCACTTCCTGAATGGTTCAATTCAAAAGTAACCGCGATTCAGGAACTTCGTGATACAGATAACATGAGGGTTGAGGAACTAGTTGGTTCTTTACAGACCTACGAATTTAACTTTAAAGCTCCAAAAGGAAAATCAATTGCTCTCAAGTCATCTAAAAATATTCCACAAGAGAGCACTTCAGACTTTGAAAATTCCGAAGATGATATGGCACTTTTGTAAAAAGGTTTTATAAAATTTTGAAAAATAAGAAAAAAGGAGATTTTCAAAAATCAAACGATAAGAGACAATCTAAACCTAGAGCTTGAAAATCTTTGAAAGATAGTCAATGTTACAACTGTCAAGAGTATGGGCACTTGGCTAACAAATGTCCTAAAAAGGACAAATTAAAAAGAAAGAGTATGTTGGCTACTTGGGATGAATCATCTGATTCGGAATCCTCTTCGAAATCAGAAGATTCTGAAAACGAGTCGGGAGATGATGTTAAAGCCCTTATGACTCTAGCCAAAGTCACTTTTTCAGATTATGATGAAGTAACTAGTGAAGAGAATCTGAATAGTGATTGTGACAATGAAGATGATCTTCAGGATGCATACAATGCCCTTTATAAGGAGAGTTGTAAAATTGCTGTCAAGCTTAAATTACAAAAGGAAAAATTTTCTAAACTTAAAGAAGATTATGAGTCTCTTGTCTTAGAAAAATCTCATATTTCTGATTTTTTTGAAAAGATTAAATGTGATTTAAAAATCAAAACCTCCCAAGTTGATGATTTGAAAACCGAGAACGAGAAACTCAAAAATGAAGTAGCTTCTCTTTTGAGTTTAAAAGACACTTGGAGATATGCCCAAGGTGATCCTAAATTAGAAAAATTGTTATCCGGATCGAGAAAATGTGACGATAGATCCGGGTTGGGCTATGATAAGAATACTTCTCCTAAACAAAAGAATACTGCTCCTAAGTTTGTGAAAGGAGAGTCTTCGAACTCAAAAGTAAAGTATACTTATCAAGGTTTTTCAAAAAATTCAAGGACCTTTCAAAAATCTAAAAATAGCCATGCCAACTTCAATCTTCAAAACCAAAATCCTTTAGTTGAAAAGATTATTGATCTTCTCAAGGAGCTATTAAAATTTAACTCTATAGGTCATTCATATAACAATAGACAGAAAAAGTCCAACTACACTCCTAAACCCAAAACAGTAATGAAATGGGTTCCTAAAGTTGACTGCTTGGTTGCCCACACTGCTTTCAAAGCTACAAGCCATTCAAAGTGGTACCTTGACAGTGGTTGCTCCAGACATATGACAGGCGACAAAGCTTTATTCACCGATCTTGAAGACAGAACTAATGGGTCAGTCACTTTTGGTGATTGAAGCAATTGCAAAATCATTGGCCAAGGTACGGTTCAGCTTTATAACCTTCCCTTATTTAAAAATGTATTACATGTTGAGGGCTTGAAACACAACCTACTGAGTATATCTCAGATATGCAACAACAATCATAATGTAAAGTTTTCTAATCAAGGTTGTGAAATTGTTAATAAAGAAGGTTCTGTTATATTAACTGGTCGCAGAACATTTGAAAACTGCTACATTGTTAGTAATGCAAGCTCATCTACTCAATCGTGTTACATGGTCCATACTGATGAGACTGAATTATGGCATAAACGCCTTGGACATGTACACTACCGGAACTTATTTAGATTGAGCAAAAGAGAAAGGTCTACCCAAATTATAAAAAGTAGACAAAATATGTGGTGAATGCCAGTTGGGTAAACAGATTAGGAGCTCTCACAAGAAAGTGCACTCCAATACCACATCTAGACCTCTCGAGCTTCTCCACATGGATCTCATTGGACCAACCAGAACGGAGAGTCGAGGTGGAAAAAAATACATCTTGGTTATCATAGATGACTTTACTAGATTCACTTGGGTATCGTTCTTAAAAGACAAATCTGAAACCCTAGATGAAGTAAAGAAGATCATCAAACGAATCCAAAATGAAAAAGGTTCTCAAGTTTATAAGATCCGTAGTGATCATGGTTCTGAATTCGAAAATAGCAGTTTTGAGAAATTCTGTAGCGATCAGGGAATATAACATGAATTCTCTGCGCCCAAAACTCCTCAATAAAATGGTATAGTTGAGAGAAAAAATAGAGTGCTTCAGGATATGGCTAATGTCATGTTAAATAGTATGAAGCTCTCCAAAAATCTTTGGGCCGAAGTAATTAATACTGCTTGCTACATTATTAATCGTGTTTATACTAGTAAATCTGAAAATAAGACTACTTATGAGTTATGGTTCGAAAAGAAACTTACTGTCAAATACTTTTGAATTTTTGGCAGTAAGTGTTACATTTTACGAGATCGTGAAAATTTGGAAAAATTTGATACGAAGAGTGATGAAGGTATTTTCCTTGGATACTCCTTAAACAGTCGAGCCTATAGGGTTCTAAATAAAAGAACAGGTGTGATTCAAGAGTCCATCAATGTGGTCATTGATGATCATTTGAATACACTTGCTCTGAGTTCAGATGATGATGAAATTCTTATAATCGAAAATCAAGATACCTCTTCATCTCAATCTGAACCTAGGACTGTCAAAGATCATCCAACTAATCAAATCCTTGGAAACCCTCTCACTGGAGTTCATACACGCAAACAACTTGAAAACATATGCAATTATGTTTGTTTTACATCCCAAATAGAACCGGTCAATGTAAAAGAAGCTCTTTCTGACGAAAATTGGATAGTAGCTATGCAGGATGAACTTAATCAATTTGTTCGTAATGATGTCTAGTATCTTGTTCCTAGACCTAAAGATAAACACATTATGGGAACAAAATGGATCTTTAAAAACAAGTCTGATGAACTTGGAAATATTATATGAAACAAGGCTAGACTGGTTGTACAAGGGTACACTCAAATTGAAGGCATCGATTACGATGAAACCTTTGCTCCAGTCGCTCGCCTTGAATCTATCAGACTTTTTATTTCCATCGATTGCTTTAGAAAGTTTAAAATTTATCAGATGGATGTAAAGAGTGCTTTCTTAAATGGCGATTTACATGAAGAAGTTTATGTAGAACAACCCTCAGGGTTTGAAGACCCCAAGCTTTCTGATAATGTATTTCGTCTCAAAAAGGCTCTCTATGGTCTGAAACAAGCGCCCAGGGCATGGTATGAAAAATTGACTAAATTCTTACTTAGTCATAGTTTTCAAGTGGGAAGTGTCGATAAGACGCTATTTGTTAAGAAACATAATAATGAGATTTTAATGGTTCAGATCTATGTAGACGATATTATTTATGGATCAACTTGTTCTAACATATCTATTGAGTTTGTAGAGTTCATGAAATCAAGATTTGAAATGAGCATGGTTGGTGAACTAAATTACTTCTTAGGGTTACAAGTAAAACAATAACCTAATGGAATCTTCATTTCTCAAACCAAGTATGCTACAAACTTGGTTAAAAGGTTTGGATTTGAAAATGGTAAAAAATTTGATACTCCTATGAGTACAACCTTGAGACTCTCAAAAGACTCTACATGTAAAGATGTAGATCCTAAGCTATATCGTAGTATGATTGGTAGTTTATTATATCTAACTGCTAGTAGACCTGATATCACTTTTAGCGTTGGTATTTGTGCAAGATATCAGTCTAATCCTAAAGATTCACATCTTACTGCTGTCAAACGGATTATTAGATATGTCGCAAGTACAACTAATTTGGGTCTTTGGTATCCTTTTGATACTAATGTTAAATTAGCTGGGTATTCTGATGCTGATTGGGCTGGTAATATTGATGATAGAAAATCAACCAGTGGTGGTTATTTTTACATTGGAAATTGTTTGGTTTCTTGGTTTAGCAAGAAGCAAAGTTCAATATCGCTTTCCACTGTTGAGGCTGAGTATATCGCAGTAGGATATGCATGTACACAACTCGTATGGATGAAACACATGTTAAGCGATTATGGAAATAATCAAGATTCAATGATCTTACATTGTGATAATTCCAGTGCTATCAATATTTCCAAAAATCCAATTCAGCATTCGCTTACTAAGCATATTGACATTAGGTATCATTACATTCGTGAATTAGTTGAAAAAAAAGCTATCTCTTTGAAATATATTCCAACCAATGTCCAACTTGCTGATATATTTACTAAACCGCTCGACAAAAACAGGTTTACTAAAATGAAATTTGATCTTGGTATGTGCATTTTAGATTGAATATACTTGTCTGCATGTATCATAGTGTACTATATGTGTATAAATTTCAATTTATGCATAAAAATATTTATTTTTGTTGATGCTCGACCGGCCCTTGCCATACACGACCGGTCCTAACTCGACCGGTCGTAGAGATCGTGAGCATCATATAATTTGGAGAAAATCACTTTGTTCTTCATTTCCTCTTATTCCTTCGATGAGTCGTGGCTCGACCTGTCTTGAGATCTCATGATTTTCTTCAAGATAAGTAATTTTTCTTCATTTTTCTTGAAGATTTATGCTTTCTATGCTTTGATTTGTAAATTCCATAAGCTTGATCTCGTCTTTTGTTGATTGTTTAGGGTTTCCTCTCTAAAAATCTGATCTAGAGAAACCCACCACCTCTTGTGTTCTTTGTGCTTGCTCCTTGGTAAATCTTGTTGAAAATGGATGTTAGGGGGAAAAAGAAAACATCCCGTGGTCCATCTTCATCTAGATCTACATCTATAACAAGACGGCACCTTCGGTCACCCGAAGATGATCCAAATGATGTACGGGATTTACGTAACCGTAAAGTTATCGTTGAGCGTCCTGTAAGTCTCAGTCACATTGAACAATTTGAGATTACACCTCTCCTTGAATCTGTTGGCTGGACTAACATTTTGTTTTGGGGTGGGCCTGCATACCAGTCCATTGCACAATCTATGGTTGCATGTATCTCTGATTTTTCCCTTGATAATTTAACGTTCTCAATTGCTACTAGAGAAGGGAAATTTTTGATAGATCGACATTTGATATCAGGTATTATGGATATACCTGTCAAAGATGAAGGTATTCCGATTCATACATTATATGACAAACCATCAAAATCGGAAAAACAAATGTTGACAAGAGATTTATGCAATATGGAAGTGCATTGGATGCACAAAGGAAATGTGCTCCCCTCAAAATTTTTATTACCCAGATACAGAATTTTGCACCGGATCTTCACTTCAAACGTGTATCCTCGGTCAGGCAATAAAACCGAGTTAACTGCCTTCATGGTTCGGGTATTGCACTCTGTTGTGTCCGGCATTGTTGTCTGTTTACCTTCTTTGATATGTCATTTCATCATTCAGTTTCGTCTTCATCCGGGTCATAGTGATATTCCATTTGGTTATCTTATGACTTGTTTAGCCACAAATATGCTCGTTGCTTTACCTGAGAATGAGGCACCAATTCATCATCTTTTATTCAATAATACTAATTTAAATAAAATGAAGTTGGATTTGCTTCCTGGTCAATTCTATGAAGGTGGTGGTGAAGGTGCTGAAGCAGGAAATGAAGGGGAAGCTGCTGATCTTCCTCCACAGGCTGATATAAATATGGATGATATATTTGAAGACATTGAAACTGACTCCCAAAATGATTCTGATTATGATCCATCTTCTGGTTATGATGCACGTTTAAGTGCATTGGAGGATAAGGTTGATAACCTGAGTGTAGCCCATGATATGCAATTTAAATATATGCGAAAATATATTCGTCGCATTAATAGGGGTTTACACCAGATTGATCCAACCATCCCTGCTCCTTCATCTGGATCTGATTAGGTGGATTATCTTTTTTTTTTTTTGGTTTGAATATGATGGATTCTGTATTATTATTACGATTGATGACTTTGGTTGTATGTTTTGGATTGATGACATTGAAGTGTTGTACTAATTTGATAATTAAATCTTGACTCTTCATATGGTGTTCTCTTCTCTCCTTTGGCCTTCCCTTGTCATTTTGTGACAAAAAGGGGGAGTAGTATGGAAAGGGGGAGAATGGGAGAAAGGGAGAGAGTGAGTACTTGAATATGGTTGATTGTTTCTACTCACTTAGGGGGAGTAGAGTATTTTTTTTCACTCTGATGGCTCATGATTCTTTCTTCATTTTACTCTTATATTTATAAATGTGTTTTGTCACAAATTTGACAAAGGGGAAGATTGTTAGTGCTATGATTTCATATCCCTTTGGTTGTCAAATTTTGTAGTGCCAAAACCTATATGTCTTGTACTTCTTGTGTTTCTTGTTTGTGACTACACATTGCTTCAAGACAAGATCATGAATGAAAAATATTTTCAAGACAAGATCATAAATGAAGAATGTTTGCAAGACATGTCATGAATGAAGTCTACAACAATAGAAGACTTCAAGTTTGCTTCTAACAAGTTCAAGATTAGAAGACTTCATCAAGACAAGTCAAGAATGTACCAAGCTCGAGAAAGACCATCAACTCGACTCAAGCTTCTACTTCAAGATCATCTGAGAATACAGACCTTCAAGATTTCAATGTCCATCTCACTTCAAGATTTATTTGACCTTAGGTTGACCTTAGGTTGGTCTGTATGATAGGTCATTCTGGATACATAATCCGAATATTTTAATTTACTTGGTGTGACTGTTCTAAGACCAGTCCTAAAGATCTTAAGACCAGTCCTAGGTCTGCAACGACCAGTCTTAGGTTTCTCAGGACCAGTCCTAGGTTGTTACAGATTTTTGGATTTTCCTGGTTGTCCTTCAACCAGTCCTGGACTTGCTTCGACCAGTCCTGGGAAGTCCTACGACTCATCATTCGATCGGTCGTAGTCCTACGACTCGAACTCCAGCGACTTATCTCGAGTCCCACGACCAGTCGTAGGTGTCTCACGACCAGTCGTAGGTGGTCCACGACTGGTCGTAGGCTACCTAAGACCAGTTGAAAGAACAGCTAATCTAATCCCGCGGAAATCTTTCAAAATCTTTGATGCTACGACCAGTCCTAGGATCCTAAGACCAGTCGAAGATAGGATTTTTCATGCTATAAATAATGCACGAATTTCAGAGTTTATTCATTCCATTCCATTCAATTTAAGCGATTTAAGGCTATACTCTGAGATAAGTTGTGATTATTTTTTAAGCTATTGTGCATATTTAATATTCCTTTTGTTAGCATTTTTCTATTGTGATTTTGATCCATATTCCAATCTTATTTAGAAAAGAGGAATTTGTGATATTCCTTCTTCTAGGATCAAAATCAAATAGACCTTACTCTTCTTGATATAATCTAAAATCAATTAGACATAGAACCATTCTTTATGTGAGTATTGGACATTGAACGACATATCATTCATCTACTCCGATTGGTTCTACTGGGCTACTTCAAAAGGAGATCCAGGTATTTTACTTTGTAATTTACTTTCTCTGGTTTTGTTTGAGATTTGCCAGAAAAATCTCATTGTTTTGGTTATCTGAGGAGAGCCAGAAAACTCAGATTATGGGGGTTTTTGGATTGTGTAAGCCCGAGATAAAAAGACACAATTGTGAAGGTTTTGGGTGAACCTGTGAAAACCTATTTTGATAGTGCATGCTAATATCCCCTATGTGAGGATATTAGGAGTGGAGTAGCATTCTGTGTGGCTGTTGGCTAACAGTTGGTGAATACACAGGCGAACCACTATATATCGTTGTGTTGTGGATGTGCTTGATTTCTTTATTCATTTATTCCTATAGTATTGTGAATTGCTTTTGTGGATGAATATTGTAATTTTCATTTCAAGCAAGTGTGGTTGAATGGTATAATAACTTAGGATTTATTTCTTTAAGTTATTCTTGATTTATTTTCCATATCATTTGTGTTTTCTAGATCGTTCTAGAAATAAGGTTGTCCTACCATAAGCCATTGGTTTTTGGTGTAAGGTTGTCCTTAGAACTGATTTAGTATCATTCTCATATTTCATATGTTTTGAGAGTGTTATTATTTCAGCATTGTTATTTATATCTTTTATTATTCCGCTGTTTTAAGTTTTATTTGGCATTGCCCTATTCACCCCCCTCTAGGGCATATAGCTAGGCCCTTTCACAATTGTGCAACATAAACCACCGTGCCTATGTTTGATCCCCAAGGTCCATATCCTGAAATGTCGGGGATCCTAAACGACGGACGTTATGTATGAATATAGATATGAATCATTGTTTATGTTATTTCCCTTCATCGACATTTCGATCTTCTCGGTTGAATCTAGTCTCTATGCCAGAAAGATACAATGGAGCAAAATGTCAGACACTTATTATCAATGTACGCCTCGGCAATGGATCCCTCTGGACGTGCCTTATTCCTCACAACTCGTTTTAGTGTGTGAAGGTATCTGTACACAAAACCACTATGTTATACGTATGAAAACATGAATATATGTAGTTTATGGAATGAAATTTTTTTTAATAGGTTCTACCACCTTTCGATTGGATACATCTAGCGATATTGTATTGGCCTGTAAGTTTGCCTCGTGCGGTAAGTGAATCGCTAGGTGTACCATGACATCGAAAAACGTAGGTGAAAATATTATTTGAAGTTTGCAAAGGATTACGATAATGTCCCTCTCCAGTCATTTAATAACCTCTACATGCAATGATTTCAAACATAAATCCTTAAAAAATATCCCCAACTCAATCAGCGCCGCACTAATATCCTTGTGAATGAATCCATGAATCGCAACCAATAGTAGACATTGCAGAAGGACGTGACAATCATGACTTTTCATTCCTATTATCTTACAGTCCGTAATATTTATGCGCCGAAATATATTTGACACATACCCATCGAAAAACTTCACCGATTTTAACCATTCACATAAACGCTTTTTCTCTAGTTTTGTCAATGTGTAGTAGGCTGCTGGTATACTATATGAGTTTTCATGTGGTTGCAAGTGCAACTCTTTCCTTAAATTCATTCCTTGTAGATCCAATCGAGCCTTGAAAATGTCTTTTATTTTCTTATCTATGTTCATTAATGTTCCAAAGACATTGTCACATATATTATTCTCAATACACATGACATCTAAGTTGTGTCGCAATTTCAGATCACTCCAATAGGGCAACTAAAAAAAATACTCTTCTTCCTCCAGTTATACTCCAATATTGTACATTTTCTCTTCTTCAAGTGTGATGTCTTACCAAATCTAACTTCTCCAATGTTACTTAGTTGTTGTATTACATCTTCTCCAGATAGCTCTTTCGGTGGTGGCTTATGATCTTATTTGCCATCAAAGATCATCGTCTTCCTGCGCCAACTATGATCGCTCGGAAGGAAGCGACGATGGCCCATATAACACGCTTTTTTTAACCATGCTTTAATGACAATGAACAAGTCTCAATATTACATGTAGGACAAGCCGACTTTCCCTTCATGATCCACCCAGACAAATTCTCATATGCAGGGAAGTCATTTCTTGTCCACAAGACCGCTGCATGCAATCGAAATGTCTGTCTTGCAAATGTGTCATAGTCTGTACACTTTGACTCCACAACTCGTTTAACTCATCTACTAACGGTTGCAAATACACATCAATGTCATTCCCAGGTGACCTGAGTCCAGGAATAAGCAATGACATCATGAAAAATGACTCCTTCATACACAACCAAGGAGGTAAATTGTAGGGCATAAGTATCATTGGCCACATACTGTACGAGCTACTCATATTGCCAAATGGATTAAAACCATCACTTGCAAGACATAGTCAAATATTGCAAGAATCCTTTGCAAACCAGTCATATTACTTGTTAGAATTTTGCCAGGCTTCAGAGTCCACAGGGTGCCTCAGTGTACTATTATCATGAATGCATTTCTCCTTATGTCACCTCATATCTTCAGCCGTCTAGTGAGACGTAAAAAATCTTTGCGATCTGGGTCTCAATGGGAAGTACTTTAACACCTTTTGCAGAATTTTCTTATGCTTGGCTTCGTCATACTTCCACTTAGACTCTCCACATTCTAGACACTCTTCAACATTTTCATGCTCTTTCTAATACAATACACAATCATTTATACATGCATGCATGTATGAGGATGTAACTAAAGCCCAAGTCTCGCATCAAGGATTTTGCCTCGTAATGAGACTTAGGCAATGTCTCACCGTCTGGTAATGCTTCTTTCAACAAGTCAAGCAACATGTCGAACAATTTGTTACTCCAACAATTTATTGTCTTTAAATGAAGTAACCTTGTAAGAAAATTCAACTTGGAGAAGTTCTTACACCCCGGATAAAGTGGACATTGCGCATCCCTCAACAACCTACTAAACTTTTCTTATTCGACATCACCCATAGGAGGAATATCCCGGCTACTACTTGTCGCTGCAAAATTAGTATCCTCTATTGTTCCCCTGAACACATCCCCTATGATATCTTGCATTTTGTCAACATCTTCATCTTCGTGATTCGGCACAATTGGGTCAGCAAGGACTTCAGTGGCCTAAACTCTTTGGTGGATTTCTTCACCCTGATGGATCCACCAAGTGTAACCATGGTAAATCCCAACTATAAACAAATCGTCTTCTACTTTATCTAAAGTCTTATGAACCATATTCTTGCATTTTCGACATTGACACCTAATCCTGCTGCATGAATCTAGCCGATTTCGCGCAAATTTCATGAACTTTTGAAACCCTTGTTTATACTCTGGGCCAAACCTATTCTTAGCTCGCATCCAACTCTTATCCATCTCTACATAAACACGGGCCTGTCCAAATGGTCAGGCCACTCCAATGTTGTTCATAAGAAATGGACAGCTTCATCATAGTCATAATAGCGGTTCCCACCTTCCAGGGACCCCCGCTCAACATCCGGATAACTCCAACGCACATCCGAGTCTGCTCCATCAATTCTGAGCTAATACATAAACACGGGCTTGTCCAAATGGTCAGACCACTCCAATGTTGTCCATAGAAAATGGACAGCTTCATCATGGTCATAACAACAGTTCCTACCTTTCAGGGACCCCCACTTAACATCCGAATAACTCCGACGCACATTCGGGTCTGCTTCATCAATTTTGAGCTAATACAATTAAATCTTAAATTAGTTATCCATCCAAGGTTGGATAGATTGTAATACTTTCATATTCCCATTTAAACGTCCACGCTGAAAATTCGGCAGCATCTCCCCATGCCTCTCTAGATAAGTTGATCTTACGTAACATTCTGATGTTAAATATCTAAAGTATTGTAAAGATATTTGGCCTTGGATACGGAACGGAAGAAACATATCCAGAGATAAACGAGGAGATGGACCGTGGATCAGGCTTGAACATTTAAAAAGATTATATAAAAGCATACTATCCATCTAACCTTGAACTGTCCAAAATGGGACAATTTGAGCGATTTCTATGCTACCATAAATACACCATATCTATGTATAGTTACATAGAAATCCTCAAACGGGTAACTAATTATCTAACTTACAAATCACAATCACATGTGACAAATATAAACTAATAAGTCACAATAATAATTTAAGGAAAAAAATGTAATACATATTAAGCATCACTAAGCGAAAGTATAATATTTTCTTAAAATAAAGACAATCTCCGTCATCAACAGCCATGGACAATCATAATCCATCCAAATGAGTCAAAAGAAAGGAAGGCAGCTTCATTCTTAAAAACAAAATACAATAAAAATAACCAAATATACTTACCAGTATTCATACTACCTCCACAACATAAACATATGTTATGCAACAATCATCATATAATAAAGAATTCGACAAAACCAAAACAAGGTATTATTATATCTAGCAGATTAAAAAAAACATAAAAGGTAAGTAAAGCAAGAAACATCCATGGGAAGATATTAAGGGGAATGACATGAATGGTGATAGCTTGATCTACATGTATATGTGTTTGGTTTGATCCTACCACCTATGTGTTGTGGGACAATGAAATAATCATTCTTAGGAGTTCTGAGATTTCTATTTCCATATGAACCCTGTCCACATTTCCACACTTCTCTAAAGTAAAGAAGCAGTCTGTTAGTAAGTATGAAAGTTCTATTTACTTTCTACTGGATTCTGGTTTTGGGCCTTCACTGTCAAAATAGACATCCCCAAATTAGAATCAACATCTTACTTTGAATGAATACATGCCCCCACTAATAGGATCTTAGTTGGACAAAAGGGCTTCCTCGAGCTATGTTCTGGCTTTCCATTTCTTATTATTATTTTTTTTATTTTTTTGGTGAAATCTCAAGTTACGCTGTGGATTGAATATATGCCCCCACTGATAGGATGTTGGCATGACACTCATGGTTATTTTTGCTCTTTATGTTAGTGATATGATCGCCGATTTTATTGTTTGGATATACCTGCAGCTGTCACAAGCACTTTTGGATAAACGACCAAGTTATGATGCTATTAAGGGAGCAAATGTGACTCCAAAAATGTTTTATAACATTGGCGACCTTGAGATTCAAGACAATTTGGCACTCCTATGGTATTTCCCTTAACCTTCGGACAGATTACGAATCAGCCTTATTTCTCTTTTTTTTTGTCAGTAGTCTAGGTACTCTATTTTCGCACTGATATGAGTATCACTAGTACAAAATGGGCATTGACATGTGCATGAGCATCGTAGGACTGCTCCCAAGATAACAATGCAAATCTTTTCATGAGGTTTTCAGTCTCTCAGTCTTTCTTAGGGCTTGGGGTCAGAGGCGTTTAATTTAGATCGAGATGCATCCGACTCTAGCATGCCGACACACGTATCGCACAACCAAATTTGAGCTAATGGATTAGAAAACAAATATTACATAGACCATTTGAACTAAGAAGTAGATTGTTGGAATTTTATTAGGAGGTTTAAAAAAAAGGCCATGGTATAAATTCAGCCAACAAGTATCGATTGATCTTGCATTAGGATCAGTTAACAAATCTTATTTTGAGATGATATCTATCTACAATAGGTCCCACAATTTGTACGGTTTAATACCAAAACAATGGATCTTTTCCCATTTTCCAATAATCCTCCAATATGCATCCAAATTGTCATGCCCCAAACTCGGAAACCGGGATCACAAAATTCCCGATCGCCAAATCCGGCGCCAACAACCTCCTTAGAACCCCATTCTCGGCTCCCGGTGCCCATACTCCAGGTTCCAATCCTGGGATGCTACAAAGAGGATTTTCAACATCAGTTTAATTCGTAATAAGCATAACCAAAGGCATAATCCACAAACAACAACCAAAAACTCCATCACATTTCTACTATGATAAAAAACTTTACAAGTATAATAAGCATAAAGGGAAATACAATGATAAATGACAAAAAAAACTCTAAGATGATCTGCTCTATGCTCCTGCCTCAGCGCTGCTGTGCTCCAACATCACCTGCACGTAACGGCTGTGCATAAGCTTATGGAAAGCTTAAAGGGTGGTGAAAGTATGTGCGCAAGGTAGTAATGCAATAATGCAGTATCAGAGTAATGCGGAACATGCTGATGAATCCATGAATACCTCTAGCCATACTAAGGCTATGCGATGCAAGGCATGAATGATGTCGCCTATACCAAGGCCATGCGATGCAAGATTCAACTCAAGCATACAAATCCTCATCTATATCTACATATCAATATAGCTAAAATCTGGGATATCACCGGGGTCTAGTACACTCTAAACCAAATTGCCACCCCATCGCGCGCAATAAGGTAAGTGGAAGAGACCTCACTATCCGCCTGCCAATATCGGACTCGGCTCGTCAATAGCGGACCCATTCCTCGAGCTGGTCAAACTCAACCTAGCTTTGCCCCCTCCACTTGGGCGGGTAAGGCTGCACCCCCTTCCAACCGACCACGACACAGTAGAAAGCGCGGTCGTCTGGTAATCGACACTCGGCACTCATACACCACTCGCTCTAGACGTTGGAGCAATCTCTTGGTACCATAAGGGTTTAGGGACTTTCATCCAGGGATATCTATAGCACCCCATATAGAACAAGATTTTCGGTATCCAATCCTGCCAACCACAATACGCCTATGGAGGTTACGACCCTGATGTCGCTAGGGTGTACGGTAACCATGTCACATAATGCGAAATGCATGAATCACATTATCCAGTCATGCAACAATCCTGCGTGTATCGTGCGCTCATGTGGGGCAACACCGCCTAACCGGGAGCCCCTAAACAATCTGCCTGAAGGCATATGCTATGATCAGTCACTTCTCATATCAAGCATACATATGATGCGTATGATCATGAATCATGGAACTATATTAAACATGTTATATGGTGATGAATGTTGTTCATAACGAAGGTGGGCCTAGACGGCCTACAAGTATGGGCCTAACAATGGTCCCTAGGGAGAATCATAATGCGGATATTTAACCAACATTATTCTATAATGTGGACGTCAAACCAACATTGCTCCCAAGGTACGGCTGTCATAACATCATTACACAAATCATGGTAGGGTCATACATCTTAATGGACTTGTGTACATCTAATTGGGTCTCGACCCATGGGCCTTAGGTACAACAAATGGACCGTATAACATGGGCCTTAAGTATATTAGGTGGGCCTCAATGATTGGGCCCTAACTACATCAAGATGGGCCTAATCATATAGACCTCATGCATATCAAGGTGGGTTTCAACGGATGGGCCACAAATAAACCAAGATGGGCCTCATACATACATCAAAGTGGGCCTCATACATGTATTAAAGTGGGGTCCACTTGAACTATAGATCTGACACATTCTTTAGCTCATGCTAACAAAAATGAGCTTCTAAGATGGTTGGACAGATTGGATGCAACACATGCATCATGGTGGGGTCCATGAAAGCCTACCATCAGGTATGTTATATAATACATAGTGTGTATATATATATATATACAACGATATATATATATACACACACACACACATACACACACATGCACAGATCCACACACACGCACACGCACACACACACACATACACTCACACACGCACACTCACGCATGCTCACGCACACGCACAGATGCCCCACCATCCCCTGGACGGTGGGAATAAAACACATAAATCATGTGGGTCCCACGTGGGGCCCACCATAACGTTTACTTCCCATATAACCCATTCATATGGTCACGTAGACCTAGATGAAGGGTAAAAACAAATTTTAGCTTGATCCAAAACTTTTGTCGGCCCAAAAAAGAGTTTCAATGGTAGCCCTTTAATCAACACTGTTTCCTATGATGTGGGCCGCTTGATCGTTGGATCGGCCTGATATTTGGAGGGGGCCCACCTCGTGAACGGGTTAGATGACAGATATACATCATGGTGGGGCCCACGGCTGGAGCCATGGGTTACTGCTGCTCGACCGTCCGCCGACTGGCGCAGGTAGCGCCTGCTGCCTTCTGACACAGCAGGCTGCTGCTGTATCTCTTTTTTTTTTTTACAATTCCTGTGGTTTTTCACAGGTAGCTCCCACATCAAGTAAATCCAACCTGTCCATTGCACTCTGTGGCTCAAGACCGTCCACACGAGTCCAATATCCAATGTTTTTCGGCACATAAAAAATGTCAGTTGACTTTCAACGGTAGAAACTACTATTTAATAGGCTATGGCCTGCCGAAAGATTGAATGGACCTCATTTTTCGACTCAACGCCTAAAATGAGCCGTGGAAGGGAATGGATGGCGTGGATTGAATTTATACATCTATGTGGGTCCCATACAAATGACCACCCAAAAAGGGCTGTGAACCAAGATAATATTTGTGTTTCTCTAACGTCCAGCGTCCCTAGACGCTGGACGGTTTGGACATGGCTCCTCCATTGAGGTGGCCCCAGCTTAGGTGGGCCACCAAATGATAGATAGTGTGGGTACAATACATATAAGGTGGGCCCCACTTGAAGATAGTTTGGATAAAATACATGCTTCAGGGTGGGGTCCATCCAAGTGGGCCACACAACCATATCATGATCACATAAGAAAATGAAATAGAGAGAGAGAGAGAGAGAGAGAGAGAGAGAGAGAGAGAGAGAGAGAGAGAAAGAGAGAGTGGGACACACGTGATGGAGGGACCCCGACATTATGGGCCCTGCCTTGAAATCAATCATACATCAAGTGGGTCCCAATACATGTGGGCCCATTAAATCACAATCCAACGGTGGAGATTCCTTCTCCAATAAAATAAACAGCATAGATGACCCTTATCAACTAGAAAATAAACATCATGATGGGGTCCATGGAGATTGGCCCCATCATGGAATGATCATGACGATCAAAGTGGGCCATCGGCCACATCTTAAGGTCCCAAGTGAGATCCAAACCATTGATCAGTTGGCCTCACTTGGCCCATAAAAAAAATGAAAACTACTCTATCAAAGCAGCCACTGTTTGATCTTTTTGCTTCCTTGGCTTCCTTAGTTCCTTAGGTTCGATTCTAACGGAGAAGATGAGATTTGAATGGTGGAGATGGGAGATGAGAGGGTGGGCCACACTTGTGGTTTTTGGGAGAGATTGGTGATGCTTTGGACGTGGGATGTGTTTTGGGTTGCTTGGAATTGTAGTTTGAAAATGAGAGAGAGAGAGAGAGAGAAAGAGACTTGTAAAGGGAGAGAGAGTGATGGGTGATGGATGTGGTGAGTGATGGGTGTAAGAGGCTCTTTTTTGACTTTTGGAGTAAAAGGTGTAAGAGAAGTATGGGTGGTGTAAGAACATTTTGACTTTAGGGGTTACTTAGGGGAGGGTGAGAGGTGATGTGTACTTGACATGATGGGATTGATGGATTGATGTGACATCTCGTAGAGATTCTCTTGGGTTTTGTAACGCGCAGCGTTTTCCTCGCACCGAACGCTGGCCTACATCTCCTGACCAGGGTATCGCCTCGGCGCGTGAGTCGCGGCATCGGAACCACGGCACGATGTGGTCGCAATGGTACAAGTTTCGGTTTGAGTCGACTCGAGTTGAGATGTGTGAATCAGGGTCGCACGCAAATGCCGGTTAACGGTCAAAGGTTGCCGGAATTCAACCGTGGAAGTCTACGGAACTGTACGATCTAGGATACGGGTCTTACAGCTCTCCCCTCTTAATAAAAATTTCGTCCTCGAAATTTATATAATCATCGCAATTAGATGTAACTCATGAGGGAGAAGAAATATAACATCATTATATAAAATCGAAGATTATATACGAAATACAACACATGATCAATCATCAAAGAGATGGGGATAACGCTCGTGAATCTCAACCTCACGCTCCCAAGAAGCCTCCTCAACAGAATAGTGACCCCACAGAACCTTCACTAACAGAATGACCTTGGTCCGGAGGACCTGTTCCTTCTGATCAAGGATACGAACTGGCTGCTTGATGTAAGAAGCATCCTCACGAACCTCCAGCGGCTGCCAATCAATAACTGAAACTATGTCTGACCCACACTTCCTCAACATAGAGACATGAAAAATGTTGTGGACGCCATACAACTGAGATGACAAGGTAAGACGAAAGGCTACGGCGCCAATGCGTCCAGTGATCTCAAAAGGTCCTATGAATCTCGGGGCAAGCTTGCCCTTCGCTCCAAATCGAACCACGCCCTTCATGGGCCAGACCTTGAGATACACATGGTCCCTTACATCAAACTCCAAGGGACGATGCCGACGATTAGCAAAACTCTTCTGCTGGCTCTGAGCTGTGCGCATCCTCTGCCTGATAATATCGATAGCATCTGAAGTCTCCTGCACAAGTTAGAGACTTAGGAGATGGTGCTCTCCAACTTCGGTCCAACAACTTGGTGATCTACATGGTCTGCCATATAGTGCCTCAAAAGGAGCCATGCCGATGGTCGCCTGATAGCTGTTGTTGTATGTGAACTCAGCCAATCGCAGATGCTCATCCCAGCTACCACCGAAATCAATTGCGCAGGCCCGAAGCATATCCTCAAGGATCTGGTTAACCCTCTCGGTCTGACCATCGATCTGCGGATGGTACGCGGTGCTGAGTTGCAACTCAGCCCCCATCGCTCTCTGGATGCTCCTCCAAAACTGAGACGTGAACCTCTGGTCTCGGTCAGAAACGATCGAGACTGGAACGCCATGCATTCTCACAATCTCCTCAACGAACAACCTCACAAGCCTGTCTAAAGGCCAAGTAGCACGAATCGCACGAATGGGAAGAAAATACGCCGACTTCGTCAGATGATCCACAACAACCCAAATGGCGTCATGACCGCGCTGAGTCCTCGGTAAACCCATAATAAAATCTGTCGACATGTGCTCCCACTTCCACATCGGGACACTCAACGGCTGCAATAGACCAGGAGGTCTCTGATGATTGGCTTTGACATGCTGGCACGTGTCACACTCGGCCACAAAACTGGTGATCTGGCGCTTCATCCCTGCCTAAAAATATTGTCACTTCATATCACGGTACATCTTCGTCGAGCCAGGATGGATAGAAAACCGCGATCGATGTGCCTCGGTCATAAGATCTCTGCGTAACTCAGGAATATCCGGGACACATAATCGTCCTCTGAAGCGAAGGCCACTGTCTATATCAATCTGCCAATCTGCCTGACTTTTAGATGCTACTTCTGCTATATAACTCTGCAACGACTCATCAGCCTGCTGAGCCTTAATCACCCTTATGACAAGAGAGGGTTGAATCGACAGGTTAGATAACTGCACGATAGAAGACTGCAGGCCGAACTCAAAATCATACTCTGCCACATCCTCAAGCATCTGCCACTCCTGAATTATCATATGCGCCACCAGGCCTCGTGGGTAACGGCTGAGGGCATCTGCTACCATGTTCGCCTTGCCCGGGTGGTACTGAAGATCGAAGTCATAGTCCTTCAGGAGCTCTATCTAGCGCCTTTGTCTCATGTTCAACACAGACTGTGAGAAGAGATACTTCAAGCTCTTATGGTCAGAGAAGAGCTCGAACCTAACCCCATAGAGATAGTGCCTCCACACCTTCAGTGCGAAGACAACTGCAGCCAGCTCTAAATCATGCGTGGGGTAGTTCAGCTCATAGATCTTGAACTGGCAAGACGCAAAGGCCACTGGTCTCCCGTGCTGCATCAGGACAACACCCAAACCAATATGCGAGGCATCGGTGAATACAATAAATCCGTCACTCTTAGAGGGAAGAGTGAGTACAGGAGTGGACGTGAGATGGTCCTTCAACTCCATAAATGCTCACTCACAGGCGTCGATCCAAATAAACTCCGCGCCCTTTCAAGTCAACCTGGTCAGCGGGGCTGCAATATGGAAGAAGCCCTCAATAAAACGCCGGTAGTAGCCCGCTAAACCAAGGAAATTACGGATCTCGGAAGCAGTCATGGGTTGGCCCCACTGACGCACTGCCTCAACCTTTGAGGGGTCCACTGTGACACCCTCCCTCGTCACCACGTGACCAAGGAACTTCACCTCCTGCCAGAACTCGTACTTCTCCAGCTTCGCATAGAGCTGGTGTGCGCGGAGGGTCTGCAACGTAACCTCTAAATGCTGCTCGTGCTCCTCACGGGTCCTCTAATAGATCAGAATGTTATCGATGAAGACTACAATAAACTAATCGAGATAAGGGCGGAAGACCTCGTTTATCAACTGCATGAAGATCGCGGGTGCATTGGTCAGTCCGAAGGACATGACCTGGAACTCAAAATGACCGTAACGCGTCCTGAAAGCTGTCTTTGGAATGTCCTCCTCTCGGACCTGAATCTAATGATAACCAGAACGCAAGCCAATCTTCAAAAAAAACTATGCACCTTGCAGCTGATCAAACAAATCATCAATCCTCGGGAGTGGGTACTTGTTCTTGACCGTGACCTTGTTGAGCTCGCGGTAGTCTACGCAGAGCCTCAATGAGCCATCCTTCTTCTTTATGAAGAGTTCAGGTGCTCCCCACGATGAACTACTCGGACGGATAAACCCCAACTCGCGCAACTCGTCCAACTGTTTCTGCAGTTCCTGCAACTCCAACTGTGCCATACAATACGGGGCCTTCGAAATAAGCGCGGTACCGGGCACGAGATCAATCTGAAACTCGGTGAGTCGGCGAGGCAGTAATTTCGAAATCTCCTAAAACACATCGAGAAAATTGCAAACAACAGGCAACTGGTCGATGCTCACCACTATGGCTCCTCTATGGCACACGACATCATACAAGACAACGGCTCTCCTCTGGGCTCTGCAATGAACTGGAACTGCGGCACACTGGGTATACAGAACGTGACTGTCCTCGCGAAGCAGTCCAATATGACATAGTACTTGGTAAGCCAATCCATACCCAAGATGACATCGAACTCGGACATCAGCAATGCAAATAGATTGACAGGTAAAAAGGTATCCCTGACTAGAACGGGGCAAGATGAGCAAAATCGGCCCAACACTGCAGTCTTCTCCAAGGGAATCGATACTGACAGACTCTCTCGAGTAGACTCCAACGGTAGACCAGTCAATCGGCAGAAACTCTCGGCCACAAATGAATACGATGCACCAGAATCAAACAACACACGTGCAGCGCATGCAGAGATTAAAAGCATACCCTCGACAACCCCTCCAGATGACTGCGGATCCTGCTGAGCTGCATAGAACCTAGCCTAAGCCGGTTGGGGAGGTGCCTGTCCCTTCTGAGCTTGCTGCTACTGCTGGGGTCGCTGAGGCGGGGGAACTGCTGCCTCTGCTACGGTGGCCTCGGAGGTTAGTGTTGATGCTGCTGATGAGGTGGCCTCGTACTGCTGCTGGGGGCAGGGACACTCCCACATACGGTGCCCCATCGCACCGCACCCAAAATAGGTGCCGGTGAACTGCCTCAGAGGTGGTGCTGGAGGTGCTACTGTTGCTCGAAAGGCTGGGCGACTTGTACGCCTCTGCTGCTGCGGTCGACCCTGCTGTGAGTCACTGGAAGGAGCGTGACTCTTCCGGTCTCTGCTCTAACCGTGATCAGACTGAGAACTGGCCCACTCAGCCTCAAAAATCTGTACCTTCTGTACCACTCCCTCAAAAGTTGGGAGCTCATACCCAATAATACGGCCTCAAAGCCTTAAATCAAACTGTCCTCGAATCGACGGGCTCTCCGCTCCTCATCATCTACCAAGTATGGTGCAAATCTAGACAACGCTACGAAATGAGCCGCATACTGAGCCACTGTCATATCGCCCTGCACCAAGGCCTCGAACTCCAACGCTCGCTATCATCGGATGTGATCAGGAAAATACTGTCGGTCAAATCGATCGACAAAATCCTCCCAAGTCCATACAAAATCGGCACTCGCTGCTCGGGAGACTGACGTCCACCAGTGCTTAACCTCACCATGGAGAAGAAATACGGCTAATCGGACTCGCCGCTTGGTCGTGCATCCCATCGTACCGAACATCTTCTCCACATCGGTGCGCCATCTCTCAGCTACCGTCGGGTCTGGCTCGCCCTGGAAACGCGAGGAATGAGTCGTCGGAACTCTCGAAGGAGGGCGCTCACGCGCTCCTGCTCAGCCTGCTCTAGTGAAACAACAGGGTGCCTGCCTTGCCCTTGTAGTGCGGCCGTCACAGCTTGTAACATCTACTGAACTGGGAAGCACTCACGGATATGGTTGGATCCACATCGATCTCTGGTGGAGGAGCTGCATCCCTAGGCTGGGCAGTAGGAATCTCTGGTAGAGGAGCTGCATCCATATGCTGGGCAGTTGGAATCTTTGGTGGTGGAGCGGAGATCGTCGGAGGTAGTGCGGGAGTCTCAGGTGGTGGTGTGGGAGTCTCAGGTGGTGGTGCGGGAGGCGATCGGGTCACTCTCTTAGGCATCTTGTCCTACAGGAAAGAGCAAAGGCGCCTATCAACTTAAAAACTCTCGAAGGTACGCACGTTAAGGGTCAGTAATAAAAGATCGCTAAGCTATCCAAACTAAGGACTCAATTATCCTAAACTCATAGCAGACACGTAATGTTGTTCTTAGTTATTCCCCAGTTATGCTCTGATACCAACTTCTGTCACACCCTAAACTCAGAAACCGAGCTCACAAAATTTTCGATCACCGAATCCGGCGCCGACAGCCTCCGTAGAACCCCATTCTTGGCTCCCAGCGCTCATACGCCAGGTTTCGATCTTGGGATGCTACAAGGAGGATTTTCAACATCAGTTTAATTCGTAATAAGCATAACCAAAGGCATAACCCACAAACAACAACCAAAAACTCCATCACATTTCCACTATAATAAAAAACTTTACAAGTACAATGAGCATAAAGGGAAATATAATGATAAAGGATAAAAAACTCCAAGATGATATGCTCTGCGCTCCTGCCTCAGTGCTGTTGCGGTCATGCATAAGCTTATAGAAAGCTTAGAGGGTTATGAAAGTGTGTGCGCAAGGTAGTAATGCAATCATGCAGTATCAGAGTAATGCGGAACATGCTGATGAATCCGTGAATACCTCTAATCGCACCAAGGCTATGCGATGCAAGGCATAAATGATGTCGGCCATACCAAGGCCATGCGATGCACGATGCAACTCAAGCATACAAATCCTCATTTATATCCACATATCAATACAGCTCAAATCTGGGATATCACCGGGGTCTAGTACACTTTAAATCAAATTACCACCCATCGTGCGCAATAAGGTAAGTGAAAGATACCTCACTATCCGCCTAACAATATCAGACTCGGCTCGTTGATAGCGGACCCATCCCTCGAGCTGGTTAAACTCAGCCTAGCTTTGCCCCCTCCACTCGGGTGGGTAAGGCCGCACCCCCTTCCAACCGACCACGACACAGTGGAAAGCGCGACCATCTAGTAATCGGCACTCGGCGCTCATGCTGTAACACCCTGGAAATCGGGGGTCATGTACGTATTCAACTCCCGAGTTCCTGGGGTCACGTATGACCAGTTTTTAATTAATTGTGCATTTAATCTGGTTAATTACGCAAATCTGAAATTTCCTGGAACATGAAGAGTCACCACCACAAGTCTACTGAAATGGAAGAGACCAAAAGCATATACATATATATATATATACATGTCCAAAAGAATAAATGGGCACATATCGCCACCCAAAAAAATCGCAAAAGAATGACATGTCCAAAAAAATAGGACTGAGCCCACAGCTCAGTGGTCCGATCCCGCCTCTCCAGCTGGCTCAGAGCCGTCCATCAGCTGAAAGTATGACAGCTCCTCCTCCTCGTCGAGAATAGCGTCGCCATGTTTCATATGCTCCGCATCCCTTGCATCTATGATTGGGTCTTGTTGGTGTTTTAAAACACCGTCCCAGAGTGGGAGTGAGTGATCAACTCAGTGTGAACTATTAATCTTAAGTTATAACAGGCATCAATTGTAATATGAATTCAACGAAAAGCAGTCAATCAACAACACCTACAACTCTTATTAAATGCGCATGCAATGCGGTGATATGATGCATGCCCTCGCCACAACGCTCCCTTGAGCGACTCCATCTAACGATCACATATGACTACACTCCCTCAGAGCGACCTCGACTGTCGAGTCGCCACCCTAACTAATGCGATGCAATACAATCGTGTTAGCCGAGTTATTAGTTAAGTTCATTTATCCAGCAGATTGGGGATCCTGATTCACAATACGTTTTACTGCCTTAAGCTGGTTGCGAGGTCAAGACCCCATCAACGCATGAGGCCTAGTCCCCGTGGTCCGTGATACTGTCGGGGTCCTCATCCCCGACTTCAAGCACATGAGAAGTGCCGAAAGGAAGGGATCACTCGCGGTCACTACGGGGAGGCGCAGTACCCCAGCGTAGGCCGACAGCTCAGACACAGTGTCCCATTCCACCATGCCCGGCTCACGAGACTGTGGACCCGTTGCAATCTAGTTATCAATGGGCCACAATGGTTATAAGGTGTTCAGGTTCCATACATATGTGAGCGAACATGGTTAACAAACAGGGTTGATCAGGTAGCAGGCTAGACTACATGAACCAGGCGAGCATGAGACGAATGACCTCGGGCACAAGGGACCCATGTAGTCGAACAACAGCCACCCGAATACTCCCGCCCAATCCACGGGTCTAGCCTTAGCGTAGTCCTACCTATGGGACTACCATCTCTAGTCAGGTTCCTGACCAACCCAAGAGGAAAAAAGGGGATCTACAACATGCCACTACTCATGTTATCAACTAGCGCATCAATATCATATTCTCATGCATCTTAACCATATAAGCGAATACTTCTATCAAGTAAGCAAATATCATCACGAAAGTAGGGTGTATGTGAGTGTGTGGGTTGTGTGAGGAAGTTAAACACTTCCTCCATCTTGAGAAAATCATGAGTATAAGGGTAAATAATCACACACACAATGAAACACCACATATGAGGGAAATGAATCAACAACTACGAGCATATTATCATCCAAACATAATATCATGTGAAAGGCAAGATCTATATCCCATTTGAGAGTTAAACATGCACATCCAAACAATTCCAACAAACATGAAGTCCCTAGGGTTTCTCTAAAATGTCTAATATGACATCCAAGCATTCAAACTCATTAACCCATACAAAAATTGGTGCTAGGCCACCTAAGAATAATAGTCCGCACCTTCGAATTTGTTGAAGACTCGAAAATGACCTAGGAGATGTGGATCTTGGTGAAGAATGGTCGGAATCCTAGGAGCAACATCACATGTTAGATTCCTATGCAAATCCCCTCCATCACAAGGGTTTCAAGAAAACTCGGTGATGGATCTTACCTAGATGCTCAACGGGACGAAGGAGCAACCGTGGATGAGGGATCCTTCTTGGAGAAGATGTAAGAGGTTGTGGGATTGATTTCCTTGGGCCCCACCTTGATTTAGGGTCCACCAACTTACCTTCACCCTCTCTTTACTCTCCTTGGTCGTTGGAGATGGTGGGAGTTATGAGGGAGAGAGATGGGTTGTTGGAGATTATAAGAAATTTGAGGAAGAGCTTGGTTGTTAGAAAATGGAGGAGTTATGAGGAAGGGAGATTGGTTGTTGGAGGTTGGAGGAAGTGATGAGGGAGAGAGGGCTTGTTGTTGGAGAGTGGAGAAGGGTTATGAGAAAGAGGGCCTTAGGGCTTTATTCTCTAGACTTGGCCCCAAGCTTTCACAATTCCCAAAATAGACCTACGGGACTCCTATTGGTGTTAGGGTGGCCCTAACACCCCCCTGGCCACCAAATTCGGCTTGTAGGTGCTTTATGGCCCGACTAGGGCCCATGCAAAAATTGAGGACGAATGAATATATGATCTGAGAAAGCGTTTCCAACCCATAAATGGCCCTGTGGGGCCGATCTGGTGATTGGAGCAGTTTTGACGGCCCTATGGCCATGAAACTTGTAGGGTAGGTGCTCCATGACCCGATGAAGGGCCACACAAAATTTAGGAATGATCGGATGAGGGGTTTGGTCGTACGGGTCCGATTTGCGATCTACGGTCACCGTTGCATGATCAGGTCCCAGCTTTGGTGGATGGGTGTAGAAAAATATATTAAACCATCACCGTAAATTTGGAAGAAATTTGACGGCTAGAACGCCTGGTATCCCGATTTCATTTGTAAGTGCCAGATTCCAATTCTGGCATTGGTGGGGTGCATTCGGCCAGTGATAGATCTAAGTTAGGGGTGTCCACTGGGTCCGTAGTCCGCGATGGACCACAAGCCCAGTGAGATCTATGATTTCCTAAAGTTTTAGATTTTTCTGACCCATCCTCGGTCACTGGGTGGCCCATATGGGCTATTGTCAAGTGCAAACGGCCATCAGGCCTGGCGGGCCACACCAGGTCCCATCATGACCAACCTGGTCTATTCTAATGGGCTATTCTTAGGTTAATTAATTAATTTATGGTACCTCACCCTGAGCAGTTTAAACGGATGGTCCTGCGGTAAATTCGACGTGGACGCCCCAAGATACTGTGCTGGTTGGACGGGATGTTATAATCTACTCCCTTATAAATAAATTTGATCCTCAAAATTTGTACCTGTTAGGGTAATGCTTGCAGACTTCTGCTTCTGTCTCCCAAGTTGCCTCTTCTTCATCGTGATGGGTCCATAGGACCTTGACCAATGGGATGACTTTATTGCGTAGGACCTGCTCCTTCCTATCCAATATTCGAGTGGGTCAAAGAACGTATGTGGCATCTTCCTTGAGTTCCACATGCTCCCACTTGATGATGTGTGAAGGATCAGGGACGTACTTCTTCAACATGGATACATGGAAGACGTTATGCACCTCGGCGAGTGGCGATGGTAGGGCCAAACGATAGGCAACCGCACCAACCTGGTCCAAAATCTGGAAGGGCCCGATGAATCGGGGTGTGAGTTTCCCTTTCTTACCGAAGCGCAAAACACCCTTCATTGGGGAGATTTTGAGAAATACATGGTCCCCAGCTTCAAACTCTAAGTCCCTTCGCCTTGTGTCGGCATAGCTTTTTTTGCCTGCTTTGAGCCGTCAAGAGACAACGCTGGATAATTTCAATCTTCTCAGTCATGACTCGCACCAAATCCGGTCCTAGCAAAATCTTCTCGGCAATTTCCTCCCAGTAATGCGAGGCCCGGCATGGACCCCCATATAAAGCCTCGTAAGGCGCCATACCGATGCTAGCCTGTAAGCTATTATTGTAGACAAACTCCGCATATGGGAGACAATCGTCCCAACTCTCCTGAAAGTCTAGAACATAAGCACGCAACATGTCTTCTAAAATTTGGTTCACCCGCTCGGTTTGCCCATCTGTCTGCTGGTGGAAGGCGATGCTAAACTTCAGTTTCACTCCCATAGCTTCTTGAATGTGGGTCCAGAAGATCGACGTGAAGCGAGTATCCCGATCCGACACAATCTCTAATGGTATGCCATGGAGCCACACTATTTTCTTGATATACAACTTAGCCAAATCATCGGCGAAGCTAGAAGTCTTGATTGGCAAGAAATGGGCCGATTTGGTTAGCCTGTCAATAATCACCCATATCGAGTCATGCCTCTTCCTAGTCTTGGGCAAACCGGAAATAAAATCCATTGATATGAAGTCCCATTTCCATTCCGCTATGGGCATGGGTTGCAAAAGGCCCGGTGGTCGGCGGTGTTCGGCCTTGACTTGTTGACAAGTGAGGCATCGGGACACGTACTCCGCTATTTCCTTCTTCATATTGTCCCACCAATAGTTCCGCTTCAAATCCCGCTACATCTTCGTACTACCAGGGTGCATCGCTAGCTTAGAGTGGTAAGCGGCATTTAGGACTTCCTTTCGTAATCTTAGAAGGATGGGAACACAAAGGCGGCCTCGGTACCGCAATCCCCCATCCTTCCTAACTCTCCATTCGGACTTCACATAATTCCTCGCTCTTTCCCTCATCTTCTGCAATAGCTCATCGCCCTCCTGGGCTTCAATGATTTTGCTATCAATTATTGGCTGAGCCTGCAGGTAGGCTACTACCTCATACAGCTCCTCCACGGTTAGCTTCATGTCGAAGTCCCGTATAAATTCTACCATGTCCCACTCTCTCACCATCAGCAGGGCCGCAAATTCAATTGTCTTCTTACGACTCAATGCGTCTGCCACTAGTTGGCCTTGCCAAGGTGATACGAGACATCGAACTTAAAGTCCTTCAACGTCTCCATCCAGCGACGCTGTCTCATGTTCAGGTCCTTCTGGGTGAAGATATATTTGAGGCTCTTGTGATTAGAAAAGAGCTCAAATTTCTCACCATAAAGATAATGTCGCCATATCTTTAAGGCGAAGACTACCGCCCCAAGCTCGAGGTCATGGGTAGGGTAATTCTCTCAAGTTTCCTTAATTGCCGAGATGTATAAGCAATTGCCCTGTCTCTTTGCATAAGTACACAACCCAAGCCCACGTGAGAGGCATCTGTATAGACAGTGTACTTGACCCCTTGCTTGGGAAGCACAGTCACAGGTGCCGAAGTCAATTTATCTTTCAACTCTTAGAAGGCCACCTCCGCCTTCTCATCCCAGGTAAATTTGAGGTCCTTCCGAGTCAGTTGGGATAGTTGCCGAGCTATTTTTGAAAAGTCTTTAATGAACCTTCGATAATAGTCGGCGAGACTGAGAAAGCTCCTCACTTCCATGACCGACTTCAGTTACTTCCAATCTTGCATGGCCGCAACCTTGGCGAGATCTATCGATATGCCCTCCTTGGACACTACATGACCCAGAAATTTAACCTCTTCCTTCCAGAAGGCACACTTCCTAAATTGCGCAAATAACCGATTTTTCTCAAGAGTTCCAAGGACCGCCCTTAGATGCTCTTCATGCTCCTCGCGGCTCTTTGAGTAAATCAATATGTCGTCGATGAATACCACGATGAATCTGTATATGAACGGCCTGAAGATTCTGTTCATGAGATCCATGAATATCGTTGGGGTATTGGTGAGTCGAAACGACATAACTAGGAACTCATAATGGCCAAAGCAGGTTCTGAAGGCTGTTTTCTGTATGTCCTCATCCTTGACTCGCAATTGATGGTACCCCGATTGTAGATCGATCTTTGAGAAGTATTTGGCACCTCTCAGCTAGTCGAATAAATCATCAATTCTGGGCAATGGGTATTTGTTCCGAACCGTCACCTGGTTCAATCTTCTGTAATCTATGCACAGACGTAATGAGCCATCCTTCTTCCTCTCAAATAGGACTGGGGCTCCCCAAGGCGAGACACTGGGTCGGATGAAGCCTTTCTCTAGCAGGTTGTCAATCTGAGACCGTAGCTCTTTCATCTCACATGGGGGCATGCGGTAAGTAGGCAAGGAAATGGGCTTAGCACCCGGAGTCAGATCGATAGTGAAGTCTATTTCACGTCGAGGAGGAAGTCCAGGTATGGCTTTAAACACATCATTGAAGTCTCGGACTACGGGAGTGCATGTATGTGAGGGCCCATCATACCCGTCCTCGAAGGAAGCATAACATAAAATCCTACGATCGTGGCTAACCTGGACTAGAAACGTGAGAGAAGTGCCATCGTCTTCAAATATTTTCACCGTCAGGGTCTTACAGTCAATCTCGGCCTTCATCGTGGTCAACCAATCCATGCCCAGGATGACATCATAGTGGAAGATCTTGGTCACTATCAGGTTCACAAATGCCACCTTGCATCCCAAATCAATGGGGTAATCATGGCATATCTTCGTCACTTCTGAGACAGTACCGGCGGCGACAATAATCCTCACCCCATCAAAGGAGGTAGCGCGTAATCCTAGACGCTTGATAGTGGCATGTGTTATTAGAGAAGTAGTGGATCCTGTGTCTACCAACAAAAAGATGGGGGTACCTTCGATGTGTGCCGTCACCTCGAAGGCTGTAGGAGTGGGGATGGCAGCATCTTGGCCTTCTAACGCCAATGCGTGGACTCGTGCCTGCTATGGAAAGTTCGGTCGTTGCATAGGCTGTTGTTGCAGCCTAACTTGAGGTGCAGGAGGACGGTGAAACTGTGGGCTAGGCCTCATCGTCCGTAGGGGCGGAATCTGTAATGCCTATTGTGGAGGCCTGTTGTTGCGCTAAGGTGGCGTGAAGCCGAGGTCCCTCATCCTTGTGAAGCAGTATGGCTCGGAATGGCCCACCCTCCTACAATAGTTGCACGTCTGGGTAGGTCGTGTAGGAGGCGCCAGAGTGACCGCAAGCGTAGGAGGAGAATTCGGGCGCGGCTGTTTCCTGGTAAAAGAAGAGGACGGTCCCTCCATCCGGCTTTGTGGGCCTAACTGTGAATGAGTCCGTGCTACTCGCTCCTCATCCTGCTCAACCCGTATAAACATCTCCACGAGCTCGGCATAGGTCTTGAGATTCATGCAACATAGTTTGGAGTGGATGCCACTTCTCAGCCCTGTTGTGAATCGCTTCATCTTGATCGCTTCGCTGGCGATCATTTCAGAAGCGTAGCATGAGAGTTCCGTGAAGCGGTTCTCATATTGTGCCACACTCATTCCCCCTGTTGTAGGTGGAGGAACTCATTTTCCCTCTCGTGTTGATACGATTGAGGGATGTACTTCTCATTAAAACGGGCCTCGAACGCCTCCCACGTCCATACGTGGCCCTCGGGAATGGTCCGGAGGACGCTCTCCCACCACAAATCCGCCTCTTTCTCAAAGAGGTAGGAAGTGAGTTCTACATTCTCTGCCTCAGAATAATGGAGGGGCCGAAGCAGCTTGATGACCCGGTTGAGCCAATACTCGGCTTCCTCTGGGTGGTGGGTACCAGCAAAAGTCGGCGGCCTATGCCTCTGGAACTGCTCATATAGGTTGTTTACATTAGTCGCAGGCGCGACCATAGTGGGTAGTTCCGGTTGTGGTATGCCCAAATTCTGGGCTATGGTCCCCATTACAGTGGGCAACATGTGTTGTTGTTGTTGCATATTTGTGGTCATAATCTGCTGTTGCTGTTGCATACTTGCGGCCATCATCTGTTGTTGTTGTTGCATGAGAAGCAACATTTGGCCCATCTGGTCCATGGCCGGTGGCGGAGGGGGTACAGGTGCCGTGGCTTGTGGCGGCGGAGCATTTGGGGCCGCCTCCTGGGTGGTGCTACCCGTATTTTGGGAACCGTTCGCCCCTTGTGGGTCTTGTTGCTCAACAGGGACCTGGTCCCGATCGACCAAGCCACCGTGAGGGAGGCAGACAAATCAACCCACCTGTCGCGGAGGCATTTCCTGAAAAATGTCCTTGAATGGGTTAGGTACTAGAACATTTCTCATATCCAGGTTATGCGTACATATGCGAGATCCATATATAATTCATTCGTGAACACAAGCAACATGCATACAGGCAATTTCAGTATGACAAGAAATCTTCCGAGGCAATCCATACATTCACATTGATTTCAAAATGCCATTGACATGGCCAGTTACATGTTACATCATGGATTACAAGCATCAATAAACATGTTAGACAGAAAGGAAAGTATAAGCTAGAAAAGCAAAGGTCCTAACTACCCTACATTATATGTAGATAGTCTTAATTAACATAAAGCAACTACTAGCTATTCCTAGAGTTAAACTGCTATTCTTCCGAGCTAGACGGGAACGGGGGTGCTTCCTCCCCTTTGCTACAGCAGATCAGGGCATTTATGGCCCGGTACATCTTCTTGTTCCACTTCTCCTGCTTTGCTTGATTCTCCACCATTCTTGCCTAGTTCTCCTCGATCCTAGCTTGGTTCTCCTCGATCCTGACCATCCTAGAATCGAGTGTACCCAAGCGCCCAAGTACATCTGGAGCGATAGGTGGCTCCTCACTGACTCTTTCAATTTCCTCGGCTTCTTCTGCTTCTTCAGCTTCCTCAAGGCCTCCAGGCACTTCGGCCTCACCCTCGCCCTCACTTCCTTCCTCTTCATCCCCATCGCTGTCATCTTCCTCTTCGTCAGGGTCCCCATATTGGTCCATGTGGGCTTGTCGCTGCTTGGGACCCACCCTCAGGTTGTTCATCATGTCATCGCCCAGAAGTTGTACCGGTACTGGATTTCCGTCCGATCCGCGTATTCCGTACTCTGAGGCCAACCGACAGATCAGGCGACCGAACGGGAGGCATGCGCTCTTCCTTGTGGCTCGTGTAGCCCACACAATTTGGTGAAGTACCACACTGGGGAGGCACACATCGGTTCCCCGCCCCACTTGGTATAAAAACTCCACCATATAGCGGGAGCACTCAGAGCGATTTATCAATCTTGGGTACATGTTATGGGTGCAGATGTAGTGGAATACCCGATACTCTGGGGTCAATTTGGCCACGTTCAGACCTTGGCCTCGCTCCTCGTTTCCACTGGGCTACTCAGCCACACAAAAAGCGGGTTCGCACATCGCGGGCCTGGCTCGAATCTAGACACCCCTCATCAATCTGTAACTCGCCCTGCGCCACTCCAAGTACGTCAGCAATGTCCGCTACCCCAATGGGAGTCCTCTCGCCTCCTACTACAATATTAAAGCCCAGAGGCTTGAATTAGGGGTTCCTGATCCTCATATAGAAGGCCTAACTAGTCCTTCATCTGCCTGATGATTTCCGTAGAAGATCGGGCCCCAGTCCTTCTTCATAAGGTGGGCGAGTACAGCGCATAGGTCGAATAGGTGTTCCTCCACGGAGACTTCAAAGGCGACACTGCGCTGTAGAAAATTTCCCATATCTTCGATGGGCAATTGAGAGGCCTGAGTTGATAGCCTTCCGTGAGAATCGTTTCGGTGCTTGGATCGAACTTCAGAAACTGCCTTCCCCTTCGGATCAGCCTTTTGCTTGTTCCGCCTTTCTTGGCTCGGTCCCGGCTCGGCAGGAGTTGGTCTCTTCTTTCCCATGAGGAAATGAACCACTTGAATGGAGAAGATGAATAAAGGTTTCTAGGAATGGGTTTGATGAGAATGTTTTGAAAAGTAGTGGGTTTAGTGTGGAATTGGGAGAAGGGATGTGGAGATGGGTTGGGAGATGAAAATGGTAATGGGAGAAGGATGGAATTGAAAATGGGTTTGGAAAATGAGACTTGGGGATGAGTTTGAGATGAGGTTTGTTAGAAAGGGAAATTGAAAGGATTTGGAGGTGGAAAATGGTTGGGAATGAGGAAGAAGAATGGAGGATATGGAGGAGTGAAGGTGGGGTTTAGAAGGGAGTTTATGGGATGATGTTGGAGAAGGGTGGGTTGGAAATGGATTTGAAGAAATGGAAAATGGAGTTTGAGGTGATGGGGTTTGGTTGGAGATGGGTTCTTTTTTATATTGGGGTTGAAAAAGAAGAGAAATGGATGTGGGATGGTTTAGGAGGATAATTTTGAGAGGAAAAGGGAGAATGGGTTTGAGAAATAGGAGGATTTGAAGAAGAAGATGAGTTGGAAGAATCTAGGATGGGAGAGTAAGAGAGGAGGGGAATGGGTGCTTGGTTTTCCTTGGAGAGAATTTAGGAGGGATGGATGAGTGTTGGGATGGAGGGAAATGACCCTAAAAATCCCTAAATAGCAAGAAAGGTGGGCCCCATTCGCATTTGCATTGAAAGGGAGGGAAAAATCCCAATTCCGGCGTCGGGTGCCGGCGGCGCTGGTCGGGTACTTTAGCGCCGAGGCTGGGCGCTGGCGGCGCCGGGCTGGGCGCTGTGGCGCCGGGTCCCTGGACGTCGGGCGCTACGGCGCTGACTCTCTGTACCTCGGGCGTTGGCGGCGCCGGGGCTGGGCGCTGGTGGCGCCGGCCCTCTGAATTGCGGCCTTGCGACGGCCGCAATCTCCCCATCCGGAATGAGTTACTCGACATGCCATATATGAATTTGGGGTAGGAGAGACTGATCTACGCAATGGACCTATTCGTTTCAGGAGATTCTTCCCAATTAGGGGTAAAAAGTCTGATTTTCTATGTTTCCACTATTTCCGGTGAAATTTCATTCACCGCCAAGACTCTATTCCCAAATGGGCCGGAACAATCAAAATTGGCCCGAAACTAGCTCATCCGCACTTGGACTTGGCTCCAGCCCTCAATTCCTTTGATCCCCGGCACGTCCCTATTTGAGGGTCGAGATCCAGTACGACTTCCGGTCCCAATTCCTAGCACTGCTACCCACTCTTGCTACCAATCCCTATTCTTAGCAAGTTCCACCACTCACCTAAGATGGTCGGCTCGATCCTAGACCGATACGCTCTAAACTCTAGGGTAGTTCCTTGCGTCCTAAGTCCCGATTGCGGCTTCTACTATGCATCCTCACAAGTCAGCGGACGCGTAGTGAGTTCATGACCCATGGCCCAATTAGTTCCAAACCATGCTCTGATACCAACTTGTAACACCCTGAAAATTGGGGGTCGTGTACATACTCAACTCCCGAGTTCCCGGGGTCAACTATGACCGGTTTTTAATTAATTGTGCATTTAATCTGGTTAATTGTGCAAATCTAGAATTTCCTGGAACATGAAGAATCACCACCACAAGTCTACTGAAATGGAAAAGACCAAAAGCATATACGTATATATATACATGTCCAAAAGAATAAAGTGTACCATCCCAAAAATCAGGGGTCGAGTAGTAACTCAACTCCCGAGTTCTAGACATCACTTATGCAACAAAATGAATGATGATTGAATGTTGACTGTATTCATGCATTAAACATGAGTGAGATTAAACCAAAACAACATATCATACTCTAGAGACAGTTAAATTGCAAGCGGAAGACTGTGATAGACATATAAAATATAAAAACTATGGTGAGTCTCCAAAGTGTGATAATGTTACCAGGTTAAATAATTACAAGCACAATTCTAAACTTTACCAAATGTGAGGAAGTGTAATTTCTTCTATCTCGAGTACCATAGCCCCGTCAATACAATACCAGGTCTTCATAGACCTGTCAGAGAGTTATATGTAGGAGAACTCCTCCTCAACATCATAGTAGTAGTCCGGCTCTGCTTCATAAGCATTGCCATCACCTGAAACTCAACAAATCTGGTTGGTGTTACAAACACCATCCAGTAGCGTGGGAGTGAGTGATCAACTCAGTGGAACAATAAAGCATAGGTTAACTTGTTATCAATTCAGTCAAGAAGTAATGATAAAGCAATAAAATCAAACACTCCTAACTACTCTTATTAATATAAGTATGAATGCAGTCATGATGTATGCCCTCACCACACCCTCCCTCGTGCGACACCATCTTATGTTCGTGGCATGCTTTCATCCCTCAGTGCACCACATCTTCCAGGCACATGCAATGCATGATGAGCATGATTACCGAGTATTTATTAGTCCATTTCAAACAGTAGGATTGGGAAACTAAGGTACCTTCCTTATATTATTCCCAAACAATGATCCATTCTAGGGTCGTCAGTCCTAGATGATCTCATACGATGGTGTGTTTCTAGGTCACTGCAAGGGCTGTCAGGGCTGTTACACGGAATCGTTGCACCACTCCCCCATCACCTTATCAATACAGGCCTAGCTTATACTCTGTTACTACGGGAAGGCTCATCGCCTCACCGTAGCTTTAAAGTATGCTCGAGGTCACTACACCGGGTACGGTCAGGGCTGCCAGGGCTGTTACATTGAATCGTTGCACCACTCCCCCATCACCCATCAAGTAGTGTAGGCCAACAGCTCGAATATAGTGTCCCATACCACCATAATCGGCTCACGAGTCTGGTTGCTCACTGGTCACTATGGGAAGGCACGTGGCCCCAGCGTAGGCTGACAGCTCAACCACGGTGTCCCATACCACCATGCCCGGCTCATGAGTCTTAGCGGATCGAGGTACCATGGTTAACGGGATTCCACTAGTAAGTTTGGTACCCTAGGTTTAAGTAGTGACCAAACATGTTGAACATACATTAGACACATCGGGTTACTTGACGAGCCTGACTAGCTCGAACGCACAATCAACTGAACGACATGAAGTGCATAAGCACTTCGCGTGGCCTAACCACTGTCGCCAACTGAAGTACGACTCGGGTTCATCAAACACATCCTACGTGGCGAAAAGAATCTCAACCACAAACTTAAGTCTGGTACCAATTGTCTGGACTATAAACATAGTCCCAATAGCAATTAATCCATATTCAAAGCATGTGGAGTAAAGCGTAATGAACAAAGTAATTCAAGCATGCTAACAAACATGTCATAAGCATGTATAAAGCATGTCATAAAGCCCCATATAAACAAGAATACAAACACATATATTTCACAAATAAGCGGTTTAAGTAAACAACCTCATGGAGGAAATCATACATGTCTCTCAGGTAGTCAAGAATCCCATCTTAACACCTACTTAAGGCATTATCGTCCAAACACTTACTAACACAAGCATTTTTCACAAACACTTAGCATACACACTATTTCAACATACTTAGTGTATGTTAGCAAAACATGTATTAGGGCGAATCCTTTCGCCAAGTAAGTATTTTACACGCATATGATATATTCATACAGCCAATAATCATGTTAAACACACTTCCAAAATATATACGTATACGGTACTTTCTACAATAGACTATTTCTACAAACATTATGTATATTAGCATAACATGTATTAGGATGAATCCTTTCGCCAAATAGGTATTTTATTCATCTATCATATATTTATACAACAAATAATCATGTCAAACACACTTCCAAAATATATACGTATACGGTATTTTCTACGAATACCTAGAATATGTAAAATTCCACATTCTACGTCTTTAATCAAAACAGGAATCAGAAAGCACTTCGTACATGTGCAATTACATGCAGATCATGAATCTATCATTATCTGACATTGAAAGCGTTGAAAACCATAACCTATATACTTAAAGTCCTCACCTTTTATTGTAGAATCGAAATGGAGTCGATAGAATTACTAAGTTTCTGTATAAGGCAGTTTGATAACCTATAGAATGAAATAGGTTAGCTATTTCATAACCTACAACCTATCAACACCCCAAATCAGATTAGGGTTAGGGTTTCTTATCTAGAAATGGAGCTGGAATCGCCGGTAAAGTGATTAGAACGGAGTGGTGGAGCTCGTGGAGCGACAGGGAAGCGTGGCAAGGAGATTCTCCCACATCTCCTACACTTTCTCTCTCTTTTCTCTCTTCTCTCTCCTAGGTTTTCTCCCAAATTCATATGGCTGAATGAGAGAGGGGTTTAAGGTCCTTATATAGGTTAGAACATAACCAAAATAGACCTCAAGTCAAGGTATACTTAGGTTATAACCAAAGTTAAGCTTTTCTGTCTCAACGGAGCATTTCTAGAGGCCCCCCTTGAGCCAAAGGTGGGACTTAAGCTCACTGACACTGGATCTAGGTCGAGTTACGTTTTTATTGCGGTTGATTCCCAGATCAGGCATGGTGGACCAGTTTCAGTTCAACGGTCAGCGGATCTCGATCGGAGATTCCGAGTACATGGATATGTGTATGAAATTTCTCCTGATCCGAGGGTGTAATTTGGTCTGATTCTGACGGTCTGGTTGCTTAAAATTGATCCGCAAGTGAGAGGTGCCAGATTACTATTTGAGATATTTATTTGAAAAGAAATTCAAGTGTTTTCACACTCCTCACTCCGGACTCAAGCAAATTACACTGGGATACTATCTGGATTTGATTTCCGAGATGGTTGTCAAGCCCAGCGAGGCAGTCCTAAGTCCTTAACCTCGTATTATTCGGACTCCCGATGTGTGGTCCAGATCTGATACGGAGTTTCAATGTGCTCCCGAGAGCAGTCGGGTAATGAGATTGATCCTAGATTTTAGGGTAACCTAGCGTCAATGATTCTACAAGTTTTGGGCCTTGCAAATCGTATTTAAAGAGATTCAAACGGATTTCGTAGCTAATCTCGTTTAGCACTTAGTTACTTTGTCTCATTTCTAAAGGATTTAATCCTAAGTGATTTCTGGTCGAGGTGGTACTCAGGCCTTTGTAATTTGTATATAAGGTGATCCAAGTTATAATACTTACCTAGTTTAAGATAGTGTCTAGGGTGAAAGTACTTAGGAAAATTGAAAGAACAAGGTGGTGAAGGGTGGGATTTGTGAAGGAAATGGGTTTAAAAGCGGTTTTAGACTTTGGGATTGAGTTCTGACAGGTTAATAAGGTGTTAGGAGCGACCCATTGCCTAAGGACGTCTAATTCCAGGTTGAGAAAAATTCGGGCTATTACAATTTACCCCCCTTAAAACAAAATTTCGTCCCCGAATTGGCTAAGGGTAATAAAGAGTCCCCGAAATTTCCTAAGTTTTATTGATTTCGAGTTTCTACGCATGGTAGGGCATATACTAGTCTGGTTCATTTTAGTCTACCCCCCTTAAAACTTATTTCTTTGTCCATTTCTCATACCCTGATGGTTTACTACAGTTTATTTCTTTACCTATTTGGAGTCTTGACGATAATTCCCACTTATTTAGAGTAAGATAGTTGTTTTTATTGTTTGACCAGCACGGAGAGATGTTTATGGTGGGCTTGATCCCAATACATTGATCATCTACCTTGCCAAGGTAGAAGGGTCATCGTATCCCTTCCTAATCCTGATGGATCCTGGTCTTCTGCTCGGTTAAGCAAGTGAGTCCGTCGGTAGTTGTCCAGGATTGAGAATTGGGTCAAGCCGCGAATGTTTCGTCGTTATATATTTCAGAAACTCCGTAAACCGATCACTCTAAAAATGTTTGGAATGCCCATCACTGAAAGGCTCAAATTGTCCTATTTCTAAGGTTGCCCATTTAAGAAATTCCTTGGGCCTAAAAAGAAAATATCTATTGGCTATATGTTCTTAACACTTCTCGAAGAGGAAGTTATAAACTTTTAGTTGCAAGTGGTCGGGCCAACATGGAAGGAATGTTGTGTAGTGGGTCTGAGTCGGATACATGGACCTTCTGCCTAGCTAGGACAGAAAATCGTCGTATCAGTTCTTAATCCTAGTTGATCCCAACCTTCTGCTTGATCAGAGCATAGAGTTCATTGGCAACTACCAGGATTGAGAATTTAACTCAAACCGCGAATACCTCGCTTATAGATATAGTTCCTCTACTCCGTGTTCCCGATTATAATAAGTCTTTGGGAAGGTAATTCTAAAGGTTGTATTGATTTGACCTAATATTAAATCCAAGGGATATATAAGTTTTCTATGAGTGTAAATAGTTTCTACGTCAAACAACCTTTCTAAGAGTTATTAAAGGAGCCTATGATATTAAGGGGTCCGACGAAAGAGTGAGGTCTCACTTCCAACCTAATCCAGCCTATTAACTAAGTCTATCTTTTAACTATCTTGCAATTATCTTAGCATAATCAGTCTTTTACCTTCCTTAGTAGAACCAGTAGCCTAGTCTTAATTTATGAGTAGTGGTAATCTATTAGTTGAAATCCAAAGTCTATACTTATACACTAGATGATTTTACATCATTTCTAATACAGGAATGGTTTTATCACTTAGGGTCAAAGTTGTCTAATTGGAATTGAGTTGCCTGCACTTGACGCTCGAGCGTTTCACATATGCTCATTCCAACTAAGAGGGTCCTAAGGTTCACATTATTACTTGTTGGATTTCCTATACGGTCAAGTCTGTCAAAATCTAGGAGCACCGCTCTAGGTCCAAAACTCTAGGGCCTATTTGTCAAACAAACATTTACTCTAAAAGCTTAAACTGTCAGAGTGTGGTGGGTTAATGTATATCAAGGGACTTTATCACTTCAACACTATTTGGCTAGTGGTCTTAAGTTGTATTAAATGGGACTGTATTACTAATCCCACTTCGAGATTGGGAATGACATGTTTGGTAGGAGGGTGGGTGGGATAAAAATTAATTTTATAGGCTTTGGAAAATGATTCTTGTGTTGAAAAGTGTGGGATGGGATTTCCAAATCCCAGGATAATGAAAATTTGGAAGGACAACTCAGAGTTTACGTTTAATTGCATATATTCCAAACATAGTATCGAAAACTATGGGATACACTCAATATAGGGACCATACTTTACACATATATTTATTATTACTTTTACAATTCCATCCACCTAATCTCACTTAATGTAGTTGATCGAACCGGTCCCAAATGTCCCATCATTTGGAGGTTGTGAAGACTATGGAAAAGTGAAGAAAAGGGGAGAAAAAGGGCTGATTTCTCTGGTTCCCCATGAACTTGAGCCTTAACAGAGATTGCAAAGGCCCCAAATGACAGGGATTGAAGGAGGAAAATGAATAGATGGGATGGGTTGAGAGCTTACCCAAATTTAAGCTCCAAATAAGGCATATAAGTGCTCCAATGAGAGAGAATGGAGAGGGTAGGGGGTAGGTTATGTTGTAAATGTTGGAGGAGGATGAGTTGGGCAGGAAATGATGAAATGAGTGATTAGAGGGAAGGTTTGAGAGGGAAAACAACAAGTTGAAAAGAGAAAAGGGGGCTTGGAGGGGCGTTTGAGAGAGAGGGGGGGCAAAACGACGCAAAATAGGGGTCCCCCCATAATTTTACATGCACCACACGTGCCAGGGGGTTGGGCCGACCAAGACCAACTCGGCCCAACCCGAGCGGGCTAACCTGACCGTGGCGTGCCGCGGTGACCGCAGTTCCACCGCGGTCCACCTTGCCCGGCTCACACCACCGCAGCTGGGTGGTGTTCTCCACCCTCCCAAGGTGCCAAATGCACCCTGGGTCCACTTGGTTCCCCTTCGGATTGCATTGTGTGGCCCCCGACTCCGTTTTGAGTCGTTTCAGATCAAATCGGACGTATCTTGCAATCCGGAAAGAGTTATCTGACGTATAATATATGATTTTGGGGTAGAATGAGCTAATAAAGCCAACCAACCTTACCATGCCAGGTTGTGCAGCCCAAAATTGTGAAAAAACCTTGGATCAATGGTCTTTTCCCTATTTCAATTTCGTCTTTACTATAAATAGTAGTTTTAGTTTGATTACTCTTCATCCATTGGGCTTTAGGAGTTGCGCCCAACATGAAAAGTGCTTAGAATAATTAGGAGAACGGTTTGGTGAAACCAAATAAGACACTACTATTTTTGGCCGAAAACCTTGCGCATTAGTAGACATCACGACCTTATAATTGTTGTAGTTTGTTTCTGATTTCTTTCCCATTACTTGGTATCCCTATTTAAAGGGTTGTGAACTCATTTTTAGTCCTTCATTAATCAATTTTGAATTTATTAGAATTTATTTCTATTTTCTGCTTTCTTTCCTCGTGGATTCGAGAAGTCTCTGTGAGGAGTCCAGAGAAGCTCTGAGGATTCGGAGTAGTTATCATCATCACGCTTATCCCGTAGTCTACTGATTTTTAACGGTTGGGATGAGGTGGATTGTGATCTAGACCCATCGTTTGATGGTCTAGAAGTGTTCCGGGATCATTTTATGCAATCATCGAGGCCTACGGGTCCAATCTCTACGGTTGATCTCATCCAAATGTGCTATTTGGTTAAATTGAAGAACGTAAGTCTGTTTCTACATCCCGTCGCTCCCTCCTAAGTTAGAGTGCGTCGGTGTGCACCGTGTGACCATAACCCAGGTCCGGTTTAATCCAAATCGTGCTCTGATACCATCTGTAACATCCCGAAAATCGGGGGTCGAGTAGTAACTCAACTCCCGAGTTCCAGAACATCACTTATGCAACAAAATGAATGATGATTGAATGTTGACCGTATTCGTGCATTGAACATGAGTGAGATTAAACCAAAACAGCATATCATACTCCAGAGATAGTTAAATTGTAAGCGGAAGACTGTGATAGACATATAAAATATAAAAACTATGGTGAGTCTCCAGAGTGTGATAATGTTACCAGGTTAAATAATTACAAGCACAATTCTAAACTTTACCAAATGTGAGGAAGTGTAATGTCTTCTATCCCGAGTACCATAGCCCCGTCAATACAATACTAGGTCTTCATAGACCTGTCAGAGAGTTATATGTAGGAGAACTCCTCCTCAACATCATAGTAGCAGTCCGGCTCTGCTTCATAAGCATCGCCATCACCTGAAACTTAACAAATCTGGTTGGTGTTACAAACACTGTCCCGTAACGTGAGAGTGAGTGATCAACTCAGTGGAACAATAAAGAATAGGTTAACATGTTATCAATTCAGTCAAGAAGTAATGATAAAGCAATAAAATCAAACACTCCTAACTACTCTTATTAACGCAAGTATGAATGTAGTCATGATATATGCCCTCACCATACCCTCCCTCGTGCGACACCATCTTACGTTCGTGGCATGCTTTCATCCCTCAATGCTCCACATCTTCCAGGCACATGCAATGCATGATGAGCATGATTACCGAGTATTTATTAGTCCATTTCAAACTGCAGGATTGGGAAACTAAGGTACCTTCCTTATATTATTCCCAAACAATGATCCATTCTAGGGTCGTCAGTCCTAGACAATCTCATACGATGGTGTGTTTCTAGGTCACTGCAAGGGCTGCCAGGGCTGTTACACGGAATCGTTGCACCACTCCCCCATCACCTTATCAATACAGGCCTAGCTTATACTCTGTTACTATGGGAAGGCTCGTCGCCTCACCGTAGATTTAGAGTATGCTCGAGGTCACTACACCGGGTACGGTCAGGGCTGCTAGTGCTGTTACATTGAATCGTTGCACCACTCCCCCATCACCCATCAAGTAGTGTAGGTCGACAGCTCGAATATAGTGTCCCATACCACCATAATCAGCTCATGAGTCTGGTTGCTCACTGGTCACTACGGGGAGGTACGTGGCCCCAGCGTAGGCCGACAGCTCGACCACGGTGTCCCATACCACCATGCCCGGCTCATGAGTCTTAGCGGATCAAGGTACCATGGTTAACGGGATTCCACTGGTAAGTTTGGTACCATAAGTTCAAGCAGTAGCGACCAAACATGGTGAACATATATTAGACACATCGGATTACTTGACGAGCCTGACTAGCTCAAACGCACAATCAATTGAACGACCTGAAGTGCATAAGCACTTTGCGTGGCATAACTACTGTCGGCAACTGAAGTACGACTCGGGTTCGTCAAACACATCCTACATGGCGAAAAGAATCTCAACCACGAACTCAAGTCTGATACCGATTGTCTGGACTATAAACATAGTTCCAATAACAATTAATCCATATTCAAAGCTTGTGGAGTAAAGCGTAATGAACAAAGTAATTCAAGCATGCTAACAAACATGTCATAAGCATGTATAAAGCATGTTATAAAGCATGTCATAAAGCCCCATATAAACAAGAATAAAAACACATATATTTCACAAATAAGCGGTTTAAGTAAACAACCTCATTAAGGAAATCATACATGTCTCTCAGGTAGTTAAGAATCCCATCTCAACACCTACCTAAGGCATCATCGTCCAAACACTTACTCACACAAGCATTTTTCACAAACACTTAGCATACACTATTTCAACATACTTAGTGTATGTTAGCAAAACATGTATTAGGGAGAGTCCTTTCGCCAAGCAAGTATTTTACGCGCATATGATATATTCATACAGCCAATAATCATGTTAAACACACTTCCAAAATATATATGTATACAGTACTTTCTACAATACACTATTTCTACAAACATAGTGTATATTAGCATAACATGTATTAGGGCGAGTCCTTTCGCCAAATAGGTATTGTATTCATATATCATATATTCATACAACAAATAATCATGTCAAACACACTTCCAAAATATATACGTATACGGTATTTTCTACGAATACCTAGAATATGTAAAATTCCATATTCTACGTCTTTAATCCAAACAGGAATCAGAAAGCACTTTGTACATGTGCAATTGCATGCAGATCATGAATTTATCATTTTCTGACATTGAAAGCGTTGAAAACGATAACCTATACACCTAAAGTCCTCACCTTTTATCGTAGAATTGAAACGGAGTCGATAGAATTGCTAAGTTTCTGTATACGGCAATTTGGTAACCTATAGAATGAAATAGGTTAGCTATTTCATAACCTACAACCTATCAACACCCCAAATCAGATTAGGGTTAGGGTTTCTTACTTAGAAATGGAGCTGGAATCGCCGGAAAAGCGTTTAGAACGGAGTGGTGGAGCTCGTGGAGCGGCAGGGAAGCATGGCAAGGAGATTCTCCCACATCTCCCACACTTTCTCTCTCTTTTCTCTCTTCTCTCTCCTAGGTTTTCTCCCAAATTCGTATGGCTGAATGAGAGAGGGGTTTAAGGTCCTTATATAGGTTAGAACATAACCAAAATAGACCTTAAGTCAAGGTATACTTAGGTTATAACCAAAGTTGAGCTTTTCTGTCTCAACGGAGCATTTCTAGAGGCCCCCCTTGAGCCAAAGGTTGGACTTAAGCTCACTGACGCTGGATCTAGGTCGAGTTACATTTTTGTTCCGGTCGGATTCCCAGATCACGCATGGCGGACCAGTTTCAGTTCAACGGTCAGCGGATCTCGATCGGAGATTCCGAGTACATGGATATGTGTATGAAATTTCTCCTGATCTGAGGGTGTAATTTGGTCTGATTCTGACGGTCTGGTTGCTTAAAACTGATCCGCAAGCGAGAGGTGCCAGATTACTATTTGAGATATTTATTTGAAAAGAAATTCAAGTGTTTTCACACTCCTCGCTCCAGACTCAAGCGAATTACACTAAGACACTATCTGGATTTGATTTCCGAGATGGTTGTCAAGCCCAGTGAGGCGGTCCTAAGTCCTTAACCTCGTATTATTCGGACTCCCGATGTGCGGTCCAGATCTGATACGGAGTTTCAACGTGCTCCCGAGAGCAGTCGGGTAATGAGATTGATCCTAGATTTTAGGGTAACCTAGCGTCAATGATTCTACAAGTTTTGGGCCATGCAGATCGTATTTAAAGCGATTCAAACAGATTTCGTAGCTAATCTAGTTTAGCACTTAGTTACTTTGTCTCATTTCTCAAGGATTTAATCCTAAGTGATTTCTGGTCGAGGTGGTACTCAGGCCTTTGTAGTTTGTATATAAGGTGATCCAAGTTATAATACTTAACTAGTTTAAGATAGTGTCTAGGGTAAAAGTACTTAGGAAAATTGAAAGAACAAGGTGGTGAAGGGTGGGATTTGTGAAAGAAATGGGTTCAAAAGCAGTTTTAGACTTTGGGATTGAGTTCTGACAGGTTAATAAGGTATCAGGAGCGACCCATTGCCTAAGGACGTCTAATTCCAGGTTGGGAAAAATTCGGGTTGTTACATAAAGGGGCACATATCGCCACCCAACAAAATTGCAAAAGAATGACATGTCCAAAAGAATAGGACTGAGCCCACAGCTCAGCGGTCCGATCCCGCCTCTCCAGCTGGCTGAGAGCCGTCCATCACCTGAAAGTACGACAACTCCTCCTCCTTGTCGAGAATAGCGTCGCCATGCTCCATATGCTCTGCATCCCCTGCATCTATGATTGGGTCTGGTTGGTGTTTTAAAACACCGTCCTAGAGTGGGAGTGAGTGATCAACTCAGTGTGAATTATTAATCTTAAGTTATAACAGGCATCGATTGTAATATGAATTCAATGAAAAGCAGTCAATCAGCAACACCTACAACTCTTATTAAATGCACATGCAATGCGGTGATATGATGCATGCCCTCGCCATAACTCTCCCTCAAGCGACTCCATCTAACGATCGCATATGACTACACTCCCTTAGAGTGACCTCGACTGTCGAGTCGCCACCCTAACTAATGCGATGCAATGCAATCGTGTTAGCCGAGTTATTAGTTAAGTCCATAGTTAAGTCCATTCATCCAGCAGATTGGGGATCCTGATTCACCCTACGTTTCACTGCCCTAAGCTGGTTGCGATGCCAAGAACCAATCAACGCGTGAGGCCGAGTCCCCGCTGTCCGTGATCCCGTCGGGGTCCTCATCCCCGACTCCAAGCACATGAGGAGTGCTGATAGGAAGGGATCGCTCGCAGTCAGTACGAGGAGGCGCGGTACCCCAGCGTATGCCGACAGCTCGGACACAGCATCCCATTCTACCATGCCCGGCTCACGAGACTGTGGACTTATTGCAATCTAGTTATCAGTAGGCCACAATAGTTGTAAGGTGTTCAGGTTCCATACATATGTGAGCGAACATGGTTAACAAACAGGGTTGATCAGGTAGTAGGCTAGACCGCAAGAACCAGGCGAGCATGAGACGAATGACCTCGGGCACAAGGGACCCATGTAGTCGAACTACAGCCACCCAAACACTCCCGCCCAATCCACGGGTCTAGCCCTAGCGTAGTCCTACCGATGGGACTACCATCTCTCGTCAGGTTCTTGACCAACCCAAGAGGAAAAAAGGGGATCTACAACATGCCACTACTCATGTTATCAACTAGCGCATCAATATCATATTCTCATGCATCTTAACCATATAAGGAAATACTTCTATTAAGCAAGCAAATATCATCACGAAATTAGGGTGCATGCGAGTGTGTGGGTTGTGTGAGGAAGTTAAACACTTCCTCTATCTTGAGAAAATCATGAGTATAAGGGTAAATAATCACACACACAATGAAACACCACATATGAGGGAAATGAATCAACAACCACGAGCATATTATCATTCAAACATAATATCATGTGAAAGGCAAGATCTATATCCTATTTGAGAGCTAAACATGCACATCCAAACAATTCCAACAAATATGAAGTCCCTAGGGTTTCTCTAAAATTTCTAATATGACATCCAAGCATTCAAAATCATTAACCCACATTAAAATTGGTGCTAGGCCACCTAAGAACAATAGTCCGCACCTTCGGATTTGTTGAAGACTCGGGAATGACCTAGGAGATGTGGATCTTGGTGAAGAATGGTCGGAATCCTAGGAGCAACATCACATGTTAGATTCCTATGCAAATCCCCTTCATCACAAGGGTTTCAAGGAAACTCGGTGATGGATCTTACCTAGATGCTCAACGGGATGAAGGAGCGGCCGTGGATGAGGGATCCTTCATGGAGAAGATGTAAGAGGTTGTGGGATTGATTTCCTTGGGCCCCACCTTGATTTAGGGTCCACCAACTTACCTTCACCCTCTCTTTACTCTCCTTGGTCGTTGGAGATGGTGGGAGTTATGAGGGAGAGAGATGGGTTGTTGGAGATTGTAAGAAATTTGAGGAAGAGCTTGGTTGTTGAAAAATGGAGGAGTTATGAGGAAGGGAGATTGGTTGTTGAAGGTTGGAGGAAGTGATGAGGGAGAGAGAGCTTGTTGTTGGAGAGTGGAGAAGGGTTATGAGAAAGAGGCCCTTAGGGCTTTATTCTCTAGACTTGCCCCAAGCTTTCATAATTCCCAAAATAGACCTATGAGACTCCTATTGTTGCCCCTCTAGCCACCAAATTCGACGTGTAGGTGCTTTATGGCCTGACTAGGGCCCATGCAAAAATTGAGGATGAACGGATGAACGGATATATGATCTGAGAAAGTGTTTCCGACCCATAAATGGCCCTGTGGGGGCCGATCTGGTGATTAGAGCAGTTCTGACAGCCCTCTGGCCATGAAACTTGTAGGGTAGGTGCACCATGGCCCGATGAAGGGCCACACAAAATTTAGGAACGATCGGATGCTGGGTTTGGTCGTACGGGTCCGATTTGCGATCAACGCTCACCGTTCCATGATCAGGTCCCAGATTTGGTGGACGGGTGTAGAAAAATATGTTAAACCGTCACCACAAATTTGGAAGAAATCTGACGGCTGGAACGCCTGGTATCCCGGTTTCATTTGTAAGTGCCAGATTCCAATTCTGGCATTGGTGGGGTGCATTCGGCCAGTGCTAGATCCCAGTTAGGGGTGTCCATTGGGTCCGTAGTCCGCGATGGACCACAAGCCCAGTGAGATCTATGATTTCCTAAAGTTTTAGATTTTTCTGACCCTCCTCGGTCACTGGGTGGCCCATAAGGGCTATTGTCAAGTGCAAACGGCCATCAGGCCTGGCGGGCCACGCCAGGTCCCATCATGACCAGCCTGGTCTATTCTAATGGGCTAATCTTAGGTTAATTAATTTATGGTACCTCACCCTGAGCAGTTTAAACAGATGGTCCTGCACCAAATCTGACGTGGACGCCCCAAGATACTGTGCTGGTTGGACTGAGCAGTTTAAACGGATGGTCCTGTGGCAAATTCGACATGGACGCCCCAGGATACTGTGCTGGTTGGACGGAACGTTACACATGCACCCACTTGGTCTAGACGTTGGAGTAACCTCTTGATACCATAAGGGTTTAGGGACATTCACCCAGGGATATCTATAGCACCCCATGTAGAACAAGATTTTCGGTATCCAATCCTGCCAACCACGATACGCCTGTGGAGGCTATGACCCTAATGTTGCTAGGGCGTACGACAACCATATCACACAATGCAAAATGCATGAATCACACTATCCAGTCATGTAACAATCCTGTGCGTATCATGCGCTCATATGGGGCAACACCGCTTAACCGGGAGCCCCTAAATAATCTGCCCGAAGGCATATGCTATGACCAGTCACTTCTCATATCAAGCATACATATGATGCGTATGATCATGAATCATGGAACTATACTAAACATGTTATATGGTGATGAATGTTGTTCATAACGAAGGTGGACCTAGACGGCCTACAAGTATGGGCCTAACAATGGGCCCTAGGGAGAATCATAATGCGGACATTTAACCAACATTATTCTACAATGTCGACGTCAAACCAACATTGCTCCCAAGGCACGACTGTCATAACATTATTACACAAACCATGGTAGGGTCATACATCTTAATGGACTTGTGTACATCTAATTGGGCCTCAACCCATGGGCCTTAGGTACAACAAATGGGCCGTATAACATGGGCCTTAAGTATATCAGGTGGGCCTCAATGATTGGGCCCTAACTACATTAAGATGGGCCTAATCATATGGACCTCATGCATATCAAGGTGGGCCTCAACGGATGGGCCACAAATAAACCAAGATGGGCCTCATACATGTATCAAAGTGGGGTCCACTTGAACTATAGATCTGACACATTCTATAGCTCATGCTAACAAAAATGAGCTTCTAAGATGGTTGGACAGATTGGATGCAACACATGCATCATGGTGGGGCCCATGAAAGCCCACCATCAGGTATGTTATATAATACATAGTATATATATATAACGATATATATATATAAATATATATATATACACACATGCACAGATCCACACACACGCACACGCACACCCACGTACACACACACACGCACTCACACACGCACACTCATGCACACTCACGCATACACACAAACACCCCACCGTCCCCTAGACGGTGGGAATAAAACACATAAATCATGTGGGTCCCACGTGGGGCCCACCATAACGTTTACTTCCCATCCAACCTGATCATAGGGTCACGTAGACCTAGATGAAGGGTAAAAACAAATTTTAGCTTGATCCGAAACTTCTGTAGGCCCAAAAAAAGTTTTAATGGTTGCCCTTTAATCAACACTATTTCCTATGATGTGGGCCGCCTGATCATTGGATCGGCCTGATATTTGGAGGAGGCCCACTTCAGGGAGGGGCCCACCTCGTGAACGGGTTAGATGACAGATATACATCATGGTGGGGCCCACGACTGGAGCCGTGGGTTGCTGCTGCTTGCCCGTCCGCCGACTGGTGTAGGTAGTGCCTGCTACCTTCTGACACAGCAGCAGCAGCGCGCTGCTGTATCTTTCTTTTTTTTTACGATTCCTGTGGTTTTTCACAGGTAGGGTCCACATCAAGTAAATCCAACCCGTCCATTGCACTCTGTGGCTCAAGACCGTCCACACGAGTCCAATATCTGATGTTTTCCGGCACAAAAAATGTCAGGTGACTTTCAACGGTAGAAACTACTATTTAACAGGCTATGGCCCGCCAAAAGATCGGATGGACCTCATTTTTTGACTCAACGCCTAAAATGAACCGTGGAAGGGAATGGATGGCGTGGATTGAGTTTATACATCTATGTGGGTCCTATACAAATGACTACCCAAAAAGGGCTGCGAACCAAGATAATATTTGTGTTTCTCTAACGTCCAGCGTCCCTGGACGCTGGACGGTTTGGACGTGGCTCCTCCATTGAGGTGGCCCCAGCTTAGGTGGGCCACCAAATGATAGATGGTGTGGGTACAATACATGTAAGGTGGGCCCCACTTGAAGATAGTTTGGATAAAATACATGCTTCAGGGTGGGGTCCATCCAAGTGGGCCACACAACCATATCATGATCACATAAGAAAATGAAATAGAGAGGGAGAGAGAGAGAGAGAGAAAGAGAGAGTGGGACACGCGTGATGGAGGGACCCCGAACATTATGGGCCCTCCCTTAAAATCAATCATACATCAAGTGGGTCCCAATACATGTGGGCCCATTAAATCACAATCCAACGGTGGAGATTCCTTCTCCAATAAAATAGATAGTCTAGATGACCCTTATCAACTAGAAAATAAACATCATGATGGGGTCCATGGAGATTGGCCCCATCATGAAATGATCATGATGATCAAAGTGGGCCATCGGCCACATCTTAGGGTCCCAAGTGAGATCCAAACCATTGATCAGTTGGCCTCACTTGGCCCATAAAAAAAAATGAAAACTACTCTATCAAAGCACCCACCGTTTGATCTTTTTACTTCCTTGGCTTCCTTAGTTCCTTAGGTTCGATTCCAACGGAGAAGATGAGATTTGGTTGGTGGAGATGGGAGATGAGAGGGTGGGCCACACTTGTGGTTTTTGGGAGAGAAGGGAGATGCTTTAGACGTAGGATGTGTTTTATGTTGCTTGGAATTGTAGTTTGAAAATGAGAGAGAGAGAGAGAGAGAGAGAGAGAGAGACTAGTAAAGGGAGAGAGAGTGATGGGTGATGGATGTGATGAGTGATGGGTGTAAGAGGCTCTTTTTTTACTTTTGGGGTAAAAGGTGTAAGAGAAGTATGGGTAGTGTAAGAACTTTTTGACTTTAGGGGTTGCTTAGGGAAGGGTGAGAGGTGATGTGTACTTGACATGATGGGGTTGATGGATTGATGTGACATCTCGTAGAGATTCTCTTGGGTTTTTCAACACGCGGCGTTTTCCTCGCACCGAACGCTGTCCCACATCTCCTGACTAGAGTATCGCCTCGGCGCATGAGTCGCGGCATCGGAACCACGGTGACGGTGCGGTCGCAATGGTACAAGTCTCAGTTTGAGTCGACTGGGGTTGAGGCATGTGAATCGCAAATGCTGGTTAAGGGTCGAAAGTTGTCGAAATTCGACCGCAGAAGTCTACGGAACGGTACGGTCTAGGATACGGGTCTTACACAAATAGACAGTCAAAATTGATTGATCTAGACTATGCATCAGGCTGAGAATGCACTTCATGGTCCACCATTCGTGGGCCATTTGGATGGGAGTAAATGGAGACAAATGAGAGGAATTGAGAGTAATTGGAGGTCAATAGTTTTTAGGAATATTTGGATGGGAGTAAATGCATGGAAATGAAATGAATTATGAGTAAATAGGCCTGTAAATGAAATCCCATCTCAAATGAGATATTTGGAAGTAAATGGGGTGAAATGGCTTTTTGGGCTCCCATGAAGAGTTGTGGAGCTGCACAATCAAACAAAGGTATTGCTATGCACATGTCCGCCATATGTGTGACACACTAATGATACTTCGAAACAATCCTATTATCGGCCACATTAGTAAAATCACACCAATAGAATGATATAAACAGTCCAAAGCTTGGCCATCTAAAAGAATGGTTAAAAAATATTGGCAAGTCATTTGTTTGTGATCCTTATTTTTGTGGTCCACCAAATGCTCAAAATTTCCTTTTTTTTTAAAAAAACTTAAGTATATATTTCAATGACTAATTACAATCATTCTATCAAATATAACATATACACTGATTTGGGATATTAAAGCTAATTTGGAAGATCATGTGTGTTCATGTGAATATATTAAAACATTCCAATGCATTCTAATTTCTCCCTTTTATTCACATCCAAACACAATATTTGGATTTCAAATGCATTTCATTTATTCCCATCCAAATGTAATTGAGTAAGTTATTTACATCCAATTGCATTTTTCATTTACCTTCATTTCCAAACTCCCAAAAGAGCCCTTACAAAAATCAACAATATGATGATTCCAACTCTCCAGTCAATAACATCTAGAATGGATGGTTAATATCATTGATATAAAAACATCTCAAAAGTTTTTTTTTTTTAGCCATCTATTTGTCAGGCCCTAGCAAATCACTTGCATTTCCGAAGAATCACTTTCATCAGATAATTGTGGTAATTCTATCCATTGTTTACAAAATAGATGGCTATAAAGGAAAGGAGCGCACACACACACACGCACAATGATTCAATGCAAATGTTTTCATGAAATTATAGTGAAAAAAATGTTATGGGCTCCACTGTGATGTTGACCATTAGAGGCACCAAGCCTTGTTTAACCATGGGCCCAAAAATGAGCCTGATTAGAAACTCAAGTTGGACCACCATGTTGAGAAGATATGCCCACCCTTGATTTCGTGGAGGGACCACCATGTTGTGTATATGCCATCCAGCCCACTCACATGAAACGTCTGCCCTAGATGAAGGGATGCAACAGAAATTAAGCCATTTTGAAACTCAGGTGGGCCCCAATGCATAAGGTGGGTGTCCAATCTCGTTTCCGCTGGTGTTGCTCACCTGAGTTTCCGATCAGGCTGATTGTTGGAGTAATTTCGAAGTGCCTGTGTATCAATCCCCAAATCCCTAAATCCCCAAATCCCTAAATTGGTATTGAGATTGAGAGAGAATGAGAGAGAGCGAGAGAGATACCTCACGGTCGTGAATGACCTTTAACCGAGCTTCTGAGAGAGAGAGAAAGAGGGCGTGCATGGTAGGGCGTTTGACAATGGTCCGCAAGAGAGAGATCAGAGAGAGAGAGAAGAAGAGAGAGAGAGAGAGAGAGAGAGAGAGAGACAAAGAGAGAGAGAGGAGGGAGAGGATGCGAGAGAGATAGAGAGAGGACAGGGGTGGAGAGATCGAGAGAGAGAGGAAGAGAGAGATAGAGAGAGAGGAGGGAGAGGATGCGAGAGAGACAGAGATGGTGCGAGAGATATAGAGAGAGAGAGACAGAGAGAGAGAGAGAGAGAGAGAGAGAGAGAGAGAGAGTGTGTGTGTGTGTGTGTGTGTGTAGACGCCCTACTTTTACACTCGTACATCTCACCAAATTTTGTGGACCCCACAATGATGTATTTGTTATATCCACATTGTCCATCCATTTTGAGATATCATTTTAAGTCATGAGCTAAAGAATGAGGCAGACATAAATTTGTAGTGGACCCCACCTTAGTAGACATCGGGGAGAATGATTCCCACCATTAAAACTATCTTAAGTCCCATCGTAATGTTTATTTGAAATCCAACCTATTGAAAAGTTAAAAAATACATGACATAAGGGAAAACACAAATATCATCTTGATATAAAACTTTTGTGGCCTTTAGAAATTTTTAATGGTGGGAGTCACTGTCCCACTATTTTTTGTGCTGGAGTCCATTGGAGTTTTGGATTTAACTCGTTCTTTGGATATTGCCCCAAAATGATCTCTCCAAATGGATGGAAGGTGTGGATATAAAGCATACATCATGGTGGAATGAGAGGTATATCAAAATATCAGGTGGACCACACCACATGAAAACAATAGTGATTGGATATCCATCATTAAAATCCTCAGCCCATTGTACTGTTTATTTGACATCCAATCTGATTATTAGGTCATACAGGCCTAGATGAAGGGGAAAAACAAAAATCATCTCGATCCAAAACTGTTATGGCCCCCAAAATGTTTTAAATGGTTGACGCTCATTCAACATTATTGGGATATGCCTCATTTTTGGTCTCATGCCGCAAGATGATCTTTAAAAATAGATGGACGACATGGATTAAACACATACATCATGTTGGGGTCCACAGAGCACCAACCACCAGCCATTGGATGGTGTCAGGGGGAGTAGCCAATCCGTTCCCCTTATTTGTGGTGTGGTCCATTTAATCTTTGGATATGATTCATTTTTTGGATAATTCTCTAAAATAATTTTGAAAAATGGATGAACGATGTGGGTTGATCCCAAAATTTCATAAATCCAAAACTCAAGTGTACCATGCCACGCGAAATAGTGGAACGGATCCAAAATTTCATAAATCCAAAACGGTGTGGAATAATGATTTCCACCATTGATACCTTCATTGGGCCCACAGTAATGTTTATTTGACATCCAACATGTTCGTAATATAAAAAAGATATGAATGAAGAGAAAACACAAACATCGGCTTGATCCAAAACTTCTATGAATGTTATTTTTAATGGTGGATGTTCAATCCCCACTTTGTCGGGTCTTTTTTTTTTTAAATTTTAAATCCATCTTGGCTTTGAAAGTGTTTGTGACCTGCTCTACATCGTCTCTACATAATTAACGGTGTCTATTTATAGACAACCAATCAATGGGTTCGGATTGCCACATAGATAATGGTTTTGGTATATGGCCCATCTGCAGTAAGATCATTTAAGACCAATGGCTTAGATTCATGAGAAATGGGCCCTACTTGTACGGAGTGGAAATTCAACTATACTATGCATATCCTTGGGTGGTCAAGGAGCCGCGCATCTATAAGTCAGCCTATCTAAACGCCACCACATGCTGACTTGGCACTAATGTGTGAGATCTAAGCCATCCATTAGGTGATCACAATGTGCAGATGCCCTGGCTGAAAAATCAATCTAGTCTACTCATGGATGTGAACTCCAAAGTTAGAAACATATGAACGGCTTGGGATGACTTGACCTTTTGAAGTTGTCCATCGTTCTTGGAAGTTTAGCTCAGCTTATCCTTGCAGCTAGACAAGTTCCCGCGCAAGGATGCTAGATGGGGCGCAACGTGATGTTCTTAAGAAATCTACCTTGTCCATCCGCTTTCTAAGCTCATTTTAAGACATCGTAGTAAAAATGAGGTGGATCTAAAACTCAAGTGGGCCACACGAGAGGAAACAATGGGGATTCAATGACCACCGTTGAAACATTTGTATGACTATAAAACTTTTGTATCGGGCTAAGTTTTTTGTGTTTTCACTTCATCATGGTAGGAATCACGTTATAAACAGTTTGGATGGCATATAAACATCAAGGTGGATCCCAAGAAGGTTACAACAGTAGGAATTTCTTTCCCCAACTTTGCCTCTAGTGTGGCTAACTTGAGTTTTGGATCCGCCTCATTTTTTGTTGGGTGTCCTAAAACGAGCTTTCGAAACGGATGGATGGACTGGATTTCTAACAAACATCACAGTGGCACTACAAGAAAAAAGGCCTTATCCGACCGATGGGCCGACCCTTTACCGGCTACCGGTTTTAACGGCTGCTGGCTAGGTCACTGTATATAAAAGAAAAAAAAAACCTAACCTAATTCCCACTCTCACGCGGCTCTCTCTCTCCCTCTCTCTGCCGCTCGCTCTTCTTCTCCCTCCCTCTCTGTGCCGCTCTCTCTTCCTCTCGTGCGCGCTCCCTCTCTCTGCTTCTCATTCTCCGTCTCCGGCTCTCTCCCTCTCGCGCGCATTCCCTCTCCCCTCTCCCTCTCCCCTTCCCTCTCCAGTCACTCTCCCTCTCCCTCTCACTCTCTCTATCCCGATCTCTCTCTCTCTCTCTCTCAAAACCCTAGTCCTCTCTCTCTCTCTCTCTCTCTCCTCGGCCCTCTGCTGCAACATCATGTATCTCTCTCTCCGTTCAATCTACCGTACATCAAGGAGCATTCTGCTGTACCATCAGGTACTCTCTCTCTCTCTCTCTCTCTCTCCCCTTATCTATTCATATCAATTTGGGCATTTTTTGGCATTTTTTTAATCCTTCAAGTAACATTGTGCAATGATTTGTGTATTGGGAATTTTTGAGTTTCGAATCCCTAATTAGGGATTTATAGTGTTGGGAATTTTTGAGTTTCGAATCCCTAATTAGGGATTTATAGTGTCGATTCCCTAATTGGGGATGTTCTGATATTACAAATCAGGGATTTGGGGATTTTAGAATTTTGGGGATCTTGAGGATTTTTTAAAATGGGAATTTTAGGTGGTTTTGATAGCTGATTTCGTAGATTTGATGTTTATTTATTCATATTTTGTTTATTTATAGGGTTTTGATGGCCGATTTGGAGGATTCGATGGTTATTTATTCATGTTTTCTTGATTTTTAGGGTTTTGACTGTCGATTTGGAGGTTTTGGTGTTAACTACAATATTCCCTGGTGGCCCTTTGACGATGGACTAGCCAGTGTATCTAGTAGAGATTGGTATATACTTTCCTTTTCATTATCTTATTCTTTAATGAACGTTCCTCTCTTTTCACCAACAGTAATTTGGTGGCTAGCTTTCCATATACAGAAAAGATCAGTGAGCTTACGCATCCTTCTAGTTTGCATTTTGCATTTTTAGGAATGCCACTTACTTTGCTAAGAAATGATATAAATACATGAATCTAAAATTTCTTGCCTTTTTTTGTAGGGTTGCAGAATGCTTTATAGCGAACTACTCCTATTCTGGGAAAGCAACGAGTAAGTATAAAGATCAGGAACTGTGGCTTTTGTCTGTCGAAATTATATAGCCATGTAATTTTTACTCGATGTATTTGGTTGTAAAATGATGGAAGGCGTGTTTTAGAAAATATTTGGCTGCATCACAAGTTAGAATACAGTGGTTGTAGGTGATCAACTCTCAGAAGTAAATAAGGTGGTTTGATGTGTTTACCTTTCCTAGTTGTGGTATGACTGTAGCTTATGTGCTTTATTATAAATGAATATATATGTTGTGTAGGTTATATATATGATGCCCTGTTATGCCTGGTTGCTTCCTACTCCTTACAATGGTTGGTTTGGCTGTTCATGAGTTTGTGGATGGTGGTTATGATTAAACACAGGAATTATGAGATCCTGATTGTCTTAAGGTAAATAGTGTGATGTGATAAGTTTATTTCGTACAAAGGGCTAGCTGACGGGATCTATTTGTTAAGCACCCATCAACATCTCTTCCGAGACTTTCTTGGAAATGATTAGCATGTGACATAGGGCATATTCTAATCTCAAAATATTTAATTTTGTATTATTTTAAAATTTTGTTGTAATCTCATTTCTATAAATATAGATGGATCTGTAAGATCCAAAGCATTGGATTCGTGCATTTTATGTTTATGATGGTTTATCTTCATTTTGCTGAATCATTAGTGTCACATCATCATATTCTTTATGATTTGTTTGAAGCACTTCCAGAAGTATCGTTAATGATCCGCCCTCCTTTCAGTGCTTATTTTAATTTTCAATTGCAAATTGATGGAGACTTTGATCCCAGTTGAAGAGATGTGCAGAACACCGCGTAGCCTTAGGAAAAATCATTAGTTGCCTTTTGATAACTGCAAAATTTGTTGAAGGTAATGGAAAATTAATTACTAAGTGATATTTTTTGAAATCAAGTCCCTGTCTTGTAGAGCATTGTTGTTAGTCATTATTATTATTATTATTACATTACTTTGTGTTTCTATTTACAATATGTAAAATTGCATCATAGAAACGGGCATGGGTTATGATTCATCATGAAAAGCAACTTGAAACTAATATGACCATTTGTCAATCATAGACTAGTTTTGCATGAATTAGGGAAAAAAGAAAGAAAAAGAACAAAAATGGATGGTGATGGGGCACTTTATTGCATCATTAGTGGAAGTTTGTCTTTAACAAAGAAGCGCTTTAAAACTTGAATCCTACAAATTCATTTGTCTTTTCCATTTTTCACCTAATTTCTTTTGTTTATATGCAGTTTGATAAACATGACCAAGCCAAGTGATTGTTTTCTCTCAATGTTTGTAGATGATTTTGCAAAATGAGCTTCTTGATGTCATGGGGCAAAGAAGATTCAGTATGGGAGTGATGGGGAGTACACAAATCGATATCCAGAAAATATATACATGTAATGAATGATTGGAGAATTTAAAGATATATACTTGAAATGGATGGTTGCATTGTCTTTTATATATAATTGTGTGCATACCTTATTTATTATTATGGTTTGTTACAACTATTACTACTACTAATATTATTATTGTCTCCTTTGTTGTGTTTATTATATTGGTATCTGATAAGTGTCTTTTGTACACCTTTCAGCCTTGAAACCACAAGGCGTGTGTCAATGATCAAGATAAGTTTGTCCAAGGAGCTGGATGCATTCTCTGTTGGGTGAGTGTGAAATAGTTTATTTTTTATTTACTTGTGTTCTTCATGCTTGTGCCTGAATGTGTTGAGTGTTTGCTGGCAGAGATGATGTAATGCTTTTGCATGTTCGCAAGAAACTTGAGGTGGTTCAAATGGGTTCAAAGTTCATTCTTTTGTGTTGATTGAATTGTAAATTTGTTTGATTTGTTCTCTTATCATCTTGTAAATGTAGGCTTTGAATAAGTAACTTTAGAAATATGGATTTATATGTTGAATGTTTAATTCTTTAAACTCTATTGAGCTGTATGATTGTTCATTTCAATATACTGATTGATTTCCATTTCCCTTTCTTAGTCCTTTCATTTGTGGTCTTCTCTCATTTTATGGGCTACAGGTCGTGTGATTTTTTACGCTTCAAGGGATTCAATGCTCATCGGGCCCATGACGACCTTATACAAACCAAACATAACCAACTGTGCAACAATCATTTAGTTGTTACCATCCATCTATAACACCAACCTAATTTGAAATCATGTTGGGTTCATGTTGAGCAAGTTTCTGTCATGTTATGTCCGGTTTTGAACAATCCCATGTATTTGGGTTGAGTATCAAGGAAATCAGGTTGACCCAGGTTATGGGTTGGATCCTCTTAATGTTGGGTTAGGCTTGGGAAAAGAAAAATAGATGAATGAACCTACATTCACACACCAAAATCGTTACAAAAAGTACTAAATGGTGTTTGATCAGCTCACTGTTTGCTATGGTTGTATTTTTTTCTGTTGATCCTTTTGGCATGGACTGAAAATCTGATGTGTTGGCATGTCTGCCACCTATTCATGTCGAATCAAAAAGAATTTTTGACTTCTTTTACACAAACATGCCGCATATACAACAGCCATGTGTACTAATCAAAGTCATGTTGAATGAAGTTGTTAATCTTGATAAGCATGCCTTGCTATATATCCCAGTGCATCAATATGGTGTATTTTGCATAGTATTAAATAGAAGTGAATAAATAATATATTATGGTTCCTTTCATTTTTACCAATAATAAATCATTTGCCAATAATACTACAGAGTTTGCTTTTGGTCTTGTAATAAACTACATTCAGTGAAAGTCTTGTGGAAAAGGTAATTCACCTTTGTACTTTAATATATATATTTTTAAAGGATTATGTACTTTTACATTTTACATTTTACTTGTTAGTGTTGAATGCTGCCATTTTAAGATGCCTTTGGTTTTTTGGTGAAAGTCTTGCGGAACGGGTAATTCACCTTTTTTTTCTTTTTCTTTTTCTTTCTTTCTTTCTTCAGGAGTGTTTTAGTTTTACAGAAAGAAGAGCAAGGTTAAGAATAAGTAATTCACCTTTGATCAACTCACTGTTTTCTATGGTTGCATCTGATTTTATTTTATTTTTTTAATTTTTTGTTGATTTTGATTTTATGAGATTTGAAGACTTTAAGGAGGGAAAAATCAAAGATATTGGAGTGGGCTTATGGATTGTCAGGGTGTTGTTGTTGTTGTTGTTTTTGGGTATTTTCCTTGGCTTGTAAATAGTAGTAAATTGTTGGTATTGCTAGGTTTTGTGGCTGGTTGTTTTCTCGGTCATAGATTTCAGGCTCTTTTTCCAAAGGTTGTGATGATGGTTTGGACTTTGCTAATGTTCTTCCTTATGTTGTTTCTTTTCACATGATTTTATACAGTAAGGTGAAAGTGTGTCTCCGAAGTGCTGTGATGATGTGCTCACATGGGATGATTAATGCTCACATGCAATGTTTTTTCTTTCAATATATTATAGCGACCCAAAAGGTTGACCATGTTGGAAAATCATCTGGGGTAAAACCTGGCATGGTCCATTTATCAGGTAGGCTATGATTTTGAAATCATGTGGACAACTGATGGGCTGAATCAATATATGTTTGTGGCCCACCTAATGAGTGTCACTACAAGAAAAGAGGGCAAAGCTGGCAGTTCTCATGGAAGGAGTGAAGTTCTCTACCAGGGATGATATTGGAACTGCAAATATTGTTTGTCGGCAAAATACCTCTATGGACAAGGTGCGTTAGATATTGACTACTTTTCCCCCTTTGTGAACAACCTGAGGCATTTCTCTCCATTTAAGTGGTTTGGGTTTTGTTTTTGCGGTGACATATGACCCAAACTGTCTGCACATCTGGATTGGGCATATTGCCGGTTGGACTGTTGCTTCAATTCTCTTGTTTCTTGGTAAAATTCAAAATGGGTTGTGGTGTTCGAGTACCATTTTATTTTTTATTTTATAGAGCAAACACTACCAACTGTACTCTGAGCAGTAGTTACTGATCGATTCTTATCATTTTATTTGTTTAAACATGTCATGGTTGACTGGAATAGACCATTGTTTGGATTTGGACCAAGCTAGCATCGACAGAAAAGGTTTGGTCTAAGGACCCCTTAACATCTACAGTCCCCTTTTTCTACAGGACAAGAAACCAAAATTGGATAGGATTTTAAAGCGCAGGCTAAAACAGGTGAAATCAAGGACATTACTTGAATGCTACTGCAGGTACATGCAAAGAAATGATCAAAAGGGCTGTTGTTTAGAATCTTAGAATCCTTCCATCAATATGAAATTTTCATAGTGGCCCATAACAAGTGGGGCGAATCTATACCTTAAAAATAAATAAATAAATAAATAAATAAAAATAAAAATAAAAAATCCTAAATGATTTATAGGCCCAGAAGAATATCAATTGCAGCTTGATTGGCCAACAAGGCACAAGATTTGTGTTGGTATTGCAAGAGGTCTAGCTGATCTCCATGAAGAATGGAAACTGAAAATTGTTCATAGAGACATCAAAGCCACCAATGTACTGCTCGATCGGGATCTTATACCAAAGATATCTAACTTTGGTCTTACAAGGCTTTGTATGAAAGAGTAGTCCTCTTGTAGTCAAAGGAACACCCAAAATGTACTTTCCAGTGGAAAGAACATGCCTTTGTATTAATATATATCTAATTTTCTTATAGGCATTCAAGGGAAAACTTCAACATAGGCCTCCAGATCTCCTTCAATTACTCTGTTCAAATGGTACAAGGATAGCTCAGGAGCATTGGACATTGGAGGATCGAAATCTCCTTCAATGCAAGTAATGCAAGTAAATCTCCTTCGAAATCTCTCTTTCCAAAAAAAAAAAAAAAAAAAGAAAGAAAGAAAAAAGAAAAGAAAAAAGAAAAGAAAAAGAAAGAAAAAAGTGGGGAATGATGCAATGCCTACTTTGATTAGCTCACATAACTTATTTAGATTAATTCTTGCTTCCTACAATTGCCCCATGTACCTACTAAAAAGCTAAAACTATTCATCTCTAAGATTCTCGAAACATCAATTTTTGTTTCCTAGTGATCTTCTTCTTTCCTAGAAATGAATACACTTCTTTTGTTCTTTTTTATATCTTCTAATTTGATATTAACATAGAGATTTATTTCAGGTTGAGTATAATGATAACCAAAATGCAAGCAAGCAAGATTCCCTACTTTCAAGTATAGAAGGGAAACAAGATTTTGTTATTCTCCACCTCGTATTTTCTTTATGAAATCTCTTTTAGCATATCATTTCTGATAAAGAATTCAATTTGTCAAAAACATCTTTTCAACCTTATATCATATTGTTATTGATTTTTCCTTTGGGAGTTACTTGCTGCCCAAAACATCTACACTGAACACTTGACACGCTATCAACTCCCCGTAGCCTCATCAATGATAGGTTGGAGCAGGTTCCTACCAACGTTTGTAGGATGCACATGTGTAATCATGCACTCAATCTTTTGTTACTTTTCTTTTCTTTTTTTAAAAAAAAAACAAAAAACAAAATAAAAGAATTTTTCTTTCTTCTAGGTTTTCCTCGTCCAATCAAAGTTTTCGATTTGAGATTTTTACTTGTATGAAGTGTCCAGTCCATTTGAGACAACTCATAAAAGTCTCTTGAGCTGTTTTGGAACTTCTTGGAGTTTTAACTATGCCTCCTTTTTGAGATTTCTAATTTTCTATTAAAAGCTCTAAATTAGAACCCATTGATGATTTACTTGTAAGTAATGATGGAAGAAATCAATCAAAGATGAGAGAGGATACCATTTAAAGTGAAATATCTTTTCTAGTGCCCCCCAGGGAAATATTATTCCCTTATGTTTCTTTGAGTTTCTGTCCAGTTCCACCTCTTTCATAAAATGAAAATCAAACCCATTTTCTCCTAGGAAACATGTTTCCTGCTTTGTAGATGGTTTCCCGCAACTAAGGCATAGCCTCACTTCATGCCTCTTTAAACTTTTAAGGACCAAGCTTTTGATCAGGAGATACCAATGTTGGCTTTCTTCATGCCCATTTAAAGTATAGATGTTGAATATTTCTTTGATTTCTTTGTTTTTTTTTTTCAATAGTACTACTGTTGGTAGATCTCATGTATGATATTAGGGAGATTTTCTGCAACAAATGAATCCATCATTGGGAGGTAGCTCTTGCTGATAGCAATGAACTTCAAATCAACCATTTAAAGTACAATGTTTTCTTATGGTTACTAGATCTGAACACCTTCATCAGCTTTTAAGGTTTTGGAAGTCCTCTTTTGCTACTAACATTATTAATATCTATGTAAATGTATTTGATTCGATGCAGACAATCTCCAGAATCGGGTTTGGCCAAAATACCTAAACAAACCTATGATGGCGGAGTCGGATGGAGAAACTGCAACTTTGTTCCCAAAGGCTGCAAGGCTGAGGAACCTGACTTCCTTACTTTGCACAACATGGCCTGTCTTATCTGTACTTGACCTCAAACCACCCAACCTGACCCAAATATGCCTGATTATTCCCAACCCGATCTAACCCAACAGAATTTGCTCAACTTGAACACAATCTGGTTTCAAATTCGGTTAAGATTTTTCAAACCCTAACCCAATCCAACCTGACTCAGACTCGAACCCAAGTTGTAGCCTTAATAAGGTGGCATATCAAATCATTGGTCTAGATTTATCAACAGATTACCAATGTGCACCGATTGCAGCCTTGAACAAAAACCTGATGAGACTTGGTAAAACTTCTCACAGAGATGTGTTTCAATTATACGGAGAACACGACATCAAGTTAATAGTGACCAATTGTGCATGTGTAAGGACTCTTGCTTTACATCTCTGGATTTGGGACTTCTTCAGAACCACACCTGATCAAGGTTATTTGATTGTGGGACACTCCAGTATGTGGTACAGAAACTGGTAGAGGGCATGCTACTTCCTCTGACGCTGTGTATGCTAGGGGTAGGATCGTGTGGGTCACTCCCAACACATCGAAGAAGTATATGCAATATAGTTTTATACATGAATTGATGTAGTAATCTATATATGCAATCGTGTTTATAATAAATTTACCTGTTATCCCCTTTAGTAGTTTGGTTTGATGTTTGTGTTTTCCTGGTCCTTCAATTTAACAATGTCAGAATTGTCTACAGTCTATTTAATATTGATTAATATTGTGTTCTCCAAACATTGTGTTAGTGAACTAGAATCTGCTAATTCAAAGGAATATGGGCTGTAATTCTTTTACAATTTGAATGTAGGTATATAATATGGGCTGCAGTTCTTTTACAATTTGAATGTAGGTATACCACTATTTTTTTCTAGGTGGCAGATCAGAAGTTATAAAGGACCCGTTGAGGAGAGTTTTGGGACATGGTCTATTCATCATGGGTCCAACAGACCAGTGGTCTAGATTTCATGAAACTGTGGGGCCCACTTGTCAGAACTGAAAATGATTACGCATGAAAAAATGGTGCTGTGCTTTTTATTTCAAAAGACCACATACAAACCTGGAGTATAAATGTAAGAGACCACGAAAAAATGCAGGATATTAACTGAACTTGCTGCCTTTTCTAGTCAGCAACATGGTGCCTCGTTTCAGATCCAAAGCAGCAACGATAATTTGTTTGCTTTTTGTGCAGATTTTGAATAAAAGGCTTTATCAGCATGCCTTGGCAGTCTTCTTGTGTTAGTTACAGCAAGAAGTGTGTTCGCTTAGTAGTATTCTTTCATGTCATATTGTAAGATTCAAGCTTTTCCGGTAAGACCAACATCTCAAAATTTTTTGCATCTCTTAGAAGGTACTATTGATTTTCATTATACTATAGTGTTGTGGTATAAACAATAATATGTTCTCTACAGGAAGTAGCCAAAAAACATTAAAGAAAATAATTTTAAAAAATGCCTGGAATATAAAAATGAAAGCAGGATGTTAGCGGCATTACTAATTTGCTATAATCTTTGAATGCAGGAAAAGTAGTGGTTTTTCTAGAGGTGCATTTATTTATCGCGGAGTTGCAAGGTATTACAATTTGGTCTTGTTGAAATATTTAGACAGGTTTACCATTTTTTTTTGGCGAAAAGGATGATTCATTTGAGACAGGTTTACAAGATCAAGCAGTTATATTGGAATTTCTAATGTATTTGAAAATTTTAAAATTAGAGGTAGCATTGAAAGATCTTTGGATGGGTAAAAATGTGTTAATGATCAAGATAAAATGGTTACATCTTTTTCTCTCTTTCAAAGTGAAGAATTTTAATAGGTTAAAGGATTAGTATTCACTATGCTTGAAATGACAATGAATGTATTAATTTCTTGTCGCTATTTTGTTTTGCAGGTTTTAGGCATGGATGAATGGGAGCTATAGATCGATGTTACCTTTTGAACAAAATTTTATTTTTGCTTAACAAGGAGAAACTTTAAAACTTTTACTTTTGCCTAAGCAATAGGTGCTTCTCTGCAAAATTTTTTTTTTAAAGAGTAATGCAATTTCATTGAAAAGCCACTAATACAATTGTCAGATTTCACACATTTTTTGTATGCTCGTGTGTGGATATTTAGGGCCCTTATGCATGTGGAGTTAGCAAACCTCCAATATAAAAATATAAAATTACAATATATGAAATGACTTGGCTCATGGCGACTGTCTCCCATACACAAAAACTTGTAAACTGCAACAGTGATGGGTTATAAAAATCGCAAAGCGAAATTGGATTTCCCACACTAATCTTGCTTTTCCTAATCTCAGATCAGTTTGAGAAAAGCCAAAGAAATCTAGGGATTTTCTTCTCTCTTTTTTTTTTTTTCCATCATAGTTATTGATTTCTCTAGACATAGTTATAATGGGGACGTCTCCTTGTTGTGAAGAAGGGTCCATGAACCCCAGAAGAAGATCAAAGGCTTGTGGACTACATTGAGAAGTATGGTCATGGAAGTTGGAGAGCACTCCCGAAGCTCGGGGACCTGAATAGGTGTGGAAAATTCTCAAGTGAAGAAGAACAGATCATTGTCAACCTTCATTTGGTTCTTGGAAATAAGTAAGTTTTTGATTGCTTTAATATGTATTTTGATACAATTTTGAGTTGAATTCGAATCTCTAACTCTGATACCAATTAATTTCTTTTTGCTATTTTGTTTTGCAAGTTTTAAGCATGGATGAACGGGAGCTATAGATCAATGGATTTTATTTGTTTATTTATTTCTTTTGAAACTATTTGATTTATTATTATAAATATTATTCGCGGCAGCTCGATGCCTGTGAAAGGGTCACATAGGCATGTATTTTTTTATAAGAAAACAATCACTAGGCACAATCCACTTCCTCAGAGGAATGTGAAATCAAGTGGGCCTTGACCAAAAGGGTCAATGATAAGGTCCATCATTTTATGAGTTGGCGAGGTAGAACTCATAAAATGGGACTCATTGTAGAGTCAAGCATCTATATTATGTCATTTCCTCTTTTTTTTTTTTCTTTTTTTTTTTAAATTTATAAACTGAATGTTTGTAATCTAATGAGCCTAGCCAACATGAAACTGTCATAGGGCAATGGAAAAGAGAGCTTAACCAGTAAGGCATAGGGAAAAAAAAAAATCAAATCACAATTATAGATGCGTTTACAAATGCATTTGCATTAAGGAATTAGGAGCTTAAATGCTAATTGAAGTGTTAGTAAAGTTAAATCAGTCCTCCATGGATCAAGAGTAAAAAATTCACATACCACAACCTTACCGTACAAAGTGTCGGTAAATCCCCCATGTAGTGGCAGTCTGCACAACCACCAGTAAATCCCCTATGCAGTGGCGGCCTGTACAACCGCCAGCAAAAGGAAAACGACTGCCAGTAAAGTCTTTATCGACTGAGGCTTTACCGGCTGTTAGCAAACCGCGGGCAAGGGTTTTGTTGGCGATTTTCTGAGCCTTTGCCGGCGGTTTTGACTGCCTGTAAAGGCCAACTTTCTTATAGTGTGGGCCTCACCCAGCATCGCAATGTAGAACTTGCTATCAAAGGCTTTCGGAGGAAATCCGTGTCCCTTGGAGTTGCTTGCTTTTATGCTGGAGAGTACATGGTGGGACTGCACTTGATTGACAGCTTGGATCTTTTACACGGGCCACACATGTGAGCTAATCAAACCTCACAAATTATGAATCTTAAACTGCAAATCGAATAAAAATCACAAATCCTTCTAAATACATAATAATAATAATAATAATAATAATAATAATAATAATAATACTAATAATAATAATAATAATAATAATAATAACAACAACAACAAACGTGGCAGTGGCATCACACGTGCCAACAAAGATCTCACACATGCAATACTAGTTCCCATGTGACACTCCCTCACAATCAAAGAACTTCTACTAAAAATGGTGTTATTGATGTTCCACTACAACCCAATGTTACACCAACATGGAGTGTAGTATGATAGGTGGGCCATCATGGATTAGTGCCTGATGGTGGTGGAGGGATGGATGGGACCGAAGGAAGGGTTGTGATGTAAGGGAGGGTCGGGACAGTTGGGATGGGTGGTAGTGGTGGCAGTGTGACCTTAGGCATGGTTGACACTGCAAGCAATGGTGGCAATGTGGGCCTTGGCATCTCCAGCACTCCTGACAATAATTGGCCCATTTTTCTGTGGGGTCACAATTTTGACCAGAATATTTAGCCCGGTTTTACATGTCTGGTCCAATCACTCTATTTTATTGATCAATACCCTCAATTTGACTAGTTACTTGCCTCGATCAGGCTACATATGAGAAAGATATTGGGCTTACAAGATTGATTAACAATTTCAGTCAAATTTGATTTAAACATCTGAAGTTATTTACACTTCAATATGGACTGATTAGATTGTCCAAAAATGATTAAAGGTTCAATTAGTAGATGTGCCTAATAATTTAGTAATTTTCTTTTCACAAACAAATTTCAATTTCCATTTAAAAATAACAATTTTTTTTTTCAAAATGTATATTTTTTTACTCTTAATTTTTCTTTGAAAACTTTTAACAAAATATCATTTTTATTATAAAATATTTCAAAAAAAATAATTAAAATACAAATTCTGAATTTTTATTTTCAAAATCTCAAAATTTTTCTCATATTTTAATTTTTTCTCAAAAATTTCAAAATGCCGATTTTTTTTCTTCGAAACCATCATTTTGTTTTCAAAAGTTTTCTCAAACATTGTTAAAATTTTTATTCTCAATATTCTTTTTCATGTGATATTACAAATCATTTCAATATTACTTTTTAATTATATATATTAAAAAAATTTCTACTCATATAATATAAAAACTATATATATATATATATATATATATATATATATATATATATATATATATATATATATATATATATATACACATACACACACACACACAAAAACATACAACCTTTACCGATAGTTTTTGTTCGTTAGTAAAAATCGAGGATTATTACCGACGGTTTTTTTCGTCGGTAAAAAACATTATTACCGATGGTTTTCATCCGTCGGGAAAAAAAATTTACCGACGGACTATTTGGTTCATCGGGAATATTTTTAGCAACGAAATAATCATCGGTAAAAGTGTTTTTACCGACGAAAAAAATGTTCGTCGGTAATATTGTCCGGTTTTTGGTGGCGGGAACGTTTTTGGGTCGTGGCGAGAATCTTTTCTCGATAGGTTTGGTTCGTTGGTAAAAATATTATTACCGACGATTTATTTCATCAGTACCAATATTATTTGCGATGGTTTTTATCCGTCGGGAAAACATTTACCGACGGACTATTTTGTTTGTCAGGAATATTTATTTTTAGTGATGACATCATCGTCGGTAAAAGTGTTTTTACCGACGAAAAAAAAAGTTTCATTGGTAAATGTGTCTGGTTTTTTGTGGTGGGAATGTTTTTGGTCGTGGTAGGAATCTTTTCCAGATGGTTTTGTTTCGTCGGTAAAAATATTATTATCGACAATTTATTTCGTCGGTAAAAAAATTATTAGCGATGGTGTTTATCCGTCGGGAAAACATTTACTGATGGACTATTTGGTTCGTCGGGAATATTTATTTTTAGCGACGAAATACTCGTCGGTAAAAGTTTTTTTATGGACGAAAAATAATTTCGTTGGTAAAACTGTCCGGTTTTTGGTGGCGGGAACATTTTTGGTCGTGGCAGGAATCTTTTCCCGACGGTTTTAGTTCGTCAGTAAAAATATTATTATCGACGATTTATTTCGTCAGTAAAAACATTATTAGCAGCAGTTTTTTATCCGTCGGGAAAGCATTTACTGACGGACTATTTGGTTTGTTGGGAATATTTATTTTTAGCGACGAAACCATCATCGGGAAAAGTTTTTTTACCGACGAAAAATAATTTCATCGGTAAAAGTGGTGTACCATCATCAGGAAAAGTTATTTTACTGATGAAAAATAATTTCATCGGTAAAAGTGTTTTACCGACAAAAATGAATTCGTTGGCAACAATTTCGTCGGTAAAAGGCCTATTTCTTGTAGTGTTTCCTCGTCGTCCATTTGAATGCAGCAAATCATATCATGACTTGTTATGATGTGAACGTGCGCAGCTTCAGTGGGTCCCCAGATCCATCGAAGAGAGTGGGATCCCTGATCATGGCCCACTCTGATGTACTTTCCTTATATATACACTGTACACCCATTTTGGAAACTCAATGTAGGGTAGAATCCTAAAACCGAAGTAATTTAAATTATCGTACTTCATTTTTTAGTGTTTTTACATCAGTTAATTAAAGAAAAATATATGTTTTTACATGGGATGCATAGTGTATTTAAAATTTGTTGAGATACTCAGAGAGAATTTTACTAATTTATTATCGGTGTCTGATGAGCAATGCTACGTCATTCATAAAACAATAGTGTGCGATCAGAATATGCTCGAGTCAGAAAGCTGGCTTGAAGTGGTTATCAGTATAGGTGGCAAGCTAAGAAGCAAAAAGCTTCAGAGACAATAGTACTGAAATAATTATAGTAACTATCAGAATGTGAGAAGCATATAGAGGATCAATTCAAGACTATAAATAACAATGAAGTTTAGTAAAATAAATCATCTCATACCAAACCAAACAAATTCTATAGTTCAATTATTTATCATTTACATTCCTTAGTGTAACCATTTACTTTTATCTGTCATTTACATTCCGTAGTGTAATCCTTTATTTTTATCAGCCATTTACATTCATTAGTGTAATCTAAGTAATTGTTAACTTTAGTTGTAATTTGAATCTATGCTCATATACTGGATTCACTTCGAGTATCAATAAAAGTTCTCCATCCAGAAAGGTGTTCTATAATTGTCCTTCTTGGCCGACTATAAGAATTTTGTTTTTCGTTGTATTTGTATTGAAGAGAATAAGTCCTTCCATACGGAAGGTAGAGGTGTACCCATTTTCAGAGGATGAACCCCACCCTCTGGCTATTGCTTGGTTGTAAGTGTTGTGGACACTTTTGTTTAGTGCACACTTTTATTTTGTCAAATTTCGATGAGACAAAACACCTATAATTTCAACCTCAAATGATGAAAAGTTCACCTTCAAGTTCAACTTCAAATGATGGAAAGTTCACCTTCAAGTTCAACTTTAAGTGCTGGAAAGTTCACCTTCAAGAACAAACCATGAAGCGTGTATAGTGCAAAAGCATGTTTAAGACGTGGATAATGCAGCTAAAGAATACTCATGTTCTACTACTAGTAGAAGATCAAGCTCCACCTTTAAGTAGAAGATTCGTTCTATACATTTCAATGTCCAGCTTTGTCAAGTATAAATGACCCTAAAAAGACCTTAGGCTTAGGTTCTTTCAAATGCTAAACTTATATGGGGTTTTATACTTTTATTAGGCTTTAGTTTGACTAATTTAAGCCTTGGTTTGACTAGTCCAAGCCTTGGTTCGACCAGTGCAAGAAAATTTTTGACCAGTCCAAGATTCAAACTAAAAAAATGGATAATTCTAGTGGTTTCTCGACCAATCGAAGGAACACCTTCGACCAGTTAAAAGGGGCTCAACTCCAAGTCCAGTGACTGATTTTTTGCACCCTTGACCAGTCGAAGGCAGTGGTCGACCAGTCAAATAGGGCCATCGACCAGTCGAGCATGATCTTTGACCCGTCGAAAAACTGTTTTATCCAATTGCACCGAAAATTTAAAATTTTGTTGGATCTTAGACGAGTGAAGGAGACCTTAGACGAGTCAAATCAACCGAATTTCAACCTATAAATATAGACCTTCTCTCATTCTAAATCAATTAATTCAAGCTAGGAAAAGCCTTCATTAAGAAAGAGAGAAGTCACCACTATCTTCAAGCTATTGCGCGGTATTTTAAATTTATGTTTATAGCTTTTTGTTTTTATTCTTTGATCTCTGGTTTATGAATCTTATTTTTTTAAAGAGAGTAATTACTCTTCTTTTTAAAATCTAAAGGATTTAAACAAGTAGTCTAAGGTTTGAACTAATTTAAAATCAATTAGAACCTAGAACCCTTGATTGTATTACTGGACATTGAACGTTTTACATTAAACGAAGTGGTTCTACAGGCTACATCAAGTTCGTCTTCTAAAAAGAAGATAAGTATTATTTTATATTTTTATTTTTGGTTTCTTTGAGATATCCAGAAAATTTCATGTATTGGTTTTGACTGAGATAGGCAAAAAATCTCAGCGTGGGGTTTTGTTTGTGAGAGCCTATCTAAAAACACAACTGTATAGGTTTTAAGGTGAACCTGTGAAAACGTTGATTATTAGTGAACGCCAATATCACGTGGGTTGTGATTATTAAGAGTGGAGTAGGTGTAGCTATTTGAGAACAGTTGGTGTACACACCGAACCACTATAACTTCTAGTGTTTGTGGTGAATGGTTTAAATTTCTGTTTATGTAGTGAATGATTGTAATTTGGTTATGTAGTAAATGCTTGTGATAGATAGCTCTCTCTTGTCTCTTGCTTAGTTTGCAATCTAGATCCTTACTACATTCAAATCAGGTTGTCCTTCCTAAAACATTTGTTTTTGGTGTAAGGTTGTCCTATGAACAAAGTTTGAATCAAATTCTCAAAGCTACTGCTATTAAGATTAGTGATTTATTCTGATTTATTCATTATATCTGTACTTTAATTTTTTATTTAGCATAGTCCTATTCACCCCCCCTCTAAGACTGTTAGCTCGCCTCTTTCAAGTGGTATCAAAGCCGAGTTGCTCATTTATTTAGATTAAGTTCCTTGAGTTTAAAGATCTAATAGAGCTTTCATTATGTTAAATTTTGATAGCTTGTTTATTACTAGGCCACCAGCCTTTGATGACTCTAACTATGCATATTAGAAAGCTAGAATGAGGATTTTCTTAAAATCCTTATATGAAAAGCATGCGACAAGCCATGGTAACCAAATGGAAACCATCCGTGTCTGAAGTTCTAGTCAGTGATGGAATCAAGTTCATGAAAGAAACTCCTTTTTATTTATGGACTACACCTCAAAAAAATGAAAGCAGTGCAAATGCTAAGGTTTTAAATGCAATTACTTGTGCTCTATCACCTGAAGAATTCAAGAGAATCATTTCATGTGACACGGTTAAACATGTGGTCATTCCTTCAACTAAGGCACCTGTAGCAGTCCTTCCATTTGATAACTCCAACATTCAAAAGATGAATTTGGACTATCTGCCTAGCCAGTGAGATGAGGATGATGTTGAAGAAGATGAAATGCCCTTACCTGTAAACATGACTATGGATGACATATTTGATGAGTTAGAATCTGGTGATGAAGCTGATCCTGATTTTCAGCCTTCTTAGGTTGATGATTGACTTCGTTCCTTAGAGGAGAAGGTTGTTCAATTAAAGGTATCCAAGGACAATCTGGCGGAAAGTCATAAATCCTCAATGAAGTATATGCATAAATACTTCCATCGCATTACTAAAGGACTCCACCATATTGACCCATCGATACCTTCTTCATCCTCCTCTGGTTCTAATTAGTCTGATTTGATTTTGTTTCACTTTGGGGCTGTATAACTTTTATTTTTATTGAGATGTTACACTTTTTAGAACGTACTCTCTTTATGCTTTGGTTATATGTTGCACTTGCTGAACTTTATTATATTCTCTATCTCATAGTTTAGTTATATTAATTTAGTTCCTGTTCTGCTAATTCAACCATATATATGTCTACTTTGACACTCTTTCCTTTGTCAATTTGTGATAAAAGGGGGAGAATTTAGTATTTTGATGGTATGGTATGGTTGATAATGATTTGTTGGAATTGGAATTGGAATTGTGCATTGCATTGGGAGTATATGTATATGTTCTAATACAGGTAAAATACAAAAAGTAGCTCTTATTGAGGGGGAGTAGCAGAGTAGCAGTGGAAAGAATCAACTACTTTATTTTGTGGTTGATATACAAAGTGTTTTGTCACGAATTTGACAAAGGGGGAGATTGTAAGTGTTGTGCACACTTTTGTTTTTGTGCACACTTTTATTTTATCAAATTTTGATGAGACAAATTACCTACAAGTTCAACCTCAAATGATGAAAAGTTTACCTTCAAGTTCACCTTCAAGGGCTGGAAAGTTCACCTTCAAGTGCTGGAAAGTTCACCTTCAAGAACAAACCATGAAGTGTGTATAGTGCAAGAACAAGTTCAAGACATGGATAATGCAAGCTAAAGAATACTCAAGTTCTTCTACTAGTACAAGATCAAGCTCCACCTTTAAGTGGAAGATTTGTTCTATACACTTCAACGTCCAGCTTTGTCAGGTATAAATGACTCTAGAAAGACCTTAGGCTTAGTTTTTTTTCAAATGCTAAACTTATATGGAGTTTTATACTTTTATTAGGCTTTAGTTCGACCAGTCTAAGCTTTGGTTCGACTAGTCCAACCTTGGTTCGACCAGTCCAAGAAAACTGCGACCAGTTTAAGATTCAAACTCAAAAAACGTGTAATTCTGGTGGTATCTCAACCAGTTGAGTAGGGTGCTCAATTAGTTGAAGGGGGCTCGACTCGAAGTCCACCGACTGATTTTTTGCACCCTCGACCAGTCGAAGGCAGTGCTCAACCAGTCGAACAGGGCCCTTAACTGGTCGAGCAGGGCCTTTGACCAGTCGAAGAACGATTTTATTTGATCGCGCCAAAAATTTGAAATTTTATTAGATCTTAAACGAGTCGAATGAGACCTTAGACGAGTTGAAGCAACCAAATGACATATGAGAGTTTCATGCGCCATTATATGTATACAAGGTTGCCCGAGTGATAAATAAGAATGAGTTTTAAGCCGGAGCCTAGCCTAAGGCCCTAAAACACCAGCTTACATCTAGCCTTAGCGGGTTAGGCCTAAGCTTGATGTGTCAACCTGGCCTATTAAGGGCCTTGATCTAAAAGGCCTCAATTTGCAACTGAATCCACCAGTTTGGAATGTTGTATAAACACTTCCCTAACCTAACCACCCTAACTTTCCTGCAAGAAAACTATCTGGTGCGAACCATAAGGGTTGAATGTATGGAGTAAACTCTATCACTCACACCATAATATGTCTTATGCACGCCATTTATTTATTTTATCAACTCATTATAGGGCATGCGGAATATAATGCTCAAGTGACCCATACAATAAGGAATTGTATGACCTTTATGAACATGTCAGATGACAAATAAACATAATTAAGGCCTTAGAAAGGTCTCGATGGTGGATGTCATTAACTCCACCCTGTGGTGTGGTCCATTTGAGCTTTAGATGTGCTTCAATTTTGAGCTCATGCTCTAAAATGAGCTGATAAAATGGATGGATGACATGAATAAGACACATACATCCCGTTGGGGCTCATAGAGTTTGCTTAGTAGGTAATCACCCTCCCCACCGCCATGTCGATGTAAAATCTACTACACTCATCAATTTTTTCGATTATTTTATAGGGTTGTTGTCACACCCCAAAAATCGGTACCCAAGTACGGAGACTTTGATCTTGACTTTTTGGGTGTGAACCTATCAAAAATGCACATGGGCGAATCCCCACGTGCTCGCGCAGTCTGGTTAACGTTCACCAATCAGAGTAGTTTCTAAATCAGCGACATCAAAAGTTAAGTGGAAATAACTAAGCCCAGAAGTAAATAGCTAATATTTAAAATGTACAATTCCAAGAGTAGTGTCTACCCAAATGAGGATTATACAAGATACGATATACATACCCAAAATGATTAAAGTATAAAGTTTTCAGTTTTGATCAAATCTTTCAAAACATAACGATGATGGTGCAAGTCAATATAAACCCACCCATATGAGATCTCGATAGTATCTGCATTGATGATATCTACTGGTTAGTGTTTCTAAACATTGTCCTAAATGGGAGTGAGTAGGTAACTTAGGGGTTCTAGTTTCTAAGTTACACATGTTATCAACACAATCAAGCATAGACAATTATAGCATTACAAAACAAACAATTCTTAAGTTATTTATTTAAATGTATGAATAACATGATGATATGCGTAATGGTTGGCCCGCAACACAACCCAATAATGTTTAGCATGATGTATGCCATGATCAACGATATTAATATAGAACCAGATCAATGCTATTGCTAGCGAGAACGTTAACATATGCACAATGGCTGGCCCGCAACACAACTTAACAATGTAATAATATGATAATTAACCAAGTAGTTATTATTTTTTGTTTAAACAGCATGCTAACAAAGCTAGGATACCTCTATTCCATTAATTGTCGCTAAATGGATTCACGTAGCTTGTGGCGGCACGTGGCGGTCCCTCACCAGTGTCCCCTTGATCCAAATTCGATTTTATCACCCAATACTTCATACAACTCAATCGGGTTAATATTAGGGTTTGTCACCCAAGGATAATCACAACTAGGGTAAAGGTCGTCACCCAAACTCTAAATGTAGAGAAGGCACATCACCCAAATCATTAACAACATGGTAAGATCGCGACATTCATTGGTGTTCGGTGGTCACTACGGGGAGGCTCATCACCCAATATTTTATCAACATGGAGGGCTCATCATCTAATGTTTTATCAACATGGAGGGCTCATCACCCAATACTTTACCTAAGTGGCAAGCACGTCCCCCCAGCATAGGTCGACAACTCAGACATGGTATCACATCCACCATGTTCGACTCACGAGTCTTTGTGAAATTGTAGTGCACTAATCGTTATAAATAAACTTGATTCGATGGTAATAGTGGTGTCCTAAATTTCTTTGAATGTTATACAACCATCAAATATAAGAATGATCGGACCATGCATTGGAATAATCTGATCGACAATGGGGGACCCTGAGAAAAACTGACATTGGGTGCAAAGTATCTTGTGTAGCTCCAACTATTATTGATTGTCTGTATTCAACCTCGGTCGACCATATAAGTTCAGGATAGCCAACCCAAAGTGAGCCATTCACTTAATATTTTGCATGACTCGATCCACACGGCTACAAATCAAATTATCAAATATATAAATAAATTGTGTAACCACTTAATACTACAACAGGGTATATCAATTAAATAGATGTATGAATCGACACCAAAGAATGAATATCGACAAAAAACCATATATACCAATAACACTTATCAAATAGCATAAAAAGTCCTATCAGTAAAAATTTCATATTGCTTAAGCATTTCATCGTACGTGTAGACTACCAACAACATGTAACATTAGGCTTATAATAATAAAGTAATTCAAGTATAAATAACATAAACTATTATAAACAACCAAAATCATTATACATTACTATCAAGAGTTGATAAAATGAAACCTAGAAGAATGGTCTGCACCTTGTGACGATTCGCCTGAGTAAAGGTGCTCCTAGGGTTAAGGTGTTAAGGAGATTGTTGAGACCCTAAACAATCATATCAGCTTGTAAGATTTGGAAGGAATTATTTATAAGACCTAAACTACAAACATGATTTAATACATACCTCAAATCATCGCCGAATCAACATCAATGAAGGTTTAGAAGTGGGTAAGGTTTCTATAGAAGGGATGATAGGGTGAAGGTGCATAAATCCTCACACTTTCAAGCTCACTCGCTCTCTCTCTCTCTCTCTCTCTCTCTCTCTCTCTCTCTTTTCTCCTTTATCCTCTTTCTCTTCTCTCTCTCTCTCTTTTCTCCTTTACCTCTTTCTCTTCTCTCTCTCTCTCTCTCTCTTTTCTTCTTTATCCTCTCTCTCTCTCTCTCTCTCTCTCTCTCTCTCTCTCTTTTCTTCTAAGGAAAATTTGGATGGAGTAAAGAATGCCCCCAAAATCCTTATTTATAGCATCGGATTTGTGCAGTTCTTCGTTGGTAGTGCTTGCTTATAAGCTCATCTCGAACATTAAAGGTTAGTAAGTAACAACGTAAGCTAATTATAGGAAATTTTTTTAAGGGTTTTTAGAAATCTAAAATGACGAAAATATGGGATGCTACAGTTGCCAATGGGCCAGGCTAGCCTGACAAACTTCCAAGCTTGGCTTACATCATGCTAGGTTTGGGCTAATGTACTAGGCCTGAGGATTGAGCTCGAGCCTAAAATCGAAGTACGATTGTAAATTGGGATGGGACTCAAGCTTAGCATCCTAAAAACCTATGAACCCGGCCTGCCCTAGCTTTACTAAATATTTCTCTCAATTTTTCCGTCTCACACACCTTTTGTGGCTGTCACCCTTATTTTCCCTCTCTATCTCTCCCACCTTCAACACACACACTCTCTCTCTCTCTCTATTAACAATAGTCATTATAGCCCTAGCATGTTCATCTCTCTCTCCTAGCCATTTTATCATCACAAGGGCCAAACAAGTGGGTGATGCTCTTCGAATTTTTTCACTCAATTAAAACAAAAAGAAGGCATGTAAGCTTTCTTTTTCAATGATCTAGTGTAGTCAACCTCAAAAACTCCAACATGAGTTTTAAAAAACTTTATCACATTAGAATTAGAAATTAGAAAAATAGTGCATATATACCACATTATTCAATTTTTCAAAAAAAAAGAGACCTATAGTAAAGAAGAAAAATACACAAATTTATGTGCTTCGACTTCCAATGTAGCAAGCCTACATGCACGAGAGAAGAGAAGGTGAGATGACATTATTTATGGTCACAGTTGAGATTACAACAACAATATATAATTACAATGAACAGAGGATGCTAATGATGGAGCAACCTCTTTTAGCACCTACTGGTTAGGAAGGTCCTAAAGAAGGAAAAATTATAACTATAGACAATTAAATCAACCCATAAAATCCACCATAAATCTCTCTTCTCTACCAACATTCCCCCTCAAGTTGGTACGAAAATATCGATAAAGCACAACTTGGACAATATCTCTTAAAACTTAGTAGTGGATAGTCCCTTAGTGAAAATATTCACTAATTGTTGGTCGCTGCAAACAAAAAGAGTATAAATAATATTTGCTTGCACGTTTTCTCGAATAAAGTGACAATCCACCTCAATATATTTAGTTTGCTCGTGATAAACTGGATTTGAAACAATGTTCATTGCAACGTGATTGTCACAAAACATTTTTGTTGGTTGAGATGAACCAAAAATGAAATCATATAATAAGGCTTGGAGCCAAATAACTTCACTAGTGGTTAAAGCCATTGCTCGATATTCTACTTATACACTTGATTGTGCAATAACATTCTATTTCTTACCCTTCCATGTTATCAAGTTACCTCCAACAAATGTACAATACCCTACTGTAGATCTTCGATCAATTGGACACCCAGCCCAATCAGCATCAGTATGAGCAGTAATGGAACTGTGTCCATTTTTCACATCCATATATGTCTTCCTAGTGAACCCTTCAAATACTGTAAAATTCTGTTGATAGCATTCATGTTATTAACTCTTGGTGCAAGCATAAATCTACTGACCAAATTAACTGCATATGAGATATCTGGCCGAGTAATAGTTAAATAAATTAGTCTACCGACTAATCTTTGAAATTGACCAATATCAGAAAATAATTCACCATCATCACCAAGCTTACCGCCACTGTCAGTAGGAGTGTCTGATGGTCTTACTCCCAATTTTTCAGTTTTCTGTAATAGGTCCAACACATATTTTTGTTGATTAAGAAACAGGTAATTTCTAATCCAAGAAAATACTTTAAAACTCTCAAGTCTTTGATAGAAATTTATTTGTGTAAAAGAGTCTTAAGCTTTGATAGTGATCACTATATCATCAACATAGACCAAAACAATAATGGTACCTGAAATACATTTCTTAACTAATAGAGAAGGATCTGCAACACTCCTTTATAGGCTATTATTCATGAGGATAGAACTGAGATTAGCGTACCAGGCTCATGGTGACTGTTTAAGCCCATATATAGCCTTTTTCAATTTGTACACTAAACCAAGTTTGGATTCTTGTGGATGACCAACTGGTACACTCATATAAACTTCTTCTTCTATGTCACCATGCAGGAACGTATTTTTTACATCCATATGGAATAATTTACAATCTTGATTTACTATCAGGGATGTAACAACTTGAAATGTGTTCATCTTCGCAACGGGTGCAAATGTCTCTTTATTATATTCTCCATAAGTTTGAGTAAATCCTTTAGCAACCAGTCTTGCCTTATATCATTCTACGGTTCTATCGCTCTTATATTTTATTTTATACACCCAATGACACCTAGCTATTTTATTTCCTGGAGGCAATCTAACAATGTTTTACATTTTATTCTCATCAAGTGTCTATAATTCTTCTTTCATAGCATTTTTCCAAACTAGATTGGAATTAACTTATCGAAAAGTCTTTGATTCTTGATTGCTAGATATTGCACTCAAGAAAGAAGAATGAGATTGAGTAACATTATCATATGTCAAAAAAACCTGCATAGGATAAGAGACAGCATGGTAGGTAAAAAAAAATCTTTCATTCTTTTTGGAGGATGAGTCTCTCTACTCAATCTCCGTTGAGTTGGAGGTACTGCTATTTAAGGTATTGTTGTTTCAACTATAGGAGTTGCTTCATTTTCTGGAGGTATAACTGGGACAATGACATCATCAATTACTGTTGGAAGCAGTACCAAATCATACAAGTACTCCCAATAGGACCAATTCCCATATAAAGTAGTCTTTGTGCTTGAAAATCAGGTTCATATTGAACAAAGCGTACATCACGAGAAATAACAATATTTTACGATGCCAAGTAGTAACATATGTACCCTTACTTTGTGGAAGAATACCCAAAAAATACACATCGATTCGATCGAGCATCTAACTTATCACAATGGATTGCTTGTTGGTACACAACCAAACACACCAAATGAGATATGTCAGGCTTCTGATTCTTCAATACTTCCAATGTGACTTAAAATTAATTACTCGACTAGGAAGTCAATTAATCAAATATGTTGCAGTCAAAACTCCATGGAACCAATATCTTTTTTGAAGATTCATTTGAAACATGAGAGCTCTTGCGGTTTCTAAAGTGTGTTGGTGTTTTCTCTCCACCATCCCAGTTTATTATAGTGTTCCCACACAACTAGTTTGGTGAATAATACCTTGGCTGTGAATATATTCAGAGAAAGGTCTTTTGGTATATTCTCTACCAATGTCAGACCTGAAAACCTTAACTTTGGCACTGAATCAAGTAATAACCATATTATGAAAATCTTTGAAAACAGATAACCCTTAGTTTTTTTTTTTTTTTTTTATAGCAAATATAACCATGTAGCACGAGATCAATCATCAATAAATAACATACAGTATTTATATCCATCATATGAATCAATTGGAGCAGGACGCCATAAATCAAAATGAATTAGTTCAAAAGACTCAACAAACTTAGACAAATTAAGAACTAACAAATGGTAAACGAGTTTGTTTAGAAAATTGATAGACATCACACACACTAGACTCGACTGAAATAGAAGGGAAAAGGCTCACCAAGACATGATTGGAAGGATGTCCAAGCCGTTTATGTAAGATGTGACTTTCCACCAGGCTGCTGGTATAGCATGCCTTATCAGTGGGATTTCGCAAGTACAATTCATGTGAATAAGTTCATTAATCGTCTTCTTCGACTCTTAATCCTAAAAGATGACAGAAGTAGGAGAGAAAATAGCATTACGATTCAAAGAATTAGTAATTTTTCTAACAGAAAGGAGCTGGACTGGAAAAAATGGAACAACAAGAGCATCAAAAGTGTGACTGTTTGGAAAGAAGTCAATTTTGTCACTTCCTAATACAAGAATTGTAATCCCATTAGCAACGGAAACATCATGCTTATCAAACTTATAAATAAAATCATGCACAGAAGAATGACCATTGGTCATATGAACAGTGGCTCCAGAATCAAATAATCCAAGAATTAATTTTGGCAGATGAAGTCATGTAAGGTTGCAAATTACCTCAAGCATGGGTAGAGGCAGAATGACCTAGTTTAAAATGACCTTTGGAGCTTACATTTGGCCATATCACTTTAATTTATTATTTTAATCTTAAAAATTATAATACGAGTTATATAAATCTATTAAACAATGATGTGGGAAATTTTTTGAACTGAAAAAAAAAAAAACCCTAGGGTCCTACATGAACAATAACAATGGATGTTAAGATTGCTGAAACAATCTGATTTGGACTCCACTATATAGTATACGTTTAATACCAGTTATGATGCATTCCAGGCATACAAACATCGGGACGATCCGGAATTCAAGTTAGTCACACAACGTAAAACATGCCTAATAGCTCTAATGTTAGGCAGCAGGTCCCACCTAAGTTCAGGATCTACTTGGGCATCTTCTCGTCATCGTCAGAAGTATCTTTGAATGGATTGGATGGTGTATAAAATATCCTGTGGGCTCGGCACACGATTTGAAGGCTTTCTTCTTCTTCTTCTGTTTTTTTTTTTTCACTTGAGCGTCCGTTGTTCCAATAGGAAGCGGATTGCGTAGTGAGTAACTCACTACAATTAGCGTATTGAGTAAACTCCACCATAATTTATACATTTTATCTGCTCCATCCATCCATTTTTTCAGATAATTTTAGTAATTGCACTACGTGAAAAATGGAAAAAAATGACAGATTTTGAGACAGTTCTGGACCGTCTCTAAAATTGCTTGGTTTAAAGACGCTTTAGAGACGGCCATAAACCATCTCTAATAATTTAGACAGCTCCTGACCGTCCTTAATATTGTCTTAAAAATTTGAATGTCCACAAATCGTTTAGGACGGTCGCTGACCGTCTTATATCCGGTCATTTGAGACGGTCATTGGCCGTCCGCATTAGAGATGGTCCTTGACCGTCTTTTACTTATAATCTAAGACTGTCAAAGACCGTCTCTATTAGAGCCAGTCCTTAGCCGTCTTATAGCCCTGGCAATGACCGTCTCTATCAGAGACTGTTAAGGACCGTCTTTATTAGAGACAGTCAAGGACAGTCTCTAATAGAGACGGTCCTAAACCGTCTCTATTGGAGACTGTCAAAGACTGTCTCCACTAGAGACGGTCCTAAACCGTCTCATATCCCTGGCAAAAACCGTCTTTGGTAAAGACTGTCAAAGAACGTCTTTATTAGAGACGGTCCTAAACCGTCTCTATTAGAGACTGTCCAAGACCATCTCTATTTCTCTAATGCTCAGGTCAAAAATTAAAAAGCTCAAAAAAATTAAGAATTTTGAAAAAAAAATAGTTGAGAAGCTTAGAAAAATAATTAATAATGTTTAAGAAAATTTTAAATTAAAAAAAAAAAAAACTATAATTTTATAAAAATCTAGATTTTGAAAAAAAAATTAAGAACTTTGAATAATGTTGATAATTTTGTAAAAAAATTTCGATAAAACAATAATATTTTGAAAAAGAAAATTTATAAAATTAAACAAAATTGTGAAAAATTGACAAATTGTAAAAAAAAAATATATTTTAAAAAAGAAAACTAAATTTTGTAAAAAAAGAAATGTCAAATTTATTTATAATAAAAATGATATTTAGTTAAAAGAGTAAAAAGAATGTTAAATTTATTTGTGAAAAATAAAATTACTAAATTATTAGGCACATCCACTGATTGAACCTTTAATCGTTTTTGGACAATCTAATCAGTTTAAATTGAAGAGTAAATAACTTTAGATGTTTAAATCAAATTTCACTAAAATTGTTGATCAATCTTGTATGCCCAATATCTTTCTCATATGTAGCCTGATTGAGGCAAGTAACTAGTCAAATTGAGAATATTGATAGTAAAATAGAGTGAATAGACTAGACATGTAAAATGTGCCAAATATTCTGGTTGAAATTGTGACCCAACTTACTGACCTCGTGAGAACCTAAGAATTGATGTTAGTAAGTTTTGTGGGCCCCATCATGATGTGTGTCGAACATCAACACCGTGGATTCGATGTGTCCCCTTTAGGTTATGAGATATCTCAGAAATCATCGGTAAACGAAACTCAAGTGGGCCATACCATTTAAAACTACGTAAAGACATCCTAAAAAATATAAAAGCACTTGGTGGGGCCCACATGAGTTTTGCATGCGGTTGAAACTTGGTCTGACCCCTCATCCAAGTGGGACACACATAATGAGTGGGTTGAATATGTGAATCACATTTAGGCAGGCCCAATATATGATTATGAATGTTTAAAGGAGACCTTTCTCCACTACATTTAAGTAAGTTACTCGTTACCTTTACCAGAGTAAACTCTGTGGGGTTCACCGTTATTTATTTATTTTATCCACTCCATTCATCCATGTTAACAGATAATTTGAGGTCTAAAGAATAAAAAGGAAGCATATCCAAAGCTCAAGTGGACCACACCATAGGAAATAGTGTCATCTATCATTTAAAATTTCTTGGAGGCCATAGAAGTTTTGGATCAAGCTGATGTTTGTGTTTTCTATTCATTTATACATTTTTGATATTATGAACAACCTTTAACTGTTTTTGCACTGTCTGATCAGTCCGGACATGAAGAGTGAATAACTTTAGATGTTTAAAGTAAAATTCACTCAAATTGTTGATCAATCTTGTTTGCCCAATATCTTTCTCATATGTAGTATGATCAAGGCGATCAAGTAACTAGTCAAATTGAGGGTAATGATCAGTAAAATAGAGCGAATGGACCAGACATGTAAAATGTACCCATCATGATGTGTATCGAACATCAACACCGTGCATTTGATGTCTCCCCTTTAGCTTATGAGATATCTCAAAAATCATCCGTATACGAAACTCAGGTGTTGATTACCATCTAAAACTATGTGAAAACATCTTAAAAAATATAAACAGTACAACATTGGATGTCATACCATTTTGAGGCCATAAAAGTTTTGGATCAAGCTAATTTTTGTTTTCCCTTCATCTGGCCCTGTATGACCTAATCAACATATTGGATGCAAATAAACAGTACAGTAAGCCTTAGGAGGATTTTAATGATGGATATCCAATTACTATTGATTTCATGTGGTGTGGTGCACCTAAGATTTTTGTGGTGGGGTCCACTACAGATTTTTATCTGCCTCATTGTTTGGCTCATGACGTAAAATGATATCTCAAAATGGATGGATGGCGTGGATATAACAAATACATCATAGTGGGGCCCACAAAACTTGATGGATGTTGGTCAGTGCTCTATGGGTCCCATGATGTATGTGTTTCATCCAAGTGGGACACACATAATGAATGGGCTGCATTTATGAACCACATCTAGGTGGACCCAATCAATGATTATTTTTAAGGTCGTGGCCCACCATGGAATGGTGCATCTGACTGACGAGGCAGATTCAAAGTTCAAGTGGACCTACCATAGAAAAGAGTGAGATAGTGACACCCACTATTGAAACCTTCTTAGGGCCTACCGTGATGTTTATTTGAGATCCAACCTGTTTATAAGTTAATACGGACATGGATGCACTTGAAAATTGTTTTGACCCCTCATCCAAGTGGGGCACACGTAATGAGTGGGTTAGATATGTGAATCACATTTAGACAAACCCAATATATGATTAGGCATTTGAAAAGGCCAAGCTATATGTCCTAGAGGAGGAGGGGGGGGGGGGGGGGTGAATTGGACTATGCCAAATTAAAATAAAATTAGCGGAATAAAATAAATCAATAGCCTTACAATTATAAATCAATTCACAATGCTGAAATCAAATCACCTTAATAAATAAGTATTGAGAGATTGATACAAATTCAGTTCTAAGGACAACCTTACACCATAATAAACAAGGGCTTATAGTAGGACAACCTTATTTCTAGAACATCTTTTGGATCAAGAACTCAATTTTAATAGAAATAAATGAATAGCAAAGAATTGAAATTAAATGCAGAAATATAGATCTAATTTATTACAACAATCCCCACACTTGCTTGAAATGTAAATAGTTACAACATTCACATCCACATGTACATTCCACACAATTGAATGATAAAAGATATAAAAATTAAGCAAGCATTCAATCCACAAGACAAAGGGTTATAGTGGTTTGCCTGTGTGAACACCAACTGTCTTTCAACAGCCACACAGAATGCTACTCCACTCCTAACATCCTCACACAGGGGATATTAGCATTCACTATCAAATAGGTTTTCACAGGTTCACCCAAAACCTTTACAATTATGTCTTTAACTTGGGCTTACACAATTCAAAAACCCACACTTCTAAGTTTTCTGGCTCTCCTCAGATAACCACATAAATTGAGATTTTTCTGGCGAATCCCAAACAAAAAAAAAAAAAAAAACAAAATAGAATGGAATTTACAGAATTGTAAAATACCTGGATTTCTCCTCTTGTAGCTGCCCGGAAGAACCAGTTGGAGTAGACATTTGAATATAGAAGTTCAATGTCCACTACTCACTTTAATATAGTTCTAAGTTCTAATTGATTTTAGATTTAAACCAGTTGGGTGTAGCTATATTTGATTTTGATTCCAAGAAGAAGGAATAAGTCAATTCCTCTTTTCAAATCAGATTGGAATACAGAAACAAAATCAAATTAAATAAGCTATCAAAAAGAGAAAGAAATTCTGCACAAAATAGCTTAAAAATAAACGCAGACTTATCTCAGCGTGGAGCCTTGAATTCACTTAATTATTCAATGAAAAACTCTGAAATTCGTGTGCAATTTATAGCTGAAGAAGTTCGTCTTCGACTGGTCCTAGGGTCACCACGACTGGTCTTGGAATAAACTAATTTTTGAATTTTTGAGCGCGATCGCATCAGACCGTTGTACAACCGGTCGTAGGCAGTCAACGACTGGTCGAAAGAAGTCCACGACTGGTCGAGACCCCTCTACGATTGGTCGTGCAATAATTGATTTAGTTACTGGAGTTTGAGTCGAAGCCTTACGACTGGTCGAAGGTCGAGTCGAGACCATCTCACTACCGGTCGAGCAGACTCCAGGACTGGTCGTAGGCGAACCAAAGAATCTGATAAATTGTAACCATTTTAGGACTGGTCTTGGAACTTCTTAGACTGGTCAAGACAGTGCTAGGACTGGTCGAACAGGGTCTAGGACTAGTCTTAGAGTGGACCAAAATCATGTAATAATATTCATTTGAATTATGTATCTAAAGTGACCTACCCTAAGGTTAATCTAATGGTCTATCAAACCTGGAACATGAAGTATGGACATTGAATACTTCATTTGCTTAGACTTTGATCTTTACAAAGCTTGATTTCTTCTCAATGTAGCTTGACTACTTCAGAAGCTTCAATGTTACTTTAAGTTGTACTTGAGTCCCGCATTTAGATTTGAATCTTGAACTTCGACTTGCACTTGAACTTGAGTCTTGACCCTAAGTTGTTTGTAGCTTGAACTATCATGAAGCTTGAAGAATTCTTTGAGTTAGACTTCAAGTGTTGACGAGGTGTCTCGAACAAATTTATCAAGATATAAACACACGACATACGAAGAAGTTTTGACACACAAAATTTGATAATCAAAGAGGAATCAAATCATAGCACTTACAATCTCCCCCTTTGTCAAATTTGTGACAAAAAACTTCTCATACTTCAATAAGATAAGCTTCACATTATATAATAACGAATCATGCACCAATTGTCATAAAATAAGCAACTGAGACGACTCAACTCCCCCTAAGTTAATACACCTCAACTCCCTCTGAGTAGGTATACATCATATTAGTATACACCATATCAATCATACTCCATAAATAGAATGCACACATTCTCCCCCTTTTTGTCAAAATATGACAAAGGAAGAAACAGAGACAGGACATGAAAGACAAAAATAGAGATAGCAACTCAGAAAGATAGAATGATAAAAAGTGCAGAGTGAAGAACAAATAAAAAAAAGTAAGCAAGGTGAGTCAGAGTACATATTAAAAGAGTTAACAAATGATGTTTTAAGACAGTAATCCACACAACCAAGGAAAGAAACTTAGTAAACTTGTTACAGACCAAAGATGAAACATTCTCAATCGGAACCAGAAAATGGAGCAGGAATGTTAGGATCACTTTGATGAAAGCTCTTCTGTAAGCGCCTAAAATATTTGCGCATATTTTTAAATTGTTGATTGTGGCTAACATTCATCTGTTCTACCTTTTCCTCTAATGCACTAAGACGTGCATTGAAATCAGATGGTTCAAAGTCTGGATCATTTCTAGAATCAGAATTAATTTCATTAAAAATATCATCTATGTCAATATCATCGGCCAACAATTCGTCACTTTCGACACCCATCTCAGCTTTAGCAGCAGCATCACCCGCATCAACATCAACTTGACCAGGAGCCAAACCTAACTTCATTTTATTCAGGTTTGAATTATTAAATATGAGGTGTTGGATAGGAGCCTCACCGATGGGCATAGAGACTAACATGTGAGTGGCTAATACATTTAACAGATATCCAAATGGAATATCACCATGACCAGGATGACTACGAATTTGTATAATAGAGGAACAAATCAAGGAAGGCAAACTGATATTAGCACCAGTAACGATAGAGTACAAAATACAAACCATAAACAGAGTCAACTCAGTCTTGTTTCCAGAGCGGGGATACAGATTAGAAGTGAAGATACGATGTAAAACTCTGTATTTGGGTAACAAGTATCTGGTTTTAAGGGCATTTCCATTTGCAATCCATGGTGCATTCATGTTACACAATGCTCTAGTAAAAATACATTTTTTTTATTCTGACACTTTCTCAGCAAGTGCACTAGGATGAACACCATCATTATTTACTTGAATATCCATAAGGCCAGAAATTAAGTGTCGATCAACGTGAAACGGCCCTTCTCTAGTATCAATAGTAAAAGTCAGTTGCTCAGCAAAAAAGTCAGATATGCATGTAACCATGGCCTGTGCAATGGACTGGTATGCCGGCCCACCCCAGCGTAAAATGTTTTCCCATCCTACAGATTGAAGGAGAGAAAGGAGACCGTAAGGAGCAATATGATTTAAACTAACAACTTTCTCAACAATAACATTGCGCATACGCAAGTCTCGAACATGTGGCGGATCATCTTCAGGATCTCGAAGATGACGTCTAGTGATAGCATTTGTACGAGAAGAAGAAACACCTCTATAAATTTTCTTTTTACCTCTAGATTCCATATTCTTGACAAAATGAAAGAAAGTTCAAGAAAATAGAGATGGGTTTCTCTAGATTCAACAAAAAGGAAGAAGAACCCAAAAAGTTGAAGATTTATATGAAATAGACAACAATGATCAAGAAAATTAAGAGTAAAGATTAAGATTCTCCAAGAAAATAAGAAAAATCACTCTAACCTGGAGGAATCGAACACAAGGGTTCGACTAGTCGAAGCTCGGCTCGTTGGTGAGGAGGGTTAGAATGAAGAAGAAACAAGTTTTCCCCAAATTAAAAAGATCACCGCGCGCACGACCGGTCTTGTGACATACTCGACCGGTCGTAGCAAGATTGGTTGAGCATGTTCTCGACCGGTCTTAGATCAGAAAAAAAATATGCAATTTTCACAGAATTTTGAAATTTAAACATATTAATATTATATACAATATGATACAAATATGCATGATCAATCATTTAAAATTGCACATACCAAGATCAAATTTCAATTTGTTAAACCTGCTTTTGTCGAGCGGTTTAGTGAAAATGTCAGCAAGCTGATCTCGGTAGGAATATATTCTAAAGATACTATTTTTTCTTCCACTAATTCACGAATATAATGAAACCAAAAGTCAATGTGCTTAGTACGTGAATGTTGGATTGGGTTTTTTTGAAATGTTTATCGCACTGGAATTATCACAGTATAAAACCATAGAGTCTTGTGTGATTCCATAATCACTCAGCATACGTTTCATCCAAACCAACTGAGTACATGCACTTCCTGTTGCAATATATTCGGCCTCAGCAGTTGAGAGTGATATGGAACTTTGCTTCTTGCTAAACCAAGAAACCAGACAGTTTCCAATGTAAAAACAACCACCACTGGTTAATTTTCTATCATCTATATTTCCTGCCCAATCAGCATCCGAATACCCAGCCAATTGAATACTAGTATCATAGGGATACCAAAGACCCAGATTAATTGAACTTGCGATATATCTAATAATTCGTTTAATAGCAGTTAAGTGAGATTCTTTAGGATTAGACTGATATCTAGCACAAATTCCAACACTTAAAGCAATATCAGGTCTACTTGCAGTTAGGTAAAGTAGGCTACCTATCATACTACGATACAATTTAGGATCTACATCTTTACTTGTAGAGTCTTTTGAGAGTCTTAGAGTTGTACTCATAGGAGTATCAAAGTTCTTACCATTTTCAAATCCGAATCTCTTAATCAAGTTTAATGCATACTTAGTTTGTGAAATAAAAATTCCATCAGATTGTTGTTTTACTTGCAACCCTAGAAAATAATTTAATTCACCAACCATGCTCATTTCGAACTTAGATTTCATTAAATCTGCAAACTCAACAGTCATGTTAGTACAGGTTGATCTATAAATAATATCATCAACATATATTTGAGCCATTAGAATATCATCGTTATGTTTCTTAACAAAGAGCGTATTATCAACACTTCTCATCTGAAAATTATGACTCAGTAAAAACTTAGTCAGTTTTTCATACCATGCTCTGGGAGCTTGTTTCAGACCATAGAGAGCCTTTTGAAGACGATACACATGATTAGTAAACTTAGGGTCTTCAAACCCTGTAGGTTGTTCAACATATACCTCTTCATGTAAATCACCATTCAAAAAGGTACTCTTTACATCCATTTGGTAAATTTTAATTTTCCTAAAGTAAGCAATTGAAATAAAAATTCTGATTGAATCAAGACGAGCTACAGGGGCAAAGGTTTCATCATAGTCAATACCTTCAATTTGTGTGTACCCCTGTACAACTAACCTTGCTTTATTTCGAATAATATTTCCAAGTTCATCAGACTTATTTTTGAAAATCCATTTTGTTCCAATAATTTGTGTATCTTTAGGTCTAGCAACAAGGTACCAGACATCATTTCTGACAAACTGATTAAGTTCTTCCTGCATCGCAACTGTCCAGTTTTCATCAGAAAGTGCTTCTTTCATGTTAACCGGTTCTACTTGGGATGTAAAGCATACGTAGTTACATATGTCCTCTAATTGTCTACGAGTGCACACACCAGTGAGAGGGTTTCCAAGTATTTGAGAAGTTGGATGATCTTTAACAGTCCTAAATTCAGAATTTGTTTCACTTGATGAAGTTTCTAGTTTTTTAAGTATAAGAACTTCATCATTATCTGAACTAGGGGCAGGTGTATTCAAATGATCGTCAATTATAACATTTATTGACTCTTGAATGACACCGGTCCCGTTGTTCAGAACACTATATGCATGACCATTTAAAGAATATCCTAAAAAGATCCCTTCATCACTTTGAGTGTCGAACTTTCCCAAATTTTCACGGTCACGTAAAATATAGCACTTGCTGCAAAAAATTTGAAAATATTTGATAGTAGGCTTTTTCTCAAACCACATTTTATAAGCTGTTTTATTATTAGATTTGGAAATATAAACACGGTTGATAATGTAGCAGGCGGTATTCACTACTTCAGCCCATAAATTTCTAGGGAGCTTCATGCTATTTAACATAACATTTCCCATTTCTTGAAGCACTCTATTTTTTCTTTCCAAAATACCATTTTGTTGTGGAGTTTTGGGCGCAGAGAATTCATGTGATATTCCCTGATCACTATAGAGTTTCTCAAAACCGCTATTTTCAAACTCGGATCCATGATCACTATGGATCTTACTAACTTGAAACATTTTTCAGTTTGGATCCATTTTATAATCTTTTTCACTTCATCAAGGGTTTCTAATTTGTCCCTCAAGAATGAAACCCAAGTGTATCTTGTATAATCATCTACGATAACCAAGATGTATTTTTTGCCACCTCAACTTTCCATTCTGGTTAGTCCTATAAGATCCATATGGAGAAGCTTGAGTGGTCTAGATGTGGTATTGGAGTTCACCTTTTTGTGAGAGCTCCTCGTTTGTTTACCATACTGGCATTCACTACATATTTTGTCTACTTTTTGCACTTTAGGTAGACCTCTAATTAGTTCTCCTTTGCTCAATCTGTACAAATTTTGGTAGTGTATATGTCCAAGGCGTTTATGCCATAATTATGTCTCATCAGTATGGACCATGTAACACGTTTGATTAAATGAGCTTCTATTGCATACTATATAGCAGTTTTCAGAAGTTCTGCGACCAATTAATATTACAGAACCCTTTTTATCTATAATCTCACAACCTTGATTAGAAAATTTAACACTATGGTTGTTGTCACATATTTGAGATATGCTTAACAGGTTGTGTTTTAATCCCTCAACATATAAAACATTCTTAAATAAGGGAAGATTATAAAGTTGAACCGTACCTTGGCCAATAATCTTGCAGTTGCTACCATCACCAAATGTGACTGATCCATCAGTCATATCTTTTAGATCGATGAATAAAGCCTTGTCACCTGTCATGTGCCTGGAACATCCACTATCTAGGTACCATTTTAAATGGCTTATTGCTTTGAACGCAATGTGGGCAACCAAGCAGGCAACTTTAGGAACCCATTTCATAACTGTTTTGGGTTTAAGAACATAGTTGGTCTTCTTTTGTCTGATGTTGTAAGAATGACCTATAGAGTTAGATTTTAAGAGGTCCTTAAGTAAATCAATTATTTTTTCAGCAAGACGATTTCTGTTCTAATTTTTAAAATTTATATAGTTGCTTTTAGGTTGATGAAAAGTTTTTGTATTTTTAGAAAAAACTTGACTAGTACCTTTTCCTTTTGAGTTAGAAGTTTCTCCTTTCACAAAGTTGGGAGAGGTATACTTTTGTTTAGGAGATGTATTTTTCTCATAGCCCAACCTGGATCTATCGCCACATTTTCTTGATCCAGATAATAATTTTTCTAACTTTTGATCACCCTGGGCATATCTCCATATATCCTTTAAACTCAGAAGAGAAGATACTTCATTTTTAAGTTTCTCATTTTCAGATTTCAAATCATTAATCAAGGAGGTTTTGAATTCCAAATCACATTTTAATTTTTCAAAACAATCTGAAATATACGATTTTTCTAAAAAAAGAGTTTCAAAACATTCTTTGAGTTTAGAAAACTTTTCTTTTTGAAGCTTAAGTTTGACAGCAATTTTACAACTTTCCTTATATAAGGCATTATAAGCATCTTGAAGATCTTCTTCATTTTCATAATCACTATTCAAATTTTCTTCACTTGTTGAATCATCGTGATCTGAAAAAGTAAACTTGGCTAGAGTCATAAGGGCTTTAACTTCACTGCCCGACTCGATTTCAGAATTTTCTGATTCAGAAGATGCTTCAGAATCAGACGATTCATCCCAAGTAGCCAACATACCCTTCCTTCTGGGTCTGTCCTTTTTAGGACATTTGTTTGCTAAATGCCCATACTCTTGGCAGTTGTAACACTGACTGTCTTTCAAAGACTTCCAAGTTTTGGACTTAGGTTTAGATCGTTTCTTTTCATTTTCCTTTTGAAAGTCGACCCTTTTCTTACTTTTAAAAATTTTATAAAACTTTTTCGCCAAAAGAGCCATATCATCTTCAGAATTTTCTAAATCTGAGTTTTCTTGAGAAATACCTTTAGAAGATTTCAAAGCTATAGATTTACCTTTAGGAGCTTTAAAATTTAATTTATAGGTTTGTAAAGAACCAACTAGTTCTTCTACCCTCATATTATCCGTATCACGAAGTTCCTGGATCGCGGTTACTTTAGAATTGAACCGTTCAGGAAGTGAGCGTAGTATCTTTGCACACACTTTACTTTCTGGAATTTTATCGCCAAGACCCCACATAGAGTTTACAATGTCATTTAGTCTAGTGTAAAAGTCCATAAACATTTCATTTTCCTTCATATGAATTTCTTCAAATTTGGTTGTGAGGAGTTGGACTTTAGACTTTTTGACAATTGATGTACCCTCGTGTGTCATTTCTAGTATATCCCAGGCTTGCTTTGCAGTATTACAGGATATAATTCTTTTAAACTCATCCGGTGATAGTGCGCAAGTGATTCATTTAGTGCTTTAGCATTGGCACTATACTCACTTTTCTGAAGGGTGGTCCATAAATAATAAGCAAGTACAGACACAGTTTTTGAACCCTCAGATTCAGTTACTTCAATGGTAGGAGAGTTCCATTCGGTCACTGTGGCTCGCCACACACTCTCATCCATTGATTTGAGGAAGATCCTCATTCTAGCTTTCCAATAGGCATAGTTGGAGCCATCAAAGGGTGGAGGCCTAGTGACTGATAGGCTATCAAAATTTAACATCTTATTAATATAGCTTAGATCGTTAGCTCAGGAAATAAATAAAAAAATAATAATAATAAGAATGAGCTATTAGGCTTTGATACCACTTGAAAAGGCCAAGCTATATGTCCTAGAGGGGGGGTGAATAGGACTATGCCAAATTAAAATAAAATTAGCGGAATAAAATAAATCAATAGCCTTACAATTATAAATCAATTCACAATGCTGAAATCAAATCACCTTAATAAATAAGTATTGAGAGATTAATACAAATTCAATTCTAAGGACAACCTTACACCATAATAAACAAGGGCTTATTGTAGGACAACCTTATTTCTAGAACATCTTTTGGATCAAGAACTCAATTTTAATAGAAATAAATGAATAACAAAGAATTGAAATTAAATGAAAAAATATAGATCTAATTTATTACAACAATCCCCACACTTGTTTGAAATGTAAATAGTTACAACATTCACATCCACATGTACATTCCACACAATTGAATGATAAAAGATATGAAAATTAAGCAAGCATTCAATCCACAAGACAAAGGGTTATAGTGGTTTACCTGTGTGAACACCAACTGTCTTTCAACAGCAACGCAGAATGCTACTGCACTCCTAATATCCTCACACAGGGGATATTAGCGTTCACTATCAAATAGGTTTTCACAGGTTCACCCAAAACCTTTACAATTGTGTCTTTCACTTGGGCTTACACAATTCAAAAACCCACACTTCTGAGTTTTCTGGCTCTCCTCAGATAACCACACAAGTTGAGATTTTTCTGGCGAATCCCAAAAAAAAAACCAAAATAGAATGGAATTTACAGAATTGTAAAATACCTGGATTTCTCCTCTTGCAGCTACTTGGAAGAACCAATTGGAGTAGATGTTCGAATATAGAAGTTCAATGTCCACTACTCACATTAATATGGTTCTAAGTTCTAATTGATTTTAGATTTAAACCAGTGGGCGTAGCTATATTTGATTTTGATTCCAAGAAGAAGGAATAAGTCAATTCCTCTTTTCAAATCAGATTGGAATATAGAAACAAAATCAAATTAAATAAGCTATCAAAAAGAGAAAGAAATTATGCACAAAATAGTTAAAAATAAACACAAACTTATCTCAGAGTGGAGCCTTGAATTTACTTAATTATTCAATGAAAAACTCTGAAATTTGTGTGCAATTTATAACTGAAGAAGTTCGTCTTCGACTGGTCCTAGGGTCCCACGACTGGTCTTGGAATAAACTGATTTTTGAATTTTTGAGCGCGATCGCATCAGATCGTTGTACGACCGGTCGTAGGCAGTCCACGACTGGTCGAAAGTAGTCCACGACTGGTCAAGACTCCTCTACGACTGGTCGTGCAATAATTAATTTAGTTGCTGGAGTTTGAGTCGAAGCCTTACGACTGGTCGAAGGTCGAGTCGAGACCATCTCACGACCGGTCGAGCAGACTCCAGGACTGGTCGTAGGCGAACCAAAAAATCTGATAAATTGCAACCATTTTAGGATTGGTCTTGGAAGTCCTTAGACTGGTCAAGACAGTGCTAGGACTAGTCGAACATGGTCTAAGACTGGTCTTAGAGTAGACCAAAATCATGTAATAATATTCATTTGAATTATGTATCCAAAGTGACGTACCCTAAGGTCAATCTAATGGTCTATCAAACCTGGAACATGAAGTATGGACATTGAATACTTCATTTGCTTAGACTTTAATCTTTATGAAGCTTAATTTCTTCTCGATGTAGCTTGACTACTTCAGAAGCTTTAATGTTACTTTAAGTTGTACTTGAGTCCCGCATTTAGATTTGAATCTTGAACTTTGACTTGCACTTGAACTTGAGTCTTGACCCTAAGTTCTTTGTAGCTTGAACTATCATGAAGCTTGAAGAATTCTTTGAGCTAGACTTCAAGTGTTGACGAGGTGTCTCGAACAAATTTACCAAGATATAAACACATGACATACGAAGAAGTTTTGACACACAAAATTTGACAATCAAAGAGGAATCAAATCATAGCACTTACTGTATTCCTTATAAACCGTTTGGATGGAATATAAACATTAAGGTGTAGCCTAGGAAGGTTTTGATGGTAGGTATTCCTTTCCTCATTATTTGGATGGAATACAAATATCAAGGTGTAGCTTAGCGTACTGAGTAAACTCTGTGGGCCCCACTGTCATTTATGCATTGTATCCACTCCGTCCATCTGTTTTATCACATGATTTTAGGGCTTTATACAAAAAATGGAATATATACAAATCTCAATTGGACCACACCACCGGAAATAGTGTGAATTGAACATCTACCATTGAAAAATTTGTGGGGGCAACCGACGTTTTAGATCAAGTTGATATTTGTTTTTTTCCATTCATCCATGTCTGTATGATCTCACGAACAGGTTGGATGACAAATAAACATCACCTGGGGCCTTAAAAAGTTTTCAACGGTGGAAATTAGTACTTCCACTTTTTCTTGTGGTATTATCCACTTGAGCTTTGTATATGCATCAATTTTGGGTTTAACCCCTAAAATGATCTAGAAAAATAAATGGACGGCGTGGATAAACCACATGTGTTCTCGGTGGGCCCAACAGGGTTTACTCAATAGGACAATCCAACTCAGCACGCAACGAAAACGGAGTTACTGAGCACGCGATAGAAACGGATTGGCTACTCCCCCTGACACCAGCCCCGTGGCTGGTGCTTTGTGGGCCCCATTATGATGTATTTGTTTCATCCATTTTTACAGATCTTTTTATGGATAGATGAAAAAAATTATAGGGATATAAATCTCAGGTGGACCACACCACCGGAAAACAATAATGATTGGATATCCACCATTAAAATCCTCCTAAGGCCCATTGCACTGTTTATTTGGCATCCAATCTGTTAATTGGGTCATAAAGACCCAGATGAAGAGAAAAAATAAATATTAGCTTGATCCAAAACTTTTATAGGCCCTAAAATGTTTTTAATGGTCATCGTCCATTCAACATCATTTCCTGTAATGTGGTTCACTTGAGATTTCAATACACCTCATTTTTTCTCTCATAACATAAAATGATCTATAAAAATAGATGAACGGCATGGATGAAACACATACATCATGGTGGGGCCCACAAAGCACCGACCACCAGCCATTAGCTGGTGTCAGGGGGTAGCCAATTCTCTTCATAGGGAGACTGCTACTAAGTGGCGTCACCAAGTTTTGTGGGCCCCACCATGATGTATATTTTGTATCCACGCCGTCTATCCATCTGGAGAGATCATTTTAGGGTAAGATACAAAGAATGAGTCACATCCAAAGCTCCAGTGGATCCCACCAGAGAAAATAGTGGCGAGAGTGACACCACCGTTAAAAACTTCTAATAAGAACTGGTTAGGGCGTCGGCCCTAACAAGTTCGTCTCTCACCCTCTCTCTCTACGCCTCTCCCTCCATCTCTCCTTCTCTCTCTCTGTGCCTCTCCCTCTCTCTCTACGCCTCTCCCTCTCCCTTTCCCTCTATCTCTCCTCTCTCTCTCACCTCTCCCTCTCTCTCTACGTCTCTCCCTCTCTCTCTCCCTCTCTCTCTCGATCTCCCTCATGTGCGCACCCTTTTCTCCCACCCGTGGCAAACCCATCTCTCCATCTCTCTTTCGCACTTAGCCTCTCCATCTCCCTCGCCCTCTCTCGATCTCCCTCACACACTCAGCCTCTCCGTCTCTATCTCTGTCTCTGTCTGTCTCTCTCTCTCTCTCTCCATCTCTGTCTCTGTCTCTCTCTCTCTCTCACTGTATCTATTTGTTGTCTTGAATGAGCTTAATAGGCAGGAGGAGGTGGCGCTCAAGGTAGGATTTTGATGCTTGAACTTTTCATTCTGATGCATTTTCTGAGATGTCTCTAATTTCATTTATTTATTTGTTTTTTGCAATTTCTGGAATTGGGTTTTTTAAATGAAGAGATTATTTGCTTGTGGGCCTATGGTATTCAGTGGCGGTGATTTATATGTTAAGCTCGTGGAATACATGTACTGCAATCTTCATGGAGAAATTAATGGAGCCTAGCTTCGAAATCACAATGATGGAATGATCCCAGCCATCAAACTGGTGACTATCAAATGGACTGCAGTCCTTAATAGATTATTGGGTTTTTATTTTTTTATTTTATATCAGGGTTCAAAATATCAGAATGCTCCTTTTGTATCATGAATTTATTATGATAAATTCATCCTCTGATTTAATGCAACATCTGTATTTGAATTTGGATATGTACCGTGAGGCATCATTTTTAATTGTTTGTATTTACAGTACGCGTCTATAAAAATGCATCATATCAAAATGAGTTGGTGCAGTCTGATACAAATGCTTGTAGGGTGTCCATTTACGGAGATATAACTCGCAGTTGTTTGTGATTATCATGCATGATTGGTTTGCCAAACAAACAGCCTAGATCTTGCACAAAAGATAGTTGCTTCTTTTTTTCTTTTTTCCTTATTCTTTTTTGTCCTAGTTAAGGATGTAGATCAACTTATTACTGGGATGTCAAGTTGATCATTCATATTCAATGGTTTGTTTTCACAACATGTGATATCTTGTCCTTGCCTAGCTTTCAATGTAAGCATCTCCATCATTTTTGTGTTTATTCAGCCACCTCCACCTGTTAACGATACCAATCCATACAATGTATTCAGACCAAGGGAGAAAGCCCACTAGCTCCACACAAGAAGGGTAAGTACGGATGTTAGCTGTCAGTTTATATGTTTTGAAATAAAATTGATGCAGAAATCAGAATGCTGCTGGTACAATAGAGATGTCTTGGTATGTATGTCATGTAACTCCATGATGTGGCATGAAATAGTAGTTTTCCTCTACAAAAATCATTCTGTGTACTCTCACTTCTTGAAACTAGAACCAGGTATTAGGGATTTAAGGTGAAGATAGGTCAGTTTTTCTTTGAAGTGGCATATAATCGAAACCCTGCATCAAATGACCTTGTGAACATGGGATGGTGGGAATCTTTCCTTAACAACACTTGTATTTCATATTGAAAGAATACCACTGATGTCTGAAATGCAGTAAATAGCTTTAGGGGGTGCTGACTCAAAACATCGGTTTTGCATAAGAAAAAGAAGAAAAGAAAAAAGGAATTTGTTAGGTGGTTTTGATGGTTTACTGGAATAATAATAGTTAGCTGCGGGTTGGATTTGGATAGCCAAATTGGTGAAACGTGGGGGTATTTTCAGACTATTTTAGCTGCTCTATTGTGGAATGTTTTAAACCATTGCAGGATTGTTTTATTTTGTAAATAAGCTAGCCTAGTAGTTGGCTTGTTTGGGACTGATTTAATTAGGTTTAAGGCTAGAAGAAGTTTAATCAAGGGCCAAGATCACATACTGGTTTTTGAATGATTGGGTATTAACATATGGCTAATTGATTTTTATTTATTTAATTTTTTTTATTATATATATTTTTTGCTGTTGTTGTTGTTGTTGCTGGAAAAAAAAAATTCCATTATATGGGACAAGTCTATGTGATGATAATATAGTTCGTTTCTGCTAGAAAATCTGTTAGAGTGTTTTTTTCCAGTTATTTATTTAAGATATTCTTGAATCCTTCTTCAAGACTTGGAGAATCCATCCATCTTTAGTTGAATTGCCTTCTATATCTCGATCATTTGTGGAATTCTGTGTTTATGCTTGGGTTTATTTTTGAAATAGATCTGTTTTATTTCAATGTTTTCTTATTTATGGTCTATGATTATGATCAATAGGTTGCATTTGTTGGTGGGAAATCAGTTTTTGTTTATAATAATATTAAAAAAATTTGTTTATATAAAAAAATTTCCATTTGATTTTTTTTTGTATGGATGCATCATGCATGGTTTTATTATAAAACACATGTATGTATGTGTGTATATGTATGCATGCACGCATGGATGGATGAAACACATGCATATGCATGGATGGATTTATGTGTGTGTATATGTATATATGTATGCATGCATAGATGGAAGACTGGATGGATGGATCATCCCGCATGTGTGTATATATGTGTATGCATGCATGCATGCATACATACATATACACATGCTTTGATAATTTGTATGACGAAAACTTGATTATTCACTGAAATCCTTTTTTGATCAATTTGCCTTTTTTATTTATTCAATATTTAGCATCCTTTTTATTAATTATGGCCTGTTGTCATTTGTTATTTATTAATCAAGTCACTAAAGGATATCAATTTCAAATTTAACTGAAGTATTGACAGAACGTTGTCTTTAGTTGAAGTACGAGATGTAACAAGAATACACATTGATTGTATATTTGAATTTTTTAAATACACCACCTAGAAACAATTTGAGACAACGTTCAATGATACTTTGTTAAATATGAAATTTATGACCTTTAGTAACTTGGTTAATTAAAAAGAACTACGTAGTGGCTTGATCCCAATCTGACTTTTTGGGTACGTAGGCAGCTGTTCATAATGTACTAGAATATCGGTGCAACCACAAATCTTTTTTCTCTTTTGAATTGTAATAGATTATATTGGTTGTATTTTTCTCTGTCATACAGGTTGTGGCTATCAAAGATTTGGTTAGGGAGACTACGATGGTGAACTAGCGGCTTCAACAAATATGAGAGTTACAAAGGTGAAAAGAAATATAAGGCGGTCGGTAAGATAAGATGCATGATTTTCCTTTTCAACTGTTAGTCATAGATTGACAGTACTTATTTTAATTTTCTTGGATGGATGATGAATGTATTTGGGAATGTAAATGAAAATAAAAAACTTATAATATATATATATATGTTATCAATGGAGGATACCTTGTTTAGGGGGACATGAAATTCTTGTAGCTTATAGTATGGTGCTCCAATATTGGTTGTATGTTACTAGTATGTAGTAGATAATGCTAGGTTCAATAGTAGATAATACTAGAGAATCCTGGATGTGCGTCGGAGCTATCCGGATGGGCGGGGGTCCCTGGAAGGTGGGAACCGCTGTTATAACCATGATGAAGCTATCAATTTCCTATGGACATCATTGGAGGGGCCTGACCATTTGGACAGACCATGTTTATGTATTTGATCGAAATTAATGGAGCAGACCCAGATATGCGTTGGAGCTATTTGGATGAGTGGGGATCCATGAAAGATGGGAACTACTGTTATGACATTGGAGGGGCTTGGCCATTTGGACAGGCCGTGTTTATTTTATATCTGTATTTTATATCTATATTTGTAGGGACCACACCCTTAACCTAAACCACACCCTAAACCTAAACCTATAACCTAAACCTAAACATAAACTTGTAACCTATAACTTAAACCACCTATAACCTACACTTACAACCTATACTTAAACCTAAACCTAAACTCAAATCCCTAAACCTTAACCTATAACCTAACCCAAACCTATACTTACAACCTAAAACTATTCTCAAATCCCGAAACCTATAACCTAAACCTAACCTTTCCCTAAACCTATAACCTACACTTATATCCTAAACCTAAATCTATAACCTAAACCCAACCTAAACCTAAACTTATAACCGAACTTATTCTCAAATCTCAAAATCTATAACCTAAACCTAAACCTTAACCTAAACCTATAACCTAAAACCTTAACCTTAACCTAAAACCTAAAACCTAAACCAAAACCAAAACCTATAACCCAAACTCGAACCCATTCTCAAATCCCAAAACCTATAACCTAAACCTAAACCTTAACCTATAACCTATAACCTATAACCAAAACTAAAACCTATAACCTAAACCAAAACCAAAATCTATAACCTAAACTCGAACCCAAACCCAAACTCGAACCCAAACCCGAATTCCTAAACCTTAACCTAAACATATAACTTATAACCTATAACTTAAGCCTATACCTAAGCCTAAAACCTTACTTATAACCTAAAAATATTCTCAAATCCTTAAACCTTAACCTATAACCTAACTTAAACCTATACTTATAACCTAAAACTATTCCCAAATCCCAAAACCTATAACCTTAACCTAACCTAACCTATCCCTAAACCTATAACCTAAACTCATTTCCTAAACCTAAACCTATACTTATAACCTAAACCTAAACCTATAACCTTAACTCAATTCCTTAAACCTTAACCTATAACCCAACCTAAACCTATACTTATAACCTAAAACTATTCTCAAATCCCAAAACCTAAACCCGAATCCAAACCCGAACCCGAGCCCGAATTCCTAAACCTTAACCTAAACATATAGCCTATAACTTATAACCTAAGCCTATACCTAAACCCTAAACCTAAAGCTAAACCTAATCCTATAACATAAACCTAAACTCAAATCCCCAAACCTTAACCTAAACTTATAAGTTATAACCTTAACCTAAACCTATTCTCAAATCCCAAAACCTATAACCTAAACCTAAACCTTAACCTAAATCTAAACCTTAACCTCTAACCTAAACCTACAACCTAAACTCAATTCCTAAACCTTAACCTATAACCTAACCTTAACCTAAACCTAAACCTATAACCTTAACCTAAACATAAAACCTAAACCTAAACCTATACTTATAGCCTAAACCTATTCTCAAATCCCAAAACCTATAACCCAAACCTAAACCTAAAACTAAACCTATAACCTATAACCAAAACCAAAACCTATAACCTATAATCTACACCAAAACCTATAACCTAAACCCGAACCCATTCTCAAATCCCTAAACCTATAACCTTAACCTAAACATAAAACCTATACTTATAACCTAAACCTATTGTTATAACTTAAACCTATTCTCAAATCCCAAAACTTATAACCTATAACCTAAACCAAAACCTATAACCTAAACCCGAACCCATTCTCAAATCCTAAAACCTATAACCCAAACCCGAACCCGAACCTGAATTCGTAAACCTTAACCTGAACATATAACCTATAACTTATAACTTAAGCCTATACCCAAACCTAAAACCTTACTTATAACCTAAAACTATTCTCAAATCCTTAAACCTTAACCTATAACCTAACCTAAACATATACTTATAACCTAAAACTATTCCCAAATCCTAAAACATATAACCTAAACTTGAAAACCCAAACTCGAACCCGAACCTGATTTCCTAAACCTCAACCTTAACCTATTCTCAATTCCCTAAACCTATAGCTTATAACCTAAACCTAAACCTAAACCTTAACCTAAACCTATAACCTTAACCTAAACCAAAACCTATGACCTAAAACCTTAACTTATAACCTCTAACCTAAACTTATAACCTATAACCTAACCTTAACCTAAACCTAAAATATAAACCTTAACTTATAACTGAAAACCTAAACCTAAACCTAAAACCTAAATGTATTCTCAAATTCCTAAACCTAAACCGACACCTAATCCTAATCTCAACTCCCTAACCTAAACCTAAACCTAAACTTGAAAACCCAAGCCTAAACTCGATCTCGAACCCGAACCCGATTTTCTAAACCTAAACCTTAACCTATTCTCAATTCCCCAAACCTAAAGCTTATAACCTAAACCTAAACCTAAACCTATAACCTTAACCTAAACCAAAACCTATGACCTAAAACCTTAACCTATAACCTAAACTTATAACCTATAACCTTAACCTAAACCTAAACCTAAAACCTAAACCTAAAACCTAAAACCTAAACCTAAACCTAAACCTAAACCTAAAACCTAAATGTATTCTCAAATTCCTACACCTAAACCTACACCTAATCCTAATCTCAACTCCCTAACCTAAACCTAAACCTAAACTTGAAAACCCAAACCCAAACCCGATCCAGAACTCAACCCGATTTCCTAAACCAAACCTTAACCTATTCTCAATTCCCTAAACCGTAACCTATAACCTAACCTAAACCTAAACTCAGTAACCTACACTTGTAACCTAAACTCGTAACCTTAACCTAAACGTAAAACCTAAACCTAAATCTAAACCTAAACCTATAACCTAACCTTAACCTAAACGTAAAACCTATAACCTTAAACTGTAACCTTAACCTAAACGTAAATCCCAAAACCTATAACCTAAACCTAAACCTATAACCTAAACCTAAAACCTAAACCTAAACCTACACTTATAACCTATAACCTAAACCTATAACCAAAACCTAAACCTAAAACCCAAACGTAAACCCGATCTCGAACCCGAACCCGATTTTCTAAACCTAAACCTTAACGTATTCTCAAATCCCTAAACCTAAACCTACACCTAATCCTAATCTCAACTCCCTAACCTAAACCTAAACCTAAACTTGAAAACCCAAAACTAAACTCGAACCGAACCCGATTCCGATTTCTAAACCTAAACTTATGACCTTAACCTAAACCTATTCTCAAATCCCAAAACTTATAACCTAAACCTAAACCTAAACCTTAACCTAAATCTAAACCTTAACCTTAACCTAAACCTAAACCTTAACTTATAACCCATAACCTAAACTCAATTCCCTAAACCTATTATTATAACCTAAACCTATTCTCAAATCCCAAAACCTATAACCTAAACCTAAACCTAAACTTGAAAACCCAAACCATAAACCCAATCCCGATTTCCTAAACCTAAACCTTAACCTGTTCTCAATTCCCTAAAGCTATAACCTAAAACCTAAACCTAACACCTAAATGTATTCTCAAATCCCTAAACTTAAACCTACACCTAATCCTAATCTCTACTCCTTAACCTAAACCTAAACTTGAAAACCCGAACCCGAACCCGAACCCGATTCCTAAACCTAAACCTTAATCTATTCTCAATTCCCTAAACCTATAGCTTATAACCTAAACCTATAACCTTAACCTAAACCAAAACCTATGACCTAAAACCTTAACTTATAACCTATAACCTCTAACCTAACCTTAACCTAAACCTAAAACATAAACCTTAACTTATAAGTTAAAACCTAAACCAAAACCTATGACCTAAACCTAAACCAAAACCTATAACCTATAACCTAAATTTAAACCTAAAACCTAAATGTATTCTTAAATCCCTAAACCTAAACCTACACCTGAAAACCCAAACCTAAACCCGAACTCGATTTTCTAAACCTAAACCTTAACCTATTCTCAATTCCCTAAACCTATAGCTTATAAACTAAACCTAAACATAAACCTAAACCTAAACCTATAACCTTTAACCTAAACTAAAACCTATGACCTAAAACCTTAACCTATAACCTATAACCTAAACTTATAACCTATAATCTAACCTTAACCTAAACCTAAAACCTAAACCTTATCCTATAAAGTAAAACGTAAACCTAAACCTAAAACCTAAATGTATTCTCAAATCCCTAAACCTAAACCTACACCTAATCCTAATCTCAACTCCCTAACCTAAACCTAAACCTAAACTTGAAAACCCAAACTTAAACCCGATCTCGAACCCGAACCCGATTTCGATCCTAACATAAACCTTAACCTTTTCTCAATTCCCTAAACCTTAACCTATAACTTAACTTAAACCTAAACCTATAACTTGCACTTATAACCTAAACCTAAACCTATAAGAAAAAAAAAAAAAAAAAAGGAAAAAAAAGCAAATGAAGTTTCTGCAATTCTTCATGATTCTGAATTATAAGGTTTTGTTGGTTGAATATTTTTTTATTAGATGAAAGACAGAAAATTGTTGCTGATTTCCTTTTTTTATTTATGATGTTAATGTATTTATGCGTGGATGTAGTTTATGTTTGGATGAATTTATGTAGTTTGGGTTTAGATGGATGTAAATGTGAATATGATGAAATATATTATATAACAGGTGTATATCAGGAAGAATACGATGTTGTAACAGGTGTATATGCAAATACGAGACGGTCAAAGACCGTCCTTTTCAGGTTCATAAGAGATGGTTTCTATAACCATCCTTTTTATTGACGGTCATGGGCCGTCCTTTTTATGGACGGTCTAGGACCATCCTTTTAACCTCCCTATAAGTCCTCTAATACCTACCATCATAGACGGTCTATGACCGTCCTTCTTGAGAGACGGTCCATGACCGTCTTTATTTAGAGACAGTTTATGGCTGTCCTTTAAAAAATACGACATGTCAAAATTTGACGGCTATTGCGACGGTCCAGGACCGTATTTTTTGGCCTTTTGAGACGGTTTTCGACTATCCTTTTTTCACTATTTTGGCTAGTGTTGATCCCAAAAATGAAGTATATACAATGTTCAAATGAACCACATCACAGGAAACTACTGTTGAAAATTTCTTGGGGGCCATAGAAGTTTTAGATCAAAGTTATATTTTTGTTTTCCGTTCATCAATGTTTGTATGATTTTATGAACAGGTTGGATGACAAATAAACATCATTATGGGGCCTAGAAAGGTTTCAATGGTGAAAATCATTATCCCCACCATTTCATGTGCTATGATTCACTTGATCTTTGATGCTTCAATTTTGAGATCAACCCCTTTAGTTAGATGCAAAAAGGGATAGGCAACGCGATAACTGAGTTACTCAATTTGCGCAAAATTTTTAGGGTGCTGATGAGAACATCAAGGGATGGACATGATGAGCGTCCTTGCCATCTGAAGTCGGATTTCAGTTCTGACATGTGGGGCCCTGTTTTCAGTGATCCAGACCATTAGTCTATTTCTTAGCACCGCATATTGTAATAAATCAACGATTCTAAGCCTTTGATTCTTCCCCGACAAATAAATAGTAAAGATAAAAACATTAACGGTGAAAATTGAACCAGAAAAATACAAAAGGATATTTTCTCCAGATCCAAGAAAATTTCATTTAGTGATTCATTCATGGTGGGACACAACTGTTCAATGGTGCAGATTACCGAATCTTAGCCCCACCTGTCAAACTATGAAAACGTGAGTATACCTCGCCAAAGCGATTTGCGCCAATCTCGCTACTGAAGTAACGTCGACAGGTTCTGTGGCCCTTACCATGACTACGTGTTGTATCCACATCGTCCATCCATTTTGAAAGACCATTTTAAGGCATGAACCAAAAGAGTGAGTCAGATCAAAAGTAAGTGAAATCCACCGCATGGGAACAGTGATGCCCACCGTTGAAACCTTCCTAAGCCCACCATGATATTTATTTGAGATCCAACCTGCCTATAGGTTAAGGAAGACATAGAAAAAGGGAAAAGACAAATATCAGATTGATCCAAAACTTCTGTGGCCGCCAAGAGTTTTTTTAATGGTAGGCGTTCAATCCCACTATTTTCTGTGGTGGGTCCACTTAGGTTTAGATCTGACTCACTCTTTGGCTTATGCCCTAAAATATTCTTTCCAAATGGATGGACGGTGTGGATAAAACACATAGATCGTGATGAGCACAAGGAACCTAGTGACATAACACTACAAGAAAAACAGTCTTTACCGGCAGCCAAAACTGCCCTTAATGGTCCCAAAAACCGACGGTATAAGAATTACCGGCGGTTGGACACGTGCCACTAAAGGGGGGCGTCGCTATATTTTATAGCGGCGGTAGCATCTTTTTAGCGGCGTTTTTTGTAGATTGAAGCGGCGATTCTGATGACTGCTGCTAAAACTATGAAAGCGCCGATAAAACTTTAAAAACGCCGACAAATTTTAAAAGGGCTTAAAAGCTATGAGAAACGCCGCTAAAAATTACAAAGACGCCGCTAATATTATGAGAAATGCAGGTAATTTTAACAAACGCCGCTAAAACAAACGCTGCTAGAGCTAAAAAACCTCCGCTAAATCATTAACAATGTAAAAAGTAAGAAAAGAAACAATTAAAAATTCTGCTAGGCTGAATCTTCTAGATCAAAAGACCTTTTTCATTCAAACACAACCTGTAAATCATTTACAACCAACCCTCATTTTTCATAAATGAGCAAGAAAACACCACAAAAAAGGTCTGAAACTACTTACACAAAAGCTTTCAATGTAGCCAACAATCGATGAATTCCCATGTTTTCCATGTTATTATCATCATGTCGATATACCTAAAGTATAAATAAAAATGATAGTTACGACCATGTTAAGAACTTCTTAAAATCAGAATACACATAGAAAAACTACATGAGACGGATTTTTCAGGTTGGTTATAGTTGTCATGTAACCATTCAAACCGGTTGCTAGAATGTGATAGCAGATATGCCCCATAACCTGCATGAATGTGTTTCTTTATTACACATGGGTCATCAATATAACTGAAAACCACAAGAAGCTATTTTTCTGCAAGAAACTCGATGCACTGTGTTCTCAATGATTTGACTAAAGTAGAAAACCCACCCTATCATAGAATATGATACAAAGCCTGCTCATCAGACTCTCTGCTGAGAATTACATAAGCAAAAGATCAAAAGCACAACAGAAATGGTTTGTCAGGGAGAAGATATCGGTTAGTTGGCTAGTAAAAAGAGTTTCCCAAAAAAAAATTTCATGAGTGAGAACAAAGTACGAAGCTCAACTTCTTCCAACCAAAATATAGCACAGTTGGAAAGTAGCCATCAGTCACATGGCAACAACGTTGATTTCCAGTTGAACTTGAAAGGAATATTGTTGTCATTTGGAGCTCAGGTCATGAATGATGAGGGAATTAAGATTTGGTTATTTCCAAATTATTAGACTAACAATTGCAGAGCTTTACTAAGCAAACACGCATGTGCAATAAAGCTCATGTACATGCCACAAATGTGCCAACATGGCACATGGATGTAAAATCCAATCCATCCATTAGGTTGGTCCAACCCTGTACATGTTTTCCCAAAAAATAAATCTGGTCCACTCAATACATAGGCCGCAAGATATATTGGGGCCTATGCCAAGATTGGAAATAGGTAGATGTGTTAGAGAACTTCAGCCAAGATTTTCAGAGCTATACATTTGTTTGGATCTCGGATCTATCATGCCATGCCGGCACATGAGCTTTATTACAACAGAGACCAAGAACCTTGCAGGTTAAGATGAGTGAGTTGGTACAAGTTGAAGGCTCTAAAAGGGCAAGAGGAAGGCTCAAAATGAGGTGGATGGAGGTAGCAAGAAAAGTCTTAATGATCTACAGTCTAACTGAAGGACTAGAGCTGATCCCAATTACTTGGGGTGAGGCTTAGATGATGATAATGATAATTGCAGGAGTTACTGGAAAGGAACTCATGAGATATTTTTTGTTTCAAAATTACAGGTATGACATTTCCATAAGTGGATTTGCATAACGGCTGCATCATATTGAAAGATTAAGACCTCCATGGCCAGACTGCTCCTTGTCAAGGGACACATAGTTCCGTTTCCAAGGAGGGGCTTAAAGGCTTGATATAAGCAACAAACAATGAAAACAAGGAAAATGAGAAAGAAGGAATATGTGTTAAGGACTTGGAATAGAAGAGCAACGATCCCCACTTTCATAAATAAGGCAGATTTCTCTTGTTTTGAGCTTGTTTTCTGAAGCCAAATTATAGTGTTTGATCTATTAATACTTTGTAAGTACTAGCTTCTTGAGTTTGTTACTTTGATTATCAAGCACTGCAATCTCGTTCCAGCAGTGGCGGGAGTGCTGAATATGTAACAGTTAAATATCTCCATTAGCATTCTCTTGTAAGAAAAAACAAATAAATTTGTCTAAAGTTGGTTAACACGGATGGAAGAATACCATGTGCAGCTGATGGAAAAAAAAATCCATCTAAAATTGTTGAAGAAAGAAGTTAAACATAATGATCAAGATGGAACTCTTAGATCAACTTATAAAAATTTAAGCTCCCATTGCTATGAGTGATGGTTTCCTAGTCTGGTTTAGTGTCAGCTTATAAAAATTTAAAAGCCTGCAAGTGTGCTTGCAACATTCAACCTTCAAGCATCGCACATGCAACTACGAAAAAGTGTACACACACCATAGCCTACATTTGTTACCATACATTTGGCCTGTCACTAAAATTTGGCCTGTAAGGTGTAGTTCATCTGAATTGATAATCAGGTGAGCCCTGATTGGACAATTCCAGCCCTTGGACTCGAGCACCTCCTTTAGGGGAAAAAAAGATAGTGAGAGGAGCATAGGTTGATCTGTTGTAATTTTCCCAAAAAGTCCTCAAATTCAAAGGCTGAAAATCCTCAAAGGTTGGCGGTCCTATGATCAGAAAAATCTATAAATGAAGTTTACCTCATGGTTGGAATGGTTGCCTTATTTTCTATCCCGCAAAACTGGTGAAAAGGTGGATGTAAGGCCTCTGTTGGTGCTTTGATTGACCCCATTATCCTTTCCAGTATTAGCATTCCTCCCACTACCAACATCTGATCATATGGAATTAAGTCAAGGACTTAAAACTTGGAAATATGACAATGGTAAAAATAATAAAAAAAGAGATCATTCCAGTAGCTGATCAGCATAGTGCAAGTTCTGAATGAACAAACCTGATGGTGAAAATGCAATATGATGGAATCGGTGATCACAAAAAAAAAAAAAAAAAGTAAGGTCTTCAGCTCTAACCAAGTAGCATGAATTTTACAGTAGTAAAAGAAGGTTTGTCGAGAAAAGGTTGGAAGCCCCATGAGTCTCCTTGGAGATTAAGGCTTGCTAGTCTCCAACAATCTCCACCAAAAACATGGAACATATACACTTATATACGTAAGAAAATGATTCAAATGAACATATCCAATAAATGAGAACTGAGAAAATAAAAATCACCAAGAAAATAATAATTATTATTTTTTTAAAAAAGGAAAACTAAATTCATACATTTTGGTGCAGTTCCCATAGAGACAAGTCCTGTACGAACCGAGCCCCCATGGTCCCAACTTGATCTAATTTTAGGCCTGTAAGTCAAACACAAGCCTATTTTTAAATCCACCAAATGAACAGGACAGGCCCAGTCCAATTTTGACAGGCCCACCAATTATACATGTCTTAGTCCTCCCACCCAATGAATCACGCAACAAACGTGTGAGTTTGCACATAGGAAATGCCTTTTCAGCCTTGAATGTATCCAAAGCCGCATCTACTCCAGCAATCTCATAAACAGTCAATCAAAAATTATTGAGTAGGAGTATTTTTCACAAAATGGGCATGGATTATGTGGATGTGACCATGCCAAAAGAAGAACAGAGTAAAGGGAACTGCAAAAATAATCAACCATGCTTTTGGAATGAGAGGGACCTTGGATTCATCCTTCATGTCAAATGTAGACATCAAAATCCCTGCTCATGATGGAAAAATAGATTATTATTACTATTCAATAAAGATCGACATAAATCCGGTACTACAGGCAGATTACAATACACATCAGATGACCCATTTCCTTTTGACAGTCCAACCTTGTTTTTTCTTTTTGAAGTACATCAGCACAACAAACTCAACTGATTTTCTGCTCCCACTTAAAAGTTAGACAGTTCTTTAAAACTTGTAAAATCTAATAAGGATACAGAAAAATATATATGAAGTTATTAGTGCAAAAGTCTACCTAAAGAGAAAACCAATTCACTGAATGCAATAGCCAAGCTATTACAGTTGCATTCACTGAAATAGCACACTACAGAAAATGTGAATGTCACAATTTGGTGAATCCTGGAGGGAGAAACATCACAGTTGAATGCACTTACAGACTAGGTATTGATGATTTGAGTATTTTTATGAGTTTGCCAGGATTTAAAGAACCAACCTGCAAAAAGATTATAAAGCTTTGGCAAATTTAGCAAATGCACGGCTAATGTAAATGGTGATGCCAAAGTCAAAACAAGAATGGAACCTGCAAGGGAGACATTATTAAGTGATTGCAACATGCTCATTTCTGTTTTGATAAATGAGCTCACTTGTCATTTGAAGCCAGTTTGATGGACTTTCTGCTTTCCACCTAATATAAAGTGGGGCTTCCACAGTTTCTGAATTGGGTGCATTTTTGCCATTGAAACAGGGCACGATTACCTAACATAGAGTGGGGCTTCCACAGTTTCTAAAATCTGGACTTTCTAGGAACCAAATATCTATTACAATGAGTTCATAAAATGGACCAAAAGGTGAAGGGACTGAACTTGCCTTCTCTAGATGATGGCGAAGATAAATAACATCATGCATTGCCTTAATAGCAGCAACCCGAGATGATAACAACACGAAATAAATGAGTTAGTCATAGGGCCAGATTTGAACAAAATCTACATGAGCTAGAAGTAAAATTGCATGGTGTTAACAACAAAAACAATAACAATTATGACACGATGAAATGGTTAAAAGCAAAATAATATTTTTTTAGAGGAAAGATGTTGGCTGATTTCAGGAAATAACTGAGCCCATGGGTGCAACATCAATTGCAAGCTCGTTGTTTTGCAGGAGTCAGCAAATTCTTCTTTTCTGCTTCCTACAATATCCCTACACCTCATGGATTTTTTATTTATTGCTGCAATGGTTTCCATGGTTATAATAATATTGTCGTCATGTTTGCCATTGTCATCATTTTCATATGTGGCACCTGCTTAGTTATGTCTTACATGTTTGACTTGAACATTTTACAGGATATGAAGCACCAAATTTGAGGAATGGCCATCTATGTTCTTGACCTAATTGTTTAATTTTATGACTGGTATCATGATATGATAAACATGGTTTTCTTATATTTCTCTTATGGTTATACATATTAGAGTTTATAGGTCCGGTTGTTAGTGTTTTGGTGAAATTTTCAGGATTTAATTTTTTGCACTAAACAAGTTTGTGGACCAAATGATCTAAAATCATATTATTTATCTTTTTTATTTTTATTTTTTATTATAAAGTTGTGCTACATGTGTGTTCGTAAACACTTGTTTGCTTTCAATCAGCACATTCGATATAGCTCTCTTTGATTATTAACATGTTTTCTTACTCCATTTTGTTTATAGAAAGTAGACCCTTTTTTCTGATTATAGAAAAGTAAGTAGACCTTTCTTCGACTATAAGCGAGACCTCTCTTAAGCCTTTGACTTATAAATGGTGAGGAAACTCTGGGGGTTTCTTCTTTAAGTTACTCAACATTCATGGACATTACAAAGTAGATTGTGGATCTTTTAAATGGTGGATTGTAGGGTCCTTCCAATTGAGTCAGTGAGTTGTATGGAGGTTGCTTCCTTTAGCTTGTATGTGGGGAATATAGAAAGAACAAGGTAGGTGAGCTTTCTTGTAATATCTTGTCATTGATATTTGTAGTGAAGGAAAGAATTGAACACTTCATCATAAGTTAGGACTGGTACTGAAGCTTTTAAGGTACCAATGCCTTAATATTGGGTGGCAGTTAGAACTTGGTCATTTTTAATTATGTCAAGCATTGTGAGAAGATTGACCTGTTGGTGCCTAGGCTTGTGAAAATTGAATATGGAAGTTCAAGGGGGAATCTTAGTGGCTTGGTAGTTGGGGGTGTCATTAGAGAAGAAGTTTGTTGGGTTGGTGCAGCTTGTTTCAATCCACTTAGGAAAAACAAAGCCAAGGAAACATAAAGGCTGATGAGTCCATATGCACAAATGGGGCCGCCAGTGAGAGTGCACCGCTGATACGGAGATTTCTTGTAGTGAATACACAAGTGAAGAAAAGAAAATTTGCATAGACTATGGTTTGTCACTTCCTTTCACTTAACATGGAAGGAACTGTTGGATTAGCTATAAACTGTAAATTAATCAAATTTGCATGAATGCATAAGAGACAAAAACAGATAACACTCCTTGATCTAATACATATGAACAAGACCGATAAAAAGTCTATTCAACATACAAAACAAGAATGAAATGAAAGACATGTAACAAATCAACCACCTGTAAACATGAACCACTTAACTCTTAACTGTTGCTTCCCTGAGTCATCCAGGCAATAATACTCAGCTGATGAATCTAAGATACTCCAACATTTATCTATCCAGCCATTAGTAGATCAGCAGTTACTCCCATATACACAGTAAAAACAGAAAATATCAGATTCTCACCCTGCACAAAAAGAAAAGAAAATATCAGATTCTTGCCCCTACACAAAAAGATGAGACCTGGATATGTGGAGCCACAGGAAACTATGTAAAGAACAAAATAGTGAAATTCAAGTAAGCTAACATGTTCAAGGTTTGCAAGATCTGGAAATCTGCCTCACGAAAGTGGGAAAAGAAGAAGAAGAAGAAGAAGAAGAAGAAGAAGAAGAAGAAGAAGAAGAAGAAGAAGAAGAAGAGAAGCTAAAATATAGTGAGAATCAGCAAACAAAATGCAGAGGAGCTAAAAGACCCTGCTTACAAGTTCCAAAACCCAATTTCAGGTTCAAGATGATGACACTGAACCATGCACCAAAAAAATCTACATCTAAGAGATGATTGTCTATAAAGATGAATTGGATCCAGGGACTCTCACTTCTTGCCAAGGAACTACCCCATACGAGCTTCTCATTGGCCGCATTTGTGCAGTTAAATAATGATGGAAATCTGGACAAAAAGAAAATATTCACTAGTATTAAAGAAAGCATCAAACGACCTTGCTTTTGTCAGATAAATAATGTTGGCTACGGTCTCTAAAGTTGTTGCCATCGGATATACTCCAATGGTCACGACCATTATAACAGTCATCCTGTCGTGAATTGCCAGAAAACCATGACAAATCAATTTCATCTATAGGCACCTCATCCATAACTTCAGCTGACAAACAATACTATGATTAAAAGATCATTGGATTGTAGAAATGCGGATCTCATGTCAAATGAACTGACTAGAAAGGCTCCAAAGTAAATATAACCAACCTGCCTACTTGACAACACTCTCAAGCCTAACTGTGTGTGCCTGCGATATGAATGAAATCTACATTCAGACAACAAAAAAGTCCAAGCAATGTGAGAGATGCAAAACACAAACCTCTTGTTCAGGCCCAACAATTTGAAACTCTCCATCCATCATTAAGTTTTTATTGGCAACATTTATTTCATCCATAGATGGGCCAGGCAGAACTATAGGCTCCTGTGATTTCTGATCCTTCTTGGAAGGATCAGAATTTGAAGTCATATTGACCATCACTGAGATCCTTGGAACTGGATGGTTTCCATCTGTTTGGGAGAACAATTCCCACAACCCTGTTACAGTACAAAGCAACAGGCATTGATTAATTACGGAAGAGATACCAATATTGGGTCATGAAAATAACTCTTGCAACAAAATGTGAGGTAAGACGAGCAAAATTTCAAGACCACCATAAGTTCTTAGAGGTATCCATGTTAAACATACCCCTCATGTATCCATGTATCCTACTCGCATATCAACTAAGACGTGCTTTACAATATCCATGTAACTTATGAAAGAATACCAATAATTTGTCTAATCATCATGTGAACCACCAGTTACTATCTTTTAGAATAAAAACTTGCTCATAATCTACATTCAATATCCACATGTGGATTGCTTGATGAGTAGACTATCCTGATTTTTGTATGGACATTTTGATGGTGAGCCTCTCTACCTAGTGTTCAAATGTCACACAAGCTTGCTACATTAGAATTTGTATTACATGTGAAGATACAAATAGAGAAGGGCGTGTTAAGGGTTATAAATACTAAAATGTGGTAAACTGTTGACATACTCATAAATCATAATATACATTGCATATTATTGGCGCGGCGCGATTTGGGGATGAGACGATTTGGGGAGAGAAGAGGGAAGATGGTTTTGGGAGAGAAATTTTGCCGCTCGGATTTGGGGACGCGGGAGGTGAAAAGCCCTTTTTATTTTTGCAGCGGCGGTGGCTTATTCATACAGGTGTAGCCACATAAAAATGCCCCTCATTTTCCATTTACACGGGCGGTTCATTGTGGCGGCCTGTGGACGTGCGCCACTGATGCGTAGATTTTTTGTAGTGTTACAAGCACAGAAAAACAAATTTATGACTTTGGAATTTCTACTCTTAGGCTCTTAGTAGGTTTCTGTAAATTATGAAATATGAAGAAAAATCTCTTTAGTGGCAACTAAATGTACTCTAAACTAATAACCATTAAAGCAGAATAAAATTATATACACACAAATACAAATAGGCATTATAGGATGATCAATAGAAGAAACATCATGTCATGTTCTGGCCACCAATGGTATAAGTGTGGCTTGCCTTTTAGTAACCTAAACATCATGTCATTATAGGATGCCCACCAATGGTATAAGTGTGGCCAGACATTCAGTTCAGTTAAGCATCCGAAAAGGTCCCTAAGCTCATCTAACAGAGGAATGAAGATGCAGATTTTGGGGGGAATTCCAGAGGAAAAGGGGAGCTTGACATTACCTGTTGCATTATTTTGGCAAATTCGGAGCATAGAGCTTTCTGTCTAGACTCATCAATTATCTTAACCAACGCTATGTCTTGTAAAGCCAACAGTGTTGTCTCCAGCATGTCCAAGTCTGCTTGATTGGCAAAGGTGAAGGCCGGTGGTGACTGCCAAACAAAAGCAAAAGAAATTCATCTCTTAGGGATCTTTCGTCGACCTTGACAGATGATATCAAACCAACGACAAATCAACAATTAAATGAAGAATTTTCTATGACAGCTTACCAACCGATAAATGGGAAAATAAAAAATGACAGCCCCATTTTAATGGCCAGCAATAATGTTCAAACTAACCTGGAATTTATTGCCTTCCGCCACGACTGTGAGCTCTGTCAGACAGGAATTTATTGCATGTATAGGAATGTTGTAACAAGATTTCTATGGGCCTGCATAGAAATCTTGTTACTTTGATGAGATTGACATTAAGCAAAATTTCATAGAAAGGGAATGCTAACAAGCACTTTGAAGCAAAAGTTGGTCAATAGTGTTAGGGTCTAGTTTTCTACTCTTTTTCGTTCCTTCTTATTTCCTTCAATTGGGCTTACCAGGAAAAGAAAAAAAGAAAAAAGCAATGTGTATGTAGCTTGGTGACCTCTGCTCCTTTTTCTGCATCTTGAAGTTGTATCATCCGTTCCTTTATAGAAGCCATCTTAGTGGGTCAAGACTTTGACCAGCTCACCCAAAAATGTGACAGACCCTAGACCGAAGTGGGGCATTCCACAGGAAAAAGTGATGATTGAACGCTTATCATTGAAACCTTCCCTAGGGTCACTGAAGTTTTGTATCAGCCTAATATTTGTGTTTTCTGTTCATCCTTATGGGTATAATTGAAACTTTACGAACAGTTTGGATGTCATTTAAATATCATGGTGGGCCCAAGGAAGTGTCAATGGTGAGTTTTTCCACCCCACTGTTTTGTGGCCCATTAGAGTTTTGGATGCATTCAATCCGTTTCCTGTGGTGTGGCCCACTCAGGTTTGGATCGACTTCATTTTTAGGGTCATTGTACTGTCTTCACTTCCATCGTGTTCAAGTCTCTTAATTCTCTGATTTCGTACAGTGGTACTTCATACTTGGACCAATTCCTTCTCCATGTAGTCCTACATTTTGAAATAAGTAACCAAAACCAACTCATTTGTGACCCTACTCAAATTTTATGGGAAAATGAGTTGAGGCAATTGATTAATTAAAAAAGATAATATCTCATGTTGCCTTTGTGATGCATGTGACTGTGTTCAAGTTACTTAGGATCTAGCCATTCTCAAACCGATTTTTTTTCCTTTTCTTTTTTAATCAAGTCATAAATAGTTAAATCAACATTTAGTCTAGCAAACTTGTCTTAACATGACAAAAATTTGCATGAACAGTCCACTCAACATGAATTCTAACATAGAAGTGAAAAATTAGAGTACATCGACTAAGAGTATTTATACTTAGACAATATCTACAAGCAGGAACAATGGGCCAGCACTAAATATCCATAAACTCGAAGGCTATATAAAATTACAAAGCGACATATTGAACGATGTTACAGAATTGGCAAGTGCCAGGCCTAATGCTTGCAGAGAAAGAGTTTGCAGCACTCCTTCCGACATATCTACTGGAATACAGATTACACATCAGATCGAAAACATTACAGTCAAACAAAATCATGAAGATTATCAACCACGTGAGGAGAATGAAAAAAGTGTAGTAGGTGAAACACAAGCAAAATTTCAGAAACAATAAGGAAACACAGTCAAAATTCACCTGTTTTCAATCTTTTCCTCCCCACTTTTCAGAAACGGTAAGTGTCTAGGACATTGAGTGACACATGAAATGGCCTCCCCTATGAAGATGATCGTACACGAAAGAGGAAACCTTCAACAGGCATTAACAAGCAAGAGGAATTATAAACAAGAAGGAAAATAACTGTCTTTTTTTCCAACCATTAACAAGCCAGAGGAATTACATGACAAGAAGATCTCATTCACTTGGTGAAACTAATTTATTCAATAAAAAATAACAACAAATTTGCCATAATAACTCCATACAAGCGACTTTAAAGCCATATTACAAAGTCATACCAAAAACAAGAGAAGCGTAGTCTAAACGCCTACTAACACAAATAAAATACCTTTCCTGCAATATCTCCAACTTGAATATAATGATTCAACAACTGAGTGAATATAGCACAAGGATTAAACTAACACGAACATACTACTTTGGACCTGAGATGCAGGGTTCAACATCTGCAAGGTCCAACTCTAGATAAGATGAATATACTCCCTTTTTTAGGATGGATCCACAAAAAGAAATTAATTACATTTTAGAGTCAAATGCTTAATTAAAACTGAATGGTTAAGAAAGATGTATACCTCGTTGTAGTCAACGAACATGTTGTTTGCTCTCAGATAGGCTTCTATCATTGCCACCTGGTATATAAGAGGGTGGTTTCCTCATCAACCAAATTTCTAATCCCCCCATTCCCCAGTCAAAACATTCACAAGTACAATACTTATAGTTTCATCACTTCATCTTGTTAGCTTGAGATATTGTAGAGTGACATGATCTACAGGAAAGAAACCCATGGTTGCTCCATATTCAGGAGACATTAGCAATAGTAGCCCTATCAGCCAATGATAATTCACCCATGCCCCCACTTATATGAGAAAAGTAAAGATTTAGAACAACAGATTTACATCAGAATAAATGGAACAGAAAGCCTGCGGCCTAATCTGTTTAACTCCATGAAAATGAGATCACCATAAAACTCAACGAACTTGCCAACAACCCCATGCTTGCTCAACATTTGCATCACAGTTAAAACTAAGTCGGTAGCTATAGCACCATTGTGTTCAATTTTCCAGACAACTTGAACCCAACAACACCAAGCAACTACTTGTTGATTGCTAAATTGAATACACCTCAATAATGTTATGCCCACAACAGTCAAGTAGAATAATTATTTGGATGATGTGAGCTGAAATTAAAAATAATAAAAAAAAAAAACACACATTTTTATGAAATGGGTAGGTGTCTCAAGTACAAGTTTCTGCTTCATGGAGTTAGAACTCTCAACACCTGTATAAAACGACACTGACAAAGGCCCAACCTGTTGTGTTGCGATAATTCTGAATGGAGTTAATGCAGAAAATGAAACAAGATTGGTTTTTAGTAAATTTCTGAAAATTAGGATCATTTCATGCATTCTTGGTTGATTCTGATATCTTGTTTACTTGTAAATGCTTCATATTCAAGAATGATGAAACTTGCAACCATGTGCAAGAAAAGTAGGCACTAGAAAAGGGAAAAGTAAGTAAAATCAAGTTTGACAATGCTAGAAGCCAAGTCATATCTGACAAAAGTGAAATAAAATTTGATGTGGAATTCCGAACAATTCTAGTGACGAATGGTTAATTGATTCAAATTAACATATCATGCAGCATACTTTTCTAGCTCATGTCTGATGTCAAGTACTTCTTCTTTGATAGCAATTACCTTATAAAGGCACTTGTAACTAAATCAAGGGAAGAGATTCTCCATTTGCTACACGGATCTGCCACTCTACAAGGTGTTGGCCAACAATCATCTCAATTACAGGGTGCTCAACCTATGAATATGCTCAACCTCGAACATAACCACCTGGTTGAGAATATTGAAAGTACTAGTGGATGAGAGAAGAGGGGAGAAGGGTTTTGAGAGAGAAGAGGTGAGAAAGAAGAGGAGAGAAGGGTTTTGGGAGAGAAGAAGCGTGAGGGAGAGAAGAAACGCAATTTGGAGAGGGCACGCGATTTGGGGGGTAAAAATTAGATTTTAGGTTTTTTTACTTGGAAGGAGCGGCAGTGGATTCACTGTACAAGGGCGGCCACATAAAAAAGCCCTTGATTTTCATCTACAGTGGCAGTTTGTTGTGGCCACCTGTGATAAAAACGCCCCTAATACTGGTATTTTTTTGTAGTGCTTGTAGCTTTGCTGAATTGGCAGAAAGCTTTACAATCATTTAGGTGAGTGCTACAGAGAGAAACAAGCCTCACCTATTCTATAACACAACCTTTTCTCTTATTTACAACCATATGGGTGAGCTTGGCAAAAAGAGCTGACCCACACCTATCTTAAAACCAAGCCAAAACAGGACTTTAAAATAATAGCCATCCTTCTCAATCACAAACAAGAACTAGCTTTCCAAGCTAAACAATCTACCATGATTGATTTGAAATCAATCTCTTAATTGGGGTTTTCTCATTGAAGATTCATTCAGGGTCTATAAAGGAGGAGTTGTGTAGGAGTAAACTACATAGCGCGAAGCCTACACCATGGTACATAGTGCAAGAAACCCACTACATAACATAATATATTTAAAAGATTGTAAAAAACATATCATCATGATCTATATTTCTAGACAGGATTCTACCAAAGATTAGAATGATTGAAATCAACTTCAGGACTCGAGAGTTAACTTGATACCATGGTCTAGTCTAATAAAGTGCAAAACCATGGTCAGGCCATCAAAATAGCAAAGGCAGAACTGCTGAACATGGTAACAAATTTTAAGCAATCATTACGTCAATGGAGTCAATTGTAAGTATTACAATACTTTGCATTAGAGCATGTCATCAAACCCAATATTCCATACAAAGCCAAAAACATTGAGGTGAATCATCGCTTCACCTGAAAGGTGGTAGACCAAGAAATCAAGCCTAAATAATGTGGCAAGGTTGAGGTATCACCTATCTGACATACCACAGTGAACAGCTTAAGGGCCAATTTGATCATTTCAAGGGTATTTTTAAGCTAAATCACTTTGGACATTTTTTGTGTCATCCTATGCCAATAAAACCAAGTTAATGGGTAGACCCATAAATGTTTTTATCTATATAAGCAAGAAGCAAACAATTCACAGTTATGTCATAAATCCAAAGTGAGGTGATCGATGAACAGATTTTACATCATACACACATACCCCAATTGGCAAAAGCGATGGAATGGATGAGATGTGGGAGGGCATTGTGGATAATCACTTGACCGCCAAACTCATCCTTTCAAACCAAGAAAGTCATAGAAAAGTGGAGGGCTTTGGTTGCATAGATGCACCGTGCACGGCGATGCCTAAGATCAACACATTTTCAGGAACCATTATAAATGTGAAGTGCAGGAATATAAGGCAATGCAGAGGCCATATCTCACCTGAGTTAACTGCTGACCTGCTTGGGATTTTGACAAGGCAAGATCCCTACAAACAGGAGAACTTTTGGCAAGAATATCAAGAGACCTTGGTGTAATGCCCAAGCTATCAAACTTTCATTCAGAATATTTAGAACATGTCAGGTGTCATGATAGCTTGGAAGAAAATTAGCTTGATTGAAGTATTATAATTGGTAATTGTATTGACATATTGAGACATGATTTGCAACATTTTTACCCAACCAAAATATCCTCTGCCACTTAGAAAGAGTAGGCTTACTAGAATAGAGCAGGCTAATTGAAAGAGCAGTCCTAACCTTGTTTTTCCATCCAAGCAAACTAACTGCAATTTCACTAGAAAAGAGAAGTGAAGGGCCAACCCATAAAAATTATCTAAATTACAAGTTAAGCATCTCAATAGAAAAATGATTAATGAACTATTCAGTTATAAAATATATCCAGAAAAAGAAGAAATGCAAATTGTATTAAATTTCTCTCTTGAGGATATTGACGGAACTTCTTTATCAAATGTGGTAGAACTGCTTGACAAGATCTCTATATCTGGGGAAAAAAATTAATACCATGTGATTAGTCAATATTCCTGCAACATGACCTCTTAGAGTTTCTTGCCATTGAAACTGTAAAAGACAGTTGAACCCTATAAAAACACTAATTAGAGGATTTTCTCTTATCATTTGGCAGTGTGATTTAGCATAATAAACAGAAACATTACATTCAGGCAAAAATGTGGCCAAATTTTCATTTAGATTGTGGGTAAACGAAAGAAAGGCAATAGAAAAAAATTGTGACATAAGCGAGTGGTAAACTAACATCAATGCTAGGAGAAAGAAACCCTTAGCACTTGTTTGCATTCTTAGAGAAAAGTCCTGGAAAATGCTTCTCATTTGCATTTGAAAGTGTTTGGGTTGCAATCCCACAAGAAGAAATTTCTTTTTCATCCAATTTTACTATTTAGAATATCTTGTCAAAGGATAACTCTTTTCCTACCATTTTTATTATTTTATTATTTTTAAGGTTTTACTCTCCTTTTGAGGTGGGGAAAGCAAAGGCAAACAGTTGACCACATATCCTCTTCTTCCCAAGCAAGTGCAAACGTCTTATTGATGTAAATTGAATGCTTTCCCTAGTTAACCCTCAATCTAAATACACCCTAAAAGAAAATGTAGTTTCTTGCAAGTTCTAACTTCCCAACCATGAACTAAGCTTTTAGGAAAGAGAATAGATAAAATATTTTCATATTAATATCCAACCTGCTTGTACAAACTACTATTTTCTAGGTTATTTGAAAAGCCACAACATTCGCACAGAGGAGGAAGTAAATTACAAATTCATCAGGCCATATCTAGGAACTGCCAAATGCACGTAAGTAACAAAGAGATTCGAGAAAACTAAAAGTTCATCATCATCCACACGAGTTCACTGTTATAATTTCAAGGTCTAGTTAAGCTGTTATATCCAAGTACATATTCAAAATGTGCCAGGGTAAACAAATCAAAAGCTATAATTGAGAAAGCTTAGAAAGAGAATATATGAGCACCCACATTCAATATTCCCCTTTAGACACCCCACCCAGGCTAATATCTTGATTTTGTTAAGACAAATCCGAGAACCATGATCATATCCTAAACCTACCCCTAACCCTAACCTGAGCCATTATTCCATCCAGACCATGCCCGAAATCGACCTATTTCTCGAATCATTTTCAGGTAACAATCGAGCTGACTTCAAGCTATTTTGGGCCAAATATCCAAAAAGAACTTTGTTTCACTCTAAGGACCCAAAAAAGGACTCACCAGATGAATTTGAAAAACCGCCGTGCGAGGTGGTAATCGGATTACCGCCGGCGGTAATCGGATTACCACTTCCTCCCAGAAAATGCGCACGGGGCGAGTCACACGAGTTTCGGACTCAGCCAGGACCGGGCGGCAGTCGGACTACCGCCGGCGGTAATCCGGATTACCGCCGGCGGTGATCGGAATTCCGCCGCGTGCTGTCTGAGCGGGGACAGCTGTCTCAGCGTCCAAAGTCAACTCTTCCTGGAATTTACCCCTCCCATCTCTATTATTTACTGTTTTACCAATCCCCTTAGCCAATGAGAGCATGCCATGTGGCATCTCTCTCCTCTCCACCAACCACCATGTGCCACATCACCTTTACCCTCCTCTTGTCCTCTATTTACCAAAAAACCATTGGAAAGGGCTATAAATAGCCCTCTCCCCTTTCATTTTGACATATATGGATGAGAGCCACCAAGAGAGGGAGAGAGTGAGAGAGAAAGAGTGAGAGGAAAAGAAAAGAAAAGAGAGAAAGAGAGAGAGTGAGGAAGAGAGTGAAGGAAGGGAAGGAGCTCCCAAGCCTTCAAGCCCACATTTTCCAGCCACCTCCTAGCCTTCATCTCAAACCTTCCCACCCACAAGCCTAGTCCAAAATGATCATGGTTCAATCTACATCTTAGCATTTTCAAGAATCAAGTCAAAGATCCATTCGCATACAAGCATTCATCATGACATCTACTCCCTTCTCAACCCCCTTGCTTCTCTAGATCTCTAGTGGACGTATGCTCTGTGACTTGCCGTACATCGGATCCTGTCACATCAGAAATTCCTAGTGATCTAGTCCACTTTTCTTGTGTTTTTGTATAAGCATCATCACACCCGCCCTCTAGACACATTGTCGGATGTATGCTCTGTGGCCTGCCGAAATCTCGGATCTTGCTACATCAGAAATCCACATGTGACTAGTCCCATCATGACCGAAGCATCATCATCATCCCTTGAGATTATTTTACCACACTAAGTCGAGACTGTACATTTGTACGGGCAGAGAGGGTGCCTAACACCTTCCCTCTTTGTAACTGAGGTCCCTTACCCGGAATCCCGGATCGTAGACCAGGAGTCAATTTAAGGTCGGAGGATTTTCGGATTTCTCCAACCTTACGTATTCCGTGGTTCTAGCCGACCGCGGGATTCTGAGATTATTCGGCTAGTGGCGACTCCAACAATCACAAATCAGCTTAACCACCCCCAGGACCACCACAACAAGACATTTTTCACAGCAACGTGGACGCCGATTTTTCAGTGTCTACAGAATGGCGACTCCGCTGGGGATGAGTCTAGAACGCACTAGCTGAGACCCGACTCGACAACGTGTGGTATACTAATCTCAAGGGACATTCATCAGCGCATTCATACAAAAAAAATCTCTTTGGCTTACACTTGCTTAGGTAAAGATCCGAACCATGACCACTCAATCCCGTGCAGCCATGACTTCTCAAGCGACCCATGAAGAAGAGCCGGCACCCCAACCAGCTCCTGAAATATCCGCACATGCACCCACACCCGCACCCATACCTACATCCGTACCCTTACCAAGTAGCTCCGACAGAGTTGCCAGCCAATGTCACCACACAAGAGCTACTACTTAACAATGCAAGAGCTCTTGCTTCGCTGGTACCAAGTGCCACACCGAGAATATGCAAATGACCCTGACCTAGTGTGCGAGAATAGCTCACTCCCTCAAACTCCTTTTGCCTTCTCTCTCATTCCTCCAAAGCAAATCTGTGCTCCCTCCCCCAGAAGAATCAGCACAAGATCAACAACAGCAAGCAATTGGGAGCAACCCTCCCCCACATCTCTACTCAACACATCACAACAATCCGGTCACAGCACATGCAAATCACAGGCAAGAATTGGCGGATGCCCATGAAGGGGCCGGTTTGAGTCCAGACCCACTCCCCTAACGGGAGTAACGTCCGGGGTGGCGGATACCCCGGTGGAGCCATTTCCAAACATCCCACCCTCCTCCGAAAGGGAGTGGTGTTCAATTCCAGCTACCTCTCGCCACCGGGAGTCCGCCTTCTTTCCATCAAACCCCCATTCTGGATCCATATGAAGAAGAAGCAGCACAAGCCCTACAGCAAGGGGCAAGATATCCGCAACAAAGTAAGTCAGAGATCGAGGAGTTACGAGAGCAACTACAAATGATGCAAAGCCAGCTTCAAAGACAACAAGGAGTGGATCACCCATCCACTAAGTTCAGGGACCTCTGTCCCTTCCCAGACGCCCGGGTACCTCCAAATTTTGAGATACCAAAGTTCAAAAGGTATGACGGTAGCGGGTGCCCCACAGCACATTTAAAAGCCTTTTGTGGGGAGCTCAATGCGATAGCAGGGAATGATGGGGCTTTAATAAGACTTTTCCAGAAATCCCTAAAGGGTGACGCTCTGGATTGGTACACCTCACTAGATAGCCACCAAATCAGAACCTGGGAAAAACTTTCCCAAGCATTCATTGACAGGTTCTCATACAACCTGAACATGGCTCCAAGGAGAGCTGACTTGGCTGCCCTGAGGCAAAAAAGCGATGAATCTTTATCAGCATACGTAGGACGATGGCGAGCTATGGCAGCTCGAATGAGAAACCCCATCGATGACGAAGAGCAGATATCCATGATTGTGCATTCAGCACATCCCAGTATTTCAGGATATCTGATCTCGTATCCGTACGTAAACTTCTCCCAACTCATCCGAGCCGGAGAACAAGTAGAAGCTGGGATCAGAGCTGGAACTATTTCCCCATGGCCACATCAGACCCCCTCAATTAAAAGAAACAAAGTCGAGGGAAAACCTGTTGGGCACGGGAATGAAAACAGCCCTGCTCCCATGCAACGTGCTACTGAAGTTAACAACATCATCGCTAACACTCAAGGCAACCAGTATGCTCCACCACTAGAGCCACGGCAGACAGGCGTACCGGCCACATGCAGAATGGCGTACCAACCCCAAAGAAACCCAACAAGGATATCAGGCACGAGTCATCTCAACAAGCAATCACAATAGCCCTAGGGGAAATGCGCAAGGACCATACAAGCAAGGAATGTTAGGGAGGAAGTTCACTCCGTTGGCACAATCATACAGCCAAGTGCTAACAATGCTCATGCAAAAGTAACTGTTAACACCCCTCCAGCCTCGACTTCCACCTAATCCCTTGCCTCCTGGTTACAATGAAAATCAGTACTGTGCATATCATCGGGCTCGGCCATCTAACGGATCGGCCGCCGCTTTGAAACATGCGGTCCAAGATTTGATCGAAAGCCGAAGATTGCGATCACCCCACGAGCCGATGTCTGATTCAAGCCAATATTCTCCAAAATCCCCCGCCTCGCATCGAGCGGGACGGCCAAAGACATCTAGCACCTCTACCGTCAATCACATTGAAGGAGGTCAACCCACACATGCTCATCCACATCATTCCATCCAAGCAATCATGCCCGACACAGCCAATCGGACATGGGGACACCAGCAAGCACCATCGCCTGGACCACTGGTATCCCTTGAAGCAGCACCAGCTATTCAACCTCTCATATTTCTTGAAGCAGCGCCAGCATTTCAGTCTCTCGAGACTTTGGAAACAACACCCAACAGGTCATACCCTCAGAACCTCGCCCTCCAAGGGGCACATTCAACCCCATCCTCGGCATATCCAAAAAGGTTGAATTCTGAACCTGTCATCCTCCCGATAGGTCTCCCTGACCTAACCCTGCTAACCTTGCAAGGGGCACCCTCAGTTCACACCCCGCAATTCCTGATGCCTCACCAACTGGCACATACCCAAAGAATCCCTCCCCCACATCAAAGGAAAGAGGAAAGATCCATGGCCACAACTAATCAGAACTTGGCGGCACCTCAAGAGATATCACTGAGTCTACCACAAACTGCTCGAGGAATGACCCCTCAGCTTCAAGAACCATTGGCATACTTGGAAGGAAGAGCGGTTCCTTCCTATAACCCGAAAGCAGTCCCATGGCATTATCCAGAATGTGATGAGGTGGGTAACAATGGGAGATACCTCAGGAGAGATAATCAGAACCCAAAAGAAACTCGGGAAATTTTATCAGGAACCACCAGCAAAACTGACACTGCTTATGATATAGCAGCCCAACTCAAAACCATTCCGCACAAATATCCATCTGGGAACTCCTATGTACGTCAAGGTCGCATCGAGAGATCTTTGCGAAGACCTTGAATGATGCTCATATCTCTCCTGATGTACCTCCTGAAATGGTGGCAAGCATGATTGGCCAACTTCTCGCACCACAAGCCATCACCTTCTCGATGATGAGCTACCACGAGGGTCGCGAACATGGCGATCACTAAACATAGTGGCCCACCACAAGAATTTCAAGATCCCACTAGTGCTCATTGATAATGGATCAAGTCTCAACGTTTGCCCTTCAAGGACTGTTGAACGGTTAGGGATAGAACCATCCTCCTTCAGACCCAGCACCATGAGTGTCAGAGCCTTCGATAATTCTCGAAGGCAAGTAGAGGCGGAAATTGACCTAGAATTACAAATTGGACCAGACATGACCCTTGTCACATTCCATGTCATCGATATTCCTGCCTCATTTAACCTTCTCTTGGGGCGGCCATGGCTCCATGCTGTTGGAGCCATCCCATCTACCCTCCACCAAAGGGTTAAATTCCCTTCGGGAAATCGAATCATTTCAATCTTGGTGAGCGAAACCATCCTCCCGGTGACGGTCAGTATTCCAGAAACTGACATTCCAGTGATTGACATTCAACATACAGAAGGCGATATTCCATATCACAGTTTTGAATTCGAAAAAGTGAACGCTATCACTAACCCTCGCCCTCTAGCTGCTGAATACGTCATTCCCCCTGCCGAGCGATTGATCCTAAATTACCGTACCGAGTTCCATGAAAAAGGTATGGTAGTAAGACCAGCACCTGCCAATGTACAGAGACAGGGACTGGGATATCAACCGACACCAGAAGATCAGGCTAAAAAGCCAAAAAGGCGTCAACTATTTAAATGCACACCCATCGAGTTTGTTAAAGCTGGGACAGTTCATGAGGGCAAAATGATACCTCTTGAGGACCAATTTCAAGCACTTAGACTCACAAAACAGACTAGACAAGAGTCTATCTGGCCACCAATAAGGTGGGATCGGATCCTTAGGATGCCAGAGGAGCACACAAGGCCAGGGGCAGAACCCCCAGATCCATCACATGAAACTAGGGGCATGGAAACGAGTCCATCAGCAAGTGACTAAAAATCGAGAATGTCCTTTGCAGGCAATGTAGACCAGAACAGGGAGACACCCATTCGGGGGAATACAGGGCAGAAGCAACCCATCCACTGGGTTGACAAAGGTAAGTGGCTTGCTCTGGATTGGACGAATGTTCAAATCCCGTCCCAGAAATCCGAGGAACAGGAAGAACTTCAACTCCTAGGCACAGAGGTCGAAACAGATTCGGACCCTGAGCCCAGCCCAGCAGACATCATGGTCATCGAGACAGGTGACCCACAGGAACAAATGGGGCAGATCAGCAAGATCGAAGGAACAAAGGAGCCTGAATGGTCAGCCATCCCCCTAACAATTGAATCAGCTAGCGAACCATTCGCTAGCACCAGCCTAAAAAAAAAAAACGCCAATGTAAATAGCAATTGGTATCCCGAACCAGGACAAGACCAATCATGGTTTGCAGCACCGTCCTGTTCAAGATATCGTGGCAACACCAAAAAATCAAAAAATCCTTCAAACACAAAAACATCAGATATTTTCAAAAATACAAAAACATCATATATTCCCAAAATCACAAAACATCAAAAAAATTTCAAAATACAAAAACAATAGAAAACTTTCCAAAATCAACGTGCCAAACAATTCTCATGACAAGCACGAGTTTGAAGTCGACTCATATGATTTCGATCTAGAGTTGGACTTGAACTCATGGGTTTGGATGAAGCTCGGATGAGGGAAATGATGATACCGCTCTCGAATTCGAGGTTTCCCTCGAAAAATTCGAAACAAAGGCCAATGTTGTAGCAGATGACTTCGAAATTGTGAACTTAGGATCAATGGAATCCCCCAGGGAAGTACGTATCGGAAAATCGCTTCCCCCAGAATACAAGCAGAAGATGATGGAGTTTCTGAAGCCGAGGTTGTCCAACTTTGCCTTCTCCTACGAGGACATGCCAGGGCTCGATGAAAAGTTGGTGGTACATCATCTGCCGACCAAGCCAGAAATGAAGCCAGTCAAGCAAAAGCTGCGAAGGATGAAGCCAAAATGGGCCCTGAAAATTCGTGATGAAATCATCAAGCAATACAATGCGGGATTTCTGGTAGTCTCCAACTATCCGGAATGGCTCGCAAATATCGTACCAGTTCCCAAAAAAGATGGGAAAGTCAGAATGTGCATCGACTTTAGGGACCTCAACAGAGCAAGCCCTAAAGATGACTTCATTTTGCCTCATATCGACACGCTGGTAGATAATACTACTGGACACAAGATCTTCTCCTTCATGGACGGTTTCTCCGGTTATAATCAGATCAAGATGGCCGTCGAAGACCGTGAGAAGACCTCCTTCATCACGCCATGGGGAACTTTCTGTTATCGGGTCATGCCCTTTGAAATTTGAAAAATGCAGGAGCTACATATCAGCGAGCCATGACTGCCTTGTTTCATGACATGATAAACAAGGAAATGGAAGTTTATGTGGATGACATGATTGTCAAATCTCGCACGATCGAAGGACACTTTGAAGATCTCAAAAAACTCTTCGACAGGCTGGAAAAGTTCAAGCTCCGCCTCAATCCACAAAAATGTGTCTTCGGTGCAACCAGAGGCAAGCTTTTAGGCTTCATTGTCAGCGAAGACGGTATCAGGGTGGATGAAAACAAAACCAAAGCTATCATCAAGATGCCACCACCCAAAACTGAGAAAGAAATTCGGGGCTTTCTCGGGCGAATCCAATACATCAGCCGATTCATCGCACAACTCACTCCGGTCTGCGAACCCATATTCAAGTTGTTACGAAAGAACTCTCCAAAAGAATGGAATGACGACTGCCAAGCGGCCTTCGATAAAATCAAAAGATATTTGCTAAATCCTCCAGTGCTCGTGCCACCTACTCCAGGTAGGCCACTTCTGCTATATATCTCTGTCGCAGCGGAAGCAATCGGATGCGTCCTCGGCCAACACGACGATACGGGAAGAAAGGAGCAAGCGATCTACTATCTAAGCCGACGGTTTACAAGCTACGAAGCCAAATATTCCAGCTTAGAAAAAACATGCCTCGCCCTAGTTTGGGCAACACAACGGCTAAGGCAGTACATGATCGCTCACCCGATACTTCTACTCGCTCGCGTGGACCCGTTGAAGTACTTGTTCGAAAAACCAGCACTGACAGGCAGGATCGCAAAATGGCAGCTACTGCTTTCTGAGTTTGACATCACATATGTCACCCAGAAGGTAATCAAGGGGCAAGCACTGGCCGATCATTTAGCAGCACACTCCCTGCCCAACTACCAACATCTGAAGACCTTCTTCCCCGACGAGGACATCCTCCAGATCGAGGGAGAAGAGGAAAGAAAGGCAGGAGAATGGACACTCTTCTTCGACGGAGCTGCAAACGCGAAGGGGAGTGGAGTAGGCGCCATACTCTACTCCCCCGAAGATATCCCAGTTCCTATATCCAGAAGACTAGCATTCCAGTGCACCAACAATGTAGCTGAATATGAGGCATGCATCGCCGGTCTAAGAGAAGCCATTATCCTCAACATAAAGAGGTTACGAGTCTTCGGAGATTCGCAACTCATCATCAACCAGATAAATGGCGATTGGAAGACCAAGGATGAGAAGCTGATTCCATATCACGTCTATCTGGAGAATTTGATCGAGGAATTTTAGGAGATCACATTCTCTTACATGCCTCGGGTCAAGAATCAGTTTGCAGACGCTCTGCAGCTACCCTCGCTTCAATCTCGGAAATCCCAAAAGGAGTTCTTGAATGGGAACTCTTGTCGAACTCCAAGAGGAACACGCATTCGCCGCCTACAAATCGAAAAGTGAGCACGCCTAAATGATCAGCCATGGTACACAGACATCAAAAAATACCTCGAACATCAGAAGTACCCGGAAGGAGCAGCTCTGACTGATCGACGTACAATACAAAGATTAGCAGCTCAGTTCGTGATCATTGGGGGTATCCTCTACAAGCGATCCTTCAACCAAGTCCTCCTCCACTGTCTCGACGAGACAGAAGCAGCCCTGATTATGTCAGAAATCCACGAAGGACTATGCGGCCCGCATATGAACGGGCACATGATGGCAAAAAAGATCCTACGACTCGGCTACTACTGGCTTACAATAGAGACAGACTGTTGCAAGCACGTCAGGAGATGCTTCAAGTGTCAGGAGCATGCGAACCAAATCCATGCGCCTGCCTCCGAACTCTACAACTTGACGGCACCATGGCCCTTTTCTGTATGGGGGCTCGACATCATAGGTAAGATCAGCCCTAAAGCCTCAAACGGGCATGAATACATCCTGGTGACAGTAGATTACTTCACTAAATGGATAGAAGCAGCATCCTACACCACTATCACAGCATCTCATGTGGTCAAATTCATGAAGAACAACATCATTAGCCGATATGGGGTCCCTTAAGCCATTATCACTAATAACGGAACTCCGTTCGTCAATAAAAGGATGGGCGATTTCCTCGACAAGTTTAAAATTCAACGCCATCGGTCGACCCCCTACCGCCCTCAGATGAATGGTGGGGTAGAAGCCGCAAACAAAACTATCATCCGCATACTCGAAAAGATGGTGAAGACATATCGTGACTGGTCAGAAATGCTTCCTTATGCACTCGGGCTTATCGCACGTCTCGTACGGTCTTCAGGCGCAACTCCATATGGGCTCGTTTACGGAATGGAAGCAGTACTACCAGTCGAAATTGAAATCCCATCACTACGGATACTACTGGAAAGTGAAGTCGAGGAAGGCGAGTGGCAACAAGCAAGGTACGATCAACTGCATCTGCGCAGACGAGAAGCGCATGCGGGCGCTAAACCACTCCCAATGCTATCAAAGAAGGATCGCTCGAGCTTACAACAAGAGAGTCCGGAAGAGAAGTTTCAAAGTCGGTGACATGATCATGAAACGTATCCTGCCGCCGCATTTGCCAGATCCCAGAGGAAAATTTAAACCATCGTGGGACGGACCACTGATCATTCGGGAAGTACTCCCAGGAGGCGCTCTTCGGCTCACCAATCTGAAAGGCGAGGATCTTCCCGAGCCCATCAACGCCGACAATGTAAAAATCTATCACGGGTAACCCTACCTAACTTTGTCAATGATTATAATCGAAAGGCTGCATCTCTCAGAAATAAAACTGTATATATCCACCAATTACCCTTTTTCAGAAATACCCATCATGTCCCAAAAAAAAAGAGAAAGAAAGAAAACAAAACAAAAAAAAAAGAAAGAAAAAGAAAAAGAAAAGACAAAAAGAAACCTCAAAAAAAAAAAAAGAGAAAACAAAAAGAAAGCAAAGAAATCCATCCCGCATCCCTAAAAATCTATCCTGTATCCCCAAATAATTTCTAGCAGCTTACGATTATGATTAAAGACAAGGACAGGCGGGTAGCAGATCGGCCAGCTATGACGGAAGTTCCCCTGTCACTCCTAGCACTTCAACAAAACCAAAAAAAAAGAAAAAAGAATAAAGACATGCCTAAGCGAAAGGGCGAGTTGAAAACCTAAAAAGCTGACTCGAGTAAAAACAACAAGCATGTAGCGGACTTGGTGAAAAACTGAAAGGCGCAAGGGTAAAATAGCATAAGCTGCCAAGGGTCAGGCAAGATCAAAACCGGGACGTAGTGAAAATCCGAGAGGACACTACGGGCAAAAATGACGGGAAGAGCCAGACGTAGTGAAAACCTGAAAGGGCGCTACGGGTAAAAATGGCAAGAAATAAAAAAAAATGAAATAAAAGTGCAGGAACAGAAGAAGCCGAGGCAGCAAATGACACAACAAGATACAAAGAAGGATCAACTTCAGATCAGTACTCCATCAGATGCTGTTCAAATCCAGGGGATGCAATCCCGGACACCGTCTCAAGAAACCAAGACCCCAAGGAGCACAGTCTAGAATACTGTACACAACGTGGGCTGAGCCCAAGAGTCTGATCCCAATCAGCCAAAGTATTAATCCAAACATGAGTAAACATGGCACGAACAAAATATTTCATTTTCTTAAATCATTTCGCAAATACACTGTCTTTCCCTTTATAACAAAAATCTTCCGTGCATACAAAATAAGTAGTCAGTCAACAGCAGAAATTGCAGGTAAGCCCCTACCTCTCATATGCCAACAATCTCTCCCTGAGCCTCTCTATCTCCATGCGCAGGTAGAAGATCTCATCCCTATCCAGACGATGTGACACAAGCATGCTCTCATCGTATCGCCGCTCTACGGCTAATCGGCGGGCCATGTCCTCACACGAGTGGCGAAGCACTGACAATCTCACTAATCAGATGACCATGTGTAGCTAGCAGGAATGAAGGATCAATGAAGGGCCGCTCCTCAAAAGCCTCGAAAGAATCAATAACACAGGAGGAAGATGTAGCAGTGTCACCTATCATGTCCTGATCAGCGGCCTCATCTGCTAAATGCCAGCCTGGGACCTGACGATACAATGACTGCTCTGCCACCCATCGCTGATATGGTACCGTCGCCATAGGTGGAGCCCAAGACTCAAGACTTAGAGCCGTCGCATCCAAAGAACCCTGCCAGGAAACCCAGACTCGCCTATACAAGGATGTCAAATCAGATGGAAGAGACGAATGTCCAAATCCAGAAAAGGCGAACTCTGGGATATCCTGCCAGAAACCAAACTGGCGAAGGAAGCGTATGGGATGATAGGAGCAGCATCCCCGAAGACCGAGCAACAGTAAAGGAGTGCGAGCCGCACTACAGATCAGGGGCGCTCGACAAAGCCAAGTAGCCTCCCAGCTGATCTCCCACCCTCGAAGCTCAGAAAACATGCGGCGATACAATGACTCCGTGGCCTCAACACCACACGGAAGGCCGTCGAGCAACAAGCGCAGCACGTCATTACGACGAGAATCAGGAAATACAAGCACAGGAGTCATGTACAAGTGTTCCCATAACCATACCTGGGAGAAGCTTAAATTAAGCCCAAATTTCAAAAAAAAAATGGGATGCATGAGAAAGTGACAAAAAAGCAGAAAATACCTGAAGAAACGAACAGCAGCCTCTGAGGATGCGGGTATGCCCAAGGGAACACTCAGTCAACCCCAAGAAAAACTCGGCCAGCACGACCGAAATGATGCTCCTGCGACAAAGAACGCATCGGAAGACGTCTAGCAAAACTACCAGCGACGATCGTCTCCATCCTGAAAAGAGCAGCTCAGCCGAGGTGCAAAATATCAGTGCATTCAGGCACTGAAGCTGACGATCAGATCCAGGCCTCCCACGGCCAGTAGAGCAGCGGTCATATAAAATCTCCAGAGAAAGCTCACCAACCCCGCCCTCTGCAGTAGGAAGATCAACGGGAAATCCGAACCAGGCAACCAGATCAGAAGGGCGAACCGACTCTGACAAAGGAATGTACGCCTCTCGAGTCAAAAGAAGGCCTGACAGACGCGCAAACTCCTCCAGCGATGGACCCAACTCCAGATCGTTGAAGGAAAACAGGTTCAGGGATGGTACCCAGTCATACAATGCCGCACTCAGCAGTCGCCAATCTAAGCGGACTCGGTGAAAGTGGAGAACCTCTCGAAAGCCCAAGGAGTTCAACTCGAAGATCTCGGACTCGGTCAAACTGTCAATCCAAATATGTAATCGCTCAGAACAGGTGCCACGCGGCTGCAATCGACAAGTCCGAACAGGCACACCCTCAACAATCTGAATCCCTGGGGCCACCAATGGGTCATCAAAAATTGGCATACCCTCATCTAAAAGATCGATCTCGTGGTGAAGGAAAAAGCCAGACGCGCCCATCGCATCTCGCAGTGTATCTCGAAAAGCCTCAACAGGAGGACCTGAATCCCCGACAACTGCTACATCGGGAGGCGTCTGAAACGAAGAAGCCCCAATAGCTGTAACCTCTGGTGCATCCCAGTGGCACATAGGAGCTACATCTGACGACCAGGAGTGACTGACCGACCATCACCTCGAAATATGTGCCAAAAATCTGACCCAAGCCGCCTGTCAAGAGTCCATCATCTACCAAATCCAAACTATCTAAAACATCAAGAGGAAGCCCATCATCCACCAAAATCTGATCCCCACCATCCATAGCTATCCCTCCATCAAGCAAGCCATCCACACCATCCATAGCAACCATCCCATCCATGCCATCCATAGCCATCCCTCCATCAAGCAAGCCATCCACACCATCCATAGCAACCATCCCATCCATGCCATCCATAGCCATCCCTCCATCAAGCAAGCCATCCACACCATCCATAGCAACCATCCCATCCATGCCATCCATAGCCATCCCTCCATCAAGCAAGCCATCCACACATCCATCCAACCATTCCGTCCATGCCATCCATAGCCATCCCTCCATCAAGCAAGCCATCCACACCATCCATAGCAATCATCCCATCCATGCCATCCATATAGTCCCTCATCAAGCAAGCCATCCACACCATCCATAGCAATCATCCCATTCATGCCATCCATAGCCATCCCTCCATCAAGCAAACCATCCAACCCCATCAGCCCATCAGTAGGAAGAAGGTCCAAGCCATCAATGGTGCTCATTCCTTCAAAAGGACCCATCAATTCTTCATCTACCCCCATAAAATCCTCATCATTTATGGAGCCAACCACCTTTTCACCACCCATAAACACACCCAAATCATCATTATGATTGGCCATGATGAGTCAGAAAAGGAGAAAGGAACAAAGGAGGGATGAGGACAAAGAAGAAAGGACAAAATGGAGACAAAAAGGATGATCAGAACGGACGGACGAGAATCCCGGAGGAAGGGACAAAGGAATGAACGAGGAAGAACGGGGCTTCTTTGGAAGAAAAAAAAGATGGACGGGCGTGTCGGATTACCGCTAGCGGTATTCGGAGTACCGTTTCAGAACAGATGTGTCATCACTGAATCACTGCAGCACCTGACAGAACAGGCAGAACAGGCAAATGTCAACCGGCGGTAGTCCGATTACCGCCGGCAACTGATCCATTGCCGCTCGCCCGATTCAACTACAATTGGAGACAGTCTACTCGGGAGGGTAGAAAATAAATAATTTGCTCCTATGTGCGCAATTGGATAAATGCAACTGTGAAAGCAAAAGACAATGCCAAACAAACTAAAATTTTATACCAAATGAAGGAGATTATACAGCCGATGAACTAATCATCATCCGAAAAATAGGTGTCACTATCCTTGCTATGAAAATGAGGACCCAAGATCCCTCCTCCAGCAAAGCGGGCACCACCACCCGGAGCATAACCAGGCTGAAGAATCGGACCCATGCCATACTGCTCGCTCCAAGAGCTATACTCTGTCTGCGGGTCAACAAGGTCTTCGGCCTCATAACCCTCCAAAGCAGCAACTAGCTCCCTCTGTGGCACAGATCTCCAATCAGATGGTCCAGATGGTGGACTAAGCGGGACCAAAGGGCTGCCAGTCAGCTGCCAAAAAAGTCTCTCTCCCAGATACCATTTGGTCACCCGCGGATCCTCCAGGATGCGGCGTCGTCGAGAGGCCTGAAAAGCCTCCTGTGCACCAGGAGTAAGGGCTGCGTTCGACTGAAGGTATGGCCGAGTATGAAACTGCAAAAAAAAAAAAGAGGAGGGGTAAAAATTGTCAGACAGGCAGAAAGCAACATATGAGCAATACAGGGCAAGATGGATCGCTCACATCGTCAGGAACGAGGGCATCAACATTCGACCTCCAAGCAAGATCAGAAAACAAACGTGTACGGCTGCGGTTATCCTTGTACCACAGCATCATGCGCGGGAATGGAGGCGAATGATTAATCAGAGTGGGTGCCAGGTGAGGAAAGTGGTCAAAAAAGCAAACCTGCGTTACACCAAAATTAAGAAGAGACACACCAGACCATCCTCAAGGAAAAGATGAGAAAAGATCTCGAGAAAGTACCTCAATGGTGGGTAAAAACCGGTCAAGGAGCGACGATGCAAATGATCGGCCTTATCGACCCTTCATACAAATGCGCTAAAGAGGGTGCATTCGATTATACGGCATGGGAAAAGTAATGTCTGCCACAAGCGATAACAAACGAGAACTCACTAATTCATTCCCATGGCAGAAGATCATCGCTCCCATGGTATATAAAATCAGGGCCCGAGCTTTTATCACAGCTGCAGCTTCAGTCTCAGGGATGCGCCTGGCGAAATTCGAGGAAAGCCACAAAAGTTTAAATCGATGGCGAAAATTTTGTGGCATCGGCATCATCCCTAATAGCTCCATCCAGTCATCCTCAGTAAGTACTGGAAGGTCCTCCTCAAAGAGCACAGAACCACCATCATATCTAAGACCCAGCTGCATGTATATGTCATATGGGGTGATCCCCCACTCTCCGAAGGGCAACTGGAATGTATGTGTCTCGGGGTGCCATCGCTCTGCCAAGGCAGATAAGAGCGACATGTTCGTCTTGCTCAGACGAACCCGGAAAAGATGCGCAAAAGGAGTACGCTCCAGAACCTCAAAGAACAAAGGCTGAGGATCGTAAAACCAGTCAGGCCAATGACTCCTAACCCCACGCCCTCTAAGAATCGCAGGCGCACCACCTTCCCGAGCTACATCTGAAAGATGCCGACCCTCCCGCGGCACGAAACATGGGTCGGTCGAATGCTGAGACGGACCAGCATCATTCCTACCTCGACGGGGCATACTGCACAGGCAAAGCCTACAGGTGAGTTTTATGTCAAGCTCACACCTCAAAAGATCCATCTCAAAAGCCCACTTTCAAGGACAATCTAAAAAAGGCCAAAAAAAAAAAAAAGAGGATCCATGATGAAAGGCCCATCTAGGAAGCCCATGTTCACAAACCCACCTGCAAGAACCCGTTTTCCAAAATAACCCATTCCAAATCCTTCCCGAAGCCGTTGTTATTTCAGAATCAAAGGCCCACTCGAAAATCAAGGCCCGTTTCAAAAAAAAAAAATAAAAAAAAAGGGGGGAGGCCATTTCAGCAAATCCATCCACGATCCAATGATCCAAATCACTCATACATAGTCTAGATCATTTCATCCAATGGTCCAGATCCAGATCATCCATCATCCATCCATTCATACATGATCTAGATCCATGGTCCAGATCATCCACCATCCATCCGTCCATACGTGATCCAGATTAATGGTCCAGATCATCCATCATCCATCCATTCATACATTATCTAGATCAATGGTCCAGATCATCCATCATCCATTCATTCATACAAGATCTAGATCAATGGTCCAGATCATCCATCATCCATTCATTCACACATGATCTAGATCAACGGTCCAGATCCTCCATCATTCATCCATTCATACATGACCCAGATCCATGGTCCAGATCATCCACCATCCATCCGTCCATACGTGATCCAGATTAATGGTCCAGATCATCCATCATCCATCCATTCATACATTATCTAGATCAATGGTCCAGATCATCCATCATCCATCCATTCATACATGATCTAGATCAATGGTCCAGATCATCCATCATCCATTCATTCATAAAAGATCTAGATCAATGGTCCAGATCACCCATCATCCATCCATTCACACATGATCTAGATCAACGGTCCAGATCATCCATCATTCATCCATTCATACATGACCCAGATCCATGGTCCAGATCATCCACCATCCATCCATCCATACGTGATCCAGATTAATGGTCCAGATCATCCATCGTCCATCCATTCATACATGACCCAGATCCATGGTCCAGATCATTCATCCACCCATCCAATGGTCCGGATCATCCAAAAAAAATAAAAAAAAATCAGATCAAATAAAAGGTGGGACCCCCTTTCTTATCACACCCCACTCCAGCAAATAAAAAAAATAATAATAAAAAAAATATATATATATGTACAGCCAGCAACATGAATAAAATATATATATCCTGCAAGATCCAATGGTCTAGATTTCATCAAAACTGATCAACGGTCTTGATCATGACCCTTCCAAAACCAAAAAAAAAAAAGAGAAAGAAAGAGTGCAAGATCTCCTTAAGAGGGTGGCCCGCCAGAAAACCCAGGGAAAATCAAACAGCCAAGAATACCTGAAATCAAAGAAAATACAAGGCAAAGTGAGCTCCAGGGGACCACAAACGCGTCCCTGGACGATCGAACGAGCGGGCTAAATGGGAAGGAGGCTGCATCGGACGGACCAGGAAAGAGGAACGGACCAGCGGTCCATCGATGACCGGCCGGAGCCGAAATACACTGGCTGGCGGCGATCCATTGACCGCCGCCGCCGACATACGACATGGGGCGGCGTCTTGTGCCCCCATGCCCGCCTCCAGTGACCGGTCCTCCCTTTGGACCGGTGGACAAAGTCAAAAAAGTTCTTAAAATAGACTTCTGTTTCTTCTAAGGTTCAAAAAGGGTCTTCAAAATTCCAAAAATAAACCTCTGATTCTCTAAAACCTCCAAAATGTCCTAGAAAATTCTTAAAATAAACTTCAGTCCCTCTGAATTTTCAAAAAGGGTCCCAAAATTTCTAACAATAGATCTCAAGTATTTCAAAACCCTTGGAAGAACCCTAGAGAATTTGAAAATAAACCTTTGTTCCAAAAAAACTCTCAAAAAAAAAAAAAAAAATCCCAAAAAAATCCCAAAAAAAAAAAAAAATTCCTAAAAATTCCAAAAATTCCAAAAAATCCCCAAAATCCCAAAATCCCAAAATCCCAAAAGTTTTCAAAAAAAAAAAATAATAATATATTTCCACAAAACATCTGAATTTTCAAAAAATCTAAAAATACCAAGTAATTCTAAAATAAATCCCCAGTAAGTATAGGCCCAAAAGGTTTGCTTCTTCTAAAAAATCATTAGCCCCATTAATTTATTAGTGGAGGCCATCTGACTTGCAAATAAAAACCGTTAGCCCCATCAGCTCACTAGTGGAGGCAAGGCAACTGTTTACTTAACTTGCGAAAATAAAAACCGAACGACGACGCCCACCCGCGAGATCGAACGGATATTTTTTCAAATAAAAAAGTTCAAAAAAAAAAAAAAAGGTTTCAAATAAAATCCTCAATGAGCCTAGCTCCAAAGGGGATAGTTTTTCAAAAAAAAAACGCACGCGTCACGCAGTATACTGAGGAATCTTCTATATTCCCCAGTTGCGGACAGTGCAAACAGTTAAATAAGACCCGATCTCTTCCGGTTTCCCCGAAGGACGATCGAGTCCGTACATGATATATGTACGATTGGCCAGACCCCTATAACTGGGCAGTCGTACAAATGCTAGTAAGATGAGTGGATCTATCTCTGGAAAGAATAATCAAACTCGAAGTGAAGACAATCCACTGTAACCAAAGTGTCAGACTCAGCAGATTGCATGGCAAACAGATTACTTGCACATACTTAGTCCGGAATGTTCGCAAAATTTGATCGAGTCCAAGTCGGCGTAGTGAGTTCCCCGTAAGGCCGCACCAACGCTTAAGGCGCCTAACCACTTTGACGATCAAATGGAACGAACATTCCTAGGGTGATTACATAGCAAAGGAACGACAGACCTAACAGTACGGGAATCCTCGTAAAGCCGCGACAAATGCGCAGAGGCCCTTACTTTTCAGACTTACCTTCCAATGCTGTAAACAATCCGATGTGAAGAGGTTGTGATTGGTGATCCGTAAAGCCGCGACAAATGCGCAGGAGACAATCACAACGTTTTCCTCAACCCTCGTGGTATGTGCAAGTCCTCTTTTCCAAACAGTCGACTGATGATGATACAATGGTAAGCAATAGATTTGAATCACTACCCTTCATTCTAACTAGAAGGGTGGGGTGTCCACTTGCTTTGACCTTCGGTTGCCTGCAACCTCGGTCAAAGAGGGGCATCTGTAGACACCCCACCCAGGCTAATATCTTGATTTTGTTAAGACAAATCCGAGAACCATGATCATATCCTAAACCTACCCCTAACCCTAACCTGAGCCATTATTCCATCCAGACCATGCCCGAAATCGACCTATTTCTCGAATCATTTTCAGGTAACAATCGAGCTGACTTCAAGCTATTTTGGGCCAAATATCCAAAAAGAACTTTGTTTCACTCTAAGGACCCAAAAAAGGACTCACCAGATGAATTTCGAGGAAAACCGTACCGAGGTGGTAATCGGATTACCGCCGGCGGTAATCGGATTACCACTTCCTCCCAGAAAATGCGCACGGGGCGAGTCACACGAGTTTCGGACTCAGCCAGGACCGGGCGGCAGTCGGACTACCGCCGGCGGTAATCCGATTACCGCCGGCGGTGATCGGAATTCCGCCGCGTGCTGTCTGAGCGGGGACAGCTGTCTCAGCGTCCAAAGTCAACTCTTCCTGGAATTTACCCCTCCCATCTCTATTATTTACTGTTTTACCAATCCCCTTAGCCAATGAGAGCATGCCATGTGGCATCTCTCTCCTCTCCACCAACCACCATGTGCCACATCACCTTTACCCTCCTCTTGTCCTCTATTTACCAAAAAACCATTGGAAAGGGCTATAAATAGCCCTCTCCCCTTTCATTTTGACATATATGGATGAGAGCCACCAAGAGAGGGAGAGAGTGAGAGAGAAAGAGTGAGAGGAAAAGAAAAGAAAAGAGAGAAAGAGAGAGAGTGAGGAAGAGAGTGAAGGAAGGGAAGGAGCTCCCAAGCCTTCAAGCCCACATTTTCCACCACCTCCTAGCCTTCATCTCAAACCTTCCCACCCACAAGCCTAGTCCAAAATGATCATGGTTCAATCTACATCTTAGCATTTTCAAGAATCAAGTCAAAGATCCATTCGCATACAAGCATTCATCATGACATCTACTCCCTTCTCAACCCCCTTGCTTCTCTAGATCTCTAGTGGACGTATGCTCTGTGACTTGCCGTACATCGGATCTGTCACATCGAAATTCCTAGTGATCTAGTCCACTTTTCTTGTGTTTTTGTATAAGCATCATCACACCCGCCCTCTAGACACATTATCGATGTATGCTCTGTGGCTCTGCCGAAATCTCGGATCTTGCTACATCGAAATCCACATGTGACTAGTCCCATCATGACCGAAGCATCATCATCATCCCTTGAGATTATTTTACCACACTAAGTCGAGACCGTACATTTGTACGGGCAGAGAGGGTGCCTAACACCTTCCTCTTTGTAACCGAGGTCCCTTACCCGGAATCCCGGATCGTAGACCAGGAGTCAATCTAAGGTCGGAGGATTTTCGGATTTCTCCAACCTTACGTATTCCGTGGTTCTAGCCGACCGCGGGATTCTGAGATTATTCGGCTAGTGGCGACTCCAACAATCACAAATCAGCTTAACCACCCCCAGGACCACCACAACAAGACATTTTTCACAGCAACGTGGATGCCGATTTTTCAGTGTCTACATCCCCCAACATAAAAAAAAATCATCTCATTATGCCTACTAACAATATGGAACGACTAGAATATCCATTAGAAATGAATTGGGGAAGGAACAAAACCCAATGCAGGGGGAAAAACTGATACCTATGGGATTTGGCTTCGGTCCACATTATTCCTTCATAAATGTATTGATGGATTAGAAGAAATTCACACTAGGGTAATTAGCAATGCCAACAGAATCAAACTAAAGGAATGATGAAATGGAAATGGAAGATACTATTCTTCCAATGTATTCCTTACAGGAATAACTAAAAATGCAGCACCAATTACTTGCAGTACAACTTAATTGACTTTCGATTTGTTTGAGTTTTTCCCTTTTGTTGTGGTTTATATATATTGATCATCATCAGTCCAAATGTAGTATCCCTAAACCAGCTTAGCCAACCCAAAATGGGTCCCATGACAAGCATACATGACAGTTGATTCTACAATAAGGCGGTACCATGATCAGCAAGAATCAATTATCTTTGTTATGCTGAAAGTTCTTCACCCTAAAAAGCACAATAAGCAGATACCTTGTCTCAATCCGGTGCAGTCAACAATTTTAGATCTTGTCAAATCCAAAATATAAATTCCTTTTTTCCTTAAAAAAACTCATTAGCATTTTTCGTATCTATGTTTAAACCTCATCAAATGGAATTCTGATGTTTACTCTCTAGCAGGTTAGTGGACTGATTTTTTGAGACTCAAGAGATTATTCTTTGGACATGGCATCCGTACCTATATTAATGATGATGGGGTCCATGATGAAGAGGAGATGTTTATAATCTAGGTCTGGTTGAAGCATTTCTTCAAACATGTAGGGGGCCATATTCTGAATTGGTTGAAGCATTTCTTCAAACATGTAGGGGACCGTGGACAGTGGCGGACATGGCTACCACTGCCATGGCTACTGCCCAACTTCTGGCCATCAAAAGAGGAGAATAGAGAGAAAGAGAGAGTACCTTCAAGTGCCTCGAAGAGAACAGGCTATGGTCCTTGTTTGCTCACCGTTGAGAAAGAGAGAGTACCCTCGATCCGTTGGAATGATCTTCGGATTAGATGCTGGACATCCAAAAAAAAAAAAAAACGATGTTGGACATCAATTTTCTTAGCCATTAACCACTGGCCCTTGATTAGGGTCCTTGATTGCTCACCATTGATGACCACGCGGCAGGTTGCCGGCCCTACTCGATCTGTAGCTCTAGATCTGATCTAAGAACCTCATAATAAGAAGAAAGGAAGAGAAATAAATGAGAGAATGAGATTTGGAGGTGAGATGGGAGATTATTTTTATTTTTTATTTTTTATTTTTTTTTGTACTCAATCAAACTAATTTATTATTGACCAAAACACCCTTCACGGAGCAGCAAATTACAAAGCATTACCCTACCCATTCCAAAATTCTTCTCCACAGCCTATAAAAAATACTCTTGCAGAGAGAAAACAGAATGAAACAACAGTAACAAAAGAAAATACAGACAATGTCTGTGTATAGAGCAGAAAAACGACTTCCAAGCTCAACCACAACCTCTATTCAACATCTCCATGTATTGGATAACCGACTCCTGCCTTTGGATTCTCATCTCTTCATAAAATCTTTCTATAAACTTCTCCGCCCTCCGGTCCACCGATTCGCCTTCTCCCTCTGAATCCAATGCCTCAGTGTCTCTTCCAACATCGACCGTTGGATCTTCCAATTCATACCCATCTTCCTCTTCCTCTTCTTCTTCTCCTCCGCTCGAATTGCCAGAACAGCTGCAAAGCAAGAACATGGAATAGAGGTTACTGTGGCTTCCCTTTTTGAATGGAGTTTTATTTAAAAGAGGAGTGCTTGGAGGAGATAACTGGTATGCTCCACTGTAGTAGTTGTGGTGTTTTAGCAGGTTCAGGTGCTTGATTTTTCGGGTGAATAAGAGGAGATTTGTCTTGATGGGTTTTCTCAGTTTGTGAATTGGAATGGAGATTGTGAGGAGATTCATGGCCTTTTTGAAGATTTGGGGCCTTTTCTTCGGCATTTTTGCAGGGTTTTTGGAGGGTTTTCGCAAGAGTGAATGGAATAAGATGGGAGATTGAATATGCAAATCCAAGATGGGAGAAGCGCACGAGAAGAGAGAGATGAAAATGAGAGAGGCGCGCACGAGAAGAGAGAGATGAAAATGGGAGGAGGCGCGAGAGAGAGAGAGAGAGAGAGAGAGAGAGAGAGAGAGATGAGAATGGGAGGGGGCGCGCACGTCAAAAGAGGAAATAGAGAGGGAAATGAAAAACCCTTTCCGCCCTTTTCTTTTTTTTTTCTTTTTCTTTTTTTTTTTTTTAGTAGCTACCATTTACGGGCGGCCACGTACCAAAAACAGGGGCATTTTTGGACAGCTACCAGTGATTATCGTCATCACCGGCAGTTATAGATGGCCGCCGGTAAGCATTCCGTCAGCAAAGATGCATTTTCTTGTAGTGTAACTTCAAAACCGAGATTCGATCGCTGCTTAACAGGGTATGTCACCAAGTTCTATGGGTCTCACCATGATGTATGTGTTCAATCCACCACAGAAAACAGTGGAGATAAAATGCTTACTATTAAAAACTTCAAGCGATCAAGCTGATAAGCTGATATTGTTTTCCCTTTCTTCGTGTCTGTGTTAACTTACTTACAGGTTGGATCTCAAATAAACATCACGGTGGATGGTGGACTCTAGCAAGGTTTAATTCCTAATTCATCTTCATCTTAGGCTTTCCATCAAATGGGTTTAGTGTTTAGATCTTCTAAACTAAAAATTCTGTAAATTCTTACCTCAGATTTCCTAATTCATCTTCATCTTAGGCTTTCCATCAAATGGGTTTAGTGTTTAGATCTTCTAAACTAAAAATTCTGTAAATTCTTACCTCAGATTTCCTAATTCATCTTCATCTTAGGCTTTCCATCAAATGGGTTTAGTGTTTAGATCTTCTAAACTAAAAATTCTGTAAATTCTTACCTCAGATGTGACACAGCTTTCTATAGTCATCCTTTTCCCTAAGCCATGGATGGGATGGCTAGAATTGCCTAACAAAATTGATTCTTTGAAGTAATGAGCAATCCATGTTAGCCCTTTAAAAATAGATGTATCATATTGTTGATTGTACCTATTTTTGTGTCAACGATCTGGACAGCTCAGGTTTAATACAATTGATCAATTGCTTAATATTTGTCAAATCAGTATGACGTTTTAATGGTCACCCATGAAACTTAATTAAGTTGGACAAGTTGGACTAAGTGAACGGTCTAGATCAATGGATTGGACGGTCTAACTGTCCCAATATTGTGTTAGAAATCCGGTGGAAGCGTCCATACCATTGATCTCCGCATTCAACTGAAAAGTTTTCTTAATATTGGTTTATGGGTTTCTTAATTACCAAACAATTGGTGTATGAGAATTGAAGACTGATGCAAAGACGTGGCCACATATCATATATCTCCTCATTGTACATACATTCTAGAGTGGGTCCAACATGGGCATATCTGATGGACGGTTGGATGGTATGTACACGTAATGGTGGCCCTACGCTGTCATTTAGTAAACTCAATATATTTGGATGCATGTAAACATAAACTCATACACCCAAATAATAACAAAAACCAAGAACAATCTTTCATCAAAAAATTAAAATCATAACATGTAATTAAATAAATCGAATCCAATATAATTCCCCTAATAAATAATAATAATAATAACTATTACAATTAATGTATAAGGTATTACCCACGTTGTTGGAGTAGCGAATTTTTGAACGATTGATACTACCATCTTCTAAGTTGAATATACCTGAATCATTGTAGGTAGTATCACTATTAGTAAAATAGATACAGTTTTTTTTTTTTTTTTTTTAAAAGACTCTAACAATCCTTCAGTTGAAAGAGAGTTGGAATACTCCAAGAAAATCATCTGACCATCCAAGCTTTTAAACTTAATCCAATGTGCCCCACTACTGTCCTATCTTAAAAACATGGAATCCTGTTGTACTCATGTAAAATCTACGTTCACCAAAATACTGATAAAATCTTAAAACCATTTGTAAATTTCCACATGATTCAACCAAGTGGATGTCGCCAACCAAAGTAACACCCAATGGAGGATATCTAGGCTCTGCTACCGTAAGAAGAGTCTTCTGTTTCGTGGAAGATGGGTGAGTTTCTTGTTATAGTTTACTATATGTACTAGTACATCATAAAATATAATATCTGACAAATAACGATATTGATCCAATTCTCCTTCCAAAGCTGTCCATGCTGTATTTCCCAATTTAAAAAATGCCAGTGTATTATCTAAATAAATAATCACAACCCTACCATCACCAGATGTAGGTTACGATGATAAAATAGCCTTACCAACTGATCTTGGACCATGTTCCCAGAAATCTCCTACGTTGCCCAGCCAAGTTCCAAACTCTAGGCTGCCAGGGGAGTTGAATTCGTTCTTTAGAATTTATATTAAATAGAAAACATCCATTAGTTTTCTTATCCATCAAAATCAACCATTCAGTGCACCGGCGTGAATACAATCCACTGGATATAAACGCATTAAGATGGTGATAAGAATTCCAGTAGGAATATGAGACCACGTACGTATATCGTTATTCTCCATTAGCTCCATTCTCTTTGCTTGCTGGTTTTTTTTTTTTTTTTTCCTTCTACTAAGAAAAAGAGCCCAAAAAACGGACAAAGAGCCGAAGAAAGAGACTAAGAGGATATGTGGACCCCACCATGATGTATGTGTTTTATCTACACCGTTCATCTATTTTGAAAGATAATTTTCTGGCTTGGTACCATAAAATATGTATATATAAATCTAAGGTGGACCACACCATGGGAAAACAGTAGTGATTGAATTTTCCACCGTTAAAAACCTCCTATGTCCCACTGTAATGGTTATTTGACATCTAACCTGTTGATTATGTCATAAAGACTTGGATGAAGGGAAAATATATATATCATCTTGATCCAAAACTTTTTTAGCCCCCAAGAAGTTTTTAATGGTGGGCGTTTAATCAACACTGTGCGGTCCACTTGAAATTTGGATCAACCTCGTTCTTGGGCTCATACCTCATACCATAAAATGATCTGGAAGGATAGATGGACGGCATGGATGAAACACATACATCATGGTAGGCCCATAGAGCACCAACCCCTTGCTATTCTGGTGGCAGGGGAGCAGCCAATCCCTTTCCAAGTTGGAGCTCGGTCCGAATCCCTTTCCAAGTTCGATTTCGGTCCGGACAGTTCCGTTTTGAGAAACAGAGCGGTACAGGGATGCGGAAGCCAATTGCTAACCGAGTACCTGAGTACAGAGTAAAATCTGTGGGGCCCACTGCGATATATGTATTTTATCCACTCCGTCCATCCATATTAAAAGATAATTTAAGGGATTTACATTTTTTTTTTTTTTAAATGAAGGATATCCAAATCTCAAGCGAACCATGTAATGGGAAAATATGGTCCAACCACCTTCAAGGTCAGCCCGGCCTGGTCGCGACCGGGAACGGTTCCAACAAACCACCCTCAAGGTCGGCTCGGCCAGACAAATGACCGTTTTGGAGACATTTTGCTGAAAGGAACTAGCATGAAGCTTACAAACGTAGTCATCGGCAGAATAAGATCTCAAACCATCAAACACGTGTACTTGTCGAGAACTAGGTGAGCTTATTGGACCAAAAGACCGACAAGGAATAATTAGGGTCAGCAAACAAGTCAGGTCCAAGCCATAACTTGGGCGGAGATAGGCTCGGATGGATCAACTCGAACCATCCTCGGCCATGTGACCAAGTCACGTTTTGATGGCCCCAACCCAAGATGTCCTCGGCCGACTCGACAGAGCCCGGCTTAGATATGCTCGGCTCGGATCGTTTTTGCTCAACCAAGAGAGTCCTACTAGCAAAGTTGAGCCTACCCCAGTAACGCACAATGGTATTAATTGTTTTGCGCACAATCATAGGATAACCGACAACTTCACCGCTTGCGCACTTCTCACCTAATGGCTGAGATTGTGCCTGGATTAACGGATCTCCACATTCTGTTGGACACTATAAATAAGAATCTCACCCATTGAACAGGTACGCAAAATCTCTCACCCAAAACCCACTACACTATCTGACCCAGATTCCTAGCCTGACTTTGGCATCGGCGGGTCCCCTGCTCTAGCCAGGGTCTCCTTTGTTATTCTCCTGTGTAGGTGCTCGGATCTCGGTGAGAGTGAACCGAATTTTTGCATCAACATTTTGGCGTCGTCTGTGGGAAACGGACATCAAAGCCGTTCCCGTTCCACCTAGAGACAACAATGGCGAAGGGAAGAAAGAAAAGTCTCCCTCAGCTTGTATCCATAGAAAAGTCTCCCTCAGCTTGTATCCATCAGTCCCAAGCTGGTGGCGCAACCCAACTCGTCTTCTCAAATCCAAGCTGAATCCGCCCCCACGGGACCAACGCAACGATCCTGAAACTAAGGAGGGCGATACCTTTTGTTACAGAACCAGGTTGAGACGTTGGCTAGCGAGCTCGGCCAAATAAGGCAATTGTTACAAAGGCAACTCCTCATCCCTAACTAGGAGGCAGCAGCTGCGGTATCTGCTAAAGACTCTGCACAGGTCGGCTCAAGGAGAGTAGCATCCCAAGCAGTGTCTTCTAGGGCGCCGTCTAACGTTTTAGGAAAGTCAGTGTTGGTCCCCTCCGACTTGCGCCATAAGTTGGATAACGTAGGCGCGAGAAAACACCCAAGGCAGATCTAGCCCATGAAACTATCGGAAAAAAAAAAAAAGACCCTTGGGAAGCTTAGCTCGATGAGTTGCGAAGGCAGATCGAGACCATGCGCTGAGCTTATCAAGCAGAGGCTCCAACTATGATAAAGGCAATGATGGAAGAAACGGAGCCCTTATTCACCAGCGAGATAATGAGCGTGGTTATGCCTCCGAGGTTCTGGATGCCTCCCATCGCACGACATTCAGGTTCTGGGGACTCGACTGAGCACATGGAATCCTATCGATCCTATATGGAAATCCAATCTACCTCCGGGCTGATTATGTGTCACGCTTTCCCTCTAACTCTCACGGGAGTTGCGCGAGGTTGGTATAGACAACTAAAACCAAAGTCAATCGACTCATTCGTCGACCTCAACAAGGCATTCCTTGTTCACACCCCAAGTATAGGGTTGTGATGTAGTAAAAATCTCGGTAAAATTGAGGTCGAATCCACAGGGACTGAACCTTATACATAATTTGAAAGTAACTTGAACTAGAACTAGGCGAAGATGTAATCTAAATCAGGAAATTTTAAGGGAATAATGGTGAAATCTTAAATTAAAACTTGTAAAATTCAAAGGTGGGAAACTAGGGTGCCAAGGATCCACTTGTAGCAATCAGGGATATCTACGCTTGATTCGCAAACACAACTGGATTCAAAGTCATATCTTCATCTAGATGTAAGATAATCTATTAAAAACCAATCTGAATTTCCTTTGATCTAGTTTTCAAGAGGTGAGAGGTATGAGAATTAGACTTGATTCCATCACAAGGCTATACCCATGAGACAAAGCAAACAACAGAATTTAACCAATCCACAACCAATCTGAGAGGGTTGTAAATGTTTGGAAGGATTCTATCATCCAACGATGCCCATGAGATGATGGTAAACAACAGGGCTTCCTAACTTCATAAACACAATAATGAAAAGAATATGCTCAAAGCTATCGCAGATCTATTATAATTTAAGTCACAACAAACCATTAAAAACTAAAGGTATTCCTTATAATCAAACTAGAATCAAAATCAGTTCAATTTAAACCTGAATCAAAAGGCATAAAGATAAGTTTTCCATCATACTACAAGCTTCACCTCTTAGCCTTAGCTAAAAACTCAGCCTATCATAAACATGATGAGGCTATTGGCTCTTAACAACATCAAAAAGAAAGAAAACTAAAGAAGAAAAGGAGAAACTCTATCCGGCCGTGCTTCACAATCTCCACGCTGCTCCTCTCTCTCTCCTCTTTACGTTCCACGGTCTAAGGATATCCTTACTTCCATGTTTTCTCCTCTTTTATAGCCTACCTTAGGCGGTGGAAGTCAGTCGGTGGCTAGAGAGGATGTGCGTAGCTCTTACACACCGTGTTCAGCAGAAAACCGCAGAGATGCTCGTGTTTGGGATGGCTTTCAGGGAAGGATTCATCCACTCCTCTCATTTGCCTCTATAGGAAGGGTTAAGACCCCCTTTTCTATCTTCTGGATGATCTGGATCATCGATCTAACCTTAATTGTGATCACACAAAGGCCCACGGAGGTCGGATCTGTCGGACGCACGGCCTTGCATATGGGACTGCGCTGGAATGCTCGCCATTATCCCACAGTGATGTTTTCAGGGAAATCCGCCTCGTCCATTGAATTCGTGGCGAAAAACCAGTCGGAAAGGAGTGGTTTTGGTGGAATTTAGTGCGGCCCACTGTATCAAATCTTCCCGCCATTCAGCCTGCATTTTCTGGCGATCCACATGTGTACGTGCATAAGGGACCAAAAGTCCACCATGGTGAGGGTCATGCCTACCCTCGAGAGTGAATAAATGCCTTTGATCACTGATTTGGACGACGAGTGGGGCCCACTAGCCAAAATCAGCCAGCCATCGTGCAGTCGCTGGCTGTTACCCAAGAAGAGAGTGTTTTGAGTCGGTCAACGTGCGCTGACCGACTTAATGGAATTCGGTGCACGGCCAAATCTTGTTACATGGTGTACACGCACCGCGATGTGGGGTCCACTGTAATGTTTATGCGAAATTCGCTCCATCCATTCATTTTGATACCTCATTTAAAGGGTTGAGACAAAAATTGAAGCATATCCATATATCAGGTGGGCCCCAGATCAGTGTTTTATGGGCTGATCTATCCATTGGGTCACTTCCACAAGGATCCAATGACTGAAATTTGACATGTACGGTTAATTTATGGTCCTCAGGCCAGATATAAAGTTTTAAACTGAACGAATGGTGGGAACCCTGTGATCTTGCATTTTGGATTATTTTCAGGCCCATTTAACGTGAGTAGCTTGATTTTCTCAGATTTCTGGTGTGTAAATTCTTCGATCTCGGTCCCCTGGGGTCCGTCCCTTACCTTGGTGATTTCTGAGCATAAAACCCATGCTTTTAGTACCATTTTTCAGTCCATGCTCCTAAATTCACCTCGCAACACAAACATGATTAAAATAGGCCGTTAAACAGTATCATATTCATAAAATTAGGTAATAACTAGGGTCTAATATGCAATATTTGACCCTCAACATAATCCCCAACCAGCATTTTGCTAGTCCCGAGCAAAGTATGCAAAAAATAATTTAAGAATTATGGGATAATTCCTATAAAATCGAGTGATTTTTTAAAAACAATCCAGTCAATAGAAATCTAAGATTCATGAATGGTGGGCATTAATTTCTCTTAGGCTCAAGCGCATAGTAAACTTCATAGTCAAGTTCAAAGTATTAATCCATCCATTAGAAAAAGTCTAAACATTGAGTTCCATGGGTGTAAAGTGCAACCTTGACTTATTTATCACAATTAAAGGTCTGATCGTCAATCTTCATGATAACATTGATAACCAAAAGGAACGCTCCGGATAACCGAGCTTAAACCAAAACTTGCCTTACAGTTCAATTTCTTTCTTTTTACTATCGACGGTTTTCATGCCTTGTCAACCTTGGGGAATCGAACCCTCACCTATATGGAGCAGACCTATAGTGAAGACTGTTCGCCCACAACCACATGTATCGGGTAGAGCCAAGGAGGGAAAATGACCCCTCACTTATAGGGAGTAAACCTATGGTGAAGACCATTTGCCTAACCCTTTCTAAAGACAACCTTTTTTTTTTTCTTTTTTGGAACATGATGGACAAATTCCCCAGGTTGGCTCCTTCCATGCCTAGTGACTATCAGGTTAACGATTCAATATCAAATTGAAGCTTTAATGTGTAAACTAGGTGTGACATGTGAAATCACGACTCAATCAATGTTTAAAACTTCTAATCATGAATTAACAATTTGAACTTAACTGTGAAGTCTAACTGATGGATGAATCTAAGAGTCATAAATTACCAACATTACATATCTTATAGTTCTAAATCAAAGATGGCCGTCAAAATCACTTCGAATTTCCAGAAAAATAGCAAAAATTTTCTACAATTTTTGCTCAAGACCAAGAAAATACTGATTAGGTAATATAATCTCCCATCCCCAACCTAAAATCTACATTGTCCTCAATGTAAAAGATATAGGCATGCAATGCACATGAGACAATGAAAGTAAAGGAGAAGTGATGAAAAGATAGTACCTGATGACAGAGTTAAAATAGCGGTGAAGACCGCTTTAGTTGAAGTAGGAATATGCCGATATGTCCTAGAGGGGGAATAGGACTGTTAAAGTTTTATGGTTGATTTAAAATCCTATTAGATTAATCCTAACAACAAGCTCATATTAAGATTACTCAAAAAATAACTCTACTCGCTTCCAAGCCTGGCAGAGGATCCAATCACAAACTATTTAAAAAGGGAACAGTATGCAAACTAGTTTATGATGGATATGATTGTGTTTGTGTGTGAGGTGTGATCTCAGATATTCAGATATAAAAATATTAAAGTAAATCACACAATCAGAAAGATAGCAATCTCAAACACAGTCATTTTTATAGTGGTTTGACGATCAGTCTACTCCACTCCCGACAGATGCACTCAACCCTTGAGTGTGCCGAATTTCACTAAGGAGGTTTCACAGCGGTTCACCTCAAACCTAAGGTTTTAAATCAGGTTCACCTTCAACCTTTACAACCTACATTGAGGCTGACTGTGTATGCTCTCATGAGCAAGGGTCAACACAACGCACCCACTTTTAGGCACACTGGCCAAGGATCTTCCATAAGACCCTACCAGAGATTTTACGTGGTTTACTTTAAACTCGAGGTTTTACACGGTTCACCTCAAACCTAAGGTTTTGACTGATTCACCTTCAACCAAATGTTTATGCTCTCCATAGAGCAAGGGTCCACACGATGCACCCACCACGTACACTCCTGTCGGAGGGCTCCTACGAGGGCTTGAAGGGGTGAGAAACACCTAAGACCCAATCCTAAAAAGGAATGATGACAAGTGTCCTCTGGACTCTAAATACTTACAGATAAGTGGATGAGTCTCATTAAGCATGTTGACGAAGATCTCCTCCTTTATTGGTGAAGAATCTTTGGTCTCCTTGATCCGCAACTCAAAAGATGTACCAATGTATGGCGACAGGTTGGGTCAAGGTTATGATGAAATCCTACTCTCAAAAGATTTTCCTATAAGGAAGATAGAGCGATTTCAATCATCCATGCATTCAAGGCATTTCAACTTAATGATTTGCCATCAAGGTAGTAGCTAGAGGATCCTTGAATGCGAAAGTTCATTCTCCAATCCACTCTATTGAATATCAATGGTGAGGGTGGATTGGAGGATGAACTCCCTTGAGAGAAAGGGCTTTAGGTATAAGATCTAAGGCTAAACACTCAAAAGCTCTCTCTTCTTTCTCTCACAGCAATAATAGACAAGTCCTCTATATATAGGTAAAATGTTTCAACGGATATAAAATGGTCACATTTATGATAGAGTTCGATATCATCAAGCAGGTTCGATATCTTCAAGCGTATACTCTCGATAGCATCGATGATCCGCTTGATGATTCGAACTCAATGTCATATGCTTTTGAAACTTTTTGTTAGCTGGTCGATGAATCGAAACGATTGTCGATGTCATCGGATTTCGAACTCCGATTCCATCGATGAGAGATTTGATCCATCGACACTTGAAAAAAGAGAGAAACTCGCCTTGAAATATTTCAAGCTTTCATGAGTGATTGAGGGACCTTCAAGATCATCAGAATTTGGATATCGATGATATCGATAGCTGTGTCAATGCATCAATAAATCAAAAGAATTTTCCATAAAGCTTGCTGGACAGTTTATGTCCATATTCGATGCAATCGATACGGCATCGATATCATCGATATTTGAATATCGATTCTATTGAGTGACCCCCGATCATAGATAAAACACCCTGAAATATGTTGTTGGAGAACTTGGCGCCCAAGACCGATATCATCGAGGGCCTACCGATATCATTGAGGTTTGAACTTCAATGATATCGAGGAGAGTTCGATATATCGAAGCATATATGATATTCTTTAAGAAAAATAGGAGCGCTGGAATTCTGCCTGTCGATACTATCAAGTCACTTCCGATAGACTCGAAATTTGAATATCGATGATATCGATAGGTGTATCGATACATCGATAATTCCGTTCAGATATGTATAAGGTTGTTGGACATATTTGGTCTTCTTTTTTATGGTATCGATGGAGCATCGAGGACTCGATAGAGCAGGTCAATCATATCGAGATGTGTATCGATAAAATTGATAGGGTAAGAAAACTTAAAGAATTTTCCTATTTTGAAAACGTTTTCTTACCTTGAAAACCCTATGATATTCTAACATTTTTAAGGGTTTTAGTATACTTGGTGATTTGGGACAAGGGATATGAGGCTCAAATTTACCTGTGGTGAGTTTGCACACATCCGGTTGCGGCAGACAGTTTGAAATGATCTTCCTATCAGGCTCTGTAGTTTAACTGACTCAACGCTCACGCTAATTAACAAACTTAGGCACTTTCAATCTCCCCCTTTGTCAATTACGTGACAAAATTCCAAAACACCCTAGAGTACTGGACAAACACATCCTAAATTGTATGTACATGCGTTTTACACAATTTTACAAGTTCTATTTAACCCATGTACACAGCCCAGTATCTACTTCCCCTAATTCTAAACTCCTCGCTTGATGCAGCTACTCCCCCTAATACCTGCAACATCATCCAAGCAGATATACAATTTTTCGTACGGGGTGTTTGGACTATTCTCCCCCTTTTTGTCAGTCATTGACAAAGATATAGCAGTTGAGATTGATTGAAGAGATAAGTATTTGGGAGAACCATCATTGAGAGAGATATGCATATAACAGATATATGTATAATAGTCAAACAGTTGATTAACAAACATCATTTGCAGTAGGTATGTAGTGATAAAAGCAGATAATCGTCAAGAACATCACATGCATTCCACATATCATAAACTAGATAAACTAGGGGAGCTGAGAACCTAATTATGGCAGTAAATCTGAGAATTATATTCAGCCATAAAAATATCCAAAACACATACTACCATAGACAGCAGTAGATAACCAGTTATCCCAACCAACCGAACAAACCCATTCATGGGCATTCAAAAAGAACCATCAGTATTTGGCCCTAACCATGGGCATATTTAACCAAAAAAATATCTCCAACCATTCTCCCTATCCATGGAAAAACAAAATGTCTGCACAAAATGAGGAACTTCACATATACCAGAGATACCGATCAGGTTCAATGACCGTTGGAAGGTGTTTTTCCGGATATAAGAGGTTTCACATTCCAGAGTGTCTGAACTCTTCATCTCTCACGGCGACTATTCCAATTTCAGACAACTTCGATGACATCGAGACTGGTTCAATGCCATCAGATATGTCAAAATTTTGAAAGTTTTTGAACTTTACTCTTCTTTGACATACATAATGGGCAATGGTTAGTACAAGGAAATATGCGTATTTTGCACATGTACATTCAACCAAAGCCAAACAACTTCTTTGTTCTCTTTTTTTTTAGAGAGAGAGAGAGAGAGAGAGAGAGAACCTGAGTTCTCAGATGTGCCAATTTGGCTGATTTTGCCTATGTATTCTATCAAATTGCGCATAATCAAATAGATTTTTTGGAGGTCACCAAATCTATTAACATCAAGAGGCTTTGTTAGGGTGTCAACAAGTTGTCTTTCTGTAAACACATAGTCCAACACAATGATCTTCAACAAGTTCTTGAATAAAATGATAATGAATGTCAATATGCTTGGTTCGAGAATGTTGAAAACGATTTTAATATTGATGGCACTAGTGTTATCACATAAGAGAGTCACTGTGGATTGCTCAATCCCATAATCTAGTAGCATTTTTTTCATCTAGAGGAGTTGTGCACATCAACTACCTGCAGCAATATATTCGGCCTCGGCAGTGGACAGAGATATTAAATTTTGCTTCTTGCTCTACCAAGAAACCAAACAATTTCCAATATAGAAGCAGCCACACTGATTAATTTGTGATCATCTATATTTTTAGCCTAATCGTCATCGGAATACCAGTAATGACTGTAGATGTTTCAAATGGGTATCACAAAACGAAGGTGGTTGTTCCAACCACATACTTGATGATCCTTTTAACTACTGATAGGTGTGATTTCTTTGGATCAGCTTGATGTCGTGTACATGCACCTACGCTTCTGATTTTACGAGTCCTTCGATGTTACTGAACTTTTCTCGATGTCATCGAGGAGTCATTTGATTCATCGACTGACTTATTGAAGAGAAGAATATGACATTAATCTGTGTACTTTGATGACCTTTCAAATATGCATATCATAAAATACTTTCTTATCAGCTTGAAGACACAACAAAATTAGTAGAAAAAGTTGTGAAAACACAATTATAAGCATCAGCTATGCTTATGCACAAAAAGAGTTTTTGAGGTATAGAAACCTCAGATATATCATGATAATTGCCAAAAATGCATCATTTCACACATCCATCCAGGTCTTGATGCCATGACCTGGACTTGTTTCCACACTCAATTGTTACTAAGCATATGGATCATCATTTTTTATGACATATCAGTGAGCACTGGTGCGAAGACCCTTCATAACTGGTTTTCCTGATAAGTCCAGAATCTTGCACTTTAGCTTGTCAAATGTGATCTTATGCTTATTGTTACATATTTGAGAAATTCTTAGAAGGTTGTGTGTCAACACTTCTACCAGGAAAGCATTCTCATTTTTTAGCATTTCTAATCCAACAACAGTCTCATACACCATTACCTTAGCAGAGCTTCTGTCTCCAAATGTGACCACCCCATCATTAAGATTTGAATAATTTGCGAGAAGGGATATGTCACCCGTTGCATGTCTTGAGCAACCGTTATCTAGGTACCACTTAGTATCATTGCCTATTATATGATTTGAGTAAGTAATGAGGCAATGATTCTTTTCTTTTAGAACCCATTTTGTGATAGGAATTTTTAATGTGGTAAATTTAGTTTTCTTGTTTAATTCAGCCACTTGATTTACTACTTCATTCTGTTAGTCATTCTAAGTGGTGATGGATGTGTGTTTCTTCTATCCATATTCCTAGGTGAACTCCTGACATTTTGCATTTCTCTGGTTGATTTAAGTTTACCAATATGATTCTGACTAGAGCCACGATGGGTCCTCCTAGGAGACATGCATTCGAATTTATAATGACCAGAGCCACGATAGGTCCTCCTAGGAGACACGTATTCAAATTTATAATGACCAGAGTCTCCACTTGAATGACAGATAAAAGTAGCTTTTGTTTTACTTCCTGATACAGTTGATTTCTTGAATATTGGTGCTACATTTTTATCTTTCAATAGTTCAATCTATTTATTAAGTTTCAAAGATTTAGATTTAAGAGACAGATTGATTCTTTCCAGCTTATCATTTTCAGAGTAGTATTACTGTAGATCATTAATCAAGTGTGTATTGATTTCCAATGTTTTGCCTAGATCTAATTGCAACAATTTTTTTTTATATTTGTTTTCATTTATTCCAAGTCTTTTAAGGATATTGATGCTATGGATATAGAGTTGATTATAGGCATCCTGCAGTTTATCCGTTTCTTCTTCTTCTTTCTCTGTTTCCTCATTATTAGATGGAAATGATTTAATTTCTTGAGGATCTTCAGTTTTCTTAATTTCTATGGGAATGATGGAGGTTGTGGAGATCATAGGAATTTTCAAGGATTTTTGGTCTCCATCACTCTCTGAGTCACTACATTCAGAATTTGACTATTCAGTATCATCCCATGTGGCTGTCATTGCCTTTCCCTTGGTTTTTCTATTTGGGCATTCAGTAGACAGATGTCCAAACTTTCGACAGGTATAGTATTGTGGTTCCTTGGTCTTTTTACTAGATTTACCTGTAGAATGTTTGTTGTCTAGTTGTCTTCCTTTAAATGGTCGGCCATGATTTCTATGAAAGAACTTTTTGAACCGTTGAGTCAACAAAGCCACTTCCTCATCTTCATTTTCCCATTTACTTTCATTTTCCTCATGTAAAGTATTCTTTGAAGTTTTGAGGACAGTTTTTTGGATTTTGGAGTTTGTTTGAAGTGTAGTTCAAAAGTTTATAGGGAACCTACTAGTTCTTCTACTTTCATTTCATCCATTTTCCTGCACTCTTTAATGGTTGAAACTTTTGAGTTGAAACATTTTGGTAAGGATCTTAGTATTTTCCTACAAATTTTAGACCAAAAGTTTCTCTACTAATCCACTCATGGAATTACAAATGATATTCAGTTTTGAAAAAAATTCCATGAAGTTCTCATCATCCTCCATTCTGATGTGTTCAAATTGAGATGTTAAGAGTTGTACCTAGGACCTTTTTACTGTGCTTATTCTTTGGGACACAACTGAAAAGGCCAAGCTATATGTCCTAGAGGGGGGGGGGGGGGGGGTGAATAGGACTGTGCCAAATTAAAATTTAACAGCGGAATTGAAATACGATAGCCTTATAAAAATAAAGAACAGTACTTTAAATAAATCAAAGACTGAAATGTAAAGCAATCTTAAATAAAGAGCTTGATACTAACGTTGTTTTAAGAACAACCTTTGCACCATAAAAATGAAGGGTTTATGGCAGGACAACCTTACTAGAACAAATTAAATATCAAAACTCAAACAGTAAGGAAATAAAGGAAATAACAAGAAATAAATTCTAAACTATTAGAACATTCCCCACTTTGTTTAAAATGTAAAGATTACAACATTCACATCCACATATACATTCCACAAATCTGAATGATTAAAAATATAGAAATTAAAAGAACATTCAAATCACAAAACACACCGATATATAGTGGTTTTCCTGTGTGTTAACCAACTGTTAAACAACAACCACACAGCTTGCTACTCCACTCCTAATATCCTCACACAGGGGATATTAGCGTTCACTATTAAACAGGTTTTACAGGTTCACCTAAAACCTTCACAATTGTGTCTTTTTAACTTGGGCTTACACAATCCAAAAACCCATACTTTCTGAGTTTTCTGGATCTCCTCAGATAACCAACAATAATGAGATTTTTTTGGCGAATCTCAAATAAAACCAAACATAAAGGAATTTACAATAAATGTAAAATACCTGGATTTCTTCCTTTGTAGCAGCCCGGTAGAACCAGTTAGAGTAGAAGTTTGAATCAACGTTCAATGTCTAATACTTACTTAAGAAATGGTTCTAGGTTCTAATTGATTTTAAATTAAACCAAATTGGGCATAGCTCTATTTGATTTTGATTCCAATGAAGAAGGAATACAGCAATTCCTCTTTTTCAAATAAGATTAGAATTTAGGAATAAAATCAAATAAGAAAAGCTAACAAAAAGAATATTAAATATGAATAAATTAGCTTAAAATGAACACAACTTATCTTAGAGTGGAGGCTTGAATTTCTCAAATTAATCGATGTAAAACTCTGAAATTCGTGCTCAATTTATAGAAGTAAAGATAGCATCTATGACTGGTCTTAGGAACCTTCGACTGGTCGTAGCTCCAACGGCATTTTGAAATTTTAAGCGTGGTCTGAAAAATCAGTTCTACGACTGGTGGTAGGGACCCTTCGACTGGTCATAGACCACCTATGACTGGTCGTAGGAAACCAGATTTGGTTGCTGGAGTTTGAGTCGTAGTTCTAGGACTGGTCGAAAGACGAGTCGTGACCACCCTACGACCGGTCGAACAGTCTCCACGACTGTTTGAAGAATAACCAAAAAATTTCAAAAATCTTCAACAACTTAGGACTGGTCATGGAATTTCTTGAACTGGTCGAACCAGGTCTAGGACTGGTCGAACAAGGTCTAGGACTAGTCTTAGAATAGACCAACTTCATGTATAAAGATTTATCTTGACTTATGTATCCAAAATGACCTACCCTAAGGTCAAACTAAGGTCTATCATACCTGGGAGATGAAGTATGAACATTGAACTTCGTTCTTTCAGATGATAGTTTAACCTTTGAAGCCTGAGACCTCTACTTGATGTAGCTTGAGATTGAGATCTTCTACAGCTTAAATTTAAACTTCAACTTGAGTTCTACTTGAGTCTTGAACAAACACTCTTCTTATCGATGTAGTTCTAAGTATTGATGCATACGGAAGAGGAGACAATACATAACCTTGCATTTCTTGAAGTAGAGCACCGTACATGTCTTGAACCACATAGATAGAAGTTTTGGCACACAAGAGGTTTTGGCACCACAAAATTTGATAATCAAAGGAGCATGAGACCATTGTACTTACAATCTCCCCCTTTGTCAAATTAATGACAAAACATACTGCACTAAGAGAAACACAACGTGCATATTAACGAATCATGCACCAGTTGTCATTAAGTAGCACAAGCTCATTATATACTACTCCCCCTGAGTAGCGGCACATATTACATATGCACATATCACATGTCCAAAAATACTTATATCTATAAGCAACCTTTCATCTCCAAAAGCTAAAAACCTTCTCCCCCTTTTGTCACAATATGATAAAGGAAGCAACAAAGGAAAAGATAATAATGGAGGAATACATGAAGTAACTTGACAATATATAAGAAAGTAAACGTTCACAATCCAGTTACTTGAAAAACTAAAAAGCTATCAAACCAAATAAAGTCCACAATCTAACAAAAGTAAGAGAATTATTACAGACCAAGAGTGAACATACTTAATCGAATCCTGAAGAAGGAGCAGGAATGGTAGGATCAAGAGTATGCATTCCTTTGTTCAAATGCCTAAGATACTTACGCATATATTTAAACGGAAGATCATGAGCAATATTCATATTCTCTAACTTCTCTTCTAAAGCATGAAGATGAGCATCAAAATCAGGATCATTTCCAGAATCAGATTCAAGTTCATCGAAAATATCATTCATATCCACATCGTCAGGAGGAAGATCACCAGCTTCTTCATCCCCAGCCTCAGCTCTACCAACATCCACTTGGCCACGGGCCAATCCCAATTTCATTTTGTTAATATTTGAATTGTTAAAAATAAGATGATGTATGGGAGCTTCTCCAACAGGCATAGCCACAAGCATGTGAGTAGCTAAAATAATCAAGAGATAGGCAAAATGAATATCACTATGACCTGGATGGAGATGAGAATGAATAATGGAATGACAGATCAACGAAGGAAGGTAAATTTTGGAACGAGAAATGACAGAGTGCAAAACACGAACCATAAAGGCAGTTAATTCAATCTTATTACCAGAACGAGGATACAGGTTAGACGTAAAAATCTTGTGAAGTACCCTGTATTTGGGTAACAAGTACTTTGCGGGGAGCACATTTCCTTTATGAGTCCATTGCACATTCATATTACACAAATTTCTAGTTAGCATATACTTTTCAGATTCTGAGGGTTTCTCAGTTAAAGTATGAATATGAATACCCTCCTCATTAACAGGTACATCCATTAACCCTACAATCAGATGACGGTCAATTTTAAATGGACCTTCTCTAGCATCAATTTTAAAAGTTAAATCCTCAAAAGAGAATATTAAGATACATGCAAACATGGCCTGTGCAATAGATTGGTATGCAGGCCCACTCCAATGTAAAATGTTATCCCATCCTACAGCTTGGAGTATAGGTAGAATACCAAAAGGAGCAATATGTTCAATACAAATAGACCGTTCAACAATGACATTGCGTATACGCAAATCTCGTACATCGGAAGGATCATCCTCAGGTGAACGAAGATGGCGCCTAGCAAGAGGAGCTGATTTAGAAGAAGATGGACTACGGAAAGTTTTCTTTTTCCCTCTATCATTCATAATCAGAATGAAAATCAAAAGATCTAGTAAAGATAAAAGATTTGAAAAAATGGGTTTTGCTAGATCAGATTTTTCAAAAAATAAAATCCAAAATGTCAAGGAATCTCAAAATAGATTACTCTAAGAGTGAAAATGAAGTAATAGAAACTAGAATCTACAAGAGAAATACAAAAGATGCACTAACCTTGAAGATCTAGGAAGGTGGGTACGACTAGTCTTACCTCGGCTCGTTGGAGAAGAAAAAGGAAATGAAGAAGAGGAGATTTCCTTCAATTTTAAAAGATCCCAACACGTTACACGACTGTTCGAGGACCATTCTCGACCGGTCGTATCACGACTGGTCAAGCACGTCCTCGACTGGTCGTGAAAACATAAAAACATGCGTTTTTCCATAAAAATTTGAAATTTAAATAAATAAATTATCAAATATATATATACTATGATAAAAATATGCATGAATAATCAATTTAGAATGCACATTCCGAGATCAAACTTTAATTTATTAAACCTTCTTTTGTCGAGTGGTTTAGTGAAAATGTCGGCAAGTTGAGTCTCAATCAATATATATTCCAAAGATATTATTTTATCTTCCACTAATTCACGAATATAGTGACACCTAATGTCAATGTGCTTGGTACATGAATGTTGAATTGGATTTTTTGATATATTTATAGCACCGGAATTATCACAATATAATATCATTGATTCCTGTGCAATTCCATAATCGTTTAACATACGTTTCATCCAAACAAGCTGAGTACAAGCATTTCCTGCTACGATGTATTCAGCCTCAGCAGTTAAGAGCGATATAGAACTTTTCTTCTTGCTAAACTAAGAAACCAAACAGTTTTCGATATAGAAACAACCACCATTGGTTGATTTTCTGTCATCAATATTTCCAGCCCAATCAGCATCTGAGTACCCAACCAATTGAATACTAGTATCAAATGGATACTAGAGACCCATTTTAGCAGAACTTGCGACATATCGCATAATCCACTTAACAACCGACAGATGTGACTCTTTAGGATCAGACTGATATCTAGCGCAAATCCCAACACTTAAAGCAATATCAGGTCTACTAGTAGTTAAGTAAAGTAGACTACCATCATGCTACGATATAATTTAGGATCTATATTTTTACCTGTAGAGTCCTTTGAGAGTCTTAAAGTTGTACTTATAGGAGTATCAAAATTCTTACCATTCTCAAATCCATACTTTTTTATTAAGTTTAGAGCATATTTTGTTTGAGAAATGAAAATGTCATTTGGTTGTTGTTTTACTTGCAATCCAAGGAAATAATTTAATTCCCCAACCATGGTCATTTCGAACTTAGATTTCATCAAATCTGTAAACTCAACAGTCATGTTAGTATAAGTTGATCCATAAATAATATCATCAACATAGATCTGAACCATTAAGATATCATCGTTATATTTCTTAACAAAAAGCGTTTTATTAACACTACCCATTTGAAAATTATGACTTAGTAAAAACTTAGTCAATTTTTTATACCATGCTCTAGGAGCTTGTTTTAAACCATATAGAGCTTTTTTAAGATGATATACATGATCAGTAAATGTAGAGTCTTCAAACCGTGTAGGTTGTTCAACATATACTTCTTCATGTAGATCACCATTCAAAGAAGCACTCTTTACATCCATTTGATAAATTTTAAACTTTTTAAAGCATGCAATGGATATAAAAATTCTGATAGATTCAAGGAGAGCAATTGGGGCAAAGGTTTCATCGTAATCAATGCCTTTTATTTAAGTGTACCCTTGTACAACCAGTCTTGCCTTATTTCGAATTATATTCCCAAGTTCATCAGACTTATTTTTGAAAATCCACTTAGTTCTTATAATGTGTTTATCTTTAGGTCTAGGAACAAGATACCAGAAATCATTTCGAACAAACTGATTAAGTTCTTCCTGCATAGCTACTATCCAGTTTTCATCAGAAAGAGCTTCTTTTACGTTTACCGGTTCAATCTAAGATGTAAAGCACACGTAATTACATATGTCTTCTAGTTGCCTACGAGTGCGCACACCAGTGAGAGGATTTCCAAGAATTTAAGCGGTTGGATGATCTTTAACAGTCCTTAATTCATAATTGTTTTCACTTGATGAAGTATCAGGTTTGTCAATTGGAAGAACTTCATCATTATCTGAACTTGGGCAGGTGTATTCAAATGATCATCTATGACCACATTAATTGATTCTTGAATAACACCGGTCCTTTTATTCAGTACACGATATGCGCGACTATTTAAAGAGTATCCTAAAAAGACTCCTTCGTCACTTTTTGTGTCATACTTCCCCAGATTTTCACGGTCACTCAAAATATAACACTTGCTACCAAAAACTCGAAAGTATTTGACAGTAGGCTTTTTATCGGACCACATTTCATAAGCGGTTTTATTATTAGATTTACATATATAAACCCGATTAATAACATAGCAGGCAGTATTCACAACTTCAGCCCAAACATAGCAGGCAGTATCGAAAGTATTTGACTTGATGAAGTATCAAGTTTGTCAATTAGAATAACATCATTATCTGAACTTGGGCAGGTATATTCAAATGATCGTCTATGACCACATTAATTGATTCTTGAATAACACCGGTCCTTTTGTTCAGTACATGATATGCGCGACTATTTAAAGAGTATCCTAAAAAGACTCCTTCATCACTTTTTGTGTCAAACTTCCCCAGATTTTCACGGTCACACAAAATATAGCACTTACTACAAAAAACTCGAAAGTATTTGATAGTAGGCCTTTTATCGGACCACATTTCATAAGCGGTTTTATTATTAGATTTACATATATAAACCCAATTAATAACATAGCAGGCAGTATTCACAACTTCAGCCCAAAGAATTTTAGGGAGCTTCATACTATTCAACATTATAGTTCCCATTTCTTGAAGCACTCTATTTTTCCTTTCCACAATTCCATTCTGTTGAGGAGTTTTGGGTGCAGAAAATTCATACGATATTCCCTGATCGTTACAGAATTTTTCAAAACTGCTATTCTCGAACTCAGATCCATGATCACTATGGATCTTACTAACTTGAGAACTTTTTTCAGTTTGGATCCGTTTGAGAATCCTTTTAACTTCATCAAGGGTTTTTGATTTATCCCTTAAGAATGCTACCCAAGTAAATTTAGAAAAATCATCCACGATTACCAAGATGTATTTTTTGCCACCTCGACTCTCCATCCTGGTAGGTCCTATAAGATCCATATGGAGAAGCTCGAGTGGTCTTGATGTGGCATTGGAGTTCACCTTTTTGTGAGAGCTCCTTGTTTGCTTGCCATACTGGCATTTACCACATATCTTGTCTACATTTTATAATTTAGGTAGACCTCTTATTAGTTCTCCTTTGCTCAATCTGTATAAATTACGGTAGTGTACATGTACAAGGCGTTTATGACATAATTCAGTTTCATCGGTATGGACAATGTAGCACGATTGATTAGATGAGCTACCATCGCTTACAATATAACAGTTTTCAGAAGTCCTACGACCAGTTAATATTACAGAACCCTTTTTGTTCAAGATTTCACAACCTTTATTAGAAAATTTCACGCTGTGATTGTTATCGCATATTTGAGATATGCTTAACAGGTTGTGTTTTAGCACCTCAACATATAAAACATTCTTAAATAAAGGAATGTTATAGAATTGAACCGTACCTTGGCTAATAATCTTGCAGTTGCTACCATCACCAAATGTGACTGATCCATCAGTCATATCTTTAAGATCAGTGAATAAAGCTTTGTCGCCTGTCATATGCCTTAAGCATCTACTGTCTAAGTACCACTTTGAATGGCTTGTAGCTTTGAAAGCAGTGTGGGCAACCAAGCAAGTAACTTTAGGAACCCATTTCATTACTATTTTGGGTTTAGGTGAATAGTTGGTCTTCTTGTATTTGTAATTTTTGTACGAGTGACCCACTGAGTTAGATTTTAAGAGCTCATTAAGCAAATCAACTATTTTTCCAGCTAAAAGGCTTTGATTTTGAGTTTTATAGTTGACAAAATTTCTTTTAGGTTTTTGAAAAGTTTTAGCATTTTTAGAAAAACTTTGATTAATACTTTTCCCTTTTGAGTTAGAAGTTTCTCCTCTCACAAACTTAGGAGGAGTATTCTTCTGTTTAGAAGGTACATTTTTAACATAGCCCAATCCAGATTTGTCACCACATTTTCTAGATCCGGATAAAAGTTTCTCAAATTTTTGATCTCCTTGGGCATACCTCCATGTATCCTTTGAACTCAAAAGTGAAGAGTTTTCAAGCTTAAGTTTGTCATTTTCAGATTTAAGATTTTCAATCAGGAAGGTTTTGAATTCTAAATCACATTTAGTCTTTTCAAAACAATCTGAAATATAGGATTTTTCTAAAACAAGTGACTCAAAATTTTCTTTAAGTTTTAAAAACTTTTCTTCTTGAAGTTTTAGTTTTACGGCAATTTTACAACTTTCCTTGTATAGGGCATTGTAAGCATCTTGAAGATCTTCTTCATTTTCATAATCACTATTCAAATTTTCTTCACTGGTTGAATCATCATGATCTGAAAAAGTGAACTTGGCTAGAGTCATAAGGGCCTTAACTTCATTGCCGACTCGTTTTCAGAATCTTCTGATTCAGAAGAGGCTTCAGTGCGAGAAGATTCATCCCAAGTAGCCAACATTCCTTTCTTTTTAGATTTGTCCTTTTTAAGAAACTTGTTTGCTAAATGCCCATATTCTTGGCAGTTGTAACATTGACTATCTTTCAAAGATTTTCAAGATTTAGATTTTGGTTTAGAACGTTTCTTATCATTTAATTTTTGAAAATCAACCCTCTTTTTACTTTTAAAGATCTTGTAAAACTTTTTAGCAAGAAGAGCCATATCATCTTCAGAATTTTCTAAATCAGAATATTGAGAAATACATTTTGAAGATTTAAGTGCAATAGATTTACCTTTAAGAGCTTTAAAATTTAATTCATAGGTTTGTAAATAACCAACTAGTTCTTCTACCCTCATATTGTCCGTATCACGAAGTTCCTGGATCGCGGTTACCTTAGAATTGAACCGTTCAGGTAGTGAGCGTAGTATCTTTGGACACACTTTACTTTCTGAGATTTTATCACCAAGACCTCACATAGAGTTTACAATGTCATTTAATCTAGTGTAGAAGTCCATAAACATTTCATTTTCCTCCATATGAATTTCTTCAAATTTGGTTGTGAGGAGTTGGACTTTAGATTTTTTGACAATTGAAGTACCCTCGTGTGTCATTTCTAATATATCTCAAGCTTGCTTTGCAGTATCACAGTATATGATTCTTTTGAACTCATCTGGTGATAGTGTGCAAGTGATTGCATTTAGTGCTTTTGCATTGGCACTACTCTCACTTTTCTGAAGAGTGGTCCATGAGGTATAAGGTGTTACTCTCATTGATTTTGATCCATTGATACCAGTTACTTCAATGGTAGGAGGGATCCATTTAGTTACTGAGGCAAGCCACACACTTTCATCCATGGATTTAAGGAAAATCCTCATCTTGACTTTCCAATATGCATAGTTGGAGCCATCAAAGGGTGGAGGCCTAGTGACTGAAAGGCTATCAAAATTTGACATCTTATATATATAGCTTAGATCGTTAGCTCAGGAAATGAATCCAAGAATAAAGAATTAAAAAAATGAGCTATTAGGCTCTGATACCAATTGAAAAGGCCAAGCTATATATCCTAGAGGAGGGGAGAGGGGTGAATAGGACTGTGCCAAATTAAAATTTAACAGCGGAATTGAAATATGATAGCCTTATAAAAATAAAGAACAGTACTTTAAATAAATCAAAGACTGAAATGTAAAGCAATCTTAAATAAAGAGCTTGATGCTAACGTTGTTCTAAGGACAACCTTTGAACCATAAAAATGAAGGGTTTATGGCAGGACAACCTTACTAGAACAAATTAAATATCAAAACTCAAACAGTAAGGAAATAAAGGAAATAGCAAGAAATAAATTCTAAACTATTACAACATTCCTCACCTTGCTTGAAATGTAAAGATTAAAATATTCACATCCACATATACATTCCACAAATCTGAATGATTAAAAATATAGAAATTAAAAGAACATTCAAATCACAAAACACAACGATATATAGTGGTTCGCCTGTGTGTTCACCAACTGTTAAACAACAGCCACACAGCTTGCTACTCCACTCCTAATATCCTCACATAGGGGATATTATCGTTCACTATTAAACAGGTTTTACAGGTTCACCTAAAACCTTCACAATTGTGTCTTTTTAACTTGGGCTTACACAATCCAAAAACCCACACTTTCTGAGTTTTCTGGCTCTCCTCAGATAACTAACAATAATGAGATTTTTCTGGCGAATCTTAAACAAAACCAAACATAAAGGAATTTACAATAAATGTAAAATACCTGAATTTCTTCTTTTGTAGTAGCCCGGTAGAACTAATCAGAGTAGAAGTTTGAATCAACGTTCAATGTCCAATACTCACTTAAGAAATGGTTATAGGTTCTAATTAATTTTAAATTAAACCAAATTGGGCGTAGCTCTATTTGATTTTGATTCCAATGAAGAAGGAAAACAACAATTCCTCTTTTTCAAATAAGATTGAAATTTAGGAATAAAATTAAATAAGAAAAGCTAACAAAAAGAATATTAAATATGAACAAATTAGCTTAAAATGAACACAACTTAGCTCTGAGTGGAGGCTTGAATTTCTTAAATTAATCGATGTAAAACTCTGAAATTCGTACTCAATTTATAGAAGAAAAGATCACGTCTACGACTGGTCTTAGGAACCTTCGACTGGTCATAGCTCGAATGGCATTTTGAAATTTTAAACGCGATCTGAAAAATCAGTTCTACGACTGGTCGTAGGAACCCTTCAACTGGTTGTAAACCAACTTCAACTGGTCGAACCAGACCCAAGACTAGTCGTAGGAAACCAGATTTGATTGCTGGAGTTTGAGTCGTAGTTCTAGGACTGGTCGAAGGACGAGTCGTGACCACCCTACAACCGGTCGAACAATCTTCACGACTGGTCGAAGAATAACCAAAAAATTCCAAAAATCTTCAACAACTTAGGATTGATCATGAAATTTCTTTGACTGGTCAAACCAGGTCTAGGACTGGTTGAACAAGGTCTACGACTAGTCTTAGAATAGATCAACTTCATGTATAAAGATTTATCTTGACTTATGTATCCAAAATGACCTACCCTAAGGTCAAACTAAGGTCTATCATACCTGCGACATGAAGTATGAACATTGAACTTCATTCTTTCAAATGATGGTTTAACCTTTGAAGCCTGAGACCTCTACTTGATGTAGCTTGAGATTGAGATCTTCTACGGCTTGAATTTAAACTTCAACTTGAGTTGTACTTGAGTCTTGAAATGTACTTGAGTCTTAAACAAACACTCTTCTTATCGATGTAGTTCTGAGCATTGATGCATACAGAAGAGGACACAGTACATAACCTTGCATTTCTTGAAGTAGAGCACCGTACATGTCTTGAACCACATAGATAGAAGTTTTGGCACACAAGAGGTTTTGGCACTACAAAATTTGACAATCAAAGGAGCATGAGACCATTGCAGTTATAACAGCACAGTAGATAACATTCATTGCTTTTGCTTCAGACATTTGTTTTTCTTTCTCGAATGCGGTCCACATTTTGTTGGATTTAGGTTTGGGGGTGGTTGTGCCATTTTCAAGAACAATTTGATCACTCGGTGGCACATATCTGGTTTCAACTATGTCCAAACATCATGATCCAACTAGTGCATTCTAGACTTCCAATAAGCATAATTTAATCTATCAAATACTGGAGGTCTAGAGACCGATAAGCCCTCTCCTTTGGCCATATTCCCAACTTTAGTCAAGATCACTCTCTAGGCAGTGAAGCCCTTAAAGAGAGACCCGCTCTGATACCAAATGAAATAACGGTGAAGACCGCTTTAGTTGAAGTGGAAATATGCCGATATGTCCTAGAGGGGGGTGAATAGGACTTTTAAAGTTTGTATGGTTTATTTGAAATCCTATTACACTAATCCTAACAACAAGCTCATATTAGGATTACTCAAAAAATAACTCTACTGGCTTTTAAGCCTGGTAGAGGATCCAATCACAAACTATTTAAAAAGTCAACAGTATGCAAACAAATTTATGATGGATATGACTGTGTTTGTGTGTGAGGTGTGATCTCAGATATTCAGATATGAAAATATTAAAGTAAATCACACAATTAGAAAGATAGTAATCTCAAACACAGTCATTTTTGTAGTGGTTCGATGATCAGTCTACTCCACTCCCCGCAAACGCACTTAACTCTTGAGTGTGCTAGATTTCACTAAGGAGGTTTCACAGCAGTTCACCTCAAAACTAAGGTTTTAAATCAGGTTCACCTTCAACCTTTACAACTTACACTGAGGCTGACTGTTTATGCTCTCACGAGCAAGGGTCAACACAACGCACCCACTTTTAGGCACACTAACCAAGGATCTTCAATAAGACCCTACCGAAGGTTTTATGCGGTTTACCTCAAACTCGAGGTTTCATACGGTTCACCTCAAATCTAAGGTTTTGACTGGTTCACCTTCAACAAGATGTTTATGCTCTCCACAAAGCAAGGGTCTACATGACGCACCCACCACATACACTCCCACCGGAGTCCTCCTACGAGGGTTTGAAGGGGTGAGAAACACCTAAGACTCAAACCTAAAAAGGGATGATCACAAGTGTCCTCTGGACTCTAGATACTTACAAATAAGTGGATAAGTCCCATTCAGCACATTGAGGAAGATCTCCTCCTTTGTTGATGAAGAATCTTCGGTCTCCTTGATCCGTAACTCAAAAGATGTACCAATGCATGGCGACGGGTTGGGTCAAGGTTATGATGAAATCCTACTCTCAAAAGATTTTCCTATAAGGAAGATATAGCGATTTCAATCATCCATGCATTCAAGGCATCCCAGCTTAATGATTTACTATTAAGGTAGTAGCTGGAGGATCCTTAAATGCGGAAGTTCATTCCCCAATCCACTATATTGAATATCAATTGTGAGGGTGGATTGGAGGATGAACTCCCTTGAGAGAAAGGGCTTTGGGTATAAGATCTAAGGTTAAACACTCAAAAGCTCTCTCTTCTTTCTCTCACAGCAACAATAGACAAGTCCTCTATATATATGCAAAAGGTTTCAACGGATATAAAACGATCACATTTATTAGACCTGTACCCTAGTCTGTACCATTCCGTAGGCTTCCGCGATCCTACTGGTCGAATTCCGGGAATCCTCGACCCATTTCCAATGTTGCGCGTGATCCTAAGCTGAGTTCTGCATACCAAAGTTGGCTCGAACCGAAACTTGTATCCTAGCGACCGTGCCGTCGCCGCAGTTCCAACCCCGCAACTCGCGCACCGACCCGATACCCAGGATAGAAGATGTCGGTCTGCATTCAATCCGAAGGAACACCGCACGCTGCAAATTACGAGGGAATCTTTACGAGATATCCCATCAATCAAGTTCACATCACACATCAAGTCAAGTACAACAACACATACCTTTCTCTTACATAAGCAAGCCCAATGTCAACCCTCACATCATTTCACCTCTCTCTCCACCCATCCCTTCTTACAAGTCATCACTCAACCCATCACTCCATCACCTTTCACCCATCACTTCCCTCTCTCTCATTCATTTCTCAAATCTCTCCCAAGCAAAAAAAAATCCATACGTCCAAGCTCTCTCCCTCTCCCACAACAACAAGTGTGGCCCACCTTCCTACACTCTCATCTCTCATCCATACCATCAAAAGTTCATCACCCACCGTTAAAAGTCAAGCAAAGGAGCTAAGGAGCCCAAGGGATCAAGGAGAAGGCCTAGAGGTGGGTGATTTATTGTTGGTTTTTAATTTGATGGCCCACTTGTGATGGGACTCGATCTAGTGTATGCGTTGTAGTCCTATGAGGGGCCCACAGTGGCGAGGCCCCTCCACTATGTTGATCTCTCTCTCCTTCTCTCCATCTCTTTTCTCTTTCTCCTTGTTGATGGCCCACCTAATATGTGTGTGTGTGGCCCTCCATGAAGCATGCATTCTATCTCGACCATCCACCGAGTCGTTCACATGGTCGTCCATTTGGACAAGCCTGATCAAAGGAAAAACACAAATATAAGGTGGGCCACGTCCATGTGGGACCCACCCCATTAATGCATGAGTGTATCCTTACCGTCCAGCATCCCTGGACGCTGGACGTGAGGGCTGGCTAACTGGAGTGTGTGCGCTGACATGGGGGTGTACTAACGAGCTAACCAATAAGGTGAGTCGCTCATGTAGGCCCCACCTTGGTGTGTGTATATAATCCGAGCCATCCATTTCGTTTCCCAGCTCGGTTTAGCCATTGAGCTAAAAAAATGAAACTAACCCCATTCTCTAGCGGGCCATACCACAGGAAATAGTTATGTTTGCCTTTGAAACACATCTCGATCTCTTTTACTTGCTCGATCATACCACATATTAGACTCATTTGGCTTGTCTTGAGCTGCAGGAGTGAATGGCTAGGTCGGATTTGTCTAAGGTGGGCCCCACCTACCAAAAACTGCAAGATTTTGATTTTCAAAAAAAAAGGAGCAGAAGCAAGGCAGCAGCGTCTGTTGCTACCGCTGACATAGCAGTGGATGCCTAGCGTCCTGCGCTGGATGCTGGCGTGCACGGACGGACGGGCTGGCCCTCATGGCGCAGCTGTGGGCCCCACTGTGATGCTTTTTGATCATCAACACCGTCCATTGTGGGGCCCCCCTTCTGATAAGGGCATGTCCCAAAAATCAGCCATATACGGAACACAAGTGGGCCATACCATCTAAAATCATGTGAAGACATGCCAAAAACATATAAAAGCACTCGGTGGGGCCTACCTGAAATTTGGATACAGCTGAAACTTGGTCTGAACCCTAAGCCAAGTGGGACACACGTAATGGGTGGGCTAGATTTGGGAACCACATTCTGGTGGGCCCCCCTGACCGTGTGACCCCATCAACAGGTTGGCTGGACAACAAACATTATGGTGGGCCCTGGCCGCGTGACCCAATGAACAGATTGGGTGGCCAATGAACATTATGGTGGGCTCCATGACCGTGGGCCTAGGTCACGTGTGACCTTATGAACAGGATTAGGTGGAAAGTAAATATTATAGTGGGCCCTGGCCCACATGATCTTATGAACAGATTGGATGAAAATAAACATTATGGTGGGCCCTGGCCCACATTTTCTTATGAACAGATTGAATGGCAAATAAACATTACAGCTGGCCCTTGGTCCATGTGACCATATCAATAGGTTGGCTGGAAAATAGACATTTTGGTGGGCCCCCTATTTATGTGACCTTATCAACAGATTGGATAGGAAAATAAACATTATGGCGGGCCTCACATGAGGCTCACTTTGGTAAATATGGGCCTATCTTGATGTATTTTTAGGCCCATTATTGAGGCCCACTTTGGTATATATATGGGCCCATGTATGTAGGCCATCTTGATGTGTTTATGGGCCCGTTGTTGGGGCCTACCTTGATATGTATAGGCCCATGTTATGAGGCCCATATGATGTATTTGTGGCCCATTGTTGAGGCCCACTTTGAGATGTATAGGGCCTATGTGATTAGGCCCGTTTGATACACATAAAGCTTATGTGATTGGGCTCATTTTAATACATTCTAAGGCCCATGGGTGATGGCCCATTGGTGAGACTCATTGAGGTGGCCCACTTGATGAATATAAGGCCCATGAGATACGACCCATTTAATGTATTTGAGGCCCAATGGGATGTACCTAAGGCACATTGCAATGTGTGATTCCACCATGATTTATTTAATGGTATTTAAGGCAAGCCGAGCCATGGAGACAATGTTGGTTTGACGTCCACATTGTACGAGTAATGTTGGTTAGATGTCCACATTATAACTCTCCCTAAGGCCATTGATAGGCCCGTATTTATTTCATGTAGGCCATCTTGGCCTATCTTCATTGAGAGGATAGCTCATTACTTTATAACATGTTTAGCACAGCCCCATGATTCATGATCATGTGTATCATATGTATGCTTGAGATGAGGAGTGTTTGATCATAGCATATGCCTTCGAGCAGACTGTTTACGGGCTCTCCGATAGGTGGAATTGCCCTACATGAGTACATGATATACGCAAGACTGTTGCATGACTGGTAGTGTGACTCATGCACTTGCATTGTGTGATTGTACTTACTGTAAGCCCTAGTGACATCAGGGCCATAGCCTCCACAGACACATCATGGGTGGCTGGATTGGATACTGAAAATGTTTAGTTCTAGCATACGGGAGCCATAGATGTCCCTGAGTGAAAATCCCTAAACCCGATGGTACCAGAGGATGACTCCAACATCGAGATCGAGTGGATACACGAGCGCGCGAGGGCCGTATACCAGTAGGCCGCGTCTCTCACCGTGTCATGGTCGGTTGGAAAGGAGTGTGACCTTACCCGCCTGAGTGAGGGGGCAATTTCTAAGTTGAGTTTGACCAGCTTGAGGAATAGTTCGTTATCGATGAGCCGGGCCCGATATTGGCAGGCAGATAGTGAGGTCTCTTCCGCTCTCCCAGTTGTGCGTTTCGATAGGGACGGTAAGCTGGCGTAAAGTGTACTAGACCCCGGTGATTATCCAGACTGAGAACCATACTGATTGACGCTCTAGTGAGGAGCTGTATTGATATGAGGATTGACATGCTTGAGTTGCATCTTGCATCGTATGGTCCTGGTATGGCCGATTGCATTCATATCTTGTACTGCATAGCCTTGGTACGGCTGGTTGAATTTACATACTCATCAGCATGATTTTGCATTACTCTGGCATTGCATTATATGCATGTTCGCACACACTTACACAGCCCTCTAAGCTTTCTATAAGCTTATGCACGATTGATGCGTGCAGGTGACGCCAGAACACAGCCATAGTCTCGCTACAGTTAGAGCATACAGTCGAGCTTTTGGAGTTTTTTTATTAGCACCATCTTGTATTTTTCTTTTCTACACACTGTATTCAAAGTTTTCGATCATAGTGGATTTTGTGATGGTGTTCTTGTGGTTATTGTTTGTGGGTTATGCTCATTACGAATCAAATTGATTATTAAAAATCCTCCTTGTAGCATCCCAGGATCGAAACCTGGTATATGGGTGCTGGGTGTCGAGAATGGGGTACTACGGAGGCTGTCGGCGCCAGATTCGGCGATCAAGAATTTTGTGAGCCCGGTCTCCGAGAACGGGGCGTGACAACATTTATGACAGAGTTCGATATCATCGAGCGTATACTCTCGATAGCATTGATGGTCCGCTCGATGATTCAAACTCAATGTCATACGCTTTTGAAACTTTTTATCAGCTGGTCGATGAATTGAAATGATTGTCGATGTCATCGGATTTCGAACTCCGATTCCATCGATGAGTGATTCGATCTATCGACACTTGAAAAAGGAGAGAGACTTGCCTTGAAATATTTTAGGTTTTCATGAGTGATTGAGGGACCTTCGAGATCATCGGAATTTGGATATCGATGATATCGATAGCTGTGTCAATGCATCGATAAATCAAAAGGATTTTCCATAAATCTTGCTGGAAATTTTATGTCCATGTTCGATGAAATCGATACGGCATCGATATCATCGATATTTGAATATCGATTCTATCGAGTGACCCTCAAACATAGATAAAACACCCTGAAATATGTTGTTGGAGAACTTGGCACCCAAGACTGATATCATCAAGAGCCTACCGATATCATCGAGGTTTGAACTTCGATAGTATCGAGGAGACTTTGATATATCGAAGCATATATGATATTCTTTAAGAAAAATAGGGGTGCCGGAATTCTGTCTGTCGATACTATCTAGTCACTTCTAATAAACTCAAAATTTGAATATCGATAGGTGTATCGATACATCAATAATTCCATCCAAATATGTGTAAGGTTGATAGACATATTTGGTCCTCTTTTCGATGGTATCGATGGAGCATCGAGGACTTGACAGAGCAGGTCGATCATATTGAGATGTGTATCGATAAAATTGACAGGGTAAGAAAACTTAGAGAATTTTTCTATTTTGAAAACGTTTTTTTACGCTAAAAACCCTATGATATTCTAACATTTTTAAGGGTTTTAGTATACCTGGTGATTTAGGATAAGGGATGTGAGGCTCAAATTTACCCGTGGCGACCTTGCACACATACGGTTGAGGCAGACGCTTTGAAATGATCTTCCTATCAAACTCTGTAGTCTAACTGACTCAACACTCACGCTAATTGACAAACCAGGGCACTTTCAAGAGTTAAGCAGCTTTTTCCCAAAGAGATTTCAGCATGAAGGTGGCTTGGCATAAGAGTTAAGCAAACTATCCTAAAACAACTGGAAAACAGACTAACTTAATGGCGAAAAGCCAACTAATCTAGAACGATAAAAAAATAAACTACCCTATTCCTATGAAAGCAACAAACCAACCTATACCTCCATCAGACTAGGATATCAATCCTGGTAAACAGGATCATTAAGAGGGATGGACATATCCTCTGAATCAAATTTCTCAACTAATGGCTTTAATCGATGTCCATTTACTTTAAACTCATTGTCATTGTCTGGATTCAGAATCTCGAAAGCCCCATGAGGATAAACAGTGATAGCGGTAAAAGGGCCTATCCAATGAGATCGGAGCTTACAAGGAAAGAGATGTAACCGAGAATCATACAAAAGGACTTTTCGATCTAGTGTGAATGATTTTTGATGAATATGTTGGTCATGAAATGCCTTCATCCTGTACTTGTAACTTCTTGAGTTCTCGTACGTATCATTTTGGATTTCTTCAAGTTCATTCAATTGAAGTTTGTGCAGCGAGCCAGCATTGTCAAGATTGAAATTCAGATTTTTGATCACCCAGCAGGCTCTATGTTCTAACTCCATGGGTAAGTGTCAAGCTTTTCCATATACAAGTCTAAAGGAAGACATTCCAATAGGGGTTTCAAAAGTGATATGGTAAGCCCATAAGGCGTCGGTCAATCGGATTGACCAATCCTTACGGTCAGGGTTAACCGTCTTTTTCAAAATATGTTTGATTTTCCTATTGAAAATCTCAACTTGCCCACTTGTCTATGGGTGGTATGGGGTGCTCACCTTATGGGAAATACCATATTTCTTCATTAAACTCTTGAATGGTCTATTACAAAAGTGTGAGCCCCCATCATTAATGATGGCTCGTGGTGTTTCAAATCGAGAAAGGATGTTCTCTTTTAAGAATTTAATGATTGTGCGATGGTCATTGTTCCAGCATGGAATCGCTTTAACCCATTTAGTGACATAGTCTATGGCGAGTAAAATATATAGATTTTCAAAGGATTGGGGGAATGGTCCCATGAAATCAATGCCCCATCAATTAAATGCCTCTATGATAAGAATGAGGTTCAAGGCAATCATATTTTGACGGGACAATGCTCCCAATTTCTAACAACGCTCACAAGCCTTGCAAGACTCACGAGCGTCACTGAACATAGTGGGCCAGTAAAAGCTACACTGTAAAATCTTGGACGTGATCTTTTTAGTCAAAAAGTGACCACCACATTTCCTTAAGATTTGGTCTGGGCAATATTTTAACAAATATGGATCATCCCAGAAAAAGTTGCGCACCTCGATGAAAATTTTCTTCTCTTATCTTAAGCAGTCCAATATGTTGGTATGAAACTCATGGCAACATAATTAGTAATATCAGCAAACCAAGATGAATGGGAGACTCTGAACAATTGTTCATCAGGGAACATTTCATTAATATGTGTAGTCTTAAGGGAATTAAAGGATTAAGGCAGGAAGGATGGTCAACCACTACGTTCTCTACTCCCTTTTTATCTTTAATTTCTAAATCAAATTATTGGAGTAAGAGGATCCATCTTATCAGGCGGGGCTTAGCATCATTCTTAGCAAGAAGGTCCTTAAGCGTTGCATGATCTGTGTAAATGACGATCTTGGATCTGATCAAGTAGGACCTAAATTTGTCCAAAGCGAACACTATGGCTAAGAGTTCCTTTTCCGTAGTTGAGTAGTTCACTTGGGCCGGATTTAGAGTCTTACTTGTGTAATGAATAACGTAGGTCTTGTTTTCTTTTCTCTGGCCTAGAACCGCCCCAAGTGCATAATCAAACGCGTCGCATATAAGTTCAAAAGGAAGACTCCAGTCGGGTGGCTGTATGATAGGTGCAATAGTTAACATACCCTTAAGCTTGGTAAAAGCTTCCTGGCATGGCTCAGTCCACTCATATGGTGCATCCTTTTGAAGTAGATTACATAGAGGACGAGATATGAGACTAAAGTCCTTTATGAATCATCTGTAAAACCCAATATGTCCTAAAAAGGATCGCACATCTCGTATGTTCTTGGGTGGAGGTAGGTTAGATATAAGATCAATTTTTTTCTTATCAACCTTGATTCCTTTGGAAGAGATGATATATCCAAGGACAATTCCGTTGTGAACCATGAAATGACACTTTTCCCAATTAAGTACAAAGTTTTTTTCTTCACATCTTTTTAGTACACATTTAACTCTCTAAGCACTCGCTGAAAGATGGACCGAAGATAGAGAAATCATCCATGAAGACCTCTAGATATTGCCCCATCATGTTAGAAAAGATACTCATCATACATCGCTGAAAGGTGGCAGGGGCATTACATAGTATGAATGGCATCCTTCGGTAAGCAAAGGTGTCATAGGGACATGTAAATGTAGTCTTTTCCTGATCTTCAGGGGCTATCTCTATCTGATTGTAGCCCGAATACCCATCAAGGAAATAGTAATAGGAATTACAAGCTAACCTTTTCAGAATTTGATCAATGAAGGGCAAAGGAAAGTGGTCTTTTCTCGTGACGGTATTAAACTTCCTGTAGTCAATGCACATTCTCCAACCAGTAGTAACTCTAGTTGGCACGAGTTCATTATTAGCATTGGCTACGATGGTGATTCCAGACTTCTTAGGAACTACCTGAGTTGGACTCACCCACTGACTATCGGATATAGGGTATATGATACCCACATCTAATAGTTTAAGAACCTCGACCTTAACCACTTCTTTCATGTTTGGATTTAGTCTACGTTGTGATTGCCGAGAGGTCTTCGTATTATCCTTGAGATAAATGTGGTGAGTACAAATTGAAGGGTAAATTCCCTTGAGGTTCGCAATTGTCCATCTAAGGGCTCCCTTATGCTCAATGAGAGTAAATATGAGCATAGTCTCATGTTCTTTCTCCAAGTGGGTAGAAATCACCACTGGGTTTGTCTCATCTTGACTTAAATAGACATATTTCAAATCAGAGGGCAAAGGTTTTAGGTTAAGCTTCAGTTCCTTGAGGTTAGATGGCAGAGGCGCTTCTTTGGTTTGGGGTAATTCTTCAAATTGTGGCCTCCACCGGTTAACTTCAAGTACCAGCGCAGTATCAAGCATGACAACCATCTCCCTAATCATGTCATCATCGAAATCATAGGAGTGGGCCAGGCATGTCTCTAGAGGGTCAGAGGATAAGGTTAAATGTGTCCTATCTTTCACGAAAGAGTCAATCATGTTAATGTCGTGGAAATCGTCATCATCCTCTAACCATCTACCTGTGTTAAAAAAGATGTTTAACTCCAATATCATATTCTCGAAAGACATCCTCATGACACCATTCCTACAATTGATAATTGTGTTTGAAGTGGTAAGGAATGGGCGACTAAGAATGACGGGAATTTGAGTGCTCATGTTACTAATGGGTTTGGTATCCAGGATGATAAAATCTACAAGTAGTAGAATTTATCAACCTGGACCAACACATCCTCAATTATCCCTCTCGGTACACGAACAGAGCGATTAGCAAGTTGTAATGTGGTTAAGGTGGATCTTAATTCACCCAATTCTAATTGCTTGTACACCGAGTAGGGAATCAGATTGACGCTCACTCCTAAGTCAAGAAGTGCATGCTCAATTCGATAGTTCCCGATTACACATGATATGGTTGGGCTACCGGGATCTTTGAATTTCTGCGGCACATCTTGCTTTAGGATGACACTCACTTTCTCAGTCAAGAAGATTTTCTTTTGAATATTTTACCGTCTTGGTTGTGCACAAGTCTTTTAGGAATTTGGCATATGAAGGTATTTGTTTTATGACATTAAGTAGAGGAATATTGACCTTCACTTGTTTCAACACCTCTAAAATATCCTTAGAGCTAAAGAGAGGTTTTGGTGCAACCAACCGTTGGGGAAATAGAGCAACCAGCTTCCCTTGAGGTTCAAGTTCTAATTCTTGTGGAGCATGGCTAGACCATCATCTTTGTCCTCTTCTAGTTCCTTGAGCTTTTCATCCCTAACTGGAATGATTTTGTCAATGATCTTACCACTCCTAAGAGCGGTGATAGATTTAGCTTGCTCTATCTGATTTGAAGAGCTTGGGTCTCTAACTTCATATTGTAGTTTTGGATTGGGAAGAGATTAAGCTGGGAGGCTCCCCTTATTCTCAATTGTATTTTCAGCCTTAAGTTCTTGTATCACTTTTTTAAGGTCTTGAAGGGCTTGTAGCATACCCTGATTGAAAAGCTCTTGCTTTTGAAAATGTGTTAGAACCGAGTCCTCTTAAAGTTTCTCTTATTGTGGAATTTGATTAAAAAAACCTTGAGGGGTAGCAGTTTGTCCATTCCTCCAACTGAAGTTTGGATGATTTCTCCAACTAAGATTGTATGTAATAGAGGTAGGTCCATTGAAAGGTCTTTGATAATTGTTCACAGCATTGGATTACTCATTCAACACCCCTCGAAATGCAGGTATTATTGGACAATTTTCAGTTGTGTGAATGTTGCAATCACAAATACCACAAATAGTTTCATTAACCTTATCCTTCTTTAATTTCATGGCATCGAATTTCCTTATAAGATTAGTCACTTTAGAAATGATATCATCATCCACTTTCAAGAGATACATTCCACCCCTCTCCTTAGATTGAGTCGGCTTAGACATGGTGCTTGATTTTGGGTATGTGTTCCATGATTGTACATTTTCAGCAAGTCTATCCAAGTAGTCCTACACATCACCGACACTTTCATTCATGAATTTTCCATTGCACATCGTATCAACCAATTGGCGCATGGAAGATGTCAGTCCATCATAGAAAAAGTGTGTAATGCGCCACATTTCAAAACCGTGTTGTGGCATGAACTGACAAGATCCTTGAACCTTTCCCAACATTGGAAGAATGTTTCATCCTCCTTTTGGGTGAAGTTCTTAATTGATTTTCTAAGGGTGTTCATTTTATGATGTGGAAAAATTTTCTTTATGAACTCCCTTTACATATCATTCCATGTGCCAATAGATCTAGGATGTAGTGAATGCAATCACGTCTTAGCTTTCTCTTTCAAAGAAAAGGGAAAGAGTTTCAGCCTGACTGTGTCCTTAGATACGTTTAGAAAATATAAAGTGGCTATGATCTCATCAAACTCTTTCAGGTGTAAATATGGATTTTCTGACTCAAGCCCATGAAATTTAGGAAGGAGTTGATCACCCCTGGCTTGATATCCATGTGTCTTTTATTCTCTGGAAAAACCATGCATGAGGGCATACTCACCCCCACCGGTTGTAAATACTCTCGTAAAGTACGAGGTGGGGGTGTTTGATGCACCTCATTCTCATCCTGGACTTCCCTAACCATAGGTGGAGGTAGTGCTTTAGGTTGATTTGCGGTCATAACCTCAATTAACTCAGGGGATCTTGAGCAGTGTCTAGTCCTATGATGGATAGTCAACCTCTCAACCAATCCTCCTTCAGTCAAGAGACGTTGAGTGTTGTCACGAACCCACTTGGGCATAAAACACTCGCAGCCCATAATTCAGATTTTAAACTAAACCTTAAAAATAAGAAAATAAATAGAAATCTAAAAATAAAGAGAAAAGAGTTGGAAAGAAGTTACTAAATTCGAAGTTCCTAAGTTAAAACCCGCAAAACAAAATAAAACAAGTCAGTTTCTAAAATTAAAAAGTCTAAAATTAGAAAGTTCCTAAACAAATAGAAAGTAAACTAGTTTCTAAAAAGGGAAAACTTCTAAAAATAGAAAGTTTTTAAAACATATTAGGAAAGTTCTAAACCTAAATTAGAAAGTAAGCTAGTTTCTGAAAAAAAAAAAAAGAAATCCTAGAATTAGAAAGTTTCTAAAAAATAGAAAAGAAAACCTAATCTAAAAATAGAAAATAGAAAAATTAGAAAATTAGAAAGAGATTACCAATTTAGAAAGTCTATGTTAGGGTCCTACAAAATAGAATAGTCAGGTTAGTTTCTAAAAAATCAAACAAAAAAAACCTAAACCTAAAATTAGAAAACCCTAACCTTAACCTAATTCTAAAACTAGTCAATTCCAGAAAAACGTAACCGTCAGTCCCCGGCAACGGCGCCAAAAATTTGTTCACACCCCAAGTATAGGGTTGTGATGCAGTAATAATCTCGGTAAGACCAAGGTCGAATCCATAAGGACTAAACCTTATACGTAATCTGAAAGTAACTTGAACTAGAACTAGGTGAAGATGTAATCTAAATCAGGAAATTTTAAGGGAATAATGGTGAAATCTTAAACTAAAACTTGTAAAATTCAAAGATGGGAAACTAGGGTGCCAAGGATCCACTTATAGCAATCAGGAAGATCTATGCTTGATTCACAAACATAACTAGATTCAGAGTCCTATCTTCATCTAGATGGAAGATAATCTATTAAAAACCAATCTAAACTTCCTTTGTTCTAGTTTCAAGAGGTGAGAGGTATGAGAATTAGACTTGATTCCATCACAAGTTGAGATGGGCCTATATGATCCGATCCGGTGGATCCGACCCGATCAGATCAGATCCAACTCGATTGGATTCGAACCGAAGGCTTGGATCTGGCCGGATCGAGTAGGTCCACCAAAATCTCATGCCAGACTCGGATCAGTGGTCAATCTGAACCGATCCGATTGGACCCGATCCGATTTGATCCGCACAATTTCATTTAACATTGTTTCCTATAATGTTGTCCACTTGAGATTAAGATATACCTCATTTTTTAAATACTATAAAATGATCTAGAAAAATAGATGGACGGCATGGATGAAATAAATATGTCATAGTGGGGTCCACAGAACAGTAACTACCAACGTGGCAGGGAAGTAACGAATCATGTCACTCCTCTCAGGCAGCACATGGCTTGAGGTGCATTGGGCATCGAGCTTGCCAGGCTGCCAGGGGGAGTAAGCAATCAGTCGCAGTCAAAGCTCATGGGAACTTTCCCCGAGGTCGAGCTATGTGGGCCCCACCATGATGCGTGTATAACATCAACACCGTGCATTTGATGGGTTCCTTTTAATTTATGGGATACCCAAAAATCAGCCGTATACGAAACTTAGGTTGGCCATACCATCTAAAATCATGTGAAGACATTTCTAAAACATATAAAATCACATGGTGGGGCCCACATAAAACTTGGATGCATCTGAAACTTAGTATGACCCGTCATTCAAGTGGGACACACATAATGGATGGTCTGGATTTGTGAACCACACTTGGTGGACCTAAAAATGATTAATAATATTTGAATGGAGGGTAACCCATGATGTCACCCAATTTTGAACGAGAGGTGAATTGGCAGGTGTACTGTGTACATGCTTCTGTACTGACGTAAGCAACTTATGTGGGTCCCATCATGAGGTATGCGTTATATCCAAACCATCCATCCATTTGGCGGGCTCGTCTTAAGGCCTTAGCTGAAAAATAAGACAAATTTAAAGATCAAATGGACCACATTGTAAAATAAAATAAAAACTTCGATCTAAACCATACCCAACCCGATCCGACTTGGTTTCCCTGACCGAGTCGGACTTGGTTTGGGTCATGCCAATACTGCACCGGATCGGATCGAGTTCGCGGACCCGGACCCAGTCCCGGATCGGATTAGGTTCAGATTATGCATTAAAAGTCTCGAATCGGTTCAAGTTGGACCCAAGGGACCAAAAGTCCACCATGGCAAGGGTCATGCCTACCCTCGAGAGTGAATGAATGACTCTGATCACTGATTCGGACGACGAGTGGGGCCCACTAGCTAAATCCGGCTAGCCATCGTGTGGTCACTGGCTGTTACGCAAGAAGAGAGTGTTTTTAGTCGGTCAGCATGCGCTAACCGACTTAATGGAATTCAGTGCACTGCCAGATCTTATGTATATGGTGTACACGCACCACGATGTGGGGTCCATTGTAATGTTTACACAAAATCTGCTTCGTCCATCCATTTTGGAACCTCATTTAAGGGGTTGAGATAAAAATTGAAGCATATCCAGATATCAGGTGGGCCTAAATCAGTGTTTTATGGGCTGATCTGTCCGTTGGGCCACTTCCACAAGGATCTAATCGCTAAAATTTGACGTGTACGGTTAATTTATGGTCCTCAGGCTAGATATAAAGTTTTGAGCCAAACGGATGGTGAGAACCCTGTGATCTTGCATTTTGGATGATTTTTAGTCCTGTCTAATGTGAATTACTTGATTTTCTCAGATCTATGTCGTGTAAATTCTTCGATCTCGGTCCCCTGGGGTCTGTCCCTTACCTTGGTGATTTATGAGTGTTAAATCCATGCTTTTAGTATCATTTTTCAATCCAGGCTCTTAAATTCACCTTGCAACACAAACAAGATTAAAATGGGCCGTTAAACAGTATCATGTTCGAAAAATTAGGTAATAACTGGGGTCTAATATGCAATATTGGACCCTCAACATTTCTGACATAATTCGTTGTTGGGAAGCAATGCTAAAAGTTATGCACTCACATGTTGACCATCAAATAAAAGGAGGGAGAAGCGTTGAAGGATTATATTCTCCAGTTCAATGGGTAAGCGATGGAAGTCAACGACTACTCCGATAAGATCACTCTGACCATAATGATCTTCAGCCTCAAAGAAGGAAGGTTCCTTTTCTCGATAGGAAAGAACCCTCCAAACACTTTAAGAGAGCTCATTAATCGAGCTTAGAAATACTCGAATGCTGAAGATTTCTTCAGTTCTCGGACATATACATGGGGCGCAAAAAATTCTGTGAGGGATAAGAAGCGTAAGGAGGAGGCCCCACCATGGACGTCCTTAAGCAAGAAGAGGTCAAACAAAGACACTTCACGTGGCCAAAGATGAAGTAAACGTCTTGAAAGTCTATTTGGTTCGTACACCCCCCTTAACATTTCTCCAGAGCATGTTCTCCTAGAGATCTGAGATAAGAAGCTTCTAAGGTGGTCGAGTTATATGAAGACAAATGTGAATCAACGGGATAAGCGCAAATATTATCGTTTTCATCGCGACCACGGTCACAACACCATCGATTGTGTTGATCTCAATGATGAAATCAAAACCCTTATCTACAAGGGACATCTGCGCGAGTACGTCAAAGAAGATAAACAAGCTCGGAAAGACGAACAGCCGAGCAGAACCGTTGACGACAATATTGAGATCCGAACTATTTGTGGTGGGCCTTCAGGGGGGCAAAGACTCAAACTATGCCTGAAAGGCTCATGCTTGGAGCACTGATCCAGATCATTATATTCACCTCTCGAGCATGCCAGGTAAGGAGTAATGGATGAATCTGTGAAGCCTAACATTGACACCCGCGGAATCCAACATCCCCACGACGATGCTCTGGTCGTGGCCATGACCATAGCCAATCAGAAGGTATACCGCATTTTGGTGGATATAGGTAGCTCAACCGACATACTTTGCTCTAAAGCCTTCAACAAGATGGGAATCGACAGGACGAGTCTCCGACTGATTCAAACCCCGATGCACAGCTTTGCGAGAGATAAGGTCATCTCTGAAGGTGCCATCCTCCTCCCCATCACGGCTGGGGAAGGACAATGAACTACCCATCAACTTATAATGTCATCCTTGGACGGCCCTCGCTCAATTCCATGAGAGTCATGGTATCTAGCTACCACCTGATGGTGAAGTTCCCCGCCAAAGGAGGGGTCGGTTTCCTTCAAGCAAATCAGCTGTAACATCCTAAATTTTTATTATTTTAGATTATTAAAAATCTTTTTTTTTAAATAACTAGCCCATGTTGTCACTTACTGACCCTTGACGCTCAAGGTTAGCCTATAGATAGGTGAGACCAGTAAAGAACCACACAAATTTGATTAACCAACCGTATGAAGCCAATTAATTCACCTAATCACTTAAACCTCTAGTTTAGCCTTGTGAATTATTCATCTAGGGCCCAAATCTAACTAACCCATCACTAACTAATCAAAACAACCATAACTAAATTAAAAATCTACCCAAAGTCGAGCCAGCTATTTAGTCATTTAGCTTAAGAACCAATGGTTCAGAATGATCATGACAGAATCACCATTTTTGCTAATTTCAAATATGCCACATTGTGAACTTAGTTAAACCAAACCCTAACAACTGCGCCCAAGAAATCTCCCTACCAAATTAATTTGATAAATGCCCCAATTATCCGAATAAGCTCCAGACTGCTCGTTAGTGGCCCACTAGTTTTGAAATTATAGAATAATGTTTGTCTCACTGGGCTTGATGTCTATCATGGGCGGCGATCCAAGATAGTACCCAGAACTGCTTAACTTGGGCTAGAAGCTAAGTGCTTGAAACGCACCAATCCCCTAGGCTGAAATCTAAAAAACTTAAGTGAAATAGACCTTCCGCTCTTTTTCAAAGTTGTGGTTTTTTTACTGTTAGATCGCAACCAAACTCAGGCCATGAGTCAGGGATATTTCCCTGCTCATTTCCTTATAACTGGGGCCCTGATCGAACATTAGTGACCGTTGATCGCAAATAAGATTCCCATGTAAATTGAGTCATCCGTTTGCCGCCAAATTTGGACCAATCACTCATCCAACAATAGGACACTTGCCTTATGGCATAGATGGGCCAGGGGCCACTGGAATGGCCTAGGGACCAAAAATCAACCCAGTGGGGGCATGCATGTTAGAATAAGAGCTCGTAGGGCCATTTAGATGAAAATTTCAGATTATATAAGCCCAAGAAATTCACTCCCATATGAATTTTGCTGCAAGAGAGAGAGAGAGAGAGAGTGTGTGTGTGTGTGTGTGTGTGGGGAGAATAAAGAGAGAGAGGGAGCTCCAAAGGAGCCGGATTTTGAGAAATTCTCCCTCCTACCTCGACTCACATCGGGGCCCGCGACTTCATCATCATAGAAGCGGCCCACCAGCAATCATAAGGTAATTAGTCCAACCCCTTTTCAAATTTTAGGTGTCCTAAGCCACTAGCATGTGCTCTAACATGCAAACTCTATCGGCGCGGGGCTCCGATACACCAACCCGCGGGACCGGAACCGTAGGAGCGGCATCCCGAACCCTTGGATGTTTCCTAGCTACGAACCATTATCCTTAGGTGACCAATTATCGAACCTAGGCTGAAATTAATGATTGTGTGTGTGAAGTTGATGTGCATGTTGATTAGTAAGAAATTAGTTGGCAGTTCCTTCACTTTAAAGTTGCCTAACCATGTTTAGAATAGCCAATGTTTGCTTCCATGCTAAATTAGGCTAAGATATTGAATTGTTGCCCTTCTTTACTTTAATTTCTACCATATGGAATTGATTTTGATGTATCCCCAAATTTATGATGATTTGGGATAATGTGCCTGCATGTCGTTAATATGTTTCAATTGGGTTGAACGCCTATGTTTATTTATATGTATGCCTAAATTTTCTATGGCTAAGAGTAGTTTATGATCTTCTGTATAATACTAAATGATTAAATCCTTTTTTGGGTTAGACAGCGAAACTACAAGACCCGTACGAGCAGCCCCACTGGTTGGGCCGCCCAACGACCAATCTAAACAATTTAGGTCGAATACGGATAGCCGGCAGTAGTTGGACTACGTGGGATGCTCGTACCTAATGCCGAGTGTTCCACATTTCTCCTGAATTGAACAAGTTGGCCCACTAACTGACCAACCATGCCTGTTAACCATGTGTGATGGCACATGTTTGAACCTGAGACACCCAACACCCATGTAGCACCCACTGGTAACAACTATGATGTGATCCACAAGTTTCAAGAGCTGGGCATGGTGGAATGAGACACTATAATCGAGCTTTCGGCCTACATTGGGGTGACAAGCCACCCCGTAGTGACCGCGAGTAATTTAGGGTACAAACCCACCTCGTGAGCCGAGCATGGTGGAACGGGACACTATACTCGAGTTGTCGGCCTACACTGGGGTGATGAGCCTCCTCGTAATGACTGCGAGTAAGCCTACTTTACGAAGTCGCCTTTCGTATGCATTTTCTGGGAGTGATGAATCCAAACGGATCAAGGATTGCGGGCGCAAGGCCGCCACGGCCGTCTGGGCCTCGCGATTGGGATAGGGCATTGATTCCGATAAGGTGTTGTAGTTTCCCCAAACTACTGGATGAATGAATGTAACTAAATACTTAGCTAACATATTTACATCACATCGCATTAGTTAGGTTGGCAACTCAGTAGTCGAGGTCGCATTAAGGGAGTGTTGGGCATATGCGATCATTAAATGGTGTCACTCGAGGGAGTGTTGGATGGTAAGGGCATGCATCATATCACAATAACATGCATACTCATTAAAAAGAGTAGCTAGGAACTGTGTTTGATGCTTTTCATTAATTGCACCTATGGAATTGATAAATTGTGTAACTTATGCTAATGGAACCCACTGAGTTGATCACTCACTCTCACTCTAGGACGATGTTTTTAAACACTAACCAAACACTTTTGTAAATGCAGGTATTAAGAATCTGATATGTTGGAGGAGTCTCACACAAACTCGGAGGAGTCCTCATACTTCCAGTAAATGGATGGACCGATGTAGGACACTTTCAGGACGTCAATGACATTTTTGAGTTAATATATTTTACATTTTTGAAACTGTATATATTGTTCAGTTGTAGTCCCATACTCTGGATAAACATATTTTACTTGTTGGTTGATTTAGTTACATTAAAATTTATGTTTATTCTAAAGTACTTCGCATAGTCTAATTTAATTCCATGAATTGTACAAATGTCAGGTGAAACGAACTATAGAACCCAGCTTCTGCAAAGCATAAGTGACACCCAAGATATCGAGAGTCAAGTATCTACTCGGCCCATGAAATCCAGGGCGTTGCATTAGCGCGAGGCTCGGGAATACTATTCAACTGCAGTAAGCAAAGGGGCACTCAAGCAAGCCCTCACTGTCAACTTTCTCGATCACAAAGAGGATTCTTTAGAGGGAAGTTCTCCCATGGAAGATATCCTGACCATTCCACTCGATGAAGCCGATCCCACCAAGACAATCCAGTTCAGGTCGTCTTTAAACCCTAATCGATGAGCGCAAATGATGGAGTTCCTCCGACAGCATAAGGATGTCTTTGTTTGGTCCCATCTGGATATGTTGCGCATTGACCCTGAGGTGATGGTCCACAAGTTGAATATAAATCCGGACTGTAGGCCAATCAAGCAAAAGAGAAGGGTGTTTGAGCCTGTACGATATGCCGTGATTTCCAAGGAGGTCGGCAAACTCCTGGACGGGGGTTCATCAAAGAAATCCATTATCCAGAGTGGATTGCTAACATGGTGTTAGTCAAGAAATCCAAAGGGAAATGGCGAGTCTGCGTTGATTATTATGATCTGAACAAGGTTTGCCCCAAGAATAGTTTTCCCCTCCCCAGGATCGACCAGCTGGTCGACAGCACAGTCGAGCATGAACTTCTGACATTCATGGACACGTATTCAGGTCGCAACCAAATTGCGATGCACTCCTCGGACAAACAGAAGATGACCTTTGTCTACAAGTATAAGGCCATGCCCTTCGGGCTAAAGAACGCATGGGCAACATATCAACGACTGGTGAACAAGATGTTCACTCAGCAGAACGGTCGGACTCTGGAGGTTTACATCGACGACATGCTGGTAATGAGTATCAGAGTGACTGACCATATAACTAATCTCGGCGATACCTTCTCCATCCTGAGGAAATACCAGATGAAGCTAAATCCAACCAAGTGCACGTTCAGCGTTAGCTTAGGTAAATTCTTCAGCTTTCAGGTCAGACAGAGAGGGATTGAGGCAAATCCAGATAAGATTAAGGCTCTGTTGGACATGGAGTCCCCTTAGACTTTGAAAGAGATCTAGTGCCTCACCGAGAGAATAGCCGCTGCAGTCGATTCATTTCCAGAGCAATTGATAAGTGTCTCCCCTTCTTCCAACTGTTGAAGGGTAATAAGAGGGAAGAATGGACCCCGGACTTTGAACGGTCATTTCAACAGTTGAAACTATATCTGGGGTCACCCCCACTACTGTTGAAATAGGAAAAAGGGGAACTGTTGTTGCTCTACTTAGCGGTATCTGCTTCTATCGTAAGCTCGGCCCTTGTTCGAGATTCTGAAGGGAAGCAACATCTAGTAAACTATGTCAGTAAGGCACTAGTCCCTGCTAAAACTCGATATCCGAGCCTAGAGAAGCTCACTCTAGCCCTGGTTGTTTCTTCCCGGTGACTTTGCCACTACTTCTAAGCTCACACTATAGTGGTCCTTCCCGATCAACCTCTTCGCTAAGTGCTTCAGAAGCCTGAGGTGTTTACACGGCTGACGAAGTGGGCAATTGAGCTCAGTGAGTTTGACATCAAATACCAACCCGGGATAATGATCAAGGGCCAAGCAGTGGCCGATTTCATTGTGGACTTCACCTCCTAAAGTAACAAAGCCGGAGTGCCCAGCTCGAAAGAATCCACTCGCTCCGTAGAGAATTCCAATTAGGATATCAGGGTTCTCCGAATTGTCTGCTCAATCGAGGACGCTAAAGCAGAAGAAGTGGGTTCAGACAATTGGACCCTATATGTGGATGGGTCATCTAATTCAAAACGAGGTGGAGTAGAAATTATCCTCGTAGCGCCTAACTTGATGACCATCCAGTATGCTATATGGCTTGACTTCCGAGCTTCAAACAATGTAGCCAAGTATGAAGCATTGCTTACAAGGTGAGGTTCGATGCGACTCATAGCTCGTTGTTAATCAGATATCAACATAATATCTAGAAAAGGAGGCTAGAATGATCACCTATCTAATTGAAGCTTAGAAAGTTATCGGTAAGCTTTAGAAATGCAGAATTAGCCAGATCCCGAGGGCCGACGCCCTCGCGAAGATAGCCTCGGCAATGATGGGGATGTCCCTAGAATCATCCCAATAGAGTTTCTCAATGAGCCAAGTATCAATCACATCAACAATAAAATCATTCAGCCCGTGCACGTGACCCCAAGTTGGATGGATCCAATTATTGAGTACATCCGGGAAGGTAAACTACCTGAGGATAAGTTAGAAGCGCGATGCTTGAGGCTTAGAATGGCTCGATACGTAATCATTGAAGGCACTCTATACACGAAGGGTTCTCCCTGCCGTACCTAAGGTGTCTTCGGCCAAATGAGGTGGACTACGTCCTACGAGAAACTCATGACAGAATCTACGGTAACCATTCTGGTGGCCGAGCCCTGGCTCATAAGATCATCCGACAAGGATACTTTTGGCCGAAGATTTAAGAGGACTCTTAAGCGTTTTGCCCAAAAATGTGACAAGTGTCAAAGATTTATAGCCATCCCTAGGTAGCCTGCAGAAGAGTTGACCCCACGAGTGGGTCGTGGCTGTTCGCTCAGTGGGGGATTGACATCATTAGACCATTGCCTCAGGGCAAAGGGTAAACCAAATATGAAATTGTGGCAGTTAACTACTTCACGAAGTGGGAGGAAGCTGAGCCTGTTACTAGAATCACCGAGCAGAAGGTGATCGATTTCATGTGGAAGAATATTATCTGTCGGTTTGGCAACCTACATACCAATGTACAAGACAACGAGAGACAATTTGACAACGATAGGTTCAGAGGCATGTGCCAAATGCTCGACATTCGAAATGCCTACTCATCACCTCAGCACCCTCAGTCGAACAGGCAGGTCGAGGTAGTAAATAAGATAATAAAAAACCATCTCAAGACCAAACTTGGGAAAGTGAAAGGCGCGTGCGCCGAGGAACTTCCATTCATACTATGGACATACAGGATGACAGCTCGATCCACAACAGGAGAAACTTCATTCTCCCTCTCTTATAGAGCTGAGGTAGTTGTCTCAGTCGAGATAGGGCTCCCTACAGCATGAGTACAGTGTTATCGGGAGGACCAAAATGCTGACCAGATGGCAGCGAGCCTCGACCTCCTCGAAGAAGCAAAGCATGCTGCTAAGCTTAAGATCGTGGCTCGACAGCAGCAAGTCACTCAGTTCTACAACTCTAAGGTCAAGACGAGGCAATTTCGATAGGGAGACCTCGTTCTCTGCAGCACATTTCAAAATACTGTGGAGCCCGGAGCAGAGACCCTGGGACCGACCTGGGAGGGGCCCTATCGAGTGGTAAGCATGAACAAGTCTAGCTCATACTGACTTAAAGACCTAGATGGTTGACCTCTACCGCACTAGTAGAATGCCAAGCATTTGAAGATCTACTATGCGCAGAAAAAATTGTAATGAAAAGCAATAAAGGTCGGCATTTGTTTGTGATGAATTTACTCTTTAATAAGATGTATTCCTCGACATGATAACTCTTAACCCTACACGTCATGTTCCCGTCTACTCTACAATGGGCCTTCCATTAGAGAGAAGCCCGTCTAATGACACGACCCTTAAAAAAAGAGGTTATTAAGAATGAAATGGTTTGCCATGGACCTTCTCTCAAGTGCAGAGAGCTTATCCTTCGATGACCTGACCCTTAAAGAAGAGTTCAGCTCATCAATTATAATCAACAACAATGTTAAAAATAAAATAGTGTTAACAACCATTCCACAACTACAATCAAACACATGATATAACTATCAAATAAGTATATATATATATATATGTAATATAAAAATATTCTCCAAATTAAGATTGTCTGAAAATTCTAAACAAAAAGAAGATAAAGAGGCATTTCAATCTGCCTGAGGAGGTTGGTCAGCTGAAGAGGCTTGCTCGGAAGGTCCATCCATGGCCTCCTCGCGAGCAAGCTTGTCCAGGTTGAAGCCCGAGTGGAGATGCTTGATGTCATCTAGGCAAGTGTCATACCCGCAGTGGTAGAAGGCCTCAGCCTTGGCATTTCTTTCCACTGAGGACTTGAACTCCTCGACAGCAGCAGCCCTAATCAACGTAGCTGATGCATTAAACTCGACCCATTGGGTAGCCAAAGCCTTCTGGACAACCCTCTCGACCTCAGCGGCAGCATCAATTTTTTACTGCTTCAGATCCGCCATTATTCTGGTGGTGTTGTCAACAACGGATGAGAGGTGAGCCTTCACCCTCACCAACTCAGCTCTAGTCGCCTCCAGGTGGGACTTAGTCCCATTGAGCTTGGTCATTAGCAAGCTCTCCTTCTCCCTGACCTCTGCCATTTGGGTCCTCGAAGCATCTCGCTCCTCTCCAGTGGACACCAGTGAAGCCTCAACCTCGGCCTTCCCCTTCTAGAGAGCCTTAATCTCTGCTGCCCTCTCCCAAATAGTCAACTCAACCACCTCTTTCCCCTTGGTCAGCTCCACCACTCTTTCCAGAGTGGACAGTAATATAGGGACTGCCTGGACAAAAAGGAGAAGGACAAATGAGCTTACAATCAAGGGAAATAGCTCAAATAATATAAAAAACTTACCCTATAGCAGACTGATGTAATATCAGTCAGGAAGGCCTCGGGGCAATGGGTGAGGAGCTTCATGATCTCAGACTCCGGGACGTGCTTCATCGCCCAGTTGACTAAGCAGGACATATAGTAGTCGGGTGGGAGTACCTTGGCATCCGAAGGTGAAGGGGCAGACCCAGCAGCTCCGTCGATGCCACTAACGGCAAAAGCCTAGGACTCAGTAGTAGGTACATCAACACCCCAAACCACTGACCCAGTTTTGCCAACCTAATAGTCGACCTCTTCGGGCGTAAGGCCGGGGATGTCCTCTACGCCTCCTCGGTCGTCCTCCTGACCTCTAATAGGAAGGGAGCGACAGGTTCAGGAATTGCTTCCCTTTGCATCCCGGGCGGGAAGGAAGGAGCGGCTGGGGGCTCTTGAGCAGCTTGGACGGGTGCAGCGTCGAACCTTGGCTCGACCACTCGAGCAGCAGGGGTTCCCTTCTTCCAGGCAGTAAACTTCACCCGAAGCATCTCTGTGATGGGAGGAGGTTATTTCCTCTTCCTAATCCCTGAGGGTCCATACCTACATAGCACAATTAGGTTAGGAAAGCATCAACATCGAAAATATAAGTAACAGACGAGCACTTACTGACAGCGAAAGGGAAAGGGATAGATTTGCAGAGCCCTGATCGGTGAAGGAGATCCGGGGTGATGACCTGGTGCCAAACGCGGAACTCCTCCTTCAGTACCCTCACCTTGTCAACTTAGCCTTGGAGGAAAGGAGAGTGCTCGAGCAGACCCTTTGAGTAAACTGCAGGGTAATACAAGTCAGTTCAATACACTATGGAGATAAGAAAAGAAAATAGACTTCTCATGAATTCTGACTTGGGAGGTAGAATTTGGTGGGCACTCGGACCCGAAGACTAACAAGCTCGGCGGAGGGCGCTTCCATTCCCCCATGCCTAAAACCATTTATTCTTTCAATCCTTGTTGGAGGACGAAAGCTTGGCAACAAGGCCTGAACCGCGATGCGTCCTTGTCGAAAAATAATACCATCACGAGTCTATTGGGTTATGCTTGGCTTGGTATAAATACATGAATTCATCTGGTGTTAGCTCCTTATTCTTGAGCTAATACTAGATGATGTAAGCCGTGAACAACGACCTCCAAGCATTTGGGACGAGCTGTCCTGGAGCCAACTTCAGGTGTGCGGTCATCGTCCTCACGAACATATGAATCAAAAGCTAAAGCCCGCACTGGAGGGCATAAATGAAGATAGCAACATCCCCTTCAGCCGGCTCCCTGTGGATGTCGAGTAAAGCAAGGGCTCGAATAACCACAGAGTTCGAGATCTGGAACTCTGAGCGGATTTCGACCATTTCGGCCTCGGTGATGATTGACCCCCCGAGGACGAGTTCTACAGGTCGTCTAGCTTACGGCCCAGCAACCACACTGACAACTGTAGACCAGGCTGCCTTCTTGGTACCTTTAGGCCGAGCAGTAGTCTTCAGGCCCTTGACCTTCTTAGCCCAAGGACGAGCAGTAACCTCAATGGGCCACACCTCGACTGAGGCCTCGACCCTAGAGCTCACACTCTCCGGGTCGCTGACATCGCTAAAGGCGTAAACCACACGAACACCTTCCGAGTCATCTGACATCGGAGTCTTGACGGAAAAAAGTATAAAAACAGAGGGAATGGAACGAAAAAGACCAGAGAACGGGAAGGACGTCTACTCTGGGAGTCTCAGCAGCAAAGGTCTCTAAGCAAATGATAAGGTTAGAGAAGGAGACGGTAACTTTTATACCATGCTCAACCGAAAAGCAATCATAACTAGCATTTATTGTTTCAAGTGAAAAGCCGTTCTCCCGAGCACCACCCCGTACGTGGCAACATCTAATTAGCCTGACTAATGCACATGCTTGGGCTGCGCAGTATCCTTAATGATCAACATTAAATATGGTAAGCGAAGAGCCATCTCCTCGCCTGTTGCTTTACGCATGGCAGCTCCCCATCCATCCCACCACTGTGTATTCTCATCCTCTGTCACGCGTCCGCCCACTATAGGTTAGCAGACAAAAAGGCCGCAACTGCAAAATATGACGCCTTGATAATGTTAGGCCATCATTATAAATCCTCATCTATTCCACTACCAGGTGGAGTCTATCGGTCCACTCATTCTTTTTTATTGCATAAATTTACTCCCCGAGCTTGCGCTGCAAACTCATGAAGTAGGGGGCTTCTGTTATAGGAAAATATGGTCCGACCACCTTCAAGGTCAACCTGGCCTGGTCACGACCAGGAACGGTTCGAACAAACAACCCTCAAGGTCTGCTCGACCAGACAAATGACAGTTCTGGAGACGTTTTGCTGAAAGGAACTACCATGAAGCTTACAAACATAGTCCTCGACAGAATGAGATCTCAAACCATCAAACATGCACACTTGTCGAGAACTAGGTGAGCTGATTGGACCAAAAGACTGACAAGGAATAATTAGGGTCAGCAAACAAGTCAGGTTTGAGCCATAACTTGGGCAGAGATAGGCTCAGATGGATCAGCTCGAACCATCCTTGGCTATGTGACCAAGTCACATTCTGACGGCCCCAACCTAAGTCATCCTCAGCCGACTCGACAGAGCCCAGGCCCGGCTTAAATATGCTCAGCTCAGATCGTCTTTGCTCGACCAAGAGAGTCCTACTAGCAAAGTTGAACCTACTCCAGTAACACACGATGGTATTAACTACTTTGCACATGATCATAGGATAACCGACAACATCACTGCCCGCGCACTTCTCGCCTAATGGTTGAGATAATGCTTGGATTAACGGATCTCCATGTTTTGTTAGACACTATAAATAAGAATCTCACCCATTGAACAGGTACGCAAAATCTCTCACCTAAAACCCCCCTACACTATCAGACCCAGATTCCTAGCCCGACTTTGGCATTGGAGGGTCCCCTGCTCTAGCCTGGGTCTCCTTTGCTCTTCTCCTATGCAGCTGCTCAGAGCTCAATGAGAGTGAAGCGGATTTTTGCATCAACAGACCACACCACACGAAACAATGTGAATTGAATTTCTACCATTGAAAAATTCTCGGGGCCCACAATAAATTTTTTATCAATATAATATTTGTTTTTACATTCATCCATGTCTTTATATATATATATATATATATATATATATATATATATATATATATATATATATATCTTATGAACAGGTTGTATGAAAAATAAACATCACTATCGCCGCTAGGAAGGTTTCAACTGTGTAAAATCATTATCCCCCCTGTTTCCTTTTACCCATAAGATCATCTTTAAAATCTGATGGACAGCGTGGATAAACCACGTATATTCACAGTGGGCCCAACATAGTGTATTCAATACGATGAAAACGACCTGAGTTATTCGGACCAGGGATGCCTGGAAGAAATAGAAATCCTGAAAGTTAGGCAGTGTTAGGACGGAAATATATTGACTACTCCCCTGCCACTAGAATGCTAAGTGGTCGGTGCTCTGTGGGCCCCACATGATGTATGTGTTTCATCTATGCCATCCCACAATTCTTTCAGATTATTTTCTAGTATGTGCCCAAAAATGAGGTTGATCCAAATCTCAAGTGGACCGCAGTGTTGATTAAACGCCCACCATTAAAAACTTCTTAGGGCCGCAAAAGTTTGGAATCAAGATGATATATATATATATATATATATATATATATATATATATATATATATATATATATATATATATATATATATTCCTTTCATCCAAGTCTTTACGACATAATCAACAGGTTAGATGTCAAGTAACCATTACAGTGGGCGCCCAGGTGGTGGAGGCGTCACTCGCCAAACTGCGTCCAACTTGCCTCTATACGGAAGCGGATTGGCTGGTGTACCACACACCAGCGATATAACTGGTGTGGGTACATGTCCTGCCAAGACCGGCGCTCACCTCCTAGAACTCCATAACAAAGTTACATGGCCCCAAAATGATGTTTTCATTATATCACACCATTCATGCATTTGTCGAAATCATTTTAAGCAGTGAACCAAAAAATTAATCATATCCAAAGCTCAACTCGACCACACCACAAATAGCGGCGGGATAATAACTTTCACAGTTAAAACATTCGTAGGGCCTACATAACGTTTATTTTCCATCCAATCTAATCTGTTTATGAGCTCACAAAGACCTGGATGAAGAGGACAATTAAATATCAAATCGATCCAAAACTTTTGTGGCCCAAAAGGGTTTCAATGGTAGACGTTCAAACCCTCACTGCTTTTTGCAGTGTGGTCCACTTGATCTTTATATCTATCTTATTTTTCGTCTCAAGCCTGAGGACGAGCTCTCCAAATGTATGTACGGTTTGGATATAACACATATCTCATGATGGAACGCACAGAACTTGATGATGTCAATACACCAGCTAGATCGCTGGTGTGTGGTACACCAGCCAATCCGCTTCCCCTATAACCCTATTATCTGTGGGGGCCACCCTTATGCCTGTGTTATATCCACTCCATCTGCCCGTTTCTCTGTCCTACGTAAGGACGTGATCTAGAGAATCAAGCAGATTAAAAATTCAAGTGGGCCACACACAATAAGCGGTGGGGAATGGACGTATACGGTTGAAACCTTCTTAGGGGTCACCTAACTCTTAGATCAGGCTGATATTAATTTATGTTTTCCATTCATGCTTGTTGGAACACCTCGTTAACGTTTTGGATGGCACAGATGATCCACATGGTGGGTACCACTGCCACGTTATCTAAGGCTCCGATGTGCCACACACGTGACACGAATGCATGTCCATCTGTTTGTAGAGGTGCATATGGTCCACGAAGCCCATTGCCTCAGCTATTTTGTACAAATTGGGCCTATGTTCTGGCAATCCACATCGTTGGTGCCTAGGGCTCTTCAACATGGACTCATGTCCACACAATTCTCCATATTGGATGGTGTGATATGATGTCATCCGGTCTAAAATCCAAAATTCTTTGATGTGGAGAGTCACTAGATGGGCGGTGTTTCGACAAGAAAATGAATGTGTTTTTATAGAGGAGATTTCATCCGATAATTAACAAAGAAAATAAAAGAACATTCATCATCATAAATTTCATTAATTCTAAGTTTTAATAAATCCTCATGTTTTCCTAAATTCTAAAACAAATTATAACGAATTAGCATAATAACATGAAAAAGAAGTAATCCAATGGTAATTTCGGCAGCATTTCGGCATGTTTTATGGCTGAAAGTCAGGCGGGTTCAACCCGACCGACCCATGACGAACCCGACATTGGGTTGGGCTCAGGCGGGATGCACCAGGTTTGGTCTCAAGCTTGGGCTATATAAACACCAACCCGATAAAGGTTAGGTTAGGCTTGGATTGAGGTCTCGGGTTGCCTGACCCAATCCGAACCCAATCAATATGTAAGTTATAAATTGTAATCGAGTGTGGATCATCTGTGTTGAAGGCATAGAAAATTCCTGTGCCATTGGGTCTCATTGGTCCACACCATTTCCAATGATTCAAGCTAACAAGCTATGCCAGATTTCTCTCTCAAATAAATTGCGTACTACATAACACGACCTTTAGAGTAGTCCTATATTTTAGCTTGTTTGTTTAGAAAAAACTAAAGTTCTTTACCATAAATGACTACATACGTTGTTAATAAAATCATAAGTACAAAAAATAAGAAGTGTATTGAAATATGATAGACTAATATAATAATGAAAATATTAGCATGTATCTGCCCGACCAACCCGCCCAACCCGACCGAGCCCTCTTGGGTTGAGAATTTCCAACCAGAGGTTGGGTTAGAGTTGAGGTATAGGAACCTTGGGTTGGGATAGGGTTGAGCACCAACCCGACCCAACTCGCCCAACTTTCAGCCCTAGCGTGTTTTGCATCCGTCGGAGTGACAGAGGGGTTATGCACTATGGGGACACTTATTGCGCCCATATAGAGTGTACCCTATTGTGCAGGTCCGCACAACACATTTTTGTTACGTGGGTCCACACAACACATCTTCCCAATACCTGCTCATTCTCTCTCTCTCTCTCTCTCTCTCTCTCTCTCTCTCTCTCTCTCTCTCTCTCTCTCTCTCTCTCTCTCTCTCTCCCCCCTTGCTCCTAGCACCTTCTTGAAACTTTTGATCCTCAAATGAGAGGGGGGAGGGGGTTTTATATACATTCACACATGTCAAACCTCAATCTATGTGCCATGGGCCCCATTCCACGTAACAAACCCAACAAACCCGCACAACAAGTCTGTTCGCGCAACTAGTCCTCGCAACAAGTTTGTTTCTGCACAACTGCACTCTGTGAAGTCTGTTTCCACGCAACTACACTCTAAATGTCTGTTTGGTTTGAAAATCAGGCCTTTCCCTCCACTTTTCGGCATTTAGTATTGACCATTAAACAATTTGATGACCCATCCACTACAAAGCTTTGGAAACTAAATGTGATGCATGGAGCCCACTCCATTGCATCCAAACCATCCATCATGCGCACCAAAAGATCAATCCAATCCAAAACTTAGGTGGGCTATGACATATAAATCGTGCCTAAAAGCCCAAAAATCACGTGGCGTGTCCCACTTAAGTTTTAGGATGGCTTGGTCTTTTTCGGCATCCACTTCAACTAGTCCCACTCATCTTTCTGAATGGATTGGATGGCACATAAAATACAAAGTAGACCCCACACACAATCCAGAAGAGTTTTTATGATCCCAACGGTTGCTTGTGGTGTGGCCTACCTGAATGTACCCTTAGATGATAAAATTGCCTCACCTTTGTCTGTTTGGATGTCTAAAGTGTTTGAATAGTTGTAATATTTTTGAGTTAATTTTCTTAATCATATAATGATATTAACAACATTTCTTAGTTGTCCCCTTTTCTTCAAAAACTTTTTAATCTAATGGTCAAGATCACCCAGCTTTGGGTATGGTCCATCCATAATGGGTGAACCAGATGAGCAACTCAACCTCCCTGGGTATGGGTGCAAATGGCTAGGTTGACCCAACAAGTAGATATGGACCTGTATTTGGACTTGTTGGACCACATGACTAGGTCCAAAAGTTCACCCCAACTACTAAATTGGTTGGGTCCAAAACCTGTCGAAATCAACACACACCGAGCCACCCATCAAACCAAAATGGACCAGACCCAACCCATTTACTTTCGAAATTAAACAAATGCGGTAAATGCCCATCTCAAAACACTTTGCCCTTCATCTAAGAATCTCAATCACAACAGTTTTTTTTTCTCTTCTGGTTTCTTCAAACCGTCTGTGTGGAAAACACTCAATTTAAATATCACACATACAAAAAATACATGCAAAATGCACACATTTTCTCAAAATAGCTCGTCAAAGAAAGTGAGAAAAAGAAGTCAATGGGTATAGTTAAAATTCTACACATATTCACTCTTGAGCAAGCATCTCAGCATCTGTTTGGTAGAAATTAGAGGACTCCAGAAAACACAGCATCCAGCTCCCAATCTCTCTATGAGTGTTGTATTTGATGTTAGCTCCCTTCTGAGGAGGATTGTGCAAGCACAAGGTCGGATGCAAACAAATTTCCTGATTGATCAACATCAAGATCTTCAAATTCTTTCATCAAAAACATAATATCATCTTGTCCAATCTTCCCGATCTCTTTCAACTTGTATTAGGGTTGAAAGTCGAGCAGGTAGGGTCGAGTTGGTGCTCAACCCTAGCCCAACCTAAGGTTCCTATACCTCAACCCTAACCCAATCCAACCCAACCTCGAGTTGGGAATTCTCAACCCACGCGGGCTCGATTGGGTTGGCTAGGTTGGTCGGGTAGATACATGCTAATATTTTCATTATTACATTAGTCTATTATATTTTCAATACACATCTTATTTTTTGTACCTATAATTTTATTAATTATTTATGTAGTTATTTATCATAAAGTTAAAATATAGGACAACTACTCGTTTAAAGTCGTATCGTGTATCAAGCAATCTATTTGGGAAAGAGAAATCTGGCGTATCTTGTTAGCTTGAGTCATTAAAAATGACATGGACCAATGAAACCCGATGGCATTAGAATTTTCCTTGCCTTCAACACAGATGATCACTTAATTATAATTAATTTATAAGGAACTTATATATTGATCGAGTTTGGGTTGGGTCGGGCAACCCTAGACCTTAACCCGAGCCCAACCCAAGTTTTATCGGGTTGGCATTTGTATGGCCCAAGCCTGAGACCAAACCCGATACATCCTGCCCAAGCCCAACCCAATGTCAGGTCGATCACGGGTCAGTCGGGTTGAACCTGTGTAACACCCCATACTTTCTAGTACTCGGGTGTTACCTTATAACCGAACTTAGTATAAATACAAACCTAGCCTATTTAAACGTTTACCTTCATTATAGCCTAAATTGACCATTAATAGTAATCTCCATCTAAAGATTACGCCACCTGATTGTTAATTTGGGAGATCCATCGTAGATCTTCATCTCAGTAGTTACAAAGTCTTGTGAGCCACTCAAATAACAAATTTTAAGGTCACCAGATCGTTAACTTGGTATAAGAGAATATTTAAATGATCAAACAAAAATTAAATGGCAGGTTGGGACTTATCTAATGAAGGTTAATAATATAGATTATTCATATTGACTCATCCAACCGTTAATCCGAAATAAAATAAAATAAGTGTAATAAATAAATAAATGGATAAATTAGTTTGAAAAAGGCCTATAGTACAACTCCTAATGATAGAACCATCATATTTGAATATAAATATTCAATAATTAAGAATATAGTAATAATAAATTTAATAATAATAATAATGACATTATTTAAGAATATTGTAACAAAAATACTTAAAGTTTGATATGCATATTAGACCATCTTATCAGAAATCCAACCATTGAATTCTAACTAAGGGACCCTTAGAACCATTTCGACCGTTGATGTTCAATCTTAGAATGATCTGATCATCAGATCGATGGAAATCGTCGGTCAAATTGCAAATATATATATATATATATGTATATATATATATATAACAAAATGGTCCACCTGAGTGTCGGATCTTTCCCAGCGCAAATCAGGTGTCCTAACTAGGCATGAGGAAGCAAATGGATGGCCTGAATTGTACATATCATCACAGTGGACCCCACTTTCGATGTGCATGTACACATGCAAGTGATGCACTCGAAGTGCAATGGACAACAGTTCGGGTCAACAAGTTGTTGACCCGACAACAATTTTAAAAAGGGAGAACTCCCTCCTTTTCTCGCTTGAACCAAGTTTGAATGGCGATTTCCGTGTTGATGATCGGTTGCCCACAAATTGCTTACGGATGAAAAATCCAAACCGTCCATCTTGAAAAATGGTCAATTTCGACCAGAGCATGATCAACTTCACATGTTGAAACATGTGCGTAGATGTCCAACCTTCAACCCAATCAAAGGCACACGTAATGCTTCTTAAAACAAGAATCTGAGTCACCCATGGGCCACCATAACTATCCAATTGGCATGATCTAGACCATCCATCATGTTTAGGGGGTATTCTTGACCAAAACATGGGCCATTTCATACAAATAGGTGCATGCGTGTAGACACAAAATCAGGCATATTCAGACCACGCGTGGTTATTTTTTCAAAATTGGAAAGCTCCATTCTCCTTTTGGATTGCCAGGTTGGCAACCCTAACCTCTTGCAACCTCGACTGTCCATTCCAAAATAATCTTAGCCCTCCATTTTCACTCTATTTTAAAATTTCCCTACAACTAGTGAAAATGCGGAGGGAATCTTCCTACTTTTATGCTGGCACAATCCCATCCACTCCCACCTTTAACAACCTCTCCAAATGCATCTTGGCCATGGAAACTAGGGCATCCTCAAGCCTCCAGCTTGGAGATCTCGCACGAGATCTCCATGTTACAAGAAATTCGACCGTGGCTGAAAAACTCAGAACCCATTGAGTGTTCATTGTTGTCCACCCAAAAAGTGGGTCCGACAATGTTCAGGGAGAAAATCCAAGCCATTTAGATACCTCAGAACGAAGGATGACCCACCCGATCAATAGATGTTATGATCGGGCCGTCATCTTCTCCGTTGGCTGCAAGAAACCACCATCTCTGGTGGGCCCCATTCGTTGATCTGAGCCATCCATTAACTGGCTCATACCCTCAAATGTCCATCCAGACAGCTGGACTTCAGCCATACAACTCAGATTATAGCTGTTGTCCCATAGATTTGTTTGCTAAGATAATCAAGCCGCAACTAATCTTATGGATTAGTTGCCTTCGAAGTCTCTAGAACCAGATTAGTAGGGCCTTATGAAAGGCACCCTTTTAGGGCATTCTTTCCGAGAATAGAAAGATAGAAAGAGCAGAAAGAGAGTGCCGCACCAAGTAGCCGCATCAAGCCAACTCGACTCGGTTGGAGTCGCTGCAGTTCGGGCTGAGTCTCGGGTTTCACCTGATTCTTTCAATAGAAGGAATGAAGCAGAAGAAGGCAACAGAAAAGATGGATAGAAAGCAGAAGATAGAGAGAAAGAAACCGAGAGAAGGGAGAGAGGTTTCTCGCACCGAATTGGATGACTGCGCCGAGTCGCGGGCTGAGTGTTGTCCAAGTCTGGTTTGCATCGGAAATGTTGCTGGACGTTCTAGCAAAAAGGAGAAGAAAAGCAAAGAAGAGGAAGTAAGAAGGAGAAGGAAATCTAAATGAGAGAGAGAGAGCCTAGGTCCATCCACACTAGGCTGACTCATCTGAGTCGCTGGTGAGATCCTGTCCGAGTCTGATAGATTTTTGCTAAGTCTTGTGCCTTGAGTCCTCCTGGCAGGAAGAAAGGAAAATGAAGAGAGAAGAAGATGGAGGGAGAGATGGGTGTCAGGTTGCTATTGGACTTGACTCAGTGGAACTAAGTCAAACGTACTCAACTCACCGAGTCTGAGCCAGTTGGGTTTCAACTCGAGACTAGTTAATTCGGTCAGGGGCAGGCTCAGTCAAGGGAGAGTGAGAGCATAAGAAGAAAGGAAAAAAGGAAAGGGAGAAGGAGAAAGAAAAGAAGAAGAGAGAGAGAATCAAGATGAGTTGACTTAGTGAGTCGACCCACTGTGGCAAGAACGAGTTGGGCCTAAACATGGGTCGAGTTTTACAATCAGGTGAGTCGAGTCTCAAATTTCTTCTATTATTTCTGTTAGTATTATATAATTAATAATTATTATAGTATTGATATTATTAAAGCGTTAGTTAAGGATTAGTATAATAATATTTTTAAAATAATAATATTATTATTATGGCAGTGTTGATATAACTATTAGCATTAGTCCTTACTAGACTGTCATTGGTATTTATTCTACTATTATTGTAAATTTTATTTTACTTGCATCAATTATTAGACCATTAGTTATGATATAATAAAATTAGGTATTATTGGTATGTTAATATCAATTTGTGAATTATCATTATTAATATTATCAGTCAATGCTTGAATATGAATATTATTTTATTCATTGCACAAAAATTAGGGTTTAGTTTTAAAACCTAAGCTTTAAATTAATTTACATGATCTAAACCCTAAGACTTGATTCTAATCGTGCAAGTTTAATAACATTGGAATCTAACCCCTCAAAATATTCTAATTGTACTATATCCTGATCTTAGGGCGGGTACAATTAACTCTAGTATCATCTAAAGACGAACCAACTCTTGAAAGGTGAGGATCACCTTTTAAGCTTCTCCTACATCATGATGGTTATCTTAGTTCATTTATTTCACTAATCGCTTAATTAAATATTAATAGAAGATGATGATAAATGTTAGTTCCATTAGTATAATTCTTCATAGATGATTGATGGCTAGATTTAGAATTCGAGTATGATATCAAATATTCCTATTCTGGTTTGAATTGAACACTTTATATATGCATGTACTCTTTATGTCGCACGTAACTTGTCTTACCACTTTTGATTTATTCACGGTGTATTTAAAGGTCCTCAAATTAGTGGCCGTTTACGTAATAGATTAAATGAAATCATTTGGTGGACTTGTCATCTTTTGGATCATTGGTTGCCTAAGTAGCTTTTGAGGTATTTCCTTTTTATTACATCCTTGAGATGGATTTGTTTGCCCTATGTGGCTTGATGTAATATTTGCCCTAAGTGGCTTTAAGAAACCATCTTCACATAACCTTGCGATGATAAGTCCCACTTGTAGAACTACAATTGGCCACTAGTTTGTAGGTTACCATTAAACACCCTACTTGCTAGCCTCATGAGCTAAGGATGGTGGAATAGGATACTATGCTTGAGCTGTCGGCCTATGCTGGGTGACAAACCCCCCATAATGACCTTTGAGCTTTCTTAAAGTGATTGTTTAAAATTGGAATAATAATGGTCGGGCTAATCATACATTTTCATGGCATATATTATCATGGTCTTTTCTGAGTAGTTAGTTCTCCTTGAGCTTACCTTTGCATATTTTTTCAAGTGACTAATCCTCCTTGGGCGATCTATGTATTATTACGGTCTTTTCAGGGTGGTTAGTTCTCCCTGGGCGTACCTTTGCATATTCTTCCGGGTGACTAATCCTCCTTGGGTGATCTATGTATTATTACAGTCTTTTCCAGGTGGTTAGTTCTCCTTGGGCATACCTTTGCGTATTTTTTTATCTGACTAATCCTCCTTGAGCGATTTATGTATTATTACAGTCTTTTCCAGGTGGTTAGTTCTACTTGGGCGTACCTTTGTGTACTTTTTCGAGTGACTACCCCCCTTGGGCGATCTATATATTATAGTCTTTTCTGGGTGACTAGTTCTCCTTGGGCGACCTTTCACCAACTGGATGTGCGTTCCTAGGTCTGTGAGCATGTGCATCCATCCATGCATTTAAACAATACTACCTTGTGCAATTTATTTAATGAATGCGTAGTTGATGAACCTTATCTGACTCCCATGATAATCATCGTGTAATAATTGCTATATACTGTCTCTGATAATGATGCTTAATTATCTTGATGTTACAATAAATGTTGGGGTTATACCTCACTGGATAGCCATTGACACTATCGAACTGTACTCAGTGTGCAGGAGACACAGATGATGCGTACGCTGGTGTTCAGGAGGAATGGGAGGAGCCAGATGCTCTTGTGACTCTCCATTCCTAATTTTATTTGTATTTAATTTATACTGTTATGTTTATAAAGGTTAAGACAATGGTTTGTATAAGTTTTTGGGTAACCACTTGAAACATTGGTTATGTATATTTAGACTCACTCTAATATCTGATTTATTTCCATCCCGCTATATTATTAACTCTAATAAAAGAAAAAAAATGTACGTGGAATTTGGGTGTTTTCAGAGGTTAACGCTCGGGTTTTTTTGGAAAACGAGTAATGTGCTTGAGTTCCGGGGACCGGGGTGTTACAACCAGCTAAACTTTCAGTCCTAGCTTGTATTTGACAAACTCAGCAGCACTAGAAGTGAAATCAAAAGGAATAATGTAATATTCCATAGCAATCAAAGAAGCTAGTGAACATCATTAGAGGGGCGAAAAAAGAAAAAGATTAAGCTCATCAAAAGATGAACTAAATGATTTTGTAGATCTTGAAGAAACAGATAGAAAAAAAAAAAAAACAGAGCCTGTCAATTTATTATTTAAAAGAAGAAGAAGAAGAAGAAGAAGAAGAAGAAGTAGAAGAAAGATTCAATCACTTTAGGTTAATACAATATCACATATGATGTTTCTAAACCTCTTATATTATAAAGCTCTCATGGTGAGCTAGTTCCATATGGGAACTCAAATGCATTCATCATGGTAATTAGTGGCAACTCATTCAATATAAATGTTGTATGTAGGTGGGGGTGCAAATGGGTCTAGTAAACCTAATGGGCCATTAGATTGAAACTGAAAACTAGTGGTCTAGGTCCTATCAAAATCAACCTGACTTGACCTAAGCCCAACAAGTTTTTAAGTGGTTCTAATTTGGATCATACTAAAATAGACATAACCCGGACCTAAGAAAAACTAATTAATTACATGTATCTATTTTTTATTTTTTTTATTGTTTTGGGCTAAACTTAGGGTTGTACACGAAGCGAATTAGCTCAGTTAGCTCGCTTAACTTGACTAAAAAAGGCTTAATTCGACTCAGTTTGAAACTGAGTTCAAGCTGAGTCGAGCTGATTTTTTGAGCTCGAAAAAATTTCGAGCCGAGTTCAAGTTTGCCCGAGCTCAACTTGACTCAGATCGAACCCTAACTTCAATCAAACTCAAATCAAACTAGTTCGGTGAGTCGGTTAGTTTGATATTGATATTTCTCAACAAGTGCTTGATGAAATGACTTAATCTTTTATTCATACTCATACATCCAAAACTGCAATGACAAAAACACCAATGGGTAAGAATCCTACGCAACAGTCCATGGAATCTAGGTTCTCGGCTTCCTCTAACCCATTTAATTCAAACTCTGATTCTAATATACATCAAACCTCTAAACCTGGGAGACCATCTTATAACCAACAAAGCAAATTCCAAAACCACCCCTTTTACTTACAATAATGACGATGTAAGTAGAGAAGCCTCTTCTGCTTCAGTTTCTTTGGCTAAAAAAACCGATACAAGAATGGTTTCCATGACTCAGGTGGATTATATAACCAAACAGTGAAAGAGCTGGATAACTATGCAGTGTACGAGGCCGAAGGGACTACAAAGACTATTAATGGCTACTAGAAGATAGCTGAGCACATTAGAGAAGATGCCACAAACATTCTGATCACCTTACATCAACAAGGAGAGAAAATCACTAGGACCCATATGACTGTTGCCAACATCGATAATGATTTTAGCATTTCATGAGAAATTGAAGGTGCATCCATGTGTTTGAGAAAATGCAACGGAGGCTCAATCTTGGCTCAAACTTGGCTTGAACTGGCCTGAGCTATTGACCGAACTAAGACGAGCTGGCCAGTCCAGCTCAAGGACTGAGCCGAGCTGAGTTGAGCAGTGCCAAGCTCGACTTGGTTCGACTCATGTACAGCTCTAAACTGTAGCAATAGTTCACCACCATTTTTTAAAAGGAGGGTTACCCATCCACTACTCAATCTGGACCGTATAAGATATAAAGTAACAAAAATCACACTAATTAAACTACCCCAACCATTTAATTTTACTCGTTGAATTTGGATTGTCATCCATTAAAATTAATAGTCACCACTAATTGGATGGTGTGGAACGTTATTTGTATGAGAACTCCAATGTAATTTCTATGCCCGAACCAGACACAACCCTTGTATAAATGAGTAGGGTCTGGAGGAGGACCTGGACCTAGCCCTCTAAATTAATAGGTCGGCTATCTTTGACTTCAATCTAACCTAGTGAGTTAGGTCTGGGTCCAAAATTCCTACTCTATTCTTAAATGGGTTGGGTACAGTGTCCGCCCTCAACCCAACCCATTTACACCACTATATGCACCCATGCCAATCTAGACTTAAAACAATGGACACCATTCAATGCTCATAGCTCTAAGGCCATAGGTTTCTCAGGGCTTTGGAGACCTATTATTGGGTAGTCATGCCGTTCAACCAATTCATGAAAGTTGATGTCAATGATGTAGTATTTAAACTGATCAATGTAGGGGATCATTTTACTCATTTACACAAGTCATTCGAGCGAATGAGACTCCACAAGTTAAAAACGAATCCCTTAAATGTGCCTTTAGAGTGTCGGGCGATAATTTTTTGAGATTCCTTGAACACTAGCAAGGTATCAAAGTGGACAAGGATAAGGCGTAGGCAATCATAAAGGCTCAATAAATCAGAATTGCAACTCTTCCTTAGGCAAGCCAATTTCATGCAAAGATTTATTTTCCAACTATGCAGGAAAGATTAATATTTTCTCTCCTCTGATAAAATTGAAACGGGGAATCGAGTTCAAATAGGAGACAGAACATTAGCTGGCTTTTGAGAAGATTAAAGAATATTTGATGAAGCCATAAGTGTTAATGCCACTAGTTAAAGGTTGACTGCTTAAATCAGATGTCGCAGTATCGGCAGAGTTGGTTGGTGTACTGCTAGCCTAGGATGACGATGACCAAAATGAACAAGCAATCAACAATCCAAGTCGGACGCTTCTTGATATTGAGAGACAATACTCGTAAATAGAAAAATTATTCTTATCTTTATACAATTGTGGCCACCAAACTAAGACATTATTTGTTGGCCGAAATAGTTAAACGTAATAACATTGACCAATTTAGTGAAATATATGTTAAATCGGCTAATTTTGAGCGTGCGAATTGGTAAATGGCTTTTAGTTCTGTCTGAACTTAATCTTAGGTGCTTACCTTGAAAAGTAGTAAAGGGTCGGGCTATAGTTAATTTCCTGGCCAATCATCATCTGACTTAGAGAGCCAATTTTCCTCAAAAGTTTTAGACTTTTATCATGTGTATTTGACTCCCTAGAAGTTGATATTTGATGGCTCGAAGACCCATAAAGTTTTAGGGGTTAGGATCATCCTAATTACACCAAATGGGAACATGTAAGAATTCGCGTACCAATTGTAATTCAAATGCACCAACAATCAGGCTGAGTACGAGGCTATGATAATTGGTCTAGAGTTAATAATGGAACTAAGCGCACAAAACGTAACAGTAATGGATGATTCACAGACGGGACTATTTAAGTGCACCAGCCCTGCACTGTTACCTTATTATGCATTGACATCCCAAATGTTGGATAGCTTCAATGAGGTGGAAATAATGCATATAACTAGAGATCACAATATGGACATTAATGAAATGACGCAGATGGTTGTAAGATTGGACATCATGAGAGGATCGGCCGAGAGGATGACCATGGTGCAAAGGTGATCGTTACCCTCAATTTTTAAGAGGGAAGTAATTATGGAAGTATGTCAAGTCGAGGTAGATGAGGATGACTAGATGACTCCCCTTATGGGTTATCGTCAAAGCCCAAGGATTAAGACTAATAGAGATCTAAGAAGATCGACCGTCAATTATGTCATAATTGATAGTGAATTGTACCGAAAAGGGACTGATGGTATGTTATTAAGATGCCTAGCTAACAAGAAAGCTATATGCTGGTTGTGGGCAATGTCCATGATGGGTTGTGTGGAGCTCATCAAGCCGGAAGGAAAATAAGGCTCACAATCTGATGTTACAGATATTTGTGGCTAAATATGACATTTGATTACATCCAGTATGCCAAAGGGTGCAAGGCATGCAAAAGAAACGAGCTGATACAACATGTCCCCATGGCCGAAATTCATCCAATCATCAAGCCATAACTATTTCGAGGATGGAAAATTGATTTGATAGGTCAAATTCATCCACCAGCATTGCGCATGGATTCCTTCATCATTGTGGCTACTAACTACTTCACTAAGTGAGCGGAAGCAAGATCTATGAAGGGAGTCGGTCTCAGGAAAATAATCGAGTTCATAAAGACTCATTCATCCATTCATCCATAGGTTTGGGATTCCCAAACTGATTACTATAAATCAAGGTGCAGCATTCTTAGTAAAAGAAGTCAAGGTCATGGCTGACCGATACAAAATCAAAATTTTACACTCAACGCTATATTATGTGCAAGAAAATGGTCATGCTGAGGCTAATAACAAGATAATAAAAACATTCTAAGGAAGATGATTGAAGAGAATTCCCGCCAGTGGCATACGAAGTTGTGAGAGAGACTCTGGGCATATAGGAATTCTCCTCGTACCAGTACCGGAATGAGTCCATTTGCATTGACATATGAACATTGAAATGGAGATTTAACGATGTCCTAGAAGAGGGAGGGGGGTGAATAGGACAATGCCAAATAATTGAAATAAATTCGGAATATATAAATATTACAAAGATCTCAATTGCTCAAGTATTGAAACATTGATTCCAAATAATTTGTAGGACAACCTTCACCTAAAATATTAGGCAGGACAACCTTATTTCACAAATGTCTTTAAAATCAAATTTCAAACTAGTAAGAGTATATAAAAGGATTACAATCTTCACCACTGAAATGAAATAAATTAAATCCAATCACAAAAAATAATAAGGCATTCACTACATGGCACAAGAAGTTATAGCAGTTGGGTGCTTAAAACAACCACACCTACTCCACTCCCAAAATTACTTCCCTCGTAAGTTTGGCTTTCATTATAAAAAGGTTTTCACAGGGTCACCTTAATAACCTGATACAGTTCATTGTGATTTTCATGGGCTATCACAATAAAAACCCTACTGAGATTTTCACAGGTTATCTCAGACAAAACCTGAACCGAGATTTTCACAAGATATCTCAAAAAAACCTAAACAAAGTTTTAGAAGGTATACTTATCTTCAACTATAAAAGACGTAGCAGAAGCTTGTAGTAGAAGGACCTCTTTCTTGAACGTAGATGGCTCATTGTTTAATCAAACAGAAAGAGTCTAGGGTTCTATAGATTTTAATTATAAAAAATCCAAATTGTACTTAATTAAATTCTCTTAAATCTCAAAGAGGAGTATAGTTTACTCTCTTAGATTAAGACTTAGAAGATCTGAGAATAAAGGGAATTAAATAAGCAATTAAAATAAATTATAAATACTAATAAATAGCTTGCCGAGGACTTGAGCTTCTTTCTCTCTTGTAGAAGAATTATGATAATAATTTTTTGTGTAATTCGGAATGAGAGAAATACTCAATTTATAGGCAAAGAAGTTGAACTTCGGCTAGCCCGAGATAGGCTTCTACTAGCCCAAGTTCACCATATTCAGTTCAATAGATTTCGGATTGCGCGGGATAATAATTATCCAAAATTCGGCTGACCCAAGGTCAAGTTCGGCTCGCTAAATTTTCCCTTCGACTGGCCGAATTCTCGAGAATTCCGAAAGTTGGTGTTGCTGAAATTTCACCCGAACTTTCTTGGGCTAGTAAAATTTCAAGCTTGGGCTAGCCGAATTTTCAACAGAAGTTGTTATTTGCAGGGGCTTGAAGTTGGGCTAGCCAAACCAGAAGTTAGTCTGGTCGAATTCTAAGCATAAAATCATGATAAAACAATTTTGAAAGCACCGGGTTTATACCACCTAAGATAAATCAAATATCTGAGTCACTTTGGCCTGAACTTTGTCTTGGACTATGTCTTGAATTTTTTCTTAAACTTTGTCTTTGATTTTGTCCTGAACTTTGTCTTAGACTTTGTCTTGAATTCGGGCAATGATTTCACAATGATTTCTTTAAGAAGTTGTGCTAATCCTTTCTTGAACATAAGCTGATCTTGAGTTGATCTTCAGGTTCTACCTTGAAGCACTTTTGTATCACGAAATTTGACAATCTATATGTGCTCACCATCATATCACTTACAATCTCCCCCTTTGTCAATTTTGTGACAAAACACACAACATTACAAATACACATTCTTTTACAAGATCAACTACACACATTGAAGCTACCCTTGAAGTCTTCGTAGCATGTAATCTTCAACTCACAACTGATGGTGCTCAACTGACACTCCCCTTGAGAAATACACATAGAACATTGCATACACATAGTATTCCATACTATATAGCATTCCATACACATATAGCATTCCATCATTCTCTCCCCGTTTTTATCACAAGTTGACAAAGGAAGAATAGCATAATAATATGAATATCAATGATAGAATGAGCATGTAATAGGTAAATCAGGGCATTCATATGAAATATCCAAATCATATTATCTCAAATATTCAAATGTCAACAAACACATCATCGAGGCAATCCAAAGAATCAAGATATAACGACTCAAAAAATCCCGTACAATAGCCCAAGTACCACCTCAGGCAGAAATCACTTTGGATCAAATCCTTTAGAAATTAGACAAAGTTAACTAAGTCTAAACTAGATTAGCCATGAAATCTGCTTGAATCACTTTAAATACGATCTGCAAGACCCAAAACTTATAGAATCATTAACGCTAGGTTACCCCAAAATCTAGGATCAAACTCATTATTCGACTCCTCTCGGGAGCACATTGAATCTCTGTATCAGATCTGGACCGCACATCGAAAGTCCGAATGATACGAGGTTATAGAATTAGGACCGCCTTGCTGGGCTTGACAACCATCTCAGAAATCAAATCCAGATAGTATTCCTGGGCTATTCGCTTGAGCCAAGAGCGAGGAGTGTGAGAAAACGAAGATTTCTTTAGAAATTAAACTTAATTTAAGTAATCTGAGACTTGTCATTTGCCGGCCAAATATAAGCAATCAGACTGTCAAAATTTGACCCAAATACACCCTCGGATAAGGGGAAATTTAATACACAGGTCAGTATACTTGTAACCCTGATCGAATTTCAATGACCGTTGAACTGAAACTGGTCCGCCACGTGTGATCTGCGAACCCGATTGGAATGAAAACTTAACTCTACCTAGATCCATAGTCAATGAGCTTAAGACTGACCTTTGGCTCAAGGGGGGGATCCAGAAGTGTTCCGTTAAGCTGGAACAGATGCCCTTTAGACATAACCTAGGTATATCATGATCCTGAGTCTAGTTTAGTGAGTTTTAGGCCTATATAAGGACCTTAAACCCTTTCTCATTCTCACCATACGAATTTGAGAAAACCCTAGGAGAGAGAAGAGAGAAAAGAGAGATAAAGTGTGAGAGAAGTAGGAGAATCTTCCTGCTATTCTACCCTAGTGCTATACGTGCTTAACCATCATGATCTAATCACTTTTCTGACGAATTCGACTTCATTTCTAGGTAAGAAAACCCTAACCCTAACATGTTTTAGGGTTTCTATTGGTACAAGTGGCTAAGTAGCTGACTTACCTTGTGTTATAGGTCGTCGTATCGATGTTGACGAAAGCGTATAGTTTCTGTTAAGTTCGTTATGTTTCCATGGCATAAGGTGCGGACTTTAGACATATAGGTTATAGTTTTCAATGCTTTCAATGTCAGATAATGATAGATTCATGATCTGGGTGTTACTGTACATGCACAATGCGATGTTCATTTTGCGTTTCAGTTGCATATGCAAATTATGGCATATTGTGTATTCTGTATATTTGTAGGAAATACCGTATATGTATAAATTTTAAAAGTTTATTTGCCATAATTAATTACTGTATAAACATGCTATATATATGTGTAATACTTACTCGGCGAAAGGATTCGCCCTAATACATGTTTTTACTAGTATACGCTATGTATGTTAAAAGAGTATATTCTAAGTGTTTGTGAAAATGCTTGTAGGAGTAAGTATTTAGATGATAGTGCTTTAGATAGGTGTTGAGATATGATTCTCAACTACCTTAGTGATATGTATGATTTCCTTCATGCAAGTTGTTTAAATTAATTGCTTACTTATGAAATATATGGGTTTGTATTTCCTGCTTGCCTTATGCTTTATAATATGCTTGTTAACATGTTTGAATTATTTTGTTTATTCTACTTTACTCTACATGCTTCTGGTTAAGAATTGAATATGATTGGGGCTATGTTATAGTCCAGGCGATCGGTAACAGACTTGAGTTCGTGGTTGGGATTCCTTCGTCATGTAGGATGTGTTTGACGAACCAGAGTCGTACTTCCGTTAACGACAGTGGTTAGGCCACGCGAAGTGCTTATGCACTTCATATCGTTCAGCTGGTTGTGTGCTCGTGCTAGTCGAGCTCGTCAAGCAACCCGATCTGTCTAATGTATGTTCACCATATTTGGACGCTATTGCTTGAACCTAGGGTACCAAACTTACCAGTGTAACCTCGTTAACCTTGGTACCTCGATCCGCTAAGATTCATGAGCCGGACATGGTGGTATGGGACACCGTGGTTGAGCTGTCGGCCTACGCTGGGGCCACGAGCCTCCCCATAGTGACCAGTGAGAAACCCAGACTCGTGAGCCGAATATGGTGGTATGGGACACTGTATTCGAGCTATCTGCCTACACTGATAAGGTGATGGGGGAGTGGTGCAACGATTGCATGTTACAGTCTTAACAACCCTTTGTAGTGACCTCGAGCATACTCTGAATCTGCGGAGAGGTGACGAGCCTTCCCATAGTAAACAGAGTATAAACTAGGCCTGTATTGATAAGGCGATGGGGGAGCGGTGCAACGAGTGCGTGTAACAGCCCTAGCAGCCCTTTATAACGACTTAGAACCGTATCATCGTATGAGATTATCTAAGACTGACGACCTTAGAATAGATCATTGTTTGGGAATGATATAAGGAAGGTACCTTAGTTTCCCAATACAGCTGTATGAAAAGGACTAATAATAACTCGGTAATCACGCTCATAACATAGCACTGCATGTGCCTGAAAGATGTGGAGCACTGAGAGATGACCGCATGCTGCAGACGTAAGATGTTGTCACACGAAGGAGCATTGGCGAGGGCATTCATCCTGACTGAATTCTATACTTGCATTAATAAGAGTATTTAGGAGTGTTTGAGTGTACTGCTTTATCATTACTGCTTGACTGAATTGATAACATGTTAACCTATGCGTTATTATTTCATTGAGTTAGCTACTCACTCCCACGTTACGGGACGGTGTTCTGGACACCTACCAGACTCTCTCTTAGATGTAGGTATTGACGAGACGCAGGAGGCTGAGCTTGATTACTATGATGATCAGGATGAGTTCTCCTTCATGTAGTTCTATGGAGGCTTTGCTTAGGCCATTCAGATGACGGGATTACAGGGTGTACCATTATAGTTGTACCATTTTTGGCATTTTAATTTTTGAAATAAATACATGTATATGGTGACTCAGTAAGGTGTTCATACTTTAGAGACCGATTGTGACATTTTTGGCTTTATATACATTTATATACATCTTTCAGTCTTCCGCTCACATTTTATAACTTGATCTGGAGTATGAATTCCTGTTTTGGTATAATCCCACTCATGATTAATGCACTAACACAGACAACATTCAATCATAAGCATTTATGTTGCATGAGTGATGTTTTGAAACTCGGGTGTTGAGTTGCTACTCGACCCCCAATTTTCAGGGCGTATAAGTTGGTATCAAAACATGATTTAGATTAAACCGGACCTGGGTTATGATCACACAATGTACGCTGTCACCCTTCGACTTATGTGGGTGCGAGAAAATGTAGAAAATAGTCCTAGGTATCCCAATTTCGCCAATTAGCGAAGTTCACTGAAATCGGTCATTTTGTTTGAGTCTGTACTCAACCGCGATCACACGAGTCGACCTCAAAACACTTCTAGACCGTCAAACGACGGGTTTAGATCACAACTCACCCCATCCCAGCCGTTAGAAATTAGTAAATACAGTTGTGCATCAGAAACATCCCAAAACTACCTGAAACGACTCAAAATGGAGTCGGGGGCACAAGTTCAGAGGGACCTAGGGTGCACCCCACATCATTTTTGGACCTAGGGGGCATGAGGACCTCGCCTAAATGGTGAGGCATCGTCGATTAGTCCAGAGAGTGGCGAGGACCTTGTCGAGTTGGCGAGGCCTCACCGGTTAAAGGGCTAGCCCGGGCGGGCCGCTCGTGCCGACGAACTTTGGGGCCTAGGGTGACCTCCTGATACATGGGCCGTGGCTTAAAACCTCCCCAAACGCCTACCTCCTTCATAAAACCCACCTCCAAGCTCTCCCTTTCCTTCAAAATTTCAATTTTCTCTCTCAAACCTCCCCTCCAATCGCCCATTCTGCCATTTCCTATTAAAACCCACACCCCTCCATCGTTTATAGCAACACCTACCCTCTACCCTTTCCATTTTCTCTCATTTGAGCTCCTACACCCCCTCATTTGAAGCTCAAAATCGTATAAGTTCTCAACCCATCCCATCTCTTCATTTTCTTTCTTCAATCCCCGTCTTTTGGGCCTTTACAATCCCTGTCGAGGCTCAAATCCGTGGAGAACCAAAACTCCAGCCCCCATTTCCCCTTATCCTCATTTTCCATGGCCTTCTTTGAGTTCATTTCGGCCATTTTCTCGATTTCCACTGTCCTTTCTCTTATGGGAAAGAGAAAGGGGGCCGTGGATGAAGCTGTGCCTAGTCGCCCTACGTGTTCAAGGAGGCCGAGAGGTGCCGCCACTACCACAAGCGTCACTTGGGAGTTTCGGACGAAGTGGGTTCTTGATCCCGGATTCCTGCTGAAAGGGCTCTGTTGGAGGAGCTGCCCCATGGAGTGTATGAGGGCCGTAGGGTCCTCCTTAAAGCTCAGGTGGATGGGCGGCTCTTTAGAGAGTATCTGTTGTTCGAGTTCCTGGAAGAAGCCCGTTGGGGTCCACTATTTGATGGTGGGTATCGTGCCAATGCGAGCTCTGTCTGAGCTTTCTATGCCAACATTCACGAACCTACGCTCGAACCCTTACAGTTCCAGATCCCATGTGGAAGGGATTGGTTGGCTACAGTTGATGTCAGGTTGATATCTCGGCTTCTAAATGTGCCCCTTGGTGAGGTGCATGCTAGCGAGCTGAGCCTAAGGAGTGCTCGTGAAAGGGATCGCCGCACCCGTTTCCTTTGTGGTGGCCGATTGGTCGAGTGGCAGATGAATAAAAGTCTTCTAGCCACCGATATGTCTGACAACTTCCGTTTGCTCCATCACATCTTCACGTTCAAAGTCTACCCCAGGTGGAGCAATCGCAGTGAGTGTACGTGCCTCATGGTAGATTTCCTATATCACACTTATCGGGCTGCTTGGGATGCTTGTATAGCTCGACCGGAGGAGGATCATGCTAAGCTACGACAGGGTCAGGCTGTCCTACGACAGGATGTCATGGATTTTCGGGGCCTTGTGAAGCACAAGTTTAAGAAAGTAACTCGTGCGTTGAAAACCATCATGTGCTGCTTGAAGGATAAGGGTGCCCCTTCTCCATCGCCAGACTCGGATGCCTAGTCATCCATACTGTTATCCTATAGTTTGCTTTGGTTACCACCTTAGGATGCTTATGTTTTCATGTTGATGGGTGTAGTAGTTGGTAGAATGTTTTAGATGTTTGAGGCTTTGGTTGTATTAGCTCCCATGCATCTTCTATCATGATTCATGTAACTCTGTATTCCATGTATTGTGACAATTTTGGAAAATGAAATGCATGCAGCCTCTTTTGCTATGAAGTGTATGGAATGCTTAAGTGATTGTGTATTGTGTTGTTATGCTTCATCTTGCATGCATTGTACCCTATGTTGTATAGGGCATGCCATAGAAATATACGCGGAGCACGGCACACCTCGCACTCACTGATACGATGGATCAGACTCCTTCCACAGAGATGGTCATATGGACCCTGGTTTGGACCCAGATCGTGAGACTATACCTGCGTCTCAACCTTCCACTGGTCCTACAGCTGGACTACCACCTTATACACCACCGGTTTGTGAGCAGAACCGTGCGTCTTCCTCGACGCAGTACATGCCTCAGCCTACCCCACCTACTGATAGGTTTGAGCAGATGATGATGTTGATGTAGTAGCAGCACCAGCAGCTCTTAGCCACTATTGCAGGGGCCTTATCTCAGGGTGGGAGTGCGACTCCACGTTCACCATCTACACATCCTACTGAGACTGCAGAGCCTCCTGCTCAGGCTGAGGATGTGCTTCTGCCTGTACCTGCTGCATACCCTACGGGGCATTTGGGTACTAATGGCCTTCTCGAGCGATTCCAGCGCTTAAGGCCTCCTACTTTTACGAGTTCTCACAGACCTGAGGAGGCTGAATATTGGCTAGACCGCATCTCCAAGATGCTACAAATGCTGCATTGCACCAAGTTAGAGCAGGTTGAGTTGGCCACATTATTGTTTGAGAAGGAGGCCAGTATGTGGTGGGATAGTGTCCTACGGACAGTGACAGTTGGCTACGTATGGACTTGGGTAGTTTTTGAGTTTCATTTCCACAAAACGTACTACCTTAAGACCTACCGACATAAGAGGGAGAATGAGTTCTTGCGCCTCAGGCAGGGAGGCATGACAGTTACCGAGTATGGGCATCGATTTACTGAGTTGGGCAGATACGTCCCTACGATACTTGTTGACGAGTAGATGCGGATACGACATTTTTCTGAGGGCTTGCGACCTGATATTCGGTCGAAGATGTGCTATGTCAGCATACCCTCCTATGCCGAGCTGGTACATATGTCTATGCGGGCAGAGCAGGACGTAGAGCGACTGATACACACTCGTGGCCCTATGGTTGCTAGGCCATGACCAGATATCTAGAGCAGGCCATTCCTCAGTAAGAGGCCTCATCTTGACTCTCCTCCCAGGATTGCGGCGCCAGTAGTTCCGATGAAGCATCCAGGTGTGACCTGTTCTTACTGTGGGAAATCAGGTCACCTTGCAGAGAGTTATTTTGCCTGGATGAGAGATAGCTGGTTTGCACCACCGCAGAGGATTGATCGTCCTTGCCCTCAGGCTTTATCTGCTCCACCACTACAAATAGCACCTGCACATCCATCCTTTAGACCACCTACACCTCTTTATAGGCCGCCACACCTATGATGCCTCAGCGCAACCGACCACAATAGGCGCGTGTTCATGCACTCACAGTAGAAGAGCCAGAGACAGCACCTTCAGTACCTATGGCCTTCGAGGTCACTGCACACATCCAAGGTATCCCTGTCTTCTTATTGGTGGACACAGGGTCCACTACCTCTATGATCTCATGCACGGTAGTCAAGCGACTGGGTATGGATACTACTATGAGATGAGTGAGGGTCATCACTGCCACAGGGACTTTCTCTGATGTTACTAGTATGTGTGAGGGCTGCCCGATAGACTTGGGTGCTAGAGCGATATTAGTCGACCTGATCATTGTCCCCATATTCCATTACGACGTTATTTTCGGTATGAACTGGCTCACTGAGATGCGAGCAGAGATCGATTGCGAGACTAGGATGGTTGCAGCCCACGGACTAGAGGGCACGGCTTTTACTTTCCCCATTCAGGTCAGTCATGCTTCTCGGTTGTGGTGTTTCGCTTCTTCATTTGAGGCTGCTGATGTTCTGACGCTTGTGGATACGCCTGTAATTCAGGCTTTTATGGACGTGTTTGAGCCGATTCCTGGGTTGCCTCCTCGGCGCGAGATCGACTTCACCATTGATCTTATGCCTAGTGCGACACCCGTTTCATTACCGATGTATCGCATGCCTCCATGTGAGATGAAGGAATTAAGGAAATAAATTGATGGACTGGTAGAGAAGGGCTTTATACAACCTAGTGTGTCTCCTTGGGGAGCACCTGTGTTGTTTGTCAAGAAGAAGGACGGGTCGCTACGGTTATGTATTGATTATCGTAGGTTGAACTAGTTGACCGCAAAGAACAAATATCCTTTACCCAGGATAGACGACCCGTTTGATCAGTTAAAGGGGGCAAGATTTACAGTCAGGGGTATCATCAGTTGCGCGTCAGGGATGAAGACGTGAAGAAGATGGCTTTCAAAACCTATTTTAGGGATTATGAGTTCCTTGTGATGTCGTTCGGTCTTATGAACGCACCGGCCATGTTCATGGACTTGATGAACCGGGTATTTCAGCCATTCCTATACCGATTCATCATCGTGTTTATCGATGATATCCTGGTATACTCTATGAGTTGGGAAGAGCACGAGGAATACTTACAGGCAGTCCTAGATACTCTGAGGAAGAACCAGTTGTTAGCACAGTATAAGAAGTGCAACTTCTGGCAGGAGGAAGTCAAGTTCTTGGGACATGTGGTGTCCAAGGAAGGGATAGCAGTGAACCTGGCTAAGGTAGCCGCAGTGTAGGACTGGAAGTAGCTTGGTTCAGTTACTGAGGTGAGGAGTTTTCTGGGCCTGGCAGGCTATTATTGACGATTCATTCGAGACTTCTCGAAGATAGCCAGACCGTTGTTTCAGTTGACATGAAAGGATCTGAAGTTTGCCTGGAATGAGAAGGCGGAAGCAGCTTTTCAGGAGCTAAAGGACAAACTAATGTCCGCTCCTGTGCTAGTATTGCCAGAGCAAGGGGTTAAGTACACTATATATACTGACGCATCTCACGTTGGTTTGGGTTATATCCTTATGCAGAAGGACAGGGTGATTGCGTATGCCTCGAGACAATTAAGGAAGCACAAGGAGAATTACCCTACGCATGACCTTAAGTTAGCAGCGGTCATATTTGCATTGAAGCTCTGGAGACATTACCTCTACGGAGAGGAGTTCGAGCTTTTCTACAACCACAAGAGCCTTAAGTATATATTCACTCGGCGGGACTTGAATATGAGGCAGCGTTGATGGATGGAGACCTTGAAGGACTTCAAGTTCGAGGTTTCCTACCATCCTATCAAGGCCAAACTTGTGGCAGACGCGTTGAGTCGCAAGAAGGCTATAGCATTTGCAACTCCACTGATGATAGTAGAGTGGGATATGTTGGAGTTCGTGCGGGACTTCGAACAGAAACTCACAGTGGAGGAGCCATTCGAGTGTGTCGCACATGTTCGATGTAGCCACTTATTGATGATCGGATTATCGAGGCCCAAAAGGGCAACGAACGGTTGTCTGAGCTTCGAGAGCAAGCTAGCGATGTCGTGGACTCCGAGTGAAGAGTTGGCACAGATGGGGGCCTACGATACCTTGGCCGCCTATACGTCACAGATATTCAGGACTTGAGACAGGAGCTTCCCGAGACTGCCCACAGATTGAAGCTTGCAATGCATCCTGGTAGCACGAAGATGAATCAGGATATAAAGCGGTCGTATTGGTGGGACAATATGAAGGTCCACATCGCAGAGTATGTTTCACGTTATCTCACGTGTCAGCAGGTCAAGGTCGAGCATCGCCGATCTCCTGGACTCCTTCAACCCATGCCCATAGCTGAATGGAAGTGGGACTTCATCTCTATGGACTTCATCTCGGGGCTACCAAAGACGAGAAAGGGTTATGACTCTATTTGGTTGATTGTGGATCGATTGACCAAATCGGCTCATTTTCTCCCTATCAGAGTGATGAACTCTGCAAACGACTTGGCTAGGTTGTACATCAAAGAAATAGTGCATCCACATGGAGTTCCCTTGGAGATTGTGTCGGACCTCAACATGCGATTCACGTCTATCTTCTGGACTCGTATCCAGGAAGCAATGGGTGTGAAGTTGAAGTTTAGTACCGCGTTCCATTCTCAGACTGATGGGTAGACAGAGCGGGTGAATCAGATTTTAGAAGATATGCTGCGGGCTTGTGTCTTGTACTTCAAGGACAATTGGGATGACTGCCTCCTATACGCAGAGTTCGCCTACAACAACAGTTTTCAGGTGAGTATTGGCATGGCTCCTTACGAGGCCTTGTATGGGCGCCCTTGCAGAGCACCGCATTGCTAGGCTAAGGTCGGCGAGCGGAGTTTGACTGGCCCAGAGTTAGTACAGGCGACCTCGAAAAAGATCGACATTATTAGGTGTCGACTCCTGACGGCCCAGAGCAGACAGAAGAGTTATGCCGATACGAGGCGGCGATCACTTGAGTTTAAGGTTGGAGATCACGTATTCCTCAGAGTTTCCCCTATGAAGGGAGTCCTTCGGTTTGGGAAGAAAGGGAAGCTTATGTCACAGTTCATTGGCCCATTTCAGATACTTGATCGAGTGGGTGTGGTGGTATATCATCTCGCTTTGCCCACACCACTCGCGGGCATGCATAATGTATTTCATGTATTTATGCTGAAGAAATACGTCCCTGATCCTTCACACATCATACATTAGGAGCAGGTGCAGTTGAGTGATGATGCACATATGTACTGCATCCGATGCGTATCCTAGACAGGAAGGAGCAGGTATTGTGCAGTAAGGTGATTCCACTCGTGAAGGTACTGTGGACGCATCATACAGATGAGGAAGCTACCTGGGAGACAGAAGCCGAGGTCCAAAAGAACTACCCTCAGCTTCTCGAGGAGTATGAAAAGGTACTAATTTCGAGGACAAAATTTTTCATTAAGGGGGATAGATTGTAACGACTCGAAAAATCCCGTACAATGGCCCGAGTACCACCTTAGGCAGAAATCACTTTGGATCAAATCCTTTAGAAATTAGACAAAGTTAACTAAGTGCTAAACTAAATTAGCCATGAAATCCACTTGAATCACTTTAAATACGATCTACAAGACCCAAAACTTATAGAATCATTGACACTAGGTTACCCCAAAATCTAGGATCAAACTCATTACCCGACTGCTCTCGGGAGCACATTGAATCTCTGAATCAGATCTAGACCACACATTAAAAGTCCGAATGATACGATGTTATAGAATTAGGACCACCTTGGTGGGCTTGACAACCATCTCGAAAATCAAATCTAGATAGTACTCTGGGGCTATTCACTTGAGCCCGGAGTGAGGAGTGTGAGAAAACAAAGATTTCTTTAGAAATTAAACTTAATTTAAGTAATCTAAGACTTGTCATTTGCGAGCCAAATATAAGCAATCAGACCATCAGAATCTGACCCAAATACACCCTCGGATCAGGGGAAATTTCATGTACAGGTCAGTATACTTGTAACCCTGATCGAGTTTTAGTGACCGTTGAACTGAAACTGGTCCGCCACGTGTGATCTGGGAACCCGATTGGAAGGAAAACTTAACTCGACCTAGATCCATAGTCAGTGAGCTTAAGTCCGATCTTTGGCTCAAGGGGGGGCTCCAGAAGTGCTCTGTTGAGCTGGAACAGATGCCCTTTGGACATAACCTAGGTATACCATTATCCTGAGTCTAGTTTAATGAGTTTTAGGCCTATATAAGGACCTTAAACGCTCTCTCATTCTCACCATACGAATTTGAGAAAACCCTAGGAGAGAGAAGGGAGAAAAGAGAGATAAAGTATGAGAGAAGTGTAGAATCTGTATATTTGTAGAAAATACCGTATACGTATAAATTTTGAAAGTGTGTTTGCCATGATTAATTACTGTATGAACATGCTATATATGTGTGTAATACTTACTCGGCGAAAGGATTCGCCCTAATACATGTTTTTACAAGTATACGCTATGTATGTTAAAAGAGTGTATTCTAAGTGTTTGTAAAAATGCTTGTAAGAGTAAGTATTTAGATAATAGTGCTTTAGATAGGTGTTGAGATAGGATTCTCAACTACCTTAGTGATGTGTATGATTTCCTTCATGTAAGCTGTTTAAATTAATTGCTTACTTATGAAATATATGGGTTTGTATTTCCTGCTTGCCTTGTGCTTTATAATATGCTTGTTAACATGTTTGAATTATTTTGTTTATTCTGCTTTACTCTACATGCTTCTGGTTAAGGATTGAATATGATTGGGGCTATGTTATAGTCCAGGCGATCGGTAACAGACTTGAGTTCGTGGTTGGGATTCCTTCGCCACATAGGATGTGTTTGACCAACCCGAGTTGTACTTTGGTTAGCAACAGTGGTTAGGCCACGCGAAGTGCTTATGCACTTCATGTCGTTCAGCTGGTTGTGCGCTCGTGCTAATTGAGCTCGTCAAGTAAACCAATCTGTCTAATGTATGTTCACCATGTTTGGACACTACTGCTTGAACCTAAGGTACCAAACTTACCAGTGTAACCCCGTTAACCTTGGTACCTCGATCCGCTAAGACTCATGAGCCAAGCATGGTGGTATGGGACATCGTGGTCGAGCTGTCGACCTTCGCTGGGGCCACAAGCCTCCCCGTAGTGACCAGTGAGCAACCCAGACTCGTGAGCCAAGTAAAGTGATATGGGACATTGTATTCGAGCTATCGGCCTAGACTAATAAGGTGATGGGGGAGTGGTGCAACGATTACGTGTAACAGCCCTGACAGCCCTTTGTATTGACCTCAAGCATACTCTCAATCTGCGGAGAGGCGACGAGCCTTCCTGTAGTAAACAGAGTATAAACTAGGCCTGTATTGATAAGATGATGGGGGAGCGGTGTAACGAGTGCATGTAACAGCCCTGACAGCCCTTTACAGTGACCTAGAACCATATCATCGTATGAGATTATCTAAGACTGACGACCCTAGAATGGATCATTGTTTGAGAATGATATAAGGAAGGTACCTTAGTTTTCCAATACTGCTATATGAAAAGGACTAACAATAACTCGGTAATCACGCTCATAACATAGCACTGCATGTGCCTGGAAGATGTGGAGCACTGAGGGATGACCGCATGCCGTGGATGTAAGATGCTGTCGCACGAGGTATCATTGACGAGGGCATGCATCACGACTGCATTCCATACTTGCATTAGTAAGAGTATTTAGGAGTGTTTGATTGTACTGCTTTATCATTACTCCTTGACTGAATTGATAACATGTTAGCCTATGCTTTATTGTTCCACTGAGTTAGTTACTTACTCCCACGTTACGGGATAGTGTTCTGGACATCCACCAAACTCTGTCTTAGATGCAGGTATTGACGAGACGCAGGAGGCTGAGCCTGATTACTATGATGATCAGGATGAATTCTCCTTCATGCGGTTCTTTGGAGGCTTCGCTTAGGCCATTCAGAAGACGGAACTACGGGGTGTACCATTATAGTTGTACCATTTTTGGCTTTTTGATTTTTGAAACAAATATATGTATATGATGACTCAGTAAGGTGTTCATACTCTAGAGACCAATTGTGACATTTTTGGCTTTATATACATTTATATACATCTTTTAGTCTTCCACTCATGTTTTATAACTTGATCTGGAGTATGAATTGCTGTTTTTATATAATCTCACTCATGATTAATGCACTAACATAGACAACATTCAATCATAAGCATTTATGTTGCATAAGTGATGTTTTGGAACTCGGGTGTTGAGTTGCTACTCGACCCCCGATTTTCACGGCGTTACACAAGACAAGTCACAAAATAAGTTGAAGTACAGAACCAACATAAGTAAAAAAGATAAATAAATCAATTTTAATCCGACCCAGAGGAAGATGGTGCAGACATTGAGGGATCATTTAGCTACAAACTCCGTTTGATGCAATAGAAGTACTTTTTTATGTACTTCATTATAGACTGTTGGGTTTGGGCCAATGAAGCTTGTGATATAAGCAAAGCCTCTACTTTCTCCTCCAATGTAGATAGTCTCTCATCAAACTGAGAGAGATGTTAGTCAGAATCAGCTTGATCATCAGAATCTTCCAACTCATTAAATAAGTCGTCCAAAATTTTGATTTTTATTTTATTGCAACATTTATTTTTATTTTTTAATTTTCTTTTCATGCATTTTTTTATTATAAATAAACATAAAAAAAAATGCAAAGAAAAAAAATTATTTAACACTACACAATCCAATATCATGCTTTAGACTTAAAAACATAACTTTGTCAAGCATCTTAGTCAATATATCTGCAAGATGCTTCTCAGTTTTAATGTATTCCAACATGATAATTTTGTCTTCAACTAATTCTTGAATATAATGGTATCGTATGTTAATATGCTTTGTACGAGAATGTTGAATTAGATTTTTTAAATATATTTATTGCACTAGAATTATCACAATATAATGTCATCGTATCTTGCGTAATCCCATAGTTATCTAGCATTCTCTTCATTCACATTAGCTGAATGCAAGCATTTCTCACCGCAATATATTCAACTTATGCAGTAGATAGATATACAGAGTTTTGTTACTTGCTAAGCTACGATACAGAGTAGTTTCCGACATAAAAACATCCACCGTTGGTAGATTTTCTATCATCAATTAAAACCAACAATTGCCTAGTTTAAACTAATTTCCAATTAAACTAAACTAAGCGATGTAAATTTAAAGGCTTCCAAGCCAATAAAGGGTCTAATCACATAGGCTAATTAAGATATGCAAATTAAGTAACTAGCCTATAGCATAGTGAGCATGTGAGTATGGGATATGCTACCTATTAATCCTATCATTCATCTATTCATACAAGCATATAATTAAACATTGAATCATATTGCATAATTAAACAAATGCTCAAATGACAATCCCAAACACAGGCATATATAATGGTTCAGCTATATGCCTACTCCACTCCTGGCGGACTCGCTCTCTCCTAGAGTGTACCAGATTTCACTATGAGAGGTTTTAAATCAGGTTTACCTCAAACCTTTACATCCTTACATAAGTACTCTACAATTTATGCCCTACGTAAGAGCAAAGGTCCTACACAGGAACCTAGACTTTATGTCCTACACAAGGACAAAGGTCCTAATCCCTAACCTAAGTTTATGTCCTACACAAGAACCTGGGTTTAGGCCCTACACAAGAACCTAAGATATATGCCTTACACAAGAATAAGGGTCCTGATCCCAAACCCAGCAATTTAGGCCACACGAGTCAAGGTCCTAATCCCGAACCTGGTACGTATTCTCCTACCAGAGGCCTACATAAGGACTTGGGTTGGTTTTTCCTTGGGCTAACCAACAACCTTGGTCCTACACAAGAACCACGGATTTGGGCCACACAGGCCAAAGTCCTACACAAGAACCTAGGGTGAGTTTGGAGATACAAACTCTTGCACTCCAACCTACACAGGGTCGGAGTACAAACCCAGACTCCTACACATCAATCTCCTTGCATTTGATGTGTCTTCAAGATGACAAGGTGATGGGAGTGGATTAAATCTCCTACAACAAATGGGTAGTAGTTTATCCTAGGGAATTCAAATAGATGGGTCTCCTAGAAGAGTTGTGAAAGTGCCCTGGTTTGTCAATTAGCGTGAGTGTTGAGTCGATAAGTCAAGTGGGCCCCATATAAAGATCGTTCAAGACATTGCCTCAACCGGATGTTTGTTCAGAGCTCATCATAAGTAAACTTAGCCTCACATCCCATGTCACAAAACACCCAGGTATATAAAATCCTTAAAAAGCTTAGAACAACATAAGAGTTTAAGTATGAAAACTGGTTTTGCAAACAGGAAAATTCTCTAAGTCTTCAGCTTTCGTCGATGTATCGAACTTACATCGATGACATCAAACACTTATTTTCGATGACATCGATACATCCTCAGTAACATCGAATTGAGGTCTTTTATGTCCAGCAACCAACATGATATTTGGACAATATTCTCGATGAATCGACCAAGCGTCGATGACATCGAAATTCAAATCTTGATGGCATCAAGCAAGGTTCGATATCATCGAATATAGGCTAGTCTGTGTCCAGCAAGCTCCAAAGGTAAATCAAGAATTTTGTCAATAACTTGAAACAGCCTCGATGACATCAGAATTCAAATCCCGATGACATCGAGGGAGATTCAATGTCATCAAATTTGGACAAGTCATGACCAGCAAGTTTGATAGGAAAATCATTTGGATATGATCGAAGAATCGATCTACCCTCAATAACATCAAAACTCAAATCTTGATCATATCGAAATTATGTTGATGACATCGATTTCAAACAAAGGAATGTCCAACAATCTCTCAAGGAAAATCTTCTGAAAAGATCGATGTATCGAACTAGGGTTCGATATCATCAACTTTTGTAATTCGATAACATCGAAGTAGGCTCGAGGACATCGAAGCCATCCTGTTCATGTCCAGAAAGCTTTCTTAAAATATTCATTGAAAAGATCGATGTATCGAAACCACTGTCAATGATATTGAGATTTGAAATTCAATAACATCAACGAATGTTTGATGACATCGATCTTCAGTTAAAAAGGTCCAGGTATATACTTCAGTTGAGTTCGTATCATCGATCCCTGAGTCGATGGCATCGAAAGTACACATTCGATGGGATTGAAGCAGGTTCGATGATATCAAACTCAGTCAGAAACTGACACCTTTATTACCGTTGGTTCTTTTGCCTATATAAGGGGAGCTTGCCCTTGGTTGCTAGGTGGTAAAAAAGGAGAGAGTGCTTTGAGAGTGTTATTGCCTATCATCTATCCTAAGCCCTTTTTTCATAGGGAGTTCATCCTTCAATCCACCCTCATCATTGATATTTCATAGAGTGGATTAGTGAATAAACTTCCTCATTCAAGGATCTTCCAGCTACCACCTTAATGGCAAATCATTGAGTTCGGATCCCTTGAATGCTTAACCACCTTGGAATCTCTCCATCACTTTAATAGGTAATATTTATTAGAGTAGATTCCAAGATAACCTTGACCCAACCCATTGCCTTTATTGGAACATCATCAAGTGTTGCGGATTAAGGGAGCTGAAGAATCTTCATCATCAAGGAGGAGATCTTCATCAACTTGCTTAACGAGGCTCACCTACTTATCTGTAAGTCGTTAGAGTCTAAAGACCCTGTTGACCATTCCTTGTGTAGGTTTGGGTCACAAGTGCTTCTCACTCCTTTCAAGTCCTCATATGAGGCCTCCGACAGGAGAGTATGTGTGGGTGTTGTGTGTTGACCCTTGCTCTTGTGTAGGGCATAAACTCTAAGTTCCTTGTATGGATCCTTGGCATGTGTAGCCTAAAACTTAGGTTCCTTGTGTGGATCTTTGGCCTGTGTGGCCTAAAACTTAGGTTCCTTATGTGGATCCTTAGCCTGTGTGGCCTAAAACCCTAGGTTCCTTGTGTGAATCTTTTACTCTTGTGTAGGGCATAAAAGTGTGCCTTTGTGTAGGCACGTTTAGGTACCTTGTGTAGGTCCTAGTGTCAACCTTGTGTAGGTTGTAAAGGTTAGAGGTGAACTTGATTTAAAACTTTCGTTAGTGAAATCCGGTACACTCAAGGGTTGAGTACGTCCGCTGGGAGTGGAGTAAGCATGTAGTTGAACCACTATAAATGACTATGTTTGGGATTGTTATTTGCATATTACTTTATTGTGTTTACTTTTAATGTTCTTACGAAGCATGTTAATGCGATTATTTAGATTTGATAAGAATCACATCCCACACACAGTCACATATTTCAACCATCATAAACTAAGTTTATATATTGATTAAATATTGAATAGTCTTATGATTAGATCCTCTATTTATCTTGGAAGCCATAAGAGTTAAATTGAAAATATCTTGATAGTTCCATATTAGATCAAGATCAGGTTAATAGGATTTTAAATTGTAATAATATTTTATAAAGTCCTATTCACCCACCTCTAGGACACTTTGACCTATTCATACTTCTATTAAAGTGGTCATTACCGTAATTTCAAGTTGGACAATGATTTACCAAGAATGCTTAAGTCCAATCTTTAGGAAATTGAGGAGTTCAAGCACATCTCAATGTTGAGGTTGGAATCCTCATTAAAGTTGTAATCTCAAATGAGATGGCTTAGAATTCAATGGAATAGAGGCTTAGGATGAGGGATTTGCATATGAAATCACCCTACCTTCTATTGCTCCAAAAACGATCAAAAAGCCCGAGGATCAAATGTCATTTATAAATAGTTCAAGCTCCAATAGTTTTTTTTTAAAAAAAAGAAAAAAAAACAGGCAAGAAGTCCTGTCGATGCCATCAAAGAACAATCTTTGATGCCATCAAGAAAATCAGAGGAAATTTTAAGAACTTTATTAGACAAATCTGGATCTCAAATCGATGACGTCGAAGGGACCTCGATGCCATCAAGAATTCTAGCCAAATTTTCAGATTGGTTATTAGACTTCCCTGATTCTCAATCGATGTCATCGATGATTGTTTGATAGCAGCTCGATGCCATCAAACATACCCTCGAATCTGTTATTTTGGCTTATCTTTTATACAGCAAATTCGTACCTCTTTTAGCATTCTTTATTATGTTTTTCTTGTTATCACAAGGCTAAGGGATGATCAAATTAATATTCCTAATTGGGACAAGATCATCTAGAGGTTGTTGGTTGATTTGGGTTAGGGTTAGGTCACTAAAGCATTTCTTTTACCTATACGTTCTCCTTGGTGATTATACTCCACTTGTGTCTTCAGTCTTCACTTTTCAAAGGCTTAACTGACTACGGACAAAATGGCTCACGTGATTGACAAAATTCGTGTGTAAAAATGAGTGCACTAACAATCTCCCCCTTTTTCAATTACGTGACATAAACTTAACCTAAGACAATGTCATGGTCCATACCAATGACATACCAAAATAAAATAAAAATAAAAATTACGTGTCAAAATAAAAATTTATAACTCTAGAACACTACGACATGTAATGCAGCAATGCTCCCCTGAATTGTTTCCTTGATCAAACCTACAACACAACGAACAAACTCTACACAAGAGAAAATATTGTTCTGGTGAGATTTGATCGTTCTCCCCCCTTTTATTAGTATTTGATAAAGGGTTAGTCGAAAACAGATGTACCAATAAAATCATATATGAACCAACTCTATAAGTCAAATATTTTCAAATATAACACCTATACTAACAAGGGTTAGGGATGCATAACTTGAAATACATGGAGCATATTAAACATGGTCATTCAAAGGATGTACCTATGAAAACAAGAATGACCAAAGATAATCTAAACTCTAAGCATGTGATATACAGTTTAGCAAATTCAAAGTTTAGATTATTAAAAAAAAAATGAGGCTAAATCCTTAGATTTTATAATAAGCAAAATAAATAAATAAATAAATAATGAAGCTAGAATCCTCTGATTTACCTATATGTTCAATTATGAGGCTGAAATTCTCAAATTTATCAATAGGGCACATATAGGAGGCTTGGTCCTCTGATTTACCAATTTAGCTCAAATAGATCTCTAAGGTCTCCTTGTGGAGTTATGGTCTCCCAAATTTCTAGGGAGGGATGGTGTGATGTGAGCCGATAGGATGCACATTTGGCTCTTATATTTTACACTAGATCAGTCATCTGAAGTGGATTCAGACTTGTCTGTACATCCCATATTGCCACCATTGCCCTGCCTTTAGATTTTGTTTTGCAAGGGCAATCAGGGGCAAAATGTCTATACTCCCCACAGTTGTAATATTGGACCTTTTTAGATGGTTTGGATTTTCATTTATGCTTGTCCTTCTTGTTACAACTCTTCCCTTTAGTAAATTTGAGGAATTTATTAAGTATGTTAGCTAATTCCTCTTCGTCCACATCATCACTATCACTTTCTGATTTAATTTCTTTATGTTTATATGAATGCCTATATGATGATTTGAGGATGGCTAGTTTTTTTATCTTTAAAGGGGGTCTTAAAGTGTAGTTTAAATGTTTGTAGGGAACCTATAAGTTCTTCTACTTTTATCTCATCTATATTCCTACACTCTTTTATTGAGGTTATCTTGGGAGTGAACCTATCCGATAATGATCTAAGAATTTTTCTATTAATACGTTCATTCGAAATTCTCTCTCCTAAACCCCACATGGAATTGCAAATGTCATTAAGTTTAGAATAGAATTCCATGAAAGTTTTAGTCTCTAACATCTTAATATTTTTAAATTGGGTGCTTATGAGCTGAAGCTTCAATCTTTTTACTGTGCTAGTTCCTTCATGGGTGATTTACAAGATATCTCACGCTTCCTTCCTCAATGTGCATGTACATATGCATCTAAATTCGTCAAGGAAAACCACACAGTAAATAGCATTGAGAGCTTTGACATTATATGTAACACCCTGAAATTTTCAATACCCAAGTAGTGAAAGTCTGCAAGTGTTACCACGAATTTAACCTATTATGTACACATGAATGGTACCAATCTACCTAACATAACCCTACATCCATCCTCTAATGTGAATCTGACTGGTTAAGAATGATCTTCATCCATAAATCAAGTCATCCGACCGTTAATCATATGGCTTGATAAATGTGCCTTCCCTTGACTAAATCAGTGAATAACTCTCTATCTATAATAATTTAGATATAAATCCTTTTGTAAGAATTACTTAGAAACATGCCTACAACTATGTAAAACTCTTAGTGATCAGCGTTAATTACGAAAATGTCATTAACCTAGACCCTTGAATTCTAGAACACCTAGTTTCCACAATCCATTTTATGTAAAATTTTATATCGTGCCTATCTATCATAAATTAACCATACACGTCGAAATTCAGCCCTTAAATCATTATAAAAGTGGCCCAAATTAACAAATCAGTCATAATCATTTATTGCGATGTCCATCGAGTGAAGAAACCGTGTAAGTAGTCGTAGTAAGACATTTCCTTTCACATGAACGGAGTAGATTTCTTAAGAAAACAACGTTTGTGAACCCCACTATAGCCGAAGCGTACAAGGCGCAAGTGCACCAGCAGTGCATTAAATCAAGAATCAGGTCAAACATGGTTTGACCCAATGAGAATTGTAAAGGAAAATTGACGTTCATCCGTTGTGACAGCGATGGGCCACCATCATCATCCGAATGGATGATCTAAGCTGTCCATTGTATCCGGGAGACAAATTTGACTAAACCCATGCCAGCCATGTGCATTCATGCATGCACACATGTGCACAGAAACAGTCACAAATGGCCTGGGTGACACACTCGACGAATGGAAAGCTCCTGTTTAAGGCTTGTTGTGGCCCACTGAGACCATCCACCTGCGTGATTTGACTCGTCCATCGTGGCCGTAAGATGGGGCCGACCAAACCCTAGCTTTCCTTACACGTTCCCGAGCTCCTAAGAGTGCACATCGTCCATTGGAAGAGGGCCTCGACTCGCTGAGAACTCTTGAATCGGTCGAGCGTTCCCACTAACTGCGAAAGATCTTCCGTAAAACCAATTTCGACATGCGGAAGCTTCTTCCGCTATGATACATTGACCATGGACCCCACCGTTAACACAAGAAGCATCTTCCGAAGCAGACGTGAACGATGAGGAATCCAGATCAAAGCGAACACCTCTGCACTTTGGACGACCAACCTTTGGATCGCAATCCCAATCCCGACTATCCAAATCCCTGAAAGAAGTGATCCGACTGCTTTCATGAAGGCAAATCAAGAAGACGGGATCAATGGTCACTCTGATCTGGTCAATACACAAGCCTACCTCCAATTTTCACTGCGCAGGAAACATGATTTGCATAAACACATACGCAAAGGAGCTTGCAAAAGATTTCACAGGAAAAGCCTGGAATGACTCACCCCTCCACTATAAAAACAGTACTCCTCCAACAGTTGGAGGAGACACAGCAAAAAATAAAGAAGGAAGGAAAGAAGAAAGAAAGGAAAGAAAAGAAAAGAAAAGAAAGAAAGAGAGGGAAAGAAAGAGAAGAAACGAGAAATTTCATGGTGATGTTACACTACGTCAAGTCATGAACGGGTCGACTCTGTGAAAGGATCTCATCAAACCCGTTTTAGGCCAAGCCGCAGGTGTTGATTAAGGTAAGTTAGCCATTTACGTGGAAGTCTATATTAAGTTTTGATTTAATAATAATTAGTTTAAAGATGAAACCAGAATTAAGCCCTAACCGTATAATTGGTGTAATCCATGGTTTAAGTTGAATCTAACATGCACGCACTAGGTCCTAACAACATGAAAGGGCGCTTCAATGTCAAAGGTGAGGGTTTTATCCTTTAAGCTTACTTTGATTTAATTGATGATTATTATCTTGCCTTTCATGTTCACATATTACTGAGAGTTATCCTTTCAATTGATTTATTACCATCATTTATTTACCCTTTTTGGGAATCACGATTTAGTTTATATTCTCTATCACTGTAAGTGTTGTGTTAAAGGTATCACGACTAGTGACTTAATATTTATCGTGGACGTAATGCATTACGGGTAGCGGCCCTCTTGGTCAGCACATAATTCCATGGGTTGGTTGGCATGGTACACAATTAATGTATGTAAATCGCAATTACAGTGTTACAACACTTTTTCAGGATTGGATGTCACAAATAGTTGCTCCATGAACACATCGTGTTTCGTAAATCCCTTAATTGCATTGTTATGTCGCCTTGAGATGTTCACGCAAAGCCACATTAACGTAGGACACGCCAGCAAATATCCGTATAGTGAGAGTGCAGGTCGAGCTGGATATTATGAACTATCTTCCACATTGTGATAGTGATCACTATGTATGATGAGCCCCACACACTTTGCTAGGCATACATTCATGTAGATTGTTTGCGCATACTGATATCTCTCGTAGTAGTGGAGTACATGACGTATCAAAACCTTTACATTACTCTTATGAATCTCTTGAATTATTGTTAATCTTAAAGGATAACCATCACTATGAGTAGGTCGTTGACCCTCTCCCAACCGTATAGATGATGCAGGTAATATACAGATTAAAGATCTAGAGGACCATCTCCCAATAAAAGACTATACTGAAAAAAATACGAAGATAGTTTTAATATTTAGTTTTATACTTCCACTGCGAACTCGATTAATGTAATAAGCTTCTATTGAGAATGTATTTGATTATTTATTGAATTTCTTTACTCCGATGAAATAATCACTCCAGTTGATCTTATTCTTGTGAATGTTACCTTCATGAATGTATCCAGATGCGATTTAAAATAATAATAATAATAATAATAACAATAATAATAATAATAATAAGGTGTGATTTTTAAAGCATCTAAGTTTTATATTATTAACACCCGATTTTCTTGGACACGAGTATAAACTCTGGCCATGAAAATTTGGGATGTTACAGTTAGTATCAGAGCATGAGAATGAGATTAACTAGGCCTGAGAGGAGTGGACCATCATAAGCTTTATGCGACCAGGATAGGGTTATGGATTAGATACATATACTCATTTGAATTTCCAAAGAACTAGGAAGTTGAGGACTATCTCCCTATGGAATGTTATACCGAAAGAATAAGAAGATAGTTTTATAAATTAGTTTTATACTTCCGCTGTGAACTCGATAAATGTAATAAGCTCCCATTGAAAGGGCATTTAATTATTTATTTAAATTCTTTACTCTGATGAAATAATAATTACAGTCAAATTTATTCTCGTGACCGTTACCTTCGTGAATGTATCTGGATGTAATCCAAATAGAAAAAAATAAGGTACAGTTTTAAAGCATCCAATTTATACATCATTAACACCCGATTTTCTTGGGCACGAGTATAAATCTGGCCATGGTGAAGATTCGGGGGGTTACAATTGGTATCAGAGCATGGTAATGAGATTAACTGGGCTTGAGGGAGTGGACCATCATAAGCTTTATGCGATTAGGATACACAATGAATTAGATACATATACTCAATTGAATTCTTGAAGCAACTAGGGAGTTGAGGAATTAGAAACCCATATTCAGGTTCCCCATTAGAAATATCAAGTAAAGACATGGAATTTAGAAACTACTAATCTAGGTACCCCCAGAATAAATCCCCAAAATCCCAAATAAACTTTTTCTGAACTAAAGGTCATCCTTAAATAGAGTCACAACCAAGAAGAACAAATTTCCCTTATGGGAATAGAGATTTTCAAATTATTCCAGAATTTTTACTATTTCAATAAAATTTCGACATGTAGTGAAATCTCCACTAGTTGCAAAAAGAAAACACATCAAAAACATTTGAGAATTTTCTAATAGATCACGTAGGTCTCTATCAACCTTCCTCTAAAGTTTCATCTTGATCGGATATGTACAAAATTCTATATAAAAAATCCAACAATAGCAAAAAATCAATAGAAATCGTTGTTGGACAGCAAGTTGTTTTACGCCTCACAAGGGTGAAAAACCCCCTAAACCATGGGATCTGGCCTCATGAATTTTGTTGGAGTCTCAAGGATAAGTCAAGGGCTTAGGATCCAAATTTTGAATAAATTGGACCTATAAATCTGAAATTAAAATTCTTTGAGTGACAGACTATCAATATAAAGTGATTTTGGACATTTACAATGACGACACTAAGCTTGGGTTCAACAATGAATGGATGATTTCACCCATCCTTTATGAAACCTGGCCTACCCATTGTCATCTAATCTGGTTAGGATATCTAGCTTTTGGGGCGAAACAAAGACTTTTCCAAGGATAGAGAGTGATAAGGACCATGGAATTACAAACCACATTAAGCAAGGCGTGAGCAGTTTTATCCAAATACCAAATCTCAGGGTTGAGATTTTCTTTTAAGGGGGGTAGGCTATAGCGTCCCAATTTCATGTAACCAATTATACACATATATCTACATTCTACATAATACATTAAAAATCTAAGAAAATTGAATTAGTGAGGATGATAGAAGAAACCTCGGGTAATATATCAAATAATCAAAGTACGCAATGGGAACATAATGGGCCATGGTAGATTTATCCTTTATAAGAATATAAGATTATGCGATATTTCCTATGAGTCTAAAACAATCAAGATTGTGGACTAATGGAACTATGTTTACGTGAAATTCACACGGTTTGACTCAAATTATAAGTTTTAGAAAATCTCCAATGCCCTGATCAAGCGAAGGATTGAGTTTTAACATGACTATGTATTGATACTGGAAAATCCTCTGTACTGTGCAGGCAAAGGATCCGTGTATTGGGCACAAACCCACTACAACCATCTATTCATATTACCTCGAACACAGGAAGGAGGGAATCCTTAAAGGTGTAGAAAATGGCTTCTATAATAGAAGTACTAAATTTTGGAGACAAAGGTCAAGGTCCTATACAAGAACCTAGACTTTATGTCCTACACGAGGACAAGGGTCCTAATCCCGAACCCGATAATTTAGGCCACACAGGCCAAGGTCCTAATCCCAGACATAAGTTTATGTCCTACACAAGGACAAAGGTCTTACACAAGAACCTGGGTTTAGGCCCTACACAAGAGCCAAGGTCCTACACAAGAACCTAGAATGTATGCTCTACATAAGAACAATGGTCTTGATCCTGAACCCAGCAATTTAGGCTAAGGTCCTAATCCCGAACCTGGTACGTATTCTCCCACCGGAGGCCTACACAAGGACTTGGGTTGGTTTTTCCTTAGGCTAGCCAACAACCTTGGTCCTACACAAGAACCATGAATTTAGGCCACACAGGCCAAGGTCCTACACAAGAACCTAGGGTGAGTTTGGGGATACAAACTCTTACACTCCAACCTACACAAGGTCAGAGTACAAACTCAGACTCCTACACATGACACTTACTTGTCAGATTGAGTCCCTTTCGCCGCTCCATCTTGGGTTACTTAATTTCCATTTTTTCGTGCTTTAATTAACTCCCTGATGCACCCCCGTTCAAGTTACCACTGCTTCGCCAAGGCTTCAGCTCCACGATCAATCTCCTTGCATTTAATGTGTCTTCAAGATGACTAAGGTGATGGAAGTGGGTCAAATATCCTACAACTAATGGGTAGTTGTTTATCCTAGGGGACTAAACTAGATGGGTCTCCTAGAAGAGTTGGACAATGATTTATAAAGAGTGCTTAAGTCCAATCTCTAAGAAATTGATGAATTCAAGCACATCTCAATGTCGAGGCTGGAATCCTCATTTGATTTATAATCTCAAAGGTGTTCACAACCCCAAGTGTAGGGTTGCGATGTAGTAATAATCTCGATAAGACCGAGGTTGAAAAAACACGAACTAATCTCATGTGTATTATGAAAGTAACTAGAATCAAAACTAGAAGAAGATCTAAATCTAAATTAGAAATTAAATGAAATAATTGTGAAGTATTTAATTAGAAACTTAAGAATTCAAAGGTGGGAACTAGGGTTTTCAAGGATCCACTTGTAGTAATCAGGGAGCCTTCTTACTTGATTCAAGTAACACAATTGGAATTGGAGTCCTATCCTATCCAATTGGAATATATATCAATAAAACAAAATCTGAACTTTCATTTACCTAATTCTTAAAAGAGGGGAATTAGGATGATTGGAAGGGATTCCATCACCAAACCATGCCCAGGAGACAATGGTAAACAACAGGATTTACCAATCCCATAACCTCAAAGCAGGAAAAGAAGATACTCAAAGCTATTATAGATCTACTGTAATTTGAGTCACAATAAACCATTAAAAACTGAAAGTATCCCTTTAAAATTAAATTAGAATTAAAGAAAGTTCAACATAAACATGAATCAAAGCAATAGAAAAATCTCATCACGCTACAAGCTTCACCTCTTAGCCCTAGCTAAGAGGTTTAGCCAACCATAAACATGATTGGATCTAAAACCTTAGAATAAAACATGAAAACTAAGGAAGAAAGGAAGAAAAATGCTTGGTGACGGCTCTCCACCCTTGTGCTTTGCTCCTCCAAACCCTAGATGATGCCCAGGGATGCCCTGGGGACTCCTATTTAGAGTTGGGGAACTCTAAGCTCCGAATCAACCTTAAAATTTCTAGAAATCGCCTCAAATTTATGCACAGTCCAGCGAGTTAATTCAATAATTCCCAAAATCATTGAAGAGGCTTCGATGTCATCGAGTGGGTCTTCGATATCATCGAAGTGGCCTTCGAGTAATCGAACATTGTGCCCAATACGTCCAGCGAGTTCTACCAAAAATCTACAAAAATGAACTGGCTTCGATGCCATCGAGCAAAGCTTCAAGTCATCGAAAAGTCCTCAAGTCATCGAGAAATGTCTTCAATTTGTCCAGCGACCAACTCGACTTCCATTCATAAATTCGCTGTCATCGAACAGTAGCTTCGATGTCATCGAACAGTGAGAGATGAAACAGTTAATGAGAATTCTACTCTTGTTCTTTCGACTTCTTTCCTTCTCCACTTGGTTTTCTTAAATCTTGGGTCCTTAAACTCTTCAATCTTTGTCTCCTAAGATCCATTCTTTTCCTAGGTGATCTTTGAGCATTAAATCCATGCTTTTAGCACCTTTTCCAATTCAAGCTCTTAAATTCACCTTGCAACACAAACATGAGTAAAATAGGTCATTAAGCAGTATCGTATTCATAAAACTAAGATATAAATAGGCGATAATATGTAATATTTGACCCTCAACACAATCCCCAACCAGCATTTTACTAGTCCCGAGCAAAGTATGCGTGTAATAAACCTCCATGCTCAATGTCCAAAACCTGTTTAAGAAAACAATCCTTTGTACACTCAAGTATGAATGGGTACAATTAAGATCCGAAAGTGAGATTTTAAAAACTTAGAGCTAAATCACATAAGCGATCTATCAAATAGATTCTTTATCAATCAAATTAGAGTATAAGTCTATATATCATATTTTTTTAATGTGCTAGTGAAAATCAACTTCTCGTACAAAGACTATCAATTCATCATGTTAGCCATGTTTACCATATCTAAATTACTTGAAGACATAAGTACTAATTATGAACTTATCCCCTTTTCCTTCGTTTTCCAGTCTTTGATTTTATAACGATGGCCAATTTTTATACATTCTCTTCAGACTTTGCATTATTTTTCATTCTTTTTCCATTCTTTTCACCATACATGACCATTTAGTCGATCTCAGTATTTTTTTAACTAGTTCTTTTCATCTTTTAAGATGGATAAAATTCTCTAGACTCAATTCTCAAATCTATCAATGATTTACATGCTAACAATCAGAGGTTCTAGTATTGTTTACAGAAAATAATTTGAATGTGTCTTATGATTTAGATTAACATGATATTCAAACTTCCACTTACTCAATTGAGTGCAAGAACTTAGGTGATAGATTACTTAGTTGATCGAACTCCAACAATCCAAAATTCAATCTCTATCTTATCATACTCAAAGCATTCTTAAGTACACAATTCATCGCTTCCCAAACAGATTTCAACTTGAAACATTGAAAATTTTCAATCAAAAATTTTGTTCAAAACTGAGAAAACACTGATTAGTTTACCTAATCTCCCATCCCCAACCTAAAATCTACATTGTCCTCAATGTAAAAGAAACAAGCATGTAATGCAAAAGAGGCAATGAAAAGAAAAGGGAAGTGATGGAAAGATAATACTTGAAGAAGGAATTTTGAGTCATTTCTAATGATCTCAATATGAAGATGGGTTAGCACAAAAGACTTAGACAGACGATAAGCAAACTATCCTAAACAGCAAAAAGCAAACTATCCTAAACAACGAAAAGCAAACTATCTTAAACACAACATATATGAAAGAAATAGACCTAACTATACCTCCGTCAGACTAAGAGGTCAATCCTGGTAAACAAGATTAATCAGAGGTATGGACATGTCCTCTGAATAAAAAATTTCAACAAATAGCTTTAACCGATGTCCATTTACTTTGAAAGCATTGTCATTGTTTGGATTCTAAATCTCGACAGTCCCATGCGAATAGACTTTAATAACTGTGAAAGGGCCGGTCCAATGAGATCGGAGTTTACCCAGAAAAAAATGTAACCGAGAATTATACAAAAGGACTTTTTGACCAATCAAGAATATTTTTTGAAGGATGTTCTTGTCATGGAACACCTTCATATTGTCCTAGTAAATTCTCGAGTTCTCATATGCATCATTCCGAATCTCTTCAAGTTCATTCAACTGAAGTTTGCGCAACGAGCCAGCGTTGTCCAAATTGAAGTTCAGATTTTTAATAGCTCAGTAGGCTCTATGTTCCATCTCCACAAGCAAGTGGCAAGCTTTCCCATAGATAATTCTAAAGGGAGACATTTCAAACGGGGTCTTAAATGCAGTACGGTAAGCCCATAAGGCATCAGTCAATTGGATTGACCAATCCTTACGGTCGAGCTTAACCGTTTTCTCCAGAATATGTTTAATCTCCCTGTTGGAAATCTCAGCTTGCCCACTTGTTTGTGAGTGGTATGGAGTACTCACCTTATGCGAGATGCCATATTTCTTCATTAAGTTTGCAAATGGCCTGTTACAGAAATGTGAACCTCCATCACTAATGATGGCTCGAGGCGTTCCGAACCGGGAAAGGATGTTCTCTTTTAAGAATTTAATGATCGTTTGAAGATCATTGTTCCAACATGAGATTGCTTCAACCCATTTAGTGACATAATCTACCGCTAGCAAAATATACAAATTCCTAAAGGATTGGGGGAACAGTCTTATGAAATGCCCCAGCAAGCAAATACTTTAATGATCAGAATGGGGTTTAAAGGCATCATGTTTCTATGAGACAGTGCTCCCAATTTCTGACAATGCTCAAAAGCTTTACAAAACTCATGAGTGTCCTTAAACATAGTGGGCCAGTAAAAGTCACATTGTAGGATTTTGGCTGTGATCTTTTTAGCAGAAAAGTGACCACCACAGGCCTGAGAATGACAGAAGGAGATGACACTTTGGTGTTCATTATCTGGCACACATCTCCTTAAGATTTGGTATAGGCAATACTTAAATAAATACGGATCATCCCAAAAGAATTCGTGTACTTTGGTGAAGAATCTTTTCTTATCTTGCGCAGTCCAATGTGTTGGCGTGAAACATGTAGTAAGATAATTAGCAATATCAGCAAACCAAGGTGAATGGGAAACTTTAAACAATTGTTCGTCAAGGAATATGTCATTTATATGTGTCATCTTAAGGGAGTCCGAGAGATCAAGGCGAGAAAGATGGTCAGCCACTACGCTCTCTACTCCTTTTTTATTTTTTATTTCTAAATCAAATTCTTGGAGTAAAAGGATTCATCTTATCAAGTGAGGCTTAACATCATTCTTAAAAAGAAGATACTTGAGTGCCGCATGATCAGTGTAGATGATGATCTTGGATCTGATTAAGTAGGGCCTAAATTTGTTCAAAGCGAATACTATGGCTAAGAGTTCCTTCTCCATAATAGAGTAATTCACTTGGGCAGGATTTAGAGTTTTACTTGCATAATAATAACGTAGGGCTTCTTTTCTTTTCTTTGGCCTAACACCACCCCAAGAGCATAGTCGGACGCATCACACATAATTTCAAAAGGAAAGTTCCAATCAGGTGGCTGCATGATTGGTGCAGTGGTTAACTGTAACGCCCCAGTTTTTAGGACCTGTGTATATAACTCGCATCCCAAAAACCCAAGAGTTAACATAATATTAATGGCAATCAATAAAGATCAAAATGTAAATAGCAGAAACCAAACTTAGCATAAATTCAACTAAGAAGGGAATAATATCATGGGCCTCTCAGCTAGGGCCCAATTACAAAACTTCAAGTTTCAAAATGTTTCAAGAGTTACTAGCTAAGAAGGAAATAAAAGCAACTATTGGTTTAGCCAGTAAAACTCTGCTGCAACCTGACGAGGCTCCTCTTCATAATAGTCTTCTTCCATTCCCGTGGGATCTGTATCTAAATCTGCCCCATTCGTACCCTCACTTATACCTGCATTATTTGTACGGTTATATATTCAAAGGATGAGTGGCCAGCTCAATGGGAACTCCCCTCAAGATTTCACACCACCATATTAACCAAGCATTGTTCCAGATAATAAAACATACAAAATATTTCGTGATGATCTTGTTTAAGTGCATGAATACGTGAATGCACATCAACCGGGGATGCACATCTAGTTGGCCAAGTGAATGGACCTTTCAATCAGTCAGTCCACTCATGCAAGAGAATGGGTTTTTCAAAACAGTCAGCTCATTCAACGTACAAAGTAGTGGGCCTTTCAAACAGTCGGCTCACTTAAGCAATGAATGGGCCTTTCAAATAGTCGGCTCATTCATGCTAGAGGATGGGCCTTTCAAACAGTCAGCTCATCCCAAACAAGGAAATGGACCTTTCAAACAGTCAGTCCATTCAGGTGAGAGAATGAGTCTTTCAAACAGTCAACTCATTCAACTTGCGAAAGAATGGGTCTTTCAAATAGTCGACCCGCTCAAGTAAGATAGTGGGTCTTTCAAACAGTCGACTCACTTAAGTAATAAATGGGCCTTTCAAACAGTCGGCTTATTTAAGCATGGGGATGGGCCTTTCAAACAGTCAGCTCATCCCTAATAAGAAAATGGATCTTTCCAACAGTTAATCCATCCAAAGGTAGGAGTGCCATGTATACATGATTAATTTAAACAATTGTTGAATAGTCAAATTAGGTAGACATTTAAATAAGTGTCGTATTCAAGATTTATGAGTGTGTGTTTCATAAAGGTATATATAGGTTTCCACAATTGAGTGTCATAATTCAAAACTTATAAGCACGTTTTACATAATTATTCCTTCAGCAAAATTTAGCATACCGTACATGTAGGTTATTACAAAATAGATATTAAACAGGCAATAACTATTGCAAATAGCCGAGAAAATGGAGTCATTAATTATTAAGTAATAATTAGAGTTGAACTAACACATGAGTTAATAGGGAAGAGGGAAGCTCAAGGGGTAGAATCCTCACCTGAAGGGTTGTAGCTCCTTTCCTGGTTCAGTTTCTGAGGCTAACTAACGGTCCAATGCCGTATAATTGGTCACCTGGGATTATTTCCAACCCATGATGTTATGTTAATTAGTGTTTACAAAACTCTAGCTAACTACCATGTGGGGGTTTGAAAAGCCCATGCACCGCGTCAATTGGGCTTGCTCTAGAGCGACAGGCATGCCAGCATATGGTTGGGCTGGCAGTCCGACCCACTAGTGCAAAGTGTAGCCCACTTGACTTGTATGGTGCGGCCGACCGACTACCCGGTCTCAGGTATGGCCCACTAAAAATTTTAGTGGAGCTCGCTCGGCCTGGAGGGCGACGCCCACTTGATGGAGATGGTGTGGCCCACAGAGATTTAATCTCATGTGCGGCCCAACCTTAAGACGTGGTGTGGCCCATTGAGATTTGATCTCGGTGCAGCCCACTAGACTGGCCATTGTATAGCCCACTAAGATGCGTGGTGAGGCCCAGAACCCACTTTAATCACACATCTGGGCCCGGTTTAAGTTTTCGGCCGCCGTTTTTAGTTCCTACCTAGGACTGTTCTAAGTCCTAGCTAAGTTGTTTTCGGTCATCTCTCAGGCCAATGTGAGACCCTGAGCCCACTTGACCTTCTAGAATTGGCCCAGCAATCCGTCCCAGATAGAGGTCACTTTGAACTCAGCAGAGTGGCTGAGAACGGCCCAGATCTCCAGCTGGTTATCGGCCCAACAAGAACATTTTTGGCCCTCCCTTCTAGATGGGTTTTAGTCCAGATTGTGGGTTGATCCTGACCCATGCAATGCATGATGAGGCCCATCCTAAATAGTTTTAGAGCCAAGTCTCTGGTCCAGCAGAAGGACCGACATTCAGTGTAACGCCCTGAAAATCGGGGGTCGAGCAAAGCTCAGCTCCCAAGTTCCAACGCATCACTTTTGCAACACAGATAATGATGATTATGATGAGAGCATTGAAACATGAATGAGATTATACCAAAACAGCATACCATACTCCAGAAACAGTTAAATTGCAAGCGGAAGACTGTGATAGATATATAAAATATATAGACTGTGGTGAGTCTCCAGAGTGTGATAATATTGTCAGGTTAAATAATTACATGTGTAAATCCAAAATATATAAAAAAATGTAGTGACATCTAATCAGCAACCCTGTAACCCCGTCGATCAAGATACGGCTCGCATGAAGCCGCCAGAATACAACATATACAAGAAGGCATCCTCGTCGTCGCAAAAGTCCGGCTCCGCCTCATAAGCATCGTCATCACCTGCAGCTACAACAGGGTCTGGTTGGTGTGTACAACACCATCCCATAACATGGAAGTGAGTGATCAACTCAGTGGAACTGTAAAGCATAGGTTAACATGTTATTAAAACAATCAACCAGTAATGATAAAGCAGTACAATCAACATTCCTAAGTACTGTAATTAATACAAGGATGAGATGTGATTATGATGCATGCCCTCGCCAACATACTCCCTCGTGCGGCACCATCTTACATCTGCGGCATACTATCACCCTCAGTGCTCCACATCTTCCAGGCATATGCAATACGATGATGAGCATGATTACCAAGTTTTTATTAGTCCATTTCAAACAGCAGTATTTGGAAACTAAGGTACCTTTCTTATATCTTTCCCAAACAATGATCCATTTTAGGGTCGTCAGTCCTAGACAATCTCATACGATGGTGTGTTTCTAAGTCACTGCAAGGGCTGTCAGGGCTGTTACGCAAAATCGTTACACCACTCCCCCATCACCTTATCAATACAAGCCTAGTTTATACTCTATTACTACGGGAAGGCTCGTTGCCTCACCGCAGATTTAGAGTATGCTCGAGGTCACTACAGGGTGCACGGTCGGAATAGGGTCGTTACACATTACAATCGTTGCACCACTCCCCCATCACCCATCAAAGTAGTGTAGGCCGACAGCTTGAATATAGCGTCCCATACCACCATAATCGGCTCACGAGTCTGGTTGCTCAATGGTCACTATGAGGAGGCTCGTGGCCCCAGCATAGGCCGACAGCTCGACCACGGTGTCCCATACCACCATGCCCAGTTCATGAGTCTTAGCGGATCGAGGTACCACGGTTAACGGGATTCCATTGGTAAGGTTAGTACCTCAGGTTCAAACAGAGGCGTCCAAACATGGTGAACATACATAAGACAAATCGGGTTACTTGACGAGCTCGGCTAGCTCGAGTGCATAACAAGTTGAACGATATGAAGCACATAAGTACTTCGTGTGGCCAGCCACTATCGTCAACCGAAGTACGACTCGGGTTCGTCGAACACATCTCACATGGCGAATGAATCTTAGTCACGCATTCATTTTCGTTTCTGATTGCCTGGACTATAATCATAGCCCCAAACACAATTAATCCTTTATTCAGAAGCATGTAGAGTAAAGTAGAATAAATAAAGTAATTCAAGCATGTTATAAAGCATGTTATAAGGCACAATATAAACAGGAAATACAAACACATATATTTCATAAGTAAGCAGTTAAATTAAACAAAAACATGGAGGAAATCATATACATCTCTAAGGTAGCTGAGATCCTATCTCAACACCTACCTAAAGCACAATTCTCTAAGCACTTACTCTTATAAGCATTTTCACAAACACTTAGGATACACTCTTTCAACATACATAACGTATACTTAGCAAAAACAAGTATTAGGGCGAACCCTTTCGCCAAGTAAGTATTATACACATATATAGCATGTTCATACAATGATTAATCATGACAAACACACTTTCAAAATTTGTACGTATACGGTATTTTCTACAAATATGAGGAATACAGTATATTTAACATAGTTAACGTATATCTGAAAAATGAAACAGACAGCACTTTGTACATGTGCAATTGCATGCAGATCATGAATCTATCATTATCTGATATTGAAAGCATTGAAAACCATAACCTATACATCTAAAGTCCGCACCTTATGTCCTAGAATCGTAACGAATACGCTAGAATTTCTAAGCCTTCGCCTACGGTGATTAGGCAACCTGAATCATGAAACAGGTCAGCTATTTCATCACCCTCACTCTTGGAAACTCTAAAACAGCTTAAGGTTAGGTTTTCTTACCTACGAACGAAGCTGAAATCACCGAAAAAGTGATTAGATAGAGGTGGTTAAGCTTGTATAGCGGAAGGGTAGAGTGGTAAGAAGATGCTCCCACAACTCTCACACTTTCTCTCTTCTCACACTTGGGGTTTTTCTCAAATTTGTATGGCTGAATGAGAGAGGGTTTAAGGTCCTTATATAGCCTAAAACCACACTGAATTAGACCTAAGGTTAAGGTATACTTAGGTTATATCCAAAGTGGACCTGTTTCAGCTCAACGGAGCACTTCTGGAGGCCCCTTTTCTGTGTGCAGTCGGACTTAAGCTCACCAACCTTGGATCTAGGTGGAGTTAAGTTTTCGTTCCAGTCGGATTCTCAGATCACGCATGGCGGACCAGTTTCAGTTACAAAGTCACCGGAACTCGATCAAGGTTACAAGTACATGGACATGTGTATGAAATTTTCCCTGATTCGAGGGTGTATTTGGGTCAGATTCTGACGGTCTGATTGCTTATATCAGGCTCGCAAGTGACAAGTCTCAGATTACTTAAATGACACTTTATTTCTTAAGAAATCAACATTTTCTCACACTCTTCACTCCGGGCTCAAGCGAATAGCCATGGGACATTATCTGGATTTGACTTCCGAGATGGTTGTCAAGCCCAACAAGGCGGTCCTAACCGTTTAACTTCACGTTAATCGAACTTTCGACATGCAGTCCAGATCTGATACGGAGTTTCGTGATGCTCTCGAGAGCAACCAGGTAATGAGATTAATCCTAGATTTTAGGGTAACCTAGCGTCAACGATTCTACAAGTTTTGGGTCTTGCAGATCGTATTTAAAATGATTGGTGCTAATTTCATAGGTACTCTAGTTTAACACTAGCTAATTCTTGCCTAATTTCTAAAGGATTTAGTCCTATAAGATTTCTGTCTGAGGTGGTACTTGGGCCTTTGTCGACAGAAGAAGATCCTAGGACAGGAGAGGCTGATGTTTCTAAATAACCTATTCGTCGATGATTCTATAAGGTTAATGGTTAAAAGTCCATTTTATTTATGTATTTACTATTTTCAGTAATGTTTAGTTTAAGTATTGTTCTTCATCACATAAACTTTAAGATAGTGTCTAATGTGAAAGTACTTAGAGACATTTAAAGAACAAGGTAGTGAAAGGTGAGATTTTGAAGGAAATGGGTTAAGAAGCTATTTTAGACTGTGAGATTCAGTTCTGACAAGTTAATAAGGCGTTAGGATAGACCCATTGCCTAAGGACGTCTAATTTCAGGTTGGCAAAAATCTGGGATGTTACATTCAGCTCATCAACTCAGCACATCAGAGGGGCTGTTCTCAGATGCTTTTGGCCCTGACCAGGGGCTAATCTTGGGCTTGATCGGAGATAGTTTTTAACCCTAGAAATGGCTCGGTCATGTGGCTGAACCTCAATACATAACGGCCAATCGTGGCCTTGATCAACGGAGCCAATCGGCCCAATCTCGACTGGAATCAAATGAATAATGGAGGTGGTGTACTCATGGTTATCTGGGCTCTTTCTTTTTCCTAGGGATGGAGTTCCCTTGGCCTGAACTGACCCAACTAGATCCGAGCTGGTCAGGTTGAGTTGGTGCAGTGCAGGTGTCGGGTCCCTTCACACACACACACACTCTCTCTCTCTATCTATCTCTCTCTCTCTCTCTCTCTCTGAGCTTTCCTACCACACCTTACTCTCCTTAAATCTCTCCTAATCCAGCTAAACTGAGCTGCACTACTTCGAATCAACCCGCACGGACCGAGTCGACTCAGTGGGGCACTAAGTCTGCCTCTCTCAAATCTCTCTCTCTTCCTTTCTCTCTCTCTCTCTCCCTCTGTACGAATTTGAGGTGTGAATCCCAAGACAAATGGCTTAGGTTTTATAGGGCTGGGACACATGCAAACAGCCCATCCGACGGTCATGATTTAAGAGCCCAGATGCACACGATTTTCTCAGATTTCCACATGCATGGAATCCATTCGTTGCTGGGGATGGGTTCCTGGTAATGGGATCCATAGAAAAAGTAACTTTCTACCCATTATGGGGGCCCAGGTTGTGATGGTGGCTTTCCGACCTAACAGGGAAGATGACATGGCCGTTCATGGCAAATTTTTGTTGATGGTGTTTCTACGTGATCTGATCCATTTGAACAGGCCAGATGTGGCCTCTGATCACGGTAGGTCCTGTTTTTCTGGCCCTTCATCTGCGTTTCACCACCCCGTACAGGAATTTTTGCCTCCTGCGGTTCTCTCGCTAGAAGAGAATTTCTACTCGTGCTAGCTGCTGCTGCCCTAAAGGAAGTGGTGGAGATTATTCCACGTGGACTGACAGTTGGCTTGGATCGAGCCAGCTGTGATTTCCCAGCTAGGAAAAGTCTCCCATGCCATCCATCACTACAGACAGTTGCCTGCCTACTTTTAGCAATGGATGGAAGATGCGGATTTCTACTCCAAGGAAGGGTTGGGATTAAAGGAGAGCTCGAGACGCAGATTGCTGACATGGAGTTCCACAACGATCTTATTTCTACGAGAAGACAACCATCCGTTCGTGGCTACCGCTGCATGAGTACCCGTATGTGTGCATGGAGTCCTTCGGACATCATGGGTTTGGTCATTCAAACCTTCCCTATCCAATGAATGGTCTAGATTGGCTAAAGGATGGCCCGGAGTGGGCCACAAGACGTTCACAGCGAATGTTCCTCTGTCATCCCTTTCTTACACGTGTAGATGGTTGCATGGACCTGGTGGACTGATAGGGGTCTGGTTGTCCTGACGGTGTAAGGTCGATGGACGGTCCAGATCTCACACATAATGGCCAAAGGTGGGCCACATCCTGTGTGAATAGGAGTCTCTCTGTCTGTCTCGATGTAACGGGAGAAATCCCTGACTTTTATACGAGCTGATCGGGTCAAAGGCGTTTTAACCTCCCTGGCCATCCAGTGCACATCGTGCACCCCCACCTGTACTGCACGTGTAGCTAGTGTGGACCCCATCATGCCGGGATCTCGCGATCTAAGTCGTCCACCCTCCTTAGTGGTCCTACACAAGGTGTTTGGTCGTCAATCAGGATGATCCAATACCTGAAAGGTCCCCGAGTTGTGATTGAAGTGTTATTTGGGTCTTTTCGGGAATTATGAGGGTCGGGTTCCTCTACGATTGGTTATCAACGGTTGAAAAGGGACCCAGGGGTGATAGGTACGTTCAGGCTAGCTACTTGGCCTGCTAAGTGTACTTAGTGTGTGTGGTCGTGTGTGAGCATTTAGTTTTCTTTTTATCTTAGTTCAAGTCATGTCTTGTTTAGCATTAGGCTTATGGTCATGTTATCACAGGTTTTAATGGTAACACCCGCATATCAGCATGTGGGGTGTTACATTAACATGCCCTTGAGCTTAGAAAAAACTTCTTGGCATTGCTTAATCCACTCGTATAGTACGTCCTTTTGAAGCAGATAAAGGATGAGAGAGGTGACCAAAGTTCTTTATGAATCGTTTATAAAATTCAGCGTGTCCTAGGAAGGATCGCACATCCCGTATGTTCTTAGGTAGAGGTAAGTTAGAGATAAGATCCATCTTAGCCTTATCTACCTTAATTCCCTTAGACGAGATGATATGTCCAAGGACAATTCCCTTATAAACCATGAAGTGACACTTTTCCTAATTCAGTACCAAGTTTTTTTCCTCACATCGCTTCAGCACATTTTTTAAAATTTCTAAACATTCGCTGAAGGATGGACCAAAGACAGAGAAATCGTCCATGAAGACCTCTAAATATTGGCCCACCATATTAGAAAAAATACTCATCGCTGAAAAGTGGTGGGAGCATTACATAGCCTGAATGGCATCCTTTGGTAATAAAGGTGCCATAAGGACATGTAAATGTTTTCTTTTCCTGATCTTCAAGGGCTATCTCAATTTGATTGTAGCCCGAATATCCGTCAAGGAAACAGTAATAGGAATGACCAGCTAGCCTTTCTAAAATTTGATCAATGAACGGCAAAGGAAAGTGATCCTTCCTCATGACAGTATTCAATTTCCTGTAGTCAATGCACATTCTCCAACCAGTAATGACTCTACTTGGCGCGAGTTCATTGTCATCATTGGCTATGATGGTATTCCAGACTTCTTATGAACCACCTGAGTTGGACTCACCCATTAGTTATCAGATATGGGGTATATAATACCCACATCCAATAGCTTAAGAATTTTGGCATTAACCACTTCCTTCATATTTGGATTTAATCTACGTTATGGTTGTCGGGAGGTCTTCGCATTATCCTCAAGATGAATGTAGAGAGTATAAATCAAAGGGTCAATTCCCTTGAGGTCCGCAATCGACCATCCAAGGGCTCCTTTATGCTCAATGAGAGTAGAGATAAACATACTCTCCTGTTCTAGTTCAAGGTGGGAAGAAATCACCACTGACCTAAATAAACATATTTCAAATCAGAGGGTAAAGGTTTTAACTCAAGCTTCGGTGCTTAGAGGTTAGACGATAGAGGTATTACATCAGTTTGGGGTAATTCTGCAAATTGTGGCCTCCACCAGTTAACTTCAAGTACCGGCATAGTATCAAGCATGGCACCTGTCTCCCTAATCATATTATCATCTAAATCATGGAAGTGGGTCAAGCACATCTCTAGAGGGTCAAAGGATAAGGTCATCAGAGTTCTATCCTCCACGAAATAATCAATTATGTTAATGTCGTGGGTATTGTCATCATCCTCTACCTGTTTGCTCATATTGAAAAAGATATTGAGCTCCAATGTCATATTTCCAAAAGATAGATTCATAACTCCATTCCTACAATTAATGATTGCATTTGATGTAGCAAGGAATGGGTAACCAAGGATGACAGGAATTTGAGTGCTCATGTCCACGATAGGTTGAGTATACAGAACGATAAAATCTACTGGGTAGTAGAATTTGTCAACCTGGACTAACACATCCTCAATTATCCCTCTTGGCGCATGGACTGAACGACCAGTAAGTTGTAACATGGTCTGAGTGGGTTTTAATTCACCAAGACCCAGTTGTTCGTAGACCAAGGGATCAGATTTACACTCACTCCTAAGTCAAGAAGTGCATGCTCAATCCAGTAATTCCCAACTACACAAGCGATGGTTGGGCTACTGGGATCTTTGTATTAGGATGGCACTCACTTTTTCTGTCAAAAAATTTTCTTTTGGATGTTTTGCCGTCTTTTGGTAGTACATAAATATTTCAGAAATTTGGCATATGAAGGAATGATGAGGGTCAAATATTGCATATCAGACCCCAGTTATTGCACAATTTTATGTAAATAATAACGCCTAATGTCATAATTAATTGTGTTTTGCCGCAGGATGAAATAAAAGCGTGGATTGAAAAAAATGATATTAAAAGCGTGAATTTGACGCTCTGAAATTACCAGAGCTCAGGATGGACTCCAGAATACCAATAGTGAAGATTTTACACGCCTGGGATATGAGGAAAGCAAACCAAAGAGGCCCGAAACCGGTGAAAACTGTAAGATCACGTATTTTCCACCATCCAATTGACTCGAAACTTCATACATGTGATGGGGGCCGTAAATCAACCGTACATATTAAATTTCAGCCCTTGAAGATCTCGGGAAGTGGTCCAATAGACAAATCAGCCCATTAATCTTCGATTCTGGACCCCCCTGATATCTGGAACTGCCTCAATTTTAGTCCCAATGGTTTAATGAAGATGGGAAAGAGGATGGACGGTGCAGATTTCTCATAAACATCATAAGTGGGCCCCATGTGTGGTGCATGTGCACCATGCACTCATGATGGCTGCCGTGCACCGGACCGGCTAAGGCGGTCAGCGGGACGCTGACCCGCAGCCTCCCTCCTTCTCACGCACCAGCGTCGGCAAATGACGGGACGGTGACGTTGTGAGTTGGGTTTGAGTTGTGGGTCCCACCGTCCATCGACCGCCAATCCGGACCGTCCATCAGGTCCAAATGAAGGTCCTCTTCAATGCCTAGGTGTCCGAATCGTGAACGATCATCATGAGTGAAATCCAAGCCGTTGAAAACAATTCGGACGGTGAATCAAGAGATCAGATGGACCACACCGAAATCACTCCAATCTCACCAGGTCTGACCGATTTTTCGAGAGGGAAGCAATGGACGGAGTGGATTTCCCAACAAAACATCACGGTGGACCCCACCATTTTCGCAGCGGAAAAGAGCCGCGTCCCTGTTCGCGGCAGCGAGGACCGGCCGCTGGCCGTTTTGCGAGGCGTTGTGGGCCCCACCCATGGCCTGTACGGCCGATCCAAACCGTTCATCTTGAAGAGGGCCGCGAGCACTACAAACCCATGCTAATATTCCACTCCCATGCGTACACACGTGTGCGGTACAGAGGCCACAAAAGGGCTACCCGGCGACGTTCAAATCTGATCTTTTTGAGATTTCTTCTGTGGGCCACGTTAATGGACCTTCAAAACCACCCATTCTGATCGAAATTTCGTCATGAATCCAATGGACGGGGTGGATTTTCTAGAAAATACCTCCGTGGGGCCCACCGATCACGGTTGCTGAAAATCTACACTTGAGTCGTCTCACGACTGCCACCGATTCCAGCCATCCAGCAGCTATAAAAGGGAAGTTTTGGATGTGGGAGAGGGATTGATATCCAGGGAATTCGAGATCCAGAGCCAGGGAGAGGAGAAAGAGAAGAAAGAGAAGGAAGAAGAGAGAGAGATTGTTCGGTTTGGCCTTTTTATTTTATAAATTTTATTTAATATTTTTATGAATTTTATGGGTAACTAATCTCTCAGCTAGGGCTGAGATGAAGCCCCTAATTTGATTGGCTCTTGTGTTGGTTGATTTACTTTGAATATTAATTAATTTGTTTTTTTTTTCTCTAATGAGCTTGATTGGTTTAAATTCCATACTTCTCCATCTATGAACTTGATCAAAGTATATAGATGGATGTTGTTTGGATGCTTATTATAGGTGCTTGTGTCTGATCAAGAACAGGTTTCCTATAGAGGAAGAAACAGGATGCTTTAATGAATGTACATTCCATGTGCCCGACCAAGGACATGGGATCTGTTATTCATGGCATTGCTCAAAGGAATTAGACAGTCTGTATGCCCGATTTTGGACACAGATTGTGCTTTCTCTATTTAAGTGGTATCAATTAATATTCAAAGTAAATCAACCAACACAAGAGCCAATCAAATTAGGGGCTTCATCTCAGCCCTAGCTGAGAGATTAGTTACCCATAAAATCCATAAAAATATTAAATAAAATTTATAAAATAAAAATGCCAAACCGAACAATCTCTCTCTCTTCTTCCTTCTCTTTCTTCTCTTTCTCCTCTCCCTGGCTCTGGATCTCGAATTCCCTGGATATCAATCCCTCTCCCACGTCCAAAACTTCCCTTTTATAGCTGCTGATGGATGGAATCGGTGGCAGAGTCGTAGACGGACTCAAGTGCACATTTTCGCAACCGTGATCGGTGGGCCCCACAGAGGTATTTTCTAGAAAATCCACCCCGTCCATTGGATTCAGACGAAATTTTTCACCAGAATGGGTGGTTTTAAAGGTCCATTAACGTGGCCCACGTAAGAAATCTCAAAAGATCGATTTGAACGTCGCCGGTAGCTCCTTTGTGGCCTCTGTATCGCACACGTGTGTACGCATGGGAGTGGAATATCGCATGGGTTTGTAGTGCTCGCGCCCTCTTCAAGATGAACGGTTTGGATCGGCCAGTACAGCCATGGGTGGGGCCCACAACGCTCGCAAACGGCCACGGCCGGCCCCCGCCGCCACAGAACGTGGACGCGGCTCTTTTCCGCTGCGAAAATGGTGGGGTCCACCGTGATGTTTTGTTGGGAAATCCACTCCGTCCATTGCTTCCCTCTCGAAAAATCGGTTAGACCTGGTGAGATTGGAGTGATTTCGGTGTGGTCCATCTGATCTCTTGATTCACCGTCCGAATTGTTTTCAACGGCTTGGATTTCACTCATGATGATCGTTCACGATTCGGACACCTAGGCATTGAAGAGGACCTTCATTTGGACCTGATGGACGGTCCGGATTGGCGGTCTGATGGACGGTGTGGACCCACAACTCAAAACCCAACTCACTGGGCCATGTCGTCCGTCACTGACGCCGGTGCGTGAGAAGGAGGGAGGAGGCTGCGCGGTCGGTCGTCGTCCCGCCGACCGCCTTAGCCGGTCCGGTGCATGGCGCCATCATGAGTGCATGGTGCACATGCACCACACATGGGGCCCACTTATGATGTTTATGAGAAATGCACCGTCCATCCTCTTCCCATCTTCATTAAACCATTGGGACCGAAATTGAGGCAGTTCCAGATATCAGGGGGGTCCAGAATCGAAGATTAATGGGCTGATTTGTCTATTGGACCACTTCCCGAGATCTTCAAGGGCTGAAATTTAATATGTATGGTTGATTTACGGCCCCCATCACATGTATGAAGTTTCGAGTCAATTGGATGGTGGAAAATACGTGATCTTACAGTTTTCACCAATTTCGGGCCTCTTTGGTTTGCTTTCCTCATATCCCAGGCATGTAAAATCTTCACTATTGGTATTCTGGAGTCCATCCTGAGCTCTAGTAATTTCAGAGCGTCAAATTCACGCTTTTAATATCATTTTTTTCAATCCACGCTTTTATTTCATCCTGCGGCAAAACACAATTAATTATGACATTAGGCGTTATTATTTACATAAAATTGTGCAATAACTGGGGTCTGATATGCAATATTTGACCCTCATCAAGGAATCTGTTTTACTGCTTCCAGTAGAGGAATGTTGACCTTCACTTGCTTAAGCACCTCTAAAATATCTTAAGAGTTAGAGAAAGGTTTTGGTGCTATCAACCGTTGGGGGAATGGTGCAACTGGTTTTCTTTGAAGTTCTGGTTCTACCTCATGTGGAGCATCACTAGGTTTATCAGTCTCATCTACATCCGTGTCCTTAGGCTTCTCAGGCCTTACCGGAATAAATTTGTCAATAATCTTCCCTCTCCTAAGACTGGTAATAGACTTATCTTGCTCCATTGGATTTAAAGAGCTTAGTTCACTAACTCTGTACTGCGGTTTAGGATTGGGGATAGGTTAGGCAGGAAGCATCCTTTTCTCCATAACCGTAATGCATGAGTCTATCTTTTGTATAGCCTTTATGAGTTCTTGCAAGGCTTGAAGTGTTCTTTGCTAGATGAGCTCTTGAGGATTTTGAACCAATTCCTCTTGAGGTGTAATGACTCAGAAAATTCCGTACAATGGCCCAAGTATCACCTCAGGAAGAAATCACTTAGGATCAAATCCTTTAGAAATTAGACAAAGTTAACTAAGTGTTAAACTAGATTAGCCATGAAATCTGTTCGAATCACTTTAAATACGATCTACAAGACCCAAAATTTATAGAATCATTGACTCTAGGTTACCCTAAAATCTAGGATCAAACTCAATACCTGACTGCTCTCGGGAGCACATTGAATCTCCGTATCAGATTTAGACCGCACATCGAAAGTCCGAATGATACGAGGTTATAGAATTGGGACCACCTTGTTGGGCTTGACAACCATCTCGGAAGTCGAAACCAGATAGTATTCTGGGGCTATTTGCTTGAGCCCGGAGCGAGGAGTGTGAGAAAACCTGGTTTTCTTTAAAATTTTAAGTAATCTGAGACTTGATGTTTGCGGGCTAAATATAAGCAATCAGACCGTCGAAATCTGACCCAAGTACACGCTCAGATCAAGAAACATTTCCCATATATGTCTGTGTACTTGTAACCCTGATCGAGTCTTTATGACTGTTGATCTAAAACTGGTCCGCCACGTGTGATCTGGGAACCCAATTGGAATGAAAACTTAACTTGACCTAGATCCATAGTCAGTGAGCTTAAGTCCAACCTTTGGCTCAAGGGAGGCCTCCAGAAGTGCTTCGTTGAGCTGGAACAAATCCGCTTTGGACATAACCTAAGTATACCTTGATCCTGAGTCTGTTTTGGAGAGTTTTAGGCCTATATAAGGACCTTAAACCCTCTCTCATTCTCACCATACGAATTTGAGAAAACTCTAGGAGAGAGAAGAGAGAAAAGAGAGAGAAAGTGTGAGACAAGTGAGGGATTCTTTCGGATACCCTACCCAACTATCCTACATGCTTAACTACTCCGATCTAATCGCTTTTCCAACGATTCCAGCTTCATTTCTAGGTAAGGAACCCTAACCCTAATCTGTTCTAGGGTTATGATTGTTGCAAGTGATGAAATAGCTAACCTATTTCATGTCTTAGGTTGCTGTTGTGCCTTAGACAAAGCGATGGTGAATGAACTGACTCCGTTACACGTTTATCGGCGTAAGGTGCAGACTTTAGACGTATAGGTTACGGTTTTCAAAGCTTTCAATGTCAGATACTGATAGATTCATGATCTGGATGCGATTTCACATGTACAATGCAATGTTCGTTTTGCGTTTCAGTTACGTATGTGAATTATGGCATATAGTGTATTCTGTATATTTGTAGAAAATACCATATACGTATAAATTGTGAGAGTATGTTTGCCATGATAAATCACTGTATGTACATGTTATATATCAATGTAATACTTGCTCGGTGAAAGAATTCACCCTAATACATGTTTTTGCTAATATATGTTATGTATGTTAATAAGTCTATTCTAAGTGTTTGTGAAAATGCTTGTAAGAGTAAGTGCTTAGATGATTGTGGTTTAGGTAGTTGTTGAGATAGGATTCTCAACTAACGTAGAGATGTCTATGATTTTCTCCATGTTGGTTGTTTAATTTAACCACTTACTATGAAATATTTGTGTTTGTATTTCCTGTTTACATTGTGCTTTATAATATGCTTTATGACATGCTTGTTAACATGCTTGAATTACTTTGTTTATTCTGCTTTACTCTACATGCTTTTGGTTAAGGATTGATTGTGATTGGGGCTATGATTATAGTCCAGACAATCGGTAACAGACTTGAATTCGTGGTTGAGATTCATTCGCCACGTAAGATGTGTTTGACAAACCCGAGTCGTACTTCGATTGGCGACAGTGGTTAGGCCACGCGAAGTGCTTATGCACTTCATGTCGTTCGGCTGGTTGTACACTCGTGCTAGTCTGGCTCGTTAAGTAACCCGATCTGTTTAATGTCTGTTCACCATGTTTGGATGCTACTGCTTGAACCTAGGGTACCAGACTTACCGGTGTAACCCCGTTAACCTTGGTACCTCGATCCGCTAAGACTCATGAGCCGGGTATGGTGGTATGGGATACCGTGGTCGAGCTGTCGCCAAATGCTGGGGCCACGTGCCTCCCCGTAATGACTAGTGAACAACCAAGACTCGTGAGCCGAATACGGTGGTATGAGACACTGTATTCGAGCTGTCGGCCTACACTGATTGGTGACGAGCCCTTTGTAGTGACCTCGAGCATACTCTGAAGCTACGGAGAGGCGACGAGCCTTCTCGTATTAAAACAGAGTATAAACTAGGCCTGTATTGATAAAGTGATGGGGGAGCGGTGCAACGAGTGCGAGTAACAGCCCTGGTAGCCCTTTACAGCGACTTAGAACTGGATCATCGTATAAGATTATCTAGGACTGATGACCCTAGAATGGATCATTATTTGGGAATGATATAAGGAAGGTACCTTCGTTTCCCAATACTGTTGTATGAAAAGGACTAATAACAACTCGGTAATCATGTCCATATCGCACTGCATGTGCCTGGAAGATGTGGAGCACTGAGGGTGCAAGCATGCCGCGGACGTAAGATGGTGTCGCACGAGAGAGTATGTTGGCGAGAGCATGCATTATTATCGCATCTCATCCTTGCATTAATTACAGTACTTAGGAATGTTGATTGTACTGCTTTATCATTACTGCTTGACTGAATTGATAACATGCTAACATGTGCTTTATTGTTCCACTGAGTTGCTACTCACTCCCACGTTCCGGGACGATATTCTGGACACCCACCAGACCCTGTCTTAAATGCAGGTATTGACGAGACGCAGGAGGCTAAGCCTGATTACTATGATGATCAGGATGAGTTCTCCTACATGCAGTTCTCTGGAGGCTATGCTTAGGCCATTCAGATGACGGGGCTACAGGGTGTACTATTCTAGTTGTACCATTTTTGACATTTTAACTTTTGAAACAAACACATGTATATAGTGACTTAGTAAGGTGTTCATACTCTGGAGACTGATTATAACGTTTTTGGCTTTCTATCCATTTATATACATCTTTTAGTCTTCCGCTTGCATTTTATAACTTGATCTGGAGTATGAATTACTGTTTTGGTATAATCTCACTCATGATTATTGCACTATCACAGACAACATTCAATCATAAGCATTTATGTTGCATAAGTTATGTTTTGGAACTCGGGTATTGACTTGCTACTCGACCCCCAATTTTCAGGGCGTTACATGAGGTTTCCCTTCATTTAAGAATTGATTAGGGATTCCTTGAGGTGTAGCAGATTATCCATTCCTCCAACTGAAATTTGGATGATTTCTCTAGCTGGAGTTGTATGTGTTCAAAGTGAGTCCTTTGAAAGGTCTTTGGTAGTTGTTTATGGCATTTAATTACTCATTCAATATTTCTTGAAATGCAGGTATTGTTGGGCAATTTTCAGTTGTATGAATGTTGCAAGCACAAATACAGCAGATAACTTCCTTATCGTTTTCCTTCCTATGTTCCATGGCCTCAAGTTTCCTTGTGAGACTGGCCACTTTAGCGTTGATATCATCTTCCTCTTTCAAAAGATATATCATCTCCCTCATTTGATTAAGTAGGCTTAGACGTGATACTCATTCTTAGGGAGATGTCCCATGATTGTGCGGTTTCAGCAAGTTTATCAAAGTAATCTCACACTTCATCGACATCTTTGTTTAGGAATTCCATATTGCACATCGTCTCAACAAATTGGTGCATGGAAGATATCAGTCCTTCATGGAAAAAAATTGTTATGCGCTACGTTTCAAAACCTTCAATTAACTCTATGGATCTCGAATGGTGTCTAATTCGGTGATGGATAGATAACCCCTCGACCAATCCTCCTTCACTCAAGAGACATCAAGTGTTATCACGGACCCACTTGGGCATGAAACACTCTCAGCCCTCAATTTCAGAATCTAACCTAAACCTAAAAAGAAAGACATAAATAGAAATATAGAAATATAAAGAGACTAAATTAGAAAGAAGTTACTAAATTAGAAGTTTCTATATTAAGATCTTGTAAAAACAGAAAAACAAATTAGTTACTAAAAACAAATTAGGGAAGTACGTTAGTTTCTAAAACAAATTAGGAAAGTTTCAAACCTAGAAATAAAAAGAGAAATTAGTTTCTAAAAATAATTCAGAAAACCCTAACCTAAAAATAGAAAGTAAATAAATTCTAATCTTAACCTAATTTCAAAACTAGTTAATCTCAGAGAAACGCAACCATTAATCCCTGGCAACAGTGCCAAAAACTTGTTCACAACCCCAAGTGTAGGGTTGTATAGTAATAATCTCGGTAAGACCAAGGTCGAATCCACAGGGACTAATCTCGTGTGTATTATGAAAGTAACTAGAATCAAAACTAGAAGAATATCTAAATCTAAATTGGGAATTAAAGGAAGCAATTGTGAGGTATTTAATTAGAAACTTAAGAATTCAAAGGTGGGAACTAAGGTTTCCAAGGATCCACTTATAGCAATCACGGAGCCTTCTTACTTGATTCAAGTAACACAATTGGAATTGGAGTCCTATTCTATCGAATTGAAAGATTTATTAATAAAACCAAATATGAACTTTCATTAACCTAATTCTGAAAAGATGAGGATAATTATGATGATTAGAAGGGATTCCATCACCAAACCATGTCCAGGAGACAATGGAAAATAATAGGATTTATTAATCCCATAATCTCAAAGCAAGAAAAGAAAATACTCAAAGCTATTGCATGCAGTTTTACTGTAATTTGAGTCACAATAAACCATTAAAAACTTAAAGTATTCCTTTAAGATTAAATTAGAATAAAAAAAGTTCAACATAAACATGAATCAAAGCAATAGAAACATCCCATCATGCTACAAGCTTCACCTCTTAGCCCTAGCTAAGAGGTTTAGCCAACCATAGACATGATTGGATCTAAAAACCTAGAAGAAAGCATGAAAACTAAGGAAGAAAGGAAGAAAAATGCTTAGCAACAGCTCTCCACCCTTGTGCTTTGCTCCTCCAAACCCTAGATGATGCCCAGGGATGCCTTGGGGACTCATATTTATAGTTGGGGAACTCCAAGCTCCAAACCGACCTTGAAATTTCTGGAAACCACCTCAAATTTATGCACTCCACGTAACTTTACGTAAATCATTCGATGACGTCGAACTGCCTTCGATGTCATTGAAGGTGTCTTAAACATGTGCCTTTTTCACGCTGCGTAACCTTCTATGTCATTGAACCTACCTTCGATGTCATTGAGGGTGTCTTCAATGTCATCGAATGGTGATCGAGGAATCGAGAATGTGTCCAAATCAGTCCAGCGAATTAATCCAATAATTCCTAGAAAATTCGATGTCATCAAGCAGGTCTTCAATATCATCGAAGAGGCCTTCGAGTAATCGAACATTGTGCCTAATATTTCCAGCGAGTTTTGCTGAAAATCCACAAAAATATCGATGTCATCGAACTGGCTTCGATGTCATCGAGTAAAGACTCGAGTCATCGAGAAATGTATTCAATTTGTCCAGCGACCAACTCGACTTCCATTCATAAATTCAATGTCATCGACCTGTGTTTGATGTCATCGAATGGTAGCTTCGATGTCATCGAACAATGATTGATGACACAGTTAATGAGAATTCTGCACTTGTTCTTTCGACTTCTTTCCTTCTCCACTTAGTTTTCTTGAATCTTGGGTCCTTAAAATCTTCAATATTTGTCTCCTAAGATCCATTCTTTTCCTTGGTGATCTTTGAGCATCAAATCCATACTTTTAGCACCTTTTCCAATCCAAGCTCTTAAATTCACCTTGCAACACAAACACGAGTAAAATAGGACATTAAGCAGTATCATATTCATAAAACCAAGATATAAATGGGGGATAATATGCAATATTAGACCCTCAACAAAAGGAGATGGCTTAAAACTCAATGGAATAGAGGCTTAGGATGAGAGATTTGTATATGGAACCACTCTACCTTCTATTGCTCCAAAAACCCATAAAAAAGCCTAAGGACCGAATGCCCTCTATAAACTGTTCGAGTTCCAACGATAAAAAAATAAAAATTAAAAAAAAAATGGCAGAAAATGGTCCTGTTGATGTCATCGAAGAACAATCTTTAATGTCATCGAAATAGCTTCGATGCCATTGAGACAATCAGGGAAAATTTCAAAAACCTTACTAGACAAATCTGGATCTCAAATTGATGCCACCGAAACTTAAGTTTCAATGCCATAAAAAGACCTTGATGCCATCGAGAATTCCAGCTAAATTTTCAGATTGGTTATTGGATTTCCTTGATTCTCAATTGATGTCATCGGCCAGGTTTTGATGCAATCGAAGATTATTCGATGGCAGCTCGATGTCATCGAACATGTCCTTGAATCTGCTGGTTTGGGCTATCTTTTACAGAACAGATCCGTACCTCTTCTAGCCTTCTTTATCATGTTTCTTTTTGTTATCTTAAGACTAAGGGATGATCAAATTAATATTCCTAATTGGGACAAGATCATCTAGAGGTTGTAAGTTGTTTTGTGTTAGGGTTAGGGTCACCAAGGCATTTCTTTTACCTGTATGTGCTCCTCAGTGCTTCTGCTCCGCTTGTGTCTTCGGTCTTCACTTTCCAAAGACTCAACTAACTATGGACATAACGGCTCACGTGATTGACAAATCAGGGTGCAAAAATGAGTGCACTAATAGATAATTCTTTAGATTCTACCTGAATGGAAAATCATTTCCTCATTACACTAGTATATCTCTAAGCCGGCCTTGAAGTAAGCATCTTTAAGACATTGTACTTTCATCAGAACCTCTAAAAGTTCTTTGAGAGGTTCACTAGTCCGAGATGCTTATGTAGAATCTCCGATGAAAGGGTAAATGTTGTGAAGGAGGGGAGATTGGGAGAAATATTTAATCCTCATGGTGAGAATTTCCTTTAGTAGGATCAGCGATTTCGAATAGAAGATTGAATAAGACATGAAGGCTTGAAGTCTATAAATAGAGGTAGAGGAAGAGAACATGTAGGATGCAAATCCAAGAAGAAATGATGCTTTTATAGGCATCATTAGAATCAATTAATGCTTGTGTTGGATAAGGTGTGGCGGTTAGGATAATCAAAGTAAGGATTGCGGTGCCGAATCATATTCCAGAGAAGGTGAAACATGCAGCCATAATAAAAGCCAGTTTATTGGAAAACAGCACACACGTCTCCTCACTTTCACGTGCCTCGTCAGCCAGGCATTATTACACTAAGAAGGAAAAAGACACTAAGTGTTGGCTGCAGTTGAGCTTAGAATATTACATCGGTCGATGTGATTGAGTGGGAATCATCATCGACTCAATCAACAGTATTTCTTCGCATGCGGTTAGCTAATGAGGTAAGTTTCGGTAAATACAATTATCTAGGTCCTTTTTCTTTTCATTTAATGGTGCACGTAGCTAAAGGATTTCATCAGCCATGTCCTAAGTTGAATGCGGCCGATCACTATGGGAATACTATTATTTGGTGTTTTATGTTCTGAAATATTGATACCCTAATGGGAATGGTATTGTTCTATGTTGAGAAGAACACGACTAAATAGTAATATATGAGTGGTGTGAAAAGCATAATGAAAAGCAAGTTTATTAGAAGTAAAGCGAGTCATTAGCTGATTTACATATTAAAAGAGAGAGAGAGAGAGAGAGAAGGAAATGGCCATCGGCCGAGAGAGGCAGTCTAGGTATATGCTGCCTTTATTTCCTTAAATTCCTGGACAACGCGCAATTTTTCTGCCTCCACACCTTCATTTTGGCTCTTCCACTCAGGTCCTTCCTTCATGAAAATATTCAAAAAGTGCAGAAGTTAATCAACGTGAATGCCAGTCAAGAAGACTCTTCCCTCAACCTCCCTCTTTTTAGCAAGACTCACACGTGATTAAGCCTGATAGTCAGCGATCTGGGAGTCCATAAAGGAGATGAGATCCTCTGGAACGGCAGAATCCTTTGCAGCATAAAAGCGTTCCTTCTCCTTAATGACCTCCATAATCTCAATGCGTTGTGCTTAGAGGACTCAGAGAAAGGTGTGGTTGAATTGATGCACTCGGTTCCACCGACAGCATCGTTCCATACTCGTTCATAAGCATCGCCCATGGGACAAGACTCTTCCTAAGCAGCAAATTGTTGTCTTAGGTATTCAACAATCATTTAGGATTCGAATTCGACTTGAAAGTATCGGTCCTTGAGGTAGTGAAGTTTCCTTAGAACTTCCAAGATCTCCCCCAAGGAAGCATCAAATTAAGTAGCCTCATAAGCATCCTTGATGAAGAGGTCAGTGTCAAATAACAAAGAGCACTGCCCATCTCTTTCATATAAGCCTTAGCCTCACTTAAAAAAGAGGAAGACGGTTGGTTGTGGGCCACATTTACAGAACAGAATAGTTTGGAAAATATGTGGGTTTCAGTGAGTTGCATAATGGAGCCTACTATTGTTTATATAGGCAATTACGCACCCCACGTTCGATGTGTCATAGGAAATTATAGTTTACAGTGATGCTTTATATTCCTGAAAAGTAGGAACGTGTGGTCGTCATGACAATTATTTCAACTAAGGCAGCGCACGACTCCATGTCTTTCGCGTGCCACATCATCAGTCAATTATATGGATTACAAAATGTAAGAAAAACATAAAGTAAAAGATGGCTAAGGAAACAAAGTGGCACAGAGGCCGATTGTATTAATCGATAAAAAGTACACAAAGAAAGATAAAATTCAAAAGTAAAAAATCCCATGATCGCAGCTTTTACTTCCTCCTATATCTCGTTCTTCTTAGCTAAAACTGTAACGCCTCGGGTTTTCGAAACCCGAGTATATGACTCGTTCTTCAAAAACCTGAGCATTAACATTTAAATATAGTCAAATTCAGGTATTTTGTTTTTCTCTTCTTTTTCAGATTTAGCATTTTAGCTGAAGGGAAATAAATCAAGCATAAAGGAAATTTTGCATTTACATTCAAAGTATACGAATGGCTACCTAAATGACTTATACAAACCAATGTCTCTATGTTAACAATTACAATAAATATACAATTTAATAACAAAATGCATATAAACTTGAGCCACAAGATCATGCAGCTTCTCTTAGCAGATACAACCATGTATCCCTGATAATTGTTCTCTGCTCTTCATCAATCTGAACATGGATATTATTTAAACCACCTGTGCTATCTGTATGGTTATATATTCGATAAATGAGTGGCCAGCTCAGAGTGAATTTCTCTCAAGATTACACACCGCCGCATTAGTTAAGCATAATTTTTAAATAATAAGACATACAAAACATTTCATGGTGTGGTCTTATTTAAGTGCATGGATGTGTGTATGCATATCAACTAGGGATGCACATCCAGTTGGCTAAGTGAATGGACCTTTCAAACAGTCAGTCCATTCATGCAAGAGAATGGACCTTTTAAACAGTCAGCTCATTCAACTTGCAAGGTAGTGGGCCTTTCAAATAGTCGGCTCACTTAGACATGAATGGGCTTTCAAATAGTCAGCTCATTCATGCCTGGGGATGGGCCTTTCAAACAGTCAGCTCATCCCTAATAGGGGAATGGACCTTTGAAATAGCCAGTCCATTCAGGCAAGAGAATGGGTCTTTCAAACAGTCGACTCATTCAACTTGCAAAGGAACGGGTCTTTCAAACAGTCGACTCACTTATGTAAGAATGAGTCTTTCAAACAGTCGGCTCATTCAAGCATGGGGATGGGCCTTTCAGATAGTCGGCTCATCCCTAGTAAGAGAATGGACCTTTTAAATAGTCAGTCCATTCAAAATGTAAGTGTCATGAATGCATGATTAATCCTATCCATTATTATTCCAATTTGCAAGCGGCCAATTTAGGAAAGCTCAAAGGACACTATAGGGGGCTCGTCACCTAGCATAAGCTGACAGCTCGAACATAGTGTCCTATTCCAGCATCTCTGGCTCATGAGACTCCATCATTAGGATGTTCAATGGCATCCCCCTCAACCAGTGGCCAATCGCAGTCTATCAAGTGGGACTTGCCATCGCATGTCACACAAAATAACTAATCAAGCCGCCCAAGGCAAATATGCAATAATCATGGCTGCAATGGGCAAATATCAAGCAGGAAAAAGCCACATTGGCACAACAATCCAACGATGGTAAGCCCACATTAATGTTTCATTTAATCCATCAATCAAAGTAGCCACTAAGTGAGGGTCCATTATAATCACAATCAGTCAAGTTACATCCCAAGAATAGGTGTACATATATAAGTGGGGTTTTCCACTGATAGATGTAGTAGTTCAAGTTCTTCAAGCAATCCATAAACAATCCATAAACATGAAAGATACACAAGAACAACATATGGATATTCATACAAGCTAAGTGTTGATCATATGATTGATAATTAGATCCAATATTTAACACAAGTTATCATGAATTAGAGTTATTAATTATCAGTTGAAATAAATGAACTATTACTTAAACTAACAAGGAAGAGGAAATCTCAAGGGGAAAGATTCATCACCTTATGAGTCAAATTGCGCCCAATGTTACTAGGAAGTGTGCGCGCCCTTAGATTTGAATCCTACCATGAATTGTAAGTTATATGGTTAGATCAATGTTTTACAAACTATCTACGATTAGGATCAACGTTAGGGTCTTAATTTTGCTATTTAATGAACTTCAACCTACAATCTAACCTAAGGTTAGGGTTTTGAGAACGAAAAGCTTCATAGATACAATATTTAATTAAATAATCAAATTGAAATTACAAAAAAAGATGGTAGAGAGTTTATACCTTAGCAAGAGTTGGATGCAACTCAACTCAAACTCAGCGTGTTGAGTCTACTTAACCCGTCAACAGGTTGGACTTGCACCAGAATGGACCCAACTCAGTCCACGAATGGCTCAAGTCATGTTGGTGTGGCAAATGGCCACCATATACACTCTCCATATCTCTCTTTCTCTTTATCTACCTCTATCTCTCCCTGCTGGACCTCAGCCAAGCCTGGACCTGGCCCAAGCATGACCGACCTAGCCTAGTTGACTTCATTCCAGCTGAGTTGACTCGCTTCCAACCGAGTTGACTCAGTCTCCTCTCTGGTTTCTCTTCTTCTCTACCTTCTTCCTTTCTCTCTTTTCTCTCTTTTTCTGCTTCTCTCTTCTTCTCCCTTTTTTTCTTTTCTGCTCGAACGCCCAACAAGTCCCCAACTCGCACTCAAATTGACTTAAGAATGAGTCGGCTTACGCCGAACCCAAACTCTCCCTCTCTCTCTCACTTTCGTTTCTCTTTACTGCTTTCTCTCTCTCTATTTCCTCTCCCACTCTCTCTTCTTTATTTCCCACACAACTAAGTGAGGTGTGAGTTCTCCTAAACTCGCTAGGAAACTCAGCTAAAAAAATGGCCAGTGACCCAAGCGAGTCAGCGTCATGTGGCACAATAGCTTGGCATCTCTCTCTCTCTCTCTCTCTCTCTCTCTCTCTCTCTCTCTCTCTCTCTCTCTCTCTCTCTCTCTCTCTCTCTCTCTGAGAAGACTTAAACTGGGCCTGGGCTTAGCCCAACCGTGACCCGAAATCACTGTAGAATAGTGACTCAGGTAGGCCATGTGGTGCGGCACCAGCTCAAGCCATGTCTCTTTCGTTCTCTCTTTCTTTCTTCTTCTTTCTTTCTTACTTCCTAGTCCCGAAGCTGTTAGTTGTTCCTTGGCTTGGACCCAACCGATTCGAGTCGACTAACTCGGTGTAGTGTAGCACCGAGTTGCGCATGACTCCCGCACTCTCCTCTCTCTCTCTCTCTCTCTGGATTCTTGGTGGGAATCCCGAGGAAGTCGTGGCCTTATATAGGCCTAAGGTTAGCTCTATCAGCGCCTGACAGCAATTATTTTATGTCATAATGGTTTAGATGGGGTGGTTGCACCCATCCATTTTATTTGCATAGTGCCGGTTTGTTGTGTGAGATGAGTCTCCACCATCATGGCCCACTAAAGGTACGTCCCTGATCGAGAAATGGAGCCCACTTCATCATGGTGGGTTCCTCATTAAAACGGAGAAGATGAAGTCGTCTCTTATGGCAAGTTCTAATCAATGATGTAAGATGGCCATCCAAGTCATCTGGATGGGCTGGATGGGACCACTGACCTTTGTGGGGCCCACTAATCTTGCCCCTGATCAAGATGCCCTGGCATCTCATGAGGTTTTCTTTCGCAGCCTTTTCTCAAGCGGGGAGAGAACTCCTTGCCCTAATGGCTAACTGCGGGATTGCCCTAACTCGAACGGTTAGGATTGCGTTGCAGGGCTCAAGTGTGAGGTTAGGATCAAGCCAGCACATTTCTTGAAGAGGAAAGCATCCTTCTATCTTTCGTCTATCAGCAGCGTGTTCCTCCTCTCTTAGCACTGGATGAAAGGCTGAGATGACTCACCATGAGAGGTTCAGATTTACGGAGAAGGGCTCTCACGCGGATTGCTGGCTTAGCGAGAAGAATGGAAAAGAAACTTCCGTTTTTGGCAAAATAGCCAAATGTAGGTGGGATTGTGCCTGAGATCGTGCGCCTTCATGGGTGTCCCAACGTGTGAAAATTGTTGGGGTTTGGTCGTACTTGAGGGATCATAAGATGGATAGCTTGGATCATCACGGTGGTCCTTGATGGTGGGCCACAGATCAACACATGGACGACTGCCCATTTTAAATAGGTTTGGGAGGGAGATTAGAAAGGAGGAAGGAAAACTCCCATTATGGAAATGTCAGTTCAGCCCAAGTTTAACTGGAGGTGCAATCCAGTGCATCGCTGGTGCACGTGAACTGTACTCATACACTGCCCCAGAATGGAGTCCACTAAGGTGTTTAGGTGAAATCCAAAAGGGCCTTGGTTCGTTAATTAGTGTGAAGGTTGAGTCAACAAGTCAAGTGAGCCCCATGTGAAGATTGTTCAAGCCAATGCTCAATCGAATGTGTCTTCTGAGCCCATCAAAGGTAAATTAACCCTCACATCCCATGTCCCAAAACACTCAGGTGAATAAACCCTTAAAAACCGTAGAATAACACAGGAGTAAAAGTCTGAAAACTTATTCTTAAACAGGAAACTTTTCTAAGTTTTTCAGCTTAGTTTGATGACATCGAGCCTACATAGATGACATCGAACAGGCTTCAATGACATCAAATTGAGGCATTTTATGTCCAGCAACCACAAAGTTTATTGGATAGAATTTTCGATAAATCAAAAATACCTTCGATAACATCGAACATCAATCATTAATGCCATCGAAGGTCAATCGATAATATCGTAAGACTTAGAGCATTATCCAGCAAATCTTTTTGGAAAATATTCTGAAATTGCTCGAGTAATCGAACGAGCTTCAATTTCATCGAAGTTCAAATTTCGATGACATTATCGAATCTGGACTAGTTGTACCTAGCAAGCTTAACAGGAAAATTTGTGAAAAATGTTCGAAGAATCGAGATAGCCTCGATGACATCGATATTCAAATATCGATGACATCGAGGTTGTCTCAATGAAATCGAAAAGTGGACAAAAGTGTCCAGCGATCTTTTATGATATATCATCCAAAAAGATCAAGGAATTGAACTGGGATTCAATGACATCGGAATTTGAATTTCGATATCATCGAACCAGGTTCGATGACATCGATTTCTTCTTTAAAAAGTCTAGCAAGCTCTGAGTAATGTCATGTCGAGGATTCGAACAGTGATTCGATGACATCGAAGTTCAAATATCGATGACATCGAATGAGGTTTGATGACATCGATCATCTGTCAAAAAATTCCAGGAATGTTTTTTCATCTGAGTTCGTATCATCGAACCGATATTTGATGGCATCGAAAGTATATGTTTGATGACATCGAACTCAGTTAGAAATGGACAGTTTTATTTCTGTTGGAGCTTTTTGCCTTTATAAGGAGAGCTTGTTCTTGGTTATTGCAATTGAGGAAAAAAAATAGAGAGAGAGCTTTGAGAGAGTAATTGCATATCACCTACCCTAAGCCCCTTTTCACATGAAAGTTCTGAAATAGCGGTGATGACCGCTTGAGTTGAAGTCGGAATATGTCAATATGTACTAGAGGGGAGTGAATAGGACTTTTTAAAGATTTAAGAGTTATTTAAAAATCCTATCACTCTAATCCTATCATGTATGCAACTTTCAGGATTACTCAAATGTAACTCTACTGGCTTCCAAGCCAAGTAGAGAATCCAATCACAAACTAATCAAGATATAGCAATATGCAACTTAGTCTATGTTGGATGTGACTGTGTGTGTGTGAGAGATGTGATCAGATATATGAATATGAATGCATTAACATGAATCACACATAGAGAAAAGCAATCACAAACACAGTCATTTATAGTAGTTCGACGATAAGTCTACTCCACTCCCGGCTGCCGCACTCAACCCTTGAGTGTACTGGATTTCACTAAGGAGGTTTCCCAAGGTTCACCTCTAACTTGAGGTTTTAAATCAGGTCCACCTTCAACCTTTACATGAAGGTTTCTACTCGGTTCACCTCTAACCCTGGAGTTTTACTGGTTCACTCCTAACCAGATGTTTATGCTCTCCATAGAGCAAGGGTCCACATAACGCACCCGGAAGTTTTACTGGTTCACTCCTAACCAGATGTTTATGCTCTCCATAGAGCAAGGGTCCATAGAACGCACCCACCACGTACACTCTCGTCGGATGCCTCCTGCGAGGGCTTCAAAGGGTGAGAACCACTTAAGACCCAATCCTAGAAAGGAATGATTGCAACTGTCCTCTTGGACTCTAGATACTTACTGATAAGTTGATGAGTCTCATTAAGCACAACGCCGAAGATCTTCTCCTCCTTATTAACGAAGAGTCTTCTGCTCCCTTGATCTACAATACAAAAGATATACCAAGACTGGGCTTAGGGTTGGGTCAAGGTTACGATGGAATCCTACTCTCTAAAGATTTTCCTATAAAAAAGATAGAGTAGTTCCACTCTTATGCATTCAAGGCATCCCAGCATAATGATTTGCCATTAAGGTAGTAGTTGGAGGATCCTTGAATGCAGAAGTTCATTCCCCAATCCACTCTATTGAATGTCAATGGTGAGAGTGGATTGGAGGATGAACTCCCTTGAGAGAAAGGCTTTGGATATAAGATGTAAGTTGGAACACACAAAACCTCTCTATTTTCTCTCTCACAGCAACAAAAGGCAAGTCCTCTATATATAGGCAAAAAGTTCCAATGGATATAAAATGGTCACATTTATGATAGAGTTCGATATCATCGAGCAGGTTCGATATCATCAAGCGTATACTCTCGATAGCATCGATGGTCTACTCGATGACTCGGACTCGATGTCATACGCTTTTAAAACTTCTTGTCGATTGGTCAATGAATCGAGACCATGGTCGACATCATCGGATTTCAAACTCCAATTCCATTGATGACAGGATCGATCCATCAATACTTGAAAAGAGAGAGAGACTTGACTTTGAGATATTTCAGGTTTTCATGAATGATCGGGGGAACCATCGAGATCATCGGAATTTGAATGTCGATGATATCGAGATCAGAGTCGATGCATCGATAAATCCAGTAGATGTGTCTTTAAGCTTGCTGGACGATTTGTGTCCTTGTCCGATGCAATTGACTTGGTGCTGATATCATCGATATTTGAATATCGATTCTATCGAAGGGCCCCCGATCATAGTTTAAAATAACCAGAAATATCTGCTATAAGAAATGCATGCCCACCATCGATGGACCTCCGATCATATCGATATTTGAATTCAGATCATATCGGACGGTCATCGATATATCGAAGGAATTTGAGATTTCCATTAAAAAACAGGGGCGCCGAAAAACTGTCTGCCGATCTTATCGAGCCACTCCCGATGGACTCGAGATTTGAATGTCGATGATATTGATAGGTGTATCGATACATCGATAATTCGTCCAGATATGATGTGAAGTTGCTGGACATATTTAGTACTTTTATCGATGATATCGATATGTGTATCGATACATTGATAAATCCGTCCAGATGAATATTTTTGTTGCTGGACATTTTTGGTCCTCATATCATTAATATCAGTAAGGTATCGAGGACATCGACAGAGCAGGTCAATCATATCGAGGGTGTATCGATAAAATCGACAAGGCGAGAAAAACTTATAGATTTTCTTATTTGCAAAAAGTTTTCTCACCTTATAAACCCTAAGATGTTTATCTTGTTTTAAGGGTTTTAATCACCTGGTGTTTTGGGACATGGGATGTGAGGCTATGATTTACCTATGGCGAGCTTCCACACATCCGGATGAGGTAGACGCTTGAATTGTTCTTCCTATCGAGCTCTGTAGATAGTCTGACCTACCATTCACGTAACTTGACAAACCAGGGCATTAGCTGGTACACTTTCAATCTCCCCCGTTGTCAATTACGTGACAAAATACCCAAAACACCCTAGGATACTTTTAAACAAACACACCCTAAATTGTGTGTACATGTTTTTACACAATTTTACAATTTTTCTCCCCATGTACACAACCAATTTCTGCTCCCCCTTACTTCAAAACTCCCCCTTTCTTGGTGCAGCTACTCCCCCTAACACCTGCAATACCATTTGATATATAATTTTTTCATACGCAGTGTTTGTAAACGTTCTCTCCCTTTTTGTCAGTCATTGACAAAGATATCTCAGGTGATATTGACTGAAGAGTGAATTGCATGAGAGAAACATTAGGCATAAGCAGATGAAGTTGATGTATAAGAGTTAGTGCATTTTAGTCAAACATCAATCTCATAATGAATGCATATTAGATAAGATATAGCAGTTTTCAATCATATGTAAACTATAACTTGATAAACTAGGGGAACTGAATACAAATATGTAAAAATGATATGAATTCTATTCAGCCATATTCAAAATAAGACTAAAGTTATCCGATTATCCAAAATAGACTGCCCAAGATTAGCAGCAAATTAATAATTATCCCAAAAAAAAACACCAAGCCCATAAAAAATGGCATTTGATTAACATGACCAGCTTCTACCATCTTCTTGAGTCACCGCGTTTGATTAAATAAACAACTTGCTGATTTGTTTGTCGGAGAGAATTGACTTTTTCTTCAATCACAGTGAGACGTCTCTCACAATTGTGAAGTCGCTCCTCCATGCTCGCCATACCGTTCAGTAGGTGACATTCAAGGTGACGAGTTTGGCGGTTTGTGATCGACTCCGGACTCAGCAATGGCGTTCGGTTGGAATCCCATGGATATGACGGAGGAGCATATGGAGCAGCCGATTGCAGGGGAGCACTTTTCTAAGGAAGAACTGAAGGAAGACAGAGTTGTTGTGCCAACTAAGCCGAATCACTGTCAAACCACTTCTCTGGATAGACTTTATCAGATGAGGCAGGAATACCAACATGATGAACTAATTTACAGATGAGTACAGGAAAAGCTAGTGTATCCTGATGATTTCCTTGAATGACTTAAATTAGTTGTTTAAGAAGAAGTGTTGGAAGGCACACCTGAACTTCCTGATATATATCATACAGTACATTTAACACAAAGGGAGACAGATGATTCCACTTACATCACAAGGATAAACATTGGACCCAAAAATGTCATGAAGGATTTTAAAGGTGGGTCCAAGATGATTAATATGAAGGGAATTATCATCGTTCCGTGAAATAGTAGTTCCCTGACATAGTGCACGAGTTATCTCACCCCACACACCAAGACCATTTAGATTCCGACAGGTAACAGGAATGCGAGTGACTTGGAGGTCTAAAAGGTGACTCAAGGTGATGGGAGTGATGTGCTTGGAGTAATGCAGTAGTTCTACTTGAACACAGGATGGATCGTCACAAATAACATGACTTTTACTGAGGAAGTCATGGATCACTCCAATTTGATAAGTACCTCCAAGATTTAGAATATTTTGCCATCCTATTACTTCTAGAAGCAAGTCTACACCAAAAGACTCGATGGCGCTGTTGAGAACCAGACGTTCAATTACAGTGTCTGGATGTCTCACTGATGAAGTGAGTTGATGCATACTGGGTTGTTTTGCTTTCCCTCTTGAAGACTGAGAAAGGGACTTACCTTTCCCTTTGTTCATGATGTTTCAATGTAAGAGGCGAGTAAAGGTAAGGGAGGTCAACCAAGAGAATGGAAAGTACCCGACCGAAAGTGAGATTAGACTCTGGAGTGGAAGGGATGGAAGGATAATACCCATTTCTTTGGACACTTCTGGGACCCGTTGATGATCTTCTGGCCGAGGATTCGAGCAGAGAGTAAAACAGAAAAATTTCCAGAGAAATAAAATTCTTTCACTTGATCGCCTTTTATCGGCCAGGAGTATTCGATTTAATCGAACTTACTTTCGATTATATCAATGATCCACATTCGAAGTTATCGGCAATTGCTTTGATAGTAGCCCCGATCTGTGACTTTCCACATTCTGAAGAGACGTCAATGATATTAACCCATGATCGATTAATCGAAAATGATAGATCGATAAGAATGAAGAGGAATATTTTTCTTTTTCGACCCTTCAAGTTGTATATCAATAGCATACTCAGCAAAATTATGTACAATTACTGTACATCAAAAAATTATAAACATTCGCATGTTTATTTACAAAAGATTGAGGTGAGAAACCTCAGATATATCATTTTATGCTCAACAAAATTGCATCATTTCAACAAATATCCAGATCTAGATGCCTGATCTGGACTTATTTTTCTCTACTCAGTATTTCTAACCATCAGTCCTTTCTATGCCTCTAATGATGTAGCAGTGGTTGTTTGTACGATGACCCTTAATTATTGATTTTACTGATTGATCTAGGATATCGCATTCTTCTTTGTTAAATTTGATCATATGCCCATTATCACATATTTGAGAGATGCTTAACAGATTATGTGCTAGTCCTTTTATGCAAAAATCATTCTCATTTTTGAGTAGATCAATTCCTCTTATCATTCCTTATCTAATTACATTGGCAGTGGCTCCATTTCCATAAGTGACTATCCCTCTATGAAGATTTTTATAGTTGGTTAGAAGGGATTTGTCACCTGTGACATGTCTTGAGCAACCACTGTCAAGGTACCATTTGACCTTATTGCCTGGTAGATGATCTGAATGTGTAATAAGGCAATTTGTCTTTTCCTTAATCACCCACTTTGTGACAGGAGTTTTACTTGTGGTAGATTTGTTCAACTTATCCGATTTGTCCACATGACTTAATGACTCTTTCATCCTATCAACTAGCTCGAGTGGTGATGATTGCATATTTCTTTTGTTCGGCTCATAAACTGACTCACCATTTTTGTGATGAGCTGGGATAGGTTTGATGTTACTATTAGAGGCAACAGATTTTCCAGAAGGTTGTGCATCATATTTAGATTTTGTTCTAGCCTTTCCATAATCTATTCCCTTTTTGTCCTCCCCACATTTTCCCATGCCTAACAGTTTTTCGAATTTGTCACCACTTTAGGAAAATTTGCAGTTTAGCTTGGCCATTTTTCTGGATTCCTCTAATTCAGCTTGAAGTGTATGATTTTCATTTTGAAGAATCATGTTTTTCTCATTTAATGTTTTAATTTGTTTAGTTAATCTTTCATATTTAGATTTAAGATAAATGTTGATTCTTTCAAGTTTATCATTGTCTGAATGAGATTACTGCAAATCATTAATCAGATGAGTATTGTTATCTAATGTTTTGTCTAGATCTAGTTGCAGCAATTCCTTTTTGCTCTCAATTATTCCAAGTCTTTTGACAATATTGGCGCTATGAATGTAAAGTTGATTGTAACCGTCTTGTAATTCATCTTGTTCTCTTTCTTCCTCTTCTTCAATTTCCTCATTGTCGGATGAAGATGATTCCATGGCTAGCTATTCTTTCTCATTCTCTGATTCGGTGGGAGTGATTGAAACAGTAGAGACCATAAGTATTTTCAATGATTTCTGATCTCCATTGCATTCTGAGTCACCAGATTCTGAATTTGACTCCTCAGTATCATCCCATGTGGCGGCCATTGCCTTGCCCTTAGTTTTTCTATTTGAGCATTCGGTTGATAAGTGTCCATACTCCCAACAGGCATAGCATTATGGTTCTTTGGTTCTTCTACCAAATTTGCCTGCAGGAAGTTTGTTGTTCACCTTTCTCTCTCTAGAGGGACGGCCGCGATTCTTCTGAAAGAATCTCCTGAATTTTTATACCAGCAAGGCCACTTCCTCATCATCATCCTCTCTTCCACTTTCACTGTCCTCATGAGTTATTTTCTTTGAAGTTTTTAGGACAGTGTTTTTTTATTTTTGGGATTGAGTGAAGTGTAATTCAAAAGTTTATAAGGAACGTACTAGTTCTTCTACTTTCATCTTGTCTATGTTCCAACACTCCTCAATTGTTGTAACCTTGGGATTAAATCATTCCAGTAGAGATCTTAGAATTTTCCTACAAATTTTCAGTATCGGAACTTTCTCTCCCAATCCTCCCATGGAGTTACAAATTATATTTAACTTTGTGAAAAACTCCATAAATGTCTCATGCTCTTCCATTCTGAGACTTTCGAACTGTGAAGTCAGGAGTTGAAGTTTGGATCACTTCACAGTGCTTGTGCCTTCATGGTTTGTTTCCAATAAATCTCATGCTTCCTTGGATGTCCCACACATACTTATCTGATTGAATATATCCTGGGACACGACACAGTAGATGGTGTTCATAGCTTTAGCTTCAGAAGTCTGTTTATCTTTATCAAACGCTGTCCACACCTCTTTGGACTTAGGCTTTGTGATAGTTGTGCCAATGTCAAGTATAATTTGTTCAGATGGTAGCACATATCCATTGTTGACTATATCTCAAACATCGTGATCCAAAGATCTCAGAAAGTAGTGCATCCTAGCCTTCCAGTATGCATAATTTGAGCCATCAAATACTGAAGGTCTAGTGACTGATGAGCCCTCTCCTTTAGCCATATTCCCAACTTCAGTCAAGATCACTCTCTAGGCGGTGAAGCCCTTGAAGAGAGACCCGCTCTGATACCAAATGAAATAGCGATGAAGACTGCTTGAGTTGAAGTCGGAATATGTCAATATGTACTAGAGGGGGTGAATAGGACTTTTTAAAGATTTATGAGTTATTTAAAAATCTTATCATGTATGCAATTTTTAGGATTACTCAAATATAACTCTACTGGCTTCCAAGCCAAGTAGAGGATCTAATCACAAACTAATTAAGATATAGCAATATGTAACTTAGTCTATGTTGGATGTGACTGTGTATGTGTGAGATGTGATCAGATATATGAATATGAATGCATTGACATGAACCACACATAGACAAAAGCAATCACAAACACAGTCATTTTATAGTGGTTCGATGATAAGTCTACTCCACTCCCAGCTGCCGCACTCAACCCTTGAGTGTACTGGATTTCACTAAGGAGGTTTCCCAGGGTTCACCTCCAACCTAAGGTTTTAAATCAGCTCCACTTTCAACCTTTACACGGAGGTTTCTACTCGGTTCACCTCTAATCCTGGAGTTTTACTGGTTCACTCCTAACCAGATGTTTATGCTCTCCATAGAGTAAGGGTCCACACAACACACCCGGGAGTTTTACTAGTTCACTCCTAACCAGATGTTTATGCTCTCTACAGAGCAAGGGTCCACACAACGTACCCACCATGTACACTCCCGTCAGAGGCCTCCTGTGAGGGATTCAAAGGGCGAGAACCACTTAAGACCCAATCCTAGAAAGGAATGATCGTAAGTGTCCTCTTGGACTCTAGATACTTACAGATAAGTTGATGAGTCCCATTAAGTACAACGCCGAAGATCTCCTCCTCCTTGTTGACGAATAGTTTTCTGCTCCCTTGATCCGTAACATAAAAGATATACCAAGACTAGGCTTAGGGTTGGGTCAAGGTTACGATGGAATCCTACTCTCTAAAGATTTTCCTATAAGGAAGATAGAGTAGTTCCACTCTTATGCATTCAAGGCATCCCAACATAATGATTTGCCATTAAGGTAGTAGCTGGAGGATCCTTGAATGCGGAAGTTCATTCCCCAATCCACTCTATTGAATGTTAATGGTGAGAGTGGATTGGAGGATAAACTCCCTTGAGAGAAAGGCTTTGGATATAAGATGTAAGTTGGAACACACAAAAGCTCTCTATTTTCTCTCTCTCTCACAGCAATAAAAGGCAAGTCCTCTATATATAGGCAAAAAGTTCTAACGGATATTGTAACGCCCTGAAAATCGAGGGTCGAGCAAAGCTCAGCTCCCGAGTTCCAACGCATCACTTAAGCAACATAGATAATGATGATTATGATGAGAGCATTAAAACATGAATGGGATTATACTAAAATAGCATATCATACTCCAGAGACAGTTAAATTGCAAGCGGAAGACTGTGATAGATGTATAAAATATATAAACTATTGTAAGTCTCCAGAGTGTGATAATGTTACCAGGGTAATGAATGACAACTACAATTCAAAAATATACAAAATGTGTAAGGTCCTCTAGTCGACATCCCTGTAACCCCGTCGATCAAGACACGGCTCACATGAAGTCGCCAGAAAACAGCATATACGAGAAAGCATCCTCGTCGTCACAAAGTCCAACTCCGCCTCAGGAGTAGCGTCGCCATCTGCAATCAGACAAAGTCCGGTGGGTGTCCGGAACACCGTCCCGTAACGTGGAAGTGAGTGATTAACTCAGTGGAACAATAGAGCATAGGTTAACATGTTATCAATTCAGTCAAGCAATAATGATAAAGCAGTACATTCAACACTCCCAAGTACTGTAATTAATGCAAGGATGAGGTGCGATTATGATGCATGCCCTCACCAACATACTCCCTCGTACGGCACCATCTTACGTCCATGGCATGCTATCACCCTCAGTGCTCCACATCTTCCAGGCACATGCAATGCGATGATGAGCATGATTACCGAGTTGTTATTAGTCCATTTCAAACAACAGTATTGGGAAACTAAGGTACCTTCCTTATATCATTCCCAAACAATGATCCATTCTAGGGTCGTCAGTCCTAGACAATCTCATACGATGGTGTGTTTCTCGGTCGTTGTAAGGACTGTAGGGCTGTTACACGGTATCGTTACACCACTCCCCCCATCACCTTGTCAATACAGGCCTAGTTTATACTTTGTTACTACGAGAAGGCTCGTCGCCCCACCGCAGATTTAGAGTATGCTTGAGGTCACTACACCAGGTATGGTCAGGGCTGTCAGGGTTGTTACACAGAATCGTTGCACCACTCCCCCATCACCCATCAAAGCAGTGTAGGCCGACAGCTCGAATATAGTGTCCCATACCACCATAATCGGCTCACGAGTCTCGTTGCTCAATGGTCACTGCAGGGAGGCTCGTGGCCCCAGCATAGGCCGACAGCTCGACCACGGTGTCCCATACCACCATGCCCGGCTCATGAGTCTTAGCGGATCAAGGTACCACGGTTAACGGGATTCCACTGGTAAGGTTAGTACCTCAAGTTCAAACAGAGGCACCAAACATGGTGAACATACATAAGACAGATCGGGTAACTTAACGAGCTCGGCTAGCTCGAGTGCACAACAAGTTGAACGATATAAAGCACATAAGCACTTCGTATGGCCAGCTACTATCGTCAACCAAAGTACACTCGGGTTCGTCGAACACATCTCGCATGGCGAATGAATCTCAGCCACACATTCATTTCCATTTTCGATTGCCTGGACTATAATCATAGCCCCAAACACAATCAATCCTTAACCAGAAGCATGTAGAGTAAACTAGAATAAACAAAGTAATTCAAGCATGTTATAAAGCACAATATAAACTGGAAATACAAACACATATATTTCATAAGTAAGCAGTTACATTAAACAAATAACATGGAAGAAATCATATACATCTCTAAGGTAGCTGAGAATCCTATCTCAACACCTACCTAAAGCACAATTCTCTAAGCACTTACTCTTACAAGCATTTTCACAAACACTTAGGATACACTCTTTCAACATACATAGCGTATACTTAGCAAAAACAAGTATTAGGGTGAACCCTTTCACCAAGTAAGTATTATACACATATATAGTATGTTCATACAATGATTAATTATGGCAAACACACTTTCAAAATTTATGCGTATATGGTACTTTCTACAAATACGAGGAAGACAGTATATTCAACATAGTTAACGTATAACCGAAAAATGAAACAGACAGCACTTTGTACATGTGCAATAACATAAAGATCATGAATCTATCATTATATGACATTGAAAGCGTTGAAAACCATAACCTATACGTCTAAAGTCCGCACCTTTTGCCGTAGAATCGTAACGAATACTCTAGAATCTCTAAGTCTTCGTCTACGGCAATATATCAACCTATAGCATGGGATACGTTAGCTATTTCGCTACTTGAATCAATTCAAACCCTAAAAAAGGTTAGAGTTAGGGTTTTCTTACTTAGAAATGAAGCTAGAATCGCTGGGAAAGCGATAAGAACGGGATGGTTAAGCTTGTATAGCGGCAGGGTAGAATGGCAGGGAGATGCTCCCACTTCTCTCACACTTTCTCTCTCTTTTCTCTCTTCTCTCTCCTAGGGTTTCTCTCAAATTCGTATGGGCTAAATGAGAGAGGGTTTAAGGTCTTTATATAGGCTATAAACTCTCCAAAATAAACTCAGGAACAAGGTATACTTAGGTTATGTCCAAAGCGGGTCCGTTTCGATCCAACGGAGCACTTCTGGCAGCCCCTTTTCTGTGTGCGGTCGTACGTAAGCTCACCAACCTTGGATCTAGGTGGAGTTAAGTTTTCGTTCTAGTCGGATTCTCAGATCACGCGTGACGGAACAGTTTCAGTTCAACGGTCACCAAAACTCGATTAGGGTAATAAGTACATAGACATGTGTATGAAATTTCCCCTGATCCAAGGGTGTATTTGGGTCAGATTCTGACTGTCTGATTGCTTATATCAGGCCCGCAAGTGACAAGTCTCAGATTACTTAAATGAGTCTTGATTTCTTAAGAAATCTACATTTTCTCACACTCTTCACTCCGAGCTCAAGCGAATAGCCGTGGGACATTACCTGGATTTAACTTCTGAGATGGTTGTCAAGCCCAGCAAGGCAGTCCTAACCGTTTAACTTCGCGTTAATCGAACTTTCGACATGTGGTCCAGATCTGATACGGAGTTTCGTGATGCTCCCGAGAGCAACCGAGTAATGAGATTAATCCTAGATTTTAGGGTAACCTAGCGTCAATGATTCTACAAGTTTTAGGTCTTGCAAATCGTATTTAAAGCGATTGGTGCTAATTTCACAGGTAATCTAGTTTAACACTAGCTAATTCTCGCCTAATTTCTAAAGGATTTAGTCCTATAAGATTTCTGTCTGAGGTGGTACTTGGGCCTTTGTCAACAGAAGAAGATCCTAGGGCAGGAGAGGTTGATGTTTCTAAATAACCTATTCGTCGATAATTCCATGAGGTTAATAGTTAAAAGCCCATTTTATTTATGTATTTACTATTTTCAGTAATGTTTAGTTTAAGTATTGTTCTTCATCACCTAAACTTTAAGATAGTGTCTAATGTGAAAGTACTTAGAGACATTTAAAGAACAAGTTGGTGAAAGGTGAGATTTTGAAAGAAATGGATTAAGAAGCGATTTTAGACTATGGGATTCAGTTCTAACAAGTTAATATGGCGTTAGGATAGACCCATTGCCTAAGGACGTCTAATACCAAGTTGGTAAAAATTCTGGATGTGACAAATATAAAATGGTAACATTTATGACAGAGTTCGATATCATTGAGCAGGTTTGATATCATTGAGCGTATACTCTCGATAGCATCGATGGTCTGCTCGATGACTCGGACTCGATGTCATACGCTTTTGAAACTTCTTTCCAATTGGTCGATGAATCGAGACCATGGTCAATGTCATTGGATTTCGAACTCCGATTCCATCGATGACAGGATCGATCCATCGACATGTGAAAAGAGAGAGAGACTTGACTTTGAGATATTTCAGGTTTTCATGAATGATTGGGGGAACCGTCGAGATCATCGGAATTTGAATGTTGATGATATCGAGAACAGAGTCGATGCATCGATAAATCCAGTGGATGTGTCTTTAAGCTTGCTGGACGATTTGTGTCCTTGTTTGATGCAATCGACCCGGTGTCAATATCATCGATATTTGAATATCGATTCTATCGAAAGGCCGCCGATCATAGTTAAAAATAACCTAAAATATCTGCTGTAAGAAATGCGCGCCCACCATCGATATCATCAATGGATCTCCGATCATATCAATATTTGAATTTAGATCATATCGGACGATCATCGATATATCGAAGGAATTTGAGATTTTCATTAAAAAATAGGGCCGTCGAAAAACTGCTTGCCGATCTTATCGAGCCACTCCCGATGGACTCGAGATTTGAATGTCGATGATATCGATAGGTGTATCGATACATCGATAATTCGTCTAGATATGATGTGAAGTTGCTGGACATATTTAGTGCTTTTGTCGATGATATCGATATGTGTATCGATACATTGATAAATCCGTCCAGATGAATATTTTCGTTGCTGGACATTTTTGGTCCTCATATCGATAATATCAGTAAGGTATCAAGGACATCGACAGTGCAGGTCGATCATATCGAGGGTGTATCGATAAAATCGACAAGGCGAGAAAAACTTACAAAATTTCCTATTTGCAAAAAGTTTTCTCACCTTATAAACCCTAAGATGTTTATCTTGTTTTAAGGGTTTTAATCACCTGGTGTTTTGGGACATGGAATGTGAGGCTATGATTTACCTATGGCAAGCTTCCACACATCCGGATGAGGCAGACGCTTGAATTATTCTTCCTATTGAGCTCTGCAGACAGTCTGACTTACCATTCATGTAACTTGACAAACCAGGACACTAGCCAGTGCACTTTCAAGTTCATCCTTCAATCCACCCTCATCATTGACATTCAATAGAGTGGATTGAGGAATGAACTTCCTCATTCAAGGATCATCTAGCTACCATCTTCATGGGAAATCATTGAGCTAGGATCTTTTAAATGCTTAAAGAGCTTGGAATTACTCCGTCTCTCAAATGAGTAACATTCATTAGAGTAGATTTCAACATAACCTTGACCCAACCTGTCGTCTTACATTGGAGCATCATCAATGTTGCGGATCAAGGGAGCTAAAGAATCTCCATCATCAAGGGAGATCATCTTCATCAACGTGCAGAACGGGGTTCATCTACTTATCTGTAAGTTATTAGAGTCCAGAGACCCTATTGATCATTCCTTGTATAGGATTGGGTCACAGGCGTATCTCACCCCTTACAAGCCCTCATAGGGGGCCTCCGACGGGAGATGTAAGACCTGTATCCTAGCTCGTACGGTTCCGTAGGCCTCCACGGTCCTCCCGGTCGAATTTTGGTGACCCGTGATATGTTATTGGCAGTTGTACGCAACCTTAAGTCGCATCTCGTATTCTAGAGTCGGCTTGACCCCAGACTTATATCCTAGTGACCGCGCCGTCGCCGTGGTTTTGACGCCGCGTCTCCCGCGCTGAGGCGATACCCAGGCCAAGAGATGTGGACTCGCGTTCAGTTCGAGGAAAACATCGCGCATTGTAAAACCCATGAGAATCTCTAATCAAATCAATCCCATCACATCACATCAAATGTCAAGTACCAATCCCATCCTTAAGTACAAGCAACCCTTACCTCTCTCTTACACAAGTACCCTAAAGTCAACTCTCCCCATCACTCACTCACCCATCCTTCTCTCTCTTACATCCCATCCTCTCTCCCTCTCTCTCTCATTTTCTCCATTTTCAAGAAAACCCTAAGCAATCCACGTCTAAGCAAGAGAGCTCCATGAGAGGAGCTTTAGTGTGGCCCACTTCCTACTCTCTCATCTCACATCTCAACCCTCCATTTTTCATCATCTTTCATCAAGATTTAAGCCAAGGAGTTCGACGGTCCATCGGACTAAGAAGGAGACCAAGAGGTGGGTGTTTTCTAGTGTTGATTTATGTGGCTTTGATGATTTGAGGGCCCACTTATGGTGGGACCCATCTTAATGTACAATTTGTATCAATGAGGGGCCCATAGTGGCGGGGTCCCTCGGGTATTCCGATCTCTCTCTCTCTCTTTCTCTCTCTCTCTCCCTCTCTTTCATTTTTTTTATGATGATAATGATGCATGTGTGTGGCCCACACAATTTGATCCAAATCCTGACCGTCCAGAATTTTTGGACGTCTCATTGATGTGACCCACCTTGCTATCCACCATGGAACGGCCCTGGCCGAAGAGAAAACACAAATATCGGCTTAAATCCAAAGCCGATGGACCACCACATGGACCCCACCTTGATGATGCGTTGTACGCCCACTGTCCACATGGGACCCATCCCATGATGGATGTGTCTTACAACCAAGACGTCCCTCTAGCGTCCCTGGATGCTGGTGCTCTTCAAATAAAATAAAATTATATATAAATATATATATATATAAGAGAGAGAAGTGGGATGGCCCACCTATGTGGGACCCATCGACCATGGAAGTGGATTGCATGGTCCACCACCACACCAGCTATATAGTTGGTGTACAGGCGTCAGTACTCCTATGGGATTGATCCACAGCGTCCATCTGTTTTAACGTGTGGGCCCACCCACACGTGTTGCACGTGTGGGATGGGACCCACTTAGATGTATTTGTTATATCCAAAACCGCCCGTTCATGTACACGGACGTGGGGCCCACCTTGATGGATGCCTTGCATCCACACGTGTGGGGCCCCACCATGATTTTTGTATACAGCCGTCCATCTGGACGATTATGTGTAGACCACCCTGTTGTGTAATTGATCCACACCATCCAACCTCCTGGACAGTGTGAGATGTATATATAATGTATAATATAATATTATAATAAATATGATGGTGGACCCACCTTGCTATCTGTATTGATCGGCACCGTCCAGTAAGGGACGATGCTAGATCATTGTGATGTATCTGTTTCATCCCACCATCCAGATGGGACGGTGGGGCCCCTTCATAGGTGTAAGTGTTGTATCCTCCCCATCCATGTGGACAATGGGGCCTACCATGATGTACGTGGACCCACCTTGGTGTATATATTGTATACCCACTCCGTCCACCTGTCAGGACGGTGGTGTGGACCCCACTGTGATGTTTATACACCCCGTCCGTCTGACGGGTCCACCTTAATTCATGTGTTTGAGCCACGCCGTCCAGCCCATTGGACTTGTGGCCCATTTGATAGATGTGTTGTATATCCATGTTATTCATCTGGTGGGCCCATTTGGAAGGTGCAGGCCCACATGCTGGTTGTGCAGGGTCCACCTACTACTAGGCCCTTGTATGAGGCCCAATACGATATACTATAAGGCCCACCTTGATGTATTTGTGGCCTATCCATTGGGGACCACCTTAATATATTTGTAGCCGATCCATGAGGCCCACCTTAATGTATTTGTGGCCGATTTATGTGGACCACTTGATGTATATGAGGCCTGTTGGTGTGGCCCATGTGATGTGACCCATTTGATGTTTTATGAGGCCCATATGATGAGGCCCAATGTGTTGTACATGAAGCCCACGTGATGTGGCCCATGAGTGAGGCCAGATGTGATGTATTTATGGCTCATGTCATGCAGCCCATTGCGATGTGCATTAGGCCCACCTGTGATGTATATTTGAGGCCCATAATGATGTATATATAGCCCTTGTATGAGGCCCAAGTGATGTGTATTAGGCCCTTGTGAGAGGCCATAGGCCCACGATCTGTTTGGCACTATGTGGGCCACACTTTAGAAGCAATGATGGTTAAATGTCCACATTGATGGGCAATGATGGTTGAATGTCCACATTGTGAACTTCTCTTAGACCTTGTTAGGCCTATTCTCACTGATTTCGATTATCGGGGCCGATTATTGAGGCTGATTGTTAAGACCGATTCCAATTATCGAGGTCGATTCCGATTATTGAGGTCAATTTCGATTCCAATTGTCGAGGCCAATTGTTAAGGCTGATTTCGATTCTGATTGTCAAGTCCAATTTCGATTGTCAATATCGATTCCGATTGTCGAGGCTGATTGTTGAGGCCGATTCTGATTCCAATTGTCGAGGCCAATTTTGATTGTCGATATCGATTCTGATTTTCAAGGCCGATTCTGATTTTGATTGTCGAGGTCGATTATTGAGGCCGATTCTGATTCCGATTGTCGAGGCCGATTCCAATTGTCGATACCGATTCTGATTGTCGAGGCCGATTCTGATTGTCGATACTGATTCCTATTGTCGAGGCCGATTGTTGAGGTCGATTCTGATTGTCGAGGCTGATTCCTATTGTCGAGGTCGATTCTGATTATCGAGGCTGATTCCAATTGTCAAGGTTGATTGTTGAGGCCGATTATCAGTATCGGTTATCGATACCGATTATGAGTATGTGACAGCATAGCATCATGATACATGCCCATACGCATCATCTGCATGTTTGTTATGAGATATGGTTGATCATTGCATATGCCATAGGGTTAAGATATTTATGGGATTCCCTCATGGGCGGAGTTGCCCCCCATGAGCACGCGGTATGCACAGGTTTAATGCATGACTGGATGGTATGACACATACATTTTACATTTTGTGATACGACTACCGTACGCCCAAGCGACATCAGGGTCGTAGCCTCCACAAGTAATCGTGGATGGTCAGATGGGACACTGAAAATCTATTCTATATAGGGTGCTATAGATATCCCTAGGTGAAAGTCCTAAAACCCTTTTGGTTCCAGAGGTTGCTCTGACGTTTAGACCGAGTGGATGCATAAGCGCATGAGGGCCGTATACCGTTAGGCCTCGTCTCCCACTGTGTCATGGTCGGTTGGAAGGGTGTACGGCCTTACCTGCCCAAGAGGAGGGGGCAATGCTAGATTGAGTGTAACCAGCTCGAGGAATGGGTCCACTATCAATGAGCAAGGCCTGATATTGGCATGTGGATAGTAAGGTCCATTCCACTCACCTTGTTGTGCGCGATGGGGCGGTAATCTGGTTTGGAGCGTAATAGACCCCAATGATTTTTCAGAGAGGAACCGTATTGATATGTGGACTTATCGAGCAAGAATTACATACTCATTCATTCATTCATTCATTATCCACTCAGGCTGGTGGTGCGCAACTATTTGTTACATGTACCTTCACATGGCCAAGATTTTGGTTGGGCACGTGACTAACCTATGATCAGGAGTTTACCACATTGAGTCTGACTATCCAAATTTAGGTATAGGACTGGTTTAGATAGAAGTCCCTTGTGGTGGACCCCGTAGCCTGCGATACTATGTACTATCATCCCGACCTCACACTCCAGCTTGGTCATTTCATTTGCATGGCATATTGCATTTTGGGTTGCTATGTTTCTGCACTTATATGGCCTAAACGGACTTAGTAGAATTTACATATTACATTATACACTCGACATCTGATATTTAGCTCTCTTTGACTCCTCATTTACATAACTGATTTGTATTGCGTACTCTAATATTATATGACTTATGGACTTATCAATATTTCTGCTTACTCTGATATTGTATGATTCATGATCTTGCCAGTATTTCTGATATTGTATGATTTATGGCATTGTATTGCATACTTGGCACTTATCATGTACACACACTTACACCACCCTCCAAGCTTTCTATAAGCTTATGCACAATAGATGCGTGCAGGTAGCGTTAGGTTGCAGTAGCGTTGAGCTTGGAGCATGTAGCGGACCTCTGGAGCTTTGATTTTTGATATATGTATTTCCCTTTTAGCATTGTATTCAAATGATTATATTAGTGGATATGTGATGATGATGTTACCTTTGTGATTTGAGTAAACTTGTAGTTATGCTTCTTACGAGATAAATGTACGTTGGAAAATCCTCCTTGTAAGATCCCAGGATCGAAATCTGGCGTATGGGCGCTGGGAGCCGAGAATATGGTACTATAAAGGCTGTCAGCACCGGATTCGGCGATCGGGATTCCTGTGAGTCCGATCTTCGAGTTTGGGGCGTGACAGGAAAGTACGTTTAGGTTCTTAGTGTAGGACATTTACTTTTGTGTAGGGCATAAACTAGGGTCCTTGTGTGGATCCTTGACCTGTGTGGTCTAAAGTAGGGTGGGTCCTTGTGTGGATCCTTAGCCTGTGTGGCCTAAAACCTAGGTTCCTTGTATGGATCCTTTGCTCTTGTGTAGGGCATAAAATCGAGGTTCCTTATGTGGATCCTTTGCTTTTGTGTAGGGCATAAAACCTAGGTGCTTTGTGTAAGACCTTTGCTCTTGTATAAAGCATAAACTTTTATCTTGTGTAGGCATGTCTAGATTCCTTGTGTAGGTCTTAGAGTCAACCTTGTATAGGTTGTAAAGGTTAGAAGTGAAGCTGATTTAAAACCTCCGTTATTGAAATCCGATACACTCAAGGATTGAGTGCATCCACCAGGAGTGGAGTAGGCACATAGCCGAACCACTATAAACGACTGTATTTGGGATTGATATTTGCATATTCGTTCATTATGTTTGCTTTGACTGATTATATGAAACATGATAACATGAATGTTTAGAACGACTAAGAATCACATCCCACACACATTGTCACATTGTTCATCCATCACAGATAAATTGCTAAATCTTGTTTAAATGTTGAGTAGTCTTGTGACTGGATCCTCTACTTGGGTTGGAAGCCATTAGAGTTAAAGTAAGTATATCTTGATAGTTCTGCATTAGATCAAGATTGGATTAATAGGAGTTTTAACTATCAAGAAAAGTCTATAAAGTCCTATTCACCCCCCTCTAGGACACTTTGACCTATTCCGACTTCTAATATAGCGGTCTTACTGTAATTTCAAAATCCACTCCATCCATTCTCCTTAGAGGCCCTAATCAGGTACTCTAACTAAATATATATATATATATATATATATATATATATAATTTTAAAAAAAATAGGCAGATCCAAAGCTCAGGTGAACCATGCTCTTAAATTTCTAGTTCTAACGGTGCATTTCTGTCGATCTAATGGTTGGATCATATTGAATTTGAATATCAATGGTTAAAAGGGTTCCAGAGATCCTAAGGGATGTTCAGGTGTGATATAGAGGTTAATCCTAAAATTGACTAGTTTGTTGTGGCTCCAAAATATGATTCATCTTTAAAATTAACATATAAATCACTTGATTTAAGGATGGGGATTTCTTCCAATGATCTTAAGGGTCTTAAACCAGTCTAAGTGCACCCTAATAGTCAGCAGTACCATCATACAGTCGGATTCACATGATTTGGCATTGGATCATTGAATAAGGTGCCACATACTTGATGAACTGTGGATCTTTAGATCTCGGGCTTGCAATCGATGATGAACGGTTTAATTGGTCTATTGGAGCAATTTAGATCCTAAAATAAATGTCTCTGAAGTTGTGATGGATTGTTTTGGAGATCAATCGGATGGATGGCTTGTTATATGAATGAAGGTTGTGCTAGACGGTTGAGACAGATAGATTGAGAGTTACCAAATGATGACATGTAATGTAAGTTAGGTGTGTTCCCACACACATGTAAATTAAATTGGATCTCCATGGTGACACCCGAGTACTGAAAAGTACAGGGTGTCACAAAAACAACCTATTGACTCAAGACCACCTGTCTGACCTGGCCGATTGCCTCTGTTTGAGCCTTGGAAAATACGGTCAGGTCCCTGATTTCCTTCCTCTTCTGATCATGCTTAGCTCTCTTCTCCTCAAAGTTTCTCTTCGGCACCATCAGTTGTGCTTCCAGAGCAACAATCTGCATGCTCATATCCTCTAACTTGACCTCAAACTTCTCTAGCTCTTCATGTCTGGCTGACAGTCTCTTAGCAACGTCATTAACTGTAGCTACTTGGGAAGTTGCGGTCGTGCACTCAAATTCAAGATGTTCAATCATAACATGGAGATCACGATTCTCTTTTACTAGATCTAGAGAATCCCTTAGTACTGGCAGTTTGACCGAAGGGCTCTTATCTGAACGAGAGAAGACTTAATACTAGTTAATAAGCTCGGTAAGTTTCTCAATCAATTCGATTGATGCAGCCTCTGGTACCCTCGAGCGTATGAGTGTTTGGATTTTCCTTCTTGAGATGTTTTAACTTGGTGGAGGGGGCGGGAGACTCAACCATAGAGATATCGCTGTTAAGATCTTACTAAAGAGAATGTCTTCGATTGGAAGCATATTATGGCCTGAACGATCTCTGTTTCGTTAGTAGTTATGTAATGTCTCAGAAAAATCTGTACAAAGACCCGAGTATCACCTCAGGCAGAAATCACTAAGGACCGAATCCTTTAGAAATTAGACGAAAATTAATTAAATACTAAACTGAATTAATCAACGAATTAGCTCGAATCACTTTCAATATGAACTGTAACACCCAAAACCAGTAGAATCACTAACTCTACATTACCTAAAAACCTACGATCAATCTCAAAACCCAGTTGCTCTCAGGAGGAATTTGAAACTCCGTATCGGACCTGGACTGCGCGTCGAAAGTCTGATAATCGCGAAACTGTACACTTATGACCGCCTTACTGGGCTTGACAATCTTCGTGGGAATCAAGTCCAAATAGTGTCAAAAAATGCACGACTAGAGCCCCGAGTAAAGTGTGTGAAAAATGCGAATGTCTTGAGAAAATGAACTCAGATTTAAGTAAATTGGGCCGTTCGCTTGTAGGCTAAATTTAAGGTTTCAGACCATTAGATTCTGACCCAACTACACCCTTGGATCATGAAAAATTTCCTACACAGGTCAGTGTACTTGTGGCCCTGATCGAGTGACGATGACCGTTGAACTGAAACTGGTCCACCGCGGTCGATCCATAAATTTGATCAAACTGAAATCTTAACCTGACATAGATCCATTGTCAGGGAACTTTTCCCAGACCGTATGCTGATAATGGACCTCCATATGAACTCTGTTGGCCCGAAACAGCCGACTTTTGGCTATAACCAAAGTATACCATGGCCCTGGGGCCATTGACTTCACTTTTAGGCCTATATAAGACCTTAAACCCACCCCTCTCTCATCCCATACGAATTTCCTAAACCCTAGGAGAGAGAAGAGAGAAAAGACAAGGAGAACGTGAGGAGACGTGAGAGTGAGTGTGAGATAGTTGCTGGGATTCATTCTCACCTCTCCACGTATCAAATCGCCTCCCCCGTGTCGCTATACCGACGATTCCAATTCCATTTTTGGGTAAGAAATCCTAACCCTAATCTATTTTAGGGATTCGAATAGAGGAATCAGTGGAATAGCTAACCTATTTCATGATTTAGGTTGTCGTTGTGCCGTAGATAAAGGCGTTGTGTACGAACCGAGTTCGTAATCGGTTTACCGACGAAAGGTGTGGACTATAAATATTTAGGTTATGGTTTTAAAGGCCCTCAATGTCAGTTAATGATTTATGACTGACTTGATTGTTGTCACATGCGCTTAGATGCGATGTTTTCCGCATAATACACATATATATGAACTATGTTAATGCATTTCATGCATTTGTTGAAATGTTTGAATGAATGTGGAATTATGATTTGTGCTTGCTATGATTATTAACCTGTAATACATGTTCGTTGTGCATATGACAACTCATTTGTGAAAAGATCTGCCATAATATATGTTTTAACTAATTTCTTACACGTATGTTGAATGTGTAGTCTAAGTGTTTGATAAAATGTCTGAAAGTGTAATTGGTTGGTAAATACATTTATTAAAGGTGTTGAGATGAGATCCTCAAACACCTTAGCTATATGAATAGATTCCTTCATGCAGTTTAAATGCGGCTACGTGATTCATGTATGTAATGCCTATATATGATGACATGTGCACTATGTGTCTGTTAAAATGCTCAAATGAGATTTATATTTGAATTGGTTGTCACGTGCTTTTTTTTACTGTCATATATGAATGCCTGTTGTATTTGAGTATGATTGGGACTAATACGTAGTCCAGGTAATCGATAACGATTTACAGTCAGTGGCCGAACTAGTTTCGCCACAACGGATACATTCTATGAATTCGAGTTGTACGGTGATTATCAACAGTGGTTAGGCCACAAGGAGTCCGTATGTGCTCCATGTCGATTAATTCAACGTGTGCTCATACCAGTCGAGCTTGTTATAACGCCCTGAAAATCGGGGGTAGAGCAGGAGCTCAACTCCCGAGTTCCAACGCATCACTTATGCAACATAGATAATGATGATTAAATGTTGTCTGCATTAGTACATCAAACATGAATAAGATTAAACCAAAACAGCATATCATACTCCAGAGACGATTAAGTTAAGCAAGCGAAAGACTATGATAGATATATAAAACATATAAGTAATCATAGGTCTCCTTAGTATGATCATGTTACTAGGTCAATAATTTACACGTAAAGTTTCAAAATATATAAAATGTGTAATGTCATCTAATTAGTAACCTTGCAAGCCCTATCGATCAGGACATGGCTCACATGAACCTTCCTGATAACTACATATAGGAGAATGCCTCCTCATCGTCCTCGAAATCTGGCTCTGCCTCGTAGCCATCGCCATCACCTGCAGCTAAGACAGAGTCTGGTTGGGGTTTAAAACATCATCCCAGAACGTGGGAGTGAGTGATCAACTCAGTGGAGCTATAAAGAAAAGGTTAACATGTTATCAATTCAGTCACGCAGTAATGATAAGGCAATACAATTAAGCATTCCTAAATACTCTTGTTAATACAAGGATGATATGTATTAATGATGTATGCCCTCGCCTGCACTCCCTCTATGAACTTCATCTCACGGTCGCGGCATGCACCCCTTCCATGGTGCTCAACTCCAACGCCAAAGGCACATGCAATGCGATGCATGAACGTGATTACTGAGTTCTTATTAGACCTTTTCATATAGTAGGATTGGGAAGCCAAGGTACCTCTCTTATATCATTCCCCAAACAATGATCCATTCTAGGGTCGTCAGTCCTAGTAAATATCATACAATGTTGCAGTTCTAGGTCACTAGAAAGGGCTCATCACCTTATCAGTGTAGGCCTAGTTTATACTCTAGTTACTACAGAAAGGCTCGTCGCCTTAACGTAGTCTCAGACTATGCTCGAGGTTACTACAAAGGGCTTGCCACCGGATTAGTGTAGGCCGACAGCTCGAATACAGTGTCCCATACCACCGTATTCAGCTCACGAGGTGGTGTTGCTCACTGGTCACTACGGGGAGGCTCGTCGCCCTAGCATAGGCCGACAGCTCGACCACGGTGTCCCATACCACCATGTCCAGCTCATGAGTCTTAGCGGATCGAGGTATCAAGGTTGACGAGGTTTTCCTAGTGAGTGTGGTACCTTAAATTCAAGCAGTAGCGTCCATACATGGTGAACATACATTAGGCCAATCGGGTTGCTTGACAAGCTTGACTAGTACGAGTGTACGTCAAGTGAATCGACATGAAGTGAGTATGCACTCCATGTGGCCTAACCACTATCGACAACTCAAGTACGACTTAGATTCATCGAACACATCCCGTGTGGCGAAACAATGTCAGCCACTAACTTAGAAATCATTACCGATCGCCTGGACTATGTCGTAGCCCCAAACACACTCCAAGCACTTGTATATGCATGTAGTAGCCAAAGATAGGATGTGATAACTAAAATCAAATGTAAATCTCATTTGAGCATTTCAACGAACACATAGTGTACATGTTAGCATACATAGGTATTTCAACGGTAAATCACATAGTAGTATGATAGGTTACATAAAGGAAACTCTAACTATGTATAAGGGGATTGAGAATCCTATCTCAACACCCTCATTAGGTACATCACATCAAATATTTTCTCATTCAGGCATTTTATCAAACACTTAGACAACATATATTACATACATGTAATAAGTTAGTTAAAAACACATATTATAGCGAATCCTTTTACAAAGGAGTTGCTACATGTACAACGATCATATATTAGCCACCAATAATCATGTCAAGCACCAATCATAATTCCATATTCATTCAAAACATTTTAACAAACACTTGGAATGCATTATAATCAACATAGTTTACATATATATGTAATATATGGGAAATAACGTATCTAAGCATATGTGATAGCAATCAAGTCAGACACAAATCATTGTTGACATTGAAAGCCTTGAAAACCATAACCTAAACATTTATAGTCTATACTTTTTATCGGTAGATTCGTAATGAACTCAGTTTAAACACTAAATCTTTGTCTACGGCACAACGACAACCTACAGTATGAAATAGGTTAGCTATTTCATCCCTTACACTATTCGAAACTCTAAAACAGATTAGGGTTAGGATTTCTTACCTAAGAACGGAGTCGAAATCAACGGGATAGCAATTCAGAAAGGCTGATTCAGTCCGTGGAGCAGCAGGGATGAATCCCTACAACAAACCCTCACTCTCTCTCACTTCTCCTCAATTTCTTCTTCTCTTTTCTCTCTTCTATCTCTTAGGGTTTCCCAGATTCATATGGAATGAGAGAGAGAGGGTTTAAGGGGCTTATATAGGCGTAGAACTAATGGGAATGGCCCCAAGGCCAAGGTATACTTGGGTTATACCTAAGAAGTAGTTGTTTCAGTCCAACTGAGCACTTCTAGTGGCCCCTTTTCTACATGCTATCGGACTTAAGCTCCCTAACATTGGATCTAGGTCAAGTTAAGGTTTCGGTCTGATTGGATTTATAGATCGACTAGGGAGGACCAGTTTCATTTTAACGGTCACCGGTGAAACATGAATGAGATTAAACCAAAATAACATATCATACTCTAGAGACGATTAAGTTAAGCAAGCGGAAGACTGTGATAGATATATAAAATGTATAAGTAATTGTATGTCTTCTAAGTATGATCATGTTACCACGTCAATAATTTACATGTAAATTTTTAAAATATACAAAATGTGTAATGTCATCTAATCAGCAACCCTGCAAGCCTCGTCGATCAGGACACGTCTCACATGAACACGCCTGATAACTTCATATAGGAGAACGCCTCCTCATCGTCCTCGAAATTTAGCTCCACCTCGTATGCATTGCCATCACCTGCAGCTAGGACAGAGTCTGGTTGGTGTTTAAAATATCGTCCAAGAACGTGGGAGTGAGTGATCAACTCAGTGGAGCTATAAAGGAAAGGTTAACATGTTATCAATTCAGTCACACAGTAATGATAAGGCAATACAATCAAGCATTCCTAAATACTCTTGTTAATACAAGGATGATATGTATTAATGACGTATGCCCTCACCTGTACTTTCTCTGTGAACTTCATCTCACGGTTGTGGCATGCACCCCTTCCATAGTGCTCAACTCCAATGCCAAAGGCACATGCAATACGGTGCATGAACGTGATTACCGAGTTGTTATTAAACCTTTTCATACAGTAGGATTGGAAAGCTAAGGTACCTCCCTTATATCATTCCTCATAGGCAATGAGTCAATCATAATACCTCAATTGACTTTTCAGAACTCTATCTTAAAGCCTCAAATCCCTTTTTAACCTATTTCCTTCAAAATCTCACATTTCCTTCAAAATCTCACCTTTCACCACCTTATTCTTCAAATTTTTCTAAGTACTTTCATATAAGACACTAATCTTAAAGTTTAAATGATGAAGAACAATAATGAAATTAAACACTTGTCAAGTAACCTAATTGGCCTAATGTATGTTCATCATGTATGGACACTACTGCTTAAATCTAAGTTACCACTTACCAGTGAAAGGCCCGTTTAACCTTGGTACCACGATTTGGTAGCACTCATGAGCAGGGCATGGTGGTATGGGACACTATGGTCGAGCTGTCAGCCTACGCTGGGGTGACGAGCCTCCCCATAGTGACTAGTGAGCAACCCAAACTGGTGAGCCGAATACGGTGGTATAAGACACTGTATTCAAGCTATCGTCCTACGCTAAGGTGACGAGCCTTCCTGTAGTGACTTCAAGTATAAAATAGGCCTACATCGGGTGATGAGCCCCTCGCAGTGACCTCAAGTGTGAATTAAGACTACGCTAAGGTGACGAGCCTCCCGTAGCAACCTATTGTGTAAACTCGGGAACTTGCCTATCGTAGTTGATTAACTAGGATTGACGACCCTAGATGGATCCTTGTTTGGGTCAATGATATAAGGAAGGTACTTTAGCTTTCCAAACTTGTTGTATGAATAAGTCTAAGTAAGAACTTGGCTAACACGAGCATACACCGCATTGTATGTACCTTTGGCGTGGGTGTTGAGCACAATGGGAGTTTAGCATGTGTGATCGTGAGATGATGTTGCAGAGGGAGTGCAGGCAAGGGTATGCATCATTAATACATACCATTCTTACATTAATAAGAGTATTTAGGATATAATTGTTGTACTGCTTTATCATTATTGCTTGACTGAATTAATAACATGTTAACCTTTGCCTTATAGCTCCACTAAGTTGATTGTTCACTCCCACTATGGGATAGTGTTTTAAAACACCAACCAGACTCTGTTGTAGTTGCAGATGATGATGTGAGTTACGAGTTGGAGCCGGTCTTCTACGACGATGACGAGAAGTTCTCCTACCTACAACTCTCTAGCGGGTCTATGTAGACCTGGAGTTGCGTCACTAGGGCCACAAGGATGTAGATTAGATGACATTACACTTTACCATTTTGTATATTTTGGAACTATACATGTAATTATTTGACCTGGTAACATGTTCATACTCAGGAGACTTACAATCACTTATATGCTTTATATACTTATCACAGTCTTCCACTTGCATAATTAAATTGTCTCTAGAGTATGATACATTGATTTAGTATAATCTCATTCATGTTTAATGCACTAATACGGACAACATAAAATCATCATTGTTTATGTTGCATAATGATACAACGGATCTCGGGAGTTGAGCCTTTGCTCGACCCTCGAAATTCAGGGCGTTACAAGTTGGTATCAAAGCATGATTTGGATTAAAATGAACCTGGGTTATGGACACACGACACACACTGATGTACTTTGACTTAGGAGGGAGCGATAAAATATAGAAATGATCATAGGATCCCGAGTTTCACCCGTCGATGATCATAAGACCGTTGAAGTGAAACTGACTGTAGAAACAGGACTCGTATGCGTCTGTGATCATGTGAGATGATCCCAGTTCCTTTCTAGACCATCAATCGATGGGTTTAGGTGAAAATTTAACATATTCCACAATCAAATAACCCAAAAACGACTCAAGCAGACTCAAGCAGACTCAAGGGCCCAAACGACGTTAATCGGGGGGACCAAAGTGGACCCCACACATTTTCGGCACCCTGGGGGGGATGTCATTGCCCCTAGGGCGATGTCATCGCCCCACCCACGAGGCCTCCTGGTCCGGTTCGTCCGAGCCTATTGGGCCGCAGCGGGCCGGTCGGGCCTGCACTTGTACACACCTATGGGGCCCATGAAATCATGTGGAGGCCCCTATATCCACCCCATTTGCTTCATTTACTCCTCTTACACCCCTCCAAGCTTTCTAATCTCTCAAAAATCCCATTTTTCTCTCTTAAATCCTTCCTCCATTCTCTTATCTTCTTCATTTTCTTCATTGCCTACCTACCTCCCACCATTCCTTTCAAACTCATCTCTTATCTCCCTCATTTCCTCCCATTTGAACACACAAACCCTCCTTTGTGTCTCAAAAATCTCAAAGACCACCAATCCACCCTATCCCTCCATTTTATTTCGCTCTCATGGCTCTTTCTGAGCTTGTGGCGGCTGTATTTTCCCTTTCCACACTTCTCTCTCATGGGAAAGAAAAGGGCTCCTACGAATGAAGTCGGGACTAGCTGTCTTACCTGTTCAAGGAGACAGAAAGGCACTGAGGCTATCACAAGCATTGATCGGGAGATAAGGTCGAAGCGGGATCTCAATTCTCAGATTCCTCTCGAAAGAGCTCTATTGGCGAATATGGCACATAGAAGGTTTCAAGGCCGTAGAGTTCTCTTTGAAGCACATGTGGATGAGAAATTGTTTGGGCTTTATCAGGCGATGGATCTTCTGTTGGACGCCGGGTGAGGTCCCATATTTGAGGGCAAGTCGCATGCGAATGAGAGCATTGTCCGAGCCTTCTATGCCCATATACGAGAGCCACTGCTGGAGCCTCTACAGTTCTCTATCCCCGTGGGAAGGCGGGATGCCATTGTCAATGTCGACTTGATAGCCCGAATCATGGGGATGCCGTGTGGAGAAGTTCATGCTAACGAGAAGAGTCTCAGGAGCGTGCGTGAAAGAGATCAATGTATGCAATTTCTTTATGGCCGAATGGTCCATTGGAATCGAGGCAACTGCCTCCCAGCGACCAAGATGACTCATGACTTCTAACTACTTCACCACATCTTCACGCACAATCTGTATCCCAGGTGGAGCAATCGCAGCGAATGCACATGTTTGATGGTAGACTTCATATACCGAGTCGGGCAAGGAGACAAGCTGTGCCTGCCTACGTATGTACTACTATAGATAGTTCAAACTGCATGCTCTCCTAGGTCTGACATTTCGCTCCCATTCGATCGATTTATATGCAAGCTTGCTCATGAATTTAGCTACAGACTTGGCTCAGAAAGGCTTACGCCGATCCATTTCATTAACGAGACTACTCTCAACCACATGAATATTGGGCCACGACAACGTCAAGCCCGACTCGATGAGAGTGAGGATGAGACGGGAAGTGAAGAGGAAGAGAGTGATGAAGAAGGTGGAGATGAGATAGAGGAAGAGTAGGAAGAGGAAGAAGAGGAGGCCCAAGACTCTGATGAGGGCTCTCCACTTGCTACGCATGAGCCCCACCATGATCGAGCTACTATAGAGGCCCGCCTAGGTCAGATTGAGGAGGGCCAGGTCGCACTGTGACAGGAGGTCAAAGAGACCCGGGCCGAACTTGAAGAGAATAGGGCCTTCATGAAACAAAAATTTAAGAAGATTCTCGCACCTTGAAGGCTCTTCTATGCTGCATGTAGGACAAGGGTGCCCCTCCGCCATTACCAGATTTGGATGACTAGTTATGTGTGTAGTCGTCTTTTAGTTTGCTTTGTTGTTAGTCTTCTTTTATGCTTGCCTTTGTAAGCTTGGTTGGTTGTTGTGGGTGTTAGTATGTCTTAGTGTTTAAAGCTTGTTTAGATTAGCTCACATGCATCTTCTGTCATAATTCATGTAAGACTGTATCTCTTGTATTGTGATAATTTTGGTAAATGAAATGCGTGCAGCTCTTTTTGTTATAAAATGTGTTGAATGCTTGACAATTAAGTGTTGATATGCTAAATCTTACACGTGTTACATCTTATGTTGTATATAGGGAATACCACCTAAGGTCACTCAAAGTACGGCACGTCTTACACTTGGTGACTCGATTAACGGGGCACCTCCCCTAAGCGATAGCCACACAGACCCCAGCTTGGGCCCTGACAGTGACATGATGTCGGATTTACAGTCGGCCACTGGCCCCACTAATGGGCCAACACCTTCTGCACCACTGGTTCCTGAGCAGAACCGACGCCTCACATGCCACAGTTGGCTCCTCCTCCTAATAGGTTGGAGAAGATGATGCTCTTGATGCAGCAGCAACAACAGTTTTTGGCCACCATTGTGGGGGCCATTGCCCAGAACATGCATACCGTCCCACCTGCACCACTAGTGCAGCCTATTGGAAACATGGGTGCCAGAGGCTTATTCAAGCGATCCAGCGCTTCTGACCTCTCACTTTTGCGGGTACTCACAAACCCGAGGAGGCTGAGTATTGGCTTGACTGCATCTCTAAGATGCTAAAGCCGCTGCACTGCACTGAGGCAGAGCAAGTTGAGATGGTCACTTATATGTTCAAGAAGGAGGACAGTCTCTGGTGGGACAACATCCTTCAAATCATGACTGCTAGTTATGTATGGACATGGGAAGCTTTTGAGACATGCTTCCATGGAAAGTATTTCCCTCTCACCTACCGCAATAAAAAGGGGGGAGAGTTCCTTCACCTCTGACAGGGAGGGATGGCCATAGCAGAGTATGAGAACCGCTTTACGAATCTGGCCAGATACGCTCCCTTGATATTAGCAAACGAGCCAATGAAGATGCGGTGATTTTTTGAGGATCTGCGACTCGAGATACACTCAAATATGTGTTGTGCTAGCATACCCAATAATCTTGAGCTAGTGAACATGTCTCAGCAAGCTGAGCAGGACGAGAATAGATTATCCCGTACTCGTGTACCTATGGTTCCTAGGCCTCAACCAGATTTGTCGAGCAGGCCGTTCCTCGGCAAGAGGTTGATAAGGGTCAAATATTGCATATCAGACCTCTATTATTGCCTGATTTTAAGTACATGATAATGCTTAATGGAATATTTTAATCGCATTTTTGTTATAGGGTGTAATTAGGAGCATTGACTGAAAAAGAGTACTACAAGTATGGTTTTAATGCTCTAAAGTCACCAGAGCAAGGAACGGACTTCAGAGGACCAATAGTGACAGATTTACGTGCCAGGGATCCAAGGAAATCAAGCCGTTCGCATTAAACGAGCCCGAAAACTAGCCAGAATGCAAGATCATAGGGCTCCCACCATCCGATCGGCCTGAAACTTCATGCATGGTCAGAGGGATATAAAGTAACCGTACACGTCGAATTTTAGCTCCCAGATCTCTGTAGAAGTTGTCTAATAGACAAATCAGCCCCTGAATCATCAATCTGCGGTCCGCCTGAGATCTGGATATACTTCAAGTTTGGTCCCGACCGTTTAAATGAGATGAGAAACATGATGGATGGATTGGATTTTTGAAGAACATCACATTGGGCCCCGTATGTGTGGCATGTGCATTGAGCACATGTGTAGCCGCACCACACCAGACCGAAGGACTCGGTCAAAGTCGGTTTGACCGACTGACTCCAGCATAAAAATGGAAACCTCCGTTTTTCAAATAGCGTTAACGTTGTTTGTGTTCGGACATGTTGTGGGCCCCACCTATTGTCCATATAGGCAATCCAACCCATTCACTAGATTCCCATGGCCCATGTTACCAAGTCCTAGGTGGAAAATGTTCAAGCAGAAGTGATGATGTGATTACAGCCATTTAGAAGGAAGATTGACGGTAAACGAAGAACTCTGGTGGTCCACACCGAATACAATTTGAAACTAGACATCCCTGGACGTTTCTTCGTTGGGAGTCGAATGAACGAAGTGGATTTCCAAAATTAGTGAGGGAATGGCCCCACCAACGTTACAGCGGAGGAGATTCGCGATCCCTGTTTCCACGTCCATCCACTGCCGATTTTTGCGGAAGATTGTACGATCATGGCCTCGATCAGATGGATGATCCAAACCTTTCATCATGTAGAGGACCCAAAAATGTGTTAAGGGACGGTGTTTCTTTGAAAATTAAGTGAGGAAAGTGGCGAGTTTTGAAGCTCCGAACTTAGCTGCGAAAAGTTGCACTCCGTGTCTTGCTGCGACTCTACCACCGACTCCAGCCCTCCAACAGCTATAAAAGAGGATTTTTGGAGGTGGGAAAGGGGGAGAACCAGACCAGATCCAGAGCTTGGAAAAGAAAGAGAGAGGAAGAAAGAAAAGGAAAGATAGAGAAAGAAGAAATTCTGGGAAACGTGAAGCAAGGAAGAGAAAGAGAGATTGGCCAGGGATGTGCTTCTCATCTGTAGTTTTCTTCTTTCCAACTGAAATTCTAGTTAATTTAATGAATTTCTAAATCTTGTAGCTAGGGCTGAGATGAAGCCCCTAATTTGAATAACTCTGGTTATATGTTGATTTTACCTTGATTCAATTGGTTTGTTTCTTTCTCTAGTGTGCTTGATTGGGTAAAATTTTGTACTTCTCCATCTATGAACTTGACCAGAGTCTATATATGGATGTTGTCTGGATGCTTATTATAGGTGCTTGTGTCTGATCATGAACAGGTTTCCTATAGAGGAAGAAACAGGGTGCTTTAATGAATTGTACATTCTATGTGCCCAACCAAGGACATAGAATGTGTATTCATTGCATTGCTTTAGGAGATTAGACATTCTGTATGCCCGACTAAGGACACAGATTGTACTTTCTTTATATAAATTGTGTCAATCTAGATTAGGGTGAATCAACAGATAAAACAGGGGATAGGATAATTAGGGGTGGATTCGAAAGTCCTGGTGCTCTCTCTGATTGAATTTTCTTCCCTGTTTTCAATTATTTTTTATAGAATTATGCTTAGTAATTCGCTCTATTATTTGTTGGATTAGTTAAGGAGAATCATAGATTTGAATTGCGACGACCAGTCCTCGTGGGAACGATCTCGTAATACGTACTGTATCTACATTTAATTCGTATACTTGCAAGTTTAAAAATCATTTAAATCATGTTGGTTTAAATAAAACATCAAGTTTTTGGCACCGTTGCCGGGGACTGTTTCGGTCCAATTGGATTTAAGATTCTCTCTTATCATAATTCATAGCTTAGGATTTTACTGACTTTAGATTTAGAGTTCTTTTCATTATTTTAGAAACTAACCTATTTCCTGTTTTGTAGGGTCATAACATATACTTCTAATTTGGTAACACCTTTCTAAATTCTCCATTTTTCTCTACTTTTTATTTTGAGAATTAGGTTTTTATTTTCAGGAATTTTCTATTTTTCTAACTTTAGATTTAGAAACCTTCTATTTTCTAGTTTTAGAAACTTTCTTTTTTTTTTTAGAAACTAACCATTGCTTAGAATTAGTCTAGCGTTATTTTAGGAAATCTAATCTATCTTTATTTCTATTTTGTCTACAGGAATTAAGGAAGCTGAAAATAAAACTGTCTTTAAAGAGGAGGAGCTCTCAATCCGTCAATCATTGATCATCTCCTTTTCTGGGTTCTTTCTTCCAATTCTTATTTTCATAGTTTCTTCTTATTTTTTTAGGAATTCATAAGTTTTTAGTTCTAGTTTTATTTCTCTTAGGTTGCATCATAGTTTAGCTTTCTTGCATTGTAGTAACTTAGTTTATGCTAAGACGTAGATCTCTGAATATAGAAAAGCACCTTTTGATCCTGAAATAGAAAGAACACTTAGTGGAAGATTGAGAGAAAATCCAGTTGAAATGGCAAACGAGAATGAAGTTAAATCTCTCAGAGATTATTCAGCTCCTGTCCAATTTAATGCGCCTTCATGCATAGTGTTGCCAGCCACTACGGCAACACACTTTGAACTTAAACTTAGGGTCATACAATTGTTACCATCCTTTTATGGGTTAGACAAGGAGGACCCATATTATCATGTAAAAGAATTCCTAGACATTTGCTCCACCTTTAAGTTCCAAAACTTCTCAGACGATTCAATCCGCCTACACCTATTTCCTTTTTCTTTGAAGGATAAGGCGAAAGCATGGTTGAATTCTCTAGAAGTTGGATCTATCGCTACATGGGATCACCTGTCTAGGAAGTTCTTAAACAAATTCTTCCCAGTTCACAAAACTAATGCTCTCCATAGAGAAATCACTAATTTCACACAAAAAGAGGGTGAGCACTTTCATGAATGTTGGGAAAGATGGAAGGACTTACTTCTTAAATGTCCACACCATGGTTTTGAAAAGTGGCAACAGGTTCAATACTTCTATGACGGTTTGACACCCCAGAACCGTCGCATGGTTGATGCCACCAGTGGAGGGTCATTCATGACTAAAAGTGATGTCGAAGCATGGAATTTCTTTGAAACCTTGAGTGAAAATTCCCAGCAATGGGACTATTCAAACAGAGGTGACAGAAGTCCCCAACCACAGAAGAGAGGTGGTATATATGAGATAGGAGTCACGCCAGATCTCTTTGCCAAGATTGATGGCCTGACAAAGAAGGTTGCTGCTTTGATGTTGCATAATGGATCTCCACAAATAGCTCAAGTCGAGGCATGTGCCATATGTTCTAATCCTGTCGATCCTACGCAGTCTTGTCCATCTGGTGCAGCATCCCCAGAACTTCTTTCTGAACAAGTACATGTAATGAACACTTTTCAATGACCTGGGAATAATCCTTACTCAGAAACTTACAACCCAGGTTGGGCTAGGCATCCAAATTTCTCTTGGGCAAAAGGACCACAACAAGGAGAACTATCTAGAAATCCTCCCATGCAACCTTACCCTCAAGCTGGCAATCAACAACTTCAACAGTGTCCACAATATCAACAAGTCCCCTCACAATTACGGAAACCATCCCTTGAAGAAACACTCAATCTTTTTATGCAGATTTCTCTCCAATTCCAAAAAGACACCCAACAAACCTTACTAGCCAACCAGCAAAGCTTACATGCAAATGTGCAATCCATTGCCAAGCTGGAAGTACAAATGGGTCAACTAGCTATCGCATGGAATGAGAGAGAGAAAGGTAAGTTCCCTGGCCAACCTGTAGCTAATCCAAAGGGACAATATGAGATTGGCTCTAATTCCAACCAAGGGCAATATCATGAGCAAGCCAAATCGATCACTACCCTTAGGTCAGGCAAACAGATTGACAACAGAATAGAGATGCCTAGGGATGAATCAAATTCCAAAGCAGAAGATCAAGATAAAGCAGAGATACACACCAATGCATCCAAAGTCCAAAAGCTCTCTGACTCTCCAAGAGCCACTAATGTGCCACACTACGTGCCCAAAGCACCCTTTCCTCAACGTCTGGCACCAATAAAGAAAAGAAACAACTTTGATGAAATCTTGGATGTATTTAAAAAAGTGCAAGTCAACATTCCGTTGCTTGATGTTATTAAGCAAGTCCCTGCTTACGCTAAGTTTCTTAAAGATTTATACACTCAAAAGCGTAAACAGAATGTTCATAAGAAAGTCTTCCTTGCAGAGCAACTCAGCTCCATGATTCAACATAACACCCCTCCTAAATTTAGGGATCCAGGAGCTCCCACCATTTCTTGCGTCATAGGAGATCATAAGATCGGGAAGGCATTGCTTGATTTAGGGGCGAGTGTCAATTTTTTACCATATTCGGTTTATGAGCAGCTAGGACTTGGTGAGTTGAAACCGACTAAAGTAACATTACAACTAGCTAATAGATCTGTCAAGGTGCCCCGGGGTGTTATTGAAGATGTGCTAATCCAGGTTGATAAGTTTTATTTTCTAGTGGATTTCATCGTTATAGATACTCAGCCTGTCCGGAATCCGACTAGTCAGATCCCGGTCATCTTGGGCTGTCCATTTTTTACCACATCTAATGCTATTATAAATTGCAGGAATGGAGTTATGAAGTTGTCCTTTGGTAACATGAATATTAAACTCAACGTCTTTAATGCTGGACAACAATCCGCAAATTTGGAAGACATATTTGAAGCGGACATGATCGAGAGTCTAGTGCAGGACTCCTTCCTTAAATCTTTTAAAGATCCACTTGAGACGTGCTTAGCATAATATGGCATGGATTTTGACATAGATAGTCCCATCCACAAAGTCAATGCACTGCTCGACTCTACTCCCATATTGGAGACTGAAAAATGGAGAGCGAAAGTGGAACCTCTTCATCCCTCTGAGTCTAAACCGGTCCCACCTATTGAGAAGTCACCTGCACTTGACCTTAAACAATTACCTACAGATCTCGAGTATGCATTGTTAGGTCCTTCTGAGACTATGCCTGACAGCACAGTTTCTAATTCTGAGAAAGTAAAGGAGAGCAGGTTGCTTAATGTTCTTAGAGCATATAAGGCAGCAATTGAACGGAAGATAGCAGAAATACAGGGAGTATGCCCCACTATATGTATGAATCATGCTGCTGAAATGTCGCGTGAAATGCAAAGGAAGCGTGATCCTAACATAGAAGAAGTCATTCAAACAGAAGTCCTTAAATTATTTGACGATAGTATAAATTACCTCATTTCAGATAGCACAGTTCATGGGAACTCACATCACTTGTCAGGGATTGGTTAATCAAGGTAATTTCTTTGGCGGACCCTGGTTATAAAGATTAGTTAATTCATTGTCCATTCTTGTCTGGCTGAAGACGTTAAACTTAGCACTCCTGGGAGGCAACCCAACCTTTTGTGTTATTGTATTTCTTCTTCTTAGTGAGTTACTTCAATGTTTGTGGGTAATATTGCTGCAAACCCTCACGAGACTACAACTCGTCCACTAGGGGTAACCTAGGGGTTTAAAGGCTTGTTGCATGCGCTAAATGCAATCGAGAGCACCTGCGAAAGTGGTATAGGTGGGATCTTTTATGATTTTATTTTTTATATTTTGCTGATTTCTCTCTTGTGCTGACTCACTTTTACGTTGATATTTTTGGAAAGCCTCTTGATTCTCCGTCCAGGTACTATCTTTCCCTCACTCCTCTTTTCTTCTCATTGTCTAATGTGTATCGCATGTTTATTTCTGTTACATTGAGGACAATGTAGATTTTGGGTTGGGGGTGGGAGATTACCTAATCAGTATTCTCTAGGTCTTGAGCGAAAATTGTGAAAATTTTTAAAAATTTTCTGAAATTTCTAATGAATTCAAAGTGATTTTGACGGATAATCGAGAATATGGGTAACTTATGACTCTTGGATTCTGCCATTGCTTGATTTCACAGTCAATTTTGAATTGATAATCCATGATTAGAAGTTGTAAACATTGATTGAGCCATGATTTCACATATTAGATCTCGCTTACACATTAAGTTTTCAGTTCGATATTAAATGGTAACTTGGTAATCATTAAGCATGAAAGGAACTAGCCTGAAAAATTTGTTAGCATCAGTTTATAAAGAAGAAGTGAAAAGGTGAGTCAGATAATCTTCACCATAGGTTTGCTCCCTATTGATGAAGATTCGATCTCCCATGGTTTACATTCAGAAAGAGTTAGGTATACAACCTTTACCATAAGTTTGCTCCCTATAGGTGAGGATTTGATTCCCTTCCTTGACGTTACTATTCATGAAAAAAAATCAAAGGCTGATAAAATGAAAAAGGCAAGTGTTGGTTTTAGTTGTCATGAATTTCGTTGTTAAATACCAATGATATCATGAAATTGACAATTGGATCTCTTAATGATTGTAAGTCGAGATTACACTTCACATTCATGGAGCTCAATGTTCAGAATTGCTCTAATTAATGGATTAATAGTTTGAACTTAATTATAAAATCTGCCATGAGCTTGATTCCAAGAGAAAAATTCCACGCGCCAATCATGAATTTTAGAATTCTCATCTCGACTATTTGTTCACAAGGCATTCAATGTTACAGGAAATTATCTTTTATTTTTGAAATTACTTTTCGCATGTTTTATTCGGGACTAGCAAAATGCTGGATGGGGGTTGTGATAAGGGTCGAATATTGCATATCAGACCTCTATTATTGCCTGATTTTAAGTACATGATAATGCTTAATGGAATATTTTAATCGCGTTTTTGTAATAGGGTGTAATTAGGAGCATTGACTGAAAAAAAAAGTGCTACAAGTATGGTTTTAATGCTCCAAAGTCACCAGAGTAAGGAACGGACTTCAGAGGACCAATAGTGATGGATTTACACGCCAAGGATCCGAGGAAATCAAGCCGTTCGCATCAAATGGGCCCGAAAAGAATGCAAGATCATGGGGCTCCCACTATCCGATCGGCCTGAAACTTCATGCATGGTCTGAGGGATATAAAGTAACCGTACATGTTGAATTTTAGCTCCCAGATCTCTGTAGAAGTTGTCCAACAGACAAATCAGCCCCTAAATTGTCAATCTACGGTCTGCCTGAGATCTGGATATACTTCAAGTTTGGTCCCGACCGTTTAAATGAGATGAGAAACATGATGGACGGATTGGATTTCTGAAGAACATCACATTGGGCCCCGTATGTATCGCATGTGCATTGAGCACATGTGTAGCCATGCCACACCAGACCGAAGGACTCGGTCAAAGTCGGTTTAACCGACCGACTCCAACATAAAAATGGAAACCTCCATTTTTCAAACAGCGTTAACGCTGTTTGTGTTCGAACATGTTGTGGGCCCCACCTATTGTCCATATAGGCAATCCAACCCGTTCACCAGATTCCCATGGCCCATGTTACCAAGTCTTAGGTGGAAAATGTTCAAGCAGAAGTGATGATGTGATTACAGCCGTTTAGAAGGAAGATTGACGGTAAACGAAGAAATCTGGTGGTCCACACCGAATATAATTTGAAACTAGACATCCCTGGACGTTTCTTCGTTGGGAGTCAAATGAACGGAGTGGATTTCCAAATTAGTGAGGGAATGGCCCCACCAGCGTTACAGCGGAGGAGATTCGCCGTCCCTGTTTCTGCGTCCATCCACTGCCGGTTTTTATGAAAGATTGTACGATCATGGCCTTGATCAGATGGATGATCCAAACCGTCCATCATGTAGAGGACCCAAAAATGTGTTAAGGGACGGTGTTTCTTTGGAAATTAAGCGAGGAAAGTGGCGAGTTTTGAAGCTCCGAACTTGGCTGTGAAAAGTTGCACTCTGTGTCCTGCTGCGACTCTGCCACCGACTCCAACCCTCCAGTAGCTATAAAAGAGAAGTTTTAGACGTGGGAAAGGGGGAGAACCAGACCAGATTTAGAGCTTGGAAAAGAAAGAGAGAGGAAGAAAGAAAAGGAAAGACAGAGAAAGAAGAAATTCTGGGAAACGTGAAGCAAGGAAGAGAAAGAGAGATTGGCCAGGGATATGCTTCTCACCTATAGTTTTCTTCTTTCCAACTGAAATTCTAGTTGATTTTATGAATTTCTAAATCTTGTAGCTAGGGCTGAGATGAAGCCCCTAATTTGAATAACTCTGGTTATATGTTGATTTTACCTTGATTCGATTGGTTTGTTTCTTTCTCTAGTGTGCTTGATTGGGTTAAATTCTGTACTTCTCCATCTATGAACTTGACCAGAGTCTATATATGGATGTTGTCTAGATGCTTATTCTAGGTGCTTGTATCTGATCATGAACAGGTTTCCTATAGAGGAAGAAACAGGGTGCTTTAATGAATTGTACATTCTATGTGCCCGACCAAGGACATAGAATGTGTTATTCATTGCATTGCTTTAGGAGATTAGACATTCTGTATGCCCGACTAAGGACACAGATTGTGCTTTCTTTATATAAGTTTTATCAATCTAGATTAGGGTGAATCAACAGACAAAACAAGAGATAGGATAATTAGAGGTGGATTCGAAAGTCCTGGTGCTCTCTCTGATTGAATTTTCTTCCCTGTTTTCAATTGTTTTTCATAGAATTGTGCTTAGTAATTTGCTCCATTATTTGTTGGATTAGTTAAGGAGAATCATAGCTTTGAATTGTGACGACCAGTCCTCGTGGGAACGATCTCGTAATACGTACTGTATATACATCTGATTCATATACTTGCGAGTTTAAAAATCATTTAAATCATGTTGGTTTAAATAAAACATCAGAGGCCGTGTGCAGATTCTCCTCCTCGACTTACAGCTTCACTGACACAATTGAGGCGATCTGATGTATGGTGCACCTACTACAAGAGGTCAGGCCATACTGACACTTATTACTTCACCGGGATGAGAGACAATGGCTTCATACCCCCTCAGAAGATTAACCGTCAGATACCACCAACGATCTCAGCTCCACCTCTACGTTCTGTACTGCCTGCACAACCTTCTTACAAGCCACCTGCACCTCGATTTAGGCCGCCTCAATGGCCTATGGCACCACAGTCGAACCGTTCTCAATAGGTGCAGGTACATGCACTTGCAGCTAAAGCGTCTAAGTCAACAGCTACAGTGCCTTTAACCTTTGAGGTCACTGCCCACATCCAAGGTACACCTGTATTTCTATTGGTGGACACTGGGTCCACTATTTCGATGATATCATGTTTTACGGTTAAGTGCTTAGGGCTGAACACGACCCCTATAGTTGGGGTGAGAGTTATTGCAGCGGTAAGAACTTTTACAGATGCCACTAAGTTATGTAAGGGTTGCTTGATTGACCTAGCAAGCAGGATGATACGCATTGACCTGATAGTCACCCGCTATATCATTATGATGTCATTCTCGGTATGGACTGGCTCATCGAGATGAGAGCAGAGATCGATTGCGATACCCGATTGGTGACAGCCCATAGACCTGAGGGCATGGCCTTTACTTTCCCTATCCAGGCCAGTTACCCTTTCCGTGTCCTTTGTTATGCTTCTATATTGAAAGAGGTTCAGGGTCTGACACTTGAGAATATGCCAGTAGTTCAAGATTTCACGGACGTGTTCAGAAAGATACTTGGATTACCTCCTCAGTGCGAGATTGATTTTACTATTGACCCGGTGCCTAGTGCGACACCTATATCTTTACCGACATATTGCATGCCTCCATGTGAGATGGAGGAACTGAGGAGACATATTGATGATCTGTTGGATGTAGGCTTCATACGACCGAGTGTATCTCCTTTGGGAGCACCCGTGTTGTTTGTGAAAAAGAAGGACGGATCACTGCGATTGTGTATTGATTATCACAGGTTGAACCAAGTGACAGTGAAGAACAAGTATCCTTTACCCAGGATAGATGATCTGTTCGACCAATTGAAGGGGGCACAGTATTTCTCAAAGATCGACTTATAGTCAGGGTATCATCAGTTGCGCATCAAGGATGAGGACATGCAGAAGACAGCATTCAAGACCAGCTTTGGCGGCTACGAGTTCCTTGTGATGTCGTTTGGACTGACAAACATACCGACCATGTTCATGGACTTGATGAACCGGGTGTTTCGACCGTATCTATATCGATTCATCATCCTGTTTATAAATGACATCCTGATATACTCTAAGAGTCAGGAAGATCACGAGGAACACCTGTGAGCAGTCTTTGATACTCTCAGGAAGAACCAGTTGTTTGTGCAGTATAAGAAGTGTGACTTCTGAAAAGAAGAAGTCAAGTTCCTGGGACATGTGGTATCCAAGGAAGGAATAGCTATGGACCTTGCTAAGGTGACTGCAGTTCAGACTGGGAGCAGTCCGGTTTGGTTACTGAAGTGAGGAGCTTTCTCGGCCTGGCAGGTTACTACTGTCGATTCATTAGGGACTTTTCCAAGATAGCCAGACCGTTGTCTCAGTTGACTCGGAAGGATCTTAAGTTTGCCTAGAATAAGAAGGCAAAAGCAGCTTTTAAGGAACTGAAGGACAAGTTGACATCCACTCCTGTGCTAGTATTGTCAGAGCAAGGGGTTGAGTATACCATATACATTGACGTTTCTCGTGTTGTCTTGGGTTGTGTCCTTATGCAAAAGGATAAGGTGATTGCCTATGCATCATGACAATTGAGGAAACATGAGGAAAACTACCCTACACACGACCTAGAGTTGGTGGTCGTCATCTTTGTATTAAAGCTCTGGAGACATTACCTCTATGGAGATGAGTTCGAGCTCTTTTGCGACCACAAGAGCCTCAGATACATATTCACACAAAGAGACTTGAATATGAGGCAGCGGTGATGGATGGAAACCTTAAAAGACTTCAAATTCGAGGTCTCCTACCTTCCTGGTAAGGCCAACCTTGTGGCAGACGCGTTGAGCCGCAAGAAGACTATAGCATTTAAGGCTCCGCTAATAATAGATGAGTGGAACATGGTAGAATTTGTGTGGGACTTTGAGAAGAAGCTTACGGTAGAGTAACCGTTCGTGAGTATCGCACACGTTCGTGTGCAACCACTCATTGATGATAGGATTATTGCGGCTCAGAAAGACGATGAACTATTGGCAAAGATGAGGGATTAGGTGAGCGACAATGAAGACTCAGAATGGAAAGTTGGTATGGATGGGGGTTTGCATTATCGTGGCCGCCTATGCATCTCAAACCTTCATGACTTGAGGAGCGAAGTTCTCGAAGCTACTCATAATTCGAAGATGGCGATGCATCCTGATAGTACGAAGATGTATTGAGATATGAAGCGATAGTACTGGTGGGACAACATGAAGGCCCACATTGCAGACTATGTATCCTGTTGTCTCACGTGCCAGCAGGTCAAGGTCGAACATCGCCAACCTCCTAGTTTACTTCGGCCCATGCCCATAGCTGAATGGAAATGGGATTTCATCTCTATGGATTTTATCTCAGGGTTACTGAAGACGAGGAAGGGGCATGACTCCATTTGGGTGATGGGACACATTATCATATGGGAGCAGGTACAGTTGAGTGAAGATGCTACTTATGTACTACGACCGACACGTATTCTAGACAGGAGAAAATAGGTGTTGCGCAGTAAAGTTATCCCGCTTGTGAAGGTACTGTGGACACACCACACTGAGGAAGAGACTACTTGAGAAACAAAAGCCGAGGTCCGTAAGAACTACCATCAGATTCTTGAGGAGTATGAAAAGGTACTAATTTTGAGGATGAAATTTTTCTTTAAGGGGGGTAGATTGTAACGTCTCAGAAAAATCTATACAAAGACCCGAGTATCGCCTCAGGCAGAAATCAGTAAGGGGCGAATCCTTTAGAAATTAGACAGAAATTAATTAAGTACTAAACTGAATTAATCGGCAAATTAGCTCGAATCACTTTCAATACGAACTGTAAGACCTAAAACCAGTAGAATCACTAACTCTACATTACCTAAAAACCTAGGATCAATCTCAAAACCCAGTTGCTCTCGGGAGCATCTTGAAACTTCGTATCAGACCTAGGCCGCACGTCGAAAGTCTGATAACCGCGAAACTATACGCTTATGACCGCCTTACTAGGCTTGACAAGCATCGCGGGAATCAAGTCTAAATAGTGTCCAGAAATGCACAACTAAAGCCCCAAGTAAAGTGTGTGAAAAATGCGAATGTCTTTAGAAAATGAACTCAGATTTAAGTAAATTGGGCCATTCGCTTGCAAGCCGAATTTAAGGTTTTAGACCGTCAGATTCTGACCTAACTACACCCTTGGATCAAGGAAATTTCCCTACACAGGTCAGTATACTTGTGGCCCTAATCGAGTGACAATGACTATTGAACTGAAATTGGTCCACCACGGTCGATCCATAAATTCGATCAAACTGAAATCTTAACCTGACATACATCTATTGTCAGGGAACTTTCCCTGGACTGTATGCTGGTAATGGACCTCCATATAAGCTCCATTGGCCTGAAATAACTGACTTTTGGCTATAACCTAAGTATATCATGGCCCTGGGGCCATTGGCTTCACTTTTGGGCCTATATAAGACCCTAAACCCACCCCTCTCTCATCCCATTTCCTAAACCCTAGGAGAGAGAAGAGAGGAAAGAGAAGGAGAAAGTGAGGAGAAGTGAGAGTGAGTGTGAGATAGTTGCTGGGATTCATTCCCACCGCTCCACGTATCGAATCGCATCCCCCATGTCGCTATACTAGCGATTTCGATTCCATTTTTGGGTAAAAAATCCTAAACCTAATCTGTTTTAAGGATTCGAATAGAAGAATCAATGGAATAACTAACCTATTTCATGATTTAGGTTGTCGTTGTGCCATAGACAAAGGCGTTGTGTACAAACCAAGTTCGTAATTGATTTACCGATGAAAGGTGTGGATTATAAACATTTAGGTTATGGTTATCAAAGGCTCTCAATGTCAATTAATGATTTATGACTGACTTGATTGCTATCACATGCGCGTAGATGCGATGTTTTCCGCATAATACACATATATATGAACTATGTTGAATAAAATGCATTTCATGTGTTTGTTGAAATGTTTGACTGAATATGGAATTATGATTTGTTCTTGCCATGATTATTGTAACGCCCTGAAAATCGGGGGTCGAGCATAAACTCAACTCCCGAGTTTCAGAACATCACTTATGCAACAAAATGAATGATGATTAAATGTTGACTGTATTCGTGCATTGAACATGAGTGAGATTAAGCCAAAACAGCATATCATACTCCAGAGACAGTTAAATTGCAAGCGGAAGACGATGATAGATAGATAAAATATATAAACTGTGATGAGTCTCCAGAGTGTGATAACATTACTAGGTTAAATAATTACAAGTGCAGTTCTAAAATATACCAAATGTGTAAGTGTAATATCTTCTATCCCAAGTACCATAGCCCCGTCAATGCAGTACCAGGTCTTCAGAGACCCGTCAGAGAGTTACATGATAGAACTCCTCCTCATCACCATAGAAGTAGTCCGGCTCTGCTTCATAAGCATCGTCATCATCTGAAATTCAACAAATCTGGTTGGTGTGTACAACACCGTCCCGTAACGTGGGAGTGAGTGATCAACTCAGTGGAACAGTAAAGCATAGGTTAACATGTTATCAATTCAATCAAGCAGTAATGATAAAGCAGTACAAATCAAACAATTCTAACTACTCTTATTAAGTGCGAGAATGAAATGACATGATGCTGTATGCCCTTGCCAAACCACCCTCATGCGACATCATCTTACGTTCGCGAATGCTTAACTCCCTCAGTGCGCCACATCTACTAAGCACATGCGGTGCGATGATGATCATGATTACCGAGTTATTATTAGTCCATTTCAAACAGCAGTATTGGGAAACTAAGGTACCTCCCTTGTATCATTCCCAAACATGATCCATTCTAGGGTCGTCAGTCCTAGTTAATCTCATACGATATTATGGTTTGAGAGGCGTAGCGAAGGCATCACAAAGGGCTCGTCACCCGTCAGCACGGATACAGATCTCATCGTATGCGGCTCAATTGCTGACCGTCAGCTCGAGTACAGGTCTCACCGTACTCGGCTCAATCACTAGCCGTCAGCTCGAGTACAAGTCTCACCATACTCGGCTCAACTCATACTCTAGTTGCTGTGAAAGACTCGTCGCCAATCACAGACCCTTGGAGTATACTCGAAGATACTACGGAGGACTCATCGCCGGTCAGCGACGAGCACAGGTCTCACCGTACTCGGCTCTCGCCGTAAGTATCGACAGCTCGATTATAGTGTCCCATACCACCATAATCGGCTCACGAGTCTGGTTGCTCACTGGTCACTATGGGGAGGCACGTGGCCCCAGCGTAGGCCGACAGCTCGACCACGGTGTCCCATACCACCATGCCCAGCTCATGAGTCTTAGCGGATCGAGGTACCATGGTTAAAAGGAATTTCACTGGTAAGTTTGGTACCCTAGGTTCAGGCAGTAGCGACCAAACATGGTGAACATACATAAGACAGATCGGGTTACTTGACGAGCTCGGCTAACTCGAGCGCACAACAAGTTGAACGACATGAAGTGCATAAGCACTTCACGTGGCTAACTACTATCGCCAACCGAAGTACGACTCGGGTTCGTCGAACACATCTCACGTGGCAAATGAATCGCAGCCACGTATTCAATTTTGGTACCGATTGTCTGGACTATAATCATAGCCCCAAACATGATAACTTGCAGATATATAAAGCAGTAATGGATCAAGATTCCACTCATACAATCAAGGTATGGTATTATCCGTTTAGGGCTGCCAGGGCTGTTGCACGCACTCGTTGCTCCGCTCCCCCATCACCCATGACGGATCATACAACGTAAATATAAATTTAAACATATGCATTACATAGTTATAATCATCAAGCAGTTGAGCATGTTATGAATCACAACACAAGCATGAGTTTATACATGTTCAATTCCTAATCACACAACAATCCAAGGAGATCATACACATAGTTAAAAGAGGTTGAGAATCATATCTCAACACCCTTATACATTACAATTTGCTAACTATTACTCATTCAGACATTTCAAAAAAACACTTAAACAAACATACATCAACATACATGACATATGTCGATCACATAGGCATTAGGCCAAATCCTTTCCCTAGGGAGTTGCCCCAATCATAACACGCGTACACCCACGACGGATAGTCATGGCAAGCAGGAATCCAAGTTCCATATTCATTCAGTCATTTCCACAAACACTTGGGCCACACATTTTAGCATATATGGTGTATATTGGCCGTGACGTGATTTAGGGCAAATCCTTTCGTCAAAGGGGTATCGCCAATACAACAATCATGAATCCATGACAACTAGTCATGACGAGTACGAATGAGAATTCAGTACTCATTCAATCATTTTCACAAACACTTAGAATAAACTATTACAACATACAGGGTGTATGTTAGCAAAACATGTATTAGGGCTATCCCTTAGCCAAGTGAGTATTTTATCCATGTATAATATATTACTACAGCAAATAATCATGATAAATTCATCTCCCAATATTTATACGTATACAGTATTTTCTAGAATACGCATTTTCAACATACATAGTGTATACAAGCAAACATGTATTACGGTGATTCCCTTCGCCAAGCAAATGTTTTATACGCACATAATATATTTATACGACAATTAATCATGACAAACACATCACTAAAATATACATGTATACGGTACTTCTTACAATACCGTATTTCTACATACATAGTGTTTATTAGTAAACATGTATTTAGGCGAATCCTTTCGCCAAATAAGTATTTTATCCATACATCATATATCCATACGTCAAATAAACATGTCAAACAAATTTCCAAAAAAAATACGTATACGGTATTTTATACGAATACCTAGAGTATGTGAATTTCCAAATTCTACAATTCTAATCGAAACAGAAAACGGAAAGCATTTTGTACATGTGCAATTGCATGCAGATCATGAATCTATCATTATCTGACATTGAAAGTGTTGAAAACCATAACCTATACACCTAAAGTCCGCACCTTGTGTCGTAGAATCGTAACGGAGTCGATAGGTTCGCTAAGGTTCCGTATACGGGAGTTTGGCAGCCTAAAGAACGAAACAGGTTAGCTATTTCATAACCTACAACCTATACAACCCTAAAACAGATTAGGGTTAGGGTTTCTTACCTAGAAACGACGCCGGAATCGCCGAGAAAGCGATGAGAATCAGGCGGTGGAGCCCGAATAGCGGCAGGGAACAGCAGCAGGGAGTTCCTCCCACATCTCCCTCACTTTCTCTCTCTTTTCTCTCTCTCAAATCCAAATTCGTATGGCTGGAATGGGAGAGGGTTTAAGGTCCTTTTATAGCCTAAAACCTTCCCAAAATAGACTCAGGTTCAAGGGTTATTGCTATTATAAGCATTTCGGTGATGTTCCAGCTCAAAAGAGTGTTTCTGGTGGCCCCCCTTGAGCCAAACGTCAGACTTAAGCTCACCACACATGGATCTATGTGGGATTACATTTTCGACTCGATCGGATTCGCAGATCACACGTGGCGGACCAGTTTCAGTTCAACGGTCAGTGGGCCACGATCCAAAATTCCAAGTACATGTAAATGTTCCTAAAATTTTTCCTGATCCGAGAGTGTAATTTGGTCTGACTCTGACGGTCTGGTTGCTTAATACTGATGCGCAAGCGAATGGTGCCAGATCACTATTTCAGATATTTATTTTGTAAAAGGAATAGTGTTTTTCACACACTCTCGCTCCGGACTCAAGCGAACAGCCGTGGGACATCGGCTGGATTTAATTTCCGAGATGGTTGTCAAGCCCAGCGAGGCGGTCCTAAGTCCTTAACTTCGTATTGTTCGGACTCCCGATGTGCGGTCCAGATCAGATACGGAGTTTTGATGTGCTCCCGAGAGCAGCCGGGTAATGAGATTGATCCTAGATTTTAGGGTAACCTAGCGTCAATGATTCTACAAGTTTTGGGTCTTGCAGATCGTATTTAAAGCGATTCAAATGAATTTCATGGCTAATCTAGTTTAGCACTTAGTTAACTTTGTCAAATTTCTAAAGGATTTAATCCTAAGTGATTTTCGTCTGAGGTAGTATTTAGTCCTTTGCAGTTTGTATCTAAAGTGATCCAAGTTATACTACTTAGCTAGTTTAAGATAGTGTCTAGGGTGAAGGTGCTTTAAGAAATTGAAAGCACAAGGTAGTGAAGGGTGGGATTTGTGAAGAAAATTGTTTGAAAAGAGATTTGAGGCTTTAATTGAGCGTTTAAGAAGTTAAACCTGTATTAGGATTGATCCATTGCCTAAGGACGTCTAATCCCAGGTTGGCAAAAATTCGGGGTGTTACAATCTACCCCCCTTAAAATAAAATTTCGTCCCCGAAATTGCCTAAGGGTAATAAGGAAACATTTCTATTAGTTCATTTGCCTAAGACTTCTTGATTTCGAGTTTCTACACGTGGTAGGGTATATACTAGCCTGGTTCATTTTAGTCTACCCCCCTTAAAACATATTTCTTTATCCATTGCTTATACCTTGATGATTTGCTACAGTTTATTTCTTTACCTATTTGGAGTCTTGACGACAACTCCTAACCATTTAGAGTAAGATAGTCATTTTCATTATTTGACCAACACGGAGAGACGGTGATTGTGGGCTCAATACCAATACATCAATCATCTACCGGGCCAGGGTAGGAAGGTCATCGTATCCCTTCCGAATCCTGGTGGATCCTGGTCTTCTGCTCGGCCAAGCAGTGAGTCCATTGGTAGTCGCCCAGGATTGAGAATTGGGTCAAGCCGCGAATGTTTCGCAGTTGTATATTTCAGTAACTCCGTGGTCCGATCACTCTAGAACGTAGGGAATATCCATCATTGAAAGGCTCAAATTGTCTATTCTATTCCTTGGGGCCTAAAAGAAAATCTCTATTGGCTATATGTTCTTAACACTTCTCGAAGACGAAGTTATAAACTTTTAGTTGTAAGTGGTCGGGCCAACACGGAAGGAATGTTGTGTAGTGGGTCGGAGTCGGATACATGGACCTCCTGCCTAGCTAAAACAGAAAGTTGCCATATCATTCCTTAATCCTAGTCGATCCCGGCCTTCTGCTTGATCAGAGCATAGGGTTCATTGGTCACTACCAGGATTTGAGAATGCGATTCAAACCGCGAATACCTCGCTTATATGTAGTTTCTCTACTCCGTGTTCCCGATTGTACTAAGTCCTTGAGAAGGAAATTCTAAGGGATGTATTGGTTGGACCTAACATTGAATCCAAGGGATATATAGGTTTTCTCTAATCGTGAATAGTTTCTATGTCAAACAAGCTCCCTAAGAGTTACTAAGGAAGCCTAAAGTATTAAGGGGATTCAACGAAGGAATGGAGTCTTGCTCCAGCCTAATCAAGTTGTCAGAGTGTGGTGGGTTACTGTATATCAAGGGACTTTATCACTGCATCACTACTTGGCCAATGGTCTTAAGTTGTATTAAAATGGGATTTGTATTGCTAATCCCACTGGGATTGGGAATGACATATTTAAGGAGGGTGGGCGGGGATTAAAATTTACTTTATAGGCTTTGGAAAATGAGGATTGTGTTGGAAAGTGTGAGTTGGGATTTCCAAATCCCAAGATAATGAATTCTTAAGTGTAATTTGAAAGGACAACAGAGTTTACGTTTAATGGCATACAATCCAAACATGGTATTAGAAAACATGGGATACAACCAATCTAGGGCCATACCTTACACATACCTTTATTGTTACCTTTTCAATTCTATCCACCTTAAACTCACCTAATGCAATTGGCCGAACGGGCCCTAAACGCCCTCAAATATCTAAAATATTCTACCAACAACTACAACCATCAACATGAAATCATAAGCACCCTAAGACAGTAACCCATGCGAACCACGAGGCAACAGTATGGATGATTAGACATCCAAGAGAATGGCCGTACATGCTCGGATAGAGCCATGGAAAAGCGAATGGAAAGTGATGGAGAGAGAGAGATAGGGCTGGAGGTTTGGTTCTCCACGGATTGGGGTCTCAACAGACGTTGTAGAGGCCCAACAGACAGGGTTTAAAGAAAGGAAGTGAAGAGATGGGCTGGTTTGAGAGTTTACAGGAATTTGAGCCTCAAATGGGGGGTGTAGGAGCTCAATTGAGAGAGAATGAAGAGGGGGGAAAGGTAGGTATTACTGTAAACATTGTGGAAGGATGGATGGTGGTCGAAAAAGGTGGAATGTAGGATTAAGAGGGAGATTGGAGAGAGAAACAACAAGTTGGAGGGCTTGGAAGGGTGAAATGAGAGAGTGGGGTGCTCTAGCCCCCAAAATCCCAATCATTTGCCAAAACCGCACGTACCAGGGGGTAGGGGAGGTCGGGCCGACCAATCCCAGCCTTGGAGCCACCTTAGATGGGCCACCGGACCGCGGTCCGCCGCCTGAACCGCGGCTCCACCGCGGTCCGCCTTGGCCAGAACCGCGCCGCCGCTGTGGGGTCATGTTCTCTGTGGTCCCAAGGTGCCAAATGCACCCTGGTTCGACCCTGGGTCCCATCGGATCTAAGTGGGGAGGCCCCCGAATCCGATTCGCTCCATTTCGGATAGTTTCGGGATAATCGGACATAACTTGCAATCTGGAATGAGTTATCTGATGTAAAATATATGAATTTGGGGTAGAACGAGCTAATGAAGTCAACCAACCCTGCGATGCAGGGTTGCGCAGTCCGGAATTGTAAAAAAAGCCTCCGATTGACAGTTATTTCCCCATTTTAATTTCATTTTACTAAAATAGTAATTTTTAGTTTAATTACTCTTCATCCATTGGGCTTGAGGAGTTGCGCTCATCGCGTAAAGAGCTTAGAATAATTAGGAGAATGGTTTGGTGAGGCCAAATAGGACACTTATTATTCTTGGCTGAAAACTTTGCGCACTGGTAGACATCACCACCTTATGGTAAGTCGCGAATTCTAGGAGTTTTAGTTGTAGTTTGTTTCTGATTTCTTTACCATTGCTTGGTATTCCTATTTAAAGGGTTGTAAACTCAATTTTTGTAGTCATTTATTAATCAATTCGAATTAATTAGAATTTATTTCTACTTTCTGCTTTTCTTTTCTCGTGGATTTGGGAAGTCTCTGTGAGGAGTCCAGAGAAGCTCCGAGGATTCGGAGTAGTTATCCTCATCACGTTTATCCCGTATTCTATCTATTTTCAACGGTTGGGGTGAGGTGGATTGTAATCTAGACTCTTTAATAGATGGCCTAGTAATATTATAAGGTCGACCCGTGCGACCAAGGGTTAATACGTACTCGATTTCGGCGTTTGCTTTCAGCGAACTAGCCGTTGGACGGAGCAGGGATGCCTAAGACTGTTTCTACATTCCGTCGCTCCCTCCTAAGTCAGAGTGCGTCAGTGTGCGTCGTGTGACCATAACCCAGGTCCGGTTTAATCCAAATCATGCTCTGATACCAACTTGTAACGCCCTGAAAATCGGGGGTCGAGCATAAACTCAACTCTCGAGTTCCAGAACATCACTTATGCAACAAAATGAATGATGATTGAATGTTGACTGTATTCGTGCATTGAACATGAGTAAGATTAAGCCAAAACAGCATATCATACTCCAGAGACAGTTAAATTGCAAGCAAAAGACGATGATAGATAGATAAAATATATAAACTGTGATGAGTCTCCAGAGTGTGATAACATTACTAGGTTAAATAATTACAAGTGCAGTTCTAAAATATACCAAATGTGTAAGTGTAATATCTTCTATCCCAAGTACCATAGCCCCGTCAATGCAGTACCAGGTCTTTAGAGACCCGTCAGAGAGTTACATGATAGGAGAACTCCTCCTCATCACCATAGAAGTAGTCCGGCTCTGCTTCATAAGCATCGCCATCATCTGAAATTCAACAAATCTGGTTGGTGTGTACAACACTGTCTCCATAACATGGGAGTGAGTGATCAACTCAGTGGAACAAGAAGCATAGGTTAACATGTTATCAATTCAATCAAGCAATAATGATATAAAGCAATACAAATCAAACAATTCTAACTACTCTTATTAAGTGCGAGAATGAAATGACATGATGCTGTATACCCTTGCCAAACCACCCTCATGCGACATCATCTTACGTTCACGAATGCTTAACTCCCTCAGTGCGCCACATCTACTAAGCACATGCGGTGCGATGATGATCATGATTACCGAGTTATTATTAGTCCATTTCAAACAGCAGTATTGGGAAACTAAGGTACCTCCCTTGTATCATTCCCAAACATGATCCATTCTAGGGTCGTCAGTATTAGTTAATCTCATACGATATTATGGTTTGAGAGGCGTAGCGAAGGCATCACAAAGGGCTCGTCACTCGTCAGCACGGATACAGATCTCACTGTATGCAGCTCAATTGCTGACCGTCAGCTGGAGTACAGGTCTCACCGTACTCAGCTCAATCACTAGCCGTCAGCTCGAGTACAGGTCTCACCATACTCAGCTCAACTCATACTCTAGTTGATATGAAAGACTCGTCGCCAATCACAGACCCTTGGAGTATACTCGAAGATACTACGGAAGACTCGTCGCCCGTCAGCACGAGCACAGGTCTCACCGTACTCGGCTCTCGCCGTAAGTATCGACAGCTCGAATATAGTGTCCCATACCACCATAATCGGCTCACGAGTCTGGTTGCTCACTGGTCACTACGGGGAGGCACGTGGCCCCAGCGTAGGCCGACAGCTCGACCACGGTGTCCCATACCACCATGTCTAGCTCATGAGTCTTAGCGGATCGAGGTACCATGGTTAAAAGGGATTTCACTGGTAAGTTTGGTACCCTAGGTTCAGGCAGTAGCGACCAAACATGGTGAACATACATAAGACAGATCGGGTTACTTGACGAGCTCGGCTAACTCGAGCGCACAACAAGTTGAACGACATGAAGTGCATAAGCACTTCACGTGGCCAACCACTATCACCAACCGAAGTACGACTCGGGTTCGTCGAACACATCTCACGTGGCAAATGAATCGCAGCCACGTATTCAATTTTGGTACCGATTGTCTGGACTATAATCATAGCCCCAAACATGATAACTTGCAGATAGATAAAGCAGTAATGGATCAAGATTCCACTCATACAATCAAGGTATGGTATTATCCGTTTAGGTAATTTGTCGGGCTGTTCGTTGCAGACGCACTCGTTGCTCCGCTCCCCCATCACCCATGACGGATCATACAACGTAAATATAAATTTAAACATATGCATTACATAGTTATAATCATAAAGCAGTTGAGCATGTTATGAATCATAACACAAGCATGAGTTTATACATGTTCAATTCCTAATCACACAACAATCCAAGGAGATCATACACATAGTTAAAAGAGGTTGAGAATCATATCTCAACACCCTTATACATTACAATTTGCTAACTACTACTCATTCAGACATTTCAAAAAAATACTTAAACAAACATACATCAACATACATGACATATGTCGATCACATAGGCATTAGGCCAAATCCTTTCCCTAGGGAGTTGCCCCAATCATAATACGTGTACACCCACGACAGATAGTCATGGCAAGCAGGAATCCAAGTTCCATATTCATTCAGTCATTTCCACAAACATTTGGGCCACACATTTTAGCATATATGGTGTATATTGGTCGTGACGTGATTTAGGGCAAATCCTTTCGTCAAAGGGGTATCGCCAATACAACAATCATGAATCTATGACAACTAGTCATGGCAAGTACGAATGAGAATTCGGTACTCATTCAATCATTTTCACAAACAAACATACAGGGTGTATGTTAGCAAAACATGTATTAGGGCTATCCCTTAGCCAAGTGAGTATTTTATCCATGTATAATATATTACTACAGCAAATAATCATGATAAATTCATCTCCCAATATTTATACGTATACAGTATTTTCTAGAATACGCATTTTCAACATACATAGTGTATACAAGCAAACATGTATTACGGCGATTCCCTTCGCCAAGCAAATGTTTTATACGCACATAATATATTTATACGACAATTAATCATGACAAACACATCACTAAAATATACATGTATACGGTACTTCTTACAATACCGTATTTCTACATACATAGTGTTTATTAGTAAACATGTATTTAGGCGAATCCTTTCGCCAAATAAGTATTTTATACATACGTCATATATCCTTACGTCAAATAAATATGTCAAACAAATTTCCAAAAAAAATACGTATATGGTATTTTATACGAATACCTAGAGTATGTGAATTTCCAAATTCTACAATTCTAATCGAAACATAAAACGGAAAGCATTTTGTACATGTGCAATTGCATGCAGATCATGAATCTATCATTATCTGACATTGAAAGCGTTGAAAACCATAACCTATACACCTAAAGTCCGCACCTTGTGTCGTAGAATCGTAACGGAGTCGATAGGTTCGCTAAGGTTCCGTATACGGGAGTTTAGTGACCTAAAGAACGAAACAGTTAGCTATTTCATAACCTACAACCTATACAACCCTAAAACAGATTAGGGTTAGGGTTTCTTACCTAGAAACGACGCCTTAGGAATCGTAGGAAAGCGATGAGAATCAGGCGGTGGAGCCCGAATAGCGGCAGGGAACAGCAGCAGGGAGTTCCTCCCACATCTCCCTCACTTTCTCTCTCTTTTCTCTCTCTCAAATCCAAATTCGTATGGCTGGAATGGGAGAGGGTTTAAGGTCCTTTTATAGCCTAAAACCTTCCCAAAATAGACTCAGGTTCAAGGGTTATTGCTATTATAAGCATTTCGGCGATGTTCCAGCTCAAAAGAGTGTTTCTGGTGGCCCCCCTTGAGCCAAACGTCAGACTTAAGCTCACCACACATGGATCTATGTGGGATTACATTTTCGACTCGATCGGATTCCTAGATCACACGTGGCGGACCAGTTTCAGTTCAACGGTCAGTGGGCCACGATCCAAAATTCCAAGTACATGTAAATGTTCCTGAAATTTTTCCTGATCCGAGGGTGTAATTTGGTCTGACTCTGACGGTCTGGTTGCTTAATACTGATGCGCAAGCGAATGGTGCCAGATCACTATTCCAGATATTTATTTTGTAAAGGGAATAGTGTTTTTCACACACTCTCGCTCCGGACTCAAGCGAACAGCCGTGGGACATCGGCTGGATTTAATTTCCGAGATGGTTGTCAAGCCCAGCGAGGCGGTCCTAAGTCCTTAACTTCGTATTGTTCGGACTCCCGATGTGCGGTCCAGATCAGATACGGAGTTTCGATGTGCTCCCGAGAGCAGCCGGGTAATGAGATTAATCCTAGATTTTAGGGTAACCTAGCGTCAATGATTCTACAAGTTTTGGGTCTTGCAGATCGTATTTAAAGCGATTCAAATGGATTTCATGGCTAATCTAGTTTAGCACTTAGTTAACTTTGTCAAATTTCTAAAGGATTTAATCCTAAGTGATTTCCGTCTGAGGTAGTATTTAGTCCTTTGCAGTTTGTATCTAAAGTGATCAAAGTTATACTACTTAGCTAGTTTAAGATAGTGTCTAGGGTGAAGGTGCTTTGAGAAATTGAAAGCACAAGGTAGTAAAGGGTGGGATTTGTGAAGAAAATGGTTTGAAAAGAGATTTGAGGCTTTAATTGAGCGTTTAAGAAGTTAAACCTGTATTAAGATTGATCCATTGCCTAAGGACGTCTAATCCCAGGTTGGCAAAAATCCGGGGTGTTACAATTATTAATCTATAATACATACTCATTGTACGTATGTAACGCCCTGAAAATCGGGGGTCGAGCATAAACTCAACTCCCGAGTTCCAACGCATCACTTATGCAACAAAATGAATGATGATTGAATGTTGTCTGTATTAGAGTAGTGAACATGAATGAGATTAAGCCAAAACAGCATCTCATACTCCAGAGACAATTAAATTTGCAAGCGGAAGACTGTAATAGATAGATAAAATATATAAACTGTGGTGAGTCTCCAGAGTATGATAACGTTACCAAGTTAAACAATTACGAGTACAATTCTAAAATATACCAAATGTGTAAGGTCCTCTAGTCAATATCTCAGAAAGCCCCGTCGATCAGGACACGGCTCACAAGAACCCGCTTGAAACAGCATAAAGGAGGAATCCTCCTCATTCTCATAAAAGTCTGGCTCAGCTTCGCATCATCGCCATCATCTGAAACTCTGAAACTCAAACAAGTCTGGTTGGTGTGTACAACACCGTCCCATAACGTGGGAGTGAATGATGAACTCAGTGGAACAATAAAGCATAAGTTAACATGTTATCAATTCAATCAAGCAGTAATGATAAAGCAGTACAATCAAACAATCCTAACTACTTTTATTTAATGCAAGTATGAAATGACATGATGAATGCCCTTGCCAAACCACCCTCATGCGACACCATCTTACGTTCGCGACATGCGTTCATCCCTCAGTGCTCCACATCTACCAGGCACATGCAGTACGATGATGAGCATGATTATCGAGTAGTTATTAGTCTATTTCAAACAGCGGGATTAGGAAACTAAGGTACCTCCCTTGTATTATTCCCAAACATGATCCATTTTAGGGTCGTCAGTCCTAGTTAATCTCATACGATGGTGTGTTTCTAGGTTGCTGCAAAGGCTGTCAAGGCCGTTATGCACAATGGTTACACCACTCCCCCATCACCTCTTTAACGGTTCATCACTAAATTGAAATAGGCCTAGTTCATACTCTATACACTGCGGAAAAACTCGTCGCCTCACCGCAAATTTAAAGTATGCCCGAGGTTACTACAAAGGGCTGTCAGGGCTGTTACACACAAAGGTTACACCACTCCCCTATCACCTTATCAATGTAGGCCGACAGCACGAATATAGTGTCCCATACCACCATAATCGGCTCACGAGTCTGGTTACTCACTGGTCACTACAGGGAGGCACGTGGCCCCAGCGTAGGCCGACAGCTCGACCACGGTGTCCCATACCACCATGCCCGATTCATGAGTCTTAGCGGATCGAGGTACCATGGTTAACGGGATTTCACTGGTAAGTTTGGTACCCTAGGTTCAAGCAGTAGCGTCCAAACGTGGTGAACATACATTAGACAGATCGGGTTACTTGACGAGCTCGACTAGCTCGAGCGCCCGTTGAGTTGTACGACATGAAGTGCATAAGCACTTCGTGTGGCTTAACCACTGCCGACAAGCAACGCACGACTCGGGTTCGTAAAACACGTCCTACATGGCGAATGAATCTCAACCATGATCTCAAGTCTGGTACCGATTGTCTGGATTATAAACATAGTCCCAAACTCATTCAATTACAGATAGGTAAAGCAGTAATGGATCAAGATTCAAATCATACAATCAAAGTCTGATAACATCCGCTTACGGCTGCCAGGGCTGTTGCACGCACTCGTTACACCACTCCCCCATCACCCTTCACAGATTTATGGAATACAATTTAAACATGTGAAGTAATCAGAGCAGAATTAAATAAATAAGTAATTCAAACATATTAACAAGCATGTTATAAAACACAATGCAAACAGGAAATCCAAACACATACGTTTCATAAAACAGTAAGTGATTAAACTAAATAACTTACATGAAGGAAATCATACACGTCTCTAAGGTAGTTAAGAATCTCATCTCAACACCTACCTAAGGCACCATCATCCAAACACTTACTCTCACAAGCATTTTCACAAACACTTGGAATACACTATTACAACATACATAGTGTATATTAGTCAAGCAAGTATTTTACGCATATATAATATATTCATACAGCAAATAATCATGGCAAACACATCTCCAAAATTTATACGTATACGGTACTTTCTAGAATACATTATTTCTATATACATAGTGTATATTAGCAAATCATGTATTATGGCGAATCCTTTCGCCAAATAAGTATTTTATCCATATATAATATATTCATATAGCAAATAATCATTGCAAACCCATTTTCAAAATTTATACGTATAGGATACTTTCTACAAATACCTAGAGTATGTAAAATTCCATATTCTTCATCTTTAATCGAAACGGAAAATAGACAGTACTTTGTACATGTGCAATTGCATGCAGATCATGAATCTATCATTATCTGACATTGAAAGCATTAAAAACCATAACCTATACATCTAAAGTCCGCACCTTTTGTCGTAGAATCGTAACGGAGTTGATAGGTTTGCTAAGCTTTCGTATACGGCAGTTTGGTAACCTATAGCATGCTTTCGGTTAGTTATTTCATAACCTACAACCATCAAAACCCCAAAACAGATTAGGGTTAGGGTTTCTTACCAAGAAACGGAGCTGAAATCGCCGGAAAAGTGACTAGATAGGGGTGGTTGTGCTTGCATAACGGCAAGGAAGCATGGCAGAGAGATCCTCCTACAACTCTCACACTTTCTCTCTCTTTTCTCTCTTCTCAATCTCAAATTCGTATGGATGTGAGAGAGACGGTTCTAAGGTCCTTATATAGCCTAAAAACTCACTAAAATAGACTTATGGTCAAGGTATACTTAGGTTATAACCAAAGCGACCCAGTTTCAGCTCAACGGAGGACTTCTGGCGGCCCCCCTTGAGCCAAAGGTCAGACTTAAGCTCACTAACACGGGATCTAGGTTTAGTTAAGTTTTCATTCCAGTCGGCTTCTCAGATCACGCGTGGCAGACCAGTTTCAGTTCAACGGTCAGTGGATCTCGATCGGAGATTCCGAGTACATGGATATGTTTGGGGAAATATCCCTGATCCGAGGGTGTAATTTGGCCTGATTCTGACGGTCAGGTTGCTTAATACTGACCCACAAGCGACAAGTCTCAGATTTCATTTTTTGTATTTTATTATAATTAACTTCACATTTCTCACACTCCCCGCTCCGAGCTCAAGCGAATAGCGCTGGGACACTATCTGGGTTTGATTTCCGAGATGGTTGTCAAGCCCAGCAAAGCGGTCTTAATTCCTTAACTTCGTGTTAATCGGACTTCCGACGTGCGGTCCAGATCTGATATGGAGTTTCGAGGTGCTCCCGAGAGCAGCCGGGTAATGCGATTGATCCTAGATTTTAAGGTAACCTAGCGTCAATGATTCTACAAGTTTTAGGTCTTGCAGATCGTATTTAACGTGGATCAAATGAATTTCGTAGCTAATCTAGTTTAGCACTTAGTTACTTTGTCTCATTTCTAAAGGATTTAGTCCTATAAGATTTCTGTCTAAGGTGGCACCTAGGCCTTTGTAGTTTGTACATAAGGTGATCCAAGTTATAATACTTAGCTAGTTTAAGATAGTGTCTAGGGTGAAAGTACTTGGAATAATTGAAAGAATAAGGTGGTGAAGGGTGGGATTTGTGAAGGAAATGGGTTCAAAAGCGATTTTAGACTGTGGGATTAAGTTCTGACAAGTTAATAAGGTGTCAGGAGCGACCTATTGCCTAAGGACGTCTAATTCCAGGTTGACAAAAATTCGGGATGTTACAATCTACCCCCCTTAAAATAAAATTTCGTCCCCAAAATTGGCTAAAGGTAATAAGGAAAGTTTAATTATTTCTTTGCCTAAGTTTTATTGATTTCGAGTTTCTACACGTGGTAGGGTATATACTAGCCTGGTTCATTTTAGTCTCCCCCCCTTAAAACTTATTTCTTTATCCCTTGCTTATATCCTGATGGTTTGCTACAATGGATTTCTTTCCCTATTTAGAGTCTTGACTTCGATTTCCAACAAGTTAGAGTAAGGTAGCTATTTTCAATGTTTGACCAGCACGGAGAGACGGTTATAGTGGGCTTGATCCCGATACATCGATCACCTACCGGGCCAGGGTAGAAAGCTCATCGTATCCCTTCCGAATCTTGGTGGATCCTGGTCTTCTGCTCATCAGCAGTGAGTCCATTGGTAGTCGCCCAGGATTGAGAATTGGGTCAAGCCGCGAATGTTTCGCAGTTGTATATTTCAGTAACTTCGTAGTCCGATCACTCTAAAAACTTAGGGAATGTCCATCATTGAAAGGCTCAAATTGTCTATTTCTAAGGTTGCCCATTGGTCTAAGAGAGTCCTTGTTATTATCTATGTCCAAGGAAATGGTGAATCAAATCTTACTAGATCATCCTAAAATGGTTTCTCATAGTAGAACTTGCTAGGGCTTCTATTATATTCGTATTCAACGAGCACAGTTTCGATCCTGGGCTAGTGGGGTAGGGTCCACCACGCTTTCGTTGCGCCACCCAGATCAAAGTGGTGTATTGATTTGACCTAGCTACATCTATCGGTCTCTGGCATTCTCTAATGTAACCGGTAGTCTAGTCTTAATTTAGGAGTAGTGAAAATCCATAGGTGTAGTCTAAAGTCTATGCTCATACGCTAGATGATTTCATATCATTTCTAATATAGGAAGGGTTTTATCACTTAGGGTCAAAGTTGTCTAATTGGAACTGAGTTGTCTATACTTAAATTTAACTACTCTCAAGCACTTCACACATGCTCATACCAGCTAAGAGGGTCTTAAGGTTCACATTATTAATTTGTTGGATTTCCTATATGGTCAGGTCTGTCGAAATCTAGGAGCACCGCTCTAGGTCCAAAACTCCAAGGGCCTATTTGTCAAACAACCATTTACTCTAAAAGCTTAAACTGTCAGAGTGTGGTGGGTTAATGTATATCAAGGGACTTTATCACTTCAACACTATTTGGTCAGTGGTCTTAAGTTGTATTTAATGGGCTTGCATTGTTAATCCCTCCTCGGGATTAAGAGTGGCATGGTTGGTAAGAGGGTGGGTGGGGATTAATTTTATAGGCTTTGGAAAATGAGTCTTGTGTTGGAAAAGTGTGAGATGGGAGTTCCAAATTCCAGGATGAGGAATTTCTAAGTGTAATAGGAAAATCCGGGATATACTTTTCATTACATACATTCCAAACATGGCATTCGAAAACATGGGAGATAGGAGAGGGGTTGTTAGGTTTCGGAATGAGCCTACATAGGCTCAAATGAAAGAGAATAAAGAGGGAAAATGGAAAGATGGGATGGCTTGAGAGCTTACACATTTTTGAGCTCCAAATGGGGCATGTAAGAGCCCAAATGAAAGAAAACGGAAAGGGTAGAGAGTAGGTGTTACTGTGAACGATGAATGTAGATGGGTTGTGGCTGAAAATGAGGGATTGGGTGATTGGGAGAGAGATTTGAAAGTGAAAACAATAATTTTTGGAAAAACGGAGAGCTTGGAGGTGTAGTTAAGAGAGAGAGGGCAAAACGACGTGAAACAGGGGCCCCCACAAAATTTGATGGGCACCACACGTGCCTAGGGAAGTTCTATGCCTTTTTTTGGCATTTCTAGTTGGTCTATTATTTTAATTATTTTTCTAATAGTTCATCATCAAGTATACTTCATCTCCACCAAATTTCATTAAATTTCGTCTTGTAGAAAAATTCTAAAAATTCTAGAAGCAGCAGCTATCCAAACTAATAATTTTTACATAGTTGACACAGCAACCCATATTTAACTATATTAAATATTTTATTATATTTTTTACTTATTTTTATATGAAACTATACTTATCAAGGTTAAATCTGGCTTTTGAATCACCTAAATCGGAGTTATAACGAGAGAGATATGACTTTTTGAAGTCAGACCAAAATCATAGAAAAATGTGGCCGAAAACGGGCCAGTCATTGAACTGTGGCCCGCCCGGGCCCGCTGGACCGTGGTCGACCGCGGTGACCGCGGTTCTACTGTAGTCCACCTTGCCCGGCACTGCGCCACCACAGCTGGGTGGTGTTCTCCACCCTCCCGAGGTGCCAAATGTACCCTGGGTCCACCGTGGTTCCCCCGGAATGACTCATGTAGCCCCCCAACTCCGTTTAAGGTGTTTTCGGGGTCAATTTGTAAACCGGAATGAGTTTATGTGATGTGTGGTATATGATTTTGGGGTAGGAGGAGCTAATCTATCCAACTAACCCATTTATTTGGTTAGATTCTAAAGTTTGGATGGTCAAAAGTCCAATTTATACATATATTTACTATTTATAGTAACTTTTTGTTTAAGTATTATTCTTCATCATTTATACATTAGAATTTATATCTGGTATGAAAGGATTTAGAAAAAATTAAAGAATGAAGTGGTGCAAGGAGAGATTTTGAAGGAATTAGATAAAAAAAGGGGGTTCTCGGCTTTGAGATGAAATGTAAGGTATTATGGTTGACCCACAACCTAAGGACATTCATTTCTAGGGAATGAATCAAACCAGTCGACTGGTATCCTAGAGACGATTCGGGATCGTTTCGCGTGATCATGCGTGCGTACGGGCCCAATCTCAGCGGTCAATTTCAGTCAGTTTTGTCGTTCGGCGAATTTGGAAAATCCTAAGTCGGTTTCTACGTTTCATTACTCCCTCCTAAGTCAGAGTGCGTCAGAGTGTGTCGTGTGACCATAACCCAGGTCCGGTTTAATCCAAATCATGCTCTGATACCATCTTGTAATGCCCTGAAAACTGGGGGTCGAGCATAAACTCAACTCCCGAGTTCCAACGCATCACTTATGCAATAAAATGAATGATGATTGAATGTTGTCTGTATTAGAGTAGTGAACATGAGTGAGATTAAGCCAAAACAGCATATCATACTCTAGAGATAATTAAATTTGCAAGCGGAAGACTGTAATAGATAGATAAAATATATAAACTATGGCGAGTCTCCAGAGTGTGATAACGTTACCAGGTTAAACAATTACGAGTACAATTCTAAAATATACCAAAAGTATAAGGTCCTCTAGTCAATATCCCAGAAAGCCCTGTCGATCAGGACACGGCTCACAAGAACCCTCCTGAAACAGCATAAAGGAGGAATCCTCCTCATCCTCATAAAAGTCTGGCTCAGCTTCACAGCATCGCCATCATCTGAAACTCTGAAACTCAAACAAGTCTGGTTGGTGTGTACAACACCATCCCATAACGTGGGAGTGAGTGATGAACTCAGTGGAACAATAAAGCATAGGTTAACATGTTATCAATTCAGTCAAGCAGTAATGATAAAGCAGTACAATCAAACAATCCTAACTACTTTTATTTAATGCAAGTATGAAATGACATGATGAATGCCCTTGCCAAACCACCCTCATGCGACACCATCTTACGTTCGCGACATGCATTCATCCCTCAGTGCTCCACATCTACCAGGCACATGCAGTGCGATGATGAGCATGATTATCGAGTAGTTATTAGTCCATTTCAAACAGCGGGATTAAGAAACTAAGGTACCTCCCTTGTATTATTCCCAAACATGATCCATTATAGGGTCGTCAGTCCTAGTTAATCTCATACGATGGTGTGTTTCTAGGTCGCTGCAAAGGCTGCCAAGGCTGTTATGCACAATGGTTACACCACTCCCCCATCACCTCTTTAACGGTTCATCACTAAATTGAAACAGGCCTAGTTCATACTCTATACACTGCGGCAAAACTCGTCGCCTCACCGCAAATTCAGAGTATGCTCGAGGTCACTATAAAGGGCTGTCAGGGCTGTTACGCAGAAAGGTTACACCACTCCCCCATCACCTTATCAATGTAGGCCGACAGCACGAATATAGTGTCCCATACCACCATAATCGGCTCACGAGTCTAGTTGCTCACTGGTCACTACGGGGAGGCACGTGGCCCCAGCGTAGGCCGACAGCTCGACCACGGTGTCCCATACCACCATGCCCGGTTCTTGAGTCTTAGCAGATCAAGGTACCATGGTTAACGGGATTTCACTGGTAAGTTTGGTACCCTAGGTTCAAGCAGTAGCGTCCAAACATGGTGAACATACATTAGACAGATCAGGTTACTTGACGAGCTCGACTAGCTCGAGCGCCCGTTGAGTTGTACGACATGAAGTGCATAAGCACTTCGTGTGGCCTAACCACTGCCGACAAGCAACGCACGACTCGGGTTCGTAAAACACGTCCTACGTGGTGAATGAATCTCAACCACAATCTCAAGTCTGGTACCGATTGTCTGGACTATAAACATAGTCCCAAAGTCATTCAATTACAGATAGGTAAAGTAGAATGGATCAAGATTCAAATCATACAATCAAATTCTGATAACATCCGCTTAGGGCTGTCAGGGCTGTTGCACGCACTCGTTACACCACTCCCCCATCACCCTTCACGGATTTATGGAATACAATTTAAACATGTGAAGTAATCAGAGCAGAATTAAATAAACAAGTAATTGAAACATATTAACAAGCATGTTATAAAACACAATGCAAACAGGAAATCCAAACACATACGTTTCATAAAACAGTAAGTAATTAAACTAAATAACTTACATGAAGGAAATCATACACATCTCTAAGGTAGTTGAGAATCCCATCTCAGCACCTACCTAAGGCACCATCATCCAAACACTTACTCTCACAAGCATTTTCACAAACACTTGGAATACACTATTACAACATACATAGTGTATATTAGCCAAGCAAGTATTTTACACATATATAATATATTCATACAGCAAATAATCACGGCAAACACATCTCCAAAATTTATACGTTTACGGTACTTTCTAGAATACATTATTTCTATATACATAGTGTATATTAGCAAATCATGTATTATGGCGAATCCTTTCACCAAATAAGTATTTTATCCATATATAATATATTCATACAGCAAATAATCATGTCAAACCCATTTCCAAAATTTATACGTATACGATACTTTCTACAAATACCTAGAGTATGTAAAATTCCATATTCTTCATCTTTAATCGAAACGGAAAACAGACAGCACTTTGTACCTGTGCAATTGCATGCAGATCATGAATCTATCATTATCTGACATTGAAAGCATTGAAAACCATAACCTATACATCTAAAGTCCGCACCTTTTGTCGTAGAATCGTAACGGAATCGATAGGTTTGCTAAGCTTTCGTATACGGCAGTTTGGTAACCTATAGCATGCTTTCGGTTAGTTATTTCATAACCTACAACCATCAAAACCCCAAAACAGATTAGGGTTAGGGTTTCTTACCAAGAAACGGAGCTGGAATCGCCGGAAAAGCGACTAGATAGGGGTGGTTGTGCTTGCATAACGGCAAGGAAGCATGGCAGAGAGATCCTCCCACAACTCCCACACTTTCTCTCTCTTTTCTCTCTTCTCAATCTCAAATTCGTATGGATGTGAGAGAGACGGTTCTAAGGTCCTTATATAGCCTAAAAACTCACTAAAATAGACTTATGGTCAAGGTATACTTAGGTTATAACCAAAGCGACCCAGTTTCAGCTCAACGGAGGACTTCTGGCGGCCCCTCTTGAGCCAAAGGTCAGACTTAAGCTCACTAACATGGGATCTAGGTTTAGTTAAGTTTTTATTCTAGTCGGCTTCTCAGATCACGCGTGGCAGACCAGTTTCAGTTCAACGGTCAGTGGATCTCGATCGGAGATTTCGAGTACATGGATATGTTTGGGGAAATATCCCTGATCCGAGGGTGTAATTTGGCCTGATTCTAACGGTCAGGTTGCTTAATACTGACCCACAAGCGACAAGTCTCAGATTTCATTCTTTTGTATTTTATTATAATTAACTTCACATTTCTCACACTCCCCGCTCCTAGCTTAAGCGAATAGCGCTAGAACACTATCTGGGTTTGATTTCCGAGATGGTTGTCAAGCCCAGCAAAGCGGTCCTAATTCCTTAACTTCGTGTTAATCAGACTTCCGACGTGTGGTACAGATCTGATACGGAGTTTCGAGGTGCTCCCGAGAGCAGGAGGGTAATGCGATTGATCCTAGATTTTAGGGCAACCTAGCGTCAATGATTCTACAAGTTTTGAGTCTTGCAGATCGTATTTAAAGTGGATCAAACGAATTTCGTAGCTAATCTAGTTTAGCACTTAGTTACTTTGTCTCATTTCTAAAGGATTTAGTCCTATAAGATTGCTGTCTAAGGTGGTACCAAGGCCTTTGTAGTTTGTAAATAAGGTAATCCAAGCTATAATACTTAACTAGTTTAAGATAGTGTCTAGGGTGAAAGTACTTGGAATAATTGAAAGAACAAGGTGGTGAAGGGTGGGATTTGTGAAGGAAATGGGTTCAAAAGCGATTTTAGACTGTGGGATTGAGTTCTGACAAGTTAATAAGGTGTCAGGAGCGACCCATTGCCTAAGGACGTCTAATTCCAGGTTGGCAAAAATCCAGGATGTTACAACGTATGACAACTCCTTTGTGAAAGGATCTGCCATAATATATGTTTTAACTAATTTCTTACATGTATGTTGAATGTGTAGTCTAAGTGTTTGATAAAATATCTGAATGAGTAATTGGTTGGTGAAATACATTTATTAAAGGTGTTGAGATGAGATCCTCAATCACCTTAGCTATATGAATAGATTCTTTCATGTAGTTTAAATGCGGCTATGTGATTCATGTATGTAATGCCTATGTATGATGACATGTGCACTACGTGTCTATTAAAATGATCAAATGAGATTTATATTTGAATTGGTTGTCACATGCTTTTTTTTTTACTATCATATATGAATTCCTATTGTATTTGAGTATGATTGGGACTAATACGTAGTCCAGGTAATCAGTAATGGTTTACAATCAATGGCCGAACTTGTTTCGCCACAACGAATACGTTCGATGAATTCGAGTCATACGGTGATTATCGACAGTGGTTAGGCAACGAAGAGTGCATATATACTCCATGTCGATTAATTCAACGTGCGCTCATACCAGTCGAGCTTATCAAGTAATCCGATTAGCCTAATGTATGTTCACCATGTATGGACGCTACTGGTTGAATCTAAGGTATCACTTACCAGTAAAAGGCCCGTTTAACCTTGGTACCACGATCCGCTAAGACTCATGAGCTGGGCATGGTGGTATGAGACACCGTGGTCTAGATGTCGGCCTACGCTGGGGTGACGAGCCTCCCCGTAGTGACCAGTGAGCAACCCAAACTCGTGAGCCGAATACGGTGGTATGGGACACTATATTCTAGCTGTTGGCCTACACTAAGGTAACGAGTCTTCCCGTAGTGACCTCGAGTATAAAATAGGCCTACGATCGAGTGACGAGCCCCTCGTAGTGACCTCAAGTGTGAATTAAGACTACGCTGAGGTGATGAGTCTCCCATAGCAACCTATTGTGTAAACTCGAGAACTTGCCTATCATATGTGATTAACTAGGATTGACGACCTTAGATGGATCATTGTTTGGGTTAATGATATAAAGAGAGGTACCTTAGCTCCCCAAACCTTCTATATGAATAAGTCTAAGTAAGAACTTGGCTAACACGACCATGCACCACAGCACAGCGGGAGTTTAGCATGCGCGATCGTGAGATGATGTCGGAGAGGGAGTGCAGGTGAGGGCATGCATCATTAATACATACTATTCTTGCATTAACAAGAGTATTTAGGACATGATTGTTGTACTACTTTATCATTACTGCTTGACTGAATTAATAACATGTTAACCTTTGCCTTATAACTCCACTGAGTTGATCACTCATTCCCACTCTGGGATGGTGTTTTAAAACACCAACCAGACTCTATTGTAGTTACAGATGATAATGCGGGTTACAAGTTGGAGCAGGTCTTCTACGACGATGACGAGAAGTTCTCCTACCTGCAACTCTCTAGCGGGTCTATGTAGACCTGGAGTTGCGTCACTGGGGCTACAAGGATGTAGATTAAATGACATTACACTTTACCATTTTGTATATTTTGGAACTATACATATAATTATTTGATCTGGTAACATGTTCATACTCAACAAACTTACAATCACTTATATGCTTTATATACTTATTGCAGTCTTCTACTTACGTAATTAAATTGTCTCTGGAGTATGATACGTTGATTTAGTATAATCTCATTCATGTTTAATGCACTAATATGGACAACATAAAATCATCATTATCTATGTTGCATAAGTGATGCGACGGATCTCATGAGTTGAGCCTTTGCTCGACCCTCAAAATTCGGGGCGTTGCACGTTGCCTCTTGAATGGGAGGAAGACGAAGAAGTTCATTGCTTATTGTCCTTTCAGAGTTAGTGGCATACTACTCTGTTGTTTTGATGGCCTCAGCAGATAGTTCGACTTGTTGAAGTGTTGGTTCAAGAACAACTTGCCTTTTTGTGGCTGACAACTCCCGAGTTACTATGAATAAAGAAAGTAAAGTTAGAAGTAAGATGACAGAAAGAAAAAAAAGTGTGAAAAGGTGGGAATGAAGGTAACATCCACCTAAATCAGAACAAACCGTGACGATGGTGAATCGATTGTCTATTGGCTGGGGATTTTTAATGATCATTGCCATCAGTCGAGTAGAAGTTGGAAATGGTGGCGAATTAGGTTTATAAGGAGTGAGATATTTATCATCAAAATTAAGGTTTGGATCATTCGATCTCTCCTTATCTTACCACCATCTGATCCAACATCAATTATAATGTCACCGTGATAAATGAAAAGAAGAGAGTGTGGGACTCCCTTCTATTGGTTGTTCAAACTATAATATGTTAGAGAAAAGATTGTCATTAGATCTGAAGGCTTTGAACAGCGGAGATGACTCCCTACGGATTTCCACGGTGGAGACAAATGTGACTTCACCACTACACAAAAATGGAATGGAAGTTATCTAATAGTTGCGAGTTTTCTAGGTTATGGCGGGTCCACTGAGATGCTTGGTGATAAATCCACTCTGTCTGTCAGTCTTTCCAGATCAAGATGAGCCAAGAGCCTAAAAATGGGATCAAACGGAGCTTCAAGTGGGCCGCATGGAGGGTTTAGTTAAGGAATGGTTAAGGTTGAGTGTTACACCGGCGTATGGATCAAGTGGACAATTTCGATCATACAGAAGGACCCACTATGATGAACGACCATGAACAGATGGGTACAAATGTGGTTTAAGCGAAAAGAAACAAGAAGGAGAGGTCGATGAGGAGGGCTTGGCTCAAGTTCAATACAAGTCAACGTTGGTCGAGGCAGCACTATCTGAAGTTATTTTATTTTTTTATAACAGATAAATATGTGGGGGCCACTAGAACTAAATATGGGCAGATCCACTCCTTATATTTGATCAATCGAGTTAGGTCAGGTCGTGGGTATAAAATAGAGATGATACGAAGCTCGATTGCATGGTTGCGATATATCTGATTGACTATTGTCTAGTTTATCATGATTTAAAAACTCATTATGAAATCAGACAGTCTAAAAGAAATGCAAATGGTCTAATGTCTTGATTTGGTGGTGAGAGACTATTTCAATAGTTAGTTTGCAAATGGTCTAATGTCTTGATCTTGTCATAAGGTGTACAATGATCTTCGTTGTGCAAGTTCCAGTGTTGATCTTCGAAAACATGTCAGTTCACCTTAGGATGTACACGTGTTTAACCACTCGTGTTCATACATGAGAGAAAATTTTTTGGGGTATTACAATCACAATTGGTATCTCCGTTGAGGTTACTATGGTTGGTACTACTGGTATTGTCGATGTCCATGTTAGGGAGTGTATTAATTTCTTTAAGTAGATGCAACGATGTTGTTGACTTATGTTATACCTTAGGAGGGGACATTGTTGTTCCCATTCTCATATCCAATGGGTCTTCCTTCGACCTTGTTATATTTCACTAGGGTGGCCTAGTGAGGCCATAGGTAGACCATCCCAACCCTTTATTTTGGCTTTAACTTGTTCCTTGACACGGATGAGTTGAATATATATATATATATATATATATATATATATATATATATATATATATATATATATATATATATATATCTGTGTGTGCGTGTGTGTGTACGGATATGAGATTAAATATCTAAAAATACTCGAATTTTCCAAGTGGACGATCATGAAAATTTGTTCTAGTCAATAAAAGTTCCAAGTGGACGATCATGGCCTGCCGACATCCAACATATGCAGACAACAATTCATCACTTCTCTGCTTTGAGGTAGCTAGGTATGCTTTCCTGAGTATCATGTTCAAGTTATATACAAATTGATTGACAAAGGCATGAGAGAATTATTTGCAGGTCCGAATTCAATGATTGTCGAGAGATGTATAACAATCCAAAGAATCGCCCTTTAAGGATTTTTATTTTTATTTTTTAAAGCTAGATCAATGCCCAATCATTCCCTACCACTGCATTAAGTTCCCCACAAAATGGTCTTAGGTGCATTGTAGGGCACCCACTACTATCATTTCTCTTGAATTTGGTACCTCGAAGTTTTAAGGCACCTTAGCATCTAGAAAGGGACATAAGCTCTTGAATTTGGTGTATGGAAGATCAAATCCCTACTGTCGACCCTGCAATTTATTTTGCATTAACTAGAGCTATTCTTGCAACTCGTCAATTTCAGATTAGCTCATTTGAGGGGGCTTTGTCCCTTACAACATGGCCTAAACCGCTTCTTCATTATAGTGATTTATTCCATTAACCCTATAACTCTCATGAGGGGGAGGCTACTGGAAAGAGACTAACACTCGGCTACGAAAGGTTCCACCTCGTTTAGGGGGGGGGGGGGGGTAAGGGACTCAGAAATGGTTCCTACCAAGGCATTTGACCAGACTATTTCTCTCATTAGAGAGAGTATGTTGGACTAGAAACTAGCCCCCCCTTCATATCTATCCACCAGTTCATTTGTGGCTTCCGTTAGGGGGAGCTTGTACTTAAAGAAATTGTGCTAGAAAAATGCTCCTGTTCATGGGAGGATGGAGTCTTGAACAGACCCCAAAGGAAAGGAAGAGACTGAATTAACAACTGGGGGAGAAAGAAAGCAAGAGGGAGTTGTGAAACTGGCTTGGTTTGAGCACTAGACGTTGATGCATATGCACTTTGTGTGACTCTAATTTACATGAAGTGGATCATCGATTCTTACATCACCTTGATATTTTAGACCACCTCATCCATGAATGTGATGGTTGTTGGATTTGTAGGTATGGGTTCCAACAATTATGGGGGTGGCAGGGCTATGTTTTATTCTTCTTCACTTTCTTTAACTGCTCTAAATCAAGTAAGCATGGGGAGAGCATGAGCTTTAAATAGGTACAATTCTTACTTTTGAGCACGAATATCAAGGTTCACTCTTTCTTTTATGCGAAGTATGAATGCGTTATATGCAAAATATCTCCTAGGTTCAAATAACCACACTATTTCAAGTTAGGCCTTGGCTAGTGAAAGCTAGTACTTTTCCAGTGGAGTTGTCATTATGTGAATGTTAATTTTCTGTGCGCACATGTTTTTCTTTTTCTTTTGCGTGTACGGGTTGACTTTTATATGTAGTTAACTTGCAGTCACCATTAGCAAGCTAGCTCAAAACCCTACATATAGCTAGACCCTTCAAAATTTATAAAAGCTAGAGAATTCAGATAACATCTTCTCTTGAAATGACTCCTGATCTGTGACTTGGGATTCCGGGTGAGGAATCTCATATACAAAAAGGGAAGGTGTTGAGAACACTCTTTTTTGTCTACACAAGTGTGTGGTCTCTACATCTTGTGGTTACTTGATTTTTAGGGAATTTGATAATTCTATGCCAAAATGCAATCAAATACCAAAAAATAAAACTAGGCAAACTCGAGTTGCTAATATGTCAGGATCCGAGATTTTGGTAAGTCACAAAGCTTCTGTTCAAAGAATGCCTCAAGAAGCAAGAGGGTTAAGAGATGATGCGATGATGCGGGTGACAATATGTGAAGGGACTACGCGACCACAAGTTTCTGATGTGATAGGATCCAAAAGTCCAAGTCACAGATCATACGCTCAAGGGAAATCTAGAGGAGCAGGGGGTTGAGAAGGGATGCAATGATGTGAGTGGCATGATGTAGATATAAATAATGGTGGCTTAATCTTAGACTTGCAACTAAAAGTAGTTTAGATGCTTGAGAGGCTCGAGTGTGGTGGATGGGCAAGGGTGTGCTATGGTTTGAAACCGTAGCTCGGGTGAACATAAGCTTGGGAGGAATGCTATAGTGGACTAAGAGACTTAGAGAAGATTGGAGGAGGCTAGAGGAGGTAGGAATGGATGAGATCTTGTAAGTTCTCTCTCTCTCTCTCTCTCTCTCTCTCTCTCTCTCTCTCTCAGTAAGAGTGGAAAGGATAATTGTTGTTGAAATGGGGGAAATATGATAGCATTTTCGCAATATGAAAGACTTGGGGGGTCAAATGCTTATGTGCAAGCTTGTGGTTGGTGGAGAGGATTGAGATGCCACATAACACTTCCTCATTAGTAGAGGGGATTGGTATAGGTATAAATAGAGGAAAGAATTTGGGCATTTGACATCTAAGTACTAGTTTCTCTTCCTGAGGTGAGGAGCTTCTAGCTATCTTTGACAGCTCCCCATACAAAGACGGCACTTAGAGTGCCACCTCCAAATGTGATTTTGAATTGGTTTTGGTCAGCTAATGTAGCCTGTCTTCCTGATCTTTAGAGGATTATGGTTTGGATTTGGACGGGCTCCTAGAGTCTGAGGGATTTTTCATTTGTATCTTCAGTGGTTTTTGAATTTGGCTCGCATTTAGTTTAAATTTGGCTTAAATTTAGCCGAAGTTTAGGATTTTAGCTAAGACTTGGTTTGACTATGAAAAAATGACTAAGGCTTAGTTTGGCTTGAGTAGGTTTGGTTTACCTTGAGTAATAGCTAAGGCTTGGTTTGACATAAAGATTTAAGGAACATCTATATCTTCTGTTTATGATCATTAAGTTATTAGCCTGGGTGAAGTGTATACACCCTTATATATTACTCAAATAACTCCCCTAGTAGCCATGGTGGCTCAATACCAATGCAAAATCCTAGCTTGGACAAAACACTGGAGCCTCAGCCCAAGTTGGAAAAAAAATTATCAGGCCCAGGCCCAACCCAAATGGCTTGAAAATTGATCAAATCCTTATCTCTGAAGGCCAATGTTCCTAATCCATCATAGATAAGGTGGGCCACATGCATTAAGAAATGCGCATATAGAAAATGAAAACCATAGCATGTGTTGCCTACAGTGATGATTAGGACTGAGTTTTTTTCTAGAATACAGCAAATGTACACATTAAGTCAGGATGGGTGGGTCAGGTCAGACAAAAAAAGGCCTGGGGCCAAGCCCAGCTGAAAAATTGCACCCCCACGCATTCTAGGACCAGCCCCGGTCCATAAGTATACTATGGGTTTCAATTCGGGCTAGTGGGACCCATCATGCAGTGATCTTGGATAATTGGTCTGATGTGTCCAACTTCGATGGACTTGATGCCCCACCAAAACCTCCGGAAGATCCTAGCCATCAATCTTGTCCTTTTTTCTAGTTGAATTTGGACTGGTCTCTTTATTTCTCTCCAAGTTTCAATTTGCAAGCCATGAATTGAAAGGCTAGGGTTTCCACCATATGAGTAATTGTAAGTGTAAATGGTGTCTGATGGGCCAATGCTCATGTTGGCTGAGGCCAACTGTTTGAGGATCCAAACCATAGATCTGAAGGATTCCACAATGAGTGTGTGATGACGATAAATGTTCACAAAATTAGAGGACTCCAGCCGTTGGATAAGTGGCCTAAAAATAAACCAGGAGCTAAAAACAAAGTAGTACTTCAAGCTAACGTGACTTACTAAAACTTACAATAAATAGTTAAAACGAAATTACAAAGGAGTTTTGACTGTCGATCTGATGGAATCTCACAAATTCCGCGTGGGCAACATGAAATAGCAGGGTCGGTTGACTAAAGTAGCTTCTCCTACCCAAAATCATACACGATCCGTTGAATAATTTTTTCCCGTTCGCGAGATATGCCTGTTTTAGGATTCTCACAGTCATGAATCGTGATCACGTTTTTCAGCTCACGCTCTATCCACACCGTTGAAATATACAAACAACCGTGCGTCAGGACCTTCCAATTCATTTATCCAATTGAGGAGGTTCCTGGGACAACAGTCTATTTGCAAGTCACGGACAAGGTTAGGAATGTCCTCATGCTGGGGATTTTCCGGGCAAGGTCTATCCATGGCAGCGTCGAACCCACCAACAGTCAAGATATATGAACCGTGGGTCCCACATATACAAACTGAAAAACTAGAAATCGGATTGCGTACCGAGTTACTCAGTACGCTCTTATCATACTGAGTAAACTCAGTTGGGCCCACCTTGAATGTATGTAGGCTATCCACGCCGTCTGTTCGTTTTAACATATAATTTAAGGGGTTGAGCCCAAAATTGAAGCATGTCCAAAGATTAAGTGGATCATACCACAGGAAACAGTGTGGATAATGATTTCCACTGTTGAAACCTTGCTAGGTCCCACAGTGATGTTTATTTGTCATCCAAAACTTTTCATAAGATCATACAGACATGGATGAAGGGAAAAAACAAATATAAGCTTGATCCAAAACTTCTATGACCCCTAAGTATTTTTCAATGGTAGAGATTCAATTCAACCGTTTCTCATGGTGTGGTCCATTTGAATATTTTATATGTTTAATTTTTGGTCTTAAGCGCTAAAATTATCTTTTAAAATGGATGGACGGAGCGGCTAAAATACATAAACCATGGTGGACCTCACACAGTTTACGCAGTACGATAAGCGAAGTGAATTACTCACTCCATCCGAAAACCCAGAGAATCCCACATGAAATCGGATTGCGTACCGAGTTACTCGGTAGGCTCTGATCGTACTGAGTAAACTCTGTTGGGCCCACCGTGAATGCATGTAGTTTATCCACGCCGTTCATTCGTTTTTCCATATCATTTTAAGGGCTGAATCCAAAATTGATGCATATCCAGAGCTCAAGTGGACCACACCACAGGAAAAAGTAGAAATATTGATTTCCACCGTTGAAAACTTTCTAAGGCCCCAGTGATGTTCATTTGTCATCCAATCTGTTCATAACATCAGAAAGACATGGATGAAGGGAAACAAAAAAAAATATCAGCTTGATCTAAAACTTCTTTGGCCCTCAATAATTTTTCAACGGTGGATGTTCAATTCACACTGTTTCTGATGTTGTGCTCCACTCTAGGATTAGGTACACTCCATTTTTGGTATAAAGCCCTAAGATTATCTGTTAAAAGAGATGAACGGAGTGGATGAAATGCATGAATGACAGTTGGGCCCACAGAATTTACTCTTAGCGTACTGAGTTACTCAGTACGCAATCCGGTTACGTCCCACATATACAAACTGAAAAACTTAAAAGAAAAAAAAAAAAAAAAAAATCAATATAAACCCTTTAAAACAGATTGTTGCAACAGAAATTTGAGACTTTCAAAGTCACAATTACCACACATTTATAGATACAAATGAATACACATTAGGTGTGTACAAAGAGTCATAAAAAGAAAACAATACTCACAAATGTTCAGAAAAGCCCATATGCAATAGGAAATGGATACTCCTTTACCCATGTCCCCTATAAAAAAATAAAAAGAAAAATAGAAAAAGGATAAAAGAATCCTACTGCACTAATCCTATCTGTCCTTGATACTTTGATTGCCTGGCATTGGAAGGATGATTGGATTCTCCCCAGTTTTGCAAACCAAGGCATCCTGCTAGATCACTAGCATGACAGAGTGGCCCATCTACCACTCTCTGTCACATCCACCTTCCCCTGAAAATGTGATGGTGGGTCCCACAAGAGAACCCCACAAAAAACTTGGGCTTACTTAGAAAACATCAGAGAAGGGGGGGGAGATGTGAATGCAGACTCCATTCTGGTCTGCTTGGACACAGCTTCAACATCAAACAACCAAAACAGGACCCTCCATCCATGGAGGGAGTGCCATATTTCAGATGGCCACCATCATATGAATACCATGAATCCTTTCCATGGTATGCCTTCTTCATGTGGTCTGTCAACCGACGACCGGATCAACTCAATCAAGCGACCTGCATCCATCGACAAATGAAATGTATTAAAAATTTGAATGACAATAAATAGACATAGCGATGGTATGTGTTTCTAGTGTTATATATAGATTAAACGGTTATTGATTAACTTGCATATGAGAATGTAATGTGAGTTGGTAATGTCTTCACATGCATCTCTGTGACGCTCGACTGCTAGGTCAAATAATATATGGGCCATAAACCCAATAATCACAGCCGTCGAATGATCCAAACCATTCAAGCAGAAGCATGAGAGGAAGTTGGGAGAACTAAAAAATCGACCATGTTCTAATTCAATGGAAGTCCATTCAGGCAGTAAGATTGTATAGTTTCTCTGATTATTTGGCCCATGGCCCTCCGATGAGCAGTTCGGACTTTGAACACAAATGCCACATCACTCTATGGAGTTTGTGATACTAGCATTCCTTGAAAACTGATAGGGCCACAAAGTAGTGATATTACTAGAACCTTAAAAAATAGAGTTATTTAGATGTTGTATTACCGTTTAATCTTGCTCAAGTTAAGCTGAAATTCATGATAGAGCATCCCCGGTGCTCCTTACCCGAAGCTCCATGCTCCTCAGATCACGAAGATGTTGCAATATCTCTTGAAGAAGATCCATGCCCTTCTCTCCCTTCTTCAGTGAGCTGATACAATGCTTTAGAAACTCTCGGTCTGCCTCAAGAGCTTGAAGCCTCTCATAGACTTGATCCACCTCCTCTTCAATGGCAACCTTCTTGTGCTCGTCAGTGACCTTCACAACAGAATTCTGCAATTCCAATGTGTGTTTTTGTTCATGTAACCCGTCTTCGTTTTCCATAGTAATTGCATCGAAAAGAGGAAGCAGCCTCTTTGCATTGGGACCCATGTTTCTTCTCTCGTGATGGTGCAGCTCATCGACACCCGATTCATCAGACGCACCATTTTCCACCCCGTTCACATCATGAATGCAGAACTCACAACGCTCACTGACAAGATTGCCATTTTCTGCAAAATGCTGAATTGGTTTGATATCCTCCAAGTGCTCCTCTTCATCATCCAATGTGAAAAGCTTCTCCTCCAACGCCTTTAGCTTCTCTAAAATGGATAGCCGCTCTTGTTCGAAATCTGCTAGTGATTCATCAAGTGTACTCAACTGCCTCACGCCTTCTAGCCCTGCTCCCAAGCTCAAGACCTCATCGACAGGGGTGTTTTGAGTACTTTCTTGCAATCTATCAAAGCCATCGTCCCTCTCATTAAAATCAATGGATATGTCATCGCTGTCCTCAGCACTCGATGAAGCAGATGAGATTCTGGCCCGCCCATTAGCCTTCCCCTTCCTCATTGACCTCTTCTCTTTTGACTCATAAAGAAGAACCTTCTTACGGTACAATTCCAATTCCTTCTCAAGCTCTTGCTTATCCTTCTCCCTCCTGACCATGATCTCGTTTAAAAGCTGTAACGCTTCTTGGTCATACTCGGATTGCTCTTCCATCATCCGCTGGTATTGCAATGCCTCCATCTGCATTGCAGCCTTCTCTTCCTGAAGCCGTGTTATCATTGCCATAGTCTGATTGGCCGCAATCGCTGAAGCGCTCCGCTCTTCTTCTAGTTCAGCATACAACGCACTGAGGGCCTTACGTTCGGATCTTAGGGCTGATTTTAGGCGTTCCACGGTCACTCCCTCACCACCATCAACCTCACTTATGACACTTCCATCCAAAGACTCTGGCCCCGATTCTCTTCTCTCGAAAAGTAGTCTCTTATGTAGAGTGGAGATGCCTTCAATGTAAGTTGGCGTGTCAGGCGCTTTCTCTTCGTCTAAGTCATTAAATTCCAAACATGCAGATATATGATGGTTTGAACCTTGTCCAATCTGTGCAACTGATTCAATATCAGGAATTGGTTGAGATGATGAGCTGAAATCTCCCCTGTCCATGATTGATTCATTGGCTTGCTTCGTACCTGAATATATAAAATTTACATTTAAGAGCATTCACCTCATTGACATAAGAGATGTCATTTCTAGTCTATATGCTTCTATTTATGAAAATTAAACAAATCATAATATAATGATTGAGAAATTGCAAAAGAAAAGAAAAACTGGAGGTTTGTGATGATTTTGAGATCTTTTCTACTTGGTAATGTGTTATCCTTTATGTGTAAAGATAATAAATTCAGTCATTGTGGTTGGACTCTATATGAAGTTCTGACCACATTTCCTATGGGGCCTTCTTATCTCTTCCTTCTCTGAGCTTGGGTTATGGAAGAAGAACCAGGGTGGTATTTGGGGCTTTCCCTCATTTGGGTTGGGCCTGTTTCATATTGAGATCCGACAGAAAGCTCCCTACCTTAAACACCAAATGTAATTTTTTTGCTGTGTTTGGATGCACAGATAAATTGAATTGCAGATATCCAATTTAATAAAGCAGAAATGGCAAGATGTGCTGATGCTTTCTAGTACCCATAACAACCAAGTAGCCCTCAAATTGCATATATTTTTCTTTCTAATCCAACTTGAAAGTAATTTAAATGCAATTTGACACCCTGATCCATAGCTCAACTGGTAGATGAGATAACCTGTTTCAACAAGGTCATGGCATTGCTAACAATGCATTCTGACAGTTGGTGTGTACTAACAAGCTAACACAAAAAAAAAAAAAAAAAAAAAAAATTAAATGCAATTTGCAGCCCAAACACTCAATATGAATAATGAAGGAATTGATCTTCTATTTAGTTATTTCCACTTAGTTTGACTACTAATTGCAATTCAGTTTGGTACTGCATCCAAATGCAGACCTGGTTATCTGTCCATCACCAAATCTATCCTGACACCGATTTGGCAACCATCCAAACACATCCTAAAATCCGATCTAGATTCATAATAACTCAACGTCTCATAGAATTCAATAATTAGAAAATAATAATAATAATAATCAAAATGTGGTAATAGTACCTTGGTCGTCAGCAATGGATTCATCACTAGTAGTAGAATCGCAGGCAACGTTGTAATTATGGGAAGGCTGATTGTTCTTACGGCAAGCCAATGAACGAATCCGGTCATGGATTTGAGGCTGATCCATAGGTTCTTCATCACAAATCTCTCTCTCTATAAAGCTCTCGCATTTCCGCTCAGTATCTATCATATTACCATCTTCTTCAAATGCTGTATATATGTCAACGAAATATAGATTTTAGAACTTCAACAGAGAAATACAGAAACATAATAAACAGTCTATGAATTCAGAAACATAATAAACAGTCTATGAATTGAGAAGTCAGCATCTTTCTATTTCTTCGTTTACCTGGGAATTGATCAGATTCTCTGTCTTCCATTTGAATGTCATCTTCATTGCAAGGCACAACTTGTGCTTCTGGAGTAATAGCATCTTGATCATATCCCTCTTCAAACAAATCCCCCTCAAAATCTTGAGCATTAGATATTTGTGAGCTCCCAATCCCAACCATAGTATTACAGATTTCTGATCTTGCATTATTCATGCTTTCGCCGGTTGAAAGAACAACCGCTTTCTCTTCCAAAACATTTCCCACATCAACAACAGGAGCAACATATTTCTCTAATTGTGATTTGGTTTCTTCATCACATTCTCTAGATTTTGATGAATTTTGGTTCCTCACTGTAATAGAATCAATCAATTCGATCGGAAACAATCGATCATCATGAAAGAATTCATTGAAACAGGGATTGACAATTTCAAAAGATGGATCTTGCATATGACATACGTGAATCGCAATCTCATTATCGCAATAAGATTGAAGAACAACAGTACCTTCCAATGGATCTTGCTCTGACTCAATGGCACCAATCTCATCTTCTCCTTCTGTCTCGCAATCTAAACACTCTTCCGTCCTTTTGACTTCTTCATTGGCAGAACCATCAGAAAGCATCTGATTGTCCGCCACCCCATCTCCGTGTCCAATCTCATCATCATCACAATCCGTTGGCCAATCTGATCTAGATGGATCAGAGCACCCTCCATGCATACAACCATCACAATCCTCATCTCCCTCACCCTTCTCCTTGATCAAATTCCTTTTCTGAGCGTATTCCAAAACATCCCAAGAATGCTTAAAAAGCAAGTAAGGTGGCGGATAGAATCGGCCACATAAGCTCTTACCACAGCAAGAACACCTCGAATCCTTCTCCCCATTCTCAATTCTCAAACCCCCATCTGCTGAAATCACACCCATATCCGTCACGATCGAGAACAATGTGATCCGACGGTCAGTTCTGCTCTGTGCAGGCCGTGAGGATGAGCAGTCCTCGCACATCCCTGCAGATTCGGCCAGCTTGCGATGATTTGAGCAGTAGCTCAATTTGGAGACCTCGATCGAGTGGGCCTCACAGAGAAGATTTCTGTAGGAATTTGGTTCGGGTTTTGGATCCAGGACTCGATCAAGCCTCGAACACCAGAGGCAGGGAGGTTTGAGGCCGAAGAAGGCAGCAAATTTGGAGATGAGGAAGGAGAAGAAGGAATTGAGAAGGAGGAGAAGGATTAGAATCCATTCGAGGAGGGTGTAGATTAGAATTATAATGATTCTGTGGGTGTTTTTATGTAGCATGGTTGCGAATTTGTTGGAAGCCATGGGAGCCGAGTTTGGTTTATTTACAGAGGGGAGAGAGAGAGAGAGAGAGAGAGAGAGAGAGAGAGAGAGAGAGAGAGAGAGAGAGAAGAAATGGAAGAATTGAAAATGGTTTGTGGGTTTTTGAAAAAAAAAAAAGTTGGGAATAAAAGAAGAGAGAGAGAGATAGAGAGAGAGAGAGGAGAAGAGGAGAAGAAGAAGAAGCGGAAAAGGTGAAAATGGAATTTGGGTTTATGAAGAAGGTAGGGAATAAAGAAGCGAGAGAGAGAGTGGAGAAGAAGAAGAGGTGAAAATGGTATTTGGGCTTATGAAGAACGAAGGTACGGAATAAAGGGAGAGAGAGAGAGAGAGAGAGAGAGAGAGAGAAGAAGAAGAAGAAGAAGAAGAAATGATACTGGTATTTGGGTTTATGAAGAAAGAAGGTAGGGAATAACACACAGATTTGTAATCTGCAGGTAGAAGGCTAAAACATGCGTACTTAAATTAAGGGTGAAATGACGGAAATAGCCCCGTTGTATAGTATGAGGAAGGAGATATTTGGGAGTAGCCATCCGGATGCTTATCTCCTGATGAGTACAAATCTGAAACGTGTATAGGAGATCATAATCGTCTATATAATGGGTCCACCTTTATATACAAATCTTTAAAATAAATAAGGCGGGTTCAATAATTCGATTAAAAGTTACACAAGTCTTAAATATGGACGGTTAAAAAATATACCAACGGTTCAAATTAAAAGTATACGTATGGCCCATTTGGTGAGAACACCGGCCTAGTATTTTATGCTACCAACATATCAAGTAGGAATCAACCCAATGAACGGTTCAAATCTATCCTGAAAGTGTCAGGCTGACCCATCGAAAGAGTAGGATTGGATGGATACTCGCGCGAGTAGGTATCCCATGATACGACTTGCCGTGAGGTAATTAATGTCATGAACTTTTTCTGGGACCAAAATGGTAGTTTTGCAAGCTGAGAAAGCAAAGAGGGTATGAATACTCCCATTAGCTGAGGTGGTGGGACTCACCTGTGGACTACGGTGTCCCACAGTTTTTAACTATTTTCAGTCCTTGGACAACCAAACTGGAGCCCCTCTCATTGTTTCTTTCCCCCCAAGCTTCAATCACATTTGTAAGATCTAATTTTATTTTATTTTTTAAGAGCAAGTATCATAGAAGACACTACATTAATGAGTACATAACTATCATAACCGTCGCCCATCATGTCAATGGTCCAGATCACCCAAAAACTGAACCCACATGTGGGGTTAGGGTTTCAAGCACCTTCACAAGCTAATCATTCATTGGCAATATTTTCTAACTAGTAATTCTAAATTGAAGCATCTTATTCAATGTCGGATCCAATTTTCGGTCAAAAAATAGTTACTACCAATATGCTACGGTGCCATCACCATTAATTTGAGTACATAGATGGACAAATCTCATTATCTAAGATTTACACTAACACAATATAGCATATATGTTAATAAAATCTATCGTAAGGGAAAAGTTTGTTTGGTACAATACTTTTTCTAAATTTGTTATCCTGCGATTGATAATATTGGTCAATTATTTTTTAAAATATTATTCGAGAAATTAATCTTTAAATGGGAGAATGTTGAGGTGGTGGAACATCATACACATGTATTCTTATGACTTTTTCTAGCAATAAGTACGTATCTCCTGCCTCCCTCTTGTGCATGTATGTATATTCAGTGTGCAGTAAAGCCAATTTCCCTATAATTCATCCCATGCTTTCTCTTAAAGTGTTGTTTATATAAATGAAACATCTATAGAGAGTAATGTACAATTATTTAAGTGGGAAATTTGTTGTATAATAAAAGAGTGGAAGAGAGAGGTAAGTCATATATTTTTATTTTTTCTCTTGCTATAGTAAAAATGAATTTCTCACTATTCCACTATATAAAACATCACTTACTAATAAATACCCAAAAAATAAATGATATCTCTACTTGTTCTTCTCTTTATACATACCACATTTATAAAGAGAACACGTATTAAAACTTAATAGAATTAGGTTTCACTACCCCATGTATGTATGTACTTTTGCAAGAAGGGAGGGTTCGTTTCCTAGCATCCTACTTCCTAACGTTGAAAAGGCACCGCCTTAACACTTTCTTATGCTCAAGAGAGAATTCTCTGTCTTTGCTTCATAGAACGTGCCCTAATTTGAAGACAGGCGAAAAGACTTTCTTATCCTAAAATGTTCCTCATCTAATATGCAAATGTTGATCATTTTACCATTAAAAAATACCCCTTATACAAAGCCAAGGTGATGGCCCATTACTCCCAACACAACGGTTATGATCTTGATAATTCATTTGGACACTAGTCATGGATGGGCCAGGCCACGTAATCTCTCTCATTAGACAATCATTTTAATTAAATTGTTTGTTTTAAACAAACTGAAAATAGCCCACATTTAATAAAAAGGTTCCATCAAACAGTTGGGATATTTTCGAACCAGGGCCACTGGATGTGCAAAATGGATAAACAAAAGACACCCATGTGCTCTCTAGACCATAATAAATTTCTTTTTTTCTTTTTTTCAATTCTTAAATAATTTTAATAAAATTTAAGTCAAGTTTGGGTGCTACCTAAAAATGCATTAATTTTCCAATCTTGTCACGCTCTAAAAAAGAGAGAAAAAAATCATGTGGGGAGGCACTGATTTACTTTCTACTGCACGTGTAAATGTGTGACACGTTTTTAAGACACGTGTGTAAGATCTAAACCCTCCATCCACAAGACACATCGCCACATTAAAGGCTTCCCCTAATTTTGTAAAGATGAAGATATCTGTGTGTACGAGTGAATAAAACCATTTTGGAAGACAGCTAAACATCTAAGTATAGCATCTTACTTATCATGTAACAGTGGTTACACTCGAGCTAAACTGTTCCATCCTAAGTTGAGTCTCATGGACAAGTGATGCAAGGATGGATGTGATGAGGTCGGTCACTGTCTTCCTAGGAGATAACTACTCTAAATCTATAGAGCTTCCCTGGACTTCTTCACAGAGATTTTTCAAATTTACGGAGAAAAATAAGAGATATAAATAAATTCTAATAAATTTGAAAATATATTAATAGATGATAATAACTAAATTACAACCTTTTTAGTAATCTAAAACTTACTAAGAATTTTCTGAATCAAACTCCAACTCAAAATTTTCTAAAAATGTGACTTACTATAAATAATAAACTTACTATTTATAAATGGTCATGATTTCTACTAGACTTCATTATTTTCGACCAAAAATAGTAAGTGTCCAAGTAGGCCTAACCATTTTATTCTCCTAATTTTTCTAAGCCCATTTCATGTTGGGCACGACTCCTAAGGCTCAAAGGATCAAGAGTTATGATCGAATTAAAACTTACTATAAATAGTAAAAACAAAATTAGACAAAACTTTCAACCATCAATCTATGAAATCTCACAAATCCAGCATCGCAATACAACATAACAAAGTTGGTCAACTAAAGTAGCTTCTCTTATATCAAAATCATATATGTTACGTCCATAAACTCAATCCAGTTTGTGAGATATGTCTGTTTTAGAGTTCTAATGGTCCGAATCACTTTCACTTTTAATGAGGCCTTCTGTAGTCCATGCTGGACATGAAAGTGTCTTATGAACCTGCTCTACATCAACACATTAGGGTTCGTAGGCTCACTAGGTTCCTTTTGTTCTCAAAATATAATGAAAAAAATAAAAGAATATGTTAGAAAAAAAAAAATCAACAAATATATTAATATGTGAACTAAGAATACAATAAGAAATAATATTTTTTTAAAAATATTAAATTCAAGGTTTTGGGAGAGGCCCTAAATGATTGGAGAGGCCCTAAATTATTAGAGACTGCAATAACTTGGGGAAAAGTGGATGGAAATTGAAAGAAAACCCGCAACAAATGTTTTAGTCAGGCCGAGTCAGAGTCAGACCGACTTAAGGGATCTGACTTGCACTGACACACACAAGCCAAAAGCGATTGGGCCGAGTCAGCCCAAGTCTATCGGCCAGCAAGACCCGCTACATCAACTCAAGCCAAGTGGTCCAACCGAGTCTGAGTTAACTCAGGCGAAATCATTTGAGTCTTTAGCCCGTGATTCCATCTTCTCTTACCAACACCACCGTTAATACACTATAAATAAATTCAAAATAAAATTAAAAAGATTAAATGTCATATATAAAAATCGTGGGTAATATTAAAAAAAATAAAGGCATATTGCCCATTTTATTTTCCTTGTATGTAGCTTTTGGTAAACTTTGGAAGGAAGAAATGATGAGACATAGCTGTCAAGTGTACAAATAGGCCATAAAAGTTTAAAATGGGAATTGCAATGATAGTGATTTGTGGTGTGAGATACATAGAGAAGAGTTATACGGTCCCCACGTTATCAGGGTCCTGATGCATCAGTTTTGTGCAAGTGAGGCTCATTTTAGTTGATCTAAACCATTAATTTGATGGACCCACCATCGATATATTATGCCCCAAAAAAAGGCTCATAGGTTGGGTGATTCTTTAGATCCTATCTATGACTGTTATTTCAGGCCGTTGTCGTGATTTCTCTTCTCTGTTCATTTGTGGGCAATTAATCCAATGTTGGAATTGTCCGATCTTGGATTTTTTTTTATTTTTTATTTTTGGAACCATCCATCTATTGTGTGCTTGTACAGATCAACAGTCAGATCCCTGAGTGGTGGGCCTAACATGTGTGAAAAGGCACATATAGGCACTGTTCATGTGATGGAGCATGAGGACCCTGTAATTCCTCAGGAATGAAAGTTAGGTAGTGGGATGCGATTCTTTCTTCTCTTCTGCTTTTTGCACCCGCTTTCAGCCTCCCTCAGCCTTTCAAACCCTCTTTCTGTGGCAGCATAGACCCTCACTCTCTCTCCATATGGGATGAGGCCATTTTGTGCGTTTGCCTCCATTTACTATCTTGTGGAGACAATTCTCATCCCATTTGGGCCATTCTGAGCATAACCCAAAAGCCACATTATGATTTGACAATCTTAACCATCTGATTTCATCCATTGAATTTTGAACATTGACCACTTCAACAATTGATAGCTAGGATCATCTGATCAGAATGATCACACAGGTGGCCACAACTTGTATGGTATGGATTGATGTCCATGATGTCATATGTAGGGTCGATAATTGCCACAATTCAAGAATTTGTGATGAAAGGAGTGTGATAAGAACATTAAAATATAAACTAACATCAATACCGGACTTGTATTTTAAGGGATGGATTGAAAAAGGTCTGATAAAAAAATTCCATTGAGTAGAGAGAGTTGCCAAAGTATCCAAAGACAGAAATAGCCCAAAGGTGGGAAAAGCTTGCTCAATGCCATCAAATGCCCCTTTTCTCCGATGAGAAATCAGTTTGTAAGGCGAGGCTCACCGAAGGGAATTTTGGTCAACTGAGAAGTCCCATTAGGGGGTCCAAAATGGTGTCCTTGGGACCTCTTCCCAATATGAGGCCACCTTGGGTAACTTGAATCGTTGGTTCAATGGATCCCACACACGGCCTATGGTGTAAAACGGCCTCCCTAGGGCCAATTCGAAAAGAAAAGAAGAGAGAGAAAAGAGCAGAAAAGAGAAGAGGATCTCACGTTAGCCTCCAAACGGTCTAAAGGTCACAATGAAATAGACCAAGTGTTTTTACCTGATCTAACGGAGTCCGATCCAACAGCTAGTAATCCGACACATAACAGCACTAATGTATGGAAGATCAAGAAAAGATTCTTATAGCCAACGGAAAAATAAGAGAGGACATAAGTTTCATAGAAACCTAAGGAAGGCATTCACGGTAGAGGTGGGCACAGAACAACGCCACTCGTCCGAATTGTTTAAATCGAGTCGATTCAAACCGTGTGGGTGAGTCAATACAAATTGACTTGACTTTGTCAAATCCAAACTCAAACCGAGTCGAGTTCGAGTTATCCAGTAACTCAACTCGACTCGACCTGAAATCCAACTCGGTACTGACTCAACTCGATCCGAAGCTCTACTCGTACATATATATTGAAAAAAAAAAAAACAAAAACTAGCAGATTTAAGATGTAGATAGAGAGGCTGCAACTCTGGCAAGTGAATCTAGGTCTTGAGTTGTGATTTTAGCCCATGGATACCCGCTGCACCCAACTCGACCCGACTTGGTACTTGTGACCAGGTCGGACTCGATCCGGATTAGTAGAGGCTAGACCCAGACTTGAATCAGGTCAAACATGCTAGACTTAGTACCGAGTCAGGTCGAGTTCGAGTCAGGCCTATTTCAAAACTGGATCGAGTCAGATCAGCCATAACTTGGTCCAACTCGACTCGATGCCCACATCTACTTCACGGCTACTTTTTCAACCGGTTGTGATCCTTCTCATAATACATGGCAAAAAATAAGTAGCTACGCTTACATTGAGCTATAAGCAAAATGCTCTAAAAATGAACGTTAATTAAGGTGGTGATCAAGAGCAATATAGGGCGGAACAAATAGTTACAAGCATTTGAAAACTGGTTAATTACTTGAAAATCATAAAGATTTATTTCAAGATAGAAATGTAATCAACAAGAAAGATATTAAAAACTCATTTTGAGTTAGAAGTATAATCAACCATGTCTGCTAATTAGCCAATTAATTTAGAAAAGATCGTTGAGGTCAATTCCAATATGACTAATAATCTGCCTTAAAATTTTATAATTTTAGTAGATAATAAAGAGCTCAGGGCCCACATCACTACTAACACAACACTACTCTTTAAGTGTTACACTGTATGTTCTTCATCTACCGTAGATATTTATAATAATTATTATTTAATATAGCTCTACCACTGCAAACCAGCTTAGATTGATTACATTAGAATTAGTTAGCCGTCACCATATGTCCACGATCACATCATCGAACGTAGAAAGATCTCTATGTCTCAAATTGATGACTAGCAAGGCCATCTTGCCATACGCCTTGAGATTTTGTTGACCATCTCATTATGAAGTTCGATCAAAGCGACAAATAGGTTGCCATTTAACTACAATCACCTGACTATGAAGCCCAGTCGAGTGGCGAATATGTGGTCGACAACCTTACTCAAGCAGTGAGATTCCAAGCTATGAACGGATAGTCATTCCTATGACTATCTTATTATGGAGTGAGGACATGAAGTGACGAATAGGCTGTCACCCCACCAATCTTCTCACCACAAAGTACATGATTGAATAACAAACAATCGATCGTCTAACCATGAATGCCTCCACCACGAAGCTCAGTCATGAGGGGTAATGAATGATTTGTTGTTCTTAACAACCATCTCACCACTAAGTCAGCCATGCAATAAATTGATTGTTGAAGATCTGCCCACCATTGGTCGTTGTACCACTGAACATGTTTTAAGTGACAAATAGGTAGTCTCCACAATGACCCTCTTGCTATGAATCGGCCGAGAGACGAACAAACAACCATCTTTCCATGAACCATGATTTTCTTGTATAAATAAGCTTAACTGTGCAACAAATGAACTATCGTCTCTAAAGACCATCGTGCCACAAAGCTAGCTAACCAGGTGATCCAACTTTCATGCTTAACAATTTTCTTATCTATGAAGTCTTATATTCTATCAGACGATGAATGTATTATCGTTAGTTATATTTTTTTCTCACATTTTCAGCTGATTGTACACTTAATTAAAAGTCATTTGTTTAAAGGTAAAATGTAACGCCCCGAAAAATTGGGGGTCGTGTATAGACTCGACTCCCGAGTCCCCGAGTGTCACTTATCATCAATTTTATAATTTTATGATTAATCCAGTTTAAATGCGCAACCTGAAATTTCTTGGAGCATGAAACACAACCACAACTAGTCTGCTGAAATGAAGAGATCAATATATACAGGTCTAAAGGAAAATAAATGGGTCGCATAAGGCGTTACTCAACAAAATCACAACAACATCATATCCACAAGAGTAAAGCTGAGTCCGCTCGTCCTCCTCCTCGAGGCCCGCATCGCTTGACTCCTGATGCATCACACCTGCATCTATGAGCGAATTTGGTTGGTGTTTTAAAACACCGTCCCAGAATAGGAGTGAGTGATCAACTCAGTGTGAACTATTAGTCTCAAGTTATCACAAACATCAGTTATATTACGGATTTAATGAAAAACAATCATTCACAGTCACTAAACTAATCTTATTAATGTGCATGCATGATGGATGAAATGATGCATGCCCTCGCTACAACTCTCCCTCAAGCGACTCCATTTTACGATCGCATATGACAATACTCCCTCAGAGCAACCTCGACTGCCGAGTCGTCACCCTAGCTAATGCGATGCAATGATATGTTAGCCAAGTTCTTAGTTAAATCCGTTCATCCAACAGGTTTGGAAAACTGATTCACCCCACGTATCAATGTCCTCAACTAGTTGTGGTGCCAAGACCCCTCAATGCGCGAGGCCAGGGCACCGCGATCCGTGATCCCGTCGGGTTCCCCATCCCCGACTCCAAGCACATGGGGAGTGCTGAGAGGAAGGGATTGCTTGCGATCACTACGGGGAGGCACGTCACCCCAGCGTAGGCCGACACCTCGAACACAGTGTCCCATTCCACCATGCTCGGCTCATGAGACGGTGGATCAATGTTCAGTTCGCTATCAGTGGGCTAACAATGGTGGTAGGGTGTGTCAGGTTCCATACATGTGTGAGCAATCAAGGTTAACAGACAAGATTGGTCAGTATTAGGCTATACCGCACAAGTTCAGGCAAACACGCAACAGACAACATTGGGTACGGGTGACCCATGTAATCTAACTACTGCTGCCCATCCGCACTCATCCAAACCCACGGCCTAGCCCCAGGATAGTCCTACCAACGGGACCATCCTCACTCTCCTCATTTCCTGACCAACCTAAGGGTCGACAAACAGTCATGGCATGTTATTCATCATTGTTATCTACTAGTATAGCCGATATAATGCATACACATTCATCACACCCATCTGAAATTCTTCTACAAGCAAGCTAACAACGCATTTGAATAAGGTGCTTGTATGTAGTGTGTGTTTGTGCGGAAGTGAAGCACTTCCCGCATCTCATAGGACCAAAATGCGCAAACGTGAACGAGTCATACATGTTATGAGGAACAACATACATGGATCACCAAGACAAGAGCATGTAAACATTTGATTTTCTACCTAACCATGTGAGAGGCAAACAACATGTTATAAAGAACATTACACACAACTCCATCAAACATGAACATACAACATTCATTGTAACCAAGCATATGAGAGGCAAGATTAACATCAAAAGGGAACTAAACATGCAAATCCATACGATTCCAATGAACATAAAATTCTTAGGTTTCCTCTAGATCCTCCAAACAATGTCCCATACACACAAAATCATTAAACTCAAATTATAATTGATGCTAGACCACCTAAGGATAATAGTCTGCACCTTCAGATTCGTTGAAGGCTTGGGAACATTCTAAGAAAGTGGATTTTGGGTGTGGTTTGGCCGAGATCCCTAGAACAACATTTACATGTTAGAATCCGAAACAAATCCCTTCTCATCACAAGGGTTTCAAGGGAAAGGTGGGTTAGAATCTTACCTAAACGATCAACGGAGAGAAGAGGGGCGATTTCGAATGGGGTTTCTTCTTGGAGGAGATGTAGAGAGTTGTGGGGTTTGCTTCCTTGGGCCCCACCTCGATTCTAAGGTCCACTCTCCTTCTTCCTCTCTTCCTCCTTTCTTCTTTCTCTCTTTTCTCTATTTTCTCTCTTCCCTTCCCTAGGGCAAAATCGTATGGGGAGAGGGGTGTCCAAATGAAACCCTTTTTATAATTTCAGATTTGGTGCAAATGGCCCCAAGCTTCCACAATTTCTAAAAATAGACTTATGGGACTCCCTATTGGTGTTGGGGTGGCCCTAACACCCTTCTGGCCACCAAATTCATCATGTAGGTGCCTTATGGTCCGACTAGGGCCCATGCAAAAATTGAGGACGAACGGATGAACGGATATATGATCTGAGTAAGCGTTTCTGACCTTTAAGTGGCCCTGTGGGGCCCATTTCGGTGATTGAAACGGTTCTGATGGCCTTCTAGCCATGAAATTTATAGGGTAGGTGCTCAGTAGCCTGATGAAGGGTCACGCAAAATTTGAGAATGATTGGATATGGGGTTTGGTCGTACGGGTCCGATTTGCGATCAACAGTTACCGGGCCACGATCGGGTCCCAGATTTCGTGGACGGGCGTAGTAAAATACATTAGACCTTCATCATAAATTTGAAAGAAATACGATGATTGAAAAGCCCAGAGTCTCAGTTTCTTTTGTCAGTACCAGATTTTAATTCAGGCATTGGTGGGGCGCATTGGGCAAGCGTCAGATGGTACTTCTGGGTGTCCATTGGGTCCGCAGTCCGCGATGGACCATAAGCCCAGTGAGATCTATGATTTTCTAAAATTTTAGATTTTTCTGACCCTCCTTGGTCGCTGGGTGGCCCACACAGGCTGTTGTTAAGTGTAAACGGGTCATCTGGCTTGGCGGCCCACACTTGGTCCCATCATAACTAGACTGGTCCACCCCAGTATAAACTAACATTGAGTGCTAATGGTCATTAAGTGATATTATAAGTTAATAAAAAAAATAAATTTTAAGGATTTTTAGAAATCCAAAACAGTGAAAATCCGGGATGTTACAATCTACTCCCCTTAAAAACAATTTCATCCCCGAAATTTCCTAAGGGTAGTAAGTAAAGGTTTCATTATTTCATTTGCCTAGGTTTTGTTGAATTCAAGTTCATATGCATGATAAGGTGTGTACTATCTATACTAGTTTGGCTCATTCTAGTCTACCCACCTTAAAAGTTTTCGCCTTTAAGGTTTGAAAACAAATGTCAAAATCATTATTATCGTATTAAGAGGTTGTTGGTAAAGTTTACCTAATATTTTACTCTTTTAGGATTGGGCTAATATGGAAGGACAGTTGTGGTAGGCTTTGATTCCATACATCGATCCTCTGCCTGACCAGGGTAGAAAGATCGTTGTATCCCTTCCTAGTCCTGATAGATCATGGTCTTCTGCTCGGTCAAAGCAGTGAGTCCGTTGGTGTTCACCCAGGATTAAGAATTAGGTCAAGCCACGAATACATCGCAAGTGTATGGTCCCGTGATTTCGTAGTCCGATCAATCTTAACATTTGGAAGACATCAAAATTCTTTAACAGTTCAAGCTTCACATTCATAATATTTTTGTGGGTGGTGAGTTTCCCGTGATGCCTATGATCAAACGACTGTCCTAGAAAGGTTTCCAGGAACTTAAGGTTCTTCTCGACAATATCATTTTGATCTATGGTTAGTAAGTTATGGGCAAATCACGCTTTGGTTTCATAAATATTAACAGGGAAGGAAGAATCGGAAGTTTTAAGGTATTTTGGTGGTTTAGAGTGCTAATAACATTAAGATGGACGCAGTAAGGCAATCATACATACAAGCATTTATAAGGTGACAAGAAAGTTCAAAAATAATCCATACATTTATATTAAATTCAAAGTGCCATTAGTATGGCTAGTTACATCATACAACATGGATTACATAGTTTTCTAGACATTCCAACAGAAAGAAAAAAATAATAATAATAACTTAGTCAAGCAGACGTCCTAACTATCCTTCAACACAAGCAGGTAGAACTAATCAACTCAAAGTAAAATACTAATTATCGGGAAGGTTATGCTACTACTCTTCTGGATTGGGCAAAGATGGGGGTACTTCTTCCCCATGCGGGAAAGAATCACCGGAATGGGGAAGAATGAAGTAACGGTTGCTAGGAATGCCATTTTTCTCGGCAGGGAAATGGATTTTGGATGAGAATGTAGGTGAGGGTGGGAGGGGAGATCCTAAGGATGGGTTTGGGAAGGACTTGAAAATGTGTTTAGAATTTGTTTGGGGAAAGTGGGGTGGAATGGGTTTGAGAAAATGAAATTTGAGACGAGCTAGAGTCAAGAGGACTGATGTTGGGTTTCGAGAGTAAATGGGTGAATGGAGTGGGATTGAGGAAGGTTGGAATGTGTATTTGAGATGAATTGGTGGGAGTAGAGAGAGGATTGGGATGAATTTTGTGTTGGGTTTTAGAAGTGGTAGTGTAGATGAAAGAGGTTTTGGAAATGAGGAAGAGAAGATGAGCTAGGAAGAGGGGAGATGTGAAGTAGAATATGGGTTTGGGAGATGAAAAATGTGAAGGAGAAGGGGATGGGTTAGAAAAATGGGACTTGGGAAAGGAAGATGGATTGTAGATGAGAGAGAGAGAATGGGTTAGGGAGATAGGAGTATGTGAAGAAGAAGAAGAAGAAGATGGGTTGAAGGAAATCTAGGACGGAGATGAGAGGGGGGGGGGGGATAGGTGTTTGGGTCTTAAGATTGGGAGGGGGAGAGCTTTCTTTAGGGTTTGAGAGTAGTAGAGGGTGTTGTGGGATAAGAAATTGGGTATTAGTGCCCTTAAGTTGCAAGAGAGGAAGACCCCACTCTTGTGAACATTGAAAGGGAGGAGGGGACCAATCTTGTAACGTTTCTTATACTTTTAATAACTAAATTATTTTTAAAATTTTTATAATGATTTAACATCAAGTTTTAAGTGATCCCACAAAATTTCATATCATTTGGACTTGTAAATAAATTATTAAAATTTTAAGAGCAACAGCTGTCTGAAATTAATAATTTTTGGACAGTTGATAGATTAGTTTAATTTTAACTATATTATAATTTTTATTTTATTTTTTTCTTATTTTTATACGAAACTAGACTCATCAAGCTTTAATATGGCTTTTGAATCACCTAAATCGGAGTTGTAACGAAGGAGATATGAATTTTTGAAATTGACCTAAAATTGCAGAAATTCTGGCAGGGCAACACTGGTCGGGGGGGTGGCCACGAGGGTCGGCGGGGTGGCTACGCGGGCGGCGGGGTGACCCCCCCGATTTTTGGCCCGGAGGTGCCTCGGCATTCCCGGGCGTCGGAAAAGCTCCCCGGGAAGTGCCATATATGATTTTGGGGTAGAACGAGCTGATCTACACAATTGGTCTATTTATTTCATGAGATTCCTCCTGGTTAGAGGTCAAAATCTGATTTTTCTATATTTCCACTATTTTGATTGAAATTTAGCCCTCCCTTAAGTCCTTACCCCCCCAATGGGTCGAAACTATCAAATTTGGTCCGGTGTTAACTCGTTTGGACTTGGACGATGGCCTTGACCCTCTAATCATTCAGTTCTCTTTCGTTCCTATCATCGGACTAAGGTATTGGAAGTCTCTCGGACCTATTTCCTAGCGTCCCTAGTATCTCTCGCTACCCAATCCTAATCCCTGGGAAGTCTTACCGTTCGTCTAAGATGGCCAGTTCCGGTTCTAGGATAGTTTCTACCATTCAAGTCTTCGTTGAGTTTCCTATCATTTCTGTATCGTTATTGTGTTTCCTCCTAAGTCAGCGGACGCGTCAATGAGCTCATGACCCACGGCCCAGTTAATTCCAAACCATGCTTTGATACATCTGTAACACCCCGAAAAATCGGGGGTCGTGTATAGACTCGACTCCCGAGTCCCCGAGTGTCACTTATCATCAATTTTATAATTTTATGATTAATCCAGTTTAAATGCGCAGCCTGAAATTTCTTGGAGCATGAAACACAACCACAACTAGTTTACTGAAATGAAGAGATCAATATATATAGGTCCAAAGGAAAATAAATGGGTCACATAAGGCGTTACTCAACAAAATCACAACAACATCATGTCTACAAGAGTAGAGCTGAGTCCGCTCGTCCTCCTCCTCGAGGCCCGCATCGCCCAGCTCCACAATTCTGCATCACCTGCATCTATGAGCGAATTTGGTTGGTGTTTTAAAACACCGTCCCAGAATGGGACTGAGTGATCAACTCAGTGTGAACTATTAGTCTCAAGTTATCACAAACATCAGTTATATTACGGATTTAATGAAAAACAATAATTCACAGTCACTAAACTAATCTTATTAATGTGCATGCATGATGGATGAAATGATGCATGCCCTCGCCACAACTCTCCCTCAAGCGACTCCATCTTACGATCGCATATGACAATACTCCCTCAGAGCGACCTCGACTGCCAAGTCGCCACCCTAGCTAATGCGATGCAATGATATGTTAGCCAAGTTCTTAGTTAATTCCATTCATCCAGCAGGTTTGGAAAACTGATTCACTCCACGGATCAATGCCCTCAACTAGTTGTGGTGCCGAGACCCCTCAATGCGCGAGGCCAGGGCACCGCGATCCGTGATCCCGTCGGGTTCCCCATCCTCGACTCCAAGCACATGGGGAGTGCTGAGAGGAAGGGATCGCTCACGATCACTATGGGGAGGCGCGTCACCCCAGCGTAGGCCGACAGCTCGGATACAGTGTCCCATTCCACCATGCCCGGCTCACGAGACGGTGGATCAATGTTCAGTTCGCTATCAGTGGGCTAACAACGGTGGTAAGGTGTGTCATGTTCCATACATGTGTGAGCAATCAAGGTTAACAGACAAGATTGGTCAGTATTAGGCTATACCGCATAAGTTCAGACAAATACACAACAGATAACATCAGGTACGGGTGACCCATGTAGTCTAACTACTGCCGCCCATCCGCACTCGCCCAAACCCAAGACCTAGCCCCAGGATAGTCCTACCAATGGGACCATCCTCACTCTCCTCATTTCCTGACTAACCCAAGGGTCGACAAACAGTCATGGCATGTTATTCATCATTGTTATCTACTAGCATAGCTGATATAATGCATACACATTCATCACACCCATCTGAAATTCTTCTACAAGCAAGCTAACAATGCATTTGAATAAGGTGCTTGTATGTAGTGTGTGTTTGTGCGGAAGTGAAGCACTTCCCGCATCTCATAGGACCAAAATGCGCAAACGTGAACAAGTCATACATGTTATGAGGAGCAACATACATGGATCACCAAGACAAGTGCATGTAAGCATTTAATTTTCTACCTAACCATGTGAGAGGCAAACAACATATTATAAAGAACATTACACACAACTCCATCAAACATGAATATACAACATTCCTTATAACCAAGCATATGAGAGGCAAGATCAACATCAAAAGGGAACTAAACATGTAAATCCATGCGATTCCAACGAACATGAAATTCTTAGGTTTCCTCTAGATCCTCCAAACAACATCCCATATACACAAAATCATTAAACTCAAATTATAATTGATGCTAGACCACCTAAGGATAATAGTCTGCACCTTCAAATTCGTTGAAGGCTTGGGAACGTTCTAAGAGAGTGGATTTTGGGGGTGGTTTGGCCAGGATCCCTAAAACAACATTTACATGTTAGAATCTGATACAAATCCCTTCTCATCACAAGGGTTTCAAGGGAAAGGTGGGTTAGAATCTTACCTAAATGATCAACGGAGAGAAGAGGGGCGATTTCGGATGGGGTTTCTTCTTGGAGGAGATGTAGAGAGTTGTGGGGTTTGCTTCCTTGGGCCCCACCTCGATTCTAAGGTCCACTCTCCTTCTTCCTCTCTTCCTCCTTTCTTCTTTCTCTCTTTTATCTCTTTTCTCTCTTCCCTTCCCTAGGGCAAAATCGTATGGGGAGAGGGGTGCCCAAATGAAACCCTTTTTATAATTTCAGATTTGGTGCAAATGGCCCCAAGCTTCCACAATTTCCTAAAATAGACTTATGGGACTCCCTATTGGTGTTGGGGTAGCCCTAACACCCCTCTGGCCACCAAATTCGGCGTGTAGGTGCCTTATAGTCCGAGTAGGGCCCATGCAAAAATTGAGGACGAACGGATGAACGGATATATGATCTGAGTAAGCGTTTCCAACCTTTAAGTGGCCCTGTGGGGCCCATTTCGGTGATTGGAACGGTTCTAGTGGCCCTCTGGCCATAAAATTTATAGGGTAGGTGCTCAGTGGCCTGATGAAGGGTCACGTAAAATTTGAGAACGATCGGATGTGGGGTTTGGTCGTACGGGTCCGATTTGCGATCAACGGTTACCAGGCCATGATCGGGTCCCAGATTTCGTGGACAAGTGTAGTAAAATACATTAAACCTTCATCATAAATTTGAAAGAAATACAACGGTTGAAAAGTCCGGAGTCTCAGTTTCTTTTGTTAGTGCCAGATTTTAACTCAGGCATTGGTGGGGCGCATTGGGCAAGTGCCAGATGGTACTTCTGGGTGTCCATTGGGTCCGCAATCTGTGATGGACCATAAGCCCAGTGAGATCTATGATTTTCTAAAGTTTTAGATTTTTCTGACCCTCCTCAGTCGCTGGGTGGCCCACACAGGCTATTGTTAAGTATAAACGGGTCATCTGGCTTGGCGGCCCATACTTGGTCCCATCATAACTAGACCGATCCACCCCAGTATGAACTAACATTGAGTGCTAATGGTCATTAAGTGATATTATAAGTTAATAAAAAAAAAATTCAAGGATTTTTGGAAATCCAAAACAGTGAAAATCCGGGATGTTACATAAAAAGAACTCACTAGAAGGACAAACTCTCTCGTATGTCAATCGCCTAATTTTTCATAATCAGTGACTAGATATAAGGTTGATCTATATAGCCCCAGGCTGAATTGATCTATTTTGATACCTAAGGCTACAAGTAGAGCTGTAGACGAGCTGAGTTGAACCGAGTTTGACCCAAGTTTGGTTTGGCTTGTTTATGTGACACCCTTGTTCGAGTGTTACACGAGCCGAGCTTCGAGCTTATCGCTACTGTTTGAGTTTGCTTTGGTTTGGTCCAAATATCTGAGTTGAGCCAAATCGAGCCATCAAGGTGAGCCCCATGCAGCTTTTCCAATACTGACCACCTGATTAATCCAAGTCCAATTAAAAGACTAGTTCCATTTGAATTTTTTTGTGAGGCCCACCTAAATGTATGTGTTGTATATCCATGCCACCCATCCATTTTTCTAGATCATTTTAGGACATGGACCCAAAAATGAAGCGGTTCCAAATCTCAGGTAGGCCATACCACAGGAAATAGTGATCATTGAACGACCACCATTATAACTTTCCTAGTGTCTTCCGTAATGTTTATTCACCATCCAAACTGCTGATAATGTAACACCAACACAGATAAAGGTGATTGACCATGAAATACTTTGTGTGGGCTACAAATTTTTTAGATCAAGCTGATATTGACACTATGATGATTTCAATGGTGGTCGTTCCATGATCAATGTTTTCATGTGGTATGGCCCACTTGATATTTGGATCTACTTCATTTAATGGCATGGGCCAAAAAATGAGCTGGAAAAAGGGATGGGTGGTGTGGATATGCATCACATACATTGAGGTGGGCCCCACCATAGGAAAACAATATTGATCCAAAACTTTTATCCCCCAACAAATTTGGATATTATGTTGTGGTCTACCGGAGGTTTGGATCTTCCTTATTTTTGGTCTCATACCGTAAAATGATTTGAAAATTTTTATGGATGGCTGGATAAAACATATATATCAAGGTGGGGCTCGCAAAGCTTTGACACCAGCTGCGTGGCAAGTGTTTAGGTCACCAGCCAATTCGAATCCTACTTTAGCGCATTGAGTAAACTTTGTGGGCCCACCGTCATGTATATGTATTATCCACATTGTCCATCCATTTTAGATATCATTTTAGGCCACAATCCAAAATTGAATCATATTCGAAGCTTAAGTGGACCAAACCACATGAAAAAGTGTGCATTTATATATATGTATGTAACGCCCCAGATTTTTGCCAACCTGGAGTTAGATGTCCTTAGGCAAGCGGTCGATCCTAACCCCTTATGAACCTCTCAAACCTCAAATCCTTTAGAAATTAGACACGTTTAACTAAGTGTTAAACTAGATTAGCTGTGAAATCTGCTTGAATCACTTTAAATATGATCTGCAAGACCCAAAACTTGTAGAATCATCGACACTAGGTTACCCTGAAATCTAGGATCAATCTCATTACCCAGTTACTCTCGAGAGCACATTGAAACTCCGTATCAGATCTGGACCGTACGTCGAAAGTCTGAATAATATGAAGTTATATAATTAGGACCATCTTGCTGGGCTTGACAACCATCTCGGAAATCAAATCCAGATAGTGTCCCGGGGCTATTCGCTTGAGCCCAGAGTGAAGTGTGTGAGAAAACGTGATTTTCTTTAGAAATTAAATCTAATTTAAGTGATCTGAGACCTGTCGCTTGCGGGCCTGATATAAGCAATCAGACTGTCAGAATCTGACCCAAATACACCCTCGGATTAAGGAACATTTCTCATACATGTCTGTGTACTTGTAACCCTGATCGAGTTCCAGTGACCTTTGAACTGAAACTGGTCCGCCATATGCGATCTGGAAATCCAATTGGAACGAAAACTTAATTCGGCCTAGATCCATAGTCAGTGAGCTTAAGTCCGACCTTTGACTCAAGGGGGGGCTCCGGAAGAGCTCCGTTAAGCTGAAACAGATGTCCTTTGGACATAACCTAAGTATACCTTCGCCCTGGGGCTATTTTCATCAGTTTTAGGCCTATATAAAGACCTTAAACCCTCTCTCATTCACTCCATCCGAATTTGAGAAAACCTTAGGAGAGAGAAGAGAGGAAAGAGAGAGAAAGTGAGAGAGAAGTTGGAGTCACTCCTGGAAATCGATCCCTACCATTCTCCGTGCCTATCCATCACTATCGTATCGTTTTTCCGACGATTCTGATTCCATTTTCGGGTAAGAAACCCTAACCCTAATCAGTTAAAAAGATTCAACTAGTGTAAGTGATAAAATAGTTAACCTATTTCATGCCATAGGTTGTCGTTCTGCCGTTGATAAAGACTTAGTGTTTAACTGAGTTCGTTACTCACTTCTACGGCATAAGGTGCGGACTATAGATGCTTAGGTTATGGTTTTCAATGCTTTCAATGTCGGATAATGATAGATTCATGATCTGGGTATTATTTCACATGCAAAATGCGATGTTCATTTTGTAATTTAGTTACGTATGCAAATTATGGTGTTTAGTGTATTCTGTATATTTTTACAAAATACTATATACGTACAAAATATGAAAGTGAGTTTGCCATGATTAATTACTGTGTGTATATGCTATATATATGTGTAATACTTACTCAGCGAAAGGATTCGCCCTAATACATGTTTTGGCTAATATGAGTTGTGTATGTTAATAAGTGTATTCTAAGTGTTTGTGAAAATGCTTGTAAGAGTAAGTATTTAGATGATAGTGCTTAGGGTAGATGTTGAGATAGGATTCTCAACTATCTTAGAGATGTATATGATTTTCTCCATGCAAGTTGTTTAGTTTAATCGCTTATTTAGGACATGTATGTGTTTGTACTTCCTGTTTACATTGTACTTTTAACATGCTTGTTAACATATTTAAATTACTTATTAACTCTGCTTTGACTACTATACATGCTTTCTGGTTAAGGATTGAATGTGATTGGGACTATGTTATAGTCCAGGCAATCGGTAGCCAGCTTTGAGTTCGTGGCTGAGATTCATTCACCACATAAGACGTGTTTGATGAACCCGAGTTATACTAAAGTTATCGGCAGTGGTTAGGCCACACGGAGGGCTATTGCACTTCATGTCGACCAACTCGATGTGCGCTCGTGCTAGTCGAGCTCGTCAAGTAACCCGATTAGCTCTATATATGTTTACCATGTTTGGACGCTACTTCTTGAACCTAAGGTATCAAACTCACCAGTGGAAACCCCGTTAACCTTGGTACCTCGATCTGCTAAGACTCATGAGCCAGACATGGTGGTATGGGACACCATGGTCGAGCTGTCGGCCTACGTTGGGGCGACGAGCCTCCCCGTAGTGACCAGTGAACAACCCAGACTCGTGAGCCGAATACGGTGGTATGGGACACTGTATTCGAGCTGTCGGCCTACAATGTTTTAATGACGAAGCTGTGATGGGTGATGGGGGAGTGGTGTAACAATTCCGTGCAATAGCCCTAGCAGCTCTAGACGTGCCCTTTGTAGTGATCTCGAGCATATACTGAACCTGCGTTGAGGCGACGAGCCTTTCCATAGTAATCAAAGTATAAGCTAGGCCTACCCTATCGCAGCCTGACTGTGGTCCCCAGTTGGGTCAGTGACGTGCCTTCGAAAATAGACTGCCAGTTGGTAGGGCGTTGGTGGTAGTAACCTAGAACCACAACTTCGTATGAGATTTACTAGGATTGACGACCCTAAAATGGATCATTGTTTGGGTATTGATATAAGGGAGGTACCTTAGTTTCTCAAATGCTGCTGTATGAAAAGGACTAATAAGAACTTGGTAATCATATGCATACACTGCATTACGCGTGCGTTCAGGCGTAGCAGGTCAAGCACTGAGGCAGTGTTGTTCATGCACGAACATGAGATGAAGTCGCTGAGGGAGCGTAGGCGAGGGCATGCATCATACATTCATATCATTCTTGCATTAACAAGAATACTTAGGGATGTGTGATTTACTGCTTTATCATTACTGCTTGATTGAATTGATAACATGCTAACCTTTGATCTATTGTTCCACTGAGTTGATCACTCACTCCCACGTTACGGGACGCTGTTGTACACACCAACCAGACCCTGTTTGAGTTTCAGATGATGGTGATACTTGCAAAACGGAGCTGAATTTTTATGATGATGAGGGTTTCTCCTTATACAGCTATCAGGCGGATCTATGTAGACCATCTTTTGATCGACGGGGTTACAGGGTTGCTGATTAGATGTCATTACACTTTAGTTTTCTCTCTTGGAACACCCTTGTATATTCATTTTGTCCATTTTTTTGAGTTTCAGATGATGGCGATGCTTGCAAAACGGAGCCGAATTTTTATGATGATGAGGGTTTCTCCTTATAAAGTTATCAGGCGGGTCTATGTAGACCATCTTTTGATCGACGGGGTTACAGGGTTGGTGATTAAATGTGTGATTTACTGCTTTATCATTACTGCTTGATTGAATTAATAACATGCTAACCTTTGATTTATTGTTCCACTGAGTTGATCACTCACTCCCACGTTACGGGACGCTGTTATACACACCAACCAGACCCTGTTTGAGTTTCAGATGATGGCGATGCTTGCAAAACGGAGCTGAATTTTTATGATGATGAGAGTTTCTCCTTATACAGCTATCAGGCGGGTCTATGTAGACCATCTTTTGATCGACGGGGTTACAGTGTTGCTGATTAGATGTCATTACACTTTAGTTTACTTTCTTGGAACACCCTTGTATATTCATTTTGTCCATTTTTTTTGGAGTATACGTTGATATATTTAACCTGGTAACATGTTCACACTTTGGAGACTTACAACAGTTTATATATGTTATATATCTATCACAGTCTTCTGCTGGCGTAATTTAACTGTCTCTGGAGTATGATATGCTGTTTTGGCTTAATCTCATTCATCTTTAATGCATTAACACGGACAACATTCAATCATCATTATTTATGTTGCGTAAGTGATGCGTTGGAACTCGGGAGTTGTGTTTATGCTCGACCCCCGATTTTCAGGGCGTTACAATATATTAGTATTATTCATGTCATCATGTATATATATTATCCACGTTGTCCATTTGTTTTTACATATCATTTTAGGACATGATCCCAAAATTGAATCATATTCAAAACTCAAGTGGATCACACCACAAGAAACAATGTACATATAATTTACAAGCCAAATCAAGCCGAATCAAGCTAAGTTGAATTAGACTAAGCTTTGAGCCGAGCCGAGTCGACACTGTCCTAGTTTGAGCTTAATTTGTTTTTTTTTTTTTTTTTTTTTTTTTTAACGAGCTTGATTCCGAGGCTTGGTTTGGTTTGAACTTCTATTCGAACTAATATAAGCTGAGCTTTTTCAAACTAATCCGAAATCGAGCTTTTTAAGTTGGCTTGGTTTATGTCCAACTCTAGCTACAAGGTGGTAGATTTAATTCTATCCATATTTGGATATGACACATCTAACATGTACACATCACATATGATCATATTTTAGTCAAACACCAAGGTTATTAAATTTTTATATTTGAAATTCATAAAGCATATCACATGATTAATTGCTCTATCACCGAGAGTGGGACTCATGTGTGGTGGAGGAGGAGATGGACAACGGTTTGTGTGGTATCATGCACTCATAAATTGGTCCTTTAAAAGATAGGGTGTCAAATTGCCTAAAAACCCACCTTGCTGGGCCTAATATGATATATATGTATTATCCATACCCTTAATGCATTTTTAAAGCATATTTTTATAAATGAGTCCAAAAATAGGCAAATCCAATGCTCAAGTGGATCACACTATAGGAAATAGGGCGGGATTGAATATCTATAGTTGAAAAGTTCTTCAAGTTTTGGATCAAGTGGATATTTGTGTTTTCCCTTCATCTAAGTATGACGTTATGAATAGGTTCGATGGCAAATAAAGATCATGGTGGATGTTACAACTCTAAATTTATGTGTGCGTAAAATTGCGATTAGTGGTTAAAAAGCTAAATTTTTTTACTTAAGAACAAAAATAAGTCAATAGTTGAGTTGGTAGAGACACTCTTAGATAGAGATATTGAGGGATCGACTCTTATTGCGATCAATTTATGGGGTAGTGATAAGATCTTTTTCGTTTCAATCTAATCATTGCATAGATGCAAAGCAAGGACTTTGTGATGGTCAATGAATGGTTCAGATCTCATTATTTAAAATAACAAAAATAGTAAAGATGAGGAAACTTTAAAAGTTACAAATTTTGGAACGATTGAAAAATTCAACTGATCGAAATGGACAAAAAGTGTCCATTGAATTTTGTTAAAAATCGAATTTAATTCGACCGATCAAAGTATGTTTTGATCGAACGTTGATTGGTCGAAGGTAGTGTGTGAACCGATCGAGTACACTAGAACTTTCTGTTTTTCTGAACTTTGATATTTTAATATTGTGAATTAAATTAGTAACAACCATTGATCATATAAAGATAATGGGAATATCAAAGCGCTTTGGTTGATCAAGTGGGCCCCACATGATAAGATGACTAACTATAAGTATGAGATGTAGGAGAATTTAGAATTTAACTGTTGATTTCACCATATGGGTTGTCCCTAGTTAATGAATCGATTAACCCGAAGTGAACTATTCAATTAACTTTAGGTAGATGCAATTAGTGAGTTAATTGAGATATGTAATTAGGTATTTACCGACTGATTGATCTCGAGGTAACATATTGGAATCTACATCACCAGATTTCAGGTGAGTGATCTCAACATGTTTCCTCTCCATTATAATTAGAATATTCATCTAATTGTTTTGATGATTGTGATCATTTGAATTAAATATATTTGTTGAATTTGTTGAGAAGTAAAATGTTATATGATGCTATGTATATGACAATTGTTAATATCATGCATCAATCATTCTCATATATCTATTACCATGCATCACATAACTAGGCTGAATACCTGGGGGCACTTCATGGATGACATATAGGTACCTACAGTACCGGGTGACCTAGGGGACCATCCCTGCATGCCCATAATATGTGGAAACTACTCTAGAAGGCGAGATGCAAGTTGATGGAATCCAACTCAAGTAAGTCGACTGATAAACCCATTTGATGCATTCACACATTCATGCAACTCATGACATTCATGCATTCTTAATTTTATGACGTGTATGAACCATGATGGGTTCACTTACTGTGCCTAGCCAACTGACATTTTATTGATAAAAAAATCATACACATTTAGTGGACGATGAATCAACTACTCAAGTTTCAGGGGAGGAAGGTGAACCAGTGAACGAATCACAAGGGCAATGGCCCTATCTTGATAAAGATGAGGTGGATATACTACATCAGTAACATATTTAGTTGAACTTATGCTATTTTTTAAACTATTTTTTGAAACAAATTTTAAGTTAAATAGCTTAAAGTTATGACTAGTTAAAAGCCTTTATTAGTAAATGGTTTAATAAAGCTCCAAATGAGTGGTATGTGATACCATGCTTAACTTTTGTGAATGTTATGAAAATACAGATTGAATGTCTATAAATGATTGTGATATTTGATATATGTGTATGTTATTGAAATATTTAATTGTGAGATGTTTTGGTTAAGGTTTGAGATTGAAAACTTAGTTTACATTTTAATTTGTCCTCTAAAAAATGGTATGAATAAATGATTTCAGTACACTTAGTGTAAGAGTCATGTATGTAACTTGAATATGAGGGTGTACACTCTCTATCTGCGGTGGACCCTAGAAAGGTTTCAACCGTGGGGCAACACTATCCCATTGTTCTGCCAGTGGTGTGGTCCACTTAAGCTTTGTATCTTCCTATTTTTTCGGCTAATGGCCTAAAATGATATGGAAAAACGGATGGACGGCAGGGATAAAATTCGTATATCACGGTGGATCACACAGAGTTGGTCATCAGGACCTCGTCTCGAGGCAATCCGGAACCGAAAGGTAGAGGCGTTTTGCCCGCGATTCACTTGTGTTTGTCGGCGACCACAGAAAGAAAAGGTAACAGTTAGCATATTCTCTCGCATGAGCTAGGAAAAGGGCTTCCTGGCACATCTATCAAAATGGCACACGAGCAACAGATCCGTGACGTTTTTTTCCGTCATGAATAACCATTTAAAAAATTTATAAAACTTTATCCATCATAAATTCACACTTGTACATCAAATAATTAATGTTCCTCCATTTCCTTCACATGTGTTTTCCCGGATCAGATAAGAAAAAACCGTTTACTTTTTGTATTTAAAATAAACATAAATATACGATAAATCTAATGAACGGTTTGGATCTCTCTCATACTCTCCAGGACTCCAATTATAAGAGCCAAATCAAGAAAAGCATACTCGCTCGAGTTCACTTCCCATTCTTTTAAGGGTAAGGCGCTTTCAGGTGTAAATGATACATTGATGCTCGGTGACAGAGACTGCACGTGTGGAGACCATTGTTCAGATGCAAACCGTTGATATTATGGGCCTCTATGTGGATAGTCAAATCTCTCATATCGAAAAGTTCTATACATTTCAATAAGTGGCCAATGGAAATACGGCCAGAAGAGTTCCATTGTGAGGATCTTCGATTATGGGATTTTAGGTAACTGGGCGAACCTAGTGGGCCATACAAATCCCATGCCGCTTCGGTGGTTCCCTGACTGTGGGGTCTACCATGATGCATTTCAATTACATCCATGCCATCCATCTGTTTTGAAGTATCATTCTAAGTGATGACCCAAATAATAAATCATATCCAAATATCAGGTGGACCACACCACAGTAAGCAAAGGTGATTGGATACCCACCATAAACAACTTCTTGGGGCCACTGGAATGTTTATTTTTCATCCAACCTGTTGATAAGATAAAAAGGACCTGAATGAATGGACCACATAAATATTTAGATTGATCCTAAACTTTTGTGGCCCACAAGAAGTTTTAAATTGTCAATCACAACTGTTTCCATTGGTGTGGTCCACCTGAGATTTATGTCAACTTCAACTTTGGGATCGTTCTCTAAAATGAGCTTTCAAAACTGATGGACAGCGTGGATGTCAAAACTGATGGACAGCGTGGATGTAATGCACATATATCAAGCTGGCCCAGAGGCAGGTATCCACCGAAGCCGAGCCCTGGTCAGCCATACTAACCGTTGATGTTGTGGGTCTCGTTCTCTAAAAATCACTATTATGGGAGATTACTGCAACGATTACCTTTCAACCAATAAAAGGTAAGGTACCTTACCATCTTTACCGCCAAAATGCCACATGTGGACATCAGTACCATAAAAAACGTTAGGCCCAGTCATGAGATCATCTGGGACAAAAATCAAGCCCTTCGCTGCATCAGGTGGGTCATAACATTTGTAATCAATGGACAGAAGATGGTCTGATTCAACATGCAGGTGTGGCATAGATGGGAGCGGAAATTGGAAGAATGCAAAGTGCACTCGCCTCGCACGTGAAAGGGAATACAAGTGTGTGAAATCAAGTCGACATGCGATTTGCACGGTTCCATGCATTCTTAACATCAGGCAAACAGGATGCGGATTGCATTCTGACACTACAGTTGCGACGTCTCAACTGTACGGTACTCTGTGGGCCCCAAATGATGTAGGTGTTTTATCCACTCCGTTCATCCATTTTGGATCATTATTTTATATTATAAACACAAAAATGAGGCAGATCCAAATCTCAAATCTAAGGTGGACCACACCACAGGAAAACAGTGGTGATTGAATGCTTACCATTAAATATTTCCTAGGTCCTAGTCTAATATTTATTTTCCATCCAACCTATTGATTAGTTTACACAGACATAGGTGAAGGTAAAACACAAAGATCAGCTTGATTCGATACTTTTGTGGTCTCGTTTTTATTTTTTTTTTTTTTTTTTTTTTTTTTTTTTTTTTTTTTTTTTTTTAAATGATAGGTGTTCAGTCACCACAGTTTCCTGTGGTGTGGTCTGCCTGATAATTTGATTTGCTTCTTTTTCGGGCTGATACTCTAAAATGAAATGAAAAAAAAATGTATAGAGGGCTTAGATAAAACACATACATCATGGTGGGCTCCACAGCACTGTCCACTGGCAACTTTAGTATGCAATTGACCGTATTCCCTCTTGGCTCGACTCAGAATCAAGCGCCGGTCGCCCCCTTTTGGGTGGCCATCTCATGGAATCTATGCTATATGGCCCTTCGTTAGCAATATACTCTGAACGGTTGATTTTAGCCATCGCTCGCTGTAGATGAACAATGAAAAGAATTTCCAGCGGCTCGAGTTCAACTTTAAAAAACAATGGTTATGATCATCACATAAGCATTTGATTGGTCCCTTTTAAATTATGGGATATCCCAAAAATCAGCCAAACACGAACTCAGGTGGGTCATACCATTTAAAATCATGTGAAGACATTCCTGAAACATATAAAAATATTTAGTGGGGCTCACCTGAAATTTGAATGCGTCTGAAACTTGGTCTGACCCCTCATTCAAGTGGGACACACATAATGGGTGGACTGAATTTGTGAACCACATCTCGGTGGGCCCAACAAATGACTATGAATGTTTTAATGGAGGGTAGCCCATCTCAACTTGTATGTGGTAATTGACCTTCTTTTTAAAACCTAGGCCCATCATGACCATCATGAAATGGTGCATCTATCTGACTGATGGGGTAGATGTTCAACACGCATCACAGTGAAGCCCACACAGCTCCACCTTATGGAAAGTTCCCATGAGCTCGACCGCATAGAATCATTTCCATATATATAAGTATTAACTGGGATATAGATGTTTCAAATCACTGGACCATTTTAGCATCTGGATCCCTGTGGGAGGGGACGCGCTGGATCCTAAGTCGCAGCAGAAGCAAAACTAGCGACTGGAGAATTAGGCCGGACCCACCTTATGATGATGCCCCACACGCTCTCTTCAAGCTTCAACCACCCGAGTCTTATCGATGTGGCCGTACAGTGGGTTCCGTTATTAATGGGCAAGCCCCGAAAATCAAATGGAGCGGACGATCCTAACCGTCAGATTGGTGACCGCACACCTGCTAAACATGGACCGTTACCCTCTTTCTATTATAGTCATCAATCTCTTTATTATAGTTAGCTGTACAATGCCTTGTATACCCAAATTGAAGGGATAGAGAGAGAGAGACGTCACACCTATTCCTCCGTAACAGGCGCTTGCAGCGTACGGGACGCGGATCAGGTGGTGTTGCCAACACCACCGCTCGTGTTGAGCGCTGTGGGGCCAATGTGCGGTATGTGTTTTATATCTAAGCCGTCCATACGTTTTATCCCCTCTTGTTATTTGATAAAACCAAAAATCAAGCAGTTCTGAAGCTGAAATGAACCACACCAAAGGAAAGAGTGGTGATTGAACTCATACAAATAAAAACTTCTTAGGGCTATAAAAGTTTTGCATCAGGCTGCTATTTTTGTCGGTGTCATTATCTACATTTTTTTCAGTGGTGAGGTCCACTTCAGCATCGGATCTGCTACTGTTTTGAACTCATGCCCTAAAATGTGAGGGAACAACGGAAGTACATCGTAGATATAAAACACATACATCAGGTTAGCCCCAACACATCAACACAACCACTGGGGTGGTGTTGGCAACCCCACCTAATCCGGACGCGGATTGCGTCCTACCCCCGCCCGGACGGTAATCCGTCCGGGCAGGGCTTTGTGGTGCCCACCGTGATGTAAGTGTTTTATCCATGCGGTTCAACGCTTTTTTCATATAATTTTAATAAAAGAACCAAAAAATGAGGCAGATCCAATACTTAAGTGGACCACAAAATGGGGATTGAACGTCCACCATTAAAAGGTTCTTAGGAGCCGGACAAGTTTCGGATAAAGCTGATATTTGTGTTTTCACTTCATCCACGTCTACATGACCTTATAAATAGGTTGCATGGTAAAAAAAAAAATCACGTTGGCCTTAGAAAGGTTTCAACGGTGGGTGTCATTATCAGTGTAGGTTCCTTTGGTGTGGTCCACTCAAGACTTGGATCAGCCTCCGTTTTCGGTTCGCTTATTAAAATTATCTGAAAAATGCATTGAACGGCGTGGATGAAACACTTACATCATGGTGGGCTCCACAGAGCCCTGCCCGGACGGATTACCGTCCGGGCGGGGGTAGAACGCAATCCGCGTGCACCTAATCCACGTCCCATAATACGACACTAATATCCGTATCCGTTGAATACGTGTCACTCAATCAAACCGTCTAAATCATGGGTCCCAATATAATTGTGTCTTTACCCAAATGTACGGTCTGAAACACATGACGGTCAATTTAGACAAACAAATTTCCAATAATAATCAACCTTAAGTCTACCCTCTGTCTGTTGTGCCCCAATAGGGGGAGATAATTCCCTAACCATCTGCAGCGTGTGCTTGTTCATCCAGTCCCTCCATTCAATGGCCCACCATTGACAGACAACGGACACGAAATCAGACTGATCAGATGATCCAAGCCGTCCAATCAACTGATCTCCGATCCTTGTAGACAATTGGTAGACCACTATCCAGTTTATTCCCAACCTTGTATCTACAAGCCACCAATCAGCCAGTTAATTTGGCTGAGACCCATTTCATTGTGGGACCCACTTACTAAATCATGTGAATCTCCACGTGCATGGTGGGACATGTTGTAGGGGACATGATTCCTAGTAGCAGCAATAGGAACTTGGCCTTCTTTTGGAGGAATCATGCATCACCTGCGATACACTTAATTCAGCTTCCTTTCTTTGGACACAATCATACACTGCGACAAAAAGACATCACTCCCATACCAACGCTTGAGTGTCTTCTTCCCTCTCAATAATCAGGATTTATCATACAAGACGTATGTGGACCATGGTTCATTGGATCTGGACCATTGGTCCACTGGGTCCCACCTTGGATGGACTATTCCATATAAATTTCGCAAGATTTAAATATTCTAGCCACCAATCTCAAGCCTCTTTTATTCTATGGAAGAAATTCGAGTCCCCTGGTGGGGTGGATCAAACCAATGGTTTGGATCAATAATCCATGCTTCCCATTGAACAATCTAAAATCCTGAGGACACCATGCACATCCTTGGGTGGGATCCTATAATTTCTTTTCAATAATGCCCTCGTGTCTCCGTAGTCTGGCAGACCATGTGGGCCCATGAAGGTAAAATAGCTGGCCAGGTCTCTTACATTGTAGGACTGAAATGTTTGAATTTAAGATCTATCTTTTTATGAAAATTCAAACTAAGAAGCGCCATCATAATAATTTTAAGCGTGCTTTAAATTTATTTTTTTATTTTTTTTTTTTAATTATTTTATGTCTTATACTCTTCACCAAAATTTTGAATAGTAAAAGTAAAAATATATTTATGTATTTTATTAAATCTTTCTTATTTTGCCTAATGTATGCCATCCATTGGTTAATGAATAATGTCAGTCCTAACTCATTGAAATGAAAATTGCTTGGATTAATCAGGACCAACCAATTGAATGCCGACCTCATAAACGGGCCAAAAAGCAAATTTTGCAGCCGTAACAACAGCTTTGATCCATTTGATTGGTGGAATTATTTCAGACCATTGATCTAATTTGTTTGACCGCGACAGATCCAACATCTTATGGACATCCAACCAGTAATATATTTGTGCAATCCTTCATCATATAGATGCCATCCGCTAATTGGATAGCCTGTATCTATTCCTAAAATGGTTCATGGTATGTGAGGTTGATATTATTAAATATAGGACGTTCGCTGTTTCCAAACTCACATCAAGCATTGTAAGCTGTTTGGTTACGAAAGGATATATTGAAAACCGTGAAATTCATTGCCATAATACAAGATGGACCCACTTGGATTTGAGACTAATCACCACATGTGGTTGCAAGCTCTTGAATCAAGATCACCATCTACTGGTTCCAATTTCTGATGGCCCATAGTATGAAAACTTGAACCGTTGGATCGATTTTTGTTGCATTGAATGAGTCCTTCAAATGAATGTGGTACAAGAAAAAGATCAGGTCCAAAGTCCATGAAACATGCACCTAGGGTTGTCCAATAGTGAAGTTCTTACGTACGATCTTGGGCTAATTAATTGAGAACGCACTAGATGGACAATCAAAATTCAAATTTAATATTATCCAGTGTTTGGATAAAAAAATCTAATAAGAATAATATAAAATAATAAAAAAGGACATATTTTGGGTCCCTTGAAGGTATCTGATCCGTGAAAACTAAGGTAAAATATGCTTCTCAAATGAGTAAAATAGGAAGTGCTTTTTGATCAGTCACATCACAACTAGAATATTCGTACATTTGATTTAAGATGAGAAGAGCTATTTTTATAAGGAAGCCATTTGATACTCTGGCCGAATATGATGCTTGATAATCAGGCACAAAGACATCCTAACCGTGGCATACATCAACTCAATCTAAAGGATATATCCACCGCAGATAGGTCATCATTCGAAAGGAAGATTGATTAAACTATCCTGACCTCTGATTAATGGCCATCTCTTTGTTGAATTCAGACGGTTGAGTGTTTCCGCTTTGACCGTCCATAAGATATCCTCTAATCAGCCTGTTAAAAACTCAAAATCAGTGAAACTTATGGTTTACAAACTAACTAAATTGGGACCCACAACTTTGACGGTCTAATTTAAGCTACCTGCTTGCCACGTGTGCAATTTCATAGCGCCTGTGTATCATTGATGACACTACTAAAGTATCAAAGTTCTCCTCAGTATTTTATTTTAATTTTAACTTAATTTTTAATTTTTTTTGGTATGAGAAGCAGCATGATGTACATCACTAAGGAAACTTGATTACATCAACTACATAATGCATATTCAAATGAAGGTATGGAGTAGAAGGAAGGTTAGGGCAAATGGTGACCGTAGCCCCACTCTCTTATGCTCAAGTGATGTTAGATAGATTAATGATCCATGGCCCACAGTAGGGTGGTAGTTCCCCACTATTTATAGAACCATGGTTCACCGTGCACCAATTGGGGGGCAATGGGTTGGGTTCGGACTGGCTCAGGGTCAGCCCAAGCCCAACCCATTTACTAGAAAGGTCAAAACTCTTGCCCATATTCGACCCATGACTCATTATCCTCTAACTCATCTTGACCCACTTGCCTATACTCGACCCATGACTCATTACCCACTAACTCGTCTTGACCCACTTAAACTTTATCAATCTTGGCTTGACCCACTTAATTGTAATTGAGTTGAGCCGGCCATTACCCAACTTAGATCTAAGAATGGAATATCACATTGACGCTATGCACAGCCTAGCTCACACAGCGGATACCTATGTACATTGAGGGAGTGTTTGGACACAACTTAACTTTTTAAGTTAATATCCTTTTAGTATATATCTCATTTTATTTATAAATAGATATTGTATTCAATTTCAAATGCAAGTAGGCCGTTGGGTTAGCCCACTGAAGATTATAATTTAAAGTAGTTTTAAATTCTTTTTCTATTTGGAAAACAATTCTTCTATAAATTATTTAGTAAAATCATACCCACATGTATTGCTAGGATCCTCCATTGGCATCTTTAATTGCTCGTGGCGGCACCATTTATTGGATGGTTAAAGGTCATTAGATCAAAGGTGATATTTTAGTGTTGAGGGTCAAATATTGCATATCAGACCCCAGTTATTACATGGATTTACGACCATGAAAATGTTTAAATGCCTTATTTTAATGGTGTTTATGATGCAGGGTATATTTAGGAGCCACGATTGAAAAAGGCTACTAAAAGTGTGGATTTAACGTTCTAAAATCACCAAGGTAAGGGATGGACCCTAGGGGATCAAGATTGAGGAAATTACATGCCAGAGATCCGTGAAAATCGAGAAACTAAAGCCCAAGTGGCCTGAAATTGGTACAGAATGCAAGATCACAGGGTTCCTATCATCCGTTCAGTTCGAAAGTTCAGACATCGCCTGAGGACCATAAATGAACCGTACACGTCAATTTTCAACTCCTGGGTCCCTACAGAAGTGGGTCAACGGATAGATCAGCCCATAGATCGGTGAAATGGGGCCCGCCTGGTATTTGGATATGCGTCATTGTTTGTCTCAACCCCTTAAATTAACTGAGGAAATGGATGGACAGAACGGATGGTCTTTGATACATCACCGTGGGCTCCGCTGGGCGGTGCATGAGTACAGTGCAGGTATTAGCCGCCATGCACAGAGCTAAACAAGTCAGTCAGCTAGCGCTGACCCGACTTGTTTCCTATTCAAACACAGCAGCGAACAGAGGATCGTCGCATGATGTTTGTGGACCCCACCCATCAGTCATGTCAATGATCCGGACCGTCCATCGGTTCCCCATGAAGTTTCTTATCATTGCCTCGGTGGCAGAATTTTAAAAGGCTGTGAGGAGCGAAATCCAGCCATTCAAGCACAGAACGGATGGTAAAGTGAAAGATCTGGTGGGCCACACCAAATCTAATCTGAAACTAGCCCTTATTGAATGGTTTTTCGAGGGAAAGCTAGTGGACGGAGTGGATTTCTAGAACATCATCGATCATGGCCCCCGTTGACGTCATAGCAATCGCCTGCGCGAGCTCTTTTACGCAGCAGAGGCTGCGGTCGATCCAGGTGGGCCATTATCACTGTCCTTCCAATAAATCTAAACCGTCCATCTTGTAGGCTGTTAAAAACCGTCCCAGGGGATGTTTGTTTTTTGGAAGAAAAGCAAGGAGAAAAGGGTAGTCTGCATGGCGTTTTGTAGACAGTCTGCGTAACTGGGTAATTGCGTAACTGAGTAGCTGCGTAAAACAGGTCGGTGGGACCAACACAGCAGCTCCCACAACTTGTTGGCTGTCGTCTATAAAAGAGAAAGGATTGAGAGAGAAGAGAGGATGATCTGGATCTGGAGCTGATCAGTTGGCTGGGAACGTCAGCGAGAGTATTTTCTTTATTATTATTTTATTATTATTATTATTATTATTATTTATTAATTTTGGGAGATTTAGCCTCAATCATGTTGGCTAAACCTCTTAGCTAGGGCTAAGAGGTGAAGCTTGTAGCGTGATAGGAGGATCCATGCTTGTGCCTTTGGTTTAGACTAAATGGATGTTGATTTAGTTTTATTATGGAAATATTTTTAGTTCTTAATGATCTGTTGTGACTAAAATTACAATGGGTCTGCAATGGCTTTGAGTATTTTCTTTGCCTTTTTATGTTTATGACGTCAGGAAGCCTTGTTGTTCACCATCGTCTCCTGGGCATGGTTGGATGTCGGTACCCTTCCTAACATTCATACATTGTTGATTGGTTGGTAATTAGTTTAATTCTGTTGTTTACTTTGTCTCCTGGGCATGGTTGGGTGATGGAATCCATTCTAATTCATATACCTTTCATCTCTTGAAAACTACATCAAGTAAGTTTAGTTTAATATCCATGAAGCAGGTATAAGATCTCCCTGATCTCTACAAGTGGATCCTCTGAATTCCTAGTGTTTTCTCTCTGAATTCTTTAAGTTTAGATTAATATTTCACCATTATTCCTCAAATCACAATTGGTTTAGATTTCATCTTAGCCTAGTTCTAGATCTGGTTATTTTCAGAGAACGTACAGGTTTCAGTCCCTGTGGATTCGACCTTGGTCTCACCGAGTTTATTACTACATCACAACCCTATACTTGGGGAGTGAACATTTAGTAGGGATTGATTATGAAAGGTAGACCCCATAAGGTGGAAGCTACAAATCAGGAATTGATTAAAATTAGAAATGAACGGTTCCATTGACCTAATATTCAAGACTTAGGTCCTTTCATTGGGTCATCTTAGATCGAGTTATCAAGAGTCTAGATTTTTATTTATTATTTTTTTCTAGGGTTTCATGCATCGCATATAGAGTCTAGATTTGAAAATTTTAGATTTGTACAAAAAAAAAAAAAACAAAAACACAAAAAAGAGTCTAGATCTGAATTTTTCCACATTTGTATCATTCTAAAGATTAGGATCATCAGTGTCTATAGTCTTGTGTGAAAACAATCTCGTAGAGTCGTGTGTTAGGAAACCTAAATTGAGTTTTATTGTGTATGCCCACTCGGACTGGTAGAGGAATTGGTTTACACCTGATTTTCAATATGGAACAGTTGACCGAGATAATAAACACAATCAACCAACGTTTGGCCACCATTGAAGCACAATCTATGAACACGAAGACCCGTATGGATCAGATAAAAGCGTCCCTAAGAGAAATCTTCGACATTGGAGGGGATGAACAGTCTCACGTAGGGGGAGTAGTTGAGGAATGGGTATGAAATCATGGTAGAGGTCGTGGAGCACGTGGTCGAGGGGTAGGACATCGAGGGGCTTGAAATCTGCAGCTCACTGTTGAGTATCAAGACCGTTATGATGTCGATGAGAGGGTCTTAAATAGTATTAAAGTAGATGCTCCTATTTTTTATGGGCGTCTTAACCCAAAAATATTCCTTGATTGGTTAACGAATATGACCCAAAAGCTACCTGTTTGCCACATATGCAATTTCTTAGCGCCCTAGAGATGAGTGGAAGACAGCCTTCAAGACGAAGGATGGGTTGTACGAGTGGTTGGTCATGCCCTTTGGCTTGACTAATGCACCCAATACTTTTATGCGTGTGATGACTCATGTTTTGGGACTCTTTATGGGGAAGTTCTTAGTAGTTTATTTTGATGACATACTCATATATAGTACCACTAAAGAGCTGCATTTCGACCACTTGAGGCAGGTCTGTAGTGTCCTGAGGGCAGAGAGGTTATGTGCAAACCGTAAGAAATATTTATTCCTGTCTGATAGGGTTGCCTTCTTAGGGTTCATAGTGTCGTCTATAGAGATGCGAGCAGATCTAGAAAAAATCAAGGCCATAGTTCACTGGCCTGAACCGCAGAACATACATGATGTGAGAAGCTTTCATGGCTTAGTTACATTTTATCGTCGGTTCATTCGAGGATTTAGTACTATTATGACTCATATTACTGATTGTATTAAAAAGGAAGAGTTCATATGGTCTAAGTCCGCAACTAAGGCATTCAAAGATATTAAGGACAAGATGAAAGAGGCTCTTGTCATGCGTCTTCCAGATTTTTCTAAAGTCTTTGAAGTAACGTGTGATGCTTCAGGCGTAGGTATAGGAGGAGTACTAAGCCAAGAGGGTCATCCAGTTACCTATTTCAGTGAGAAACTGAATGATGCAAAACAAAAGTATTCTACCTATGACAAAGAATTTTATGCGGTAGTGCAATCGCTACGTCATTGGCGTTATTATCTTCTACCGCAAGAATTTGTCTTATTTTCTGATCACGATGCTTTGAGGTATTTAAATTTCCAAAAGAAGCTTAACCCAAGACATGCCAAGTGGGCAGCATTTCTTCAGGAATATTCATTTGTCCTGAGACATAAAGCCGGGATTGAGAACAAACCAGCCGATGCCCTTAGTAGGAGAGTGACATTGCTCAACTCCTTGAGTGTAGAAGTTGTCAGGTTTGAGCAATTGAAAGACGAGTATCCCGTGTGTCCAGATTTTGGGGGAACATACGTGTCACTCTTAGGTGCCCAACATATTTCAGGTGAGTTCGTGTTGAAAGATGGTTTCCTTTTCAAAGGAGACCGACTTTGTATTCCCCGTACTTCCCTCTGGGATTTCTTTGTTTAAAAGATTCATGCTAGAGGTATTGCTGGCCATTTTAGTCGAGATAAGACCATCGCCCTAGTGGAGGATCAATTTTATTGGCCAAGTCTCAAGCAAGACGTAACAAAAATTTTAGGGCAATGTCGAATATGTCAACTGGCAAAACAGAAGAAGCAGAATACTGGATTGTACATGCCTTTGCCAGTGCCACATGCACCGTGGCAAAACATTAGTATGGATTTCGTGCTTGGATTTCCCAAGACAATTAAAAAGCGCGATTTCATTTTTGTGGTCATGGACCATTTCTAAAAAATGACCCACTTTCTCCATTGTTTTAAAACCTCAGATGCATCTAACATAGCCCAAATTTTCTTTGAGGAGGTGCTTCGATTACATGGTTTGCCTAAGACCATAGTGTCTGACAGGAATGTCCAATTTACTAGTTATTTTTGGAAGACATTATGGCATAAGATAGGTACGAAACTCCAGTTCTTGTCTGCCTACCATCCTCAAACTGATGGCCAAACTGAGGTTGTGAATCGAAGTCTCGAAAATTTACTACTATGTTTGTTGGGTGAACACATTAAAACTTGGGACTTAGTCCTGGCAGTCGCTGAGTTTGCATATAACAGTTCAGTTAATAGGTTTACGGGTATGAGTCCATTCGAGATTGTTAGTGGTTGTAAACCTAAACTACCCATAGATTTGTTATCTATGTCAGTCACCCAGAGGACCTCAGAGTCAGTCGATGCATTTTTCCATCACATTCATGAGTTACATGCAGAAATTAGGAGGCGGATAAATGCTAGTAATGAACAATACAAAATTTCAGCTGACTTACATCGTAGAATTCAAGAATTTAATTAGGGTGATTATGTAATGGTTAGGATGAGGCCAGAATGGTTCCCACAAGGTACCGTTAAGAAGTTACAAGCACGTAGTGCTGGATAATTTACGATTCTGAAAAAGATTAGGTCCAATGCGTATATGATAGATTTTTCACCTCGCATGAGGATTAGTTCAACATTCAATGTGGAGGATTTAATGCCTTATTCAAGCCATCCCATATACCCTAATTTTGTTCCAAACCATTGGCTAATTTCTGAATTTTCTTTCCAACCTACACCACTATGCCTACTATACCTGAGAAAAGAGAAGAAATTGAAGGAATTGTGGATGAACAAATTGTTTCCACTCGGGACGGTGGATTTCAGAGGTACTTAGTAAAGTGGAAGAATAGACCATCATCCGACTGTAAGTGGTTGATAGAAGCAGAGTTGCAGCGACTAGATCTAGATTTGTTAGAAAAGCATAAGAGTTTTATCTCGCCAGAGTCGAGATCTTCTCAGCTGAGGGGAGTTGATGCGGACAACAGGTCATTTAAAGTATATTAACGTAGGAGGCGTGCGTTACTCATGTCAATGTGGTTAGATGACAGATACGAGTCAGGTCTCTAAAGGTTGAAGACCTTACACATGTGTTCGTGACATGTGTAAGTTTCTTAGAGGAGACATTTGGACCGTTGGATTGCGAGGATGGTGTGATCGGACCATTGGATCGTCATGGCCCACCTTCATTACGCCACCTTCACGGCGCTATCACTGGGGCCTATCGGGCATTTTAAATTTACATTTAGTCTATGAACATTTGATTTATTTAAGTTTTGAGATAGTTTGCATACAATTTTGTGCGATTTTTATTTTGAAACTTTTTTAGTATGAGTATTTTGGTAATTTCATATAATTACGAATTTATAAGGGTTGCCTTAAACCTATAGCATATTATGTTATGTTTATGAAAAAAAAAAGAGCTTTTTTGCTTCTGGCGATTTTGTCTTTGACTTCTAGTGTTTGGAAGATGGCGTGAAGCCCAGGTAAACGATTTCTCATCCTCTACTTTTTTTTTCCTTCTTTCTTTTCTCAAAGTACTCTCTTCTTTAACCTCATTCTCTTCCTTTTCTCCTAGAATCTTTAGATCTAGAAGCCAAATCTTGTTTCTTTTTATATAAATCATTAGATCTCAAAAGATTTTCATCCCCACATAAAACCCATCACCCAAATCACATAGGTACCGCCTCACACGAGCCACCCGAATTACACGGGTGGGGCCCGCCTCTCATGAGCTACCCTCCTCATATAGGCCGCCCACCTCGAGTGTGCTCCTGCATCCCACAGGCAACCCCACTCAAGCCCGGTGTAAAAATGCCCCTGCATTAAATAGTTTGATTGGGTGTATATTAAAGATTAGCAGATTGAATGGATTGACATTAATGGTGAGTAGTCCTATTGCACCAAATTGGAGATGAATTGTCCGATTGAATAAAATTAATGATTAAATTGATTGGGCCAATTTTGAACATGAATAGTCTGATTGATTGATGTTAAAGTCCAATGGTCTTATTCAAATGATTTTGAAGATCAATGGTCTAATTAAGCCAAAGTTGAAGATAAGTGACCTGATTGGACTAAATTATAGATCAGTAGTCTGATTGGGTAGAACTCTCGGAGATGAATGGTTTAATTAGGCTGAAATTCAAGATCAACAGCTAAGTTGTGTCAATATTGAAGATCAATGGTTAGTAGAGATCAGTATCAAAGATGAATAGTCTGATGAGCCAAAGTTGGAGATAAATAGTCTGATTTGGACAATATTGTTGATTAATGGACTAATTTGGCCAATATTGAAGTAAGTGGTTGGATAGGTTAATAATAAATATGAAAAATTTTATTGGATTAATGTTAAAGTTGAATGATCTAATTCAAATGATATTAAAGATTAATGGTCTACTTAGGCCACAATTGAAGATTAATAATCTAAGTGGTCAAATACAAAGATGAAAAGTTTTAATTGGGTTGAAATTAGGGTTGAGTGGTCTGATTAGGTTGAAATTAGAGATGAATGGTCTGATTAGGCTAATATTCAAGATCAATATCCAAATTGAGTTGAAATTAAAGAGTAATAATTAGATTGAATAATATCAAAGATGAAAGGTCTAATTAAGCCAAAATTGGAGATAAATGGTTGAATTGAGCCAATATTAATGATTAGTTATCTAATTGGGTCAATAATGAAGACAAACGATCTAATTAGATTGATGTCAAAGTTGGCTAGTTCAATTTAAACAATATTGACAAAGGCTAAAATTGAAGATCAACTATATAAATTAGACCAATATAAGACCATTAATCTTTAATATTAGTTCAATCATATCGTTGAATTTTAATATCTACCCAACCATTGTATATCTTCAATATCGAACCAATCACACTATTCATCTCAATTTTTTACCAATTTAGACTATTTAACTTCGATATCAACTTAATCAAACTGTCGATTTTCGATATCCACCCAATTTGACATTTGACCATTAAAAAGACTTAATCAGACCGTTCATCTTGAATTTTAGCCTACTTAGATTGCTCACCTATGATAACAGTCCAATCATATTATTGATCTTGAATATTTTCTCAATCAAACTATTGGTCTTCAATATGGCCCCATTCGCATCATTCATCTCCAATTTTGGCCAAATCACACTCCTCATCTTTAATATTGTCTAATCATATCATTGATCTTCAATTGGACTATTGATCTTCAACATCAAACAATCAAACCATTCATCTTTAGTTTTAGCCAAATTAAAGCATTCATCTTTAATATTAGTTCAATCATATTGATTATCTTTAACATTGACCCAGTCAAACCATTTATCTTTGGTATCAGTGCAGTTAGACAGTTGATATTCAGTTTGGACTCGATTGGACCGCTTATCTTTTATATTAACCCAATCATATAGTTGATCTTCATCATCCGCCCAATCATAGCATTGATCTTCAATATCTAACAAATCGGACCATTCATCACCAATTTTGGGCAAATTAGGCATTTATCTTTGATATCAGTCCAATCATATCATTAGTCTTCTACATTGGCCAATCAAACCGCTGATATTTAATATCCAATCAATCATACCATTCATCTCTAGTTTTGGCAAATCTAACCATTCAATATCAGTCTAATCGAACTATCCAATTAATATCAAATCAACCCATTCATCTTTAATATTAGTCAAGTCAAACTATTGATCTTCAATACTGGTACAAGCCGATCATTCATCTCCAACTTTGGGCCAATTAAACAATTGATCTTCGATATCAGTATAGTCAAACTGTTGATTTTCATTTTTTGCCTAATCAAACTGTTCATTTTGATATCATTCTAAGTAGATCATTAGGCTTTAACATTAGGTCAATCAAATTGTTGGTCTTCAAAACCACCCAATTAAACCATTGATCTCTAATATCAACCCAATCAGACTATTCCTCTCTACAATTTCAGTTCAATCATATTGTTCTTCTTCATTATTAGTCTAATATAACTGTTCATCTTTAATGTTGGCCAACCTCGATATTGACCCAATTGGACTATTTGTAAGCCCTGTAGACTTCCGCGGTCTTCCCGGTCGAATTTTGATAACCTTCGACCCTTAACCTGTATTTGCGCGCGACCTTGATTCACACGCCGTCAACTCGAGTCGACTCAAACCGAGACTTGTACCTTAGCGACCGTACCGTCGTCGTGGTTCCGATGCCGTGACTCGTGTGTCGAGGCGATACTTTGGCCAGGAGATGTGGGCTAGCATTCGGTGCGAGGAAAACGCCGCGCGTGTAAATTCTGAGAGAATCTCTACGAGATGTCACATCAATCCATCAATCCATCTATCCTATCATGTCAAGTACACATCACCTCACACCCTTCCCCAAGCAACCCCTAAAGTCAAAAAGCTCTTGCACAAGCCATACTTTTCTTACACCTTTTAACCCAAAAGTCAAAAAGATGCTCTTACACCCATCACTCACCACATCAACACATCCATCACTCATCCCTGTTACAACTCTCTCTCTCTCTCTCTCATTCTTAAACCACTCTCCCAAGTAAGAGAGAGCACCATACGTCCAAGCTCTCCCAAACCTCCCCAAGAGAGAGCCACAAGTGTGACCCACTTGTCCCACCCTAAGAACCATCATCCTAGCCATCCAAACCTCATCTCCTCCGTTATGATTGAAGCTTAGGAGCAAAGGAAGCTAAGGGAGTAAGAAGAAAGTGGTGGGTGATCTTAGATAGTTATTTTTCATTCATTTTGTTTGATTAAGGGTCCATATATGTGGGGCACACCTTGATGTATATTTGTATGAGGGGCCCATAGTGGCGGGGCCCTCCATCCTCGCCGATGTCTCTCTTCCCTCTTCTCTCTCTCTCTCTCTCTCTCTCTCTCTCTCTTCCATGATCATGGCCCACTATGATGTGTATATTTTTACCCATGCCATCCATTTTAGGGGGCCACATTGACCCCCTTTTGGGGCCTACATAACTGGGCGGTCACACTAGCACAGATGAAAGGGAAACACAAATATTAGCCTGATCCTAACAGGTGGTCCATGTGGGATCCACCTTGATGGGGTGCATACCCATCGTCCATCACCAGTGGAGGGCGCACTGACGCTGGGTGTGTGCTAACAGTGTAGTGTTAAATGAAAAGGGGGTGTGCTAACATGGAGTGTGTACTGACAGTGGGTGCACTGACATGGGAGTGTAACTAACTGTGGGGTCCAGGGCACCCATCCACGCCGTCCATCCATTAGGTGGGCCACACTGTGACATGTGTGATGTGTCCACCGTCCAGACGGTGGGACCCACGTCCTTGTGAGGCCCTCCTGGATGCACATAACTCCACCCAGTTCCATAGCTAACCAGCAGACTGAGTGGAGATACCTCGCTGCAACACTTGAGGTCTTAGTTTCCTAGTGGGGTGGCTAACAGTGAAGCGTGAGTGACGGTGGGGCCCACCTGACATTTGGATGCGGCTGAAACTTGGGCTTACCCTTCATTCAAGTGGGACACCCATGATGGGTGGACTGGATTTGTGGACCCCATCTCAGTGGGCCCAATAAAGGATTATGAATGTTTAAACGGAGGGTAGCCCTCCCAACTGTTGTAGCTAGCATGGCCCACCCAAGTCACGACCTGACTTGATTTTTGAGACTTAGGCCCATGCTGGAATGGTGCATCTAACTGATGGGTTAGATGTTCGGCAAACATCAATGGTGGGGCCCACACAGTTCGCTCTCATGAGAGCTTACCGTCAGCACGAGCGCAGAGCGCTGTGCCTTTTCCCATATATACATATGGTGGGCCCTACGTGGGACCCACCTCTGTTGGGTATCAGATAGGGAAAAGAAAAAGAAAGAAAGAAAAAAGAAAAGAAAAGAAAGGAAAAAAAGGGGGCACGTGGCTACCCTCTCACGCTCTCTCATCTCTCTCTCTCTATCTCTCTCTATATCTCTCTATCTCTCTCTACATCTCTCACGCTCTCTCATCTCTCTCTACATCTCTCTCTTTCTATCTCTCTCTACATCTCTCTCTCTCTCTACTTCTATCTCTATCTCTCTCCCTGTAACATTAGTGGGATGTAGGCCGCATGGTGTATGTGTTTTACACACGTCGTCTGTCCAATGGTGGGACCCACTCCCTATGTATATGCGTTATCTACATCGTCCCTTATTTGAACGGTGGGGTCCACCATGATGCAAGTGTTATATCCATGCCGTCCAACCATTTATGAGATCATTTTAAGACATGAGAAAATGAGCGAATCAGATCTAAAGTTCAAATGGACCCCACCATTTAAATAGTGGACCGTGGCATCCACCGCTCAACTTCTGCGGCCAGCATTAGTTCCCAATTGAGTTGATATTTGTTTTCATTTCATCTATCTCTTTGTTAACTTGTGAATAGGATGGATCTTAAATATATGAGGGTGGGCCCGATTTGATATACCTAAGGCCCATCTGACTCAGCCCATTTGACTTGGCCCAATTGATTCGGCCCATTTGTCTCGGCCCATTTGATCGGCTCACACGTTTAGGCCCATCTTGATGTAGTTATGGCCCATCCATTGAGGCCCGCCTTAATATATATGAAGCCATGTTAGGAGGCCCATTTGATGTAACTAAGGCCTATGGGTCGAGGCCCAATTGGATGTACACAAGCCCATTAAGATGTATGACCCTACCATGGCTCGTGTAATGATGTTATGACAGTCGTGCCTTGGGAGCAATGTTGGTTTGACGTCCACATTGTAGAATAATGTTTGTTAAATGTCCGCATTATGATTCTCCCTAGGGCCCATTGTTAGGCCCATACTTGTAGGTCGTTTAGGCCCATCTTCGTTATGAACAGCATCTATCCCATAAACATATTTAGTATAGTTTCATGATTATGATCATACGCATCATATGTATGCTTCATATGAGAAGTGACTCATCATAGCTTATGCTCTCGGGCAGATTGTTTAGGGGCTCCCAGTTAGGCGGAGTTGCCCCACACGAGCGCACGATACGCGCAGGATTGCTGTATGACTGGATAATGTGATTTATGTATTCGCATTGTGTGATAAGGTTATTGTACGCCCTAGCGACATCAGGGCCATAGCCGCCACAGGCATATCATGGTTGGCAGGATCGGATACCAAAAATCTTGTTCTATATAGGGTGCTATAGATATCCCTAGGTGAAAGTCTATAAACCCTTATGGTACCAAGAGGTTGCTTCAATGTCTAGACTAAGTGGGTGCAGGAGCGCTGAGTGCCGATTACCAGACCGCTGCGCTTTCCACTGTGTCGTGGTCGGTTAGAAGGGGGTGTGGCCTTACTCACCCGAGAGGAGGGGACAATGCTAGGCTGAGTTTAACCAACTCGAGGAATGAGACCGCTATCGATGAGCCGAGCCCGATATTGGCAGGTAGATAGTGAGGTCTTTTCCACTCACCTTGTTGCGCGCGATGGGGCGGCAATCTGGTTGGAGTGTACTAGACCCTGGGTATATTCCAAAGATGAGTTGTACTGATATATAGACTTAGATGAGGATTTTTATGCTTGAGTTACGTTTCTCATCGCATGGCCTTGGTATGGCCGACATCATTCATGTCTTGCATCGCATAGCCTTGGTACGACTAGTGGTACTGATGGATTCATCAGCATGTTTCGTATTACTCTGATACTGCATATCTACATTACTACCTTGCGCACACACTTTCACCGCCCTCTAAGGTTTCTATAAGCTTATGCACGACCGTTGCGTGTAGCTGACGTTGGGGCGCAGTAGCGCTGAGGCAGGAGCGCAGAGAAGATCATTTTGGAGCTTTTTATCCATTATCATTGTATTTCCCTTTATGCTCATTGTACTTGTAAAGTTTTTGATCATAGTGGAAATGTGATAGAGTTTTTGGTTGTTGTTTATGGGTTATGCCTTTAGTTATGCTTATTACGAATTAAACTGATGTTAAAAATCCTCCTTGTAGCATCCCAGGATCGGAACCTGGCGTATGGGTGCTGGAGCCGAGAATGGGGTTCTACGGAGGCTATCGGCGCCGGATTCGGTGATCGGGAATTTTGTGAGCCCGGTTTCTGAGTTTGGGGCGTGACACTATTCATCTTTAATTTTAACCAAATCGAACCATTCATCTTTTGTGTTTTTCAAACTGGACCATTTAGCTTGAACATCGGTCCAATCATACTATTTATTATCAATGGGCCTTTGTTTTTAAATGCAAGAAAGATCTATTACTAACAAAGAAGGGACAAATTATGAAAGTTTCTTTTTTATTACACAGACACTCATGAATGACAAACTCATACATTGTTAGACTCTCATAGATAACAAAAACTCATACATTGTTGGACACTCATAAATGACACGAAACTACCATTTTAAAGGTGATTTCAAGATGAAATAAACAATGTAACAAAATTATCAAACAAGTTCCAAATGTAAAGTAATTACAAAAGTAAATAATTATAACACATTTAAAACCATTTTCGTTTGTAATTAGAAAATTAAATAGGCCATAAATATAAAGTAAATGGTCCAACAATGAGAACGCTCAAGTAATTATAATTTGGTCATTTCCACAAATTAATTAATGAAATTCAATCCAAACAATGCATTCAAATGAAACTGAAAAGACAGACGATTTCATTGTAAGTAGTTCATAATGAGGGTTTGAGTTTTAATTTTTTATTTTGATTGAACTCTCCAATTACAAATGAGAGAGCTTCTTACATACTTATCATTGTGATAAGATCAGGTCACTGAAGTTCATCTTTCTCTTTTCCAAATTAATAGCGACAGTTGATCTATGGTGGAAGATGTCGACCATCTTCCAGTGAATGAACAAATGATAAACATTATTGTCATCTAGACAGCACATTCACAATCAAAATAAAATATACATAGCTTCGAAATGATAGCCTAAAACTCGAATACACGTCTAACAAAAGAAAAATAGAAATCCAAACATATCTAATCACAAATCTATAATCCACAATACATCTAATAAACATAGTTTATATAATCTAAAATCACCATAATTCATAGTTTTTTTTTCTTTTTCAATTAAAATAAAATATAATACAATTAAAATATATTGAAATTCTGATATGTTCGTCTTCTTCCACAGACTTACAGACATCATGTGCATGGTGTTCTTTTTGAACCATCTTCTGTCCATCCATATTGGTCAATATTCATCTGCTCAGGTTCGATAGATCGAAGATGCCATGCAATAATCCTTCAGCGTCTACTTGAGCAAAACCAGTACTGAATTTTATATTGGTTTGTGTAAGTGTTATGTTTCCTAGATCCTATGGTTGTCAAATTTTGTAGTGCCAAAACCTCTTGGAATCTGCGTCTTGTGTAGCGCATCTACATATTCAAGATTGTGCTTCTCATGTACAAGAACAAAGACATTTACCTCAAGAACTTTAAGTGCAAGATTACGTGTTTATGTTCAAGTACAACACCAAGTGTGAATTCAACTTTTAAGTTCAATAGTTCAAGCTTCATCCAAGTCGAGACAAAGTTCTTTACTTTGAACCTCAAGCTTAAGTTTCAATGATACTCATATTCAAGCTTCAAAAGTCTCAAGTTCAAGCTTCATCATATGTTAAGATCTCAAGCTTCGTGAACTTCAAAGAACGACTATCAACTGAAGTAAAAGAAGATTCAATGTTCATACATCATGTATAAGGTATGAATGACCCTAGATTGACCTTAGGGTAGGTCATTTTGAATACATAACTTAATTGGCTCATTTTATAAGTGCATAGTCTGTTTTTCGACTAATCTTAGGCTATGTTCGACTAGTCCTACGCTGGCTCGACCAGTCCAAGAAATTTCTCGACCAGTCTTAAGTTTGTTTATAATTTTTAAAATTTTTGTTAGAGCCTCGACCAGTCCTGGAGACTACTCGACCGGTCGTGTGAACAATGCTCGACCTGTGCTCGACCAGCCCTGCAGGCTCGATTTAAAGTCCAGTAACTAAATTGAGTTCCACTTGACCAGTCGTGGAGGCCACTTAACCAGTCGAGCAGGTCCTTCGACTAGTCGTGGAACGATCTGATCTTATGGTGCTGAAAATTTCAAAAAATTTTTGGTCCTACAACCAGTCTTGTCGACCTCAGGACTACTCGAAGATGTGATTTCTGCACTTATAAATAGAACACGAATTTCAGAGTTTAGTATCCAATTCAAGCAAAATCAATACATCGCTCTGAGAGATAAGTTAGTGATATTTTTAAGCTATCTACTTCTTATTTCATATTCTCTTTAATTAGCTTTTTGCATTTGATTTTGTATTCAACATTCCAATTTTTTTGAAAGAGGGATTGAAGTATTCCCATTTCTTGGAATCAAAATTAAATCAAGCTAACCCAAGGTGATTTAATTTTAAATCAATTTAGAATTTAGAACCCTTTTATAAGTGAGTGTGAACATTGAACATCTACGTGGATCTTCTACTCCGAATTGGTTCTTCTGGGCTGCATCAAAAGGAGAATATCTAGATAAGTATTTTACAGTTTTGTAAATTCTTTATTTTGGTTTCATTGAGATTGTGCCAGAAAAATCTCTTTCTTTTAGTTTGTTTGAGGTGATCCAGAAAACTCAGAGCATGGGGTTTTTGAATTGTGTAAGCCCACTTAAAAGACACATTTGTGAGGGTTTTAGGTGAACCTTGAAAAATTTATTTTCATAGTGAACGTTAGTATCCACTGTGTGAGGATATTAGGAGTGTAGTTGTGTGGCTGTTTTTCTAAACAGTTGGTGTACACACAAGCGAACCACTATAATTTCCGGTCTTGTGGTGATTGATTGAATATTTCATTTTGTGAATGTTGTAATTTTCCTTTTTGTATTTGTGGAGAATGTTGTAATTTCTTTTATGCAAGTGTGGGAATGTTGTGATTGCTTAGTTATTTCCTTTGCTATTTATTTCTTTTATATCCTCTTCAGTTTGAGTTTTTGATACTCACCCACATTCTAATAAGGTTGTCCTACCATAAACCATTGGTTTTTGGTGTTAGGTTGTCCTTAGAACCAAGTTTGTATCAATCTCTCAATACTAAATTTTTGAGGTTGTTTTACATTTCCGCATTGTGGATTGTTTAAGTGTTATCTTTATTAATATTTGTTTAATTCCGCAGTTTATTTTTTTAATTTGGCATAGTCCTATTCACCCCCTCCCCTCTAGGACTCTTAGTTCGGCCTTTTCAGTTTACCGATCCTCCTTGCCCTGACAATGAACAACCATATTATGTGATTATTGGCTTCGATCATCGTAACATAAATCACAAGTATACAAAATTTCATGTTAGAAAGATATAATAATGTGCAATTGAACTTACTATCCAATACTTCTATGGTAATAGAAGTGAACATAAGTAAAAAGATCGACTTCTTCAAGTTTTTTTTCCTATATTACTCATTCCAAATGATTTCTTAAAAAAATTGTTAACATCATTTTTTTAGAGGCAACATGAACCAATAGATAAAATATGTATTACAACAATAATACCTAGATTAATCCAATTATTTAAGTGGTAGTGTTTTTTTTACCAGACTCTCCGCAACCAACGAGAGAGTTGCCTACATATTGTTGATACTTCACCCAAGGCCAATAATATGATTGAGTTTGAACTAATGGATAGTTAACTAAAACCCTAATCCTAAACCCTAAACTCAACCCAGTCAACCTAATTGACCTAATCCTAAACTCTAGAACCCTAAAATCCCAAAGCCCTAAGTCAACTTGACGAGTCAGCTCACCTAGTCAACTCATCTGGTTAGCCTACCTAGTCTGGTCAAATCACCTAGTTAAGGCCAAATCAAAGCCCAAAATCAAGCCCAATTGGAGTACAATGCACAACTTAACGTAACACCTTTTACTGCAGAGCCTCCACACGAGTGAGAGAGGTGGCCTTCCGGAGGGGGGGGGGGGGGGTTCCAAGTGTGGACCGATGACAACCTGATTGCTACCTGCTATGTGACATTCCTCCTCTTCAGGATGACATCCCTCAAGCATGTGGAGCCCCTCTTTTCCATACTCTAAGTGTGCAGTTGATGTGTATTTACTTCGATGCCCATCTCCTTGTCCAAGTTTACGCTTTTACCACCTCATCTAACCCATGAGATGATGTTATGTGAAAATCTTCAATCCTAGTCCTTCAACCACCTCTCCCCCCCCCCAAACTTTGTAGGAATTACAAGAAAATTGAGTTTGGAGGCTACAAATAGCCCCACCCCTTCTCATTTCAAAGCATCCAAGAATCACCGTAGTGTGGGAAAGCATTAACTACATTTAGTTATCCCTCCACCAAGTAGAGCGAGAGTGAAAAAGAGAGTCCAACCTTGGTTTAGCCTAGACTAGCCAGATCCTAAGTCTCCTTAGCCGCCTCAGTCCTAATTTAAGCCACTCGATCTAACCTTTGCAACATTACCATCCATCCATTCAAGTTTCAATCAACTACATCTAAGTCAGAGCATTTTCTTTGTGCAACACTCATTCCCTTCTCAAACCCCTTTCCCCTCAAATGCATCATCACTGCATTTCATCATTTTCTCGTATCTAAATGCAGGCGTATGCTCTATGGTTTGCTGATATAATCGGATCCTACCCACCAGAAACCCAATCAGTTAGTCATTATTTTATCATAAGAATCAACATAGCATCAAGCATCCCACACATCTCATCTCTACATACTCTTTGCCTTACACTCGGTCGATTCGAATGCATGTTCAACGGCTTGTCGATATAATTGGATCCCACCCATTAGAAATTTAGATTGATTAACCATCATTATTGTTGTATTACATTTCAATTTTTGTGTGTGAGAACCAAAATTATTTCTTAAAAATTAGTCGTATCTTGTGAAGTAAAGACCATACATCTGTATAGGCAGAGTGGGTGCTTAAGACATTCCCTCCCTATAATCGTGGTCCCTTACTCAGAATCTATAGAATGCAAACTCAAGAGTCATATTAGGGCCAAGGATCTTTGAATTCTCAATACTAAGGGTTTCTATAGGGTCCAATAGACAGTAGGATTGAAATAATTGGTTAGTGATGACTTTAGTCAAACATTGTTCCCTCTTACCCCCCCCCCCCCACACACAAAAAAAAAACCCCAAAAAATCCCTCAAGCGAGGCAACCCATGGAAAATGAATTGATTCCCCCACCCGGGATCCATCGTCCATAGAATGACAACTTTGCTCGGGACAAACTAGTTACACTAGCTGCGACTCGACTTGAAAAACAAGTTTGTACGAATTCCTAGGGAATATCAGTTCTCACACATCTGCATCCGCATCAACATCCATTCTAAAAAACTAAAAAAGAATAAAAAATTCCACCTCTATGAGTCAGGGGCCTAAAAAAACCCCCTCTTATCGTAGCATAATCTGCACTAGATCATAAATAGCTATGGCCAACCATAAGGAAGATGTCCAACCCTTCCACACTCTCAATCTCCCTGAAGTTTAGCTTTCACAACTATAATAGGCAGAAGTTGCATCAATGGCCTGTATCCAGGAATTGACACAAGGCATAAAAGCATTGCAGGAAATGTTCCTACAGTTCATACAGGCGCAAACCACTAAAGCCAGCAACCAAGATGACCTAGTTCAATAATAATAATAATCAGCTACTAGGCTCTTTCCAATCTCCAGCTCAAATCAAGCACAGCCATCGGAGTTTGCACAGGACCACCGATACCAACCAATACAACCCTCGACCATGGGGCACTTCTTTTAGTAGTCTCTCACAACTGAGAGTCAATTTCAAAATAATCCCTCAACTGGGATTCCCAACCAATTTTAGTACAGCCTTGCAGCCTAGGATTCCATTCAATTTCCATCTAACCTCGCAATTAAGGTTTCAAATCAATTTTAAACGGTTCCTGTAAGCAAGATCTCCAGTCGATTTCTAACACATCTCGTAACTGGGATCTCAAATCAATTTCAAGGACCAACTTTCCCGACCGGAAGGGACAATACTGACGAATGCCCACAACGGGGTCAGTGCAAGCCCAGTTCAACCAGCAGAATGTGGCAAATACCCAACATGATTGGGCATTTTTTGAAAGTATTCATGGACGAATTCTCTATTTTTGGAAGTACATTTGACGAGTGCCTCAAGCACTTGAATTCGATTTTGACAAGGTATAAAGAGAAGAACCTTGTCTTGAATTGAAATAAAATGCCACTTCATGGTTTAGAAGGGAATTATCCTTGGACTTATGATCTCGTTTAATGGAATTGAAGTGGATAAGGTCAAAATAGATCTAATTGCCAATTTGCCGGCTCCTAAAAACATACGTGACATTCGCTCTTTTTTGGACCACTCAGGATTTTATAGGAAGTTCATTGAGAACTTTAACCAAATCTCTAGACCATTGAGTAACCTCCTTCAAAAGGATGTCCCATTTGAGTGGACAGATTCATGCCAAGAGGCTTTTACAAAGCTAAAGGGTATGTTGACAACCGCACCAATCATTTAGCCACTTGATTGGAGTAGTCCTTTTGAAATCATGTGTGATGCTAATGACTATGTTATTAAAGCTATGTTAGGCTAAAGGAAGGACAATAAACCTTGTGTTATCTACTATGCAAGTAGAACATTGAATGATGCCAAGATAAATTACTTCACCATGGAAAAGGAACTCCTTGTCATAGTATTTTCTCTGGACAAATTCATATCTTACTTAATTGGGTCAAAAATTATAATTTTCACTAACCATGTGATGCTTAAGTATCTTCTTTCAAAGAAGGATGCTAAGCCTTCTCTTCTGAGATGAATCCTCATACTCCAAGAATTTGACTTAGAGATACGAGACAAGAAAGGAGTAAAGAACGTAGTAGCAGATCGCTTGTCTCGATTAGTTCTTTATATTCCACTGAGAGTTCACCAATCAAAGACACTTTTCTAGACGAAAAATCATTTGTTGTCTCCTAATTATCTTGATACACTGACATAGCAAATTATCTTATAACAGGTAAATTTTCGAACCATTGGACATCACAAGATAAGAAGAGATTTTTAACTGAAGTACGTAGTTTTTTCTAGGACGATCCTTATTTTTTCAAGATTGAGCCATTGTCGAGGAGGACCAGTGGAACTTGTAGGTTCTCATAACGTAGAGCTATGTTGACCTTCCATGATTTTGACCTTTAGGAAGAAGCTCATCGTCCATGAAGGTGATGGCCCCGAGAGCAATGAGTTATCTAATCATGAATGAAGTCATTTCGGGTGGAGTGTCCGAGGCGATATAAGTGTCACTCAATGTTTTTGCAAAGACCTTCTGGTGCATTCATGATGTGCATAACAACTTCCATATGGATATTTATGTTAGGATTGTTTTGAGCTGTGTTGCCACATCATATGGTGTCTCTCTTCCTAGCCCTAACAGAGCGCCTTTATGATCTCCATTGTCACTTCGAGTACAACATATGTTAAGGTTCACGTTTCCTACTTCATCACACTCTGGATAGTGCTAAGGAACTAACTTGTAACATGGAGGCTCTTTTTCCTCGAGGGTTACTAGTTCTTTGGTGATTGACAGTTGTGCTGATGCAGGGAGTAAAGTTGCTTGTGAGTGAGTGCTAGATTGTAAAGGCATGCATCATTTTATAATTTCATATTTGCATTTAATAAGAGTATTTAGGAAGTGGTTGAGGAAGTGGTTGTTTACCTGCTTCATCATTACCTACACCGATTGAGTTGATAACATGTGTAGCTTAGACTAATGGAACCATTGATTTAGCCACTCACTCCTACATAGGATGGTGTTTTAAAACACCAACCATACGCTATTAGTGACACAAATACCATTAAGATTAACACATTAGACAAGACATAGTGGACCCTATTGATGGCGCTTTGTACTTCCAGTTGTCGGATGGGCAGGCTTGGGCGGAGTGCCTCGCTTCTCTCCTTTTTGTTCATTTTGAGAATTGTTATTTTTGGAGTCCCCGACTGGGTGGACTCCATTAGTTGAATGTGTATTATAGCTTGTGTAGCCCCTATCTAGGTAAACACTACTTTTGGACTTGTATATTTTAAATATAGGGCATATATTTCTAGGTTTAATTATCTCTGCTTTACTTTTGATACTGCTGATTTAAAGCTACTATGATTATTAATCATGTGTGAATGTTAACCGGACTATGCGAGTATGTGGGAACTCGTCCACATGCATTTTACTAGGTTCACACCCGAGAACTCGGGATCGGATTCTTCGTGCTAGGGTTCCAATTTTTAGGGCGAGAAAATTTGGTATCAGAGCAAAGTACTGAGATAAACAAGACCTTGGTAATAAGGACTATACAAACCATAATAAATCGCTATTAAGACACTTAAAATTAGAAGTTTGAACCTTACGGGGATCTCCCTTGTTTTTGGAGTATCCGACAGTGTAGGAAATTCAGTAAATTAGAAACAATGAACCCTAGGACCAAAATCCCTGGTTTTCTACAATTTTAAACTTAAACTTAAAACTAAAGAACAATAGGATCAAATCCCCAATTTTGTGATGCTTTCGAACCTAAATCTAAAAATTTAAACATAAGAATCGCCTTAGTTTTATAGCGTACATAGTGTTTGAGTGCACGTTATTTTGACTTAGAATGAGTAAATTTGGTAAATCATAGCTTTAGGGAGACAAATTTAGCATAGGGGTTCAAAGACTAAGTAGGATTAGTTATCTAGGCTTGGTAAAAACCCGACCAACAAGTGTAAAGTTTAAGTTTTATAAAAATATGGACAGTAGGGCTTGGTGCCACCAAGTGACAATTAAGAAAATTTGAAAAAAATGGGAAATGAATGAATGATGAAATGAAATGAATAAATAAATAAAGATGAACGAATGAAAAAAATGAATGAAATGAATGAATGAATGAAGTGATGATGAACGAATGAAAAAAATGAATGAATGAAGTGATGACGAACGAACGAATGAATGATTTTTTTTAAATGAATGATGATGAATGAATGAAATGAATAAAGAAAGAAAAAAATTAAAAGAAAAAGAGATATATAAATATATAGAGAGATATATATATATATATATATATATATATATATATATTAGAGATTCTAAGAGCCGTTGGAGAGGGAAGTGAAGGCCCTAAAAAAATTTATAGCGGTGCCACCATTGAAATCGGACAGGTAACAACTCCACTACTGGATTCGAGTAAGCAGCGGTGGCACCACCATAGAAATCGAATAGGCGACGATGGCTTCACCACTGAATTTGGGTAGATAATAGTGATATCACTATAAAATTTGGGCAGACAGTGGCAACACCACCATTGGAGTAGCAGCTTCACCATCGGAATTGGATAGAAGGTGGTGGTGGCGTTGCCACCACTATTCAACAATTTACATTAGTGTGCTAATTTTAAAAATTTGTATTGTGTTCAATACAACTCTGATTTGGGTGATTCAAAAGCCAAATCGAAGTTTGATGAGTCTAGTGTTATATAAAAATAAATAATAATAAAATTTAAAATATAGTTAATTTTAGGACGTTTTGGAAACTATATAGGAATTGTTAGTTTTGGACATCTGTTACTTCTAGAATTGTAATAATTTTTCTAGAATTTGAAATGAAATGAAATTTTTGTAAGATAAGTGTAAAATTAATGATAAATTAGCATAAAAAAATATTTAATAAAATTACCAAGAACGATACAAGCAATAGAGACATTTTGGAATCATATAAAAAAATCATTAGTTTTAGACAACTAGTATTTTTGGAATTTTTGTATTTTTTACGAAACTTGAAATGTAATGAAAATTTGTGGGACAAAATATAATGATAAATTACTAAAAAAATTTATAAAAACAATTCAGTAACTAAAAGTACAAAAAATATTACAAGAAATAGAGATGTTTCAGAATTATATAGAAAATCATTGGTTTTGGATAAATGGTACTTTTGAAATTTTTATAATTTTTTTGGAACTTAAAATAGAATAAAATATTGTGGGAAAAAAGTGAACTTAATTATGAATTATTAAAAAAAATTCTAAAAATAATTTAGTAATTAAAAGTGTAAAGTCGTTACGAAGAACAGAGTGTTGAAACTGAAAATTTTTGCAACTACGAGTTGCAGATGGACCCGACATATCTTTTTCATTTTAAAGTTTTAGTATTCGATGTCTATTTAGGAATTGCTTCTAATCATGCCAGGAATAACCCCATATGATTAAAATAGATTTTATTTTTTAGTATATTTTTCTATTTCAAGTACTTTCCAGTATAGTTGAATTATGACGCCTGAGTAGGGTTGAGTTTCATTGTTTAAGACTCTGTAAGCTCATATTCAAGGCAGACTTCACTAAAATATTTTGAGTTTCTTATTATCTTGTGGATTCAAGGTTCATACCATGTTGAGGAGATGATGTTCTTCCTCTTTCCTTTTCTGTGCCCTTCCTTGTGTCACCAACCCTCCAAACCTCCAAAATATCTTAGAATTTCTTAATCTTCCTTCCCTCTCAAAATTAACAAAACTGAAGCATGGTGGGCCCATAACCCATAGGCCACAGGATCAAAACGACAATATACAGATAAAAAATTAGGCCCTTGAAAACCCTTTTATTATAGACGTTTGACCATAGGCACCGTGGAAAATTCATTATCCACAAAGTTAAACATAGATTAAACAAGAACACCTTCTGAACTTATCCCAAGGGAGGGGGGATCTCAAAAGTTGAAACTTAAACTTTTCAATAACTTATGATATTTCTCAAGTGTCTAGAATGATTGGGACCACAGACTTATAGAACCAAGATTAGGTGAAGCAGTCGTGGTTTAATTCAAATTTTAATCCTGAGAAATTACCAATGAACTCAATGTCGTGATCAAGCAAAAAGTCTGAATTAACTAATATTAGGAAAGGATACCAATGAACTTATTGTCTGATTAGGAGAAGGTCGAGGTATCGCACTCAGACCCACTACAATCATCTTTTTGTATTAGCTGAACATTGAAAATAGAAAATTTTGCTCTAGATAGAGGGGAACTATCATCACGAATCCAAAGCCTTTGAAAATTTTTAAGAAATATTCAGGGTGAACAATTTTAAGGGGGTTAGATCTTCATAATAACCTGAGTACATACCCACACGCCAACTTATCATGATGAACTCAATGGAAACTCAGGCATCATTAATTGCAATGTCATTAGCAGTTTACATAACAAAAACATTAGGAAATTTTGTGGATGAAATTTATTTTAAGGAGGGTAGATTGTAACATCCTGGATTTTCGCTATTTGAATTTAAAAAATTCTCAATTTTTTTTGTTGCTATAATTAGCTTATGTTGTCACTTACTGACTCTTAACAATCGATTATAGCCTATACGCGGGTATTATCAGTAAAGAACTGCACAAATCTGGTTAATTAACTTGTAGGAAACTAAGGAATCCACCCGATTACTTAAATCTCGAGTCTAGCCTCGTAATTTATTCATCCACGGGCCCAAAACTAGATGACCTATCACTGACTAATTAAGACAACCATAACTAAATAAAGACCTACCTAAAGCCGAGACAACTAGGGGTCAGATCTGTATTAACAAACCAAACTGAGTCAATTACTCTTTTATCCTATGAACCAACAATTTAGGTTGATTAGGATTGAATCGCCATTTTCGCTAATTCCGAATAGGCTATACTATCAACTTAGCTAATCTAAACCCTAATCATCATGCATAAGAAATCTCACTTCCAAATTCATTCCATAAATGCCCTAATTATTTGAACAAGCTCTAAATCGCTCGTTAGTAGGCCACTAAACCTGAGAATATATAAAAATATTCGACTTAGTGGGCTTGATGTCCATTATGGGACATTAAGACAAATTGCGTCTTGAATCACTCAACTTGCACTCGTAAGGCCAGTGCATAAGATGTATGAATATTTCTAAAATTAATCAAGAACTTAATTTAGTTGTCTGTATAAGGTCTTTACCAAAGTTGTGGCTTTAGGACCATTAGATCATGACCAAATTTAGGGCACCAATCTAAGTTAATACCTTACACCTATCCTTATAGCCACAGCTGCGGCCTCGATCCATGATCGATGAACGTCAAACTGACTTCTAATCATACCTGTCGATCGATGCATCCAAATGGCGACAGATCTTATCCATGCGTAGATCATCACTAGGGCCATCTATCTCATGACGTACATCAACCCATACACCATCTAGTGGACCCAAAATAGTTGAAAACACCCTCCCATAGTGTCAATGCACTAAAACCTTGGCCTCTGGGAGAAATTGCACTACTTCTGGCACTATAAAAACCCAACTTTAGGTAGTCCCTTTACTCCATACGAATTGCCTTAGCAAGAGAAAAGAAGGGAGAAAGGGAAGGAGAGAAAGAGGAAGAGAGTGAGTGTGAGAGAGAGAGAGGGTAGGATCTTGGTGCTTAGGGGTTAGTATCTCATCGATCAAACTCTTGGAATTACCGAATCCACCGCCACTTACAACTGGAGGTAAGACTTGCATCAACCCTTTGATTTCACAACATATACCTAGTTAGCTTGCTATTAACGGTATTTTCTTGCTTTACATTAGGAATTTGTGATTTTTTTCCAAAACCGTAATCTTAAGTGCTATTAGGTCGAGTGAAACCCTCTAAGGTGCAGACCATTATTCATTGGTTACCATTTATTGACCCTTGAGGGTCTTAATTAATGATTACTTATTGTGAATGGCTTGATACATGATAACATGTATATATGTTAATTTTGAATGCAAATCATGCTATTAGTTGGTTATTGATGCTCACATGTTTAATGAAATGCTTGAATAAGTTACTAAATTTAGGATTTATATGAAATCTCATTATGACTATATAATGAATTGTTAGTCTTTAGTGATGTCTAGAACTTCTTACAATGTTGGGTCAATTGGAAAATTGCTCGAACTAAGGGGTGGCTCGAGTTAGGTCGGCCACCGAGGCTTGTTCGATTGAGTTAGGTCAAACACGGACGGCCAACAGTAGCTAGACTACGTGGGATGCTTGCACCTAATGTCAGTTGCACTAGGGTTCTCCTAAGTTAATCAAATTAGTCTAATGGCCGACTGGTTATGTATGTTCACAATGTATGACAAAAACCAATTGAATATAGAATAACTCGTTCCCATTGAATGAGTCTACTTATAACAATTATCGATACGATCCACAAGAATCATGAAGCAAGCATGGTAGTATGGGATACCATGTTCTTGTTGTCGGCCCACGCTGGGGTAACAAGCCTTCCTATAGTATTCGTTGAGAAATGTTATTGACAATTTGCCTATCATATGTGTTTGATTGGGAGTTATGAACCCAAAATGAATCAAGGGACACAATCAAGGAGCCACTACGGCCTTTCCAATCCTAGTCTATTTGCTAACAAAGCTAGAGATAGAGCCAGTAAAACGAAAGCTTAAAAGAATAAAGGTAGAGTGGGTCCTGAAAGTTTATTATGAAGTTATCAAATAATACAACGTAGGATTCTTGGTAGTCTCTAACTACACTGAATGGCTTGCTAACATTGTACCAGTACCTAAGAAGGATGACAAAGTTCGAATGTGCATTGACTTCCGAGATCTTAATAAAGCCAGTCCTAAAGATGACTTCTCCCTGCCACACACTAACACTCTGGTCGACAACACTGTAGGGTACAAGATCCTCTTATTCATGGACAGTTTCTCAAGCTACAATCAAATCAAGATGGCCATCAAAGATCGCGAGAAGACTTCATTTATTATGCCATAGGTAACATTTTTCTATAGGATTATGCCGTTCGGTCTGAAGAATGCATGAGCTACATACCAACGAGCAAGGATAGCCTTGTTCCACGACATGATGAATAAGGAGATGGAAGTATACGTAGATGACATGATCGTCAAATCTTGCATGATTGAAGGATACTTCGAAGACATGAAGAAGCTCTTCGACATGTAAGAGAAGCACAAGCTCCACCTAAACCCTCAGAAATGAGTCTTCGGTGAAACCAGAGGCAAACTTCTTGACTTCATAGTTAGTGATGAAGGCATCAGGGTCGATGAAATAAAGACAAGAGCCATCATAAAAATTCCTCCTCAGAGGACGAAAAGGAAATATGCGGCTTCCTCAACAGAATTCAATACATCACCCGCTTCATTGCACAACCTGTAACGCCCTGAATTTCGAGGGTCAAGTAAAGCTCCACTCCCGAGATCCAGAACATCACTTATGCAGTACGGATGATGATGTTCAGATTTCGTCCATATTAAAGAGTTAAGCATGATTGAGATTATACTAAAACAACATATCATACTCCAGATATAATTAAATTAAGCAAGCGAAAGTCTGAACCATATATATTTAAGCATGTGGGAGTTTCACAAACCTCCAGAGTATGATTATGTAACCGGGTTTAATATATACATGTATCATTTTAAAATAATAAAATGCGGGAAAGTAGATGTGTCCAACTAAGCTAAATATCCTTGTAGTCCCTGCGCATCGGCACGAGGTCTACATAGACCCTCCCGATAGTTGAAAGTAGGAGAACTCTTCCTCCTCATCCATAAAGTCTTGCTCCATTGCATAGACTTCATCGTCGCTTGCATCTAAACTAGAGTCTAGTTGGTGTTTTAAAACACCGTCCCAGAGTGGGGATAAGTAGTCAACTCAGTGGTACTACAAGGTAAAGGTTAACATGTTGTTAAGTCAATCAAGCAGTAATGATAAAGCAATACAACAATCACTTCCTAACTACTCTTGTTAATGCAGGAATTGAGTGTAGTAATGATGCATGCCCTTGCACAAATCTCCCTCACAAGCGACTACGACAACCAAGTTCACGCATGACAACCTCCCTAAAGTGCAACTTCCTCGCCAAAGCACATGCAATACGGTGTATGGTCGTGTTACTCGAGTACTTAATTAAGCTTATTCATATAGCAGGTTCGGGAAGCTAAGGTATCTCCCTTTATATCATTAACCCAAATGAAGGATCCATCTAGGGTTGTCAATCCTAGTTAACCACATACGATAGGCAATTTGTAGGGCATCACCCCTAATGAAAAGCAGTCGATAGGTAAATTCAAAAGTTTATACTCGCGGTCTTTACGGCATGGAATCTTGTTGAGACTCAAATATTGCATATTTTCTCCTCATTATACCTTGGTTTTATGATCATGATAATGCTTAATCACTGTATTTTATGCATGTTTCTCTCGCAAGGTAATTTTGAAAGCTTGAATAAAAAAGAATGTTAAAAGCATACAATTAGATGCTCGAAGATTACCAAGCTAATGATGGATGTTTAGAGATAAAGATTGAAGATTTCAAGGGCCCAAGATCCAGGAAAACCAAGTGGAGAAAGGAGAAAGTCCAAGTTATAAAGTGAAGAAATTCAGAAGTGCTGAAAAGAGATTGTCAATGCCATCATGCACACTTCTATTCCATCAAATTAAGTGTTCGACGACATTAATGGATGATCGATTACATCGAGATTAAATGGAAAATTATATTTCTCGCTAGACAAAGGAGGGCAACTATTGATCCCATCGAAGACTTACAGTTAATTCCATCGACCACAGTTCGATGCCATCAAGAATTTTTAGATTTTGAACTCAACTCATTGGACAGTTCTGGGCACTTATCAATTGCATCGAAGACCTGTTCGATGGCATCGAAAGCCTACCGATTCCATCGACAGGATATGTATCGCGAACCCACGGAATTTGAATTCAATTAGGAAAGGTACCTTCGATACCATCGACGACTTGTTCGATGACATCGAAAGATACATGGATCGCATAAATTGAGTTGGTTTTCAAAGTCAGTGGATCAAAGGCTATATGTATGGGTTTTTTGAGAGTTTTAAAGGAGAAATTAAGGTTCAAGGAGCATAAAAAAGGGTGGAGTTGCTACCATGGAGTTCTTTTTCTCTTCCTTAGTTTATTTTTCATATTTTCTTTAGTTTATTTTTCATATTTTCTTTTGAGAGTTTTAGTTTAATCATGTCCATGGTTAACTAATCTCTTAGCTAGAGCTAACAGGTGAAGCTTGTAATTTATTTTGATGTTGACTTTACTTTGATTTCATGTTAAGCTTTCATTGATTTCTAGTTTGAATGAAGAAATATTTCCAGCTTTCTATGATTTACTGTGACTTCAATTACAGTAGATGCTCCGAAAGCTTTTAATATCTTTGTCTCTCTTTTTATAATCGAGTGATCTGTGGAATTCATGATCCACCATCGCCTATGGGTATGGTTGATGCATGAAATCCTTACACTCATGAGATTGGTGCTTCAAGTGTGAACTAATTCAATGAAGTTCAACACCACTTTGATATAACTATGTTATCTTCCATCTGGATAGAATAGGACTTCGATTCTAGATGTGATTTTATTGAATCAAGTAAAGTAACATCTCAATAGCTACAAGTGGATCCTTAACGCTCTAGTTTTTCTTATTTTAATTATTTCAATTACACAATAATTCCCTCATTATTCCAGTTTTTAGATACTAGTTCTAGTTCTAGTTATTTTTAGATTTCATACAAGTAAAGTCTTTGTGGATACGATCTCGGTCTCACCAAGTTATTACTACATTACGACCCTATACTTGGGGTTGTGAACAATTTTTTGGTGCCATTGCCTGAGAATTCAATTGCGTTTTCTGAAACTGATTAGATTTGGAATTAGTTTAGGATTAAGATTTGTTTTTTTGCCGCGTTTTTAGGACTAATGTATTTTTTCTGTTTTGTAGCAATGAACATAGTTCTCATCTTTTGGTAACTTCTTTATAACTCATCCCTTTTAGATTTCTTAATTTTTGTAGTTTCTTAGTTTTAGTTTTAGAACTCGAGGGCTATGAGTGTTTCATGCCCTAGTGGGCCCGTGACAGCACTCAACATCTCTTAAGTGTAGGAGGTTCGGTCGAAGGGTTTCTTATCCCTCACCGGGTTAGACACCATCCAAGATCACCTGACTTGACAGAAGCCATGGTTGTGAATCTCCGCACCAACTAGTTGAGGAACACTAAGATGAGAACAAGGTGCATAATGCCCTTGCACACAGAACATTAAGAGACTATCTCCAACCTGTGAGGGAAAGTACACCTTCCTGCATCATGTTTCCACACAACATAGGAAATGTGGACTTCAAATCGGGGGTGATCTAACTCCTTGCCAAATTCTATGGGCTTGATTTTGAAAGCCCATACCTATATCTTGAGGAATTTGACGAGATTGTAGCGACTTTGCACTATTCGAACATGTCTGATGACACCGCTCGACTTAAATTGTATCCTTTCTCTTTGAAAGAGAAGGTTAAGTCATGGCTACATGCCCTACGAGCATGATTTATAGGGACATGGGTTGAGATGACCCGAGAGTTCCTTAAAAAGTTCTTCCCAGTTCATAAAACCAATACTTTGATGAGAGCAATCATGAATTTCTCCCAGAAAGAGGAAGAGACCTTCTTCCAATGCTGGGAAAGATTCAAGGATCTTCTAAACTCTTGTCCACATCATGGCTATGAAATTTAGCAGGTCATAAGATTTTTCTATGATGGATTGACTTTGCCCATGCGCCAATTCGTAGAGATGATGTGCAACGATGAGTTTATGAACAAAGAGGCCGATGATGCGTGAGATTGTTTCAATCTAATAGCTGAGAATGTGCAATCATGGGATACCTCCTCAAGTTAGTGCACTTATTTGCACCCATGTTTATCAATTACGTGACTAGTTGTGTCTTATAGTTGGATGAGTTCTTGGCAAGTGAAGACCGGCGACACAACTGGATCAAAAGTATCAAAGCCACATTGAAGACAAAGAACAACTTCTGCAATCATAACTTTACAAATAGATGATCCCAACTCAAATAAGAAATACCTACTTAGGTCATCTATTCCAAGCCAATCCCAAGTCCATAGTCTATATCTATAAGTATTGGCTTAAACAAATCTCACGTAACAGGAAAAACAGTCCACTTTTGGTAAGAAAAAGGTGTCACCGAATGTCACTTTCGGTATCACCGAAGATACCTTTGATGTTACCGAAGGGACTCAAAACTGTCCAGCAATCTCACGCATGTAATTTAGTATCACCGATTGGGTAATTCGGTGACACCGATAGCCACCAATGAACAATTTTCAGTGCCACTGAAATAGACAGATTTTGGTCAGCAACTTGAGAAATTAATTCGGTATTACCGAATGATATTTTGGTACCACTGAAGCAAGTTCAATGATACCGAACTTAACTTTGGTAGTACCATAAACTAACCGTTTTATAGCCATTTTATATCCGTTGGAAGCTTTTTCCTATAAATATGGCTTGTAGAAACTTGCAGAAAGTGTGGATAAAGGCTTTTCAGAGTCCCTAGGTTGTCCCAAGCTCAAATATCTCATCTTAGACTCTATCCACAAGAGATTCATGTTTTGTTCATTGTGATTTATCACTCATGAGCATTCAAAGCTCTTATTTATGAAGAACATGATCTCAAGCCTTCACTAGAGTATTGAGACCAAATCCATAGGTATATCCATAGTCTCAACCATACTCTAGTGTATCCATCGGTTGAATCCCTTAGGAAATTCACTCATTATCCTAGATAGGAGATTCAACCAACTCCCATAACCTTGGTTACCTTTTTAGGTACATCTTATAAAAGGTTCTTGATCGTGAAGTTGAACCAACAAGTATATCCAAGCTACGCGATCTGGGGAGCATCGGGGAGCTGATTCAAGCACGTGAGCGCAAAGATCAAGTAACCCAAGACGAGCTACAAGAAAGAACTCTATCCAACAAGTAAGTGTCATTTTATAAGAGTTCAAAAGTTTAGTCTCCTTCCCCATGTAGGATTGAGACTAAGAGTTTGCCATCAACAAACTCGTGTAAGTTCCTAGTGTGGGACCTTGGCCGGTAGGCCTAAAAGTAGGTGCCTTGTGTGGGACCTTGGCTGGTGGGCCTAAACGTGAGGTGCCTTGTGTGGGATCTTGGCCGGTGGGCTTAAACGTGAGGTGCCTTGTGTGAGACCTTGGCCGGTGGGCCTAAACTTGAGGTGCCTAGTGTGGGACCTTGGCCGGTGGGCTTAAACTTGGGTTCTTGGTGTAGGACCTTTGCTCTTGAGGAGAGCATAAATTGTGTCCTTAGTATAGGACTATAAAAGTTAATGGTGAACCTATTTTAAAACCATTATAGTGAAATCCGGTGCACATTGGGATTGAGTGTGTATGCCGGGAGTGGAATAGGCATGTAGCCAAACCACTATAAATGCTTGTGTTTGGGATTGTTATTTGCACATTTGTTTAATCATGGTTATATATGCTTGAATGTTTAAATTTTGTATACATGATTGAATGAATGTTGTTCATTGATAGAAAACACATTTCATATACAAGCTCACAACACTAGGCTAGTCATTATAATTGCATATCTTAATAGCCTTTTTGATTGGACCCTCTAACTGGCTTGGAAGCTATTAGAGTTACATTACCTTACTTGCCTTAAATTGAAAGATCGTTTAAGTTAGTCAATCAAATTTTTGAATAGGTAGAAATAATTAAAAAGTCCTATTCACCCCCCTCTAGGACATTACCTCATATTCTTTCTTCAGTATCAGCGGTGTAAACTGCAATTTCACCTCGAAGACCTCGACTTTTAAGCCTACTCAAACAAAGGAAAATGAAGGAATTTACGTCCTATGAGAGGAGGAGGAAATAAGTACAAGGGTGGCCAACCTTACAAGAAAAATTAAGGCCATGAAACTAAAGAAGGTAGAGACTGTCAAACCCGAAGAGACCGTTGAAGTTGTATGTGGCATTTTCTCTAGTAACATTCACTTGAAACGAGATTGTCCTACCATTCCTGCTTTTCAAGGGATATTACATGAGTACTCTAATGCCATGAACAACTATCAAAGGCCTTTCAGCACCCCAATCTCTAACACATACAACTCGAGTTGGAAGAACCATCCTTACTTCAGTTGGAGGAGTGGTCAATCGGCCAACATAAATCAACAAAGATCCAAAGAGGATCCGGTTCTTAAACATATCCAACACCAAGAGCTCTACAATCAAAATACCTTACAGGCATTCTAGGACCTTAGAAAGTCCATATAAAGGATTGAGTCACACTTGACAATTAGAGAGAAGGGGACTTTTCCAGCCCAACCTCTCCCTAATCCAAAACAACAATGTGAGATAAGTGACCCGAGCTCTTCGAACCAAAACATGAAACAAGATAAATCCATCCCGACGAGGGCTCAAAAGCCTAAGGACTCAGACGAATCTAAGAAGGATGATGGAATTAGCAACATCCCACTTGAGAAAGAACCGAATAGACATACAAGTCGGTTACACCATTTTCACAACAGTTGATTTCACTTAAGCCTCTAACCAACACTCATGATATTTTGGAGGTGCTTAAACAGGCGAAAGTCAATATACTTTTGTTGGAGGCTACCAAATAGATTCCCTCCTATGCCAAGTTCCTAATGGACCTATGCATGACCAAAAGACGGTAAAACATATACAGTAAGATTTTTCTGACTGAGAAAGTGAGTGCGATCCTAAAGCAAGATATGCCGCAAAAGTGCAAGGATCTAGGTAGCCCAATTGTTTCATGTGTTATCGGGGTACACCGAATCGATCATGCACTTCTTAATTTAGGAGCTAGCATAAACTTAATCCTATACTCAATTTATGAGCTACTTGGCCTTGGTGAATTAAAACCCACCTAAACCGCACTTCAACTTGCTGATAGTTCTATTCATATACCGAGAGGGATGATTGAGGATGTGCTTGTCTAGGTTGATAAATTCTACTACCAAGTAGATTTTATTATTCTAGACACTCAGCCCATCCTTAAGATGAGTACTCAGATTCCTATCATCCATGGTCGCCCATTCCTAGCCACATCTAATGCCATCATCAATTGTAGGAATGTGATCATGAAATTATCCTTTGGGAACATGACTTTGGAGCTAAACATCTTCTATAACATAAGCAAACAACCAAAGGATTTTGACGATTCTCATGAAGTAAACATGCTAGATTCGTTCATGGAAGATAGAACACTTTTGACTTAATACTCCGAAACCTTAGAGACGTGCTTGGCCCACTCCCATGATTTGGATGATGACATGATTAGGGAGATGGATGCCTTACTTGATGAGACACCGGTACTTGAAATTAACCGGTGGAGGCCACAATTTGAAGTTTTGTTCCAAACTAATACAATGCCTCGACCGTCTAGTTTTAAGGCACCAAAACTTGACCTAAAGCCTTTGCCCACTGATCTTAAATATACATACTTAGGTCAAGATGATACTTACTCGGTTATGATTTCTTCCCACCTTGAGAAAGAGCAAGAGAGTATGCTTATATCTACTCTAAAAGAACATAAGGGAGCCCTTAGATGGTCGATTGCGGACCTTAAGGGAATTGACTCCTTGATTTGTACTTACTGCATTCATCTTGAAGATAATGTGAAGACCTCCTGACAACCACAACGCCGGTTAAATCTGAACATGAAGGAAATGGTTAAGGGTGAGGTCCTTAAAATGTTGGATGTGGGTATCATATACCCTATATTCGATAATCAATGGGTGAGTCCAACTTAGGTGGTTCTTGAGAAGTCCAGAATCATCATTGTAGCCAATACTGGTAATGAACTCATGCCAACCAGAGTAACTACTGGTTAGAGAATGTGCATTGACTATAAAAAGTTGAATACCGTCACGAGGAAGGACCACTTTCCTTTGCCCTATATTGATTAAATTTTAAAAAGGCTAGCCGATCACTCCTATTTCTTCCTTGACGAGTATTCGAGCTACAACTAGATAGAGATAGCCATTGAAGATCAAGAGAAGACAACGTTCACATGTCCCTTTGGCACCTTTGCTTATCAAAGGATTGCATTCGGACTGTGTAATGCCCTCGCCACCTTTCAACGATGTGTGTTGAGCATATTTTCTGACATGGTGGGGCAATATCTAGAGGTCTTCATAGATAACTTCTCTGACTTTAGTCCATCATTTAGCGAGTGTTTGGAAAATCTTAAATGTTTGTTGATGAGATGTGAGGAGAAAATTTTGGTTCTGAATTGGGAGATGTGTCATTTTATGGTTCCCAAGGGAATAGTGCTTGGACATATAATTTCGTCCAAGGGAATTGAGGTAGACAAGGAGAAAATCAATTTAATCTGTAACCTACCTCCGCCCAAGAGCATACGAGATGTACGTTCCTTCTTAAGATAGGCTGGCTTTTATAGATGATTCATAAAGGACTTTAGCCATCTCTCTCATCATTTATATAATTTCCTTCAAAAGAATGTACCATACGAGCGGACCAAACAATGCCAAGGAGCTTTCACTAAGCTCAAAGCCATGTTGACTACCGCTCTTGTCATGCAACTACCCGATCGGAACATACCTTTTAAGATTATGTGTGATGCGTCTAGCTATGCTATTGGGGCGATATTAAGCAAGAGGAATGAGAAGAAGCCCTATGTTATTTACTATACGAGTAGAACTCTAAAATTTGCCCAAATGAACTACTCTACTGCAGAAAAGGAACTCTTAGCCGTAGTGTTTGCTTTGGACAAATTTAGCTCCTACTTGATTGGATCCAAGATCATCATCTACACTAATCATGCGGTGCTCAAGTACCTTCTTTTTGAGAAGGATGTTAAACCTCTCCTGATAAGATGAATCCTTCTACTCCAGGAATTCGATATTAAAATATGAGACAAAAGGGGAATAGAAAACATAGAAGCGGACCATCTCTCCAAGCTTATCATATTTGATTCCCTTGAGCTGTCACCTACAAATGACATGTTCCCTAATGAACAACTGTTTAGGCTCTCCCAATTACCTTGGTTTACTGAGATTGTGAATTATCTTGCCACAAGTTTCACGCCGATACATTGGACTGTGCAAGATAAAAAGAAATTCTAGGGTGAGGTATGTAAGTTTTTTTGGGATGATCCTTATTTATTTAAATATTGCCTACACCAAAATTTGAGGGGATGTGTGTCAGATGATGAACACCAAAGTGTTATCTTTTTCTGCTACTCTCAGGCCTATGGTGGTGTAACACCCCGAAAATCGGCACCCGAGTAGATAGACTCTGATCCTGAGTTTTTTAGTGTTAACTTAATAAAATTCACATGTGTCTTGATTCAATTTCACATTTATTTCACATATAAATAATCAGAGTAGTGCATTTAAATTTAGTAGAACCAAAGCGAGGTAAAGATAATAAGATCTAACAATATAGAGCTAACACCTAGAAGTTACAGTTCTAAAAGTGGCAACCACCCATGTGAGAATTATGCAAATCACAACAATTACAATAGGAACAGAAGAACAACTACCAAGCGGGAAGAAGCTAGCGATCTACTCGCCCTGAGCACACCACCAACTAGTCTTATTCCTAAGTTATCTGCATATGTCAAATGGGAAGCGTCAAATGCAAGCATAGTGAAGAAATATCCCCAAGATTGTTACTTGGGACATTTTAGTGATTAGCAGGTTCACAACAAATACACATTAATACATATTATACACTCAAGCATGTTATCTTTAACGCACAATTACTAAACAAGTTACCAACACAACAGGGCACAAGTAATAACAAACAGTTTCCTATTTTATTTGGTAAGTATATTAATGCAATAATGAAATGATGCATGCTCCTCACTATTAATCCAATACTCCCTCACAAGTGACTTGTAACACCCAGCACCTCTGGTACACAGGTGTTACCATTAAAACCTTTGCTAGTATAATTGTGAACCTAATTAATAAATGGTTCTAATTTAAACCAAGATAGTGAGAATAAACTTCAACCGTTCGTCGAAACTATCCATTAACACATGGACGAGTCACCAAAATCTCCTAAAAACTAAATGGAACCATCCACTAGTCCCATGGATAAGCCTAACAACCATTAAATCATGGGGTCCAACCGTAAACTGCTCAAAGAGTAGACGTGCCTGGGGTTGGACAGATGGCCCACATCGACGATCCTGACAAGGAGTAGACCCTGTGGACAAATGAACGAATGGATGGGTGTCCAGGTGTACACATGTAGCGGCAGCGTGTGAAAGGCACGATATGCAAATGGTGTTATTAGGAGTGCTCAATGGACGAAGTAATTGGGCCCAAACACACCAGTAACTCTAGGACTCCTTTTTGACCGTTGATATCTGAAACCAGAAAGATCTGACCCTCAGATCGGTAGGGATTCATAAATGAATGCCCCAATCATGACATATGGGCCACCCCTATGTTAGATCAGTTTGATCACTGGCCCTATGCCTCTAGTAAGGCCCCCAAGGAGAATAAACGGTGTAGATCTCACAACTTTATCATGATGGAGCCCACACTAGAGTGCATGTGCACCGTGGATGGCATACACATAGTGCACTAGACCGCCAGACCGGTCAAACGGGCATTGACCCGCAGAAAAACTCAACGTGGCGAGATTTCCCACCCGGGGCGAATTTGAACGAATGACATTCGTTTTGGACAAGATGTGGCCCACCTATGGCCACTATCTACGTGATTTAGACCGTCCATCGAGTAAGGAGACCCCAGACGACCAGGTCCACGACGACTGATCAGGCCCATGCAAGCATGCATGCACGCAAGAAGAGATCAGAAAAGGAGAGTTGGAGGTTGTCACGTTAGCAATCCGAGGCAAAGATATGCCTTTAACCTCGACCGTTCAATGGGAGCTCATTTTGGCACTTCCTTCGACACCAAAAAGGGGCAGACACCAACTGAGAGGCGAGAACAGGCGTGGGAGACATTTCCGCTTAAGGAAAGTCTTGCTAGTGCAATCCAGACCTCCCATAGAGCCACGTAGGACAATCTCCACTGTCCCCTCTAGGGCAACAACGTCTTTATTAGGGGAGGATTTCTCATCTCGTGAGAAGGCGCAATCAGTGGAAAATCTCACAAGATGGATGAAACGACGATAAATGTAGGGATTAGTGGCCCCTGTAGTGATCAATGGTCCCATCTGAACCATTCAAACGGACCAGATCGTCCTGATAGGCCATACACAAAAATCCACCATCACTAGCCACATCATCTTCTCCGTTAGATCGAAATACCCACCATAATGGGGTGGGCCCCATTGAAGATAAAAAGATGCTTTTTCGGTTAGCCACGGCAGTAAAAATCCATCCCTTGTGATGGATGGACCCTATGCATTAAAAAAAATCAGAGAAGAACGCACAAGTTTGCCACCAAATCTCGACCGTTGGATGGACGGTTCGAGCGTGCTTCACGGCCACCTTGGGATCTCCATCGAGCAATTAGGAGAAAAGAGAGGGAGAGAGAGGGAAATAGGAGAGGAAAAAGGTGAGTGAACTTGATGTCACACTGCACCAAGTCGACCCGGTCAGTTCGAATCGAGTTGGGTCAGTGCAGACCAGTATCACCACATCCAGAGAGAAAGAGAGAAGGAAATCAAAGAAAGAGGGAGAGTGAACGAGAACTCACTGCAATTTCTTAGGCAACTGAGTTTGTCCAGCCAACTATATACAGTTGTGTCAGACAAGCCAAAGGCTCTGTGACAAAGGAAAGATCGTAGGAGAGGAGAAAGAAAGACTGAGAGATAATAGTGGGTGAGTGCGTTGCTGCACTCCATCCGAGTCCGAATCGAGCCAGACCGACTTCGCAGGGCTTAGGCTGTGTTTGAGTCAAGCCCAAGCACGGTGGGCTTTGATTGAGGGAAGGAAAGGAGAAAGGGAAGCAAAAGGAGATCGGACTACTGGTCCAACTGCTGGCGTTGCTGGAACATCAGGAGGGGCATTAATCGAACCACTGTAGCAGCTGTGCACAACACCAAGTTTACTCAACTAATGCAAAGGATGGCACAGGTAATGCCCGAACACCCCACCTCTGTAAGGAATGAATGGGATCGCCTGTTTAGTTGCATTCATCAAGCTGCCTTGATTAGGACCGGCAATAATGGATAAAACCATTTGCTGATCAGACTTCTATGGATCTCAACACCACAAATGCCTCAGCCAGCGAAGAGGGTGGCAGTGTCTGTAATGATTCAAACTGGGCCAACTCGAACTGGGTTGACTCAGCTGACCACGGGAACTAAATCCAAATCAATGGATGCCCATTGAGGCAATCCACTTCGTGCTGCTAAGATAGACAAATGGTTGGATGAGTCCACTCGTCTTCAGCATTACTCACCCACCGACTCACCTTACATTGTAGGGAGTGACCCGAATCCCCTTCGGTTTCAAGGTTGCCCTCAGCAAATAGGCCAGCAACGCTATTCAGCAGGTAACTCCTCCAACCGAGCCATCTCAACCCAAACCCTTAGGCTGAAGATGATATTTCAATGCAAAACCTAACAGAAAAGGGCAGCCAGGATGACTCTGGCCGATTTTGTTTGGGGCAGCAATGCAGGCCCAATATGCCTATGAGCCAGGCCGAGTCAACTAGGGCCAGCTGGGATAAAACCCTCCTTAGCGCTGTAGCAAGAGATTACAAATCTCAACCATCCATATACTGAAGAACTCACAAATTAGTGATGACTCTTCATGGGGAATTAATTGGGACCCAAGGCTAACAAACACTATCCCTCAGTTATAGGATAAATAAGAAGAAAAAGAGGGCTTAACATATAACCTAAAGATGTGGTTGTTTTGACAAGGAAACAAAAGTTTTTGATTTGGGAGAATTATCTTATTCAAACATAACAATGGAATAGTTACAAAGACAATCATCACACTTGATTGATTCTGAATTCATTTACATCCTCAGATATCCCTTGATTCTAAGATAGTTTACAAAAGAATTCATTGCAAGTTACAATTGTCATAGCTAAATATAAATTTTGACAGCATAACGGCGCTGATCTCAATTGTCTCCTATGACTTAGGAGGAATAGACAGATCGGCCAATAGTCTTCAAGAGAACGGAGATTCCGGTAGCATTTCAGCGCTATTTCGGTCATCCCCTTAAACATAGGAGGAATACGCCTTTTCGTAGATGATTCCTCCTTTTCTCCTGAATAAGAAGAATTTGAAGATTTCTTGAAGATTTGAAGACTCTAGCCATTCCAAGATATATAACCCATTCTTTGTTATAGTATCGAACGATCGGTTTTGTGGTCCGTATAAACGACACATACTTGTGAGTCGTGCAAACTATAGGAGCCCAGTGCTCCTTTGCGCGGATTCGCACCTTCTATCTCTTTCTTCGTCTTTCTTTTACTCTGAAATCTTCGAACCCCTTTTGAGAGAAAGAACGGGGTATTTATAGACATTTTTACATGTGTAAAACTCTGTTCTGGTTGATGTGGGATAAAATAACATCCAACAATTTTTATACCTCAGTCATATACTTTGCGCGGATACGCGCAAACGACATACTTTGTGCGATCTCGCACAATCTATCAGTCCCGCGCAATCTGTCTTCCTTGGGTAACCCGCGCAGACTATTTACTTTGCGCGGTCCAGCACAACTTCTTTACTTTGCGCGGGTCAGCACAAAGTCACCTTCAAGCTGATTTCTTGACCTTCAAACTGATTTCTTGATCTTTCTCTTCTTCATTTCTTTGTTTATTTTATGCCTCAACAGATGCCCCCTTGATCCGTTCTTTATTTTTTTCAGAAATCAAAGAAAAAGGATCAAATCCGTTCTTTAGTTTGCGCGACCCCGCGCAAAGCTCGGTCGAGTACCGTACTCAGCCAGAAATACTATAAATAATGCAACAACTTAGTCATTTTCACAATCTGCTCACACTCTGCCCTTGCGATTTTCTTCCGTGCAAACCTTTAACTCTGTGCGAACCCGCGCAAACCTTTTTAGTTTGCGCGAAGTCCTTCGAGTTTGCAAACTTTTCCGCGCAAACCTTATACTTTGCGCGGACCCGTGCAAAGTACTCCGTACTTAGCTGATTTTCCTCTTTGAATTTTTTCCAACACTTAGTCTTTTTTCTTCTTTCTCCCTTTCTCATTCTGTCATCAATCTTCCTTCCTTAACTTATTTTCATGGCTCGCATTAAACAAACAGCTCATCTTGTGACTCCTTCTTCTGATTTACCTTCTTCTGATCAACCTCCTGCTAAAAGAATAAAGACAACTTCCAGAAATCCTGCTTATTTCAAAGAACCCATTCTTCCTACTTTTGACTTTTCTGACCGCATCAAGTCTTTGCCATCCCCCATACATAGATCCATATCTTTAGGAGATATCAAATGTCCACCTAAACATGGCAGAGAGTATGACTGGGATGAATGGTTAAAGACTACGGCTCATATTCGTACCGATAGTGAAAGGCCATCTCCTCGGGAAGACACTCCTCCGGCTTCTCGTTCAAAGAAAACTCGCCGAAATAAGGTGAAAGAATTTGTAGAGAAAATCAAGGAACACAAGAAGAAGAGGCTTTAAAACTCATGGGACTCAGTACGAGTTGTTGAAGGTGTCATGAAGTTTGACAACCCTCATGCGGAGGGCATGACGATTATTCCCATTAAAGTATATCGTCATCAGTCCATGTTCAACTGTGAGTCTAAAGATTACGTCCACGGCGAAAGATTAATGTATACCAAATTATGGTCCTCAAGAGAGCCTCGAATCCTTGAGGGAGTCATCCAAACACAGAAGCCACGTCAAAAGATAGGAGAAGCTCATCCCATGATATTCTTAGTTCCTTTCCACAGTCCTCATGATCTCTTTCCTTCTCATTTTTATGAGACAGTTCGACAGCGCTTTAGAGATCGAGAACAACTCTGCGGACAGGCAGAATTTCGCATCAGAGGCATGTTAACCGCTCGCCGCTATTATTCTGAATGGGCGGAGGCTATTTTACTGAAGCATACAAGCACTCTTGCAAAGATCGACCTTTATGATGCCATAAAAGTGACCTCCAAATACTTCTATAGGGAACCCAATATACTGAAAGGCTTCCTTGAATACTGGTCGCCTACAACCAATTCCTTTCATTTACCTTATGGCGAAATGAGCATATCACTTTGGGATCTTCATCGTATCGCTGGTCTCACAATAACAGGTAAATTTTATGATGAATTTATTCCGACAAACAGAGAATTGGCCTTTATATCTTCTCCAGATCGCAAGCCTTCTATCTCTAAGACTACTATAGAGCTATTTAAAGAGATGGGAAAATTTCCCAGCTTCCACAAAATTCTTCCTCTACAATGGATGGTACATTTTTCTAGAGGTCTCAGGTATTTATCGATCTGACAATTGACTTTCCTCTTTGTATTCTTGTTATTTAGCCATCCCTGTATATTAACCTCTTCTCCTTTATTTTCTTTGAAGATTTCGTGATTGTCATTCCAAAGAATTAATGAAGCTTCGAGATGCAATGAGGGAAAGACCAGAATATAGCTCTTTTGGAGAACTTGCAGCGTTCTTAGCTTATTGGCTAAGTTTGGTCGTATTACTTGACTCTAAATGGGCGAGATCTTTGTTCGTCTAAGCATCTTTGTTGTGGCTGGTGCTTTAACGGAAGGCCATAAATACTCTCTTGCTCCTCCTGTATTATGTTCTATTTACAGAGCTCTTAGAGAAGTGGCTACCCATGTAAAAGACCCTATTCTTAGAGCTTCGTCTGCACACACTTCTTGGCATTATATTACGGGGTGGCTAGGAGTTTATTTTCCTTGGACTTTTGAGGCTCCAGAGCAAGCATACATTCATCCTTCCCACCTTCCACTCTGGTTCTTTCAACAAAGAGCAATGGCGAAAAGAGCGTATGAGTGGGTTGCCAATAAAATTCGAGATGATGACCAGATAAACTATTTTCAGTTCCGCCTCTATCGCTACACTGAAGATACAGATATGGTGGACCAGGAAACGCTTACTGCAGCAGAGAGAGCTTTCTTCTTTTCTATTCGTTCGTGCAGTTTACCTCTTCGGGAGGGAACATAATTTTGGAGAGAACCTTACTACCCCAGTCGTTTTGCTCGTCAATTTGGTTATGACCAAACTGTACCACAAGACTGCGGGTTGGTTACTAGGAAAATGCGTTGTTATGGAACTGGTCCTCTTAACTGGGCCATGATATGGAAACAGCTGCTGAATGGCTGCGTCGGATCTCTTTTCATAATTCCAGGCTGTGATCGCATAGTCCGTACATCATATAGCTGGATGCGATGGTGGGATCACCAATCATACTTGGTCACTAAATGCCTGCTAGTGGATTCTTCTATCTTTCTTCATCCGCCCAGGCTGAAGGGCAGAAATTTAGAAAGTGGAATCGGCTATATTCCAGAAAAGAGCCATGCCTCCCATCCAGGAGAAATTTGTAGGAAGATATCATTGGAAGACCCCATCCGTGAAATCAAGCCTATCAACACTTTGGATGGCTGGTTTGCTCACGGAGTTCTGAGAGAATTTGAGAAATCTCGTCGGGACTTTTCAAACCAAGCTGCAGATGATGCTGAAGGTACATCTTCTCCAGTTCCCACAGAAACTGTAGTGGTTCAAGAAGGACCAGCCATTGATACCTCCATATTCCTCCACAACCCCTTGGTCCTAGTCCATCTTCCCCGATGACTAGATCAAAAACGCGTTTACAATCATCATCTCCAATTGTTCCAGAAAGGACTAGACAAGCATCCACCTCCCCTACAGTCAAAGAGCCTGTACCGGAGAGCGGCCAGGCCATTTCTTGCAAAGGGAAACAGATTGTCGTTGAAGAAGTTGACGAAGAAATTTTGGAAGATGAGAGTTCAGCTTCGTCGTCAGAGACTACTGACTCTTCACAATATGAAGATAGTGAAGATAGCGACAGCTGTGAGGATAAAGATGATGACTTTGAAGAAGGCGAAGTTGACATTGACGGGAATGAGGAAATAACTGCAAAAGAAGTTGAAATGGAATCTTCTCCTGTAATTGCTAAGACTCTTCCTGGTGTAAATGTTCCTGCTAAATCTCCTGCAGTTGAAGAAAATGAAGAGGAACTTTTAGATTATGGTGAATATGGTTATTCACCAGGTAAAGGAGATTTTATTTTCATATAGATATATTTTTCTATATTTTAACAACTATTATTTATTTAGAATTATTATGTCTCCCTCCTTTTTTAGGTGCTCAAGTTGCAGAAATAAGCTCCATCTCTACAGTGAATCCTCTCGTGATAACTTCACCAAGGGCACCCGTAGTTCCATTGGTAGTACAGAGAGTGGTAGCTCATGAAATCATATTTCCCATAGAAACTACAAACTTGCCAACTCCGGCTACCAGAGATTCAAGCACGGAGGCTAGAACACCATCTCTTGCTGATATGGTGGAACTTGGTCCTTCCGCGACTCAGAGAGCTTCTCCTTCTGTTAGTCGTATTCCTGTGACAGGTACACACATATATATACTGATTATTTTACTCAAGACTACATATTTCATAATAATATTTTGAATATCCTTCTTCTTTTGCTATAGGAACTCCTTCTTGCAGTGGTGCGGCCAGTTCTGATTCTGTGGCCACTACTTTTGAACTGTCGTCCTTTGTGAAAATTCCTGTTCATAAAATGCTTATGGTGAAACATTCCTTGTTAGCAATAGCCCATATCTTCAGAAATCCTGATCAGTGGTTGGATTTGGATGTTGCTATAGAGATTCTGGAGAGCTCTGCCAAGATGGCTAGAATCAACATATCTCCTTTGCGTGATTCACTCCTCAAATTTTGTGATTCGGTAATTTCTTTGGCGTCAGCAGAAAATGTTACAATTGCTCCTGAAATTTTAGAATACAGGAAGCAGCTGGCTTTATCTCAAGAACAAAGCCTTTCTGACAGCTTCATCGATTTCTAAACTTGAGCAAGAGCATATGATTCTTCAAGATCAACTAAAGACTTATATTGATGAAAGAGTGACTATCCAAGATCGTATTGCAATTCTGAAGGAAGAAATCTCTCAACTGGAAAGGAAGAATCATGAGCAGAACTTGGTCATTCAGGATGTTGAAGAGAAGATACAGATGAACGCTCAATCTATTGATATTGAAAAATCCGCACAACTTCAAGGAAGAGAAATGATTGCTTCTTTGGAGAATAAACTTGCTGGCGTTCCTGATCAAGCAAGACTTATTCTTGAAGAAAAATCTAAACATGATGCAGCTCAGACACAATTGAAAGAAGATTTGCACAAATATATGGAAGTAGTGGGGATTACAGAAGATCTTTGAACATGTAATCTTGGCTTTCATGTTTCCTGGACATATAATTTATTTGACTTCACATATGTTTCTATGATAACATTTTGAGATGTTTATAGTGGAATTTTTTCACATTGCATGTTGATGACATTTATGCTAATATTATTAAATTATATTTATATTTTATATAGTAATTTCATTACATCCTTTATGATTTTCAAACCTTTTATGCTTTGTTAGTGCGGGATTCTCTATGTGAGTATTTAAATTGGCGGTACTAAGTTTTAATTTAATTAGCCACACACAGTTTAAGCTCATGAGTAGTGGAGCGTGCTCACACACACAGTTTAAGCTCATGAGTAGTGGAGCATTTATGGGTCTTATGTGATGGCCGCTGTAACTCTCTAGAGTTCGCTTTTGGGCTTTTCACTGCCTTGAGCTCACGACCAAGGTCCATCAGAGGGGCCCATTGACGCTACCGGGCGGTGAACTGTTGGTTTTACGCATAGGGTTGGCCATGGTAACTCTCTAGAGTTCGCAGGGCTCGCAAGGCTACCTTTGGGCACTAAATCTAGGGTCACCAGTCCATCAATGAGTAGGTTTAAGCCCTTCCTCATGAGTTATTACTTAAATCAAACCCTAGACCTGGAGGGTCTTATACATAGTTGGCATAAAGCTCACACTGCGGCCCTTGTTTTCTTCGTTTGCAAGGTCGAGCCCATTCACGGGAGGGCATTTTCATCCGTTCCCCGTGACACTGCTGGAAGCTGTACAGACGGCATGGGAGTTACGGTGACTAGTCTTCGCAGATTTATGGCCTTTTAGGCTTTTAATCCTTGACTTCGTCAGCTGCCCGCATGGGTGCGCACGATGGTCTTCGCGGGCTTTTTAGGGCCACTGACTCCTCGCCGCTGCCCGAATGGCAATCTTCATAGGTCTTACGTATAGTTGGCTAGCTCTTTTAGAGCTTGATCCTTTGAGAGCCTTTTCGCCCCCTTTTTTTTTGAGAGCTTGATCTTCTTGATTTGGCTCAATTTGGCTCTTTTAGGATTTGGCTTGACTATACTGCCTCTTTGACTGATATTGATATATCCTTGCTTTTGATAATAATATTTTTAAGAAGATCCGTGCCTTGTAAGGCAATAATATTTATGATCATCGTCATTGCCAGTATAGTAGATATTTCCGAGTGAGATAATATCTTCAAAAAGATCCATGCCTTGTAAGGCAATATATCAATCTTGTCAATATCTTTAAGAAGACCCGTGCCTTGTAAGGCAAAAGGCAATAATATTTATCTTGTCAATACCTTCAAGAGAACCTTCAAGATGATATTGATTTTGTCAGACCTTTTTGGTGATGATGACGATTATATATATATTTTAAAAATGCTTGCTAACATAGTTGACATGCTCATGAACTTCTTCTTCATAGCCTCTTTTGCTGACATATAGACATGATCTTATTCATTCTTGCCCCCTTTTGATACAGAATCATTATGCCAATAATATTCTGGGTCAAAATCAGCATGTCTATCTTCAGGGGTAGTATCGTTTGATGAAGCGGGCGTTGACAGGTATACTGACACCCTGTCCCTCTTGATTTGCAATTCTATATGCCCCATTGGAGTATACTTCTTTTACTACATATAGACCATCCCATTTAGGCTTGAATTTGTCCCCTGTCCGGCGAGTGATCACTATAGGTCTTTTCAACATTAGCACAAAATCCCCTTTTTTGAAAGAGCGATATTTAACCTATTTATCAAAGGCAGCCGATATCCTGGCCTGATATGTCTGCAACCGCTGTTGAGCCGCAAGACGTTTTTCATTGAGCAGATCTAATTCTTTCAGCCTTATTTTTACATTTTCATCATCCGTTATAGACTGATGTACCACTATTCTGAGCGATGCCAGCTGTATTTCGATTGGGATAACTACCTCCATACCGTAGATTAATGAATACAGTGTCGCCCCTGTTGCTGTACGATGAGTAGTTCTGTAGGCCCATAATGCCTCTTGTAACTTTTTATCCCAATCGCGCTTATTGCCTGTCACCGTTTTTTTCATTATTTTAACAATCATTTTGTTAAACGCCTCTGCTAATCCATTGGCCGGAGGATAGTAAGGTGTTGAAAATGAATGTTGAATGCCGAATTTCTGACACAATTTTTTCATGCCTCGATTTTTAAAAGGGGTGCCATTATCAGTGATGATCTTTTTTGGAATACCATGACGGTATATTATAGCATGCCGAATGAAATTGACCACGTCTTTTTCTTTAACATTACGCAAGGCGACTGCTTCGGTCCATTTGGAGAAATAGTCTGTTGCTGCCAAAATATACTGTTTTCCCTTAAATGAAGGTGGATTTATAGGGCCAATCACGTCGAGTCTCCAAGCTGAGAAAGGCCAAGAAGCAACAGACTGAAGTAAGTCTTCTGGGGGAACATGTATTACATCTCCATGTATTTGATATTCATGACACCGCTTTGCGTATTCTATTGCATCTTTGAACATAGTAGGCCAATAATAACCCATTCGATGCACTCTATGGCATAAATTTCGGCCGGCTTGATGTGCTCCACATTCACCTAAATGTGCTTCCCGCAGCATTTGATTTGCTTCTTGCTTGTCTAAACACCGTAACAGCATTCCGTTATAAGATTTTCTATACAATACTTCGCTGCATATGACAAATTTGCCTGATCGCTGCTTAATCTGCTGTCTTTGTGCATTATCTTCTGGCAAGATATTATATTTGAGATAATCAACGAAAGGCTGACGCCAATCATCTGTCATTACTTCCAGACAAGATATAGGAAATATTTCAACAGTTTCTTCGATAACTTCTGCAGATGGCAGGAATCTTCTTTCTTCTATAGTTACTTGAAGAGGACTTCGATTTGTGCAGGATAGAGCTGCTGCCAGACTGGCTAAAGCATAGGCTTTTGCATTCTCAGACTGTGGTATGTGTTTAATTTCCACATGACAAAACTGTTCAAGCAACTGTTGTGCTTTCCGATAATAGGGCAGGAGTTCTTCTTTCCTTACTTTGAATTCTGTTGTCAACTGATTTATAATCAATTTAGAATCCCCAAAGATATGCAATAATTTTATTTCCATTTGTCGGGCTATTTCCATTCCGATGATAAGAGCTCTGTATTCAGCTTCATTGTTTATGCATATAGTGCCCAGTGTGAAGGAATATGGTAATAATCGCCCTGAGGAGTAATGAATATCACTCCTGCCCCCGCTCCCGATATTCGAGCAGCACCATCAAAATACATTTGCCGAAGATTCTGAGATTTAGCCATCATAACTTGTTCATCTGGGAATTTCTCATTGATTTCCTCACTTTCTGCTACAGGATGTGCTGCGAGGAAGTCTGCCACAGCTTGTCCTTTCACTGCTTTCGCCAGCTTATACGAAATAGTATATTCTGATAACAATAACATCCACTTGGCTAATCTTCCCGACAACATTGGCTTGGTCATCAAAAATTTTATCGGATCTGCTCTTGAGATCAAAGTTATATCGTGGGAAAGACAATAATGCCTCAACTTTTGTACAGCGAATACTAATGCCAAACATTCTTTTTCGATCGAGGAATAATTGCATTCTGCCCCCATCAATGTTCGGCTTAGATAATAAAGAGCAGTCTCTTTTCCATCTTCGTTTACCTGTGCCAACAAAGCACCCAAAGAATTTGTAGCTGCAGATGTGTATAAGATAAGTGGCTTACCTTTCCTTTGGAGTACATTAACAGTACATTTGTTTCAACAATTCCTTAATTGAGTCAAATGCATTTTGACAGGCGTGATCCCATACAAATTCTGTATCTTTCTTTATTAACCGAGAAAACGGCTGACACCTTCCTGCTAGGTTTGAAATGAAACGGCGAATGTATGCCAGTTTTCCTTGTAAGCTTTTTAATTCCTTTAGCGTTGTTGGTGGCGGCATATTTTGAATAGCCTTAATTTTTTCTGGATCGATCTCGATTCCTCTATGCCGTACAACAAAGCCGAGGAATTTACCAGAAGATACTCCGAATGCACATTTAGCGGGGTTCATCTTTAACTGCTTCTTTCTGAGTCGACGGAAGCTCACGCAAATGTTCACGGTGTTCTTGATGATCTCCTGACCTGACCACCAAGTCATCAACGTAGCATTCAACATGTTTATGCATCATATCTTGAAAAATATTTTTCATTGCCCTCTGGTATGTCACCCCAACATTTTTAAGACCGAAAGACATAACTTTATAACAATAAATTCTGAGCGGCGTTCGGAAGGCCGTCGCCTCTTCATCTTCAGGTGCCATCCTGATTTGATTATAGCCAGCATATCCGTCCATAAAAGACATAATAGCATACCGAGTAGTGCTATCAATTAATAATTCTGTTATCGGGAGGGGGAAATCATCCTTTGGACATGCTTCATTCAGATCTCTGAAGTCAATACATACTCTAATCTGCCCATTCTTCTTTTTTACTGGAACAATGTTTGATATCAACCTGGGATATTTAACTTCTCTGATGAACCCAACCTTTATTAGTTTATTTACTTCTTTTTCGATTAATGGAATCAGGTCTGGGTGGAATCGCCTTTGTGCTTGCTTCACTGGTTTCTTTTCTTTGGAGATATTTAATCGATGCATTGCCACAGAAGGTTCCAGTCCTGGCATTTCTTCATATGTCCAGGCGAAGACGTCTTTGTTTTCTCTGAGAAGTTGGCCATATTTCTCAAATTCCTGTTCTGAAAGACTAACGCTGATGAATGTATTCCTTGGCTCCTCTACTGTTCTCAAATTTATTTCTTGCAAGCTATCTATTGTCGGCTACCCCCCATCTTCTTTTTGTCTTGGAGCGGTTTCAGGATACTCGACTACCTTAGTATCTTGTTCTGGTATTTGTTCGGCTGAAGTCATATTTACTGATACCATGTTTATTGATGATTCTGCTCCTAATCCTTGAAATTTTCTCCGCTTTTCTTGATTAACCCCGAGAGGGACTTGAATTCCTTTCCCATGATTTAGTCCAGTGGGTTTATTACAATCAAAACCCATATTTCTCATGATTTTCTTGCTTACTGCACTGTATTTTCTCAAGTTCTGCGGTGCTAACTTTCCATTATATACATTGTTTATGTTTTCATTCTTCACTTCTGCTGCAGCGTGAAATTTTATTGGTTCAGGATATTTAGCACTGGCTCTGACTTGAAATATTCCTGGAGTGGCTGCAAATAGCTTACATCGTTTGATATTAGGTAAGGGCATTGTGTAATTGGACTGCAAGACTTTCAGCTGTTCTGTCGATAATAATGTCAACGGCGGTTGTCCCGGTTGTCTCAGACGTTTGGGTACAAAATAGAACTTCTTTCTTGATTTTGTAGTTCCAGAAGATTCCGCCCTTTCTTCTCTAACTTTATTTGTTCGGTCATCTTTTAACACTTTCTTTCCACTATTATTTCCCACTTCTTCGGAGAAACATTTATAATAGCCGGCATCCGCGAAGAAAGACTCAGCTTCAGTGTAAGGTTTTGCATCAGCCATTACTTTACACTGCATTCCGTCCTTACAATATTTGAAACATTGGTGTAGAGTAGAAGGTACAATATTATACTGATGTATCCACAGCCTCCCCAAGAGAAGGTTATATGTCGTCACAACATTTATAACGTGACATACAACAGTAGTGATTAATTCTCCCACTTCCAATGTCACCGTAATTTTTCCAAGTGCGCGTTGTCCATCTTGATTAAACCCCTGTATCATCATTCCGCTGGGGCACAAATCTGGACGGCGATAACCCAATTTAGTAATCATGGAGAGTGGCAAAAGATTCACTGCTGACCCATTGTCTATCATAATTCGTTTTATTTTTTTCGCAAATGTACCCTTCTATCATTAATGGCCTATTATGTTCTGTTTCACCGATTAAATCATCATCAGAGAAAGATATTACTGGTAGACAATCCCCCTTTTCATTGCTTCTTCCATTCTTCATTTCTGTCAATAAAACTTTTCTCACATCGTGATCAGACAGTGCTTGAATCAAATTCTGTTGAAACTCTTCTGATAACTTGAGCGCATCATAAATACTTAAACGCGCCGGTATACCCTTCAAGTGACTAACTACGTCGTAAGCCACTTTTGTCGCTGGGTCCCCATTTCTTCTTTTATCCTCGATGTTCTATCTTTCAGTCACTTCTTTCCTTATAATTCCTGCTTTTTGCTTTACCGGACTTGTTATCTGTTTCCCCGATCATAACGTAATCATTGTCGCATTTCTTATCGGCCTTCGATCTCCCTTCTCTTTTATTTCTCGAATCTTTTCTTGGATTGACAATACATTTACTGTCGCCCTTGTATTTTTCCTTTTGCTTTCACTGGTTATTATATCACCTCTATTTATCATTCGCTGTATGATACACTTTAATGTGTAACAATTTTCCGTCGGATGTCCCACTAGGCGATGATAACGGCAAAAGTTTCTTTCTCGACTCCTTGTCACATCTTCAGGGCGTTTGGGCTCTGGTAATTCTAGGGTACCTGCTTTTAACAATTGCTGCATCATAGGCACCACGTCCTCTTTATCAAACTCAAATCCTTCATGAGAATCGAGTATTTTGAGCTTTTTTCCGCTGTATCTGTCCCTTGATTGATTCCAGCCTTCTTTTCCTTCCGGCCTTTTGTCTCTTGAGCCTCTTGCATCTTGATTTTTCTTATCCCGATCAATGGTGTTCACTATTGTTCTGCCAGGTATTCTTCTGACGATTTCACAATGAAATGCTGGCATTTTACGAGTCATTAATTCCAATGCATGGGCTTTGGTAGCCAAATCGCGAAAGGTTCCAATATCGGTGCTGGTGAGTCTGAATGCAATACCTGTCTCCATAGAGTTCAGACACATTTTGACTTGCTCATTTTCCTCCGGCAACTGTCTACATGATGCCCCCAGTGTCTTCCATCTATCTATAAACTTTTCAACTGGTTCTCCCTCTTGCTGTCGTACTGAAGCTAATTCTGTAATGCTAACATCGCATTCTGACGAGAAGAAGTTTGACATGAAAGCATCCTGCATTTCTTCCCATGTGCGTATAGATCCTGGTGCCAAATTTGAATACCACTTGAAAGCTTTACTTGTCAATGATGACCCAAATAATCGTAAGCAGTATTGAGGTATTGTGGAGAAATTCCCCATGCTAGTAATGAAATGCATCAGGTGCTCTTCTGGTGATCCTTCCCCATTAAACTTCTGGAAGTCTGGATGCTTAAAATTTGCCGGAAACGGAACATCCTCTACTTCTCTCGGATAGGGTGTTCGATATCTGAAACGACCGGTATTTGTGCGCTCCCTTTCTATCCTCACTGCTTCTTCGACGACTTGTCTTACATCATCTTGTGTTATAGCCCTTATCACTGGAGCTGACCCTCGCGATCCTGTCCCTTGCGGATGGAAACCTTCAGGTTGGTTCTCCTGTCCATTTGTCTCTCCCATCATAGGTGGGGCCACCATCTGGGCTACATTATGTGCCAGAGTTGCCAGAGCTTCTTTGAGGTTTCGGCATTCGTCCATTAGTGCTCTTTGTGCCTCTGCCATTTGATCAACCCGCTCTTCAGTAGTCGGTCTATTTTCTTGGCCTGTTCCTGCCATATACACTGCTGCCCCTTTGCTGTTTGTCGAGGCTGTTTTTGGAGTGAAATGAGAGTATGTTGATGTAACAGGGCTTACAAAGAGGGGAGAAATTGGAGTTTCATTTGACTTTTGTGTACTTCCCGTGCTTTTAACCAATTGAGGTGATACAGTTATAGGCGAACTTGTCTGGGGTGATATAGGCATCGGTGATTCTATCATCAGTGCTTTACCTTTCTGTGCTTTTGTCCATTTGGTCCTTGGGGCAGCCAAAGTCGGAAAATCGTGCGACAAGAATTGTGGAGTGACTTGTTCAAGATAGATTGCTGGAGGAGCGAGTTCGGGTTTTCTTCTTGCTAGACTACGCGTGACTGGTCCCTCAACTCTTGGTACAGATAATTTCGCCTTGTGGTTTTTTAAAGTCTTTGCTTTTGTCTTTCTAGACAAGACCAAAGTCCAATTTTCATCACTTTCCTGTGATTGGGATGATACGGAAATGACTCCAGCTGTTACTTGAATCATTTTGCGCGTGCTTGTAGTGCTTGCTTTCGTATGTTTAGGAGTTTGGTTTGGCACATATTCAATTACAAACCCAGTAGCGATGAATCGGAAGTTCACTTTTCTCGCAACATTAGCCATTAGTAATGTTATGTGATTGAATTTGGGTACCTTCAATAATAAAACATACATGAAATTAGTATGTGAAAGACTAAGTAAACTATCTTAGAGATGAAGGGGAGGATGTTCCCACTGAGAGTCGCCATTTTGGCGTCTAATAGATGCCAAAAACAGTGATGAGAATCTCACAGCTTTCCTCAATGTTAATGTTAAATAAGATAAAAGATTCCCCAGCAGAGTCGCCATTTTGTTTCGACAAGGAAATAAAAGTTTTTAATTTGGGAGAATTATCTTATTCAAACATAACAATGGAATAGTTACAAAGACAATCATCACACTTTATTGATTCTGAATTCATTTACATCCTCAGATATCCCTTGATTCTAAGATAGTTTACAAAAGAATTCATTGCAAGTTACAATTGTCATAGTTAAATATAAATTTTGACAGCATAACGGCGCTGATCTCAATTGTCTCCTATGACTTAGGAGGAATAGACAGATCGGCCAATAGTCTTCAAGAGAACGGAGATTCCGGCAGCATTTCAGCGCTATTTCGGTCATCCCCTCAAACTTAGGAGGAATACGCCTTTTCGTCGATGATTCCTCCTTTTCTCCTGAACAAGAAGAATTTGAAGATTTCTTGAAGATTTGAAGACTCTAGCCATTCCAGCAATATAACAGCCCATTGCTGTTATAGACTGTCAGACAGTCGGTTTGCGCGGGTCCTCGCAAACGACATACTTTACGCGGGTCCGTGCAAACTATAGGAGCCCAGTGCTCCTTTGTGCGGATTCGCACCTTCTATCTCTTTCTTCGTCTTTCTTTTACTCTGAAATCTTCGAACCCCTTTTGAGAGAAAGAACGGGGTATTTATAGACATTTTTACAGGTGTAAAACTCTGTTCTGGTCGATGTGGGATAAAATAACACCCAACAATTTTTATACCTCAGTCATATACTTTGCGCGGATACGCGCAAACGACATACTTTGCGCGATCTCGCGCAATCTATCAGTCCCGCGCAATCTATCTTCCTTGGGTAACCCGCGCAGACTATTTACTTTGCGCGGTCAGCGCAACTTCTTTACTTTGCGCGGGTCAGCGCAAAGTCACCTTCAAGCTGATTTCTTGATCTTCAAACTGATTTCTTGATCTTTCTCTTCTTCATTTCTTTGTTTATTTTATGCCTCAACAGTGGTCGTTAGCCTTACCTTACTCATGGAAATGAAACTCTCCCTGTCAGGCTATGGGCGAGCTTAACAACAACTAGGAGGCAAGGGATAGACATCAAAGGGTTGGGCTTTCCCTTACCACTTCATCACCTTCATAACTAAGAAACTCCACTAGTAAGGTGATGACTTTTCCCCTTAAGCTTTCCATCACCAAATTAGTCCAAGGATAGTTTCCATTTAATTCATGATTACTAGCTTAGAACTTTGATCACTTATACTAGATGGCTTATATTGATCCATGACCGATAATCTGCAAACCATTTCATATAGAATAGACACTAAACTCTACATGCTAAGTTCCCATTTTTAATTGGTGGCTCATAAATTATGTTCAAGTGCGATAATTGTTAGACCCTACATTTTGAGTTTCACTTTAATTGATAGCTTATACTTTGATTTCATAATCTTTAGTGGTAGTTCAAATTCTATTATCAACACATAACTTGTATGTTGTATCCACACACCTCCACATGTCAATGATCTGTTTCTAAGACGCTTATAAAATCAAATTCACTACATTAAATAGTGGAATCTCCACTTATGTATGTGAGTCCACACTTAGGGTGTAACGACACAAATTGTGTTAAGAATAAACCCTCGACTCGGAGGTTATTTTTGGTGGTGAATTATTAATGTGGGTTTGCCATCCATAGTATGTTCTCGCATATGTGGCCTTGGGATGAACTATTTACCGCCCTGATTTAACATTACCCTACCATCTTGATTTCGTATTTATGTCATACATCCTTTTACTGCACCGATTACTTTCAACCCAAGATTTGGCATTTGCCCTTGCAGCTTCTACGGTTCATTCCCATCCAACCATGTGATGGTAATTTCCCCTGAATTGAATTTGATTGGCCACTTGTTAATGGGTTCTATTAAACATCCTAAGGTAAAAGACCTCATGAGCCGAGGATGGTGGGAATGAGACACTGTGCCCGAGCTGTCGGCCTACGCTAGGTGATGAACCCCCCGTAGTGACCTTTGAGTTTTATTAAACAGGTTGGTTGCAAATGGAATAATAACGGTTGGGCTAATCATGCATTCATAGCATAGGGGCGATGACGGGTGGCTAATTTCGATAGGGCTGAAAGTTGGGTGATTTGGGTCGGGTTGGTGCTCAACCCTAACCCAACCCAAGGTTCCTATACCTCAACCCTAACCCAACCCAACCTCGGGTTGGGAATTCTCAACCTAAGCCCAACCCAAGCGGGCTCGGTCAGGTTGATCGGGTTGGTCGGGCATATGTGCTAATATTTTCGTTATTATATTAGTTTATTATATTTCAATATAGGACTTATTTTTTATATCTATGATTTTATTAATTATATATGTGATTATTCGTCATAAAGAACTTCATTTTTTCTTTAAAAAAACAAGCTAAATTACAGGACAACTACTCCTTTAAAAGTCATGTAGCATAGCACGCAATCTATTTGGGAGAGAGAAATTTGGCATATCTTGTTAACTTGAGTCCTTGGAAATGATGTGGACAAATGAGACCCAACATTACTAGTGTGCGTTCGACACAAATGATCCACACTCAATTATAATTTGTAAGTAACTTATATATTGATCGGGTTCAGGTTGGGTCGGGCAGCCCGAGACCTTAACCCGAGCCCAACCCAAGTTTTATTGGGTAGGTGTTTGTATAGCCCAAGGTTGAGATCAGACCCGATATATCCTGCCCGAGCCCAACTTAATGCGGGTTGATCATTGGTCGGTCGGGTTGAACCCGCCTTACTTTCAGCCTTAAACTCTGGATGTTGTAGCACATGCCCTTAGTCGTGGTATCGTTTTGCTAGCTCCCAAACCATCAACTATCGACCCACTTTCGATGAGTTTGACACTATGCATGTACTATGTACTTTTCCTAGTGACCGGCCACATGCATGGGTTTCGCTTAAAAGTTAACTGGATGAGCATCCCAAGTTGATGTGCACTCATACATCCATGCATTAAATAAGACCGCATTTTGTATTATTTTATATGCCTTTTTATGTTTTTTTTAAACCATACTTGTTTAAGGCGATGCTGTGTAATCTTGAGGAGAATTCACACTGAGTTGGCCACTCATTCATCGAATATTCAACTGTACAGAAAATACAAGATTAGGCGAGGACGGCTATGGCGCAGGATTCGATGTCGTTGCGGCATATTTGGAGGAAGGATACTACGAGGAGGAGCTACGTTGGGAGGCGGCAGAATTCTATGAACTTAATCAGTAGTTGCAGTATTTCTTTTCTAGTTTGTCTTGATACATTTGAAGCTTTGAATTTGTACTTACGGTCCCCAGCTGAGTGGACATGGATCCTGATATTTGGTTATGTGATATTACCTACACTTGGTTTATGCTATCGCACTCTGATTTTGATATATTGCCGATTATCTGATTAATTAACACTCGGGTTTGTAGGAAATGAGTTCTATACTCGGTTTCTGAAAACCGGGGCATAATAAATTGGTATCAGAGCGGAGTCTGAGATAGTCAGGCTGTGGGATTAATATCTAGTACAAAACTCATAAGGAATCAACATGTTAAGACTCAAATAGAACAGAAACTTAGGAAAATTCCCCTAAGGATAGTTAGGATAAGCGAATATAGAAACAATATACTTAGGGCCCCTGAGAATCTGTAGGAAAGACTACTAAACTTAGTAACTCAAATTAGGCATCCTGAAATAAGGAAATAAGGCGCCATTTGGCGTAAGAGTTGTTATCTTACTTATGAGTGGGGAACTTGATAACGGATTCCTCACTTCTGCATCACTGGCATTACTCCTTCCATCGTTAGAATATTATCACCCCCATTATCTTGGGAGAATTCTTAGTTAACGTCTAAACTATGAAATTTTGGCCTCGGACACAACAACGGAGCGCCAGCGTGAGAGGATCCCCGTGTACATGCCAGGACTCCATCTTTGAATTGTGAACCCAGACATGGAATCTGAGGCCAGAGGTGATTCTCCACCTCCTAGGGTTATTCCATTAGGCACACCTTCATGCTTTTTTCAGCTAGGGATGCCTTCAGACGAAGCTTTCATGGATGCACAAGCTGGAACAAGGACGTTCACGACCTTTGGTCAGATGGCGGCAGTCATACAGCAGCAGCATGCTGCATTCATGCAGCAGCAACAGACTACGCATGCTATTATGATGGAGGCCTTACGAGACAGGAACCGTGGATCGACGTCGCGAGATGGAGATGCCCGAGGCACAGACATATTTGAAAGGTTCCAGAGACTATGACCACCTACATTTGAAAGGGCACCCGACCCGATATAAGCAGAGCACTGGCTGGCTAGGGTCACCAAGATGATGAAACCACTGGAGTGTTCAGACACCCAGATGGTTAGTTTAACTACATATCTTCTAGAGGGAGAAGCCAAGAACTAGTGGTAGAGCGTAAAAAGGGGCGTCCAGCCCATATATTCGTGGACTTGGGAGGGGTTTAGGAAGAAGTTCTTGGAAAAGTACTTTCCCCGGTCATGCAGGAACGAGAAAATAGCCCAGTTCCTAAAGCTGGAGTAAGGTGGAATGACTGTTGCCCAGTATGAAGCTCGATTCGATGAGTTGTTACGCTTCGTACCTAAGGTCCCAGAGGACACAGAGTGTAAGCTACAGAAGTTCAAGGAAGGTCTTCGGCCAAGGATCCAGTCGCGGCTATATTCATGGGACTTTAAAGACTTCGCTGAAATGGTGGACAAGGCCATGCAGGTTGAGAAGGATTTCGAGTGCACCATAAGGATGCGGCCCCCAGCTAGTGTAACGCCCTGAAAATCAGGGGTTGAGCATAAACTTAACTCTCGAGTTCCAACGCATCACTTATGCAACATAAATAATGATGATTGAATGTTGTCCATGTTAGTGCATTAAAGATGAATGGGATTAAGCCAAAACAGCATGTCATACTCCAGAGACAGTTAAATTACACCAGCGGAAGACTGTGATAGATATATAATATATATAAACTGTTGTAAGTCTCCAGAGTGTGAACATGTTACCAGGTTAAATATATCAATGTATAATCCAAAAATGGACAAAATAAATATACAAGGGTGTTCCAAAAGAGCAAACTAAAGTGTAATGACATCTAATCAACAACCCTGTAATCCCGTCGATCAAAAGATGGTCTACATAGACCTGCCTGATAGCTGCATATAGGAGAAACTCTCCTCCTCATCATAAAGACCGGCTCTGCTTTGCAAGCATCACCATCATCTGAAACTCAAACAGGGTCTGCTTGGTATGTACAACACCGTCCCGTAACATGGGAGTGAGTGATCAACTCAGTGGAACAATAAAGCAGAGGTTAACATGTTATCAATTCAGTCAAGCAGTAATGATAAAGTAGTAAATCACACATCCCTAAGTACTCTTGTTAATGCAAGAATGGTATGAATGTATGATACATGGCCTTGCCTACGCTCCCTCAGCGACTTCATCTCACGTTCACGCATGAACAACACTGCCTCAGTGCTTGACCTGCTACGCCTGAACGCACGTGTAATGCGGTGCATGCATATGATTACCAAGTTCTTATTAGTCCTTTTCATTCAGTAGGATTGAGAAACTAAGGTACCTCCCTTATATCAATACCCAAACAATGATCCATTCTAGGGTCGTCAGTCTTAGTAAATCTCATATGATGTTGCAGTTCTAGGTTGCTGCAAAGGGCTCGTCGCCAAATTAGTATAGGCCTAGTTTATACTCTTATTGCTACGGAAGGGTCGTCGCCTCTACGTAGACTCAGAGTACGCTCGAGGTCACTACAAAGGGCACGTCTAGGGTTGTCAGGGCTATTGCACAGAATCGTTACACCACTCCCCCATCATCAATCACGGCTTTGTCACTAAAACATTGTAGGCCGACAGCTCAAATACAGTGTCCCATACCACCATATTTAGCTAACGAGTCTGGGTTGCTCATTGGTCACTACGGGGAGGCTCGTCGCCCCATCGTAGGCCGACAGCTCGACCACGTTGTCCCATACCACCATGTCCGGCTTATGAGTCTTAACGAATCGAGGTACTAAGGTTAACGAGGTTTTCATTGGTGAGTTTAGTACCTTAGGTTCAACCAGTAGCATCCAAACATGGTGAACATACATAGGGCCAATCGGGTTACTTGACGAGCTCGACTAATATGAGTGCACATCATATCGATCGACATGAAGTGCATAAGCACTTCGTGTGGCCTAACCACTACCGACGACCAACGTATGACTTGGGTTCATCAAACACGTCCTACGTGGCAAATGAATCTCAGCCACGAACTCAGGACCGATTACCGATTGCCTGGACTATACAATAGTCCCAATCACATTCAATTACAACAAAATATCCTAGAAGATAGTTAAAGCAGTAATGGATCAAGATTTCAAATCATACAATCAAAAGTCCGATATTGTTCGCTTAGGGCTGCCAGGGCTGTTGCATGGAATCATTACACCACTCCCCCATCACCCTTCACGGCTTTGTTGGAATACAACTTAAACATGGATTTATACATATGCATTACATAGAGAAACAGACACTATAATGTACGGTACATGGAGGAAAGCATACACATGGTTAAAGGAGTTGAGAATCATATCTCAACACCCTTACACATTACAAATGACTAACTACTTACTCATTCAGACATTTCAACAAATGCTTTAAACTACATACATCCACATACATGATGTATATTGATCACATAGGTATTAGGCCAAATCCTTTCACTAGGGAATTGCCCCATTTATAACAAGCGTGCACCCATGACAGATACTCATGGCATGCATGAATCCAAGTTCCATATTCATTCATTCATTTCCATAAACACTTGGGTTACACACACTTTATCACATATAACGTATATTTGGCCGTGGCGTGATTTAGGGCAAGTCCTTTCGCTAGGGAGTTGTCGCATACATAACAAGCATATAGTCACAGCAAATAATCATGTTAGGCACAAATCCAAATTTCATACGTATACGGTATTTTCTACAAATACGAGGAATAGAGTATATTCGACCTAGTTAACGTATATCTGAAAAATGAAACGGACAGCACTTTGTACATGTGTAATAACATCCACGTCTGTAACATTCTGAATTTTTGCCAACCTGGAAATAGTCGTTCTTAGGCAACGGGTCGATCCTAACACCTTATTAACTTGTCAGAACTCAATCCCACAATTTAAAATCGCTTCTTAACTCATTTCCTTCACAATTTTCCATTTCCCCTTTCACCACCGTGTTCTTTAAATGTTTCTAAGTACTTTCATATTAGGCTTGAATCCTAAAGTTTAGGTGATGAAGAACAATACTTTAGAAATTCGTATAAAGACCCGAGTGCCACCTCAGGCAGAAATCGCTCAGGATCAAATCCTTTAGAAATGAGACAAAGTAACTAAGTACTAAACTAGATTAGCTACGAAACCTGGTTGATCCACTTTAAATATGATCTATAAGACCTAAAACTTGTAGAATCATTGACGCTAGGTTACCCTAAAATCTAGGATCAATCTCATTACCCAGCTGCTCTCGGGAGCCTCATGAAACTCCGTATCGAATTTAGACCGCACGTCGAAAGTCCGAATAATACGAAGTTATAGAATTAGGACCACCTTGCTGGGCTTGACAACCATCTCGAAAATCAAATCCAGATAATGTCCCACGGCTATTCGCTTGAGCCCGGAGTGAAGAGTGTGAGAAAATGTAGATTTCTTAAGAAATCAAGCTCATTTAAGTAATCTGAGACTTGTCACTTGCAGGCCTGATATAAACAATCAGACCGTCAGAATCTGACCCAAATACACCCTCGGATCAGGGGGAATTTCATATACATGTCCATATACTTGTAACCCTGATCGAGTTACGATAACCGTTGAACTGAAACTGGTCCGCCAAGTGTGATCTAGGAACCTGACTAGAACGAAAACTTAACTCGACCTAGATCCAATGTCCGTGAGCTTAAGTCCGACCTTTGGCTCAAGGGGGGACTCCAAAAGTGCTCCATTGAGACGGAACAGACCCACTTTGGCTATAACCTAAGTATACCTTGACCCCGAGTCTATTTCCGTGAGTTTTGGGCCTATATAAAGACCTTAAACCCTCTCTCATTCCTCCCATACGAATTTGAGAAAACTTAGGAGAGAGAAGAGAGAAAAGAGAGAGAAAGTGTGTGAGATGTGGGAGATTCTTCTTGCCGTTCTACCCTGTCAATCTACAGGCTAAACCATCGTTTTCTAATCGCTTTCCCGGCGATTCCAGCTTCGTTTCTAAGTAAGAAAACCCTAACTCTAACCTGTTTTAGGGTTTGAATTGATTCAAGTAGCGAAATAGCTAACGTATCCCGTGCTATAGGTTGATATACTGCTGTAGACAAAGACTTAGAGATTCTAACATATTCGTTACGATTCTACGGCAAAAGGTGCGGACTTTAGATGTATAGGTTATGGTTTTTAACACTTTCAATGTCAGATAATGATAGATTCATGATTTGCATGCAATTGCACATATACAAAGTGTTGTCCGTTTCATTTTTCGGTTATACGTTAACTATATTGAATATACTGTATTCTTCGTATTTGTAGAAAATACCGTATACATACAAATTTTGAAAGTATGTTAGCTATGATTAATTACTATATGAACATGCTATATATATGTATAATACTCACTCGGCGAAAGGATTCGCCCTAATACATGTTTTTGCTAGTTTACACTATGTTAAAAGAGTGTGTATTCTAAGTGTTTGTGAAAATGACCAAATGAGTATAGAATTCGCATTCGTGCTCACCATGATTAATTGTCATGGATATATGATTGTTGTATTGGCGATACCCCTTTGACGAAATGATTTGCCCTAAATCACGCCACGGCCAATATACACTATATATGTTAAAATGTGTAGCCCAAGTGTTTGTGGAAATGACTGAATGAATATGGAACTTGGATTCCTGCTTGCCATGACTATCCGTCGTGGGTGCACGCATGTTATAAATGGGGCAGCTCCCTAGTGAAAGGATTTGGCCTAATACCTATGTGATCAACATACGTCATGTATGTTGATGTATGTAGTCTAAAGTGTTTGTTGAAATGTCTGAATGAGTAGTAGTTAGTAAATTGTAATGTATAAGGGTGTTGAGATAGGATTCTCAACTACCTTAGTGATGTGTATGATTTCCTTCATGTAAGTTGTTTAGTTTAATCACTTACTGGTTTATGAAATGTATGTGTTTGGATTTCCTGTTTGCATTGTGTTTTATAACATGCTTGTTAATATGTTTGAATTACTTGTTTACTTAATCCTGCCATTGACTACTTCACATGTTTAAGTTGTATTCCATAAAATCCGTGAAGGGTGATGGGGGAGTGGTGTAACGATTCTGTGCAACAGCCCTGACAGCCCTAAGCGGACAATATTAGATATTTAATTGTATGATTTGAAATCTTGATCCATTACTGCTTTAATTATTCCGTAATTGAATGTGATTGGGGCTATTGTATAGTCCAGGCAATCGGTAACGGGATTGAATTCGTGGCTGAGATTCATTCACCACATGAGATGTGTTCGACGAACCCGAGTCGTACTTCGGTTGGCGTTAGTGGTTGGCCATGCGAAGTGCTTATGTACTTCATATCGTTCAACTTGTTGTGCGCTCGAGCTAGCCGAGCTCGTCAAGTAACACAATTTGTCTTATGTATGTTCACCATGTTTGGACGCATCTGTTTGAACCTGAGGTACTAACCTTACCGGTGGAATCTCGTTAACCGTGGTACCTCGATCCGCTAAGACTCATGAGCCGGGCATGGTGGTATGGGACACCGTGGTCGAGCTGTCGGCCTACGCTGGGGCCACGAGCCTCCCTGTAGTGACCATTGAGTAACCAAACTCATGAGCCGATTATGGTGGTATGGGACACTATATTCAGCTGTCGGCCTACACTGCTTTGATGGGTGATGGGGGAGTGGTGCAACGATTCTGTATAACAGCCCTGACAGCCCTACCGTACCCGGTGTAGTGACCTCGAGCATACTCTAAATCTGCGGTGAGGCGATGAGCCTTTCCGTAGTAACAGAGTATAAACTAGGCCTGTATTGATAAGGTGATGGGGAGTGGTATAACAATTTCGTGTAACAGCCCTGACAGCCCTTGCAATGACCTAGAAACACACCATCATATGAGATTGTCTAGGACTGATGACCCTAGAATGGATCATTGTTTGGGAATGATATAAGGAAGGTACCTCAGTTTTCCAATACTGTTATTTGAAATGGACTAATAACAACTCGGTAATCATGCTCATCATCGCATTGCATGTGCCTGAAAGATGTAGAGCACTGAGGGTGACAGCATGCCGCGGACGTAAGATGGTGCCGCACGAGGGAGTATGTTGGCGAGGGCATGCATCATAATCGTATCTCATCCTTGCATTAATTACAGTACTTAGGAATGTTGATTGTACTGCTTTATCATTACTGCTTGACTGAATTGATAACATATTAACCTATGCTTTATTGTTCCACTGAGTTAATTGATTGTACTGCTTTATCATTACTGCTTGACTGAATTGATAACATGTTAACCTATGCTTTATTATTCCACTGAGTTAATCACTCACTCCCATGTTATGGGACGGTGTTATACACATTAACCTGACCCTATTGTAGCCGCAGGTGATGGCGATGCTTATGAGGCGGAGCCGGACTTTTGTGACAACGAGGATGCCTTCTTGTATGTGCTGTATTCTGATGGCTTCATGTGAGCCGTGTCTTGATCGACGGGGTTACAGGGATGTTGACTAGAGGACCTTACGCATTTGGTATATTTTGGAATTGTACTTGTAATGAATTAACCTGGTAACATTATCACACTCTAGAGACTCACCACAGTTTATATATTTTATATATCTTTCACAGTCTTCTGCTTGCAAATTTAACTGTCTCTGGAGTATGATATGCTGTTTTGGTATAATCCTATTCATGTTTCGATGCTCTCATCATAATCATCATTATCTGTGTTGCATAAGTGATGCGTTGGAACTCGGGAGCTGAGATTTGCTCGACCCCCGATTTTCAGGGCATTACAACGTCAGTAATATATCATTAACTGACATTGAAAGCCTTGAATACCATAACCTATACATTTAAAGTCCGCACCTTATACTGTAGAAGAGAGTTATGGACTCAGTTTAAACATAAAGTCTTTAGCAACGACATAACGATAACCTATGGCATGAAATAGGTTAGCTATTTCATCACTTACTCTAGTTGAATCTCTAGAACTGATTAGGGTTAGGATTTCTTACTCGAAAATGGAATCAGAATCGCCAGAAAAGCGATACGGTAGCGATGGATAGGCACGTAGAATAGCAGGATAGAGGAACAGGAATTTCCTCCCACTTCTCTCACACTTTCTCTCTCTTTACTCTCTTCTCTCTCCTAGGGTTTTCTCAAATTCGTATGGAGTGAATGAGAGAGGGTTTAAGGTCCTTATATAGGCCTAAAATTGCTAGAAATAGGCCCAGGGCCAAGGTATACTTAGGTTATGTCCAAAGGGCATCTGTTCCATCTCAACGGAGCACTTTCGGAGCCCCCATTGAGCCAAAGGTCGGACTTAAGCTCCCTGACCATGGATCTAGGTTGAGTTAAGTTTTCATTCTAATCAGTTTCCAGATCTCATGTGGCGGACCAGTTTCAGTTCAACGGTCACCGAAACTCGATCAGGATTACAAGTACGCCGCTATGTGTATGAAATTTCTCCTGATCCGAGGGTGTAATTGGGTCTGATTCTGACGGTCTGATTGCTTATATCTGGCTCGTAAGCGACAAGTCTCAGATTACTTAAACGAGATTTAATTGCTAAAGAAAACCACATTTTCTCACACTCTTCGCTCCGGGCTCAAACGAATAACTTCGAGACACTATCTGGACTTGATTTCCGAGATGGTTGTCAAGCCCGGCAAGGCGGTCCTAAGCGCTTCGTCTCGTGGTCATCGGACTTTCGATGTGCGGTCCAGATCCGATATGGAGTTTCAATGTGCTCCCGAGAGCAGCTAGGTAATGACATTGATCCTATATTTTAGGGTAACCTAACGTTAATGATTCTACAAGTTTTGGGTCTTGCAGATCATATTTAAAGTGATTAGTGCTAATTTCACATGGAATCTAGTTTAACACTTAGGTACTTTTCGTTTAACTTCTAAAGGATTTAAGGTTTGAGAAGTTAATAAGGGGTTAGGATCGACCCCTTGCCTAAGGACATCTAACTCCAGGTTGGCAAAAATCTAGGGCGTTACAATCTACCCCCGTTAAACATAATTTCATCCTCGAAATTACCTAAAGGTAGTAAGTAAAAATTTTATTATTCATTTCAAGTTTATATGCATCGTACGACGTATACTATCTATGCTAGTCTGGCTCATGTTCGTCTACTCCCCTTAAAAATATCCTTTATCTCTTGCTTATACCCTGGTGGTTTGCTACAATTCATTCCTTTATCTATTTGACGTCTTGACGACAATTCCCATTTATTTAGAGTAAGTTATTTTGTTTCAATGGTCGACCAATACGAAGAGACGGTTGTAGTGGGCTTGATCCTGATTCATCGATCGTTTACCTAACCAGGGTAGAAGGCTCATCGTATCCCTTCCTAGTCCTGGTAGATCCTAGTCTTCTGCTTGATTAAAGCAGTGAGTCCATTGGTAGTCACCCAGGATTGAGAATTGGGTCAAGCCGTGAATGCTTCGTAGTTGTATATGCCAGTAACTCCGTAGTCTGATCACTCTAAAAAAAATTTAGGGAATGTTCATCAATGAAAGGGTCAAGTTTTCTAGTCATAAGGTTGCCCATTGGGTCTTGTTCTAAGCGAGTCTTCATCTTAATTCATGTCCATGGTAGAAGTTACCTCGTACTCATACTTAGGCCCTTTCTGTAATACGAATTGGTTTAATGCTTAAACCATGATTACTTTCCTTTTAGTAACTTTATTAGCAACATTCTAAGAAAGGTTCACATCCTATTTAGTGACCTATCTTTACGTATAGTCTGGATCAATTCCATTCGATCCTGGGCCAGTGGGCTATCGGCCCACCAAGCTTCCGTTGCGCCCTAACTCGACCGCATTCATAACCTTTCTACCCCCCTTAAAAACTTATTTAAGGCTCAAGAATCCATGTCTCACTCCGTACATCAGAACGAGGTGTAATTTAGACCTAGTTGAATACTGTAAGATACTCTATATATTATTAGTGCATAAGGAAGTTGGACAAAATAGGTTAACGGGCAGACTATCTTTCTAAGGCCATATGCACAATATGTATGCCCAAATGGTCTGTGATTCAGGACCTAATCCCTAACTCTCTGTTGCCCATTTGAGAAATTTCTTAGGCCCGAGCAAAGTATCCCTATTGGCTATGTGTTCTTAACACTTCTCAAAAGCGAAGTAACAAACTTTGGTTGTAAGTGGTTCGGCCAACACGGAAGAAAAGTTGTGTAGTGGGTCTGAGCCGGATACATAGATCTTCTGCCTAGCTAGGATAGAAAATTGTCGTATTAGTTCTTAATCCTAGTTGATCCCGACCTTTTACTTGATCAGAGCATTGAGTTCATTGGTAATTACTAGAATTGAGAATTCAATTCAAATCGCGAATACCTCGCTTATATATAGTTCTCTACTCCGTGTTCCCGATTGTAATAACCCTTGAGAAGATAATCCTAGGGGGTGTGTTGTTTTGATTTAACGTTCAAACAGAGGGATATATAACTTTTCTCTAAGTGTGAATACTTTCTAAGTTAAAACAACTTTTCTAAGAGTTATTAAATAAGCCTATAAATATTAGGGGGATTCAACGAAGGAATGAGATCTCACTCCAACCTAATCAAGTTAACTAACTAAGTCTATCTTTCAATCTGTCTTAGCATAATCAGTGTTTTACATTCCTTAGTATAACCAACCAATAGTTGTAATCCAAGGTCTATGCTTATACGCTAGATGATTTCATACCCTTTCTAATACAAGAAATTGTTTATCGCTCAGGGTCAAACGTTGTCTGATTGGAATTGAGTTGCCTGAACTTGAATTTAACTACACTCATTCACTACACAGATGCCCATACTAGCTAAGAAGGTCTTAGAGTTCACATTATTAATTTGTTAGATTTTTTATACTGCTAGATTTGTTTGCAAAAAATCTAGGAGTACCAGCTCTAGGTCCAAAACTCTAAGGGACTGTTTGGCCAGTGGTATGAAGTTATATTAAATGGATTGCATTGTTAATCCTACTTCGGGATTAGAAATGACATGTTTGGAAGGAGGGTGGGATGGGATAAAAATCAATTTCATAGGCTTTGGAAAATGAGTCTTGTGTTTGAAAGGGTGAGATGAGATTTGTGGGTTTGGAAAGTTATGAGACACAAAAGTTGGGTTTTGTGCTCATATGAGTGTGAAATGGTGAGGCCAAAAGGAGTAAGAGATGGGTTTAGAGGAGTAATGGTAAAGGGGTGGAAGGAATTCACAATTGTCAAGTACAATTCCAACTTGTCGAGCATTCTAAATATTCGATAACAAAAGGAGCTTCATGCATTTCATTTAACCCAAACTCATCACAATACATGAGATGTAGCCTTACATAGACCGTGACAGAAGATGCGTGTGAGCTAATACAATTAAGGCTTCAAACACTAAAACATACTACCAAACTACCACACTACGAAGCCACTCAACATGAAAACACAAAGGTCCTAACACAGCAATAAACAAACTATAAGACAACGGCACAGATGACTAGGCATCCGAGTTTGGCGACGAAGGAGGGGCACCCTTATCCTATAAGCAGCACAGGATAGTCTTCAAAGTATAAGTCACTTTCTTGAACTTGTGTTTCACAAGGCCCTGAAGATCCATAATATCTTGTCATAAGACCACCTGACCCTGTCGTAGGGTAGCCTGATCCTCCTCAAGTCGAGCTATACGAGCATCCCTAGCAGCCCGATCAGTGTCCTGCTCCGGTAGCGTAGAAGGGGAGCTCTCCTCCGTATCCTGGGCCTCCTCTTCTTCATCACTCTCTTCTTCTTCTATTTCAGCTCCGCCTTCATCCTCACTTTGTTCCTATTCACTCTATATCTCATCCTCACTCTCCTCAAGTTGGGCTTGTCGCTGTCGTGGCACGATTTTCATCTGATTGAGAGTGGTCGGCACTGGGAGTTCTGCGCCCATACTGTAGCCGAACTCACGTGCAATCTTGCATATAAGCTGGTCGAAGGGGAGCGAATCAGTCCTTCTGTTTGAGCATGCGGTCAGAACGATCTGTCGTAAAACATACGTAGGCACGCACAACTTCTCACCCAGCCCCGCTTGGTATAGAAAGTCTACCATCAAGCGCGTACACTCACTGCGATTGCTCCACCTGGGCTGGGGTAGACGTTAAACATGCAGATATGGTGGAGTAGGTGGAAATCATCCTTCATGTTTGATGCTATGAGACTAATATTCGGCAGCCATTGAACTAGTTGACCACAAAGGTAATACGTGCGACGATCTCTTTCACGTGCACTCTTCAGATTCGTCTCGCTCGCGTGAACTTGGCCAAGAGGTATTCCCATGAGTCAAGCTATCGGGCCAGTGTCAATTGTGGCCTCCCGACCTCGTCCTGAGGGAATCTTGAACTATAAGGGCTCCAGCGTCGGCTCTTGAATATGGGCATAGAATGCACGGACAGTACCCACATTCATACGATATGTTCGCTCAAACACAGGGCCCCAACCGCCCTCATCTAGGCGCTCCAACAAAAGATACTCTCTAAAGAGCCGCCTATCCACCTGAGCTTCAAAAAGGACCCTACGACCCTCATAAACTCCATGAGACAACTCCACCAGTAGAGCTCTCGGGAGAGGAGCCTGGGGATTAAGGTCCCACTTCATCCGTATCTCATGCTCAACGCCTGTACTTGCGGTGGCACCTCGTAGTCTTCTCGAACGAGTAAGGCGGCTAGGCTCGGCTTTATCCGCGGCACCCTTTCTCTTTCCCATGAGAGAAAGAATGGTGGAAAGTGAGAAAATTGCGGTAATGAACTCGAATAGGGCCATGGGGAAAGTGAAGAAAAGGGAAGAAAGGGATGGAGTCGTTAGGTCTCCACGGATTTGAGCCTCCAAGGGGCGTGTAAAGGCTTAAATGGAAGGGAATGAAGAGGAAAAATGAAGAAAGAGGATGGGTCGTAGGTGTACACGAATTTGAGCCTCAAATGGAGGATTCAAAAGCTCAAATCGGAGAGAAGGGAGAGAGTAGGCAGCAATGGAGATGAGTTTACAGCAGGGTGGTGGGTGTGGTGCACGAAAACGAGAGAGGAAGAGGTTGGAGGGGCGATTTTTATGCAAATCAGAAGTTTGGGAGAGAAAGGGAAGCTTGGGAGGGTGATTTATGAAGGAAAGGAGGGTTTGAATGGGTTTTAATCAAAACCCCACGCATAAGGGGGCCACACAGCACCCCAAAGCCGATCGGCCCGAATGGCCTGCCCGACCAAGCCCGCTAGTCGGCGAGGCCTCGCCGAACCGGCGAGCCCCTCACTAGAGGTTTTGGTGAGGGCTCGTCCCCTGGGCGAGGTCCTCCTGCCCCCCTTAGTCCAAAAATGTATGGGGCCCACCCTGGGTCCCTCTGGAAGTGCCCTGTTTGGGCCTCACCTTCATTTTGAGTCGATTCGGTCTATTTCAGAAATTATCTGATATATATTTGCATTTAGCGATTTCTAAAGGTTGGGATGGGATCATTTGAGATCTAAATCCATTAAGTGATGGTTTAGGGGTGATTTGGGATCGACTCATGCGATCATGGATGAGTACGGAGTCGATCTTGGCGATCGTTTTCGGTGAACTTCGCCAATTGGCGAAAATGGGACTTCTATGACTGTTTCTACATTTCCTCGCACCCACCTAAGTTAAATTTGCATCAGCACACATCATATGACCATAACCCAGGTTCAGTTTAATCCAAATCATGCTCTGATACCATCTTGTAACGCTCTAAAAATCGGGGGTCGAGCATAAACCCAACTCCCGAGTTCCAACGCATCACTTATGCAACATAAATAATGATGATTGAATGTTGTCCGTGTTAGTGCATTAAAGATGAATGGGATTAAGCCAAAACAGCATATCATACTCTAGAGAGAGTTAAATTATGCCAGCGGAAGACTGGATAAGGAAGAATTAGTTCGGATCATACATCAAGATCTGGACATGAGCTGAAATGAAAAATATATTTTTTTTCGAGCCACCAATGTTACATCTGAGGTTACTCATCTCAAACATTTTGTATATAAACATTATCATGTTTATGATTTTTGAGCTGTACAGAACTTGCACAAAAATTTTGCAATGTATACTGATAAATTCAAGACATATCTCAATATACATGGAAGCTTGTCGAAATGGTGAAAAACCTGAAAAATACTTTCTTTCGATATGATTATCATCTGGTCTTTGGTTGAATATCGATCTTATCGATAAAGAGTCGATACCATCAACGATCGTTGGAAGTTGAAAAGACACATGATCGAAAATGATCTCGGTGACAGAATCGATACGATCGATCCGCATCTTATCGATACTATCGAAACATGTATCGATCATATCGACAGATAGCGCTCGATAAATAGCCAGCGAATCGAAAAAGGGGCTGCTTTTTTTTTGTTTGTTTTTGGTCATCTTCTCTGCTCGATCTTCTCGACCAAAAGGAACCACGTCAGCCCACTCAAATCCTTCCTCAAATCAGGCAATATCCCTCTGACACTTTAAGAATCCATTCCTTTTTAGGTATTTTTAGTCTGTCAGGCATTTTTGTCGCTTTCCCAAATCCGTAAAAAGCCTATTGGTCCACATGGGAAAGTGTAACGCCCTGAAAATCGGGGGTCGAGTATGAACTCAACTCCCGAGTTCCAACGCATCACTTATGCAACATACACAATGATGGTTAAATGTTGTCTGAGTTAGCGCAATAAACATGAATGAGATTATACCAAAACAGTAATTCATACTCCAGTTCAATTGTATAAAGGCAAGCGGAAGACTAAAATTTTATATTCAACATATGTAAAGTATCAAAATTTTGTGAACTCCAGAGTATGAGTACTAACTGAGTACCAATATACATGTAATGTCTCTAAGTCAAAAAAAAATCAAAATACAATCCTCAAAGAGGCCCTGTAAATCCCGCGATGCAGCCGGCCTAAGCGTAGCCGTCAGAGTACTGCATAAAGGAGAACTCCTCCTGATCCTCCTCATAGTCTAGCTCCGGCTCCTGAACAGAGGCGCCATCTACACCTGTAACAGAGTCTGGTGGGTGTTGCAAACACCGTCCCGTAACGTGGGAGTGAGTAGCTAACTCAAGTGGAACAATAAAGCATAGGTTAACATGTTATCAAATCAATCAAGCAAAGAATGATAACGCAGTACAAATCAAACATTTCTAATTACTCTTGTTAAATGCAAAAATGATATGACATGATGTCGTATGCCCTTGCCAAACCACCCTCAAGCGACATCATCTTACGTTCGCGAATGCTACTCCCTTAGTGCGCCACATCTACAAAGCACATGCGGTGCATGATGATCATGATTACCAAGTTTTTATTAATCCATTTCAACCCAGCCAGTATTGGGAAACTAAGGTACCTCCCTTGTATAATTCCCAAACATGATCCATTCTAGGGTCGTCAATCCTAGCTAATCTCATACGATATTATGGTTTGAGAAGCGTAGTGAAGGCATCGCAAAGGGCTCACACCGTCAGCGCGGATACAGATCTCACCGTATGCGGCTCCATTCTTGGCCGTCACCAAGTACATATCTCACCGTGCACAGCTCAATCACTAGCCGTCACCAAGTACGTGTCTCACCGTACTCGGCTCAACTCATACTCTAGTTCTTGTGAAAGACTCGTCGCCAATCACGGACACTTGGAGTACTCGAAGATACTACGGAGGACTCGTCGCCCGTCGTCGGGCGAGCACACAGTCTCACCGTGCTCGGCTCTCGCCGTAAATATCGACAGCTCGAATATAGTGTCCCATACCACCATAATCGGCTCACGAGGTTGGTTGCGCAATGGTCACCACGGGAGGCACATGACCCGTGGCCAGACGGCTCGACCACGGTGTCCCATACCACCATGTCCGGCTCATGCGTCTTAGCGGATCGAGGTACCATGGTTAACGGGATCGCCACTCGGTAAGTTTGGTACCCTAGGTTCAAGCAGGAGCGACCAAACATGGTGAACATACATATACACATATCGGTTTGCTTGACGAGCCTGACTAGCTCGAGCGCACCATAAGTTGAGCGATATGGAGCGCAAAAGCACTCCGTGTGGCCAACCACTATCGCCAACCGAAGTACGACTCGGGTTCGCCGGACACGTCCATCGTGGCGATATGAATCTCGCCACAACAAGAAAGTCCGGTACCGAATGTGTGGACTATAGGCATAGTCCCAAACTCAATCGGTGGTAGAGCGTAAAGTAAAGCATGAAGTAGAGCATGTATTATAAAGCATGAAGTATAGCATGTTATAAGGCATGTTGTAAAGCATGTTGTAAGGCATGTTATAAAGCACTAAACACATAGGGATACAAATACTTAGCATTCATAGGTGAGTGGTTAGAGTGAACAACCACGTGGAGAGTGTCATATGTGACTCTAAGGTAGCGGAGAATCCCATCTCAAAGACCTAACTAAGGTTCTAACACTTAAACACTTACACTCGCAAGTGATTTCACCAACACTTAGAATACACTACTTCAACATACATGACGTATGCTAGAGAAGGGTGTACTAGGGTTGTCCCTTTCATCGAGCTAGTATTTTATACATATACATCCTATTCATACAGCAAATAAACATAGCAAACACATCAGCAAATTTTATACGTATAGGGTACCTTCACGTATACCCAATTTCGACATACATAGTGTTTACAAAGGAACATCGGTTTCGGCGATTCCTTTCGCCAAGCTAGTATTTTAATCATGTATTGTATAATCATACATTAGATACATATGTCAAACATTATTCCAAAAGAAATACGTATACGGTATTTCTACAATACGTATTTTCAACATACGGCACATTTACAAAGGAACATATATTTTGGCGATCTCTTTCGCCAAACTAGTATTTTATTCATATGTTATATAATTAAACATTAAATAAACATGTCAAGTATTTATCCAAAAAAAATACGTATACTGTATTTCTACGTATACCTAGAATATGTGAAATTCCATATTTCACACCGCTAATCAAAACAGGAAACGGAAAGCACTTTGTACATGTGCAATTGCAAGCAGATCATGAATCTACCATTATCTGACATTGAAAGCGTTGAAAACCTTAACTTATACACTTAAAGTCCTCACCTTTGCCTTTGGAAACGGAATAAATCAGCAAGGGTGATGGATCTTCCGTCTACGGCCGATTTCTAGCCTAAAGAGCGGAATCGGTTAGTCGGTATACACCCTACCTCAATTCCACATCAAATCAGACCTAGGGATAGGTTTTCTTACCTTCAAATGAGGCGGAAAACATCGGGAGAACGCCGAGAACAAGGCGGTGTAGGCCGTGTAGTAAGCCAAAGCAAGGGAGGAAGATCTCCAAGAACGATCTCCAAGTTCTTCCCTCTCTTTTCTCTCTCTCCCTCTAGGGTTTCTCCCTAAATTCGTATGGCTGTGAGAGGGGCTGCTCTAAGCCCCTTTTATAGCCTCAAACATTACGAAAACAGACTTAGGTTCATAGGGTACTGCCTATATAGGTTTTTCGCCGTTTTTAGGCTAAAAGGGTAGTTCGTGGCCCTTTTGAACCAAACGTAGACTTAAGCTCACCACCAATGGATCTACGTGGGATTACGTTTTTGACTCATTCGGATACGCAGATCGCACGTGGCGGACCACTTTCAGTTCGACGGTCAGCGAGCCACGATCAGAAATTCCAAGTACATGTAAATGTTCCTGAAATTTTTCTTAATCCGAGGGTGTAATTTGGTCTGATTCTGAGCCGGTCAGGTTGCTTAATACTGACGCGTCAACGAACGATGCAGATCACTATTCCGGATATTTATTTTGGCTTGTGAATAGTGTTTTTCACACTACCTCGCTCCGATTCGAAACGAATGGCCGTGGAATATCGGATAAGGCTGATTTTTGAGATGATTGTTAAGCCCAGTGGGGCGGTCCTAGTTCCTTAGCTTCGGGTTAATCGGAAATCCGATGTGCGATCCAGACCTAATACGAAGTTTCGTTTCATTCCCGAGAGCAGACGGGAAATGAGTTTGGTTCTAAACTTTAGGGTAACCTAGCGTCAATGATTCTGCAACTTTTGGGTCTTGCAGATCGTATTTAAAGCGATCCTAACAGATTTCATAGCTAATTGAGTTTAGTACTTAGTTAACTTTGTTAAATTTCTAAAGGATTTAATCCTACGGGATTTCTGGTCGAGGTGGTACTCGACCCAATGTACGGAAATTTTCAGGTCGTTACAATCTACCCCCCTTAAACAAAAAATTTCGTCCTCGAAATTTATACCTGTTCGTACTCCTCGAGAATCTGAGGGTAGTTCTTCCTGACCTCGGCCTCAGTCTCCCAGGTAGCTTCCTCCTCAGAATGATGTGTCCAAAGCACCTTCACAAGCGGGATGACCTTGCTACGCAGTACCTGCTCCTTCCTGTCAAGGATGCGCGTCGGGCGCAACTCATATGTAGCATCCTCGCTCAACTGTACCTGCTCCCATCTGATGATATGCGAAGGATCAGGAACGTACTTCTTCAAGATAGATACATGAAATACGTTGTGCACGGAAGCAAGCGGTGTAGGCAAGGCGAGACGATACGCCACATCACCCACTCGATCCAGTATCTGAAATGGACCGATAAACCTCGGTGTGAGTTTCCCTTCTTCCCAAACCGAAGGACTCCCTTCATAGGGGAAACCCGAAGGAACACATGATCACCGACCTCGAACTCCAGCGGTCGCCGCCGCCTCGTATCGGCGTAACTCTTTGCGTCTCGCTTCCGCGCGTGAGTAATCGACGTCCGATAATGTCTACCTTCTCGTAGTCGTCCGAACCAACTCCGGGCCAATCAGCTACGCTCTCCAACCTCGCCCAACAAGTGCGGTGCCCTACAAGGTCGACCATATAGAGCCTCATATGGCGCCATGCCAATCGTCGCCTGGAAGCCGTTGTGTAGGCGAACTCTGCGTACGTGGAAGACAGTCGTCCCAACGTCCTTGAAGTCCAACACACACGCTCGTAACATATCCTCCAGAATCCGATTCACTCGCTCTGTCCGCCCATCGGCCCGAGGATGAAACGTCAGACTTGAACTTCAACTTCACACCCATCGCCTCCGGATACGAGTCCGGAAGATGGATGTGAACCGCGTGTCTCGTCCGACACAATCTCTAAAGGAACCCCGTGCGGTGACGGACGATCTCCCTGATGTACAATCTAGCCAGCTCGTCTGCGGAGTTCGTAACTCTGATAGGGAGGAAATGGGCCGATTTAGTCAACCGGTCCACAATCACCCAAATGGAATCGTGCCCCTTCCTCGTCTTCGGCAACCCTGATATGAAGTCCATGGAGATGAAGTCCCACTTCCACTCCGCTATAGGCATGGTGGGCAGCCCAGAGGTCGGCGATGTTCTGCCTTGACCCGCCGGGCATGTCGACACCGAGACACAAACTCAAGCAATGTGGGCCTTCATGTTGTCCCACCAATACGTCCGTCTCATATCCCTGGTACATCTTCGTGCTACCAGATGCATCGCAAACTTCGATTATGGGCGCGGACTCGAGAAGCTCGCGTCTCAAGTCGAGCACATCCGGAACACATAGGCGGCCACGGAACCGTAAACCCCCATCGATCCAACTCTCCACTCGGAGTCCACAGCGTCGCCGCTAGCCTCGCTCTCGAAGCTCAGACACCGTATGTCGCCCTCCCGGGCCTCAACAATCTGTCGTCGATAAGTGGCCGCACCCGAATGTGCGCAACACACTCAAATGGCTCCTCGACGGTGAGTCTCTCGCTCGAAGTCCCGCACAAACTCTACCATATCCCACTCGGCTATCATCGCGGTGCCGCAAATGCAATCGCCTTCTTGCGGCTCAACGCGTCTGCCACAAGGTTCGCCTTGCCGGGATGGTAGGAAACCTCGAACTTGAAGTCCTTCAAGGTCTCCATCCATCGCTACTGTCTCATATTCAAATCTCATTGCGTGAATATGTATTTAAGGCTCTTGTGGTCGCAGAAAAGCTCGAACTCCTCACCATAGAGGTAATGTCTCCAGAGCTTCAATGCAAAGATGATGAGCCGCCAACTCAGTCATGTGTAGGGTAATTCTCCTCGTGCTTCCTTAATTGTCTCGAGGCATACGATATTACCCTATCTTTCGCATCAAGCACACAACCCAAACCAACGCGAGACGCGTCAAGTATACACCGTGTATTTCACCCCTTGCTCGCAATACTAGCACAGGGCGGACGTCAACTTGTCCTTCGGCTCCTTAAAGCTGCCTCCGCCTTCTCATTCCAGGCGAACTTCAGGTCCTTCCGAGCCAGCTGAGACAATGGCCTGGCTATCTTCGAGAAATCCCGAATGAAACGTCTGTAGTAGCCAGCCAGGCCAAGGAAACTCCTCACCTCAGTAACCGATTCAGGTGTCACGCCAATCCCGAACGCGGACTACCTTAGCAAGGTCCATCGTTGCTATCCCATCCTTGGACACTACATGTCCCAGAACTTGACTTCCTCCGCCGAAGTCGCACTTCTTGTATTGTGCAAACAACTGGTTCTTCTTTAGTGTCTCCAATACCGCCGCAAGTGCTCCTCGTGCTCCTCCCGACTCGTGGAGTATATCAAAATGTCATCGATAAAGACGATGACGAATCGGTAGAGGAAGGGCCGAAATACCCGGTTCATCAGATCCATGAACACGGCTGGTGCGTTCGTCAGACCGAACGACATCACTAAGAACTCGTAGTGCCCAAAGCACGTCCTGAAGGCCGTCTTGTCTTACGCACGTCCTCCTCTCTCACGCGCAGCTGGTGGTAACCTGACTGGAGGTCAATCTTCGAGAAATACTTCGCCCCTCTCAACTGATCGAACAAATCGTCAATCCTGGGCAAAGGATACTTGTTCTTCACCGTGACCTGGTTCAACCTACGGTAATCAATACACAACCGTAGGGACCCGTCCTTCTTCTTCACGAACAACACAGGTGCTCCCCAAGGAGACACACTAGGTCGAATAAAACCTCTCTACAAGCACGTCAACTGTGTCCGCAGCTCCTCCATCTCACATGGAGGCATACGATAAGTAGGCAACGAGATGGGCGTCGCACCAGGCGTAAGATCTATCGTAAAATCAATCTCACGCCGAGGAGGTAAACCCGGGATAGTCTCAAACACGCCTGCGAAGTCTCGAACCACTGGCGTACTATCTACTTGTCGCATCGGACCATCACCGGCACAAGCAAAGCAAAGATAACAATCAACTCGACAGGCAACCGACCCGCACGGGAACGTGAAAGGCGCACCGTCAGGTCCATAGGCCGTCACGATCCGAGTATCGCAATCTATCTCCGCCCTCATCCCTGGTGAGCCAATCCATACCCGAGGATAACATCGTAGTGCCACGGCGGAGCAACAATGAGGTCGACGAGCACCGTGTCGCTACCCAAAACTACCGAGCAACCCTCACATAACCGTGTGACATCCGAATGTGTCCCGGTAGCCATAGTGAGTCTCATTCCCTTAGTGGGAATCGTATGCAAAGATAGGCGTTTCACCGCCCCACAGAAATAATAGAGGTAGTGGACCCGGTGTCCACCAACAAAGAGACGGAGTGTCGTGAATAAGAGCCGTACCCTCGAAAGCCGTCTGAGCTGGAACCGACGTCTCAGGTGCCTCAGCCCACGAGAGTATGAACGCGAGCCTGCTGCTGGCGGTTCGGCTGTGGAGCCAAGGGTCGCTGTGGCGGCCTGAAGGACGGTACGGGAGGTCGGAAAGAAGGATGTGCAGGAACGGTCTGTAGCGGCGGAGCTGATATGGCCTGTGGATAAGAGCGACCCAATCTCTGCGGTGGCGCAAATCCGCTAGCCCTCATACGTGAGAAGCAGCTCTCAGCAGGGTGTCCAGGTTTCCCGCAAAACGTGCAGGTCACCAACGGGCGTCTCATAGGAATAGCTGGCACTGCGCCTGGGGGGAGAATCAGCCCGAGGCCTCTTGCCTAAAATAGGCCTGCTCTGTACATCCTGTCGCGGTCTCGCAACCATAGTGCCCCGTGATCTGGCCAGACGGTCCACATCCTGCTCGGCCGTCATAGACATGTGGACCAACGCCGCATACGTAGGAATACTGTGGCAGCATATCCTCGACCGAATCTCCGGTCGCAAACCCAAAGAAAATCGACGCATCCGCATCTGCTCGTCCACTAGTATAGTCGGGACAAAGCGGCCCAACTCGGTGAAGCGGTGCTCGTACTCTGTGATAGTCATGCCTCCCTGCCTGAGGCGCAAAAACTCTTCCTCCCGCTCGTGCCGATAAGTCTGCGGGTAGTACTTTTCGTGGAACCGAGACTCGAAAGCCTCCCAGGTCCACACGAAGTCTACTGCGACAGTGCGCAGCACGCTGTCCCACCATAAGCTCGCCTCTCTCTCAAACATGAAGGCGGCCAGCTCTACCTGCTCTGCCTCCGAACAGTGAAGCATCCGTAGCATCTTGGAGATGCGGTCTAACCAGAACTCCGCCTCCTCGGGTCTGTGAGAACCCATAAACGAGGGAGGCCTCAAGCGCTGGAATCGCTCGAGTAGGCCGCGTGTACCGACCTCTCCAGTAGGAGGTGCGACGGATGGGGGCAGAGGCACATCCTCAACCTGAGCAGGAGGCCCAGAATGCTCATCAGGACGTGTAGATGTCGCGGTGGAGTCGCACTACCACCACGGGACAAGGCCTCGGCCGATAGTGGCCATAAGCTGCTGATGCCGCCGCTGGCCGTATCTCCCGCCGCGTCGCCGCACTGCCGCCGTCGCATCCGTCCGCCGATGCATCATCATCATCACCGCTCAAACCTATCGCCGGCGGAGTACCGGGAGTCATCATCGCGTGACGATGATGGCCGGAATCGCTCACGGACCGGGCGTGTATGGTGGCAACCCACCCGGCGGGGACCGAGGGGGGCGATCGGAACCCAACCCACGGTCCGCGGGACCACCACTACTAGAAGGTGTCGGTCCATGGAGCCGGTCGGGACGAAGATGTGCGGTGCTCCGCGTATCTTGTCGCGGCATACCCTACACAACACAGTACAAAGATTGGTGAGATACAAACATAACACACATCATAAAGCGCTTTAGCATTCCACACATCATCAAACAAAAGAGGCTATATGCTTTTCATTAACTCAAAATTGTCATAATACATGGACTACGAGTTTACATGAATCATGACGGAAATAACATTATAGCCAATACATCCACACATCAAACACCTAAACATGCTACTACCTAATGCAACATCCGTACGAAAACACAAACCGCCTATCGCGGTAACCAAAGCAAACACAACAACTACAATGTGGATGACTAAGCATCCGAAGTAGGCGGTGGAGGAGGAGTATTCTTATCCTGCGCACAGCACAGGATGGCCTTCAACGTACGGGACATCTTCTTGAAATTCTTCTTCATGTAGGCTTCATTCTCTTCAAGTTTAGTTCGAACTTGACCAAGCTCAGCCCGAACCTGTCCGATCTCAGCCCGAACTTGTCCAACCTCTTGCTGCAGGGCGGCTTGCCTCTCCTCAAAGCGGGCAAATCGCGCATCAGATACATCTCGATCCACACCCTGCTCCTGAGCCGCAGGGGGTGAACTCTCCTCTCGTGTCCCGAGCCTCGTGTTCTTCCCTCCGTATGTCATCACTGCGCTCCTCATCACTCTCACGGAGGTCAACACTCTCCTCACCGGCACTATCCGACTCATCTCCGACTCGTCGAGTCGGGCTTGCCGCATTGGGGGCCGATCTTCATATTCCTGAGTGTCGCTTCATTTATGATTCGGACCGGTGCAAGATCCTCCATATTCAATCTGTAGCCTACATCACGAGCCATCCTGCAGATCAGTCGGCCGAATGGGAGCGAAAGATCGTTCTGGCAGAACGAACAACATTAACTATCTGGGATAGGATGAATGTGGGAGGCATATGTTTTCCCAGTGTCCCATCTTGTACAGAAAGTCCACCATCACCCTAGTACATTCCGTGCGGTTACCCCACCGTGGGTATACATTGTATGTGAAGATGTGATGGAGCAAATGGAAGTCTTCAGACATCTTTGTCGCCGCAATACAATTTCCTCGCTTCCAAGTAACCCGGCGACCACAGAGAAATCGCGTGCGGCGATCCCTTTCCCGCGCAGTTCTAGAGAAGTCATCACTAGGATGCACTTGTCCAAGCGGAATTTTTGTGATTCGAGCCACCTCATTCACAGTGATTGTGCGCCTTATGCCCCTCACAGAGACAGTAAACTGAAGAGGCTCTACTGATGAGTCTATGATGTGAGCGTAGAAGGCACGAACCGTGTGCTCACATGCGGGGACTCGCCTTCAAAACATGATTCCACCCGATATCCACCAAGTGGTCCATCATCGGGTGTAGACCAAACATCCTCTCATCCACCTGAGCTTCAAACACAACCTTACGGCCCGCGAAGCGCCCATATTCCATGCCGATCGGGTAAGCATTCCTGGCGGGGTGGTCAGGATCCAGGTCTCGCTTCGACCTAAACTCCCGCACGGTACTTGTGCCGGCCCCAACATCGATTTTCTTCGGAGAACGGGCTTGGCCTACTTGGGCCGGCGTCATCGGCCGCTTGGTTTTCCTCTTTCCCATGAGAGATAGGATGGAGGAAATGGAGAAAATGGTGGCCACCACACCAAGGAGAGCCATGGAAATTTGTCCAAAATGGGAAACAAAGGGCTGACCTCTTTTACCTTCCACAACCAACAATCCAACAGGTGTGGAATAAGCTCTAGAGGTAGGAAATGAAGAAGAAACAAGAAGGAAGTGAGATGGGTTAGAATATTACCCAAATTTGAGCTCCAAGGAGGGTTATGAGAGCTCCAACTTGTGGAAATGGGGAAAGGGAGAGGCTAGGGCTGTTGTAGGAGGTAGTGGTGTGTGAGTTATGAAAGAAAATGGAGGGATTGAAGGTTTGGAGGGATGGGTTTTCAGCAAAATCGAAAATGGAGGTGGTGGTGGGTGAAAAGAGGGGAAATGAGAGAGATGAGTGCTTCAGCCCCTAAAATACTAATCAAATGCCAAAATGGCACGTGCCATGGGGTAGGGGGGACCAAACCGACCAGTCCCACGTTTGAAACGTGGCCGGAAAGTCGAAGGGGGCGCGGTCCGCCGCCGGTACCGCGGTGGCGCCGCGGTCGGGTTTGGCCGGAGCCACGCCGCCGCGGTCTGGTCTTGTTCACCAGACTCCCAGGGTGCCAAATGCACCCTGTCTTGGTCCAAAATGTTAACGGATTAGTCGTGGGGGCCCACGCACTCAGTTTTGTGCCAAAACGGTCAGTTCCGGCAAAGTCCTGACATAATCTAGTTTTTCCTGATTTTTAACGACTTATTTTTGGTAAATTGTGACCTGGACACGTCAATAGACGGTCTAGGAGTGACTTGGGGTCCATAAGTGTGGTCGAGATCGAGTACGCACTCGATCAAACTGTCCGTGTGTAGCGAACTTCGCCGAACGGCGAAATCGGGAGACCCTAGGACTGTTGCTAGATTTTTGCGCACCCTCCTAAGTGAAATGCGTCAGCGTACGTAGTGGGGACATAACTCAGGTCCGGTTTAATCAAAATCATGCTCTGATACCAACTTGTAACGCCCTGAAAATCGGGGGTCGAGTATGAACTCAACTCCCGAGTTCCAACGCATCACTTATGCAACATACACAATGATGGTTAAATGTTGTCTGAGTTAGCGCAATAAACATGAATGAGATTATACCAAAACAGTAATTCATACTCCAGTTCAATTGTATAAAGGCAAGCGGAAGACTAAAATTTTATATTCAAAATATGTAAAGTATCAAAATTTTGTGAACTCCAGAGTATGAGTACTAACTGAGTACCAATATACATGTAATGTCTCTAAGTCAAAAAAAAAATCAAAATACAATCCTCAAAGAGGCCCTGTAAATCCCGCGATGCAGCCGGCCTAAGCGTAGCCGTCAGAGTACTGCATAAAGGAGAACTCCTCCTGATCCTCCTCATAGTCTAGCTCCGGCTCCTGAACAGAGGCGCCATCTACACCTGTAACAGAGTCTGGTGGGTGTTGCAAACACCGTCCCGTAACGTGGGAGTGAGTAGCTAACTCAAGTGGAACAATAAAGCATAGGTTAACATGTTATCAAATCAATCAAGCAAGAATGATAACGCAAAGACAAATCAAACATTTCTAATTACTCTTGTTAAATGCAAAAATGATATGACATGATGTTTGTATGCCCTTGCCAAACCACCCTCAAGCGACATCATCTTACGTTCGCGAATGCTACTCCCTTAGTGCGCCACATCTACAAAGCACATGCGGTGCATGATGATCATGATTACCAAGTTTTTATTAATCCATTTCAACCAAAGTATTGGGAAACTAAGGTACCTCCCTTGTATAATTCCCAAACATGATCCATTCTAGGGTCGTCAATCCTAGCTAATCTCATACGATATTATGGTTTGAGAAGCGTAGTGAAGGCATCGCAAAGGGCTCACACCGTCGGCCGCGGATACGATCTCACCGTATGCGGCTCCATTCTTCGGCCGTCACCAAGTACATATCTCACCGTGCACTGGCTCAATCACTAGCCGTCGGCTCAAGTACATGGTCTCACCGTACTCGGCTCAACTCATACTCTAGTTCTTGGAAAGACTCGTCGCCAATCACGAGTACACTTGGAGTACTCGAAGATACTACGGAGGACTCGTCGCCCGTCGGCGCGAGCACAATGTGTCTCACCGTGCTCGGCTCTCGCCGTAAATATCGATGCCTCGAATATAGTGTCCCATACCACCATAATCGGCTCACGAGGTTGGTTGCGCAATGGTCACTACGGGAGGCACATGACCCCCAAACGAGGTCGACGGCTCGACTCGACCACGGTGTCCCATACCACCATGTCCGGCTCATGCGTCTTAGCGGATCGAGGTACCATAGTTAACGGGATCGCCACGGTAAGTTTGGTACCCTAGGTTCAAGCAAGAGCGACCAAACATGGTGAACATACATATACACATATCGGTTTGCTTGACGAGCTCGACTAGCTCGAGCGCACCACAAGTTGAGCGATATGGAGCGCAAAAGCACTCGTGTGGCCAACCACTATCGCCAACCGAAGTACGACTCGGGTTCGCAGACACGTCCATCGTGGCGATATGAATCTCTGCCACAACAGTAAGTCGGTACCGAATGTGTGGACTATAGGCATAGTCCCAAACTCAATCAGTGGTAGAGCGTAAAGTAAAGCATGAAGTAGAGCATGTATTATAAAGCATGAAGTATAGCATGTTATAAGGCATGTTGTAAAGCATGTTGTAAGGCATGTTATAAAGCACTAAACACATAGGGATACAAATACTTAGCATTCATAGGTGAGTGGTTAGAGTGAACAACCACGTGGAGAGTGTCATATGTGACTCTAAGGTAGCGGAGAATCCCATCTCAGCACCTAACTAAGGTTCTAACACTTAAACACTTACACTCGCAAGTGATTTCACCAACACTTAGAATACACTACTTCAACATACATGACGTATGCTAGAGAAGGGTGTACTAGGGTTGTCCCTTTACCGAGCTAGTATTTTATACATATACATCCTATTCATACAGCAAATAAACATAGCAAACACATCAGCAAATTTTATACGTATAGGGTACCTTCACGTATACCCAATTTCGACATACATAGTGTTTACAAAGGAACATCGGTTTCGGCGATTCCTTTCGCCAAGCTAGTATTTTAATCATGTATTGTATAATCATACATTAGATACATATGTCAAACATTATTCCAAAAGAAATACGTATACGGTATTTCTACAATACGTATTTTCAACATACGGCACATTTACAAAGGAACATATATTTTGGCGATCTCTTTCGCCAAACTAGTATTTTATTCATATGTTATATAATTAAACATTAAATAAACATGTCAAGTATTTATCCAAAAAAATACGATATATCGTATTTGTACTACGTATACCTAGAATATGTGAAATTCCATATTTCACACCGCTAATCAAAACAGGAAACGGAAAGCACTTTGTACATGTGCAATTGCAAGCAGATCATGAATCTACCATTATCTGACATTGAAAGCGTTGAAAACCTTAACTTATACACTTAAAGTCCTCACCTTTGCCTTTGGAAACGGAATAAATCAAAGCAAGGGTGATGGATCTTCCGTCACGGCCGATTTCTAGCCTAAAGAGCGGAATCGGTTAGTCAGTATACACCCTACCTCAATTCCACATCAAATCAGACCTAGGTTAGGTTTTCTTACCTTCAAATGAGGCGGAAAACACCGGAGAACGCCGAGAACAAGGCGGTGTAGGCCGTGTAGCAAGCCAAAGCGAAGAGGAGGAAGATCGACAACGATCTCCAAGTTCTTCCCTCTCTTTCTCTCTCTCCCTCTAGGGTTTCTCCCTAAATTCGTATGGCTGTGAGAGGGGCTGCTCTAAGCCCCTTTTATAGCCTCAAACATTACGAAAAACAGACTTAGGTTCATAGGGGCACGCCTATATAGGTTTTTAGCCGCTTTTCCTGGCTAAAAGGGTAGTTCTGTGGCCCTTTGAACCAAACGTCGACTTAAGCTCACCACCAATGGATCTACGTGGGATTACGTTTTTGACTCATTCGGATACGCAGATCGCACGTGGCGGACCACTTTCGGGATTCGACGGTCGTCACGAGCCACGATCGAAATTCCAAGTACATGTAAATGTTCCCGAAATTTTTCTTAATCCGAGGGTGTAATTTGGTCCGATTCGACGGCCAGTTGCTTATCTTACCGACGTCAACGAACGATGCCAGATCACTATTCCAGATATTTATTTTGGCTTGTGAATAGTGTTTTTCACACTACCTCGCTCCGATTCGAAACGAATGGCCGTGGAATATCGGATAAGGCTGATTTTTGAGATGATTGTTAAGCCCAGTGGGGCGGTCCTAGTTCCTTAGCTTCGGGTTAATCGGAATCCCGATGTGCGATCCACCTAATCACAGTTTCGTTTCATTCGAGAGCAGACGGGAAATGAGTTTGGTTCTAAACTTTAGGGTAACCTAGCGTCAATGATTCTGCAACTTTTGGGTCTTGCAGATCGTATTTAAAGCGATCCTAACGGATTTCATAGCTAATTGAGTTTAGTACTTAGTTAACTTTGTTAAATTTCTAAAGGATTTAATCCTACGGGATTTCTGGTTGAGGTGGTACTCGACCCAATGTACGGAAATTTTCAGGTCGTTACAGAAAGGGTAAAGAAATAGCATCCAGTCCAGGGGAGTCATCAAGGACGACTCAACAAAAAGTCCTCGCATCCAGAACAAGAGGAAGGGCGCCAGACTGTGGGATCCCCACAAGGCAAAGATCACGACCAACAGCATGTAGGGAGTCTCAACCTGACCAACCAACACCTCATCCTTTTCCTCCCTCTTCGGTTGCCCAAGGTCCAGTAAAATACACCGAAAGGAAGCTGATCCGAGAGAGGAAAGTCGACAGGGACTGTTTGGCTCCGTATAATCTCGAACCCCTATTTGCTGCGATTGGGTGGGAGCTAGTCCTAGATTTTGGAGGACCTTGCCAGCTTGAACGAACATGGAACTTTCTGGCAGCATGTCATTCTCCTGTATCTGATCCTCCCTCATTTATGGTCTCCATGTGTGGTGATGATGCATTCATTACCCTGGCTACAATGGCTAATATCCTTGAGTTGTAGTTGACACCAGAGGGTCTTCCGGATTTGGACACTGATCAACCTGAGATTCAATCCAAGGTGACCAAGTACCTATGCCAAGGAAGGGACATTTCCTGGCACCAAGGAAATGCATTAAAAGCCAGATACATGGACCCCCAATTTTGAATTCTACATGATATCTTCACCTCGAACATATATCTGAGAAGTACCAACAAATTCGATCTCACCGGATTTATAGTCATGATAGTTTACTCTATTGCCAAAGGGACAAGGATGTGCTTCCCTACTCTACTGGTTAATCAGTTGGTGTATGCGATCTATACCTCCAGGGATCTCCATCTTCCAAATCCCTGGATCATAAGCAGGATCTGCGACAAAATTGGTTTCCCATATACTACAGATCCAAAATTCCCTCTTCAAATCTTCAATGCTAAAAATATTCGCAAGATGGATTTGAAGTTCCATGATGAAAATGAAGAGGAAGAAGGGATTCCAGAAGAGGAAGTTGAAGGTGGTGGGGACCCTCATGTTGGAGAAACTGACATAGGTGAGGATGATCCATCTGGATTTGAGGCTGCACCATCTATGTCAATGCACGGGCAGACATAAAAATTCAAGTTAGACAGGATTGGGGCGATCCAGAGAGATGTTCACTTAAAGCGAGAGAAGCTGACAGTCTTGGAACGGGTTGTCCACAAAGTGCAACAGACTGTGCAACAATTGGTGGATCTGTTGACCTGCCAACGAGAAGACATAGCACCCTCTCACTCGGTTTCGTAGCATTGATCTCTACATGCTGTGGCACACACACACACACCTCTTAATTCAGTGTATGAACATGAATATCTTTTTGGATGTTTTACTCTCTCTTGACTATGTGTGACAGCTCTTTAATTTTTTAGTTTATATATGTCCACAGTTGGGACTAAATACTGTTTGCCTTGAGTGCCCTCAAATGGGCTTGATGTTTTTGTTAGATCACTGTTAACTACTTCTGTCTGTGGCAGTATGGATATTTTGCTTTAGCTAGGTATAATTTGTATTTTTACTGCCATGCTTATGATTTATAGTCCCCTAGTTTATCAAGCTTCTGATAAGAAATGCATATGCCTTTATTGCTTATCTTATTTGCATTTATATCTTCTGAAAATGATGTTTGTTTTAAAATGATTTCATCTTTATACATCTGCTTATTCTCCCATGCAATTCATTCTTCAGTCACTATCACTTGTTATACCTTTGCTAATGACTGACAAAAAGGGGGAGAACAATTCAAAACACCCCGAGCAGAAAATTGTATATCTAATGTGTTGCAGGTGTCAGGGGGAGCAGCTGCACCAAGAAAGGGAGAGTTTTGAAGGGGGAGCAGACACTTCTAGAATGTGTACATGGGGTAGAAAAATTGTAAAATTGTGTAAAGGCATGTACACACAATTTAGGGTGTGTCTAGAAGTGTTCTAGGGTATTTTTGGGTATTTTGTCACGTAATTGACAAAGGGGGAGATTGAAAGTGCACCTGTTAGTGCCCTGATTTGTCAAGTTACGTGTATGGTGAGTCAGACTGGCAGCAGAACTCGATAGGAAGATTATTTCAAGCGTCTGTCTCAACCAGAAGTAGGGAAGCTCGCAATAGGTAAATCATAGTCTCACATCCCGTGTCCCAAAACACCACGTGATTAAAACCCTTAAAACAAGATAGACATCTTAGGATTTTTATGGTGAGAAAACTTTTTACAAAATAGGAAAATCTCTAAGTTTTTCTCGCCCTGTCGATTTTATCGAAGCACCCTCGATATGATCAATCTACACTGTCGATGTCCTTGATACCTTAACGATATTCTCAATAAGAGGACCAAAATGTCTAGCAACTAAATATTCATCTGGACGAATTTATTGATATATCGATACACATACCGATATCATCGATAAAAGCACTAAATATATACAGCAACTTCACAATTTATCTGGACGAATTATCGATGTATCGATACACATATCGATATCATCGATATTCCAACTCGAGACCATCGAGGGTGGCTCGATAAGATCAACAGGCTGAATCTCGGCGCCCCTATTTTTTAATGAAAATCTCAAAATCCTTCGATATATTGATGACCGTCCGATATGATTTGAATTCAAATATCAATAAGATTAGAGGTCCATCAATGATATCGATAGTGGGCGCGCATTTCTTACAGCAGTTATTTCAGGTTATTTTTTTAACTATGATCGGGGGCCCTTCGATTTAATCGATATTCAAATATCGATGATATTGACACCAGATCGATTGCATTGAACAAAGCCATAATCTGTCCAGCAAGTTCAAAGATAAATCAGTTGGATTTATCGATGCCTCGACTTTGATATCGATGTCATCGACATTCAAATTCCGATGACCTCAACGGTTCCCCCGATCATTCATGAAAACCTGAAATATCTCAAAGTCAAGTCTCTCTCATTTTTCATGTGTCGATGGATCGAACCTGTCATCGATGAAATCGGAGTTCGAAATCCGATGACATTGACAATTGCTTCGATTCATTGACCAATTGGCAAAGAGTTTTAAAAGAGTATGACATCGAGTCTGAGTCATCGAGCAGACCATCAATGCTATCGAGAGTATACGCTCGATGATATCGAACCTGCTTGATGATATCGAACTCTATCATAAATGTGACAGTTTTATATCCGTTGGAACTTTTTGCCTATTTATAAAGGACTTGTCTTTTGTTGCTGTGAGAGAAAGCAGAGAAAGCTTTTGAGTGTTTCAACTTATATTCTATACCTAAAGCCCTTTCTCTCAAGGGAGTTCATCCTCCAATCCACCCTCACCATTGATATTCAATAGAGTAGATTGGGGAATGAACTTCCGCATTCAAGGATCCTCCAGCTACTACCTTAATGGCAAATCATTATGTTGGGATGCCTTGAATGTATAAGAGTGGAACTACTCTACCTTCCTTATAGGTAAAACTTTAGAGAGTAGGATTCCATCTCTACCTTTGACCCAACCTTAAGCCTAATCTTGGTATATCTTTTGTGTTGCGGATCAAGGGAGCAAAAGACTCTTCGTCAACAAGGAGGAGGAGATCTTCGGCGTTGTGCTTAACGGGACTTATCAACTTATCTGTAAGTATTTAGAGTCCAGGAGGACACTTGCGATCATTCCTTTCTAGGATTGGGTCTTAAGTGGTTCTCACCCTTTGAAGTCCTCAAGGAGGCCTCCGGCGGGAGTGTAAGCTGTGGGTGCGTCGTGTGGACCCTTGCTATGTGGAGAGCATAAACATCTGGTTAGGAGTGAATCAGTGAAACTCCAGGGTTAGAGGTGAACCAGTAGAAACCTCTAGGTGCGTTGTGTGGACCCTTGCTCTATGGAGAGCATAAACATCTGGTTAGGAGTGAACCAGTAGAACTCCAGGGTTAGAGGTGAACCGAGTAGAAACCTCCGTGTAAAGGTTGAAGGTGAACCTGATTTAAAACCTTAGGTTTGAGGTGAACCCTGGGAAACCTCCTTAGTGAATTCCGGTACACTCAAGGGTTGAGTGCGACAGCCGGGAGTGGAGTAGACTTATCGTCGAACCACTATAAAATGACTGTGTTTGTGATTGCTTTTCTCTATGTGTGATTCATGTCAATGCATTCATATTCATATATCTGATCACATCTCACACACACACACAGTCACATCCAACATAGACTAAGTTGCATATTGCTATATCTTGATTAGTTTGTGATTGGATCCTCTACTTGGCTTGGAAGCCAGTAGAGTTATATTTGAGTAATCTTAAAAATTGCATACATGATAGGATTAGAGTGATAGGATTTTTAAATAACTCATAAATCTTTAAAAGGTCCTATTCACCCTCTTCTAGGACATATTAACATATTCCAACTTCTACTCAAGCGGTCTTCACCGCTATTTTAGATAGAGGAACAGGAATCTCCTCCCACTTCTCTCACACTTTCTCTCTCTTTCTCAAATTCGTGTGGAGTGAATGAGAGAGGGTTTAAGGTCCTTATATAGGCCTAAAATTTCCGAAAAGAGGCCCAGGGCCAAGGCATACTTAGGTTATGTCCAAAGGGCATCTATTCCGCTTCAACAGAGCACTTCCGGAGCCCCCCTTGAGGCAAAGGTCGGACTTAAGCTCCCTGACCATGGATCTATATTTAATTAAGTTTTCGTTCTAATCAGGTTTCCAATTCGCATGTGGCGGACCAGTTTCAATTCAACTGTCACCGAAACTCGATCAGGATTACAAGTACACTGCCATGTGTATGAAAATTCTCCTGATCCGAGGGTTTAATTGGGTCAGATTCTGACAGTCTGATTTCTTATATTTGGCCCGCAAGCGACAAGTCTCAGATTACTTAAATGAGATTTAATTTCTAAAGAAAACCACATTTTCTCACACTCTTTGATCCGGGTTCAAACGAATAGATTCGGGACACTATTTGGACTTGATTTCCGTGATAGTTGTCAAGCCCAGCAAGGCGGTCCTAAGCGCTTAGTCTCGTGGTCATCGGACTTTCGATGTACGGTCTAGATCCAATATGGAGTTTCAATGTGCTCCCGAGAGCAGCTAGGTAATGAGATTGATCCTAGATTTTAGGGTAACCTAGCGTCAATGATTCTACAAGTTTTGGGTCTTGCAGATCATATTTAAAGTGATTAGTGCTAATTTTACATGGAATTTAGTTTAGCACTTAGGTAATTTTCGTTTAATTTTTGAAGGATTTGAGGTTTGAGAAGTTAATAAGGGGTTAGGATCTTCCCCTTGCCTAAGGACATCTAACTCCAGGTTGGCAAAAATCTGGGGCGTTACAGCTAGGGACGCCTCGGGCAAGCCAAGGCAGGCACCTCCCGCCCCGCAAATGCCCGCGAGGAGGTTCAGGATCATACCTGCTGGCACTTCGTCCGTGCCCCCAAGAAAACACTGCGAGTACTGCAAGAGGGACGACCACACTATCCGGTATTGTTACAAAAGGATAGCAAATGAGGGCGTCCCACCATAAGAAAATCATCCTCAACCAAATAAAGCAGCAGTCAGACCGGCACCAAGACCTCTGCCGCCTAGGGCGGGACCTCCAGCACAGCAGAGGAACCCCCCTGCTCGCATGTACGCAGTCGCTGCTACAAAAGCTGAGGAGGATCCACTCCAGATAATACTCGGTACAGCTCACATCAATAGTACTCCTATACTCATCTTATTCGATTCTGGCGCAACGTTATCTTTCATAAACTCTGCTATTGCGATAAAGTTAGAATTGAATACAACTCGATTGCATGCCCCCTAGTAGTAGCATCCCTTATGGGTAAATTCGTTGAAACAAATAAAGTGTGTAAAGCATGCCTCCTATCCCTCGCAAATCACGAAGTAGCTGTGGACCTGATCGTTATGCTAGTCAGACAATTTGACGTCATCCTCGGGATGGATTAGCTTTCCTAAGTTCAGAAAGTCATGGATTGTCGCGACAAGACGGTCATTATATCTATCCTCGGACAAGCTTCTTTTACATTGAAGGGAAGAAATAGGCACGATGCATTTGAGAGCTTGCAAGCTCTAGGTGAACTAGAGTTAGTTGAGGCCACCATCAATTCGATACCAATGTGCGGGATTTTCTCAAAATATTTCAAGAGATACTAGGGTTGCCCCCTAAACGAGTAATAGACTTATGTATAGATCTCAAACCAAGAACCACTCCTATATCATTGCCCCCATTTCGCATGCCCCCTTGTGAGATAGAAGAGCTAAGAAGTCAGATTGACTAGCTGTTAATTCAAGGGTTCATTCACCCCAGTGTCTCCTCGTGGGGAGCACCAATCCTCTTCTTGAAGAAGAAGGATGGGACGATGTGTCTCTGTATAGATTACAGGAGACTGAACGAAGTGACGATAAAAAATAAGTACCCTCTACCACAAACTTGTTTGATCAGCTCAAGGGTGTCAGATATTTCTCTAAAATCACGCTTATTTCGCAAATGCTAACATTCTCTCACAAGCGACTCTAATGCCAAATCACAACGTATCCTAGATATGCATGATTAGCCAAGTAATTGTTAGTCCTTATTCATACAGCATGTTGGCGAAGCAAGGATACTGCCATTATATCATGAATCATTATCTGGATCATGTGGCTCGTAGCGGCACATGGCGGCTCCTCACCAGTATCCCTTGATCCAAATTAAGGCATCAATAAGGTACAGGTCGTCACCTAATACCGAGTATAAACCATTCATTTAGAGGTGCGGGCTCGTCATTCAAAACTAAATAAATACAAAGGGGCTCGTCACCTAATTCTGTTAATGCCCGGTCATTCGAATGGTACTCTGGCATGGAACCATCGGCCAGGTAATTTTACGGGGGCTGTACGAACTATATACTATCACCTCTATTAGTGTTCAATGGTCACTATGGAGAGGCTCGTCTCACCAGCATAGGCCGACAACTTGAATATTGTGTCCCATATCACCATACTCGACTCATGAGTCTTTGGGGATCGTAACGCAATAATGGTTATGAGTAGACTAAATCAATGGTAATGGTGGTATCCAAGATTCTATTGAATGTTATATAATCACAAAGCACAAAAATGATCAAGCTTGCATTAGACTTATGTGATCGACTACGGAGGACCTTGGGTAAACCGACATTGGGTGCAAAGCATCTCGTGTAGCTCCAACTACTGCCGATTATCCGTGTTCAACAACAGTTAGCCGTATAAGCCTAGGATAGTCTCCCTAAACTGGGCTATCCGCATATTTAGATAATAAGCTCGATCCACCGCAACAACACAATTCAATCATATTAACATTTGTAAGCATTCAACATTGAAAATTTTTAATATTAAGAGTTTAATATCATTCAAGCATTTCATCAAGCATGTTATCAATTAAATAGAAAATAAATACATTTAATTATTCTAAAATACCAAGTAGAAGCTTGGGGGTAGATCTTCACCTTAGAGTCAAAATCCTTGACTCGGATGCAGCCCCAGTGTCGAGAATTTGGAGAAAATGATTCAAACCCTAATTCATTGATAATTTCATCATTAGTGATGTGAATTTTAATATAATTATGTTTTAACTAAGGGTTAAGGGTTTTCTCGAGCAAATCCCAACTCGATTTGACAAGTCGGGGCCCTGGGATTGGCATACTACGGCATCCACACGGGGCCATGCCCAAATACGGCTCTTATAATAGCATGAGCTACTCCAAATCAATTTCCAAGACCCCAGGTCCTAGCATGATCAAACCCTAGTGTTAGGATTTTCAAGAAATGATGGAAATGAAAGAGGGTTTCCAATCCTAGTGGCTTAAAAAAGTAAAAAAGAAAGGAAGATAGGGAAAGACAACTAAGAAACATTTTACCTAGAAAGGGATGAAGAATCTATCCCAAACCCATTGGATTTTGGCTATGAAAAGCATGAAACTAAGCACAAATGAGAGATCTTATAAGATCTAGCGAGTACGATGATCGGATGACAAGATCTAACACTAGTCTCCTCCATTTCCCCTCTCTCTCTTCCTGTAACATCCTGGATTTTCGTTATTTTGGATTCTCAAAAACCCTTGAAATTTTTTATTATAATTAACTTATATTATCACTTACTGATCATTAACATTCGATATTATCCTATACATGAGTAGTACCAATAAAGAACTGTACAGATCCGATTAATCAACCATAGGAAGCCAACGAATCCAACCGATTACTTAAACACCGAGTTTAACCATATGATCTGTTCACATGGGGCCCACATTTAGCTGACCTATCATTAACTAATCAAGACTACCATAGCTAGATTAAAGATCTACCCAAAGATGAGACAACTAGGGGTCAGATCGTAATTAACAAACCAAAGTGACCCAATTATCCATTTAGCCTACGAACAAACGGTTTAAAGTGATTATGATTGAATCACTATTTTCACTAATTGCGAATAGGCCACACTATGAACATAGTTAATCCAAACCCTAATCATTGCTCATGAGAAATCTTACTGCCTAATTCATTTCGAAAATGCCTTGATTATCCAAACGAGCTCTAGACCGCTCGTTAGTGGGCCACTAGTTCCGAAACTATAGAATAATGTACGTCTCACTGGGCTTGACGCTCAATGTAGGTGGTGAACTAAGAAAGTGCCTAGAACGGCTCAACTTAGGCCGAAAGTTAAGTGCTTGTAATGCGCGAATCCCCTAGGCAGAAATCTGAAACTTAAGTGAAATAGACATTCCTCTCTTTCGTGAAGTTGTGGCTTTCCGACCGTTATATCATAACCAAACTCGAGCCATGAGTTAATGATATTTCCCTGCTCATATCCATAGAGCTGTAGCCCCGATCGACCATTGGTGACCGTTAAATAGACTTCTAATAATATCCATTGATTGGCACATCCAAATGGCAAGCCGATCATATCCATACGTAGATCATCATTAGGGCTAACTATCTTATGGTGTATATCAACATGTACACCCCATAATGGGCCTTAGAGGTTAGAAACACTCCCATAGGGCTAGTATAATGAAAACTTAGCCCTTGACGCCATTTGTGAAACATCTGGCACTATATAAAGCCCTCATCTATAATTTATATAAATATAACACCTATAATATATATATTTATAATGTATATTTAATATATTCATTTTCTTAGGTGTATTTTATAGATGTTTTATTTATTATATATTCTTAATTTTAAATATTTATAAATACACCTATATTTATATATGTTAATGTTATATAGGTGTATTTTATATATAAAATACACATATTTATATATTTAATGTTATATATTTATAAATATTTATATAAATATATATAATGTTTATATTTCTATAATTTATTATATAATGTTATATAAATATATAAATAGAATGTTAATTATATAATATGATATTATATATAATAATATGATATTTAACATTATAATAAATACATTATATATCATAATGTTAATATTATATATAATGATATTAAATATAAATATATAATATTATAATGTTAATTTATAAATTATAACATATATTATAATAAATATGTTATAATTAATGTGTATATATATATTAATTATAACATATTTATTATAATATATTTATAACATTATAATATATATAATTAACTCACACCAATCTTATTATATTATATTTATAAATATATTATATAATATTATACATTATATATATTAATTATTATAATGTTATATAATATATGATAATATTATATATATATATATATTATAATATATGATATGATATAATATATGTATCATATGTATATATAATATATGTATATATCATATTATAATGTATAATATATGTATATACATATTATAATATTATATGATATCATATATTATATCATATATCATACATATTTTTATACATATTATAATATTATAATATGTATTATATCATATTATATAATATGATATACATATTATTATATCATATTATATCATATCTATATTATAATATCATATGTATATCATACATATATCATATGATATGTTATAATAATATGTATGATATATATTATATGATAATATGATATATGTATATAATATACGATATATACATATATATATATATATATATATATATATATATATATATATATATATATATATATATTATATCATGATATGATAATACATATCATAATATATATCATAATATATATGATATATATCATAATATGTTATATCATAATATGTATACTTATGTAAATATATAATATGTATATCATAATATGATATACATATTATTATATATGATATGTATAACATATTATAATAATATAATACATATTATAATACATGATATAATACATAATATGTATTATATCATAATATTATTACATATTATAATACATATATATTATAATATGTTTTTGTAATATAATTATATATATATATATATATATATTGATAATATGATAAATATATAATATATATATAATATATATTATATATATATATGATATATATATATATGATAATATATATATATGTATATATATAATATTATTATATATCATATATTATATATAATATGATTATTATAATAAAATATATATATGATATTATATATATATAATTATATATATAACATGTTATATATATATATATAATATATTATATATATATAAAATATATAATATACATATTATATATATATGTATATATATAATATAATAATATTATATATAATATAATAATAATATATAATATAACATATATTATATATAATATTATATTATATATAATGTGGAGCGAACATTATATAATACATATATATTATATATAATACATATATAACACATATATAATATAATATTATATATAACATAATCATATAATATATATGAAATGTGGAGCGAACATTATATAAACATATGGCGATCATTATGTGGAGCAATGATAATGAAATGTATCATCCCGTAATAGGCGGTCATCCCTTGAAATATAGAAATGCGATAACGATCTGGTCAGACCGAAAAATTCCATACATTGGGTCGAGTACCATCCCGAAATCACATAGGATTAAATCCATTGAAATTTAGGTAACTAAGTACTAAACTCAATTAAAATGTCCGTTAGATCGCTTTAAATACGATCCAAGACCCAAACCTTGCGGAATCATTGACGCTAGGTTCCCTAAAGTTTAGAACCTCCGTCGCTCTCGGGAGTGAAACGAAACTTCGTATTAGGTCTAGATCGCACCTCGGGATTCGATTAACCGAAGTTAAGGAACTAGGACCGAACCCCACCGGGCTTAACAATCATCTCAAAAATCGGCCTTATCAGATATTCCACGGCCATTCGTTTCGAATCGGAGCGTGGTAGTGTAAAAAACACTATTCACAAGCCGAAATAAATATCTGGAATAGTGATCTGGCATCGTTCGTTGACGCGTCAGTATTAAGCAACCTGACCGTCAGAATCAGACCAAATTACACCCTCGGATTAAGAAAAATTTCAAGAACATTTACATGTACTCGGAATTTCGATCGTGGCCCATGACCGTCGAACGAAAGTGGTCCGCCACGTGCGATCTACGTATCCGAATGAGTCAAAAACGTAATCCCACGTAGATCCGTTGGTGGTGAGCTTAAGTCTGACGTTTGGTTCAAAGAGGCCTACCAGAACTCCCTTTTTGAGCTGGAAAAGCGCCGAATATCCTATATAAGCAGTACCCCATGAACCTAAGTCTATTCTCGTAATGTTTGAGGCTATAAAAGGGGCTTAGAGCAGCCCCTCTCACAGCCATACGAATTTGGGAGAAACCCTAGAAGGAGAGAGAGAAAAGAGAGGGAAGAACTTGGAGATCGTTGCCGATCTTCCTCCACTTGCACCGGATTGCTACACGGCCTACACCGCCTTATTCTCGGCGTTCTCCGGTGTTTTCCGCCTCATTTGAAGGTAAGAAAACCTAACCCTAGGTCGATTTGTGGTGGAATCGAAGTGGGGTGTATCCGACTAACCGATTCCGCTCTTTAGGCTAGAAATCGGCCGTAGACGGAAGATCCATCACCCTTCTTGATTTATTCCGTTTCCAAAGGCAAAGGTGAGGACTTTAAGCTTATAAGTTACGGTTTTCAACGCTTTCAATGTCGGATAATGGTAGATTCATGATCCGCTTGCAATTGCACATGTACAAAGTGCCTTAGTTTCTGTTTTGATTAACGGTGTGAAATATGGAATTTCACATATTCTAGGTATACGTATAAATACCGTATATGTATTTTCTTGGATAAATGTTTGACATGTTTATTTAATGTATGATTATATGCTATATGAATAAAATGCTAGTTTAGCGAAAGGAATCGCTAAAATATATGTTCCTTTGTAAATGTGCCGTATGTTGAAAATACGTATTGAAGAAATACCGTATATACGTATTTCTTTTGGAATAATGTTTGTCATATGTATTTAATGTATGATTATACAATACATGATTAAAATACTAGCTTGGCGAAAAGAATCATGAAATCTATCTTCCTTTGTAAACACTATGTATGTCGAAATTGGGTATACGTAGAAGTACCCTATACGTATAAAATTCGCCGATGTGTTTGCTATGTTTATTTCTTTGTATGAATATGTTGTATATGTATAAAATACTAGCTCGGTAAGGGCAACCTAGTACACCCTCCTCTAGCATACGTTATGTATGTTGAAGTAGTGTATTCCAAGTGTTGGCGAAATCACTTGCGAGTGTAAGTGTTTAAGTGTTAGAACCTTAGTTAGGTCTTTGAGATGGGATTCTCCGCTACCTTAGAGTCATATATGACACTCTCCATGTGGTTGTTCACTCTAACCACTCACCTGTGAACTCTAGGCATTTGTGTCCCTATGTGTATAGTGCTTTATAACATGCTTCGTAACATGCTTGATAACATGCTTTACAACATGCCTTATAAAATGCTTTACTTCATGTTTTATAATACATGCTTTGCCCTATGCTTTACTTCATGTTTCACAACTGACTGAGCTTGGGACTATGTTCGTAGTCCAGGCATCCGGTATCAGACTTGAAGATGTGGTTGGGGTTTCATTCGCCACGCACGATGTGTTGGTGAACCCGTGTCGTACTTCGGTTGGCGATAGTGGTTGGCCACACGAGGTGCTTCTGCGCCTCATATCGCCCAACTTGTTGTGCGCTCGAGCTAGCCGAACATGTCAGTAAACCGTATGCCTTATGTATGTTCACCATGTTTGGTCGCTAATGCTTGAACCTAGGGTACCAAACTTACCAGTGAAAATCCGTTAACCATGGTACCTCGATCCGTTAAGACTCATGAGCCGGGCATGGTGGTATGGGACACCGTGGTGAAATTTGTCGGCCTCTGGCTGGGGCTACGTGCCTCCCGTAGTGACCGGTGAGCAATTCAACTCGTGAGCCGATTATGGTGGTATGGGACACTATATTCGCGTTGTGCCACCTACACCGATAAGGTGATGGGGGAGTGGTGCGGTCTTTGTGTGCATGACCTGGCAGCAGACCCTTTGTAGTGACCGCGAGCATACTCGAAGTTGCGGCGTGCCTTAGGGTTCGCCGCGATATATAGAGTATGAACTAGGCACTGTTTACGTATAGTTGTATCGTGATGAATCGTTTAAGGGGTGATGGGGAGTGGTGCAACCTTTGTGCGTAATGCCACACGGCACCTCTGCGGTGACCTAGAAAACACACCATCGTCGATATTAACTAGGGTGACGACCCTAGATTGGATCATGTTTGGATATGATACAAGGGAGGTACCTTAGTTTCCCAACCTATTTGTTTGAAATGAATTAATTAAAAACTCGGTAATCATACTCATCATGCATCGCATGTGCCTGGAAGATGTGGAGCACTGTGGGATGTAAGCATGCGCGAACGTGAGATGGTGTCGCATGAGGGAGGGTGTGGTGAGGGCATCCATCATACTGCATTCATACTTGCATTAATCAGAGTAACTAGGAGTGTTTGATTTACTGCTTTATCATTACTGCTTGACTGTATTGGTAACATGATAACTTATATCTTACTGTTCCACTGAGTTAGCTACTCACTCCCACGTTACGGGACGGTGTTGCGCACACCAACCAGACTCTGTCTCAGGTTTAGGCGATCCGGCTATTCTGGAGGCGGAGCCGACTGACGAGGACCGGGAGGAGTTCTCGTATATGCAGTTTGGCGGCTTCGACTAGGCTGCCGGGATGATGGGATTTACAGAGATTGTATTTAGTTATTTTGACATTTTGTTTATTACACAGACATGTATATTGTGACTCAGAAGGATTCATACTCTGGATGATGAATCATTTATTTTGTTTCTCTACATATATATATATACAGTCAGTCTTCCGCTTGCTTTTTATACAACGGATCTGGAGTATGAATTACTGCTTTGGTATAATCTCATTCATGTTTATTGCGCTAACTCAGACAACATTTAACCATCATCGTGTATGTTGCATAAGTGATGCGTTGGAACTCGGGAGTCGAGTTCATACTCGACCCCCGATTTTCAGGGCGTTACAAGTTGGTATCAGAGCATGATTTTGATTAAACCGGACCTGAGTTATGTCCCCACTACGTACGCTGACGCATTACACTTAGGAGGGTGCGCAAAATATAGCAACAGTCTTAGGGTCTCCCGATTTCGCCGTTCGGCGAAGTTCGCTGCACACGGACAGTTTGATCGAGTGCGTACTCGATCCCGACCACACTTATGGACCCCAAGTCACTCCTAGACCATCTATTGACGTGTCCAGGTCACAAATTACCAAAAATAAGTCGTTAAAAATCAGGAAAAACCAGATTATGTCAGAACTTTCCTGGAACTGACCGTTTTGGCACAAAACTGAGTTCGTGGGCCCCCCACGACTAATCCGTTAACATTTTGGACCAAGTCAGGGTGGATTTGGCACCCTGGGTGTCTGGTGAACAAGACCAGACCGCGGCAGCGCGGCTCCGGCCAATCCCGACCGCGGCGCCACCGCGGCACCGGCGGCGGACCGCGCCTCCGTCCGTTTTCCGGCGTGTTTCTAAACATGAGGGTGGTCGGTTTGGTCCCTTATACCCCATGGCACGTGCGGTTTTTGCATTAGATTAGGTTTTAAGGGGCTGGAGCTCCCTTCTCTCCCATTTCCCCTCTTTTTCAAGCACCCCACCTCCATTTTCGATTTTTAGAAAAACCATCCCTCCAAACCTTCAATCCCTCCATTTTCTTCCATAAACTCACACACACCTACCTCCTACAACACCCTAGCCTCTCCCTTTCCCCATTTTCACAAGTTGGAGCTCTCATAACCCTCCTTGGAGCTCAAAATCGGGTAATCTCCCAACCCATTCCACTTTCTTTTTGTTCCTTCTTCATTTTCTACCTCTTGAGCTTCTTCCACACCTATTGGGTTGTTGATTGTGGAAGGTAAAAGAGGTCAGCCCTTTGTTTCCCATTTTGGAAAATTTTCATGGCCCTCCTTGGTGTGGTGGCCACCATTTTCTCCATTTCCTCCATCCTATCCTTCATGGGAAAGAGGAAAACCGCGGCCGATGACGCCGGCCCAAGTAGGCCAGCCCGTTCCGAAGAAAATCTCGATGTTGGGGCCGGCACAAGTACCGTGCGGGAGTTTAGGTCAAGCGAGACCTGGATCCTGACCACCCCGCCAGGAATGCTTATCCAATAGGCATGGAATATGGGCGCTTCGCAGGCCGCAAGGTAGTGTTTGAAGCTCATGTGGATGAGGGGATGTTTGGCCTACACCCGATGATGGACCACTTGGTGGATATCGGGTGGAATCATATTTTTGAAGGCGAGTCTCCCGCATGTGAGCACACGGTTCGTGCCTTCTACGCTCACATTATAGACGCATCAATAGAGCCTCTTCAGTTTACTGTCTCTGTGAGAGGCATAAGGCGCACCATCACTGTGGACGAAGTGGCTCGAATCACGAAGATCCCGCTTGGTCAAGTACAGCCTAGTGATGACTTCTCTAGGAGTGCGCGGGAAAGGGATCGCCGCACGCGATTTCTCTGTGGTCGCCGGGTTACTTGGAAGCGAGGAAGTTGTATTGCGGCGACAAAGATGTCTGAAGACTTCCATTTACTCCATCACATCTTCACATACAATGTATACCCACGGTGGGGTAACCGCACGGAATGTACTAGGGTGATGGTGGACTTTCTGTACAAGATGGGACGCTGGGAAAACATATGCCTGCCCACATTCATCCTATCCCAGATAGTTAATGTGGTTCGTTCTGCCAGGAACGATCTTTCGCTCCCATTTGGCCGACTGATCTGCAGGATGGCTCGTGATGTAGGCTACAGATTGAATATGGAGGATCTTGCACCGGTCCGAATCATAAATGAAGCGACACTTAGGAATATGAAGATCGGCCCCAACAACGGCGGCAAGCCCGACTCGATGAGTACGGAGATGAGTCGGATAAGCGCCGGCGAAGAGAGTGTTGACCTCCAGTGACGGTGATGAGGAGCGCGGTGATGACATACGGGAGGAAGAACCGGAGGCTCGGGACACGGAGGAGAGTTCACCCCCTGCGGCTCGGGGAGCGGGGTGTGGATCGAGAGGTATCGATGCGCGATTTACCGTTTTGAGGAGAGGCAAGCCGCCTGCAAACAAGAGGTTGGACAAGTTGGTGAGATTGGACGAGTTGGTGAGCTTGGTCAAGTTCGAACTAAACTTGAAGAGAATGAAGCCTACATGAAGAAGAATTTCAAGAAGATGTCCGTCTGTGAAGGCCATCTGTCTTTGTGCGCGAGGATAAGAATGCTCCTCCTCCACCGCCTCGCCGGATGCTTAGTCATCCATATCGTTGTTTGTTGTGTTTGCTTTGGTTACCGCGATAGGCGGTTTGTGTTTCGTTCGATGATGTATTAGGTAGTAGAATGTTAGTGTTTGATGTGTGGATGTATTGGCTATAATGTAATTTCGGTCATGATTCATGTAAACTCGTAGTTCATGTATTATGACAATTTTGAGTTAATGAAAAGCATATAGCCTCTTTTGTTTGATGATGTGTGGAATGCTTAAGTGCTTTATGGAGTGTATTATCTTGTATCTCACAAATCTTTGTACCACTGTGTTGTATAGGGCATGCGCGACAGATACGCTGAGCACCGCACATCTCCTTTTTGGCGGCTCCATGGACCGAGACACCTTCTAGTAGTAGTGGTCCTACGGACCGTGGGTTGAGATCCGATCGGCCCCTGCTGGTCCTCTTGGCGGAGTTGCCACCATACACGCCCGGTCGTGGCGATTCCGGCCATCATCGTCTGCGGCGAGACTCCCGGCACACTCCGCCGGCCCGATAGGTTTGAGCAGCTGATGATGATGATGCATCGGCGGCGGTCGGTGCAGCGGCGTGCGAGATGCGGCGGCCAGCAGCGACGGCGGCAGCAGCAGCGACAGATCGGCGGAGCAGCATCAGCAGCTTATGGCCACTATCGCTGAGGCCTTATCCCGTGGTGGTAGTGCGACTCCACCTACGACTCCTGTTTGTCCTGCCGGGCACCCTGAGCCTCCTGCTCAGTGTGAGGATGTGCCCCTGCCTCCACCCGTGGTGCCTCCTACTGGAGATGTCGGCACGCGCGGTCTACTCGAGCGGTTTCAGCGCTTGAGGCCTCCTTCGTTCATGGGCACTCATAGGCCCGAGGAGGCAGAGTTTTGGCTTGACCGCATCTCGAAGATGCTTCGGATGCTGCATTGCTCAGAGGCAGAGCAGGTAGAGCTGGCCGCCTTCATGTTTGAGAGAGAGGCGAGTTTATGGTGGGACAGTGTGTTGCGGTCTATCGCAGCAGACTACGTATGGACCTGGGAGGCGTTTGAGTTCCGGTTCCATGAGAAATACTACCCGCCGACTTACCAACATGAGCGGGAGGACGAGTTCCTGCGCCTCAGGCAGGGAGGTATGACCATTACAGAGTACGAGCACCGCTTCACCGAGTTGGGCCGCTTTGTCCCGACTATACTAGTGGACGAGCAGATGCGGATGCGTCGATTTTCATTGGGCTTGCGACCGGAGATACGGTCGAAGATATCTTTGCCTCACCATACCTACATATGCGGCCTTGGTTCACATGTCTATGACGCGCAGAGCAGGATGTGGACCGGTTGGCCGATCACGTGGCACTATGGTTGCGAGGCCACGACGGGAGATACGAGCGAGGCCTATCCTAGGCAAGAGGCCTCGTGTTGACTCGCCTCCTAGGATCGCGGCGCCGGGGGGCTCGGATGAGGCGCCCTATTGTGACCCGCACGTCTTTGCGGGAAACGGGGTCATCCTATCGGGAGTTGCTTCGCGCGGATGAAGGACGGTGGTTTCTCTCGCCACGGATGATGGGCCGTTCTCGCCCACGGGCCATATCGGCTCCACCGCTACGGACGGCTCACGCACATCCTTCCTTCCGAGGCCTCTGTGCGGCACGCCCGGGCCGCCACGGCGACCCTTGGCTCCTCGGCGGAACCGCCGGCGGCGGGCTCGCGTTCATACTCTCGTGGTGAGGCACACGAGACGTCGGTTCCGGCTCGGCGGCTTTCGAGGGTACGGCTTTTATTCACGACACTCCCGTCTCTTTATTGGTGGACACGGGTCCACTACTTCTATTATTTCTTGTGGGGCGGTGAAGCGCCTATCTTTGCATACGATTCCCACTAAGGGAATGAGACTCACTACGACTCACGGGACTTGTTCGGATGTCACACGATTGTGCGAGGGTTGCTCGGTAGTCTTGGGTAGCGACACGGTGCTCGTCGACCTCATTGTTGCTCATTTGTGGCACTACGACGTTATCCTTGGCATGGATTGGCTCACCGGGATGAGGCGGAGGTAGGTGCGACACTCGGATCGTGACGGCCTATGGACTGACGGTACGGCTTTCACGTTCCGGTGCGGTCGGTTGGCCCTGTCGAGTTGATTGTTATCTTTGCTTTGCTTGTGCCGACGGTGATGGTCCGACGGTAGATAGTACGCCGGTGGTTCGAGACTTCGCGGGCGTGTTTGAGACTATCCGGGTTTACCTCCTCGGCGTGAGATTGATTTTACGATAGATCTTACGCACAGTGCGACGCCCATCTCGTTGCCTACTTATCGTATGCCTCCATGTGAGATGGAGGAGCTGCGGACACTGATTGATGTACTTGTAGAGAGAGGTTTTATCCGACCTAGTGTGTCTCCTTGGGGAGCACTGTGTTGTTCGTGAAGAAGAAGGGACGGGTCGCTACGGTTGGTGTATTGATTACCGTAGGTTGAACAGTCACGGTGAAGAACAAGTATCCTTTGCCCGGGATTGACGATCATTCGATCGGTTGAGAGGGCGAAGTATTTCTCAAAGATTGATCTCCGGTCGAGGTTACCACCGGTTGCGTGTGAGAGAGGAGGACGTGCGAGAAAGACGGCCTTCGGGGACGTGCTTTGGGCACTACGAGTTCTTAGTGATGTCGTTCGGTCGACGAACGCACCCGCCGTGTTCATGGATCGATGAACCGGGTATTTCGGCCCTTCCTCTACCGATTCGTCATCGTCTTCATCGATGACATCTTGATATACTCCACGAGTCGGGAGGAGCACGAGGAGCACTTGCGGCGGTATTGGAGACACGAAGAAGAACCGGTTGTTTGCGCAATACAAGAAGTGCGACTTACGGCGGGAGGAAGTCAAGTTCTGGGACATGTAGTGTCCAAGGATGGGATAGCTTGATGGACCTTGCTAAGGTAGGCTGCGGTTCGGGATTAGCGGCGGCTGAATCGATTCTCGAGGTGAGGAGTTTCCTTGGCACTGGTGGGTACTACTGAGACGTTTTATTCGGGATTTCTCGAAGATCGCAGGCCCTTGTCTCGGTGACTCGAAAGGACTGAAGTTCGCTGGAATGAGAAGGCGGAGGCGGCTTTAAGGAGTGAAGGACAAGTTGACGTCCGCCCTGTGCTAGTATTGCCGGAGCAAGGGGTGAGATACACGGTGTATCTTGACGCGTCTCGCGTTGGTTTGGGTTGTGTGTTGATGCGCGAAAGATAGGGTGATATCGTATGCCTCGAGACAATTAAGGAAGCACGAGGAGAATTACCCTACACATGACACAGGTTAGCGGCGGTCATCTTTGCATTGAAGCTCGGAGACATTACCTCTATGGTGAGGAGTTCGAGCTTTTCTGCGACCACAAGAGCCTTAAATACATATTCACGCTGTGCGAGATTTGAATATGAGACAGGCGCCGAGATGGATGGAGACCTTGAAGGACTTCAAGTTCGAGGTTTCCTACCATCTGGCAAGGCGAACCTTGTGGCGGACGCGTTGAGCCGCAAGAAGGCGGTGCATTTGCGGCACCGCGATGATAGCCGAGTGGGATATGGTAGAGTTTGTGCGGGACTTCGAGCGGAGACTCTTGTCGAGGAGCCATTTGAGTGTGTTGCGCACATTCGGGCGCGGCCACTTATCGACGACGAGTTGTTGAGGCCCAAGAGGGCGATGCACGGTTGTACGAGCCGAGAGCGGGCTAGCGGCGCTGTGGACTCGAGTGGAGAGTTGGATCGATGGGGTTTACGGTTCCGTGGCCGCCTATGTGTTCCGGATGTGCGACTTGAGACGCGAGCTTCTCGAGTGCGCCCATAAGTCGAAGTTTGCGATGCATCTGGTAGCACGAAGATGTACCGGGATATGAGACGGACGTCTTGGTGGGACAACATGAAGGCCCACATTCTTTGAGTTTGTGTCTCGGTGTCGACGTGCCGGCGGGTCCCAAGGCGAACATCGCCGACCTCTGGGCCTTCGGCCCATGCCTATAGCGGAGTGGAAGTGGGACTTCATCTCCATGGACTTCATATCAGGGTTGCCGAAGACGAGGAAGGGGCACGATTCCATTTGGGTGATTGTGGACCGGTTGACCAAATCGGCCCATTTCCTCCCTATCGAGTTACGAACTCTGCAGACGCAGTGGCTGGGCGTATATCGGGGAGATCGTCCGTGCGCACGGAGTTCCTTTGGAGATTGTGTCGGACAAAGACACGCGGTTCACATCCATCTTCGGACTCGTATCCAGGAGGCGATGGGTGTGAAGTTGAAGTTCGGATCTGGCGTTTCATCCTCGGACCGATGGGCGGACGGAGCGAGTGAATCGGTCTGGAGGATATGTTGCGGCGTGTGTGTTGGACTTGAGGACGGTTGGGACGGCCTTGTCATCCGTACGCGGGGTTCGCCTACAACAACGGTTTCCGAGGGCGACGGATTGGCATGGCGCCATATGAGGCTCTATATGGTCGACCTTGTAGAGCACCGCCTTGTTGTTGGGCGAGAGGTTGGAGAGCGTAGCTGATTGGCCGGAGTTGGTACGGGCGACTACGAGAGAAGGTAGACATTATCGGGCGTCGATTACTCACGGCGCGGAGCGAGACGAAGAGATTACGCCGTACGAGGCGGCGACCGCCGGAGTTCGAGGTTGGTGATCATGTGTTCCTTCGGGTTTCCCCTATGAAGGAGTCCTTCGGTTTGGGAAGAAGGGAAGCTCACACAGAGGTTCATCGGTCCATTTCGAGATCTTGGATCGAGTGGGTGATGTGGCGTATCGTCTCGCCTTGCCTACACCACTTGCTTACGTACATAACGTATTTCATGTATCTATCTTTGAAGAAGTACGTTCACGATCCTTCGCATATCATCGGATGGGAGCAGTGTACGGTTGAGCGAGGATGCGACGTATGAGTTGCGCCGACGCGCATCCTTGAGGAAGGAGCAGTCTTGCGTAGCAAGGTCATCCCACTTGTGAAGGTACTTTGGACACATCATTCGAGGAGGAAGCTACGGGAGGCGGGGCCGAAGTCGGGAAGAACTACCCTCGGATTCTCGAGGAGTACGACAGTATAAATTTCGAGGACGAAATTTTTTTGTTTAAGGGGGTAGATTGTAACGACCTGAAAAATTCCATACATTGGGTCGAGTACCACCTCGACCGAGAAATCACATAGGATTAAATCCTTTAGAAATTTAACAAAGTTAACTAAGTACTAAACTCAATTAAATATGAAATCCGTTAGGATCGCTTTAAATACGATCTGCAAGACCCAAACCTTGCAGAATCATTGACGCTAGGTTACCCTAAAGTTTAGAACCAAACTCATTCCCGTCTGCTCTCGGGAGTAAAACGAAACTTCGTATTAGGGTCTAGATCGCACCTCGGGATTCGATTAACCCGAAGTTAAGGAACTAGGACCGCCCACTTGGGCTTAACAATCATCTCAAAAATCGGCCTTGTCAGATATTCCACGGCCATTCGTTTCGAATCGGAGCGTGGTAGTGTGAAAAACACTATTCACAAGCCGAAATAAATATACGGAATAGTGATCGGCATCGTTCGTTGACGCGTCGTGTTAAGCAACCCGACCGTCGAATCGGACCAAATTACACCCTCGGATTAAGAAAAATTTCAAGAACATTTACATGTACTCGGAATTTACGATCGTGGCCCACCGACCGTCGGCGAAAGTGGTCCGCCACGTGCGATCTACGTATCGAATGAGTCAAAACGTAATCCCACGTAGATCCGTTGGTGGTGAGCTTAAGTCGACGTTTGGTTCAAAGAGGCCTACGAGAACTCCCTTTTGGTGGAAAAGCGCCGAATATCCTATATAAGCGTACCCCATGAACCTAAGTCTATTCTCGTAATGTTTGAGGCTATAAAAGGGGCTTAGAGCAGCCCCTCTCACAGCCATACGAATTTAGGGAGAAACCCTAGAAGGAGAGAGAGAAAAGAGAGGGAAGAACTTGGAGATCGTTGCCGATCTTCCTCCACTTGCACAGGATTGCTACACGGCCTACACCGCCTTATTCTCGGCGTTCTCCGGTGTTTTCCGCCTCATTTGAAGGTAAGAAAACCTAACCCTAGGTCGATTTGTGGTGGAATCGAAGTGGGTGTATACCGACTAACCGATTCCGCTCTTTAGGCTAGAAATCGGCCGTAGACGGAAGATCCATCACCCTTCTTGATTTATTCCGTTTCCAAAGGCAAAGGTGAGGACTTTAAGCTTATAAGTTACGGTTTTCAACGCTTTCAATGTCGGATAATGGTAGATTCATGATCGCTTGCAATTGCACATGTACAAAGTGCCTTAGTTTCTGTTTTGATTAACGGTGTGAAATATGGAATTTCACATATTCTAGGTATACGTATAAATACCGTATATGTATTTTCTTGGATAAATGTTTGACATGTTTATTTAATGTATGATTATATGCTATATGAATAAAATGCTAGTTTGGCGAAAGGAATCGCTAAAATATATGTTCCTTTGTAAATGTGCCGTATGTTGAAAATACGTATTGAAGAAATACCGTATACGTATTTCTTTTGGAATAATGTTTGTCATATGTATTTAATGTATGATTATACAATACATGATTAAAATACTAGCTTGGCGAAAAGAATCGCCGAAATCTATCTTCCTTTGTAAACACTATGTATGTCGAAATTGGGTATACGTAGAAGTACCCTATACGTATAAAATTCGCCGATGTGTTTGCTATGTTTATTTCTTTGTATGAATATGTTGTATATGTATAAAATACTAGCTCGGTAACGGGGCAACCCTAGTACACCCTCCTCTAGCATACGTTATGTATGTTGAAGTAGTGTATTCCAAGTGTTGGCGAAATCACTTGCGAGTGTAAGTGTTTAAGTGTTAGAACCTTAGTTAGGTGCTGAGATGGGATTCTCCGCTACCTTAGAGTCATATATGACACTCTCCATGTGGTTGTTCACTCTAACCACTCACCTGTGAACTCTAGGCATTTGTGTCCCTATGTGTATAGTGCTTTATAACATGCTTCGTAACATGCTTGATAACATGCTTTACAACATGCCTTATAAAATGCTTTACTTCATGTTTTATAATACATGCTTTGCCCTATGCTTTACTTCATGTTTCAACTGAGCTGAGCTTGGGACTATGTTCGTAGTCCAGGCATCCGGTATCAGACTTGAAGATGTGGTTGGGGTTTCATTCCGCCACGCACGATGTGTTGGTGAACCCGTGTCGTACTTCGGTTGGCGATAGTGGTTGGCCACACGAGGTGCTTCTGCGCCTCATATCGCCCAACTTGTTGTGCGCTCGAGCTAGCCGAACATGTCAGTAAACCGTATGCCTTATGTATGTTCACCATGTTTGGTCGCTAATGCTTGAACCTAGGGTACCAAACTTACCAGTGAAAATCCCGTTAACCATGGTACCTCGATCCGTTAAGACTCATGAGCCGGGCATGGTGGTATGGGACACCGTGGTCGAGCTGTCGGCCTACGCTGGGGCTACGTGCCTCCCCGTAGTGACCAGTGAGCAATTCAACTCGTGAGCCGATTATGGTGGTATGGGACACTATATTCGTTTGTCGGCCTACACTGATAAGGTGATGGGGGAGTGGTGCGGTCTTTGTGTGCACTGCCACAGCGGCCCTTTGTAGTGACCGCGAGCATACTACGAAGTTGCGGCGTGCCTTAGGGTTCGCCGCGATATATAGAGTATGAACTAGGCTGTTTACGTATAGTTGTATCGTGATGAATCGTTTAAGGGGTGATGGGGGAGTGGTGCAACCTTTGTGCGTAATGCCACAGCGACCTCTGCGGTGACCTAGAAAACACACCATCGTCGATATTAACTAGGGTGACGACCCTAGATTGGATCATGTTTGGATATGATCTGAGGAGGTACCTTAGTTTCCCAACCCTATTTGTTTGAAATGAATTAATTAAAAACTCGGTAATCATACTCATCATGCATCGCATGTGCACTGGAAGATGTGGAGCCTTGTGGGATGTAAGCATGCGCGAACGTGAGATGGTGTCGCATGAGGGAGGGTGTGGTGAGGGCATCCATCATACACGCATTCATACTTGCATTAATCGAGTAACTAGGAGTGTTTGATTTCTTGCTTTATCATTCTTGCTTGATTTGTATTGGTAACATGATAACTTATATCTTCTTGTTCCCTTTGAGTTAGCTACTCACTCCCACGTTACGGGACGGTGTTGCGCACACCAACCGGACTCTGTCTCGGGTTTAGGCGATCCGGCTATTCTCGGAGGCGGAGCCGATCTGACGAGGACCGGGAGGAGTTCTCGTATATGCGATTCAGTGGCGGCTTCGACTAAGTTGCCGGGGTGATGGGATTTACAGAGATTGTATTTAGTTATTTTGACATTTTGTTTATTACACAGACATGTATATTGTGACTCAGAAGGATTCATACTCTGGATGATGAATCATTTATTTTGTTTCTCTACATATATATATATACAGTCAGTCTTCCGCTTGCTTTTTATACAACGGATCTGGAGTATGAATTACTGCTTTGGTATAATCTCATTCATGTTTATTGCGCTAACTCAGACAACATTTAACCATCATCGTGTATGTTGCATAAGTGATGCGTTGGAACTCGGGAGTCGAGTTCATACTCGACCCCCGATTTTCAGGGCGTTACACATCCCTTGAAATGTGGAGCGATGATCATCCCTTGAAATGTAGAGCGATAATCATCCCTTCTCTTACATGAGATGATGTAGGGAGTATTTGTCTCAGGACATGAAAAGGTTCTTGTTTGAACATTGTTCCACATCTAGTATCCGTTAAAGCATGAAAAGCCTCTCCTCAAGACAAGGGGAGAGAGAAGTGGCGCATGGGCTATTCAAAAGCCTAGGCTTAGGACATGGGAAGAGGGAAAAGTAGCATTGGGACAAAGGCCCTTTGGAAGTGAGTGTGCGCCAATCCCATTAGATGTGAGTGTGCGTCATTCCCCTTGGATGTGAGTGTGCGCAAATCTCATGGAGGTGAGTGTGCGAAACTTCCTTTAAGAAGGATGGGTGCACAGAACTTGCATTGTGCGCAACTCCTTTAAAGAAGGATGGATGTACGGGACTTGCATTGTGCGCAACTCCTTTAAAGAAGGATGGATGTGCAGGACTTGCATTGTGCGCAACTCCTTTAAAGAAGGATGGATGTGCGGGACTTGCATTGTGCCCAACTCCTTTGAAAGTGGCGCATAATACATGGAATTAGGGCATGAGGAAGAAAGAGGTGACACACAATACATGGAGTTAGGACATGAGGGAGAAGGAGGTGGCGCACAATACATGGAGTTCGGACATGAGGGAGAAGGAGGTGGCGCACAATACCTGGAATTAGGACATGAGGGAGAAGGAGGTGGCGCACAATACATGGAATTAGGACATGAGGGAAAAGGAGATGGCGCACAATACATGGAATTAGGACATGGGCGTTGTGCGCTAGGACAGGGGAGAGAAAGGAGCGTTGTGTGGACAACCTTTGGGAGATGTTGTGCGCAAGCATTTTTTAAATGGGTTGTGCGGTGAACATGTTGTGCGCCAACAACACCTCCAGCGCACAACACTTTGAATATGGACAAATTTCTCTTCTCTCTTCTCCATGTTTCTCTCCCTCTTGTCTCTTTCTTCTTTTGTCCAAATGAGACATGGGAGGGAATATTTATAGGCATTCCTCCCTTACACAGTGGTGTTCACCACCACTTCTTTCCTTATACAACTTTCATCTCTTTCCTTACATAGCAGTATTTACCAACCTCTCCCTTAAATGGTGGTATACATCCCTTCACTATTAAAATGACACCCGTGTACCCTTTTTTACCAAAACACCCTCTTCACTGATTTTTACCAAAATACCCCAACTCACTGATTTTTACCAAAATACCCCAATTCACTGATTTTTACCAAAATACCCTCGATTGCTGATTTTTACCAAAATACTCCCGATGCTAATTTTTACCAAAATATGGAGTGAATGACCCTGGAAAAGATCTGCACCATGGAATTCTCTAGCCAATGCAATGGAATATTTTTTGTACGTCAACAATGCTATAATCACATGATGTAGTGTCTAGTTCATAGTGATGCTTAAAATTTCTACGATGTTGGGTTAGTTGATAAATTGCCCAAATCAACGGGTGGCCAGAGTTAGGGTAACCACCCTAAGCTTGTTCAATTGACCCAGGTTGAACACGGACGACCAACAGTAGCTGGACTACACGGACTGCTTGCACCCAATGGCGATTGTGTCATGGTTCTCCCAGGTCAATCAAATTAGCCCACTAGCTGACTGATCATGTATGTTCACAATGTCTAGCATAACTAAATGGAATCTAGGATACCCCGTTCCTAATGGATGTGTCCACTCATAATCGTTAGTGTAATACGATCCTACTATGACTCATGAGCCGGGCATGGTAGTATGGGACACCGTGTTCGAGCTGTCGACCTACGCTGGGGTGACGAGCCTCCCCGTAATGACCAGTGAGCAACTAAGACTCATGAGCCAGGCATGGTGGTATGGGACAGTAACGCCTCGATTTTAAAAACCCGATTACGCGACTCAGATTCCAAAAATCCAGGAGTTAGCTAATGATAATGATAATCAACGAGTGAATCAAAGTGTAAATAGCGAAAATGAAACATAACATATATCTGATCCAACATGCAAACAATATTCTGGCCCACTCAGCTTGGGGCCAATTACAAACTTCAAGTTCAATATAACAATTTCAAATAAACCATTAAAGGAAAACTACTGTTTAAGACCATAATACGTCGCTGCTTCCTGATACGCTCCTCATTGCTAGGCTCCTCCTCGAACGTAGCCTCCTCCTGATCCATCGTAAGTCCATCTGCCCCTGTATCCATTGTATGGTTGAATATTGATGAATGAGTGGCTAGCTCAGTGTGATCTCTCCTCAAGATTTTACACCGCCACCATAAACAAGAAATAACATAAAACATCCAGACAATTCAAAACATTACAGGTGCAGTCTTATTACATACATGGATGCGTGGAATGTAATCATCGCCCTGAGGATACTCATCCGTGCAAACAGTGGGCTCGTCACCCATGCAATCATCGACCTGGAAAACCTCATCCAGTCGGACAGAATATGTACTTCACGTACGATAGCAATAGATGTTGGTATGTACCATGTATGCAAGATTAGCCAATCTATTATTAGTCCAATTATACTCAGCTAATTTCGTTAAGCTCACGATCACTACGAGGAGCTCGTGGCCCAGAGTAGGCCGACGGCTCGAGCATAGAATCTCATGACCACCATCCCCGGCCCATGAGACTACTGCCTTAGGGTGTGTGTAGTACCCACCAACATGTGGTCAATCAATCCAATGTAAGGGGCCACCACTAAAGCTGACTGAAAATGAAATGTTGAAATCACTAAATATGGTGATTAAATTATGACGACATGAATGGTTTAAAGACGAGTAAACAACGATATTTAAAAGGTTACGAAGTTCTTCCCAAGTCAGTTAGGTGAAACCACACATGGATGGTAAACCCCATAGTCAAATGCAAACAACCAAAACCTCCATGTCGGGGGCCTACTCACATCACAACTAGTCCAGTTACACCCCAAGCATGGACTCTCCTTTGTTAGAACTTCCCATGGAGAGATTCTAACAATGTGTGTGTCATAACAGTATAACAACAACATAGATCTTATCATGAATAAGAAATAAGGAAGAGCACATATATTTCTTTTACAAATACATACTAACTGAGCTAGCACATGACACCTACAATGAGTAACTGGTTTAATCATCTAGCTAGTTCAATACACATGTTCAAAGATCCAAGCAAGAAATAAGCAGGGGAGTCATTACTCTAAATAACATATCAAATAAGTGCAGTCTATTTCCTCACAATTTATCAGTAGTCTAACTAACCATTAATTTGCATCAACCATTTCTAGTCTAAGTGGGAATGGAAAGCTTAAGGGGAGGAAATCATCACCAGACAAGTCGTAGAGCGCTTCTAGATGCAAATTTCCTCGAGAAGATGACTCCACACCACTTAAATAGTCCCCTATATAAATTTATTTGCATTAGGCAATGAGTTCCAAGGTTTAAAACATAAGGATTGGTGGAGGGTTGGAAGGCCCTAGATTAAGGTCGTTTGGGCTGCCATCAAGGGACAACAAGCCCACCAACTCTTGCCCTTATTTTAGTATAAACTGGGCTCGATCAAGGCCCACACCTGCTGTTCCTAAACAGCCCAAACTAAGCCGTGGTGAGCCCTGCTCGGCCCTAACTTGGTAGTCCACCAGCTGCATGGATGCAGCCCCACTGAGTAAGTGTGGTGCACCTGGGTTTATTAACCAAAGAGAGGCTCACCGCTATTAGTGTTCGGCTCACAATTTCTGTGGTGAGGTCCATTGTTGTGTGGAGTGTAGCCTACGACAGTGAGGCCCATGGTGTCCTCAAGTGCGGCCCACCAGTGCCTTGTGTGGTGAGGCCCGCCTGATGCTAACGTGCGGCCCACCAGCTGTGGCGCGGCCCACTGGATTTGGGTTCCACGTGCGATCCACTTGAATTTGGATCTCACATGCGGCCCACTTGACTATGCAGCCAACCCGATCGTGTGGTGTGGCTCGTTGTACAATGAGGCCCACCTGCTGCATGTAGCCCACAACAGTGAGGCCAATCGACGTTCGTGGGATAGTCCACCCACAGCTTGCTATAATCAGCCCAGCTCTGGGCTGATATTTTTAGCTCGATCCAGGCCCACTCAGACCTCCCTGCATCTGCAGCATGGGCGACTGATGAGTGGTTTCAGCACCATTATATCCCTCATCAGAGGCCTGCTTGAAGCCGGGTTTGTGGGTCTACTCAAGCAGTTTGAACGACGGTTTTCAACCCGTTGTATAGCCACAGTAAAGGCTGGAACAGGGCCCTTCTTCCGATTCAAACCATGGCCTACTTGCTGGCCATTTTTAACTTAATACAAAGCTCGATTGGGAGCCTATTTTTTGCCACAGTCCTGGCCCAGAATCCGGCCATCATTTGGCATATCTGAGCACCCAAACTTTGCCCAAACCAGGTTCATTTCCTGGCACAGTTCCAGCTTAGAGTTCAGCCACCGTTTGGCCTACTCCGACCTGACACAGAGCTACAGCTTGGGCCTTGTTTCAACTCAAAACATAGCCATGGATTGGCATGGTTTTGACCCAAATTCTAGCCATTGTTTCCGAGCTAGAACACCTTCATGCAGAGTCGTCATTCGGCCACTGTCTCAAACCAAAAATAGAGCCTGATGAAGGCCTGTTTCTTGGCCCAAATCACAGCCATTAAGAAAGCTGGTTTTGGGGCCGGAAGGCAGGTGTTTCCAGGCCTGGATTTTACTCAGAACTATGGCCATTGTTTGGCCTAGTTCCAGCTCAAAACAGGGCTCTATTTTACCAGATTTCGGCTCGAAGTCTAGCCATTGTTTGGCATAGTTTTGGTCCGGAATGTCATTACCAGTGGCCCGGATCTAGCATCCCAGCAAAGCTCTATTTGCGAGCTGTCTTTAGCTCTAAATAGAGCTCAATCAAAAGTCTCTTTCTCTCTCTCTCTCTCTCTCTCTCTCTCTCCTACTGCAGGCTATGGCAGATGCTTGGCTCATACGCAGTCATGGCAAAGACTGGACTGGGCCTTGCATTGCTGGTCATGGTTCTTACTGAGTGTAGTAGTTACCTGACCAGTTCAGGCCCTGAAGGAGAACACAGTCCCCACTTTCTCTCCCTCAACCAAATTGGTCTGCAACATGGCAGACGGCACCTTTCATCTCCCACTCTGTTTCCACTCCCTTTCTCCTCTCCTTGGCATGAATCCCAAGGTCTACAGGACCTCATTTATAACAATGGAGGGGAGGGCTCCAACGGCCAAATCTCCAGGCGGACAAGGGATCGCCAAGATCGTGCCACCCCCTATTTTTTCCCCAGAGAGGAAGGTCTTCTCTTACTTTCTCCATCCACAAGCCTTGCCTGGCTATTCTTGGCAAAGGGAGAACACACCTCATTTTGGCAAACAAATGGATGAGATTGCATGATCAGACCAATCGTGAGCCACCCAAATGATCCCTGCTTGGTCCCATCTCACGAATGTCTCCCACGTGCGTTGTATTGGATGATTGTAACCCTTCTCCTTTGTCTATTTACAAGGGCTCAAAAGCCTATACGGTTTTGTTAAGTGGATCCACGCGAATAAAATGGACAACTTGGATTACTCGAAAAGTGGCCAGGCGGGCCACTTTGGAGCTCAAAGATCACCAGTTTGAAACTTGGTTTTGGCGGGAGAACTTCTATTTCTCTCTTTTTGCAAAGAGCTCAGTCAAAGCTCATTTGACCGAGCCAATTGCTCCAGTGCACTTCATGCACAAATGCATGGGATGCACATGCACACTGTGTGAGGTCCATTGGGATGGTTATGATGAATCTGATCCATCTAAACATCTTGTAAGTAGCCATAAGGGGGTACTGGCCCAGTTCTAGGGCGGATCCGAGGCCCAGGTGGGCCGTACCACATGTCTCGAGCTCCATTTAGCCCCATGACTACTGATCCGATGGTTGGATCGGTTTAATATTAAACTTCAACGGCTTATTGTGGTCTTAGAGCATAATGGAGATTCGGTTGGCTATTTACTAGCCCTCAAAGATTGATCCACTGTATATTGCTATAGTTAGTTGGGTTGGAACTATTCTAATTTGATGTGTCTAGAGAAAGTTACCTTCCGGACTGACACAGGGTGCATTCTATCTTCTGGGGCTTCTGATGGGTGGCCCTTAATGGTGCTTGGAAATCCCACCCTGCATAAGTTGAGTTCAAGTTATCTGATTAATCCGCTCTGACTTAGGTTGATGCAGGTTTAAAAGGTAACACCTGTGTACCAGAGGTACGAGGTGTTATAGGGACACCGTGTCCGAGCTGTCAGCCTATGCTGGGGTGAAGAGTCTCCCCATAGTGACCAGTGAGTACTGATGGAGGTGATAGACCATTGTTCGAATGGCCCCGTCAAATTACCCGGCTGATGGTTGCGTGCTAGAGTATTGTTCGAATGACACGGGTGTGAATGGAATTGGGTAACGAGCCCTTTTCTTATGGTAATTTAATTTTATGTGACAAGCCCGTACCTCAAAACTGAGCGATCATACTCAGTTTAGGTGACGACCCATACCGGGTTGTCCTTATATATTTAAGTATCATACCGTACCCTTGGAATTGTTGATTTATGAGATAAATGGGTGACACCTAAATTTGGATCAACGGACACTGGTAAGGAGTCAATATGTGTGGCAACGATCCATGTGATCTGGATAAGGACTCGTGATATAACGTCTGTATTCTAGCTTCGCCAATATGCTGGATGAATTGCACTTAATAATCACTTGACTAACATGATCATTCATTGCATCGTATTAGATTAGAATGTGGCGAACAAGCGTGGTTGTCACGTGATGAGGAAGTGTTGTCATTTGCGAAACAGGTGGTCGGAGTCGCATGTGAGGGAGTATTATTTGGAAAGGGCATGTATCATGTCATATCTTCATATGCACATTTAACAAGAGTATTTGAGAATTGTTTAATTTCTTGTTTATCATTAACTGCGCTGATTGTGTCGATAGCATGTGTAACTTATAATAAATGGAACCACTGAGTTAGCTACTCACTCCCACCTGGGACGGTGTTTTAAAACACCAACCAGGCATATTATTGATGCAGGTTCTATCGAGGCCTCAGGCAGGTAGGCTCATATCGAGTTGTGCCAACACTGTTATGTTTTGGAGAATTGGGTGTAAATTGAAAGCTTTACACTTTAACCGTCTTGGGTAAGTATATTGTGGATTGTGGTTTGTATAATCCTATTTTGGGCGATCATCACAATTGGAACTGTACTTTTAACTCTTAGTCCTATATTTCTGAATCTATTGTTATCTTTACCTCGTTTTGGATCAGCTCATTCGAATTGCACTACTCTGATTATCTGTGTGTGAAATGAATTTGAATCTGAATGAGGACACATGTGCATTCTCATTTGGTTTAACACCCGAGAACTCGGGATCGGAGTATTTGTACTCGTGTGTCGATTTTTGGGGTGTTACATAAACAACCTCAAACAGGTGACCCTGGTCCCTCTTCCTGACTAGTTGAAAGAGTTTATTGCCAAGAGGGGGTTTTACATGTCGGATTCCGAGGACACCCTTATTTGGTCAGTTGATCCTGGCGGGAAATTCACCGTCAAATCCGCTTGGAACATGGTCTGAAATAGAGATCCTCCCCTCCTCTGGATGAAGATTGTCTGGCACTCCTCGGTTCCTCCTAAGATCTGCCTTTTTGTCTAGAAGCTCCTAAATGGTTCTCTTCCCATGGACTCCCTCATTTAAAAGGAGGGTGTTCAACTGGCTTCGAAGTGTAACCGTTGCTCGTTTGGCCCGGTTCACTGTCCATGTTCTGAATCCCTCTCTCATCTCTTCCTAGAAAGTGTTCTGGCAGACCAGCTTTGGAATCTTCCAACCGGGTTGTTTGGGGTGCCTCTCCTCAATCACCCTTCTATCTCTTCTCGTCTTCACTGGTGGTGGTTTCGGCCCCTGCCCCGCTCCACTAACAAGGTGTGTTTCTGCCTAGCACCAGCTTCATCCTCTGGGAGATCTGAATAGCTAGGAACAATGTCAGGTTCAATAATAGGCCACCCTCACCTCTCAGCCTTTTCTCCAAGGTGAAATGGTGGCTTACTTATCTATTCCCGCAATTCCACAGTTCCTCTCCCCCTATTTCCAGGCCCAAGTCCTCGGTCTCCTCCCCTCTCTGGTACTCTACCCCGATCCCTTCATTCTCTATAGTAAAGTGGCTCCGTCCGAGAGAGGGATGCTTCAAGATCAACGTGGATGGTTCCGCGCTCTTGGACCCTGGTCCGGCGAGTGGAGGCGGGATCTGCCGTGATCATCGTGGTAACTTGATGTTTGTCTTCGCAAAGGGCTATGGGGAGGCCTCAAACAATTTGGCTGAATTACGTGCCGCACTCGATGGTATTAAAATCTGTTTAGATTTTGGCTTATCCGATGTCATCCTAGAATCGAACTCCATCTGGGTAGTTAACGGCTTGCAGAATAGCTGCACTCTTTCCTGGAAATAGTCTTACTGGCTGACTAGAATTAAATTGCTTGTTGTCACACCCCAAACTCGGAAACCGGGCTCACAAAATTCCCGATCGTCGAATCCAGTGCCGACAGCCTCCGTAGAACCCCATTCTCGGTTCCTAGCGCCCATACGCCAGGTTCCGATCCTGGGATGCTACGAGGAGGATTTTCAACATCCGTTTAATTCATAATAAGCATAACCAAAGGCATAACCCACAAACAACAACAAAAAAAAACTCCATCACATTTCCACTATGATCAAAAACTTTACAAGTACAATGAACATAAAGGGAAATACAATGGGAATGAACAAAAAGCTCCAAAAGATCTGCTCTGCGCTCCTGCCTCAGCGCTGCTGCGTCCTCGCGTCACCTGCACGCAACGGTCGTGCATAAGCTTATAGAAAGCTTAGAGGGTGGTGAAAGTGTGTGCGCAAGGTAGTAATGCAATTTTGAAGTATCAGAGTAATGCGGAACATGCTGACGAGTCCATGAATACCACTAGCCATACCAAGGCTATGCGATGCAAGGCATGAATGATGTCGGCCATACCAAGGCCATGCGATGTGAAATGCAACTCAAGCAACAAATCCTCATCTAAGTCCGCATATCAATACAGCTCAAAATCTGGGATATCACCGGGGTCTAGTACACTCAAAACCAGATTGCCGCCCCATCGCGCGCAAAAAGGTAAGTGGAAGAGACCTCACTATCCGCCTGCCAATATCGGGCGCGGCTCGTCGATAGCGGACCCATTCCTCGAGCTGGTCAAACTCAGCCTAGCGTTGCCCCCTACTCTCGGGCGGGTAAGGCCGCACCCCCTTCTAACCGACCACGACACAGTGGAGAGCGCGACCGTCTGGTAATCGGTACTCGGCGCTCATGCACCCACTCGGTCTAGACGTTGGAGCAACCTCTTGGTACCATAAGGGTTTAGGGACTTTCACCCAGGGATATCTATAGCACCCCATGTAGAACAAGATTTTCGGTATCCAATCCTGCCAACCACGATACGCCTGTGGAGGCTATGGCCCTGATGTCGCTAGGGCGTATAGTAACCACATCACACAATGCGAATGCATGAAACACACTATCCAATCATGCAGCAATCCTGCGCGTATCGTGCGCTCATGTAGGGCAACACCGCCTAACCGGGAGCCCCTAAACAACCTGCCCGAAGGCATATGCTATGATCAGTCACTTCTCATGTCAAGCATACATATGATGCGTATGATCATGAATCATGGAACTATACTACACATGTTATAAAGTAATGAACTATTCTTGCAACACAGATGAGCCTAGACATGGACGGCCTACACATACCCAGTATGGGCCTATCGATGGCCCTAGGGAGAGTCATAATGCGGACATTTAACCAACACTATACCCACAATGTGGACGTCAAACCAACATCACTCCCAAGGCATTATTTGTTGTAAACATCATTACATAAACCATGTAGGGATCACACATTGCAATGGACCTTAGGTACATCCCATTGGGCCTTAAATACATCGAATGGGCCGTGTCACATGGGCCTTATATTCATCAAGTGGGCCACATCCATGGGCCGCACCAATGGGCCTTAAGTGCATTGCAATGGGCCGTAACCCGTGGCCTCTATAGTGCATCAAATGGGCCTAACCTCATGGGTCATATGTGTATCAGATGGGCCACACCAATTGGGCCCCATACGTACATCGAATGGGCCTTAACCCATAGGCCCTAATACATCGCAATGGGCCTTAACCCATGGGCCTTAAGTATGTCAGGTGGGCCTAAGAGGTTGGGCCACAAAAAAGATACCAAAGTGGGCTCACTTGAAGTTTGGATCTGCCTCATTCTTTAACTCATGCTCTAAAATGATATTTCACAATGGATAGACGGATTGGATGTCATATGTGCATCATGGTGGGGTCCACATGCGGCCCACCATAATGTATATATAAAAATCCTAAAATAATATAGATATATAATATACATATATAATATAACATATATATATATATATATATATAACATATATATATATATACACACACACACAGCACACGCACCACGCACACACACGCATGCACACACGCACGCACACACACGCATGCACACACGCACGCCCTCACACACGCACGCCCTCACACCCACCGTCCACTGGACGGTGGGAAACACATATTTCATGTGGGCTCCACGTGGGGCCCACCGTAATGTTTACATGCCATCCAACCCGTTGACAGGGTCCCACGGACCCAGTGAAAGGAAAAACACAAATTTCATCTTGATCCAAGACTTCTGTGGGCCCCAAAAAGGTTTCAATGGTAGACCCTCAATTTTCACTATTTCCTTTGGTGTGGGCCGCCAAAACAGTGGATGGGCCTGATCTTTGGAGGGGGTCTACTCCATGGAGGGGTCCACCTAATGGACGGAATGGATGACACATATACATCATGGTGGGGCCCACGACAGGGGCCGTGGGTGGCCCTGTCCGTCCGCCCAAACCAGCGTAGGGCGGCGCTGCGCCCTCTCGACACAAGAGAGGCGGCCTACTGCTTTTTTCTTTTCTTTTTTTTTTTTTTTTTTTTTTTTAATTTCTGTTTCCTTGCAGAAAATGGTATGCGGGGCCCACTTTCAGAAAATCCAGCCCGCCCATTGTGTTCTCGGGCCCGGAATGCATCCAACAAGTCCAAGGTTCAAATTTTTTTTGGTGTGTAGATAAGGCAAGGTGGGCCCTAGAAGTTTTGAACGGTAGAATATACTGTTTCCTATGGTACGGCCCGCCTGAGTGTTGGATCGACCTCATCTTTCGGCTCAACGTCTAAAACATCCTTGTGGAGGGGATGGACGGCGTGGATTGAACACATATAACCCGGTGGGGCCCATACATGGGAGCCACCCAAAAGCTTAGAAACAAGCTGATATTTGTGTCATTCTCCAGCCACGTCCAGCGTCTGGACGGGTTGGCGCACACATGCATTGAGGTGGGCCCCACTTGGGTGGGCCACCAAATGAATGGATGGTGTGGGTACAACACATTTAAAGTGGCCCCACCGGTGAATGGCTTGGATAAGGTACATATGTCATGGTGGGGCTCATTTCAAGTAGACCACACAACCATCACATGATCTAAGAGAAAAAAAAAAAGAAAAAAATGAAATAGAGAGAGATAGAGAGTGAGACATAGAGAAATCGGTGAGTATGGAGGGACCCCGCCACTATGGGCCCCTCATTCAAAAGTACATCAAGGTGGGTCCCACATTATGGACCCTAAATCGACAAAAATGAAGGAAATATGGAGCTACAAACACCCACCGCTTGATCTTCTTGTTCCCTCGGCTTGCTGATCTCCTTGTGCTCCTCTTTGATTGTGAAGATGAGAAATGGAAGGCTAGGATGAGAGATGAGAGGGTGGAGAGGTGGGTCACACTTGTGGCTTGGAAGGAAAGGGGAGATAGCTCATACGTATGGTTGCTTGGAAATGAGGTTTGAAAAAGAGGGAGAGATAGAGTATTGTGAAAGGAAGGAGTGATGGATGTGGTGTGATGTATTGGTGATGGGTGTAAGACACCTTTCTTGACTTTTTTGGCAAAAGGTGTAAGAAGGCATGTGTGTTGTAAGAACTTTTTGACTTTTGAGGCTTATTTGGGAAAAGGTGAAAGTGATGTGTACTTGACCCTTGATGGATTGATGGGTGATTGATGGGACATCTCGTAGAGATTCCCTTGGGTTTCGCAACGCGCGGCGTTTTCCTCGCACCGAACGCTGGCCTACATCTCCTGGCCAGAGTATCGCCTCGGCGCGTGAGTCGCGGCATCGGAACCGCGGCGACGGTGCGGTCGCAATGGTACAAGTCTCGGGTTGAGTCGACTCGGGTTAACGGCGTATGAATCAGGGTCGTGCGCAGATACCGGTAAGGGTCGAAGGTTGCCGGAATTCGATCGAAAATACCGCGGGATTCTGCGGAACGGTACGGTCTAGGATACGGGTCTTACACTTGTCGACCATGCATCGTTTTGCATCACCCACGTCTTGCGTGAAGCGAATGGCCCAGCTGGCAGTTTGGCTAGAACAAGGAGTAAATCGCAATGCAATAGGCTATTTCATGACATTTCTTCCTTGCCCAGGGTCACTCGGGGCCAGTTCCTCCTGGATAAAGATGGCCTAGGGGCCATCAGAAATCAATCCCCCCCCTTAGGCCTTGGCTCCTACGAGGTTTTCTGTAAAGAATTTTTGCCCCCCCCCCCCCCCCGAAGAGCCCTATAATTCCCCTTTATCTTTCTATGGATGTCTCCTAGTTTTGGAGCTTCTTCTATAAAATTAAATTTTAAAATTTAAAAATAAATAAATTTCTCAGGATGCTACCTCGCTTGATTCAAAGACACAACTAGAATCAGAGTCCCATCTTATCCAATCGGTAAAAAGAGATTTGTCAGATCTCTAGACTTTTCATGAATCTAATCATCAATGGGTGAGAGTTATGAGGATTTGGAAGTGATTCTATCACCCGACCAGCCCAAGAGACAAGGCAAACAACAGGATTTACTAATCCCACAACCAATCATAAGAGAATTGTGAAAGTTAGGAAGGATTCCATCATCCTACCATGCCCAATTAGGGATGACGGTGAACAACGAGACTTGCTAATTTCACAATCTCAATTCAAGAAAAGAATATATTCAAAGCAATTGTAGATCTATTATAATTCGTCACCACAAACCATTAACAACTAAAAATACTCTTTATAATCAAAATTGAATCAAAGAGAGTTCAACATAACATGAATCAAGACAAAGCTAACATCTAAATCACACTACAAGTTTCACAACAACATCAAACCTCTTACCCTTCACACTGTTTTTACTCCTGTGACCCACCTAAATCAGAGATAGGGCTGACTTTTGTGCCCTAGGTTTAAAATGGGCTAATGTATCACGTGTACAGACGGAAATTCAGACACATATCATGATGGAAGCGGATTGCCTACTGAGTAACTCAGTACGCTAAGCTTACTGAGTAAACGACGTGGGGCCCAACATGATGTATTTATTTTATCCAGTCCGTATATACATTTTATAATTTAATTTTAATAATTGGGACCAAAAATAAATCATTACAAAGCTCAAGTGGACCACACCACAGGGAACAGTGTGAATTAAACATCTACCGTTGAAAATTTCTTTGGGTGGACAGACATTTTGGATCAAGCTGATATTTGTTTTTTCGCTTCATCCATTTTCTTGTGATCTTATGAACAGTTTGGATGACAAATAAACGTTACTGTGGGCCCTAGGAAGCTTTCAACGGTGGAAATCATTATTCCCACTGTTTCCTGTGGTATGTCCCACTTGAGATTTGGATATGTTTCAATTTTTGGCTCAACCGTTAAAACTAGATTAGAAAACGGATGGGCGGCGTTGATAAATCACATGAATTCACGGCCGGCCCAACAGAGTTTACTCAGTACGATAAACGCGTACTGAGTAACTCAGTACGCAATCCCATTTCTATCATGATGGGGCTCACCTAAACCCGCCAGACTTCCAGATCCTAAATAATAGGCTATGCACGGTCTAGTGCACTTGAGTCGACTTCTGACTTGCTTGAGCTGGGGGTTTGGAACCAGATCGGGTCCCACAAAGTCTGACTCAGACTCATCTAAGTTGCATGCAACTCTAACGAGTCTTAAAACCATGGATTCAATGGTCCAAAATCTATCCCCCCATGATCCATTTACAGTTAAACGTGGATTTTTAAACCGTCCATTTAAAACCCACAATCAAATGTTTGGGATCATCTATTGTATGAGATTTTGGGCCATGAACTATCTCACGATGATCCAACCAGAATAACAACCATATTTTTTAGTATGCCATTTAAGCGGATTGTCTTATATAATCTAATTTCTTTCATATTGCTCCATTATAATCCATTCAAGATTTTCCATATGCTTTATAACAAATAGATGGAAACACATCAGTAGAAGATTACGTAATACATAACTAAGAAAATAAAAAATTATTCTAGTAATAATGTCATCATCTAATATCACGTAATATCATGTATCACCTATCCTACACGTGGCACTTCGACGACAACGCCACCTTCCTGATCGAGCCAAAGCCATACACGGTGGCAGTTAAAGCCTGGCGGAACATGTGAACCTTTAACGACAGGATACGCTGTCAACTCGGCATTTGCTTTCTCGATCGACATTTTTGCAAACTCACCGTCCACCCCCAACAAATCTGACCATTCTTCCTGCAAGTCTTCGTGAACCAAGAAAATCCCAGCCACAGAAATCAAATATATGAGTTACTTTTTGTTTGCATTTTATTTATTTTTATTTTTATAAAGAAGAAAGATATTGCAGATTGATGAGGTCTTCTCATGCAATCACTTGTTAGGATATCCAAGCAGTGCAAAATATGGGCTGCCCAGAAAAAATCAAGCCAATCGTTATTAGGTAGACCACACATGTACGTTGAATCAGATATCATTGGTTGTCCATCGATTTTGATGGTGTGGATCTCTTAATGAGTGGACATGGTCCACCTTTTGCACAGGTTAGATGTTGTAGAAAATATACCATTGGTGGTAAAGGTTAGGTATATATCTGAATTGTGAAGGTTCCCATATGGTGTATGTGATCATTTCTTTGGGAGGTGTTCACCTAACCGGTTGTAGTTTAACCTTCAGACATTTGGGACCAGAATCCTCCACAATACCTGTTTGAGAACCTGAGCCTTGTGGTGCCCACCATGTTCTGAAATTAATGTTAGAGCCAGCACAAAAACCACCCAGATCAACATCTTATGTGGGCCAGGCCACATGGAATAATGGGGATGGGATGCTGACCATGGGCTCATGTGTGGGGCAAGATGATGGGTATATTTCATCAAACTGGTTAATCAAGTGTAACTCATCAGGAGGAAGAGAAAATACAAAAATCAGCATGATCAAATACTCAGACGGGCCACACCATGTGAACTTAGTGGTTTTGGGAGAAATATTGCATTTTTCCCATTGGTGTGATCTACATGAGTTTCTGCTTGGGGTTATATTTTGTATACACCGTTCAAATAAGGATTCTCACTTGATGGACAGAGTGGATTTTACAAATACAACATGGTGGACCCTACAAAACTTGGGTTTTTATAGATGATATGATTTTCTACCATCTACATTTTCCAGCATTGCCCATGAGAACATATATTTTAAAGGAAAATTGGATTTAAATCTTGATAGAAACACTTACATCCACACCGCGTCTTGTATTCCATCTCTCTCTCTCTCTCTCTCTCTCTCTCTCTCTCTCTCTCCTACAGGCTACTTAAATCGAGCAGTGGGACAAATCAGGCTACTTAAATAGCGCAGTGGGACAAATATTGCCGCGATTTTGAAAATATCGTGATATTTATGTAAAAACTCATTAAACAAATCATCACGATATTTTCAAAATATCGGACATTTTAAATAAATATAATAAGTATTAAATTTTTTAATATCATTTAGTAATAAATATTTAAGAAATTTTTCACCATTTTATTGCGATTTTTACAAATAAAATAAAATATCTAAGGTCTAAGAAAATTCATTTTTAATGAAGTATTAATGTTTTTAAAATCATTTAATAATTTATAATAATTATTTTTTAATAATTTATTTTCAGCACGATTTTCCTCAAAAAAAAAAAAAAATAAAATTAAAATCTCCTGAGAAACTACCCGTCCGAGAAATTGCCGAGAAGGAGATAGCCAGCATGATGCAGAGTCGTTTACATAAAGCAACACGTGCTTTGTCTTACGGTCTTAATCACAATTCAGAAAAATATATAATACTCGGTGGTGTGTGTTAGTTGATGCTCAGGCGCTAATCGATATTTCACGTATGCAACCATTTCACTCAATTTATACAGTCCAAATAAATGCACCGTTAGCCAAAAATTACCCTGATCTGATGGCCTGCCTAACTGAATGGTGAACAACTAAACATTGAAATGAAGATAATCAACGGTCTGAGGGAGGTGACGACGGTTCAATCAATCTGAATTTTGGATGTTGGCCTATCAAAAGTGGGTCCCATGATTTGGGCGGTTTACATTGAGGTAGCGAATGCCTGACACGTGTAAATCTTTGAGTACCTGAGTATCGACCATAGTACTCTGACAGAGTATCAAATAATGTTCGTGAGGTTTTTTCAACTCGTTTAATACCAAGTAACTGATGGTCGTTTGCTCTGTAATCGTGCGTTTATCACCTTTTCAATTTAATCCAGCTCGACCCAATGAGAGGGGAAACGGATTGGCTACTACCCCTGCAACCAGCCCGTGGCTGGTGGTCGGGCTGGTGGTCGGTGATTTGTGGGCCCCACCATGATGTATCTGTTTCATCCATTCCGTTCATCCATTTTTAAAGATCAATTTAGGGCTTGATTTAAAAAATGAGAGGGATATAAATCTCAGGTGGACCACACCACAGGAAAACAATAGTGATTGGATATCCACCATTAAAATCCTCCTAAGGCCCACTGTACTGTTTTTTTGACATCCAATCTGTTGATTAGGTCATACAGACTCAGATGAAGGGGAAAAAAAAAAAAAAACAAAGATCAGCTTGATCCAAAACTTTTATGGCCCCCGAAAAGTTTTTAATGGTCGACGTTCATTCAACACTTTCCTGTAACGTGTTCCACTTGAGATTGGGATATAACTCATTTTTGGTCTCATACCATAAAATGATCTAGAAAAAAAGATGGACGGCATGGATGGAACACATACATCATGGTGGGGCCCACATCTGTGCACAGCTGAAGCTTTTTCAAAGCTCACGGGCACAGGCCCACCTGGCTGGACGGATGGCATCCTACCTATGCAATATCGATGACCTAACCCAAAAAAATAGTTCCGAATGATCATCTGGTTCAAGCAAATTTGTGTTAGCGTAAGCTTATAGATCGTATTGGTTTATTTATGGTTTCTCCTGATCGGCACTTCTTCTTTTTTCTTAATGTTCTTGTCACGTCTAGTGTGTGTGGGCGTGCCAAAACAGACCATTGGCTGTCCCTAGGCGTCAATATAGGTAGATACAAACAAATATATATTTTCAAGATCTACGCAGATCGGTCGCCTGTTCAATCACTCAAATTTATTTGATAGAGTGATCAGGCGATATTCAGATGATAGGGTTCTTCCTCCAAAAATAGATTACACTTTGCCTTCCATATTAAATGACTTTTCCAATACCGGTTGTTATCAAATGAAAAGAAAATACTTATAATTGGTCAAGATGCAACTATATAGAGGTTTTCTGAATGAAGATGATCCAGGGATAAACGTGATGAGGTCGATCGCCGTCTTCCTCAAGGATAACTACTCCAAATCTACAGAGCTTTTCTAAACTCCTCACAAAGACTTCTCGAATCCACGAGGAAAAAGTAAGAAAATAGAAATAATATTCAAAAATAAAAATAATATTCATGAAAATTTGTAAATTGATTGAATAATAAATGAATTTACAACCCTTTAAATAGGAATACCAAGATTAAGAAGAAGTTTAAAAATTAAACTATAACTAAAACTCCTTAAAATTCATAACTTACTATAAATAGTAAATTTTCTATTTAAAGTAAGTGTCCTATGTGGCTTAACCATGTTATTCTCCTAATTTTTCTAAACATTTTCATGTTGGGTGCAACTCCTACAGCCCAACCGATGAAGAGTTATAATCAAACTAAAACTTACTATTTATAGGAATTGGATCACGTACTGAGTTACTCAGTACGCTCTTATCGTACTGAGTAAACTCAGTTGGGCCCACCGTGAATATACGTTGTTTATCCACACTATCCATCCATTTTTTCAGCTCATTTAAGGGGTTGAGCCCAAAGTTGAAGCATATCCAAATCTCAAGTGGATTATACTAAAGGAAACAGTGGGAATAATGATTTCTACCGTTGAAACCTTTCTAGGCGCTACAGTGATGTTTATTTGTCATCCAACCTGTTAATAAGATCATACAGGCATGGATGAAGGGAAAAAAACAAATATAAGCTTGATCCAAGAATTCTGTGACCCCCAACAAAATTTCAATGATATACATTCAATTCACATTTTATCATGTGGTGTGGTCTATTTGAGCTTTCAATATACTTCATTTTTAGTCTCATGCCATAAAATTATCTGATAAAATGGATGGACATAGTAGATAAAATATATAGATCATGGTGAACCTCGAAGAGTTTACTCAGTACGCTAAGCGTACTGAGTTACCAAGTGCGCAATTTACTTCCCTAGCTATTTATAGTAAAAATGGGAATTAAACATAGAATTTGGCCATCTATATGATGGAATCTCACAAATTCGACATGGGTAACTAGGCATAGCCAGGTTGGTTGGCTAAAGTAGCTCGTCCTACCCCAAAATCATAAATGGTACGTCAAGTAACTCATTATGGTTTGCGAGATATGTCTGTTTTAAAGTTCTGACGGTCTTGATGACTTCTACCTTTGATCGGGCCTTCTCTGATCCATCTTGGACATGAAAGTGTCCGCGACACGCTCTACATCAAAAGAGCTGCTTGTATTGAGATAAAAGTCTAGTATATAAGCGTAAACTGATATTACAGCTAATTGATTACGACTACTCTTAGGAAAGAGCTAAGCTATGACAAGGAAAGATAAATTGCAAGATAATTGAAAGATAATATTGGTTTGTTTGATTAGTATGAGATGACTTACTTAGTTGATTTCCCCTTCTATTTATAAGATTTTTCGCTACGCCGATGCTCTGCATTTGTTTGTGTTCTTTACTTCAATGGTTACGATAGTTGAATCATTGTTATGTCAATCTTCCAAATCCTTTTGCCTTTTTGTATTCTTTTAACCGTTCCTCTTTTCCCGATCACTTTCTGTCTCTCGAGATTCTCGACCCCGCCTTGTCATCAAATGACGTATACTATACAACTTAGTGCTAGTTGTGCCTCCGTAAAAAGCACTCTAAATATCTTTAAAATCTTTATGCATGATATTCCTTCTTTATGCAACAACACATGTCACTCCTTGATTGGTTAAGCCAGGAATGGCTAGAAATATGGTACAACATTGCCCCCACGTTGCTTTGCCTTTGCGTAAAAGTTGAAAGCGATATTACTCCAATACTCGATGTAATAAATGTGATCTCTCATCTTTACATGTGTCAACTCCCTATTTTTGACTCTTATCTTGCAGTTACCAACATGACAAGTAGCATTATCGTATCATACGAGGAGTCATAATAATGATCTCATTAATGTGTACGTTCTTGCCCGATACATATATCGTTTTAAATTTGATTTTATTCTTTTCAAGACTCTTGTTCTTTTTGTTATTAAGTCACTTTTCAGCCGAGATTACTATCATCATGGTTGATTCTTCTTCACCTGGTCTTACAACTTTTCATTAAGAAGGTGTCATAAGAGAATTAGAGGATTTGTCGTCCGAAATCTATGAAAACATTATTATATCTTCCCCATTGTTGTGAATTTATCATTTCTCACACTTGATCCAACATTTCATTCTGAGATTTCTCTTGATCAGTTACGATTACTTGATCAAAACTTCCCTTACTGTGCGAGCAAAGAAATCCTTATCCAATCCAACTCCTTACCAGACCTTATAAACACCTTCCGTGCTTTAAGATCATGGCCAATTGCTTTAAAAGAATGGTCGAAATGGCTTGCTCGTGTACCGCAACAACATGGGGATACATGTAAATAGATCGGTATTTACGAATGTATCGACCTTTCATTACATGTGTATGTAGCAGACACCTCTCTTCTTATTACATCTTAAGTGGCCCCATGAGTTCCACGATTGTGAACATGTGTGCCTTCACCCACCTTCTTTCATTTGGTAAACTAGTCTGCCCTAACTTTGTTAAGGGCAAATAGCACTACTTCTCTATTCTAAACAAGAGCGGCAAGGCTTATACCACCTTCATGTCGCTTCATCGCAAAACGCATAGCATCGTTGATGGTACAGAACATACGACATTTCTGTTAATGCGGATCCATAATTATTTGTTTTGCGTGAGTGTTATACACGTCATAAAAGAATATGTTCATCTGACTGTGGCTCTCACCCAAGGTCGACAACTAACCCTTGATCCGTTCGTGCTCGATCACCTATATCATAGCATATTTGAAGAAACAACCAAAGCATATTCGAAGAAACAACCAAAGGTTTCTTTCATAGTGGATGACCTCTCTGGCTCATCCAGATGTAGTTGTTTGAGTATTTTTTATCTTCCTTTGCAACTTATATTCCTCCTCCAAATTGTTTCACTTTTTTAGGCAATAAGAATCTCTTTTTCCTATAATCACAAGCTCTTTTACCGAATATATGAATTTTTTTCTTCTTTCTAGGCTTAGAAAAACCCTTTCTGTTTTCCCTTTGAACAATAAAGAGTTTGGTCATACCTAATTCACGGAGGACTATGATACCAACAATGTCAGGATGAGCGAATTCAAGGATGAGGCTTGGGGAAGCTATCTCATCTAGAGATATCTCCCTTATGGCAGCACTATGGAGACGGGTATAAATGTTAAAGTGGGGGTTGTGCAGTATTGCCCTAATATTCTTGCTTGCCAATTCGTGGAGCCCTTTCATTCACAAAACTTGTAACCAACCACTGAAACAATGTCTAATTGTCAATTCAACTAGCACCTACAAGTTTCTTCATGATGGTTTGGAGAATGCTCGTGCTACATTCAATGCTCCTCTCTTCCCCGATTGTCCTCGGCAAATGCTTACTTTTTATTACCGGTGGAAATAATATTGTGTGAACTTATTGGATCGGCTGTTCTCATCATCGCTCGACTTTTCCCTTCAGTCGAGAAGCCTGACAAGCTTGCAATCGAGAAGAAAAAGAAAGTAACCGAAGATAAGAAAAAGCCATCAACACCAAAATCGATAGCGTCACCAAGTCAAAGAAAGGTACGATCACAAAGAACATCTTTGACCATTTTGACTACTCCCCCAACAATAGTTAAGATAGTTTGTACAACTTCTCCTCAGCCGAAGTGCCAAAAAGCTACAGATACAGGACATACTCGGTCAGGTGTACTGACCCAAACATCTGTAACTACACTCGTGCTTAAGAAAATTACAAATCTTAAATCGACCTCTTCAAAATCATCATCCTCCTACACCCGTAGTTTCTATTATCTTGGCAATACTAATAAGAGTTATCCTTTTGGCACGAAGGGATCGAATTTCAAGAAAACGCATAAGTATTCTCCTTGTGGCCAAAGTTGTTTATGCTTTTAAAACATATTATAAAACCCAATTATCACCAGGCCTTTCTCCCTTAAATTATTCATAAAAAATGGAGGAAGCATATAAGACACATGAAGAAGCCCACTTTAATAAAGCTTTTAACAAATGGCGAAAAGAAATTGAAAGGTTAAATGATCCCAACCTTCCTTTCGACCGCTTTTCAACACCTTATCGGCCGAATCCTCCACATTTTTCTTCTTTCATGCATCCTTTGGCAATACATATCGGTGATTCTTCTAAAATTCAGCCAATGATCGACCGATATTCAGTCATTGTTATTCAGTCTAACTTAGGTGGATATTTGACCTCCCTCTTTTCTTGTATTACTTGTAAATTTTTTGCTTTTTTAATATTTCTCTATCTTTGGAGTAATTAGAGAGATCTCGGCCATAGGAAAAAAAAAATTCGCAACCCAAGGAAATTCATGCTACCACTATGAATGATGAGGCTCAAACTTCATCAAAGGATGTCAATACTTCAAATCTAAAGAGATCACGAGTGATGTTCCTCAGTCAGACTTTCCATCTCGAGAAGAAATAAAGATCATGCAGCCAACAACATATCCTCCTACTTCCATCCATTTCAGTGTCTCCTCCTACTTCCTTCCATTCCAAAGTGTCAATCATAGCTCTTGACCAAAAGGAATATGAAGAGGAGCCCCTTTGTGGCCAAACCGCATAGTTTGTATAAAGTTGGACCTTCATCTGCATCGGCCAGCAATTCTGCACCCCTTCTAAAATGAATTGAGCAAACAGTTCTTAACTCATCTAGCACTCGTCGAGTACTCATTATGGAAGAAGAAAATGAAAGAAGAAACGGCTCCTTGGCCAGCCACAGCTTCTCCTGACTGATAAATTCCTATTAAAGTTCCTGTGACCAATAAAGCCGGTGAGCTTTTGTGCCAGTCGAGACGTTGACTACTCCTCTTTTAGTACATGAAGAAATGGTTACTATTGAAGATGTACTCTCTTCACCCGGCCAAGTACCTACCAGTGATATTTTAGTGGCCAAATCTCTTGCACCTTCAACTAAACTTTAGTAACTTCAGGAAGAAATGCGTGCTCTCATTAATTATGGGGCCTCTAAGATTATTTATTCCGGCACATTAATCACATAAATTCGATGATGATATTCTCAGCTCTACTTCTATGCTTGTAGTCCAAGTCATTCAAAATTTTCCTTTGAGTAAACCCCCTCCACCTCTGTCATTCCTAGACCCAAAATCAATTTTTCGTCGCAACCAAATTAGTTTCTGAGGACCGATCATTGCAATGTTAATCTCCATATTAATTAGAAATGGGTCGGTATTAAATATCATTGCCTCTTTTTCCCTTTTAGGAAATTTTAGTAACCCTCGGTCGATATTATCTTAAATGATATTCCTAAAAATAAAACATTTATTAGTATAATGAGACCGAGTTCCATGCCACTTGCAGTAATCGATCTTTTTCAAGTCTTCGACTGTTAGTATCTTATAATTAATAGGAACTTTAATAAAAATTTCAACCAATATTATGTCAAAGATTTCATCAGCCCGAGTGATATCGACGGTATAGGTCTTTTGAGGCCTGTGTGTGGCCGACACAATCGCTTCTGTCTTGACCAATGCAGGACAAATAAGTGGTTGTTTGGCTACTACCTCGGTCACTGCTACATCATAATTAGAGTCATAATAATGTCCCGACATATGAGTTCTTTTGCATAGTCCCTTCTTAAAGCGAGACTTCATATCATGATACTTTTTTAGTTAGATCATAGAGGTTAGCGAACTCTATTCTGATAAATTTTTTATAGAACTTGAATTCCAGACTATCCTAAGCCAGTTGTACAAATTCGACCTCGGTCGTGACTACTTTGTATTGGCTTTTTGGTCTTTTAAAGTAAGCGATATAATTTTTAACCGATTCTCCAAGTAATTGTCAAAAACTAGCAAGATTGGTCATAGAAATTTTCCCGTCCCTGTAGACGAACTGAGCATGGAATTTCTCTTCCAATTCTTGCTATGTTTGAACAGAATTTAACAAAAAATTTGAATACCAAGTGAAAATCATTGCAATTAACGAATGATTAAACAATTGTAACTTATGATAGTCATTGTTAGCAAGTTCATTACAATGCATGGTAAATTCACCGATATGTTTTATGGTCAATTAGTCAGTATCTCCTATAAACAGTGTATAATCAGGTCAGTAATTCCTCAGTATAGGATATTGTCGATCAATCCATTCAAGATACGGTTTGTGATAGACAGGAGTAGTAGTTCGTCCAAGAACTTACGCCTGCTACTTCTTGGACAATTTGGATAATTTGGTCAGATTAGACTTGACGAGATTTGGCCATTGGAGATGGCTCAGGACCTATCAAGTATAGTTTCCCATTATACGATTGATTTCTAAACAAGGGTTGCCGATATTTACCTAATTCCTTACTTCGGGAATGAAATTCTTATTCTCACACTCAAATCGCTTGCCATCCACGCCTCCTTTACTGGAGTAAGAGGCATGTTTCATCGTAGAATGGGTGCTACAGGTATTGCCAAATTCTCGATAGAGCTTACTTCAGCAAAAACTTAGGGCATATTCTGTTGAGACACAACAGGCTGAGAGCACGGTTTGCCAAGGCATAGTTTGTTTATGTACATTGGGCATTCGTTCAGCAATGATGGCCATCATCCTATTCATGCTCTCGGCCTAATTGAATATCCATCTGCTGAAGGTTTTGCCTTTATTTTGAGATTGCTCGACCCAAGTTCATGATTGTTCAGCAATATGTTGAATGCCCATTTACATTTCACATAACCTGATAGACATTTTTTTTAAAGGGTCAATCTGAGATAAGAATGCCCTATCCGAATTTGAAAAACTAAGTGCTGGGTTCGACAACAACTCAGGTCCTAGTTGTGTCACGCCCCAAACCCAGAAATCAGATTCACAGGAATCCTGATTGCCAAATTCGGTGGTGACAGCCTCTGTAGTACCCTATTCTCGACTCCTAGCGTCCATACGCCAGATTCCGATCCTGGGATCCTACAAGGAGAGATTTTTTTTCTTTTTTTTTTCAAGGTACATTTAACTCGTAATAAGCATAACCACAAGATTACCCAATTCAAAAAGGCAACATCATCGTCACATATCCACTAATATAATCATTTGAGTACAATGCTGAAAGAGAAATACATAAATCGAAAATCAAGCTCCAGAAGACCGCTGCACGCTCCAAGCTCAACACTACTGCAACCAAACATCACCTGCACGCATCTATCGTGCATAAGCTTATAGAAAGCTTAGAGGGTGGTGTAAGTGGGTGCACAAAGTAAGTGTCAAGTATTCAATACAATGTCATCATCATATAATACCGAAATTATTGGTAATCCATAAATCATACATTATCGGAATAAGCAGAAATACTGACAAGATCCTGAATTATCAGAATAAGCAGAATTACTGACAAGATCATAAATCATACGATAACAGAGTAAGCGGAAGTATGGACAAGTCCATAAGTCAATCAATATAAGAATACGTAATATAGAATAGCTATGCAATAAGGAGTCATAACGAGTAAAATATCAGATGTCGAAGATACAATGCAATATACAAATCCTACTGAGTCTGTCTAGGCCATATAAGTGCAGAAACATAGCAACCCAAAATACCATATGCCTGCTGATGTAATGCAATATGTGATGCGAATGAAATGACCATGCTGGAGTGTGAAGTCGGGATGGTAGTATGTAGTATCGTAGGCTACGGGGTCCACCACAGGGGACTTTATCCAAACCAGTCCCATACCTAAATTTAGATAGTCAGACTCAACGTGGTAAACTCCTGACCTCAGGTTAGTCACGCGTCCAACAGAAATCCTTGCCAAATAAAGGTACACAATAATTAGTTGTGCACCACCAGCCCGAGTGGATAATGAATAAATGAGTGAGCATGCAACGCCTACTCAATAAGTCTACATATCATTACGGTTCCTCTCTGGGAAATCACCGGGGTCTATTACACTTCAAACCAGATTGCCACCCCATCGCGCGCAACAAGGCGAGTGAAAGAGACCTCACTATCCACCTGCCAATATCGGGCCCGGCTCGTCGATGGCGGACTCATTCCTCGAGCTGGTCAGACTCAGCATAGCATTGTCCCCTCCTCTCGGGCAGGTAAGGCCGCACCCCCTTCCAACTGGCCACGACACAATGGGAGAGGCGGCCTAACGGTATACGGCCCTCATGCGCTCATGCATCTACTCGGTCTAGACGTTGGAACAACCTCTGGAACCAAGAGGGTTCTGAGACTTTTACCCAAGGATATCTATAGCACCCCATGTAGAACAGATTTTCGGTGTCCCTTCCGGTCATCCATGATATGCCTGTGGAGGCTACAGCCCTGGTGTCACTAGGGCGTACGGTGGTCATGTCACACAAATGCAAGATACATGAGTCACACAGTGCAATCATGCATCCATCTTGCGCATACCATGCACTCATGTGGGACAACTCCACCTATCAGGGAGCCCCATGAATAACCTGTCCCATGGCATATGCGATGGTCAATCACATCTCATAACAAACATATAGATGATGTGTATGTATTATGATGCTATGCTGTCACATACTCATAATCGGTATCAACAATCGGCCTCGACAATGTGGACATCTAACCAACATTGCCTCAAGGAATGACCCACATAATGGGTTGACAACCTCACATAAAGGCCTAATATACAACACAGTGGCCTTGTCCATGGACCACATATACACAATAGGTGGGCCCTGCTCATGGGCCTTAAATACATGACATACGGGCCCTACACATGGGTCTCGAATACATAAAATGGGTCATGCATCATGGGCCTAATACATATCACAATGGGTCTGGCCCATAGGCCACGAATATATCACAATGGGTCCCAATTACGGGTCGCATATACATCATATAAGTCTCGACAATCGGCCTCAACCTCAACAATCGAAATTGACACTTGGAATCGGCCTCGACAATCAGAATCGACATTGATACTCGGTCTTGATAGATCAGAATCGACATCGATCGACGATCGCCTCGACTCGACAAAAAAATCGTAATCGCGGCATGATCGACAATTGGAATTGGCCTCGACAAGTGGAATCGGGAATTAATCGATCGGCAAGAATCGGCCACATCAATTGGGTCAAAATCATCGAGCGATAACCGAATGCAAATCGAATCGCAATCGCATAACGACAATCAGAATCGATCGATCAACAATCAGAATCAGTGAATTGGTCACGTTAATCGGGATTGACATCGGCAATCAGTCACGATAATCGGGATCGATCGATAATCAGAATTGGAAAATCGATCACGTCACCGGGATCAGCAATTGGTCACGACAATCGGGATCGGTCGATAATCAGAATCGACAAATCGGTCACGTCAAGCGGGATCGGCAATCGGTCACGACAATCAGAATCAATCGATCAATAATCAGAATCGGTAAATCGGTCACGTTAATTGGGATCAACAATCGGTCACGATAATCGGGATCTGTCGATAATCAGAATCGGCAAATCGATCACGTCAAGCGGGATCGACAATCGGTCACGACAATCAGAATCGATCAATAATCAGAATCGGTAAATCAGTCACGTCCATTAGGATCGGCAATCGGTCACGATAATTGGGATTGGTCGATAATCAGAATCGACAAATTGATCATGTCAACCGGAATCGGCAATCGGTCATGACAATCAGAATCGATCGGTCAATAATCAGAATTGGTAAATCGGTCATGTCAATCGGGATCGGCAATTGGTCACGATAATCGGGATCGGTCGATAATCAGAATCGGCAAATCAATCACGTCAACCGGGATCGACAATCGGTCACGACAATCAGAATCGATCGGTCAATAATCAGAATTGGTAAATCGGTCACGTCAATCGGGATCGGCAATTGGTCACAATAATCGGGATCGATCAATAATCAGAATCGGTAACTCGGTCACGTCAACCGGGATTGGCAATCGGTCATGACAATCAGAATCAATCGATAATCGGAGTCGGCAAATCGATCATGTCAATCGGAATCAGTAATCGGTCATGGCAATCGGAATCGATCGATAATCGGAGTCGGCAAATCGGTCACGTCAATCGGAATCGGTAATCGGTCATGGCAATCGGAATCGATCGATAATCAGAATCGGCAATCGGTTATGATAATTGACCTCAATAATCGGCCGAACAAGGCCTAAGGAAAAGTCACAATGTGGACATTAAACCATCATTGCCCAACAATGTGGACATTTAACCATCATTGCTCTCAAGGAGTGGTCCGCATAGGGCCAAACATATAGTGGGCCCATGGTCTCATACAAGGGCCTCATACACAACATAGTGGGTTACATACAATCTCAATGGGCCACATGCATGGGCATTACATCGGGCCTCATCACATGGGCTGGAAGATACATCACATCAAGCTTTGCCCATGGGCCTCGAATACATCACGATGGACCACATCCAAAAAGGGCCATAAATACACAACAAGTGGGCCAAAAAAAAAAACATGGGCATCATACATCTCAGGTCAGGCCACGACCCATCGGCATCAGATACAACAAGTGAGTCAGATCAATGGGCTGCACCCATGGGCCTCATACACATCAAGTGAGCCTCTCAAGGTAATGAGGTCTATAACCTAAAAATAAATGGACAGTGTGTGTAATACACATACATCATGGTGGGGTCCACGTCCTAGTTGGACTGAACAGCGTGGTTAAAACACGTGCATCAAGGTGGACCATACGTCCATCAAAATGGACAGGCGACGTGGCTATAGAATACGTACAATCAAGGTGAGCCAGTCCTTAAAATGATATGAAAATTGGATGGACGACATAGATGTACGATACATAAATCACGGTAGATCCAAAAATAAATGGACAGTGTGTGTAATACACATACATCATGGTGGGGTCCACGTCCTAGTTGGACTGGACAGTGTAGCTAAAACACGTGCATCAAGGTGGACCATACGTCCATCAAAATGGGCTGTCCTAAATTTGGGCACGTGGCTATAGAATACGTACAATCAAGGTGAGCCAGTCCTTAAAATGATATGAAAACTGGATGGACGACATAGATGTACGGTACATAAATCACGGCAGATCTCATAAATGGCCAGCATGGATGCAAAATAGTTGGATGGCATTGATGAATTCAAAAATCATGGTGGGTCCCACTTCGATCGGATAGCTAAAAATATTTTAGTTTATTTAAAGAAATCAATCTGGATGGAGTGGTCACCATAGTAAGTAAATACATTAAGGTTTCCATTGGGGGGACCCACTGTTGCCAAAACAGATGAACGGTTTTGATCAAAACACAGCTCAAGGTGGGTATCCATGCTGGCGAAACAGATGGACAGTTTATATAGGACACATACATCCGATGTGAGTCCCACCGTCCGCATGCAGATGAAATGAATACATCAAGGTGACACTACAAGAAAATGGCCCTTAGCCGACTGATTGGCCAACCCTTTGCTGCTATAGGTGTGGCTATGGTTTGAACAAGTGGGCCATACTTGGCGTGGTCCCTATATATAAAAGGAAAAAAAACCTAACCTCATTCCTAGAATCGGCCACATGAGGAGGGCTGCCACATTGAGGCCCTCCCTTCATCAATCACACCATACATTCCTTTTATTCATCATAGGTTACAACAAGATCCACCACCATGTTCTAGATTTAAGATCAATGGTTGGGATGACATCCCAACCCTCTGACCTGCGCCGCAGTAATCCTCCGACCCCTCTCTCTCGCTACCTCTCTCCTCTCTCTCCTCGCTCCTCTCCTCTCTCGACCCTCTCTCTCTACTCTGGAGGTGGTCCACCTCCCTCTCTCTATCGCTCCTCTCCCTCTCGTGCGCTCTCCCTCTCTCTCGAGTCGTGACTGAACTCAAAGTGACCATCTCTCTCTCTCTCTCTCTCTCTCTCTCTCTCTCTCTCTCTCTCTCTCCCTCGCCGCAACATCAGTATCTCTCGCAACATCGTGTATCTCTCTCCGCTTGATCTACCGCACATCAAGGAGCATTCTGCTGCAACATCAGGTATCTCCTTCTCTCTCTCATTATCTATTCATATTAATTTGGACATTTTTTAGCATTTTTTAATCCTTCAAGTAACATTGTGCAATGATTTGTGTATTGAGAATTTTTGAGTTTCAAATCCCTAATTAGGGATTTGTAGTGTTGATTCCTTAATTAGGGATTTTCTGATATTACAAATTAGGGATTTGGGGATTTTAAAATTTTAGAGATCTTGAGGATTTTTGAAATTGGGAATTTCAGGTGTTTTTGATAGCTGATTTGGTAGATTTGATGTTTATTTGTTCATATTTTATTTATTTATAGGGTTTTGATGGCTGAATGGGAGGATTTGATGGTTATTTATTCATGTTTTCTTGATTTTTAGGGTTTTGACAACCGATTTGGAGGTTTTGATGTTAACTATAATATTCCCTGGTGGCCCTTTGATGATGGACTAGCCAGTGTATCTAGTAGAGATAGGTTTTGGTATATACTTTCCTTTTAACAGAGTATTATGTCCTTTATCTTATTCTTTAATGGACGTTCCTCTCTTTTCACCAACAGTAATTTGGTGGGTAGCTTTCCATATACAGAAAAAGATCGGTGAGCTTACGCATCCTTCTAATTTGCATTTTGTATTTTTGGGAATGCCAATTACGTTGCTAAGAAATGATATAAATACATGAATCTAAAATTTCATGCTTTTTTTTTTTTTTGTAGGGTTGTAGAATGCTTTAGAGCAAACTACCCCTATTCTGGGAAAGCAAAGAGTTAGTATAAAGATCAGGAACTGTGGCCTTTGTTTGTCGAAATTATATAGCCATGTAATTTTTACTCATGGTATCTGAGGAAATTTCTTTATGTTTTGACTCTACATGCAACTAAATTTGAATTCCATGCATGTGCAGACTATGAATAATTCATAAATTGTGGTAGTGAGACACTACATTGATCAGATCAAACAATGCTAACCATCTGACCACAAATACAACTAATGTTTAAAAGTGAATGATAAAAAAACAGAGAAACTGATAAGTTTTTCTACAATTTGATTTTCATTTATTGAAGCGTGACACGAGTCTTACAATTTGTTTTATGCTTGTAAGTGGGTTTAATCATGCATCGCTTGCTTTTTCATCTCTTTCTAGAACACCCATCGTTAGAAACCTTAATAGGAAGTGCTATCAATGGTAGAATTCATTTCCTTACAGGATCTTGAGATGGTTGAGTAATGAAGACGAGAAACCGAAAGCAACCAATAAGCAAAATACACATCTTTTAACATTTCATTATCGAAGCTGAAAGGAGATTACCTTTCAGCGAGTTGCCATGTGACTTTGGTAATATTTTCTAGAGAAAAAAACCCACATGAATTGACTGAATTAGTTATCTTGTTTATCTTATATATTATCTACGTTTTTATTGTAACCTGATGTTGTAGATGTCTGTGTATGATTGTAAGTGCCATTGATTTGATAGGGATTTTGGTGTCTTTCTTTGCAATCATTATTTATTAATGTTTTCACCTACTAATACCTATTTGATTTGTGATTAGTGCATTTGTGTTTGGATGTATTATGCTTAATTAAAGTAAAACCAATAGTTTAGAGTAGAGGCTTAAAACAAACTGATTCTCCATGTTTATTTTGCTCCTAGTCTGGTCACTCTTCATCTAGAGAGGAATCTGCACTTGTAGCATTTATAATTATAAAGGAGTTTCATTTGTCCTTGTACAATTTACTTTAATTTTAGCTATATTCATGGGATGTTAACTATAAAAGGAAAGACTGAAGATTCAGTGACTAGGATTTTCCAAATTTGGGATTTTTGTGTTAACTATAGGAAACACAACTTGATACTCACCATCAACGCATTGAAACAAATTTGGTGACAAAGAGTTTTTATACATGTTGTCTTCTCATATATCTTTTTGATGATGCTTTTCTTCTTCTTCATGTGTAACTTGTTAAATTTCATCTGTGCTTTTGTTAGACTTGCACTCTTGTTCACTTAGCTATCAGACGTCGACATTTATCTTGATGATACAATCACTATAATATCCTATCAGTGAAATTTTTCTGTAATTAATGCTCCATCCAAAGTTGGGTCAGTAATTAGGATGGTTTGGATTGCCATATAACTATGCCATGTGTACGGTTGTAGTGTCACCACCAAACTTTATATGGTGAAAAACTAATATAACGCCTAGCCCATAAGTGGGCCCAGTCTAAAGATTCGGTCTGCTTGTGTCATTTTCAGCTCTATTTACAAGTACATCTGAACAACCTCATTTTGGTGCACAAGTCATCTGAACAACCTCATTTCGGTGCGCAAGTCATCTAAGTCCAAAACAGATAAGGTTAGGTGGCTTTCTATTAATATATGATATTCCTCATTAGTTTTCGGAAAGGTAGTGCCTACAGTTTCACCCAGCAAAAAGTAAACCGCAACACATGTAACAGACTGTAACTTCCTATTCACATTGTTCTCTTTGCTATAGCTGAAAATTTTTATGTTTATTTTTTCATTGATTAGTTGCAATCTTTTATAGCTTTTTAATTTTTTGAATTTTTAATTTCTAATCAATATGCAATCTTTTATTATTTTCTATTTTCATGGATATGCTTAGATACTTAGCTTACTCCTGACTTGTAACAGATCATTCTCCTTTCCCACAGTTTCCTGGACTTGTAACAGCACACAATATAGACCAGATCTATCAAGTGTGGGTGCTTTTTCACATGTGGAGGCATGTACGGCTACAAATAATAGTCATCGGTGTGCATGCGGTGGAACGGACTAGTAGCAAATGTATAGACGCCTGCGAGTGAGAAGTTCTAAGTGGCAATTCAGCATAATCACATGTATAGATGCCTGTTCAAGTAGAGCACACCCAATTGCTAATCATGGAATTACTTGAGCTCAATTTTGTGTTATAATATAAACATTTCATACATATGTTTTTTTTTTCCCTTTCTTTCTTGTTTCCTTTAAGATTTTTGCTTGCTTATTGAATTTTCTATAATCCATGTGTATGTATTAAATGCCTCAATGTCGATTTGAATTGTGAAATTTCATCTAACCAGACCATGATCAAAATATACCCTTGTGTTCAGTTTCTATGCAGATAAGCAGATATTTACAAGAAAAAGCTTGTGTGGTTGATAAACGGTAGGAGCAAATATCATTACGATACAAAACTTCACATCCGCTGTGTATTCAATCCCCACTGTTTTGTGGATTTGTACAATCTGGGCAAGGACCTAAAAATATATATAAGAAACTATATATATTTTTTGGTAGGTATGCATGGACCCCACTAGATCACTTCTCTCTATAAATGAAGGGAGGAGAGAGAGAGAGAGAGAGAGAGAGAGAGATTTCTAAAACAATGGCTGTAAGCAAGAACCTCCTCCAAAGCGATGTCCTTCATGATGTATGCTTCATTTTCATTTCATCAAACATAACTTTAGTTTTATTTTATTTCATTTAATGAGAGTTTATATTTTATTCGTTTTTCTGCAGTATATCTTGCAAAACAAGCGTTTACCCAAGAGAAGACAAGCAACTCAAGGCACTGCGAGACATTACCTTGAAACATACACGGCACGAACGTCTATCCCTGATATAGATTTACAGGCATTTCATATGTATTTAAAATATTAGAACCGTTCATCAGCAGGCTCTACAACGTCTACTCCTTGTCCCAAAAATCTGGTTGGCTATGCATGAATGCGAAGAGGATGATAGAGATTGGTGTGTTTACGGGCTATTCGCTCCTTTGTACTGCACTCGCATTGCTAGAAGATGGAAAGTTTTAATAATACTTCTGTTCATTTGTTTTCTTCATTTTTCTTCTTCTTTCTTGAAATTTTGGATATTTGATGGAATTAATTTCTCTTACTCTTTGTTAGATCACTGCCATTGATGTTGATAGAAAAAGCTTTGAGACAGGATTGCCATTCATTCAAAAGGCTGGTGTCGAGAAGAAGACCGATTTTATTGAAGCAGAAGCTCTTCCCGTTCTTGATAAAATGTTACAAGAGGTATGCCAGTGTTGCATGGTTTCTTTCATTAACATGACACGAGATGATCTAAAAGTAGGATGTTAGCATTGATGTTTGGTACAAAGTTATGAATAAAATGCACTGACTCACACTACAACAAAAGGGGCGAAGTCGACCGATGGCCCAACCCTTTACCCTGCCAGTTTTTGGGCATGAGCAAAGGGAATACGCCTATAAAATCAAAAAAAAAAAAAAGCCCTAATCTAATTAATGACCTTCTTTGCGATGCTTTTGCATTTACTGTTGTAATCTTGATCTTGTTATTAAACATGTTTGATCGCGAAAAGTTATTACCATGATTTCATTTAATGGAGATAACTTTGTTGTTATTAGTATCAAAAGATGCAAAGTGTAAAGGAGCAATTGTTATTTATGCCAACAATATGGTAGAGTTATTTAGAGAGAGAGAAAACAAAAAATGCAATGTCAAAACTAAGAAAAGGAAGAAACAAAATAGGTTATGTAGCATCAAAACCAAAAGAAAGGGAAGAGAGAAAATAGGCGATGTAACTTCATTTCAAGATTTTAGGAGACCAAAGCACTAAATGTTTAAAGACAATTCGATTGAGTTTGTATTTTTCCACTTCTTTTTTTTGAACTTTTTCTTTTTCAATTTATATGTATATATATGTTTTTTGGAATTGTCTCGAGAATTAAGGGTTGATGTTTGATATTCCAGTTTTAGAAGACCAAGATTGTTAAATTGATTGTGGATTGATGTTATGGTTAACCCGCTTTTAAATTTTCTTCCTTGACACAATTATTCATTTCTATAAATACAACTGCTTAAAGACATTAGGAATTGGTTATTGCTTGCAATATTTCTTCGATTCGAGAGAATGCCATGGAAGTGAAAGGATATGAGATTCCAAGGTTGGGGAATTCTCATTTTGGGTTCTATTTTGCTTTTTTTTTTTTTTTTCTTTCTTTTTCTTTTCAATTTCTTGATGAAATTTTCAAATGGGTGTTTGATTTTCATTCTTTTTAGAATTATAAGTTTAGTGGATTTGGAATTAGAAGTATAGTGATTTATTCAAATGGTGACACTTATGATCCAGTTAATTACATTACTCTTGGACATTGTGAAATCACCGAATCAATTTTCTTCCTTGACACAGTTATTCATTTCTTGTAAATACAACTGCTTAAAGACATTAGGAATTGAATCTTTCCAAAAAAAAAAAGATATAGTGAGTGTCTAAAGTTTCCCATATTTCTACTTTCTGTTATCTTTTTGAAGCATGTATTAGTGCATTTTGCTTGGATGATGCCATTTTATCTTGAATCATTATTTTTCTTTGCACTGTATCTCACTTTTGTTGCCACCTTTTTCTAATTTGGCATTTACCTTAAGCTGTTGAATCATGTCGACGTTAAGGCTTCTTTGCCTTGACTCTTCGTGGTTTGATCATAATCAAGCAAATGTTTGAGCTTAGTAATTTGATATATCTATTGCCATTTACAGTAATTCTACAAGAATACAATCATTACCAGGTAATCTAGATTATCATCAACAAATGATGTATTGAATATTAAAATCTCTTATACGTAATTTGAGTTAACTAAAATGAGATCAACTCATTTTTAGGTGTTACTTGAAATAGCTTTGCATGCGAAGTAAGCCTTTCATGATGTTATTAGAAATTGCAGGGCTAAGGATTATACTGCATTAGAACAACCTGTGGAAGCATTCACGAGTATCCTTTTCTCATCTGGAACTACAGGTAACTTGAAACCTTTTAACTGAAACATCTCAAAGATCTTGATGCTTCATCTTGCATGTTTCATGCAAATCACTGGTATTAAAGACCATTACAGGATTTGTCAAAGGTGGTTTCTATGTATGAATGTCTTTTAGAAGAAGCCTCACGTGCATGCTACAATTTTATAAAAATTGAGTACAGCAGAGTTTTACACAAGTTTTAACCAAATTTGTCCATGGATTAGTCTCAAAATTCATGTTAGTGAAGTGATGGCACGTTCTTAGTACATGAATGTCTTGGGTGATATTCAAATCAAGTCAGTATGCAGAAATAAAATAGTGAAAAGTGAGAATAGTAGATAAATAGTAAACAGGCAATAAAATAAAATTAAAGAAAAATAAAAATTCTTTATTATCAGAAAAAATGCAAAACATTATGTTAACATCGAGATAATCTTATACTATTTTCATTCTAAAAAAGATATTATTACAATATTTTACTGGTATTTGCTACCAAGGGCCTGTTTAATAGATGCAAATAAATGTACTCTGCATAAGTGTGCAGAACATTTGATGTTTTGGAAAAGCCTGTAGTTGTTCCTTGCCTGATATGGTGTTTTGCGGGAGGAGCAATCATACGATCCACAACCTCTTAATGTTTTGGAAAAGACTAAGCGCATTCTTTTTGCATGGCTCAGATATCCCGCATTGAAACTCATGACAACATCATGGTTTTTGGTCATTGGGCTCATTGACTGAATGCAAATTGTTCTCTTGGTTTGTCACTTTTGTGTTTGTTTGGTGGCTATTCTCAATGTCCATGATCTCCCAAGTATAGTTGCTCATTGAGATCATGGATAAGGCTTAGATGATGGCATTGCTCAAACAACTTGGCTTAGGTACATTTTTGGGTTTCAATTATGGTTCTTTTTCACTTGATGTATGATAAATTCTCTTCCTTGTGGTTCTTTCGCTGGATTTAGATAATATTTATAAATTCTAATTTTTTTTAATGGGATTCTAATTTAGGGAAGCCTGTATTTTTATAAATTCTCTTCCTTGTTACTGTATTTTTTTCCTCAACTATTTGCTCGTAGGCCATTGATTGAAGGATTAGGAACTTCTAATCTTAAAATTAGTGGCTCTGTTTCAAGATCTTTTGCTATGGTGAATCTCTACGTTGGCTCTTGGGTCTTCCTTTGTCAAGTGCAGTGTTGTGGTGTTTGAGGTGATGTAGTTTTTTTTTTTTTTTTTGCTTCCAATGTGGGTGATGCAATTTGGGTTAGCATTTATTGAGTCTTTCTTTTGTTTTTATATATATATATATATATATATATATATATATATATATATATATATATATATATATATATATATATATTTCCTCACTTCATGACTTTTTCATGAAAGGACTCATCTCCTTTCCACTATATATTCCGGGCACTCCATATGCAAGAGTCGTTTGGTACTTCCAATCATATTTCAAAGTAGAAATATTTAGACCCTTTTCATGCATAGATACCATTTTCTTAGGTAAGTGTCATTTACACCCATCTTTTTTATGCACACACCATTTTCTTCTAGTTTTGGTACTATTACAGTACCTATAGTGCACTACTCTACTATCAATAAATAGAAAGATCGGGTGTTTATAAGAAAGGCACAGGGTTATAAACATCTCTCTTCCATTTTCCTTTATCATTTAACAAGACTAAGGTTGTAGTTTACCACCATTTTTGAAGGGTGGTGAATTATCCACACTAGGCATATATGTAAGGAAATCCAACTGGGAGATCATGGCCATCAAATTCACATAAGAAAATTAAATCATCAATGGGTCCAAGTTCAATGGCTGATATCAGATGTTTAAGATTGTCACAGTGGAAGCCACAAAAGGAGTGACTGCATTGGAGGTAGACCAATGACCTCGTGTTTTGCATCTCTTGTTGTTGTTGTTGCAATGCTTTTACATTCATTTTGGTGTTTTCACGTTCTATGGCGCTTCTTCGGTCAGGTATTTTCTTCTTGGAGCTGTTGTTAAACTTGGGGCGACTGTTGTGACTTATCCCCTGCTTGTTGTGAAGGTAATTGATTTTGCCTCTTTACATTTATGTCTGTCTGTTTGTATGTATGTATTAATTTGCTTTCCTTCAAAGCTGGATACCATTTTTTAGAATGTAGGGTTATAGAGTCCCCAAGTGAAAAACAACATAGACTTTACTTTTTCTTCACTTGTAGTTGCTACTTGTAGTTCATGCCACAACTGCTTTGTTATCTAAATAGGACCAATGCATGATAAAAGCATGACTGTGGTAAATGGGTCTTTTTTTGTTAGCTCGATTTTTTTTTTCTTAATGGTAAATGCACTTGAATGATGTGGTTCTTGAGTACTTTGATCTCCCTTTCTCGATCCATTCTCATGTTTTCCCCTTTTCTAGATGGGTTTATTCATGGATCTGGATGTGGGTTCTTTGTAATTTTCAATGCCTGATCATGGGCTAGGTACCCTTTGTGGTATATATATATATATATATATATATATATATATATATATATATATATACACACTACAACAAATTAGACTTTTTAAAACAATTTTTTTTAGCGACGAATCGAATTTCATTGGGAAATGCAATTTTTTACAACGACATTTCAAGTCATTACAAAATATAGATTATTTACGATGACATTTTAAATCGTCGCTAATAATTAACTTTTTTTGCGACGAGCTTCAATTATCGTCGCAAAACTTGTCGCAAAAAGTTTTCGTATGAATTTTTTACAACGATCTTAACCAGTCGTCGCTAATAGTCACTTTTTGTGACAAATTAGGTGTCGTTAAAAAAATATTTTTTACGACGACACAAAAGTTGTCTCAAATAGTAGCTTTTGCAACGACTAGTTCAACTCATTGTAAAAAATACTGAATTTTACTTGTGGCGACGAATGTAGTTTCATTGCGAAATGTTAGAGTATTTGCAACAACATTTTAAATCATCGCAAATAGTCAACATTTTTACGACGAGCTATAATTATCGTTGCTAAAACGTTTTCCACCAATTTCTTATGGAAAAATTACATGGCGGGAAAGACGTTTCGCCACGTGTTTCTATGGTCATTGCTAATGTCCACTTTATGTGACGAATTGAGTGTCGTGGCAAAATATTATATTTTGCAACGACACGAAAGTCGCTACAAATAGTCTGTTTTAGCGATGACTAGGTTAACTTGTTGTGACAAATACTAACTAAAACGTTTTGCGACAAATATAGTTTCATTGCGAAATTTAGAGTATTTGCAACAACATTTTAAATTGTCGCAAATAATCACCGTTTTTGCGACGAGCTATAATTGCGTCGCTAAAACGTTTCCCACCAATTTCATATGAGAAAATTACATGGCGTGAAAGACGTTTCGCCATGCGTTTCTATGGTCATCGCTAATATCCACTTTATGCGATGAATTGAGTGTTGTGGCAAAATATTATTTTTTGCAATGACACGAAAGTCGCTACAAATAGTCTGTTTTAACGACGACTAGGTTAACTCGTTGCGACAAATACCAATGAAACGTTTTGCAACAAATGTAGTTTCATGGTGAAATGTTAGAGTATTTGCAACAACATTGTAAATCATTGTAAATAGTCAACGTTTTTGCGACGACATATAATTATCGTCGCTAAAACGTTTCCCACCAATTTTTTATGGGAAAATTACATGGCGGGAAAGACGTTTCGCCACGTGTTTTTATGGTCATCGCTAATGTCCACTTTGTGCAACGAATTGAGTGTCGTGGCAAAATATTTTTTTTGCAACGACATGAACGTCACTACAAATAGTCTTTTTTAGCGACGACTAGGTTAACTCGTTGCGACAAATGCTAACTGAAATGTTTTGCAACGAATGTAGTTTCATGGCGAAATGTTAGCGTATTTGCGACAACATTTTAAATCATCGCAAATAGTCAACGTTTTTACGATGAGCTATAATTATCGTCGTTAAAACATTTTCCACCAATTTCTCTGGTAAAAATTACATGGCGGGAAAGACGTTTCGACACGCGTTTCTATGTCATCACTAATGTCCACTTTATGCGACAAATTGAATGTCGTAGCAAAATATTATTTTTACAATGACACGAAAGTCGCTACAAATGGTCTGTTTTAGCGACGACTAGGTTAACTTGTTGCGACAAATACCAACTGAAATATTTTTGCGACGAATGTAGTTTCATGGTGAAATGTTAGAGTATTTGCAACAACATTGTAACTCATCGTAAATAGGCACCGTTTTTTCGACGAGCTATAATTATCGTCGCTAAAATGTTTCCCACCAATTTCTCCCATAAAAATTACATGGTGGGAAAGACGTTTCGCCATGGGTTTCTATGGTCATCGCTAATGTCCACTTGATGCGACGAATTGAGTGTCGTGGCAAAACATTATTTGTTGCCACGACACAAAAGTCACTGCAAATAGTGTATTTTAGCGACGACCGGGTTAACTCGTTGCGACAAATACAAATTGAAACTTTTTGCAATAAACGTAGTTTCATTGCCAAATGTTATAGTATTTGTAACAACATTGTAAATCATCGCAAATAGTCGACGTTTTTACGATGAGCTGTAATTGTCGTCGCTAAAAACGTTTCTCACCAATTTCTTTCGAGAAAATGACATGGCAGGAAAGACCTTCTGCCACGCATTTCCATGGTCATCGTTAATGTCCACTTTATGCGACGAATTGAGTGTCGTGGCAAAACATTATTTGTTGCCACGATACGAAAGTCGCTGCAACTAGGTTGTTTTAACGACGATTAGGTTAACTCGTTGCGATAAATACAAACTAAAACTTTATACGACGAACATAGTTTCATTACAAAATGTTAGAGTATTTACAACAACATTGTAAATCATCGCAAATAGTTGACGTTTTTGCGACGCACTATAATTATCGTCGCTAAAACGTTTCCCACCAATTCAAAATTTTAATTTTGACATGAATTGTGTTGTTGAACTGCAATGAACCTCCAATTAATGATTGAATGGTACAAACCAACATAAATCTTGTTATCAATTTCCTTATTGACGATACAAATGGTACACATCGACAATCGCTTGATCGACCTCCAATCAACAATTGAATGATATATAGAAAGTGTTGTTGACCATCCGATCAACCTTCAATCCTTTATCGGATGTTGGAAATAATCGTGCATCACTTCATTAAGTCTCCAATCAACAATCGAATGTTGCACATCACCGAAAATCACAAGGTCAACCATGTTTGATGGATAGATGGAATGGATGGATGGATATTTTGATGATTGATGGGATGATCAACCATGTTTGATGAACGAGATGGTCGGATGTTGGATGGATGGATAGTATGGTTGGATGGATGGATGTTTTGATGATTGATGGGATGATCAACCATGTTTGATGAACGAGATGGTCGGATGTTGGATGGATGGATGTATAGATGGATGTTTGGATGACTGGATATATAGATGGATGGAATGGTTGGATAGATGGATGTTTGGATGATTGTATGAGATGAATGGATGGTTTGATGGGGGATGCAATGGTTGGATGGGGGATGAGATGATTAATGAGGCTCCGATGGGCCACTAAGTGGCCTACAAGATGTATGAATTCTATCCACACCGCCCGTCTTTACACGACTTGTATCTATACACCAGCTGCATGCTACAACTTACAGCCCATAAGCTGTTGCAAATCGAATTGCGTACTGAGTTACTCAGTAGTCAGTATGCTCTCATCGTATTGAGTAAACTCAGTTGGGCCCACCTTAAATGTATGTAGTCTATCCAAGGCGTCTATCTATTTTTCCATCTAATTTAAGGGGTTGATCCCAAAATTGAAGCAAATCCAATGATCAAGTGGATCATACCACTTGAAACAGTGGAGATAATGATTTCCATCGTTGAAACCTTTTTAGGCCCACAGTGATGTTTATTTATCATCCAACCTGTTCATAACATCATAAATACATGGATGAAGAGAAAACACAAATATAAGCTTGATCCAAAACTTCTGTGGCCCTCAAGAATTTTTCAACGGTAGATGTTCAATTCAACTGTTTAATATGGTGTGGTCCATTTGAATATTGGATATCTCTAATTATTGGGCTCAAGCCCTGAAATTATTTTGTAAAATGAATAAATGGAGCCGATAAAATACATAAATCATGGTGGACCCCACAAACTTCACTCCGTATGCTAAGTGTAGTGAGTTGCTCACTATGCAATCCGCTTCGAAGCTGCTAAGCTGTGTTGACGACTTGACGTGCACATCACAAAATTTCTCAGTGGGCTCTTATCGTACTGAATAAAATCTGTTGGGGCCCACCGTGATTGATGCATGTGGTTTATCCACGCTGTCCATCCATTTTTCTAGATCATTTTAGTGGTTGAACCCAAAATTGATGCATATCCAAAGCTCAAGTGGACTATACCACAGGAAAAAGTAGCAGTATTGTTTTTCACCGCTAATAAATTTATAAGGCCCCAGTGATGTTTATTTTTCATCCAACATGTTCATATGATAAATATACGTGATAAATATTCATACGAATAACTCCGGAGCAGATCGGTTTAATCGGATCCATTCAGTTCAGATCGGTCCGGATTAACCACGATTCGAACTTGATTCGATGAACGGTCGGATCTGACTAATCCAACTCGAACAACACCAATCTAGGCCTTTGGATCTGTTCAGATCGGGTCGGATCCGATGGATCGGGTCGGTTTGTGTCCAGCTCTAATCAACATGTCAAATGTGCCAATGCATGTCCTATACTACATGACACTTCTTGTTCCAAGATGTCACATGTGTCATCATCCATCTTTATTAGTTCCGAATATGCTACATGTATCTTTAAAAATGGTTAGACGGTATGCATACAACTAGAGGTGGGCATCGAGTCGAGTCGGACAGGATTGGCCCCAACTCATTTCGGTCTGAAGTTTTTAGTACTGGACCCGAACCCGAACCCGATCAGATCCGGCACCGAGTCTGGGTCCTTTAACTCAATCTGATCCGTTGTATTGTTGGCCTGACTCGAACCAAGTCTGACTCAGTCTGGAAAATCGAGTCGGATCGGGTTATATACGGTTCGGATCGAATATTCTTGACACTAAAAGAGTTTCAATAGTAGAGGAAGGTGGTCATTAAATCTATATTGTGTCCTCTCGTAAGGGCCACTTAAGTCTTGGATTTAATTCAATTTTGGCAGCATGTACTAAAATGAGCTCCTAAAACGGATGGATGGTGTGGATTTATCACAAACATCATGGTGGGACCCACCTAACATTCCAAGCAAGAAAGGTGAAAGACTTGTTTTTCGTCAGGAGCTCTGATCGAGGAACCTCGAGCCGTGTGAGAAGAAAGATTGGGTATCCCTTCCCACTAGTCAAAGGATGGTAAGTCAGTGCTCTATGGGCCCCACCATGATGTATTTACTTCATCCATGTCGTCCATCTATTTTTCTAGATCATTTTATGGTATGTATATAAAAAAAGGAGATATATCCCAGTCTTAAGTGGACAACATTACAGGAAACAACGGTGAATAAATATTGTGTGGATCGAATCAAATCGAATCGGATCCATTCGGATCGGGTCGGTGCGGGTTGGCCATTGATCTGAAATTGATCCGATTAACAGTCGGATCTTGGTGGTCTAGCTCGATCCTACCCGATCGTGGCCTCGAATCTGTTAGGGTCGGATCGGGGTGGATCGGGTCGGATCTGCCGGATCGGTCCCTTTCTGCCCAGCTCTAGATACAACACATGCATCATGGTGGGGTCCACAGAGCTTGGTGACATCACTTCAGTAGCGATTTAGCTACTAACATCCAATCCGCGCCCATATATATGATATAGAGGGGAAACGGATTGGCTACTCCCCCTGCCACTGGCCAATGGCTGGTGGTCGGTGCTATGTGGGCCCCATTATGATGTACTTATTTCATCCATGCCGTCCATCTATTTTTCCAGATAATTATACTATCAGACCAAAAATGAGGTATATCCTAATCTCCACTAGACCACATTACAGGAAAGTTAAATGAGCATGAACCGTTAAAAATCTTTTCGGGGCCATAAAAGTTTTGGATCAAGCCTATCTTTGGTTTTTCCCCTCATCTGGTCCTCTATGACCTAATCAACCAATTGGATGTCAAATAAACAATACAGCGGGCCTTAGGAGGATTTTAATGGTGGATATCTAATCACCATTGTTTTCTTATGGTGTGGTCCACCTAAGATTTATATCCCTCTAATTTTTGGTATAAAATTTTAAAATAATCTATAAAGATGGATGAATGGAATGGATGAAACACATACATCATAGTGGGCCCACGAAGCACCCACCACGATTTCCCATATATGGCAGGGAGTAGCCAAACCGTTTCCTGTATATATGGGACGTGAATTTCCTACAAAAGCCTCTCAAAGGAAGCGATTTGCTTACCGAGTAAAGTCTTTGGGGCCCACCATAATACATACATTTTATCCACTCCGTCCATCCTTTTTACCAGATCATTTAAGGGATCTGTTCCAAAAATGAAGCATATCCAAAACGCAAGTGGAACACACCAGCAGAAACAGTGTGAATAAAAATTCTACCGTTGAAAAGTTCTCAGGGGCCACAAAAGTTTTAGAGCAAGCCGATATTTGGGATTTCCCTTCATCCATGTTTGTCTGATCTTAGGAATATCTTGGATGACAAATAAACATCACCGGGGGCCTTAGAAAAGTATCAACCGTTAATACATGTGGTTTATCCACGCCTACGCAATCCAATTTCCTTTCAAAGTCCTATTAAACTATGTTGGGCCCACCGTTAATACATGTGGTTTATCCACGCCGTCCATTCATTTTTCCAGATAATTTGAGGGGTTCAACCCAAAATTGATGCATGTACAATGATCAAGTGGACCATACCACTGGAAATAGTGGAATTATTGATTTCCACCATTGAAAACTTTCTAAGCCCTAGTGATGATTATTTGTCATCAAACATGTTCATAAGATCATAAACAGATGGATTAAAGGAAAATAAAAATATCAGCTTGATCTAAAACTTCGGTTGGCCCCAAGAATTTTTCAACAGTAAATGTTTAATTCATTTTGTTTCTGACGATGTGGTCCACTTAAGGTTTGGTTATACTCCATTTTTGAGATATAACCCTAAAATCATGTGGTAAAACAGATGAACAGGATGGATTTCTCATAAACATCGCAGTGGGCCCCACCTCAGTTTCCAGCGCCAGAACTTCATGCCAAAGTTTTTTCAAGGAAATCCGCCTCCCCTGATATTCTGGACGCGGATTGCGTCCTACCACCGCTTGGACGGGGTAGGGCTTTCTAGGGCCCACAATGATGTAAGTGTTTAATCCATGCTGTTAATCGCATTTTTCAGATCATTTTAAGGTGTTAGCCCAAAAATGAGACAGCTTTATATTTTAAGTGGACCACAACGTGAAGATTGAACGTAAACCATTAAAACCTTCTTGGGAGCTGGAGAAGTTTTGGATCACGCTGATATTTGTGTTTTCACCTCATCCACGTCTACGTAGCCTTATGAATAGGTTGAATGGTAAAAAACATCACGGTTGCCCTTAGAAAGGCTTCAACGGTGGTTGTCATTAACACACTAGCTTAATCTGGTGTGGTCCATTGGTGCTGTGTCCCTACCTCATTTTTTGGTTTTTATCTTAAAATGATTTGATAAAATCATTTAACGGCGTGGATAAAACACTTAGATCATGGTGGGCCCCACAGATCCCTGACACAATCAGTGTTTGTGCACTGCCAAAGAGAGAAGCTCTAACGGAAAGAGCATCTATGGTAAGACAAGAGACTCTTCCGCTTCCCGAGTTTGAGTATACGTTATTCCTTATACTCCCTAAAATTAAAAATATTCATCAACTCTCCATCCTCCCTAAAATGAAAAATATCCATCCAACTCTCCATATCCTCCTGTAAAGAAGATAAGAAGCTTTAAACGGTAGAGTGCAAAGAGAAGGCAACATCAAAGCGGTGGTCAGGTTCAACTGGTGATCTCTGTATGTGTTTCTGTTCTGAATTATATTTATATTTTGAGGCAGGTATGTTCACAAGACCCCCACTATATAAATGAGTGTTTGGAATTCAACTCACTTGTGCTCCAAACACAATGTTAGGATGGATTGGTATTAAGTTCCGGTTCTAGGAAATGGGTTGAAAGCTGAGATATTGATGGGAGGGACTTCTATGCCAGTAGATGTCAAAAGAGGATGATAACCAATGAGTATTTGGATGAGTCCTTGAAGAGTTTGAATATCCATGGGTTATGTTGCACGAACATCAGGTTACACATGTGAGCTCGGGGAAAATTATTGGTTCTTTTGTTGGCTATACAAACCAAATTTATCGGCTTTACAAAGCCTCTGACCGTACACACCACAAATAAAAAACTTTTGTATTGCTATTTTCTTTTTACTTTTTCTTTTTCACTTTGCTTACACGGTTGCTGCACACACTTGCTGTGATTGGATACATAGTATGCCTTTTATAGGCTTTTACACCTATTGTAAAATGACTACAATACCCTCACTACATTAACTACATTTACTATAGCAGTTTCAAACGTTTTGAAACTCACCAGCCACACCACGTGGAAAATGTGAAATTTGTGGCTATTTCAAATGCTATGAAACTGCAGCATCTGAACCGTCCATTTAGTTTGGACGTTTCAATACTCCCCTTCAAACCAAAACCGGTTTCATTCCAAGCATTGACCTTAGTCGTCTGAATGTATCAGTCGGTAATGCCTTGGTGAATATGTCCGCGACCTGTTCAGTGGTGTGACAGTACTCCAATTTCACCATTTTCTGCTTTACTTATCTCGTAAGAAGTGATACCTAGTATTAATGTGCTTGCTCCTTCCATGCTGCACCAGATTTTTGGTAAGTTCAATTGCCGACTTGTTATCCACATATATAATAGTGGATTCCTCCTGTGGATGTTTCAGCTCTTTTAGCATGTTCTTCAACCATATTGTTTCACAGACTGTGGACGATGCTGCCACGTACTCTGCTTCACATGTGGACAAAGCAACCACATTTTGCTTCTTTGAGTTCCATGTGAAAGCAGTCGATCCAAGATAGAAAACATATCCCGTGGTGCTTTTCCTTTCATCTTGGTCACCTCCCCAATCACTGTCTGAATATCCATACAGTATTGCTTCATCTTCGTATGGATAGAAAAGACCGAATTCCATTGTTCCTTTGACGTACCTCAGGATTCTTTTTGTGGCTAGCCAGTGTGATTCTTTTGGCGCTTCCATATACCTACTTAGAAGTCCAACACTGTAGATGATATCCGGCCTTGTGATTGTGAGATACCTTAGGCTTCCAATCAGACTCTTGAATATAGTCGAGTCCACGCTTCTTCTTTCTCCTTCTTTTGTCAGCTTCAGGCCCGTTGCTACAGGCGTGTTCACGGCAATACAGTCTGCCATCTTGAACTTTTCAAGCAACTCCTTGGCATACTTTTTCTGTGATATATAAATGCCACCGACTTGTTGTTTTACTTCAATGCCCAAGAAGAAGGACATCAATCCACCATCAGTCATCTCGAATTCATTGAACATAGCATGCTTGAATTCTTCAAACATCGCCTAACTGTTTCCTGTGAACAGCAGGTCATCAACATATAGGCATGCTATGAGGATGTCGCCATGAGCATTTTCTTGATGTAGATTGCATGCTCATACGGACATTGGGCGAAGCCGTTCTCTTGAAGATAGTTGTCGATGCGTGCATTCCAAGCATGAGGAGCCTGCTTCAACCCATAAAGAGCTTTCTTCAGTCAATACACTTTGTGTTCCTCCCCTTGAACAACAAAACCTTCAGGCTGGTCAACATAGACCTCTTCTTCCAGAATTCCATTCAGGAATGCAGATTTCACATCTAGTTGGTAGATCATCCAACGGTGATGGGCTGCAAGAGAGATAATCATCCTTACAGTGTCAAGGCGAGCAACAGGAGCGAAGACTTCTTCATAATATACTCCGTACTTCTGTTTATAACCCTTTGCTACGAGCCTTGCCTTGTAGCGATCGATCTCACCATCAACATTTCGCTTGATCTTGTACACCCATTTGACGCCAATAGTTCTTTGACCTTGAGGTAGTAAAGTTAGATCCCATGTATTGTTCTTCTCAATGGCCTAGATCTCTTCTTCCATAGCCGTCCTCTAGCATTCTTCTTCTACAGCCTCCTTAAATGTAAGAGGCTCATGGTCCGCATACAAGCAGAACAAATTTACTTCCTCAGTTTCAGCATAGATATCGTTAAGGCTCCTCATTTTAATAGGAGCTAAGGGTGAAGGAGAACTGGATGATGATGTGCTGGCTGAATTTTGATTTGATGAAATACTTCCAGAGGAGATGGAACGTATTCCTGGACTTCTGCGTGCAGATGTTTCGGCGGAAGAGGGTGTTGCAGGTGTCTATTCCTGGTTCTCATGTGTATCTTCTTCATGTTCTTCAACATCGACTTGATTTTCTTTGGCTGAATCTTCCTCATTCCATTTCCAGGCTTCTTCCTCGCAGAATACAACATCTCTACTTACCACCACCTTATTGGTTAGTGGGTTGTAGAGCTTGTACGCCTTCGATACTTCACTGTAGCCGATGAAGATGCACTTCTCGCCACGATCATTAAGCTTCTTTCTTCTTGCTTCTGGAACTTGAGCATAGGTGATACACCCAAAGATCCTTAGATGCGCCACACTGGGTTTGTAGCCACTCCATGCCTCCTGTGGTGTCATGTTTCTTACGCTTTTGGTTGGACACCGATTGAGCAAGTAGGTAGTACATGCAACTGCCTCTGCCCAGTAGCTTTTTGGCATGCCTTTTTCTTTGAGCATGGTTCTTTTCATGTCGAGGATGGTGCGGTTCTTTCGTTCCGCAATGCCATTCTGCAGTGGCGTGTAGGCTGTAGTGTGTTGTTGTTTGATGCCTTGTTCCCTGCAATACTCTCGAAAGGCATTTGAGGTGTACTCTCCACCTTTGTCAGATCTAAGGGTTTTGATTTTAAGACTACTTTCTTTTTCAACAAGGGCTTTAAAATTTTTAAAAATAGTAAAAGCAGCAGACTTTTCTTTGATTACATACACCCACAATTTTCTACTGAAATCGTCAATGAAGGTAATAAAGTATTTATTACCTCCAAGAGAGATTGGTTCGAATGGTCCACAGATGTTAGTGTAAACCAACTGCAGTGGTTCCTTTGCTCTTCTGGACACTCCACTTGGAAAGGAGTTCCTTTGTTACTTGCCGAGTGTGCACGCCTCACACACATGTTCTGGAACTTCAATAGTCGGCAAGCCATGCACCATGCTTGATGAGGATAAGAGTCTAAGGCCACTGAAATGGAGATGCCCAAAGCAAAGATGCCATCTCCATGAATCATTCTTCACAAGTCCATAGAGGCACTTCTCAGCCTTTGTGTTAATATGGAGCAGAAACATGCGATTCTTCGCCATTTGGACTTGAGCCACAAGTCTCTTGTGTGCATCTCTTATAGAGAGAGAATGGTTTTTCATGTGTATGACATACCCCTTCTCAAGGAGTTGGCCGATACTGAGGATGTTACTTTTCATGTTTGGTACGTAATACACATTGGAGATAAAATTTGGCACACCATTCTTCTGATAGATTTTAACTTTTCCTTTACCTTTCACAGGAACTTTTGATGAGTCTCCTAGACTCACATTGCCATGAGCATCTTCTGCCAGTTCCATGAACAGCTCCTTCTTTCCACACATGTGGTTACTCGCACCAGAGTCGAGATACCATACGTCATGTTGATCACATGTTTTTTCTTGTGCAAGAAGAAGTGTGGAGTCTTCTTTTTCATGATTTGATGCTTCTGCATAATTAGAATGCTCATCTTGATCTACTGGTTTGCTCCAACAGTCTGAAGCATAATGGCCGAATTTGTTGTAATTGTAACATTGAATATTTTTTTGTATTTCCACGTCCACGCATGGAACGACCTCTACCATTTCCTCTTCCACGAAAATTGGTAGTCTTTTGTTGATTTTGTGATTGGCTTGGATAATATCCACGCCCTCTGCCTCTTGCACGATTGCTAGTGCCACGGCCCCCTCGTTGTGTATGACCATTCTTTTGTTCATTTAGAGTCAACTTAGACTCTAAGGCATGTTCAAGCATTGAACCCGCATTCTTTTGCATTCGTTGCTCATGTACTTGCAACGAGCCCATCAATTCTTCAATGGACAGATTTTCTAAGTCCTTTGATTCTTCTATGGCAACAACCACATGTTCAAATTTGGTTGTGAGGGATCGAAGTATTTTTTCAACAACCCGTACATCTTCGATCTTGTCATCATTTCTTTTCAAGTTGTTAACAATAACAAGTAACCTTGAAAAGAAATTAGAAATGGTCTCACCTTCCTTCATGTGTGAGGTCTCGAATTTGGCTCTAAAAGTTTGGAGACGAACCTTCTTCACACGATCAACTCTTTTGAAGATTGTTTTAAGAATCTCCCATGCTTGCTTGCATGTTGTTGCTTCAGCGATCCGTTCAAAGGTGGACTCATCCAACCCTTGATAGACAAGAAACAGAGCCTTCTTGTCCTTCTTTCTTTGATCTTTGAGGACCGCCCTTTGATCAGCGGTGTAGAGAGCTTCTTCTTCCGTTGTGGGTTCTACATACCCATCGGTAAGAAACTCCCATAGATCTTACGACCCGAATAGTGCTTTCATCTGGATGCACCAGTTTTCATAGTTATCTTTGGATAACTTTGGAATCTGCGGCTGGATCGAGGACGCCATCACTTTTTCACACTACGGATCAACAACACCTTTTTTTTTTTAACGTAATAGTGGCAACACCTGGATCACACGATCTGAACTTTCAAACTATACCCGGTCCCACGGGATCATCTCGCTCTGATACCAATTTGTTGGCTATACAAACCAAATTTATCGGCTTTACAAAGCCTCGGACCGTACACACCACAAAGAAAAAAAACTTTTGTATTGCTATTTTCTTTTTACTTTTTCTTTTTCACTTTGCTTACACGGTTCTTTGCACACACTTCTTTGTGATAGGATACATAGTATGCCTTTTATAGGCTTTTGCACCTATTGTAAAATGACTACAATACCCTCACTACATTAACTACATTTATTATAGTAGTTTCAAACGTTTTGAAACTCACCAGCCACACCACGTGGAAAATGTGAAATTTGTGGCAATTTCAAATGCTATGAAACTGCAGCATCTGAACCGTCCATTTGGTTTGGACGTTTCAACATTTTATCATTGATTTTTTTCCCTTGGTTGTTACTGTTGTTTCCTCATTTTTTGTTTGCTTAAAAATTCATGTTTACTTTTCTTTGAGATAATTTACACTTAATAGGGATCCGTGATTTCTTACTTTGTTTATCATTTCCTATTGGGATGATGGTAATTTTTTCTTCAAGGTGTATGTAAACTATATACTTCCATGTTGGGCCCTTTTCTTGGATGTCCATGGAAAGTAATTTCCTTAGCCTTGGTAATCTTTTGAAGTGTCACCAACTTTTAAAAGCATGTTCTTTTCGTGTTGGGAAGTAGAAGGATTTGTTGATCACCTTTGATCATTTCGGATAATTTTGAAATTTGGTTGCTATTTTCCAACTTTTTATAATTCCGTGGGTGCAATTCAGTTCCATTGACAAGTTTGTTGGTGGGGAGGGGAGCAACTATTTTAATGCTTATGGTAACAAGATTTGGAGAATGGCATCATTACAAGAAATCATTTGGAGTGATATTCTTAGCATTAATCTGTTGAATTTGGAAGGAGATGAATAGAACAATATTTGATGATTCAACATGGCTGGTTGGAAGGTGCAGGAGTCTATGATAAACTTCATTATTCAATGAGCTCTAATACAAAAATGAATTTCACAACACCTGTGCCAGTGACTTTGAATTGGAAGGAGGCTCTTGATTGTTCTTCGACTATGGCAGCCTCAATGGTAAGTGGGAAGGCCCCTCCCATGGGTTTTAACTGTTAAGCAGTTCAACTTGGATGGTAGCTCCTTGGGTAATTTGGGCCTGATAGAAATACAATGGTAATATTGATGTGATCTCCTTTGGTCCATTTGGGTATCAAAGACTCTAATTAAGTGGAGGCAAGAACTCTCCAGCAAAGCCGAAAAGGAAACCATTTTCGAGTGCAATTTGGATTCTTCCTCCTTTAGAGCTATAAGATCATTCTCAATCACTGCTTTCTTTGCCTCCAATTCCTTCTCAAGTTGACTCAAATCTTGAGATCTTCCTAGGAAGTACTCCTCCCACTAATTTAGTAGAGTCTGTCCTTCAAGTAATCTTTCTTGGCCTTGCTGCAAAGTTTGTTGGCGTTCAGACAGACATTGCCTCTCTAGACTGATTTCCTTTTCTTTAGCGTCACATCTATAACATCACCATAACATAGAGATCAACGAATATTATTAGTACATACATCCACAAACTCAACTTCTGACTACAAAATTCAGAAAACCATCCTGAAGGAAGTTCTCAAATGATTGTTGGAAAACCCAACTATGCAATCAACAATCTAGTCGAAGGTGGCCAGTGTTTACTGCTTTCTTTCTCACCCTGTTGTAATGTTTCTTTGTTTTCTTCACTAAATTACTATCTATCATCATCTAAGCCTTATCCATGAAAATTGGAGCTAGACAATCATGTTGTAATACGTGAATAAAAAACTGACTCTCTAGCAAAAAAATAAGAAAATCAACTCCAAAAGTGGAGTATCAGAATTTTCCTAGTGCCTTATTTTCTTTTACCCCCCCTCTTTTTTTGAAAGGTGACAACTACACTTCACAATCATGTTGTGAAGTGGGCGACTTTGGTGGCCAAGGAGTGGTTGAGATTTGCTTTGGTCTTTGATGAAATCTGGGAATTATTGCAGCTTCAACTGTATTCATTGTGCATGTCTCTTGGGAGGCAAACAAGGTTGCAGACTTTGTTACTTGAGGATTTATGAGAAGGTCGCTTTTTGTTGGCAACTGATTGCTTCTATAGTGATTTGTATCAACTTTTTTGTTTCTCTTCTTCTAATAAATTTCTGTTTAATCGGAAAAAGTTACTTCCATTGGATGCACAAGAAGTTTTGTTTCCTTTTGATTGATCATTGATATATTTCTGCACCAATAAAAATCTAGAATGGGTTCCAAGTTCATAAGCGAACATTGCATGGATATATTTGTTTATGCTTTACAGTGGACTACAACTATGATTTTTACAATCATAAACAATCAAAACAAACAAGAGATAAGCATGGGTTCCTCCCATAATTTCATGGGCATGTCAAGTTTACACCTGACCAACTGATGAAAATGGAAGCAAAGTAAATGAAACTAATGCAAAAAAGCTGTGTCTCTGTACTTTTTTTTTTCTTAAAGAGATACCAGTTTCATATATATATATATATATATATATATATATATATATATATATATATATATATATATATATATATATATATATATATATATATATATATATATAGGTCAACTTGAACACTCGACAAATCGTTTTTACAAATCAAAGACACCCAAAAAAGCTCATTCTTTTTTTCTTTTTTTTTTTTTTTTTTTTTTTCAAGACTATCATTGCAACTGTGGCTGGACCCCAACATGTAAATGGTAGCGATTCTTCAACCTACAACTGGCATAGCAATATGGCAACCCAGACCACCCAATTCAATGACCCAACTGTGGATGGAGCATAACCTAAAAATCACACTTAGATGATATCATTAGCCATCTAATTTCTCCCTTTGAATTTGGACCACTCAACATTTTACTTTTTAACCATCAATCGGATGAACAAGTGATTTTAGAGAGATGATCCATCCACAATGGGACCCACAATTTGGATGGTCTGGATAGCTGTACACTAGTGCCACATGTGAGGAGGAGGAGTTACTATCATTTTCTCAATGGTGCAGAACTAACATGGGTCTAGCCCTTGTAATAGTCGGCTGAATTCATGCTTTTTTCATACCTACCAAACACAAGTCCTGAATCTTTTTTCAGCAAGAATATTACACGCTACTTAGGCCCTGCCAAGTTGTGATCTAGACCTTTCATGTAGAGGCCCCACCATGGATGGGCCCATGTGAAAATAAAAATTAAAAAAAATCCAATTGATCATCTTCACCAGCCTTGTAGAGGATGGTTAGAAACAATGGTCCCACATTTTCAAAGCCTTCATGTGGAAGACGAGGATCTACCTTAAGGACTTTTTGGACGCCAATACATTATGGGCCCTATAGGTGAACGTTTTGGATCACCACACCAGGAAAGTAACAAATGATGAGCAGTGCTAACAAAATTCAACAACGAATGTCCATAGACTTTGAGGACTGGTGTATCTATCTCAAGTGCAATTTCTAGTTCAATTATTAATGTTTAATATTTGGAATTGTTGTTGGAATAATTAATATGATGGGCAATGTATATTTGTACTTTGACATAGATGGGCAATGTATATTCGTACAAATAATTACTTCTGATGCATCTGTGTATTCTACCTGTATTCTATACGTACCACATGCATAAATAAAAAGTAGAGTATTCTTCGTGCTCCACCGGCTATGCTACATATGGACCATTAATCTCACATGATGCCATTTATATGTACAAATGGTGGCCCACCTCTCCACAACTGATTACAATATTACTAAATCTTATGTGCCTCATTTAATTTCTCACCGTTTGTAGTAATAAATGGCCAATAAAAATAAGATACTTAAATTTCTTGAGAGACTGCATGAAGGGCGGTACCCTTCAACAAAGGGTCTAGGGTGTGTGGTGGGAGAGAATCATACCCACCTTGATATACATATGCCTTATATCCACACCATCCATCCGTTCAAAACTCATTTTAGGGCATGATTCCAAAAATTAAGTAGATCCAAATCTCGGGTGAACCATAAGTGATAATTTATCATTAGAAACTTTTTTGTGGGCCACAAAAGTTTGGGATCAAGCAGAAATTTGTGTGGTCTCTTTATCTAGGTCTTTGTGACCTTATCAACAAGTTGGCGGGAAAATAAACATTTTAGTGGTCCACATGAAGTTTTAATGGTGGGGATTCAATCACAAGTATTTCTATGGTGTGGTTCACTTATGGCTTTGGAATTATATCCTAAAATGTAAAAGCGGATGGACAGAGCAGATATAAGGAACATACATCACAATGGGCCCCACAGTTAGGAATCTACCGACATAGGTGGATTTGGCGATCAATCCACCGAAGGTGCAACGGGGTTTCAGCAGTATATAACTTCTATCACAGCCTAGATCATGGGATCAAACGCCTATATACCTCCTATGTCGGTGTAAAAAAAGAATAAGAAAATGGAATAATTGGATTGGGAAGACTTTGTTCTCATTCACATTTGGTTAAACATGTGTAGAATTCCACATATGTAGGGACTAATGTATTTATTCAACTTGTGATAGGAAGACAAACATGGATAAGAGTTGGATACAAATTAGAAATAGGGCTTCAAAAGAGTATATAGAAGGAATCGAGGAGTTCATGAAGGTGGCAAGACGTCATATAGGCGGACTTAATAGCACCCGATGTCTGTGTCGCAAGTGCAGCAATTTGTACTACAAAGCTATAAACGAAGTACATGCGTATTTATATGATAATGGGATGGATAGGACGTATACCCGGTGGTATCATCATGGTGAAACTGATGAAGCTCTAATGATTGAGGATGATAATGATGGTATGGCAGGAGATGAAAATACGTGTTCTAATGCTATGTAGGATGTCATAGAAGACTTGCACACCGGAACATTTATGGATACTGTAGATGCGACAATAGGGGAAGGGGAAACAAATAAATTTACATACTTATTGAGAGATGCTGAGTGTGAACTGTATCCAGGTTGCCACAAGTATACAAAGTTGTCATGCTTGATAAAGTTGCTACATATGAAGATAATAAATGGTTGGAGCAACAAATCATTCAACATGATTCTTGAGTTCATCAAGGATATACTTCTTGAAGGGGAAACATTACCAAAGTCCCATTATGAAGCTAAGAAGTTTTGCGGGACCTGAGACTCGGATATGAGTCCATACATGCCTGTAAGAATGACTGTATACTTTTCTGGAAGGAGCACGAGAAGGATGATACGTGTCCAAAATGCAAAGAGTCCAGATACAAACGAGTAAATCTTAGGGGTAAGAAAATCCCGCACAAGGTCCTGCATTACTTCCCATTAAAACCAAGGCTGCAGAGATTGTTTATAAACAGGAAGACAGCTTCTGAGATGAGGTGGCATAAAGAGAAGCGCACCATGGACCCAGAGGAGAAGGTATTAAGGCATCCAGCAGATTCTGAAGCTTGGCAAGATTTTGACACGAAGCACGGTTGGTTTGCCGACGAACCTCGAAATGTACGGCTTGGATTGACCAGCGATGGTTTCAACCCATTTGGAAACATGAGTACCACTTATAGCATGTGGCCAGTTGTACTTATTCCGTACAATCTACTACCTTGGAAGTGTATGAAAGAGCCATTCTTTATGATGTCCTTGCTTATTCCTAGCCCAAAGTCTCCTGGAAATGACATTGATGTGTATTTGCACTTGTTGATAGATGAGTTAAAAGATTTAGTGGGAAGATGGTGTAGAGACATATGATGCGTCGAAGAAAGAAAATTTTCAATTGCATGCAACATTGTTATGGACCATTAATGACTTTTCTGCCTATGGGAACTTGTCCGGGTGGAGTACAAAAGGCAAGATGGCATGTCCGACATGTAACAAGGAAACGACTTCTTATTCATTAAAGAATGGGAGAAAGATATGTTATATGGGTCATCGTCGCTTCCTCCCTCTGCAACATAGTTGGCGGAAAAGAAGTAAAGATTTTGATGGTAAGCGGGAAATGCGGTTGGAACCTAAGCATCTATCCGGGGATAATATATTAAATCAAATGGAGGCAATTAAAGATGTAGAATTTGGAAAGAGACCGAATACTAAGAAAAGAAAGGTTACTGTAAATGAGTTGAATTGGAGGAAGAAAAGCATTTTCTTTGAGTTGCCATATTGGTGAACATTGAAACTAAGGCACAATCTAGATGTGATGCACATCGAGAAGAATATTTGTAAAAACGTCCTAGGAACAATAATGAATATTGAAGAAAAAACAAAGGACACCCCAAAGGCTCGCATGGACTTGCAGAATATGGGGATCAGAAATGAATTGTGGCTAGTTCTGAATGGTGATAAATATTTGGTACTACCAGCTTGCTACACATTGTCTATGGATGAGAAAAAGAGTTTATGTCAATGGTTGAAGGATGTAAAGTTTTCAGATGGGTTCGCATCAAACATCGTGCGGTGTGTAAACGTCAATGATTGTAAGGTATCGGGCATGAAAAGCCATGATTGTCATATTCTTCTTCAACAACTACTGCTAGTGGCAATTCGTGGGTTTAAGCATAAGGATGTCTCCAATGTATTAATTGAGCTAGGGTTTTTTTTCAAGGAGTTGTGTTCTAAGATGATGAATTTGAGAAGATTAGAGCAATTGGAATAGGACATCCCAATAATTCTAGGCAAGCTCGAAAAGATATTTTCGCCTGCATTCTTCGATGTCATGGTACATTTAGCTGTGCACCTTCCTCGTGAGGCGATCATTGCAGGACCTGTGTCATTTCGATGGATGTATCCCATCGAAAGGTAATATATAAATTTAAATTTAATCGTTAATCAATTGTTATATTAATAATGCTTGTATATTAATTATGTTTATGGATCTGATGATGCATGTCAACAGATTCTTATACACTTTGAAGAAGTATGTGAGAAATAGAACAAGGCCAGAAGGTTCCATAGCAGAAACTTATATAGATAATGAGTGTATGAATTTTTGCTTGATGTATTTTGAAGATGTTGAGACAAGATTCAACCGACAAGAATGAAATTATAATATTGTTTAAGGAAAACAACATGGGGGATTGTACATCTTTACACAAAATGTACGCCCTTAGGAGCTGCAACACATGATGAGATGGATGTAACTGAGCTTGCAAAAGCACGAATGTACGAGCTAAATAATTGTCCCGATATCAATAACTATCTAATGTAAGTGAGATATTTTGAATTTTACTCATAATTCATATGTTTTACATTTAATTTATAGCATTTATCCACTTTATATGTAGGGAACACAAGCAATATATTGAGAGACAATACACTACCAATGTGCAACAGAGGCACGAACAACAATTTTCAAATTGGTTTGAGGAACGTGTAAGTGATCAACATAGTGTTTACTTGAATATTCTTATAAATATTTATAATTTTTTTATTATAATTTATTAATCTCTTTTACACTTGTTTTCAATAGATGAAATGATTACGCGAAGATAGATCGATTGAAGTGACGGATGAACTATATTCATTAGCATGCGGTCCTGATTCACGAGTTATTCGGTATAATGGTTGCATTGTCAAGGGCATTAGGTTTCATACCAACGAGTACGATGAAAATCGTAAAACTCAAAATGGTGGCGTGGTTGTGAATGGAGATCATGAAAAAAACTTACATTTTGACTTCTTTGGTATATTAACAGACATTATTGTTTTAAACTACTGTGGAGGAAATCGGGTCTTCCTTTTCAAATGCGACTGGTGGGATGTTAGTAATAACAAAACGGGAATACAAAGAGACAATCAGTTTACAAGTGTAAATTTCTCTCGTAAATGGTATAAGGATGACCCGTTTATACTGGCTATTCAGGCTGAGCAAGTTTTTTACCTCAAGGATACTAAATTGAAAGGCAATTGGCATGTCGTTCTAAGGGCGCCTCGTAGAAACTGGTATGATATTCCAAATTTGGAGAAAGATGTACAAGTTGAGGAGGAAGATGAAGATCCACTAACGTCATATAGGGTTGATGGTATTATCCAAGATGACCATCATAATGTCGACATGTTGCTTAGGGATGACATGGACCCAGAGTATGTTGATGCCAATTTAATAAATGTTGAAGTAGATAAAAATTTCATCAATTATAATGAAAATGATAGTGGAGATGACTAGGATGACGATGTACAACTACTATGTAGTGATCATGATACATGAAATGGTCATGTAAGTTTTAGCTTATATAATATTTTAAAATTAAAAATAAAAGTTATTTTTTTCATGTTCAATATTTTCTTCGTATGGTATCATTTTTTTATTTACGTACTTTGAATTGTATTATTTGTAATTTGAACCTCCAACTCTAGCAGCCATGGCACCCGGCGGTGGTATTAAGAGACGTAAACTGTTCTCCTCCCAGTCTTTCCCTAGTGAGCCTTCCATTGCAGGACATTCCTTACCCCAGTTACGCTTGAATGAGACTCCCACCGCCCAAACTCTCTCCTCCCAGGCTTCTGTCCGTCTTTCCTCTACCCAACAGTCACCATCAACTGTTGTAGGTAAGATTTACATATATTTTATTCCTATGTTTATATTTAAAGACAATGTTGTACAGATGCTTAAGTTTTCGTTGATTTTTTTTTTTTTAAATGCACTTTTAAAAGTAGGATTTTTCTATAGTTTAGCGAAAACTTAGGCGTATATAAGGCATTATCTCTTACATTTAATTAATGTTTGATTCGTATATATTAAATTGTATTATTTCCATTTTGCAGATGAAACTTCCACCACATCTAGAAAAGGACGTGGCCGGTCAAGGAGACTTGCTCTCGCTAAACATTTGCTGATTACCGGCGAGCGACCCTTTATCACTTTTCCACCAGGGAAGTATAAACCGATGGGGCCATGGGCAGCCATTTTCACAACCGAGGTGTAGGCGCCCCTTACTTGTGAGTCTTGGTAGTCCGTGCCTGATAATGACAAGGCAGTCATATGCAGTCGAATATTGGTAAATGAAATCTAAGTTCTATTTTATTTTATTTTTTCTTTTAAATAATTATGTCATTAAATTTATTTACAATTTATTGATTCATGTAATATATTATTTATCAGGATAAATTTGACATTGACATGGAACTTAGTAATGTTAAAAAGGGGGTCGACATGTATTTGGGCAACCTATTCAGCCAATATAAGAGTTGGTGTCATTCCTACTATAAAAAAAATGGAGGTCGTGAGGGGACACGATAACACCCTTACGATGACATCTCCCTCGAAGATTGGGATAAAATTTGTAGTATTTTCGAGTCTGATGCATTCTTGGTGAGATCTAAATTTCATTCATGTTTTGTTTTCAATAACTTTATTATAAGTATTGCAATAACTTGTTTGTACTTTTAATGCAGAAAAGGAGTAAAATAAACACAGAGAATCGCTCCAAGCTTATGGTGAATCACACGGTTGGTTCGAAGCCGTTTGTCAGACTTCGTAATGAGATGGTATAATTTACTTCTTTTTTTTTATATCTTACATGTATTAATTTAATTTATTTATCACATTACTTATTAACATTGGAAATATGATATTTCTTGTTTAAATGGAATAGTGTGACCAGGAGACCAAGCAAGAGCCTGATCTCATTACTTTTTATAAGAACACACACATTAGGAAGATGACAGGAACTTGGGTGACTCCGCGTTGTGGGGAGCTATATGTAAGAATCATTTAAACTTATTTTAAAATTGTTTTATTACTTATTCATTTCATACTAATAATCTTTTATTAAAACTATAGAACGAAATGTTACAAATCCATACTAAATCTCAGTCGGAGGACACTACACCATTGACAGCAAATGAAGCATGTTTTAGGGCCCTTAGTTCTAGATCTGGCTACATCCGTGGTCTTGGGCATGGGGAGGTCCCTGCATCGACCCATCGTATTCATGTTGATTTGGATAAGGCTACGAGGAGGGCCGAGCAGGCAGAGGCAACGTCGGCTGAGCTGCGAGAAATGATAAATGATATGAAGACACGACAGACTCAATTGGAGGAAATGTTGCATACCCTCATGTCACAGCAACCCCAATTACATCCTCAGTGGTAAGTTAAATGCCATATTTAAATTATGCAAGTAGTATAAAATAGTCACTAATAATATTTTATTTTAATAATTTTTAGATTTTTTTGTAGATTGGTGTTATCTTCACAGGCCGCACCACATTATCGATAACGCACATTTCTTTTTTTATTATTCATTTTTATTGGACAATTTGGACATGTGTACTTTTTTTTTATGTTCTGGATACTTATAAATTTAATTATTTTGTTTGATCTCATTACTTTTTATATTTCAATGGATGATGATGAATATTAATTAATACAGGTTATTTTATTTGATTAAGTTGGTTCAAACAAAAAAAAAATTGATGCCATTTTGTGATATTTAATGGTAACGTGTTAGCTCATTGCTAATATTTTGTGACAAGTTGTTAGTTCGTGGCAAATAATTAAATCATTAGCAATGACTTGTTGTTTTTGTCACTAAATAGAATTTATGACATCGTATTTGTGATATAATTGATGACGATCAACAATCGTCGCCACAAAGGCTTTTGCGATGACTTTATGATTTCTTTAGTAATAAGTGGACTCGTCGCAATACGACTTTATTCGCGACGAGCTTTATGTTTAGCGACATTTTACGATATGCAATGGCAACATGTAAACTCGTCGTAAATAAGCTTTATTTAGTGACAATGTATTTAGTCGCAAATAATTATTATTTGTAACAACATCGGCAACAAGCAACACTCGCTGTAAAAAAAAATTGTGACAAATTTTGGGTTGTTAGGGACGACGAGGACTCGTCGCAACGCGTCTTTATTCGCGACGAGTCTCATATTTAGCGACGTTTTATGATATGCAATGGCGACGTGTCAACTCGTTGCTAATTAACTATATTTTACGACAAGTTATTAGGTTGTCGCAAATATTTGAGTTATTGGTGATGAGTGTCGTTTCCCTCGCTAAATAGAATTAGTGACGCCATATCTGCATTAAACGTGGCGATGAGCAACACTCGCCGCAAAAAACTTTTTGTGACAAATTTGAGTTTATTTGCGACGACGAGGACTCGTTACAACATGTCTTTATTCGTGACGAGCCTCATATTTAGCGACATTTTATGATATGCAATGGCGACGTGTCAACTCGTCGCTAATTAACTATATTTTGCGACAAGTTATTAGGTCATCGCAAATAGTTGAGTGATTGGCGACGAGTGTTGTTTTCCTCGCTAAATAGAATTAGTGACGCCGTATCTGCATCAAACATGGCGACGAACGTTGCTCGTCGCAAAAAACTTTTTGTGACAAATTTGAGTTTATTAGCGACGATGAGGACTCGTCGCAACATGTCTTTATTTGCGACGAGTCTCATATTTAGCGACGTTTTACGATATGCAATGACGACGTGTCAACTCGTCGCTACTTAACTATATTTTGCAACAAGTTATTATGTCGTCGCAAATAGTTGAGTTATTGGCGATGAGTTATCGTTTCCGTCGTGAAATAGAATTAGTGACGCCGTATCTGCATCAAACGTGGCGACGAGCACACTCGTCGTTAAAAGTTTTTAGCAACGAGTTTGGAGGTTTTAGCGACGAGTTGACTTGTTGCAAAAAGACTGAATTGTTGTAGTGATATATATATATATATATATATATATATATTACACACCCGCTTTTAAAAGTTTAGATCCAAGAAGTCACTGTGACACCCACAAAAGCCAGTCACCCTTGGTTGTTATGGGCCCAAAATCCGAGCTGTCCATGTTGTATGGCACCTCATGAAATCTCCAAGACTAATTTCAACCTGATTCAAAATTTTGGTGGGACATGGTAAAGAGAGATGCAAATTAAGGGAGGAAGTTGTTTTCTTTTACTATTGCCTTCCAAAGTTTTGAATTATAGTAAAGGTTGGGTTGTGGCGTTTTCATTGGGTGCTGACCATTCAGAATACTCTTCAAATCGTGCACAAGATCAATCTTATCTTAATTATTAGGCTACACATCTGTGTGCAACAGTTAAAAATTTTCTGTAACAGTTAGGCTTATTTTTAGTTTTCCTTCTTAGAATAGATTCTATATATTTTCATTCAAGCAATCGTAAAATACATATTCTTCCAAGACAGCAACAAAAAATTCTCAATATTCTCAAACTTCATCACATCATATTCTTCCACCTGGGAGGACAGAAATTTCGTCCTTCCAGTTTTATACAATATACATGACATATGCGTATGATGATCTCCGGGACAAGTGTTGGTCGGAAAGGATGTCTATAATAGAGTTAGGCTTGATGTAATTAGTTGGGCATCTAGCCTTTTGGACTTTGGCTAAGATGATTAGCTTTTGCTATCTAGGCTGTAGTTATTTGTAATTCTTTAAGCTTCGGCTCCTTTTTGAATAAAATTTCGTACCTTTCAAGAAAAAAGTTTATCGGCTCCTTTTTGAATAAAATTTCATACCTTTCAAGAAAAAATTGTATGATGATCAGATTCGCCTCTTCCTCATAGGGTTCCATAAAAGGAAGGCATATAAATATAACAATGACCGGAGAATCCTAACCACGTAGAAGCTATCATTCAGAAACCACTTACCAAGTTTAATGATTTTTGTACACCATTCATGGTTGTCCTGAATGAATTTTATAGTTTGGATCATCATACGCCTGCCACGTGCATGCCTCCTAGTAGGACCCGGTGTCCTCCACAATGATGCAAGTAGATCGCAATGCCCATATACCCCACTTGATTGCGTGTGGGTCCCACATGGTCACACAATGCACGCAACATGGGGTCCACGTGGAGCATGTGTTTATTTGATTTTTAGTTTCATGCCTTAAAATAAATCTAAAAAGTCTAAACTACCCTCATGTAAGGGCTGATTAGACTAATGATTAAATTAGGGGTATTTTAATCATTGCTAGGTTATAAATAAATCTCTTATTCCCCATGTAACCTTTTTTAGAGCTTGTAATTGGGTACTGAGGGAAGTTGAGAAGTTTATTCTCTTTGTATTAATTGCAATGACAACATGTGTTGCCTCTTGAATCTTTGCAATTGCTGCTTATGTGGGTGGATCCGCCTACTAGGGTATAAAAAAGGGTAATGGTGGGAACCGTTACACATTACACGACCTTATTGGCCATTACAGAAAAATGGCCGTAACAGCCATTATGGCCTGTATTGTAATGGCAATGGTGGTGGTGCCTGACCACCACTACCGTTATCAAGCACCTTGCCTCCCACACTCTTGATTTTGATGTTTCAATCTGGCAAGCAGACCTCTATTTTGGCACTTGGTTCTGTTCTTTGGATTTAAATGCATTTCGGGATATATGTCTTTTTAGTTCTAACATCTACATGCAATCATGTAAGCTATATGGGTGTGCTGTGCCTCGGATTTAACAGAATTATTATGGAAGTTTTAGGGTATGTTCAAGGTTACCTTTTTCGAGTCGAACATAACACATTATGCAAGCTACATGGTATAGAAGCACCAACCAATTTGTTGGTCATGTAAAGTAGTTATCACTTTTTACACTTCAAAAGTGGAGTATAGCCCACGTGGTCTTCAAAGATAATGTGGATCAGTCTACATGTCATAGGAAAGGAATGATATTTGAATATCCATGAGTTGGAGAAACTATTCTTTAATTGTGGGCTGTCACAGGTGAATCCAAGCCATAGAATAGAATAGACATTTGTTTGTTTTTTTTTGTTTTTAACTTTCTATAGGAACAAAATGATTTTGGACAAGCATTCTAATGTTGTGGGGAGATCATTTCTTTGTCTTGGGAACTTATTCATCGTAAATCTTGTTTTTGGATCTGGGATCCAAACAATGGTATGTATTCACTGATTGCTAGTTTTTCTTTTTGCTGCTTATTATTTTGGATAATTCATTATTCAGATAGGTTGAGTTTTTAATGTGTTTCACAGTGGATGCTAGTGCTCCGAATTCCTGGTGTGACCAGTCATATGGGTTGCATTAGGAATATTTTGGGTATTATAGATGGATGAGAGGACTCTTTATTTGTTACTTGGTTCATACCATTACAAAATACAAACTGAGATTTTGCCTTCATAATAGAAAAGTGATCTTCAAACAACAAAAGAATTCGAGAAAATATAAGGATTCTGCACTTGTGTTTGAATTTTGATTTTTACCTTTCTGATTCAGAAAAGCTTTGATCAAGTATTTTCAGATTTAAGGAATTGTTTGATACACCTTTTCACAATATACATATGTTTTGAATTTTGTCAACTTGGACCCATGGTACAGTAATCCACATTCTCGCTATGGATGGACTATGCCCCAAACATTTCCCAGAGTAGAAGTCCCTAAAGACTAATCTTGGGATATTTTTCAGTTGAATGTGGACCATCTTTATATTCCTTTTTTGAATTGTCTATAAATCCATGAATTTATGGTAATGTGGATTTACGGAATTCATGAATTTAACAATTCCCTGCCTTAAATGCCTTCTCAAACAGTCCCTAAATTCATATTTCGCATTATATTTTCATTTTTCTTTTATACTTCTTTCCTCAATTTTGTTATGGGAGAGGTTTTTGGGTAAAAGCTTCCTTGACACAGTGGAGCAAACTTCCAATGTTCGTATATTCCTTTTTAAACATTACAGAAAAATGCATGGGTGGATGTAAGTCTGGTGAATGATGTTTAGTCTATTTCATCCTCTATAGTGGGGCCCATTGTATCAATAATCTTGATTGCTATAAATGGGCCCACTATATGGGATGCTTAAACAAGTGAAAATGCCGACTGATGTATTGTTGAGAAGAGAAGAAATGGATGGATAAATTGGGTCTTTTAGAAAATTTCTTCTGTTCATTTTGCATTTTTTTTAAAAATTTTGTATGTAATCTATTTTATTCATTCTGGTTTATCTGTAAACTCCTTTTTACTACCCTACCAAGAAAGGATAATTGAAATCCTACATTTTCCCCAAAGTTTTATCACTAATCTGGGTTTTGTCATTTTTAGAAAAAGGAGCAATTCACTTGTCATTGTTGGGTGGTGACGTAGCAAATAATGACCAACATATGCAAAATGGTCAAGGGATGGTTCAAGAGGTTTGGCCCGTCTGATTACCAGCCTATAAATCTGCTCGTGTTTTCTATAGACTGTCTAACCCTTTGAAATAGTCTCTACTAAATCTACAAAATTCCGATTAACAATATATATGATCCATGGTTACTTGGATCATGTGTCGCATTGGTATGTGATAGGAAATGGGTATGCAGGATGCTATTTCCTATAATGAGTGGTATGCTAGGGGTAGGACCATGTGCATCACTCCAATACATACAATGTGTACACAATATAAATATTATTATTATTATTATTTTGAGAGAGAACAAACAATGTGTGTGGGTTTTGATAGGATATGGTATTAAAAGCACCACATTACCATTGGGGTGTACTTTCATGCAAGGTTATTTCTAAAATGATCTTATGAACCATTCATGTTCTCATTATTATGTTATACAAGTTATAATCTTTTATTCATGCTTCACGAATGATCATGACATTTGACTTTTTTATATTTGAATACAAGTTCAAAAAAAATTACTTTTTCAAAGTCCTAAATTCATCTTCTTATATAATCATCCTTTCAGGTTCTGCGAGGTTTTCTCCGAACTCAGTTTCAGGTTTTGGAGATCTAATTTATGAGTTTTGTTTCCGTTCTTTTCCTTATTTTTCTTTAGCTCTTGATGTTTTGTTTACAGGAAAAATTGAGCTTTGGATCTTAATTCAGATCTTTGTTTCTTTGAGTTGCTTTTCTTTTTCTATTTCCTACTTGTTTTATAATCGTGGATGATTATACCAGATTCACTTGCGTAGCCTCCCTAAGAGATAAATCAAAAACCCTTGATGAAGTAAAAAGGATTCTCAAATGGATCCAAACTGAAAAAAGTTCTCAAATTTGTAGGATCCGTAGTGATCATGGATCTGAGTTTGAAAATAGCAGTTTTGAAAAGTTCTGTAGTGATCAGGGAATATCGCATGAATTCTCTGCGCCCAAAATGCCACAACAAAATGAAATTTTGGAAAGAAAAAATAGAAGGCTTCAAGAAATGAGAAATGCAATGTTGAATAGTATGAGCTCCCTAGAAATCTTTGGGCTGAAGCCGTAAATACTGCCTACTATGTTATTAATCAGATGTATACTTGTAAATCTAATAATAAAATGGCTTATGAAATGTGGTTCAATAAGAAGCCTACTATCAAATACTTTCGAGTTTTTGGCAGCAAGTGCTAGATTTTACGTGACCGTGAAAATCTGAGAAAGTTTGACTCCAAAAGTGATGAAGGTATCTTTTTAGGATATTCTTTGAACAGTCGAGCATATCGTGTACTAAACAACAGGATCGGTGTCATTCAAGGGTCCATTAATGTGGTCATTGATGATCACTTGAATACACCTGCCCCTAGTTTAGATAATGATGAAGTACTTTTGATTAACAAACTAGATACCTCATCAAGTCCAAATAATTCTGAACTAAGGACTGTCAAAGATCATCTAACCACTCAAATTCTTGAAAACCCTCTCACTGGTGTGCACACTCGTAGAAAATTAGAAGACATATGTAACTACGTGTGTTTTACATCCCAGATTGAACCGGTAAATGTAAAAGAAGCCCTTTCTGACGAAAACTGGATAGTAGCTACGCAGGAAGAACTTAATCAGTTTGTTTGAAATGATGTTTGGTATCTTGTTCCTAGACCTAAATATAAACACATTATAAGAACTAAGTGGATTTTCAAAAACAAGTCTGATGAACATGGTAATATAATTTGAAACAAGGCAAGACTGGTTGTACAAGGGTGCACTCAAATTGAAGGCATCGATTATAATGAAACCTTTGCCCTAGTAGTTCGTCTTGAATCAATCAGACTTTTTATATCCATTACTTGCTTTAGAAAATTTAAGTTTTATCAAATGGATGTAAAGAGTGCCTTTTTGAATGACGATTTACATGAAGAAGTTTGTGTTGAACAACCTACAGGGTTTGAAGACCCTAAGTTTACTAATCATGTATACCATCTTAAAAAAGCTCTCTATAGTTTAAAACAAGCTCCCATGGCATGGTACGAGAAATTAACTAAGTTTTTACTAAGTCACAATTTTCAAATGGGAAGTGTAGATAAGACGCTCTTTATTAAGAAACACAACGATGATATCTTAATGGTTCAGATATAGGTTGATGATATTATTTATGGATCTACCTGTACTAACATGACTATTGAGTTTGCAGATTTAATGAAATCTAAGTTCGAAATGAGCATGGTTGGGGAATTGAATTATTTCCTAGGGTTGCAAGTAAAACAACAACCTGATGGTATTTTTATTTCTCAAATCAAATATGCTTTGAACTTGATTAAAAAATTCAGATTTGAGAATGGTAAGAATTTTGATACTCCTATGAGTACAACCTTAAGACTCTCAAATGACTCTACAGGTTAAAATGTAGATCCTAAACTATATCGTAGCATGATTGGCAGTTTACTTTACTTAACTGCAAGTAGACTTGATATTGCTTTAAGTGTTGGTATTTGTGCTAGATATCAGTCTAACCCTAAAGAATCTCATCTAATTGCTGTTAAGAAGATTATGCGATATGTCACAAGTTCTACTAATTTGGGTCTCTGGTATCCATATGATACTAGCGTTTAATTGGCTGGGTATTTAGATGCTTATTGGGCTGGTAATATCGATGATAGGAAATTAACCAGTGGTGATTGTTTCTATATTTGAAATTGTTTAGTTTCTTGGTTTAGTAAAAAGCAAAGTTCTGTATCGCTCTCCACAGCTGAGACTGAATACATCGCAGCTGAAAATGCATGTACTTAGCTTGTTTGGATGAAACGTATGTTAAACGATTATGGAATTGCACAGGAATCAATGAAATTATATTGTGATAATTCCAGTGTTATAAATATTTCAAAAAATCCAATCCAGCATTCACGTACCAAGCACATTGACATTAAGTATCATTACATTTGTGAATTAGTGGAAGAAAAAATAATCTCTTTAGATTACATTCTGACCGAGACTCAACTTGCTGACATTTTCACTAAACTGCTCAATAAAAGCAGGTTTAATAAATTAAAATTTGATCTTGTTATGTGTAATTTAAATTGATTATTCATGCATATGTGTCACGCCCGAACTCAGATACCGAGCTCACAAAATTTTTGATCGCCGAATCCGGCGGCTGACAGCCTCTGTAGTACCCCATTCTCGGCTCCCGGCACCCATATACCAGGTTCCGATCCTGGGATGCTACAAGGAGGATTTTTAATAATCCATTTGATTCGTAATGAGCATAACCCACGAATAATAACCACAAGAACACCACCACAAAATCCACTTTGATCAAAAACTTTGAGTACAAGGTATATAAAAGGAAATACAAGATAGTGCAAATAACAAAAACTTCAAAAGCTCGACTGCACGCTCCAGCTATGGCGAAGCTACGACTGCATCCTGGCGTCACCTGCACGCATCAATCATGCATAAGCTTATGAAAAGCTTAGAGGGCGGTGTATGTATGTGCGAAGGTGCTCAGAATGCAAAGTTAGAGTAATGCAGAACCATGTTGATGAGTACGTAAATGCAACCAGTCATACCAAGGCTATGCAGTACAAGATATGAATGCAATCGGCCATAACAAGGCCATGCGATGTAACATGTAGGTCAAGCATGTTAACCCTCATACCAATGCAACTCCTCACTAGGACACCAAATTAGTACGGTTCTCAGTATGGATAATCACTGGGGTTCAGTACACTCCAAATGGCACTGTCTCTCTCCAAGCAGCACAGTCCAAGTGAGCATAAGAAACCTCACTATTCACCTGGCCAATAGTCAGCCAATACTTATCCGGCATGTCGATAGCGAACCCATTTTGTGAGCTGGTCAAACTCAGCCTAGTAATGCCCCTGCTCTCAGGCAAGTAAGGCCACCACTCCTTTCCAACCGACCACGACACAGTGGAAGACGCGGCCTTCTGGTACTCGGCCCTCGTGCGCTCATATATCCACTCAGTCTTGACGTTTGAGTCATCCTCTGGTACCATCGGGTTCAGGGACTCTCACCCAGGGATATCTATGGTGCCCTAATTGCTTAGAACAAGATTTTTTCGGTATCCAACCAGTCACCTACGATATATCTGTGGAGGCTATGGCCCTAATGTCACTAGGGCATATCACAATCACACAGATGCAAGTGCATGAATCATACTACCAGACATACATCAATCCTGTGCATACCGTACGCTTATGTAGGGCAACTCCCCATATCAGGGAGCCCATAAATGATCTGCCCATAGGCATATGCTATGATCAGTCACTCTTCATATCAAGCATACATATGATGCGTGTGATCATGTATCATGGATCTATACTAATCATGATATAAAGTGATGAGTCTGTGCAAAGCGAAGATGGCCTAGATGGCCTACTCACTACAAGTATGGGCCCATCCATGGGCCTTAGGGAGTGTGACAATGCGGACATTTAACCAACATTATCCTTACAATGTGGATGTCAAACCAACATTGTTCCCAAGGCACTACTTATTATAAACATCATTATCTACACCATGGAGGGATCACGCATTGCAATGGACCTAATTGCACCCGATTGGGCCTTAAGTACATCAATTGGGCCGTATCATATGGGCCTTATATTCATCAAGTGGGCCGTATCATTGGACCGTACCAACGGGCCTTACGTATATTGCAATGGGCCATAACCCATGGGCTTCGCATATATCACATTAGTCACATAACACATGGGGTCTCAAATATAACAAGGTGCGCCTAATCATATGGGCCTCATATACATCAAAGTGGGCCTCAATATTGGGCCCACATACATGCCAAGATGGGCTTAAATACATGGGCCCATATATACCAAAGTGCGCCTCCATAAAGGGCTTAAAAATACATCAAGATGGGCCTAAACACATCAGCCCATATGCATCCAAGTGGGCCTCCATAAAGGGCCTATAAATACATCAAGATGGGCCTAAACACATCAACCCATATGCATCCAAGTGGGCCTCATGTGAGGCCTGCCATATTGTTTATTTTCCTATCCAATCTGTTGATAAGGTCACATGAGTAGGGGGCCCCACCATAATATTTATTTTCCAACCACCTGTTGATGAGGTCGCATGAATAGGGGGCCCAGCATAATATTTAATTTCCAACCACCTGTTGATGAGGTCACATGAATAGGGGGCCCACCATAATATTTATTTTCCATTCACCTGTTGATGAGGTCACACAGACCTAGGGGCCCACTATAATGTTTTTAACGGTGGGTGTTTATTCAACACTGTCGCCTGTAATGTGGGCCAGCACACATCTCGGTGGGGCCATGCACACCCATCACGGTGGCATCACAGTGGGGCCATGCACACACATCACGGTGGGGCCATACACATCACGATGGGGCCACCTGAGATTAGGATCTACCTCATTTTTGGGCTCATGCCTTAAAATGATCTGACAAAATAGATGAACGGTGTGGATGACACGCATATATCATGGTGGGGCCCATGGTAGGAGCCGTGAGTCTGCCTCTACCGTCCTCACGCAGCCAGGCGTGGCACTGCATCTCTCGGCGCAAGTGCGATCGTCGTCGCAGCTTGTTTTTTTCTATTATTATTGGGGCCCACCGAGATGTGATTCACAATCCAGCCCACCCATTATGTGTGTCCCACATTTCTGGCCGTCCAGACCGAGTTTCAGCTCCATCCAAACTTTAAGTGGGTCCCACTAAGTACTTTTATATGTTGTGGCATGTCTTTATATGGTTTTAGAGGGTATGGCCCACCCGGTGATCAGATCACCTTAAGACTTTGGCTCAACGCCTAAAATGGGCTGGAGAACAGAATGGACGGCGTGGATCAGCCACATATATCAAGGTGGGGCCTGCATGAGCAGCCCACCCTAAAAGCATTTTTTTTTTAAAGTTAGCTTATAAGTACACATCCTTGTCAGTGCACTCCTGTTGCACGTCCAGCGTCCAGGGACGCTGGACGGCATGGATAAGCACAACATCATGGTGGGTCCCACAAGGACGTGGCCCACCATGCATTCATGTATATATTTATATATATGTTAATATAATATAAATATATTTCATATATATTAAGGTAATGGATGGGATCTCCCTGAAATGTGGTGAGCCACTTTATCTGATGGATGGAGTATTTTAATGCAATTCGGTGGGGCCCACTACATCCTAGGGAGAGGAAAGAGAGAGAGAGAGAGAGAGAGAGAGAGAGAGATACGGTGAGATAGAGGGGAGGGACCCTGCCACTATGGGCCCTCCACTGATACAATACATAGATCAAAATGGGTCCCACCAACAAGTGGGCCCTTAAATGGAAATCAACGATGGATCACCCACCTCTTGTGCTCCTCCTTGCTCCCTTAGCCTCCTTAACTCCTAGCCTCCTCTTTCAATGGTGGTTGATGATGATCCAACGGTTGAGATGGGAGATGTGAGAGTAGGGGAAAGTGGGCCACACTTGGAGAGTGAGAGAGCTTGGAACGTATGGAATTTGGGTTGTTTTGGATTGAGTTGTGAGAAATGAGAGAAAATGAGAAATGATGGATTAAAGGGATGGAGGGAGTGATGTATGTAAGGAAAGGTGTGGGTTTGTTTGAAAATGTGAAAAAGAGGAGTGGTGAGGTGAGGGAGATGTTTGACTTATGGGAAAAGGGAGAGAGGCCACTTGTACTTGTTGTTGGGTGAGGTGGCATGAAGATAAGGTGGTGTACTTGACTTGATTTGATAGGACATCTCGTAGAGATTCCCTTAAAGTTCACAACGCGTGGCGTTTCTTCAGAATGAACGCAGACCGACATCTTCTACCCTGGGTATCAGATCGGTACGTAAGTTGCGGCGTTGGAACCACGGCGACGGTGCAGTCGCCAAGGTATGAGTTTTAGATCGAGCCGCCTTCGGTAAGCAGGACTCGGCTTAGAATGGTGCGTAAACATCGGAACAGGTCGATGGTTGCTGGAATTCGACCGGTAGGATCACAGAAGCCTACAGAACGGTACGGTTTAGGGTAAAGTCTTATAATATGTGTATCATAGTGTATATATATTTGATAATTTATTGGTTTAAATTTTAATTTTTTATTAAAAATGCATATTTTTGTTGGTACTCGACCAGTCGAGGAAGTGCTCGACCAGTCGTGGTACGACCGGTCGAGAACGGTCTTTGACCAGTCGTGTAGTGCGCTGGACCTTTTTATTTTGGGGGAAAAACTCATCTTCCTCATTTCCTATTTCTTCTCCAACAGGCATAAGCATGACCAGTCGTACCCAACTGTCTGATTCATCAAGGTTAGTGTATCATTTGTGTTTTTCTTATAGATTCAAGCTCTATTCACTTCATTTTCTTCCTTGAAGTGCTTAATTTCAAGTTTTCTTGAGATTTTGGGTTTTTCTTCTTCATTTGCTGATCTTAGAAAACCCATCTCTATCCTCTTTGCATCTTCTTATTTCCATGGTTTTCCAATTGCTAATGGATGCTAGAGGGAAAAAGAAAACTGTCTATGGTCCATCATCCTCTAGATCAGCTCCTATCACTAGGCGTCATCTTCGATCACTCGAAGATGATCTCGCACATGTACGGGATTTGCGTATGTGTAATGTCATTGTTGAAAAAGCTGTGTGTATTGATCACATTGCTCCTTTTGGTATCCTTCCTCTTCTCCAATCTGTAGGTTGGGATAACATCTTACATTGGGGTGGGCCTGCATACCAATCCATTACACAGGCTATGTGTGCATGTATCTCTGAATTTTTATCTGATAATTTAACTTTTAATATTGATACTAGAGAAGGTCCATTTACAGTAGACCGTCATCTGATTACGGATCTAATGGAAATACTTGTTAATGATGAGGGTATCCCTATTCATATTCTAATGGAAAAACCTTCAGAATCAGAAAAACGGATGTTAAACAGAGATTTATGTAATATGGACATTCAATGGACTCATAAAGGGAATGCCTCCCCGCAAAGTATTTGTTACCCAGATACAGGGTTCTCCACAGAATCTTTACTTCAAATTTATATCCACGTTCTAGTAACAAAATAGAACTAACTTCCTATATGGTTTAGGTTCTGCATTCTATCGTCACTGGTACTAAAGTCTGTCTGCCTTCTTTGATATGTCATTTCATCATTCAATTTCAACTCCATCCAGGACACAGTGATATTCCATTTGCTTATCTTATGATTGTGTTAGCTACTCACATGCTAGTTGCTATGTCTGTCGGAGAGGCTCCTATTCATCATCTTTTGTTTAACAATACTAATTTAAATAAGATGAAATTGGAACTGGCACCTGGCCAAAGAGATGTGGGTGGTGGTGGTGCTGAAGCTGGGAATAATAAAGAAGGTGACGATCTTCCTCCTGATGATATCAATATGGATGATATATTGGATGAAATTGGATCAAACTCTGGAAATAATCCTGACTATGAGCCATCATATTTTAATACTCGTCTTCGTGCTCTTGAGGAGAGGGTAGAGAACATGAATGTTGCCCATGATTTGCAATTTAAATATACGCGCAAGTACCTTAGGCGTTTAAACAAGGGCTTTCATCAAAATGATCCTACCATACCTGCTCCCTCCTCAGGATTTGATTAAGTATTTTAATCTTTGGTCTGTAATAACTTTTTATACTACTTATATTAGTGTGTGAACTTTCATTTTACTTCAGTTTGTATGACTAATTTTTGTTTCAGCTGGTTAATGCTATATGAACTTTGATTTTCTTATTGCATATCTTAACTTGTTACTCCTTTAATTACTCTCTTATTGGTCTTCCACTATCATTTCTTCCTTTCTTCCTTTGTCATATTGTGACAAAAGGGGGGGAGAATAATTTAATGGTTATATGGGGGAGATGATTGTGGGAGAGTAGAGTTAGCATCATTTTTTTATGAAGGATTTATGTATGCTACTCAGGGGGAGTAAGTAATGAACAATTTGTGAATAACAACTGGTGCATAATTCGTTAATCATGTTATAACTAACTAGTGCATGATTCTTTATGTTCATAATGATCATATCATATTCTTGTTAAGTGTGTGTTGTCACAAATTTGACAAAGGGCGAGATTGTAAGTGCAATTGTTATTTGCCCTTTTGGTTGTCAAATTTTGTGGTACTAAAAACACAATCTAGGTGTGGTGCCAAAAACACATTCTATGTCTTGTGTAGCTTGTGGATTTGTTTGTTCAAGTCACTGCATCAATGCTACTAAGAACAATGATCTACTCCAAGTTCAAGTTCTTTGACTACTTCTGCAAGTTTCACAAGAGCTACATCAAAAGGCATGTTTTTGTTCAAGTCTCAAGTACAACTCAAGACAAGAGTACAAGATGAAGTCCAAGCTTAAGAAGATCTCAAGTTCAAGCTACATCAGATAACTCAAGCTTCACAATCTTCAAAGGTCAACCAACATCTGAAGAAATGAAGACTCTATGTTTATGCTTCACATTTAAGGTTTGCATAACCTTATTTTGACCTTAGGGTAGGTCATTTTGAATACATAATTCATATAAAATACTTTTATAAGTGTTTGGTCTGTTCTAAGACTAGTTTTGAACTCTGTTCGACTAGTCCTAGAACTGGCTCGACCAGTCCAAGAAATTTCAAGACCAGTCTTAAGTTGTTGTAAATTTTCAGAATTTTTTGGTTGAGCTTTGACTAGTCATGGAGTCTGTTCGACCGGTCGTAGGAATAGTGTTGACTCATTCACAACCAGTCCTACAGCTACGACTCAAACTTCAGCAACCATTCCTAATTTCTCATGACCAATCATGGGATGGTCACAACCAGTCGTGGAGGCCTCACAACTAGTCGTGGACACCCTAAGACCAGTCGTAAAACAGTTTTATCCGATCGCGCTTAAAATTTCGAAATGCAGTTCGACCTACAACCAGTCGTGGTGGCCACTCGACCAGTCGAAGATGCGATTTCTGCAACTATAAATAGAACACGAATTTCAGAGATTTATAACTCAATTCAAGAAAATTTAAGGCATCACTCTGAGATAAGTTTGTGTTCATTTTAGATTCTCTTTTGTTAGCTTTGTGTATTTGATTTTGTTTATATATTCCAATCTAAATTGAAAAGAGGAATTGTTGTATTCCTTCTTCTTGGAATCAAAATTAAATCTAGCTAGCCCAACTGGTTTAATTTAAAATCAATTAGAACCTAGAACCATTTCAAAGTGAGTATTGGACATTGAACTTCTACATTCGAACTTCTACTCCGATTGGTTCTTCTGGGCTGCTACAAAAGGAGAAATCTAGGTATTTTACTATATTGTAAGTTTCCCTATTTTTGGTTTTTGTTTGAGATTAAGCTAGAAAAATCTCAATTGTTTGGTTATTTAAGGAGAGCTAGAAAACTCAAAAAGTGGAGTTTTTGAATTATGTAAGCCCATTTGAAAGACACAATTGTGAAGGTTTTAGGTGAACCTGTGAAACCTATTTTGATAATGAACGCTGATATCCCCTGTGTGAGGATATTAGGAGTGGAGTAGTTGTGTGGCTGTTGTTGAATAGTTGGTGTACACACAGGCGAACCACTATAATTCTTTGTGTCTTGTGGTTTGAAAGTTCATTTAATTTCTATATCTTTTATTATTCAGATTTGTGGGATGTATGTGTGGATGTGAATGTTGTAATATTTACATTTCATGCATTGTGAGAATATTATAATAGTTTAGAATTTATTTCTTGTTATTTCCTTTCAATTTGAGTTTTTAATATTCAATTTGTTCTAGTTAGGTTGTCCTGCCATAAACCCTTGGTTTTTATGGTGCAAGGTTGTCCTTAGAACAACATTGGTATCAATCTCTTTGTAACACCTCATATTTTTTCTAACCTGGAGTTAGACGTCCTTAGGCAATGGGTCGATCCTAACACCTGATTAAGTTCTCAAACATTCAATTCAAAAGTCTCAAATCCCTTTTCAAACCATTTTCTTCAAAACCTCATATTTCCTTCAAAAATCTCACCTTTCACTACCTTATCCTTCAAAAATTTCTAAGTGCTTTCATATTAGACACAAATCTTAAAGTTTAGGTGATGTTGATCAATACTTAACCTAAAAATTACTATGAATAGTAAATAAATACATAAAAGGAGTTTTTAACCATTAACCTTTTGGAATCTCATGAAATAAGTAGGCTATTTGGATAGATCAGCTTCTCCTACCTAAAAACATGTATTGCACGTCAAATAACTTATCCTAGGTTATAAAATACACCTATTTCGAATACTGAATGGAGAAATTACTCCAAACAGGACAGTGAGCGGTGAGGGCCTCGCCGAGTTGGCGAGGCCTCGCCAAAATGCGGGCCTGGCAGAGCCGCAGCGGGCCAGCGGCCCGTTTTCGATAGAAAAATTCTGCACTATTCGTCTGACTTTGAAAAATCATATCTCCCTAGTTATAACTTCGATTTAGGTGATTCAAAAATAAAATTGAAGCTTAATAAGTCTAGTTTCATATAAAAATAATAGAAAAATATAATAAAATTTTTAATATAGTAAAATATAGGTCATTGTGACAACTATCCAGAAAGCATTAGTTTGGATAGCTGCTACTTCTAGAATTTTTAGAATTTTTCTACATCACGAAACCTAATGAAATTTGGTAGAGATGAAATAGACATGATTATAAACTACTAGAAAACTAATTAAAATGATATACTACCTAAAAGCGCCAGAAAGGGGCGTAGAACTGCCTTAGGATCATATTCTTTCGTGATTAGGGCATAATTTAGTTAAGTATTAAACTGAATGCTCAGTAGAATTAGCTTAAATCACTTTAAACATGATCTGCAAGACCCAAAACTTATGAAATCATTGACGCTACGTTACCCTATAATCTAGGATCAATCTCATTACCCGGTTGCTCTCGGGAGCATCACGAAACTCCGCATCGAACCTGGACTGCACGTCGAAAGTCCGATTAATGTGAAACTAAACGATTAGGACCACCTTGCTGGGCTTGACAACCATCTCGGAAATCAAATCTAGATAGTGCCCCGGCGCTATTCGCTTGAGCCCGGAGTGAAGAGTGTGAGAAACGTGAAAGTAATTAGAAATAAATTCTGAATTTAAGTAATCTGAGACTTGTCACTTGCAGGCCGAATATAAGGATTTAGACCGTCAGATTCTGACTCAAATACACCCTCGGATCAGGGGAAATTTCCTACACAGGCCAGTGTACTTGTGGCCCTGATCGGTGATCGTGGACCGTTGAACTAAAATTGGTCCGCCACAGGCGATCTGTAAATCCGATTGGACTGAAAACCTAACTTGACCTAGATCCATGGTCAGGGAGCTTAAGTCCGATCTTTGGCTCAAGGGGGGTTTCGAAAATGCTCCGTTGAGCCAGAACAGTCTCCCTTTGGACATAACCTAAGTATACCATGTCCTTGAGTCTATTTCCGTGAGTTTTGGGCCTATATAAGGACCTTAAACCCTCTCTCATTCAGCCCATACGAATTTGAGAAAACCTAGGAGAGAGAAGAGAGAAAAGAGAGGGAAAGTGTGAGAATAGTGGGAGAAGCTTCCTGATACTCTATCTTACTGATCTACGTGCTTAGCCATCATGTTCTAATCGCTATTCCAGCGATTCTGTCGACGTACTTAGGTAAGAAAAACCTAACCCTAATCTATTCTAGGGTTTCAATTGCTACAAGTAGCGAAGTAGCTGACTTAAATTGTGTTGTAGGTTGATAGACCGTCGTAGACGAAGGCTTAGCGATTCTAGTATATTCGTGACGCTTCTACGGCATAAGGTGCGGACTATAGACGTATAGGTTATGGTTTTCAAGGCTTTCAATGTTGCTTAATGATTTATAACTGACAAGGGTGCTATTACACATGCAAAATGCATCGTCTGTTTCGTTATACGAGTTTACATGAACTATGTAGAATATAGTGTATTCGATGCATATGTTGGAATGTTTGAATATGTTTAGAATTTGGATTTGTGCTTAACATGTTTATTTGTCGTGAATATATGCCTAATACATGTGCAACAACTCCTTAGCGAAAGGACTTGCCCAAAATCACGTCAAGGCAAATATACGTTATATGTGACTAAGTGTATAGCCCAAGTGTTTGTAGAAATGTTTGAATGAACATGGAGCTCGGATTCATGCACACCATGGTTATCCGTCGTGGGTATATGCACGTGGTATTCGGCGCAACTCCCTAGTGAAAGGATTTGGCAATCCTCATACATCATGTAAGGTGATGTATGTAGTCTATGTGTTTGTAAAAATGTCTGAATGTGCTAGTGATCACCTAGAATACTTTGTAGAAGGATCGAGATATGAATCTTGGTTACCTCAATTATGTGTATGATTTTCTACATGTACGTTACATTGTAATGTCTATTTTATTTCATGAAGTGAATGTGTGTGGAATCTTGTTTGTGTTGTATTTCATAACATGCTTCTTTGATTGTAAGAATTGAATTACTTGTTTATTCCTGCTTTAACTATCTCATATGATTCTTGATGAAATAAAATGAAGTTGGGACTATGATTTAGTCCAGGCAGTCGGTAATGGGATTGAATTCGTAGCTGAGATTCATTCGCCATGTAAGACGTGTTTGACGAACCCGAGCCGTACTTCCGTTGGCAACAGTGGTTAGGTAATGCGAAGTGCTTATGCACTTCATGTCGTTCAGCTGGTTGTGTGCTCGTGCTAGTCGAGCTCGTCAAGTAACTCGATCTGTCTAATATATGTTCACCATGTTTGGACGCTACTGCTTAAACCTAAGGTACCAAACTTACCAGTGTAACCCCGTTAGCCTTGGTACCTCGATCCGCTAAGACTCATGAGTCGGGCATGATGGTATGGGACACCATGGTCGAGCTGTGAGCCTACGCTGGGGCCACGAGCCTCCCTGTGGTGACCAATGAGCAACCCAGACTCGTGAGCCAAATATGGTGGTATGGGACACTATATTCGAGCTATTGGCCTACACTGATAAGGTGATGGGGGAGTGCTGTAACGATTGCGTGTAACAGCCCTGGCAGCCCTTTGTAGTGACCTCGAGTATACTCTGAATCTGCGGAGAGGCGACAAGCCTTCCCGTAGTAAACAGAGTATAAACTAGGCCTGTATTGATAAGGTGATGGGGGAGCGGTGCAACGAGTGCGTGTAATAGCCCTGGAAGCCCTTTACGGTGACCTAGAACCGCATCATCATATGAGATTATCTAGGACTGATGACCCTAGAATGGATCATTGTTTGGGAATGATATAAGGGAGGTACCTTAGTTTCCCAATATTGCTGTATGAAAAGGACTAATAACAACTCGGTAATCACGCTCATAACATAGCACTGCATGTGCCTGGCGTTGTGGAGCACTGAAGGATTAACGCATGCCACGGACGTAAGATGGTGTCGCATGATGGAGGTTTGGCAAGGGCATGCATCATGACTGCATTCCATACTTGCATTAATAAGAGTATTTAGGAGTGTTTGATTGTATTGCTTTATCATTACTGCTTGACTGAATTGATAACATGTTAACCTATGCTTTATTGTTCCACTGAGTTAGCTACTCACTCCCACGTTACAGGACGGTGTTCTGGACACCCACCAAACTCTATCTTAAATGAAGGTATCGACGATACACAGGAGGCTGAGCCTGACTACTACGATGATCAGGATGAGTTTTCCTACATGCAGTTCTCTGGAGGCTTCGTTTAGGCCATTCAGATGATAGGCTAAAGGGTTTACCATTATAGTTGTACTATTTTTTTTTTTGCATTTTGATTTTGAAACTAATACATGTATATGATGACTCAGTAAGGTGTTCATACTCTGGAGACCGATTGTGACGTTTTTGGCTTTATATACATTTATATACATCTTTCAATCTTCCGCTTGCATTTTATAACTTGATCTGGAGTATGAATTACTGTTTTGGTATAATCCCACTCATGATTAATGCACTAACACAGACAACATTCAATCATAAGCATTTATGTTGCATAAGTGATGTTTTGGAACTCGGGTGTTGAGTTGTTACTCGACCCCCGATTTTTTGGGCATTACACTCTTTATTTGAGTTTGCTTTACATTTCCATATTGTGATTTGTTATCATTCTTTTATTTCAATTCTGCTGTTAAAAGTTTTATTTGGCATAATCCTATTCACCCCTCCCCCTCCCCCTCTAGGACATATAGTTAGGCCTTTTCATATTTACTTGTGCTATTTTATTATTTGCTTGTGCTATCTATCTTTGTATTCCGTATTTATTTTTAATTTGGCATAGTCCTATTCACCCCCTCCCTAGGACGTTTAGCTCAGCCTTTTCAGTTGTCAATCTGAAAAATTCGAGAAAACCACTTTCAAATCCCGACCCTCCATTCAAAAGAAATCCTATCCTTTGAAACTAGGTTTTTATAAAAATAAAGAGAGAGAGAGAGAGAGAGAGGTGGAAAGAATCCCACCGTTTTGTTACTAGCATGATATCAGCCGCTCGGATCCTTTTAGAAATAATCTCAGATCATCTTAGGCATTGAAAGTAGGGCGTTAGGAAGCCCTTTCACTTAAAATGAGGAGATCTTGGGGGAGATCTTGTCAGCCCGAGAAAACAGCGTTCAAATGAGAAAACTCGCGCAACGTCAATGTACCTGTCCATTCAACTAAAACGTGGGTCCCACAATGATCAAGTGGCACATTTGATCCATCTAGATGCAGTGGATCATCAAATGGGGCCTTAGACAAAAAATTGCCACGAACGACTCCACCATCTTCTCCACCTGACCATGAAACCCATCACCTTTTGATGGGCCACGTTCGTGAATCAGGGACGACCATCAGGTGGCCTATAACACCAAAAATTCATCCCTGACGTGTGATTTAAGCCATACACTTAGATCTCTTATATCTATTAATGAATATGATTAAACTATTAAGATCGCTGTTGAGTGTAACTAACCGATTGATTAGTTACTTCGAACATTCTAGAATGGATTAATAGGGCCATTATAAGGTTGCCTTTTAGGGCAACCCTTTCCCATAAAGGAAAGCTGAAAAGAGTGAGAAAAAGGAGGAGAGGATATGCCTTTTTTGCAACACTAGAGTGAGTCAACTCGGCCGAGCCAGGGGTCGAGTCAGTTACGTCTGAGTTAAGGTCAAACTGAGTCTAACCTCTATCCAACTGGGGTAGAAGAAGAAAAGAGAGAGAAAATAGAAAATGAGAAAGAGAGAGAGAGAGAGAGAGAGAATGTTGTTAGTGTGTGTGGCCGAACCTCGTGTTGAGTTGCTGAGCTTGACGAGTTGGGGGCTGTCGCATCCGCTCGACTCGGTTGCGTTCTCAGGCAGAGCTGATGGCCATTGCAGGAGAAGAAGAAGAAGAAGAAGAAGAAGAAGAAGAAGAAGAAGAAGAACAGAGACAGGATCAAGGAAGAGAGGGGTAGAGAGTGTGTGTGCTAGTGTGGGTTTGAGTCGATGTCATTCATGGATGACTCGACTGAGTCTAGGTCTAAGATGGGCGAGTTATGGTTTGTTCAGGCACATCAGATCATCTCGGAGGATGTCCAGTGTTTAGTGGAGATCTAGACTCTGACGGCAGCAGAAGCAATAACAAATACTCGACTCAGTTCTAACGAGTTGGGGGCTGTTGCTACTGAGTCAAGCTGCCTAACTAGGTTTGAGTCATACGTTAGGGGCAGCTAGATGTAAAAGAAGAAGAGAGGAAGATGGAAAGCAAAAAAAATAAAAAAATAAAAGGAGGCTGAGGTGGGGCGTTCCTAGTTGAATGGCTAAGTTGTGCCAAGTCAACTCGGCTCTCAAACTTGTTGGACGTTGGGGTTTTGGAAAGAAGAAGGAGAGAGTGAGAAAAGGAAGAAGTGAGGGTGAGAATGAGTTAAGGATTGTTGTTGAGTTCGAGTCAACTCGATCATTTATTTTGATGCCAAATGCCCAGCACTATTGTGGGACTGGTTGTGCTAGGAGAGGAATAAGAAAGAAATAAATAAAACAAAAGGAGAGTGAGGGCTATGTGAACTCAGTGAGTCAAACCATTTATTCTATGGGCGAGTAAGACAATTGTGAGTTAAGACCAATCATGTTGGCGGCATTACATTATGATAATCTAAGATAGTTGGATGGTATTCATGAATTGGGGATTGTAATTGATCTCAAGGCCATCTGCAACTTCTACAGAAGGTGAGGATCACCCTTCAAGCTTTTCTACATCATGATAGTTAGCTTTGTTTATTCATCTCCATTAATTCCTCTTATTAATTGCTTAATGTGGTTCATTGCTCATATTGATTTTGATTTTTTTATAAATGATTGATGAATTAGATTTAAAGTCAAATATTTGAACATGTGATGAAAATCTAAATACCTCTATTCTAATTTAAAATGGACACTTCAAATGTACATGTGCTATCGATATCGCACGTAGTTTAATTTGTCATATATGATTAATTGATGGAATGCTTGGAGATGCTCGAACTAGTGACCACTTTGTCTAATAGATTAAATGGAACATTTGATGTGGATTTACCATCTTGTGAATCATTTGGGCCTATGTGGCTTTTAGGGAATAATCCATTCTTATCGCATCATTGAATAGAATATTTGGCCCTAGCGGCGTTGATGGAATAATAGCCCTATGTGGTTTTGATGGATTATATAAGTATAACCTTGCGATGGTATATTCCACTTACCGAACTATGATTGGCCACTAGTTAGAGAGATCACCTTTAAAACATCATAATTGTTAGATTCTCCTGAGTTGAAAATGGTGATATGGGATATTATGTTGAGTTGTTGGCCTACGCTGGGTGACAAACCCTTATAGTGGCCTTTAAGTTTTCATAAATTGACTGGTTGCAATTGGAATAATAATGACTAGGCTAATTATACATTTCATTGCATGCGGACTGTACCGGATGGTTGATATAAGATGTGGGCTATTTCTTAGGTCACTATGGACTGTACCATAGAGTACCTTACCGAGTGATCCTAAGTTATTATCGTGTGCATTCAACTACCATGGGTTGTCCTTTTCGCATGGACTTTTCCGAGTGTCTAGTTTTCCTTGTGTGTCTCATAGAGTACTATTCCAAGAAGCTAGGTCACCTTGGGTGTCCTCATTGCATAGTCTTTTCTGGGTAATTAGTGCCCCTTGGATGTACCTTAAGTACTTTTTGGGTGGCTAGTTCTCCTTAGGTGACCTTTTGTTAGCTGGATGAGCATCCTCAGTTCTATAAGCATGTGCATCCATCCATGCATTTAAATAAGAATACCATTGTGAAATCTATTTTATGTTTGCGCATCTGATGAACTTTGTCTCATTATTATGATGGTTGTTGCAAAATATTCATTATGAACTATTCCTGATAAACTGTGCTTAATTATCTTGATGCTTCGATAAATCTTAGGGGTTACCTCATTGAGATAGCCATTGAAGCTATCAAACCATACTCAGTGTGCAGGAAATGAAGATGATACGCATGCTGGTGTTCATGTGGAATAGGAGGAGCCAGATGATCTTGCGACTATCTATTTCTGATTTCATTCATATTTAATTTATATTGTCATGTATTGTAAAAACTTAAGACATTAGTTTGTATAAGCTTTCGGGTAGCCACTTGATTATTTTGTTATGTGTATTTGGACTTCTCTCTTATACTTGATTTGTTTTTATTTCACTAAATTATTAACTCTGAGAAAGAAAAGAAAAAAAAATGTATGTGAAATTTGGGCTATCTTTAAAAGTTAACACTCCGGTTTTTAGAAAATGAGTAGTGTACTCGGGTTTTAGGAATCGGGGTATTACAGATTCATTTGGCCTAGTACATCTCCCCGAGAAACACCTACATTGTTCATCAAGAAGAAAGATAGATACATGAGATTGTCTATAGATTACCACCAACTTAACAAGGTGACTATTAAAAACAAGTATCCCTTGCTTAAGATAGATAATCTCTTTGACCAGTTGAAGGAAGCCAAATACTTTTCGAAGATTAATCTGTGTTCAAAATGCCATTAGTTGCAAATCAAGGAAGAAAAAGTTCAGAAAAATTCTTTCTGAAATAGGTGTGGACACCAGAAGTTCCTAGTTATGCCTTTTGAACAGACTAATGCTCTAACGGTTTTTATGGATTTGATGAACATAGTGTTTAAATTGTACCTTGATTAGTTTGTAGTAGTGTTTATCAAGGACATTTTGATCTACTCAAAGACATAAGAGAAGCACCAGCAACATTTGAGAATTACACTCCAGACATTGAGAGATCATCAATTGTATGCCAAGGCAAAAAAAAAAATGTGAATTTTAGAAAAAAAAAAATGAAGCAAATTTTTAGGCCACGTAATCTCTCAGAATGGTATTTTGGTTAATTCATCGAAGTTAGAAGATCTATGGAACTGGGGACGACCCTCTAATGTTTCCGAAATCCTTAGTTTTTTTTTTTTTGAATTAACAGGTTATTACATGCGATTTATTGTGAATTCTCCTATCTAATAGCACCATTAGCCCGATTGATGAAGAAGGAAATAAAGTTCGTATCATACCCTCTGGTAGTGAAGGAGAAGAAGCTAGTGACTGCGCTTGTTGTGAGACCCGACCCTAGTTCCCATGTTTGCATGTATGTGTGTGAGTATGCATCTTGTTCATCATGATCTCGCGGTCCTACCGGTCGAATTTTGGCGACCCGCGACCTTCAAATTGTGTTTATGGTCACCTTGAGTTCAATCATGTAGACCCGACTCGAACCGACCCAAGACCTATGTCATCTCGTTCGTATCGTCGTTGCGGTTCCAACGACGCGTCTTGTGCGTCAATTCGACCTATGGATCAAAAGTTATGAGCATTTCATCATGTGGCCCACTTTTTGTAGAAAAGCATGTGGACCACCACCATGGCACAATTTCCCATGCACACCACACACACACACTACACTATTGCATAAAATAAACACCACCCACCCTAAACACTACCCATACCTAACCTACCCTAGCAACATTGTTATTGTCACCATAGGTTATTATTACTTCCCTTAAAAAGATTTTCCCTCTCTTTCCCTCTCATTTCTCTCTCTCTCTCTCTCTCTCTCTCTCTCTCTCTCTCTCTCTCTCTCTCTTCTCTTCTTCTCCAGCAACTTCTCTCCCATCTCCCTCTCTTCTCCAGCCCCATTTCCCCTTTAATCTTCCAAATCCAACCATCTAAATCCAATCTCACCCATTGATATGGATCCCTTGGTGCACAAGGAGATAGGAGTTCCAAGTTTGGAGAAATCTAAGGTGGGTGTACTCCTAGGACTTAGGATTTCTATTTTATGTTCTTAGATCTCCTTTTTTTTGTGTGGGAAGTGTAGGGCCCACTAATCCATGGTGGAGATCCTACATCATCCCTTAGTTGTGGCCAAATGGCCTTTTTAATGCATGCATGTCCATGCATGGGGTTTCCCCTCTATAGGCCCCCATCATAGACGATTACTTGGATTTTATAGTATGATGGGTCATCTAGACCCTAGAATCATGGTTGGGATGGCATCTCAACCATTGATCTTGAATCTAGAACATGCATATGGTGGATCTATGTTGTAACATATGAATAGAATGAATGTATGGTGTGATTGATGAAGGGGAGGGCCTCAATGTGGCGGAGCCCCTCCTCTTGTGGCCGATTCTTTATTATTATTATTATTTTTCTTTATGATAAAATTCTGATCTTGCATGTGTGGCCCACCTTGTAGGCCAACAAAAATCCAGACCAACCATGGAGCTTGGACGCCCATAGCGGTCCATCCTTAGACATGTGGCCCCAAAATCCACCTAGATGGGACACATGCAAGGGGTATTTGATGATGGGGAAGGTCTGGACATTTGTGGGGCCCACTGGGGTGGTCCACCACACAAATTCCTGGGGTTAAACCCCATGGAAAATCATGTTTATATTTTAATCATTTCTATTACATGTTGCTGTCCAAATCTGCCTGGACAGATTTTTGGGCCACTTTGGGGCCTGATTTATGGGTCTTTGGTGGGAATAATGAAATAAAATAATATGTGATTCTTGTAGCCTTATGACCCATCTACAACCATACCAAATTTCAGCCCCATCCGACCTTCATTGGGGTCCCAAAGGTGTGGTCCAAATGAGGTGGACAGTCTGGATTTTTCTGCACTGTTCCAGCAACATTCCACCCTGGACAGGTTGGAATTTCGAAATTTATTAAAATACTTTTGGGTGTCTAAAAATTATAAAAATTTACAGGAAAGTGGTCCACTCATGGTAAGACCAACCTACAAAATTTTGGGGCCAGTGGACACCTGTACACACCATGGTGGTGGCTAGACCGGCCCATTACAATATGGTGTCCAGATCAGTCCGATTTTTAGGATAGATTGATTTTTTTAAATAAATTAAAATATTTTTAAATGTTCAAAAATTCTGAAAATTTATGAAGTTGTTTTACACCTATTGTGGGACCTACCTACCAAGTTTTAGAGCCAATGGACCCCTGTGCACACCGTGGCGAGGGCCGGACTGGCCCACCACATTGGGACGTCCAGGTCTGTCCGATTTTCTGGACAGACTGTCTTGTTCAAATTAATTAAAATACTTAGGAATATCTAAAAATTCTAAAATTTTGTGAGAGTGTGTCCCACCTATTGAAGTATCACTCTGAAAAATTTTAACTCCAACTGACCCCATTTGGGCATCCAAAAGAATGGGCCAAGATGGTTGGCTTGCCAGAATTTTCTGTTGTGCAGTCCAGCAATATGCCTTGATAAAAATTATAATTCAAAAATGTTTCCTCTAATGGTGGGCCACCTTTTTGGGTTTTCTCTCATTGTATGCATGATGAGGGACCTTTGCCCTCAATTTCTATAGTTTTAGAAGCCCTGGGCCCACTCCAATGGAGTGCCCAAATTTAGGACAGCAACATGTTATAATTATGTTTGGCCTTTGGGCTGAAATTTTGAGGAGTGGGGCCCAACACATTGTGAAGAATCTTAGACGTAATAATTTATACATTTAGTTCCTTAAATATTGGGCTTAATAAATGCACTTTTGAGGCCCACCACAGTTGAATTTAATTGGGTCCATGAATGTGGCTAGTTGTTGTACTCTTTGAGCCCAATTGGGCTGGAACTTTCTAGATAGGCCCATTGAACTCTTGGGTCATTTTTACCATACTATTGTGTTGGATTAGTGGGTTAGATTACACAAGTATATGGGCCCTTGATTGCCCACCAAATCAACTTTATACTTGGGCCGGGTTGTAGGCCCAACTTACTTGAGTAAGAACATGACATTTGCCCATGTGATTTGAGCAATGGGCTGCCCACTAGGACACAACAATATATGTGATTAGTAGCCTTTATGTTGGGCCCTAACCTTTCTCCTGTGGGCCCATAGTGGTATATATGGGTTGGGCTATGTGTGTTCCCCATGGACCTATGTTTTGGATAGGCCTTGGGCCGCCTTTCTGAAGCCCAACATGAATGTATGTGGTATGTAATGGCTGTCCATTTCTTATTTCTAATGTTGTGTGGGCCTTGGGCCTTGATCCGTAATCAATTAGAGATGGGTTACCTCTTGGGGACCAATTGTGGTTGGATGTCCACATTAGTGGCCCTAAGGTAGGCCCATGGGCTTCTATGGGTGGTTAAAGGCCCACCATAGACCCTTGCTAGGCTCGTTTCATCTATTTAGGCCCATATCATTATTCTCCTTAGTCTCATGGGCTACCCCAGGTATATGGGCCCCCACTAGAGGTTGTATCCCTTATGAGGAATTGGTTAAGTACCTAGACCCTTCATGGTTAGGTAGAGAGATTATCTTCACCTCATTGGCACCTCTATTCATCTTCATGGTCCAGTCCCATACGCATCATATGCATGCTTGGTTGAAGTATGATTGGCTATGGTTGTGATATTGTGTAGGACATGTTGGTATCTCCTCGAGAGATGGATGCTTGGGATTGATGCATGGGTAATTGTGTGATTCATACATCTGGCATTGCATAGCTTATGGTTATCTACCCTTACTTCATCAGGGCCTTGCCTCCACAGGGGTATTCGTGGATGGCTGTATGTGTGGACACCGAAAATATTAGTTGAGCATACCGGGTGCATAGGATGCCCATGGGTGAAATTTCTAAAACTTCCATGGTACCAAGGATCTGCTCCAATGCTGTGACCGGGTGGAATACATGAGCGCACGAGGGCCTTATATCATTAGGCCGCGTTTCTCACTGTCGTGTAGTCGGTTAGATAGGGGTGTGGCCTTACCTACCTAATGTGAGGAGGCATTACTAGGCTGAGTCTGACCAGCTCGTAAATGAGTCCGCTACCTTCAGGCCTTGTTGGTGATTGGCTATCCGCAGGCGGGTAGTGAGGTCTCTTACACTCGTTTGACTGTGCGGGGTCTGTAGAGTGGCAGTCATTCAGTAGTGTAATGGACCCCGGTGATTTCCTTATGATCAGAAATATACATGACTTGTGGTTTGGATATGAGCACTGACATTACTTGCATTGCATTAGCATTGGTTGTACAAGCCCCTTCATGCATTGCCTTGGCATGGCACCCAGTACTCATTGCATCTTATTCATGATAAGCCTGGGTAAGGCTAGTGATATCCTTATTGACCATGCTTCTCTCCTTGTATCTCCTACTACTCTTCTGTGCACCATTATCACACACCTACACCACCCTCTAAGCTTCTATAAGCTTATGCACGATTGATGCGTGCAGGATACTCTAGGCAGCGACATGCACACAAAAAGTAAAGCATGGAGTAGAGTGAGCATTTGAGGACTCCAGTGTTGCTGACCTTTCTCTCTTTTTCTTTTATCTCATGTATGTCCTTTGGACCTTATGGATTATTGTAAAAGTTCAAATTTATAGTGGATTTTGCGATGTGTGCCTTTGTTATTCTCAGATGTTCTTGCTGTGATCTTGGGTATGCTCGTATTGGAATGATTATACTGTTATGAAAATCCTCCTTGTAGGATCCCAGGATCGGAACCTGCCTCAAGAGCCGAGAATGGGGTACTATGGAGGCTGTTGCGTTCAGAACCGGTCATCGGAATCCTTGTGAGTCCGGTTACTGAGTCTGGAGCGTGACAGGAGTTAGTATCAGAGCATAGCAAGTAATTCTGGAATAACTCAGGATAACATCACATGTCTACCAAGAACAAAGGACAAGTAGTGTCCCGAGATTCTTCTCTTCGCTCCGTATTGAGCCTATAATTGTCTTGATTCCTTGCGACGTCATTATTTTGTAGACGATGACACATGGACGTGGCGCCCGTGGTCGTGGTGCCCGTGGTCGAGGCGCCCGAGGTACCCATCCTACTCGAGCACATCCTGCTCCCATTGTTGAGGATCCGATTCCTGAGGTCCCTATCCGGCCTGCTCCCCCAGTTAAGCCCGTAGCGCCCGTACCTCCAGTTGCTCCAGTTCCCCCACCTATTCCCTCTCCTCACCGTTCGTTCAGGATTCTGAGGCTCCTCCAGTTGCTCCTGTTCCCCACCTATTCCCCTCCTCGCCCTGCTATTCCGGTTTCGGAGGCTCCTGCTCCAACTGCCGTACCCATGCCTCCACCTGAGGCGAGTGCCGCCCCTACTTTTTCGATAGTACCTATAGGAGCTGAGCATTTTCAAGAACCGGTGATGCAATTTGGTTGCCACCGCATTGCAGACCGTCGGCCCGCCTACCACCGAGGTTTACGGGCCGACTTACCGCATGCTAGTGCGATAGCCCGAGAGTTCGAGCAAGCATGATCCCCGAGGTTTAGTGGTGATCCCGACCCTTCGTAGGCTGAGGCTTGGCGCACCGAGGTTTGAGGATTTTGACACTATTCAGTGTCTGCGGGCGAGAGAGTATCCCTTGCCACCTACCTTCTTCAGGGTGAGGCCCGACACTGGTGGTCATCCGTGTCCAGGATGGTCGGGGCTCAGTTCGTTTGGACATGGGAGGAGTTTGTGACCCGCTTCGACCGAAGTTCTTCCCGAGCATGTTCAGATCCAGCCGGCGATCGAGTTTGAGACCCTAGCAGTGGGGGCGATATGATGTATCTCAGTATGAGGCCCGTTTCTTGGCCTTGTCTAGATTTGCTTCTCATCTCACCAGCGATGAGAAGATGAGGGCCCGTCGTTTTGTGACCGGTTTGCGTCCTGCCCTTCGCAATCGTGTGGTGGGGCATCGCTTGGAGACATTTGACTAGGTTGTGCATCGGGCACTAGTTTATGAGGAGGGGGCTGGCCATGACCGAGATCGAGAGAGCGAGTTCCAGAGAGACGGAAGAGGAGTGCACCGGCAGATTCTAGGCAGCATCGTCAGCAGAGGTGGAGGGGCAGATCAGGGTATCGGTAGCCTGCGGTTTAGTCAGTAGCCTCTTCATCATCATCAGCACCGCCAGCTACTTCATCTTCCGACCCTTTTTCGGTGTATGCTTCGGTTGTGGGGATGTGCCGAGCATCGAGGCGTGAGTGCCCTCTCCCCATTCAAAGCGACGGGCCACCGCGATTGCCCCCTCCTCTCTCCCAAGAAGCAAGAAGAGAGCACGGCTTCCACCCGCCGCTCCTGTGGCTCCTCCTCGGCGAGCAGAGCGGCCGGGTAGACCACCTCGGTAGAGACAAAGAAGAAGATAGACAAGAAGAAGAACGACGAAGCGCCCGCAACACCGGCAGAGGGGATATCCATATGTTGTTCGATCCGGGTCCCGGTGTGTATAGCAGCCCAACGAGGCTCGGTCGAGACCCTCGGTCTTCGGTTTGCTTCCCCTACCACTCGGGGCCGTTTTTATTCTACGCGAAGCAGCGCCGAGCCAGACCCCGATCTTGCAGTCATCGACCGGTGTAGTCGATGAGGGTATTCTTCCTGTTTTTTGCTTGCATTGCTCATGTTTTGTTTGATTCTAGTGCTTCCCATTCTTTTGTGGCCCAGTAGTTTTGCTGATCGACCGGTATTCCGTCGAGACCGTGTCCGAGGCCCTTCGACTCATTTCGAACTCTATTATGTCCGTCATTGTCTTTCTTGTTAGTGTTAGGCGAGATGTTCCTCCCCGCCGATCTATTCATGATGCCGATGGCGGATTTGATGTGATTCTCGGGGTATGGGACCGCTTCTGCAGAGTATCGTGCCATCTTGGACTGTGCCGCAAGGACAGTCACGTTTCATATCCCAGGCTTGCAAGTGTTTCAGTTCGTCGCCGAGCCCAGAGGAGAGCTGTTATCTAGTTTATTGGCTTCGGTCGTTAAGGATTCTATCGCAGAGAGTATTGAGCAGCTGCCAATTGTTTGTAAGTACCTGGATGTGTTTCAAGAGATACCGGGTTTGCCGCCTCGTCGGCAGATGGAGTTTCAGATTGATTTGGTGCCCGGTGCCGCACCTATCTCGAAGGTCCCCTACCAGATGACACCGTTAGAGTTGAGGGAACTGCAGGAGCAGTTAGATGAGCTCCGGGAGTTAGGTTTTATTCGTCCCAGCAGTTCACCTTGGGGAGCCCCGATATTGTTTGTGAAGAAGAAGGATGGTTCGTTACGACTCTATGTAGATTATCGTGAGCTCAACAGAGTCACCATCAAGAATCGATACCCGCTCCCCCGTATTGATGATCTGTTTGATCAGTTGCAGGGTGTACAGTATTTTTCCAAGATAGACTTGCGTTCCGGTTACCATCAGATTCGGGTCCGAGAGGAGGACATTCCGAAGATGGCTTTCCGAACACACTATGGTCACTTTGAGTTTCTGGTTATGTCATTCAGACTAACCAACGCGCCCGCCGTATTCATGCAGCTGATGAACGCGGTTTTTTGGCCGTTCCTCGATCAGTTCGTGGTGGTATTCATTGATGATATTCTTGTATATTCGAGAACCCGAGAGGACCATGTTGAGCACCTGTGGATTGTGCTTGAGACCCTCCATGCCCACCAGCTGTATGCGAAGCTGGAGAAGTGCGAGTTTTGGTAGGAGGAGATGAAGTTCCTCGGTCACGTAGTGACGAGGGAGGGTGTCGCTGTGGACCCCTCGAAGGTTGATGCAGTGCGTCAGTGGGGCCAGCCCACGAATGCATCCAAGATTCGCAGCTTCCTTGGTCTAGCGGGATATTATCGACGATTTATCGAGGGTTTCTCCCGTATTACAGCACCGCTGACCCGGTTGACGCGAAAGGGCATCGAGTTTGTCTGGAGTGACGCTTGTGAGAAGGCATTTGCAGAGTTGAAGGACCGCCTCACGTCCGCTCCTGTTCTCACTCTTCCGGATGGGAGTGAGGGTTTTGTTGTTTTCACAGATGCCTCTAGAGTTGGCTTGGGTGCTTTACTGATGCAAGACGGGAAGCCAGTGGCGTATGCCTCGCGCCAGCTTAAGGTCCATGAGCTGAACCACCCCACTCATGATTTGGAGCTTGCAGCAGTTGTCTTTGCGCTGAAGGTGTGGAGGCATTATCTATATGGGGTCAGGTTCGAGCTCTTCTCGGATCATAAGAGCTTGAAGTATTTATTTTCACAATCCGAGTTGAACCTGGGACAGAGGCGATAGATGGAGTTGCTGAAAGATTATGATTTTGACCTTCAGTACCACCCGAGTAAGGCAAACGTGGTGGCGGATGCGCTCAGTCGTTAGCCACGAGGCCTAGTGGCACATTTGATGGTTCGACAGTGACAGATGCTCGAGGATGTTTCAGAGTTTGACTTTGAGTTCGGTCTGCAGTCTTCCATTGTTCAACTTTCGAGCTTATCGATTCAACCCTCTTTGGTGGCTAGGGTGATCGAAGCTCAGCAGACAGACGAGTCACTTCAGGAGTACCGAGCAGAGGCCGCATCCATGGAGCAATCAGACTGGCAGGTTGGTTTCGATGGTGGATTACGCTTCAGAGGCAGATTGTGTGTCCCGAATGTGCTAGAGTTGCGTCGTGATCTGATGACCAAGGCACACAGATCGAGACTTACTATCCACCTGAGCTCCACGAAGATGTATCGTGATATGAGGAGGCAATACTTCTGGCAGGGGATGAAGCGTCAGATTGCAAGTTTTGTGGTCGAGTGTGACACATGCCAGCGTGTCAAGGCCGATCATCAGAGACCCCCTGGTCCCTTGCAGCCGTTGAGCATTCCAGAGTGGAAGTGGGAGCACGTATCGATGGACTTCATTGCAGGGTTGCCAAGGACTCAGCGCGGTCACGATACCATCTGGGTTATCGTCGATCGTTTAACAAAGTCGGCTCATTTCATTCCAGTGCGTGCTTCCTGGTCTATGGACCGGTTGGCAAGGATATTCATTGAGGAGATAGTGAGACTGCACGGCGTCCCAGTTTCGATCGTTTCAGACCGAGACTCCAGATTTACGTCTCAGTTTTGGAGGAGTTTCCAGCAGGCGTTGGGGGTCACTTTGCGCCTCAGCACCGCTTATCATCCGCAGACGGATGGGCAGACCGAAAGGGTCAACCAGATCCTTGAGGATATGCTTAGAGCTTGTGTGATCGACTTTGCAGGTAGTTGGGATGAGCATATGCGCCTCGCAGAGTTCGCGTACAATAATAGTTATCAGGCGACTATCGGCATGGCTCCTTTTGAGGCACTTTATGGTAGACCGTGCAGATCTCCTAGTTGTTGGACCGAGGTTGGAGAGCGTCGTCTCTTAGGTCCCGAGCTTGTGCTGCAGACGTCAGAGGCTATTGATGTTATCAGGCAAAGGATACGCACAGCTTAGAGCCGGCAGAAGAGCTTTGTTGATCGTCGGCATTGACCCCTCGAGTTTGCAGTCGTGGACATGGTATATCTCAAGGTCTCGCCTATGAAGGGTGTGGCACGCTTTGGTGTGAAGGGCAAGCTCGCCCCAAGATTTATTGGACCTTTTGAGATTACCAAGCGCATAGGCGCTGTGGCCTATAGGCTTGCCTTACCTCCTGAGTTGTCTGCGATCCACGATGTATTCCATATTTCTATGTTGCGGAAAATTGGGTTGGACACTATTCCCGTGATTGATTGGCAGCCACTTGAGGTCCGTGAGGATGCTTCCGACATTGAGCAGCCTATTCGTATTCTCGATCGGAAGGAGCAAGTCCTCAAGACCAAGGTCATTCCCTTGGTGAAGGTGCAATGGGGTCATCATTTGGAGACCGAGGCATCTTGGGAACGCGAGGCCGAGATTAGAGAGCGTTATCCCCATTTGTTTGATGATTGATAGATATATGATTGTTTGTATTACCTTCCTTGTAAGATGATTGTTATATGATGGTGGTGTTTTATTTTTTCTTTTATCCCGGATTGGTCAATTTTGAGGACGAAATTTCTTTATTGGTGGGGAGGATTGTGAGACCCGACCCTAGTTCCCATGTTTGCATGTATGTGTGTGAGTATGCATCTTGTTCATCATGGTCTCGTGGTCCTACCGGTCGAATTCCGGCGACCCGCGACCTTCAAATTGTGTTTATAGTCACCTTGAGTTCAATCATGTAGACTCAACTCGGATCGACCCAAGACCTATGTCATCTCGTTCGTATCGTCGTTGCGGTTCCAACGACGCGTCTTGTGCGTCAATCCGACCTATGGATCAAAAGTTATGAGCATTTCATCATGTGGCCCACTTTTTATAGAAAAGCATGTGGACCACCACCATGGCACAATTTTCCATGCACACACCACACACACACACTACACTATTGCATCAAATAAACACTACCCACCCTAAACACTACCCATACCTAACCTACCCTAGCAACATTGTTATTGTCACCATAGGTTATTATTACTTCCCTTAAAAAGATTTTCCCTCTCTTTCCCTCTCATTTCTCTCTCTCTCTCTCTCTCTCTCTCTCTCTTCTCTTCTTCTCCAGCAACTTCTCTCCCATCTCCCTCTCTTCTCCAGCCCCATTTCCCCTTTAATCTTCCAAATCCAACCATCTAAATCCAATCTCACCCATTGATATGGATCCCTTGGTGCACTAGGAGATAGGAAGTCCAAGTTTGGAGCAATCTAAGGTGGGTGTACTCCTAAGACTTAGGATTTCTATTTTATGTTCTTAGATCTCCTTTTTTTTATGTGGGAAGTGTAGGGCCCACCAATCCATGGTGGAGATCCTACATCATCCCTTAGTTGTGGCCAAATGGCCCTTTTGATGCATGCATGTCCATGCATGGGGTTTCCCCTCTATATGCCCCCATCATGGAGGATTACTTGGATTTTATAGTATGATGGGTCATCTAGACCCTAGAATCATGGTTGGGATGGCATCCCAACCATTGATCTTGAATCTAGAACATGCATGTGGTGGATCTATGTTGTAACATATGAATAGAATGAATGTATGGTGTGATTGATGAAGGGGAGGGCCTCAATGTGGCGGAGCCCCTCCTCTTGTGGCCGATTCTTTATTATTATTATTTTTTTCTTTATGATAAAATTCTGATCTTGCATGTGTGGCCCACCTTGTAGGCCAACAAAAATCCAGACCAACCATGGAGCTTGGACGCCCATAGCGGTCCATCCTTAGACATGTGGCCCCAAAATCCACCTAGATGGGACACATGCAAGGGGTATTTGATGATGGGGAAGGTCTGGACATTTGTGGGGCCCACTGGGGTGGTCCACCACACAAATTCCTGGGGTTAAACCCCATGGAAAACCATGTTTATATTTTAATCATTTCTATTACATGTTGCTGTCCAAATCTGCCTGGACAGATTTTTGGGCCACTTTGGGGCCTGATTTATGGGTCTTTGGTGGGAATAATGAAACAAAATAATATGTGATTCTTGTAGCCTTATGACCCATCTACAACCATACCAAATTTCAGCCCCATCTGACCTTCATTGGGGTCCCAAAGGTGTGGTCCAAATGAGGTGGACAGTCTGGATTTTTCTGCACTGTTCCAGCAACATTCCACCCTGGACAGGTTGGAATTCCGAAATTTATTAAAATACTTTTGGGTGTCTAAAAATTATAAAAATTTACAGGGAAGTGGTCCACTCATGGTAGGACCAACCTACAAAATTTTGGGGCCAGTGGACACCTGTACACACCATGGTGGTGGCTGGACCGGCCCATTACAATATGGTGTCCAGATCAGTCCGATTTTCAGGATAGATTGATTTCTTTAAATAAATTAAAATATTTTTAAATGTCCAAAAATTCTAAAAATTTATGAAGTTGTTTTCCACCTATGGTGGGACCTACCTACCAAGTTTCAGAGCCAATGGACCCCTGTACACACCGTGGCGAGGGCCGGACTGGCCCACCACATTGGGACATCCAGGTCTGTCCGATTTTCTGGACAGACTGTTTTGTTCAAATTAATTAAAATACTTAGGAATATCTAAAAATTCTGAAATTTTGTGGGGGTGTGTCCCACCTATTGAAGTATCACTCTGAAAAATTTTAACTCCAACTGACCCCATTTGGGCATCCAAAAGAATGGGCCAAGATGGTTGGCTTGCCAGAATTTTCTGCTGTGCAGTCCAGCAATATGCCTTGATAAAAATTATAATTCAAAAATGTTTCCTTTAATGGTGGGCCACCTTTTTGGGCTTTCTCTCATTGTATGCATGATGAGGGACCTTGGCCCTCAATTTCCAGAGTTTTAGAGGCCCTGGGCCCACTCCAATGGAGTGCCCAAATTTAGGACAGCAACATGTTATAATTATGTTTGGCCTTTGGGCTGAAATTTTGAGGAGTGGGGCCCAACACATTGTGAAGAATCTTAGAGGTAATAATTTATACATTTAGTTCCTTAAATATTGGGCTTAATAAATGCACTTTTGAGGCCCACCACAGTTGAATTTAATTGGGTCCATGAATGTGGCTAGTTGTTGAACTCTTTGAGCCCAATTGGGCTGGAACTTTCTAGATAGGCCCATTGAACTCTTGGGCCATTTTTACCATACTATTGTATTGGATTAGTGGGCTAGATTACACAAGTATATGGGCCCTTGATTGCCCACCAAATCAACTTTATACTTGGGCCGGGTTGTAGGCCCAACTTACTTGACTAAGAACATAACATTTGCCCATGTGATTTGAGCAATGGGCTGCCCATTAGGACACAACAATATATGGGATTAGTAACCTTTATGTTGGGCCCTAACCTTTCCCCTGTGGGCCCATAGTGGTATATATGGGTTGGGCTATGTGTGTTCCCCATGGTCCCATGTTTTGGATAGGCCTTGGGCCGCCTTTCTGAAGCCCAACATGAATGTATGTGGTATGTAATGGCTGTCCATTTCTTATTTCTAATGTTGTGTGGGCCTTGGGCCTTGATCCGTAATCAATTAGAGATGGGCTACCTCTTGGGGACCAATTGTGGTTGGATGTCCACATTGGTGGCCCTAAGGTAGGCCCATGGGCTTCTATGGGTGGTTAAAGGCCCACCATAGACCCTTGCTAGGCTCGTTTCATCTATTTAGGCCCATATCATTGTTCTCCTTAGTCTCATGGGCTACCACAGGTATATGGGCCCCCACTAGAGGTTGTATCCCTTATGAAGAATTGGTTAAGTACCTGACCCTTCATGGTTAGGTAGAGAGTTCATCTTCACCTCATTGGCACCCCTATTCATCTTCATGGCCCAGTCCCATATGTATCATATGCATGCTTGGTTGAGGTATGATTGGCCATGGTTGTGTCATTGTGTAGGACATGTTGGTGTCTCCCCGAGAGATGGATGCTTGGGATTAATGCATGGGTTATTGTGTGATTCATGCATCTGGCATTGCATAGCTTATGGTTATCTGCCCTTACTTCATCAGGGCCTTGCCTCCACAGGGGTATTCGTGGATGGCTGTATGTGTGGACACCGGAAATATTAGTTGAGCATACCGGGTGCATAGGATGCCCATGGGTGAAATTCCCAAAACTTCCATGGTACCAAGGATCTGCTCCAATGCCATGACCGGGTGGAATATATGAGCGCACGAGGGCCTTATACCATTAAGCCGCATCTCCCACTGTCGTGTAGTCGGTTGGATAGGGGTGTGGCCTTACCTGCCTAATGTGAGGAGGCATTACTAGGCTGAGTCTGACCAGCTCATAAATAGGTCCGCTACCTTCAGGCCTTGTTGGTGATTGGCTGTCCGCAGGCAGGTAATGAGGTCTCTTACGCTCGTTTGGTATGCGGGAGTCGTAGAGCGGCGAGTCATTCAAGCAGTGTAATGGACCCTAGTGATTTCTTTATGATCGAAAATGTATATGACTTGTGGTTTGGATATGAGCACTAACATTACTTGCATTGCATTAGCATTGGTTGTACGAGCCCCTTCATGCATTGCCTTGGCATGGCACCCAGTACTCATTGCATCTTATTCATGATAAGTCAGGGTAAGGCTAGTGATATCCTCATTAACCATGCTTCTCTCCTTGTATCTCCTACTACTCTTCTGTGCACCATTATCACACACCTACACTACCCTCTAAGCTTCTATAAGCTTATGCACGATTGATGCGTGCAGGATACTCTAGGCAGGCGACACAGCAGCAAAGCATGGAGTAGAGCTGAGCATTTGAGGACTCCAGTGTTGCTGACCTTTCTCTCTTTTCCTTTTATCTCATGTATGTCCTTTGGACTTTATGGATGATTGTAAAAGTTCAAATTTATAGTGGATTTTGCATTGTGTGCCTTTGTTATTCTCAGATGTTCTTGCTGTGATCTTGGGTATGCTCGTATTGGAATGATTATACTGTTATGAAAATCCTCCTTGTAGGATCCCAGGATCGGAACCTGCCTCAGGAGCCGAGAATGGGGTACTATGGAGGTTATTGCGTTCAGAACCGGTCATCGGAATCCTTGTGAGTCCGGTTACTGAGTCTGGGGCGTGACACTTGTCCTAACCATATCCTCTGGTAGTGAAGGTTTTGTAGTGTATAATGACACCTCTAAAAAAGGATTAGGTTTTGTTCTTATGCAAGAGGGCTGGGTAATAGCCTATGCATGAAGGCAACTGAAGGTGCACAAGCAGAACTATTTGACCCATGATTTGGAATTGATAGTCATCGTCTTTGCACTCAAGGTTTAGAGACATTAATTATACAGAGAAAAGTTTGAATCGTTCTGAGATCACAAAAGCTTGAAGTACTTGTTCTCACAGAAGGAGCTTAACATGCGTCAACGCCATTGGATGGAATTCCTCAAAGATTATGATTTCGAACTGTAGTATCATCAAGGGAAGGAAAATGTGGTAGCCTAGGCTCTCAGTCGTAAGTCATCCCCTGTCGTAGCCCAAATGCAAATGCAAGAATGAAAAGTACTGGATGTATTAAGGGACTTCGATGTCTAGGTGGAAATGCAAAATGTCGTAGCACGTTTATCTAACTTAAGCACCGGAATTATTAAGGGACTGATGACCCTATGGGTCAAACTGACAAAGTCCGAAAACACTTCACTTTTTATGAATTGAATAAAGGGTTTTGTCAATTTTTCTTTTCTTTGAACCTAAATCTAGGCCCACTCGAGGTACACATCAGATTTAACCCGATCACCGGCCCATTAATGTATGGTTAGATATGAGGACCAAATATCAGTTTTGATTTGATTCTCCTGTAGCCCCAAACTGTTTTAAATGTCATTTCTACTTTAAAATCATTATCTAATCTATACAACCCGTTGAATTATTAAATCGACCTAATTTTTTAGATGTTATTGTATTTCAATCTCAGCAATCACATGGACCAGGTGGATCAGACCCTACACATCAACGTGGGCCTACCACGGTTTCCCATGCCAATGCCAAAAAGAAACACTACACAGAGAGATAGGTTTTAAGCATGGAGCATTCCATTGTACAGCAAACAAATGTACCTATGTTGTCGCACTTGTACATATGATGGTCCTACGGTTAATCTGACCAATCCATCACCTAGATCGTACCATAAATAGTAATTGACAAGTTGTAACGCCCTGAATTTCGGGGGCCGAATAAATACTCGACTCCCAATATCCCGAGTGCCACTTATGCTTTGCAGAAGCAAGATTCTACAGTTCGTTTTACCTAGTATTTGAGCAGTTCATAAAATTAAATTAGACTATGTAATGTACCCTGTAATAAACATAAACCCAGCAGCTGGAAATACGAGAGTTCATCCTCTAAGTCCACGGGCGCCTCCTCCAGCGCGTCAGACTCCATGGTACCTGCATGTATGATAGGTCTGATTGGTGTTTTAAAACATCGTCCTAGAGTGAGAGTGAGTGATAAACTCAGTGGTTCCATTAACATCAAGTTACATGGGTTATCAATTCCACAAGCACAGTTAATGATAAATCAATTTAATCATTCAATTCATAAATACTCTTATTAATGCATGTGCATGTTGTTATGAGATAATGCATATCCCTGCAATCCAATACTCCCTCATAGCGACTCCGACGCCTCATTCGCAAATGCCAACACTTCCTAATCATGCGACCACAACTCCCAAGTCACCACAACCTATACTAACGTGATGTGATAAGCGATCATGTTAGCTGAGTATTTAGTTAAGTCCAGTCATCCAGCCCGATTGGGAAAGTTGAACCACCTCCACTAAATCAATGGCCCTAACCCGATTACCAGCCCAGGGCGGCCGTAACGGCCCCGTACCTGTGATCCTTGATCCATATTAGGGTTTACCACTAAGACGACAACTCCCCAATCAAGGTGAGGCTAACATTGGCTTGACCAACTAGCCCAACTAATCACTTAAGACCCAGATGACACGACCCAGATGCACATGGTTAGGCCGCCCATTGACGGGTGGAAGGCGCCCACAACTAATATTAGGGTCGTCATCCAAATGCAATTGTGAAGTGGTCGTGGCATCATTTCAGTTTAGTATACTAGACTCTCAGCCTCATTGATTGCTCATTGGTCACTACGGGGAGACTCGTCACCCCAGTATAAGCCGATAGCAGACACAGTGTCCCATACCACTATGCCTGATTCCTAAGACTTGAAGATCGTATCACTAACAGTTATCAGTAGGCCTCTCCAGGGTATGTGGGTGCTCCAAATTCAAGTAAACGTGATCATACATGGTGGACACACATGGTTGGTCAGCTAGTAGACTAGTTTAATGGAGTCGGCAAACCTCAGCGTAACCGACATTAGGCGCAAGCATCATGTGTAGTCCAACTACTGTTGGTTATCCGCATTCGATTTATGGTTTGCCGACAGTAGTTGATTTGGGCATTTTATCGAACATGCGGGCATACTACCCAAATCATCACAATTTACATGTGATCAGGCAAAATTAGGCGCATATGTAGGATAATAATACGAAGCATGAACATGAAATTTCAGCAATTTCACCCTATTCTAAGCATGTGATTAGATGTTCAGGCTACATTACACAAAAAAATTGAAATTTATTAAGGGCAATCAATCGAACAAGTATACATTGGTTAACATGTGATTATCCACTCACTACATAAACCATTAATTACAACATGAGCTCAATAATCGGCAACTCCTAGGATTTGAATTCGTAGATCGACTTATCGGTGCCCTATACTAGCGTGGTTAGCACGTAAGGGCACATGCAATCGGCCCTCAAGGCCCAAATCTCAAACAAAGGGCTTGTTAGTTACCTTTGATTATCGTCAGGGTGTCCCTTACGACGTGAGCTATCATGAGCTCCGTCGTAGCCAACGATGGCAGGAAAATCTCTCATACAAGCTCCCCCAAAATCTCTCTTCTCCACTCTCCACTCCCTCTCTCCCTTTTACAACTGAATTTTCATATGGGAGTTTAGGAGAGAAATTTCTAGGCTTTTATAGTCACAGATTTTGTGTCTTTTCCATTATGCTTGCCCATAGTGGGTTGGTTTTGGCCCACAAGGTCCCTTGGGGGCCCGATGGCCCATCTGCGCCAAGGGGTAGGTGCACCATCATAGGATCCATGATTGGTCAAAATCAGGTGGCGATCGGATGCTTCGATCAACCATGGGGACCCCATTTGTAATGGACAGACATCGGTGATTGATCGGGGATGCAGGTATACAGATACGGGTGGGAAAATATCCTTGACTTGTCCTCGAGTTTGGTCGAAATCTAATGGTCAGATGGTCGCAACTTTACAAAACAGTGAGGGGTCTACTTCACTTAAGTTTTTAGATTTCAGTCTATAAGATTTGCGTATTTCAACCACTTGGCTTATGGCCCAAGCTGAGCAGTTCTGGGCACTTTCTTGGTTCGCCACCCGTGATGGAAGTCAAGCCCACTAAGACGAACGTCCTTCTATAACCTTAGGTTTAGTGGCCCACTAATGAGCGACATAAAGCTTATTCGAATAATCAGGGCATTTTTGAATGAATTATGTATGAAGATTTCTTGTGTGCAGTTGTTAGGGTCTAGATTAACTAAGTTCATTGTGTAGCCTATTTGAAATTAGTGAAAATGATGATTCGATCATGATCACTTTGGACCGTCGGTGTTTACGCTAAATGAGTAACTTGGTTGATTTGGTTTAGTAATTAAGATCCGACATATAGTTGTCTCAGCTTTAGGTAGGTCTTTATTTGGTTATGGTTGTCTCAATTAGTCAGTGATAGGTTGGCTAGATTTGGCCCCTATATGAATAAATCACGAAGCTAGACTTGAGGTATAAGTGATTGGGCAGATTCATTGGCTTCCTACAGTTGATTAATCGAATTTGTGCTATTCTTTATTAGTATTACCTACATATAGGCTCACCTCGAGCGTAAAGGTTCAGTAAGTGACAACATAGGTTAGTTATAAAATAAATAATTAATTAATTAAAGGATTTTTTAAAATCCAAAATAGCAAAAATTTAGGATATTATACAAGTAAAATAAAACAAAATTCATCACCAACCTAAAATGCTTTTTCACTCTCTTAGAATTTTCATCTCCTCTCTCTCCGTTACTCTTTTTTTGTTTCTTTCTTAAGAGTTCTGAAGAAATCGTTTGTTCCCTCCCTTAAGAAGAGAGATAAGGATTATATAATTGATTGATCCTAATCCCCTATTTTGAAATTTAAATTTAAAATTTGAATTTATTCCCAAATTTTGCAAAAATAGTACTTAATTGCAATGGAGGTTATCAATCCCTCAACCTATTGTACAACCAAGAGTGTTTCTACTACTTGACTAGCTAACTAGTTTTGTTTCTTAAGGATGGCAGTAAATTCTTAAATCAGTTTAATTGATAAAGCGAAGGGTTTATGTGTCCTACCTACGAAAAATTTTTGGAGTTGTTATAATAAGTACCCACTTCTCCTCTTCAAAGTATTCACACTCATTCACAACGTTTGATATTTTCACTTTCGTACATGCTATGATAATGGGATGTTCAAAAATTAATCTTATTCAACCATTATGTCGATCACACTATAAAAAAGTTGACAACTACCAAAATATGGATTTTTTTTAAGCCACTTATGTTATTATTTATGAAGTTAATAAGTCACTTAATGCTTGAAGTTTTCTTTCTTTTTTATGTTAGGGCTATTTTATTATGGACTTATAATATTCTTTTTCTTAAATGTTACACTTATAGTCACCTTAAAATATTAGAAATTGTTTGCCTAATTACATTTATTATCATGTGAATATACAAAAAAATAATTTTAAGAATCTCCAAAATTAAAATCTAAGTTATTAAAAACAAATTTTGAATTCTAAGATTTTTAAAATTCGAGATGCCACACACAATTGAAAATCCAGGATTTAAAATATGAGTTTAGAATCTAGAAATTTCAAATTTATCCTTGAAAATCCTAGATTTTATGGCAGTTGAGAATTGAAATCTAGGACTTTTAAATAAGGTCATGTTTAACATCCATGTAAATTATGCAATTCAATTCTAACCAAATTTAAAACCTAGGATTTTTGACCTTTTTTTTTCAAACTTAAAAGAAAAGTTACAAAGTCCATGATTTTCAATCCTTTCCAATTTTCATAACTACCTTCTACTCTTCTCTTTAAGATATTCATACTTATTCATTTGTTAGATACACTTGAATTTGTACTATAACAATGGCCCTAAAGTATATGGATGGAGGAAGTAAAAATTATTATTATTTTTTAAAAAAAGACTTGTTTTAGATAAATCTTTTGCTAATCTAGCCCTCTTACTAACTCTAAGTAATATATCAGCTTCACTAAAACCGAAGGATTTGGATAAATCAACAGTTTTAGACCCGAAGTATAAAGGATCACCCCCACAAATTTCTGACTTTTAAGGAAAGGAATCCTGAAAAAAGTCAATGCCTCTAGCTTGTATAAAATAAGAGTTACTTAATGTTAAAAACATATAAGCTTTACTGTTAAGTGCATATCCAACAAATATACAGCTAAAAATTTTATCTTTTAATTTGGATTGTTTAGGGTCAACTAGTCTAACATTAGATAGACACCCCCATGTCCTAAGGTAATTTAGGTTAGGAACGTTACCTCTCTACAATTCTTGTAGATATTTATCATTCTTACTAAAAGGAACCTTATTTAAGACATAGATAGTTGTTAGAATAACTTAGACCCACATGCTGTTAGGTAAACTTGAAGAACTAAGCATCACATTTACTAGATCACTATCAAGGTTTTATTTTTTCTCTCAGCAACTCCATTTTGCTGATGAGTATAGGGAGCAGTGAATTGATGTATAATGCCTTAGGATTTATAAACTTCACTGAAAACCAGTGAAGTATATTCACCTCCCCTATCATTTATAAGGCTCTTGATCTTGTGACTAAGCTAATTTTTTACTTCAGCCTTATAAATCTTAAATAGGACTAAGGCTTCATCCTTGGACCCAATGAGGTATACATAGAATAACGTAGAATGGTCATCTATAAATGTAATAAAGTATATTTTACCATATTTGGTTTGTGTTTCTTTTAGATCACAAAAATCTGTGTGAATAAGGCCTAAGAGGTCAAAATTCCTTTCAACCGATTTGAAAGGTTTCCTAATGATTTTTTATTAACCACAATACAAACACTTGCGTAATGAGTTCTTATCACTTAACTTAGGGATATGTTTCAAGGTACTGATTCATTTCACATATTTTTAATTGATGTGGCATAATCTATCATGCCATATATTCTCATTATTGACACTAACAAAGTAAGCAACAAAAGAAGAAATTTTATTCATATCAATAGAAAGCTTTTACATCCCGTCTACTTTATATGCCTTCCCTACAAATTTTCCTTAGAAAAAATAACCTACTTACATTCGATTATGGCCTTAATCCCATCCTCATCCAATAAGCCAATTTGATCACTTCTGACATTGGCTATCGACGCATTGTGTGCATAACCATGTGAGTGGAAGAGACCTCACTATCCGCCTCATCAGTGGTATACCAAAATCTACTCAACCCGTCGATAGAGAACCCATTTCAAAGATGGTCAAACTCAACCTAACATATAACCCTCTACACCCGGGCGGGTAAGGTCACACCCCCTTCCAACCAATCCCGACATAATGGGAGATACAGCCTACTGGTATTCGAACCTAGTGCGCTCATAACTTCTACTTGGTCAAGACATTGGAGCATCAGGTGATTTCAAGGTTTATGGCCTTTCACCCATGGACATCCTTAACACTGAATAGTCTATAACAGAATTTTCAATGTCCATTCTCATAACTGCCAATCATAATAATCTCATGGTCGCCACAACCCTAATGTCTCTAGGGTGTGTATGCAAATGCACTATGCAGATGCGTGAATGCAAGAGTCCATGGTCTGAGTCATGCAAACCGTCCAAACATGCAAAGTGACCACATCTCATATGGGTCCCTTGAAAAATTTCAAATCGTAGGGGTATCAATACAACTCTACCGCACATAAGCATGACAACACCCATGGCCTGAGTACCAACCACAATCATGTGGTGTACGTTATCATATATTCACATCCATAGTCAGTCATATATATGATACATGTGAGCATATGAATAGGTATGGCATGCATTACTCAAACCATATTATCAATGTCAACCATATCAGGTCAAGTTTACTAGCATATTGCCAATCATGGTACATACATACACATTCTCATTCATATATAAGTGCACAATACATGTGATAATCGACATTAAATGAACCAATATAAAGAGAGTGCCATATCAATGTAAAGAAAGTGTCATGACAATCATAAGTGTAACCATCGTAGCAATCACAAGAGATAGGACTTATGTGAAACACCTAAATACACATATAAACATAGTGGAATCCACAACGAACCCTAACAAGTTGGATGGTAAACGAACAGTATAATGCGTCCTCGAAAATACTCCATGGTAGGCACCTAATCACCATTATTCCCTTGGTGGGGCCCACCTAAAATTGGGCCCTACATGCTCGAATGAGTTGCCCCATGGATGGACAACGTGGATCAAGTGTATCCCAGGATCTAAGATGGTCTCACAAAAGGGATAGATGGTGTAGAGAATACATACATACATACATACACACACACACATACATACATACATACATACATATATATAGGGAAATGCTCACCTGCGTGTGTGTGTGTGTGTAGGGAAATGCTCACCTATGCACCAGTTCGCACGGAACTGGTGCAAACTTTTTTGAGAACCCATCATACATTATGTGGATCCAAAATCTGAACAGTCCATGTGAAGCAGCATGAAGCACCTCATGAAACCTCCTGGGCCCAAGTTTTACTTTGATCCAAAACTTTGGTGGGCCATGAAAAATGAAAACAACTTCCTCCCTTGATTTGCATTTCTCTTTGCTATGGCCCACCAGAGTGAAATTTATCTTCATGGGATTCCGCATCACATGGTGTAACGCCCTGAAAATCGGGGGTCGAGTAGTTACTCAACTCCCGAGTTCCAGAACATCACTTATGCAACAAAATGAATGATGATTGAATATTGACTGTATTCGTGCATTGAACATGAGTGAGATTAAGCCAAAATAGCATATCATACTCCAGAGACATTTAAATTGCAAGCGGAAGACTGTGATAGACATATAGAATATAAAAACTGTGGTGAGTCTCCAGAGTGTGATAAAGTTACCAGGTTAATTAATTACAAGTACAGTTCTAAAATATACCAAATGTGTGGAAGTGTAATATCTTCTATCCCAAGTACCATAGCCCCGTCAATACAATATCAGGTCTTCATAGACCTGTCAGAGAGTTACATGTAGGAGAACTCCTCCTCAACATCATAGTAGAAGTCCGGCTCTGCTTCATAAGCATCGCCATCACCTGAAACTCAACAGATCTGGTTGGTGTGTACAACACCGTCCCGTAACGTGGGAGTGAGTGATCAACTCAGTGGAATAGTAAGGCATAGGTTAACATGTTATCAACTCAGTCAAGCAGTAATGATAAAGCAGTACAATCAACAATTCTAAATACTCTTATTAATGCAAGTATGAATATAGTCATGATGAATGCCCTTACCAAACCACCTTCATGCGACATCATCTTACATTCGCGTATACATACCTCCCTTAGTGCTCCACAACTACCAGGCACATGCGGTGCGATGATGAGCATGATTACCGAGTAGTTATTAGTCCATTTCAAATAGCAGTATTGGGAAACTAAGGTACCTCCCTTGTATCATTCCCAAACATGATCCATTCTAGGGTCGTCAGTCCTAGTTAATCTCATATGATAATGTATTTCTAGGTCGCTGCAGAGGCTGCCAGGGCTGTTACGCACAATGGTTACACCACTCCCCCATCACCTCTTTAACGGTTCATCACTATACAGATACAGGCCTAGTTCATACTCTATACACTGCGGCAAAACTCGTCACCTCACCGTAAATTCAGAGTATGCTCGAGGTCACTACAAAGGGCTACCAGGGCTGTTGCTCGCATTCGTTGCACCACTCCCCCATCACCTTATCAATGTAGGCGAACAGCACGAATATAGTGTCTCATACCACCATAATCAGCTCACGAGTCTGGTTGCTCACTGGTCACTACGGGGAGGCACATGGCCCCAGTGTAGGCCGACAGCTCGACCACAGTGTCCCATACCACCATGCCCGGCTCATGAGTCTTAGCGGATCGAGGTACCATGGTTAAAAGGAATCTCACTGGTAAGTTTGATACTCTAGGTTCAAGCAGTAGCGTCCAAACATGGTGAACATACATTAGACAGATCGGGTTACTTGACGAGCCTGACTAGCTCGAGCGCACAATCAATTGAACGACATAAAGTGCATAAGCACTTCGCGTGGCCTAACCACTGTCGCCAACTGAAGTACGACTCGGGTTCGTCAAATACATCCTACGTGGCGAAATGAATCTCAACCACGATCTCAAGTCTGGTACCGATTGTCTGGACTAAAATCATAGTCCCAAAAGCAATCAATCCATATTTCAAAGCATGTGGAGTAAAGCATAATAAACCAAGTAAGTCAAGCATGTTAACAAACATGTCATAAAGCATGTTACAAAGCATGTTATAAAGCATGTTATAAAGCACCATATAAACAGGAAATACAAAAACGAGTATTTTATCCATATATAATACATTCATACAACAATTAATCATGACAAACACATTTCCAAAGATTATATGTATACGGTACTTTCTACAAATACCTACAATATGTAAAATTCCATATTCTTCATCTTTAATCGAAGCAGAAAACAGACAGCACTTTGTACATGTGCAATTGCATGCAGATTATGAATCTATCATTATATGACATTGAAAGCGTTGAAAACCATAACCTATACACCTAAAGTCCACACCTTTTCTCGTAGAATCGTAACGGAGTCGATGGATTCGCTAAGCTTTCGTATACGACAGTTTGGTAACCTATAACATGCTTTCGGTTAGTTATTTCATAACCTAATTTTTTCAAGTCGTTATATTCACCTAAACTTCAAGATTTGTTTCAAACATGAAAGCACTTAAACAAGTTTGAAGGATAGGACACTTAAACAAGTTTGAAGGATAAGATAGTGAGAGATGAGATTTGTGAAGGAAAAATGAGGTTTTCAGGAAAATGGTTTGAAGAAGAAATTTGAGACCTTTAAATTAAGTGTTTGAGAAGTTAATCAGGTGTTAGGATTGACCCATTGCCGAAGGACGTCTAATTCTAAGTGACAAAAATCTGGGATATTACAATCTACCCCCCTTAAAACAAAATTTCGTCCCCGAAATTGCCTAAGGATAATAAGGAAAGATTTACTTATTTCTTTTGCCTAAGTTTTTATTGATTTCGAGTTTCTAAGCGTGGTAGGGTATATACTAACCTTGTTAATTTTAGTCTACCCCCCTTAAAACTTATTTCTTTATCCATTTCTCATACCCTGATAGTTTGATACAATTTATTTCTTTACCTATTTAGAGTCTTGACGACAATCCCCAATTATTTAGAGTAAGATAGTTGTTTTCATTGTTTGACCAACACGGAGAGACGGTTATAGTGGGCTTGATCTCGATACATCGATCATCTACCGGGCTAGGGTAGAAAGCTCATTGTATCCCTTCCGAATCCTGTGGATCCTAGTCTTCTGCTCGGCCAAGCAGTGAGTCCATTGGTAGTCGCCCAGGATTGAGAATTGGGTCAAGCCGCAAATGCTTCGCAGTTTATATTTCAGTATCTTCGTAAACCGATCACTCTAAAAACTTAAGGAATGTCCAAGGAAATGGTGAATCAAATCTTACTAGATCATCCTAAAACGGTTTCTCATAGTAGAACTTGTTAGGACTTCTATAATGTTCGTATTTAATGAGCACAGTTTCGATCCTGGGCTAGTGGGGTAGGGTCCACCACGCTTTCGCTACGCCACCCAGATCAAAGGGGTGTATTGATTTGACCTAGCTACATCTATCGGTCTCTGGCATTTTCTAATGTAACCGGTGGTCTAGTCTTAATTTAGGAGTAGTAGAAATCCATAGGTGTAGTCCAAAGTCTATGCTCTTACGCTCTCACATCATTTCTAATACAGAAAGGGTCTTATCACCTAGGGTTAAAGTTATCTAATTGGAACTGAGTTGTCTGTACTTGACGCTCGAGCATTTCACATATGCTCATTCCAACGAAGAGGGTCCTAAGGTTCACATTATAAATTTGTTGGGTTTCTTACACGGTTAGGCCTGTCGAAATCTAGGAGCACCGCTCTAGGTCCAAAACTCTAGGGCCTATTATCTTAAATGGGACTGCATTGCTAATCCCACTTCAGGATTTGGAGTGGCATGTTTGGTAGGAGGGTGGGAGGGGATTAATTTTATAGGCTTTGAAAAATGAGTCTTGTGTTGGAAGTGTGAGATGGGATTTTCAAATCCCAGGATAATGAATTTCTAAGTGTACTTGGAAAGGGAATTTCGGAATTTACTTTTAATTGAATACACTCCAAACATGGTATTGGAAAACATAGGATACACCCAATCTAGGGACCATACCTTACACATACATTTTACATACATTTATTGTTACTTTTACAATTCTAGCCACCTTAACCTTACCTAATGCAATTGGCCGAACGGGCCCTAAACGTCCTAACATTCGGAGGTTATGAAAGTTATGGGACACAAAAAAAAATGTGGATTTTGTGTTCATATGGGTGTGAAATGGTGAGGCCAAGAGGAGTAATAGTGGAGGGGTGGAAGGAATTCACAATTGTCGCGTACAACTCTAACTTGCCAAACATTCGACACATTCCATCAACATGAAAACATAAAGATCCTAATGTAAAGTTGGAACTTTTGATTCTCCACGAGTTTGAACCTCAACAGGATTGTAAAGGCCCCAAAAGATAGGGTTTGAAAAAGAAAATGAAGAAATAGGATGGGTTGAGAGCTTACACAGTTTTGAGCTTCAAATGAGGGGGTGTGGGAGCTCAAATGAGGAAAAACGGAAAGGGTAGAGGGTAGGTGTTGCTATGAACGATGGAGGGGTGTGGGTTTTAACAGAAAACAGTGGAATGGGCGATTGAAAGGGAGGTTGGGAAGGTTTTAAGGGAGTACTAATTTGTGAAGGAAGTACTAGTTTGGGAAGGTTTTAAGGGACGGCCCATATACCAGGGGGTTCCCCTAGGCCCCAAACATGATCAGCCAGACCGGCCGGCCCGCCCGGGCCCGAAACCTGAGGAGGCCTCACCGACTTTTAGAGTGGTTGGTAATGACTCGCCATTTGGACAAGGTCCTCGTGACCCCTAGGCCCCAAAAAATATGGGTCTCACCCTGGGTCCCCCTGCAAGTGCTCCGTTTGGCCCCCGACTCCATTTAAGGCATTTTCGGGGCCAATTTACAAACCGGAATGAGTTTATATGATGTGTAGCATATGATTTGGGGTAGGAGGTACTAATCTATCCAACTAACCCATTTATTTCACGAGATTCCATAATTTGAATGGTTAAAAGTCCAATTTCTACATATATTCACTATTTATAGTAATTTTTTTTTATTTAAGTATTATTCTTCATCATTTATATGTTAGAATTTATATGATATGAAAGGATTTAGAAAAAATTAAAGAATGAAGTGGTGCAAGGAGAGAATTTGAAGGAATTGGATAAAAGGGGTTTTAGGCTTTGAGATGAAGTGTAAAGTGTTGTGGTTGACCCACAACCTAAGGACATTCGTTTCTAAGGAACGACTCAAACCTGTCGACTGACGGTCTAAAAGTAATTCGGGATCGTTTCGAATGATCATGGGTGTGTACGGGCCCAATCTCAGCGGTCGATTTAGGTCGGTTTCGCCGTTCGGTGAATTTGGAAAATCCTAAGTCGGTTTCTATGTTTCGTTGCCCCCTCTTAAGTTAGAGTGCGTCAGAGTGCGTCGTGTGACCATAACCTAGGTTCGGTTTAATCCAAATCATGCTCTGATACCATCTTGTAACGCCCTGAAAATCGGAGGTTGAGTAGTTACTCAACTCCCGAGTTCCAGAACGACATGAAGTGCATAAGCACTTCGCGTGGCCTAACCACTGTCGCCAACTGAAGTACGACTCGGGTTCGTCAAATACATCCTACGTGGCAAAATGAATCTCAACCACGATCTCAAGTCTGGTACCGATTGTCTGGACTAAAATCATAGTCCCAAAAGCAATCAATCCATATTCCAAAGCATGTGGAGTAAAGCATAATAAACAAAGTCAGGCATGTTAACAAACATGTCATAAAGCATGTTACAAAGCATGTTATAAAGCATGTTATAAAGCACCATATAAACAGGAAATACAAAAATGAGTATTTTATCCATATATAATATATTCATACAGCAAATAATCATGACAAACACATTTCCAAAGATTATACGTATACGGTACTTTCTACAAATACCTAGAATATGTAAAATTCCATATTCTTCATCTTTAATCGAAACGAAAAACAGACAGCACTTTGTACATGTGCAATTGCATGCAGATTATGAATCTATCATTATATGACATTGAAAGCGTTGAAAACCATAACCTATACACCTAAAGTCCATACCTTTTCTCGTAGAATCGTAACGGAGTCGATGGATTCGCTATGCTTTCGTATACGACAGTTTGGTAACCTATAACATGCTTTCGGTTAGTTATTTCATAACCTAATTTTTCCGAGTCGTTATATTCACCTAAACTTCAAGATTTGTTTCAAACATGAAAGCACTTAAACAAGTTTGAAGGATAAGATAGTGAGAGATGAGATTTGTGAAGGAAAAATGAAGTTTTCAGGAAAATGGTTTGAAGAAGAAATTTGAGACCTTTAAATTAAGTGTTTGAGAAGTTAATCAGGTGTTAGGATTGACCCATTACCGAAGGACATCTAATTCCAAGTGGCAAAAATCCGGGATGTTACACATGGACCGTTCAGATTAGACACCCATGACACGTGTGCAAAGGTGCGCACATGCGTAGGTGCGCAGGTGAGCATGCACAGGTGTGTGTGGAACTTCCCATGAGGTCGAGCTGTGTGGGCCCACTGTGATGCGTGTCGAACATCTACCCCATTAGTCAGATGCACCATTCCATGATGGGCCTTGAGCTTAAAAATCAAGTCAATCGATGACTTTTGTGGGCTACACTGTAAGGCCCGTATCCTAGACCGTATCGTTCCGTAGGCTTCTGCGGTCCTCCCGGTCGAATTCCGATGACCCGCGATCTGTTATCGGTGTTTGCACGTGATCCTGAGTCATGTACCATATATCAGAGTCAGCTTGACCCGAGACTTGTATCCTTGCAACCGTGCCGTCACCACAGTTCCGATGCCGCGTCTCGTGCGCTGAAGCGATACTCGGACCAGGAGATGTGGGCCGGTGTTCAGTTCGAGGAAAATGTCGCGCATTGTAAATCTTAAGAGAATTCATCACATCCTTCCCATCAATCATTTAATTAAGTACACATCACTCACACCCATCCCTGAGTACAACTACTCATCCCTAAAGTCAACTCTCTCTTTCTCTCTCTCTCTCTCCACCCATCACTCCTCATCACTCACCCATCACTCTCTCTCTCTCTCTTTCATCTCTCTCCCTCATTCTCCAAGCAATCCACGTCCAACATTTCCATGGGAGAGAGGAGAAGCTAGTGTGGCCCACCTCCCTACCACTCAATCCCACTATGCAAAGACCATCTCCACCGTTCAAATGCACCCTTGGAGCTCTAGGATCTGTTGATGGAAGAAGAAGTCCAAGAAGATAAAAAGGTGGGTGATTTTTGTATGATTTTGATGATTAGAGGGCTCACTTTTGTGGGACCCACTTGATGTATGCATTGTAAAAGGGAGGGGCCCATAGTGGTGGGGTCCCTCCATCTCACCATTTTCTCTCTCTCTCTCTTGTATGAATGATGGTGTGTGTGTGTGTGTGGCCCACCATGAGTACATATTTTATCCATGTCATCCACATTTGTGGGACCCACTGGATGCATCCAGACCATCCATCAGCAGACGCCGCTAAACTGTCGTCCAACAGCTGCTAAGATACACCATGATGTATGTTTTGATCTACCTATCTAGCCGTGGTAACCACCTTGATTTATGTATTTAATCTGCACCGTCCAGATGTACTGGACGATGGTACCTACCTTGATGGATGAAGAGAAAATGCAAATGTTAGCTTAATCTAAACGGTGGTGGGCCACCACGTGGACCCACCATGATGGATGTGTTTTATCCATGGTCGTCCAGTCCCTGGATGTGGATTGGACCCCATATGATGTGTATGTTTTTCACCATACTATCCAGTGGGTCTGGACGGTGGGGACCACTACTGTGATGTATGGTTTCATCTGCACCGTCCATTCATTTAGCTGGGATGAGCAGGAGCTTTGAGCAGCCACTTAATGTATGTAATATATATCCTAACTGTCCATCAGGACGGGTGGAGAGGGACGCCACCATGATTATATGTGTTTGTAATCCAGGCCGTCCAGGTGGCTTGGACGCTGTTTTATTTTATAATATAAATTTTCTATATATATATATATATATATATAATATACTAATAATATAATATATATTATAAAATAATGATATATGGTGGGCCCTACGTGGGACCCACCTATCTGGGACGCTGATTGGCTGGTCTAACATACACCAGCTATAAGGCTAGTGTAATTGACGTTAGCAAGTTCTGGTGGGCCACACTTTCATGTACGTGGTGTTTTTGCACCGTCCAGCAGATCTGGATGGTGGGCCACACTTTGATGTATGTGATCCCCAAGTCGTTCACCTGTTTTGCTATGTGGGCCACACCGTGATGTATTTGTTTCATCCGCACCGCCCAGATGCTTGGACAGTGCTGGACCATGTTTAGACAGTGCTAATTTACCTGGACAACGTTTGGATGGTGCTGATTTCCTTGGACAATATTTAGATAGTGATGATTATCATTAGTGAGTCATGTGCCCCATAGAATGATAGTGCACAGTGATACACATGCTACACCGGCCACTATTGAAATGATTTTAGATGTAATCCAAGCCCTTAACCACATTATAGTGGGATTCATCGTGATATATATGTTATTCACATCGTCCATGTGGCCCTCACGTGATGTACGTGTTTGAACCGAGTTGTCCATGGATGAGGCCCATGTGGTATAATTGAGGGCCCATATGCAAGGCCCACCATTGATGTAATTATTCTATATCCACGCTATCTATCGGGTGGATCACTGTGGAAAATAGTGGAGGTTTGGACATCCACCATTAAAACCCCCTTTTTAGGTCACAGAAGTTTTAGATTTATATGAAATTTATTTACCCTCTTAATTCAAGTCTTTGTGACCTTATGACCAGATTGGATGGAGAATATGGTGGGCCTTACCTTGATGTATCTATGGCTATCCATGATGCCCTACCTTGTTGTATTTACGGCCCATCCATGGGGCCCACTTGTTGTGTGTATGTAGCCCTTGTATCATTGTGTTGTGTGTTAGGTCCATTTGATGTACGAGACCCAGGCCCATTATGAGTCCCATGAGCGAGACCCATGTGTGAGTCCATTGGTGCGGCCCCTTTAATGTTATGTATTGAGGCCCATTTATATTTGAGGCCCATGTAGAGCCCACATGTTATGTATTTGAGGCCCACGAGCAGGGTCCACCTGTTGTGTATATGAGGTCCATTGGTGCGGCCCTTTAATGCGGCTCACCTGTTATATTTGAGGCCCACCGTGATGTGTATTAGGACCATGTAATGCGGCCCATAGTGATGTGTATGTAGCCCTTGTATGAGGCCCATTGCGATGTATATTAGGCCTTTGTGTGAGGCCATGGGCCCACTTTATGTTTGGCTTTACGTGGGCCACTACATGGGAGCGATGTTGGTTAAATGTCCACATTGATCGGCAATGATGGTTTAATGTCCACATTGTGACCTTCTCTTAGGCCTTGTTCGGCTGATTTGTCGAGGTTGATTGTATAGGCCGATTCTGATTGTCGAGGCTGAGTATCGAGGCCGATTCCGATTTATCGAGGCTGATTCTGATTTGTTAAGGCCGATTCCTATTGTCAAGGCCGATTATATAGGCCGATTTCGATTGTCGAGGCCGAGTACGAGGCCGATTCTGATTTATCGAGGCCGATTATTTAGGCCGATTCTGATTGTCGAGGCCGAGTATCGAGGCCGATTCCGATTTATCGAGGACGATTGTATAGGCTGATTCTGATTTGTCGAAGCTGATTGTATAGGCCGATTCTAGTTGTCGAGGCTGAGTATCGAGGCTGATTTCGATTTGTCGAGGCCGATTGTATAGGCCGATTCCGATTGTCGAGGCCGAGTATCGAGGCCAATTCCGATTTATCGAGGCTGATTGTATAGGACAATTCCGATTGTCGAGGCCGATTGTATAAGCTGATTCTGATTATCGAGGCCGAGTATCAAGGTCGATTCCGATTGTTGTGGCCGATTTCGATTGTCGAGGCCGATTTTGATTGCCAAGGCTAATTGTCGAGACCTATATGATGTATATGCGACCTGTAGTTGAGGCCCATTGTGGTGTGTATTCGGCCTGTGTGATGTATTCAGCCTATGTTTAAGGCCCAATGTGATGTACATGAGGCCTATATGATGAGGCCCATTGTGGTGCATTTGAGGGCCAGGCGATGGAGTCTATTATGATGTATATTAGGCCCATCGTGATGTGTATTAAGCTCTTGAGTGAGGCCCATGGTGTTGTATATTAGGCTCTTGTGTAAGGTCATGGGTTCACTATATGTTAGGCTCTATCTGGGCAATTACTTGGGGGTAATGTTGGTTAAATGTCCACATTGTCGAGGCCGATTGTTGACACCGATTATTGATATCGATTATGAGTATGTGACAGCATAACATCATAATACATACCATACGCATTATATACATATTTGTTATGAGATGTGGATGACCATTGCATATGTCATTAGGTAGATTATTATGAGACTCCTTAATAGGCGGAGATCATCTTACATGAGCGCACGGTATACGCAGGATTGATGCATGACTGGATTGTATGATTCATGCATCTTACATTGTGTGTTGTACTTACTGTACGCCCTAGCAACATCAGGGTTGTAGCCTCCACAGGCATGTCATGGATGGCCAGATGGGACACTGTAAATTTGTTACTAGCATCTGGCCGCCATAGATGGCCCTAGGTGAAAATCTCTAAACTCTCTTTGTACAAGAAGACACCCCAACATCGAGACCGAGTGGATGTATATGAGTGCATGAGGGCCATATACAAGTAGGTCGCGTCTCCCACTGTATCATGGTCGGTTGGGAGGGGTGTGACCTTACCCACCTGAGTGAGGGGGCAATATCTAGGTTGAGTCTGACCAGCTTGAGGAATGGGTCCGCTATCGGCAAGTCGGGCCCGATATTGGCAGGCGGATAGTGAGGTCTCTTTCACTTATCCAATTGTGAGCTCAGATAGGGACGACAAGCTGGCGTAGAGTGTAATAGACCCCGGTGATGATTCCAGAGATGAACAGTACTAATATGTGGACTTATTGAGCATGAGTTGCATACTCATTTATTCATTCATTCACTATCCACTCGGGCTGGTAGTGCGCAACTATTTGTTACGTGTACCTTCGCAATAGCCAGGATTTCGGTTGGGGCGCACGACTAACCTGAGATCAAGAGTTTACCACATTGAGTCTGACTATCCAAATTAGGTATGGGACTGGTTTGGATAGAAGTCCCTTGTGATGGACCCCATAGCCTGCGATACTACGTATCATCATCCTGACTTCACACTCCAGCATAGTCATTCAATTCACACCGCATATTGCATTACATCCGCAGCATATGGCATTTTGGGTTACTGTGTTTCTGTATTTATATGGTCTAGATATGGCTGACGGTATTCGTGAACTCATCAGGAATTGTATATTACATTGCATCCTCGGCTTCTGATATTTGGCTCTTTATGACTCCTCATTTGTATAGCTGATCTGTATTGAGTACTTTAATATTGTTTGACTCATGGACTTATCAGTGTTTCCGCTTACTCTGATATCGTATGATTCATGATCTTACCAGTATTTCTGACATTATTATGATGTTGTATTTATGTGCTTGGCACTTATCTTGCGCACACACTTACACCACCCTCTAAGCTTTCTATAAGCTTATACACGATAAATATGTGCAGGTGATGTTAGGTTGCAGTAGCATAGAGCTTGGAGCATGTAGCTGACTTCTGGAGCTGTGATTTTGACATATGTATTTCCCTTTTAACATTATATTCAAATGTTTATATTAGTGGATATGTGATGATGATGTTGCCTTTGTGATTTGGGTAAACTTGTGGTTATGCTCATTACAAATCAAAATCATATTAGAAATTCTCCTTGTAGGATCCCAGGATTGGAACCTGACATATTGGCGTTGGGAGCCAAGAAAGGGGTACTATGGATGCTGTCGGGCATCGGATTCGGTGATCGGGATTCTTGTGAACCCGATTTTCAAGTTTGGGGCGTGACACACACCACATACAAAAGTTGAGAGGGGTTACCCTCCTATTAAAACATTCATAATCATTTGTTTGGCCCATCGAGGTGTGGTTCACAAATTCAGCCCATCGAGGTGTGGTTCACAAATCCGCGTAGAACATGGTATGGTTCTATGCGGTCAAGCTCATTGGAACTTCCCATGAGGTCGAGCTCATTGGAACTTCCCATGAGTGGCTCGATAAGATCGACAGGCAGATTTTCGGCGCCCTTGTTTTTTAATGAAAATCTCAAATTCCTTATATATATCGATGACTGTCCGATATGATCTAAATTCAAGTATTGATAAGATCGGAGGTCAATCGATGATATCGACAGTGGGCACGCATTTCTTACAGCAGTTATTTCAGGTTATTTTTAACTATGATCGGGGGCCCTTCGATCTAATCAATATTCAAATATCGATGATATCGACACCAGATCGATTGTATCGAACAAAGCCATAAACTGTCCAGCAAGTTTAAAGATAAATCAGCTGGATTTATCGATGCCTCAACTCTGATCTTGATGTCATCGACATTCAAATTCTGATGACCTCGACAATTCCCCCGATCATTCATGAAAACCTGAAATGTCTCAACGTCAAGTCTCTCTCAATTTTCATGTGTCGATGGATCGAACCTATCATCGATGAAATCAGAGTTCGAAATTCGATGACATTGACAATAGCTTCGATTCATCGACCAATTGGCAAAGGGTTTCAAAAGCGTATGACATCGAGTCTGAGTCATCGAGCAGACCATCGATGCCATTGAGAGTATACACTCGATGATATCGAACCGGCTCGATGATATCGAACTCTATCATAAATGTGACCGTTTTATATCCGTTGGAACTCTTTGCCTATTTATAGAGGACTTGTCTTTTGTTGCTATGAGAGAAAGCAGAGAGAGCTTTTAATTGTTTCAACTTATATCCTATACCTAAAGCCCTTTCTCTCAAGGGAGTTCATCCTCCAATCCACCCTCACCATTGATATTCAATAGAGTGGATTGGGGAATGAACTTCCACATTCAAGGATCCTCCAGCTACTACCTTAATGGCAAATCTTTATGCTAGGAAGCCTTAAATGCATAAGAGAGGATCTACTCTATCTTCCTTATAGGAAAATCTTTAGAGAATAGGATTCCATCTCACCCTTGACCTAACCCGAAGCCAAGCATTGGTACATCATCTTGCATTGCGGATCAAGGGAGCAGAAGATTATTCGTTAACAAGAAGGAGGAGATCTTCGGCATTGTGCTTAACAGGACTCATCAACTTATCAATAAGTATCTAGAGTCCAGAGGACACTTGTGATCATTCCTTTCTAGGTCTTGGTCTTAAGTGGTTCTCACCCTTTGAAGCCCTCGTAGGAGGCCTCCAGCGGGAGTGTACATAGTGGGTGCATAGTGTGAACCCTTGCTCTTGTGTAGGGTATAAACTGTTAGGTCCTTGTGTAGGTCCTTGTGTAGGTCCTTGACCTGTGTGGTCTAAAATCTGGGTGCATAGTGTGGACCCTTGCTCTTGTGTAGGGCATAAACTGTTAGGTCCTTGTGTAGGTCCTTGACCTGTGTGGTCTAAAATCTGGGTGCATAGTGTGGACCCTTGCTCTTGTATAGGGCATGAACCGTTAGGTCCTTGTGTAGGTCCTTGACCTGTGTGGTCTAAAATCTGGGTGCGTAGTGTGGACCCTTACTCTTGTGTAGGGCATAAATTGTTAGGTCCTTGTGTAGTTCCTTGACCTGTGTGGTCTAAAATCTGGGTGCATAGTGTGGACCCTTGCTCTTGTGTAGGGCATAAACTGTTAGGTCCTTGACCTGTGTGGTCTAAAATTCGGGTGCGTTGTGTGGACCCTTGCTCTTGGAGAGCATAAACAGGTCCTTACCCGTGTGGTTAGTGCGTTGTGTGGACTATGGAGAGCATAAACAACTGGTTAGGAGTGAACCAAGGTGCAGGTTTGAGGTGAACCGCGTAAAACCTCTGTAAAGGTTGAAGGTGAACCTGATTTAAAACCTTAGGTTTGAGGTGAACCCTGGAAACCTCCTTAGTGAAATCCGGTACACTTAAGGGTTGAGTGCGACAGCCGGGAGTGGAGTAGACAAGTAGTCGAACCACTATAAAAATGACTATGTTTGTGATTACTTTTTTTATATGTGTGATTCATGACAATGCATTCATACTCATATATCTGAACACATCTCACACACACACAATCACATCCAACATAGACTAAGTTGTTTATTATTATATCTTGATTAGTTTGTGATTGGATCCTCTACTTGGCTTGGAAGCCAATAGAGTTACAGTTGAGTAATCCTGAAAAATTGCATATATGATAGGATTAGTGTGGTAGGATTTTTAAACAACTAATAAATCTTTAAAAAGTCCTATTCACCCCCCCCCCCCCTCTAGGACATATTGGCATATTCCAACTTCTACTCAAGCGGTCTTCACCATTATTTCAATTGGTATCAGAGCGGGTCTCTCTTTAAGGGCTTCACCGCCTAGAGAGTGATCTTGACTAAAGTTGGAAATATGGCCAAAGGAGAGGGCTCATCAGTTACTAGACCTTCGGTATTTGACGGCTCAAACTATGCATATTGGAAGGCTAGAATACACTACTTTCTGAGATCTTTGGACCATGATGTTTGGGAGATAGTTGAAAATGGATATGTGCCACCAACAGATCAAGTTGTACTAGATAGTGGCACAACTATCACAAAACCCAAATCCAAAGAAATGTGGATGACATCTGATAAAGATAAACAGACTTCTGAAGCTAAAGTTATGAACGCCATCTACTGTGTCGTGTCCCAAGATATTTTTAATCAAATAAGCATGTGTGGGACATCTAAAGTAGCATGGGATCTACTGGAAACAACCCATGAAGGCACAAGTACTGTGAAGAGGTCTAAACTACAACTCTTGACTTCACAGTTCGAAAGTCTCAGAATGGAAGAGCATGAGACATTTATGGAGTTCTTTACAAAACTGAATATCATTTTTAACTCCATGGGTGGATTAGGAGAGAAGGTCCCAGTTCCTAAAATTTGTAGGAAAATTCTAAGATCATTGCCGGAACGCTTCAATCCCAAGGTAACAACGATTGAGGAGTGTAGGAATATTGATGAAATGAAAGTAGAAGAACTTGTAGGTTCCCTACAAACATTTGAACTACACTTCACTCAACCTCCTAAGTCTAAAACAACTGTCCTAAAAGCCTCCAAGAAAGCATTAAGTGAGGACAGTGCAAGTGAAAAGGAGGATGAAGATGAGGAAGTGGCTTTACTGGCACAGAGATTCAGAAGATTCTTTCAAAAGAGTCGCGGTCGTCCCTCTAAAGGTAAAAAGATGGATAACAAACCCTCTGCAGGCAAATTTGGTAAAAAGATCAAAGAACCACAATGCTACGCCTGTAGAGAGTATAGACACCTATCTACCAAATGCCCAAACAGAAAAACCAAGGGTAAGGCAATGGCCGCCACATGGAATGATACTGAGGAATCAAATTCAGAATCTAGCGACTCAGAAAGCGATGAAGACTGAAAATCTTTGAAAATACTCATGGTCTCCACTGCTTCGATCATTCCAACTGAATCTGAGGAAGAACAGCAAGCTACTAACTCATTTCCATCTGACAATGAGGAAGTTAAAGAAGGGGAAGAAAGTGGACAAGATGAATTACAAGACGCGTACAATCAACTTTACATTCATAGCATCAATATTATCAAAAGACTAGGAATAGGTGAAAACAAAAAGGAATTGTTGTAATTAGATTTGGATAAAGCTTCGAATATCAATACTCATCTAATTACTGATTTGCAGCAATGTTACTCAGATAATGATAAACTTGAAAGAACAAACGTTTCCTTGAAATCTGAGTGAGAAAAATTAAAGAAACAAGTCGAAGCATTAAATGAAGAGAACTTGATTCTTCAGAATAACAATTATACACTTCAAAATGATTTAAAAGAATCCTGGAAAATAGCCAAGCTAAACTGCAAATTTTCCCAAGGTAGTGAGATATTAGAAAAACTTTAGGGTATGGGAAAATATGGGAACAACAAATATGACTTAGGCTATGAAAAAGCTAGAACAAGAACTGGATATGGAACACATGGAAAATCTGATATTTCCAGTAGCAACAAAGGCAAAAATCCGGCTTATCAAACAAGTGGTGATTCAAAGGATGTGTTGAACAAAGGATATATATACAACCATCACCACTCAAACTATCTGACAAGAAGAAAGGTTCAGTGAATCAAGTGGTTGAATCAGATAAGAAAATTAAATCTGCGACAAGTAAAACCCCTATCACAAAGTAGGTGATTAAGGAAAAGATAAATTGCCTTGTTACACATTCAGATCATCTACCAGGCAATGGGGCTAGATGGTACCTTGACAGTGGTTGCTCAAGACATGTCACAGGTGACAAATCTCCTCTCCAACTATAAAATCCTTCATAAAGGGATAGTCACCTATGGAGATGGAGCCACTGCTAATGTAATTGGACAAGGAATGATAAGAGGAATTAATTTGCTCAAAAATGAGAATGCTTTTTGTATAAAAGGACTAGCACATAATCTGTTACACACCTCTTAAATCTATGATAATGGGTATGTGGTCAAATTCAACAAAGAAGAATGCGATATCCTAGATCAATCAGGAAAAACAATAATTAAGGGTCATCGAACAAACAACCACTGCTACATCATCAAAGGCATAGAAAGGACAGATGCCTAGAAATACTGAGCAGAGAAAAATAAGTCCAGATCATGCATCTAGATTTAGATATTTGCTAAAATGAAGCAATTCTGTTGAGCATGAAATGATATATCTGAGGTTTCTCACCTCAATCTTTTGTAAATAAACATGCAAATGTTTATAACTTTTGATGTACAGTAATTGTACATAATTTTGCTGAATATGATATTGATATACTTGAAGGGTCGAAAAAGAACAATATTCTTCTTCATTCCTATCGATCTGTCATTTTCGATTAATCGATCATGGGTCGATTCATCGACATCTCTTTAGAATGTGGAAAGTCACGGATCGGGACTACTATCGAAGCAATTACCGATAACTTCAGATATGGATTATCGATACAATCGAAAGTAAGTTCGATAAAATCGAAGACTCCTGGCCAATAAAAGGCGATCGAGTGAAAGAATTTTATTTCTCTGAAAATTTTTTGTCTTGCTCTCTACTCGAATCCTCGGCCAGAAGATCATCAACGGGTCCCAGAAGCATCAAAAGGAACGGGTATTATCTTCCATTCATTCATTCCACTCCAGAGTCTAATCTCACATCTGGTTGGGTACTTTCCATTCTCTTGGTTGACCTTCCTCGCCTCTTACACTGAAAAATTATGAACAACGGGAAAGGTAAGTCCCTTTCTCAGTCTTCAAGATGGAAAGCAAAACAACCTAGCATGCATCAACTCACTTCATCAATGAGACATCCAGACATTGTCGTTGAATGTCTGGTTCTCAACAGCGCCATCGAGTCATTCGATATCGATCTACTTTTAGAAGTCATTGGATGACAAAATATTTTGAATCTTGGTGGTACTTATCAAATTGGAGTAATTCATGACCTCCCCAGCAAATGTCATGTCATTTGTGATAATCCACCTTGCATTCAAGTAGAGTTACTGCATTACTCCAAGCACATCACTCCCATCATCTTGAGCAACCTCTTAGATCTCCAAGTTACTCGCATTCCTGTTACAAATCGGAATCTAAATGGTCTTGGTGTTTGGGGCGAGATAACACGTGCACTATGTCAAGGGACTACTATTTCTCGGAACGATGATAATTCTCTTCACGTTAATCATCTTGGACCCACTTTTAAAATTCTCCACAGTATTTTTGGGTCCAATGTCTATCCTTGTGATACGAATGGTAATCATCTGTCTCCCTTTGTGCTGAATGTGTTATATGATGTATATCAGGAAGTTCAGGTGTGCCTTCCAACACTTCTTCTTACACAGCTAATTCGGATCCTTCAAGGAAATTATCAGGATACACTAGCTTTTCCTGTACTCATCTTTAAATTAGTTCATCATGTTGGTATACCTGCCTCGTCTGATAGAGTCTATCCAGAGAAGTGGTTTGACAGTGACGCAGCTCAGGTGGCACAAGAGCTCTGTCTTCCTTCTGTTCCTCCTGAGAACAGTGCTCCCTCTGAGGGCCACCGCTCCATATGCTCCTCCGTCATATCCATGGGGATCCAATCGAATGTCATTGCTGAGTCCGGAGTCTATAACAAATCGTCAAACCCATCACCTCAAACGCCACCTACTGAATGGTATGGCAAGTATGGAGGAGCGACTTCACAACTGTGAGAGGCGTCTCACCATGATCGAAGAAAAAATCGATGCTCTACAGCAAACGAATCAGCAAATGGTGGACTTGCTCACATATGGTGCGTCTCGAAGACGATAGGAGCTGATTGTGCAAGTTTTTTTTTTGGGCTTGATATGTGTTTTGGTAACTACTGGGTGAGGCAGTTTAATTTTTTGGACTGAACGTTTTTTTTTACACTGATCGATTACTGCTGTCTGTGACAGTATGGATATGTTGCTTTGGCTGGGTATAATTTGTATTTTTACTGCCATGCTTATGATATATAGTCCCCTGGTCTGTCTGATGGAAGTCATATAATGTGTTTAATGCTTAAATGATTTATTGTTATCACTGCTTTCCTTAAACTGATATGCATACACCTGTTCTGACCACAGATGACTTCTTATAATATTCTGATCATTACTCATCTTTATCTTGTATGCATGCTCTATCAAGTATTTTAAGCTTCAGTCAATATAACTTGCTATACCTTTGCCAATGACAGACAAAAAGGGGGAGAACAATTCAAAACACCCTGAGCGAAAATTGTATATTTAATGTGTTGCAGGTGTTAAGGGGAGCAGCTGCATCAAGAAAGGGGGAGTTTTTGAACTAAGGGGGAGCAGATACTTCTAGAATGTGTACATGGGTTAGAAATAAATTGTAAAATTGTGTAAATACATGTACATACAATTTAGGGTATGTCTAGAAGTGTTCTAGGGTGTTTTGGGAATTTTGTCACGTAATTGACAAAGGGGGAGATCGAAAGTGCATCTGCTAGTGCCCTGGTTTGTCAAGTTACGTGTATGGTGAGTCAGACTGGCTGCAGAACTTGATAGGAAGATCATTTCAAGCGTCTGTCTCAACCGAATGTGTGGAATCTCGCAATAGGTAAACCATAGTCTCACATCCCATGTCCCAAAACACTAGGTGATTAAAACCCTTAAAACAAGATAGACATCTTAGGGTTTTATGGTGAGAAAACTTTTTACAAAATAGGAAAATCTCTAAGTTTTTCTTGCCCTGTCGATTCTATCGAAGTACCCTCGATATGATCGACCTGCACTGTCGATGTCCTCGATACCTTAACGACATTATCGATAAGAGGACCAAAAGTGTCCAACAACTAAATATTCATCTGGACAGATTTATCGATGTATCGATACACCTATCGATATCATCGATATAAGCACAAATATGTCCAGCAACTTCACAATATATCTGGACGAATTATCGATGTATCGATACACATATCGATATCATCGATATTCAAATCTCGAGACCATCGAGAGTGGCTCGATAAGATCGACAGGCAGATTTTCAGTGCCCCTATTTTTTAATGAAAATCTAAAATTCCTTTGATATATCGATGACCATCCAATATGATCTAAATTCAAGTATCGATAAGATCGAAGGTCGATTGATGATATCGACAGTGGGTGTGGATTTCTTACAGCAGTTATTTCAGGTTGTTTTTAACTATGATCGGGGGCCCTTCGATCTAATCGATATTCAAATATCGATGATATCGACACCAGATCAATTGCATCGAACAAAGCCATAAACTGTCCAGCAAGTTCAAAGATAAATTAGCTGGATTTATCGATGCCTCGACTCTGATCTTGATGTCATCGACATTCAAATTCCGATGACCTCGACGGTTCCCCCGATCATTCATGAAAACCTGAAATATCTCAAAGTCAAGTCTCTCTCAATTTTCATGTGTCGATGGATCGAACCTATCATCGATGGAATCGGAGTTCGAAATTCGATGACATCGACAATAGCTTCGATTCATCGACCAATTGGCAAAGAGTTTCAAAAGCGTATGACATCGAGTCTGAGTCATCGAGCAGACCATCGGTGCCATCGAGAGTATACACTCGATGATATCGAACCTACTCGATGATATCAAACTCTATCATAAATGTGACCATTTTATATCTGTTGGAACTCTTTGTCTATTTATAGAGGACTTGTCTTTTGTTGCTGTGAGAAAAAGTAGAGAGAGCTTTTAAGTGTTTCAACTTATATCCTATACCTAAAGCCCTTTCTCTCAAGGGAGTTCATCCTCCAATCCACCCTCACCATTGATATTCAATAGAGTGGATTGAGGAATGAACTTTCGCATTCAAGGATCCTCCAGCTACTATCTTAATGGCAAATCTTTATGCTGGGATGCTTTGAATGCATAAGAGAGGATCTACTCTATCTTCTTTATAGGAAAATCTTTAGACAGTAGGATTCCATCTCACCCTTGACCCAACCCGAAGCCAAGCATTGGTATATCATCTTGCGTTGCGGATCAAGGGAGCAGAAGGCTCTTCGTCAACAAGAAGGAGGAGATCTTCAGCGTTGTGCTTAACGGGACTCATCAACTTATCAGTAAGTATCTAGAGTCTAGAGGACACTTGTGATCATTCCTTTCTAGGTCTTGGTCTTAAGTGGTTCTCACCCTTTGAAGCCCTCGTAGGAGGCCTCTGGCAGGAGTGTACGTAGTGGGTGCATAGTGTGGACCCTTGCTCTTGTGTAGGGCATAAACTATTAGGTCCTTGTGTAGGTCCTTGACCTGTGTGGTCTAAAATCTGGGTGCATAGTGTGGACCCTTGCTCTTATGTAGAGCATAAACTGTTAAGTCCTTGTGTAGGTCCTTGACCTGTGTGGTCTAAAATCCAGATGCATAATGTGGACTCTTGCTCTTATGTAGGGCATAAACCGTTAGGTCCTTGTGTAGGTCCTTGACCTGTGTGGTCTAAAATCCGGGTGCATAGTGTGGACCCTTGCTCTTGTGTAGGCCATAAACTGTTAGGTCCTTGTGTAGGTCCTTGACCTGTGGGGTCTAAAATCTGGGTGCATAGTGTGGACCCTTGCTCTTGTGTAGGGCATAAACTGTTAGGTCCTTGTGTAGGTCCTTGACCTGTGTGGTCTAAAATTCGGGTGCGTTGTGTGGACCCTTGCTCTATGGAGAGCATAAACATCTGGTTAGGAGTGAACTAGTAAAACTCTGGGTTTGAGGTGAACCACATAAAACCTCTGTGAAGGTTAAAGGTGAACCTGATTTAAAACCTTAGGTTTGAGGTGAACCCTGGGAAACCTCCTTAGTGAAATCCGGTACACTTAAGGGTTGAGTGCGACAGCCAGGAGTGGAGTAGACAAGTAGTCGAACCACTATAAAAATGACTGTGTTTGTGATTGCTTTTTTATATGTGTGATTCATGACAATGCATTCATACTCATATATCTGAACACATCTCACACACACACACAGTCACATTCAACATAGACTAAGTTGCATATTGTTATATCTTGATTAGTTTGTGATTGGATCCTCTACTTGGCTTGGAAGCTAGTAGAGTTACAGTTGAGTAATCCTGAAAAATTGCATACATGATAGGATTAGTGTGGTAGGATTTTTAAACAACTCATAAATCTTTAAAAAGTCCTATTCACCCCCCCCCCCCCCTCTAGGACGTATTGGTATATTCCATATTCTACTCAAGCGTCGACTGTACAACCCATTTATGGCCCATTTCCGAGACGAAGCCCACCTCATTTTACCTTCCAAGAATAAGCCCCAGTTGTACGGACGCCTTCCCAAAGGTCGAAAATGCCCCTGCTTTTTCCTTCAAGTGGATCGGTGGTGCTCGAAGACGAGTGTCGACGCTCCTCGAACTCCGAGTTGTACGAACGGTTCAAAAGATATCAAAGTTCCATGGGCCCCACAGTTATGTATTTATTATATCCACAACGTTCATCCATATTTCGAGATCATTTCGGAGCATTATCAAAATAAAAAAAATATATCCAAAGATCAACTGGACCACACCACAAAGAGCAGCGGGAAAATTGATTTTCACCATTAAAAATTTTGTAGGGCCCACCATAACATTTATTTTTCATCCAATCTATTCATAAGGTCACAAAGACCAAGATGAAGAGGAAAAACAAGTTTCATACTGATCCAAAACTTCCGTGACCCCTAAAAGGGTTTCAATGGTAGACGTTCAATCCTCCACAGCCTTTAACAGTGTGGTCCACTTGATAGCTAGATCTGTCTTATTTTTCGTCTCAAGCCTTAATACGAGTTAGCCAAAAAGATGGATAGCTTGGATATAATACATACCTCATAATAGGACCCACAAAAAGCGGTGGGGATTACAACAGCAAAAAATAATAATAATAATAATAAATAACAAATAATAAATAAATAAAACCAGGAACTTATGGCTACGGGGCTTTCTATCGCTACGGATAATAACAGTAGCCATAGCCCTAGCCCCTACCATTTCGATATGTCCTTTTATATGTATCGAAGGTCTTTCGATATGTCGTTCGATATGTATCGAAGGTCTTTCGATTAATCGAAAAAGGTCTAGAATTGTCCAGCGAGTTTGCCTCAAAAATTCTGCAATTTTTGATACATATCGAAGGTATTTTACCTTTAGCTACAGATTATAACCATAGCCATAACTGTATCTGTACCAGTTTATGAATTTTTTTTTATTTTTATTTTTTAACATAAAGAACTTCATTCTACCTACAATTTTCTCTAATACATATTTATATAAATATGTATATATAAGCATATAAAATTTTTTCTCTCTCTCTTTTTCATTTCTTTCTTTATTCATTTAACAAGAATATCTTCTAAACCAAAATTAGTTACTTGACGTACCCTATATGATTTTGGGGTAGGAGAAGTTACTTTAGCTAACCAACCTAAAGGCCTTTTTTGCCTTTTCGCTTATAATATTATGAATAATGTGGTCTATGACTTCCGCGGGGGAGAAAAGGTTTCTTGTTGCCGGAAAGTCAATCTGTGCTTTCTTAAATTCTTCTCCTATGGAAGGGATAGAGACCAAGTCTGACTTGAGCTCTTCATAAGCCATTAGTTTTCAAGATTCCTTCAGGTTGATGGTCGAAAGTCCATTTCATTCACTTCGCAGTCAATTTCAATCAGTTCACGGTCAATTTCGTTCATTTCATTTACTTCGCAATCAATTCCATGCATTTCACAGTCAATCCCAGCAATTCCGTTTTGATTCATGGTCATTTTCATGCATTTCACGGTCAATTGCCTTCACTTCACGGTCATTTTCACACATTTCACGGCCAATTCGCTTCACTTTAGGGTCATTTTCATGCATTTCACGGTCATTTCCAGCGATTCCTTTTAGATTCACGGTCATTTCCATGCACTTCATGGTCAATTCTCTTCACTTCACGGCCGTTTCCATGCATTTCACAATCAATTCGCTTCACTTCACGGTCATTTTCATGCATTTCATGGTCATTTTTGGCAATTCCGTTTAGATTCACAATCATTTCCATGCACTTCACGGTCAATTCTCTTCACTTCACGGTCATTTCCATGCACTTCACAGTCAATTCCCTTCACTTCACGGCCATTTCCATGCATTTCACGGTCATTCCCGATGATTCCATGTTCATTCACGGTCAATTCGACGCACTTCACGATCAATTCACTTCACTTCATGGCCATTCCACGCACTTTGCGGTCAATTCACTTCACTTCACCGTCATTTCCATGCATTTCACGGTCATTCCCGGCGATTCCGTGTTCATTCACGGTCAATTCGATGCACTTCACGGTCAATTCACTCCACTTCACGGCCATTTCCACGCACGTCGCGGTCAATTCACTTAACTTCATCCTCATTTCCATGCGGATGGAAATGACGGTGAAGTTAAGTGAATTGACCGTGAAGTGCGTGGAAATGGCCGTGAAGTGAAGTGAATTGACCATGAAGTGTGTCGTATTGACCGTGAATGAACATGGAATCGCCGGGAATGACCGTGAAATGCATGGAAATGACGGTGAAGTGAAGTGAATTGACCGCAAAGTGCGTGGAAATGGCTGTGAAGTGAAGTGAATTGACCGTGAAGTGTGTCGAATTGATCGTGAATGAACACGGAATCACTGGGAATGACCATGAAATACATGGAAATGACGGTGAAGTGAAATGAATTGACCACGAAGTGCGTGGAAATGGCCGTGAAATGAAGTGAATTGATCGTGAAGTGTGTCGAATTGACCGTGAATGAACACGGAATCGCCGGGAATGACCATGAAATGCATGAAAATGATGGTGAAGTTAAGTGAATTGACTGCAAAGTGCGTGGAAATGGCCGTGAAGTGAAGTGAATTGACCGTGAAGTGTGTCGAATTGACCGTGAATGAATACAGAATCGCCGGGAATGACGGTGAAATACATGGAAATGATGGTGAAGTGAAGTGAATTGACCGCGAAGTGCGTGGAATGGCCGTGAAGTGAAGTGAATTGACCGTGAAGTGTGTCGAATTGACCGTGAATGAACACGGAATCACCGAGAATGACCGTGAAATGCATGGAAATGACAGTGAAGTGAAGTGAATTGACAGCGAAGTGCACGGAAATGGCCGTGAAGTGAAGTGAATTGACCGTGAAGTGCGTCGAATTGACCGTGAATGAACATGAAATCGCCAGGAATGACCGTGAAATGCATGTAAATGATGGTGAAGTGAAGTGAATTGACCATGAAGTGCGTGGAAATGGTCGTGAAGTGAAGAGAATTGTAACACCCCGGATTTTTCCCAACCTTGGATTAGACGTCCTTAGGCAATGGGTCAATCCTAACACAGGTTTAACTTCTTAAACGCTCAATTAAAGCCTCAAATCGCTCCTTAACCCATTTCCTTCACAAATCTCACCCTTCACTACCTTGTTCTTTCAATTTTTCAAAGCACCTTCGCCCTAGACACTATCTTAAACTAGCTAAGTAGTATAACTTGGATCACTTTAGATATAAACTGCAAAGGACTAAATACTACCTCAGACGGAAATCACTTAGGATTAAATTCTTTAGAAATTTGACAAAGTTAACTAAGTGCTAAACTAGATTAGCTATGAAATCCATTTGAATGGCTTTAAATACGATCTGCAAGACCCAAAACTTGTAGAATCATTGACGCTAGGTTACCCTAAAACCTAGGATCAATCTCATTACCCGACTGCTCACGGGAGCATCTCGAAACTCCGTATCTGATCTGGACCGCACGTCGGAAGTCCGATTAACACGGAGTTAAGGAATTAGGACCGCCTTCCTGGGCTTGACAACCATCTCGGAAATCAAATCCAGCCGATGTCCCACGGCTATTCGCTTGAGTCCGGAGCGAGAGAGTGTGAAAACACATTTTTCTTTAAAAATAAATATCTTGAATAGTAATCTGAGACTCGTTGCTTGCGGATCAGTTTTAAGCAACCAGACCGTCAGAATCTGACCAAATTACACCCTCGGATCAGGAAAAATTTCATACACATTTACATGTACTCGGAATTTCCGATCGAGATCCGCTGACCGTTGAACTGAAACTGGTCCGCCACGCGTGATCTGGAAATCCGACTGAAACGAAAACTTAATAGAATGAAGATCCGGTGTCGATGAGCTTAAGTCTGACCTTTGGCTCAAGGAGGCCCGCCAGAAGTCCCCCGTTGAGCTGAAAAAGTCTCGCTTTGGTTATAACCTAAGTATAATTTGAACAAGAGTCTATTTCGGTAAATTTTTAGGCTATATAAGGACCTTAAACCCTCTCTCATGGCAGCCATACGAATTTGGATTTGAGAGAGAGAAAGTGTGGGAGATGTGGGAGGAACTCCCTGTTGCTATTCCCTGCCGCTATTCGAGCTCCACCGCCTCTTTCCAGGCGTTTTTCCAGCGATATCAACTCCGTTTTAAGGTGAGAAACCCTAACCCTAGATCTGATTTGAGGTGTATAGGCTATAGGTTGTGAAATAGCTAACCGGTTTCACTCTTTAGGCTAGAAAACTCTCGAATACGGAAGCTCATCCAACCTTGCTGATTCGTTGAGATTCCAAGAGGCAAGGTGAGGACTTTAGGTGTATAGGTTGCGGTTTTCAATGCTTTCAATGTCAGATAATGATAGATTCATGATCTGCATGCAATTGCACATGTACAAAGTGCTTTCCGTTTTCTGTTTCGATTAGAATTGTAGAATTTAGAATTTCACATACTCTAGGTATTCGTATAAAATACCGTATACGCATTTTTTATGGAAATGTGTTTGACATGTTTAATTGTCGTATGGATATATGATGTATGGATAAAATACTCATTTGGCGAAAGGGTTCGCCTAAATACAGGTTTACTAATATACACCATATATGTAGAAATACGGTATTGTAAGAAGTACCGTATACGTGTATATTTTAGCGATGTATTTGTCATGATTAATTGTTGTATAAATATATTATGTGCGTATAAATTAATTGCTTGGCGAAAAGAATCGCCGTATTACAAGTTCCCTTGTAAACACTATGTATGTTGAAATTGGGTATCCTAGAAAATACCCTATACGTATAAAATTTGTTGATGTAATTGTCATGATTATTTGCTGTATGAATATGATGTATACGTATAAAATACTAGTTTGGTAAAGGGACAACCCTAGTGCACTTTCCTCTAACATACGTCATGTATGTTGAAATAGTGCATTCCAAGTGTTGGTGAAATTGCTTGTGAGTGTAAGTGCTTAAGTGTTAGAACCTTAGGTAGGTGCTGAGATGGGATTCTCAACTACCTTAGAGTCACATATGATACCCTCCATGTGGTTATTTACTCTAACCACTCACCTATGAAATATATGTATTTGTATCCCTATTTGTATAGTGCTTTACAACATGCTTTTGAACATGCTTTGTAACTTGTTTTATTAACATGCTTTATGACATGCTTTATAACATGATTGCTAGCGTTCCTGAATTTCCTTGTTTATCATACTGTACTTCACATGTTATGGTTAGGAATTGATTGAGCTTGGGACTATGTCCATAGTCCAGGCATCCGATATCAGACTTGGAATTGTAGTTGAGATTCGTTAAACCACACATGATGTGTTGGCGAACCCGTGTCGTACTTCGGTTGGCGATAGTGGTTGGCCACACGAGGTGCTTCTGCGCTTCATATCACCCAACTTGTTGTGCGCTCGAGCCAGTCGAACACGTCAAGTAACCCGTGTGTCTTATGTATGTTCACCATGTTTGGTCGCTAATGTTTGAACCTAGGGTACCAAACTTACCAGTGAAATCTCTTTTAACCATGGTACCTCGATCCGCTAAGACTCATGAGCCGGGCATGGTGGTATGGGACACCGTGGTCAGTTGTCGCTTCGACCATGGGGCCACGTGCCTCCCGTAGTGACCAGTGAGCAACCAAACTCGTGAGCCGATTATGGTGGTATGGGACACTATATTCGATTTGTCGACACTCACGGCGAGAGCCGAGTAAGTGAACTGTACTCGTGACGGGCGACGAGTCCCTCTGTAGTGTCTTCGAGCATACTTTAAGGTCTGTGATTGGCGACGAGTCTTTCACAAACAACTAAAGTATGAGTTGAGCCGAAATGCGGTGAGACACCGTATTCGAGTGACGGCTAGTGATTGAGCCGAGTACGATGAGACTGTACTCAAGTGACGGTCGGAATTGAGCCGCATACGGTGAGATTGATCCGTCTTGACGGGTGACGAGCCCTTTGTGATGGAAACGCCTCTCAAACCATAATATCGTATGAGATTAACTAGATGACGACCCTAAAATGGATCATGTTTGGGAATGATACAAGGGAATTGTTGTTTGAAATGAACTAATAATTACTCGGTAATCATGCTCATCATCGCCTTGCATGTGCTGGTAGATGTGGAGCACCGAGGGATGGACGCATTGCGAACGTAAGATGATGTCGCATGAGGGTGGTTTGGCGAGGGCATTCATCATGTCATTTCATGCTTACATTAATAAGAGTACTTAGAATTGTTTGATTGTCTTGCTTTATCATTCTTGCTTGGTGAATTGATAACATGTTAACCTATGCTTCTTGAATGAGTTGATCACTCACTCCCACATTACGGGACGGTGTTGTACACACCAACCCAGTTGTTGAGTTTGGTGATGGATGCTTATGAAGCGAAATGGGACTACTTCTATGGTGATGAGGAGGAGTTCTCCTATCATGTAACTCTCTGACGGGTCTCACGAAGACACTCTATGTATTGAATGGTGTGGTACTTGCGATAGAAGACATTAAACTTACACATTTGGTATATTTTAGAATGTACTTGTATTTATTTAACTGGTAATGTTATCACACTCTGGAGACTCATCATAGTTTATATATTTTATCTATCTAACATAGTCTTCCGCTTGCAAATTTAAGCTGTCTCGGAGTATGATATCTTTGTTTTTTGGCTTAATCTCACTCATGTTCAATGCACGAATACAGTCAACATTCAATCATCATTCATTTTGTTGCATAAGTGATGTTCTGGAACTCGGGAGTTGAGTTTATGCTCGACCCCCGATTTTCAGGGCGTTACAAGAGAATTGACCGTGAAGTGCGTCGAATTGACCGTGAATGAACACGAAATCATCGGGAATGACCGTGAAATGCATAGAAATGACAGTGAAGTGAAGTGAATTGACCGCGAAGTGCGTGGAAATGGCCGTGAAGTGAAGTGAATTGACCGTGAAGTGTGTCGAATTGACCTTGAATGAACATGGAATCACCGAGAATGACTGTGAAATGCATGAAAATGACCCTAAATTGAAGCGAATTAGCCATGAAATGCATGGAATTGATCGTGAAGTGCATGGAAATGACCGTGAATCTAAATGGAATCGCCGGAAATGACCATGAAATGCATAGAAATGACACTGAAGTGAAGCGAATTGACCGTGAAATGCATGGAAATGACCATGAAGTGAAGGGAATTGACCGTGAAATGCATGAAATTGACCGTGAAGTGAAGGGGAATCACCGGGATTGACTGTGAAATGCATGGAATTGATCGCAAAGTAAATGAAATAAATAGAATTGACTGCAAACTGATTGAAATTGACCGTGAAGTGAATGAAATGAATTTTCAACCAATAACCTGATGGAATCTTGGAAAATAATAAGGTTAGTTGGCTAAAGTAGCTTCTCCTACCCTAAAATCATATGTGGTACGTTAAGTAACTAATTTTGGTTTAGAAGATATTCTTGTTAAATGAATAAAGAAAGAAATGAAAAAATGAGGGAAAATTTTTTATATACTTATATATACATATTTATATAAATATGTATTAGAAAAAATTGTAGGTAGAATAAAGTTCTCCATGTAAAAAATAAAAAAATAAAATTGCATAGACTTTTACGAACTACAGTTATGGCTACGGCTATAATCCGTAGCTATAGCTTCGATACATATCGAATACACTTCGATATGTATCAAAAATTGTTAAATTTCTTATGCAAACTCGCTGGACAGTTCTGAACCTTTTTCGATCATATCGAAAGACATTCGATGCATCGAAGTACATATCGAAAGGCCTTCGATACATAGCAAAGGACATATTGAAAAAGCATGGGCTTTGGTTATGGCTATGGTTATAATCCGTATCCATAGGTTCTAAGTTTCTTTTCTTCTTTTTTTTCCATGTTGTAATCCCCACCGCCTTTGTGGGTCCTTCTATGAGGTATGTGTTATATCCGAACTGTCCATCTATTTGGCAAACTTGTATTAAGTCTTGAGGCAAAAAATAAGACAAATTTAGCTATCAAGTGGACCACACTGTAAAAGGCAGTGGAGGCTTGAACGTCTACCATTGAAACCCGTTTAGGGGTCGCAGAAGTTTTGGATCATTATGAAATTTGTTTTTCCTCTTCATCCAGGTCTTTGTGACCTTATGAATAGATTAGATGGAAAATAAATGTTGTGGTGGGCCTACAAAATTTTGCACGGTGAAAATCAATTTCCCCCCTGCTCTTTGTGGTGTGGTCCAGTTGATCTTTGGGTAAGATTTTTTTTGGATAATGCTCCGAAATGATCTCGAAATATGGATGAACGTCGTGGATATAATAAATACATAACTGTGGGGCCCATGTAACTTTGATTTTTTTTGAACCGTTCGTACAACTCGGCGTTCGAGGAGCGTCAGCGGCCGATCCTCTTCGGAAGGAAAAGCAGAGGCATTTTCGACCTTTGGGAAGGCGTCCGTACAGCTGGGGCTTATTCTTGGAAGGCAAAATGAGGTGGGCTTCCTTTCGGAAATGGGCCATAAATGGCTCGTACAGTCGGAAATTTCTCTTTGAATCCGTCTCATTCTTGCGGCCCCGGCCCAAAATGTACTGTCAAATCAGATGGACGGAAACGACCATGGTAGTTTCCAAGGTGCATGTCACTAGGAGATGTCCCACCTAAGATTTGAATCTACCGTATTAAGGAAATGGATCGGCTACTCACCCTCCACTATCGAATGGCTAGTGGTCGGTGCTTTGTGGGCCCACCATGATGTGTGTGTTTCATCCATGCCGTCCACCCATTATTCCAGATCATTTTATGGTATGAGCCCAAAAATGATGTTGATCCAATTCTCAAGTGGACCGCACAGTGTTGATTGAACCCTCACCATTGAAAACTTCTTGGGTCCACAAAAGTTTTGGATCAAGCTGATATATATTTTTTCCACTCATCCAAGTATGTAAGACCTAATCAACAGGTTAGATGTCAAATAACCATAACAGTGGGCCCTCGAAGGTTTTTAATGGTGGACGTTCAACCACAACTGTTTTCCATGTTGTAGTCCACCTGAGATTTAGATCTACCTCATTTTTGGCATAGAAACCTAAAATTATCTTTCAAAATGAATGGACGGCGTGGATAAAACACATACATCATGGTGGGGTCCACACAGCACCGACAACTAGCCACCTGGCTGATGGCAGCGTCACTAGCCAAACCGCGTAAACGGTTTCCATGGCAGGCATACGAACAATACCGTGGCCCCATCAGGTATTGGATTTGCCTCATTTCTGGAAAGCATGTACAACAAGGTGGGCCCATGTCTCACATGATCTGGCGGATAAGTATGGAATGGAGGAATTTCTCATCACGGCGGCTCTTGAAGTGTTTCAACGGTAGCTGTCTGCATCACCACCGTTCCCTGGGGTGGGCTCGTGGCTAGCAGTGGCTTGGTAAAACAGATGGATGAATGGCTATAACGCATACAACCAATGGGTCCAACGAAAGTTTCAATGGTGGGTATCAATGACCACTGTTTCTTTTGGTACGGTCTAACCGAGGTTTGGATCTGATTCATGCACATGGGCTAGGAAGATGGATGGACGTTCTGGATTTCATGCACCTATCATGTGGGCCCCACTGATCATTGGGTCCACTAAAATATTCTGGAAAAACAAATGAACAACATGATTAAAACACCTGTTGATGCAGGACCTAGGGAGCTTTTCACGGTAGCTTCCACAGCTCCATTGTTGGAGTGGTGGGGCCACAATGACTTGGATTAAACTGATATTTGCATTTTCTCCTCAGGCAGGTCTATGTGACCTCCTCAATAGGTTGGATTGCCAACATATCATGGCGAGCCCCATAAAGATTTTAACGGTGGGAAATTCGATCTCCACTGTCTTATGTGGTGGGGCTCACTTGAGCTTTGAATCCGCCTCAGATTTGAGGTCTGGCTACGCCCAAGCCTGAGTGAACTCGTCTCCAGGTTAGATGGAGAATAAACATCATGGTGGTCCCCGTCAAACGACAGATTTCAATGGTGGGAGTCAAATCTCCACTGTTTCCTACGGCATGGTCTATCTGGGATTGGGATTTGCCTTTTAATGGAAGGGCGGGGGCAAAAAGGTTGGATGGTGAGGATTTCTCAATAGTATCATGGGACCCACTGCCCAGGGAAAAATAGATAGACAGAGTGGATTTAACACCGATGTCTCTGTGGACCCCAAAGTGCTCTCAACCGTTGGATGGTGTATAGGGGGCCCACGGAGCTTCTGGATGAAGCTGATACTTGTGTTTTCCCCTCACCTAGGTCCGTCTGACATTATGAACAGGTTGGATGGAAGAAGATAAATGTCATGGTGGGCGCTAGGGAGGATTCAATGGTGGACGTCATTGTCTCACTGTTTTCTGTGGTGTGGTATACCTGAGATGTTGATTTGTCTCGTTTTTAGGCTCCATCCCTAAAATTATATGGGAAAATGGGTGGACGGCGTAGATGAAACACATACATCAAGGTGGGTCCCTTGAGTGGGATGCCATCTAACACCCTATAGGGTTTCTGCCCCTCTGTTGCTGGATGGCGTAGTTCGTTCTAGCAGCCTTTAAAAGGAAAAAAAAATTTTCAATAAATTAAATTAAATTAAATTAAATTAAAAATAGGGCCCACACATGGATGATCCCGGACCCTGAAAAGTTTTCAACAGTGGAAATCACTGTTTTAGGCAGTATGGTCCACTTGAGATTTGAATCTTCCTCATATTTGGACCCATGGCTTAAAATGAACTTGCAAAGGAATAGATACAACATGTACATCATAATGGACCCCACAAATGGGCCATAGGAAAGATTCTCCAGTTTTTTATGTGAAGCCGACTGTGGCACAACGTCTCCGCACAAAAATGGTTGTGTTAGCCTGGTCCACCCACCTTCTGTTTGGGGCACCCCAATGACCTTTAAATCCTCCAGACCTGCATGATACATGATTAAAAAGGGAAAATAAACATCATGGTAAACCGGAAAACACTCACTATATTGAATTGTTGGACGGCTTGGATTATCTACTTACTATTCCCTCCTCTGTTTGTGAATCCAATTGTGGAATCCCTTTAAATAGGCATATTGAGGGTTACATGTAAATGGAAAAATAGATAAACTAAACAAGCCTAACCTGTTCGAGCCTGAGGATGCATTTTTGCTAGACTTAGGAAAGCCGAAGCAGTAGATAATTTGTGAAAATAAGGGACTATTCCCTGTTTCACATCCTAGCTTAAATCGACTCAATCTGGCCCGACTTTGGTCTGACTGGCATTATTTTACCTGTGAAAATATTCTGGTTAGGGTTTATCTGAACCCTAAGGTGTCTATAATGGACAATAGGGTATTTTAAAAGGTTTAGATGTGTGTGGGCCCCACTGTCTTATATGAAAGCCATCAAACCTATCCAGTGGATGAAAATTGGACGATGCAATTTCGTTTGGGTCACAAGAATCCAAAGCATTTGGGCCATCTGGATGGATGAAAGCATGAAAATAGCAGCAACTGAATGAACCAATCAACTATATAGCTACTATACTCATTTATCTGATGAGAGAGAGAGAGAGAGAGAGAGAGAGAGAGAGAGAGAGTACCTGGTTGACCGCGATATTCTTTGAACCTTGTCTACCTGATGGATCTTCTCATCCTCACCGCCTCTTTTGATTCTTTCCAAATCCATCATTGATGTTTGGGATGTGTGATATGTTGCTCCAATCCTCCCCTCTGCATCTCTCCGCCAGCATCGGACTGTAGTTGATTTTGAGACAGGTAAGGCCTTGCAACTCTGAGGCAATGACCACAATTCAGGGTAGTTTAAGATCACCAGACTCCTAAGTGACATGAGTTGTCCCAATTCATCAGGAAGAGACCTCAATTTAGAGCAATTGAAGAGAGGAAGACTCTCTAGTGACTCCAACTGTTCCCATCTGTCGGGAAGCGATGTCATGTTACTGAAACTCCTGATATGAAACTTCTTGAGGCTTGGGAGTTTCGGTAATGGCCTTGACAAAATCCCGTTGCAGTGGAAGATTCCAAGAGAAATAAGCCCTTGCAACCCTTGAGGCAATGACCACAACTCAGGACAGTTCCTGATCTCGAGGCTCCTAAGCGACTTGAGTTGTCCCAAATCATCATGAAGAGACCTCAATTTAGAGCAATTGCTGATAGTAAGACTCTCTAGTGACTTGAACTGTTCCCATCCGTCGGGGAGCAACGTCATGTTCTCTAAATAACTGATCTGAAACGTCTTGAGGCTTTGGAGGCTTTGTAATGGCATTGACAAAATCCTGCTGCTAATAAACACTTCAAAATCTTCGAGAAGTGGTAGGAAGCAATTCATCCCACTAATTTCAGAACACTCCCGGATCTTGAGGGACGTAAGAGTTTCTGGAAGGTGTTGCGGCAATGCCTTCAATTTCGGGCAGTCATCAACTCGTAATGTCTGCAGAGACGGCATTATTTCTACATCTTCTAATCTCAACTCCCACTCCTCAAATTCATACATGTCACTGAACTTTAGCTCTTCCAGCTTCGGGAATGCCACTCCATTTATGACCCCACCACAGCTTCCCGTAAAACTCATGGCCCACACGTTTTATAAGACCTCCCTCTATGTGAAGGCATTTGAGAGAAGGTAGTCTCCCGAGACCAGGCAACTGCATACACTTATAGCCATCGATTAATCTCAAGTCGACTAAATTTACGAAAGGCAAATCTTCCATCCAAGTTGGGAATTTTGAACCAATGCATCTCTCGATTACTAGCTTTTCTAGGTTTGTATGGGGCGGCCGGAGGGCTTCAAGTACATCGTCCATCCTATCCACATCATCATCTACTGATATTTTAAGATCACCATCCCATGACACCTCATTGTCTCCTGACACTTCAGGATCATCACCTCTGGGCATTTCAAGATCATCATCTGGTAACACTTCATCACTTTCGTACATTTCAAAATCATAATCTCCAGACATTTGAAGAAACAATACACGAAGGTGTAACTTATTGTACAGTTCCGCTTCCTTGTCCTCATCCCCACTACCCACTCTCCTCAAGTTTTCTATTACTAGCTTTCCCTGGAGAGAGTTAAGTCGTTTAAGCTCTCCAATCTTACATCCTCCATTGCTTCCCGCCATGAACCTACACAACGTCTGAAGGGAACTTATCCCCCCTAACCCTTCAGGTAAGAAGAAAAGTTTATGTGCCTCGACAATTTCAAGATGTCTCAAGCTAACCGGTTTGCCCATCCCTCTTGGTAATCTAGCGAGCTTCAGGCAATAATTCAACTTCAAGGTCTGCAAATTGAGGAGTTGAGTCACTGATTCCAGCAACTCAGCTATCTTCGTAAAAGACAAGTCAAGATATCGTAAATGCTTCAGCAACACAATTGAGCTTGGCAATTCTTTAATACTCATGGGAGTACCACCGAAACCCAATGCCCTAAGGGACCTAGCGCATTGGAATAAATTATTAGGGATGGTATCAATTACTAAATGTCCGATTTGGAGGAGTGTTCGCAATTTTTTTGCATCATATAGAGGAGCAGGAATTTGTGACATTTCCCAGGTGACAATAAAAGATGAATGACGAGCCGTAACAGAGCTGGAGTCCGACTTTCCATTCTCAAAGATGCAATATTCATTCTTTGTAATGAATTGGGTGAGATCATGAAGGAGATCATGCATTTTACATCTGACTTCTTCTTCTTCAAGCCCCACATCTTGAAACAAAGACTGCGCCAGTAGATCATCAAAGTACTCTCCACCAATTGCTTCCATCTCTCTTTTTCCCTGCATGATGAAACCCTGAGCTAACCACAACTTGACCAATTTATCCTTCTCCAGCACATGATCTTTCGGAAATACCGAGCAATATGCAAAACATTGTTTCAAATGCATAGGCAGATTATAATAGCTCAGCAACAAAGCCGGTAAGATACCTTTCACGATGTTCGGAATTTCCCATGTTTCACTTTCCAAAATGTCCTGCCAATCTTGTGCCATTGTCTTGGAACGCATTGCACTTCCGATTACCTTTGCTGAAAGAGGAACTCCTTTAAACTTCGTCATGATTTTCTTTCCTATCTCTTCCATCTTTTCCAACTCCCGACAATCTTCCATTTTCCTCTTGGCGAAAGCTTTGCTCCTAAACAGTGACCAACAATCATCTTTGGATAATACTTCCAATTTATGGACGTAAGCAGCATCCATTGCATGTGCAACCTTCTCGCTGCGAGTGGTGACCAAAATCTTACTTCCATGAGCACAGCTTTGGAAGGAAAGACATAGTTCCTCCCACCTTTCACTATTATCGTTCCACACATCATCAAGGACAAGCAAGAACCATTTTCCTTGTAATGTCTTGAGAAGGTGCTTTTGCAATGAGTTTAGCTCAGAAAACTCAGTTTTCTCCCCTGCATCCTCTATAATTATTATAGTAAGCCTTTTCACATCAAAATCATCAGACACACAAACCCATAGAAACACATTGAAATGGCTCCTTACCCTTTCATCCTTGAAGATCAATCGAGCAAGAGTCGTCTTGCCCAGTCTGCCAATGCCTACGATCGAAATGACATGAATCCGTCCCTCCTCACAACTGCTCCAGCTGACCAACTTGCTTATTACCCAATCTTTGTCTCTGTCTCTCCCGAGCATCTTCGATTCGTCTACGAGCAAACTCTTTTGAGACTCGACCTTGTCAAGCTCATTACCTCCACGGAAACTGTGATTCTCCTTAAAATTGAACTTATTTTTGTCATCTGCAATCTGATCCAGTTCCGCCCTTCCTTCTTTTATCTGATGCGCAAAATTGCGTTGTGACGCAACTTTATTGAGAAATGTCTGCACCTTATCTCTGATGTTGCCAATATCAGTTTGGTCGCCATAGGTCCATGATTCATGAGCCAACCTTATCCAATCTTCTAGACCAAAACACGAAAAAAATGAAAATAAGCATGCACATGCCTGGTTTCCCATGTGTCGATGGTCGCCTTTGTGGGTCCCTGATTCAGGTTCTGGCCATAGAATCATCTCATCTAGAATGTCATCCACATCGTAAGCCACACCTTTGAGATTTTTTAACCAAACTTGGATGCTTTGGTCGTTAAATTGCATAATCTCCGCATGATAAAGAAGTGCTTGAATGGATTCGAACGTAGAAGATAGCTTTACAAGTTCTGCTTGGGCATCACCAACCAAATAAGCCTCTTCTCCAAGTTTATTCATAACCTTTGAAGCAAGCGCATCTCCAAGTTTCTTCATAACCATTGAAACAAGCGCTTCTGCCATTGTTCCAGGAGAGAGAGAGAGAGAGAGAGAGAGAGAGAGAGAGAGAGAGAGAGAGAGAGAGCTTTGAAACCCCAGATAAAGCAGAGACAGAGAGAGAGAGCTTTGAAATCCCAGATAAAGCAGAGACAGAGAGAGAGAGCTTTACAGAGACAGAGAGAGCTTTGAAATCCCAGATAAAGCAGAGACAGAGAGAGCTTTGAAAACCCAGATAAAGCAGAGACAGAGAGAGAGAGCTTTGAAACCCCAGATAAAGCAGAGAGAGAGAGAGAGAGAGAGAGAGCTTTGAAACCCCAGATAAAGCAGAGACAGAGAGAGAGAGAGAGAGAGAGAGAGAGAGAGAGAGAGAGCTTTGAAACCCCAGATTATTCAGAGAGAGAGAGAGAGAGCTTTGAAACCCCAGATAAACCAAAGAGAGAGAGAGCTTTCAAACCCCGGATAAACCAAAGACAGAGAGAGCCAAAGGAAGAGAGAGAGAGAGAGAGAGAGAGAGAGAGAGAGCTTTGAAACCCCAGATAAACCACAGAGAGAGAGAGCTTTGAAACCCCAGATAAAGCAGAGACGAAGAGCTTTGAAACCCCCAATAAAGCAGAGAGAGAGAGAGCTTTGAAACCCCGGATAAACCAGAGACAGAGAGAGCTTTGAAACCCAGATAAACCAGAGAGAGAGAGAGAGAGAGAGAGAGAGAGAGAGAGAGATGCAGGAAATTGAGAGGGAGAGAGTGATCAGATCACAGGAAATTGAGAGGGAGAGACCGATGACCGAAGAAATAAGAGAGAGAGAGAGAGAGAGAGAGAGAGAGAGAGAGATGAGATTGCAGGAATTTGATAGGATCAGAGCGATCAGATTGCACGAGAGAGAGAGCTCTGAAACCTGGTAAAAGAAAAAGGCAGAGAGGGCCGGATAATTGGGTCGATGGGTTATGGTACACCGTCCAACAAAGTCCTGTGGGTCTCACAGAGATGTCCGTGTAAAATCCACTCCGTCCATCAGTTTCCCTAGATCAGTTTAGGTTTACAGCACAAAAAGGAACCAGTTCCAAGACCCAAGTGGGCCACAACACAAAAGAAAAAATACTGATTGAGAACCCACCGTTAGAACCTTAGTGGAGCCCACAGAAGTTTTTGACGAGGATGGTATCCGTGTTTTCCATTCATCAGGGTGATCACCTTGTCAGCGGGTTGCATGGTATATAAAACATCACGGTGAGCCCCAGGAAGGCTCAATGGTGGGCGTTTCTTTCCTTTAGTGTGGCCCACTTGAATAATTGATCCAACTTGTTTTTGTAATCTTATTATAACATGATGTATCGATGATACTGATGGACGGAGTGGATTTTACATACACATCGAGGAGATTCCGACAGAGTTTCATGCTCGCAGTAGTCCATGAAACAGATATTTGCAGAAACCGGCGTCGCTTCACCGATGATGCCGGCCCACCAACCATATTGATGCGACGCTGATTGGGTCCTGAGTACCTCTAAGTAGACTCTGCGGGGCTGCCGTGATGTATGTGTTATATCCATGCCGTCCTTCTATTTTTCTCATTTTAGGGCAGGATCCCAAAATAAAAGCATATCTAAAGCTCAAGTAAACTACACCACATGAAATAGTGGGACGATGGCTTCCAGAAACCATCCTAAGGCCAACGTGATGTTTATTTATCATATCCAATTGTATTCATAAATCCAAACGGACGTGGATAGAATAAAATACAAATATCAGCTTGATCGAAAACTTCCTGCCACTCAGGAAGTTTTCAACGATCGGTGTAATTCCATCTGATGCAATGCATTGCATCATCGGGACCGACGGTTGATACAAGAACGGTGGGAAATAGAAGTGGAAGATTAGATGGGATTGGAAGATCACTTGGTGTGAAAGTGACGAAGATCCATTCAGCCAGCAATGGACATCCGTTGATAAACCCATCATCCAGGTCAGGCCTACCTGGTAGGATTGGCCTGATTTTCACTTTTTCATGGCTCCTGCCCGACGCATGTGACATACTGGCATCAAAATGTGATCTAACGGTGGGGTTACCTTTTTCATGGCTCCCATTTTCCACAAGTAACAAACTGGAGGTGTAATTTGACTTGGGTTAGCCACATCAACACCATCGATGCTGTGTGACTGTGTTCGCATCACCAAGTTCTGTGAACCCTACGTGGGAGCGGGTTAGGTGAGACCCCGGCCTCACCTAAGACGGTGGTGCGGCTATTACCGTGGGCCCCACCTTCATATATCTATTCTGTATCCATGCTATCCATCATTTTTTCTAGATCATTTTAGTGCAGGATCTAAAAAATGAAGCGGGATCAATTATTAGGTGGACTACACCTTAGGAAACAGTAGTGATTGACCATTAATGGACCAAACAAGTTTTAGATCAAGTTGATATTTATTTTTATTTTTATTTTCACTTCATTCAGGCTCAAGTAACCTTATCGATGAATTGGATGGCAAATAAATACTAAAGGAACATTAAGGTGTGTTCTAAGAAGCTTTTAAAGGTAGAAATTGTAGGGTATTCATATGCTACCGTTTCCTTGAGTATAGCCCACCTTAGCTTTGGACCTTCCTTCGAATGATTTGGAAAAATGGATGGTAATATGGTACAAAATAGATACATCAACGTCAGCCCCTAACAACCCTGATGTAGGGGAGGACGTGATAAGGTGGATCACCTGCTTCTTAATCGATGGGTACCTTGAATCTGCGGTAGAAAATCTTGAACCCACGAGGAGAAATAGGATTTTTATGAAATTTTAATTAATAGCTTATCATAAAAATGAGTTTTACACTTTTAAATAATTCTAAACAAATTCTAAAATCATAATCAAAGAGTCAAATAAAGAAACAACTACAGAAAACTACACAAATTTCAAAAACAATATAAAGAGGTTTGATAGTTATACATAAATATACTCCAGGCCCTAACATGTCACACCAGAACATTTTATCCATCCATCAACTAAGACATTTTCTCAAAGTCAAGTAGGACCACTCATTAGGTGGGCCCAACCCAATTATTTCTAAAGAACGGATCACCTTTGGGCAAATGTGGATTAGCCAGTGACCTTACCAATATGGGTCAGTGGTCGTTGCTCTATGGGTCTCACTATAATGTATGTGTTTCATCCACACAGCCCATCCATTTTTTAAGATCATTTTATAGTATAAGCTTAAAAATGAGATAAATTCAAATCTCAAGTGGACCATATTACAAGAAACGGTGTTGATTAAACGGCCACTATTAAAAATTTCTTGGAGGCACAAGTCTTGGATCAAGCTGATATTTGATTTTTTCCTTCATGACCTAAATAACAGGTTGAATGTCAAACAAACATAATGGTGGACTCCATGAGGTTTTCAATGGTGTACATTCAATTACCATTGTTTTCTAGTTCACTTGAGATTTAGATCTACCTCATTTGTGGGATGAAGTTAGACAAATAGACGGACGGCGTGGATAAAACACATACATCATGGTGGGGCTGAAGCAAGGATAACATGATGAGGTCGATCACCATCTTCCTCAAGGATAACTACCCTGGATCCACAAAGTTTCTTTGGACTCCTCACATAGACTTCTCAAATCCATGAGGAAAAAAGCAGGAAAAATAAAAATAAATTCTAGAAAATTCATAAATTGATTGATGAATGAAATAAACGAGTTTACAACGCTTTAAATAGGGATACCAAGCCTTGGAAGAAGTTTCGAAGTTAAACTACAACTAAAACTCCGAGAAATTGCAACTTACTATCAATAGTAAACTTACTATTTATAGACCGTCGTGATTTCTACTAGACATCACAGTTTTCGGCCAAAAATAGTAAGTGTCATATTTGGCTCAACCGTGTTATTCTCCTAATTATTCTAAGCGCTTTTCATGTTGGACGCAACTCCTAAAGTCCAACAGATGAAGAGTTTAATCAAACTAAAACTTACTATAAATAGTAAAAACTGAAATAAAACAGGAATTTGACTTTAGATTTGGTGGCGTTTCACAAATTTGGCATGTACAACCTAGCATAACGAGGTTAGGTGGCTAAAGTAGCTCGTCCTACTACAAAATCATATATGGCACGTGACGCAAGGATGAACGTGATGAGGTTGATCATCGTCTTCCTTAAGGATAACTACTTCGAATCCACGAAGCTTTTCTGGACTCCTTATAGAGACTTCTCAAATTCACAAGGAAGAAAAAAAGAAAAGAAAATAGAAGTAATATTCTAGAAAATTCAAAAATTGATTAATGAATGAATAAATGAGTTTATAACCCTTTAAATAGGGATAATAAGCTATGGAAGAAGTTTTGTTATTAAACTACAACTATAACTCCTAGAAATCGCGACTTACTATTTATAAATGGTCGTGATTCCTAATAGTGCACATGGTTTTCGACCAAAAATAGTGTCCTATTTGGGGTTCAAGATAGAATCCTTCAAAATCGTTGTCGTTTTACAGTATGATTAACTCCAAATTGAAATCTAAGGTAAGTTTACATCACACACCCAATTTAGAGGTTAGAAATCATGTATTTCCTGCCGCAATTGAAATTCGTTTGAAATTTGTATAGGGTGTTAGGTTTTTCTTAGAATTTTAGGCTCTATTTGTAAGTAAAATGCAAAAGCGAGTTTGTAGGTAAGGACTATTCTTCTAAGTTAGCTTGTATCAGCCCCTAATAGTTTTCGGTTAGTGAAATTTAGTTTTATTTAAATTTATTTGTATTTGTAAATTATAAATATTATCTTGTTATGAATTTCATGATATTCGTGTTTATTTGATAATATGATTTTGAGTTGTTTAAGTTATTCATTATATGGATTGAATTTTGTTATAAAAACATGAAATATGAAATTGGCATTCTAGGTGTTTGATTAAATACTTGAGTGGGATTTTTAATTAAATTTTATTAAATTATGCATATCAGCATGTTTAGAATATTGTGAAATTGCCTTTTTGGGGATTAGCCCCTAGAAACTATGGGTATTATGATAGCCAGATTTAAATCTAGTAGTCAATGACATTTTCAATTGATTAAAGCAAAACTAGGCTGATAGATTATATCTTGGGCTACTCATGGGTTGCTTTGCACCCAAGGCTAGTCTAATCCATGTTCCTTTAATCCACTGAATTTGTCTAATACAAGGATAATCATTCATTAGTGAATGTTGTCACATATCCGACTGAATCCAGTTTATGATCATTACCATTGATGAATAGTCACCATTCATAGTTGTTAATAAATATGGTTTAACGTGCTACTCGTTACAGCTCATGGGCCAGGCATGGTGGTATGAGACACTGTGTCTGTGTTGTCTCCAACCTGTATAGGTGAGCAAACCTTACAGTGACTCTTGAGCATCGATGGAGGTGACGAGTCTGCCATCATCGATCTTAGGCAACGACATATGATCGTATGAGATTATGATTTGGGCTAATGTCAAAACCAATAAAATTTGATAGTTGATTACCAGAATGGTTTCAGGACACCAGTGGCGAGCCTTGTGATTCCTATGTAATTGACTTGTAAAAAAAATTGTGGTAATCTACCGTCACTAATACTGCTGCTTTAATACAGAAAAATAAAGGTTGAACAATCATGTATTTATATGCGTAGGTACTTATGGGCATTTGTCACGCCCCAGACTCGGTCTCCGGGTTCACAAGGAACCCGATAGCCAGTTCTGGCTGCAACAACCTCCGCAGTACCCCATTCTCAGCTCCTGAGACAGGTTCTGATCCTGGAATCCTACAAGGAGGATTTTCATAACCGTATATTCATTCCAATGCGAGCATACCCAAGATCACAGCAAGTATATAATAGAAATAACAAAGACACACATCGTAAAATCCACTGTAAATTTGAACTTTTCAAGTACATGGCTGAAATGAAATACATCTGATGACAAGAGATGAAGGAAGGAAGATCAGCAACATTGGGTACTCGGCTCAACACCTATCCAAGCTCAGTTACTACAACGCTGACCTAAGATCTCCTGTACTCATCAATCGTGCATAAGCTTAGTGAAAGCTTAGAGGGTGGTGAAAGTGTGTGACAATAGTGCGCAGAAGAACAATCGAAGATACAGGAAAAGGAAACATGATCAATGCCAATATCACTAGCCTTACCAAGGCTAAGCCATGAATGCAGGAAGCCATACCAAGGTTATACAATGTAATGAGTACTAGGTGCCCTACCAAGGCAATGCAATATAAGGCTTACACAGCTGACACTGATGCAATGCGAAGTGATGCCAGTTCTCATTTCTAATCCACATATCAGTATAGTTCCATCAAAAGGAATCTACTGAGATCTAGTATACTGTAGGATGACTGCCACTCTACAGATCCGCACAATCAAACAAGCATAGGAGACCTCACTACCTGCCTGCGGACAGCCAATCACCAGTAAGGCTCGACGATAGTGGACCTATCACTACGCCAAAACAGCGAAAAAAGGACGGTCCAAAACTATCTCAAATGACCAAAAAGGACAGTCATGGACCGTCGCATGGGCTGTCAAATTTTGACGTGTCGTATTACTTAAAAGACAGTTGAAAATCGTCATTCTTATTGATAAAAAAAGGACGGTCATACACCATCTCTTATGAGCCTTCAAAGGACGACCATGGATCGTCCTTTAAAAGGACGGTTATAGACCGTCCTTAAAAAGGACTGTCATGGACCGTCTCTTATGAGCATTCAAAGGACGACCTTGGACCGTCCTTAAAAAGGACTGTCATGGACCATCTCTTATGAGCCTTCAAAGGATGGCCTTGGACCTTCCTTTAAAAGGACAGTTATGGACCGTCCTTAAAAAGAACTGTCATGGACCGTCTCTTATGAGCTTTCAAAGGATGGCCATGGACCGTCTCTTATGAGCCTTTAAAGGACCCTTTCAAATTTGACCTGTTACAAATATTTCATCGTATTCTTCCTGATATACACCTGTTACATAATATATTTCATCATATTCACATTCACATCCATCTAAACCCAAACTACGTAAATCCATCCAGACATAAACTACATCCATCCAAACACACAATCTTATCCACGTTACATTCATCCACGCATAATACATATAAGTTTAACATTATAAATAAAAAAAGAAAAAAAATCAGCAACAATTTTCTGTCTTTCATCTAATAAAAAAATATTCAACCAACAAAACATTATAATTCAAAATCATGAAGAATTGCAGAAACTTCTTCCAAAAAAGTGGGCACTTTTTAAAATAAAACTGATCATTAAAATAAAACTAATACAAGCAAATAATGCAAAAAAGTGTTTCAATTAATAGAAACAACAACAAAAATTAAAGCTTTGTAAAAAGGGGCATGTGTTAAAAGGGATACATTCTTGTTTGTTGCCATGTGATTGGGCTACATTATTACAGCAATCGGGTTCGGGTTCGGGATTGGGTTTAGGTTTGGGTTTTCAAGTTTAGGTTTAGGTTTAGGTTAGGGAGTTGAGATTAAGAATATGTGTAGGTCTAAGTTTAGGGATTTGAGAATACATTTAGGTTTTAGGTTTAGGTTGAGGTTTTAGGTTAGGTTTAGGTTTAGGTTTAGGTTTTAGGTTTAAGTTAAGTTATAAGTTTAGGTTTAGGTTAAGGTTTAGGTTATAGTATATAGGTTATAGCTTTAGGGAATTGAGAATAGGTTAAGGTTAAGGTTTAGGAAATCAGGTTCGGGTTCGAGATCGGGTTTAGGTTTGGGTTTTCAAGTTTAGGTTTAAGTTTAGGTTAGGGAGTTGAGATTAGGATTAGGTGTAGGTTTAGGTTTAAGAATTTGAGAATACATTTAGGTTTTAGGTTTAGGTTTAGGTTATAATGATAGGTTTAGGTTATAGGTTAAGGTTTAGGGAATTGAGAGTAGGTTAAGGTTTAAGTTTAGGAAATTGAGTTCGGGTTCGGATCGGGTTTAGTTTTGGGTTTTCAAGTTTAGGTTTAGGTTTAGGTTTAGGTTAGGGAGTTGAGATTAGGATTAGGTGTAGGTTTAGGTTTAAGGATTTGAAAATACGTTAAGGTTTAGGTTTAGGAAATCGGGTTCGGGTTCGAGATCGGGTTTACGTTTGGGTTTTAGGTTTAGGTTATAGGTTATAAGTGTAGGTTTAGGTTTAGGTTTTAAGTTTAGGTTATAAGTTTATGTTTAAGTTAAGGTTTAGGTTTAGGTTATAGGTTTTGGGATTTAATAATAGGTTTAGGTTATAAGAATAGGTTTAGGTTATAAGTATAGGTTTAAGTTTAGGTTTTATGTTTAGGTTAAGGTTATAGGTTTAGGTTTAGGTTAGGTTATAGGTTAAGGTTTAGGAATTGAGTTTAGATTATAGGTTTAGGTTAAGGTTTAGGTTAGAGGTTAAGGTTTAGGTTTAGGTTATAGGTTTTGGATTTGATAATAGGTTAGGTTAAGGTTATATGTTTAGGTTGTAGGTTTAGGTTAAGGTTTAAGGATTTGAGTTTAGGTTTAAGTTATAGGTTTAGGTTTAGCTTTAGGTTTTAGGTTTAGGTATAAGCTTAGGTTATAGGTTATAGGTTATATGTTAGGGTTAAGGTTTAGGAATTCGGGTTCGGGTTCGGGTTCGGGTTTGGATTCGGGTTTAGGTTATAGGTTTTGGGATTTGAGAATAGTTTTAGGTTATAAGTATAGGTTTAGGTTGGGTTATAGGTTAAGGTTTACGAATTTGAATTAAGGTTATAGGTTTAGGTTTAGGTTATAGGTTTAGGGAATTGAGTTTAGGTTATAGGTTTAGGGAAAGGTTAGGTTAAGGTTATAGGTTTTGGCATTTGGGAATAGTTTTAGGCTATAAGTATAGGTTTAGGTTAGGTTATAGGTTAAGGTTTAAGGATTTGAGAATAGTTTTAGGTTATAAATAAGATTTTAGGTTTAGGTATAGGCTTAAGTTATAGGTTATAGGTTATATGTTTAGGTTAAGGTTTAGGATTTCGGGTTCAGGTTCGGATTTGGGTTCGATTATAGGTTATAGTATATAGGTTATAGCTTTAGGGAATTGAGAATAGGTTAAGGTTTAGGTTTAGGAATTCAGGTTCGGGATCGGGTTTAGGTTTGAGTTTTCAAGTTTAGGTTTAGGTTTAGGTTAGGAAGTTGAGATTAGGATTATGTGTAGGTCTAGGTTTAGGGATTTGAGATTACATTTAGGTTTTAGGTTTAGGTTTAGGTTTTAGTTTTGAGGTTTAGGTTTAGGTTTTAGGTTTAGGTTATAGGTTTAGGTTTAGGTTATAAGTTTAAGTTATAGGTTATAGGTTAAGGTTTAGGTTATAGGTTTTGGTTTTGGTTTTGGTTTTGGTTAAGGTTTAGGTTTAGGTTATAGGTTTAGGTTAAGGTTCGGGTTAGGTTATAGGTTATAGCTTTAGGGAATTGAGAATAGGTTAAAGTTTAGGTTTAGGAAATCGGGTTCGGGTTTAGGTTTGGGTTTTCAAGTTTAAGTTTAAGTTTAGGTTAGGTAGTTGAGATTAGGATTAGGTGTAGGTTTAGGTTTAAGAATTTGAGAATATATTTAGGTTTTAAGTTTAGGTTTAGGTTTTAGGCTTAGGTTTAGGGAATTGAGAATAGGTTAAGGTTTAGGTTTAGGAAATCGAGTTCGGGTTCGGGTTTAGGTTTGTATTTTCAAGTTTAGGTTTAGGTTTAAGTTAGGGAGTTGAGATTAGGATTGGGTGTAGGTTTAGGTTTTGGTTTAGGGATTTGATAATACATTTACATTTTAGGTTTAGGTTTAGCTTTTATGTTATAGGTTAAGGTTTAGGTTTTAGGTTTAGGTTAAGGTTAGGTTATAGGTTAAGGTTTTAGGTCATAGGTATTAGTTTAGGTTAAGGTTATAGGTTTAGGTTTAGGTTTAGGTTTAGGTTTAGGCTATAAGCTATAGGTTTAGGGAATTGAGAATAGGTTAAGGTTTAGAAAATCGGGTTCGGGTATGGGATCGGGTTTAGGTTTAGGTTTTCAAGTTTAGGTTTAGGCTTAAGTTAGGGAGTTGAGATTAGGATTAGGTGTAGGTTTAGGTTTAGGGATTTGAGAATACATTTAGGTTTTAGGTTTAGGTTATAGGTTATAGGTTTAGGTTTAGGTTTAGGTTTAGGTTATAAGCTATAGGTTTAGAGAATTGAGAATAGGTTAAGGTTTAAGTTTAGGAAATTGGGTTCGGGTTTGGGATCAGGTTTAGGTTTGGGTTTTCAAGTTTAGGTTTAGGTTTAGGTTTAGGTTATAAGCTATAGGTTTAGAGAATTGAGAATAGGTTAAGGTTTAAGTTTAGGAAATTCGGGTTCAGGATCAGGTTTAGGTTTGGGTTTTCAAGTTTAGGTTTAGGTTTAGGTTCGGGAGTTGAGATTAGGATTAGGTGTATGTTTAGGTTTAGGATTTGAGAATACATTTAGGTTTTAGGTTATAGGTTAAGGTTTAGGTTAAGGTTAGGTTATAGGTTATAAGTTAAGGTTTTAGGTCATAGGTTTTGGTTTAGGTTAAGGTTATAGGTTAAAGTTAAGGTTAAGGTTAAGGTTTAGGTTTAGGGGGTGAGAATAGGTTAATGTTTAGGTTTAGGAAATCGGGTTCGGGTTCGGGATTGGGTTTAGGTTTGGATTTTCAAGTTTAGGTTTAGGTTTAGGTTAGGGAGTTGAGATTAGGATTAGGTGTAGGTTTAGGTTTAGGGATTTGAGAATACATTTAGGTATTAGGTATAGGTTTATGTTTTAGGTTATAAGTTAAGGTTTAGGTTTTAGGTTTTAGGTTTAGGTTAGGTTATAGGTTATAAGTTTAGGTTATAGGTTATAGGTTAAGGTTTTAGGTCATGGGTTTTGGTTTAGGTTAAGATTATAGGTTAAGGTTAAGGTTTAGGTTTAGGTTTAGGTTATAAGCTATAGGTTTAGGGAATTGAGAATAGGTTAAGGTTTAGGTTTAGGAAATCGGGTTCGGGTTCGGGATCAAGTTTAGGTTTGGGTTTTCAAGTTTAGGTTTAGGTTTAGGTTAGGGAGTTGAGATTAGGATTAGGTATAGGTTTAGGTTTAGGGATTTGACAATACATGGAGGTTTTAGGTTTAGGTTTAGGTTTAGGTTTAGGTTATAGGTTATAGGTTAAGGTTTAGGTTTTAGGTTTAGGTTAAGGTTTTAGGTCATAGGTTTTGGTTTAGGTTAAGGTTATAGGTTTAGGTTTAGGTTTAGGTTAAGGCTATAAGCTATAGGTTTAGGGAATTGAGAATAGGTTAAGGTTTAGGTTTAGGAAATCAGGTTCGGGTTCGGGTTCAGGATCGGGTTAAGTTTGGGTTTTCAAGTTTAGGTTTAGGTTTAGGTTAAGGAGTTGAGATTAGGATTAGGTGTAAGTTATAGGTTATAAGGTTATGTTATAGGTTAAGGTTTTTGGTCATAGGTTTTGGTTTAGGTTAAGGTTATAGGTTTAAGTTAAGGTTTAGGTTAAGGTTATAAGCTATAGGTTTAGGGAATTGAGAATAGGTTAAGGTTATAGGTTTAAGGTGTGGTTTAGGTTAAGGGTGTGGTCCCTGCAAAAACAGATATAAACACGGCCTGTCCAAATGGCCAAGCCCTTCCAATGCTGTCCATAGGAAATTGACAGCTTCATCATGGTCATAACAGCAGTTCCCACCTTCCAGGGACCCCCGCTCATCCGGATAGCTCCGATGCATATCCAGGTCTGCTCCATTAATTTTGAGTAAATACATAAACACGGCTTGTCCAAATGACCAGGCCCCTCCAATGCTGTCCATAGGAAAAGATAGCTTCATCATGGTCATAATAGCGGTTCCCACCTTTCAGGGACCCCCGCTCAACATCCGGATAGCTCCGACGCACATCCAGGTCTGCTCATTTACATAAAATGTATTATCAAGATCATTTAAATAAAATCAGGTCCAATCAACAATCTGACCTGGAGGATTCTGTTAGCATTGTTGACGGCACCTCGAATCTTGTTTAAATCCAGGTTGCAATCTGTGGCCACTGATGTTATTTATCTTTTTGTGAAGTTGGCGATGATTTCTGCATCTAACCCAGCGAAAGCAGCCCTAATGATAAAGAACATTTCTTTCCATGAATTCATTATCTCTCTCTTTTAATTTTTTAACTTTTCATTACAATAATAACTACCTGAAATCATGACGTTTTCTCAAGATAGAAGTCCAATCCATCCCAACTTGTGCACCTATTAGGACAAGCAATTCAAACAACATCCTGCAACACATTTAAATGCCTAATCAGTCTCACTCCAGTCTTATATATTGAATGCCTAATGTACAGTCTCTTGAATTGGTGCAAACCATACCTGAATTAAGTGTAATGAATCAAAGAATGAAGAAATTCGACATGTAACTACATACAAGAAAGATAAAGGATATGCATATCTAGAGTGCTGTTATTCTCACATTGCTGTGAGTGAGTAGGGTTTCATCATGTATATTGATCAAACTCGCTACTGTTGCGTTCATTAGCTAATCCGCGTCCGTAGACACCTCTCATAGACACGCACGTCACGCATGTGAAACGTCATTTTCAAACCAAACTACGTTCACCATTTTTAAATCTCACGCGGCCACTTCATTCCCCCACTCTCTCCCTCAATTTCCCCAATCTCACCTCTCCGTCTCTCTTAAAGCAAAAAAGAAGGAAAAAAATCTCTTTTATGTTTTGTCAATCTATCTTCCATTTTCTTCTTAACAAGAAAATCCATATTTACTAATATTCCCATTTTTCTATTTTCAAAAGAACGAGTTCCGACTCCGAAAGCGTCGGTTCTAGCACTCGTACTTTCAGTCCAAACCCTAACCAAGAAGGACTCCAAAATTACCAAACTGCTGGGGTTTAGGGTTCTCTTTTCGTAGTATGATTACTAGGGATGCATATAAAGGGATTCATGAAATTGGTTTACCATTAGAAATTGCTAAAAAGATCACATTTGAAGAGAAGGTCACTACATATAACATGGATCATTTACAGAAACTAGTGGATGACAAATTATGTGTAACATACAGAGATGGTTCAGCTACATATGCAATCAGGGAAGGTTCAAAAGGACATACATATTTGAAAGTTGGTCAAATCATAAACAGGCGTTATTTATGGACGGAGACATTGAGTTGTGCCAACATGGAGTCTGTGTCCAAACTCCACATGCTTGACAATAGTGGACATGACTCAAGACTAATATTTAAATAATCTATACTACCTACCATTAAATGCTTGGTGACAAAAGCTTTTTGACAAGATATGCTGCAATTAGTCGTGTGCAAGTCATTAGTAGTCTTCTATTTTGGGAGATCCGTGCCTTGAGGGATTTTTAATAGGATATATCACATAAGAAAGAGATAAGCATAAGAAAAACAAAGAAAGGTAGAGATTTAGATCCATATTTGTGGCACTTTAGGATTTTCTTTTTTCATGACAACTTGGAATAATAATGTTATTTATACATCTTTTTTTTTTAGGATATATAAAAATAAGAGAATGTCTCAATTGCAAATGGTTGGACCATATCTTACCATCCATCTCAATTATGGGAAGAAATGTATGTGTAGACTTACTTTTCTGCAGTTCCTCTGGTGTTAAGCTCTGCAATTTAATGATAACCAATTAATGATAGATACTCAAACAAATAAAAGATAAAGCAAAAGAAAATACAATTCCCATACCTTAGATTTTGGGTTTGCAAGAATGCACCTAGCCATGAAGTTGGCAACCCCGTCAACCACTAGCTCCTCGGTAATAATCACGTAACTCTCATCATCAATTCCACTACACTCTTCTGTATTACCAGGAACCATGTCATGTGTGACCCAAACCCACCAAGTGGGTTCTTCAATATCAACATTGACCAAAGTTTCCATTGAATGCAAATCTGCTCCTATTCCAACAACAAAATTACTTAGAGATAATATCAGACTGACTATTGCAATCACAATTGCAATCATGATTTACTTCTAGTCTTGATCACAGTTTAAAATACATGTTTTGGGGATTTCTTTACAAAGATAATATCACTATTGCAATCACTATTGAGAGATAATATTAGCAGCTACTAGCCAACACAATTGCAATCACTATTGCAATCATGATTTACTTCTAGTCTTGATCATAGTTTAAAATACATGTTTTGGGGATTTCTTTACAAAGATACTTTCCTTTCATCATTAAATGAGAAAATGAGAAAATATCTGAACAATAATCAGATGCATAATAGTGTTACACATGGTTCAAAATAAATAAGCAGTTACATGACTTGAAATTTCAATATTCATATTGGAGAACTTACTCAGTTGAAGTGGAAGGTTTGTCATTCTCCTCATATATTGCAACAAGAACTACATGAAATTTCGTACCAATGAGAGAAAATGTGCAACTTGCAAAAGAAGAAATGACCTAATTCATTCAAAATTATACATGGAAGAAACAGTAAGCTCAAATTTTGAGTCCAAAAATGCTTCACAGTTCTATCATAGTCAGCTCAAATTTTTGTATTTGTGAATTTCGGACTTAATGATTGGGTATGATCGACGATTGGCATGCATAGCTTCTTAAGAAGGTTACCATCTAAGAAGGCCAGCATGCATAGCCTCTTAAGAGGGCTGACAAAGTCCTTCAAAGTTCCATGCCTTGCTTCAATGTTAACAATGTGTGGTCTTGGATTATTATCTATTCATCCTAATTAGACTAGTTTGATGATCAGATTGGATAGAATATACACACCATTCAGGCCACACACATAACCTATGGTTGGTGTCCCCTCTTGCATTATTTCTTGTGTTTAGGCCCAACTCAGTTGTGGATGGAGATGAATTTTTGTCTTATGCCCTAAAGTTTTAGGCATACCTAATTTAGGGACTGGATGTCGGGCACACAAAATAGTGGACCTAGAGCTCAACTGTTGTGATCGAGCTTTGAATCGGTATTGATTTTAGCAAGAAAGGAAAACTCAATCATTAACACAAAGTTGTCCTGATTTTAGCAATTTTTATGCAGATTGGCTTGGGTGGAGTTGCAATTTTTTTTTTCTGGTCAGAACATATATATATATGTGTGTGTGTGTGTGTGTGTGTGTGTGTGCGTGTGTGTGTGTGTGCGTGCGTGTGTGTGTGTGTGTGTGAGATCATTGATCCAAGGTAGTTTGTATGAGTGAGGTCCATGGTTAGTGATCTAACAGTTAGATATGATCAGCCCCTCTTAACTCAACATGTCCCAAAACTCACCTAAGCTTTGATGGTCCTAACAATCACATATCTTGCCCTTCTTTTACTCTTGAATGTTGAAAGCCATGTATTTCTTTCCTTAACCAACCATCTACCAATTAGTGGGTCATGACTGTCCCACCAAGGAGATATTATGGGCACAGTCCACCCACTTTGGTGTCCGTCAGATCAGTTGTCTAGAGCATTGACCATGGACCCCACTTGTACAAATGAAAATTGGAGATAGCATGCATATCCTCAGGTCAAGGATCATATAATTCCTCCAATTAAAGATGGTCGTAACAAAGAATGCCCGTTAAATGTCAGCTATATGCTAAAGTAAATGGGTTTTCCTTTGACCAACATCCCAGACAGGCAGGGTCCACATTTCAGTGATCCGTTATCATCCATCTGTTGTAGCCCACCTTGATGGTCAAGGGACCATAATTCTATCTGCAAATCATGTATATTGTAATTCTCTCTAAAAATTTTAGAGTCCCCTCAACATATAGCTAACATTTAACTACCTTCTCTTAAAGACAATTTACCAAACCCTCCAAAATCAATTTAAAACCAAACAAAAAAAAAGGGGGCTTGAAAGGATCAGAGTGTGTTAGCCATTAAAGCACATCTTGGCAATCCATGAGCGATCAAGGTTCAAAATTAGGCGTTAAAAAGAGCGTGAAAAATAACAAGCCCTGGTAAAATTTTGTCTCATTTGAACGGTGCAATCAAGAGATACGGACGGCAGAAGTTATAACAAAAGAGAAGGGCAAATCTATAAATATATGTGCCATGCATGGCATCTACGTGAAGCGGATTGTAATTTTAACGGTGAATGTTGTCCACACATCGGTTGAGCTTGTGGCCCACCTTGAAGTCAGATATACTTCAAACTAGAGGCCATGGGCCAACATTACTTACAGGAGCTGATGGAGGGAGTGGATTTCTAGGATCGGCATTGCAGTGGACCCCACCTATTTTTTGCAAACCATCCAAATATAACCATGCGAAAAGTCCAGTGACGTACATGATACCCATTGGGTTTTGACAGTGGGCCCCACCCATTGTCCATTTGGACAATCCAAACCGTCCATTTACATTCCAAGGCCCCTCTGATCATGGACTAGGTGTCAAAATTTTAAGAGAGAACCACTGGAATGATCTCCAACCGTCGGACAGAGAATAGACGGCTGAATGGAAAATCCTATGGGCCACACCTAACTCAATCCAAAACCAGCCATCTCTAAATGTTTTTTTCTTGTGATTCTAATGGATGACGTGGATTTCTCATTAGAATCCTATCATGGACCCCATTGACTCCCAGCCAAAAATGGGAACTTCTGTTTTTTCCTTCTGCCGTACAGACGAGCATCCGCTGGGACTAGCAATGGCCAACAAACAGACAACTACAAATCACAATCCAACATACATAGAAAACGACATTCTGCATTTCTACCCATTAGAATCACTGCCATAACAGAAGATGCTCGGAAAGATTATCTCGCATTATTCAAACACCCATCGAAACCCAACAGCATCAGCTTGTATAATCTCAAAAATCCTAAAAATAAAGAGAGAACTAAGAAGAAGAAGAAAACCCAACAACAGAAATAGCAAGAAAGCAAATAGAATAAACCCAAAAAGAAAAATAGTTCTTCTTCATCTTCAACATACGAAAGCAGGACTCAGAGGGAATGGGAAAAGAGAAGCTTACGTTGGTCGATGGAAGGCTGAAGAAGCTGCCAATGGAAGATGACCCGCTCAATGGAAGGTTGAAGACACTACTAGATGGAAGAGGCTGCTGCCAATGGAAGGATGAAGACGAGCTCGAACTCCCATTTGATGAAAATGGGAAGATAGGAAAAGGCGCTCAACATTTTGGCATTCCTCTTCTAAATCACATAAACGTTTCAAATCTGAAAAAATGTTAGTTTACCATTGTTTATAACAAACAACTTAATAACAACCGTACATGCAAGAGGGACCATTTTCTGGATAGTTAAGATATATTAATAATAAAATTATAAATATTAAATATTTATAACTAGACAAATTATTTGAATGATCTGTATAATTTTATACGATTTCCACTAATTTCATAAAAGAGTCACCACCATTTTACATTCTATATAAAACTCGCAGTTTTTTTTGAAGGAAAAAAATGGTAAAAATAGCTTTGGAAATGGGAGGGCTATATGGGCCTCACCATGATGGATATGTTTCATCCATGCCGTCTATCCATTTCTCCACACCATTTTAGGATAGATCCCTGAAATTAAGCCCTAATTAAGTCTCAGGTAGACCACAAAAGGAGAATATGATGGACGGTTGGACGTCCACCATTCAATGATATAAAACTTTGTTGCCTTTAGAAGTTTTTAATGGTGGCCATAACTGTCCCACTGTTTTTTGTGCTGGGGTCCACTGGAGCTTTGGATTTAACTCGTTCTTTGGATATTGCCCTAAAATGATCTCTCCAAATGGATGGAAGGTGTGGATATAAAATATACATCATGGTGGGGCCAAAAAATGAGACGTATATAAATATCAGGTGGACCACACCACATGAAAACAATAGTGATTGGATATCCATCATTTAAATCCTCGTAAGGCCCACTGTACCGTTTATTTGGCATCTAACAAAAATCATCTCTATCCAAAACTTTTATGGCCCCTAAAATGTTTTAAATGGTTGCGTTCATTTAACACTATACTTGTAATGTGGTCCATTTCAGATTGGAAGATGCCTCGTTTTTGGTCTCATGCCATAAGATGATCTTTAAAAATAGAAGGACGGCATGGATTAAACACAAACATCATAGTGTTGGATCGGCTGGAGTTTGGATCTGGTCCGTACGCTTAGGGATTGCATTCAGTCTAAAAAAATTTTGGGAGGCCACTGAAGTTTTGGATCAAGTTGATATTTTACTTTTCCCTTCATCCATGTATTTGTGATTTATTGAACATGTTGGATGACAAATAAAAATCACTGTAGGCCATAGGAAGATTTCAACAGTGGAAATCATTATTCCCACTGTTTCCTGTGGTATGGTCCACTTGAGCTTTGGATATACTTTAATTGTGGACTCAACCACTAAGGATCTGTTTGGATGGGTGGATTGGAAGGGATTGAAAGGTATTATAGGGTGGATGACATGGATTTCAAGGTAATGATGGCGTTGTCAATAGATTGTCTTAAGATCCATGGAATTGCTATATCCCCTGGATTGCTATATCAAGTCTGTTTGGCACACTCGACCAATCTTGGGATTAAACCTTCCCATCCCTTCCAATCCCTTGAACTAAACATGTCCCAGGCAAATTTGAACGGATTAGGGTGGATTGGATGGGATTTAAAGGTAATGATGGTGTTGTCAATGGATTGTCTTAAGATCCATGGGATTGCTATATATCCCAGGATCAGATCACCCAGTTTGTTTGGCATGCCCAGCCAATCTAGGGATTTAACTTCCAATCCCTTCCAATCCACCCGTCCAAACGAGCCCTAAAATGATCTGGAAAAATGGATTGACGGTGTGGATCACACCACATGAAAACAATAGTGATTGGATATCCACCATTAAAACCCTCCTAAGGCCCACTGTACTTTTTATTTGACATCTAATCTGTTGATTAGGTCATACAGGCCCGGATGAAGGGAAAAAAATATCAGATTGATCCAAAACTTTATATGGCCCCCAAAAGGTTTTTAATGGTCGACGCTCATTCAACACTATCTCCTATAATGTGGTCCAGATATCTCATAAGCTAAAGGGGAGACATCAAATGCACGGTGTTGATGTTCGACACATATCGTGATAGGCCCATTTTACATGTCTGGTCCATTCACTCTATTTTACTGATCATTACGCTCAATTTGACTAGTTACTCGCCTCGATCATACTACATATGAGAAAGATATTGGGCAAACAAGATTGATCAACAATTTGAGTGAATTTTGATTTAAACATCTGAAGTTATTTACTCTTCATGTCCGGACTGATCAGATCGTCCAAAAACAGTTAAAGGTTGATATCAAAAATATATAAATGAATAGAAAATACAAACATCAACTTGATCAAAAACTTTTATGGCCTCCAAGAAATTTTAAATGGTAGAGGTTCAATCACATTATTTCCTATGGTGTGGTCCACTTGAGCTTTGGATATGCTTCCTTTTTGTTCTTTAGACCTCAAATTATCTGTTAACATGGACAAATGGAGTGGATAAAATAAATAAATAATCCCCACAGAGTTTACTCTGGTAAAGGTAACGAGTAACTCACTTAAATGTAGTGGAGAAAGGTTTCCTTAAAACATTCATAATCATATATTATGACTGCCTAAATGTGATTCACCTATCCAACCCACTCATTATGTGTGTCCCACTTGGATGAGGAGTTAGACCAAGTTTCAACCGCATCCAAAATTCATGTGGGCCCCACCAAGTGCTTTTATATTTTTTAGGATGTCTTCACATAGTTTTAAATGGTATGACCCACTTGAGTTTCGTTTACCGATGATTTTTAAAATATCTCATAACCTAAAGGGGACACATCAAATCCATGGTGTTGATGTTCGACACACATCATGATGGGGCCTACAAAACTTACTAACATCAATTCTTAGGTTCTCACGAGGTCAGTAAGTTGGGTCACAATTTTAACCAGAATATTTGGCCCATTTTATATGTCTGGTCCATTCACTCTATTTTACTAATCAATACTCTCAATTCGACTAGTTACTCACCTCAATCAGGCTACATATCAGAAAGATATTAGGCATACAAGATTGATCGACAATTTCAGTGAAATTTGATTTAAACGTATGAAGTTATTTACTCTTTAATTTGAACTGATTAGATTGTTCAAAAACGATTAAAGGTTCAATTAGCGGATGTGCCTAATAATTTAGTAATTTTATTTTTCACAAATATTTAACATTTTTTATTCAAAATGTATATTTTTTCTACTCTTTTAACTAAATATCATTTTTATTATAAAATATTTCAAAAATATTTAAAATACAAATTTTGAATTTTTATTTTTAAAATCTTAAAAAATTTCTCATATTTTAATTTTTTTCTCAAAAAATTCAAAATGCCGATTTTTTTCTTCAAAAGCATTATTTTGCTCTCAAAATTTTTCTTAAACATAGTTAAAATTTCTAAACTTTTCAATATTCTTTTTCATGTGATATTACAAATCATTTAAATATTACCTTTTAATTATATATATATATATAAATTTCCATTCATATGATAGAAAAACTATATATATATATATACACACACACACACACACACACACACACACACACACATTTTTACCGACAAAATTTTTTTAAATTAAAACATTTTTACATTATTACCCGGCCCAGAAATGGGTTGGAGAAACATAGGGGCGGCAAGGATATATAACACATCATCGAACTTTTCAATTTTTCTTGTCAAAATACAAAATTTAGTTTTCTTTTCTAAAAAATATATTTTTTTACAATTTGTCAATTTTTTTCACAATTTTGTTTAATTTTTTAAATTTTCTTTTTCAAAATATCATTTTTTAAATATCACTTTTGTTATATAACTTTTTAAATTTTTCTTGTCAAAATACAAAATCTAGTTTTCTTTTTTAAAATATATGTTTTTTTACAATTTGTCAATTTTTTCACAAATTTGTTTAATTTTTTTAATTTTCTTTTTCAAAATATCATTTTTTATCGAAATTTTTTTTATCAAAATTATTAACATTATTCGAAGTTGTTATTTTTTTTTCAAAATCTAGATTTTTATAAAATCACAGTTTTTTTTTTCAAAATTTAAAATTTTATTAAACATTGTTAATTTTTTTTCTAAGCTTCTCAACTATTTTTTTTTTTTCAAAATTCATAAAAAATTTTGAGCTTTTTAATTTTTAAGACAGTCTTTGGCAGTCTCTAATAGAGACGGTCTAGGACTGTCTCTAATTTTCCACTACGGCTTCAGTCTTCCAGCTTCTTAATATTTGACCTGACCATTAGAGACGGTCTAGGACCGTCTCTAATAGAGACTGCCTTTCACAGTCTCTAATAGAGACGGTCCTAGACCGTCTCTAATTTTCACAAAGGCTTTTGGTAAACCTGAGTATTAGAGACGGTCTTTCACAGGGATATAAGATGGCTGACCGTCTCTAATAGAGACGGTCTTTGGCAGTCTCAGATTACAAGTAAAAGACGGTCAATGACCGTCTCTAATGCAGACGGCCAATGACCGTCTTAGATGACTGCATATAAGACAGTCAAGGACCGTCTCTAATGCGGACGATCGTTGACCGTCTCAGATGACCGCATATAAGACGGTTAGTGACTGTCTTAAATGATTTGTGGACACAACTTTTTAAGACAATATTAGGGACGGTCAAGAGCCGTCTACAAGTTTAGAGACGGTTTACGGCCGTCCCTAAAGCGTCTCTAAACCAAGCAATTTTAGAGACGATCTAGAACCGTCTCTAAATCTGCCATTTTTTTCCATTTTTCACGTAGTGTATTCACAAGCTGGTCAAACTCAGCCTAGCAATGCCCTCCCTCACAGGTGGGTAGGGCCACACCCCATCCCAACCGACTATACGACAGTGGGAGTCGTGCCCTAACGGTGTAAGGCCTTCGTGCACTTATAGTTTCTACTCGGTCACGGCGCTGGGGCAGATCCTTGGTACCATAGAAGTTTTGAGAATTTCACTCATGAGCTTCCTATGCACCCTATATACTTAAGTAACATTTTCGGTGTCCAATCATGGCCATCCACGATATATCTGTGGAGGCAAGGCCCTGGTGAAGCAAGGGCGATCATACCTGTGAGATGCGATGCCAGATGTATGAGTCACGCATACCAATCATGCACTAGCTTCAAGCACTCAATGTGCGCAAGAGGGGAACTCCATCCCTCTATCATATCAACTCAATAACCACACACAAATGCAAACCAAACACTCCATGATGCATATGAGTCATGAGGGTGCGCCATACGGCGATGATGACTTAGAACACACTCCTTCCCAAGGAGGGAATCAAGTCTAGATACTTAGACAATTTACTATGAGATTATCCTATAGTGGGGGCCTAACACTCTGGGGTAGCCCACAAGTTAAGACGGGCCATCTAAGCCCAAGGGAAGAAGCGGTCCTAACAAGGGTCCAGGTGGGCCTTCAACCACCTATAACCACCCTATGGGCCTACCTTAGAGCCACCAAGGAGGACATCTAACCTCAACCGGGTCCCAAAAGGTAGCCCGCCATTACTCGAATATGAAACAAGGCCTAAGGCCTAAGCAATCCATAGCCTAGTGGGCTATACTCAAAGCCCAACACAAGCAATATGGTCGGCCCTCAAACAAGGTTTGGGCCTAACCATGAAGGTCACAAATCCACATATTGTGGTGGGCCTTGTGGGCAGCCCAGTAATCCAACCATGTGGGCAATTTCTATGTTTTATCCAAGTGAGTTGGGCCTCACAACTTGTCCCAAGTATAAGGTTATTTTGGTGGGCAACCAAGGGCCCAACTACTTGCACATTATGACCCATAAACCCATCACAATAAGTGGTGAGATACAGGCTCAAAGGTTAAGGGACCTAATTAGAAGATTCCAAGATAATTGGCCTACAAAGTCCAACCAAAACAATGAACAGAGATCCAAAATAAAAGCCAATTGAGGTGGGCCTACAAGCATACATAAATGAAGCCCAAAGACACCTCAAAAAATAGCAATCTTATGTGCGTAATCCATCCTTAATCTGGTGGGCCATGCTGCCCCATAATAGGCCACTAAGGGCAGCCAGTTTGGACCTATTGCTGAATTTCTAACCTGCCTATATTTTGGGCCTGCTGGGGCCCAACAATAATTAATGAGAGACTAGGTATAAGTCCCCCGGTGACCCACATATATCCCTATGGGTCCCACTAGATAGGAGGGCTGAATTAAACTCATAAAATAGGTGGACCATGCTGCTGGACCGAAAGTCCAGCAGTGGTCCAATGGGCCTAGACGTCCCAAGAGTGAAAGATGTTATGGGCTTGGGCAATTGGCCCAAAAACACATCCAAATGGGTCCCAAAAATGAGTGTAACTGAGGGGGATGATCATGCCCCAGATAGACCCCACTTAGATGGATGGCGGGACAACAAAATACATCGAGGTGGGCCCACAAGGTGCCTTGGACGACCAACCATGGCTGGACACCCCAGCCTGGGTGCCCCAGCGTGGTGGGCCGGTCCAGGCTGCACCACGGCCGGTATGGAGGTCCGTTGACCCCAAAAATCTATAGGTAGGTCCTACCATGAGTGGGTCATACCTCTGTAAATTTTTAGGAGTTTTGGATAATCAGAAATATTTCAATTAAATTTAGGAATACAAGCTGTCCAGAAAATCTACTAAGTGCAGAATTCTGGATAGACCCTGATTGAGCACCCAATGGGGTGGGCCCAAGGTCTCCAAAAATTGGGAAAAACTGATTTCAACATTCCCACATATGTATAGCACAAGGTAGGGTCCACCAAAGTGGCCCATCTGATCAGAAATTATTTTATATTTTTAAGTTTCTAAATTGCAATGTTGCTGGAATTACAGCAGAAAATCCAACAAGGAACCCATATTGGCCCACTCTTTTAGGGACCCAAATGAGGTCAGTTGAGGCTGAAATTTGGCATGCATATAGGTGGGACATGTACCTTTAAAAATTATATATCACTTGGTACAAAACTCCCCACCAAAAAGCTCCAATTTCTGGCCTCAAGTTGGCCCAAAAATCTGTCCAAACAGATTTGGACGGCAACAGGTATTTGAAAAGAATTAATTGTAGACATTATTTAGAATGAGATTTAACCCCCAAAAACCATGTTGTGGACCACCACAGTAGGCCCCACAAATATCCAAACGTTCCCCATCATAAAAAAACTCCTTGCATGTGCCCCATTTAGGTGGATCTTGGGGCCACATGTGCAAGGATGGCCTGCTATGGGCGTCCAAGCTCCATGGATGGTCTGGATTTTGTTGACCCACAGGGTGAGCCACACACACATGATTAGAATGCTAATATCAAAGAAAAGTAAAGGATCGACCACAAGAGGAGGGGCTCCACCACATTGAGGCCCTCCCCTTCATCAATCACACCACACATTTCATTGATTCACATGTTACAACATAGATCAACCAGATACATGTCCTAGAATCAAGATCAATGGTTGGGATGTCATCCCAACCATGATTCTAAGGTCTAGATGACCTATCATGTAATGAAATCCAAGGAGTCCTCCATGATGGGGCTCATAAGGGGAAAACCCCATGCATGGGATATGCATCTATGAAATAGGCCATTTGGCCACATCTAAGGGGTGGTGTAGGATCTCCGCCATGGATTAGTGGGTCCTACACTTCCCATGTGAAAGAAATAATAGATCTAGAACATGGAATTAAAAATCCTACATCATAAAAGTACACCCACCTTAGATCTCTCACAAACTTGTATCACCTAGCTTCTAGTGCTCCAAGGATGATGTATTAATGGGTGAGATGGGGTATGGATGGCTGGATTGAGAGGGATCTGAGGTGAATGGGGCTGGAATGGGATGGCTAGGTGGGGACATCCCACCCTCTCTTGCTAAGGAGGAAATGGGAATGAGAAATGGAGGAAATGAGAGGGAGAGAGAGAGAGAGAGAGAGAGAGAGAGAGAGAGAGAGAGAGAGAGAGAGGAGGTTTTAAGCCTAGTAATCATTTCTTTCTTGCTTTGGGTAGAGAAAGGTCATGATTGAAATAGGGAGTTAGAAACAATATTGTAGAGTTAGTAGGCTTTCTAGGTCTTTGGGTGGTGTTTTAGAGATAGGTGGTGAAGGAATAAGGTTTTAGGTAGTGTGTGTGTAATGTGTGTTGAAAATTGGTGCCAAGAGATGGGACCAACCTAGAAACCCATGCACACCATCCCTAGGTGGGCCACATGACCATGATCAATGGCTAGAAAATAAAATGCACACAACTTGTGATCTACACGTCAGATGGATGCACGAGATGTGTCATCGAAACCACAATGACAATGCGAACAAGATGGCATAAGTTTTGGGTCAATTCAAGTCGGGTCTATATGATCAGACTTAAGGATGATCGTAAACACTATTCAAGGGTCGCGGGTTACCGGGATTCAACCAGTAAGACAGCGGGATCAAGAGAAACGAAATGAATACCTACACACATGCACACACATGAACTCGGGTCGGGTCTTACAGCGTTTGCGTGTCTGATTGCTCGAGGAGAACCAGTGGTGAACTCTACCCTCACATATTGTGTGAGGCAAAAGGCCCACTTCATGGTAGGTGAGAAATTGATTCAAACCTTGTTTCAAGGACAACCTTACACCAAAAACAAATGTTTTAGGTAGGACAACCTGATTTCTTGAACATAATAAGGATCAAGATCACAAACTAAAATAAGAGGAAAATGAAAAAAAAACTATCTATTACAAACATTCACCACATATGCATAAAAAGATTAAAACTGTTCAACACATATGCATCACATACATCATTCACCACAAAAATAACAAGAGTTATAGTGGTTCAGTGTGTACACCAACTGTTATCAAACAATCACACTTACTCCACTCCCAATAATCACAACTCATGTGATATTGACGTTCACTAATAATCAAGGTTTTCTCAGGTTCACCTTAAAACTATATAGTTGTGTTTTCAAATGGGCTATCACAATCAAAACCCCACGCTGAGATTTTCTGGCTATCTCAGTCAAAATCAATACAAAGATTTTATGGATATCTCAAGAAACCAAAAATGAATAAAGAGTAATGCTTATCTTCTTCTGAAGACGCTCTTTGATGTAGCCCGTAGAACTGCTTCTCTTGGTGTAAAAATGTTCAATGTCCAATAATACAATCAAGGGTTCTGGGTTCTAATTTGATTTTAAATTAATTCAAACCTTAGGATACTTGTTTGAATTCCTTAGATCTCACAAAGAAGAGTATAAACTCCCTTTATAATATAATATTCATTAAAAAGATCTAGAAATTACAAAACAAAAAGCTATATTAAAAAGATTTAAAATACCTTGTAATAGCTTGTAGAAGATGGGGACTTTTCTCTCTCAAAGTGAAGGCTTTTTGTGGCTTTTATGAATTTATTCAGAGTGAGAAAAGACTTCTATTTATAGGTTGAAAAGTTGTTGCTTCGACTAGTCTAAGGTCTCCTTCGACTGGTTTAAGAATTAACCAAATTTCAAAATTTGGGCGCGATTGGATAAAATTATTCTTCGATTGGTCGAAGGGCCTGCTCAACTGATTGAGTGGCCTACTCGACTAGTCAAGCACAGCCTTCGACTAGTCGAGGGTGCCAAAAAAGGATTACTGGACTTCAAGTCGAGCACCCTTCGACTGGTTGAGGAGGTGCCTTCGACTGGTCAAGCACCTTGCTCGACTGGTCGAGGAACCAACAGAAAAAATCCATTTTTAAGTTCAAATCTTGAACTGGTCAAAACTTTTCCTACACTAGTCGAACTAAAGCCTGGACTAGTCAAACTACGGCTTAAACTAGTCGAACTAAAGCCTAACCAAAGTATAAAAACCCATATATGTTTAACATATGAAAGAACCTAACTCTAAGGTCTCTCTAGGGTCAATTATACCTGAAATTATTGGACTTTAAAGTATATACCTTGAAACTTCTACTTGAATCTTCAATAGCATTTAGTGGATCTTCTACTTGAAGTAAACTTGTAGCTGTAGCTTGATCTTGAACTTGAAGTGAAGTAGAGCTTGAATACATTGAACTTGAAGTAACTATCTTCATGTCTTGTTCTTAAACTTGCACTTTCCAACTTCATACATTGATCTTTAAGGTGAACTTTCCATCTTGATTCACTTGAAAGTGAACTTTCCATCACATGTGTGAACCACATCATAATCTGTTTTGTCCCATTGAAATTTGACAAATAAGAGTGCTTTATACATCACAGCACTTACAAGTACCCTCTTCTCCTCTTCAAAGTATTCACACTCATTCACAATGTTTGATATTCACTTTTGTATGTGCCATGATAATGGGATGTTACAAAAATTAATCTTATGCAACCATTATGTGGATCATACTATAAAAAAGTTGACAACCACTAAAATATGGATTTTTTAAGCCACTTATGCTATTATTTATGAAGTTAATAAGCCACTTAATGCTTGAAGTTTTTTTTTTTCTATGTTAGGGCTATTTTATTATGGACTTATAATAATATTTTTTCTTAAATGTTACACTTATAGTCACACTAAAATATTAGAAATTATTTATCTCATTACATTTATTATCATGTGAATATACAAAAAATAATTTTAAGAATCTCCAAAATTAAAATTTAAGTTATCAAAAATAAATTTTGAATTCTAAGATTTTTAAAATTCAAGATGCCAAACACAAATGAAAATCCAGGATTTAAAATATGAGTTTTGAATCTAGAATTTTCAAATCCATCCTTGAAAATCCTAGATTTTAGGGCAGTTGAGAATTGAAATCTAGGACTTTTTAAAAAGGTTATGTTTAACATCCATGTAAATTATGCATTTCAATTCTAACCAAAATTAAAACCTATGATTTTGGACCCTTTTTTTTCAAACTTAAAAGAAATGTTACAAAGTCTATGATTTTCAATCCTTTCCATTTTTCATAACTACCTTCTACTTCTCTCTTTAAATTATTCACACTTATTCATTTGTTAGATACACTTGAATTCGTACCATAATAATGGCCCAAAAGTATACGGATGGAAGAAGTAAAAAAATACTTGTTTTGGATAAATCCTTTGCTAATCTAGCCCTCTTACTAACTCTAGGTAATATATAAGCTTCACTAGAACCGAAGGATTTGGATAAATCAACAGTTTTAGACCCGAAGTCTAAAGGATCACCCCCACTATTTTCTGACTTTTAAGGAAATGAGTCCTAAAAAAAGTCAAGGCCTCTAAATTATAAAAAATAAGAGTTACTAATGTTAAAATCATATAAGCTTTACTGTTAAGTGCATATCCAACAAACATACAGCTAACAATTCTATCTTTTAATTTGGATTGTTCATGGTCAACTAGTCTAACATTAGATAGATAGCCCCATGTCCTAAGGTAATTTAGGTTAGGAACCTTACTTCTCTACGATTCTTATACATATTTATCATTGTTACTAAAAGGAACCCTATTTTGGACATAGATAGCTGTTAGAACCCTACATGTTGTTAGGTAGACTTAAAGAACTAAGCATCACATTTATTTTTTTCTCTCAGCAACTCCATTTTGCTGATGAGTATAGGGAGCAGTGAATTGATATATAATGCCTTAGATTCATAAAATTCACTGAAGACTAGTAAGGTATGTTCACCTACCCTATCATTTATAAGGCTCTCGATCTTGTGACTAAGCTATTTTTTTTTTATTTTTTATTTTTTACTTCAGCCTTGTAAATCTTAAACATGCTTAAGGCTTTATTCTTGGACTTAATGAGGTATACATAGCAAAACTTAGAATGGTCGTCTATAAATGTAATAAAATATATTTTACCATATCTGGTTTGTGTTTCTTTCAAATCATAAAAATCCATGTGAATAAGGCCTAAGAGGATAAAATTCCTTTCACATGTTTTAAATTGATGTGGCATAATCTGTCATGCCATATATTCTCATTATTGACACTAACAAAGTAAGCAGCAGAAGAAGAAAATTTATTCATATCAATAGAAAGCTTTTATATCCTATCTACTTTATTCCCTACAAATTTTTCTTTCTTAAAAAAAAAAAACCTGCCTACATTCGATCATGGCCTTAATTTGTGCTTTAAGTGCCATGGATATGTGGGTCCCACAAGTACAGTCTTCTTAATCTAAATTAATCAGTTACTATTTAATGTGGATGGTTTTGATCGATGATTCATGGTTTGGATTGATGATCCAATGGACGGATTATCACAAATCTTGGTTTAAATGGTTAAAATGACCCACTTGAAATGGTTATTAACTTGATGGTATCGCCGACGACTTATTATTATTCGGCGAAGGCTATTCGCCATCAGGAAAAATACTACATGGCCGTCGGTGTTGGTCATTTTTTTGGTAATGTGATAATCGGTTATGATTAAATAATCAGAAAGAAAAAAAATACACCCCCCCACCCCCGAAAAAAAAAAAAAAATGCCAATATATTACACCATCAATATGGCGGCTTCTCTTATGTTGTGCGATCGCACAACGCATCCATGTTGCATGGTCGCACAATCTGTAAAATATTATGCAAGCTTCATCATTTTTTATGCTCCAATAGATGCCCCATCGATCCTCCTTTGATTCATTCGAGAATTAATTAAGGATCGACCTTCAGTCTTGCGCAAAAATTCTCTTAGAGCTCATTGCGCGACCACACAATCTTCATTGCGCGATCGGGTCTCGCGCAACAATTGTTGGGTCCTGATGACTATATATACCAGACTTTGCTCCATTTACATCACTTCACTTTCAACTTCCAGAATTTTTGCTTCTTTACTGTACTAATGCGCAACACACTTTGATTGTGTGACCGCGCAACGGTCCGCCTCAGCAGAAAAAACTGTCCAAGTACTAAAACTTTGGCAGATTTTCCTTTGCCTTACACTTTACTTCTGTAATCAAATGGCTAAGAGTAAAAGGACATCCAGTGCTTTGCAAGAACACCCAACTCCCCGACAGTCTGAACACTTTCGGCCTATTCAATATGAAGGTTGACCTGTGAAAAGATCAAAGATCACCACCAGAAACCCCTTATTCTTCAAAGAACCAAGTCCTGTCATTATTGATAGAAAAACAGCTCCACCTCCTTCCGTCTCGGAGAAAAAGCAGTTGAAGAATAAGAGGTGACAACCCCAAGAGAAGATCAGGTGGAGATTTCAAAACACTTGAGATTGTGTAAAAGTTTATCAAGACACGATCAAGTTCCGCAGTCCATTCAGGGATGGAATGATCATTATCCCTATGAACTTATGCCGCTATTGGTAAATCCCCCACAGTGAACCAGCTGACCCAATAACTCATAACAGACTCATCTTCACAAGCCATTGGATTGTGATAGAGCCTATGATCATGGATAGATATCTTATAGAGAAAGGATCTCGTTAGAAAACCTATAGAATCTGCCTGATGCAATTTTTACTAGGATGTCACGACCCTCATCACCATTACCTCACTCATTACTTCGAGATTGTTCAGCAGCGCTTCCGTACTAAAGAATCATTGTGGGGGACAGGGGAGTTCAGAACTAAAGGCCTTTTATCTTCACGCAACTATTACACTGTATGGGCGTAGGCCATTATCAAGAAGCACTCTGATATTTTAATATAGATTGATCTCTTGAACACGATCAAAGCCACGTCAGAGTACTTCTGCGAAGATACCACCATCTTCAAGGTTTTCTTAAACGTTGGTGTCTAACAACCAATTCATTCCACCTTACTTTGGGTGAAGTTAGTAATTGGCAGGCCTTACCATTACTGGCCATTTTTTGGATGAATGTGTGCCAACAAATGAGGAGTTTGCAGCTTTCTCTTTTGTAAACTATTGACCCAAGATCTCAGAGACTGCCATAGATCTTTTCAAGGAGATGGGTAAATTACTGAATATCGATAGGATCTCTCCTCTTGGATGGCTAGCTCATTTCTCTCGTGATTTGCATTATATTTCCTACCTCTCTTTTATCTACCATATAATCTTGATATTTATTTAATAATTATATTTCCATTTTCACTACCTTCTCAGCTTCGCGGGGCCACAATTCTAAAAAACTCAATGTTCTCAGACGAAATATCAAAAGTCATGTCAAATACAACACCCCCTGCGAATTGCCTGCTTTCCTGGCATATGGTTCAGCTTGATAGTGCTCCCATACTTTAGGATGGGGCTCTAATATGAGCTGAAAAAACAATTGAACGGAGTAGATTTTCCGGGACCGCATGTGGACCCCACATTTGAACAGGTGCGTGTACACAGAAAGTGCACACCCACACCGCACCAAAACTGAAGGACAGTCAAAGGAAGTCTGACCCGACTTCTTTATAATAGTAAAAATAAACGTTCTCGCTCGCATCTGGACTAACGGACAGCGTCCGTTTGGGACTTGTTGTGGTCCATCACGAACATCCATCTACACAATCCAAACCGTCCATCTTGAAACTAGGTCAATTCCGAGAAAACCCTAGTTTTCTGCACATGAAGAAGAGCTCACACGAGGGCACGAGTCCAGTCACAGTTGTACGGTGCATGGAAGACCAATCTAAAAGAAAATGGAAACCATTCGGTCTGCCTCGCTGGCCATCCACGCCCCTATAATGACGGTCAGTGGATGAAGTTCATCTCCGCCATCCAATCTATGCCACAGGAGAATCCGCCTCCAACCAAGAATACCAAAGAAATCGGGAAGAATTCCATGACTCCAGAAAATAGGGGAACCCCTCCACAAGCTACGAGAAGAACGACGATTTCGCACTATCACGGGACCCACCAACCGGACGAATCTGAATCCCTGTTTATAGAGGATCCTGAGCCTCCCCGGTAAATCTAGACCATCCAAAAGAAATGCCTCAAATAAATCTAGAGCAGGAGACGATTCGACATTACAGAAGAAGAATCTTCCTCGCCCAGAAACCACGATCAAAATAAAGATCACTGACTCCACCAGAAGATCTAAGACATCCAGGCGGTGATACATCTAAATCCGACTAGATATCTGAAAGAAAAGGGAGAGATCAGCAAGGAAATTGGAAACGGGACGGCTGTGGACAACAATCGCACTTCCCGCTCTTGCGCAACCCGAACATTGTCGACCCTAGAGAATGCACAACAAGAGATAGAAAGAGAGAGGGAGAGAGGAAGACGAAAAAGAATGCAAGAGGAAATGAACGAGGACGCAAGGACTGAATGCTGGTAATTCACCAACGAAGTGCGGCCGAATTCGGCACAGGTTGAGTATCTACCTGTTGATCTTTTTCTCCTGAGCCCTTTCTCTTTCTTTCCTAACAACAGATATGATAAATTCACCGTGATGAAATAAGTCACTTTGGTTGAATAACACACCAGGAACGTTAGGAAATTCTAAAGTAGAAACGGATGAAATCAAGATCCCCTCTAAGTTTACCAAACTTAGTTAACTTTAATAATATTATAGACCTAACTATAAACTTAACCATTCGATATGTGCAAAATAGGATAAAACTAAATCTTGAGTTGTAACTCTCGGCATTTGAGTTAATAGAGACCGGCCAGACAACTATAGGTGAGGGATTTCTTTAAGCTTACCTTGATTTAAGATGATATAATTTATCATGCCTCTTACATGCTTTCACATTACTATGATTCACTCCCTGCAATTGTTTAATTTACCACCAATAATTATTTACCCTTTGGGAATTATGGTATGATGTTAATTACGGGTGATTTTTATTATTTATATGGGGCAATGGATACAAGCCTTGCCCTTACCTTTATCAATTTTGTTGAGTTAGCCATTGTTACTCTCCTCTTTGTTGAGTTAGCCATTGTTACTCTTCTCCTTATTTGTTAGCCTTGTGTTATCTACCTTTATGGCTTAGGTATGTGTCTCGGAATTCCAAAACTCTCATGATTCAATTTACATTTTCTTTGGTGCAGATGATGTGTTAGAGGTATCACAACTAGTGATTCAAATATTTATCGTGGACATAATGTGCTCTAGGTAGTGACCCTCTTAGTTGACGCGTAGTTCCTTGGGTTTGGGTAGTGGTGCACAAATCGATATAAGTAATTCACAATATGTGTTACATCACTTTAAGGATTGGATGCCACAAAAAGTCACTCCATGAACAAATTGTGTTACGTAATTTATTCAACTCATGTGTTATGTCTTCTTGAGGTGTCCATGTAAATCCACGGTAGTGTTGGACACACAGCAAATCTCCGTAGTTATGAGATGCGGGCTAAGTCAGGTTTTTAATGAATTATATTCCACATTGTGATGATCACTACGTATGATGAGCCGCACACATGCACTTTACTAAGCATGCATTTATATATATATATATATATATATATATTGGTTATACATACTGATACCTCTCGTAGTGGTGGAGTACAAGACGTATCAGAACCCTTACTTTACTTTTATGAATCTCTTGAATTATTGATAATCTCAAAGGATAACCATCACTATGAGTATGGTGTTAACCCTCTCCAATCGTATAGATGATGCAGGTGACGTACAAATTAAATATCCAGAGGACCATCTCCCAATGAAATATTGTGCTAAATGAATAAGAAAATAGTTTATGATTTAGTTTTATTTTTTCCACTGCAAACTTTGGATAATGTAATTGGCTCCCATTGAGAGGGCATTTGATAATTTGTTTAAATCTATTAGAATAATAAATACAATTGATTTTACTCTCATGAATGGTTACCTTCATGAATGTAATTAGATGTAATCTAAATGGAAAGAAAATTAAGGTAAGTTATTGAATAATCCAAATCTTTACATCATTAACACCTGAAATTCTCGGGCACGAATATGTACTCGAGTCATAAAAATTCAGGATGTTATACTGTGGAAGATGGAATTGTGGCCTCGTTCATCAAAACACATTCTACGTCGATATCTACATCTAAAGATTGCCAAAAAGATTGTTGTCCTGATCAATCTCCACATTGCGTGGGGAGGACAAAGATATGTCCGAAGAAAGCAGTGTTGCCACTACTGCCTATGCCATCGGCGTAGAAAATTTCATTTCCCTCAACATCTAACAAGGAAGAAAGGAATGGTTGGCACTGAAAGTCATGAAGACATTAGTTAATGGCGAGTGGTTAGATTCTCCGTAATCGAGTGCCTCTTCCTCCATAGGAGCATTCACTTGGTCAATTGTTATAAATATATCTTACGAGACCTCTTAACCAACCGTAGCGACTTCATTTGCGGTGTATCATACATAGTGACCACCACATTGTGGAATATAATTCATCAAAATCCAGCTCACTATGCATCCCATAACTATGGAGATTCATCGGTGTGTCCGTCACTACCATGGATTTATGTGAACACCTCAAGATGGCACAACACATGTATTGGATGAATTACGTAATACGATTTGTTCATGAGGTGACTAATTGCGATATCCAATCCCAGAAAAGTGATATAACATGCATTGCAGATTACTTATATCGACGTGTGCATGTAAAGCTCCGAGTTTTCGGAAGCCGAGTATATGACTCGTTCTCCAAAAACCCGAGTGTTAACCTTTAAAGATAGTCAAATTTAGATTTTTTTTTTCTTTTTCTTTTTCTTTCAGAATTAGCAGTTTAGTGGAAGATGGATAAATCAAACATAAAAAAAAAAAATTGCACTTACATTCAGAATATACGAGCGGCTGCCCATGATGACTTATATAAACCAATGCTCTATATTAACAAATATAAAAATTACACAATTTACACATGAGAAATAATAAAATGCATATAAACTTGAGCCGTAAGATCACGCAGCTTCTCTTGGCAGATACAACTATGCATCCCTGATAACCGTACCCTACTCTTTATCAATCTGAACATGAATATCTTTTAAGCCACCTGTATTACATGTACAGTTATATATTTGATGAATGAGTGACCAACTCAGTGTGAATTTTTCTCAAGATTACATACCTCCGCCTTAGCTAAGCATAATTAAAAATAACAAGGTATTCAAAATAATACATGACGCAGTCTTGTTTAAATGCATGGATGTGTGAATGCACATCGACCTGGGGATGCTCATCCAGTCAAACTTGGGCTCGTCACCCATGCATATGACTGGTCACCAGCATAGCACATCGTGTCCGTACATCACGTACAACATAATGACCAAGCCATTGTACATCACGTACGTGGGTTGATAGTTGATGGTTTGAGAGCTAGCGAAATGATACCACACTAAGCCTAAGGGCATGTGCTACAGCATTCAGAATTAGCCATCCGTCATCGCCCATATGCTATGAATGTATGATTAGCCAAACTATTATTATTCCAATTACAACTAGCCAATTTAAGTAAACTCAAAGGGCACTACGGGGGGTTCCTCACCCAGCGTAGGCCGACAACTCGGGCATAGTGTCCTATGACTACCATCCCCTACTTATGAGATTTTCTGCCTTAGGATGTTTAATGGATGCCCATCGACTGATGGCCAATCAAATTCACTACGTAGGAGTGACCATCGCATGGTTATATGGGAATAAACCATAGAAGCCACGCAGGGCAAATATCAAACAATGGGACAAATACTAAATCAAAGCAGTAAAAGGTTGTACGAAGTAAATATTAAATTGAAACGGTAAAGAGGTTATGTAGGGCAGTATTAAATTAGAGCGGTAAAGAAGTCGTTCCCAAAGCCATGTAGGCGAGACAACTTATAAATGGTAAACCCACATTGGTATCCCATATCCAAGATAACCTCCAAGTCGAGGGTCCATTTCTAACAAAATCTATCCCGTTACATCCTAATTGTGGGTTCATATACATAAGTGGAGTTTTCCACTAATAAATGTAGTGAAGAGAATTCCATAGGAGACTTACATGCAATTCATTAATATGTGAAAGTATAAGGATACAACATGCAAGATATATGTCAAACATTAAGTTCATAACAATCACAATAATTCATAAATCAAATTTGTAAACTATCAATTGAAATTTAGATGGAAGTTAACATGTAAGTAACTATTACATGTGATTTATGGTTTACAAGCTGTCAATTATAATTCAAATGTAAGCCACCCCTTAAGAGTTGATAACTAATGAAAGTGACCATATGTTATAATATAACATTTGAGATTCTAATGAAAATTATCCCTTAAACTAAATTGGAAGTGGAAAGCTTAAGGGAAAGAAGTCATTACCTTAAGTGTTGAATCGCTTACATTGTCGCTAGGAAATGCGTGTGCCCTTAGAATCTTCCCAAGGTAGACTTGACTCGACTCACTACCAATTCGAACAAAATAAAACAAAAAAACATGATATTAGGCTACATTTTAATTGAGATTAGGAAACTTATTAACCAACCGAACTATTAACTAGAATTCCAATGCAAAGTTGAGAGAAAGACGCACCTAGTTGATTCGAGTTGAATCAACTTAGTTCGGCACCCGAGTTAACCAACTCCACTTAACTGCCCACCTTACTCTTTCTATCTCTATCTCTATCTCTTCATGCTGGACATCAACCAAACCTGGACTAGGCCCAAGCATGACCCAACCTAGTTGGACTCAATTCCAGTCGAGTTGGCTCGATTCTGGCTGAGTTGACTCGGCCTCTTCTTTCTTTAGTTTCTCTTCTTCTATCTCTTCTTCCTTTCTCTCTTTTCTCTCACTCTTTTTCTTCTTCTCTTCTTCCTTTCTCTCTTTTCTCTCACTCTTTTTCTTCTTCTCTTCTTCCTTTCTTTCCTGCTGGAACGTCCAGCAGGCCTCTAACTCAGACCAGCTGACTCGGCAGCAAGTCAGCTCACACTCTAACCCAAACTCTACCTCTTTTCTCCCCGTTCTTTCTTCCCCTTGGTTCAGCAGGGCTTACTGAACCCAAGCTTGATTGGACAAACTCGGCATCACTTAGGTTAGCGAGTCGATGAACTCGGACAGCCTGAACTGAGTTCAAAACTTGCCAGCAACATGGTAACATGGTAACCCATTGTAACTGCACCACCCTCACTCTCTTTATCTTCATCTCTTCCTCTCATTCCCTTGCTACTTCTCTTCTCTTTTCCTTGCCTTTTACAGAGCTTGGACACAACCCAGACCTGTCCGAATCAGACTGTCCATGACCCCGACTCAGACAGCAACAAAATCGAGTCGCTTGGTGCAATAAGTTGGTGCAATGCGGCACCAGCTTGAGCCCACTCTCCCTCGTTCTCTCTTCATCTCTCCATCTTCCTTTCTTATTTCTTTCTTTCTTTCAACCTTGGCCAATAACAGCTCTAACCCGACCAAAACTCGCCCCGACTCGAGATGCCTTGGTGCGGCTTGAACGGGGATGAAGGAGGTGGCCATTAATGACATCTTGGACAGCACTGCTCTTTCCCCAATCCAATGCTTGTAAACGGTCCTTATGGACCCTAAGAAGCTTCTAGACGAGCTCTTATAAAGCTTAGGAGAGATTTGGCTAGTGCATTCGCATGGAGAAGAAAACGACAGATTTTCTTAGTTGCCGCAAGAATGGGAGAGATGTCCATTGCCACACAACCCATTAACCTTAACCTTATATCATACCCTAGATGCTCTCAAGGCCGTTGGATTGGATTAGAAGGCTAGGATCTAATCCCTGGTTTTCTAAAAAATAACCAGCGGAAACTAGGCCTGTAACGCCCTGAAAATCGGGGGGTCGAGTATGAACTCAACTCCCGAGTTCCAACGCATCACTTATGCAACATACACAATGATGGTTAAATGTTGTCTGAGTTAGAGTAATAAACATGAATGAGATTATACCAAAACAGTAAATCATACTCCAGTTCAATTGTATAAAGGCAAGCGGAAGACTGAAATTTTATATTCAAAGTATGTAAAGTAACAAAATTTTATGAACTCCAGAGTATGAGTACTAACTGAGCACCAATATACATGTATTGTTTCTAAGTCAAAAAAAAATCAAAATACAATCCTCAAGAGAGGCCCTGAAAATCCCGCGATGCAGCCGGCCTAAGCATAGCCGTCAGAGTACTGCATAAAGGAGAACTCATCCTGATCCTCCTCGAAGTCGGCTCCGGCTCCTGAACCAAGGCACCATCTACACCTGTGACAAAGTCTGGTGGGTGTTGCAAACACCGTCCCGTAACGTGGGAGTGAGTAGCTAACTCAGTGGAACAATAAAGCATAGGTTAACATGTTATCAAATCAATCAAGCAGTAATGATAAAGCAGTACAAATCAAACATTTCTAACTACTCTTGTTAAGTGCAAAAATGATATGACATGATGCTGTATGCCCTTGCCAAACCACCCTCAGCGACATCATCTTACGTTCGCGAATGCTTACTCCCTCAGTGCGCCACATCTACAAAGCACATGCGGTGCGATGATGCTCATGATTACCAAGTTTTTATTAGTCCATTTCAATCAGCAGTATTGGGAAACTAAGGTACCTCCCTTGTATCATTCCCAAACATGATCCATTCTAGGGTCGTCAATCCTAGCTAATCTCATACGATATTATGGTTTGAGAAGTGTAGTGAAGGCATCGCAAAGGGCTCGTCACCCGTCAGCGCGGATACAGATCTCACCGTATGCGGCTCAATTGGCGGTCAGCTCAGTACAGGTCTCACCGTACTTGGCCCAATCACTAGCCGTCAGCTCGAGTACAGGTCTCACCGTCCTCGGCTCAACTCATACTCTAGTTGCTGTGAAAGACTCGTCACCAATCACAGACACTTGGAGTACACTCGATGATACTACGGAGGACTCGTCGCCCGTCAGCACGAGTACAGGTCTCACCGTACTCGGCTCTCGCCGTAAGTATCGATAGCTCGAATACAGTGTCCCATACCACCGTATTCGGCTCACGAGTTTGGGTTGCTCAATGGTCACTACGGGAGGCACATGGCCCCAAAGATAGGCCCGACAGCTCGGCCACGGTGTCCCATACCACCATGTCCGGCTCATGAGTCTTAGCGCATCGAGGTACCATGGTTAACGGGATTGCCACTGGTAAGTTTGGTACCCTAGGTTCAAACAGTAATGACCAAACATGGTGAACACACAATACATTTCGGTTTACTTGACGAGCCTGACTAGCTCGAGCGCACCACAAGTTGAGCGATATGGAGCGCAAAAGCACTCCGTGTGGCCAACCACTATCGCCAACCGAAGTACGACTCGGGTTCGCCAGACACGTCCGTTGTGGTGATATGAATCTCAGCCACAACCGCAAGTCTGGTACCGAATGTTTGGACTATAGACATAGTCCCAAACTGAAACAGTTTTCATCGATAACATGTGGAGTAAAGCATGATAAACAAGCAATACAAGCATGTTAGCAGGCATTTTATAAAGCATGAAGTAAAACATGATGTAAAGTATGTTGTAAAGCATGTTGTGAAGCATGTAGTAAAGCACTATCCACATAGGGATACAATTACGTACACATTACAAGGGAGTGGTTCTAGCGAACCACCGCATGGAGGAGATCCTACGTGTCTCTAAGGGAGTCAGGAATTCCATATCAGCACCTTTCTAAGGCACTAATACACAAGCCTTTACACACACAAGCACTTACACAACACTTAGAGTACGCCCTTCCAACATACATGATGTATGTTAGCAAATCGCGTGTTAGGGCTATTCTCTCACCAAGCGGTTATTTTACCCACGTATATCATATTCATACAACAAATAATCATGACAATTACACTTCCAAATTTTACACATATGCGGTATTTCTAGAATACACAATTTCAACATACTAGGCATTTACAAGGAAACATGTATTTTAGCGATTCCTTTCACCAAACTAGTATTTTATACATATATTGTATAATCATACATTAAATAAACATGTCATACATTTTTCCAAAAAAAATACGTATACGGTATTTCTACGTATACCTAGAGTATGTGAAATTCCAATTTCTACAACGTTAATCGAAACAGGAAACGGAAAGCACTTTGTACATGTGCAATTGCATGCAGATCATGAATCTACCATTATCTGTCATTGAAAGCGTTGAAAACCGTAACTTATACACTTAAAGTCCTCACCTTTGCCCTTGGAATTCCAACGAATTAGCAAGGGTAGTAGAGCTTCCGTATACGGGAGTTTTCTAGCCTAAAGAGTGGAATCGGTTAGCCTTTACATAGCCTACAACGATTCTACCTCAAATCAGACCTAGGGTTAGGGTTTCTTACCTTCAAACGGAATGGAAACTGCCGGAAAAACACCTGGAATGGAGCGGTGTAGGCCGTGTGACAACCCAAAGCAGTAGGAGGAAGATCTCCCACAAATCTCAAGCTATTCTCCCTCTTTTCTCTCTCTCTCTCTAGGGTTTTAATCCCAAATTCGTATGGCTGTGAGAGGGGCTGTTCTAAGCTCCTTTTATAGCCAAAAATATTCTGAAAATAGACTCAGGTTCAAGGGTTACTGCTAATATAGGGTATTCGTCACTTTTCCAGCTCAAAAGGGAGGTTCTGGTGGCCCTCCTTGAGCCAAACGTCAGACTTAAGCTCACCATCTATGGATTTACGTGGGGTTACGTTTTCAACTTGATCGGATTCCCAGATCGCACGTGGCGGACTACTTTCAGTTCAACGGTCAGTGGGCCACGATCAGAAATTCTAAGTACATGTAAATGTTCCTGAAATTTTTCTTAATCCGAGGGTGTAATTTGTCGATTTCGACGGTCGGGTTGCTTAATACTTGATGTGCAACCGAACGATGCCAGATCACTATTCCCGATATTTTTATTAGGATGGGAATAGTGTTTTTCACACTCCTCGCTCCAAGAATCGAAACGAATGGCCGTGGAACATCGGATGGACTCGATTTTGAGATGATTGTCAAGTCCAAGTGAGGCGGTCCTAGTTCCTTAGCTTCGTGTTAATTGGACTTCCGATGTGCAATCTAGACCTAATACGAAGTTTTGTTTCATTCCCGAGAGCAGACGGGAAATGAGTTTGGTTCGAAACTTTAGGGTAACCTACCGTCACTTGTTTTGCAAGTTTTGGGTCTTGCAGTTCGTATTTAAAGCGATCCTAATGGATTTTATGGCTAATCGAGTTTAGTACTTAGTTAACTTTGTTAATTTTCTAAAGGATTTAATCCTAATTGATTTCTGGTCGAGGTGGTACTCGACCCCATATACGGAAATTTACAGGTCGTTACAAGGCCTTAGCATAAATTTTCTATAAGAAGCCCTAATCTGCGTGAAGGGTATCGGACAGAGGAGATCCTCCTAAATAGACGGCCAAGATTGACCAAAGACTCCTCACGCGAATCATAACAGTTGGCATGCTTGAATGCTTTCCGTTTTAGAAAAAATGTCGGCAACGTTTGTGTGCACACACGATCTCATCTACATGCGAGACCCACCAGGTTTTGGTCAGACCCCTGTTGCGCATAATATGGACAGTTCGGATCATTCCAAGGGATGGTCATGGTGGGCCACTGGCGTCGCAAACGAATGTTGTCTGTTCGAACCAAAACCGAGCAGGAAAAAGAGAGAGAAATCTCTCTATTTTAAGATATGGGGTCAGCGCCCGATTTGACCGTGCTGACCGTCCAGTGTAACGTAAGTGCACTGCCCCTGCTGCACACACATACTAATGTGGGGCCCACATAATGTATTTTCTAAATCCACTTCGTCCATCTGATTCTACTTGTCCCAGTAGATCCTCATACTAGTGATGAGGTAGATCCGTAGCCCAAGTGGCGATCCTACTTAATTTAAGTCATAATTATTGATTCACATTGATCCAATGGTCGAATTGATTCCGATCTGAACTTCAATGGTCTTGAAAATTGTTCAGATGATTGGGACCCCTTATTCCATGGATTTACAATATTGAGTGTCACAATTTTAACATCTTCAATGATATAAATTTCTGTTATTTTACGTTACACTCGTAGGGCTTATTCTTAAACAAACCTATCCTTATGGTAGATCAATTGCTATAATTCATGTATCTCTTGAATTGTTACATGGGCCACATCACATGAATGTCTAATTACTAAATTTTGACATCCTACCCATCCAACCAATCCATCGGTTTGATTGACTCATATATAGTTACCAATAACCCTAGGGGTCCTAAAAAGTATCTAGGTGTGATCCCGAGGTTGAATATGAAATCAGACGATATGATTTTGTGTTTTCAAAGGGTGAAATGTCTAACAAGACGTAAACTGATGAACGGCAGATTTTGTGATTTTGATACCTAAATTTATTTTATTTGATTTAATAGGCATATTTTGAAATATCATCACGATCAAGATTCTAAAATTTTATTTATTTATTTATTTAAGTACAGGGTCAATTTAATCATGTTGTGATAGTTAAATGGACAGATTGATCTCAAATCTTATAATTGTGTCGTGAGTTGTCATAGTTCAAAATCAAAGGGTTAAGATGGATAGATTGAGAGTCATTGGATGGTGACGTGTAAGGTAAGTTACGTGTGTTACCACATACGTGTAAGCTAATTTAGATCTACGTGGTGACACCCGAGTACTGAAAAGTACAAGGTGTTGCAGTGCACCACTATCCAAATCCAAGGATTTACACATTGACCAAGAGGGTCACTACCTAGAGAGCATTAAGTCTACGAAAATACATACAATTCACTAGTTGTGAGACCTTCAACACATCACTTGCATTAATAGGGAAATAAGTCAAACCATGAGAGATTTGAAATTCCAAGACACATGCCCAAACCATAAAATAAGGGAGGTCGCACAAGGATAACATAATAAAAGAGAAAAATAAAAATAAGTTAACTCAACAAAAGAGAAGTGTAGAAAATATGCTAACTCAACAAAATCAAAGAGAGGAGTAAAAGCCAACTCAATACGGAGGAAATCGCCCTCCTGAAACGGTATCCTCGTGTGGAAACACGCATCACTCTCAAAATCGGCGAAGAGTAAGGCTTGTATCCATCACTCCTCGTGAATTCATAAAAAGTCTATCAATATTTTCATGGACTAATTAATCTAGAATTATAATAAAACAAACTCCAATAGGGTAGAAAATAGTCTATATACTTCAAAGTGACTTCATAGGAACAACAATGCAATTTCGGGTCAGACGAGTCACCTGATAAGTCCAAAATACTCCAAAAGTGATCCCATTGCCCTAAGGTTTAAAATATGAATTTTAGGTTAGATTAATTTCATTAAAATTATAAGATTTGTGGACATAACTATCTGATCCATTGGATTCCAATATATGCATAGCTCGGGACCCGAATGCGTGTAATTTCACGATTTAAGGCATAGTTTTGTGATCTGACCCACAAAATATTTTCAAAATGATTAAAATCATATGTCAAACATTATAAAAAATTCATAATTATCCGGCAACATATTAACCTATAAATCATATTAAAAATCAAACTATACACAACTTTAATGTAAAAATAAGAGAACTATGTATAAATTCAACTTAAATTGACGAACCTTAAAGGAATCCCTCACCTTAGCCTTACATGTAAATCTTAAGTAGATATCAATATACGACGGCTTCTACATGAACCACAATGTCTCTTAAGCAAGAGGGAGACACTACACGTGTGGAGAAGGAAGATAAGGGATAACGTCTAGGCTTGGACGTCTACTCTCTCCCATTCTCTCTCTCTCTCTCTCTCTCTCTCTATTCCTTGGATGTAGGAAAGTGGGGTGCATGGGTTTTTTTTAGTAAAGAAGGGGTGCATGCCCCCTTTTTGTAATAGAGTAGGCGTGAGAGGAGGTATGTCACATCCCACTTGAATTGGGTTTCTCAAATTTATCTTTTCTGGCGATCTTTCTTTAAATCTAATTTATTCACGGTGTCAGAGTCATTGAATAGAGTCAAGATACATAAATTTCTTAGCGATCTGAAATTTCGATTGGCATATCTTGAAAATTTTCTTATTGGGTGCCAAAATGGACTTGATCTCAATTAATGGTCTATGCTTAATGATCAGGACCCAATTTTGGGGAAAATATGTGGTCAAGATAGGCAAATGATTGAAAAAAATTGGTTTTTGATCGATGACGAAAAAGGCCTAAATCTAAAATTTTACTTGATGCGCCAAAATGAAAGAATTGGCTTTAAGATGATCATCATTCAACAGTGTAAGATCATAGATAGTGGTCTAAATTTTGTATGATCTCATAGTTGTATGAGCCCAAAGTGTGCTCCAAATTTAAGTTGCGATTGACAGTATAAAGTGGGTCAATTGTAAGGTCCATATTTAGAAAGAGTTTATAAGCCTAAAACGTCTAACTTCGCACCTAAGGAAAAGCCTACCAAGTTAGGGTTCTCATATGTCACACTCACTCCATATGATGGGCAATCAAAGTCTTTAATATAAATCCTACTATAACTATCCATGTGCTTTCCTTACTCGATGGACACCAAAATTAATGGTTAAGAGGATGATTTATCAATTGGGCTACTTTTACAATGATCTAAGGGATGAAATTCAACGTGTATGGTTAATTTATGATACATAGTCATGGCATAAAATTTCACATCAAACGGATCATGAGAACCATATGATCTAGAATTTAAGGGTCTGAGTTAATGGCATTTCGTAATTATTGTTGGTATGAGAGTTTTGAGAAATCTAACAATTTTACATAGTTATAAGCATGTTTCTAAGCAATTCTTATAAAAAAATTCATATCTAAATCATCACAGATAAAGAATTATTTACCAAATAAGTTAACATTCTCATTAATTAAGGGGAATACATGTATCATACAACAGAATTAACTTAGGATAAAACAGTAATATCTAGGATGTTACAATTGATTATATTTAGGTTAGAGAATATATGTAAGGTTAGAATAGGATAAATTGGTGACATACTGTAATGCCTCGAATTTTCACGACCCGAGTATATACTCGTGCCAGAGAATTCTAGGTGTTAATAATGTAACAATTGGATGCTTCAAAATTGCACCTTATCTTCTTCTTCTTTTCTTTTTTTTTTTTTTTTCATTTAGATCACATTCACTCACATTCACGAAGGAAAACATTCATAAGAATAAAATCAACTCTACTTCCTATTTCTTCAAAGTATAAAATCAACTAACTGTCTAACGCCCTTTCAAGTGTGAGCTTATTAAATTATTCAAAGTTTTACAGCGAAAAATAAATAAAGTTAAATGTAATGATATCCTTCTTCTTTATTCAGAACAATCTTTCATAGAGCGATCATTATCCGCATATTCGGTCTGTGCTTCACCTGCAAGGTCTGTATGGTTGGAGAGGGTTAATGCCCTACTTATAGTGATGATTATCATAAGATTAACAATAATTCAAGAGATTCATAAGAATAATGTGAGGGTTCTGATACATCTCATACTTTACAAGTGGTATCAGTATGCGCAACCAATCTACATGAATGCATGCCTATTATATTGTGTGTTGTCCATCATACGTAGTGATCATCACAATGTGGACTATAATTCATAGAAAACCTGACTCGCCCCACATCCCATACTACGGAGATTCATCGGCATGTCCAACGCGACCGTGAATTTACGTGAATACCTCAAAACGGTACAATACACGATTCGTTCATAAAGCGAGTATTTGCTAAATCTAATCCTGGAAGTGATGTAACATGCATTGCCGATTACTTACATCATTTTATGCACAAGTACCCAAAATCCATGGAATTATGTGTCGACTAAGATGGTCATTACCCAGAGCACATTACGTCCACAATAAAATATATGAACCACTAGATGTGAGACCTCCAATACATCACTTACATCAATAGGAAAATAACTCGAACCATAGGAGTTTTGAAATTCTAAGACACATGCCCAAGCCATAAAGAGAGGTGGCACAAGGCTAACTTAATTATAGATACTCCATCCAGGCTAATATCTCGAGAAGGCTAAGACAGTCCAAGAATCATGATCGTATCCTGAACCAAACCCTAATCCTAGCCTAAACCCTAAACCTAACCCTGATCCAAAAATCTCCAACTTGTAGACCGAGACCCAAAACCTCGATCTAGACCATTTAATCCACATACAACTCCATTTTTACCCTACATCCTAACTAGGATCCCTTTACCCAAACCTAAATCCACCTACCTGAGCCATAAACCCAGAAAGAAGATCACCAGGTGGACCAACATAGCGGACAAAGCCTGCACGCACGAGCCTGACCTGAATGGGGCCCGGGAGGTAGTCCGACTACCGCCGGCAATACTCGCTGTGCTGCCACTCACAGCCTGTGTGTGGACAGTTATCCCAGCATCCAAAAGTCAACTTTCCCCAGGATTTACCCCCGCCCCCCCCCAATCTTCACTATTTACCGTTTTACCGACCTCAAGAGCCAATGAGAGCATGTCACGTGGCGCTCCTCTCTCCCTAGCTAATCACAAGCCTCCATTTTATAATTTTAACCCTTACCTACCCCATATTTACAACAATGCCATTAGAGAATGCTATAAATAGCCCTCTCCTCTTCTCATTTCAAACACACCTTCTCATCCAAGGGAGAGAGAGAGAGAGAGAGAGAGAGAGAGAGAGAGAGAGAGAGAGAAAGAAAGGAAGAAAGTAAGGAAGAGAGTGAAGGAGAGGAAAGGAGCTCCCAAATCTTCAAAGTCCTGATCTTTCAAGCCACTCCCTAGCCTTTCTCTCAACCTTTCCAATTCATAAGTCTAGCCCAGATTAATCATAGTTCAATCCATATCTTAGCCTACTCAAAAATCGAGCCAAAGATCCATTCATTTTGCATACAAGCATTCACCATGACATTTATTCCCTTCTTAACCACCTTGCTTCTCTAGAACCCTAGTGAACGTATGCTCTATGACTTGTTGTACATCGGATCCTGTCACACCAGAAATTCCTAGAGATCCAGTGTATTTTTCTTACATTTTTACATAAGCATCATCACATTCGCCGTCTAGATACGTCGTTGGACGTATGCTCTGTGGCTTGCCAAAATCTCGGATCTTGCTACATCAGAAATTCGTGTGTGTGTATAGTCCCATCTCGACTACCGCATCCATCATCCCTTGAGATTGTTTCACCATACTAAGTAGAGACTGTACATTTGTACGGGCAGAGAGGGTGCCTAATCCCTTCCCTCTTTGTAACCGAGGTCCCTTACCCAGAATCTCGGATTACAGACCAGGAGTTAATCTAAGATAGGAGAGTCTTCGGATTTCTCCAACCTTACATATTCCGCGGGATCTAACCGACTATGGGACTTTGATATTAATTGGCTAGTGGCGACTCTAACATCCACAAATCAGCCTAATCACTCCCACCACTAAACCATAAACATTCAAATCAGCGTGGGTGCCGATTTCCAACGTCCACAGAATGGCGACTCCACTAGGGATAAGCTAGCTCGCACTAGCCAAGACTCAACTCAAAAATCCGTGGTACTTTAATCTCAAGGGACATCATCACTGCATAGAAAAAAATAAAAATAAAAATCTTTGGCTTGCACTTTCTTAGGCATAGATTCGAACCATGACCACTCGATCCCGTGCAGCTATGAGCTCTCAAGCTACCCATGAAGAAGAGTTGGCGGCTCAGCTAGCTCCTGAAACATCAGCACCCGCACCCACACCCACACCCGCACCGCTACTAGTAACTCCAGCAGATCCACAAGTCAACACCATCATGCAAGAGATGGCCCAGAGTCTCCGAGCAATGCAAGAATTGTTGCTTCACTTAGTGCCAAATGCCACACCAAATACACAGGCAACCCTGCTTAGTGTACAGAATAGCTCACTCCCTCAGACTCCCTTTGCCTTCTCCCTCATTCCTCCGATAAATCCCGTACTCTCTCTCCCAGAAGAGTCAACACAAGATCAACAACAGCCAGCAATCGGGAGTAACCTTCCCACACATCTCTACTTTGCACATCACAACAATCAAGCTACAACACAAATTCCCTCTCATGGGAACCACAGATAAGAACTGACGGATACCCATGAAGGGGGCCAGTTTTGAGTCCAACCCACTCACCCTAACGGGAGTAACATTCCAGGATTGACAGATACCCCAGGCGGGAGCCATCTCCTGACATCACACACTCCTCCAAAAGGGAGCGGCATTCAATTCCAGTTACCTCCTGCTACCGAGACTCCATTGTCTTTCTAGCAACCCCCCATTCTTGATCCATATGAAGAGGAAGCAGCACAAGCCCTACAGCAAGGGGCAAGATATCCGGCAAAGGCAAGTCTGAAATCGAGGAATTACGAGAACAACTACAAATGATGCAAAATCAGCTTCAAAGATAGCAAGGAGTGGACCATCTATCCACCAAATTCAGGGACCTCTGTCCCTTCCCAGACGCCTGGGTACCTCCAAACTTCGAGGTGTCCAAATTCAAAAGGTATGACGGTAGTGGGTGCCCCACAGCACATCTAAAAGCCTTTTGTGGGGAACTCAATACGATTGCAGGGAACGATGGAGCTTTAATATGGCTCTTCCAGAAATCCCTCAAAGGAGATGCCTTGGATTGGTACACTTCACTGGACAACCACCAAATCAGAACCTGGGAAAGACTCTCTCAGGCATTCATTGATAGGTTCTCATATAATCTGAATATGGCTCCAAGCAGATCTGACTTGGCTAGCTTGAGACAAAAAAGTGACGAATCATTGTCAGCATACGTGGGACGATGGCGGGCCATGGCAGCTCGAACGAGAAACCCCATCGACAACGATGAGCAAATATTCATGATCGTACATTCTACAAAACCCAACATTTTAGGACATCTGATCTCATATCCATATGTAAACTTCTCTCAGCTCATCCAAGCTGGAGAACAAGTGGAAGTCGGAATCAGAGCCGGAACCATTTCTCCATGGTCGCACCAAGCCCCCATAATCAGGGAAACAAAGTCGAGGGGAAACCCATTGGACACGGGAATGGAAATGGTACTGCTCCTATGCAACGCACTACAGAAGTTAACAATATCGTCACTAACACTCAAGGTAACCAATATGTTCCACAACCGGAGCCATGACAAGACAGGCAATATCAGCCACAGGAAAATAGACAGTACCAACTATAGCAAGTCCAACAGGGATATCAGGGATAGTCGTCCTAACAACAACAGCAACAGTCTAGGGGGAATGCACAGGGTCCATATAAGCAGCCAATGTTAGGAGGGAAGTTCACCCCTTTAGCACAAACATACAATCAGGTTTTGACAATGTTAATGTAAAAGCAACTCTCAACACCACTCCAACCTCTACTTCCACCTAATCCCTTGCCACCTGATTACAATGAAAATCAATACTGTGCATATCATCAGGCTCCTGGCCACCTAACAGACCGTTGCTTCACTTTAAAATATGCAGTCCAACATTTAATCGAAAGCTAGAAGATTGCAATCACCCCAAAGGCCAACAATACAGCTTAGGCCAATATTCTCCAAAATCTCCTGCTATCTCATCAAGCAGGACTCAGCACATCCAGTACCTCTACTGTCAACCATATTGAAGGAGGGCAACCCATACACTCCTCTCCTCATCATTCCATACAAGCAATCATGCCCGATACTGTAAATCGGACATGGGGATACCAACAGGCACCATCGCCTGGGCCACAGGTTTTCCTTGAAGCAGCACCAACAATACAGCCTCTCATTTTCCTTGAAGCAGCACCAACAACTCAGTCGCTTATCTTTCAAGAGGCACCCCCAGCACCCACCAGGTCATACCTTAATACCACGCTCCCCAAGGGGCACATCCAGCCCTAAACCCGAAAAATCCAAAAAGGTCGAATTTTGAACCTGTCATTCTCCCAATAGGCCTCCCTGATCTAGCCCCACTAACTTTGCAAGGGGCACCCCCAGTCCAAACCCGAGCTTCTTAATGCCTCACCAACTGGCACATGCCCAGAGGATCCCTCCCACACATCAAGTGGAGGAAGAAGATTCCATTATCAAATCTCAACAAGAATCGGCCACATTTCAAGAGAAATCATTAAGTCCACCACAAACAGTTTCAGCCACAATCTCTCAGCATCAAGAATCAACGATATACCTGGAAGGAAGAACGGTTCCCTACTTCAACCCAAAAGCAATCCCATGACATTACCCAGAATGCGCCGAAGTGGTCAACGACGAAAGGTTTTTCAGGAAAGATAACCAGAATCTAAAAGAAACCCGGGGAGCTTTGTCGGGAACCTCTTGTAAGACCGATGCTGCTTATGACATAGCAACCCAACTCAAATCCATTCCCGCTTAAATATCCATATGGGAACTCTTGTGCACATCGAGATCGTATCAAGAAATCTTTGCGAAAACATTGAATGATGCACATATCTCTCCTGACGTACCTCCCGAAATGGTGGCAAATATGATTGGGCAACTCCTTGCACCATGAGCCATCACATTCTCTAATAAGGAATTGCCACCTGAAGGTTACAAGCATGGGCGCTCGTTGAACATAGTTACTCGTCACAAGGATTTTAAGGTCTCACTCGTGCTCATTGACAATGGATCTAGCCTTAATGTTTGCCCTTTAAGAACTGACGAACGGTTATGGATAGAACCATCTTCTTTCAGACCAAGCACCATGAGCGTTAGAGCCTTCGATAACTCTCGGAGACAGGTTGAGGCAGAAATCGACCTTGAATTGTAGATCAGACCAGATATGTCCCTTGTTACGTTTCAGATCATTGATATTCTTGCCTCATTTAACCTCTGTTGGGGCGGTCATGGCTCCATGCTGTTGAAGCCATCCCATCTACCCTCTACCAAAGGGTTAAATTCTCTTTGGGAAATCAAATCATTTTAGTATTGGTCGAGCCAGAAACTATCTTACCAGTGACGGCAATATCCTAGAAACCGATATCCCGGTAATTGACATTCAGTATGCAGAGGATGACATATCGTATCACAGCTTCGAATTCAAAAATGTGAATACAATCGCCAACCCACGACCTCTAGCTGCTGAATATGTCATTCTCCCTGCTAAGTGATTAATCTTGAACTATCGTACCAAGTTCCATGAAAAATGTATGGTGATAAAGCCAGCACGTGCCAACGTATAGAGACAGGGACTGGGATGTCAACTGACACCAGAAGACCAAGCTAAAAGGCGAAGAAAGGGACAACCGTTTAAGTGCACACCTATTAAGTTCGTCAAGGCCGGGACAATTTGTGGAGACACAATGATCTCTCTTGAGGACCACCTCCAGCAGCTCAAACTCTCTGAACACTCCAACCAGGAGTCCGTCTGGCCACCAATAATGTGGGAAAGGATCCTCAAAGTATCAAAAGTACATCCGACGCTAGGGGTAGAACCCCTAGACCCATCACATGAGACTAGGGGCACGGAAATAGGTCCACCCATGGAGGACACAAGACCAAAGGTGCCCCTTATAAAGGACACAGGAAAAAATGGAGAGGCACCCATCCCCACTCGCAGTCAAGGGGATACATCCTCGCCACCAACTCAGCAACACAAGGGGCAGAAGCAGCCCATCCATTGGATCGATAAAGGGAAGTTGCCTTCCCTTGATTGGACAGACATCAGGATCCCACCACAAGGTGAATCCGAGGAGCCCGAAGAGTTCCAGCTTCTGAGTGAAGAGATCGAATTAGACTCCGACTCTAAACCCAGCCCAACAGACATTATGGTCATTAGGACAGATGACCCACAAGAACAAATAGGTCAGAACAGCGGGATCGAAAGAGGGAAAGAACCACAATGGTCAGTCATCCCCCTAACGGTCAAATCGGCAGGCGAACTGTTTATGGATGCCGGTCCAAAAAAATGCTAATGTAAATAGTAGTTGGTACCCCGAACTAGGACAAGATCAATCATGGTCTGCAACACCGTCCTGTTCGAGATACCTTAACAACACAAAAAAAAATAGAAAATTTTCAAAATACAAAAACATCATATATCCCAAAAAGTACAAAAAAACTAAATATTCCTAAAAAACACAAAACACAACAACATTCTCAAAATACAAAAACAATAGAAAAACTTTCAAAAATCACTGTGTCAAACACTTCACATGCAACGCAGGAGTTTGATATCGACTTATATGATTTCGATTTAGAGTTTGACTTTGAGCTCATGGGTTTGGACGAAGCACTGGATGAGGGAAATGATGATACTGCTCTCGAATTCAAGGATTCCCTCAAGAAGTTCAAAACAAAGGCCAATATTATAGCAGATGATTTCGAAATTATAAACTTGGGATTAGCGGAATTCCCTAGAGAGGTGTGCATCAGAAGATCACTCTTCCCAGAACACAAGCAGAGGATGATGAAATTTTTGAAACCGAGGTTGTCCTTATGAGGACATGCCAGGGCTCGATGAAGACTTGGTGGTACACTATCTACCAATAAAGCCAGATAAGAAGCCTATCGAGCAGAAGCTGCGAAGAATGAAGCCATAATGGGTCCTAAAAGTCTGTGATGAAGTCATCAAGCAATACAACATGGGATTCCTTGTAGTCTCTAACTATCCGGAACGGCTCGCAAACATCGTACCAATTTCAAAGAAGGACGAAAAAGTCAGGATGTGCATCGACTTTAGAGACCTCAACAAAGCAAGTCCAAAAGATGATTTTTCTCTGCCTTATATCGACACACTGGTAGATAATACTACTGGACACAAGATCTTCTCCTTCATGGACGGCTTCTCAGGCTATAACCAGATCAAGATGGCTATTGAAGATTAAGAGAAGACTTCTTTCATCACTCCATGGGGAACTTTTTGTTATTGGGTTATGCCCTTCGGGTTGAAAAACACGGGAGCCACATATTAGCGAGCCATGACTACCTTGTTCCATGACATGATAAACAAAGAAATGGAAGTCTATGTGGATGACATGATCATCAAGTCTCACACGATCGAAGGACATTTCGAAGACCTCGAAAAGCTATTCGACAGGCCAGAAAAGTTCAAGCTCCGCCTCAACCCGCAAAATTGTGTCTTCGGTGCAACCAGAGGCAAATTTTTAAGCTTCATCGTCAGCGAAGATGACATCCGAGTAGACGAAACCAAGACCAAAGCAATCATCAAAATGCCACCACCCAAAATTGAAAAGGAGATTCGGGGCTTCCTCGGACGGATCTAGTATATCAGTCTATTTATCACGCAGCTCACGCCCATCTGTGAGCCCATATTCAAGCTTCTCAAGAAGCACTCGCCAAAGGAATGGAATGACGACTGTCAGGCAAGCTTCAATAAGATCAAAAGGTACCTCCTAACTCCTCAATGCTCATACCACCTACCCCAGGTAGGCCACTGCTGCTGTATATTTTCGTCGCAGCAGAAGTAATCGGATGCGTCCTCGGCCAACACGATGACACAGGAAGAAAGGAGCAAGCAATCACTATCTAAGCTGACGATTCACAAGCTATGAAGCTAAATATTCCAGCTTAAAGAAAACGTACCTCGCCTTAGTTTAGGCAACACAATGGCTACGATAGTATATGATCACTCACCCAATCCTTCTGCTCCCTCGCATGGACCTGTTAAAGTACTTGTTCGAAAAACCAGCACTAACGGGTAGGATCGCAAAGTGGTAGCTACTACTTTCAAAATTTGACATCACATATGTCACCCAGAAAGCAATTAAGGGACAAACACTGTCCAATCACTTAGCAGCACACTCCCTGCCTGATTACCAACCACTAAAGACCTTCCCTGACGAAGACATCCTTCAGATCGAGGAAGAAGAAAGAAAAGCAGGAGCGTAGATACTCTTCTTTAATGGAGTCGCGAACTCAAAAGGAAGTGGAGTAGGCGCCATACTCTACTCTCCCGATGACATTCCAATCCTCATATCTAGGCGACTAGCATTCCAATGCACCAACAATGTAGCTGAATATGAAGCATGCATCGCTGGTCTAAAAGAAGCCATCATCCTCAATGTAAAGAAGTTACGGGTCTTCGGAGACTCACAACTCATCATCAATCAAATAAATGGTGATTAGAAGACTAAAGATGAAAGTTGATCCCATATCACATATATCTGGAGAATTTAATCGAAGAATTTAAAGAGATCACATTCTCTTCCATGCCCCGAGTTAAGAACCAATTTGCAGACGCTCTGGCTACCCTTGCCTCAATGTTGGAGATCCTAAAAGGAGTTGCTGAATGGGAACTCACCGTCAAACTCCAGGAAGAACCCGCATTCTGCCTACAGATCGACGAAGCTGAACCTTCCTTAAATGATCGGTCATGGTACACAGACATCAAAGAATATCTCAAACATCATAAGTACCCAGAAGAAGCAACACCACTTGATCGTTGCACCATCCAACGGCTAGCGACACAGTTCATGATCACTGGGGGCATTCTTTACAAACGATCCTTCAACCAAGTCCTCCACTGTGTGGATGAGACAGAAGCGGCACAGATCATGTCAGAAATCTACGAAGGACTATGCGGCCCACACATGAATGGACATATGATGGCGAAGAAGATCTTACGACTCGGCTACTATTGGCTTACGATGGAGATAGACTGTTGTAAGCACGTCAAAAAGTGCTTCAAGTGTTAGGAGCATGCAAATCAGATCCATGTACATGCTTCCGATCTCTACAACCTGACATCACCCTGGCCCTTCTCTATATGGCGACTAGACATCATCGGCAAGATCAGCCCCAAAGCATCAAACAGACACAAATACATCCTGGTGGCAGTAGATTACTTCACCAAATGGATAGAGGCAACATCCTACACCACCATCGCAGCATCTCATGTGGTCAAGTTTATAAATAATAACTTCATTAGCCATTATGGGATCCCCCAGGCCATTATTACTAACAACGGAACACCGTTCGTCAATAAAAGGATGGGCAGTTTCCTTGACAAGTTCAAGATTCAACGCCATCGGTTGAGCCCCTACCGTCCTCAAATGAACGGTGGGGTCGAAGTTGCAAACAAAACTATCATTTGCATATTAAAGAAGATGGTGAAGACATATTGTGATTGGTTAGAAATGCTTCATTATCCACTCTGGGCCTATCAGACGTCTGTACGGTTTGCTACAGGCGCAACTCCATATGAGGTCACCTACGGAATGGAAGCAGTACTACCAGTCGAAATCAAAATCCCATCACTCCGGGTACTACTGGAAAGCAAAGTCGAGGAAGGTGAGTGGCAACAAGCAAGATATGATCAACTACACCTAGCAGACGAAAAGCGCATACGAGTGCTAAGCCACTCCCAATGTTATCAAAGGAGAATCGCTCGAGCCTACCACAAGAGGGTCCGGAAGAGAAGCTTCAAAGTCGGTGACATAATCATGAAACGCATCCTACCGCCTCACTTACTAGATCCCAGAGGAAAGTTCAAACCCTTATAGGATGGATCGCCGATCATTCGGGAGGTACTGCTAGGAGGTGCTCTTCGGCTCACCAATCTGAGAGGAGAAGATCTTCCCGAGCCCATCAACGCCGATAACGTGAAAATCTATCACGGGTAACCATACCTAGCCTTGTCAATGATTACAATCGTAAAGCTGCACCCATCACTTACCCACCAAAAACAGCCACCACCTCTCCCATCAAAAACACATGTCATTTCTCCCACAAAAGAAGAGAAAACCAAGGCGAAAAAAAAGAAGAAGAAAGAAAAAAAAATGAAAAAAGAGAAAAAGAAAAAGAAAAAAAATTAAAAAAAAAAAGAAGTAAAAGAAATTAAATTTTGAAAAGAAGAAAACCCAAAAAGGAAGAGAAGAACTCCATCCCACATCCCCAAATAATCCAATTCAAAAAGCAGCTTAAGATTGTACTAAATAATAAGGATAGGAAGGTAACCAGTTGGCCGGTTATGAAGGAAGTTTCTCCTGACACTCCAAAAAAAAAGAGAAAGGTATGCCTAAGCATGAAGGGCAAGGTGAAAACCCGAAAGGGCACCTTGAGTAAAAACAACGGGCATGTAGCGAACTTGGTAAAAACTTGAAAAAGGCACTAAGGGTAAAAATAGCACAGCTGCCAAGCGGCAGGTAAGATAAAAAACTCGGGACAGTGAAAATTCAAAAGGACGTTATAGGCAAAAATGACAGGAAAACCGAACGTAGTGAAAACATGGAAAGGCACTACGGGCAAAAATGGTAAAAAATAAAAAAAATACAATAAAAATGCAGGTACAGAAGAAGCCGAGGCAGCAAGCACCTCAATGAGATACAAGGAAAGATCAACTTCGAATCAGTACTCTATCAAATTCTGCTCAAGTTCGCAGAATGCGATCCCGGGCACCTTCTCAGGGAACCTGAACCTTAAGAACACAATCTAGACTACCGCGCACCACGTGGGCTGAGCCTAAGATTCTGATCCCAATCATCCAAAGCATGAATCTAAACACAAGAAAATATCGGTAAATTTGACACAAAACAAGAAATCTTTCATTTCTTTAAAGTCTTTCTTACAAGTACACCGCTTTTTTTCCTTTTTGTCTCAAAACAAAACCCTGCATGCATACAGAATAAGCAGCCGATCAAAATCAAGGATCACAAGTAAAATCCTATCTCTCATACATCGATAATCTCTGCCTGAGCTCTCTATCTCCATACGCAGGTAAAAGGCCTCATCCTTATCTAGGCGATGTGCCGCAAGCATGCTCTCATCACACGACCGTCCCATTGCCAGTCGACGGGCCATATCCTCACATGCATGACGAAGGACAGCAATCTCTCTGATCAGATGACCATGTGTAGCCAACAAGAAAGATAAATCGATAAAAGGTCGCTCCTCAAAGTCTTCAAATGAATCATCAACACATGAAGAGGATGAAGCAGTATCGCCCACCATGTCCTAATCGGCAACCTCATCTACCAAATTCTAGCTAGGGACCTGATGGTAGAGTGACTGCTCCGCAACCCATCGCTGATACGACACTATCGCAAGGGGAGGAGCCCAAGACTCAAGATCTAGAGTTATCGCATCCAAAGAGCCCTGCTTGGAAATCCAGACTCTTCTGCACAAAGTAGTCAAATCAAAAGGAAGAGGAGCATGCCCAAATCCAGAGAAAGCAAAGTCTGGAATATCCTGCCAAAAGCCGAACTGCCAGAGAAAGCGCACAGGATGGTAGGAGCAGTCTCAAAGACCTAGCAATAGCAAGAGAGTGCGAGTTGCACTACAAATTAAAGGCGAGTGCTAAAGCCAAGGAGCCTCCCAACTAATCTCCCACCCTCGCAACTGAGAAAGCATGCGGCAATATAGCGACTCAGTGGCCTCAGCACCAAGAGGAAGGCCATCAAGTAACAAGCACGACACATCACTGCGTCGGGAATCCAGCCACAAAAGTGAAGGAGTCATGTACAGATGCTCCCATAACCACACCTATAAAAAGGCATGATTTAAATGGTAAATAAATGACAACGCCAAACAAGATAAGAAAAGAGTGAAAAATATTTGAAGAAAGGAGCAATAGCCCCAAAGGATACAGGTACGTCCAAGTAAGCACTCGGTCAGTCCTGAAAAGAGCTCCGCTAGCACCATGGAAGCAATGCTCCTGTGATGTAGAACACGTTGGAATATATCCAGCAAAATCGCTAATGATGACTGTCTCCATCCTGAGAAAAGTAGCTCATCTAAAACACAGAATATCAATGCATTCAAGCACTGAAGCTGGCGATCTGACCGGGGACCCCCTCAGGCAGTGGAATAACGATCATACAGGACCTGGAGCGAAAGCTCACCAACCCCGCCCTTTGCAGTAGGAAGAGCAGTAAGAAATCCGAACCAGGATATCAGATCAGTGGAACGGACCAGCTCGGATGAGGGAACATAAGGCTCCTAAGTCAGGGGAAGGCCAGACAGACATGAAAACTCCTATGATGATGGGCCCAGCTCCAGATCATTGAAAGAAAATAGATTTAGAGAGGGAACCCAATCGTACAAAACTGCGCTCAATAGCCTCCAATCTAGGTGAACCTGGTGGAAGTAAAGAACCTCTCGAAAACCCAGGGAGCTCAGCTCAAAAATCTTAGACTCGGTCACGCTCTCAATCCAGATATGCAATCGCTTAGAACAGGTACTGCGTGGCTGCAGTCGACAGGTCCGGATGGGTACACCCTCAACGATCTGGAACCCAGGATCCACAGGAGAATCATCAAAGATGGGCATCCCCTCGTCCAATTGGTCGATCTCGTGATGTCGAAAAAAACCAGACTCCCCCATCGCATCTCAAAGAGTATCCTAAAAAGCTACGATAGGTGGAAACGAGTCTCCAACAACCGCCACATCAGAGTCAATCTAGAAAACAGATCCCCTAGGAGCCACCATGCCTAAAATATCCCAGTAGCTGACAACATCTGTACCCTGGAGCCCGACAGTGGCTGGCTGTCCCATCACTACTTCAAAATTCGCACCAAAGACTTGACCCAAGCCATCCACAAGAAGTCCATCACCTGTCAGATCCAAGTCATCCAAACCACTAAGAAGGGGGCCATTACCCACCTGGACCCAATCCATCCCGTCCGTACCATCCACTCTAGTCAAAATATCATCCCCAACACTCAAAAATGGGCCATCAAAATTTGAACCATCCGCTATCCCTCCAACACCATCTTCATCATCTAACGGGCCACCCATGTGAATCACATCCAATGGCCCACCAAACATGGAACCATCAAAACCATCAAGTCCATCCAACCCATCAAACCTATCAAAGTCATCCAATCCATTCAAACCACCCCATGATCACCATTAATGGAGGTAAGAATCATGTCATGAATAGCATTTACCCCTTCCAAAGGGCCCATTACTTCCCCACCAACCTCCATCAATACATCGATAAATGAGCCCCCTCCACTATTTATGGACCCACCAACCTCCTCATCACCTATCAACCCATCAATACCATCATCATGATCACCCATGATAGCTCTAAAAGGGGAAGGAAAAGACAAAAGAAGAAGAGGACAAGAAAAGAAGAAAGGACAAGAGAAAAAGGGATAAAAGAGGTGATCGGACGGCCAGAAACAGATAAAAAAATCAGGACAGGGACAAAAGGAATGAACAGAGAAGAGGGGTACTCGCTGGAAGAAAAGATGGATGGAGGCGGCACTCCAATTACCACTCATAGTATGCCAAATACCATCATTAGTTCTGACAACCTCTCATCGATGCGGCACCTGACAGGACAGAACGGGACGGAAAAAGTCAACAGCGGTAGTCAGACTACCACCAGCGGTAGTCCGACTACCACCCGAGACCACTTTCTGGCAAATATCAAGCAGGGTCCACTTCAGAAGATCAGGACCAAGGAACGCACCCCCACGTACTCAATTAGGATTATGAAAATGAACAAGAAACGACTCAAGAAGGCAATGTGGAACAATCGAAATTTCATATAAATATAGAGATTACATAACTAAGGATACATAATTACACAATATAATGGACTAATCATCATCAGGAAGATAGGTATCTGTATCCTTGCAACGAAAATGGGGCCCCAAGATCCCTCCTCCAAAAAACATGCGCCTCCAGTAGGAGCATAGCCAAACTGCAAGATCGGACAATTGTCATACTGCTCACACCAGGAGCTATACTCTCTGTCCAGGTCTACAAAGGTACTCGCATCAAAACCCTCCAGGGTAGTGGTCAACTTCCTCTCAGGCACTGATCTCGAATCAAACGGACAGATGGTGGACTAAGTGAGACTAATGGGCTGCCGGTCAACTGCCAAAAAAACCTCTCCCCAAGGTACCATTTCATCACACGAGGGTCCTCCAGAATGTGATATCGCCGTGAGGCCTGAAAAGCCTCCTGAGCTCCAAGAGTAAGCACCGCGCTCAATTGAAGAAATGGCCTGGTATGGAACTACAAAAAGGAGAAAAGTCAAGAGCAAAAAGATAAGCAAAGGCAATGCATGGGCAACATGAGGCAAGATAATCACTCACATCATTAGGAACTAGGGCATCGATATTTAACCTCTAGGCAAGATCAGAAAATAAGCATATACGGTTGCGGTTATCCTTGTACCACAACATCATGCGAGGAAACGGAGGCGAATGATCGATCAGGGTAGGCACTAAATTGGGAAAGTGATCGAAAAAGTAGACCTGCGCAAAACTGCGGTAAAAAAAGGTACACCAGACCATCCCTAGAGAAAGAACAGTTCAGAAAAGGCATCAAGAAAGTACCTCGATGACTGGATAAAAGCCAGTCAAAGATCGACTGATACAATAGTTGGCCTTATCTAGCCCTTCGTACAAATGGGCTAGGAGGGCCGCATTCTAATTGTACGGCGTGGGGAAAGTGATATCTGCCACGAGTGATAACAAACGAGAACTCACAAGCTCATTCCTGTGGTAGAAAATCATCACACCCATAGTGTACAAAATCACGGTGCGAACCTTCATCATAGCTGCGGCTTCAGTCTCGAGGATGTGTCGAGCAAAATTCGACTATAGCCAAAGCAGCTTGAAATGATGACTAAAAAAATCAGTCGCATCTGGCATCATCCCCAACAACTCCATCCAGTCGTCCTCAGAGGGTACCGAAAGATCATCCTCAAAGGGCATGGACCCTCCGTCATATTAGAGACCCAGCTGCATGTATATGTCATAAGGAGTGATGCCCCACTCCCCAAAAGGCAATTGAAAGGTATGAATCTCAGGGTGCCATCACTCAGCTAAATCAGATAGGAGGGACATGTTCGTCTTACTCAAACGAACCTGGAATAAGTGAGAAAAGGGAGTACGCTCCAAGACTTCAAAGAACAACGGCTGAGGGTCATGGAACCAGTCAGGCCAATGCGTCCAGACCCCTCATCCTCCCAAGATCGCAGGCGCACCACCCTCCCGGGCTATGTCCGATAAGTGCCGGCCCTCTCGCGGCACATGGCAAGGATCGGTTAACTGACGAGAAAGACCGGTCTCATTTCTACCACGGCGAGGCATACTGCACAAACAAGGTCCATAGGTAAGTATCTTTCTCACTGTAAAAGACTCAGACCCATCTCTAAGGCCCATTTTCAAAAAACCCCATTTCTAAAAAGACCCATTTCAAAAGGCCCACTCCCAAGCCCATTCCAAGGCCCATTTTCAAAAAGCCCATTACAAGGCTCATTTTCAAAAAACCCATAAGGCCCATCCCATTCCAAGGCCCACTTTAAAAGCCCATTTCAAAAGCCCACTTCAAAGCCCATTTCAAAAGGCCCACTTTAAAGCCCATTGTAAAAGGCCCATTTCATAAAGCCCATTTCTAGGCCCACTTCAAAAGCCCATTTCCAAAGCCCATAAGGTCCAAGCCCATTCCAAGGCCCACTTTAAAAGCTCGTTTCAAAGCCCATTTCAAAAGGCCCACTTCAAAGCCCATTTCAAAAGGCCCACTTTAAAGCCAATTTTAAAAGGCCCATTTCATAAAGCCCATTTCTAGGCCCGCTTCAAAAGCCCATTTCCAAAGCCATAAGGCCCAAGCCCATTCCAAGGCCCACTTTAAAAGCTCATTTCCAAAGCCATAAGGCCCAAGCCCATTCCAAGGCCCACTTTAAAAGCCCATTTCAAAAGGCCCACTTTAATGCCCATTTTAAAAGGCCCACTTCATAAAGCCCATTTCCAAGCCCACTTCATAAAGCCCATTTTCAAAGCCTATTTCAACAAGACCATGTTCAAAAGCCCATTTTCCAAGATCCATTGCCAAGGCCTGTCTTTACAAATCCATTTTTAAGAGGCCCCTTTTGTTTTGATTTAGGCCTACATTCACCATAAAATGTATATGGACACATCAAGATCATGATGTGGGGCTCACTTGGAAAATCCCGTTCATCCATCGTCCACAAAGTGGCCAACCAACAAAGTCCACACCATCCATACACTCAAGTGGACCCCAGATCATCCATTCAACGGTCAGATCATACGAAAAAAAAATAAACAAAAAAATAAAAAAAAACAAACAAAAATAAATAAATAATAATAAAGGGCGGGGCCCGTTTTTTATGCCCCTTTCTTATCACACCCCACTCTAACAAAAAAAAAGAGAAAAAAAACAAATAACAAAATCCAACAAGATCCAGCGGATCAGATTCAATCAAGACGGTCCAACAGTCCCAATCACGGCCTTCCCCAAATCCACGAAGAAATTCAACCAATCAAAAGCTCCTTAAACAAACGGCCCAGCAAAATCCAGTAAAAACTTGTTGATTAAGATTACCAGAAATTGGGAAAGGAAGAAAATACAAGAAGATAGGTTGAAAATCTACAGAAAATCCTCTAAAATAACTTCTAGGGACCACAATGGGGTCCCTAGACGTCCTAAATGTTGAATTCAAATAGAGGAGTAACATGCATCGGACGGACCAGCGCATGGCTCGGACCAGCGGATCAAATGATGGATAGCAGTCGATGAGTCGGATCACAGCGGTATTGTCCGACGGTATGGCCATAAACCACTTTGCATGGGGGACAAGATGTCATCCCCATGTTAGCTTGGAACGTCCAGTCCTTCGGACCGCTGGATAAAAACCAAAGAAAATAATAATAATAATAATAATAATAATAATAATAATAGAAAAATAAAGATTCTCTTTCCAAAATATCGCGAGAAATTCAAAATCTCACGATAAATTGAGAATTTCAGGATTATACCATCCCAAACTTTTTTTAAAAATCATTAGCCCCATTAAATATGAGTGGAGACCATCTGACTTTGCTACCAAAAAAAAATCGTACGATGACGCCGACCCACGAAATCGAACGGATATTTTTCAAAAAATCCAAAAAATATATTTTCAAAACAAAATCCCTAAGGAGTCTAGCTCCAAAGAGGATAATTCCCAAACAAAAAACTTTTAAAAAAAAACATACGCGGCGCGCAGTACACTGAGGAATCTTCTATATTCTCCAGTTGTGGTCAGTGCAAACAGCTAAATAACATTCGATCTCTCCCGGTTTCCCCGGAGGATGATCGAATCTATACATGATATATGTACGATTGGCCCGATCTCTATATCTGGACAGTTATACGAATGCTAGTAAAAATGATTGGATCTATCTCTGGAAAGAATAACCAAACTCAAAGTGACAACAATCCATTGTAACCAAAGTATCAGAATCAGCAGACTGCATGGCAAATGATTACCTGCACATACCTAGTCCGGGATGTTCAAAAAATTTGATCGAGTCCAAGTTGGTGTAGTGAGTTCCCCATAAGGTCGCACCAACGCGCAGGGCAGCTAACCACTTTGACGATCAAACAAAATGAATACTCCTAGGGTAATTACATAGCAAAGGAAACGACAGATTAAACAATACAAGACTCCTCATAAAGCCACAGAACGCGCAGAGGCCCTACTTTTCTGACTTACCCTCCAATGCTATTAACAATCTAACGTGAAAGGGTTGTGATCGGTGACCCGTAAAGCCGCAACAAATGTGCACGGGATGATCACAATGTTTTCTTCAACCCTCGTGATATGTGCAAGTCATCTTTTTCCAAATAGTCAACTGACAATGATACGATGGCAGGCAGCGGATTTGGATCACTATCCTTTCTAACCAAAAGGGTGGGGTGTCCACTCGCTTTGGCCATTGGTTGCTCGCAACCTCGACCAAAGAGGGGCATCCGTAGACACCCCACCTAGGCTAATATCTCGAGAAGGCTAAGACAGTCCAAGAATCATGATCATATCCTAAACCAAACCCTAATCCTAGCCTAAACCCTAAACCTAACCCTGATCCAAAAATCTCCAACTTGCAGACCGAGACCCAAAACCCTGATCTAGACAATTCAATCCACATACAACCCCATCTTTACCCTACATCCTAACTAGGATCCCTTTACCCAAACCTAAGCCCACCTACCTGAGCCGTAAACCCTGAAAGAAGATCACTAGGCAACCAACATAGCGGACAAAGCCCGCACGCATGAGCCTGACCTGAACGGGGCCCTGGCGGTAGTTCGACTACCGCCAGCGGTACTAAGTGTGCCGCCACTCGCGGCCCACATGTGGACAGTTGTCCCAGCGTCCAAAAGTTAACTTTTTCCTGAATTCCCCCCCCCCTTCCATCTTCACTATTTACCATTTTACCGACCTCTAGAGCCAATGGGAGCATGCCATGTGGCACTCCTCTCTCCTTAGCTAATCACAAGCCTCCATTTCATAATTTTAACCCTTACCTACCCCATATTTACAATATTGCCATTGGAGAAGGCTATAAATAGCCCTCTCCTCTTCTCATTTCAAACACACCTTCTCATACAAGGGAGAGAGAGAGAGAGAGAGAGAGAGAGAGAGAGAGAGAGGAAGAAAGAAAAGAAGAGAGTGAAAGAGAGGAAAGGAGCTCCCAAATATTCCAAGCCCTGATCTTTCAAGCCACCCCTAGCCTTTCTCTTAACCCTTCCAATTCATAAGTCTATCCTAGATTAATCATGGTTCAATCCATTTCTTAGCCTACTCAAAGATCGAGCCAAAGATCCATTCATTTTGCATACAAGCATTCACCATGACATCTATTCCCTTCTCAACCACCCTACTTCTCTATAACTCTAGTGAACGTATGCTCTGTGACTTGTCGTACATCGGATCCTGTCACACCAGAAATTCCTAGAGATCTAGTCTATTGTTCTTACCTTTTTATATAAGTATCATCACATTCGCCGTCTAGATACGCCGTTGGATGTATGCTCTGTGGCTTGTCGAAATCTCGGATCTTACTACATCAGAAATTCCCATGTGTACCTAGTCCCATCTCGACCACAGCGTCCATCATCCCTTAAGATTGTTTCACCACACTAAGTAGAGACCATACATTTGTACGGGCAGAGAGGGTGTTTAATCTCTTCCCTCTTTGTAACCGAGGTCCCTTACTCAGAATCTCGGATTGCAGACCAGGAGTCAATCTAAGGTAGGAGAGTCTTCGGATTTCTCTAACCTTACATATTCCTCAGGATCTAGCCGACTGCGGGTTTTTAATATTAATTGGCTAGTGGCGTCTCCAACATCCACAAATCAACCTAATCACTCCCACCACTAAACCATAAACATTTAAATCAGCGTGGGCGCCGATTTTCAGTGTCCACACTAATAAAGGAGAAGAGTGGCATTAGGCTAAATTAATAGAAACAAGGGGAGATGAGCAAAAGCCAACTCAACATGGAGTGTAAAGACGCATTACTCTTAAATCGATGAAGGGCAAGGCTTGTATCCATCGCCCCACATAAATTCATAAAAATCATGCATAATTAAAATCATACCTTAACCATAATTCTCACAAGGATAAATATTCATAACGGTCCATCAATCAATAACATGAAAATCACAGTAAAAGGAAAATATGAAAAAAAAAAAGATAAATCATGTATTAATCAATTCAAATTAGTGTAAGCGTAAAGGAATCTCAATATAGGAGGGCTTCTACATAAACCACGATGTCGCTCGAGGAAGAGGGACATAACCACGTGTGGGAAAGGTAGAAAATGGATGGGTGATTAGGCTTAGACGTCTCTCTCTCTCTCTCTCTCTCTCTCTCTCTCTCTCTCTCTCTCTCTCTCTTCCTTAGACGTGACAAGGTGGTGGCCATGGGATTTTGAGTGGAGAAGGGACACACGCCACCTTTTGTAAAGGATTTCTTAAATTGGTTTATCATTCCACTTGAATTGGATTTCTCCAATTTGTCTCTTCTGGTGATCTTTATTTAAATCTAATTTGTTCACGATGACGGGGTCATCGAATAGGGCCAGAGTACATAATTTTCTTGGTGATTCGAAATTTAAATTGGCCTATGTTAAAAAATCTCTTAGAGGGTGCCAAAATGAATTTAATCTCAATTAACTGTCCACGCTTAATGATCAAGGCCTAATTTTGGTAGAAATTTTAGTCAAGATAGTCAAATTATTGGGCAAAATTTGTAGTCGATCGATGGTGAAAAGGCATAAACCTTAAATTTCACATTTTATGCCAAAAGGAAGGAATTGGCTCTAAAGCGGTCAACATTCAACGGTGTAGGATTATAGATCAGGGTTCTCACATTTCACACTCGGTCCATATAATGGACAATCCAAGTTGTCCATGTGAAGGGAAATATCCTACTACGACTACCCATGAACTTTTCTCACTTAATGAACACCAAAATCAATGGTTAAAGGGCTGATTTGTCAATTTTGCCACTTTTACAATGATCTAAGGGATGATTTTGACTTGTTTGGTTAATTTACAATAAATAGACATGGTATAAAATTTTACATGAAACGGATCATGAGAACCATGTGATCTAGAATTCAAGGGTCTAAGTTAATAGCATTTTTTATTATTATTGCTGATATGAGAGTTTTGGGAAATCTAATGGTTCTACATGGTTAAAAGAATATTTCTAAGCAATTCTTACAAAAGGACTCATATATAATTAATCATTATGAATAAAGAGTTATTCACCAAATAAGTCAAAATTATCATTAAAGGAAGGTACATATACCAAACATTATCATGTGGTCAGATGATATGTTAAAAATAGTAAAACTTGATGGTTAGTATTTTGACTATGTATGTAGGTGGATGTACGGTTAGTTTTGCAAATAGATGAATAAAAAGTGGGTTTGTAGAGTGATCAAGAGGTAGAACATATATACTGTTATATTCAAGTGACTTGTTCACATATGTAAGTAACATGAAAGTATGTAAAAGGCAATATAATTCATATATACTTAAGTCAAGGTAAGCTTAAAGGAATTCCTCACCTTAGCCTTATATCTAAACCCTAGGTAGATATCCATATAGGAAAGCTTCTACATGAAAAGCTTCCATATGAATCACAACATCGCTTGAGTAAGAGGTAGACATCAGACATATGAAAGTGCCCTGGTTTGTCAAGTTATGTGAGTGTTATGTCATATTATCTACAGAGCCTGATAGGAAGATCAATTCAAGCATCTACCTTAACCGAATGTGTGCAAGCTCGCCATAGGTAAATCTAAAGCCTCACATCCCATGTCCCAAAACATCATGTGAATAAAACCCTTAAAAACAAGATAGAACATCATAAGGTTTTTAGGTAAGAAAACTTTTTCAAAATAGAAAAATCTCTAAGTTTTTCTTGCCTTGTCGATTTTTTCGAAACACCTTCGATATGATCGATCTGCTCTGTCGATGTCCTCGATGCTTAAACGATGTCATCGAAAAGAGGACAAAAGTGTCCAGCAACCACATGTATATTTGGACTGATTTATCGATGTATCGATCCACATATCGATATCATCGATACTTGAATTTCGAGTCCATCGATAATGGCTCGATAAAATCGACAGACAGGTTTCCGGTGCCGCTGTTTTTTAAAGAAAATTTCAAATTCCTTCGATATATCGATGATCCTTCCGATATGATTTGAAATCAAATATCGATAAAATCAAAAGTCTATCGATGATATCGACCGTGGTCGCGCATGTCTTCAAAAAATATTTCAGGTTGTTTTTTACTTTGATCGGGGGCCATTCGAGGAAATCGATATTCATATGTCGATGATATCGAGGCCAAGTTGATTGGATCGAATCTGGACACAATCTGTCCAATGAGCCTATTAGTAAATCTATAGGATTTATCGATTCCATCGACACTACCTTCGATAGCATCGATATGCAAATTTCGATGATATCAGCAGACCCTCGATCATATCCTAAAAACCTGAAATATTTCTAATCAAGTCTCTCTCATTTTTCAAGTGTCGATGGATCGAACCTATCATCATTGATGGAATTGGAGTTCAAAATCTAATGACATCGACCGTTGTTTCGATTTATCGACCAGCTGGCAAAAGGTTTCAAAAGCGTATGACTTTGAGTTCGAGTCATCATGCAGACCATCGATGCTATCGAGAGTATACGCTCGATGATATCGAACTCAGTCATAAATGTGACCATTTTATATCCATTAGAACCATTTGCCTATATATAGAGGACTTATCTATTATTACTGGGAGAGAAAGTAGAGAGAGTTTTTGAGTGTTTAACCTTAGATCATATACCCAAAGCCCTTTCTCTCAAGGAAGTTCATCCTCCAATCCACCCTCATCATTGATATTCAATAGAGTGGATTGGGGAATGAACTTCTGCATTCAAGGATCCTCTAGCTGCTACCTTAATGGCAAATCATTAAGCTGGGATGCCTTGAATACCTGGATGATTAGAACTACTCTATCTTCCTTATAGGAAAACCTTTAGAGAGTAGGATTTCATCGTAACCTTGACCCAACCCGTCACCATATATCGATATATCTTTTTGTGTTACGGATCAAGGGAGTAGTATACTGTTCGTTAGCAAGGAGGAGATCTTCGACATTGTGCTTATCGGGACTCATCAACTTATTTGTAAGTATCCAGAGTCCAAGAGGACACTTGTGATCATTCCTTTGTAGGATTGGATCTTAAGTGGTTCTCACCGTTTGAAGTCCTCAAGGAGGCCTCCGACGTGAGTGTACATGGTGGGTGCATTGTTTGAACCCTTGCTCTATGGAGAGCATAAACATCTGGTTGAAGGTGAACCAGTAAAACCTTAGGTTTGAGGTCAACCACTGTGAAACCTCAGGTTTGAGGTGAACCGTGTAGAAACCTCTGGTAGGGTCTTATGGAAGATCCTTGGCCAGTATACCTAAAAGTGGGTGCGTTGTGTTGACCCTTGCTCGTGAGAGCATAAATAGTCAGCCTCAGTGTAAGTTGTAAAGGTTAAAGGTGAACCTGATTTAAAACATTAGGTTTGAGGTGAACCACTGTGAAACCTCCTTAGTGAAATCCAGTCCACTCAAGGGTTGAGTGCGGTTACCGAGAGTGGAGTAGACAAGTCATTGAACCACTATAAAAATGACTGTATTTGAGATTGCTATTCTTTTGATTGTGTGATTTACTTTAATATTTTGCATATCTGAATATCTGAGATCACACCTCACACATCTACACAGTCATATCCATCATTAACTAGTTTGCATAGTGTTTACTTCTTAAACAGTTTGTGATTGGATCCTCTATCGAGCTTAGAAGCCAGTAGAGTTATTTTTGAGTAATCCTAATATATGCCTATTGTTAAGATTTTAAATAAATCATAAAAACTTTTAAAAGTCTTATTCACCCCCCTTTAGGACATATTGGCATATTCCTTCTTCGACTAGTGCGGTCTTCACCGCCATTTCAACATATAGAGAAGGAAGATGGCGTCTAGGCTTCTCCTTCTCTTTCTCTCTCTCTCTCTCTCTCTCTCTCTCTCTCTCTCTCTCTCTCTCTCTTTCTCTTTCTCTTTCTCCTTAGGCGTTGGAGATTGGGCACGTAAGTGGAGAGGGGAATGCACACCCCTTTTAAAAGGAGTGGGCGTGTGAGAGAGTGTATTTCTCATTCCACTTGGATTGAGCTTATCCAAATTTCCCTTTTCTGACCATCTTTCTTTAAATATAATTCATCCATTATGTTAGGGTCATCGAATAGAGCCGGCATATATGATTTTCTTGGTGATCCGAGATTTAGATTGACTTATCTTGAAAATTCTCCTAACAGGTGTCAAAACAAACTTGATTTCAATTAATGGTCCACAGTTAATGATCAGGGCTCAATTTTAGGAGATATGTGTAGTCAGGATAGAAAAATGGTTGGAAAAAATTTCATGGTTGATCGATGGTGGAAAAAGCTTAAATCTAAAATTTCACCTTTTGTACTAAAAGAAAGGAACTGGCTTCAACCTTCAACGGTGTAGGATCATAGATCAAGTCCTAAATTTTGTATAACCTTGTAGTTGTATAAGACCAAAGTTTAGTTTGAATTTAAGTTGTGATGGACGAAAGAAAATGATTAAATCGAAAGATTAAAATTTATAAGGAGTTGGTAAGCCTTGATAAGATAACTTCGTGCCTAAGGAAAAGCCTACCAAAGTGGGGTCTTTATATTTTACACTTAGTCCATACTATAGGCAATCCAAATAGTTCATATAAAGGAAAATATCCTACTACGACTACCCACGAGGTTTCTTCACTCGATGGACATCAAAATCAACGGTTAAGAAATGATTTATCAATTGGGTCACTTTTACAATGATCTAAGGCTAAAATTTGACATATATGGTTAATTTATGATACATAGGCATGTTATAAAATTTCACATCAAACGGATCGTGAGAACCATGTGATCTAGAATTCGGGAGTTTAAGTTAATGGCATTTTCATAATTATTGTTGATATGAGAGTTTTAGGAAATCTAATAGTTCTAAATGGTTATAAGCACGTTTCTAAGTAATTCTCACCAAAGAACTTATATCTAAATCATTATGAATAAGGAATTATTCACCAAACTAATCAAGGGAATGTACATATATCAACCACATAATGGATGGTCAGATGACAGTTAAAATAGAAAATTTTGATGGTTAGTACTCTGATCATGTATGTAAGTGGATATATGGTCAGTTTGTAAATGGATGATCACAAGTGAGCTTTTGGAGTGATCAAGATGTAGAACATGTATATCGTTAGATTCGAGTGTCTTATTCACATGTGTAAGTTTTTCAGATTGTAGTTCTGATGGTGAGTTAAGCATATTCATAGGTGATAAACAAGATGAGGATCAGAATCTCAACTTGATGCGTGTACGAGCGGATGTAGAGATCAAGTAGCTAGTTTATTGCGATTGGGTGGTCCAAAACCAAAGTGTATGGTTAAATGTCTCTATTTAACAGTGCATATTTGACTGAGTGGTTGGTTATGATGGACAAGTGAGAATATTTAAGTATATGATGATCCTATCTTAAAATCAATAGTCAAAGATTATTCTTAACAGTCATATTCGTGTTAGAGAATATATGTAAGATTAGGATAGCTAGATTAATATCGTACGCATGTACATAATAAGTTAAATTTTATGGTAACACTCAAGAACTTTCAATACTTGGATATTGAAAAGTTCTAAGTTTACTCCAAGAGAATGGAAGGAAGAAGATAACATCGTAAGATATTGGCTTGTTGCACACTTGTGCAACAAGGCTCATTTATGTGACCATGCAATAGAGGCCCCGATGGCCTATTTGTTGTGAGATTTTGCAGATTCATCCATGACTCACCCTCCTATGCATGTATTCTTTGAATATCATGGTGAAGCATCAACCAACACAACTTCTCTGTCATTGCGACGGACGCCATACAAGTTGAGATGTTGTTGAAATAATCATTAGACTATCTCTTCATTACATTGTTTGAATATACTTTGTTTTAGAATCAAGGGAAACGCAAGGGGATGTAATAAGAATTTAGAATCAATAAAATAAGCAATGATGTTTGTTCTTCGATCCTCCTTCGTTATTATTGAATGTTGATATTTCAATCCCAAGTACTTGTTATTGTTTGAAATACCCCCATCACCCATAGAGGAGAGGCCAAGCTAAAATATCAAATAGGGAGATCAAATAAATTTTGAAAGACTTGTCACTTGCTTGGGGAGTTGGAGCATAATGCACATTGGGCTATAAAGACTTTAAATTTCAATCTTAATAAAGCTGGCTCACTACGCAAATTCTGAATGAATGAACTTGAAGAAATCCAGAACGAGTCTTAAGAGAACTCTTGGATATACAAGGACATGATGAAGGTGTTCTATGACAAGAACATCTTTTGAAAATTTTTTGAACCATACCAGAAAGTCATTTTGTATAATTTGAGACTTCATATTTTTTCCAAAAAATTGAGATCTCGTTGGACCGACCCCTTTGTAGTCAAAATGGTTTATCCTCATGGGGTTGTTGAGATAGAGAATCCGGCGAATAACAACATTTTTTAAGTGAACGATCAACACCTTAAGCCTTTGCTAAGAACATTAATTCAGAGGATATGTGCATTCCTGTGAAAGATCCTGTTTACCAGGATTAACATTCTAGTCTGATAGAGGTCCCCCTCCCCATTTACTCCTTTCTTAGGTTAGGTTAGAGCAGTTTAGGTTTGCTTGAGTTTGTTTGTTGGTGACCTGGAAAACCCCCTTAATGGAAGAAGAATTCATGCAATTACTTTGATCCTTCTCAGGTACTCTCTCTTACTTACATCTTTTTTTTTTCTTTTTTCCATTGTATCATGTTATGATGCATTGCATATCTTTTGACATTAAGGACAATGTAGGTTTCATGTTAAGGGGTGAGATTCGATGGAATTATCAACATTTTTTTTTTTGAGATTTTTGTTTAATATTCAATCATTAAATTTCAAAATGCTTTTTGAAGTCTGATTTTTTGTGTACTCGAGTGTGTTTAGGTTTAGGATGATGAGATACAAAGTAATTTTTGAAGGCCTAAAGTCTAGTTGATTACTAGATTTTTGAACAAATTCCTTTAATGAATTGATTGATAGGAAGTCTTAAACATCAGTTGACTCTAGTTCACAATCCACATCTGACTCATAATCCTTAAGGTCAACTTGAACTCCTAGTGTTAGCTTGATTATTACTCAGAAGTGTTAGGAATAAAGTCTGGAGATCCTTGTCTACCTTGATATAAAAAAAGAAACAAAGGGCTGGCTAAAAAAAAAAAAAAATAGAAGAATTAAAAAGCGATACCTATTACATGTGCTTAAATGAAAAAGAAAAGAAGAAGAAGATTAAAGGAGATAGTGTGAAAGCCGTCGATGAAAAATTAAAAGCTGAAAAAATAAGTGAAAAGGGAGATGGGTTTGAAATCAGTTACTTGTGTTGATTTGACTGCTCCTAGGTAATCGTCATAGTTAACCTTATGGTGGGAAGGACTACTTCTAGTGATGATGAGTAAAATTCACTAAGTACACTAGAAACATAATGTTTGAATGCATTCAATTAGTTGATTAATGAATTAGAACTTAGTTTAATTGTTTACTAGTCATATTAGGTTTTAAACTGATAACATCTTATCTTTGTGTCTCTAAATTCTATATACATATGCATTGGATTACATAAAATGATATTCTTTTGAAAGATGTTTGAAGTTTGAGATATGGACTTAGTTAATTTGCATGTTTTGCTCGGGACTAGCAAAATGCTAGTTGAAGGGGGGGGGGGGGTATTGAATAAGAAATATTGTATATTTACCCTCATTTGTGTATTAGTTTTATATGCTTATGTGTGCTAAATTGATCTAATTATATGCGTTTTGCTATGTGATTAGATTTGGAGAGCTAAGATGAAAAGGATGATTAAAGTAAAATTTTAAAACTTGAAGAATGATTGAGAGGAAGATTGGATGTTTGCATGACAACATTGAAGAATTCAAGTGCTAAAGATCCAAGAAAACCAAATGGCAACGATGAAAAAAAGTCTAAAAAATCACATAGTCTAACACTAGAATTAATGTCGAGGGTCAAATATTGCACATCAGACCCCATTATTGCCTGGATTTACGAACATGGTACTATTTAACGGCCCGATTTAATCGCGTTTGTGATACAGGGTGTATTTACGAGCTTAGATTGAAATAGGATGTTAAAAGCTGAGATTTAACACTTTGAATTTACCAAAGCATGGGACAGACCCTGGGAGATGAAGATCAACGGATTTGCAAGCCAGAGATCCGAGAAAATCGAGAAACTGAAGCTTAAGTGGCCTAAAACTAAGCTAGAATGTCACGCCCCAAACTCAGAAAACGAGCTCACAAAATTCCCAATCACCGAATCCGATGCCGACAGCCTCCGTAGTGCCCCATTCTAGGATTCCAGCATTTACATGTCAGATTCCGATCCTGGGATCCTACAAGGAGGATTTTCAGTATGATTTTATTTTTTTTATAACGGAGCATAACCACAAGCATAACCAAGTCACAAAACAGCAATACCACATATCCACTATATCAAAAACTTTTAAGTACAATGTGGAAAGGAAAATACAAGATGATCAAAAGGCTCCAAAATGATCTGATCCGCACTCCTGCCTCAACGTTGTTGCTGTCCAACTCTACCTGCACACAATGGTCATGCATAAGCTTACAAAAGCCTAAAGGGTGGTGTAAGTGTGTGCCAATGGCAACGCCAAGTGTACAATGTCAGAGTAATGCGGAAGTATGCAGTAAGTCCATGAATAAAACCAGCCATACCAAGGCTATGTGATGCAAGGCATGAATGCTATCGGTCATACCAAGGCCATGCGATGCGAAACATGAATGCTATCGGCATACCGATGCAATGCAAGGCCTACGTAGTTGAATGTCATATGCGAGATGTAATACAAGCATGTCAGTCCTCATCATGTACACATATCAGTACAGTTCCTCTTTGGATATCACCGGGGTCTAATACACCTCACACTGACTGCCTCCTCCCTAGCTACACAGTCAAGCAAGTGGAAGAGACCCACTATCCGCCCGACCAGTAGTCTGTCAATACCTACCCAGCTCGTCGATAGCAGACTCATTTGCTGGCTGGTCAAACTCAGCCTAGCTTATAGCCCCCTCACTCAGGTGGATAAGGCCACACGCCCTTCTAACCGACCACGACACAGTGGAAGCCGCGACTTACTGGTATTCGGCACTTGGGCGCTCGTGTGTCCACTCGGTCTAGACGTTGGAGCATCCCCTGGTACCAAAAAGGTTCTAGGACTTTCACCCAAGGACATTCTAAGTGCCCACAGTGCTAGAACGAAGTATTTTCGGTATCCGATACGACCATCCACGATGTGCCTGTGGAGGCCACGACCCTGATGTCGCTAGGGCGTGCAGTGATCACGACACACAATGCAAAATGCATGAGTCACACCGTCAAATCATGCAGCAATCTAGTGTGTACTGCGAGATCATGTGGGGCACTCCGTCTCATCAGGAGTCCCGTAAATGTCTCAGCCTAACCGGCTCATGCTATGATCAAACATCCCTCACATCAAGCATACAGATGATGCGTATGGGTATGAGTCATGGAGTTATACTAAACATGCTATGAGATGATAAACTATCCTCACACGAAGGTGGGCTTAGATGGCCTATGCACAACAAGCACGGGCCTATAAATGGGCCTAGGGAGATTTATAATGAGGATATTAAACCAACATTATTCTTACAATGTGGACGTCAAACTAACATTACTCCTAAGGCATGGCCCGCCATAACCATGGAGAAATCACACATTGCAATGGACCCTAAGGACAACCCGTTGGGCCTCGATCCATCGGCCTTAGATACATCAAATGGGCCGCATCATATGGGCCTTTTATAAGTTAAGTGGGCCATATCAAAGGGGCCTTATGTATATTGCAATGGGCCATACCCCATAGGTCATACCCCATGGGCCTTTGAATACATCACAATGGGCCTCATAACATGGGCCTTATATATCAAAGTGAGCCTCATACATATACCAAGGTGGGCCTCAACAATGGCCACAATTACATCAATATGGGCCTCCTCATATAGGCCTAATGAATGCCAAGGTAGGCCTAAAAAAATGGCCACCAATACATACATACATATCTATGAATCATGTCAAAGGATCAACCAATCTTCACTTCAAATAACAGTGGTGGGACCCACTTGAACCACAGATCTGACTCATTCTTTAGTTCATACTATAAAATGAGTTTTTTCTTTTTAAATGGATGGATAGGTTGGATGCAACACATGCATCAGGGTAGGGCCCACTGAGATGTGGTTTGTAAATCTAGCCCATCCATAACGTGTCTCACTTGCATGAGGGTTCGGCCCAAGTTTCAGGCGCGTGAAAAACTCAAGTGGGGTCCACCGTCCACGACAATGGACAGTGTGCATGAAACACATACATAACAGTGGGCTCCACCATCCACTAGACGGTGGTAATATAACACATACATTAATGTGGGCTCCACTGTCCACCTGGACGGTGGGCATAAAACACATACATCGCTGTGGGTCCCATGTGGGGCCCACCACAACGTTTACTTTCCATCCAACCTATTAATAAGGTCGCATGGACCTGGAATGAAGAGGAAAAACAAATTTCATTTTGATCCAAAGTTTCAATGGTAGAGTTCAATCATCACTGTTTCTTGTGGTGTGGGCCACCTGAGATCTGGATCAAGGTGATTTTTGGAGGGGACTCACCTCAGGGGGTGGTCCACCTCATGGATGGTGTGGATACAAAATATACATCATGGTGGGGTCCACAGCAGGGGACCCGTGGGGCCTCTGTCCGTCCGCATAACGTGTGTAGGCGCTGCCTGCGCCTCTGGCAGCAGCAGCGCCTGTTGATTACCCCATTTTTATTATTTTTTTAAACGCATTTTCTTGCGGTTTTCAGCATGTGCGGCCCGCATCTGATAAATCCACTCCAGCCGTTGTATTTCATGGCTCATTACCAACCAAACAAGCCCAATATGCAGGGTGTTTTGACATATAGGAAATATTAGGGGTATTTTAATGGTGAAAATCGTTATTTGCTATGCTATGGCCCGCCCGAACCTCGGATTGGCTCCATTTTTTGGCCCAACGCCTAAAATGGTTAGGGGAAAGGGATAGATGGCATGGATCGAATACATACATCAAGGTGGGGCCTACACAAGTGGCTCACTTCAATGCCTTGAAAAAGGCTAATATTTGTGTTTTGCTTTTACACGTCCAGAGAGTCCCCGGACTCTCTCCCTTTTGTTTATTTGGGCGTGCAATGCCTTTAAGGTGGGCCCTTCGTAGGTGGGCCACCACATGGTGAGGTGGTGTGGTACAATACATATATAAGGTAGGCGCCACCTTTAGATGGTTTAGATCCCATACATGCTCCATTGTGGGGTCCATCCAAGTGGGCCATAAGGTGTAACGCCCTGAAATTCGAGGGCGAGTAGCAACTCAACACTCGAGTTCCAAAACATCACTTATACAACATAGATAATGATGATTAAATGTTGTCTGTGTTAGTGCATTAAACATGAGTGAGATTATACCAAAACAGTAATTCATACTCCAGATCAATTGTATAAAGGCGAGCGGAAGACTGAAACTGAATATATATATGTATGTAAAAGAAACAAAACCATCTCGATCTCCAGAGTATGAACCCATCTGAGTCACCATATACATATATCTGTTTTATGAACAAAAGGTCAAAAGTACAACTAAGGAAATAAACCCTGTAAATCCCGTCAATCCGGCAGTCTAGTCAAAGCCACCACAGTATTGCATGAACGAGAACTCGTCCTGGTCCTCGTCGTAGTCCAGCTCAGCCTCCGAGTCGTCACCTCATCTGCACCTAAGACAGAGTCTGGTTTGTGTGTACAACATTATCCTGTAACGTAGGAGTGAGTAGCTAACTTAGTGGAACAATAAAGCATAGGTTAACATGTTATCAATTCAGTCAAGCAGTAATGATAAAGCAATACAATCAAACACTCCGAACTACTCTTATTAATGCAAATACGAATGCAGTCATGATGGATGCCCTCACCACACACTCCCTAATGCGACACCATCTTACATTTGCAGCATGCTTGCATTCCTCAGTGCTCCACATCTTTCAGGCACACGCAATGCAATTATGAGCATAATTACTGAGTTGTTATTAGTCCATTTCAAACAGCAGGATTGGGAAACTAAGGTACCTCCCTTGTATCATTCCCAAACATGATCCATTCTAGGGTCGTCAAACCTAGATAATCTCATACGATAGTGTGGTTCTAGGGCGCTGCAAAGGCTGTCAGGGCTGTTATGCACAATGGTTACACCACTCCCCCATCACCTTTTTAATGATTCATCACTAATTGGATACATGCCTAGTTTATACTCTATACACTGCGGCAAAACTCGTCATCTCACCGCAAATTCAAAGTATGCTCGAGGTCACTACAAAGGGCTCGTCACCAATCAGTGTAGGCCGACAGCTCGAATACAGTGTCCCATACCACCGTATTCAGCTCACGAGTCAAGGTTGCTCACTGGTCACTATGGGGAGGCACGTGGCCCCAGCGTAGGCCGACAGCTCGACCACGGTGTCCCATACCACCATGCCCGGCTCATGAGTCTTAGCGGATCGAGGTACCATGGTTAACGGGATTTTCACTGGTAAGTTTGGTACCTAGGTTCAAGTAGTAGCGTCTAAACATGGTGAACATACATTAGACATATCGGGTTACTTGACGAGCTTGACTAGCTCGAGCGCACAATCAACTGAACGATATGAAGTACATAAGCACTTCGCGTGGCCTAACCACTGTCGCCAACTGAAGTACGACTCGGGTTCGTCAAACACATTCTACATGGCGAAAAGAATCTCAACCACGAACTCAAGTCTGGTATCAATTGTCTGGACTATAATCATAGTCCCAATCGCAATCAATCCGTAATCAAAGCATGTGGAGTAAGCATAATAAACAAAGTAAGTCAAGCATGTTAACAAATAAGTCATAAAGTATGTTACAAAGCACAATGTAAACAAGAAATACAAACACATGTATTTCATAGTAAGCGATTAAGTTAAACACCCAATTATAGAGGAAATCATATACGTGTCTAAGGTAGTTGAGAATCCCATCTCAACACCTACCTAAGGCACCATCAGGCAAGCACTTACTCTCATGAGCATTTTCACAAACACTTAGAATACACTATTTCAATATACATAGTGTATATTGGTAAAACATGTATTAGGGCAAGCCCTTTCACCAAACAAATATTTTACACATATATAATATGTTCATACAGCAAATAAACATGGCAAACACATTTCCAAAATTTATACGTATACGGTACTTTCTACAAATACCTAGAATATTTAAAATTTCATATTCTTCATCTTTAATCGAAATGGAAAATAGACAGCACTTTATACATGTGCAATTGCATGCAGATCATGAATCTATCATTATCTGACATTAAAAGTATTGAAAACCATAACCTATACACCTAAAGTCCTGACTTGTTATCGTAGAATCATAATGAATACGATAGGTTTGCTAAGCTTCTGTATTCAGCAGTTTGGTAACCTATAGAATGAAATAGGTTAGATATTTCATAGCCTACAACCTTAACAACCCCAAAACAGATTAGGGTTAGGGTTTCTTACCTAGAAACAAGGTCGGAATCGCCGAGAAAGTGATAAGACTAGCTTGTAGAATGGCAAGGAAAGAGGGTAGGAAGGATCCTCCCACAACTCTCTAACTTTCTCTCTCTTTTCTCTCTTCTCTCCTAGGGTTTCTCTCAAATTCGTATGGCTGAATGAGAGAGGGTTCTAAGGTCCTTATATAGCCTAAAAACACATCAAAATAGACTTATGGTCAAGGTATACTTAGGTTATAACCAAAGTGAGCTAGTTTCAGCTCAACGGAGGACTTCTGGCGGCCCCTTTTCTGCGTGCGGTCGGACTTAAGCTCACCAACCTTGGATCTAGGTACCATTAAGTTTTCATTCCAGTAGGGTTTCCAGATCACGCGTGGCGGACAAGTTTCAGTTCAACGGTCAGTGAAACTCAGTCAGAGATTTTAAGTACACTGCCATGTATATGAAATTTATCCTGATCTGAGGGTGTGTTTAGGTCAGATTCTGACGGTCTGGTTGCTTAATATTAATCCGTAAGTAACAAGTCTCAGATTACTATTTGAGATATTTATTTATAAAGAAAACCAAGTGTTCTTACACTCCTCGCTCCGGACTCAAGCGAACAGCCGTGGGACACTGTCTGGATTTGATTTCTGAGATGGTTGTCAAGCCTAGAGAGGCGGTCCTAAGTCTATAACTTCACATTATTCGGACTCCCGATGTGCGGTCCAGATCTGATACGGAGTTTTAATGTGCTCCCGAGAGCAGTTGGGTAATGGGTTTGATCCTAGATTTTAGGGTAACTTAGCGTCAATGATTCTACAAGTTTTGGGTCTTGCAGATCGAATTTAAAGTGATTCAAACGGATTTCATGGCTAATCTAGGTTAACACTTAGTTAACTTTGTCAAATTTCTAAAGGATTTGATCCTAAGTGATTGCTGCCTGAGGTGATACTCGGGCCATTGTACGGGATTTTTCGAGACGTTACATAAGGCCATAATATCATATACAAAATGATAAAATAAAAGGAGAGTGGGACACACGTGATGGAGGGACCCCGACACTATGGGCCCTCCGTTTCAAGCATCCAATCATACATCAATGGGTTCCATTGCATATGGGCCCTCCAAATAAAAGATCAACGGTGGAGATCCCCCTCCACCTAAAATGAATGGTCTATATGACCTCTTTATGCAAGGAAATATAAACATCATGATGGGGCCCATGGAGAATGGCCCCATCATGGAATGATCATGAGGATCAAGGTGGGCCATCGGCCACACCTAGGGTTCCAAGTGAGATCCATACCATCAATTGGTAGGCCTCACTTGGCCCTTCATCATAAAAGTGAAATCTAGGCCTAGGGAAAACACCCACCTAGCGATCTCCTTCGTCCGTTGGAAAGCCTATCTCCTTGTGCTTCTCTTTGATGGTGGAAGATGGGAGATGGATGGCTAAGATGGGAGATCTTGGGAAGGGAAAGTGGGCCACACAAACTCTCTCTTCTCTCACTTGGAAGCTTCGACTTGGGGGTGTTCTTGCTTGGCTTGGGAATGTTGAGAAATGAGAGGAGAGAGAGAGAGAGTTGTAAGGAGAGATGTGAGTGATGGAGTGGTACTTGGCATGTAAGGTGGTGTAAGAGAGAGGGTGAGAAAGAGTTGACTTTGGTGGTTGCTTGGGGATGGGGTGAAAGGTAATGTGTACTTGACATGAAGTGATTGATGGGTTGATTGATTGATTAATGGACTGATGGGACATGTTGTAGAGATTCTCTTGAGATTGCAACGCGTAGCATTTTTTCTCGAACTGAACGTGGGTCCACATCACCTCGTCTGGGTATCGGATCGGTGCGTGAGTCGCGGCGTTGGGACCGCAGTGACGGTGTGGTCGCAATGATACAAGTCTCAGATTAAGCCAACTCAAATGTATAGGATACGACTTATGGTCGTGCACAAACATCGATTACAAGTTGTAGGTCACTAAAATTCGATGGGAAGGATCACGGAAGTCGACGAAACAGTACGGACTAGAATACAGGTCTTACACAGAATGCAGGATCACAGGATTCCCACCATCTGATCGGCTTAAAACTTCATACATGGCCTAAGGACTATAAATGAACCGTACACGTCAAATTTAAGCGATCGGATCCCTGTAGAAGTGGCCCAACGTGTAGAACAACCCCTTAAATCCTTATGTGGGGCCCACCTGACCTCTGGATAAGCTTCAATTTTGGACTCGACGCCTTAAAATAGGCAACAAAATGGATGGAAGGCGCAAATCTCTCACTTGCATCACGATGGGCCCCACCCTGGGGTGCGTGCACCCTAACACACGTACATTCACCGTGCACCATGAACAGAAAAGACGATCAACTATCTTTAACCGAAAAAAAAGGAAAGAAGGAATTTCCTTCTTCTTTCCAGCACAAGAACCGCACGACCGTCCGCTGGGACCGGTAATGGCCCACAACGATCACCTGGAATGATGATCTGAGGCGTCCATTCACTCCAGAGTATAGGCATAACCATCACCTAGGTGGCAGAATCTCGAAAGATAACAGAGAGTTGATTTCAGCGGTTAAAACAGAAGATCAACGGTGCAATGAAACAATCCATGGACCACACCGAATTTGATCTGAAACCAGTCGTTTCCACCTGGTTTTTCAAGCTGCAATGAGTGGACGGATTGGATTTCTCATCAAATTTCGATAATGGGCCCCACCGTCAGCTAGTGCAAGAAGCGCTAGGCTCTGTTTCGCACTTTCGGAGAGCTCGGAACGATCTGGGTCATTCTACGACCATGGACAGGATCGGTTTGCCAATCCTGACCGTCCGAAGTCACTCCATGGGGTGGCCGAGCAAAGCTAAGATGATCGAATGGCTTAAATCTCGCATGCAAGATCTCCATGGGCCGAAAACGTTGGAAAAACGAGAAAGTGCCGCTGTTGTTGCGTAAAGCTTCTCCACGCACCGACTCCATCTCACCGCCAATTCACAGAAGGTTTCTAAAAGCAAATTACGCACGTTGTTGTGCATCTCTCCACTGCCTATAAAAGGAAGAGAATAGAGAGAGGGGGGGTCAGCCCTGGACATCAGTAAGAGAGTGAAAGAAAGTTTTTAGTTTAGTTTTTTTTTCCTTTTCTTCTTATTTACTGTTTTTCTTAAAGTTTGAGTGTTCTAGCCTCCCCATGTCAGGCTAAACCTCTTAGCTATGGCTAAGAGGTGAAGCTTGTAGCATGATGGGGTGGTTCTGCAGCTTAGATTCATGTTTTTGAACTAACATTGATTCTGTTTTGATTACATGAATACTTCTAGTTTTTAATGATTTGTTGTGACTGAAATTACAATGAGTCTGTGATAGCTTTGAGTATTTATTTTTCATTATTTGATTATGAAGTTAAGAAGCTCTGTTGTTCACCATTGCCCCTTGGACATGGTTGGATGATGGAATCCTTCCTAACATTCATGTATCACTCAGATTGGCTTTGAATTAGTTTAATTCTGTTGTTTGCTTTGTCTCATGGATATGGTTTTGTGATGGAATCCATTCTAATTTACACTCATATGATCTCTTTGAAAACTAGTTCGAATGAAGTTCAGAATTGATTTTCCGGTTATATCTTCCAACTGGATGAAGATGGGACTCGAAGTCCAGTTGAATTCATGAATCAACTGTAGATTTCCCTAATTTTTACAAGAGGATCCTCTGAATCCCTAGTTTCCTACCTCTGAATTCTTTAAGTTTTAGATCAGTATTTCACAGTTACTCCCTCTTATTCACTCGGTTTAGATTTCATCTTATTCTAGTTCTAGTTCTGGTTATTTTTAGATTACGTACAGGTTTCAATCCCTATGGATTCGACCTCGGTCTCACCGAGTTTATTACTTCATCACAACCCTATACTTGGGGAGTGAACAAGTTTCTGGCACCGTTGTCGGGGATTGACGGTTACATTTCTCTGAGATTAACTAGATTTGGGATTAGTTTAATATTAGGATTTTTTTAGGTTAGAATTTTTTCTATTTGATTTCTAGAAACTAACCTATTTTCTTGTTTTGTAGGATTCTGAGATAAAAACTTCCAATTTGGTAATCTCTTTCTAATTTCGTTATTTATTATAAATATTTTTAGGAACTAGTTTATTTTTAGAGATTTTCCTCTTTTACTTTTAGAAACTAGGTTAGTAATTTCCCTTTTTAGAAACTCTTTCTAATTTAAAAACTAACTCATCTTTCCTTTATTTTATTTTTTAGAAACTTTTTAATTCTATGTTTTCTTTTAGAAATTTCTTACTTTAGGTATAGAGCTTTCCTAATTTATTTTAGGAATTTGTCCCTTTGTAGAAACTAGTTTACTTTCTAACTTTAGACTTTCTTAGAAACTAACTTATTTTGGTTTGTTTTGCAGGTTTTTAACTTAGGAACTCCGATCTAGTCACTTTTTTCCAAATCCTCTCTTTCTTTCTAAATTTTTATTTCATTTATCTCTTTTAAGTCTAAGTTTAGAATCTGAATTGAAGTTATGGCTGCAAATCAACCTCAAGCACTACCTCACCTGGGATTGAGGAAGTCCATGATAAGAATGAGGTGCATCAAGCACCCCCCGCCTCGTACTTTATGAGATTATTTACAACCGGTGGGGTTGAGCATGCCCTCATGCATGGTTTTTCCAGAAAATACGAGACACATGAATATCAAGCCAGGGGTGATCCAACTCCTTCCTAAATTTCATGGGCTTGAATCTGAAGAACCGTATCTACATTTAAAAGAGTTTGATGAGATTATAACCACTTTATATTTTCCAAACGTATCTGAGGACACAGTCAGGCTGAAACTCTTCCCCTTTTCTTTGAAAGAAAAAGCTAAGACGTGGTTACATTCACTACGTCCTAGATCTATTAGCACATGGAATGATATGCAAAGGGAGTTCATAAAGAAATTTTTTCAATATCATAAAATGAACACCCTTAGAAAATCAATCATGAACTTCGCCCAAAAGGAGGATGAAACATTCTTCCAATGTTGGGAGCGGTTCAAGGATCTTATCAGCTCTTGCCCACAACACGGCTTTGAAACACGGCGCATTACGCACTTTTTCTATGATGGGCTGACATCTTCCATGTGCCAATTGGTCGAAACAATGTGCAATGGAGAATTTATGAATAAAAATGTCGATGATGTGTGGGATTACTTGGATAGACTTGCTGAAAATGCACAATCATGGGACATATACCCAAAATTGAGTACCACTTCTATGCCCACTCAATCAAAGGAAAGGAGCGGAGTATACCTGCTGAAAGAGGATGATGATATCAATGTTAAAGTGGTTAATCTCATAAAGAAATTCGAAGCCATGGAATCGAGGAAGGATAAGGGTAAGGAAGTTGTTTGCAGTATTTGCGGTTGTAGCAGTCACACAACTCAAAATTGTTTAACTATATCTGCCTTTCAAGAGATTCTGACTGAGCATTCCAATGCCGTAAATAATTACCAAAGACCTTTCAATGGACCCACCTCTAATATGTATAATCCTAGTTAGAGAAATCTTCCAAACTTCAGTTGGAGGAATGGACAAACTGCTACCCCTCAAGGTTTCTTCAATCAAATTTCAAATCAAGGGAAACCTCAAGCGGATTCAATTCTAAAACACATTCAGGACCAAGAGCTATTCAACCAAGATATCAGATCAGTAATAAGATCACTTACATCATCCATTCAAAGGATAGAGTCATACATAATGATTGGGGGAAAGGGGATGTTTCCTGCTCAACCTCTCCCCAATCCCAAACCGCAATATGAGATAAGTGATCCAAGCTCTTTGGATCAGATGGAGCAGGCTAAATCTATCACTACTCTTAGGAGTGGGAAGACCATTGACAAAACTATTCTGGTTAGGGCTGAAAAGCCTAAGGACCCGGAAGAGGATAACAATGATAGACTTAGCAGTGCTCCACAAGAATTAGAACCAGAACTTCAAGAAAAGCCAGTTGCTTCATTTCTCCAACGGTTGGTTGCACCAAAACCTCTCTCTAACTCTCAGGATATTCTAGAGGTGTTGAAACAAGTGAAAGTCAACATTCCTCTACTTAATGTCGTAAAACAAATACCTTCATATGCCAAATTTCTGAAAGATCTATGCACGACTAAAAGATGGCAAAGTATTCAAAAGAAGATCTTCTTGACTGAGAAAGTGAGTGTCATCCTGAAGCAAGACGTGCCGCAGAAATTCAAAGATCTCGGTAGCCCAACCATATCATGTGTAATCGGGAATTATCGAATTGATCACGCACTTCTTGACTTAAGAGCGAGCATCAATCTTATTCCTTACTCAGTATGCAAACAGTTAGGTTTGAGTAAATTAAAATCTACCCTAACCACACTATAACTTGTTGATCACTCTGTTCATGTACCAAGAGGGATAATTGACGATGTGTTGGTCCAGGTTGATAGATTTTACTACCCTGTAGACTTTATCATCCTGGACACCGAATCCATCAATAATATGAGCACTCAGATTCCCGTCATTCTTGGTCGCCCATTCCTTGCCACTTTAAACGCAATTATCAATTACAGGAATGGTGTCATGACTATGTCTTTCGGGAATATGACATTAGAGTCAAACATGTTTTTCAATAATGACAGAAACTCAGAGGATTATGACGATTTCCACGACATTAACATGATTGATTCTTTCGTGGAAGATAGAACGCCTCTGACCTTATCCTCTGACTCTCTAGAGACGTGCCTGGCACACTCTCATGACTCAGATGATGACATGATTAGGGAGAGGTGTGTCTTGCTTAATACTGCGTCAGTACTTGAAGTTAACCAGTGAAGGCCACAATTTAAAGAATTGCCCCAAACTGATGTCGTGCCTCTATCGTCTAACCTCAAGCCACTGAAGCTTGACCTAAAACTGTTACCCTCTGCTGTCGAATTTGTCCATTTAAGTTAAGAAGAGACATACCCAGTGGTGATTTCATCTCACCTTGAGAACAAACAAGAGAGTATGCTCATTTCTACTCTCGAAGAAGATAAAGAAATTATTAGACATATCATCACAGATCTCGATAGGATGAATGCACTCCTTTCAACTGAATGTTTTGACTCTTTAGATGATGGCTTGGCACACTTTGCAGATTCAAATGATCTCATGATACAAGAAATAGTGGATGCCTCGCAAAACAATACCTCGGTAGTTGTTACGGACCGAGAGAACCCTTATTTTGAAGTACCTCCCCTAGATCTTGAATGTTTACCATTAAAGGAGGAGCTAAAAATTGAACTAAAGAGTGAAACTTCAGCGTGTGTTGAGACTACACCACCTACTACAAATTTTTCTGAATTTCATCTACTTATAATCTCTGATTCATCATGGTATACTAAGTTTGAAATTTTTTCTACCACATGAGAATCATATATACTTTGGACACTTCAGACGATTAAAAGAAAACTTTATGCTGAGTTCCCTCAATTTCTCTGGACATTCACGCTCCAGGACATCCAAGCCTATTGTAAAACAGGTTTTTGGATGATCTTGTTGAAAAACCTTCTGAGAAATTTACCAAGATACTGGCCAACGGAAGAACCTGGATGCATGATTGAGTAGATTTTTTGTGCTTCCATGTAACATCCCAAAAATCGGGGGTCGAGCATAAACTCAACTCCCGAGTTTCAAAACATCACTTATGCAACAAAATGAATGATGATTGAATGTTGACTGTATTTGAGCATTGAACATGAGTGAGATTAAGCCAAAATAGTATATCATACTCCAGAGATAGTTAAATTGCAAGCGGAAGACTTTGATAGATAAATAACATACATAAACTATGATGCGTCTCCAGAGTGTGATGATGTTACCACGTTAATTAATTATAGTGCAATTCTAAAATATACCTAAGGTGAGGAAGTGTAATGTCTTCTATCCCAAGTACCATAGCCCCGTCAATACAATACTAGGTCTTCATAGACCTGCTAGAGAGATACAGATAGGAGAACTCCTCCTCAACATCATAGTAGTAGTCCGGCTCTGCTTCATAAGCATCGCCATCACCTGAAACTCAACAAATCTGGTTGGTATTGCAAACACCGTCCCATAACGTGGGAGTGAGTGATCAACTCAGTGGAACAATAAGGCATAGGTTAACATGTTATCAATTCAGTCAAGCAGTAATGATAAAGTAGTAAAATCAAACACTCCTAACTACTCTTATTAATGCAAGTATGAATACAGTCATGATGTATGCCCTCACCGACATACTCCCTCATGCGACACCATCTTCATTCGTGGCATGCTTTCTTTCCTCAGTGCTCCACATCTTCCAGGCACATGCAATGCATGATGAGCATGATTACCGAGTTTGTTATTAGTTCATTTCAAGCAGCGGGATTAGGAAACTAAGGTACCTCCCTTGTATCATTCCCAAACATGATCCATTCTAGGGTCGTCAGTCCTAGACAATCTCATACGATGGTGTGTTTCTAGGTGACTGCAAGGGCTGTCAGGGCTGTTACGCGGAATCGTTGCACCACTCCCCCATCACCTTATCAATACAGGCCTAGTTTATACTCTGTTACTACGGGAAGGCTCGGCGCCTCACCGTAGGTTTAGAGTATGCTCGAGGTCACTACACCGGATACGGTCAGGGCTGCCAGGGCTGTTACACAGAATCGTTGCACCACTCCCCCATCACCCATCAAGTAGTGTAGGCCGACAGCTCGAATATAGTGTCCCATACCACCATAATCGGCTCACGAGTCTGGTTGCTCACTGGTCACTACGGGGAGGCACGTGGCCCCAGCATAGACCGACAGCTCGACCACGGTGTCCCATACCACCATGCCCGGCTCATGAGTCTTAGCGGATCGAGATACCATGGTTAACAGAATTTCCACTGGTAAGTTTGGTACCCTAAGTTCAAGCAGTAGTGACCAAACATGGTGAACATACATTAGACACATCGGGTTACTTGACGAGCCTGACTAGCTTGAGCGCACAATTAATTAGACGACATGAAGTGCATAAGCACTTCACGTGGCCTAACCACTGTCGCCAACTGACGTACGACTCAGGTTCGTCAAACACATCCCACGTGGCGACATGAACCTTAGCCACGATCTTAAATCTGGTACCGACTATCTGAACTATAGACATAGTCCCAAACTCAATCAATTCTCATCCATAGCATGTGAAGTAAAGCATGATAAACAAAGTAATTCAAGCATGCTAGTAGGCATGTTATAAAGCATGATATAAAGCATGTTACAAAGCATTACATCAGTAGGAATACAAACACATATATTGCAAGTAAGCGGTTTAAGTAGACAACCTCATGGAGGTAATCATACATGTCTCTAGGGTAGTTGAGAATCCCATCTCAACACCCTCTTAAGGCATCAACATCTAAACACTTACTCACACAAGCATTTTCACAAACACTTAACATACACTATTTCAACATACTTAGTGTATGTTAGCAAACATGTATTAGGGCGAGTCCTTTCACCAAGCAAATATTTTACGCACATATAATATATTTATACAACAAATAATCATGGAAAACATATCTCTAAAATACATATGTATACAGTACTTTCTACAATACAGTATTTCTACATACATAGTGTATATTAGTAAAACATGTATTTGGGCGAATCCATTCGCCAAATAAATATTTTATCCATATATCGTATATTCATACAATAAATAATCATGTCAAACACATTTTCAAAAAATATACGTATATGGTATTTTCTACGAATACCTAGAAGATGTAAAATTCCATAATTTACATTTTTAATCGAAACAGAAATCGGAAAGCACTTTGTACATGTGCAATTGCATGCAGATCATGAATCTATCATTATCTGACATTGAAAGCATTGAAAACTATAACCTATACACCTAAAGTCTGCACCTTGTATCGTAGAATCGTAACGGAGTTGGTAGGTTTGCTAAGCTTCCGTATTCGGCAGTTTGGCAACCTAGAGAACGAAATGGGTTAGCTATTTCATAACCTACAACCTATACAGCCCAAAAATAAATTAGGGTTAGGGTTTCTTACCTAGAAACGGAGCTGGAATCGCTGAAAAAGTGATGAGAATGGAGCGGTTGAGCTTGGATACGGCAGGGAAGAACGGTAGGGAAGAATCTCCCACTTCTCTCTCACTTTCTCTTTCTTTTCCTAGGGTTTTCTCAAATTCGTATGGCTGCAATGAGAGAGGGTTTAAGGTCCTTATATAGCCTAAAACTCACCGAACTAGACTCCAGGTCAAAGTATACTTAGGTTATAACCAAAGCGGAGCAGTTTCAGCTTAACGGAGGACTTCTGGCGGGCCTCCTTGAGCCAAAGGTCAGACTTAAGCTCATTAACACTGGATCTACGTACTATTAAGTTTTCATTCTAGTAGGGTTCTCAGATCACGCGTGGCGGACTAGTTTCAGTTCGACGGTCAGTGGGTCTCGATCGGAGATTCTGAGTACATGTAAATGTGTATGAAATTTTTCCTAATCCGAGGGTGTAATTTAGTCAGATTCTGACGGTCTGATTGTTTAATACCGATCCGCAAGCGATGAGTCTCAGATTACTATTCAAGATATTTATTTTATAAAGAAACAAGTGTTCTCACACTCTCTTGCTCCGGACTCAAGCGAACAGCCGTGGGACACTATCTGGATTTGATTTCTGAGATGGTTGTCAACCCCAGCGAGGCGGTCTTAAGTCCTTAACCTCGAATTATTCGGACTCCTGATGTGCGGTCTAAACCTGATACGGAGTTTCAAAGTGCTCCCAAGAGCAGTCGGGTAATGAGTTTGATCCTAGGTTTTAGGGTAACCTAGCGTCAATGATTCCACAAGTTTTGGGTCTTGCAGATCGTATTTAAAGCGATTCTAACGAATTTCGTAGCTAATCTGGTTTCACACTTAGTTACTTTGTCTCATTTCTAAATGATTTAGTCCTAAATGATTTCTGGTCAAGGTGGTACTCAGGCCTTTGTAGTTTGTATATAAGGTGATCCAAGTTATATTACTTAACTAGTTTAAGATAGTGTCTAGGGTGAAAGTACTTAAGAAAATTGAAAGAACAAGGTGGTGAAGGATGAGATTTGTGAAAGAAATGGGTTCACAAGCGATTTTAGACTGTGGGATTCAGTTCTGATAAGTTAATAAGGTGTTAGGAGTGGCCCATTACCTAAGGACGTCTAATTCCAGGTTGGAAAAAATTTGGGCTATTACATTCCACAGTTGAGGATTAGAATTTAATGCTTTCATAGGACTAGGGTAGTTTACTTTATGTTGTTCTAGGTTAGTCAGTTTTATGTCATTAGGTTAGTTTGCTTTATACATTGTTTTAGGACAGTTTGCTTTTGTTGGTTTCTCTCTTGTGCTGACCCACCCTTACGCTGATATCTTTAGAAAAAGCTTCTGATTCCTTTATCTAGGTACTATCTTTCCATCACTTCTCCCTTATTTTCATTAACTTATGTGCATTACATGCTCATTTCTTTTACATTGAGGACAATATAGATTTTAGGTTTGGAGTGGGAGATTAGGTCCCCTAATTAGTATTTTCTTGGTCTTGAGCAAAAAGTGTGAAATTTTTAAAATTTTTCTAAAACTTCTTGTGAATTCGAAATAATTTTGACGGCCATCATTGATTTAGAAGTATAAGATATAAAGTGTTGGGGATTTACGTCTCTTGGATTTAGCTGCCTGATCGATTCCATAGTTGCGTTTGAATTATCAATCCATGATTAGAAGTTTAAAATATTGATTGAATCATGATCTCACATGTCACATCTCGCGTACACATTGAGGTTTCAGTTCAATATTAAAGGATTAACTTGGTACTCACCAAGCATGGAAGGAACTAACCTGAGGAATTTGTCCATCATGTGCAATAAGAAGAATGAAAGAAAAAGAAAATACCCAGCTACAAGATAGCTGCCTGCGGAAAGGGTTGGGCTAACGAACTTCACCATAGGTTTTCTCCCTATATGTGTAGATTCGAATCCCCATGGTTGACATTTGGAAAGAGTTAGGTAACTGATCTTCACCACAGGTTTGCTCCCTATAGGTGAGGATTCGATTCCCTCCCTTGGCATAACTTTTAATAGAAAAATCAAAAGGTGAAGAAAAAAAAGAAAATGATCTATGAGGCAAGTTTTGGTTTGGTTATCATGAATTCTCTTGCTGGTTACCAATGATATCATGAAATAGAGAAGTGACTCTTAATGTTGAGAAGCCGAGATGACACTATACACTCATGGATCGTAACATTTAGAATTTTTCTAATTGATAGATTAATACTTTGAACTTTACTATGAAGTTTACCATGCACTTGAGTTCAAGGGAAATTTATGCCCAACATTCATGAATCCTAGAATTTAGTATCTGTGTTGTTTTTTTTAAAAAAATTACTCAAGTTTACAGGAATTGCCCTGTAATTCTCAATTTATTTTTCGCATACTTTGCTCGGGACTAGCAAAATGTAGTTTGAGAATTATGTTGAGGGTCAAATATTGCATATCAGACCCCATTATTTCCTGGATTTACGAACATGGTACTATTTAACAGCCCGATTTAATCGCGTTTGTGATACAGGGTGTATTTACGAGCTTGGATTGAAATAGGATGTTAAAAGCTGAGATTTAACGCTTAGAATTTACCAAAGCATGGGACGGACCCTAAGAGATGAAGATCAACGGATATGCATGCCAGAGATCCAAGAAAATCGAGAAACTGAAGCTTAAGTGGCCTAAAAGTGAGCCAGAATGCAAGATCACAGGGTTTCCGCCATCTAATCAGCTCAAAACTTCATACATGGCCTAAGGACTATAAATGAACCGTACACGTCAAATTTGAGCGATCGGATCCCTGTAGAAGTGGCCCAACGTGTAGATTAACCCCTTAAATCCTTATGTGGGGCCCACCTGACCTCTGAATACGCTTCAATTTTGGACTCGATGCATTAAAAGAGGCAACAAAACGGATGAAAGCGCAAATCTCTCACTTGCATCATGATGGGCCCCACCCTGGGGTGCGTGCACACCTAGCACACGTACATTCACCGTGCACCATGAACAGAAAAGACGATCAACCGTCTTTGACCCAAAAAAAAGAAGAAAAGAAGGAATTTCTTTCTTCTTTCCAGCGCAGGAACCGCACGACCGTCCGCTGGGACCGGTAATGGCCCACAACGATCACCTGGAATGATGATCTGAGGCATCCATTCACTCCAGAGTATAGGCGTAACCATCGCCAAGGTGGCAAAATCCCGGTAGATAATGGAGAGTTGATTTCAGCGGTTAAAACGGAAGATCGACGATGCAACGAAACAATCCGTGGACCACACCGAATTTGATCTGAAACCAGTCATTTCCACTTGGTTTTTCGAGCTGCAACGAGTGGACAGATTGAATTTCTCATCAAATTTCGATAATGGGCCCCACCGTCAACCAGCGCAAGAAGCGTTAGGCTCTGTTTCGCGCTTTCGGAGAGCCCGGAACGATCTGGGTCATTCTACGACCATGGACAGGATCGGTCCGCCAATCCTAACCGTCCGAAGTCACTCCATGGGGTGGCCGAACAAAGCCAAGATGACTGAATGGCTCAGATCTCGCATGCAAGATATCCATGGGCCAAAAACATTGGAAAAATGGGAAAGTGCCGCTGTTGCTGCGTAAAGCTTCTCCACGCACCGACTCCATCTCACCGCCAATTCATGGAAGGTTTCTAAAAGCAAATTACGCACGTTGTTGTGCATCTCTCCACTGCGTATAAAAGGAAGAGAATAGAGAGAGGGGGGGAGGGGGGGTCAGCCCTAGACGTCAGTAAGAGAGTGAAAGAAAGTCTTTAGTTTAGATTGTTTTCCTTTTCTTCTTGTTTGCTATTTTTCTTAAAGTTTGAGTGTTCTAGCCTCCCCATGTCAGGTTAAACCTCTTAGCTAGGGCTAATAGGTGAAGCTTGTAGCGTGATGGGGTGGTTCTGCAGCTTAGATTCATGTTTTTGAACGAATATTAATTCTGGTTTGATTACGGGAATACTTCTAGTTTTTAATGGTTTGTTGTGACTGAAATTACAATGAGTCTGCGATAGCTTTGAGTATTTATTTTCCATTATTTGATTATGAAGTTAAGAAGCTCTGTTGTTCACCATTGCTCCTTGGACATGGTTGGATGACGGAATCCTTCCTAACATTCATGTATCACTCAAATTGGCTTTGAATTAGTTTAATTCTGTTGTTTGCTTTGTCTCATGGGCATGGTTTTGTGATGGAATCCATTCTAATTTACACCCATATGATCTCTTTGAAAACTAGATCGAATGAAGTTCAGAATTGATTTTCTGGTTAAACTTCCAACTAGATGAAGATGGGACTCGAAGTCCAGTTGAATGCATGAATCAACTGTCGATTTCCCTAATTTTTACAAGAGGATCCTCTGAATCCCTAGTTTCCTACCTCTGAATTCCTTAAGTTTTAGATCAGTATTTCACAATTACTCCCTCTTATTCACTCGGTTTAGATTTCATCTTATTCTAGTTCTAGTTCTGGTTATTTTTTTTATTACGTACAGGTTTCAGTCCCTGTGGATTCGACCTCAGTCTCACTGAGTTTATTACTTCATCACAACCCTATACTTGGGGAGTGAACAATTAACAAACTATTCGGTCCCACCGAATGTATGTTTACTCTGACTGAAAGTGCTAAAAACAATCGAGCAAGAAATAATAATTTTCAGAATAAATTCGACTTGATTGATAGGTGCGATCGAGTGATGTTTGGTGCCATCGAAGGAAGGTTTAGTGCGACCTAAAGGAGATAGAGTTTTCAAGCATGATTTGAAGAATTTTGTCTGCAATAGAAAGTTAATTTGGCTTGACTTTGGTGTGACCAAAGGTTATGGAGTGGACCAACTCAACTAACACTACCCAAGGCAATAAGTCCAACCGAGGCAAGACAGCAAAGCCTAAAGGAGAGACTTAACTCGGATTGCGAGAAGTAAATTCTGCCCGAGCAACATAAAATTCAGGAGCCATAGGCTAAAGACGTAAGACACATAAAGTTAGCTCGGTTAACAAGGCAACATTGTCTAAAGGGACCGATTAAGGTCCGAATGCTAGAAGCCCCTTATCCGACCGTAAAACCGATCCACATAAGATCGGTTACCATATCGGCTATTGGATTAAAGAAAGATATCGGTCTAAAACCGATTTTGTCTCATCTGGCAAAAGGCCAAATAGCCCTGTCCTTGCAGCCAACCGAGACTCATATTATTAGGGTCAGCTAAGGTTGAGCCGAGTAAGGAAGAGGGTGTAGACAAAAATGTTGCTCCAAGAATTCAGTAAAAGGATTTCTAATCCCAAAGATCTTGGGATTGGATGGAGTCCAAAAGCATATCAAAATCAAATCTCCAAGAGATCAGGAGAAGAATCCCTTTACGCTGTGACCCTCCCATTCCTATAAATACAGGAGACCTCCATGGTGAAAGGTATGTAGAAATTACCTCTTGAAACCTTCTTCTTAACCCAGTTACTGATTGAAGCATCGGAGGTTCCCCGGCCTTAGCCAGGGTCCCCTTTTCATCTTCCTTGTGCAGGTGACGGACGAAGGAGGTGTATCAAAAATCTACATCAACAGTTTGGCGCCATCTATGGGAACCGACACAAAAAGTCATTTTTCAAGCTCTATCCAAAAGTTTCAAGTGAGCATTAATGGCGAGAACCAGAAAAACTGGTCCTAACAAACCCAATGAGGCTGATAACGCTAGACCATCAAGTCCAGATGGGGCACAGGGAGCTCAAAACCAACCTGACGATCAACAGGGTTCCGCGGTTCGTCCAGCGGCATCTACTGCAATTAGGAATACCCAACAGAATCGAGGAAATAGACGGTTGGATCAGGAAGTCCAGGAGCTCAGAGCTGATATAAATGTTATGAAACAAATGTTGGAGCAGATGCATCGTTAACAAACTCAACAGTTTCAACAAGGACAAGCGATGAATGTTCCGCAACAAGTTGCCGACCCTCAGCCCACTACCCCGTAGTCACCAGCACAACCGAGTCAGCGCCATGAGCCGTCCGAGCTAGCGCCCACTCATTCCGCGACTGCCGTGCTACCTCCTTCTGACCTCTGACATGAGATAGATTGGAGAAGGTGTAGCCGTCCTCCGGTTAAAGGTGTGGAAAAAAGCAACGAACCTGGGAAAGCTGACCTTCAGGACTTTAAAAAAGAAGTGCTAAAAGAAATGGCGGACATGAGGAAAAGTCGGGATACACATCCAACCAGGACCGAAACAAAAGCATCTCCGTTCGTTGAGGAAGTAATGTAAGCTCGACTTCTAGAAAGATTCTGCCTCCCACAGATTACGCCTTTCACAGGTAAAACCGATCCAACAGAGCACATCAAATGCTTCCGAACATATATAGAACTGTATGATGCTTCGGTTGCCATAATGTGCCAAGTTTTCTCCCTCACCTTAGCCGACGTAGCCCAACTTTAATTCAAGCAGTTGAAACCGAAGTCCATCAGCACGTTCGCAGAACTCAGCAGCACCTTCCTCACCAATTTCATTGGTGGAAAGAAGAAACCGAAGCCCCCGGCACATCTAAACAACATAGTTCAGAAGGAGGGAGAAGTGCTAAAAGTCAAACGCTTCAATTTTGAGTCGCTCCAACTCTGAAAGTACTCGGAAGAAACAACACTCAATTCTATCATGTAGGGTGTTAGGAACAGGCCGTTTCTAGCGTCCTTAGAAAAGAATCCGCCTAAGACCTTGGCCGAATGCATGACTCGGTTGGATAAATATGTGGACGCTGGGGAAACAAGGAACTTGCGTGAGGTTGCTCAAAATGTAAAAGCCCCAGCTAAAGAGTCAGCCAAAAAGGAAGTTGACTCGGTCGGAGCAAAGAAGCGTAAGGATGACCAAACGCACGATGAACGAAAGTCAGGGAAACGGCACGATCGAAAGTTTTCAACCTATACCCCACTCAAAAAACCTCATGAGCAAGTGTTGATGGAAATCAAGGGGGAAGGATTTGTCAGTTGGCCAAATAAGCTCCGAAGTAATCCGAACTGCCGGAATAAAGATAAATATTGCCACTATCATCGCGATCATGGCCACAGTACGAGTGACTGTTTTCATCTGAAGGAAGAGATTGAAAGACTCATCCGAGATGACCGACTCAGAGAGCGCATCAAAAGAACCAGGACAACTGAAGAACATCCGGGTGATAATCAACCCATGGAGGAAATCCGAACTATCATCGGTGGTCCCTGAGGCAGGGGCAATTCGAATAATGCTTAGAAAAATCACACTAGAAGCATCAGTCGACCCGAGTCTGAAATTCTGATCATAGCTTGGCCTCCAAAAGAGAAGAAGAGATAAAAATATTGTATCGTTTTCACCGATGAAGACGCTCGAGGCATTCACCATCCCCATGATGATGCATTAGTCATCACTCTTACCATTGTGAATCAAAGGGTGTTTCGTATACTCGTCAACATAGGTTCATTTGTCGACGTGTTGTTCGCCTAGGCGTTCGACAAAATGGGTGTTGCACATTGGCATTATGGCTGGTTTGTACCCCGTTAATCGGATTCTTAGGAGGACAGATACTCCCAGAAGGAGTCATCTCGCCACCACTTACTAATGGAAACCCTCCACACCAGGTAACAATGATGGTCGACTTTCTGATATTCGATCAGTCATCTGTCTACAACGCTATACTCGGTCGACCCTCTCTTAGTCTCCTTCAGGCCGTTGTATCCACACATCACGTCTCCATGAAATTCCCGACTGAGTTGGGAGTATGAGTCGTTAAAGGAGATCAGAAAGATGCAAGACGTTGCTATACGACTGCTGTAAAAGTTCCAACCGAGGTATCTACGATTGAGTCACTGGATCCTCGTGTCGAAACTCACGAATGAGGATAGCCGGTGGAAGACCTGGTCTTAGTACCTTTGGTCGAGACAGATGAATCCAAAACGGTACGAATTGGCTCGTCCTTAAAGTCTTCTCTGAAAGACAATCTGATAGCCTTACTCCGACGATATGCTGATGTGTTCGCATGGAGTCATGAAGACATGCCGGGAATCGATCCATCAGTAATCACTCACCAACTCAACATCGATCCAACATACAGGCTGATCCGATAGAAGCGACGTCCACTCGGCCCCAAAAGGTACGCTATCATTGAAGAAGAGGTTAGTAAGCTCCTCAAGGCTAAGTTCATAAAAGAGATATACTACCCGGAATGGGTAGCCAATGTCATACTTGTGAATAAAGCTAATGGGAAGTGGCGTGTCTGTATTGACTATACCGACCTAAATAAAGCCTACGCAAATGATAGATTTCCTCTTCCGAGGATCGATCAGTTGGTGGATAGCACTATAGGGCATGAACTTCTTAGTTTTATGGATGCTTATTCAGGGTATAATCAAATTGTAATGCATCAGATTGATAAATCTAAGACCACCTTTATCACTGACAAAGTTCTCTATTATTACTGAGTGATGTGGTTTGGTTTGAAAAATGCTGGAGCAACTTATTAAAGATTAGTAAATAAAATTTTTGCTCGGCTGATCGGTCGAACCATGGAAGTGTACATTGACGACATGCTCGTCAAAAGTGTACATGTGGCCGATCATATAGCCGACCTAGAAGAAATGTTCCTAATCTTGCGCAAGTTTCAAATGAAATTAAACCCGAGTAAGTGTGCCTTTGGTGTAAGCTCGTGAAAGTTCCTCGGATTCCTAATCAGCCAGCGAGGAATTGAGGTGAACCCAAAGAAAATTAAGGCGTTGCTCAACATAGAGTCTCCAAAAACTATAAAAGATATACAAAGATTGACTAGACGAGTAGCGGCACTCAACCGTTTCCTCTCCCGAGCCACCAATAAATGTCTCCCGTTCTTTAAGCAATTAAATGGATGACTAACGGTGGATTGGATGGAAGAATGCAAAGCAGTGTTCCAGCAATTGAAGTCTTATCTCGGATCTCCACTTCTCTTATCGAAACCTGAGTCAGGAGAAGCCCTGCTGTTGTATCTTGTAGTATTCGAGGTAGCGATTAGATCGGCCCTAATACAGGAATGCAAATGAAAGAAACTACTGGTTTACTACGTTAGTAAAGCACCGCTACCATTAGAGACAAGATACATGCTCCTGGAGAAAGTGGCCCTAGTTTTGGTAGTCTCCTCATGATGACTTCGGCCATATTTTCGAGTTCATACCATTATCGTCATGACCGATCTCCCACTGCGTCAAATTTTACAAAAATCGGAAGCATCCGGCCGACTTACAAAGTGGGCGATCGAACTCAGCAAATTTGACATTTAGTATAAGCCGAGAGCAGCGATCAAAGGGCAAGCTGTGACTGACTTCATTGCTGAGATGACACCGAAATCCGATTCAACGATAGAGCATGTTACTGAACAATCGACGGCCTCTTCACCCGAGTCAATGCCTGACCCTATCCCTTGGAAGCTGTATGTCAATGGCTCCTCTAATTCTAAGGCAAACGGGGCAGGAGTAATACTGGAAACTCTCGATCAAACTTATATGCAGTATGCCTTAAGACTCGGATTTCAAGCCTCGAACAATACAGCAGAGTATGAATCCTTATTACTCGGCCTCCGACTCGTAACTAGTTTAGGTGTCACACACCTCAACATTTTCAGCGATTCACAGCTAATCGTCAACTAAGTCACCAGCGTGTATCAAACACGAAAAGAACAACTGAAAGCGTATATGGAGAAAGCTAAGGAACCGATCTGCGGCTTTCAGCTTTGTGTCATCACCCGGATCCCTCGAACAGAAAATACCAAAGCCAATCTATTAGCGAGACTCGCCTCTGCCGACGAAGACGATATACATAGGTCCATTCCAATCGAGTATGTTGCTAAGTCAAGTATCAATGAACCACTTAACTCGACTGTACTTACAATTGATTCAGAACCTTCTTAGCTTGAACCAATCGTCTGATACCTCGACAAGGGAGAATTGCCCGACGAACGTGCTGAGGTTCGACAGCTCAAGATCCGAGCTTCCCATTTTACCATGCTCAATAGGGTGCTTTATAAGAAAGGCTACTATGCTCTCCTCTTACGATGCCTGAATTCCAGTGAAGCAGATTATGTGTTGTGGGAAATACATGAAGGGATTTGCAAAAATCATTCAAGATGACGATCACTCGCGCACAAAGCTCTACGTAAGGGATATTACTGGATAACTATTCAGCATAATGCTCGCAAGCTTGTTCAAAGATGCGACAAATGTCAGAGATTCGCGGCTATCCCGAGACAACCTCCTAAGGAACTAACTCTTATGACCGACCCTTGGCCCTTCGCACAGTGGGGAATCGACATCATAGGGCCACTTCCTATGGGGAAAGGCTAAACTAAGTTTGTTGTCGTAACAGTAGATTACTTTATAAAGTGGGCCGATGCAGAGCCATTGGCGAAGATAACCAAACAAAAGATTATGGACTTTATATGGAAAAACATTGTTTGTCGATTCGGTATACCTAGACTATTATTACTGACAATGGGAAGCAGTTCGACAATAGGAGCTTTTGAGAGATGTGCGACAATCTTGGAATCAGAAATGTGTACTCATCGCCCCACCATCCTCAAACGAATGAATAAGTTGAGACAGTCAAGAAGATCATCAAACAGCATCTTCGAACCAAGCTCGACCGAGCCAAGGGAGCTTGGGCTGAAGAACTCTCAAAGATATTGTGGGCGTACCGAACCACGGCTCGAACTGCCACAAGAGAGACTCCCTTCTCCCTTTCTTATGGCTCAGAAGCACCTAAGTTAGATCGGGTTACCTTTGGTCCGAGTTAGTTCATTCAATGAAGAAGATAACGGAGAACTCTTAGCTCTCAGACTTAATCTTGTGGATGAACAAAGAGAAAAAGCTCGATTACGAATGATGCTCGGCAACAACAAGTGGCTCGGTTTTATAATACCCGAGTCAAGGTCAGGTGATTTCAAGTCGAGGACATGGTTCTCTGAAAAACGTTCTTAAATACAAAGGAAGTTGGTGCGGGCACATTAGGACCCAATTGGGAAGGACCCTAAATCATTTCAAGCACCATCCGACCAGGAACATACTAATTGGAAGACCTAACTGGACAGTTGCTACCTCATCCATGGAATGCCGAGCATCTAAAGATCTACTATCCTTAGGTCGGCCTAACAAAGCATTTTAAAAAAAATACTAAAAAATTACGAGCATGTAAACTGAGTCAAGATGAATAAAAGAAAACTGAATATATTCATTTATCAGTACGTTCTTTATATTGAGTTACATCTTGCTTCGACATTACATTGATAGAGTAAAGATCTTAGAAACAAACGAAAAGATTGGTTGTAATAGATGAGCTTCTTTCTCGGTTGAAGATACTCTCGAGCCTGTCCCGGAGAACGGTATGCTTGAAGAGCTAGTGTGAGTGCCAAAAATGGAGCTGATGATGATACCAAAAATCCCGCTCCAAGGTTCACCATGAGCTAAGCAGTTCAAACTCGGTTACCATCTCTTGAAGCAATCTCAGTAACCACAGGAGCTACCTCGACCTCGACACCAGGCGCAGCATTAGAAAACTCGGTGGCCTCAGCTTCCGGCCCTCGGATTCAGAGGCGCCTTCATCAAATCCCGAAAGATCAAGGTCGAGAAAAGACCACTTCATCAGATGAATACAAGCTGTGTACCCACTCTGATACAAGCGATCCCTCTCTTCCTCAAACTCTTGAGATTCGAGAAAGGCCTCTACGGCCCGATCTCTGGCCTCCTTGGCTTCATCGATGGCACTCTGAATAATCGCCTCAGACTCAGCCTTGGTCCAGGCTAGCTTATCTTCGCAGGAGGCATGGGCTTGAGTCACCCACCAGCTCTCCTCCTGAGCCTCCCTCAACAATGAACTTTGGTGTGACCAAAGGTTATTATCGGTGCGACTGAAGCGTAACAAAGGTGTGAAAAATTGAAGTCGATGCAAAGTTAGTGTAGAATTTTCCTATTTAAATGGGCAATTTAGATTGCTCTAGATACAAATTTAGGTTTGGGAGAGAGAACAAGATGTTGCAGAGCTTCTATGAAGCCTTTTTCTTCTTCAATCTTTCAGTTCTAAGTTACTTTTCATGTTTTTGTTTGAGTTTAGTTCAATTATGATAATAGTTGGCTAAATTTCTTAGCTAAGGCTAAGATGTGAAGCTTGTAGTTATTTTTAATATTCTAATTTACTTTGATTCAAGTTATATGGTTTGAATGTTGAATGATTCAGTGATTTTTGTTTAAATAAAATTTTAATTGTATTTTACTTTGATTTATTGTCGACTCTTCGCATTTTGGATGCTTAGAAAGGTTAAGATTGTTGGCATAATATTTTACAAGTAATTAATTTGTAAAATTCATGGATTTACTGTAGACTACGTGCATGATAGATACTTTGAATTGTCTACAATTAATAACTTAATTCTTCAAGTGTGAACTTAATCAATTGAAATTAAAATCTGTATTGGTTTGTGAATTTTGAATTAGCCGCTCTATCATCTGGCTGAGTAAGATAGGACTCTGATTTTAGTTGTGTTAGCTAATTGAATGACTAGAAGTGAATTTTTAGGGCTCTAGTGTTTAATTTTATTGATTTTCTCTATATATTATTTAGATTTCTATCATTACTTCTTCTAATTCAAGTTTCATAATTAATTTTAGTTTTAGTTTTAGTTCTAAAATATTTTGAAAACACATAAATATAAATCCTTAAGAATTCGATGTCGATCTCATTGAGTTAAAACCACATCACAACTCTGCACTGGGAGTTGTTATTCTTTTTTATCGATCTCATTAAAGTAGAGAAGCAACTTAACATGCATAAAATCTAAGCCGTAGATTATTGTAGACCACCCTTTTTATCATTATCCCCAAAATTGGATGATTTAAAACTCATGTATGCCACTGAATTTTTTTTTATTTTTTTTTAAAATTACCTAGAAACTCTTAACTTTGGTGACATGGCCGATTAAGTTTTAGAATGCGGTGAATTTTTAGTAATTCTTTCTTCCTAATGAGACACATCATACGTAAACACAGAAGTCGGCCTCACACAAAATAGTGAGTGTTCCATCTCAACGATTCTTTTGATGTGGCTACTTTAATTTAATTTTGGATGATCATGTATTTTTTTATTTTAGATTCAATGGTTAAAATGAGGCTATTTATGTACGGGGTGGATCTCATGGAAGTTAGAACAAGTGGCTCTCCATTAGGGAAGAGAATTGAGAAATTTCTGACTGTACGACCCATTTATGGCCCATTTCCGAGACGAAGCCCACCTCATTTTACCTTCCAAGAATAAGCCCATCTGTACGGACGCCTTCCCAAAGGTAAAAAATGCCCTTTTCTTTTACCTTCAAGTGGATCGGCCGGTGCTCGAAGACGAGCACTGACGCTCCTCGAACTCTATATTGCCCTGAAAATTGGGGGTCGAGTAGCAACTCAACACCCGAGTTCCAAAACATCACTTATGCAACACAAATGCTTATGATTGAATGTTGTCTATATTAGTGCAATAAATATGAGTGAGATTATACCAAAACAGTAATCCATACTCCAGATCAATGTATAAAATGCAAGCGGAAGACTGAAAAACATATATAGACGCATATAAAAACAAAACGATCTCGATCTGTCTCCAAAGTATAATTACTTCGCTGAGTCATCATATACATGTACTGAATCAAAACAAAATGTCAAAAATAGTCCAACTGTCGTGATAACCCAATAGTCCCGTAAATCCGGATTGCCTAAGCAAAGCCGCCGGAGAACTGCATGAAAGAAAACTCATCCTGATCTTCATAATAATTAGGGTCAGCCTCTTATAGATCATTGGTACCTGTGTCTAAGACAGAGTCTGGTGGGTGTCCAAAGCACCGTCCTGTAACGTGCGAGTGAGTAGCTAACTCAGTGGAATAATAAAGCATAGGTTAACATGTTATCAATTCAGTCAAGCAGTACAATCAACATTCCTAAGTACTGTAATTAATGCAAGGATGAGATGCGATTATAATGCGTGCCCTCGCCAACATACTTCCTCGTGCGGCATCATCTTACGTCCGGGGCATGCTGTCACCCTCAGTGCTCCACATCTTTCAGGCACATGCAATGCGATGATGAGTATGATTACCGAGTTATTATTAGTCCATTTCAAAGAGCAATATTGGGAAACTAAGGTACCTTCCTTATATCATTCCCTAAACAATGATCCATTTTAAGGTCGTCAATCCTAGACAATCTCATACGATGGTGTATTTCTAGGTCGCTGCAAGGGCTGTCAGGGCTGTTACGAGGAATCGTTATACCACTCCTCCATCACCTTATCAATACAGGCCTAGTTTATACTCTGTTACTACGGGAAGGCTCGTCGCCTCACTGCAGATTTAGAGTATGCTCGAGGTCACTACACCGGTACGGCTGGGCTGCTAGGGCTATTACACGGAATCGTTGCACCACTCCTCCATCACCCATCAAAGCAGTATAGGCCGACAGCTCGAATATAGTGTCTCATACCACCATAATCGGCTCACGAGTCTGGTTGATCAATGGCCACTACGGGGAGGCTCATAGCCCAAAGAGGCGTTGATCACCATGGCTCACGAATAGAGGTACCATGGGGATTCATACCTCAAGTTCAGCGCAGAAGGCCCAAACATGGTGAACATATATTAGACAGATCGGGTTGACCACGGCTGTCCCATACCACCACTTCTCTACCACTCATCGTCAACCGAAGTACAACTTGTTCGAACACATCTCGCATTGCGAATGAATCTCAGCCACGCATTCATTTTCGTTTCCGATTACCTGGACTATAATCATAGCCCTAAACACAATCAATCCTTTATTCAGAAGCATGTAAAGTAAAGCAGAATTAATTCAAGCATGTTATAAAGCATGTTATAAAGCACAATATAAACAGGAAATACAAATACATATATTTCATAAGTAAGCTATTAAATTAAACAAACCACATGGAGGAAATTATATACATCTCTAAGGTAGCTGAGAATCCTATTTCAACACCTACCTAAAGCACGATCATCTAAGCACTTACTCTTACAAGCATTTTCACAAACACTTAGAATACACTATTTTAACATACATAGTGTATATTAGCAAAAACATGTATTAGGGTGAACCCTTTCGCTAAATAAGTATTATACACGTATATAGCATGTTCATACAGGAAATAATCATGGCAAACACACTTTCAAAATTTATATGTATACGGTACTTTCTACAAATATGAGGAATACAGTATATTCAACATAGTTAATGTATAACCGAAAAACGAAACGGACAGCACTTTGTACATGTGCAAAACATACAGATCATGAATCTATCATTATCTAATATTGAAAGCATTGAAAACTATAACCTATACATCTAAAGTCCGCACCTTATGCCGTAGAAGCATAATAAACTCGATAGATTCGCTAACCTTTAGTATATGCGAGGAGGAGTCTGGTCCATCGAGTCAATGAGTAAGAGGGGTGTCATGCTCCTCGTAAATCTCCATGACATGCCCTATACAGCATAGGGTACAATGCATGTGAGATAAAGCATAGCAACACAATACACAATCACTTAAGCATTCCACACACTTCATAGCAAAAGAGGCTGTATGAATTTCATTACCAAATTTGTCATAATACATGGAATACAGAGTTACATGAATCATGACAGAAGATGCAGGGGAGCTAATACAAACAAGCTTCAACTACTAAAAACATACTACTAACTACTACATCTATCAACATGAAAACAGAAACCGCCTAAAGCGGTAAGCAAAATAAACTACAAACAACAACATGGATGTCTAAGCATCCGAGTCAGGCGATGGAGGAGGGGCATCCTTGTCCTGTACACAACACAAGATAGTCCTCAATGTGCGAGACACCTTCTTAAAACTCCACTTCATGAAGGCTTCGATCACCTCAAGCTTGGCTCGGGTCTCACCAAGCTCGGCCCGAACCTACCCAATCTCTTACCGCAGGGTGGTTGGCCCTCCTCAATACGAACCATATGAGCATCCCTCGCAGCCTGAACCACATCCTGTTCACGTGGCGTAGGAGGGGAGCTCTCCTCGGTATCCTGAGAAATGTTCCTCTTCTTCTTCTTTTATTTCAGCTTCACTCCCTTTCTCACTCTCTTCTTCTTCGCTCTTCGCTTCATCCTCACTCTCCTCATGTCAGACTCGTCGTTGCCGTGCCCTAATTTTCATCTGATGGAGAGTGCTCTCGTCGATTTGATAAATCGATGCCAGCCTTTCCACCCCCAAACTGTAGCCAAACTCCCATGCAATCCTGCATATGAGTCAGCCGAAGGGAAGTGAATCAGAGCTTCTGGTGGAGCGTGTAGTACTCATAATCTGTCGCAACACGAATGTAGGCACACACAAGTTCGCCCTCTACCCCACTTGGTACAGAAAGTCTACCATGAGTCGCGTGCACTCGCTGCGATTACTGTGTCTAGGGTAGAGGTTGTATGTGAAGATGTGATGTAGTAGGTGGAAGTCGTCTGACATATAGGACGCTAGCAGGCTTTTGTTCGGCTGCCACTCAACCAGTCGGCCACCACAAAGGTAACGTGTGCGACGATCCCTTTCACGTGCACTCCCCAGATTCTTCTCACTAGCATGTACTTCGTCAAAGGGCATATCCATAAGCCGCGAAATCAATCTAACATCAACCGTGGCAAACAGATCCATACCACAAGAGAGCCAAAACTGCAAAGGTTTCAGTGTAGGCTCACGAATGTTGGCGTAGAAGGCTCGGATAGTACCTGCATTGACGCGACCTCTAGCCTCAAATAGCGAACTCCAGTGGGCCGCCTCCACTTGCTCGAACAAGTAGTATTCACCGAAGAGTCGCCCATTCACCTGGGCTTCAAAGAGAACCCTACGGTCCTCATAAACTCCATGAGGTAGTGCCGCAACTGAGCTTTTTCAGCAAGAATCCGGGGATCAAGATCCCACTTCATTCGAAATTCCCGAGCAACGCTTGTGCTAGCGGCAGTGCCTCTCGGCTACTTTGAACGTATAGGGCGACTAGGCCTAGCCTCATCCGCAGCACTCTTCCTCTTTCCCATAAGAGAAAGGATGGTGGAGATGGAGAAAATGGCCGAAACAATGGTAAGGAAAGCCATGGAAAGTAAAGGAAAGGAAAGAAAAGGGCTGGAGGGTTGGTTCTCCACGGTCTTGGGTCTCAACAAACGTTGTAGAGGCCTAAATGATAGAGATTGAAGGAGGAAAGTGGAGAGATAGGATGGGTGAGGAAGCTTACACGATTTTTGAGCTTCAAATGGGAGTATGAGAGTTTAAATAAGAGAAAACGGAGAGGGTATGGAGGTAAGGATGGCTGTAAACGATGGTTACAGAGGGGTTGTGGCCGAAAATGATAGATTGAGCGATTGGAGTGGAGGTTTGGGAGAGGAAACAGCACTTTTACAAGAAAGGGAGAGCTTGGAGGTGGAATTTGTGAAGGAGGGGTGGGTTCAAAGGTGTTTTAAGGGATGGCCCACCATCAGGGGGGTTACCCTAGACCCCCAAGGACGTCGGCCTGAGCGGCCCGCCCGGCCGGGCCTGAAAATCGACGAGACCTCACCGACCAAGCGAGGGCCTCGCCACTCCCTGGACAAGTGGGCGAGGGCTTGCTACATGGGCGAGCTCCTCGTACCCCTTAAGCCCCAAAAACATATGGGTCCCACCCTGGGTGCCCTTGGACAAGCGTGGGTACGCCCATGACCCCGTTTCGCTCCGTTTCGGGTAGTTTCGGGTAATTTCTGATACATATTAGCTTTTGCTGATTTTTAACGGCTGGGATGGGATGAGTTGTGATCTAGACCCGTCAATAAATGGCCTAGGAGTGTTTTAAGGTCGACCCATGTGACCCGGGTTGAGTACAGACTCGTTTACAACTATCATTTTCAGTGAACTTCGCCGTTGGGAGAAACTGGGATGCCTAAAACTGTTTCTACATTATTCTTGCACCCTCCTAAGTTGAAATGCGCAACGTACCTCGTGAGACCATAACTCAGGTCCGGTTTAATCCAAATCATGCTCTGATACCAACTTGTAACGCCCTGAAAATTGGGGGTCGAGTAGCAACTCAACACCCGAGTTTCAAAACATCACTTATGCAACACAAATGCTTATGATTGAATGTTGTCTGTGTTAGTGTAATAAACATGAGTGAGATTTACCAAAACAGTAATCCATACTCCAGATCAATGTATAAAATGCAAGCGAAAGACTGAAAAATATATATAGATGCGTATAAAAACAAAACAATCTCGATCTGTCTCCAGAGTATAATTACTTCACTGAGTCATTATATACATGTATTGAATCAAAACAAAATGTCAAAAATAGTCCAACTATCGTGATAGCCCAGTAGTCCCGTAAATCCGGATTGCCTAAGCAAAGCCGCCAGAGAACTGCATGAAAGAAAACTCGTCCTGATCTTCATAATAATCAGGGTCAGCCTCCTGTGGATCGTCGGTACCTGCGTCTAAGACAGAGTCTGGTGGGTGTCCAGAACACCATCCTGTAACGTGTGAGTTAGTAGCTAACTCAGTGGAACAATAAAGTATAGGTTAACATGTTATCAATTTAGTCAAGCAGTAATGATAAAGCAGTACAATCAACATTCCTAAGTACTGTAATTAATGCAAGGATGAGATGCGATTATGATACGTGCCCTCGCCAACATACTCCCTTGTGCGGCACCATCTTACATCCGTGGCATGCTGTCACCCTCAATGCTCCACATCTTCCAGGTACATGCAATGTAATTATGAGTATGATTACTGAGTTATTATTAGTCCATTTCAAATAGCAGTATTGGAAAACTAAGGTACCTTCCTTATATCATTCCCCAAACAATGATCCATTTTAGGGTTGTCAGTCCTAGACAATCTCATACGATGGTGTATTTCTAGGACGCTGCAAGGGCTGCCAGGGCTGTTACGCGGAATCGTTACACCATTCCCCCATCACCTTATCAATACAGGCCTAGTTTATACTCTGTTACTACGGGAAGGCTTGTCGCCTCACCGCAGATTTAGAGTATGCTCGAGGTCACTACACTAGGTACAGTCAGGGCTGCCAGAGCTGTTACACGGAATCGTTGCTCCACTCCCCCATCACCCATCAAAGCAGTGTAGGCCGACAGCTTGAATATAGTGTCCCATACTACCATAATTGACTCATGAGTCTGGTTGCTCAATGGTCACTATGGGGAGGCTCATGGCCCTAGCGCAGGCCGACAACTCGATCACGTGTCCCATACCACCATGCCCAGCTCATAAGTCTTGGCGGATCGAGGTACCACAGTTAATGGGATTCCACTGGTAAGGTTAGTACCTCAGGTTCAAGCAGTAGCGTCCAAACATGATGAACATACATTAGACAGATCGGGTTACTTGAGGAGCTCGGCTAGCTCGAGTGCACAACAAGTTGAACGATATAAAGCGCATAAGCACTTCATGTGGCCAACCACTATCGTCAACCGAAGTACAACTCAGGTTCGTCGAACACATCTCGCATTGTGAATGAATCTCAGCCATGCATTCATTTTTGTTTCCGATTGCCTGGACTATAATCATAGCCCTAAACACAATCAATCCTTTATTCAGAAGCATGTAAAGTAAAACAGAATAAACAAAATAATTCAAGCATGTTATAAAGCATGTTATAAAGCACAATATAAACAGGAAATACAAACACATATATTTCATAGGTAAGCGGTTAAATTAAACAAACCACATGGAGGAAATCATATACATCTCTAAGGTAGCTGAGAATCCTATCTCAACACCTACCTAAAGCTTGATCATCTAAGCACTTACTCTTACAAGCATTTTCACAAACACTTAGAATACACTATTTTAACATACATAGTGTATATTAGCAAAAACATGTATTAGGGCGAACCCTTTCGCCAAGTAAGTATTATACATGTATATAGCATGTTCATACAGTAAATAATCACGACAAACACACTTTCAAAATTTATACGTATATGGTACTTTCTACAAATACAAGGAATACAGTATATTCAACATAGTTAACGTATAACCGAAAAACTAAGCGGACAGCACTTTGTACATGTGCAATAATATACAGATCATAAATCTATCATTATCTGACATTGAAAGCATTGAAAACCATAACCTATACGTCTAAAGTCTGTACCTTACACCATAGAAGCGTAATAAACTCGATAGATTTGCTAAGCTTTAGCATACAGCGATGTGGCAACCTATAACATGGCTTTGGTTAGTTATTTCATAACTTACAACTATCAAAACCCCAAAACAGATTAGGGTTAGGGTTTCTTACCTAGAAATGATGTGAGAATCGCTGGGAAAACGATTAGAATGAGTGGTTAAGCTTACAGAATGGCAGGGTAAGATAGCAGGGAGATCCTCCCACTTCACTCACACTTTCTCTCCCTTTTCTCTCTTCTCACACCTAAGGTTTTTCTCAAATTCATATGGCTGAATGAGAGAGGGTTTAAGGTCCTTATATAGCCTAAAACCACACCGAAATAGACCTAAGGTCAAGGTATACTTAGGTTATATCCAAAGTGGACCTGTTTCAGCTCAACGGAGCACTTTTGGAGCTCCCCCTTGAGCCAAAGGTCAGACTTAAGTGTTCACTCCCCAAGTATAGGGTTGTGATGTAGTAATAACTCGGTAAGATCGAGGTCGAATCCCACGAGGACTGATCGTCACAATTCAAATCTGTGATCCTCCTTAACTAATTCAGTAAATAATGGAGCAAATTACTAACACAAATTTATGGAAAATAACTATTGAGGATAGGGAAGAAAATTCAATAAGAGAAAGAGCACTAGGACTTTCGAATCCACCCCTAATTATCCTAACCATTGTTTTGTCTGTTAATTCACCTTAATTTAGATTGATCTAACTTATCTAGAGAAAGCACAACAGTGTCCTTAATCGGGCATACAGATTGTCTAATTCCTTTAAGCAATGCCATGAAGAACATATCCCATGTCCAAATCGGGCATATGGAATATGCATTCAGTAAAGCACCCTGTTTCTTCCTCTACAGGAACCTGTTCATAATCGACACAAGTACCTAGCATAAGCATCCAGACCACATCCATGCATAGACTCTGATCAAAGTTGATAAATGGAGAAGTATGGAATTTAAAACAATCAAGCACACTAGGGAAAGAAACAAATCAATCTAATTAAAGTAAAATCAACATAGAACAAAGGGTGTTCAAATTAGGGTTTCATCTCAGCCCTAGCTGAGAGATTAGTTACCCATAAAATTCATTAAACAGATGGATAAATAAAATTCATAAAAACATCAAACCAATTTCTCTCTTTCTTCTTTCTTCTCTTTCTTCTCTCCCTTGTCAGTAGATCCGAAATCCTTCAATTTCAATGCCCTTCCTCATGTTTTGCAACTCTTTTTATAGCCGATGGAGTGGCCGGAGTGGTGAAATTCGGATTTGGGAAGTTGTTGCACGCTAAAGAAAATTCCTTTTCACCAAGTTCAGACCTCAAAACACCATACTTTCCTCGCTCAAATTCCAAAAATACCGTCCCTTAGGACTTTCTTGGGTCCTCTACATGATAGACGGTTCAGATCGCCATATGATCAAAGATGGTGGCCCACAACCGCTGGAAAATCGGATTTCCAAATTTGTGCAAAACTTTCGCACCCTTTCATGTCGTCGGATCGGTGGGCCCCATAGAAGTGTTTTTCGAGAAATCCACCCCGTCCATTGGATTCGTCAGATGAAATTTCACCAAGAATAGGTAGTTTTGAACGTCCAATGATACGGCCCAGGAGAAGAAAACACAAAAGATCGATTTGGACGTTGCAGTTGCCTTTTTGTGGCCTCTCAGACGCACATGTGTGTACGCATGGGAGCAAAGTAGTAACATGGTTTTGAAGTATTCGCAGCTGTCTACACGGTGGACGGTACGGATTGGACGGATGGGATACGTGTGGGGCTCACAACCGTCCGTAAAACGGTCCAGCGTCCGTTCGCTGCTGACGCTAAAAACGGAAATTACGAACGCTGTCCGTACTGGTGGGGCCCACTCCATCGATGCTTCAATAAATCCACTCCGTCCATTGGACAGAGGATGAAATTTCAGGTGGGAAAGACTACTTTTGGATTGATTTTGATGCGGTCCACTTTACTTTTTTCTCTACCGTCAGTCCTGCGTTTGGACGGTTTAGATCTCCATAATCGCTCTCGTTTCAAATTCGGCCACCTATACCTTGTAAACATTGACCTTAGACCGAGAATGGACGGTTTGGATTATCTGTACGAGTAATGGGTAGGGCCCACTACCTTCCGCAAAATCCGACAGCGTCGGTTACGCTCCCAACGAAAACGGAAGTTTCCGTTTTGATGGAAACACGGTCGCCGCTTGCGCCGACTGTGGTGACGGCGGTGCGGTGTAACTCGGGTGGGCGTGCACTATATGCACGTCCACCCTCATGTGGGGTCCTCTGTGATGTTCGTGCGAAATCTGCTCCGTCCATCCATTTCCTCAGATTATTTTAGGCGTTGAGTCCGAAATTGAGGCATATCCAGGTATCTAGTGGGCCAGGGATCAACGGTTTGTGGGCTGATTTGCCAGTTGGGGCACTTCTATAGTGATCCAAGGGATGAAATTTTATATGTACGGTTAATTTGTGGTTCCCATCACATGTATGAAGTTCCGAGCCAATTGGATGGAGGGAACCATGTGATCTTTCATTCTGGACCAGTTTCGGGCCTCTTTAAACGTGAACGGCTTGATTTCCTCGGGTCCCAGGCAAGTAAATTCTTCAATATTGGTCCTCTGAGGTTCATCCCGAGCTCTGGTAATTCCGGAGAGTCAAATCCATGCTTTTAACATCATTTTTCAATACACGCTCCTGATTTCATCCTGTAATAAAAACACAATTAAAATATGGCATTAAGCATTATCATGTACATAAAATTAGGTACTAATCAGGGTCTAATATGCAATATACGACCCTCAACACAACCCCCAACCAGCATTTTGCTAGTCCCGAGCAAAACATGCGAAAAATAATTTCAGAAATACAAGACAATTCATGTAAACTCAAGTGACGTGTGAACAGATAGTTGAGATGTGAAAACTCTAAGATTCATGAATGGTGAAAAGATTTTTCTCCTGAAATCAAGCTTACAGTAAACTTCATAATCAAGTTCAAAATATTAAGCCATTAATTAGACAATTTTAAACATTGAGTTCCATGAGTGTATAGTGTAATCTCGGCTTACTACCATTAAAAGATCCAATCGTCAATTTCATGATATCATTAGTAATTCGTGACAACCAAACCTGAAACCAACACTAGCATTTTAGATCATCTTTTCGTTCTATCAGCCTTTGATTTCCTTTATAAACAAGTGGTGCCAAGGAGGGGAATCAAATCCGCACCTATAGGAGCAAACCTATGGTGAAAACTTGTCGCCTAACTCTTTTCTCATGTCAACTATGGGGAATCAAACCGCATCTATAGGGAGCAAACCTATGGTGAAGATTATGTGACTTAGCCTTTTCTCTTCTTCTTTATAAACTGATGCTAACAATTTTTTTTTTTTTTTTTTTTAGTTCCTTTCATGCTTAGTGATTACCATGTTATCAATTAATATCGAACTGAAAGCTTAATGTGTAACCGAGATCTGATATGTGAAATCATGGCTCAATCAATGTTTACAACTTCTAATCATGGATTAACCATTCAAACTTCAGTGTGAAATCCGCCAGACAACCAAATCCAAGAGTCATAAATTTCTCACATTTTGAATCTTGTAATTTCAAAATCACAACTATCCTTCAAAATCACTTCAAATTTAATAGAAATTCAGAAAAATTTTAAAAATTTTCACAATTTTTCGCTCAAGACCAAGAAAATACTGATTGGGTAACCTAATCTCCCACCCCCAACCTAAAATCGACATTGTCCTCAATGTAAAAAAAAGATAAGCATGCAATGCACATGAGACAACGAAAAGAAAAGAGGAGTAGGGAAAGATAGTACCTGGATGGAGAATTAAGAAGCTCTCAAAAATATCAGCGTAAAAGCGAGTCAGAACAAGAGAGAAATCAGGAAAATAAAAGATCATACCTATACCACTTTCGCAGTGCTCTCGATTGCATTTAAGCATATGCAACAAGCCTTTAAACCCCTAGGTTACCCCTAGTGGACGAGTTGTAGTCTCGTGAGGGTTTGCAAAGAATGTTACCCACAAACATTGAACTAACTAACAAGAAAAAAAAGAAATCAAATGAAATGTCGGGTTGCCTCCCAGAGCGCTTAAGTTTAACGTCTTCAAATGTGACAAGAACGGACCATGAATTCATTAATCTTTAAGACTAGGGTCCGCCAAAGAACTTACCTCAACATGTGGTTAACCAATCCCAGACAAGTGATGCGAGTTCCCATAAATCGTGCTATCTGAAATGAGGTAATGGACACTATCATCAAATAATTTAAGGACTTCTGCTCGAACGACTTCTTCCATGTTAAGATCATGCTTCCTTTGTATTTTACGTGACATTTCCATAGCATGATCCTTACATACAATGGGGCATACTCCTTGTATTTCTGCTATCTTCCGTTCAATTGTCGCCTTATATGTTCGAAGAACATTAAGCAACCTGCGTTCTCTTTGCCTTCTCGAGTTAGAAATCTGTCTTGTCAGAAGAGTCTCAGAGGGATGAAGAGGTTCCACTTTCGCTCTCCATTTTTCAGTCTCCAATATAGGAGTAGAGTCGAGCAGTGCATTGACATCGTGGATGGGACTATCGATGTCAAAATCCATTCCCGATTGTGCTAAGTAGGTCTCAAGAGGATCTTCAAAAGATGTACGGAAGGAGTCCTGTACAAGGCTCTCGATCATGTCCACTTCAAAAATGTCGTCCAAATCCGCGGGTTGTTGTCCTGCATTAAAAACATTGAGTTTAATATTCATGTTACCAAAGGACAATTTCATAACTCCATTCCGGCAGTTTATAATAGCATTAGATGTAGCCAAAAATGGACGACCCAAGATGACTGGGATCTGACTATGAGGATTCTGGACAGCTGAGTATCTATAACTATGAAATCCACTGGAAAATAGAATTTATCAACCTGGATTAGCACATCTTCAATAATACCCGGGAACCTTGACAGATCTATCACCAGTTGTAATGTTACCTTAGTCGGTTTCAACTCACCAAGTCCTAGTCAAGCTCATAAACCGAATAAGGTAACAAATTAACACTCGCCCTAAATCAAGCAATGCTTTCCGACCTTATGATCTCCTATGCCGCAAGAAATGGTGGGAGCTCCCGGATCCCTAAATTTAGGAGGAGTGTTATGTTGAATCATGGAGCCGAGCCGTCTCGCCAGAAGACTTTCTTATGAACATTTCGCTTACGCTTTTGAGTGCATAAATCTTTAAGAAACTTAGCGTAAGGAGGGACTTGCTTGATGGCATCAAGTAACGGAATGTTGACTTGCACTTTTTAAACACATCCAGGATTTCATCAAAGTTATTTCTTTTCTTCATTGGTGCCGACGTTGAGGAAAAGGTGCTTTGGGCACGTAAGGTGGCACGTCACGGCTCTTGGAGAGTCGAGAGTTTTTGGACTTTGGATGCATTGGTGTGTCTCTCTCGCTTCATCTTGATCTTCCGCTTTAGAATTTGATTCATCCCTAGGCATCTCTATTCTCCGTTGTCAACTGTTTGCCCGACCTAAGGGTAGTGATCGATTTGGCTTGCTCATGATATTGTCCTTGGTTAGAATTAGAGCCAATCTCATATCGTCCCTTTCGATTAGCCACAGTTGACTAGGAACTTGCCCTTCTCTCTCTCACTCAATGTGGCAGCTAGTTGACCCATTTGTACTTTAAGCTTGGCAATGGATTCGCATTTGCATGTAAGCTTTGCTGGTTGGCTAGTAAGGTTTGTTGGGTGTCTTTTTGGAATTGGAGAGAACTCGCATAAAAAGATGGAGTGTATCCTCAAGAGATGGTTTCCGTGATTGTGAAGGGACTTGTTGATATTCATGAAACCGTTGGAGTTGTTGATTGCCGCCTTGAGGGTAAGGTTGCATGGGAGGATTTCCAGATGGCCCTCCTTGTTGTGGTCCTTTGCCCAAGAAAATTTGGATGCCTAGCCCAACCTGGGTTGTAAGTGTTTGAGTAAGGATCATTCCCTGTGTTTCGAAAGGTGTTCAAAGCATGAACTTGTTCAGAGAGGAATTCTCGGGAAATGTTGTACTGGATGGGCAAGATTGCGTAGGATGGGTAGAACTAGAACATATGGCACAAGCCTCGGCTTGAGTTGTTTGTGGAGGTCCATTATGTAACATCGAGCATCAACCTTCTTTGTCAAAGCCATCAATCTTGGCATGGAGATCTGGTGTGACTCCTATCTCATATATGCCACCTCTCTTTTGTGGTTGGGAACTTCTTTCACCTCTATCTCGAATAGTCCCATTTCGGGAGTTTTCACACAAGGTTTCAAAGAATTTCCATGCTTCTGATATCGCTTTTGGTCATGAAGGACCCTCCACCGGTGGCATCAACCATGCGACGGTTCCGGGGTGTCGACCGTCATAAAAGTATTGCACTTGTTGCCACTTCTCAAAACCGTGGTGTGGACATTTAAGAAGCAAGTCCTTCCATCTTTCCCAACATTCATGAAAGTGTTCTCCCTCTTTTGTATGAAATTAGTGATTTCTCTACGGAGAGCATTAGTTTTGTGAACAGGAAGAACTTGTTTAAGAACTTTCTAGACAATTGGTCCCATGTAGTGATAGACCCAACTTCTAGAGAATTCAACCATGCTTTCGCCTTATCCTTCAAAGAAAAAGGAAACAAAGCGTAGGCGGATCGAATCGTCCGAGAAGTTTTGGAATTTAAAGGTGGAACAAATGTCTAGGAATTCTTTCACATGATGATATGGGTCCTCCTTGTCCAACCCATAAAAGGAAGGCAAAGAACTGTATGACCCCAGCCTTGAGTTCAAAGTGTGTCTTGCCGTGGTGGTGGGCAACACTATGCATGAAGGTGCATTGAATTGGACAGAGCTGAATAATCTCTAAGAGTTTTAGTTCCATTCTCTTCGTCATTTCAACCGAGATGTCTTTCAATCTTCTATGGAATGTTCTTTCTATTTCAGATCAAAAGGTGCTAGTTCTTTATCTAGAGATCTACGCCCTAGCATAAACTAAGTAACAACCTAAGAGAAAGAAAACTAGAACTAGAAATTATGAGATCTTAAAACAAGTTAAAACTATGTGAATAAGAATGGGAAGAAAGAACCAGAAAAGGAGATGATTGATGGTAGAAGATTTAAGAAGCTCCCCTTCACTTAGTAGCTTCCTTCCTCAATTCCCGTAAATAAAAACAAAAACAAATCAAGTTTCCTAAAATAATGATAGAAAAATCCTAAGCAACGGTTAATTTCTAAAAAAAAAAAAGAAAGTTTCTAAAACTAGAAAATAGAAAGTTACAAAATCCAAAGTTAGAAAGTAGAAAATTCCTAAAAATAAAAACCTAATTCTCAAAATAGAAAGTAGAAAATATTGGAGAATTTAGAAAGATGTTACCAATTTGGAGATCTATGTTAGAATCCTGCAAAACAAAACAAGTTAGTTTCTAAAACAGTAAAATCTATAATTAGAAATTTTCTAAAGAACAAAAAAAAAGTTAGTTTCTAAAAAGGAAAGAAATCCTAGAATTAGAAAATTACTAAAGCTAAAAAGCTAAGTTAGTTTCTAAAAAGGAAAAAATTTCTAAAACTAGAAAATAGAAAGTTACTTAAAAGAAGAATCTAAATCTAAAATTAGAAACTAAAAATTTTTAAAAATAAAATCCTAATTCTAAAAATAGAAATTAGAAAAGTAAAAACTTAGAAGGGATTACCAAATTAGAAGTTTATTTCAGACCCTACAAAAGAGGAAATATGTTAGTTTCTAAAATAAAGAAAATAACTCTAAGTTAGTAAAATCCTAAGCTATGAATTATGATAAGAGAGAATCTTAAATTCAATTTGATCGAAACAACACTCCAAGAATCTACGCAAAACTTGTTCACTCCCCAAGTATAGTGGTTGTGATGTAGTAATAACTCTGGCAAGATCGAGGTCGAATCCCACGAGGACCGATCGTCACAATTCAAATTGTGATCCTCCTTAACTAATTCAAGAAATAATGGAGCAAATTACTAACACAAATTTATGGAAAATAACTATTGAGGATAGGGAAGAAAATTCAATAAGAGAAAGAGCACTAGGACTTTCGAATCCACCCCTAATTATCCTAACCATTGTTTTTTGTCCGTTAATTCACCTTAATTTAGATTGATCTAACTTATCTAGAGAAAGCACAATCTGTGTCCTTAATCGGGCATACAGATTGTCTAATTCCTTTAAGCAATGCCATGAAGAACATATCCCATGTCCAAATCGGGCATATGGAATATGCATTCAGTAAAGCACCTGTTTCTTCCTCTACAGAACCTCTGCTCATAATCGCACACAAGTACCTAGCATAAGCATCCGACCACATCCATGCATGACTCGATCAAAGTTGATAAATGGAGAAGTATGGAATTTAAAACAATCAAGCACACTAGGAAAGAAACAAATCAATCTAATTAAAGTAAAATCAACATAGAACAAAGGGTGTTCAAATTAGGGTTTCATCTCACCTCTAGCCGAGAGATTAGTTACCCATAAAATTCATTAAACAGATGGATAAATAAAATTCATAAAAACATCAAACCAATTTCTCTTTCTTCTTTCTTTCTTCTTCTTCTCTCCCTTGTCAGATCTGGAAATCCTTCAATTTCGAATGCCCTTCCTCATGTTTTGCAACTCTTTTTATAGCCGATGGAGTGGGGAGTGGTGAAATTTGATTTGGGAAGTCATTTGCACGCGCAAAGAAAATTCCTTTTCACAACAAGTTCAGACCTCAAAACACCATACTTTCCTCGCTCAAATTCCAAAAACACCGTCCCTTAGGACTTTTTGGGTCCTCTACATGATAGACGGTTCAGATCTGCCATATGATCAAAGATGGTGGCCCACAACCGCTTGGAAAATCGGATTTCCAAATTTGTGCAAAACTTTCGCACCCTTTCGCTCGTGCCGTGATCGGTGGGCCCCATAGAAGTGTATTTTTCGAGAAATCCACCCCGTCCATTGGATTCAGATGAAATTTCACCAAGAATAGGTAGTTTTGAACGTCCAATGATGCGGCCCAGTGGAAGAAAACACAAAAGATCGATTTGGACGCTGCAGCGTTAAAGCACTCTTTGTGGCCTCTCAGACCGCACATGTGTGTACGCATGGGAGCAAAGTAGTAACATGGTTTTGAAGTATTCGCACTGCCTACACACGGTGGACGGCACGGATTGACGGATGGGATACGTGTGGGGCTCACAACCGTCCGTAAAACGGTCCAAATGGTCCATTTCGTCGCCGACGTAAAACGGAAATTACGAACGCTGTCCGTACTGGTGGGGCCCACTCCATCGATGCTTCAATAAATCCACTCCGTCCATTGGATGAGGATGAAATTTCGAATGTGGGAAAGACTACTTTTGGATTGATTTTGATGCGGTCCACTTTACTTTTTTTCTCACCGTCACCCCGCGTTGGACGGTTTAGATCTCCATAATCGCTTCTCGTTTCAAATTCGCCACCTATACCTTGTAAACATTGACCTTAGACCGAGAATGGACGGTTTGGATTATCTGTACGAGTAATGGGTAGGGCCCACTACCTTCCGCAAAATCCGACAGCGTCGGCTACGCTCCCAACGAAAACGGAAGTTTCCGTTTTGATGGAAACACGGTCGGGCTTGCGGCATACGACTGGGGTGACTTGGCAGGTGTAACTCGGGTGGGCGTGCACTATATGCACGTCCACCCTCATGTGGGGTCCTCTCGTGATGTTCGTGCGAAAATCGCTCCGTCCATCCATTTCCTCGCATTATTTTAGGCGCTGAGTCCGAAATTGAGGCATATCCAGTGTATCTAGTGGGCCGTGGATCAACGGTTTGTGGGCTGATTTGCCGTTGGGGCACTTCTATAGTGATCCAAGGGATGAAATTTTATATGTACGGTTAATTTGTGGTTCCCATCACATGTATGAAGTTCCGAGCCAATTGGATGGAGGGAACCATGTGATCTTTCATTCTGGACCAGTTTCGGGCCTCTTTAAACGTGAACGACTTGATTTCCTCGGGTCCCAGGCAAGTAAATTCTTCAATATTGGTCCTCTGAGGTTCATCCCGAGCTCTGGTAATTCCGGAGAGTCAAATCCATGCTTTTAACATCATTTTTCAATACACGCTCCTGATTTCATCCTGTAATAAAAACACAATTAAAATATGGCATTAAGCATTATCATGTACATAAAATTAGGTACTAATCAGGGTCTAATATGCAATATACGACCCTCAACACCTTAAGCTCACAGACTATGGATCTAGGTGGAGTTAAGTTTTCGTTCCAGTCGAATTCTCAGATCATGTGTGGAGAACCAGTTTCAGTTTAACGGTCACCGAATCACGATCAGGGTTACAAGTACACAGACATTTATGGGAAATGTTTCCCGATCCGAGGGTGTATTTGGGTCAGATTTCGACGGTCTGATTGCTTATAATTGGCCCACAAACATCAAGTCTCAGATTACTTAAATTTTATTAAATTTCTAAAGAAAACCAAGTTTTCTCACACTCCTCACTCCGGGCTCAAGCGAATAGCCATGGGACACTGTCTGAATTTGATCTCCGAGATGGTTGTCAAGCCCAGCGAGGCGGTCCTAATTCTATAACCTTATATCATTCGGACTTTTGATGTGCGGTCTAGATTTGATACGGAGTTTCAATGTGCTCCCGAGAGCAGTCGGGTAATGAGTTTGATCCTAGATTTTAGGGTAACCTAGCATCAATGATTCTACAAGTTTTGGGTCTTGCAGATCGTATTTAAAGTGATTCAATCGGATTTCATGGCTAATCTAGTTTAGCACTTAGTTAACTTTGTCAAATTTCTAAAGGATTTGATCCTAAGTGATTTCTACCTGAGGTGGTACTCGGGCCATTGTACAGAATTTTCCGAGTCGTTACAAACTCCGAGTTGTACGAACGGTTCAAAAGATATCAAAGTTACATGGGCCCCACAGTTATGTACTTATTATATCCACAACATTCATCCATATTTCGAGATCATCCTGGAGCATTATAAAAATAATAAAAACAAAAAAATCATATCCAAAGATCAATTGGACCACACCACAAAGAGCAGCGAGAAAATTGATATTCACTGTTAAAAATTTTGTTGTGGTCCACTTGATAGCTAGATCTATCTTATTTTTCGTCTCAAGCCTTAATACGAGTTCGCCAAATAGATAGTCAGTTTGGATATAACACATACCTCATAATAGGACCCACGAAAAGCGGTGGGATTACAACAGCAAAAAATAAAATAAAATAATAATAATAATAATAATAATAATAAACTAGGGACTTAAGGCTACGGTTTTCTATAGCTACGGATTACAACCGTAGCCATAGTTGTAGCTCCTGCCATTTCAATATGTCCTTTTATATGCATCGAAGGTCTTTCGATATGTCTATCCACATATATATCGAAGGTCTTTCGATTAATCGAAAAAGGTCCGGAACTGTCCAGTGAGTATGCCTAAAAAATCTTGCAATTTTTGATACATATCGAATAACTACGGATTATAACCATAGCCATAACTATAGTCTGTGCCTATCTATAAAAAATTTTTATTTTTTATTTTATTTATTTATTTTTATTTTTATTTTTTTACGTGGAGAACTTTATTCTACCTACAATTTTCTCTAATACATATTTATATAAATATGTATATATAAGCATATAATTTTTTTCTCTCTTTTTTCATTTCTTTCTTTCTTCATTTAAAAAGAATATCTTTTAAACCAAAATTAGTTACTTGACATACCCTATATGATTTTGGGGTAGGAGAAGCTACTTTAGCCAACCAACCTGGTTATTTTTCAAGACTCCATTAGGTCTATGGTCGAAAATCCATTTCATTCACTTCGCAGTCAATTTCAATCAGTTCGCGGTCAATTTCATTCATTTCATTTACTTCGCGATCAATTCCATGCATTTCACGGTCAATCTCGGTGTTTCCGTTTTGATTCACGGTCATATCCATGTATTTGACGGTCAATTTCCTTCACTTCACATTCATTTCCATTCATTTCACGGTCATTTTCCTACACATCACGGTCATATCCATGCATTTCATGGTCAATCCCGGCGATTCCGTTTTGATTCACGGTCAATTCCCTTCACTTCATGGTCATTTCCATGCATTTCACGGTCAATTCGCTTCAATTCATGGTCATTTCCATGCATTTCACGGTCAATCCCGACAATTCCGTTTTGATTCACGGTAATTTCCATGCATTTCTCGGTCAATTCCCTTCACTTCACGTTCATTTCCATGCATTTCACGGTCAATTCTCTTCAATTCACGGTCATTTCATGCATTTCACGGTCAATCTTGGCAATTCCGTTTTGATTCACGGTCATTTCCATGCATTTCACGGTCAATTCCCTTCACTTCACGGTCATTTTCATGCATTTCACGGTCAACTCGCTTCACTACACGGTCATTTTTATGCATTTCACCGTCAATCCCAGCGATTCTGTTTTGATTCACGGTCATTTCCATGCATTTCACGGTCAATTCCCTTCACTTCACAGTCATTTTCATGCATTTCACGGTCAATTCGCTTCACTTCACGGTCATTTCCATGCATTTCACGATCAATCCCGGCGATTCCATTTTGATTCACGGTCATTTCCATGCATCTTCACTTCACAGTCATTTCCATGCATTTTACCGTCAATTCGCTTCACTTCATGGTCATTTTCATGCATTTCACGGTCAATCCCAGTGATTCTGTTTTGATTCACGGTCATTTCCATGCATTTCACGGTCAATTCCCTTCACTTCACAGTCATTTTCACGCATTTCACGATCAATTCACTTCACTTCATGATCATTTCCATACATTTCACAGTCATTCCCGGCAATTCCATTTTGATTCACGGTCATTTCCATGCATTTAATGGTTAATTCCTTTCACTTCATGGTCATTTTCACGCATTTCACAGTCAATTTGCTTCACTTCACTAACATTTCCATGCATTTCACAGTCATTCCCGGCAATTTCGTATTGATTCACGGTCATTTCCATGCATTTCACGGTTAATTCCCTTCACTTCATGGTCATTTCCACGCATTTCACGGTCAATTCGCTTCACTTCACGAACATTTTCATGCATTTCACAGTCATTCCCAGCAATTTCGTGTTGATTCACGGTCATTTCCACGCATTTCACGGTCAATTCCATTCACTTCACGGTCATTTCCATGCATTTCACAGTCAATTCCCTTCACTTCACGGTCATTTTCATGCATGTCACGGTCAATTCACTTCACTTTATGGTCATTTCCATGCGTTTTACAGTCATTCCTAGCAATTCCGTGTTGATTCACTGTCATTTCCACACATTTCACGGTCAATTCGTTTCACTTCATGGTCATTTCCACGCAATTCACGGTCAATTTGCTTCACTTCACGGTCATTTTCATGCATTTCACGGTCATTCCCAGCAATTCCGTGTTTATTCACAGTCATTTCCATACATTTCATGGTCAATTCGCTTCACTTCGTGGACAATTTCAATTGACTGTGAAATGCGTGGAAATGACCGTGAAGTGAAAGGAATTGACCGTGAAATGCGTGGAAATAACCGTGAATCGACACGGAATCGCCAAGAAAGACCATGAAATGCATGGAAATGACCGTGAAGTGAAGCGAATAGACCGTGAAATGCGTGGAAATGACCGTGAAGTGAAGGGAATGACCGATCAGGAAATTAATTGCCGAATGACCGTGAAATGCATGGAAATGACCGTGAAGTGAAGCGAATTGACTGTGAAATTCGTGGAAATGACCGTGAAGTGAAGGGAATTGACCGTGAAATGCGTGGAAATGACCGTAAATCAACACAGAATTGCCAGGAATGACTGTGAAATGCATGAAAATGACCATGAAGTGAAGCGAATTGGCCATGAAATGCGTGGAAATGACTGTGAAGCAAAGGGAATTGACTGTGAAATGCATGGAAATGACCGTGAATCAATACGAAATTGTCGGGAATGACCATGAAATTCATGGAAATGATCGTGAAGTGAAGCGAATTGACCATGAAATGCGTGGAAATGACCGTGAAGTGAAGGGAATTGACCATGAAATGAGTGGAAATGACCGTGAATCAACACGGAATTGCCAGGAATGACCTTGAAATGGATGGAAATGACCGTGAAGTGAAGCGAATTGACCGCGAAGTGCATGAAAATAGCCGTGAAGTGAAGTGAATTGACCGTGAAGTGCATCGAATTGACCGTAAATGAACACAGAATCGTCGGGAATGACCGTGAAATGCATGGAAATGATGGTGAAGTGAATTGATCGCGAAGTGCGTGGAAATGACCATGAAGTGAAGTGAATTGACCGTGAATGAACACGGAATCGTTAGGAATCACCGATGCATGGAAATGACGGTGAAGTGAAATGAATTGACCGTGAAGTGTGTCGAATTGACCGTGAATGAACACGGAATTGTCAGGAATCACCGATGCATGGAAATGACGGTGAAGTGAAATGAATTGACCGTGAAGTGCGTGGAAATGACCATGAAGTGAAGTGAATTGACCGTGAAGTGCATTGAATTGACCTTGAATGAACACGGAATCACCGGGAATGACCGTGAAATGCATGGAAATGACGGTGAAGTGAAGTGAATTGACCGCGAAGTGCGTGAAAATGGCGATGAAGTGCGTCGAATTGACCGTGAATGAACACGAAATCGCCGGGAATGACCGTGAAATGCATGGAAATGACGGCGAAGTTAAGTGAATTGACCGCGAAGTGTGTGGAAATGACCGTAAAGTGAAGTGAATTGACCGTGAAGTGCGTCGAATTGACCGTGAATGAACACGGAATCGTGGGGAATGACAGTGAAAAGCATGGAAATGACGGTGAAGTTAAGTGAATTGACCGCGAAGTGCATGGAAATGGCCGTAAAGTGAAGTGAATTGACCATGAAGTGTGTCGAATTGACCGTGAATGAACACGGAATTGCCAGGAATGACCGTGAAATGCATGGAAATGACAGTGAAGTGAAGTGAATTGACCGCGAAGTGCATGGAAATGGCCGTGAAGTGAAGTGTATTTACCGTGAAGTGCGTCGAATTGATCGTGAATGAACACGGAATCGTCGGGAATGACCGTGACGTGCGTCGAATTGATCGTGAATGAACACGGAATCGTCGGGAATGACCGTGAAATGCATGGAAATGACGGTGAAGTGAAGTGAATTGACCACGAAGTGCGTGGAAATGATCGTAAAGTGAAGTGAATTGACCATGAAGTGCGTCGAATTGACCGTGAATGAACACGGAATCGCCAAGAATGACCGTGAAATGCATGGAAATGACAGTGAGGTTAAGTGAATTGACCGCGAAGTGCGTGGAAATGGCCGTGAAGTGAAGTGAATTGACCATGAAGTGCGTCGAATTGACTATGAATGAACACGGAATCACCGGGAATGACCGTGAAATGCATGGAAATGATGGTGAATTGAAGTGAATTGACAGCGAAGTGCGTGGAAATAGTCGTGAAATGAAGTGAATTGACCGTGAAGTGCACTGAATTGACCGTGAATGAACACGGAATTGCCGGGAATGACCGTGAAATGCATGGAATTGACGGTGAAGTGAATTGACCGCAAAGTGCGTGGAAATGGCCGTGAAGTGAAGTGAATTTACCGTGAAGTGTGTCGAATTGACTGTGAATGAACACGGAATCGCTGGGAGTGACCGTGAAATGCATGGAAATGATCGTGAAGTGAAGTGAATTGACCGCGAAGTGCGTGGAAATGGTTGTGAAGTGAAGTGAATTGACCGTGAAGTGCATTAAATTGACCTTGAATGAACACGGAATCACCGGGAATGACCGTGAAATGCATGGAAATGACAGTGAAGTGAAGTGAATTGACCGCGAAGTGCATGAAAATGGCGGTGAAGTGCGTTGAATTGACCGTGAATGAACACGGAATCGCCGGGAATGACCGTGAAATGCATGGAAATGACGGCGAAGTTAAGTGAATTGACCGCGAAGTGCGTGGAAATGACCGTAAAGTGAAGTGAATTGACCATGAAGTGCATCGAATTGACCGTGAATGAACACGAAATCGTGGGGAATGACCGTGAAAAGCATGGAAATGACGGTGAAGTTAAGTGAATTGACCGCGAAGTGCGTGGAAATGGCTGAAGTGAAGTGAATTGACCGTGAAGTGTGTCGAATTGACCGTGAATGAACACGGAATTGCCAGGAATGACCGTGAAATGCATAGAAATGATGGTGAAGTGAAGTGAATTGACCGCGAAGTGCGTGGAAATGGCCGTGAAGTGAAGTGAATTGACCGTGAAGTGCACCGAATTGACCGTGAATGAACACGGAATCGCCGAGAATGACCGTGAAATGCATGGAATTGACGGTGAAGTGAATTGACCGCGAAGTGCGTGGAAATGGCCGTGAAGTGAAGTGAATTTATCGTGAAGTGCGTCGAATTGACCGTGAATGAACACGGAATCGCCGGGAGTGACCATGAAATGCATGGAAATGATCGTGAAGTGAAATGAATTGACCACGAAGTGCGTGGAAATGGCTGTGAAGTGAAGTGAATTGACTGTGAAGTGCGTTGAATTGACCTTGAATGAACACGAAATCGCCAGGAATGACCGTGAAATGCATGGAAATGACGGTGAAGTGAAGTGAATTGACCGCGAAGTGCGTGGAAATGGCCGTGAAGTAAAGTGAATTGACCGTGAAGTGCGTCGAATTGACCGTGAATGAACACAGAATCGTCGGGAATGACCGTGAAATGCATGGAAACGACAGTGAAGTGAAGTGAATTGACCGCGAAGTGCATGGAAATGGCCGTGAAGTGAAGTGTATTGACCGTGAAGTGCGTCGAATTGATTGTGAATGAACACGGAATCATCGAGAATGACCGTGACGTGCGTCGAATTGATTGTGAATGAACACGGAATCGTCGGGAATGACCGTGAAATGCATGGAAATGACGGTGAAGTGAAGTGAATTGACCATGAAGTGCATGGAAATGATCGTAAAGTGAAGTGAATTGACCGTGAAGTGCGTCGAATTGACCGTGAATGAACACGGAATCGCCGGGAATGACCGTGAAATGCATGGAAATGACAATGAGGTTAAGTGAATTGACCGCGAAGTGCGTGAAAATGGCCATGAAGTGAAGTGAATTGACCATGAAGTGCGTCGAATTGATTGTGAATGAACACGGAATCACCGGGAATGACCGTGAAATGCATGGAAATGATGGTGAATTGAAGTGAATTGACCGCGAAGTGCGTGGAAATGACCATGAAGTGCGTCGAATTGACTGTGAATGAACACGGAATCGCCGGGAATGACCGTGAAATGCATGGAAATGACAGTGAAGTTAAGTGAATTGACCGCGAAGTGCATGGAAATGGCCGTGAAGTGAAGTGAATTAACCGTGAAGTGCGTTGAATTGACCGTGAATGAACATAGAATCGCCAGGAATGACGATGAAATGCATGAAAATGACCCTAAATTGAAGCGAATTGGCCGTGAAATGCTTGGAAATGACCGTGAAGTGAAGGAAATTGACCGTGAAGTGCATGGAAATGACCATGAATCTAAACGGAATCGCCGAAAATGACCATGAAATGCATAGAAATGACACTGAAGTGAAGCGAATTGACCGTGAAATGCATGGAAATGACCGTGAAGTGAAGGGAATTGACCATGAAATGCATGGAATTGACCGTGAAGTGAAGGGGAATCACCGGGATTGACCGTGAAATGCATGGAATTGATCGCGAAGTAAATGAAATTGACCGCAAACTCATTGAAATTGTCCGCGAAGTGAATGAAATGGATTTTCGACCATTGTCCCGATGGAATCTTGGAAAATAACAAGGTTAGTTGGCTAAAGTAGCTTCTCCTACCCCAAAATCATATTGGTACGTCAAGTAACTGATTTTGGTTTAGAAGATATTCTTATTAAATGAATAAAGAAAGAAATGAAAAAAAGAGGGAGAAAATTTTTTATATACTTATATATACATATTTATATGAATATGTATTAGAGAAAATTGTAGGTAGAATAAAGTTTTCCATGTAAAAAATAAAAATAAAAAAAAATAAAAAATAAAATTTTGCATAGACTTTTACGGACGACAGTTATGGCTACGGCAATAATCCGTAGCTATAGCTTCGATGCAATTGAATACACTTCAATGTATCGAAAATTGCTAGATTTTTTATGCTAACTTGTTGGACAGTTCTGGACCTTTTTCGATCATATCGAAAGACATTCGATACATCGAAGTACATATCGAAAGGCCTTCAATACATAGCAAAGGACATATCAAAAAAGCATGGCTTTGGTCATGGCTACAATTATAATCCGTAGCCATAGGTTCTAGGCTTCTTTTTTTTTTCATGTTGTAATCTCCCCCCCCCCTACCTTTGTGGGGTCCTTTTATGAGGTATGTGCTATATCCAAACCGTCCATCTATTTGGAGAACTCCTATTAAGTCTTGAGACAAAAAAATAGATTTAGCTATCAAGTGGACCACGCTGTAAAAGGCAGTGGAGGATTGAACGTCTACCATTGAAACCCTTACAGGGGTTGCAGAAGTTTTGGATCATTTTGAAATTTGTTTTTCCTCTTCATCGGGCCTTTTTGACCTTATAAATAGATTGGATGGAAAATAAATGTTGTGGTGGCCCTACAAAATTTTTAATGGTGGAAATCAATTTTCCCGCTGCTCAGTGGTGTGGTCCAGATGATCTTTGGGTATGAATTTTTTTTTTTGGATAATGCTCCGAAATATCTCGAAATATGGATGAACGTTGTGGATTTAATAAATATATAACTGTGGCGCCTATGTAACTTTGATATATTCTCGACCGTTCGTGCAACTCGGAGTTCGAGGAGCGTCAGCGGCCGATCCTCTTGCGGAAGGAAAAGCAGGGGCATTTTCGACCTTTGGGAAGGCGTCCGTACAGCTGGGGCTTTTCTTGGAAGGCAAAATGAGGTGGGGCTTCGTTTCGGAAACGGGCCATAAATGGGTCGTACAGTCGGAAATTTCTCAAGAGAATTAGGTGCGACCCGGCCTGGCCAGCATAGTGCGGCCCTGATCATGGGTCCCACCTTAATATATTTACTGTATATCTACGCGGCCCATCCTTTTCTCTAGATCAGTTTAGGTCATGAGCCCGAAAACGAAGAAATCCAAATCTCAGGTGATTGACCATTAAAAAATATTATTGTGGGCTGTAAAAGTTTTGATCAAGATGATATTTGTTCTTTTCTTTCATCCAGGTCTTTTAAAAATCATTACATTACGCAATTTGGTGGGCCCTAGGAAGTTTTTAATGGTGCGCGTTCAATTACTACTGTTTTCTATGGTATGGTCCACCTGAGATCTGGATCTGCTTCAATTTTGGAATCATGCTAAAAATGAGCCGGAAATGAATGGACGGTGTGGATATACAGTACATTCACCAAGGTGGGCCCCACTATAAGTGCCGCACTGTGTTTTGTAAGGCGGGGGCGCACCTAATCCCTCTGGTGAATCCAAAGATAAAGTCCGCGATGTATGGTATTGCGATCGTCGCGATGTATGGTAGCGAAGCTGTTGAAGAAGAATCGAAATCAAGATCCCAGAAAATCGCTATTGCATTGGTGAGTAGTTTGGAGAAGGAAAATGACAGAGAAGAAAGCAGAAGTGTTCGAACTCAACAATGGAACCCTTGTCGTTAAAATCAGTAATTGGGGCGCCACCATTACTTCCCTTCTCCTTCCTGACATCCATGGTATGGTTATCGTCTCTCTCTCTCTCTCTCTCTCTCTCTCTCTCTCTCTGTGGTTATGAGAGAAATTAATATCTTTTTTGGGGGTGTGAATGTTTCAGGAAATCTCGCCGATGTGGTTCTTGGATTCGACTCTCTCGACTCATATGTTGTGAGTTCTCTACAACTACCACAATCTGAGCTCCCTTTTTGAATTAAAAACCCCCCTTATTGATAGATGCACCCTTTCTTTCTAGTTTTGGTAGTTTTGATAGTAGAAGATTGCGCTGTTGTCATTACAAAAGGCAGAAAAGGCCACATGCTCTGTGGCAAGATATTAGCCTGGATTTTGTGGTTGGGCTTCCCGAGACGATAAAAAAACATGATTCCATTTTTGTTGTTGTGGACCGCCTCTCTAAGATGGCGCATTTCATCCCCTGTTCTAAAACTTCGGACGTCCAATATTGCTAAGGTCTTTTTCGATGGTGTGGTCCGACTCCATGGTTTACCTAAGGCCACAATGTCTGACCGTGATGTCAGATTTACCAGCTATTTTTAGAAGATACTATAGCACATAATAGGAACACGTTTGCAGTTTTCTACTGCATACCACCCCCAAACTGATGGCCAAACTGAGGTGGTTAATCACAGCCTTGGAAACCTCCTACGATGTTTAGTGGGTGAACATGTGAAAACTTGGGATTTGATTCTACCTATAGCCGAGTTCGCCTACAACAGTTCAGTCAATAGATCTACAAGGTTGAGTCCATTTGAAATTGTTAGTGGGTACAAACCTCGGATGCCCATAGACTTGTTACCTATGTCAGTTACCCAAAGATCTTCTCGGTCAGCCGATGCATTTGCACGACACATTCATGATTTACATGCACATGTTAGACAACGAATAAATGTGAGTAATAATAATTATAAATGTTCAGTTCACCAACATCTTAGGTGGACAAAATTTAATAAAGAGGATTATGTAATGGTTAGGATTAGACCAGAGCGGTTTCTTTTGGGTTGCGCTAAGAAATTACTAGCTCGCAGTACTGGACCATTCAAAGTATTGCATAAAATTGGGTCTAATGCGTACAGGGTAGACCTTCTACCTAAAATGGGAATAAATCTGACGATCAATGTGGAAGATCTAGTCCTCTGTTCTAACCCTTCCATTGTTTCTTCTTCCCACCCTTGGCCACTTTCCGACTTTACTTCTCAACCTACTCCACCCCTTCCGCCATAAATTGACTGTAAGGAAGAGATTGAAAGGATAGTGGATGAGGAGATTATTTCCACGCGAGATGGGGGCTTTTAAAGGTACCTCGTCAAATGGAAGAACAAGCCACCATTCGATTCCACGTGGCTTACAGAAGTGGAACTGCGGTGGAGTGATCCAGACCTTCTCGATACTCACAAAAGTTTTAACTCGTCAAAGCTGAGTTCTTATCACCCAAGGGGAGTTGATGCGGACATTAGACCCTTCAAAGTTTATTAAAGACGAATGCGGCCGACGAATACATTTTTATGGCTAAATGATGGCACAACCGAGGATGATTTTGAAGATATGGTTTATGGCAAAACTAAGAATGATTTTGAAGACCTTACACGTGTCCTTGGATTAATTGAAGGCCCCACGTTAGGAGGGCACACGTGTAGGATGAGTTAGAAGAATGAATATATATATATATATATATATATATATATATATATATATATATATATATATATAGGGAAAAGGTACAATGAGCTCAAGCGTACGATAAGCTCCCATTAGGTCGAGCTGTGTGGGCCCCATCGTGATGCATTTCAACCATCAACACCGTGCATTTGATGGCTCCCTTTAAATTATGGGATATCCCAAAAATCAGCCGTATACGGAACTCAGGTGGGCTATCCCATCTAAAATTATGTGAAGACACCATTAAAACATATAAAAGCACTTGGTGGGGCCCACCTGAGTTTTCCATGCACCTGAAACTTGGTTTGAACCCTCATTCAAGTGGGACACACATAATGGATGGGCTGGATTTGCAAACCACATCTCGGTGGGCCCTCAAAAATGGTTATGAATGTTTTAATGGTGCACGGCCCCTCTGCACTTCTGTATGTGGTGTGGCCCACACAAATCACGGATTGACTTGATTTTTGAGACCTAGGCCCACGATGGAATGGTGCATTTGACTGATGGGGTAGATGTTCGAAACGCATCACGGTGGGGCCCACACAGCTTGACCTCATGGGACGGACTCGTGCGCTCGAGCTCATTATACCTTTTCCCATATATATATATATATTTATATTTATAGAAAGCTTTGTTTTGCGCATTTATTTTTACTTTTGTTATAGGGGTATTTTAGTAATTTTCTTTTAAATCTGAATTTTATAAATAGGGTGCTTTCTACCTTAAACCTAATAATATTTTTTTAATGAAAGCTTGGTGCTTCCTTCCCCTTTCTCTTTGTGGTAAGTTCTTCTCTTCCCTTAATCTCTTCTCTTCTTCTAACTTCTATTTCTAGCCCTCCAACCTTCTTCTTTTCTTTTTATGCATGGTCTCTCTCTCTCTCTCTCTCTCTCTCTCTCTCTCTCTCTCTCTCTCTCTCTCTCTCTCTCTCTCCATCTCTCTCTCTCTCTCTATCTCTCTCTTTTGCTATTGACATTGAAAATCCGAGAATTGATCTCAATTCTCTCTCAGATTTTTCAGCCGTCCCTATTCCAGAAATCCTTTGATTTCCTAGACTAGAGAAGCTGCATTGATTGTTGGATTGAAACCATGCAAGATTGGGAGGTCCCATCCCTCGCCGGATCCAATCCACACATGGTTTGAATATAGTACCACAAGATTGTGATGATGGTCTGTAACCATTGCATGTTCCCTTTATTATTATCTTTCCTATGATGTGGACTGGGAATATTTCAATTGATTTGCTTATTTTATTTCGTTGGATCATTTTTGTGCTCACACATGCATTCTAGTTTAGACCGTCATACATCACTAATGCTTTGAATTACCAGACTATGAGCCTCATTTGTTATGTATCACATAGCTTCTGTTCCAAAAATTCAGTGACAACTACAATTACATATTCTTACACTTGATTTACATTCTTTGATCAGAAAGGCAATGCACCATACTTCGGCTGCATTGTTGGTCGAGTGGCAAACAGAATCAAAGAGGGGAAGTTTACTCTCAAAGGGGTGGAATATTCATTGCCCATCAACAATCCGCCTAACAGTCTCCATGGTAAAGGATCATTACATCCGAAAATTCTGAAATGTTTTCGTCATCCAATCATATGACTGTAACATAAGTTAGAAGGTCCTGATTATGTTTGAAATGTTGAACTTGTCTGATTGCTTTTAAATGGGATTGAGCACAAGTATGGTCTTGCAGGTTTGTACTGTCAATTAAAAATGGAAATCTATATAACTTCTGATCATGACAAATTGATAAAATTTAGTGGATCTTGATTTCTTAGTCATGAACTGAATAGCCTTAAAAATGGCCTCAAGAAAAAAGGGATCCCCCTGAAATGATGAAACACTGAAAATAAAAAATAAAAAATCCCATTTTTACTGTGAAATTTAGAGGATTATATGATACATAGCCTAAGGCTTTGCACAGTCTTAGGGGCTTTCAAATCTGACAAGTGGGGCTTATACTTTGTTAATCCAGTCCATTGTTCTGTTATGCCCTATCTTAGCCACCAATCTTTTGACCTTTTTTCCCCAGTTGAATGCAAGTGGTTTGACAAGTAACTTCTTCATATTCATAACTAGTATTTAGTTCTTTTCTCCTAGAAAGGCCATGAAGAATTCTGTCCCATAGTTATCTGGCTTGTGGTCAGTTTACTCTAACATAGTTCGCATTTTGATACCCTCTCAGAGACTAGAGTGAAATAGCTTAAGGCTATGTTCTATATATAGTATTGGGTAGAACTGCAATAATTACTTGAATAGAGAAGAAATGAGCAATTTGTTGTTATCTAAGTATTCATGTTGAAGGAGTAGTTTTGTTTGTGTGTCGGACATCCAGACCATTAATTACATCTACCCTTCCGAGGGCCTTGAGCCTAAAATCAAGTCAATCCATGGCTTAGGTGGCTGTGTTCTATATATAGTATTGGGTAGAACTGCAATAATTACTTGAATAGAGAAGAAATGAGCAATTTGTTGTTATCTAAGTATTCATGTTGAAGGAATAGTTTTGTTTGTGCGTCGGACATCCACACCATCAATTACATCTACCCTTCCGAGGGCCTTGGGCCTAAAATCAGGCCAATCCATGGCTTAGGTGGCCCACACCATATACAAGAGTTGAGAGTGGATGCCCAGCCATTGAAACCTTCCTGGTTGTTTATAGGGTCAACCAAGATGTGGTTCAGACATCCAACCCATCCATTGTGTGTCCCATTTGGATGAGGGCTCACACCAAATTTCAGGCCATTCCAAAACTCAGGTGGGCATTGCCAAGTGCTTTATACACCCCTTCCCCCCCTCCACACACACACGAGAGAGAGAGAGAGAGAGAGAGGGTGGTGGTTGTTGCTTGTAGCGGATATCAATGAAAGATATTTTAATTTGGTCACTGCTGCTGCTGCTTTATTGAAAGAATTTATTGCAACTCAGTTCGCTAGTGCATCCAAAATGCAGCCTAAATAAACTACTTTGGTTTGCAAAATCAATTCGCAGTTCATGCGTGTAAGGAACGAACTTGGTAATTATTGTCTCTACAAATTCCAAAACTGCAAAAGCATTTTCTTTTCACGAATGGTCTGCCATAGCTTTAATTCCTTATTTTGAGTAAACCTTTAATTTCTTGAATTTAATTGATGGCAGATGACTATCATTTTTAAGTTTTCCTGCTATTTGTAGTGAGGAAGAAGCCTTCAAAATGCAGTTACATTGCTTTTAAACCAAACTTGAAAAAATAATTGCAATTTGGAGCATAAACTCTCAATCATGCCAAAGAAGAAATTGCAATTTGGTTATTTCACTTAGGCCCTGTTTGGTTGCACTAGATATAATGAAATGTCATGATATTGATGCAACCAAATGCACCCTTATACTGCGCTAATAATTGCAGTTCCATGTGATAATGCATCCAAATGCACTCTTAAAAAAATCCAAGACATCTTTATACCTTTTTGATGAAGAATGTAAGCAAGCTTAAAATTCAGACACCCTTAGACAGTGTATGAACGCACAAGTGATTTGAATTATGAATATTCTTCCGGGACTTGAAGAAATAGCAAAACTTAATGATGTTTTCTACCACTCATCACGGGATGCAGGACTCAAAATGAACGTACTTTTCTTTCAAATCCAACTTGAAGGTAATATAATTGCAGTTTGGAGATCCTCAATATGAATGTTGAGGAAATCACAGTTTGAGTTTTTCCACTTCATTACACTAATTATTGCAATTCAATTTGATATTGCATCCAAATGCACCCATAAGTACTTCAATCATTTTGAAAACACAAAATGTTGACAATGTTGTTGGTTTGCATACATGTCAAATTAGATTAGATTTCTATCCTACTTCACATTGAACTGCAATTCTGAGATAAAGAATTCTCAAATTCCTAATTTCTAACAGCCCCATTTTCTGAATTTTTCTTCGATTCAGGGGGAAACAAGGGTTTCAATAAAGTGCTTTGGGATGTAGCGGAACGTAAAGATGGTGAAACCCCATCTATCACCTTCAAATATCACAGTCCAGATGGCGAGGAAGGTAAATCTTTTCCTTTTTCCCTACAGAATAGAAAAGAGAGAAATTTTAAAGTTTGCTTGTAGCACAAAATTACAGTTATATGAGTTGCATTTAGACACTTGACTCTCTAGTCAATTGATCTAGACTCTCGATATGGCCCATCCCACTCTTCATGTGCCACATGCAAAAATCACACTGATCGACCACCCCATCCATCCATTCAATGTCCTCCAAACTAGATGGTATATATATATATATATATATATATATATATATATATATATATATATATAGAGAGAGAGAGAGAGAGAGAGAGAGGAATGCTCACCGGTTCGCACGTCATTACGTACAAACCTTGATGTCAGCTAAAAGATTTAATGATCTGACATATGACCTAGATGACATACGAGTTTAAGAGTGAGTTTCGGTCACGTGCACCTCGCAGAGAAAGAGATGCTCTCCCACTCACACACCTCTTAACGCGGGTTTCCTATGGAAGCCTTTCGAAGGAAGTTACTGCGCTGGGATGCTAGGTGGGGTCCACCATGATGTTTGTGAGAAATCCAACCCGTCCATCCGTTTTACGAGATCATTTTAGTACATTAAATCAAAACTGGAGTGGATCCAAAACCCTAGTGTGTTGCACGAGAGGAAACAATAGGGATTCAGTGACTACTGTTGAAACATTCATACGACCACAAAAGCTACTTATCGGGCTAAGTTTTTGGTGATTTTACTTCATCCCATTAGGAATGACCTTATAAACGATTTAGATGGCATATAAACATCAAGGTGGAGCCCAGGAAGGTTTCAATGGTAGGAAAGTTTTTTCCCAGTTTTCCATCTTGTATGGTCTACTCGAGTTTTGAATCTACCCCATTTTTGGTCGTATGGCCTAAGATGATCTCGCAAAATAGATGAACGGGATAGATTTCTCACAAACATCACGGTTGGCCACATATAGCATCCTAGCACGCCTACTTCCTGCGACAGGCTTCTGCAAGAAACCCACTGTAAATGGAAACGGATTGGCTACTCCCCCTGCCACTAGCCAATGGCTAATGATCGGTGCTCTGTGGACCCCAACATGGTGTATGTGTTTCATCCATGCTGTCCATCCATTTTTTCAAATAATTTTATGGTATGAACCCAAAATTGAGGTAGATCAAAATATCAAGTGGACCACACAGTGTTGATTGAACTCTCACCATTAAAAACTTCTTGGGGCTACAAAAGTTTTGGATCAAGCCGATATTTTATTTTTTTTTGCCTTCATCTAGGTCTGTATGACCTGATCTACATGTTGGATGTCAAATAAACATTACAGTGGGCCATAAGAGGTTTTTAATGGTAGACGTTCATCACTACTATTTTCCCATGGTGTGGTCCACCTCAGATTTTGATATGCCTCACTTATGAGATAAATTATTAAAATGATGTGTAAAAATGGATGAACGGTGTGGATAAAACACATAGATCATGGTGGGGCCCACATAGCACCGACCACTAGCCACCTAGTTAGTGGCAACATCACTAGCCAAACCGTGCCCTCACTTCGCAACTGGATTGGATGCGAATTACGTCCTACCCCCGCCCGTCTCCAGCTGGGAAAGGGTAGCTACTTCGACTGGCCACTGTGATGTGTAGGTCTTATCCACACCGTCCATCCATTGTTTCGTATCATTTTAGGGTATAAACCCAAAAATGAGGTAGATCCAAGGCTCAAGTGGACTACACAATGGGGATTAAACTCTTATTGTTGAAAACTTCTTAGGGGCCACAGAAGTTTTGGATGGAGCTGATATTTGTGTTTTCTCTCCATCCAGGTCTATATAAATTTATGAATAGGTTGGATGGTAAATAAATGTCACGGTGGGCCCTAGAAAAATTTTAATGGTGAGAATCATTATCGCTGATACTTCCTGTGATGTGGTATCTGGCTCATTTTTGGGCTTATCCCTAAAATGATACGAAAAAATTGGATGGACAGTGTGGATAAGACCCATACATCACGGTGGCCACTCAAAGCTACTGCCCATTTCCAGCTGGAGATGGGCGGGGGTAGGACGCAAACCGCGAGAATCCAGTACCAAATTGCGTACTGATAATGTATGTAGCGAGGTGGCTACTAAGAGTGCTCTATTGGCCCCGCATGATATATATTGTTTTTATCGAAGCCTTCCATTTAGTTTTTCTGCTCATTATCAATTACTAGCCCGAAATGAGGGAGATCCAAATCCTGAGTGGACTACACCACAAGAAAATAGTGGTGATTGAATGCCCACCATTAAAAACTTCCTAAGGCTCACTGTAATGTTTATTTGTCATCAAACATGTTGATTAAGTCACGTACACTTAGACGAAGAAAAAATGAAAATATCATTTTTATCCAAAACTTTTGTGGCCCCTAAGAAGTTTTTAATGGTAAGTGCTCAATCACCACTCTTTCTTGTGGTGTGGTCCATATGAGATTTGGATCTTACTCATTTTTGGGGCTCATGCCATAAAATAATCTGGAAAATGGATGGAAGGCATGGATAGGATACATACATCATGATGGGGGCTACAAAGCACTGTCAGTAGCCACCACATTACCAACACTTGCGTCCGATAATCTATAGAGAGGCTTGGCAGTGGGTTTCCCGCAAAAGCTTATCGCAGGAAGTTGGCGTGCTGGGATGCTATCCGGGGCCCACCGTGATGTTTTGAGAAATCCACCCCTTTCATCTGTTTTGCGAGATCATCTTAGGACATATGACCAAAAATGGGGTACATTCAAAACTTGAGTAGGCCATACAAGATGGAAAACTGAGGAAAAACTTTACTACCATTGAAACCTTCCTGGGCTCCACCTTGATGCTTATATGCCATCCAAACCATTTATAAGGTCATACCTAATGGGATGAAGTAAAATCACAAAAAACTTTGCCTGATAAGTAGCTTTTGTAGCCGAATGAATGTTTCAACGGTAGTCACTGAATCCCCATTGTTTCCTCTTGTGCAACACACTAGAGTTTTGGATCCACTCCAGTTTTGGTCTAATGTACTAAAATGATCTCGCAAAACGGATGGACGGGTTGGATTTCTCACAAACATCATGGTGGGCCCCACCTTGCATCCCAGCGCAGTAACTTCCGGCAAAAGGCTTCCATAGGAAACCCGCGTCAGGAGGGTGTGAGTGGGAGAGCATCTCTCTCCGCGATGTGCGCGTGACCAAAACTCATTCTAAAACTCGCATATAATCTAGACCATACGTTAGATCTTATGACTGACATCAAGGTTCCCATGTAATGACGTGCGAACTGGTGTGCAGGTGAGCATTCCTCTCTCTCTCTCTCTCTCTCTCTCTCTCTCTCTCTATATATATATATATATATATATATATATATATATATATAATGGGAAATGGTACTATAAGGTCGGCCTCATGGGAACTTCCCATGAGGTCGAGCTGTGTGGGCCCCACCGTATGTCTGTTGAACATCAACACCATGCATTTGATGGGTCCCCTTTAGGTTATGGGATATCTCAAAAAGAAGCCGTGCGCCATACCATCTAAAACCATGTGAAGACATGCCTAAAACATATAAAAGTACTTGGTGGGACCCACCTGAGTTTTGAATACGGTTGAAACTTGGTATGATCCCTCATCCTAGTGGGACACAAACAATGGATGGGCTGGAATTGTGAATCACATCTCAGCAGGCCCAATATATGATTATCAAGATTTTAATGGGAGGATAACCCCTCTCAACTGTTGTATGTGGTGTGGCCCACCCAAGTCATGAATTGACTTGATTTTTAAGCACGCGGGCCACCATGAAATGATGTATCTGACTGATGGTGTTGATGTTCAACACACATCACGGTGGCCCCCACACAGCTCAACCTCATGGGAAGCTCCCATGAGGTCGACCTCATAGTACCATTTCCCTATATATATATATATATATATATATATATATATATATATATAGAGAGAGAGAGAGAGAGAGAGAGAGAGAGAGAGAGAGGAATGCTCAGCTGCCCACCAGTTCTCACGAATTCTCGTGAGAACTTTTTGAGAATCTGGTGATATGAGTCCAAAATCTGAACCGTTCACCTGATGAACTGTTCACTTGATGCTGTATCCCATAAAACCTTTAGGGCTCAACTTTTACCTTGATCCAAAACTCTGGTGGGCCATTGTAGAAGGAAATAGTTTTCCCCCTTGATTTTCCTATATCTTTCATCATGGCCCACCAAAGTTTTGGATCAGGGTAAAAGTTAGGCCTAAGGGGTTTCATAGGGTGTTGCAATGCCATGTATTGCCCATGGGTCTTAATAATCATTTGAGCAGATGATCAAGATCATCCCATATGTGGCTTGCAAAACTGATGGTCGCAAGAGCTCAATTTTTTGATGAATATGATCTGTGTGGTGGCCCATGAACAGCAAACTATACAAAATGAAGTAAATGTCCTGTCTGATTTATCGGAGTGTGCCCATGTCAACCAACCCGTAGCAATGCCAGCTTAGCACTGCTGTAAAATCGATGGACCATTTTGAATTAATAGATAGGACTGGTGCATTTTCATTATTAATTCGTTGATTTTAGAAACCAGGTTACCCTGGCGATGTCAATGTGACGGCAACATACTCATTGACTTCGAGCATGACATTACGACTTGACATGGAAGCCGTGCCTAAGGATAAAGCTACTCCAATCAATTTAGCTCAGCACACCTACTGGAACCTAGCTGGCCACAACTCTGGCAACATTCTCAATCACTCAGTTCAAATATTGGCAAACCACATTACCCCGGTCGATCAGAATTCAATCCCAACAGGTGAGATCATGCCAGTTAAGGACACTCCCTTCGATCTCACGTCCGCGAAAAAGATTGGCTCTACGATCGGTCATGTCCCTGGTGGGTATGATCACAATTACATACTTGATTTTGGAGAAGAGAAATCGGGTTTGAAACATGTGGCTAGAGTGCGGGACCCAACAAGCACGAGGGTCCTCAATGTGTGGGCCAATGTGCCTGGGGTGCAGTTTTACAGTGCGAACTACGTCGATGGTGTTGTTGGTAAAGGCGGGGCCATCTATGGGAAGCATGCAGGGTTGTGTTTGGAGACACAGGGATTCCCGAATGCCATAAACCAGCCAAACTTCCCTTCTGTGGTGGTAGAGCCTGGTGAGAAGTATAGGCACACCATGTTGTTTGAGTTCTCATTGGGAGAGTAATCATCAAAGGAATTCATGGTGGGTGACTGGGCTCGATTACCTTGGCAGTTCATCACCATTTCTAAAACAATGGTGGCCCAACCATCCATCGTGTGCAAGTCATAGTTGTATGGCAATCCGGACCGTCCATATTGCTTATCCAGCTGTGGATGAAACATAGCCCAAAAATTACTGAGATAGTTACTGTAACCATCTGATTTTGTCTTTTGAATCTGGACAATTGTTTTACTTTTAACCATTATTTTATTTATCCATCCATTGGATGGTTAGAATTGCTTGATCAGTGTAATTTTTGAGCTATGCTTCATTCACAATGTGCCTTGCAATTTGGATTGTCTGGATATCCTTGCACGTGTGCCACATGCGATATCCTTGCACGTGTGCCACATTCTAGGACGAGTCATTGCCGGTTTTTCTAAAATGATGGTGAACTACCACCGGTTTCTTGTCTGGCTTGAATAAGTTTTTTTTTTTTTTTAATAAGTTTATTATTTACTTTTTTTTGTGGGTTTTAATCATATTTTTAGCATGAATGATGGCATTAAGCTTCAGCTAATAATGTAATTGAATTTTGATTTGGGAGATGAATTGGCACTTTCATGTAGGGGATTTCCATGTGTGCGTGTGTGTATTACAGTCTCTTGTAAACTGGGTTACCTCCAAAGAGGATGGTTGGCAGCTCGTGTGGGCCCTACGGGAATGTGTATGTGAAATTCGGTTAGGTCCAAGGCCCAAAAATCAGGCAGGTATGTGATTCAGGTGAGCCATACAAAGGTAAACAGTTGGGAGACTGATGTCCACCCTTGATTTTTATAGGGCCCATTGTTATATTTGTTCAGGCCTAAAAATTACAGGCCCCATTATCCAGAAGGCTTGAGAAAATGGTAACTGACTTTAGGAGATGTAATTAGATTCCTTAGAGATTCTTTGTGTAAGACAATTTGGGTCAATTTGGGTAATTCTTTGGACCTCTGACCAGTCTGTACCTTGTGACAGTCCTGCCTTGAAAACATGTCCAAAGAAGAATCTCACCTTAGGGTAGGCAGTAACTAGAGCTGGGCACGGGATAACCCGACTCCTTTATACGGACTTGATCCGAACTGAGTAGACTTTCTTCAATATGAAGGGAAAGGTACTATGCGCTCGACCTCACAAGTCCATCCCATGAGGTCGAGCTGTGTGGACCCCACCGTGATGCGTTTCGAACATCTACCCCATTAGTCAGATGCACCATTCCATCGTGGGCCTATGTCTCAAAAATCAAGTCAATCCGTGACTTGTGTGGGCCACACCACATACAGAAGTGGAGAGGGGCCATGCACCATTAAAACATTCATAACCATTTTTGAGGGCCCACTGAGTGTGGTTTGCAAATACAGCTCATCCATTATATGTGTCCCACTTGAATGAGGGTTCAGACCAAGTTTCAGGCTCATGCAAAACTCAAGTAGGCCCCACCAAGTGCTTTTATATGTTTTAACGGTGTCTTCACATAATTTTAGATGGTATGGCCCACCCGAGTTCCGTATACGGCTGATTTTTGGGATATCCCATAATTTAAAGAGGACCCATCAAATGCATTGTGTTGATGGTCAAAACGCATCACGGTGGGGCCCACACAGCTCGACCTCACGGGAGCTTATCGTAAGGTGAATACCTTTTCCATATATATATATATATATATATATATATAGAGAATCACCTAGAACCATACGTATTTACGTACAAACTTTTTGAGAACCCATCATATGATGTTGATCCAAAATCTGAACCGTTCATGTGAAAAGACTAGTGAAACCCCCTGGGACCAAGTTTTACTTTTATCTAAAACTTTTATCCATACCGTCTATAGCAAAGAGAAATTAAAATCAAGGAAAGAAGTCAACATTTTTACATTTTTCACGGTCCACCAAAGTTTCGGATCAAAGTAAAAATTCATACTATGGAGTTTCATGAGGTTCTGCTTCATGTGAACCGATTCAGATTTGCAAGATTCATCACGTATGATGGGTCATCAAAAAGTTCAGTACGTACACTTCACGAACTGGTTCGCAGGTGAGCGTTTTTCCATATATATATATATATATATATATATATATATATATATATATATATATATATATATATATATATATGGAAAAAGTACAATGCGCTCCACCTCACGAGTTCATCCAATGAGGTCGATCTATGTGGGCCCCACCGTGATGGAACATCTACCCCATCATCGATGCACCATTCCATCGTGGGCCTAGGTCTCAAAAAGCAAGTCAATCCGGGACTTGTGTGGGCCACACCACATACGAAGTGGAGAGGGCCATGCACCATTAAAACATTCATAACCATTTTTGAGGGCCCACCGAGATGTAGTTTGCAAATACAGCTCATCCATTATGTGTGTCCCACTTGAATGAGGGTTCAGACCAAGTTTCAGGCTCATGCAAAACTCAAGTAGGCCCCACCAAGTGCTTTTATATGTTTTAACAGTGTCTTCACATAATTTTAGATGGTATGGCCCACCCGAGTTCCGTATACGGCTGATTTTTGAGATATCCCATAATTTAAAGGGGACCCATCAAATGCATGGTGTTGATGGTCAAAATGCATCACGGTGGGGCCCACATGGCCCTCATGGGAGCTTATCGAGGTCGAGCGCATAGTACCATTTCCTATATATATATATTATGCGCTCGACCTCACGAGTCCGTGAGGTCGAGCTGGGCTCCACCATGATGCGTTTCGAACATCTACCCCATCAGTCAGATGCACCATTCCATCGTGGGCCTAGGTCTCAAAAATCAAGTCAATCCGTGACTTGTGTGGGTCACACCACATACAAAAGTGGAGAGGGGTCGTGCACCATTAAAACATTCATAACCATTTTCGAGGGCCCACCGAGATGTGGTTTGCAAATCCAGCCCATCCATTATGTGTGTCCCACTTGAATGAGGGTTCATACTAAGTTTCAGGTGCATGAAAAACTCAGGTGGGCCCCACCAAGTGCTTTTATATGTTTTAACAGTGTCTTCACATAATTTTTGATGGTATGGCCCACCTGAGTTCCGTATACGGCTGATTTTTGGGATATCCCATAATTTAAAGGGGACCCATCAAATGCACGGTGTTGATGGTCGAAACGCATCACGGTGGGGCCCACACAACTCGACCTCACGGGAGCTTCCGCTAGAGCATATTGTACCTTTTCCCTATATGTGTGTGTGTGGGGGGAAATGGTACTATGAGGTTGACCTCATGAGAACTCTCCATGAGGTCGAGCTGTGTGGGCCCCCATCGTGATGTGTGGCGAACATCTACCCTATCAGTTAGATGCACCATTCCATGGTGGACCACAAGTTTAAAAATCAAGTCAATCCATGATTGGGTAGGCTACACCACATCCAACAATTTAGAAGGGGTTAACCTCCCATTAAAACATTCATAATCATTTATTGGGCTCATCGAGATGTGGTTCACAAATCCAGGCCATCCATTAATGTGTGTCCTACTTGGATGAAAGGTCAAATCAAGTTTCAATCACATCCAACTTAGGTGGGCCCCACCAAGTGCTTTTATATGTTTCATGCATCTCTTCACATGGTTTTAGATGGTATGGCCCAACTAAGTTCAATATACAACTGATTTTTGGGATATCACATAATTAGAGGGGACCCATAAAATGCATAATGCTGATGTTCAACACGCATCAGTGTGGGGATATCCCATAATTAAAGGAGACTCATAAAAGGCAGTGTTGATGTTCGACACACATCACAGTGGAGCCCACACAGGTCGACCTCATGAGAACCTTTGGTGAGGCCGACCTTATAGATCTCTCCCCATTCTCTATAAATTCATATTTTTCTATTAATGAAATTTATTCAATAATTCTCTATAATATAGCTTCTTTGAATTTTCTACACTTATAATTCACAAATTATTGCACAATTGATTTTTATTTCACCGCCTTGTAATTTTTCTTTCTTGAATTGAAAATATTTTCTCCGTAAAATCAGTGTTTATTTGTCTCTCCATCGTCCTTGTTTTTTTTTTTTTTCCATTTAATAATTACTGATTCTGTAGGTTAATTTGCATAAATATCTAAAAATTCCTAAGTAGGTAAGGCAAAGGGAAATAGTTCCACATCTTCCCACAAAAATATGGGCAAGAGGAACATGGTAAGCCAATCTCACCTAGACTTCCCCATTCTTATTGAGAAGACCATTGGTTGTCCATATATTCCAACGGTAGGGCCCACCTAATGAGCCGAATCGCATGAGTTTTGTCCTGGCTAATCTTCATGGTGAGGTCTCCCATTTCCTTTAGTTGCCGGGAAAGATGGTACCGTACCACAAGTGGTACCTACCTGAATGCGATCAGTTCTCAAAATCTTGTACAGGTGGGGTCCACATTCGGTGGTCCAAACCGTTGATAACCAGGACTGTACACTAGAAAGCTGATGTAGCAAAGATCTTCCTTGTCGGATTATTCCTAGCCTTTCAATTGATGTCCTAAAAATAAATGGTTAAAGATGAAAGTATCTCAAATAGTCCATTATCAACCAAAAACGGCCCAAAGGTTGATGGTTAGGATCTCAAGTAGAGGAGATTATGTGAATGGGTCGACGATTGAGGGACCCATCAGGTCGATTGCTTGGGTTAGTAAACCACGGGCCTACTCTTTGAAACTGAAAACCCCGAGTCGACAGCAGATATTGTGTTATGAGATGACGTGCACGCCATATCCCATCAGTTACAGAAGAACCGGGACATGTGGGTCCCACGTCTCATCCATCCATAAAGGATTTTGGACGATCCCATGCAGACAAGATTTGATAGAGAAACAGTACCGTCCGTCCAAACATACCAGTGTTTTGGTACAGTTCAGCTGTATGGGGTGAAAAGCAGACTAGCTGCGACCCTTAACATGGGGCCCACCTATATGCATCTGTTGCATATCGATGCCTTCTATCCATCTTTTAAGCTTATTTTATGTCATGAACCTAAAATTGGGTAGATCTAAATCTCGAGTGGAACACACGGTAGGAATTGAATTCCCACCATTTAAAACTTCTTGTGAGCCACGAAAGTTTGGGACCAAGCTGATCTTTGTTTCATATCATTCAGATCTGTGTGACCTAATTAATAGGTTGGATGGAAAATAAACATCACAGTAGGCCTAGTAAGTTTTTTTTTTTTTTTTTAATGTGCACGTCCAAAAGCTACCGTTTTCTGTGGCGCGGTCACGGGAAATTTGGATTTACCTCATTTTTTGTTTCATGCCATAGAAATGCAGACGCGCAGCGAGTTCCTGCGCAAGGATGATGGGTGGCGCCACCTGATGTTTGTGAAAAAATCTACCCCGTCCATCCGTTCTTGGATATCATTTTGAGACATGGGACGTAAAAATGAGCTGGATAAAAAACTAAAGTAGGTCACCCAATAGGTAAAATTGGGAAAGAAATTCCTACAGTGGAAATTTTCTTAGGCTCCACTTTGATTTTTATATGCCATCCACACCGTTTATAAGGTCAATCCCACGGTGATGATGTGAAAACACAAAAAATAATAGCCTGATACAAAATTTTATAGCCATATGATTGTTTCAATCGGTGTTCATTGAATCCCCACTTTTCCTCTCATGTGGCCCAATTGAATTTTCGATCCACCTCATTTTTAGTCTCATATCCTAAAATGAGCTCTTAAAACGGATGGACGGGTGGAATTTCTCACAAACATAGAAGTGCGCCCCCACCCAGCATCCTTGCACATAAACTTCCAGCTCCGCAGAAACCCGCGTACAAAATGGGCTGTAAAAAAAACGAATGGACAGCGTGGATATACACAAAACACATCACCGTCAGGGTCACATCACATTGCTGGATCCGAGGTATCAGCTAATCCGCTTCCAATAACTTGCCCTCTAGATTAGTCCCGCAGTCAAAATCACATTTATTAGAAGACCTTGTCTTCGGATTACGAATCGGCCCACTATTTGGGTGTTGCAGATTTGAAGTGCAAGTCAATCGCAAGGCTGCAGCGCATAATGGTTAGCTCCATCAAACCGCAAACGGATTGGCTACTCCCCTGCCACTTTTCATTTTGCTGATGGTCGGTGCTCTGTGGGTCCCACCATAATGTATGTGTTTCATCCATGCTGTCCATCTATCTTTCTAGATCATTTTAGCATGTGAGAACAAAAATGAGTTATATCCCAACCTCAAGTCGACCACATTACAGGAAACATTATTGAATGAACTTCGACCATTAAAAACTTTTTAAGGGTCATAAAAGTTTTGGATCAAGTTGATATTTGTTTTTTCCCTTCATCTAGGTTTGTATGACCTAATCAACATATTGGATGTCAAATAAATAAATAGTACAGTGGGCCTTAGGAGGATTTTAATGGTGGATATCCAATCACTATTGTTTTTCTGTGGTGTGGCCCACCTGAGATTTATATCCCACTCATTCTTTTGGATCAAGCCATAAAATGATCTTTAAAAATGTATGAACGGAATGGATGAAACACATACATCATGGTGGGCCCCACAGAGCATCGATCACCAGCCATTGGCCGGTGGTAGGGGGAGTAGCCAATCCGTTTCCACCTTTGAGAGTGAGACCATGACGATGAATTGGGATACTAGCGCAAGAACAAATGCTTTTATGCTGCACACAGCATCTCATGTCGATTGGTGAGCCATTGGGATGGGTTATAGTCTCCATGGGGGCTTTAATGGGTTAAATTGCCACTGTACCACAATTACAATACAAGATAGGTTTTCACTCCTGAATTATACCTTAAATGATAATTTGAATGGTTCATATTCCAGATCGTATGCTGTAGGACATTCTAAGAAACATCCGTTGGCACAAGATGATTATGTATGGAGATGACTTTGGATCATGGAAAGTTTGAATGACTCTATTCAAAACCAAGGGCTTGTTTGGATGCAAGGAATTCTTGGGAGTACCATATATTTGACTTTGATTTACGATTTCACAGGTAGTAAAGCAAATTGATGCGCTCTTGATAGCGGGTAAATGAAGGTAAATAGGAAAAGAAATTAAAGGTAAATATATAAGGAGAAACTAGCTTAGTCGTGTTTGGATGTGAGTAAATCAAATGCTTTTGGAATTCAAATAATATATTTGTATGGCATAAAAAGAATTGCAATACATTGGAAATTTTAAATATATTTATGAAATTATACGTGATACTTAGTAAAATGATTGCAATAAGCTCATTGAAATATATACTTTAATAAATAAAAAAATAAAAAAAATATTGAGCTTCAATTAGCTACAACGTAAGGATCAAAATCAAGCAACTTGCTAGCATTTTTAACTATCCATTTAGACCGGCAACTTTTGAATGGTTTGGATCATTCATTAGTGTGATTTAAATAATTTAGCCGATAATTGAATTGTTTATGAGTATCATCAGTATCCCACATCTGTAACCTTTATTTAGTTATGCACTCTCTTAAAAACCTTAAAAAGGCATTTTACCTTGTATATTTTCAAATCTTCTTTTATAGAGATGATTTCATTTATAAGATAATTAGGGTCCTTACTGATGTAGAGCGGGTCGCGGACAATTACATGGCAAAGATGGATCAGAAAAGGCCCGGTCGGCGACAAAAGTGATCTGGACCATCAGACCTTCAATCAGGCGTATCTCGCAATCCGGGATGAGTTAGCCGACGTAAAATATATGATTTTGGGGTAGAACGAGCTACTTTAGCCAACCAATCCCGCTACGCCAGGTTGCGACGCTCGGAATTGCGAGAAACCCCTGATTCGACGGTCGTTTCCCTGTTTCAATTTCGTTTTTACTATAAATAATAAGTTTTAGTTTGACTATAACTCTTCATCCGTCGGGCTTTAGGAGTTGCGCCCAACGTGAAAAGAGCTTAGAATAATTAGGGGAACGGTTTGGTGAAGCCAAATAAGACACTTACTATTTTTGGCCGAAAACCTTGCGCACTAGTAGACATCACGACCGTCTATAAATAGTAAGTTTATTATTTATAGTAAGTCGCGAATTCTAAGAGTTTAGTTGTAGTTTGATTTTGATTTTTGTCCCATTGCTTGGTACCCCTATTTAAAGGGTTATGAACTCGTTTTTATTGATCAATTAATCAATTTTGAATTTATTAGAATTTATTTCTATTTTCTGCTCTCTTTTCTCTTGGATTCAAGAAAGTCTCTGAGAGGAGTCCAGAGAAGTTCCGTGGATTCGGAATAGTTATCCTCTTGAGGAAGACGGTGCTCGACCTCACGTCCTCCCCTGCGTCACTTACTCTTACCCGGGTGGTAGACTCCCTGAGTTTCAACACCGGGTCAAGGGTTTCGAGTACCCACGGTCGTGAAATCCCATGGTGTGTGTGTGGGGTGTGTGTGTGTGTGGGGGGGGGGGGGGAAGGGTGTGTGTGTGTGTGTGTGTAAAATTTAAAAAAAAATAAATTATAAGATAATTAACTCTCATTTATTTCATTTCCATACATTTAGTCACCATGCAACTTTGTCATGTGTACGCTGAACCAGTTGAACCGGTGGGTTCTTCAGTTTTAAAAGAACATGGCGTCCCAATATCAAACGGTGATTTGCGTTAATTAGTTTTTTTACTTTTTTACCCCCAAGAAATGAGTTTCTTAGGTCGGATTTGACAGTCAACCAGGACACGTGCTGATATGGACCGTTTATCAGAGACTTCTGTCCCATAAAAGCATTTGGGCCCTAAAATCAACTATTCCCGTTCTTCACATGGGTTATAGCTGTTGAGGGAATCTAAGCCGTAATTGAGTTTCTGGATAGGTCGTAACAGCTATGTGTAAAGCCTGTCTGGCAAGAACGAGAAAAGATGGTCTTTGGGTGTTGCTAAATGGGCCATAAAGCTTCAAACCGTGTGATGTATGGCTCATAAACACCGGTCATCGTAACAACTTCACTCCATTAATTTAAAAGGGTTAGGATCATCTGATTCTGTATACTTCTTTACATACCATGGTTTGATGGTTGGACATTCCACATGTCATTTAAAAGGCTAAGAGAGGTTAGCAAAACCCTTTTAAAATTAGTAGTCTCAATTCTAACTAGTTAGACCACCGATTATTGTCCACCCAGCTGATAACTTCTAACTAAGTGTATGGGACACCCAACCCATTCAATAGATTAGATCCTACATGAGAAACAGTTCATGCAAAAATCAGCCCAAGTATACCATATTTGTGTGTGTGTGTCTATATATATATATATATATATATATATATATATATATATATATATATATATATATATATATATCAATGACTATACACTATTTTCTTTGTTGAGGCTTACTTGATGATTGGACAAGGTTAATTTTTGCAATAGGTTAACCTCATGGTGGGCGTAACTGATTAGGAGGATTGGATTTCACAAGCACTTAATGGGTTTCTCAGTAATCTACTAGGTGGACCATGAACTTAGGTCCAACCAATTGGACTCGAGACCTTCTCATTTTCTTATTAGTAAGCTTTTGCTTTCATTAGTTTTATGTTGTTTTCCCACTGTTATAAAATGAAAGTTAAACTGCACCTTATTTAACCTATAAAGCTATTCTCCACTTTATGCAGCATTTAGCTATTAATAAGGGATGAACTCCCGTATAAAGATTATGTAGCACAAAAATGAGGCCCACCCTAGCATCAGTGGAGGATATGAAATGTACACTCAGATCCATAGCTCAACTGGCATACAAAATGGAGATGCATCATTTCAACACTTAGGTCTTGGTATCGATCCCTAGCAGGGGTGGCTAACATGGAGTGTGTGTACTCACTGCCATGGGTGTGTGCTTTCAATATTTACTTTTGAGTTTTTGCTTATTTTTTAAATTTTCAAGTGGGGCATTCAAATATACACCGATGGACAGTGTGGCTCCAGTCCACCTTGCCCATAGGACTAACATGTCATGCTTGCTTAACGTCCAAGTCGTCCAATAAGACTAAAAATCATGGTAGATATTGAACTGGCAATCATATATATATATATATATATATATATATATATATATATATATATATATATATATATCCGGTCTCTTGGGCACCATGCCGCACGGAGTTCAAATATGAGCTCCTATAAGAGCCGTTGGATTCCATTCATCGGCTGGGATTCAGGATTCCTGCACAGAAGAGAGTCTCCCTAGAGTCATCTCGCGAGTATTTTCGAACTCACCATCTCCTCCTGAAGGGACGTCTCCAAGTTGTGTGCCCACCAGGTCTGCCCACCAGGATGAGTGGATCTGACAGATTTTTGTCCCGGATGGTCTTCATGGGTGCCACCATTAATGGTGGGTCCCACCATGAAGATCACCATTCTCAAGAATCAGGTTGATGCCAACTAGTTTGTGTAGTGTAGAACACATCACCGACCTCAGTAGAAAACGTCTGTGGGCCCCACCATGATGTATGCATTTTATCCGTACCATCCATTCATTTTGCCATACCATCTTAGGGTATGAGCTCAAAAACGAGATAGATCCAAAGTTCAATTGGATGAGAATAATGATACACACTGAAACCTTTCTAGGGCCCACCATGATGTTTATTTGCCATCAAACCTGCTTATAAAATTACACCGACCTGAACCAAGAGAAAACACAAGTATGAGCTTGATTCAAAAGTTTTGTGCCTCGGATAGATTTTTAATGATAGGCATACAATCCCCACTGTTTTCAATGTTGCGGTCCACCCGAGGTTTGGATTGCCAACTTTTTTTTTTTTTGGGTTCATGCCGTAAAATAATATAGAAAATGGATGGACAACCTAGATAAAAATACATACCTTATGTAGGCCCACAGGCCACAGATCTTCTCAATGTATAGACACCACCAATAGGGGTGTACACAAACCGGGCTAGCCCGGTTAGCTCGCTCGACCCGGCCTGAAAAAGCCCGACTCGGCCTGACCTGGAACTGAGTTCAGGTCAGGACGGGCCAATTTTCTAGGCCCGAAAGTGAGTTCAGGCCAAGTTGGATACCTCCGGTTCGGTTCGGCTCGACTCGGTCCGTAATCCGACTCGCCCCGGCCCGACCCGTGTATGACTGTATTTAATTTATATAAAATGTTTTATTTTATGCTTTGTCAAATGTATGTAAATGTCCTAACTAGTTAGATTTTTTGTGGAGCCTATAGTTCAACTATCTAAACCGTTGATCGAGGGCCTTGTAATGGGACGCGGATTACCTGACAAAGCCCTTCCCATGAACTTGCTGTAAGGTTCGAAACTGGCCCGAACTTGAAGGTTCGAAACTGGCCCGAACTTGGCCCGAACTCACGCCGGGCCTGGTTCGGGCTGGAGATGTTGGCCCGGTGACCAGGCCCGGTCGAGTTCGGGCCTTGTGTGGCTATTGAACGGTCCTGGACGGGCTGAGGCCAGTTCGACTCGGCCTGACCCGTGTACACCCCTAACCACCAAGGTTGGTGTGTGTTTTACACCAAGCAATCCAAGTTCAGTTGATATTAGGTAGGCCACACCAGGTTGTTGGATGTCCATTTATTCAAACGGTGTGGTCGATTTGATGAGCAGAACGACCTGATTTTTTGTCCTAAACAAATTTCATGATATAAATATCCTCGAGCATGTTGGTGTAAAAGATGGTAAAGTTAGGTATCTTAGGACGTGGATTGCGTCCTACCCCCGCCCGAATGGTAATCCGTCAGGGCTCTATGGGGCCATCGTGATGTAATTATTTTATCCACACCGTTAATTATTTTTATATGATCATTTTTCCAGTGGGTAAAAAAACATCACGGTGGCCTTTAGAAATGTTTTAACGGTGAGTGTCATTATCATTGTAGGTTCCTTTGTTGTGGTCCACTGGATCTGTTTATCTGCTTCATTTTTTCATAGAATACCTTAAAATGATAATAAAAAAAAAATTAATGGTGTGGATAAAATAATTACATCACGATGGGCCCCACAGAGCCCTGCTCGGATGGATTACTGTTCGGGCGGGGGTAGGACGCAATCCGCGTCCCCGTGCCAGTAGCTTATCTACGCAGAAATGGACGGTGGTGTGTTTACGTTACCAAGATTTGTGGGCCTATGTGGTATATATGTTATATCGAAACTGTCCGTCCATTAGGCTAGATTGTTTTAAGGCTTAGAGTCCAAAAATAATGCCAATTAAATTCTTAACTGTACCCACCGGAAAGCAGTGGGTCCACCATCACATAAGTTTTGGATCAATCAGATATTTGTTTTTTTTTTAATCTTCATCCAAGTCCATATGACCTCATGAACAGGTTGGATGGAAAATAAAAATCATAGTGGCCTTACGAATGTTTCAACAGTAGAAATCATTATCGATACTGCTTTTTGTGATGTGGTAAACTTGAGGTTCGAATATGACTTATTTTTGTGCTCATATCTTAAAATGATCTATCTAAATGGATGGACAGTGTGGACACTACAAGAAAACTGGCCTTTACCGGCGGTCAAAACTGACGGCAAAGGCTCAGAAAACAGCCAGCAAATCCTTTGCCCGCGGTCAGCTAATAGCCGGTAAAGCCTCGGTCGGTAAAGGCTTTACCGGCAGTCAGGACCTTTACTGACGATTGTGCTAGACGCCACTAAATCGCCAGTTTTTGCTACACTGCCAGAAAATTGGTAAAATGCTACAAATAAAATCCGTAGCTAAATATGACTAGCCCAATTGTGCGACCGTAGCCATAGAGCAAATCTTTCTCATTAAAAAAAAAAGAGTAAAATTGAAGACAAAAATCTGGCAGAAATGTACAAGAAACACATATTTCAAAACAAAAATAATGGATTCACTTACTGAAGGAGTAAAGCCATTAAATGGATTTTTCCCTGCTTTTGAATCTGCTAATAGATTCCTAGCATTTTGAATATATGATGCCAAACCACCTGGATAGCTTGAATTAAGCTGAGCTACCTAAGAAAAGAGCTACTTGACATCAATAAGCAGATATGTGAAGAGTATTAACAATCTTGCTGACATGTACAAAGCAATGTAGGTTTCCAGAAACCCATCAAAATCAGTTTGGTCTTCTACCAGAAATTTGTGGTCAGCAAGGCTTCCAAAGATAAATTTCAAAATAATCATAATAATAACAAAAATAAATGTTTGAGTGAGGAAAATGGAAGGTTAAAAGTTGAAACCGATGTTAAACTTTTGCTGCTTGGACTTGGAAATCAACAGAGACCATTTAATATTTCCAGGATACAGCAGCTGAGTTGTAAAAATATACTAAGAATGCATAGAATACAAGGTTCTTGTACTCGTAAGAACCAAAATAATAATAACAAAAAAAAAGTGCCATGAAAATGAACCTGATCAAAGAAACTTTTCTTTTCTTCATCATCAACACTATGTTTAGGCCAATGTACAAAAAGATGACTTTATCCCTCCGCCAACAACATTTTTGCAAGCTCAATCTGGCAATCAATAATCAAGATAATGAAGGCAATGAGAACGATATCAAAGTAGAACTTTTGAGAATGGAGCCTAAATCTTGATGATGGTTTAATGGAAAGCCAACATTGAGGGTTAATCTAATTAGCAAGTCTCTGTCATTTGAGAGGATTTCTGCATATTGTTGATGTTCTCAATGAAGCAAGTGGTGTTTGGTTCTGTTGTGACATGGTGTTTGGTTTAAAACTAAGCGCTTTTGCCTTTATCTCTACATATAAGACTGTTGATTTAGAGAGACTATGGGACCATTGAAACTCCATTAGTTTAAAGGTTTTTGTCTTCCCTATGTTGTTGAAGATCTACTAGGTTCAGCATATATTTCATAGGCCAAAGGAAGAAAGAAAGAAAAGAAAGGAAACGGATTACCGCCATTCGAAATAGCACTACCATGAACATCAATATTAAGAGTCTAAAGAATATATAAATAATGTCGAGTTGCCTGAGTTGAGTCAAATTTTTTGTTCAGTGTTGCTAAATTTTTACTGTTTTTCTCAAGTTTTAACCAAGGTGTGACTGGATCTAGTTTTTCCAAGTCTTGGTAAATCTGGTCTAGTCAAGTTGACTCAGCCAAATGAGTTGATTTCTTCCGAGTTTTAAAATTATGGTTTTGGCCATTTGAGCCCATTTCTTGTTATATAGAGACATGTCTAGAAGCAGCAGAGAATCATGAGAGTGAGTGGAATTCTCATGGCATGCTTGGAAATTGGAAACCCAAGTTTAGTTAGTGAGGTTTGGTTGAAATGGAAACATGAAGTGAAAATCTTCAGCATAAAGGTAATCCTACAAGCATATATTGTATAAAAAACAACTTGGGTCCTTTAGTCTTCCAAACTCCAGTTGGGCCACAGAATAGCATTGCTGCAATGGGTCTATCAGGGTCCTTCAGCCTAATGCGGGAGAGATGGCATTGACGGCATCTTCTTGGCCAATCACACATTTCCTAAGCTGCACAAACAAGATGGATTGGAGGGTTTTCCTTTGATGTGATGATTTTTATTGTTTGGATAGCACAAAACAGGATGGATTGGACTCTGCTTTTCCATAACTTAGATTCTTGACACTAGAAACAAGGTGAGTATTGTAAGAAGAAAATGAGATTTCCACGTACTACACAAACAGTAAAAAAACATATGTATACCTCCCAAAAATAAAAAGTAAACAGGAGTCTGGATTTAAAGATCATGTAACTAGTGTAACCAAAAAAAAAAATTGCATATGCTTGTGTCTTTTTGAAATAAACGGAGGTGGTTTGATAAAATCGCATAAATAATCAACCATGTTGGTTAAAAAAGCATGGGTATTTGATTTTGATCAATTCAAATAAGAAAGAAGAAAGAAAATTGATCACTTCCAATGAGAAAAAAGAAAGAAAAGAAAAATAAAAAAAAAAAGAAAAAAAGAAGGTTGTAAGGATGATTAATCTGACATGATAAATATTAAAAACTAGCATTAACAGTTCCCACCTTTGCTTTTGGAATGAGACAACCCTTGGATTCATCCTTCATGTCAACTGTAGACATCAAAATCCCTGCTCATGATGGAAAAATAGATTATTATTATTATTTTACAAGTGTCGACAAGGGAACATGATAGGCAACAACCCAAGTTGGACTTACTCTTCTAATAGCCAGCCCTCTTTCTTCAGAATCTCTGCAATTGTGACGGCCGTAGTGATCGCTGAGGTAGAAAAAGCAAGCAAGTTGAGCTAACATAATGGTGATAATAAATAACTCAAGAATGCTATTAAATCTCACAACCTATATAAATGATTCCAACCCATTTATTTGGTTCTATTAATCATGTTAATAACCTATGAGGATTTTTTTATTTTTTTTTTAATAATCTCCTACTTGCATATAATCATCTTCACTTTTAATATCTGTGTATAGTTTGGACTTTGAACAATCAAGTGTCCTTTTGAGAGGTTGGCTTGTCCTAAATACCAACAAAGCCAAACCCAAGTCACATGGATTATATTTCCCTGAAAGGAAATGACTATTGTTTGTTAATTTCTTCAAAATAGAATATTATCCATAGATCACTCTTTTCATTGTACTATCTCATGCATTTAAAACCTTCGTTTCAGATGTAACAAAGATTACAGTTAGATATCCATTAGTGTAACTAAGTTGAAAAACTTCAGGCACAAAAACATCACTAAGCTATATAAGAGTAAGATCCTGAAACAAGAATGGATAGAAGGTTCCTACAACTAAGATTTTAACAAAATACTGCCTTCAAACATAATAATGCTCATAGAATGTGCACCTTGCCATGGCCCACAAGAATAACTGATCTTATCATGAACCATACTTGTCAAAGCCCATTCCAAAACTGGGTCGGGCAGACTACCCAGCCCATTGCTACCCTTCGTCATTTCCTGTCTATTGAATTTGTTGCAACTATCACATTACGTTTAAACATAACCTTATTCCTTTGATCAATAGCATATATCGGAGAAATTGTCTTTACAATGAGACAAAATGTTTACTTCCCATTCACAAGTATACAGATTGTGCATTCAAAAAGCCTGATGCATCCGGGGACCTAACATGCCAGACCAGGAAAAAAAAAACATTAATTTCTTTAAAACACAGGTTTGCATTGAACAAAAAATAAATAAATAGACTAGTAAGTGTACAAATATTAACAAAATCTAGAAAAAAAATTAAGATTCGGGTTTGCATTGAACAAATTCAACAGTTGCTCTGAAAATTGGAACAGTAGAGATTCAAAAACTTAAATTTGAAGCACCTATAACCTTGTCCAGCTGAGTCTAAGACTAAACCAAGTTGGAAACGAGAACCAACATACTATTTCACCATCATCATGAGTCGTTCCAGTTGAATTGATGTAAAGATAAATTGGCTGGTTTGGATCTCATCCATTGCAAGTAAAGCAGTTCTGCTATCACAAACTCTGTGACACCTGGCACCAACTAATCAATGCAAATAGCTAATTATTAGTGTGTATTATGCCATTAGATAAGACATGAGACTCTACCAATAACAAATTGTATGTGTAACAATATATAGGGGGACTAACAACATAAGAAGTGATAGGAAATAGTTTTGTCAGTTATGTCAGTTGATCCAACTGATGTATTCTGATGAAGACCAACAATCCTTATCTGCATAAAAGGAATGAGAATACAGCCAGCAACATGAGTTGATAATGAATACAGGTGGTCCTTCCCATCTTTACTACTTGGAACTGAACTACTAAAAACACAAAAAAAAAAAAAAGGAAACATAGAATATTGATATAAGATACTCCACCTTAATCAGCTCCATGATCATAACAATTTTATTTATAGCTCTTCCCATCACCTTGAAGACAATTTCATCTTGAGCCCTTTTCCTATGCAAATAGTAAATACAACGTTATCAGCAGGAGTCAACAACAACAACAACATAAAAAATTAAAAAAAAAAAAAAAAAAAACTCCATGCTCACAAAAATACAATACTTTTTCCCCAGAAAAGTGGAAGCACGCCACTTGTAACTTTATTGATCATTCAAACGAGATGTACAACCATTTTATAGAACTAAGATTGGAATTTCTAAAACTTGTTACCTGAAAATTACTAAATAAGAGAACATAAATCAATGATAAGAAATTATGTTTTTTAGATGACAAAAACAGTGTCTCAGAACAAAATCTGGTAATCTTTGTCTCAAAAATAGAACAACAAAAGACAGAAGGGTTAACATGAATCTGGATCCTCTGCTTGCCACAAGTAGAAGAATTCAGTTTTTCGGAATCGTCAGTCCCACGCTAGAGACACGTGAATCCAATCTAGTAAAACTATCAAATAGCCCATCTACACCTTTTTCTAGCTGAAAACATGAATTTAAATTTGTAATTAAGTCAAATGTACAACACAAAATTCATCCTTTTCCACATTTACACCTACAACAAGCAGAACCTTCATAGCCCCCAAGGTTGCTTAATATAACACTAATAACATTTGACATTGTAGGATATGCTGAAACTGAAGCATTGAATTATGAGAAAGCAATAGAGAAACAAATAATAATGATGATAATAATAATAGATATGATAATAATAATACAATTGTTCAGACATGGTTGCTGCTAAGTAAACATATTGTGGTTCCACAATCTAGATGTTAAACGGTGAAGTACAAAGAAATACAAGAAAACAACTTTACTTGTAGAAGCCGTCGAGCATAACCACCCTCCATTATTCTTGCAAAAGGGGAAGCATGTGAATATTTGTTTCCTTCAAAAGCACCAAAATTGCCAAAATCCAACCTGCCAAACCACCTCCAAATCGATGCAAATAATTTCCACTAGATTATCCATTGCTTGCATGAAAGACACTTTCAATAACCACATTTTGCACAAATCAAAATCGCCTACCCCAAAATGACAGAGAGAATAAAACTCCAAGGAAATTCAAATTCACCTGCCCATCAAAGAACCTTTTGGAGAGAGAAGATAAAGACCCTGAGCTTTCTTTAAAAAATGTGCTTGCTATCGAGAAAAAAAAAATCTCCTATACAGAATGGTAGGCTTGGATGTGCCTAGTCATTAGGCCTTTGGGCTACTGAAGGTCTTTTGGCTCGCTCTGTTAGGAATAGACATAACTCAGCCATGGGTCACCAAGAAGTCTTTTGGCTCGCTCTATTCTTTTGAAAGATAAACTGTAATCGAGTTTCATATATCAAGTTAACAAAATTTACTGCCTTGCGTATACAGTTTGTGTAATGAGAACTAACCTGCAAATGATGTGTTTCTTAATCCTGCAAAAATGGCAGATAAAGAATTCAAATGAGCATATGTTACCTATATTTAAAAAACAATAAGAAGAAGGATCAAAATCAGTATTAAAACACCAAATCAAATAAAAAAAGGATTTTACTGGAAATCTTTGCATCCAAATCAAAAAGAAAAAATAACCCAATTGAAAAATCATCAAAAGATGAAAACCCCAATTCTAATAGAGCAATCCTATTGGATAGGTTAATTAGATAACACACAAATGGTGGGGTGGGCCTCATGCCACACAGAGACTACATAGATGTTACACAAATGTTTTAAGAATGCTCATTTTATCTATGAATGCTTAATTTTTGAATCTTCCTTGAAAAAGTGGTAAAACTTACAAGCATGGAGGACAAACTGCTACATTGCTGCCTAATTGGAGAGCTCAGACTGAGGTCGATTACTCAGCGTGCAAAATTGCAGGAAGAAAATTTTCCAGCCAAAAATTCAAATGCATGTTAGATACTACACTGGTGATTGGATACATGTTGCCAAAAGAAAATGCATTGGTAAAAGAAGCAAAAAACCCCAGTCCCACCTTTTTCGAGCCCTAACCAAAACCACCTCATACCAACAAGTGCAAGCTCCATTCAGAAACATGCACAATTATATTAAAAAGAAAATACACAGTATTTTCATACATGATAAGAAACATTATTAGAGAAATGAAAATGAAACAGTATCCGAGTTCAAAGCACTACCAACAATTCAAAAATAGAAAAAGCTCCACCAAAAAATGACAACAACAGTTAAAAGAAAAAGAAAAATAACATTTGAAAAAAAAAAAAAAAAAACTAGAATCTGACAATCTATAAACGGATGAGACTAAGATGTGGATTTGCTAAACCATTAGCACCAGTGAAACCAAAAAGATGCATCATGCATCATGTCATGCCCCAAACCCGGAAATCGGATTCATAGGAATTCTGATCGCCGAATCCGGTGTCAACAGCCTCCGTAGTACCCCATTCTCGGCTCCAGCGTCCATACGCCAGATTCCGATCCTGGGATCCTACAAGGAGGATTTTTTTTTTTTGTACATTTAACTCGTAATAAGCATAACCACAAGTATACCCAAATCACAAGGCAACATCATCATCACATATCCACTAATATAATCATTTGAGTACAATGCTGAAAGGGAAATATGTGTATCATAAAGCAAGCTCCAGAATACCGATGCACACTCCAAACTCAACCCTGCTGCAACCTAACATCACCTACACGCATCTATCATGCATAAGCTTATAGAAAGCTTAGAGGGTGGTGTAAGTGTGTGCACAAGATAAGTACCAAGTATTCAACGCAATGTCATAAACATACAATATCGAAATAGGTGCAAGATCATGATTCATATGTTATCAGAGTAAACGAAAATACTGACAAGTCCATGAGTCAAGCAATATCAGAATGCGCAATACAGACCAACTATACAGATGATGAATAATATCAGAATATGCGATACAGATCATCTATACAAATGAGGAGTCATAAAGAGTCAAATATCAGATGCCGTATCTAAACCATATGAATGCGGTAACACAGGTAACCCAAAATGTCATATGCCGCGAATGTAATGCAATATGTGGTGTGAATGGTATGACCATGCTGAAGTGTGAAGTGGGGATGATAGTACGTAGTATCGCAGGCTATGGGGTCCATCACAATGGACTTCTATCCAAACCAGTCCCATACCTAAATTTAAATAGTCAGACTCAATGTGGTAAACTCTTGATCTCAGGTTAGTCGCGCGCTCAACCGAAATTCTGGCCATGCGAAGGTACACGTAGCAAATAGTTGCGCACCACCAGCCCGAGTGGATAGTGAATGAATGAATGAGTATGCAACTCCTGCTCAATAAGTCCACATATCAGTAAGTTCATCTTTGGGATCATCACCGGGGTCTATTACACTCTACGCCAGTTTGCCGCCCTTATCCGAGCGCACAACTGGGTAAGTGAAAGAGACCTCACTATCTGCCTGCCAATATCAGACCCAGCTTGTCGATAACGGACCCATTCCTTAAGCTGGTCAAACTCAACCTAGATATTGCCCCCTTACCCAGGCGGGTAAGGTCACACCCCCTCCCAACAGACCACGACACAGTGGGAGATGCGGCCTACTGGTATACGGCCCTCACGCGCTTATACATATCCACTCGGTCTCGACATTGGGGCGTCTCCTGGCCCGGAGGTTTAGGGATTTTCACCCAGAGACATCTATGACGCCCGTATGCTAGAACCAAACATTTTCGGTGTTCCATCTAGCCATCCACGATATGCCTGTGGAGGCTACGACCCTGATGTCGCTAGGGCGTACAGTAATCATAATGCAAGATGCATGAGTCATACAATTCAGTCATGCATCAATCCCGCACATATTGTGCACTCATGTGAGATAACCTTCGCCTATCAGGGAATCTCATGAGAACATGCTCAATGACATATGCAATGATCAACCACATCTTATAACAAACATGCAGATGATGCATATGGGCATGTATCATGATGCTATGTTGTCACATATTCATAATTGGTATCCACGATTGGCCTCGACAATGTGGACATTTAACCAACATTGTCCCCAGGTAATGGCCCTCATAGAGCTAAACATACAATGGGCCCATGGCCCCACACAAAAGCCTAGCATATAATACAATGGGCCTCACTCAAGAGCTAATATACATCACGATGGACCTTTCACATGGGCCTAATATACATCATAATGGGCTCCATCGCCTGACCCTCAAATGCATCACCATGGGCCTCATCATATAGACCTCATATTCATCACATTAGGTTTAAAACACGAGCTGAATATATATTGCAATGGGCCTCAACTACGAGTCGCATATATCCATATAGGTCTCGACAATCAGCCTCGATAATTGAAAGTGGCCTCGACACTCGGAATCAGCCTCGATACTCAGCCTCGACAATCAGAGTCGGCCTCGATACTTGGCCTCGACAATCAGAATCGATCAATAATCGGAACTGGCAAATTGGTCACGTCAATTGGAATCGTCAATCAGGCATGACAATCGGGATCGATTGATAATTAAGATCGGCAAAGCTATCACGACAATCAGATCGGTCGATAATCAGAATCGGCAAATCGATCACACCAATCGGCAATCGGCCACGACAATCGGATTGATCGATAATCGATCTTGACACAAGGTGGGGTTGATAGATAGACGACCAATGATGGACTAGATAATATCAATGGGGCCCGTTCGTTTGGGTTAACCCACTAAAGAGTGATAAGAATGGGCCTAACCAGGCCTAAGGGAAGGTCACAATGTGGACATTAAACCATCATTGCCCATTGATGTGGACATCCAACCAACATTGCTCCCAAGGAGTGGCCCACATAGGGCTGAACATACAGTGGGCTCGTGGCCTGACACAAAGGCCTAATATACATCGCAATGGGCCTCATACAAGGGCTACATGTGCATCACATTGGGCCACTTCTTAGGGCCTCATATACACAACAGGTGGGCCCTACTCATGAGCCTCAAATACATCAAATGGGTCATGCATCATGGGCCTATTACCTATCACAATGGGCCTTGCCCATAGGCCACGAATACATCACATTGGACCTTGCCCATGGGCCTCATCATATGAAGTTGGGCCGTGTTAATGGGCCGCACCAATGGGCCTCATGTACAACAAGTGGGCCACATCATTGGGCCGTACTAATGAGCCCCATAATTATATCAAGGTAGGCCACACAGATGGGTCACAAGTATATTAAGGCGGGTACCTCGAATAGACCACAAAATATATCAAAGTGGGCTCGACAAATGGGCCACAAAATACATCAAAGTGGGCCTTCTCAAATGGGCCTTGCCAAATGGGTCGAAAATACATCACAGTGAGCCTCAACCCACGGGCCCTAATACGTCACAATGGGCCTCAACCCATGTGCCCTAATACGTCACGATGGGCCTCAACCCATGGGCCTTAATACGTCACAATGGGCCTCAACCCATGGGCCCCAAATACATTACATCGGGCCTCGCCAGATGGACAGCTTGGATTAAACATGTACATCACGTGGGGCCACATAAATGGACGGTGTGAATACAAAATACGTGCATCTAGGTGGGCCGTACAAGTGGACGGTATGGACGAAGCATGCACAGCATGGTGGCCTATATAGTGCAGGCGGGCCTAGCACATGTAGCAAGTGGGCCCTGCGTCATCAAGACGGGTAGCCAATGTGGATATAAAATACATACATCGGTGTGAGTACTAGTGCGGATATATAATACGATTATCATGGTGGGCCACGTCAATCAAGTGATGGGCAGCGTGAATCAACACATTCTCAGAGTCGGCCTCACCCCAACAAATGGACGGTCAGCATGGATGAAACACATACATCATGGAGTCTCCCGTGGGACCCATGATCTGGACGTACAATTTGGATATAATACATACATCCAAGGTAATCTCCACAGCACAGCATCAGGGTGGACCTCACCACAGGGGTGGATGTACAATACATTAATCAAAGGTGGGCCCCAAATAGTACCGTCCAGGGATGGACGGACTGAGTATACTACACATACATGGGGTGGATCCCCACCTCCAGATGAACGGTGCAAGTAAAATACATACATTACGATAGGGCCCACCAATGAATGACGTTCATAAAAACACCTACGTCATGCCAGGGCCCACCATCCAATCCTTGCTGGACGGTGCTGAGACACACGTGTAAGGTGGGTCTTGCAGATGGATAACGTGGCTGAAATACATTCATCATGGTACGCCCCACACGCTAACGGACGGCGTGTATGAAACACATACACAATAGGGGGCCCCACCGTCCAGGGCCAAATGGACGTGTGCATATAGATTACATACATCAAGGTGGGCCATACGTCCATTAAAATGGACAGACGGTGTGAATACAACACTCACATCAAGGCGGACCTCATACACATCGGGGTGCGTCTATCTGTGATGAATGGTGGGAATGTAATCAAGGTGGGACCCACGTCCAGAGATGGACAATGAGGATATAACAAATACATTAAGGTGTGGCCCATCGTTTAAAACTACAGGACGGTGCAAATACACCACGCACAACCTAGTGTGGCCCAGCAGAACTTGATAACGTCAATCACACCAGCCGCCTGCTGGTGTGAGGTACGCCAACCGGTCCACTTCCAATCTACAGGTGGGTCCCACGTGGGGGCCCACCATAATGTTTACATGTCATCCAATCTGTTGATAAGGTCCCACGGACCAGATGAATAGAAAAAAATAAATTTCACCGTGATCCAAAACTTCTGTGACCCAGAAAAGGGTTTCAATGGCAGCCATTCAGTCGTACTGTTTCTTATGATGTGGGCCACCTGAACCACATATATGGTTGAAATTTAGAGGGGGGCCCACTGCCCTAAAGGGCCACGAAATGCACGGTACTGATGTCCATACACATCACAGTGGGGCCCACGTTTGGGGACCCACGATCGGCCATAGGGCTGTAAATGGTCGGGTTTGGGGCGGGTTTAGCCAAAACCAGACCCGCCCATTTACTAAACGGGTCTGGGTCCAAATTTTAGACCCAGACCCTTTTACTAAATGGGCGGTTCCGGGTCGGGTCCGAGTCAACCCATTAGACCCATTTATAAATGGGTCCGGGTCTGGTAGAGGGAGATCCACCCAGACCCATTTATAAATGGGTCGGGTCTAACGGGTTTGGTTAAGGGAGATCCAGACCCTGAACCAAACCCGTTTAGAAACGGGTCCAACAGGTCTAACGGGTCCAACAGGTTGTTGATGCATGAGAAGTGTAATTTTGTTTTTAACCTTAAATAAATAAACTTTTTCCAAAAACCTGAAATTATTTTAAATATCATTCAAATGGAATGTTTGTAAATGTTAAAGTTATAGAAACAAAATTAAAAATTTGAGAAATTAAATAAGATATACCTTAGGATTCAATTCTAGACCAATCCTCCAACTCATTAGAATCGTCATTCACTTTTACTACATGCAACTCCTCCTTCAAATCTATAAATTTTACACATGGCATACAACCTAGTTAATAGAGATTTAGGAAAGACTTTTCCATATTAACTAATGATTATACATCTATTGGCTGGAGTGGATCTCAAATAAACAACATGGCTGGCCAGATAAAAAATCAAGGAGGTGTATCTTATTTTCAAACTAGTTTGTATTTTATTTTGAAGTGGGAACGTCATTAATTGCTTAATATATAGGGAAGTGGGAACGCCAGTAGAATATATAAGGAAGTAGGAAGGATATGGGTCTGGGCGGGTCCGGGTCTGGGCGGGTCTCATGTAAGGTAGACCAGACCCGCCCATTTACTAACAGGGTTCGGGTCGGGTCGGGTCGAGTCTAAATGAAAGGAACCCAGACCCAGACCCGTTTGACAAATGGGTCTATCCTTGGACCCGGACCCGTACCATTTAGCAAACGGGTCGGGTTTGGGTCGGGTCTTAATGGGTCGGGTCCGGGTACCCCATCGGGTCCGTGACCCATTTGACCCTAATCGGCCGAGAACCGTCCCCGCGAGAGGATCTTTGTCATCACTCCTTGCACCAAAGAAGACGGCGCAATTTCTTGTTGCCTATTTCTTTTTTATTTTCTTTTTAAAACCAGTTTTTGTATGGTTTTTCATACATGGGGCCCACGTTAGCAGAATTCATTCCTGTCATTGGTTCCTACGGCTCATGACAAGCCAAACAAGCCTAATATATAGCATATTTTGGCAAATAAAAACATCAATGAGGGTTTTAACGGTAACCGCTACTATTTCCTATGATACAACTCGTTCAAGAATCGGATTGGTCTCAAATTTTGGATCAACGCTTAAAATAATTTGAAGAAAAGGGTATACGGCTTGGATTAAGTACATACATCAGGGTGGGGCCTGTATGAGGGGTCCACTCATCACCCTTAGCCACCCCTCACACGTCAGTTCACATTCCACTGTTTGCCGCACCCACGTCTGAGCACGTCCAGCGTCCCTGGACGCTGGACACTCTCATACGTGTGACATGGTGGTTCCCACATGGACGTAGATCACCTGGGACGTGGCCCACCTAATTGGATCAATCAAATGTCTGTGTTTTCCCCACACCCGACCTGTGGCTGATGGGATATCCGGTGGGCCCAATTGATGGACATCATAAATAAGATGTACACTTCATGTTGGGGTCCATTTGGATGGGTCACATGGCCAAATCAACTCAAAAATAAAAGAAAGAGAGAGAGAAAGAAGCACCCACTTTTGATATTCTCTTCCTTCATCCGCCTATGCATGTTAGAACCCCAATGGACGGACTTCAACGGTTGAGATGGATCATGGATGGTGGAGATGAGAGTTAGGAAGGTGGGCCACACTAGCTTCTCCCCTTGGAAGCCATGGACGTGGGTTGCTTGGTGAGAGATGGAGTTTAAAAAATGAGAGAGAGATGAGAGAGAGAGGTGTAAGAGAAGTGATGGGAGAGAGGATGGTGAGGTGATGGGAAAGTTGACTTTTGAGATTGCTTTTGTACTTGGGAATGGGGAGAGTAATGGGTTGAGTGATGGGTATACTTTTGACAAGTGAGGTGATTGATGTGATAGATTCTCTCGGAATTTGCAACACGCGGCGTTTTCCTCGAACTGAACACGGGCCTACATCTCTTGGCCCGGGTATCACCTCGGCACGTAATATGCGACATCGGAACCGCAGCGACGACGCGGTCGTACTGGTACAAGTATTGGGTCGAGCCGGCTCAAATCTATAGGATATGACTTAGGATCGCACGCAAATGTCGATTACACGTTGCGGGTTGCCGGAATTCATCGGGAAGGATCACGGGAGTCGACGGGACAGTAGAGACTAGGATACGGGTCTTACACATCACCACCCAGAAGGGTAGATTCATATAGTTCACCACTTAAAATGGTGGTGAGTGGTGACACTTCAACATGGCACATGGCACAGCCATATGGCAATCCAGAATTACTGGCGGAGCATAATCCTAAAAACTACACTGAAAATATGATAGAAACCATCTCATTTTGCCCTTGATTGGACAAGTAGGGTTGCTTGATCAGTGTGGCATTAGAGATATGATCCATCCAAAGTGTGCCCACAGTCCTGATGATTTGGATAGGATAGACGTACATGAGTGCCACATTTGAGGATGTAGAGACACCACCATTTTCAAAATGGTAGTGAGCTATCATAGGAGTCTGCCCCACCCAGAAAAGCAGAGCAGTAGATTAGCAAAGGTAAACTAAAAGACATCATTATGGTGTAGAGAACACACAAAATAGTCACTTAAATACATCCAGACAAATCACAATAGCACTTCTCTAACATTCAAATTTTTAAAATTGAATTGGAAAAAAGAGAATTAAAGTAAACTCAATCAGACCTTGTTACTAAAAATCCAACAACATACGAATTCAGCGATACCCATACCAGAAATAGTACTCAAAAAAAAAAAAAAAAAAAAAAAAAAAAAACTAACAGTACTCCAACAACATACGAATTCAGCCAAACCCATCACAGAAATTTCTCCTTCCAAACAGCTCTTTAACCATAGCAAATCCTTCCCTTAGAATTGAGTTGCCCTAAAAAACTAACAAAATCAATCATACACTAAAAACGGAGTGAGAAATTCCATTTTAATACATGGTCTAAAGTGGTATATGTGTGGGATCACTGCCTCTAATGAGGTGGATCTATGTTGATTGTTCCCCTTCCATATATCAGGCTAGTCCACTCATGGATGGGTTAAAAAAGTATAAAAGAAATAGAGAGATTAAATGTACAACAGTGGTACACATTATTGGTTGAAGCGTTTCTTCAAACAACCAACATGCAGATGTCAGCGGCCATGGACAACGACGAATATGGCTGCTACTGCAATGGCTGCTGCCCAAATTTTGATAATCAAAATGGGAAGTGAGAGAGACAGAGATGAAGGGAGAGAGATCGAGAGAGAGTACCTTCGATTTTCTCTTCTTTCTTCTACTTTCTTTGATTGTTGGAGACAGATAGAAGAAGGAACAACATGTCGAAGAAAATGAGGGAAAGAGAGATCGAGAGAGAGGGAGGAGAGGGAGATCGAGAGGTGGAGGGAAAGGAAGAGAGAGAGATCAAGAGAGGATGAGGGAGAGAGATCAAGAGAGTACGAGGGAGAGAGATCGAGGACGGGATAGGGAGAGACGAGATGGCGGAGATGGAGAGGGAGAGGGAGAGAGAGACAGTGATGGGTAAAGAGAAAGATAGGGCTTTATTATTATTATTATTATTAAGTCGACCGAGCATCCGACAGTTGGTGACGGGCCGCCGCTAAAAAAGCGTCGGATATGCCCAACTTTCTTGTAGTGGGATATACTAAATACATCATAGTCGGTCCACATAACTTGGTGAGGTGGGTGGTGTTGGCACAGTTTGGATCGACGTGGGTTACTGGACTATTCTATCTCGGCTAAAAATGATATTTGTGTCTTATCCAAGCGGTCCATCAATTTTGGATCATTATTTTAGGTAAAAAATGAGGAAGATTGAGATATCAGGTGGACCACACCACACGAAGACAGTGGTGATTGGACGGTCAACGTTCAAAACTTCCTAATGCCCACTGTAATATTTATTTGCCATCCAAACTGTTGTTTAGGTCACAAAGACCTCCACTAAGGGAAAAATCAAATACCAGCTTTATCCAAAGCTTTTGTTGCCCGGAAAAGTTTTTAATGGTTGTCGTCCTATCACCAATATTTCCTATAAGTATGTTACACGATCTGCCTTATTTTATTTTTAGGATTTGCTAGTATACCACACGTCATCTATACAGCTGATGTAGATAAGTGTCGTGCGAAGAGGTGCGCTGACGCTCCTCGAGATCCGAGTTGTACGAACCGTTCAAGGCAGATCAAAGTTACATGACCCCACAATGATGTATTTATTATATCCACACCGTTCATCCATTTTTATAAATCATTTTAGATCATTAGACAAAAAATTTAATCATATCCAAGGCTCAAATGGACCAGACCAAAAATAGCAGTGAGGATAATGATTTTCACCATTAAAAATATTTAGGGCCCACCATAGCATTTATTTTCCATCCAATCTGTTAGGTCACACATACATTGATGAATAGGAAAAATAAATTTTATATTAATCTGAAACTTCTGTGATGCCCAAAAGGGTTTCAATGGTAGACATTCAATCCCCCAATGCCTTTTGCAGTGTGGTCCACTTGATCTTTAGATCTGTCTTATTTTCAGATCAAGCCTTAAGACGAGCTTGCAAAATGTATGGACAGTTTGGATATAATACATACCTCATGATAAGACCCATAAAATTTGCTGACGTCAACACATCAGCTGTATAGCTGATGTGTGGTACACCAGCCAAGTCGCTTCCATTTTTTTTGCTCATGCGCTGAAATGATACGGAAAAACGGATGTACAACGTCAATAAACAGTAGAGTACCGTACAGTAGCAAGCAGCTGTGTCTCCGAAGCGGATTCCGTCCTACCCCCACCCGGACTATTACCGTCCGGGCAGAGCTCTGTGGGCCACGGTGATCTAAGCGTCCTATCTATGCCGTCCATACCTATTAACGGATCATTTTATGCATGATCCAATAAATGAAGTAGGTACAGATCTCTAGTGGACCACACTAAAGGAAGCAGTAGCGATAGTGACACCCACCATTGAAACCTTTCTAACGGCCGCTGTGATATTTTTTTTTACCATCCAACATATTCATGAGGTCTTGTATGATATCTTTTAGAGAATATTTTATATCTTTTTTCATATCACATTGTACAGAGATGGTATGCTACATATAGTAGTCTCATATTGCCTATATTTGGCTACAAGCATATATTACACCTAGACATGCTAAACTTGTCCCTTTAATTAGGGAATTACAATCTCTCTAATATTACAGCCACCAATCACTCCTACAATCACTCTAACGTACAACTCACGCCAACACTCCCCTTCAAGTTGGTGCATATAGATCTCTAATGCCCAACTTGTCAAGTGAGTTGTAAAAGTTCTTGCTACACACGGCTTTAGTAAGAATATCTGCCAATTGATCTTCGGACTTGACGAACGGGAATCGGATTATCTTGGTTTCCAGGTTTTCTTTGATAAAATGCCGAACTACCTCCACATGTTTGGTTCGATCATGTTGGACGGGATTATGAGAGATATCGATAGCAGCTTTGTTGTCATAGAAGAGACCCATCTCATAGTTTGGAGTGAAGCCAATTTCTATCAACAACCTTCTTAGCCATAGGAGTTCGCAAAAACCCTTAGCCATCCCACGAAATTCTGCTTCTGCACTTGATAATGTTATTACCTTCTGTTTCTTACTTCTCCACGTGACCAAGTTCCCTCCAACAAATGTAAAACACCTCGAGGTAGACTTTCTATCGAAAATATTTCCTGCCCAGTCAGCATCTGTGTAGCCTTCAATCCTTAGATGATTGGTCTTTGAGAACATAAGTCCTCTTCCAGGGGAGGACTTTAGGTACCTAAGGATTTGGATCACTGCATTCATATGATCTTCACTTGGGCAATGCATAAACTGGCTGACCACACTCACTGCATAAGCAATATCGGGTCGTGTATGTGAGAGATAAATGAGCTTCCCAACCAATCTTTGGTACCTTCCTTTGTTTGTTGGCACTTGGTCAGGGTATTCTCCTAGTTTGTGATGTTGGACTATTGGTGTATCTGCAGGTTTATATTTTAGTAATCCAACTTCTGATAACAAATCGAGGGTATATTTTCACTAAGAAAGAAATATACCTTGCTTGGATCTAGCGACCTCAATCCCCATAAAATACTTGAGCCCTCCTAAATTTTTCATTTCAAACTCAGCTGCCAATTGTTCTTGAAGTTTCAAGATTTTCTACTGATCATCTCCCGTAATAATTATATCGTCTACGTACACTATTAAAGTTGTTATCTTGCTTCCTTGATGTTTCAGGAAGAGAGTATGGTTTGAATTACTTTATCGAAAACCATACTTCCTCATAGCCAAGCTAAGCCGTCCAAACCAGGCTCGAGGAGATTGTTTCAAGCTGTAAAGTGTTCGTCGTAGTTTACACACAACTCGACTAGAGGTCGCCTTATATCTTGGGGGAACATCCATGTAGATCTCCTCCTCAAGAACTCCATGGAGGAAGGCATTCTTTACGTCAAATTGATGCAACAGCCAGTCCGGGTTTGCTGCAAGAGATAACAGAACTCTAATAGTATTTAACTTGGCCACTGGTGAGAACGTCTCCTGATAATCTACCCCATATGTCTGAGTATAGCCTTTTGCTACTAGTCATGCTTTGTAGCACTCGATTGTTCTATCAACTTTGTACTTTATAGAGAATACCCATTTGCATCCTACCGTCTTCTGTCCTTCAGGTAAAGGAACAAGGATCCATGTCTCGTTCTTCATTAGTGCCTCCATTTCTTCCTTTATTGCTTAAACCCATCTTGGATCCTTTAATGCTTCGTCAACACTTGTAGGAATATGGTGCGAAGATAGATCATTCGCAAAGTTCTTGAGTGGTTCAGAAAGTCTCTCTGTAGAGACATAATTGACAATGTGATATTTTGATTTCTGTGCCTCGATCTCAGGTGAGTATCTATTTGGTGGAATACCACGATTATGCCTGCAAGGTAGCTCATAACCACGATTAATCTCGTTATTTGAGACAAGTGGTGTGGTAGGAGAACTTACCTCGGTGATATTCTCAGGAGACGGGTCGTTAGGCACTAAGGAGTGGGGGGGTACTATTGTAGCTTCAGGAGATATATTTGCAGCGTCAAGAGATATATCAGGAGACGGGTTGTTAACTAGTACAACTATTTCTGTATTCTCAGTGCCATGAAACTAGTCAAACTTTAACCAATTCAACTCTTCAGCTCGTGTCTTCCCCTGAAGAGAAGAATAGGATGCAAGGGAGAAGAAAGTGTCGGTCTCAAGGAAAGAAACAACCATAGTCACATAGGTGCACCGAATAGTCAGGTCATAGCAGCGATAACCTTTCTGATGGACAGCATATCCCAAGAAGAGGCAGCGACGAGCACACGGGTCAAGCTTTGTGCGTTGATTTTTATGGAGGTGAACAAAGGCAACACACCCAAAGACGCGAGGTGGAAGCATTAACGCCCTGGGTAAGGTGACATAGGTGGACAGAGTTTACAGTAGGGTCTTAAATGTGAGTACTTTGGAGGGCATCTGATTGATTAGGTGCACCGCAGTAGCCACTGCATCAGACCAGTAGGAGCGCGGAACATGCGCCCCAAGTAGAAGTGCTCGAGCCGTTTCAAGAATGTGGCGATTTTTTCGCTCGGCAATACCATTTTGCTGAGGTGTCTGAGGACACGATGTCTCATGAATGAGTCCATGATGATTGAAATACTCACGGAATTGATGATTTAGATATTTGCCACTATTATTAGACCTAAGAATCTGAAGCTTAGCGGAGAACTGAGTTTGAATCATATCATGAAAAGATCGAAACATAGTAAAGACTTCATCCTTATGTTATAATATGTATAGCCAAGTCATTCGAGTCCAGTCATCAATGAAAATTACAAACTAACGGAAACTAGACAAAGTAGGCTTCGGGGAAGGCCCCCACACATCAGAGTGAACTAAAGCAAATGGAACTTCACTTTTATTCATACGTAAAGGATAAGGTACTCAATGACTCTTAACTAAAATGCAAGTCTCACACTTAAAATTCGAAACAGACAACTTAGAAAATAAATCAGGAAAAAAATGTTGCAAATAACCAAACGAAGGATGGCCTAACCGACAGTGCCAAAGCCAAATCTGCTCCACCTTGGTATCACATGACGGACTAACATGATGTACTCGGCCCATGCTGAAATCATCCATATAATAGAGCCCCCCCTCTTAGTACCACGCCCAATGATCTCCTTCGAGAGAATATCCTAAATAAGACAAAATGTCGGGTAAATCAGTATGGCGCAATTGAGCTCTTTCGTAATTTGACTCATAGATATTAGCTTATGAGAAAGGGAAGGCACAAGTAAGGTATTAGATAATGGTAAAGCTGGTGATAACATTACAGTGCCAGCCTCTGTTACCGCAGAGATAACCCCATTGGCATTGGTAATACTAGCCCGCCAAGGAGGAGTATGTTGACAGAAATCTCGTGCATCAAATGTCATATGGTCAGTTACTTCAGAATCAAGAATCTATGTGTTGCAATCATCACTGCTTTTAAACCCAAGTAGTGATGATTCGGTCGAAATTAGGGACAAGTGTGGTTCTGCTACCGCCACTGCAACCTTACCAATAATGACATCATTAGTGGCTCCATCACACCTCTTCTTGGCTTGAAGATCATGCTACCAATCTGGATATCCATGCAATTTAATGCATGTGTCACGGGTGTGCTTAGTGTTCCCACAATGAGAGCATTTGGTCCCCTCGGTATTGGTCTTCTACTTCTGATGTGGACTAGCATTTGACCTGCTGCTGGTTAGAGACAAAGACCCACCATTAGAGGCAGAACTTGAGCCAGTCTTGACACTTTTGGAAGCCAAGACTGCTCCGGGTGTGTCATCCACGCCACCAGTTGCTGTCATCACAGCCTGTCGGACGGCTTCGCGACGTACATGGGCATATGCTTGCTCTACCGTAGGAAAAGGTTGCATCTGTAACACTCCACTGCGGATATGGTTCAGGCAATCATCAAGGCTATCCAAGAAAACATACACCCTGTCTTCTTGAAGGATGGAGTTATAGTGTTGCACATCAATCGGGCATTCCATGGGATTTGGGCGATGAAAATCGATTTCTCGCCAAAGTCCCTGCAGTTTGTTGTAGAACTTTTACAGCGAACCACCAGCTTGCTTTATTCTGCTTACACGCCACCAGAGTTCGTAGACTTGGGAGGTATCACTTCTGTTAAAAAATATGGTGGCAATAGCATCCCACACTTGTTTGGCGGTTGGATATCGAATGAATGTGTTGATAAGAGAGGCTTCCATAGAGTTGATTAACTAGCCTTTGACTATTGCATTGTCGGTTCACCACCGCCTGAACGTGGAATCTGTTGGAGAGGACTAAAGAAAGTCACCATTAATATATCCCAATTTATCTTTGGCTGCGATATACATCTCAACCACTTGGGACCAAAGAGCGTAATTGGATCCATCCAATTTGATGTCAATCGGTGCAGCACCCACGTCTGTTGTCGGTGTTGAGATTGAGGCTTTATTCAAAGCTTCAGTCACCTTCGTGGTCAGTTCCATCAGGGTAGAAGATAATGGAGACTCACCAAGATTGAAATAAGTGTCGGCCATGAGAGATGTAGGATGGGAAGACTTTAGTTTAGGAGGCCACAGATAGCAATGAGCAAAGGATCAAACGTGGCTTTGATACCATGATATCTTTTAGAGAATATTTTGTCTTTTTTCATATCACATTGTACAGAGATGGTACGCTACATATAGTAGTCTCCTATTGCCTATATTAGGCTACATGCATATATTACACCTAGACATGCTAAACTTGTCCCTCTAATTAGGGAATTACAATCACTCTAATATTACAGCCACCAATCACTCCTACAATCACTCCAACGTACAATTCACGCCAACAATGTAGACCTGGATGAAGTGAAAACACAAATATCAGCTTGATCTGAAACTTCTGAAGCTCCCAAGAAATTTTTAATGGTTGTCCTTCAAACCCCACTTTATAATGTGATAGGTTTCTACTGAAATCCTCTTCCGCTTCAATTCAACTCGAAGGAGCTTACTGCAATCGGAAACTACATGGCCCATTCTAATGTTTATCAGAAATCCACGGTCGGATTTCCTGCCAAAGCCTTCCTGCGCTAGGATGCAAGGTGGGGCCCACTGTAATGTTGGTGAGAAATCCAATCCTTTCATCCATTTTTAGAATTCATTTTAGTACATAAGACCAAAAAATGAGGAGTATTCAAAACTCAACTGAGCCATACAAGATAAAATAGTGGGTAAAGGAATTCCTAACGTTAAAACCTTATGGTGAAGTGAAAAAACCAAAAACTTAGAAAAATACAAAACTTTTGTGGCTATATAAATATTTCAACGGTAGTCACGAAATCTCCACTGTTTCCTCTCATGCGGCCCATTTGAGTTTTGGATCTACTTTAATTTTGATAAAATGTCCTAAAATGATCTCGGGAAAACGGATGGACGGGTTGGACTTCTCACAAAACATCGCAGTGAATCCGACCCAGAATCCTTGCGCAGGAACTTACTGCATAAGGCTTTATTAGGAAATTCGCGTCCGTGGTGTGTGGTACACCGGCCAATCCGCTTCCGTATTAGATATCTAATGGGCAAGATTCCATGCCATCATAATATAATTTCATGGTCCCACCACGTGGCATGCCAAATCAGTCCTTGAGTTTGAGACGACCGTCCGAAAGATAAAGGCACGAGCAGGAGAGCAGGTGCGTGCACCATCTCCCATCATTTAAAATAGTTGGCAGGAATTTAGATGGCATTTCACGGACTGGATTTTCAAATTTTATGGGAGAATGGGTGTGCTAAGATGAGAACTTGATTGGATTTTCAAATTTTATGGGGAAATGGATGTGTTAAGAAGAGAACTTGATTATTGCAGCCGGGAGTACCCTAGCTGGTCGTCCGAACAGGCCTTTTCAACTCGTGGAAGGTTGGTAAATTGTCCTCCAGCCTAAGGATGGTCAATGGGTGCTCGGACCCGCAAGTACCCAATGGAATTGACCCCATGTTAATGAATCTAGGTCCCATTTTGGACTGTAAGAATTACTCGACCAAAATTGGATATGTTTCCATTTTTGTACTTGGATTGATGTGTTTAGATGTAGTGGAAACTGAGCATAATCTAAAGATTCAATTAATTCATTTCACTCGGTAACTCTATTTTTGATAATATCATCTTTGTCATTAAAAAAAATCAAAAGGAATGGTTTAGATCTTACCTTGTTGTGATTGAAATGTGAAGACAAATTTTCAACATTGATTGCTAATGTGGATCCTTCTAATAGAAGGTGTCTCTTGTAACACCCCGGTTTTCAGAACCTGAGTACGGGACTCATTTCAGAAACCCGAGTGTTAATAAATTAGATAACTAGCGAAAATATCAAAATTAGAGTGCGATAGCATAAACAAGCGAGAATTGTATCATATAATCCGAATATTTGGCACACCTAGCCGGGGGCCTTAATTACAAAATTTATAAGTTTCAAAGTACCAAACAACCATAAAGAAATACTGTGTCTATTGGTTAAGTCCAAAGTATTCAGCCGCTTCTTGCCGCAGCTCATCTTAATAATATCCATCTTCAAGTTCCGCCATCGCGTCCTCAGGGCCGGTGCTACCATCATCTCCATCTACCCCTGCATACTCTGTACAGTTGGATATTTGATAAATGAGTGGCTAGTTTAGTGTGAATTCCCCTCAAGATTACACACCGCTGCCTTAGCAAACATAGTTTAAAGAAAAAGCAATGAAACATTTCAAAACAGATAGGATGCAATCTTATTAAAATGCATGGATGTATAAATGCATATCAACCTAGGGATGCTCATCTAGTCGGACTTGGGCTCGTCACCCATGCATACGACTGGTCACTAGCGTAGCATAACTTGTACAACATAGTGACCAAGTCATCTCGTAGGTCGATAGTCGGTGGGGAGCTAGCGAAATGATACCCCGATAAATCCAAGGCACGTGCTACAACATCCAGAATTAGCCACCCATCATCGCCAATATGCTATGAATGCATGATTAGCCAGATAGTTATTATTCTAGTTATAATCATCTGGTTCAAGAAACTAAATGGTCACTACGGGGGGCTCGTCACCCAACGTAGGCCGACAGCTCGGGCATAGTGTCCATGACCATCATCCCCGGCTCAAGAGGTTTTCCACCTTAGGATATTTAATAGAACCCCTCCACAAGTGATATATTAAAAATAACTTCAAGTCGAGGGTCTCATTTCCTACATCATCCGTCTAGTTGCATCTTAAGTGTGGCTCACATGCAATAATGGAATTTTTCCATGTATAATGTTGTGAATTGAATCTTATGGGTGACTCACAACAATCCAATTAACATGCAGAGGTATGTAAAATTTAATAATGGCAATAGAATTTGTAACGAGGCATCATGAAACTAAAGTACGAATTATCAAGTAGTGCGATGTTAAAACATGGAAATCAATGATCATTGCATGTGAACAATATTTATGAATTATCAACTAGTATGTGAACCTAGCATGTGACCCTTATTTCATGTGAACGTGGTCTATCAATCATGGGTCAAGATAGGACCGCTAATAGAATTTTTAACACAAATAATCCGAACCTTGAACTAACGATTATGATTTAGATGGGTATTATGTTTAGACTAACTTAGGGATGGAAAGCCCAAGGGGGAGAAGTCATCACCTGATGACTTGTAGCTCTTTCCTTGTTCGGATTTCTACAATTAACTAACGATCCAACACCGTATGCTTGATTACCTAGAATTATTTCCAACCCAAGAGTTGTATTGGATAGTGTTCTCAAGATCACTAATCTATCTGAGTCATAGCAAGTGAGTAAGTTTGTAAGAGCCTCTCTACATGTGAATTGGGCCAGATTTGGCCCAACAATCAAGGCCCGAACTGGGCCTGGCTTGGCCCAAATGGATATGGGCTCTCATTTAGAGCCAAGAAAAGATCCTATCATCCCATGCAAGTGTCCTTTCTAACGTGCACGCAAGGGAGATGTGTGCACTGTAGGTGATGGTCCACAATGGCCTCTTCCTCAACGGCCCCAAGCCGAGGATTTGTTGGTCCCATTTTGGTCCCATTTCGGGCCCAAAATAAATGAACTTGGCCGATTTTTGTCTGGGCTTGGTGATTTCCCTTCTGGGATCGATTTTGGCTGGCCAGGGCTAATTTCAGCTCAGCACATGGCCCACATTAGTTGTTGCCCTCAGCCCACGCTTCGGCCCAATTTGTGACTGGGCTAGGGCCCAGATCGTAGTTAGACTCAACCCTCCTTGACCTTGGGCCAGATTGGTGGTGGGCTGGGCCTCAGCACCCAACCGTTGTGGCTAGCTTTGATTGCTCTCGGCCACGGTTGTGGCTGGGCTGACGGTTTGGCCCATCTGTTGCCCCACAATGTGGCCTATGTGCGGCCCATAGCTGCGGCTGGGCTTTCTAGCTTAGCCCAGACGTGTTGCTGGAGGCCTTAACGATGGCTGTCCTTGGATCCGTGCTAATTCTGGCCTTGATCTGAGGTTAGTTTCGGCCTAGATTCTGGCCCATATCTCAGCCCATCTGAAGGTTGTTCTCAGCCCATATCTTAGCTCATCTGAAGGCTATTTTTGGTCCAGATCATGACCCAATGCATGGCCTGATCTTGGCTTAACATATTTTCGGGCTCGAGTTGCATTTAGGCCAGATTTCAGCCCAGGTTTAGGACCGTTTCTGGCCAAATCCTGGCCCAATTCTGTGACAGCATTCAGTCTAAACCTGCGGTTGATTTCTGGCCCTGGTTCGAGGCCGATTTTGGTCCAGTTTCTGGACAGCAATAGCCTTGGTCAAGAGAGTCGATCAACCCTACAATAACTGGAATTAAGAGGGACTAACAGAGGTGTGTTGCCCGGCATTACCTGGACTTCAATGTCTGTTGAGTTGAACTAGTAGGTAACGTAGTAGCTCGGGTTCGGTCGGTAAGGCTGAGGGTCGTACCATCAGTGACATCAACCACTCGAGATTGGGCTCGACCCGAATAACCTAGTGCGATCCTTCTACCTTCTCTCTTCTTCCCGGGCTTCTTCCCACACTTTCAGAGATGCCACTTGTCTGCACTGGTTCGACTCGGTCTGAACAGGCCGGGTTGACTCAGTATGACACCTACTTTACACCCATTCTTCCTCTCTTTTCCCTAGCTCTCTTTTCTCTCACACCTTCTCTGTCTTTCTCTACTTTTCTTTCTTTCTGGATGGTGTCTACGGGCTACACTGACCCGACTTGATCCGACTCGAACGGCTCGACTCGGTGCAGTACAGCACCTGGTTTTACACACACACACACACACTCTCTCTCTCTCTCTCTCTCTCTCTCTCTCTCTCCTTGCGAGCTTCTTGGTGAGAATCCCGAGACAAACAGTCCTCTCTTATAGAGCTGGGACACGTGCAAATGGACCCTTAAACGGTTGGGATTTGGTGGCTGAATGCACTCATTCCTCTCAGATTTTTGAATGTATGGAATCCATCCAACACTGGGGATGGGTTCCTGCTGCCATGGCCCACAGGAAAAGCAAGTTTTTAACTCCAGTGGGGTCCACGATATGATGGTGGGTTTTTAGCTCAACAAGGAAGATGATGTGGCCAATCATGGCCAATTTTTTATCACAGTGTTTTTCTGTGATCTGGTTCATTTGAACGGATTAGATGGGACCCTTGATCATGGTGGGGCCCATTTTTACCATCCATTATCACCGTTTGCTCTCACCCGGTGATATTTTTTGCCCCCTCCAATTTTATCGCGAGATGAGATGTCTTTGATGAGAGAAAACATAAAACTGCCATTGATTAACCCAAGAGATGAAAGGTATATGAATTAGAATAGAGGGGAAGGATGAGAACCCTCCACGGATTCAACATTAATTAAAAACACAAGCACGTAGCCCGGAAGGGCGGTTCAGATCATGCCAGCTGGGACTTCCAAAGACAGAATTGTCTCCCAAGCCATTTGCTCCTACAGACTGCTGCCTGTCCATTTTTGGTAATGGATGGAAAGCTTGGATTTCTACCCCCAGGGACGGCTGGGATTGAGAGAGAATATTGCTGAAGTCAAGAACTCCACAACGACTTTATTTTTCGAAGATACAACTGTCCATCCGAGACTGTCTGCTGCACGTATGCATAGGACTCCTCGGATGACATGGGTCTGGCCGAATCTTCTACCTGGCTAAGATGGACAGCTCTGATCCTTCTGATGGAGCCTAAGGTAGGCCACCATGCAGTCCAAACGATCGTTCGTTTGTTTGGACGAGTGCATGGCGGGGAGAGTGGAAGAATTTCCACTTTTTCTAATATGCGTCGGGTCAGCCTTCGTTTGACCGCCCCAGCGATTTAGCGCGCGGCGCATGCACTAAATGCGTTGCACGTTCACTCCCACATGGGTCCCACTAGGGTGAGATCTCGAGACCTATGCCGTCCACTCCCTTAAGGAGTTTGATCTGGGGCACCTGGCCGTTGATAGGGACAATCCAGCGCTTGGGTGGTCCCTAACTTGTGATTGGAGCATTGTTTAGAGTTTTCCAGCTATTCTAAGGGCTAGATCACTTTGAGTTTGAGTGTCAATGGTCCAAAGAGAGTCCTGGCCCTCCTAGGAGACTCTGGTGTCAAGCCTTAGGTGTTGATAGGTAGCTTGATACGTAGGTCTATCCCTTGTCTTTAGTTTTGGTTTGAAACTAGGCTTATCATTGTATTAGAAATGTTTATTAGTAACACCCGTGTACTAAAGATGTGGGGTGTTACATCTCTCCTTGATCTATCTCAGGTGAGAAAGGTGAGAAACTTACCGCCTGCTTCTCTGGTCGGTGTTGGGGAGACACACACCATTTATTAGGTGGACCAAACAAGATCACACTTGTGATGGAGAAGAGTGAAGAAGAGATGGATGAGAAGGAAGCATAGTCTATCTCTCTCTCTCTCTCTCTCTCTCTCTCTCTCTCTCTCTCTCTCCCTAATGATGGACCAAATAGTCTGTTATTTTTGTTAATATACTTTGCAATTTTTTCAGTCTTTTCTGTCTTTTGTACTTAGTTTTCTTGAATATTTGGCATGTAAATTCTTCATGAATGTCCTCCAAATATTAAATTCTTCACTTGGTCATTTTTCGAGCATTAAATCTTCACTTTAATCATTCTTTTCATCTTAGCTTTCTAAATCACCTCACATAACAAAAAATGTAATTAGATCAATTAAAAACACTTGTGTGTATAAAACCCATGCACAATAAGAGGAAAATATATGATATTTTATACTCAACATGCAGCTTTGGAAAATTGGGTCCCTTCGTTGAACTTATTTGTGTTCAACAATTTGGAGATGGGATCGTCTTTGGAGGAATTTGTTCAGTTGACAGGTCTTCCGATGAATCTCTACCCTTACATCCTTGGGAAGCACTCGTTGAAGAGTGTGACACCTACATAGTGGTTTGGTATTCCATACCTCATCCAAGCTGCAGAGGGTGTTAGTGATGTGTTGGTATTTTCTTTAGATGTTTTGTACAAGGAGTTCTATACCGATCGTGTTGCGTTAAACCTACTATGGGAAGAACATCATTACCATTGTTATGGCCAAGTTGTTCCAGGAGTTGACGGATTATGCCCTGGGATATATTCATTTCCTTCAAGGTTGTTGCACATTTCTCCACATATCCTTCTTGCCTTGTCCCCCAGTCTGCATGCTGTTTTATTTCTTTTACGCCCTTACACCGATGCCCTTATCTTACAATCTTAGTAGGTTTGGATTTAAAGTAACCCACACTATGTTTGGGAATCCTATGGACAAGAAAGAGTAACCCACACTGCATACATTTACACTCTTATGTTCAAGTGGGCTTGAAATTCCATGTTGGGCCCAAGTTGGGAAAATGACCCATCCTTCTTTGGGGACTCTTAGTTTTACTTACACTTTTAGTATCCTTTGGGCTCAAATACCTTGGGCTAAGATAGTTAAGCCCTTTGGTTTTCTTTGGTGGGCCTTGAATAGCTGTTGAGGCTTATGTAAATGTTAGTTAAGAGTTTAGCTTCTTGATGTCTATGTAAGGCCCAAATCTTTTTTATGGGTTCACTTTAAGAAGATCATTTACTTGGCCACCTCTCATGGGCCTTGACTTGGAATTCTCAAGTTCATTTGTACATGTAAATGTGGCATTTTCCATTGTTGTTTATACATGGACTCACACTTGTAAGTGCAGAAAATGGGACTTCCTTGGTCTGCCTCTTGGCTTTTCCTTTGAAATGGGCTTGTGGGCTTTTTAGTGCTTAAATGGACTCGCACTTGACCCTTCTCATGTACCACATTAGTATACCTTTGATCCCTTCATTGGTGCCTTGTATTTTTAAAGAAGTTGGTCTTGTAGTGTGGAACTTGACAAGGTTCACCATCAATGGTGAGATGAGTCCATCATGACTTGGGATGTTCCATTTTCCACCTCAAAACCATTTGTGGGCTCACACTTGAAGTTTGCATCTTGAAAGGGCTTTTGTTCTTTCATTGGGTACCACTTTGTCCACCTTATCTATCTTGAAGTGGGGCATGGGACAAGCTCCTTTGAGATGTATTTGGACTTGATATGTCTTGTGGAACCTTTTCCATGTCCCACTTAAGCGAGTTATTTGAAGATTTGAAGGAGATGGAATGGGATACTAACCTCTATTCACTTTTGTGTAGTCATGCCTTGTCGGAGCCGTAACCAAGCCAATTCTTTGTCCATGCCCAACCTCGATCCCGCTCATATTCCCCATGAAGATGACCATTTGTCATCCGGGGCTCGTCCTGGTGTATCGTTACCTTCTATCAGGGGTCGGGAGCCCATGTGAATTGGGAGTGGTTTCCTAGCCCCAACCCTGACTAGATGCCATCTTGGAGGCCTCTTCCTTCGTTGGATTTCTAACCCTCCAATTTCCTCAAGCCTACAGGATGTTGGTTAATGCCCTTTATGAGTGTTTGTGGGATATTAATCACACTTTTTAGCTACCTTTTAATGAGTGGGGGATTACTCCATTGGATGTCTTTATGCATATGGGCCTTCCTTCCTGTGGTGCACACGTACCAAATGCTAAGATCTTGTCGGCAGTCATAGTCGATGTCTAGATGAAGGAGATGACGACCCATTTGTTAAGGGGGTCTTCCCCTTTTCTTTTCTTGTAGGTCGTGAAGCTACGACTTGCCAGACAGGAAAGTCCTGTAGAGTGAAAAGAGTGGTTTTAGCCTATTTGAGGTAAAGCGAGGGCGGAGCTAGCTTGGGGTTGCATCTTACAGCATTATATGTAATTGGCCCTTTAACTGCTCGCAGTGGGATTGGATTTCTCATTGGAGGAGACCAGGTCTTCACCCTCCTGAATGTTACCACTGTCCATTCTTTATTGTTTTCTTATGATGTCAGTGAAGTGGAAATCAATCTCGACATCATCTGTTGTTTTCTATTGCCAGTTGCGACTGACTGAAGTTTCCTTGTGGCCCTCTTTGATAGTGATCGTATGCTGTCGTTGTAATCAACAACGAATCCATTGTTGGGAAGTAGAAAACTACATTGATTGGAGGAGAAGGACTGCTGATCATCAGAGAAGTACTTCCAGGAGGCGCCCTCTGATTCATCAACATGAAGGGAGATGACCTTCCAGAGAAAATCAATGATGAAAGCGTGAAAATCTTTCATGGGTAAACCCATTTAATCTCATCTACAGTTATATTAATAAAGCTGAAGAGTAAAAAAGACCAAGGCTAGTCATCCTGAAAATTACCCCTCCCGTACACCAATAAGTGCTTCAAGCAAAGGGTAGAAAAAAACAAAAAGAAGAGGGAAAATACAAGAAAAAAATGGAATAAGGGAAAAATAAAGAGTGCACAATCCAAAAGCAAACAAAATAGAAAAGAAAGATTGACCTTGAAGCACAAACAACCACTCATTCACCTTAGGATGAGCCTGGCCAAGGTCAACAACTTTGCCATTGTAACTTAAGATAATGTTGGAATAGATGCCAGTTAGTTGGTAACGATGGAATTCTAATCTCTTAACTGCTGCAAAAAAGAAAAAAACAGTCCTAAACAAAAAGGGCCGAACGAAAACTCAAAAAGGCACTCTGAGTAAAAATAGTACGCACATAACGGGCTTAGTAAAAACCTGAAAGAGTACCAAGGGTAAAAGCAATATAGCTACCAAGGGGCAGATAAGATCAAATACTTGGGATGTGGTAAAAGCCTGAAAGGGTGCCACGGGTAAAAACGATGGGAAAATTTAGTTGTAGGAAGTCGACCGTCGGAGCTGAATCTTGAACTTTTCAAGGAAGTCATTCATCTTTTTTGTTGATGAAAGGAAAACCATTATCGATAATGATGGTTTGTGATATTTGTTCATAACCCCAAGTGTAGGGTCGCGATGTAGTAATAACTCGGTGAGACCGAGATTGTATCCACAGGGACTTTACTTGTACAAAATCTAAAAACAACTAGAACTAGAACTAGTATCTAAAAACTGGAATAATGAGGGAATAATTGTGTAATTGATGTAATCGAAACAAGGAAAACTAAAGCGCTAAGGATTCACTTATAGCTATTAAGATGTTACTTTACTTGATCCAATAAGATTCCAATCGGAATCGAAGTCTAATTTATCCAGATGGATGATAAAATAGTTATATCAAAGTGGGTTTGGACTTTATTGAATTACTTCACACTTGAACCATCAATCTCATTACTGTAGGGAGTTTATGCATCAACCATACTCATCGACGATGGTGGATCACAAATTCTACAGATCACTCGATTATAAAAAGAGAGATGAAGATATCAAAAGCTTTCGGAGCATCTACTGTAATTGAAGTCGCAATAAATCATATAAAACTGGAAATATTTGTTCATTTAAACTAGAAATCAATGAAAGCTTAACGTGATCTTGAATCAAAGTAAATATCAAAATAAACTATAAGCTTCACCCTTGGACATGATTAAACTAAAACTCTCAATGAAAAAAATATATATATAAAAAAAAACTAAGGAATGGAAAAAGAACTCCTTGGAAGCAACTCCACCCTTTGTTCTGCTCCTTAAACCTTAATTCCTCCTTTGAAACTCTCAAAACCCACATATATATATATATATATATAGAGAGAGAGAGAGAGAGCGCCTTTGATCGACCGACTTTGAAAACTGACCTAATTTACGCAATCCACGTATTTGTCGATGTCATTGAATAGGTCTTCGATGGCATTGAAGGTACCTTTCCTAATTGAATTCGAATTTCGTGCGTTTACACTGTGTATCTTGCGATGGAATCGGTACGATTTTGATGCCATCAAACTATCATCGATGCTATCGAACAGGTCTTTGATGCAATCGTAACTACCCAGAACTGTAAAATTCTCGATGGCATCGAACTATGGTCGATGGAATCAACTGTAAGTCTTCAATGGAATCCAAGGGTCTTCGATGGGATTGATATTTTTCCTCATTTGTCTAGCAAGAAATTTGTTTTTCCATCTAATCTTGATACAATAATATTATATATGATATATATAATATATATATATATATATATATTATATTATATATATTACATATGATTATAATATAATTATATATAATTATATATATCATATGATTATATGATTATATATATATATATATATATATATATATATATATATATATATATATATCATCATATATATATATATACATATGTATATATATATGATTATATATATTATATCATATGATATCATATATAATATGTATATAATCATATGATATTATATATATATATAATATTATATGATATATATATATAATATATATATATATATATATATATATATATATATATATATTATATATATATATATATAATATATATGTATAATATATATAATATATATATCATATATATGATAATATTATATTATATGATATTATAATATATATTATATATGATATTATCATATAATATATATCATATTATAATATATATATATATATATATATATTATATATATATATTATATAATATTATATTATAATAATAATAATATAATATTATATAATATTATATAATATATATTATAATATGATATAATATGATATATATATTATATATGATATTATGTATATTATAATATGATATATATATGATACATATATCACATATGATACATATATGTATATACATATTATGTATCATATGTATATGTATATAATATATGATATATTATAATATATATCATATAATATTATACATATCATACATTATCATATGTATATATAATATACATATTATAATATATATGATATGTATAATATGATATAATATCATATCTATTATAATATATGTATATCATAATATATAATATATCATATCTATATTATACATATATTATACATATATTATACATATATGATATGTTATATAATATAATAATATGATATATATTACATATATAATATGATATATATGTATATCATATTATATTATATATATATATATATATATATATATATTGTCATATTATGATATGTATATATCATATTATAATATATCATAATATATGTATAATATATGTAATATATTATATACATATATCATGATAACATATTATAATATATATAATACATATTATGATATATATATATATATAATAATGTATTTGTGCAATATATTATAATATAATCACATAATATAATATGATATGTATTATATTATATATATGATATGTATAACATATATATATATATATATAGGTATAATATATGTATCATATGTATAATAATATATGATATATATATATATATATATTATATATATATGATATATATGTATCATATTATATATATGTATTATATATATATATATATTATGTATATTATATGATATAATATATGTATCATATATATATCATATGTATGATATCATATATTATGTATATCATATATATATAATATATATTATATATAATAATATATTATATATATATATTATATATTATGTATATCATATATAATAATTATATATTATATGATATATATATATTATATAATATGATATCATATAATATATAATATATAATTATATTATATTATTATATCATATTATATAATATACATAATATATATATATATAATATATATATCATATAATATATTATATATATATATAATATATATATATATCATATTATAATATATATTATTATATTATATATGATATTATATATATATATATATTATATATAATATATATATATATATATATCATATGATTATAATATATACATATACATATATATATATATATATATATATATATATATATAAAATATAATATATATATATATCATATATGATTATATGATATATTATATATCATATATATATTATATATATGATTATAATAATACATGATATAATCATATAATATATATAATATATATATATATATATATTATATATGATATATATATATATATATATGATATAATATATATATATATATTATATTATATATATATATTATATATATATAATATATATATATATATATATATATATATATATATATATGATTATATAATATATATATATATATTATATATATATATATTATAATGTTATATATAACATTATAATAATATATTATATATATCATGTTTGTAAAAGTTAAGACATTGATTTGTATAAGTTTTTGGGTAACCACTTGAAAACCTTAGTTATGTATATTTGGACTTCCACTTATATTTGAATTATTTTTATTCCGTTTGAATGGTTAACTCTGATAAAGAAAAAAAAAACAATATACGTGAAATTTGAAATATTTTAAAGGTTAACACTCAGGTTTTTGGAAAATGAGTAGTGTACTCGGGTTCAGGGAACCGGGGTGTTACATTTGCAATTCCTGAAGACTCAAGGAGTCCTCCGACTAAGAGTGCGTCAACTGACTGATCTACTTGACATGAGTTGAACCGACCAAGAGCGACCTCCCTTCTTAAAGGAAAAAAAAAGGGTACTCGGGGATATTACTACTATTCTATCTTTTTTTTTGTGAATTCTACAATAAAATAACTTCCCTAGGTCAAAGGAAAATAATTTTTTTTTTAAATGTTATTATCGACCATCCAAACTATGTGATCGACTATGGGGACTTCCCTTAGTTTAAGGGAAGAAAGTCCTACTAACTGCTCCAACCACTGTTAAGTGGTCGGCATATTAATTCTACCATGCATGACCTACTACTATACAATCGACTTATTGATCCGACACTGCTCGGCCTACTTGCTTTACTTCTTCTAACTTACTAAAACTACTTAAGAACATCATGCATAACAATCATGGTAAAAAGTTATCTTTTCATTGATAAAAGAGAGTCATTACAACAAGAAACCAAAAATATTTCTACAAGTGTGATAGGGGGTGGTGAGGCGCAGTTCACTTGGGAGGGTGGCTGCTTGGCTTCTACTTTAGCGGGGGTTGGATCTTCAGGAGATTCATTGCCCAAGCCACTCAGGTCAAGCTCCAGATACCTTCGCTTGATGTCCTCCAGGCACCACTTAGCCGAAGCTGAAGTACACCTCTTCCTCTTTGGCCCTCTTTGCAGGGTCTTATATCCTCCACCGCAGCCGCTCAAACTGCCAGTATGGAGGCCTCAACCTTGGCCAGTTTAGCCTTGACCTCTACTAACTTGGTCACGACCTCTATTGACCTGACCGCCACCTAAGCCAGCTCGGCCTCCGTCCTCATGGCCTTGGATTCTACCTCAGCTCGCTCCTCCTCAGAGGCTGTACCTTCCAAATTTTTGCCAATCTGGAATTAGACGTCCTTAGGCAATGGGTCACTCCTGACACCTTATTAACTTGTCAGAACTCAATCCCACAGTCTAAAATCGCTTCTTAACTCATTTCCTTCACAAATCTCACCTTTCACCACCTCGTTCTTTAAATCCTTCTAAGTACTTTCACATTAAACACTATCTTAAAGTTTAGGTGATGAAGAACAATACTTAAACTAAACATTACTACAAAGGATCAGGTACCACCTCAGACAAAAATCATACAGGACTAAATCCTTTAGAAATTTGACAAAGTTAACTAAGTGCTAAACTAGATTAGTCATGAAATCTGCTAAAATCGCTTTAAATACGATCTGTAAGCCCAAAACTTGTAGAACCATGGACGCTAGGTTACCCTAAAATCTAGGATCAATCTCATTTCCCAGTTGCTCTCGGGAGCACATCGAAACTCCGTATCAGATCTGGACCGTACGTCGGAAGTCTGAATAACACGAAGTTAAGGAATTAGGACCGCCTTGCTGGGCTTGACAACCATCTCAGAAATCAAATCCAAACAGTGTCCCACCGCTATTCGCTTAAGCTCGGAGCGGAGAGTGTAAGAAATGTGAAAATAATTCTAAATTAAATTCAAAATAATGAAATCTGAGACTTGTCGCTTGCGGGTCAGTATTAAGCAACCTGACCATCAGAATCAGGCCAAATTACACCCTCGGATCAGGGATATTTTCCCAAACATATCCATGCACTCGGAATCTCCGATCGAGATCCACTGACCGTTGAACTGAAACTGGTCCGCCACGTGTGATCTGGGAATCCGACCGAAATGAAAACGTAATTCGACCTAGATCCAATGTCAGTGAGCTTAAGTCCGACCTTTGGCTCAAGGGGGGCCGCCAGAAGTACTCCGTTGAGCTGAAACAGATGCCCTTTGGACAAAACTCAAGTATACCTTGACCTTAAGTCTATTTCGGTATATTTTTAGGCTATATAAGGACCTTAGAACCCTCTCTCTCACAGCCATACGAATTTGAAAAAACCCTAGGAGAATAAGAGAGAAAAGAGAGAGAAAGTGTGGGAGATGTGGGAGAGTCTCCCTGCCGCTACACGTGCTTAACTACTCCAATCTAATCACTTTTTCGGCGATTTCGGCTTCATTCTTAGGTAAGAAATCCTAACCCTAATCTGATTTGGGGTTGTGAAGTTTGTAGGTTATGAAATAGCTAACCTATTTCATTCTATACGTGCTTAACTACTCCAATCTAATCACTTTCCCGGCGATTTTGGCTTCATTCTTAGGTAAGAAATCCTAACCCTAATCTGATTTGGGGTTGTGAAGTTTGTAGGTTATGAAATAGCTAACCTATTTCATTCTATAGGTTACCAAGCTGCCAAATACGAAAGCTTAGTAAACCTATCAAATTCGTTACGATTCTATGATAAAAGGTGCGAACTTTAGGTGTATAGGTTATGATTTTCAACGCTTTCAATGTCAGATAATGATAGATTCATGATCCGCATGCAATTGCATATGTACAAAGTGCTGTCTGTTTTTTGTTTCGATTAAAGATGAAGTATATGGAATTTTACATATTCTCGGTATTTGTAGAAAGTACCATATACGTATAAATTTTGGAAATATGTTTTCCATGATTATTTGCTGTATGAATATATTATGTATGGATAAAATACTTATTTGGCAAAAGGACTCGCCCTAATACATGTTTTGCTAATATACACTATGTATGTGAAAATAGTGTATTCTAAGTGTTTGTGAAAGTGACTGAATGAGTATAGAATTCTCATTCGTGCTCGCCATGACTGATTGTCATGGATACCTGATTGTTGTATAGGCGATACCCCTTCGACGAAAGGAATTACCCTAAATCACGCCACGACCACTATACGCTATATATGTCGAAATGTGTAGCCCAAGTGTTTGTGAAAATGTTCAAATGAATATGGAACTTGGATTCATGCTTGCCATGATTATCCGTCGTGGGTGCACGCGTGTTATAATTGGGGCAACTCCCTAGTGAAAGGATTTGGCCTAATGCCTATGTGATCAATATATGTCATGTATGTTGATGTATGTAGTTTAAAGTGTTTGTTGAAATGTCTGAATAAGTAGTAGTTAGTAAATTATAATGTATAAGGGTGTTGAGATATGATTCTCAACTTCTTTAACTATATGTATGATTTCTTTAGATATTTGTGTGATTAGGAATTGAATATGTACAAACTCATGCTTATGTTGTACTTCATAACATGCTCAACTGATTGTATGATTTTATCTGTGTAATGCATATGTTTAAATTTATGTTTATGTTGTATTGCATAAGTGTCGTGAAGGGTGATGGGGGAGTAGTGTAACGAGTGCGTGCAACAGCCCTGGCAGCCCTAAGCAGATATTATCAGACTTTGATTGTATGATTTGAATCTTGATCCATTTCTGCTTTACCTATCTGCAATTGAATGTGATTGGGGCCATTGTTTAGTCCAGGTAGTCGGTAATGGGATCGAATTCATGGTTGAGATTCATTCGCCACGTAGGACGTGTTTGACGAAACCGAGTCGTGCGTTGCTTGTTGGCAGTGGTTAGGCCACACGAAGTGCTTATGCACTTCATGTTGTACAACTCAACGGGCACTCGTGCTAGTCGAGCTCGTCAAGTAACCCGATCTGTCTTATGTATGTTCACCATGTTTGGACGCTACTGCTTGAACCTAAGGTACCAAACTTACCAGTGGAAACCCTGTTAACTATGGTACCTCGATCTGCTAAGACTTATGAGCCGGACATGGTGGTATGGGACACCGTGGTCGAGCTGTCGGCCTACGCTAAGGCCACGTGCCTTCCCGTAGTGACCATTGAGCAACTAGACTCGTGAGCCGAATACGGTAGTATGAGACACTGTATTCGAGCTGTCGACACCTACAGCGAGAGCCGAATACAGTGAGAACTCTATTCGTGCTGACGGGTGACGAGCCCTTCATAGTGTCTTTAAGTATACTCTACAGTCTGTGATTGATATGAGCCCTTCGTAGCAACTAGAGCATGAGCGATGAGTACTGTGAGACACGTATTCGAGCCGATGACCGGCGATTGAGCCGAGTACGGTGAGAGCGTATTGAGCGACGACGGCCGATTGAGCCGAGTACGGTGAGACCTATATTCGAGTTGATGGCCGAGTACGGTGAGATTTAGTATTCGAACCGATATGGATTTAGCCGAGTATGGTTCCAGAGGCTGAGAGGCATGTCTTCAGCCCCATCGACTCAGCCCACAATATGGCCTCATTCTGCTGGGTTTTGTCAAGCTGGGTCCCCAAAGCCTTTTCCTTGGCCACAACTGCATCTTGAGTAGTTGCAACGACTTCGGGCTCGGTGACTTTGGCTTGAAGGTCTGTCTCCATCTTCTCGAAGCCTTCCCCCACTTGTCGATATGATTGACGAGCAGCTAGAAGAGCGGGATTGACCTAAAAGAAGAAACAAAAACATAGGATAATCAGTAAAAACACCAAAGAAAGAGAATGACATGGAAAAGATAAAAAGAGGGGGAGATCTACCTTATAAAAGGTGGCCACCAGGTCACTCAGAAGAGTCTTGGGATGGACATTCGGTAGGGTGGAGATGTCCTCCTCTAGGGCATGCTGGCCCACCCACTGGGAGAGGAGATGTGAGACCCTAACCTTAGTGTCCATTTCATTCCGTCGGGTCCCACGGTCCTTCCGGTTGAATTCTAGTGACCCGCAACTCACGAATTTCATTTGCGATGATTCTTAAGTTTCATCATATAAATCCAACTTAGATCGATCTGAAACTAGTGACATAGCAATCGAATCGTCACCGCGGTTCCAACGTCGTGTCTCGTGCATCAATCCAAGTTGTAGATCATGAGTTGTGGGTTGTGCATGATTTAAGCCGTAGATCGCAATTGTGGGGCCCACCTAGGTTTGTACAAATCCCTAGACATTGATTTCATCACCATAGCCCATCATTAGAGTAGCTAGCCTATGCTAGGTTGCTAGATCCCCTAGCTGGCAAGTCATGATTATTTCTCTTACCAAGTGAGATTCTTTTTCTCTATCCCATGCAATAGCCACCTTTTACTCTTCCCAAATCTGAAAAATTCTGACTTCCCTCTTCTTTAGAGAGAGAGAGGCCATCATGCCCTCTCTTTTCTAGCAATGCCATCATTAGTTTGAGTAAAAACCCCTAGTTGCTAGCAATCCACCTCATTTCCCTCTCTCCCTCTCTTCTCCTCATCTCTCCCTCTCCCTCTCTAAGCTCTTGGACATCCCACCCTCCACCCATTTTCCAGCCCTTCATCCTCCCTTCTACCAATAATCTATCCCTTAGTCTAGCATCTTGACCATTAAACCTCTTTCCTTGGAGCTTGAAGACTATCTTGGAGGTGTTTACTTGAAGACCTTGTAGGTGGGTATGCATGTACTTATAATCTTAGGATTTGCATTGCTTCTTCTTATTTCTCTTCTTCACCTCATGTTTGAAGCATGTGAGGCCCCCTAAATAATGGTGGAGGCCCCATGTCTTCTTGGATGTGGCCATTGGCCCATCCTTTTGTACATGCATAACCCATGGGTGGGGCCATTCTCCATGGACTCCACCATGGTCTCTTTTTTAGTTAAAAGGATTCTTGGGTCATCTAGACCCTTGATCCCATCTCCACCATCAAATTTTTATTAGAAGTTGCATGCATAGGTAGATCTTATCATTCCATCAATATAATGGTATTTGTGTAGTTTGTGATGAAGGGAAGGGCCTCAATGTGGTAGAGCCCCTTCCCTTGTGGCTGATTCTCTTTCTTCTCCACCATCAAATTTTTATTAGAAGTTGCATGCATAGGTAGATCTTATCATTCCATCAATATAATGGTATATGTGTAGTTTGTGATGAAGGGAAGGGAGGTGGTGGCCCCTTCCCCATTCTCTTTCTTCTCTTAATAATCTCTTATTTTTCTGAGGTGTGTGGCCCACCATACGGCTTGGAAATATACAGATCATCTAAGGAGAGTGGACACTCATGGCGGTCCACTCTATGGATGGTGATGACTTGTTTGCCCTTTTAGGGGCATATGCAATGAATTTTTATGTGAGGAATAGGTCTGAATGTTTGTGGGGCCCACTGAGGTAGACCACAACTCAGGTTTCATGGGGTGTTTTCCCCTAATTTGAATTATATACTCGGTTTATTTCATATGCATGTTGCTGTCCAGAAATTTTCTGGACAGTTTCTAATTGTTTTTTGGTCAAATTTTTGGGTTGTTTGGGGAACTATTTCTATCCCTTAAATATACTTTTCTTGAAGTTGTGGACCCCACTTAGATGTACCGAAAATTTAGCTCCATATAACCTTAATTGAGGTCCTAAAGGAGTGGCCCAAGTGGGGTGGACAACCTAGATTTTATAGACTGTCTAGCAACATTATAGTTTGGAAATCCTTAAATATAAAATAGTTTTTGTAATGGTGGGCCACTTTCGTGGACCCTACCTTGTAGTACACATATATGGGGAGGTTAAAAATATTTTTCCCCAAAATTTTGGAGAACTTGGGCCCACCCCTTTGGATGCTCAAAACAGGGACAACAATGTTTTTAATTTTTTGCTCTAATTGTTTTACCTTGCTGTCCATGCATGTTTGCCTAGGCCTTTGTGTGGTGGTGGCCCTCCCATTCACCCAAATTGTGGCCCACCTTGTAGAGTATAACCCCAAGTGTTGTGGGCCACATACTTGATCATATTTTGGGGTGTTTTTGGGTTGGGACAGCAGCACCTTGCTGGACATCCAGCTGGGCTGAATGTCCAGTAATAGGCTAACCATCCACCCCACCTTAGACCCACCTTTGGGTTTATTTTTATCCTAACCTTCCATCCATTGTGTGGCCCACTTAATAGGGGAATAGCCCCTGGGGGAACATCCCAAAGTGGGGCCCACTTGGACCTCCAGATGGGCCAGCCGTCCCACCATTGGGACGCCCAAGGGTGTGGGCTGGCCGTCCACCTTGAGGCCCATTTGATGTAAGTGTTTTATCTAGGTCGTCATCCCTAGGGGTGGCCCACTGATGTGTGGACCACTCCCTGGAGGGACGCCCACCTCATGGAGCCCGCTTTGATGTATGTGTTCTAGGCCGTCCAGGCCCTGGGACGCCCAGGCCCACCTGGACTTCTAGCTTGTTGGTGGTGCTGCTGGGTTTGCAGTCCAGCAGTAGGCCCACCTTCTTTTGAGTGATGTATCCATGCTCTCCATCTGTTGGGGACCACTATGATTATTAAGAACCACCGCTAGATCTATTTTCTTCTATAAATCCCACCTGTTGGACCTCAGCAAGCCTAGGAAGCTGGGTGGGTTGAAAGTCCAGTAATATACTAAAAGTTGTATGATTCACGTTGGGATGTTTTGAGGGATGTGTGGCCCACCAAATGGAGTGTTGAGTACACACATATCCAGTCTATTTTTTAGGCATATTTCTGGGCTTAATTGATGCATTATGAGGCCCATTCCATGTGGTACAATGTGGACCATGTATGAACCAGATTTTCTTTCGTGGTCTAATAGTCCTAAATGGGCCGGAAACCCTCCATTTGAGCCCAGTATTGTGCAAGGGCTGACCTTATTGTATTATGGGCCCAATGAGCTATCTATGCCCCAACTTGAGCAAATAAATCTTGAATGCCCATAGTTAAACCCCTAGTATTGGCTGACTTGTAAGACCCACTTTGTAACTTGTTGGTTAGGACTTGCCAAGTCATAGGCTGATGTTAAGAGGCCCACATAAATAATTTGGGCCTGGGCCTTGTATCTTTGGGCTTATGGGCTACCCATTTTATCCATTTAATGTATGGATCCGGTAGCATATGAGGGTTGGGCCATAAATGCTCCATTTGGCCCATAATGATGGTGCTTGGACTATGTTTTGTGTCCATGATATTCATGAGGACTTTGGGCCATTCTCCTAAGGCCCATTATGTGTTGTAATATGAATGTATGGCTGCCCATTGTACTTTTATAGTAGTTTTTGGGCCTTGGGCCTTGGTTTAGGTAGCTATCTTGATTGGGCCACCTTCTTGGGGACAATGGTGGTTAAATGTCCCTATTGTGGACCCCTCTAGGCCCATTTGTGGTTGAATTTCCACCTTAGGTTTATTTGTTAGGTCCATTCTCATCCTTGGTGGTTGGAGGTCCACCTTAGAACTTGTTTGGGCTCGTTCCTAACCCTTAGGCCCGTAGTATGGCTTGCTTAGACCTTGTGGGCTATCCTAAACCATTGGACCATCACTAGTAGTATGTATCTTTCATTTTGAGGATTTGTCTAAGTACCTAGACTTAACCGTGGTAAGAGGAGAGTACATCATCGTCTTATACTTAGTTATCTTCATGACTCATCCATGTGCATCATATGTATGCTTGGAGCATGGATTGACTGATCATGACTCATGCTATTGGGCAGATTGCTTCTATGGGACTCCCGGAGATATGGAGTGTCCTACATGAGCGTTGGATGTGCAGGTCATGTATGGTTGACTGGCGTGATTCATGCGTCTTACATTTGTATGGCATAAATATTCGTCCTAGCTTCATCAGGGTTGTAGCCTCCACATGCATAACGTGGTTGGCCAGATTTGGACACCGAAAATATTATCTTGAGCACTGTGGGCACTTAGGATATCCTTGGGAAGTCTCAAAACCTTTATGGTACCAGGAGATGCTCCAACACTGAGATCGAGTGAAAAACATAAGCGTCGGTGCCTTTACCATTAGGCCATGTCTCCGTGGTAGGTTGGGAGGGGGTGTGGCCTTACCCGCCTGAGTGAGGGGGTAATACTTAGGCTGAGTCTGACTAACTCATAAATGGGTCTACTACCATTGTGCCTTGTTGGTGTTGGCTGTCCACAGATGGGTAGTGAGGTCTTTTACCCTCGTTGGGCTGTGCGACTAGGAGAGCGGCAGTCAGCAAGTAGTGTATTTGACCCCGGTGATTTCTCAGAGAGGAGCTATATTGATATGTGGACTTGATATGAGGATCGGTATGATTACATTGCACCTTACATTTAACATTTGATGTTGTAGGCCTCCTATTGCATCACCATGGTATGGCGCTCAATACTCATATGTTGCATTGCATAGCCTTGTGACGACTGATAGCATTCATGCTTGGTATAACATAGCCTTCGTATGGCTGATAGTATTGATGGTATTCATGGTCTTGACAGCTTTTCCGCATTCTCTAATATTAGACCCTTGACACCTATCTTGTACACACTTACACTACCCTTTAAGCTTTCTATAGGCTTATGCACGATTGATGCGTGCAAGTGACGCTAGGTTGTAGCAGGCGCTACAGCAGGAGCTTGTTGTGGAGCCATCTCTCTTTTGGAGTTGTTATTATCCATCATTGTACCTTTTCTATTCCAGCTTGTATTGTAAAGTTTTAATTCTTAATGGATTTTGTAATATTGTTCTTGCAGTTATTTCCTATGGTTATGATCTTGAGTATGCTGATTTGAAACAGACTTGTGATATGTAAATTCTCCTTGTAGGATCGGAACCTGGTGTTTGGGTGTCAGGAGCCGACAATGGGTACTACGGAGGTTATCGGCGCCGAATTCGGCGATCGGAAATTTTATGAGCTCGGTTTCTGAGTTTGGGGCATGACGTGAAACCCATATGGTAGCCCAATGGTAAGGGGGCCGACCTGCTGACCTCTGAAGCCTGATGTCTCGAGGCACCACCCTCCTCAATCTGCTGGACTTGGTGGCACGCTCCGAACTCGGAAACCGGGCTCACAAAATTCCTGATCGCCGAATACGGCACCGAAAACCTCCATAGTACCCCATTCTCGGCTCTCGACACCCATATACTGGGTTCCGATCCTGGGATGCTACAAGGAGGATTTCTAATAATCAATTTGATTCGTAATGAGCATAACCCACGAACAATTAACCACAAGAACACCATCACAAAATCCACTATGATCAAAAACTTTGAGTATAAGGCGTATGAAGGGAAATATAAGATAGTGATAATAACAAAAACTCCAGAAGCTCAGCTGCACGCTCCAACCGCGACGAGACTACGGCTGCGTCCTAACGTCACCTGCACGCATCAATCGTGCATAAGCTTATAGAAAGCTTAGAGGGAGGGTGGTGTAAGTGTGTGCACAATATAAGCGTGCTCAGAATGTAAGGTCAGAGTAATGCGGAATCGTGCTGATGAGTACATGAATACAACCAGCCGTACCAAGGCGATGTGTTGCAAGAATGAATGCTATCGGTCATGTCAAGACCATGCGATGCAAGATGCAGCTCAAGCATGTCAATCCTCATCCAAATCCTCATGTCAATATAGTTCTCTTTCTAGATAATCACCGGAGTTTAGTACACTCCAAATGGCACTGCCGCTCTCCTAGCCGCATAGTCCAAGTGAGCGTAAGAAACCTCATTATCTGCTTAGCCAATAGTTCGCCAATATCTATCCGGTACGTCGATAGCGGATCCATTCACAAGCTGGTCAAACTCAGCCTAGTATTGTCCCCTACCCTCAGGCGAGTAAGGCCACAACCCTTTCCAACCGACCACGACATAGTGAGAGACGCGGCCTCCTAGTATTCGACCCTCATGCGCTCATATAGCCACTCGGTCTCGACGTTGGAGTCATCCTCTGGTACCATCGGGTTTAGGGATTTTCACCCAGGTACATCTATGGCGCCCATATGCTAGAACTAAACATTTTCGATATCCAATCCAGCCACCCACAATGTATTTGTGGAGGCTATGGCTCTGATGTCAATAAGGCATATAATAATCATGATTACATAAATGCAAGTGCATGAATCACCCTACCAAACATGCAACAAACCTGTGCATACCGCGCTCATGTAGGATATAGGACAACTCTGTCTATCAAGGAGCCCATAAACAATCCGCCCAAAGGCATATGCTATTATCAGTCACTCCTCATACCAATCATACATATGATGCGTATGATCATGAATCATGTATCTATATTAAACATGTTATATAGTGATGGGCTCTGAGCAAAGCGAAGATGGGCCTAGATGACCTACCCATTACAAGTATGGGCCTATCTGTGGGCCTTAGGGAGAGTGACAATGCGGACATTTAACCGACATCATCCTTACAATGTGGGCATCTAACCATCATTGTTCCCAAGACACTACCCATTATTACATATGCCACGGAAGAATCACACATTGCAATGGACCTAATTGCACACATTGGGCCTTAAGTACATCAATTGGCTGTATCATATGGGCCTTATATTCATCAAGTGGGTTGCATCCATGGGTCGCACCAATGGGCCTTACGTACATTGCAATGAGCCATAACCCATGGGCCTTGCATACATCACAATGGCCTCACAACATGGGCCTTATATATGTCAAAGTGGGCCTCAACAACGGGCCACCAATACTCAAGATGGGCCTCGTCACATGGCCTTGAAATAATCTCCAAAATGGTTAGACGGTTTGGATGAAACTTATGCATCATGGTATGTCCCATAGAGATGGAAGGCATAGATAAATCACATGCTTCATGGTGGAGGTCCACACTGATGAAAGGTGTGGACATAATACATACATAAGTGAGTCCCATGTGGGGGCCACCATAATGTTTATTTTCCATCCAAACTGGGGCCTAACATAATGTTTATTTTCCATCTAAACTGGGGCCCAACATAATGTTTATTTTCCATCCAAACTGTTCATAGGGTCACATGGACCTAGGGCCCACTGTAATGTTTATTTGCAATCCAACCTATTCATAAGGTCACGTGGACCTTGGGTAGGGCCCACTGTAACATTTATTTGCCATTCAAACTGTTCATAAGAACACGTGGGCCAGGGCCCACCATAATGTTTATTTGCATCCAATCTATCTAGGGGCCCACAGGGATGTTTATTTGCCACCCAAACTATTCATAAGGTCACGTGGACCAGGGCCCACCATAATGTTTATTTTCATCCAATCCGCACGTGGACCAGGGTCGAGGAAAAACAAATTTCATATTGATATAAAACTTTCGTGACCCATAAAGGGTTTCAATGGTAGGAGTCCAATCCTACTGTTTCCAGTGGTGTGGGCCACCTGAGCCTCAGATTAGGCTTATTTTTGGGGTGGGGCTTACAGTGAAAGGGTCCCACCCAATGGATGGAGTGGATATCCCACATACATCATGGTGGGGCCCACGGTTAGGACCGTGGGTCCCTGTCAAGCCGTCCGTCCTGCACAGCGCGCTCGGCCTTTCTGCAGCTTTACAGAATAATAGACGCCGATTCTTGATCCTTTTCTCTTTTTTTTTTTTTTTTAAAAAAAAAACTAATTTTTTTTGTGGTTTTTCTATGATAGGGCCCACACCACATGAATCCGTCCCAGCCATTGTTTCTGCGGCCCAGTACCAACCTGTCAAGCCCAATATTGGATGGGTTCTGGCGTACCGAAATATTAAGGAGTCTTTCAATGGTAGAAACACTATTTGCTATACTATGGTCCGGCTAATGACCAAATTGTCCTCATTTTTCGGCTCAACGCCTAAAATGGGCTGAGCAATGGAATAGACGGTGTGGATTATGTATTTATATCAAGGTGGGGCCCATGTAAGAGTGGCCTTCCTTAACATGTGTTAATAAAATAAAAATATATATAATATGTGTGTGTGAGAGAGAGTGAGGGGTATTACCTTTGTCAGCACCCAGCGTCCAGCGTCTAGAGACGCTGGACTGACGGATGACGGTGGGCCTCACATACATGGATGGTTTTGATGAAACAATCACATCGTGTGGTGGGGCCCACATAGTACACACCATGCTAGCTGCCCTTGATAGGGATCGACACCATGACCTTAAGTGCTAAAACGAGGTATCTCCACTCAGTCTGCCAGTTAAGCTATGAATCTGGGCGTGTGTACTGCACAGTGGAGTCCCACCATCCATGATGGACGGTGCAGATAGAACATGAACTAGTGGGGCCCACTACATCAAAATGGGTAGAGAGAGAGAGAGAGGTACGGTGAGATGGAGAGGAGGGACCCTACCACTATGGGCCCTCCATTTCTTACATTTATACATCAAACGGGTCCCACCACATGTGGCCCAAAAATATGAGAAATAACGGTGGATCACCCACCTTTACTCCTTCTCCTTGGTCCCTTAGCCTCCTTAGCTCCTTGCCTTTGCTCTTAACGGTGGTTGATAGAGTTTTGATGGTGGGGATGAGAGATGAGAGGGTAAGGAAAGTGGGCCACACTTGTTGTTGTTGTTTGGGAGAGAAGAGAGGTTGGATGTGGGATGCTTAAGAGTGGAGAGATGGAATGAGAGAGAGAGGAGTGATGGGTGAAAAGGATGGGATGAGGTGTGATGGGTGATGGGTAGAGTGATGTGTTGTAAGAAAGGGATGGGTGGAGAGAGAGGGAGAGATGACTTTGGGAATGGGAAGGGATGGGTTGTTGTACTTGGGTAGGTGTGACTTGACTTATACTTGACATTGATTGATAGGACACATTGATTGATGGGATATGTCGTAAAGATTTTTCCGATATTCTCAATGCGCGGCGTTGCCTCGAAATGAACGTGGGCTGACATCTTCTATCTTGGGTATTGGTTCGGTGTGCGAGTCACGACGTTGAAACCGCGGCGACGACGCGGTTGCCAAGGTACATCTCTCGGGTTGAGCCAACTTTGGCATGCAGGTCTTAACTTAGGATTGCCCACAATCATCAGAAACGGGTAGAGGATTGCCGGAATTCGACCGAAAGGATCACGGAAGTGTACAGAATGGTACGAACTAGGGTACAGGTCTTACAACTCTCCCTCCAAATAAAAATTTCATCCTTGAAATTTACTCAATCATCATAAGTAGACATAACTCATAATAGAAGGGGAAACAAGGCATCATCATATAAAATTGAAGATAGTATACAAGATACAATATATGATCAATCATTAAAGAGATGGGGATAACGGTCTCGAATCTCAGCTTCGTGCTCCTAAGACGCCTCGTCAACAGAATGGTGACCCCACTGAAGCATCACCAAGGGTATGACCTTAGTCCGGAGGACCTGCTCCTTCCGATCAAGGATATGAACTGGCTGCTTAATGTAAGAAGCGTCCTCACGAACCTCCAATGGCTGGCAATCGATAAAAGGAACTACGTCTGACCCACACTTTCTCAATATAGAAACATGAAAAACATTGTGGACACTAAACAACTGAGATAGCAACTCAAGTCGATAGGCCACGAAGCCAATGCGCTCAGTGATCTCGAAAGGTCATATGAATCTCAAGGCAAGCTTGCCCTTCACTTTAAATCGAACTACGCCCTTCATCGGCGAGACCTTGAGATACATATGGTCCCCTACATCAAACTCCAAGGGATGACGGTGGCGATCAGCAAAACTCTTCTGTCGGCTCTGAGTTGTGCGCATCCTCTACCTGATGATATCAATAGCCTCGGATGTCTCTTGCACAAGCTCGGGACCTAGGAGACGCCGTTCTCCAACCTCGGTCCAACAACTCGAAGATCTACATGGTCTGTCATACAATGCCTCAAAAGGAGCCATGCCAATGGTCGCCTGATAGCTGTTGTTGTATGCGAACTCAGCCAATCGTAGATGCTCATCCTAGCCACCCCCGAAGTCAATCACGCAGGCCCGAAGCATATCCTCAAGAATCTGATTGACCCTCTCGGTTTGGCCATCGGTCTGCAGATGATATGCGGTGCTGAGCTACAAAACAGACCCCATCGCTCTCTGAAAGCTCCTCTAGAACTGAGACGTGAACCTCAGGTCTCGATCAGAAACGATCAAGACTGAAACGCCGTGCAGTCTCATGATCTCCTCGATGAATAATCTCGCAAGCCGGTCTAAAGGCCAAGTCGCACGAATCGCAAGAAAATATACCGACTTCATCAGACGATCAATGACGACCCAAATGGCGTCATGATCGTGCTGAGTCCTCGGCAAGCCCATAATAAAATCTGTAGATACGTGCTCCTACTTCCACATCGGGACGCTCAACGGCTGCAATAGACCAGGGGGTCTCTAATGGTCGGCCTTGACACTTTGGCATGTGTCACACTCGGCCACAAAACTGGCAATCTGGCGCTTCATTCCTGCTCAGAAATATTGTCTCCTCATATCACGGTATATCTTCATCGAGCTAGGGTAGAAAGAAAGATCGATGTGCCTCGGTCATAAGATCTTTGTGCAACTCGAGAATATCCGGGACACATAATCTGCCTCTGAAGCAAAGTCCACCATCAGAACAAATATGCCAATCTGTCTGACTCTCAGATGCTGCCTCTGCCTGGTAATCCTGCAATGACTCGTCTGTCTACTGAGCCTCGATCACCCTTATGATAAGAGAGGGTTGAATCGACAGGCTCGATAGCTGAACGATAGAAGATTGCAGACCAAAATCAAAGTCGTACTCTGCTATATCCTCGAGCATCCTCCACTCTTGAACCATCATGTGTGCCACCAGACCTCGTGGCTGACGGTTGAGGGCATCCGCCACCACGTTTGCCTTTCCTGGGTGGTACTGGAGGTCAAAATCATAATCCTTCAGAAGTTCCATCTAACGCCTCTGCCTCATGTTCAGCTCGGACTGAGAGAATAAGTACTTCAAGCTCTTGTGGTCGGAGAAGAGCTCGAACCTGACCCCATAAAGATAGTGTCTCCATACCTTCAGTGCGAAGATGACTGCTGCCAGCTCCAAATCATGCGTGGAGTAGTTCAGCTCATGGACCTTGAGCTGATGAGACGCGAAGGCTACAGGTCTGTCGTGCTGCTTCAGGACAGTACCTAAACCAATACATGAGGCATCGGTAAATACAACAAATCCATCACTCCCAGAGGGAAGAGTGAGGACAGGAGCGAACGTCAGACAGTCCTTCAGCTCCACGAATGTCTGCTCACATGCATTAATCCAAACAAAATCTGCGCCCTTTCGAGTCAACCTGGTCATTGGGGCAGTAATATGGGAGAAGCCCTCAATGAAATACCGATAATATCCCGCTAAACCAAGAAAACTACGGATCTCGGATGCAGTCCTGGGCTGATCCCACTGATGTACTGCCTCAACCTTCAAGGGGTCTACTGCGACACCCTCCCTCGTCACCACGTGACCGAGGAATCTTACCTCCTCCTACCAGAACTCACACTTCTCCAGCTTCGCGTACAGCTGGTGGGCACGGAGGGTCTGCAAGGTGATCTCCAGATGCTGCATATGGTCCTCACGGGTCCTCGAATATATCAGAACGTCGTCGATGAATACCACAATAAATTGATTAAGATATGGATGGAAGACCTCGTTCATCAACTACATAAAGACCGCGGGTGCATTAGTTAGTCCGAAGGACATGACCTGAAACTCAAAATGACCATAACGCGTCCTAAAAGCTATCTTCGGGATGTCCTCCTCTCGGACACAAATCTGATGATAACTGGAATGCAGGTCAATCTTCGAAAAGAATTGTGCACCCTGCAGCTGATCAAATAAATCGTCTATCCTCGGGAGCGGGTACTTGTTCTTAATCGTGACTCGGTTGAGCTCGCGGTAATCGACGCAAAGCCTCAATGAACCATCCTTCTTCTTGACGAAGAGTACCGGCGCTCCCCATGGAGAACTACTCGGACGGATGAATCCTAACTCACACAACTCGTCCAATTGCCGCTGTAGCTCACGCAACTCTATCGATGCCATATGGTATGGGGCCTTCGAGATAGCACGGTACCGGGCACGAGATCGAACTGGAACTCAATATGACGGCGCAGCGGCAACCTCGGAATCTCTTGGAACACGTCGGGGAAATCACTGACCATAGGCAACTGATCGATACACAAGGCAACAGGCTCCTCGACTGCGCAGGTCATCAAACGAGACAATGACTCTCCTCCGGGCTCTGTAATGAACTGAAACTGTGATAAGCCGGGTATGCAGAACGTGACCGTCCTTGTGGAACAGTCCAAAATGGCGTGGTACTCAGGAAGCCAATCCATGCCCAAAAAAATGTCGAAGTCCGTCATCAGTAGTATAAACAAGTCAACGGGCAAAAAGATATCACTGACCAGAACGGGGCAAGACGAACAGAAATGGCCCAATACTGTGGTCTTCCCCAAGGGCGTCGATACGGTCAATCCCTCACTAGCAGACTCTGTCGGTAATCAAGTCGATCGGCAAAAATCCTCAAACATGAATGAGTGTGAAGCGCCGTAATCAAATAGTACTCGGGCGATGCATGAAGAGACTGGAAGTATACCCTCAATGACTCCTCCGAAAGTCTGCGGGTTCTGTTGAGCTGCATAGAATCTAGCCTGAGCTGGCTGGGGAGGTGCCTGTCCCCTCTGAGGTCCCTGGTGCTGCCGTTGCTGCCGCTGCGCCCGTCTTGCCTCTCTCTACTTCGGGGCCTTGGCGGCCGAGGTGGCGCGCTGCGCCGATGGGATTGTTGTTCTTGTGGGCCGTTGGTGCTCCCACTTCGCCGTGAAGGATGCTATGGTGCTCTCGGCGGCTGTAGATGAGGGCGAGGGCACTCAGACAGGCGGTGCCCTATCCCACCACATCCAAAACAAGCACCTGTAAACTGCTGCTGGGGTGGCACTGAAGGTGTTGCTGGGGCTGCTAGTGCTCTAGTAGGTAGGTGGCTCTTGTACCTCTGTGGCCATCGAGGCTGCTGGGAACTACTGGAGGGGGCCTGCCTCTTCTGACCCTCCTCTGACCTCGATTGGCCTACGTGCCGGCCCACTCAGTCTCATAAATCTGAGCCCTCCGCACTACTACCTGGAAAGTCAGAAGCTCATACCCAATGACATGACCTCGAAGACTGTAACGTAAGCCGTTCTCGAAACGGCGGGCCTTCCGCTCCTCATCATCAACCATATATGGCGCAAACCTCGATAGTGCCACGAAACGAGCCTCGTACTGTGCTACGGTCATGTCCCCCTGTACCGGGGTCTCGAACTCTAACGCTCTCTAACGATGAATATGGTCAGGGAAGTACTGCTCTTCGAATTGGTCGATAAATTCCTCCCATGTCCAGACATGATCAGGTCTTGCGACACTAGTCCACCAATGCTCGGCCTCACCCTGGAAGAGAAATATTGCTAGCCGAACTCGCTGGCGGGTCGTGCATGACATAGTATCGAAGATCTTCTCCATATCAGAGAGTCATCTCTCAGCTGCTATCCGATCTGGCTCTCCCTGAAAATGCGAAGGATCGAGCTGTCTGAACTCCCGAAGAAGGGCGCTTGTGCGCTCCTGCTCGGCCTGGGTTGATGAAATAATTGGGTGCCTGCCCTGCCCCTGAAGCGTAGTAGTCACAACCTGCAACATCTGCTGTAACTACAAGGCACTCACAGGCACGGTCGGATCCACACTGACATCAGGTGGAGGAACGTCATCCTCAGGCAAGGGAGAAGGGATCTCTGGCAATGGAATGGGAGGCGCATGTGGTAAAGCTAGAGCCTCAAGTGGTGAATCGGGGTGCGCTCGGGTTGCTCTCTTGGGCGGCATGTCCTATAGGAAGAATAAAGACGTCAATCAACCTTAAGAATCGCACGTTAGGGAACTTAATCAAAAGGTTTCGCATTCAGAACCTAATCATCCTAGACTCATAACAAACATGTGATGCTGTTCTCGGTTATTCCCAAGTTATGCTTTGATACCAACTTCTGTCACACCCCGAACTTGGAAATCAGGCTCACAAAATTCCTGATCGCCGAATCCGACGCCGACAGCCTCCGTAGTACCCCATTCTTGGCTCCCGGCACCCATATACGAGGTTCTGATCCTGGGATGCTACAAGGAGGATTTCTAATAATCAATTTGATTTGTAATGAGTATAACCACAAGCATAACCCACGAACAATAACCACAAGAACACTATCACAAATTCCACTATGATAAAAAACTTTGAGTACAAGGTGTATGAAGGAAAATATAAGATAGTGAGAATAACAAAAACTCCAGAAGCTCAGCTGCACACTCAAACTGCGGCGAGACTACGACTGCGTCCTGGCGTCACCTGCATGCATCAATCGTACATAAGCTTATAGAAAGCTTAGAGGGTGGTATAAGTGTGGGTGCAATATGAGCGTGCTCAGAATGCAAGGTCAGAGTAATGTGGAATTGTGTTGATGAGTACATGAATACAACAGTCGTACCAAGGCTATGCGGTGCAAGAATGAATGCTATCGGTCATGTCAAGACCATGCGATGTAAGATGCAGCTCAAGCATGCCAATCCTCATCCAAATCCTCATATCAATACAGTTCTCTTTCTGGATAATCACCGAGGTTTAGTACACTCCAAATGACACTGCCGCTCTCCTAGCCGCACAGTCCAAGTGAGTGTAAGAAACCTCACTATCCACCTGGCCAATAGTCTGCCAATACCTATACGGCACATCGATAGTGGATCCATTCATGAGCTGGTCGAACTCAGCCTAATATTGCCCCTACCCTTGGGCGAGTAAGGCCACACCCCTTTCCAACTGACCACGACACAGTGGGAGACGCGACCTCCTGGTATTCGGCCCTCATGCACTGATATAGCCACTCGGTCTCGACATTAGAGTCATCCTCTGGTACCATCGGGTTTAGGGATTTTCACCCAAGAACATCTATGACACCCGTATGCTAGAACCAAATATTTTCGATATCCAATCCAGCCACCCACGATGTGTCTGTGGAGGCTATGGCCCTGATGTCACTGGGGCATACAATAATCATGATCACACAAATGCAAGTGCATGAATCACCCTACCAAACATGCAACAATCTTACGCGTACCGCGTGCTTATGTAGGGCAACTCCATCTATCAAGGAGCCCATAAACAATTCGCCCAAAGGCATATGCTATGATCAGTGACTCCTCATACCAAACATATATATGATGAGTATGATCATGAATCATGTATATATACTAAACATGTTGTATAGTGATGGGCTCTAAGCAAAGCGAAGATGGGCCTAGACGGCCAACCTGCTACAAGTATGGGCCTATCTGTGGGCCTTAGGGAGAGTGACAATGCAGACATTTAACCGACATCATCCTTACAATGTGGGCATCTAACCATCATTGTTCCCAAGACACTACCCGTTATTATATACGCCACGGAGGAATCACACATTGCAATGGACCTAATTGCACCCATTGGGCCTTAAGTACATCAATTGGTCGTATCATATGGGCCTTATATTAATCAAGTGGGCCGCATCCATGGGTCGCACCAATGGGCCTTACATACATTGCAAAGGGCCATAACCCATGGGCCTTGCATACATCACAATGGCCTCACAACATGGGCCTTATATATGTCAAAGTGGGCCTTAACAACGGGCCACCAATACATCAAGATGGGCCTCGTCACATGGCCTTGAAATAATTTCCAAAATGGTTGGACCGTTTGGATGAAACTTATGCATCATGATAGGTCCCATAGGGATGGAAGGCATAGATAAATCACATACTTCATGGTGGAGGTCCACACTAATGAAAGGTGTGGACACAATACATAAATAAGTGGGTCCCATGTGGGGCCCACCATAATGTTTATTTTCCATCCAAACTGGGGCCCAACATAATGTTTATTTTCCATCTAAACTGGGGCCCAACATAATGTTTATTTTCCATCCAAACTGTTCATAGGGTCACATGGGCCTAGGGCCCACTGTAATGTTTATTTGCAATCCAACCTATTCATAAGGTCACGTGGACCTTGGGTAGGGCCCACTGTAATGTTTATTTGCCATTCAAACTGTTCATAAGAACATGTGGGCCAGGGCCCATAATAATGTTTATTTGCATCCAATCTGTCCAAGGACCCACGGGGATGTTTATTTGTCACCCAAACTGTTCATAAGGTCACGTGGACCAGGGCCCACCATAATGTTTATTTTCATCCAATCCGGTCATGAGGTCACGCGGACCAGGGTCGAGGAAAAACAAATTTCATATTGATACAAAACTTCCGTGACCCATAAAGGGTTTCAATGGTAGGCATCCAATCCTACTGTTTCCAGTGGTGTGGGCCACCTGAGCCTCGAATGAGGCTTATTTTTGGGGTGGGGCTTACAGTGAAAGGGGCCCACCCAATGGATGGAGTGGATATCCCACATACATCATGGTGGGGCCCACGGCTAGGATCGTGGGTCCCTGCCAGTCCGTCCATCACTGGCGCAGAGGCCGCTGCACTGCTGCTGAAGCGGCGGCTGCCTGCTGCTCCTTTTCTCTTCTTTTTTTTTTTGTTAAAAAAAACTAATTTTTTTATATTTTTTCTGTGATAGGGCCCACACCACATGAATCTGTCCCAACCATTGTTTTTGCGGTCCAATACCAGCTTGCCGAGCCCAATATTGGATGGGTTCTGGCGTACCGAAATATCAAGGAGTATTTCAATGGTAGAAACACTATTTGCTATACTATTTTTCGCCTGATGATCAAATTGTCCTCATTTTTTGGCTTAACGCCTAAAATGGGCTGAGCAATGGAATAGACGGCGTGGATTATGTATTTACATCAAGGTGGGGCCCATGTAAGAGTGGCCTTCCTTAACATGTGTTAATAATATAAAATTATATATAATATGTGTGTGAGAGAGAGGCATCCAGCGTCCAGAGATGCTGGACAGACGGATGACGGTGGGCCTCACATGCATGGATGGTTTTGATGAAACAATCACATCATGCGGTGGGGCCCACATAGTACACACCATGCTAGCCGCCCTTACTAGGGATCGACACCATGACCTCAAGTGCTGAAACGAGGTATCTCCACTCAGTTTGCCAGTTAAGCTATGAATCTGGGTGTGTGTACTGCACGGTGAAGTCCCACCGTCCATGATGGACGGTGCAAATAGAACATGAACTAGTGGGGCCCACTACATCAAAATGGGTAGAGAGAGAGAGGTATGGTGAGATTGAGAGGAGGGACCCCGCCATTATGGGCCCTCCATTTCTTATATTCATACATCAAATGGGTCCCTCCACATGTGGCCCAAAAATATGAGAAATAATGGTGGATCACCCACCTCTAGGCCTTCTCCTTGGTCCCTTAGCCTCCTTAGCTCCTTGCCTTTACTCTTAACGGTGGTTGATAGAGTTTTGATGGTGGGGATGAGAGATGAGAGGGTAGGGAAAGTGGGCCACACTTGTTGTTATTTTTGGGAGAGAAGAGAGGTTAGACGTGGGATGCTTGGGAGTGGAGAGATGGAATGAGAGAGGAGGAGTGATGGGTGAAAAGGATGGGGTGAGGTGTGATGGGTGATGGGTAAAGTGATGTGTTATAAGAAAGGGATGGGTGGAGAGAGAGGGAGAGTTGACTTGTTGTACTTGGGTAGGTGTGACTTGACTTGTACTTGACATTGATTGATGGGACACATTGATTAATGGGACATGTCATAGAGATTCTCTCGATATTCACAACGCGTGGCGTTTCCTCGAAATGAAAGTGGGCTGACATCTTCTATCCTGGGTATCGATTCGGTGCGCGAGTCATGGCGACGGCGCGACCGCCAAGGTACATGTCTCGGATTGAGTCAATTTCGGCATGCAGGTCTTGGCTTAAGATCGCACGCAATCGTCGAAAACGGGTCGAGGATTGCCGAAATTCGACCGGAAGGATAGCGGAAGCGTACGGAATGGTACAGACTAGGGTACAGGTCTTACACTTGGGCAGTGGAGGGCCCTTCGACGGGACGAGCCTCCTCCCGAGCTGGGGATGGCTCTAGATCTACAACCTCCCAAGCCACTGGCCGAGGAGGGATCTTGCATGGGGTAGCCTCCCAAGCAACCCCACTTGTTGCAGCCGAAGTCGACTGCTTAGCGATTGACTCTTCGACGATGGGCTCTGACCTGCCCTCCGTTGTGGTGGCAATGGAGGACTCTCCTCAACGAATTGCAGGAGGGATAACGACCCTCTTGACCATCCTTTTTAGTTGGCCCAGGTTGGTCCGAGAAGGAAGCTTGATCCTCTTCGATGGACGAGGAAGATCGACCATATCTGCACAATAAGATATCCAGGTCAGACATGAAGCGATAAGGTCTGATCTTAAAAGAAATTTTTTACCGACTACTACTTACCTCGCAGCTCAATTAAAGTCAAGTCGGACTGATAGAGAGACTAAGGAGTGACAAACTTCCTCCAAGTTCTCTCAGTAGTGTCATTTAACTTCACGTGATTAACTTGGTGAAGTTGTAGGTCAGAGAGTTGAGGATGTCTCCAAGGAAGAGCTGCACGGAATACAACCATGGTCAGCAAGCAAAGCTACAAGATAAAAAATAGAATAATATATGACAAGTCTACGGCTCGGCTACTTCTGACCTAGGTTAGTAAATTTGGAGGGGAGTCGAGAATGCAGCCTAGCCACCTCAACCGCTGGGGCTTTCCATTATCCCGACACAAAGAACCATTTGTCCTTTCATCCCTTGTTGAAGGATGGGTTGTTAGTGATGAAAGCCTGACCCTTATTCGCAAATGTGGAAAAATAATACCAACCCTGATGACTAGGGTTGGCCTTCGCTCTATAAATACAAAAACTCTTCGACAAACAGCTCGGCATGTCCAAACTAATGCTATAAAATATAGGTCCTGAGCAAGGCCCTCCAAGCATTCAGGATGATCTGGCTTGGAGCCAACCTAAGGCGGTAAGTAATCTCTTACACAAATGGAGTGAACGGGAAGTTGGATATCGCATTGAAGGGCGACCAGATATATAGCCACCTCACCTGCACGAGGGTGGCTTGGGACTTCACCAAGTTTGGGAGCTCGAAGCACCACAGACTCTGGAATCTGGTACTCCGCCTTGATTCGAACCAGGTCGACATCTTATAGCCTCAACCCAAAGGGGTCGATATCCAGAGGCTGCTCCGCTACAGGCTGATCACTTCCTGCCTCACCGAAGTGCACACATCTTCCTCCTCATGGCCACTCATCACCAGGAATGGAGGACCGAAGGGGGCACCCAACTGGGAGTCCAAGCTCTCAGGGATAGACTCCCCATTGAATGCCCTGGACACCGACACTCTGTCAGAAATATTTGACATCTCGACTAGAAAAAGAAAGGCATAAGGGAAAAGTGAATAGTAGGGAAGGTTAGAGAAGAGATGAAGAGGTCGGAGTAGCAGGAATTCAACTTACCAAAAATCGCATGCTCTGGTAAGTAGAGAGAGCAACGAAATGAAGAAGAGCAAATGAAATGGGTTAGGGCACCCATCCCCTATTTATAATCTCCTCAACTGAGACATTAAATGCCCACATTTAATGCCGCAATCTGAAGAGGCATTATAACTTACACCTCCCTCCACGTGGCTACTGCTGGTTTGCTGATCGACCCAACTACCAAGGAAGGACCACATGTCCTCGCCTTATATGCCAAAAGATGAAGAGGCGCCGTTTTAGTACATGTCTCCTTGTACGACTTGTCACGATCATTAATGGATCCACTTCAATTCCCGCACTTGTCGCCTTTCCTTCTTCCACCATAATGACATGCGCTCATGGCCTACCAACCTCTCACGTGTGAGTCCTTGTCCTCGCACTCAGGTATTTGTCCAAATCCATTTACTTCTTGAGCTTCTGAAAAGCGCTCGGAAATAGGGGACTACTATTATGGGTAAAAGTAGACTGATCAGGCAACAAGAATGGGATATGAGACACAAGGCAAGTAGCTCGAAAACAGAGGTCGGGTAAAGAGCTCGGTCTAGATAGCTGAGCATGACCTACATGATCACTTCGAGCACCAACCACAAGTAGTGACCTCGGCTCTGGCTTACATCTCATTATCACGAGCAACGAACGACTATGAGTACCGACTCGGCGTCAGGGATAGACCCCAACTATAACCAACAGTTCGTCTCAGTCTGTAGGACCTCAGCCAAACCAACTTAGAGGTCGGTGCTGACAATGGACCATGTAGTCTTCGCAAACCGACCACCAAGAGATCCACTTTCTACACAAGGAAGGTTAACTCCCCGAGATCTTCATCGAGAATCATGTCGAGGATAATGCCTTGAATCCCAAGGACAATTCCATGTATGATACGCGACTGTATAGCATATTCATTGCCATATACATAACTAGCAACAAAGGACTATAAATACGAACCCTACACACAATAAAAGGTATGTACAAAAACCCTAGTTCTACTAGACCCAGAGTGTCTGTTCTAACTTTAGCATCGGAGGGTCCCTTGTAACAACCAAGGTCCTTGTTGTGGTTTGGTTTTGCAGGTACACAATAGTCTAGAAGGACGACCAGAAAACTACATCAACACAATGCATATGAATTATACTCGTGCCAAGATAATCGACAATATTAACATACCAAGGTAATTGGATGACTTTCAGAGAGTACGTCATTGATGGGCGTTGTCTTCATGGAATCGGATAGGACAAGCCGAGAGAGATGGTTAGCCATTACATTTTCTCACGTACAAAGTTAGTTCTATCCATTCATCAAGTAAATCAAACCTTCAAAAACAATGAATGGTAACAAATTTGATTTAATTTACGTGTGGCCCACCTGATGAGTGGATGGGCTGATTTTAGTGCCAAAAAATATTGGAAGTGGGTCCTACTTATAAAGTGTTGGTTCATTAAAATTTCTTTTTTTACTTTGACTAAAATATACTTAAAATTATTTCCAAATTACAATTCGACACTTGCATTAATTTTCAGAGCTGATTTTTCAGTTTAACAAACGGCACTTTAATGAGCCTTCAAGTCTTCGGTCTATTGAGATGGATCTTAGGTGGCCCACGGTTTAGACGTGTTGACCATCATATGAGGCACAACGCATGCAGAGAATTGAGAGCTAAAATAACTCCCACAACCTGATCTCGGTACTACTCCATGGCCGACCTAACTTCTGCGGCAAGCCATCTAAATGGTGATGGACATATCCAATATTCCATACGTGTGCCACCTTGTCAGGTCAGTGGGTTTTAGACCGAAAATTTCGAAAAGCACGTAAAACAAAACAGCGCATAGAGATATTTTTGGGCGAGGAATGAGGCCCGCCCATTGTATGTTATCGTTGATGGATGAATCTTATCTAGCCAATCACCTTTACTTGGTCCTCATTCTTTCTTTCGGTTCCGCCAGCGAAGCCAGCAACGTCAACCACCTTAACGGTTCCCAATGGCCACCACTTGCTCATCATCATCATCGTTCAATCTACACCGTTGTTTCCATGACACATGCTTCTTCCAATCATCATCCCGGTCCAAACATCTTCATCTCACATTTCTTCGACCCACAACAACTCCCACAAAGGTATGTGCTACAGCTAAGGCCCGATTAGGACTAGTGGAAGAAGAAGTAGTGGGTCAGATCAAGAGGCTTCAGAATGGGCCGGATATTCGCGGGGTCGCACTGGAAGGAGAGAAGGGACGGACGGTGGATTTCACGCCGCAGGCAGTGGAGGCCATTGCAGAGAGCTTTGGCGAGTGGGTGATTGATGGTTTGGATGGGGTGGGAGGAAAGCAGGAGACGGGCCAAGTTCGGGTGTCAGTAGGCAGGGACCCACGTATCTCAGGCCCATCATTGAGTGTGGCGCTCTTCAAAGGTCTGGCACATGCAGGCTGTTTGGTATTTGACATGGGACTGGCAACCACTCCAGCTTGCTATATGAGCACTTTACTGTCTCCATTTGCTTACGACGCTTCCATAATGGTACGTATGATGGTCTAACCTTTGAGGAGTTATTATACAATGCTCGGGCCCTAGACATGGTAAACAACGGTTGGGATTTCAGTTTGTACAAGTGGGGTAATGAAAATTGATCCAGGACATTGATAATAAGGTGGGACCACAGATGGCCCATGCACAAAAAAGCAAAAGAGAGGCAGGCTGGAGATCCTTAATATAGAATATTCGGCCATCTATCGGCTGAATGGAGCCTTTTTCTCTTTTTCTTTTTTTCTTTTTTTTTTGCTGTATGAAAATCGTTGCTTTGTGGGCCACCTATTGGGAGATTTTTTGACTTGTTTCCGTGTGATATAGAGGGGCCTGAAGTTTGAATGGTTTGCGCCACCGAAAAGTTGGACCTACGTGTACAAACTGAGATCCAGACAGATACCCTCTTTCTCCGCGCGAGCAATGTATGTTAATTCCAACTCTCGGTAGTACCGGGTGTCGGTGGTGGCATGTGATGGACAAGGCGCTTTTGGGAAACGGATTGGCTACTGCCCCTCCCACTAGCCAATGGCCAGTAGTCAGTGCTCTGTGAACCCCAGCATGATGTATGTTTCTCATCCATGATGTCTATCCATTTTTCCAGATAATTTAATGGGATGAACACAAAATTTCGGTAGATCAAAATCCCAAGTGAGCCACACAGTGTTGATTGGACGTCTCTCACTATTAAAATATACGGTGGCTACAAAAGTTTTCGATTCTGCTGATATTTATTTTTTGCTTTCATCTAGATCTGTATGGTCTAATCCACAAGGTTGGATGTCAAATAAACATTACCGTAGGACTCAGGAGGTTTTTAACAGTAGACGTTCAATCACTAGGTACCTGAGATTTTGATCTGCCTCATTAATGGGATAAATTATTTGGATTCACGGGGTGGATAAAACACATAGATCATGGCGGGGCCACAGCGTCACTAGCCAAACCGCGTCGGGGCTTTTGATGTATGTATGTTAATGCAGTGAGCATGCGCATGGCCTGGACAACTCATTTTTTGCCCATCCAATCGGTCTACTAGTATTAGAAAAGTGATGGTTCAAGTTTAGTGGACGCATAGGACCTGAGTTGTAAAATACATGATGATGAATGGTCCGGATCTTTCACAATCGTTCAATACTGTCATCTGTGTCTTGATAACTATACGTCATATCCATCTCAAGCGAGCTGTCGACTCAGCATTCCTGGTGAAAAGTTTCTTTGATATCAATTATCAATTTATCATGGAAATGACTTGTTGAGTCACAACTCTAGTTGTCCTTGTCTCTCGTGTACCGTGGTAGATTACTGACGAAATGAATAATAAAAAAAAAAACCTACAGTAAACACGGTGGAGAGTTGTTCAATTACAACTCGCTAAGTTCCGTCCGTGAGTTGCCACCAACTCTGCTCTTTCTTTTGTTTTCTCGCTGTTAGTGGTTGTCTGCAATTCCAGTGGTTTGGAATAGCCTATGTATGATTGGGTGATGGGATTCTGCCATTCTCAGGCCGTTGGAGTGTTTAAAAATGCAAAATATATTGCAATACATCGTACATTTTTCAAGGGTGAGCGTTCGTAGCACCGCTGCTTCCTACGTGATGGTCCACTGTAGCCTTGGATCTACCCTTATTTTGGTCCAATTCTCTATTTTGAATGGGCCTTGTGTACGGATGGTGTGGATCGAAGTTATACATCACAGTAGGCCGCCTATGGTCCCATTCGGTATCCCATGCTGTATGCTGTATCAAGGGATGAGCGAAATCTAAAGGAAGGATTTCATGAATCCCTTGGGCGGCCGATGCAATTTACAGGGTGTTCCGAGCTGGAGTAACATACAACCATCCAAACGGATTGTTGGATGGAAATAAGGATCAAACCCCACTTAATACCATCCAAATCCGTCCAGTAGGTCAGGCATGTTTGGTCCATGGATTAAAATGGTATTGGATTGTATTAGATGGGATTCACATGTTTATTTCATAATCATTACATGTCTGGAAATACCATGGTATTTTATCAATTCAATCCCATGTTTGGGATACAATTCTTGGTATGAAAACAACATTGGATTAAGCAAAATCCTGTTTGGTGAATATTGGAATTGTAATCAATGAACTAAATTCACAACGGATGTCGTTCACTTATATACATATATAACCATAATGTCATGTGTAAATGTTGTATGTGGATGGACGACATGGATAAACATATGTATAATGTGGGGCCCACATGTGTAGTGGATTTCAAAATCCATGGAAATGCTGCTTGGGACCAAATGCAATTCCATGGGACCAAATGCAATTACATCCCACCTAATCCCAACCTTTCTCATCCTTCCCAAATGATGGATGGAATTTGCATGGGACCAAATGTAATTTTATCCCACCTAATCCCATTTAATACCTTGCGCCAAATGCCCCAAGCCACCACTGCTCTTTTACAATAATCATGGTTTGAAGACTCACTATCCTGAGTGAAGTCGGGCCTTATATTTTCTATTTAAAAACTCGAAAGCTACAAACCCCGTTAGCCAGCTGGGTTGGATTGGGTTGATTATAAGACTCGATTTTTGTTATATGTAAAAATGAATGGACCAGACAATTGGAATTGTATGAAAGCAACACAAGGCCCATAACTCGGAAAGGAGGTCGTGAACAAGATCGGCCTCAGATGTCGAGCACGATCCCCACGACCCATCCGAACACCAACCACAAGAAGTGATCTTGGCTTTAGTTAACATCTCGCTATTGTGACCAACGAATGACTATAAGTACTGGCCTGACCTCAAAAATAGGCACCAGCCACAATCAACAGTTTAGCTCGGTTTGCAGGACCTGGGCCAACCAAACTTAAAGGTTGGTGTCGACTGTCAACTATGACCTCCTCGGAACTCAACCATTGGGAGATCTCCTTCATATACGAGGAGGATAAATTCCCCGAGATCTTCATCAAAAATCATGCTGAGGATAATGCCTCATATCTCGGGGACGATCCCTTGCTTGATACATGACTATATGGTAGATTTATTGCCATATACGTAACAAACATCAAAGGAATATAGATAAGAACTCCACGTACGGTAGAAGGTATTCACAAAAACCCTAATTCGACTAGATCTAGAGTGCCTGTTCTAACTTTGGCATTGGATGGTCCCCTGCTAAAGTCAAGGCCCCAATTATTATTTAATTTTGCAGGTATACAACGGTCTAGCAAAGACGACCATATCTCAGCATCAACAGTTTGGCGCCGTATGTGGGAACTCGACAATCAAGCCATTCCAAATTGACCTATCGCACCTCCATCTACTTTATAATGGTGAAATGGAGGAAGAGAGCCTTGGCCGCCATTGCCGCACAAACCCTCACACTAGCAGAGCACCCCTCAGATCCCTAGGATCCACCTTGGCAACATCAAACCGACTCTACTCTTGCAGTGTCCGCACAAAGATCCTGCAATTGGGGAGGTCGGTTTGTCGCCTTAGAAAATCAAGTCAAGACCTTAACCGACAATATAAATCATATAATAAAAATACTAAAAAGGCAGAAATCACTTCCTGACCATGGAGGGGAAACAATTACAGTAATCGAGCTCTCTTAACCTCCTTAAGCACCTGTTAACTTGCACAGAGCCAAGTAGAGACCGAAGCAACATAGTCATGCGCCACCCACATCGCGGGAACCATCGCGCTTGCCGACTCTAACTTACGCCACACATTGGAGAAAAGAAGGCACGGGAAGGCTCCCGAGGTAATGGTGGAGAACGAGGTGCCGTGGGAGGCCGAGCTCACGGGACGCCGAGCTTAGGGAGATACGAGGACAAATCGACGACATCCGACAAGCATACCATGCTCGGGTCCCAACCTCAGTTGAGGCCACGTTGGAGGAAATAGAACCACCATTTACCGACGACATCAAGGGATCTCCACTTCCACCAAGATTTCAGATGCCACAAATTACTCCATACTCTAGAATCGGAGATCCGACCGAGCATCTGGAGTCCTACAGAGCGTGGATGGAATTACATATCACGTCTAGTTTGGTGATGTGCTGAACTTTTTCCCTGACCTTGTCAGGAGCAGCACAAAAATGGTGCAATAAGATGAAGCCAAGGTCCATTAGCTCCTTCACCCAGCTTAGTAAGACCTTTATCACCCAGTTTATTGGAGGGAAGGATAAAAGGAAGCCAGTGACCCACCTCCTCATTGTTACCCAAAGGGAGGATGTACTACTAAAAGACTACATCATCCGCTTTAATGAGGAAGTAGTGAAGGTAGATGGCTATTTGGACCAGATAGCCCTAACAACATGATATCCAGTTTATAGGAAGGGAAGTTCCTCTTCTCAATCAGCAAGAATCCTCCAACCACCATGGCCGATCTCCTTAACTAAGTGCAAAAGTACTCTAACGTGGAGGATTTCTTCAGCTCATAGAAAGCTACTCAAAGTATAGAGAGCTTGGCTAAGGACTGTAAGCATAAGGAGGAGCATCCATCTACTGTCAGCAATAAGAGGAGAAGGGACGATTACCCGAGCAGAGGTTAATGCCCGAATCGACGACTAGAGAGCAGGTTCCGTTCTTACACTTTGCTAAGTGCGACCCCTAAGTAAGTCCTCATGGAAGTTGGTGACAAGAGGATCCTGAAATGGCTGAGCAAGATAAAGGACGATGAAGATAAGAGAGATAAGCGGAAGTATTGTTACTTCCACCGTGACCACGGCCATGCCACTACTGATTGCTTCAATCTCAAGGAAGAGATTGAGTCCCTCATTCAGGGCGGACATCTACGGGAGATGGGAGTACGTCCACATGAGAAGGGATGAGGGACCAGAAAAGAGAGACGAACAATAAGGCAACAAAAATGATAACGAAGCAACATCTGAGATACGTACAATCTTCAAAGGACCCTCAGGGGCGGAGACTCAAACAGAGCTCGCAGGGCTCATGCTTGGAGAATCAGTGGCAGTAACACAAATCATCACATTAACCTCACAAATAAGACTATGAAGGAGTAGAAGTTGATTCCTTGTAGCTTGGCCTTTACTAAGGAGGACCCCGAAGGAGTCCACCACCTACACGACGATGCACTGGTGGTGACCATGACAGTGGCCATATATTAGTGGACACTGGCAGCTTGATTGACATCCTCTTTGCTGTTGCTTTCGACAAGATGGGGATTGAGAGATCCCAACTACATCCCTGTCTGATGTCCCTTGCTCGGGTTTGTAGGAGAGAGGGTCACGTCTGAAGGAAATATACTTCTGCCCGTGACTGCAGGAGAGGGTCACAACCAGTCTTCCTCGTAGTCGACTGTCTCTTTGTCTACAATATCATTTTGGGATGACCATCTCTCAATGTCATACGAGCAGTAGTGTCTACCTATCACCTTATGATGAAATTCTTAACTGAGCACGGAGTTGGTCAAGTAAGAGGTGATCAACATGAGGCCCGACAGTATTATTCAACGACGTTAAGGGAAAAAAGCATGACAACGTACGATGGTTATCACCTCCCCCGACCCCCTGAGAAGAATTACTTGAAAGAGGGTCTCCTGTGGAGGACTTAGTGGCTGTACCGCTCTGCGAGACAAACCCGACCTGCACGATTTAAGATGGTTCATTGCTAGCCTAGGTCAGCGAGAGGAGATCATCAGCCTACTAAAGTGACACGTCGACGTCTTCGCATGGTCCCACTAGGACATGCCCAGTATCAAACTAGAGGTAATGGTTCACAAGTTGAATATCAACCCCGACCATCGACCAGAAGGCATAAGCGATGAGCATTCGAACCGGAACGGTATGCCATCATTGGAGAAGAGGTCGTCAAGCTCCTCAAGGCCTGATTCATTGAAGAAATCTACTACCCCGATTGGATAACAAATGTCGTGCTGGTGAAGAAATTAAATGAAAAATGGCAAGTATGTATCAACTACACAGACTTGAACAAGGCGATTCCTAAAGACAGCTTCCCTCTTCCAAGGATCGACCAGCTAGTCGACAACACAGTGTAGTACGAGCTCATCAGCTTCATGGACGCCTATTCAGGTTACAACTAGATCACCATACATGCGCATGATAAGCGGAAGACATCCTTCTTCACTAACAAAGGGCTCTACTACTACAAGGTCATGCCTTTCTGGTTGAAGAACACCGAAGCAACATACCAATAACTCATCAATAAGATGTTTGTCAAGCAGATCAGACACTCTATGAAGGTCTATGTCAACGACATGCTAGTCAAGAGCATCAGGGTGGTGGACCAGGCTGACCTCGAAAAGATGTTCACCATCTTGAGGAAGTACCAGATGAAGCAGAACCCGAGCAAATATGCCTTCAGGGTAAGCTTAGGAAAGTTCCTCGACTTCTTGGTCCACTAGAGGAGAATTGAAGAAAATTCTGACAAGATCCAGGCAATGTTGAACATGAGCTACCCAAAACTACAAAGAAAATTCAATGCCTTACAGGAAGAGTCACGACCCTTAACAGGTTCATCTCTAGAGCTACTGACAAATGCCTCTCGTTCTTTCAACAACTGAAGGGTAAAGCGAAGTTGACATAGACCGACAACTGCGAGCAAGCTTTTCAGCAGCTCAAGCAGTACCTGGGGTCAGCCCCACTACTTTCCAAGCCCAAGCAGGGAGAGTAGTTGCTGTTCTACTTAGCTGTCTCAAATGTTGCAGCTAGCGCGTCCTTGGTACGAGAGGTCGGATGCAGGCAACTTCCTGTCTGTTACATCAACAAGGCACTGGTCTAAGCTGAGACCAGATACCACAATATTGAGAAGCTCATGCTAGCCCTGATCGTGTCCTCGCATTGCCTTCACCCTTATTTCCAGGCCCACACCATTGTGGTCCTGACCAATGAGCCCCTTCGCCAAGTACTCTAAAAACCCAAAGTATTGGGAAGATTGACAAAGTGGGCGATTGAGCTCAGAGAATTTGATATTGAGTTCCAACCCCGAACTGTTATCAAAGGCCAGGCAGTGGCCAACGTTATTGCTAAACTATTGCCGAGCCCTTGGGAGAGGTTAGAAACGAAGAAGAAATCAACCCGCAAGTATGAACCCTTCATGTCGATGGGTCTTCCAATTCAAAAGCAGTGGAGCAGGGATAATACTTGTGGCACTCGATTAGACCTGCTCGCAGTACGCTTTAAGATTTGGGTTCCCAACATCCAACAATGAGGCAGAGTATGAGGCACTCCTCGCCGACCTTAGGCTGGCGAAAGTTATGGGAGCCCGAGCCCTGAAGATCCACAGCCCAGGCCCTGAAGAATTGGATCTGATTAATTTTTGGCCTCATGTCCTAAAATGAACTCACAAAATGGATGGACAGGGTGGATTTACCACAAACATCATAGTGGACCCCACCTGGGTTCCCAACGCATGAACTTCCTTTGAAAGGCTTTTACAGGAAATCTGTGTCCACCGAGGATGAGGTAGATGTGGCAGCGGAGGGATTTGTTTGGCCTTTGTTAGAGACGGGCCCAGCCAAGTAGGTGCCTTCCTTGAAGCAGATTTGCTAGTCTACCACACACCAACGATATAGATGGTGTGGGTACGTGTCGTGCGAAGACGAGCGCTAACGCTCCTCAAGCTCCAAGTGGTACGAACAGTTCAAAGGAGATCAAAGTTAGATGGGCCTCAAAATGATGTATTTATTATATCTACACTGTTCGTCCATTTTTTCGAGATCATTTTAGAGCAGGAGCCAAAAAATAAATCATATCCAAAGCTCAACTGAACCACACCATAAATATCAATGGGATAATGATTTTCACTGTTAAAACATTCATAGGCCCACCATAACGTTTATTTTCCATCCAATCTTTTCTTAAGGTCATAAAGACCTGGATGAAGAGGAAAAACAAATATCATATTGATCCAAAACTTTTGTGACCCCAAAAGGGTTTCAATGGTAGACGTTCAATCCCCCCACAACTTTTTTGCTATGTGGTTCACTTAATCTTTAGATCTGTCTTACTTTTTGGCTTAAGCCTTAAGACGAGCTCCCTGACGTTAACACACCAGCTAGATCTCTGATGGTACACCAGCCAATAAGCTTCCTGCCTTAATGTACATGCTTTACCTGGCCGAAGTGGATTGGCTGGTGTACCACACACCAGCATCTAGCAGATATGTTGACGTCACCAAGTTCCACGGGTCCCATCATAAGGTATGTGTTATATCTAACCATCTATCCATTTGGCGAGCACGTTGTAATGCTTGAGCAAAAAAATAGGACATATCTAAAGATAAAGTGGACCACACTATAAAAAGCAGTAGGGGATTGAACGTCTACCAATGATACCCTTTTAGAGGTCACATAAGCTTTATATCAATATGATATTTGTTTTTCCTCTTCATCCAAGTCTTTGTGACCTTATGAATAGATTGGATGGAAAATAAACATTATAATGGACCCTATGAATGTTTTAACGGTGAAAATCATTATCCCCACTATTATTTATGGTGTGGTTCAGTTGATGTCATGCCCTGAAATTCAGATACAGCGTGTGCACCCTCAGACTCGAGTTACGACACATGACTTGTACACCATGTGTACTAAAACCATTCCTTCATACCATTTTCCAGAGGCTTAGTTATAATGTACACTAAGTTTCCAAACTTAAACCTTAAGTAAAACATCTCACATTCATTTATTTCAATCACATACACATATATCCGCCATCATGATCATTTATGGGCATTCAATCTACATATTGATAACATTCATAAAAGTTAATCACAGTACCACAACACTCCCATTTGGGGCTCTACTAAACCATTTACTAACAAAAGCTTTAACTATTCATAACTTTCAGTTACTCAATTTAAAAATTCTTCAAATATACGATTAAAGGAATAACATGAGTTAAACTAGATTTACTAGTGCTTTAACATGTTTAACTTGTCTTCATCAAGATCGGGCCATGGCTCTTGTGAATCGTTCACGAGTTCACCTTCCTGCCCTGAAACTTGAGCAGTTGTTTCATTGTCCACTAAATTTGTATATTTTTATATCAGTAAAACATCAGTTGGCCAGTCCCAATGAGTGAACCTATCATGGTTCATGGACATCATAATTAAAACAGAAATGCATGAATGTCATGAGAGACATTGATGCATGAATGCATAAAGTAGGTTGATCAGTCCACTTGCTTGAGTTGGATCCCATCAACCCGCATCTTTCCCTTTTTCAGGTAGGCTTCCACCATCTTGTTAGGCTTTCACATATCGTGAGCATCCATGGATGGTCCCCTACATCACCCGGTAGTGTAACTACCTACAGGTCATCCAAGGAGTTTCCCCAAGTATTCGACACAGTTATGCGATACATGACATCGATGTGTGAGAATGATTTTGCATCATGTTAACAATTGTCACATATATAACAGTACATGTTGTTTTAATTTTAATCAAACAATCAACTGACTAATTTAAGCACAATGGAGACTAAACATGTTGGGATAACTCACCAATATTTTGGTGATGTAGATTTCGAGGTGTTACCTTAAAATCAATTAAGTGACAACCACTTAAATACATAACACAATCAAATACATTTATGTTTTCAATCATTTATATAATATGTTTCAGCTTGTTAATCACCTAATGTAGGACCCACATGAGGAATCTAACCATTGATTCGAATCCATTTAGCTTCCATTCTTAACATGTGTTTATGGATGGTCATTTTTTACTGTGGGGCGCACTTGATTAAGCTAAGGTGATCTGACTACACTAACATTTTAATATGATCAAGGGTTATTATTACTTTACATTACACATTAAAATATCACAATTTACAAATTAAACAAAATGTTCTAGCAGATTGTCGATTGATCGAACCGTACCATCGATTGATTGAATTAACCTATTGATTAGTCGAATTCGTTTCGATTTTCAAAATTTGGTCACTAAAGATAATTTACCGCCTTCAATCGATCGAGCCATCCTGTCGATCGATCGACAAATGCTATAAAAACTAAGTTTATAAAGATTGGATTTATAACTTTGAGTGTTCTTCTTTATTTTTCCTACTTTTAATAGTTATTAGTCATATGATCAGATTTGAACCATTCATCAGCTCCCACATCATCGATTGAGGGGACAACTAATGAATTTCTAAATCTAAACCATCTAAGATCTAGATTTTTTTTTTAACAACAATCATTCTTATAATTAGTGTGGCCCATCAGACGATCAAACTCATCTAGAATTCCAGATGAGGTTTTAGATATATTCCAGAATTCACATACATGGCGTAGATCGGGTCTGATAGATCCAATGATCCACTGATCATATGGGACAAATCTAAGCCATCCATTGACATCACAAAATCTTAGATTGAAAATAAGTCAATAGATTGCTTAGATCCAGACCATTTATGTTTTAAAGAAAACTGATTCAAAGTATAATAAGTACGATCCTAACCTTTCTTCCTTAAGGCCCATCAAACGGTCAGATTTACGCATATTCTCTTGACAAAAATTTAGATCTATTCCAAAATGAGTATACGAGTGGGGATCTGATTTGATCTATTCAATCACAATTTTAGAATATAAGGTATAAATGATTCCTATGGTTAAATCTGATAAAAATTTTCCATCCACTGATCGGATTGATCTGAAATTTAAGACATTGATATCTTTTGGCACTTAGGATCAAATGACCCATTTAGATCTATCTTAATATACTCGGATTAAATCTTTTCCTAAAATATTATTACCCAAATATGAAATTATAAATCATCTACTTGTTAAAATTTCTCTACGTACCTATACAATGATTGTGTGGATGATCCACAACATCTATTGCATAGATCCGGAAGAGATGAATAAAATAACAAAAAAATAAAAAGATCTAAGGGTTGGAACTTACCTGATCAAGCCCTCATAAAATCTCCCTCACTTTTTCTTTAAGATTTTCTCTCTTTTATTTTTCTTTTGCAGGAAACCTCTCATGTATCCATTTTTAAAGAAGACTTTTCTAGATAAGATAGGATGAGCACATTCTCACTTATCCAGAATTTGAATATTTGTGCTATTTGACCAAAAAGATCATTCGACCTCACCTAAAATCGGGAGACACGGTGACAAAAATCCCTTGACCTCTCTCTCAACCAAGAGTGTCTTTATCAATTCAGCTATTGACTTGTTTTTGTCTCTTAATTAAAAATAAAAATATTTAACTATTTATTTTAGTTCTAAGTGCGCTAAAATTTAGGGTCGTTAAATTCTACCCACTTTAAAATAAAATCTCATCCTTGAGATTTAAAAACTAACATCTCAAAACTTTTTTGGTTCTAATGTCTCATATCATGATGATGTTATGGATAACTCCAGACACTTGATTGGTCTCTTAGTTTTTCTGGTAATGAATTTATAAGTATGTAAAATTTCGTCAAAAACTAAGTTTATAAAAGATTCAAATATTCGGATAGTGATGATTGGCTAGAAATAAACATTTTTTTCAGTAAAAAAAACTAAATTCGATATTAAAAAATTCTGAATTTCTATATTTTTTTTTGAAAGTTATTTTTTAACTCAATTTATCAACCTACGATGTGGCCTTTGAATCACCTCAATTGGACTCGTACTTAATTAGTTATGAGTTTCTGAAATCAAGTGATTTCCATTATCTAACAAAATGTGGGGAGCAAAAATTCTTAAAAGTATTATGGGGTCTAGATTTGTGTATTTAATAAATCCATATCGTATTTCAACAAAATTACAAAGGGAAACTAGTAAAAACAATTCACCAACTATGAGCTTATGATCCTACAAGAAAGAAAATTTGAAATTTAGTAAAGATTATGTTTTCTTTTTTTTTTTTTTTTTTTTCTTTTTTTTATTTTTTACTTTACACTTAATGTTTTATTCTTTAAATAAATTACATTAAATAAAAATGTTAAATTAACCTAATGTAATTATCAAAATGAAAAATTCTATTAGTTAAACCGACCGGATATCGGTTTGGATAGATTGATTATTGGTTTGATGACTGTTGTTTCTATCACATTTTCTTGTACTTTGAAATTTCAGATTAGGTTCAACATTTTTTTGGAGATCCTATTATAAGTTTTCTATATCTCTATAAAATTTTAGCTTAATATTCCAACCATAAAAACTTTTAAAATTCCTGAAGTTAGATCTTTCTAGAATTTGATGAATTCTGACCAACCTGTACTAACTCTCTGAAACAGCACAATGACTCTCTGATTTGATTTTTTTTTTTTTTTAATTTAGACTTTTCTATCTTTGATTAGGATTTCGAAGCGCCTCGATCGGAGTAGTACTTTAATAGTAATGAATTTTACAAGTTGGGTGATTTCTGCTGCCTATTTCTGGCCAGCAGAATTTTGTGGATTAAATATTCTTAAAAATTTATTTTGGTTCACAATAAACAATCTTAATCTAAATTGTATTCAAATCAGAGTGTAGGAAATCTAAATTCTTATTTCTACGTTCTATAAAAATTAATAGAAAACTTAGTTTTGTGTCTCCATGTTCATCATTCCATATATTAATCAAGAGGGAAATCCTAATGAATTGTTTCTAATTTCAAGGGTTTACAAATTATGAAATTTAGTGGGGGTATATAACTTATAGGTCACTCTAGGTTTTAGAAAAAAGGTCTCTCTCCGATACAATTTTGTCATGCCTCAAATTTCAGATACAGAGTGTGTACCCTCAGACTCGAGTTATGACACATGACTTGTACACTATGTGTACTAAAACCATTCCTTCATACCATTTTCCAAAGGCTTAGTTAAAATTTACACTAAGCTTTCAAACTCAAAGCTTAAGTAAAACATCTCACATTCATTTATTTCAATCACATACATTTATATCCACTATCATGATCATTTATAGGCATTCAATTCATATATTAATAACATTCACAAAACTTAATCACAGTATCACAACACACCCATTTTGGGCTCTAAACTATTTACTAACAAAAGCTTTAACTATTCATAACTTTTAGTTACTCAACTTAAAATTTATTCAAATATATGATTAAATGAATAACATGAATTCAACTACATATGTTAGTGATTTAACATATTCAATTTATCTTCATCAAGATTGGGCCATAGCCCTCGTAAATTGCTCATTCGTTCACCTTCTTGTTTAGAAACTTGAGCAGTTGTTTCATTGTCCACTAAATCTATATGATTTTTCTATTAATAAAACATCAGCTAGCCAGGCCCAGTGAGTGAACCCATCATGGTTCATGCATATCATAATTAAAATAGAAATGCATGAAAATCATGAGATGCATGGATGCGTGAATGCATCAAATGGGTTGATTACTCCACTTGCTTGAGTTGGATCCCATCAATCTCCATTTCTCACTTTTTAGGATAGGCTTCCACCATCTTAGTAGGCTTTCACATATTGTGAGCATTCATGGATGGTCCCCTATATCACTCGGTACTGTAAGTACCTACAAGTCATCCGAGGAGTACCCTCGGGTATTTAGCGCAGTTATGTGATGCGTGAGAATGATTTTGCATCATGTTAACAATTGTCACATATATAACAATACATGTCATTTTAATTTTAATCAAACAAGCATTCAACACTAGGAATCACAATTAGCGAAAATAATCAGATGACTAATTTAATCACAATGGAGATAAAATATGTTGAGATTACTCTCCAATATTTTGGTGATGTAGATTCGTAGACATTACCCCAAAATCAATCAAGTGACAACCACCTAAATACATAACACAATCAATATATTTATATTTCTGTAGTTTATATAATCTATCTAAGCCAGATCACCTAATTTAGGACCCACATGAGGAATCTAACCATTGATTTGAATCCCTTTAACTTCCATTCTTAACATGTGATTATGAATGATCATTCTTCAAAGTGGGGCCCACTTAATTAACCTAATGTGATCTGACTACACCAATATATTAAGATGATTGATGGTTATTATTACTTTATGTTACATATTAAAATATCAGAATTTACAAATCAAATAAAATGTTCTAGTGGATTGTTGATCGATCGAACCGTACCATCGATTGATCGAATTGACCTGTTGATGAGCTGAATACGTTTTGATTTTCAAAATTTGGTCACTGAACATAATTTACCACCTTCAATCGATCTAAACCATCTTGTTGATCGATCGACAGATGCTATAAAAACTAAGTTTATGAAGATCCGATTTATAACTTTGAGTGTTCTTCTTTATTTTTCTTACTTTTAATATCTATTAGTCATATAGTCAGATCTGAACCATTCATCAGGTCCCACATGATCGATTAACGGGACAACTAATGAATTTCCTAATCTAAACCATCTAATATCCATATTTCTTTTAACAACAATAATTCTTACAATTAGTGTGGCCCATTAGACGATCAAACACATCTAAAATTCCAGATGAGGTTTTAAATATATTTCTAAACTCACATTAATGGCATAGATCAGGTTTGATACATCCGATGATCCATTAATCATATGGGACAAATCTAAGCCATCTGTTGACATCACGAAATCTTAGATTGAGAATGGGTCAATAGATATGGCTTAGATCCAGTCCATTTATGTTTAAAAAAAAAAAAAAAAACTGATTCAAAGTATAATAAGTATGATCCTAACCTTTTATCCTTATGACCGATTAAATGGTTAGATTTACCCATATTCTCTGGACAACAATTTATATCTATTCTAGAATAAGCATATGAGTGGGGATCCGATTTGATCTGTTCGATCACAGTTTTAGAATTTAAGGTATAAATGATTCTTATGGTTAAATCTGAGAAAAATGTCCCATCCACTGATTAGATTGATCTGAAATTTAAGGCATTGACATCTTTGGGCGCTTAGGATCAAATGACTCATTTAGATCTATCTTAACACAATCGTATTAAATCTTTTCCTAAAGTACTATTACCCAGATCTGAAATTATAAATAATCTCTTTGTTATAATTTCTCTACGCACTTATACAATGATCGTGTGGATGATCCAAACCATCAATTGCATAGATCAGTAAGATATGAACAAAATAACAAAAAATAAAAAGATCTAAGGGTTGAAACTTACCTGATCAACCCCTTCGAGAATCTCCTCTCACTTTTGTTTTTGGGTTTTCTCTCTCTTTTCTTTAAGAAACCCCTCCCTTATCCATTTTTAAAGAAGACTTTTCTAGATAAGATAGGATGAACACACCCTCACTTATCCAAAATTTGAAACATTTGTGTTATTTGGCAAAAATGATCCCCCGACCTCACCCAAAATCAGGAGTTACGGTGGCAAAAGTCAATCCCTCAACCTCTCTCTCAACCAATAGTGTCTCTACTAACTCAATTATTGAGTTGTTTTTGTCCCTTAATTAAAAATAAAAATATTTAACTATTTATTTTAGTTTCAAGTGCAATAAAATTTAGGGTCGTTATAGTTGAGCTTTGGATATGTGAGCTCTAAAATGATCTCGACAAATGGATGAATGGAGCAGATATAATAAATACATCATTTTGGGCCCATGTAACTTTGTCTTCGCACGACACTTGGTACACCAGCCAATCCGCTCCCTGCCTGGCCAATCTCTGACAGAGCTTGCTAGGCAATCAAATCCACCATCTTGCATCCGTCTCATGCAACATCCGAGCAAGGCAAGTAATCAATCCGCCTCCATCTAACCAGATCATCTAAACTGTGGATTCCAATATGGATGGAACATTTGTATAAAAAAAAACAAAAAACAAAACTATGATGTGTTAACTAATTAAAAACTAACATTTAAAGTTAAATTGACATATTGCCAGAATTTTACATCGAAATAGCTACCTACGTCTCTCAATCTTCCTCTCTCGTCCTGTTTAAAATTCTCCAACCTTAGAAATGCTAGTCTATTGAGTTGTGACGAGTCTTGGTCTTACTTTCGATTGTACTCTACTAGGTACACTTTCAAGGGGAGTCAAAGTTTAGAATTTTTGAACTATGGTAAAAAAACAAAGTAATGGGAGATGGTTGTTGGGGGAAAAATTGACAAGTCGATAAGTCGGCTTATAGAATGGACCAACTCTACTTAACTAATACGGGCCCAGTAAAACTTGAGCCTGATCAGGTGTCTACATCTAGAAACAAGCCGACCATCAAGGAGGTCGATGCAATTGTAAGGACACACAAAGAACATGACAACAAGCCCATTCAAATAAACAGTGTTTTGACCTAATAGGTCAATTACAGATCGATCATAGGTCGGTCATGGGTTAGATATAGGTCAACCATAGATCGACCCCAGATCGGTTACTATTCAGCCATAGCTCAGTCATAGCTCGACCCTTGGATGACCATTGATCGGCCAACGTTCGATTACAAGTCGGTGACGTTCCATGACAAGGTCCAAGTCCATTAGCGCCTAGCTGAAGGGAGCACGGACCCTCTGACCCAACCATTGGTCGAAGATGGTGAATGCTGATATGTTAAGAAGATCGGAGTCGCTTATTCTTAAGTCATCACCAGTCTATGGTAGCCGACCTAAATCTGAGCTAGAGATTCTAGGAATCTCTTAATATCCTGAAGATCTCTCCCCAGATCTTCAGGGGATAAGATCATATCCTGATAACTTCAGAAGTTAGTAATCTCTGAAAAGGCCAAGCTATATGTCCTAGAGGGGGGGGGGTGAATAGGACTATGCCAAATTTAATATAAAATCAGCGGAACTAAAGTAAACCAATACCCTTACAAATATAAATCAATTCACAATGCTAAATTTAAATCACCTTGATAAATAAGTATTGAGAGATTGATACAAATTCAGTTCTAAGGACAACCTTACACCATAATAAACAAGAGCTTATGGTAGGACAACCTTATTTCTAGAACCTCTTTTGAATCAAGGACTCAATTTTAATAGAAGTAAATGAAATAGCAAGGAATTGAAAATAAATGCAAAAGTAAAGATCTTAATTATTACAACAATCCCCACACTTGCTTGAAATGTAAATAGTTACAACATTCACATCCACTTGTACATTCCACACAATCAAATGATAAAAGATATGACAATTAAGCAAGCATTCAATCCACAAGACAAAGAGTTATAGTGGTTCGCCTGTGTGTACACCAATTGTTTTCCAATAACCACACAGAATGCTACTCCACTCCTAATATCCTCACACAGGGGATATTAGCGTTCACTATCAAATAGGTTTTCTCAGGTTCACCAAAAACCTTTACAATTGTGTCTTTTTTCACTTGGGCTTACACAATTCAAAAACCCCTCTTTTCTGAGTTTTCTGGTTTTCCTCAGACAACCAATACAATGAGATTTTTCTGGCTCAATCTCAAACAAAACCAAGTCAATGAGATTTTTCTGGCTTAACCTCAAACAAAACCAAAAATAAATGAATTTTATAGAATTGTAAAATATACCGGATTTCTCCTTTAGCAGCTAGGTAGAACCAATCGGAGTAGATGATTGAATGTTAAAGTTCAATTTCCAATACTCACATTCATAAGGTTCTAAATTCTAATAGATTTTAGATTTAACTTGTTGGGCGTAGCTATATTTGATTTTGATTCCAAGAAGAAGGAATAAGATAATTCCTCTTTTCAAATAAGAATGGAATATAGAAACAAAATCAAATTAAATAAGCTAGCAAAAAGGAATATTAAATAAGCACAATTTAGCTTAAAATAAACACAAACTTATCTCAGAGTGATTACTTGAAAATTCTTGAAATGGAATGGAGTTTAGGTGTAAAAACTCTGAATTTCGTGTTCAATTTATAGAAGAAAAAATCGTTCCTACGACTGGTCTTAGAAACTTAGGACTGGTCGTAGCTCTAACAGATTTTTGAAAAATTGAGCGCGATCTTTGAAAGCCGTTCCACGACTGGTCGTGAGTACCCTACGACTGGTCGTGGGTCACCTACGACTGGTCGTAGGACCATAAAATGTATTGCTGGACTTTCAGTCGTATATCCACGACTGATCGTGGACGAGTCGAAGCCAACCTACGACCGGTCGAAGGACTTCCAGGACTGGTCGTGGGCGTACCAAAAATTCTGAAAAATCTTTAACTACTTAAGACTGGTCGTGGAATTTCTTGGACTAGTCGAACCAATGTCGGAAATCTGGTCGAACAAGAGCTAGGTGGTCTTGGAATAGACCAAACTTATGTAAAATAAATATTTGATTTATGTATCCAAAATGACCTACTTAAAGGGTCAACCTAAGGTCATTCAAACCTGAATCATGTCGTATGGACATTGAACTTCAACCATTCAACGAATGTAAATTGTTTGAACAATATCAGGCTTGAGATCTTGAACTTGTTGTAGCTTCAAACTTGAGATCTTTATCAGCATAACAACTACTTCATGCATTGCTTATTAGTCTTGAAGTCATGAGACTTGAACATGTAGCTTCTTGAACTTCAACATGTAGCTTCTTGAACTTCAGCTTCTTGAGCTTCAACTTGTAGCTTTTTGAAGTGTTTATGCAGTGTCTTGAATTCACATCATCATACAAGCACAGGACACAGATAGATGTTTTGACATATCAACATTTGACAACCAAAGGAGTAAGAGACCATAACACTTACAATCTCCCCCTTTGTCAAATTTGTGACAAAACACCAATAACAATACTTCCCATAAACATAAGAGAAGTACAAACACAACATGTTCACAATAAGCATGCACAGTTATAAACATAAGATAAAACTAACATCAAGTTTAACTCTTTAACTTTAACTCCCCCTGAGTAATAGCCTGAGTAAATAGGAGAACTTCATAATCAGAATTTGATTAAACTCAAATGAAAGAATCAAAAACCTCCAAAACTTCTCCCCCTTTTTGACACAAAATGACAAAGGAAGAAGAGCATCAACAATAATGAAAAGAGGAGATGATTCAAGAGAACATAGTGCAAAAAAAAAACAGTAAGCAGGTAAAGTCTTAAAAAGAAATTACAGACCCATTAAAATTTAGTCAGAACCAGAAGAGGGTGCAGGATTAGATGGATCAATTTTATGTAAACCCTTAGCAACCCGCCTCATATATTTACGCAAATAAGAAAATTGTGTGTCTTGAGTAACACGAATTTGAGCCACCTGCTCTTGAAGAGAATTCAATCTCTCATCAAAATCAGAAGGCTGAAAATCAGGATCATCAGCCGAGTCTGACTCAAGTTCTTCAAATAAGTCATCCATATTCACGTCCTCAGGAAGATCACTAGCTTGAGCGTTTCCTGCATTAGCACCACTGCTACCAGCATCCACTTGGCCATCAGCCAATTCTAAAGTCATCTTGTTAAGATTGGAATTATTAAAAGGGAGATGATGGATGGGTTTTTCTCTAGTAGGCATAGCAATGAGCATATGATTTGCCAGCATAGTCAATAAATAACCAAAAGGTATATCACTATGTCCAGGATGGTGACGAGATAGAATAATGGAATGACAAATTAAAGAAGGGAGACAAATTTTTGCACCAGAGACTACAGAATGCAAAACACGAACCATGAAAGCAGTGAGTTCGGTTTTATTACCAGAACGTGGATAAAGATTTGAAATGAATATCTTATGAAGTACTCTGTGTCTGGGTAACAAATACCTTGAGGGAAGTGTATGACCTTTATGAGTCCAATGAACATCCAAATTACATAAATCTCTAGTAAGCATTCTTCGTTCAGATTCTGAGAGACTGTCATGTAAAATATTAATTGGAATGCTTTCATCATTGACGGGTATTTCCATAATGTCTGCAATCAAATGTCGATTTACTACAAACATTCCTTCTTGAGTATCAATTTTAAAAGTTAAATCCTCAAGAGAAAAATCACAGATACATGCAAACATGGATTGGGCAATGGACTGGTATGCAACTCCACCCCAATGTAAGATGTTATCCCATCCCAGATTCCAATAGAGAAGGGATACCAAAAGAAGCAATGTGATTGACATTAACATGACGCTCAACAATAACATTGCGCATACGCAAATCCAGAGCATCGAAGGATCATTTTGGGAGAGCGAAGATGGCGTTGAACAATAAGCGATCTAGAAGAAGATGGACCTCGAGTAGTTTTCTTTTACCTCTAGCATCCATTTTCAAAGAAGGATTTCAAGGAAACAACAAGTTGGAAGAAATGAGGTTTAAATAAAAGCAGATTTTCAAGATAAAACCCCAAACCTGCAATGAATGACCAAATAGATTCCACAAAAATGAGATTTGAAACACTAATAGCAAGAATCTACAAAAAAAATACAAAAGAACCACTAACCTTGAAGAACAATGAAGGTGGGTTGGGTCGGTCATAATTAAACCGTTGGAAAGCAAGAAATGAAGAAGAAGAGACAAAATCCCCAATTTGAAGTGAAATCCGAGTTTCACATTTGGTGATGTACGTGTTCGACCAGTCGTCAACACGACCGTCGTGTATTCTCTGACAGTCGAGTATGACACATAATTTGCAAATTTTTAAATAATTTCAAATTTAAACACATAAAACATCAAACTTATGTACATTATGATACACCAAATCATACTGCAAACTCAATTTAAAAACTGAGAGATCAAACTTTAATTTATTAAACTCGCTTTTGTCGAAGCGGTTTAGTGAAAATGTCACTTGATTGAGTCTCGGTTGGAATGTAATCCAAATATATTAATTTTTCTTCCACTAATTCACGAATGTAATGAAATCTAATGTCGATATGGTTAATGCGTGAATCTTTGAACTGGATTTTTAGAGATATTTATTTTCTTTGGAATTATCACAAAATAAAATCATAGAATCTTGAGTAATTCCATAATCGCTTAACATTCGTTTCATCCAAACAAGTTGAGTACATGCATTTCGGTGACAATGTATTCAAACCTCAGATTGATAGCGATATAGAACTTTGCTTCTTGCTAAACCAAGAAACAAGACAATTTCTAATGTAGAAACAACCACCACTTGGTTGATTTCCTATCATCAATGTTTCCACCCACCAACATCTGCGTGCGAAGCTAATTGAACATTAGTCTCATGAGGATACAGAGACCCAATTTAGTAGAACTTGCGACATAACGCATAATCCTCTTAATTGAGTTAAGTGAGATTCTTTAGGATTTGATTGATAACGAGCACAAATACCAACACTCAAAGCAATATCTCGGTCTACTACTAGTGATTAGATAAAGTAAACTACCAATCAAACTACGATATAATTTAGGATCCACATCATTACTGTAGAGTCTTTTGAGAGTCTTCTGATTGTACTCATAGGAGTATCAAAATTTTTACCTTTCTCAAATCCAAATTTCTTAATTAAACTCTGAGCATATTTGGTTTGAGAAATAAAAATTCCATCAGGTTGTTGTTTTACTTGCAATCCTAGGAAATAGTTTAATTCTCCAACCATGCTCATTTCGAATTTAGACTTCATCAAATCTATAAACTCAACAGTCATGTTAGTACAGGTTGATCCATAAATAATATCGTCAACATATATTTGAACCATTAGAATATCATCGTTATGTTTCTTAATAAAGAGCGTCTTATCAACACACCCCATCTAAAAATTATGACTCAGTAAAAACTTAGTCAGTTTTTCGTACCATGCTACTGGGAGCTTGTTTGAACCATAGAGAGCTTTCTTAAGGCGATACACATGATCGATAAATTTAGGATCTTCAAACCCTGTAGGTTGTTCAACATATACCTCTTCATGTAAATCACCATTGAAAGGCACTCTTTACATCCATTTGATAAATTTTAATTTTCCTAAAACATGCAATGGAGATAAAAATCTGATTGATTCAAGACGAGCTACGAGGCAAATGTTTCATTATAGTCAATACCTTGATTTGTGTATATCCTGTACAACTAGTCTTGCTTTATTTGAATAATATTTCCAAGTTCATCAGTTGTTTTTGAAAATCCATTTTGTTCCAATAATATGTTTATCTTTAGGTCTAGGAACAAGTTGCGGACATCATTTCGACAAAGTGATTAAGTTCTTCTTGCATCGCAAGAATCAATTTTCATCGAAAGTGCTTCTTTTACGTTACGTTAGGTTCAATCTGGGATGTAAAGCATACGTAGTCATATGTCCTCTAATTGTCTACGAGTGCGCACACCGGTGAGAGGGTTTCAAGTATTTGAGAAGTTGGATGATCTTTATGATCCTTAATTCGGGATTAGTTTCACTTGATGAAATTTCTTGTTTTTCAAGTATAAGAACTTCATCATTATCTAAACTAGGGACAGTGTATTCAAAAGATCGTCAATCACAACATTTATTGACTCTTGAATCACAGGTCGGTCCTGTTGTTCAGAACACGATATGCACGATTTGTTTAAAGAATAACCTAAAAAGATCCCTTCATCACTTTTAGTGTCGAATTTTCTCAAATTTTCACGGTCACGCAAAATATAGCACTTCTTTGCCAAAAACTTCGAAAATATTTGTGAAGGCTTTTTCTCAAACCACATTTCATAAGCGTTTTATTATTAGATTTACAAATATAAACACGGTTAATAATGTAGCATTTGTATTCACGCTTGATTGAAGATTCCTAGGAAGCTTCATGCTATTTAACATAACACTTCCCATTTCTTGAAGCACTCTATTCTTCCTCTCGACAATTCCATTTTGTTGAGGAGTTTTAGTCTTGAGAATTCATGCGATATTCACGATCGCTACAAAATTTCTCAAACCGCTATTTTAGAATTGGATCCATGATCACTACGGATCTTCTTGACTTGAGAACATTTTTCGGTTTGAATCCGTTTTATAATCTTTTTCACTTCATCAAGGGTTTCGATTTATCTCTCAAGAATGAAACCCAAGTGTATCTTGTATAATCATCTACAATAACTAAGATGTACTTTTTGCCACCTCGACTTTACATTCTTGTTGGTCTATAAGATCCATATGGAGAAACTCGAGTGGTCTTGTGGTGATATTGGAGTTCACCTTTTTGTGAGAGCTCCTAGTTTGTTTACCATCTTGGCATTCACCACAAATCTTGTCTACTTTTTGCATTTTAGGTAGACCTTTAATTAGTTCACTTTTGCTCAATCTGTATAAATTTCGGTAGTGTACATGTCCAGGCGTTTATGCCATAAATCTGTCTCATCGGTATGGACCATGTAACACATTTGATTAGATGAGCTACCATTGCTTACTATATAGCAGTTTTTGAAGTTCTGCGACCAGTTAATATTCTGAGAACCCTTTTCATTTGTAATTTCACAACCTTGATTAGAAAATTTAACATTATGGTTGTTATCGCATATTTGAGATATGCTCTTTCAGGTTGTGTTTTAAACCCTCAACATATAACACATTTTTAAATAAGGGAAGGTTATAGAGTTGGACCGTACCTTTGCCAATTATCTTGCGATTGCTACCATCACCAAATGTGGTGACCCATCGGTCATATCTTTAAGATCGGTGAATAGAGCTTTATGCTTTGTCATATGCGGAGCATCCCTTGTCTAGGTACCATTTTGAATGGCTTGTAGCTTTGAAAGCGGTGTGAGCAACCAAACAAGTAACCTTGGGAACCCATTGCGATCTTGTTTTGGGTTTAGGAGAATAATTGGTCTTCTTTTGTTTATAGTTATAAGAGTGACCTCTTGAGTTAGATTTTAATAGCTCCTTAAGTAAATCAACAATTTTTTCGGCTAGCGGGTTTGAATCGATTTTTGAAATTTATATATTTGCTTTTGTGTTTTGAAAGGTTTTGTATTTTTAGAAAAACTTGATTAGTACCTTTTCCTTTTGAGTTAGAAGTCTCTCCTTTCACAAAAATGGAAGGAGCATTCTTGTTTAGGAGATGTGTTTTATCGAAAGCCCAACCCGGATCGATCGCCACATTTTCTTGATCAGGATAATAATTTCTCTAATTTTGGATCACCTTGGGCATATCTCCATGTGTTCTTCAAACTCAAAAGAGAAGATACTTCATTTTAAGTTTCTCATTTTTGATTTCAAATTTTCAATTAGGGAGGTTTTGAATTCTAGATCACACTTTGATTTTTCAAAACAATCTAAAATTTGAGATTTTTCTAAAACAAGGGTTTGAAAACATTCTTTAAGTTTAAAAACTTTTCTTTTTGAAGTTTAAGTTTAATGACAATTTTATAACTTTCCTTATATAAGGCATTGTAAGCATCTTGAAGATCTTCATCATTTTCATGATCACTATCCAAATTTTCTTCACTTGTTGAATCATCGTGATCTGAAAAGGTAAACTTGGCTAGAGTCATAAGGGCCTTAAATTCACTTGCCCAGACTCGGTTTAATTTTCGATTGAAGAGGCTTGAATCAGACGATTCATCAAGTGCTTGACATACCCTTCCTTTTGGATCTATCCTTTTGGGACATTTGTTTGCTAAATGCCCATATTCTTAACGATTGTAACATTGACTATCTTTCAATGACTTCCAAGATTTAGACTTAGGTTTAGAACGTTTCTTTTCATTTGCCTTTTGAAAGTCGACTCTTTTCTTACTTTTGAAAATCTTATAAAACTTTTTAGCAAAAGGGCCATATCATCTTGAGACTTTTACTGAATCTGAATTTTCTTGAGTAATACTTTTAGATGACTTCAAAGCAATAGACTTACCTTTAGGAGCTTTAAAACTTAATTCATAGGTTTGCAAAGAACCAACTAATTCTTCTACCTTCATATTGTCAGGTATCACGAAGTTCTGGATTGCGGTTACCTTTGAATTGAACCGTTCAGGAAGAGAGCGTAGTATTTTTGCACACACTTTACTTTCTGAGATCTTCTCGCCAAGACCCCACATTGAGTTTACAATGTCATTCAATCTAGTGTAAAAGTCCATAAACATTTCATTTTCCTCCATATGAATTTCTTCAAATTTAGTTGTGAGGAGTTGGACTTTAGATTTCTTGACAATTGATGTACCTTCGTGTGTCATTTCTAAAATATCCTAGGCTTGCTTTATAGTATCACAGGATATGATTCTTTTGAACTCATCCGGTGATAGTGCGCAAGTGATTGCATTTAGGGCTTTAGCATTAGCACTACTCTCATTTTTCTGAAGTGTGGTCCATTGGAAATACGGTGTAATTTTCATAGATTTTGAACCATCAACACAGTTACTTCCATGATAGGAGGTTTCCATTCGATCCTTTGTGGCTTGCCACACACTTTCATCCATTGATTTGAGGAAGATCCTCATTCTTGCTTTCAATAGGCATAGTTGGAGCCATCAAAAGGTGGAGGCCTAGTAAGCGAAAGGCTATCAAAATTTGACATCTTTTATATAGCTTAGATCGTTAGCTCAGGAAATAAATCCAAATAAAAAGTAACAAAAATGAGCTATTAGGCTACGATACCATGAAAAGGCCAAGCTATATGTCCAGAGGGGGGGGGGGGGGGGTGAATAGGACTATGCCAAATTTAATATAAAATCAATGAACTAAAGTAAACCAATACCCTTACAAATATAAATCAATTCACAATGCTAAATTTAAATCACCTTGATAAATAAGTATTGAGAGATTGATACAAATTCAATTCTAAGGACAACCTTACACCATAATAAACAAGAGCTTATGGTAGGACAACCTTATTTCTAGAACCTCTTTTGAATCAAGGACTCAATTTTAATAGAAGTAAATGAAATAGCAAGGAATTGAAAATAAATGCAAAAGTAAAGATCTTAATTATTACAACAATCCCCACACTTGCTTGAAATGTAAATAGTTACAACATTCACATCCACTTGTACATTCCACACAATCAAATGATAAAAGATATGACAATTAAGCAAGCATTCAATCCACAAGACAAAGAGTTATAGTGGTTTTTGTGTGTACACCAACCTGTTGTTTTCCAATGACCACACAGAATGCTACTCCACTCCTAATATCCTCACACGGGGATATTAGCGTTCACTATCAAATAGGTTTTCTCGGGTTCACCAAAAACCTTACAATTGTGTCTTTTTCACTTGGGCTTACACTGATTCAAAACCCCTCTTTTACGAGTTTTCTGGTTTTCCTCGGACAACCAATACAATGAGATTTTTAAGCTCAATCTCAAACAAAACCGATCAATGAGATTTTCTGCGGCTTAACCTCAAACAAAACCAAAAATAAATGAATTTTCTGAAATTGTAAAATACGAATTTCTCCTTTAGCGCCATTAGAACCAATCGGAGTAGATGATTGAATGTTAAAGTTCAATTTCCAATACTCACATTCATAAGGTTCTAAATTCTAATAGATTTTAGATTTAACTTGTTGGGCGTAGCTATATTTGATTTTGATTCCAAGAAGAAGGAATAAGATAATTCCTCTTTTCAAATAAGAATGGAATATAGAAACAAAATCAAATTAAATAAGCTAGCAAATGAGAATATTAAATAAGCACAATTTAGCTTAAAATAAACACAAACTTATCTCGAGTGATTACTTGAAAATTCTTGAAATGGAATGGAGTTTAGGTGTAAAAACTCGAATTTCGTGTTCAATTTATAGAAGAAAAAATCGTTCTACTATTTGGTCTTAGAAACTTAGTCGTAGCCTCTGCAATTTTTGAAAAATTGAGTGTGATCTTTAGCCGTTCCACAGTGGTCGGTCGTGAGTACCCTACGACCGGGTCGTAGTCACCTACGACCTACATTGGTCGTAGGACCATAAAATGTATTGCTGGACTTTCAGTCGTATATCCACGACCGATCGTGTAGACGAAGTCGAAGCCAACCTACGGCCGGTCGAAGGACTTCGGATGGTCGTGGGCGTACCAAAAATTCGAAAAATCTTCAACTACTTAAGACTCGTCGTGGAATTTCTTGGACTAGTCGAACCAATGTCGGGGCCCGGTCGAACAAGAGCTAGATTTGGTCTTGGAATAGACCAAACTTATGTAAAATAAACATTTGATTTATGTATCCAAAATGACCTACTTAAAGGGTCAACCTAAGGTCATTCAAACCTGAATCATGTCGTATGGACATTGAACTTCAACCATTCAATGAATGTAAATTGTTTGAACAATATCAGGCTTGAGATCTTGAACTTGTTGTAGCTTCAAACTTGAGATCTTTATCAGCATAACAACTACTTCATGCATTGCTTATTAGTCTTGAAGTCATGAGACTTGAACATGTAGCTTCTTGAACTTCAACATGTAGCTTCTTGAACTTCAGCTTCTTGAGCTTCAACTTGTAGCTTTTTGAAGTGTTTATGCAGTGTCTTGAATTCACATCATCATACAAGCACAGGACACAGATAGATGTTTTGACATATCAACATTTGACAACCAAAGGAGTAAGAGACCATAACACTTACAATCTCGCAAAGATCCTGGATCTGAATGGATCTCTAAGATATCAGGATGAGTCCTCGTACAATTGTACTCCTTTCCCTATATATAGAGGTATCCCCTACCATCAAAGGTACGCACATTCTTACCCTAGCATTTGACTGGTGTCTCTTTTCTGGAGACCCTACCTACAAAAAAGACCTCGTTCATGCTTAGACAATAGAGTGTCCCTTGCACTAGCCAGGGTCTCCTTTGTTTCTCTTTTACACCCGTGTAGGTTTAAGAGGGTCAATCGTGGAGGGTCTGTAAGAAAATTGTATCAACAGTTTGACGCCATTTGTGAGAATGACATTTTAAGCCATTCTCAGCTCTACCAGCAACATCTACAATAGCCAAGGGAAAGAAGAAAGCTCAATCCCCTCCAGTGGCAATTCTGATTGCAACCCTACCTATGATTAGTCGTGTCCTAGAACCGCTAGTGCAACCGAGGTAGCCCAAGCCACAAGAGAGCCATCAGGGTTCCTCCTCTGGCTCAGGCAAACGCGACCAACGGATTCAGGCCAGGAATGGCCAATTAAACAATCTCGAAAGAGAATTCAGAGATATGAGGGCAAAATGGGCTACATAAAGCGGATGCTGGAACAGATTCATCCCCAACATGCACCAAGAGCCGATGGAGAGGACAGGCAACTGAGCCATGGTCCTTCCTGACCTTCCTGCATGCATATTGTTCCCCAGCTGAGCCAACAACGTAGTTCAGTCCGGTCTATCCCAACTCACATTTTTCGAACAGTCCCTTTGCCCGCCTTCGACCTGCGACACGAGTTAGATCGGAAGAGGTGTGACAAAGCCCTGGTTGAAGCTACTGTTGAGAGCGGGGAGCCATGAAAAGCTGAGCTGAAAAGTTTACAGGACCAAATCAACAACATACAACAAACATACCAATCTAATGCAGCAATGACTACGATGGAGGAAATCGAGACCCCATTCACTACTGAGATTTTGCAGGCACGACTGCCTCAGATCACACCCTTCACAGGGAATACCGACCCATTAGAGCACATAAAATCCTTCCAAATCTACATGGAACTCCATGATGTCTTTGATGCGGTCATGTGCCGAGCTTTCTCCCTAAGTCTGGCCATCATTGCTTGACTATGTTTTAAACAGCTAAAGTCGAGGTCTATCAGTTCGTTCTCAAAGTTTAGAAAAGCCTTCATCACGAACTTCATCGAAGGGAAGAAGAGACTCAAGGCACCTGCTCATCTTCTTCACATAATCTAGAAAGAAGGAGAACTCCTAAAAGACTACATCAAGTGCTTTAACCTAGAAGCACTATAAGTTCGAAAACATTTGGATGAGACCGTCCTGAATGCTATCATGAGCGAGTTAAGGGATACGCCTTTCCTCTTCTCTCTAGATAAGAATCCTCCTACCACTCTAGCTGAGTTTCTGAACTGATCACAGAAGTACATTAATGCCGAGGAGTCCCAAATCTTACGGGATGCCGCTCAAAGCAAAAATTCTCCAACTAAGGAGCAAATGAAGGCTGAACCCAGTTCGACGAATAAGAAGAGAATGGATGATCTATCTCGAGACGACTGAAAATCGAACAAATGGCCTGACAGTAAGTTTAAACCTTACACTCCTCTCAATAAGACGCCGGAACAAGTCCTGATGGAGATTAAGGATAAACATCCTCTCTGTTGGCCGAATAAGTTGAAGTCTAACCCCGACAAAAGAAGCAAGAACAAATACTGCTTCTTCCACCGGGGTCAGGGACATAATATGAGTGACTGCTTCAACCCCAAGTAAGAAATCAAGGTACTCATTCACGATGGTCATCTTGGGGATTATGTCGACAACAGAGGAGATTGGATCAAGGCTGCTGAGGAACAACCAATCAACAATCAGCCAATTGGAGAAATCCATGCTATCTTTGGAGGCCATGGAGGGCGAGGTGACTCGAATAATGCTCAGAAAGCGCAGGCTAGGAGTATTAGTTGTCCTAAGGAAGAAGTTATGTTCCTTGGTCGACCATCTAAAGAACAAAAGGTGGAGAAATATAGCATAGCCTTCATGGAAGAGGACGTCTGAGGTATCCACCTCCTTCATGACGATGCACTGGCAATCGCTTTGACCATTGCCAACTGAAAAGTATTTCAGATCCTTGTCGACATAAGATCGTCAGCCGATGTGCTCTTTGTTCAAGCTTTCAACAAAATGAGAGTTGGTCGGTCTCTACACTGACCTGTCAAAACTCCATTACTCGGATTTTTAGGTGGACAGGTCGTGCCTGAGGGAGCCATCCAGCTTCCCCTCTCAGTTAGAGATGGACAAAATCAAACCATCGTGATGGTTGACTTCCTTATGGTCGACCAACTTTCTGTCTACAACGCCATCCTTGGACGACCATCTCTGAACCTCTTGCGAGCAGTAGTATCAACTTACCACTTAGTTATGAAATTTCCAATCGAGCAAGGTGTCAGGATGGTTAAAGGTGATCAACATGATGCTTGACAGTGTTATGCGATGACACTAAAAGCCCCACGTGAAGCAATGACCATCGAATCTCTGGATCCGCGTGAAGAATCTCAAGAGAGAGGCCGACCCATGGAAGACCTCATTCCAATCTCACTGGATGAGTCCAATCCATCTAGGACTGTCCAAATTGGGTCATCTTTGACATCACCATTGCGTGACAAGATGATAGCCCTCCTCCGACGTTACGTTGACGTTTTTGCGTGGTCCCATGAAGACATGCCTGAAATTGATCCCGTCCTCATCATGCATCGACTAAACATCGATCCGTCCTCCCTACCAATTTGACAGAAGCGACCAGCTCTCGATCCTGAGAGGTATGCTGTGATTGACGAAGAGGTCGGCAAACTCCTTAAAGTCGGTTTCATTGAAGAAGTCTACTACCCGGACTAGGTGGCCAACATCGTACTGGTCAAGAAAGCTAACGGGAAGTGGCGGGTCTATGTAGACTACATAAACCTGAACAAAGCCTACCCTTAAGATAGTTTCCCCCTTCCCAGAATCAATCAGTTAGTTGACAGTACAACGGGACATGAATTACTTTGTTTTATGGATGCATATTTAGGATACAATCAGATTATAATGCGCTCTAACGTTAAATATAAGACTAACTTTGTCACTGACAAAGGTTTTTATTGTTACCCTATGATGCCCTTCGGTTTGAAAAATGCAAGAGCAACCTATCAGCGGTTGGTCAACAAGATATTCGCCCCCCCAAATAGGGCAAACTATAGAGGTATATATCGATGACATACTTGTCAAGAGTATCATAGTTACAGACCATGTAGCCGAATAAAATTAAATCCTAGCAAGTGCGCTTTCAACGTTAGTTCAGGAAAATTCCTCAGTTTTTTAGTCAATCAACGAGAGATCGAGGAAAATCTAGAAAAAATTAGGGCCCTCCTCAACATGCAGCCACCTAAGATTATTAAAGACATATAGAGACTCACCGGAAGAGTAATTACCCTCAACTGCTTCGTGTCCCGAGCTACAGACAAATGTCTCCCCTTCTTCAAACAGTTGAAGTAAAGACAGATAGTAGATTGGACTGAAGAATGCGAGGTAACCTTCTAGCAGCCCAAGCAATACCTCAGATCACTGCCCTTGCTCTCTAAACCCGAGCTAGGGAAAACTCTGTTGCTATACTTGGCCATATCCGACGCAATAGTTAGCTCGGTGTTGATTAGAGAGCATGAGAGAAAACAGTTCCCAGTTTATATTACGTCAGCAAAGCTCTGGTCCTTGTAGAGATGAGATACCCTATGTTGGAAAAGCTGGCTCTTGCTTTGGTTATCTCTTCTCGACGCCTGCGGCCATATTTCCTAGCTCACACAATCGTTGTTCTGACCGACCAACCACTACGTCAAGTCCTCCACAAATACGAAGCTTCAGGTCGACTAACTAAGTGGGCAATTGAATTAAGTAAGTTCGACATCAAATACTAGCCACGGGCTGCAAATAAGGGTCAGGTAGTGGCCGACTTCATTATCAAGCTAACTTGTTCTTCCGAGCAAGATTCGATCACGGACCGAGCTACAACTGACCTACCTAGGCCAGAACTCATCCCAGACATCCTTGAACCGTCCAACTCCCAGGCAGTAGTTGACCCACCCAAGTGGATGCTCTGCATTGATGACTCATCCAATTCTAAGGCAAGCGGGGTTAGGATAGTCCTAGAGACTCCTGACCATACGTGCATACAATATGCCTTGAGATTTGGATTTCAAGTCTTTAACAATGCCGCGGAATATGAGGCCTTGGTCGTCGAACTCAAATTATTAGAAAACATGGGGGCTCAACATCTCGAAGTCTTTTAGCAACTCATAGTTGGTCGTCAACCAAATAGTCGATGCCTATCAAGCTAAGAAAAAGCGCATAGAAGCCTATATCTGAAGAGCCAAAGAATTGATTGGAAATTTTAAAAAATATAGTGTTGCCCTGATTCCACGGGCCAAGAATTCAAAAGTTGATATGTTGGTAAAGCTCGCTACAATAGATGAGGATGAAATTCCGAGGTCCATCCCGATCGAATTCCTATCCAGACTGAGCATCAATGAAGCCAGGCTCATGGTCGTGCTTCCAGTAAGCTCAGAATCAACTTGGATGGACCCGATCATCAAATACCTCGAGAGCAGTGAGTTACCTGAGGATCAAACGGAAGCACGACGATTAAAGATCCGCACTGTACGATATACCATACTCGATGGTAAACTTTATAAGAAAGGATTTTACCTTCCTTATTTGAGGTGCGTCCGACCAGAAGAAGCAGAATACACCCTAAGGGAAATCCACGAAGGAATTTGTAGGAACCACTCTAGGGGAGGAGTGTTAGCACACAAAGTCATTCAATAGGGTTGTTACTGGCCGACCATCCAGCATGATGCACGGAAGCTCGTCCAGAGATGCGACAAATGTTAGAGATTTGCAAGTATATCTCGATAACCACCGGAAGAGCTCACCATTATGGCCGGGCCATGGCCGTTTGCTCAGTGGTGGATCGATATTATCGATCTGCTCCCCATAGGAAAAGGTTAGACCAAGTTCGTCATTGTGGCCGTTGACTATTTCACCAATGGGCAGAAGCGGAACCGTTAACAAAGATAACCATGTAAAACATCATGGACTTCTTTTGGAAGAATATCATTTGTAGGTTCGGGATCCCTCAGACTATTGTTTCTGATAACGGGAAACAATTTGATAACAAACAATACTAGGAGATGTGCAAGAACCTCAGAATTCGTAACGTATACTCGTCACCACGACATCCACAAGCGAATGGATAGGTCGAGGTAGTCAACAAGATCATTAAGTATCATCTCCGTACCAAGCTCGAGAATGCTAAAGGAGCATGGGACGAAGAACTCCCTAAAGTTCTCTTGGCCTATCGGACTACTGCCCGAACAGCTACCGGGGAAACCCCTTTCGCCTTAGCATATAGAGGAGAGGTAGTCACTCCCTTAGAGATCGGACTACATACAGGCAGGACAGATTCATTTGATGAACAAGCTAATACCGAGCTTATGGCCCTCAATCTTGACCTCCTCGAGGAGCAAAGGGAACAATCTCGGACTTGGACCATCGTTCGCTAATAGCAGGTATCACGCTTTTATAATGCATGAGTCAAGGTTAGAAGATTTCGAGTCAGAGATTTAGTTCTTCAGAAGATGTTCCAGAATACTAAGGAGATAGGGTCAGGAACCTTAGGTCCGAACTGGGAAGGACCTTATGTGATATTAAGCACAAGTCGACCTGGTTCGTATTGAGTAGAGGACCTAGCTGGACAATTGCTCCTGCACCCATGGAACGCCAAACATTTAAAGATCTATTACCCTTAAGTTAAGTAGGTACGGCGTTCATTATGTATCATTCAATTCTATGTTACATTAATAAAGTGTCAGCACGTTATCCAATCAATTCCTAACTAAGATCTGACTACCGGGTGATCTTGATCTGATCAACGGCCGACCAAGGTCTAACCAACAAGCGATCTTGATCTAATCAACTAGCGATCTTGATCCGATCAACAACTGAACTATGTCTGAACTAACTGGTTTAGACAAGTTTCAGCAATTCTCCGGACAATCTCCGACTGATGCCCAAGTTACAACTAGGCTCAGTCCGACTTACTCATATGAAGTAAAGAACGATCTACTCAACTTAGAAATTCAGAATTTAAGAAAAAGAAGTATTTTCATTTATAAGGCCTAAAGGGCATGATTACATCAGTAATATCCCAGAAAAATACATGTACACTAATCTACTAATGACTAAGTATTGGAAGCTAAAAAAGACACAGGCGAGCAGTGCTTGAAGCTAAAAAAGGAAAAGGTAGAGCAGGATAAAGGAAATACTGCTATGTAAAAGTCGAGCATCAAGTCTCAGAAGGTTGCTCGAGAGTCATCACAGGAGCCGCTTCGTCGCCCGACCCATCAGACCTCGACTCTGGCTCATCAAAAGCAGAGAGATCGAGCTCTGAGATGGTCTCCTTCATCGCCCTCACGCACTCAACATAACCTTGGCGGAAGAGATTATCCCTCTCATCCAGGAACACCTGAGACGATTCGAACTTTTGGACAGCTTCCTTCCGAGCTAGGGTGATCACAACCTTGGTCTCCTTCCTTAGCTTCTCTAGCTTTGCCTCGGTCTCGATGAGCCGAGCATGGCACTCATCATGCCAGTCCTTGGCTTCCTCCAACCGCGCAACTACCTCTGACTTCTCAGCGAAAGACACCTCAAGAGCCGTCTTCGCAGCCTTCAGCTCGGCTTCAAATTAAGCCGCCTTTAGTTCGGCCCCCTCCGCCCAATCTCGCATTCGAGCAAACTTGGTGCGCGCCTTCAATACGCATGGGACAAACTGTAGAGAAAAGAAAAAAGGGTGAAGATAGGGGAAAAAAAAAAAGAAATTCAAATTAGCTTCAAATGATGTGCTTACTCCAAGAAGGATCGTCGACACGTGCCCGATAATCGTGTCCATGGGAGAGCTGAACAAGCTGGCGTACTCCTCTTCAACCATATGACGGTCTACCCATGGGAGGATTTCCTCCATGATCCGGTGAAGGGTCCCTTGCCTCTCTTCCACCTCCACTATTTCCGAAGGTTGAGCCTCAGAAGGAAGCTCAGAAGCCCCCTGGATCCTAGTGGGAGTGACGCTTTCTGGAACAACTGTTCCCACTGCTCCATAAGGGGTCTCCACCTCCATGCCCTCTCCCTCACCTCGAAGATGTCCAGGCAAGAAGGGTCGAACTTCCCCTTGGCCTTAGAGGAGGTCTTCTGTTTCTTATTCTTCGGTGCCGCCAATTCATCTCGAGGTGGCACGTGAACCTTGAAGGGAAGACGGAGGAAGGACCGAGCTTCAGGCATCTCTGTGTCAATGCACAAGAACAATACGTCAGAAAAATTCTTGAAAAAATTCCAAGTTATGGAGCTCGGTTGAAGATCTTACCCAAGTTCTTACAAGTGAGTGTTGAGTCCAAGCCTGACTTAAAGAGCAGCTTGGGTTAGAGAAGTACTCTCCAAGACCTCTTCCCCTCTTTGATCGCCCACAAATCTCTGATCTGAGCTAGTGATCTGCTATTGAGCAAAGGAAGATGCTTGGGTATGGCTACAACAAAAAACACATGTAACAAAGGTCAGATGTCAGTAAAAATCGATCGACTAAAGGACAACTACTACAACAGAAATACTAACCTGGGTCGGAGAAAGCTCGGGGGACAAGGGAAGTTGATTCTGGATCGGTCGTTTCCCAGCACCTAGAGGCCCAAACCATTTGTCCCTCCAATTTTTATTGGAGGACGGAGGGTCGGTTATAAGGGCCTCCCTAGTGTTCCGCTAAGAAGAAAAGTAGTACCAGCCGGGATGAAGATTATTCGGGTTTAACTGGTATAGGTGGAGGAACTTGTCCACAAAAATCTTGAACTGGTCTAGCTCAGCCCATAGGACCGCACAATCGAACAAGGCCCTCCACCTATTCGGGATCATTTGTCCCGGGGCTAAGCAATGGCGAGCTAGCAGACTCCTTATCACGCCCCAAATCCGATATTCGATGCTCATTTACCATAAACTGAATCTGGTGTTAACAACCTCCGTGGCACCCCAATTTCGATTCTTAGCTTACGCCAAGTTTCGAAACTGGAATCCCACAAGGAGAATTTTTCAGGGTAATTTTTTTTGCTAGGAGAAGCATAATCATGAATGTACCATAAGCCAAACATCATCACATATATCCATTATAAAAGGATTTGATTACAATACTGGAAAGGGAAATATAATCCATATATAAAAACTCCCAAAGGTCAGGTATGAGCTCCTGCCTCAGTACTGCTACTGTCTAGCATAACCTGTACGTAAACAACGTGCATAAGCTTACTACGAAGCTTAAAGAGTGCGTGTGTGCATGCACAATAGGTATGATAAGAAAAACGATATCAGAGTATGCGAAAATGATGAAGAGTTATGCTACCAAGTCATGAATGTTAACGGTCATACCAAGGTTATACAAAATAAAAGGCCATCGAGTCAAATGTCCAGAATGGTAGACTTCTGATTTCGAATAGTCCCATACCTATTGGGAATCGGGCCCACGATTGTATAACATTGAATTATAATTACGCATCTACAATCTTGAGTGTTACATGAATGTATGGTTAACAAATATGTCACCTGCCAATCATGATGTCTAGTCCACATCTCATAACAGTTCACAATTGGATCACCACCAGGGTTTAGTACACTTCCAACACTAGTTGCCGTCCATCGTGTGTGAGACCAAGCGAGTGTAAGAGACCTCACTATCCACCTCGTCAATGGTATATGAAAACACGCCCGGCTCACAGATAGCAAACCTGTTTCAAGAGCTGGTCAAACTCAACTTAACATATAGCCCTCTTCACCCGGGCGGGTAAGGTCAAACTCCCTTCCAATCGACCATGACACAGTGGGAGACGTCGCCTACCAGTATTCAGCCCTCATGCGCTCATGAATCCACTCGGTCTAGACATTGGAGCATCCTACTGGTACCATAGGGTTTAGGGACTTTCACCTAGGGATGCTTGTGATGCCCTGTAACCTCAATAGTTTCTGGTGTTCATACTCATATACGCCAGCCATAACCTACTGTGGAACTACCTCCCTGGTATCGTTAGGGAGTATATGCAGCGTGCCGCACATAATGCATTATAGATGAATCACACTTTCAAGTCATGCATCAAGTCATATGATGATCATCTGGGCGACCATGTCTCATACAGGTCCCCGAAGTTTATCAATCTGAAAGGCGTATGCTATGATCAATCAGAATCTATAACAGGCATACAAATGATGTGTGTAGCATATGAATGAGCATGGTATGCCTTATAGCAAGCATAATATTAGTGTTAACCTTATTAGGGATAGGTATAATAGCATGTTACCAAATTTTGGTACATACATAGCTTAAGATAAAGAGTGTGGACTTGAATGGCAGTCCTTGTAGAAATTTAAATATTCATGTGGCATGACTCACTTAAGACTTGCATTGGCATCGTACTTGGGTCTATGCGCATAAAATGAGCTAGTAAAATAGATGTACGGTTTAGATAAAACATAGACATCAGAGTGGATCAAGTTCTGTCCAAGGCAGATGTACATAGTAGGCTTACCACGGACATCTTCGCGGACTCTGGAATGTTTGTGACAGGGGTTGCCACGGTCACTACTATTTTAAATGGTGAGATCCACTTTTAACCCTTAGATCTATCTTACGGGCTCATGCCTAACATGAGTTTGCAGCAGGGATGGATAGTGAGGATAAGCCCATGCAGCACAGTAGACTTAGCTACTAGACGGAGGGTGTGGATCAAAGATTACAACACAGTGGTAGTGTGGAGATGGTACACATGTCACATGTGGGCCCAGCTACTAATTCCACCGAGCTAGTGTTTATATTATCCTTTCATCTAGGTCTGAGAGACCTCGCTAGCAGGCTGGATGCTAACCAACATCACCGTGAGCCCTTAGAAATGAATTTCAACGGTGGCTGTTTCACTACCGTTGGCTCACATGGTGAGGTTCATTAGAGCCATGATCTGCTCCTTGTGTCAGGCCACAGTTCAGGTCGCATCACCTCCTCAACAGGTTGATGGAAAATAAACATTAAAGTGGCCCTAGAATGTTTTCAACTGTATGCATCATTGACACCACTGTTTCCTATGGCATGACTCATCTCAACTATGGGTCAGCCTGATTTGTGGGTTCATGGCTTAAAATGATCAGACCAAGTAGATGAATGGTGTGGATTAAATAGACACATTATGGTGGGTCCCACTACCGAATGGACAACATGAATAAAATACAACATGACGGTCAGCTAGAGAAGTTTCTAACCGTAGTTAACCCGACTCCTCCGTACTTGTGGTAGGACCCACTGTACTTTGGATCAAACTGATATTGTGTGGTCCATTAACTCAGGTCGGTGTGACCCTATCAACAAGTTGGTGGTAAATAAGCATCATGTTGGGACCCCACATGCTGCAACTACGGTGGCCCAAACTGATTCCAATGATATCCGTTTAATCTCTGTTGTTTCGTGGTGGTGGTTCACCTGAGATTGTGATCTATATCGTCTGGTGATCGGGACCATGTCTAGAAATGACCTGGAAAAATGGATAAATGGTTGGATGACACACATGTAGCAAAGTGGGTCTTGGAAAGATTTCAATTGTGAACGTCACAATCCCACCGTTTTCTGTGCTGGGGTTCACTTGTGATCTGGATTTTCTTCATTTTTAGGCCGTATCCCTAAAATTATCTGGAGAAATGGAGGGATGGTGTGGATCTAATACATCGGTCATGGTGGGGTCCACCACTACTCCGGGCAGTGGGGCTCCTGAGGTGAACCATGTAGCCCATCCAAAAATTATAAAAGGTAAGTTTTCCATCACCACCATTGTTGCCTTTGGAACAGCCCATCCAAGCTTAGATCTGGCCCGTCTCTTGGGATGGAAAGCTAGGTGAACCACGTATAGTTCACACACATGGGATGGGTCCCACTAATCACCTCAAACAAGCTGGAAAAACAAATGGATAGCGTGGGTAAAATACGTGTAGGTTTTAACGGTGGCTCATGCAACTCTACTATTTCAAAGGTGGGGGCCCACCAAGCTTGAAAATTAAGCTGATATCGGTGGTTTACCTTCAACCAGGTCAGCGTGACCTTAGGCATAGATTGGATGGAAAATACACCCAGATCCACTGGCAGACTGAGTGGAGATACCTCGTTTCAACACTTGAGGTCTTGGTATCGCGATCCCTAGTGGGGGTGGCTAACATTGGTTGTGTGTACTAACAAGCTAACCCAAAAAAAAAAAAAAAAAAAAAAAAAAGATTGGATGGAAAATAAACATCATGAGTGGGCCTAGGGAGTATTTAACGGTAGATGTCTTGTTCCAACTGCACCCCACGCTGTGTCCTATCTAAGACTTAGATTTGTCCCAATGTTGGGTCCAAGGCCTAAAGGGTTTAAAAAAATGGATGGACAGCTTGAATCATACACATGCAACAACGTAAGTCCCACGAGTCGACCACCTGGTGTTTGAGATGTCACTGTTAACCTCGTATCTTCTTCTGCAAAAGTCATATGGAAATAAATGATATAGTAAGTGGTTTTCGATGGTAGACATTCTTATCTCATTTGTTTCCTATAGCGTGGCCCACCCCATATATGGGTCAAGCCAATATTTGAAACTAATGACTAAAATGGCCTAGCAAAATGGATGGATGGATTGGATGCTACACATACAACATGTGAGTCCTATGAGTGGGGCCACCTCTTTTGTTATATTTTTACCATGTATATGTCAATATGACTTTATGAGCATGGCAGTAAATGCATTGGTAAATCTCCACGAATATTTCAATGCCGAGCATTACTGTCACCACTACTCCCTACAGTGTGGTCCATCTATAATTAAACTTTGACTAAAATTTGGGCCCTAGCCATAAAATGATCTGGCATAATAGATAGACGGTCTGGATTTAACACAAACCTCAAGGTGGGTCTACGAGTAAAAACTTCACTCGGTCTGTTGACATAAACAGCCTCTCTACATGCACAGTGAATACTTATATTGGTTTTGTTTTTTTGTAAATACATAAGTAGGGTCTAGGTAAGTGATCGACTTCATATATAAGGTTGGCTAGCTCATGATCGACCTATTGAGGTTTGCATATCCATTAAAACCCAAGAACAAGTAAATGGAGTGGGAAAAGAAAACATTGAATTCCAGCCATCGAATGAATTTCCACCATTATGGAACCCATATATACGAATAATATGCACATCTAGGTGGACCATACGTTGGCCACGCTGGGTAGCATGGACAGGTGGGTCTCACCTTATGGCAAAATGGAAAAATGACTTGAATATCAACAAATATTATAAGATGGAGTCCATTTGATGGGCCCAACATCAAGACAATGGATAAACGACCCGTGCACTCACCTCAATGGTTGATTTGGACATTAGATGTATATGAACGGTTGAGATTGCTTTTCCTTCTTCCTAATCTCCTCTGTTTAACTATATATTTTCTTTCTTTGTATTGTTTCTTTTTTCCTTTCTATTTCTTTCATGCAATCGTTGAGATGGACGGGAGATGATTTTATACACGAGGACACCATGGTCATCGTTGAATATAGAGGTGATGAGACGTGGGATAGGCATGGCGCGATAAGGGTGAGGCGTAAATGCGTTAGATATATTTTTTAAATATTTGAAAGTGACTTTTTTACTATTCTAGATATTTTATACTAAATGGGCCCCATGTCATGTGTGCACACATGTACGGTGCATGTCATGCACTGATTCTAATGGAGTATACATCTTTCGATCTAGCCGTCGAAATGGAAAGTGTCGTGCGGCGTTGGAATCACAGTGTCAGTGTGATTGCTAAGGTATAGATCTCGGGTCATTATGACACTAAAACATGGCAACTGATCAGAACTCATCAATTTGGTCCATTCAAACACAGGGTGGCACCGAAAATCAAGCTTATGGGAGGTTAAACAGGATACGGGTCTCACATGCCTGACTATTCCCTACAAAGGAAGCCGCAGGCGACACTGAAGTGCGACCTGGAAGATCGCGATGACCCCCTTTGAAGGTCGGTCTGAAAGCTCGTCCGACGAAGTAAGCCATAGAACCACAGACTCAGGGACATGGTATCCAAGCTTGATCCGGGCTAGCTCCTCCTTAGGCAAGGTCGAAGGCACCGGCCCCCTCGGACCCTCCTCATCATCGGGCTCTTCCGGATCCACTTATTTGGAAGGGTGGTGCCCCACAACCACTGGTTCCTTAGCTAGAGATATGCTTGGTGCCCTAGGCACGGGCATTGGCCTCCGCAATGGGGACAGATTCAACGCCCTAGCCACGGGCACCGGCCTCTGTGGAGGAGACCACTCCAATACCCGCGACGACGAAGATTAGAAGTTGGTGTCTGTTATCATCACCAGCAGCAACGGTGGGTTCAATATTACTCTAAGACGAGAACTCGCCCCACTGTCGCCGCCAGAGGCCCCCTCCCGTGAGCTCAATGAGCTTGACATGATGATATTTGTGAGTAAAGCTACTCAGAAATGGAAAAATGATAGGAGGAGGGAGAGATGGAGCTCATCGAAGAGAGAACGGGCAAGTCGCCGGCCTGATTGAAGAAGAAAATGGACACCGAAAATCGTCCAGAGAGGAGCAAGGAGATGAAGGGGGGAGGAAACGGAAACGTAGACGGAAAGACCCTAAGGGTTAGGGCTTCCCTTATATAGTGATGCCACGTGGCGATCATTAAAGACGCCCATCCCTACAGCTTTGTACAACGTCCCCTCGACTACCCCAACTTGACACGTGGCACGACCCCATGCGCTGTTCGACCCCAATATCGAGTACGACGCCACACGTCACAACCTCGTTGGTCTGCCATTGAAAAAATGGCTTGACGCTCCACATGGCCTCGAGCCACGAAACGGTACGTCATGATTACGGACTGACATGCTTCGACTACTATGCTAGCCGCCATACCTGCCATTAATGACAATGCGACTCAACCTAGTCCACGTATAACCCGACCTAACTACGGCCAGCCTACTTTCTGAACTTCCGTAGATCGACTCGAAAAGTAAGGGGAGCTCACTATTGGCGAAAAATTGATAAGTCGATAAGTCGGCTTATGGAATTGATCAACTTTACTTAACTAGCACCGGGCCAATAAAACCCGAGCCTGATCAGGCGTCTACATTCAGAAACAGGCTAACCTTCAAGGAGTTCGATGCAATTGTAAGGACACACAAAGAACATGACTAAACCATGTTTTGACCTAATAGGTTTATTACAGATCGATTATAGGTTGGTCATGGGTCGGATATAGGTCGACCATAGATTGACCCCAGATCGGTTACAATCCAGCCATAGCTCAGTCATAGCTTAGCCCTTAGACGGTTATAGATTGGCTAACGTTCGATTACAGGTCGGCGACATTCCATGACAAGGTCCAAGTCCATTAGCGCCAAACTGAAGGGAACAAGGACCCTTCAACCTAACTATTGGTTGAAGATGGTGAATGTTGATCTGTCATGAAGATCGGAGTCGCTTATTCCTAAGTCGTCACCCGTCTATGGGTGCCGACCTACTTCCGAGCTAGAGATTCAAGGAATCTCCTAACATCCCGAAGATCTCTCCCCAGATCTTCGGGGGATAAGATCAGATCCTGATAACTTCGGAAGCTGGTAATCTCACAAAGATCCTGGATCTGGATGGATCTCCAAGATATCAAGACGAGTCCTCATACAATTGGACTCCTTTCCCTATATATAGAGGTATCCCCTACCATCAAAGGTATGCACATTCTTACCCTAGCATTCGACTGGTGTCTCATTTTTAGAGACCCTACTCTACAAAAAAGACCTCGTTCATGACTTAGGCACCAGAGAGTCCCCTGTTTCTGTTTTACACCTGTGCAGGTTTAAAAGGGTCAACCGTGGAGGGTTTGCTAGAAAACTGCATCAACAATGGTAATGATACATAACTCGTTCTTGTCCTGTGCTTGAATCTAACATTCTAATTTGATTTTTTCTTTTTTAATTTTAATTAGAAGGAACAACTAAAATAAGGACATTGGGCATCTTACTAACTCTTCTCCATATACAACCAAAGTTGAGTCGAGTCTCTGTAGTTTTGAGTCGAGTGACTCAATTCACCGAGTTTTAGAACCGTATGATTCTGACTGGCAGTGTTGCACCAGATCAGGCGCAACTGACTCGGAATCGACTCAGACAAATCATAAACCCTTGGTTGAGAGTATCTTGGCCCTCGCTTGTTGCTTGGTCATCCAAAATGCGAATGGACCATTGCCCATTGTTAATGAAATGTGAATGGAACATTGTCTGTCATTGAAGCATGGCAACATAAATTTGTTTTAACCATCCATCTTTCTGGATGTTGAAGTGTGACTCTTTTTTTATTTTTATTTTTTTATTTTCTTCTTAACCGTCTATTTGTAGTCCGTTTATGGCCCAGAGGTATTTACCAAACGCCCACCTCTTGTAAGTTGCAGACGTCTCTACCATATATAAAAAAGGGTAGCAGTTCTCTTGTAAGTTAAGTTGTAGACGTCTCTACCATATATTAAATAGGGCAGCAGTTGACCAATTTCACCCCTGTGGTTAGTTTTCTACAAGTACGGGTACGATCTTGATTTTAATAATAGAATGGTTGGTTGGTAGGTAGTGGCTATTGCATTTTCAGAACGTTGAAATCATTGAATATATATGACAAGGGAGAATGGGATGTTGCAAATGCAGATGACAGCATCACACCTTCCATACACGAGGAATGGGTTGAAATTCTTCACGCCTAAAGGAGGGTTGAGTTCGAGTGAGGTGGAGGAGATATGCGACCGAGCTGCCCGCAAGTATGCCAATTGGCTCATTAAGGGGCTCCGCAATGTCAGACCAACCTCTGCTCCCACCAGAGTAGATTTCATGTCAACCTACGCTCACCATCTCCGTACCATCATCAAGGAAAGAGTTCGCCATCCCTTGCACTATGATACTCCCCTCAAGGGATTCAAGGTACTCTCTCTCTCTCTCTCTCTCTCTCTCTCTGTGTGTATAAATATGTGTGTTTTTTCCTATCCTTTTTCTCTCCTGCTGGGTGCGAAGTGACAGTTGGTCTAACGGTCCATTCAGCATATCCAGACACCAGTTTAATGAAGAAATCTCTTTGCCTAGTGCCCAATGCATTGCTCGGCATCTTGGATCCATCTGATAAACCAAATTTCATTTTAGTTGAATTTATAAATTCACAGTTGGCCTAGCTAGTCACACTTACTTCTAATAGTAGTTAAAAGATGCCATTGGGTCTGCTCAAGGGAAGTTTCGGACCCAACCATCCTTCTCGGATTTTGGCTCCAAATCCAGCCTACTAATAATAGTTGGTCGGGATTTGATCGCATCATTAACTGGTAGTCCAATTTGTATTGGGTCTACGAAGCACAACGGAATTTTCACAAAAAATGATGCTCTCTTGCTCCCTCTATGTTGTATAGATGCACTGAGGCCTACATAAAATGAGCTCCAAATCTCACTGAAAAATTTACAAGCAAATCTAAATATAGATTTATCTTTGATAAATATTGTTGGAGAAAAATCTACAAGTCCATAGACCGGATTATGGAATGGACCAACTCTACTAAACCAGCTCGGGCCCACTGAGCGCCGAGCCCAATGAGGCCTCTACGTCCAGAGACAAAGTTGCCTCTGAGGAGGATGATACAACTTTAAGGACACACGAAGAGCCCTCCTACGAGCTCTCTCAAATGATTATATGTCACTGACCTAACTCATAGGTCGGACTTAAGTCGATTACGGATCGACCATAGATCGGCCATAAGTCGATTACAGATTGACCATAGATCGACCATAGTTCAATCATAGATCAAGTATAGATCAGTTACTAAACGATTCTCGTAAGGCCAAAGCAGGATCACAAGTCAATAATGCTTCCAACTAGCTTACAGAGATAATAAAGACTGATTCATCGATCAGGTCTAGATCCCCCTTAGGTTCTGACCTAAGACCGACCTAAAGATTCAGATAATCCCCTAACATCCTAAAAGATCTCTCTTAAGATCTTCAAAGGATAATATTGGATCTTAACAATCTCGGAAACCGATCATTTCGTGGAAATCCCAGATTACAGCCAAGATATCAGGAGAGAATCCTCCTGAAATGGTATTCTGGCTCTCTTATGTAAGGCCCACCCCCACAGCACATGATATTGTCCGCTTTGCCGAAGCTCACGGATTTAAAACGCGTCATGTCTGTTAAGGGAGAAACCCAACATATAACCACCACAACTCCAGACAACTCTTCCGATGTGGGACAAGTTACGCTACAGTCAACTGCAACAGTAGCTCACCCAGCACAGTAGCCTGCCAGCCACACCTGGGGGCCCGCCCACATGTGTGCCCACCCACGTGTGCCCGCCTACATGAAGAAGTGACCGGGGCGTCACATTATCCCCCACCGAGGGCAGAGACGTCTTCGGCTCTGATACCATTTGTAAGGCCCACCCCCACAGCACATGATATTGTCCGCTTTGCCGAAGCTCACGGATTTAAAACGCGTCATGTCTGTTAAGGGAGAAACCCAACATATAACCACCACAACTCCAGACAACTCTTCCGATGTGGGACAAGTTACGCTACAGTCAACTACAACAGTAGCTCGCCTAGCACAGTAGCCTGCCAGCCACACAGTAGCTTGCCAGCCACACAGTAGCTTGCCAGCCACACCTGGGGGCCCGCCCACATGTGTGCCCGCCCACGTGTGCCCGCCCACATGAAGAAGTGACCAGGGCGTCACATCTTATTAATACAGAGGCATTTCCCACCGTCCAAGTTACGTTCACTGAAAAACCCTAATACTCGACTGATATCTTTTTTCTGGAGATCCGACCGTACTCTATAAGGCCTCGATCCTAACTTAGGCATTGGAGAGTCCCCTGTATTAGCCAAAACCTCCTTTGTCCCTCTTTTACACTTGTGCAGGTCTAGGAAAGGTTTATACAAGGGTTTGCCAAAAAACTGCATCAACAGTATGGCGTCGTCTGTGGGAATGACGTCTTTAAGCCATCTCAGCTCTACTAGTGAACCTCTTAGATTTAACAATGATCATGGGAAAGAAGAAAGCCCAATCCCCTCCGGTGGCAATTCCAATCATGACTCTACCCGCACCGAAGCACGCCCCGCGATCTGTGGAAGGACCTAAAGAGCAGAAGAGCTGTCAGGACTCCCTACAGCATCAGGCCACCTCAGGCTCAAGCAGACGCGGTCAACAGAATCGTGGAAGGAATGGCTGATGGAACGCCCTTAAAAGGGAGGTCGGAGACATCAGGGCCAACCTGTGTTACATGAAACGGATACCGGAGCAGATGCAGCCTCAGCGGGTGCAGAGGTTCGATCAGAGGGAAGGACAGTCGAGCGATATTCGACCATATACCAACCCTCCTCGGCCTTCTGTCGGGCAGGCCGCCCCATAACCGAGCCAATAGCATATTTCCGCCCAACCTGTCCCATCCCATGTCTCTGGGATTATCCCATTGCATGCTTCCGACCTACGTCATAAAATAGATCAGAGGAGGCACAACCGACCCTCGGCCGAAGCAACCGCTGATAGCGAGGAACCATGGAGGGTTGAACTCCAGAGTTTTCAAAAGCAAATCACCGATATGATGCAAACCTATTAAACCAATACAACCATGGTGGAAGAGACTAAATCCCCAGTTATGGTCGATATAATATGGGCACGACTGCTAGATAGGTTTCGACTACCCCAGATCACACCCTACACAGGAAACGCTGGTTCGATGGAGTAGATGGAGTCCTTTCGGACTTACATGGAACTCCACTACACCTCTGATGCAGTCATGTGCCGAGCTTTCTTGCTAACTTTAGCTGATGCTGCTTGGCTTTAGTTTAAACAATTAAAGCTGAGGTCCATTAGCGAGGTCCATTAGCTCATTCTCTGAACTCAGGGAGGCTTTCGTTACGAACTTCATCGGAGGAAAGAAGAGGCTCAAAGCACCTGCCCTTCTCATGAATATAGTTCAAAAAGAGGGTGAACTCCTAAAGATTACATCAAATGCTTCAACGTGGAAGCATTGCAAGTTCAAAAATACTCGGACGAAACCACGTTAAACACCAAAATGACCAGGCTGAGAGATAAGTCATTCCTCTTTTCTCTGGACAAGAATCCTCCTACTACGTTGGCTGAGTTTATGAAAAGATCGCAAAAATACGCTAATGCCGAGGAGTCTCGGATCTTGTGAGATGCTGCCCAAAGCAAAAATCCTTCGGCTAAAGAGCAGACGAAGAAAGAGCCCGATTTGACTAACATGAGCAAAAAGCGAAAAGATAATCAATGTTAGGATGACCATAGGTCGAATAAGTGACCTGATAGTAAGTTCACTAATTACACCCCTCTCAACAAATCCCATGAGCAAGTCCTGATGGAGATAAAAGATGAACTCTTCGTCCACTGACCGAACAAGTTACAAAGTAATCCTGATCGAAGAAGCAAGAACAAATATTGTTATTTTCATCAGGATCACGGGCATAACACAAGCGACTGCTATAACCTCAAGCAAAAAATTGAAAGGCTTATCCGAGAGGGCCATCTCGGAGAACATGTAGACCAGAGAGGAAATCAAATTACGGCTGCCGAGGAACAACAAATTGATAACCAACCAACTGCAGAAATCTGCATGATTGTTGGGGCTCACAAAGGCAGAGGCGATTCGAATAACGCCTGAAAGATGCATGCCAGTAGCATTAGTCACCCCAAGGGAGAGATTATGTTCCTCGGTCGACCCTTGAAAGAGAGAAAAATGGAAAAGTACAGTGTAACCTCTACAGAGGAAGACGCCTGAGGCATCCACCATCCTCACAACGACGCCTTGGTAATTTCTGTGACCCTAGCCAATTAGAACGTATTCCGGGTCCTCGTCGACATAGGGTCATCTGCAGACATGCTTTTCACTTAAGCCTTTGACAAAATGGGTATTAGTCGGTCCTCTCTCCGGCTAGTGAAAACTCCCTTAATCAGATTCTCAGGCGAACAGATGATGCCCGAAGGAGTGGTTCAGCTCCCTCTTTCGGCAGGAGATGGGCAAAATCAAACCACCGTGATGGTCGACTTCCTTGTAGTCGACCAATCATCCTTCTACAATGCCATTATCGGACGACCGTTGTTATTTCTCCTCTGAGCAGTAATGTCGGCCTATTACCTCTCCATGAAATTCCCAACTGAGCAAGGTGTGGGAATTGTCAAGGACGACCAACACGACGCTCGATGATGCTACGTGACGACCTTGAAAGCTCCACCTGAGGTAATGATGATCGAGTCCCTGGATCCACGCGAGGAATCTCATGAACGAGGTCAACCCATGGAAGACCTTGTTCCGATCCCATTAAACAAGTCCAGCCCACTTAGCACCGTATAGGTTGGGTCATCTTTGACTCCGCCATTGAGAGATAAGCTAGTGGCCCTATTACGACGATATGCCAATATTTTTACGTGGTCCCACGAGTACATTCCGGGCATTGACCCCGCCATTATCACGCATTGACTGAACATCGACCTAACCTACAGGCCTATCCTATAGAAGTGACGCGCTCTCGGCTTAGAAAGATATGCTGTGATCGAAGAAGAGGTCAGCAAGCTCCTCAGAACCAAGTTCATCGAAGAAGTTTATTACCCAGACTGGGTGGCTAGCATCGTATTGATCAAGAAAGCTAATGGGAAGTGGTGATTCTATGTAAAGACAGCTTCCCTCTTTCCAGGATCGATCAGTTGGTCGACAGTAATGCGGAACATGAACTGCTTAGTTTTATGGATGCATATTCGAGATATAATCAGATTGTAATGCACCCAGGAGATAAATCTAAAACTACCTTTGTCATCGATAAGGGTCTTTATTGTTATCGTGTGATGCCTTTTAGTTTGAAGAATGCAGGAGCGACCTATTAGAGGTTGGTCAATAAGATGTTCGCCCACTAAATAGGGTAGACAATGGAGGTCTACATCAATGACATGCTTGTCATGAGCACCAAAGCTACAGACCATGTGGCTAACCTTGAGGAAATGTTCTTCATCCTTCGTAAATACCGAATGAAACTAAATCCGAGCAAGTGCGCTTTTGGCGTAAGCTTGGAAAACTTCCTCAGTTTTTTAGTTAGCCAGTGAGGGATCGAGACAAATCCTGAGAAAATTAAGGCTCTACTTGACATGCAGTCTCCAAAGACGATAAAAGATATACAGAGGCTAACTGGAAAAATAGCCGCATTTAACTGTTTTGTGTCCCGAGCTACAGATAAATGTCTCCCCTTTTTCAAACAATTGAAAGGGAGATAAATAGTAAAATGGACTGAAGAATGTAAGGCAGCCTTTCAACAGTTCAAAACATACTTAGGATCGCTGCCCTTGCTCTCCAAGCCTGAGCCAAGAGAGTCATTGCTGCTGTACCTAGCTACGTTCGATGCAGCATCAACTCAGTGCTAATTCGGGAGCACGAGGGAAAAAAATTCCCGGTTTACTATTATAACACCCTGAAAATTGGGGGTCGTGCACACACTTAACTCCCAAGTTCCTGGGTATCACTTATAACCAATTTTACTGTTTTACATTTAATCTGGTTTAGTGAGCAGTATGGAATTACTTGAAACATGAATCACAATCACAACTAGTCTACTGAAATGGAAGTGGCTAAATGTATAGAAGTCCAAAAAATATAATAATGGGTCGCACAAGGCGTTGCCCAACAAAATACAAAAATATGTGCAAAAGAATGATGCGCTGAGTCCCCTACTTAGCAATCTAAGTCTGCCCACAAAATCTATGGCGAACCGCCCACCAACTGGAAATAGGATAGCTCGTCCTCCTCATTAAGGCTCGCGCCACAAGGCTCCTCGAACTCAGTATCACCTGCAGCTATTGAATAGTCTGGTTGACATTTTAAAACACCGTCCCAGAGTGGGAGTGAGTGATCAACTCAGTGAGTACTATTAATCTTAAGTTACAACAAGCATCAATTCTATGATAAATTTAATGAAAGGCAGACATTAATACATTCCTAACTAATCTTGTTAATGCACATGCATGGAATATGATATGATGTATGGCCTCACAACAACACTCCCTCGACTTCACTAAACGATCGCGCATGTCCAACACTCCCTCATTGCGACCTCAACTGCCGAGTCGCCAACCTAACTAGTGCGATGTGATCATGATAGTGTTAGCCGAGTTTTTAATTAATTCAGCTCATCCAATAGATTTGGAAAACTAGTACACCCCACATATCATTGCCCTTAACTGGTTACGAAGTCAAGGCCCCTCAACGTGCAAGGCCCGGACCCCGCGATTCTTATTCTCATCGGGTTCCTCATCATCGATTTTAAGCACATGGGGAGTGCTGAGAAGAGGGATAGCTCGCGGTCACTACGGGGAAGCTCGTCAGTCCCATTCCACTAGCCTAGCTCTCGAGTCAGTGGATCGATTTCAAATGGTTATCAATAGGCTTCAGTGGTTGAAGGGTGTTCCAGGTTTCATACAGTTATGAGCAGACAGGGTTAACAAACATGGTTGGTCAATAAGTGGACCAGACCGTGTGAATTCAGACGAGTACGTGACGGACGACATCGATCACACGCGACCCATATAGTCTGACTACTGTCACCCAACCGCATCTATCCAAACCCACTAGTTTAGCCGCAGGATGGTCTTACAAACGGGACCACCTTCTCTCACCTCAGTTTTCTGACCAACCTAGGGATTTGTTAGTAATCAATAACACTTCGACAATCGAGAGTTATCATCTAAAACAAGTAATGTCATGCAATCATACTTCAAACATAAATTTTTAGATTTTTCTATAAATGTAATTACTAACAACATTATGAATTAAATGTATATGTGCGTGGTGTGGGGTTAGTGAAGAGGCCAAGAATTATATATCTCATAGAATAAAAATACACAAGGGCCAATGTATCATACATACTACTAGGAAACATTTATACAAGAATCAAATAAGAGATGAACATGCAATCACCAAATTCATGCTCAATCATGTTGAGAAACAACAAATATTATATAATCATTTCATGTCGATTGTGAGGACTAAAATGTAAGGCCTTGCATAGGTTCTCTCTAGATTATTTAAATACATCACCTAAACATTCATAATCATTAAATTCATACTAAAATTGGTGTTAGACCACCTAAGAATAATAGTCCGTACCTATAGATCGTTGAAGACTTAGGGAAACGACCTAGAAGTGTTGAACTTGGGGTCGATTTATCGGAATCCTAAGGCAATGCATTTGCATGTTAGGATTTCATGCAAATCCTCTCTCAACATAATGACTTTTATAAAAAGATAAGGGATTACCTATCCAATCGGCGGAGAGTGGTTCTTGCAATTGAGGGTGATGAATTTCTTAAAGAAGAGGGAAGGAGTTGCAAGACGTTACCTCCTTTGGGTCCCACCTTCAACTATGGCCCACCTTCTCTCACTCCTTTCTCCCTCTCTTCTCTCTTTACTCTCTTTGTTGTTGAAGTGGTAGTGGGAGTGTGTGAGAGAGGGCTTTAGGGTTTTATTTATAAGTTTGGGCCAAATGGCCTTAAGTTCTAACAATTTCCTTCAATAGCCCTCTAGGACCCCCTTTTAGCTTTGGGGCGGCCCTGTCACCCATCAGGCCAGCAATTTTGGTGTGTAGGTGTCTCATGACCCAATGAGGAGTTATGCAAAATTTGAAGACAAATGGACGTGGGGTTTTATCGTACGGTTTTGATATTTAAATGGTCGTACGTGCCCATTTTAGTTATTGGGGCGACTCTAATGGCCCCCTGCTATGAAATTTATAATATAGGTGCTCCATGGCTCGATAAAGGGTTGTGAAAATTTTGAAGGAAAACAGACACGAGGTTTTACCGTACGGGTCCGATTTGCGATCAACGGTCACCATTTCACGTTCGGGTTCCAGATTTTGTGGACGAGTGTAGAAAAATATTTTAGGCCTTCACCGTAAATGTAGAAGATATTCGACTGCTGCAAATCCTAATATCTTAGTTTCATTTAAAAGTTCTAGATTTAAGTTCTAGCCTTTGGGTCAAGGCTGGGGCGAGTTGCGCTCGGCAAGCGCTGTTAGGACGACACAAAAAATAAATTTCTAGGCGTCTACTAAGTCCGCGGTCCCGATGGAGCACAAGCCCAGTGATATTTATGGTTTCTCCAATTTTTAGATTTTTCTGACCTTCCTTGATCGTTGCACGGCCCGTACAAGCTGTTGCCAAGTACAAATAGGTTATTTGGCTTGACAGCCCACACTTGACCCAAGCCCAACCAAACTGGTCCACCTTAATGGGATAACCTAGGTTATTTTGTTGGTGGTACCCCACACACGAGCAGTTTAGCAGACTGTTCTGCCGCAGTTTCCACGTGGACACCTTAGGACACTGTTCCAAATGGGACAGGCGTTACAATTTACCCCCCTTATAAATAAATTTCATCATCAAAATTTATACCTGTTCGTATTGTTGAAGTAAGCTTCGGTAGTGTTTGTGGACTTCTGCTTCTGTCTCCCAATTGGCCTCCTCTTCATCGTAGTGGGTCCATAATACTTTGACCAATGGGGTGACCTTGTTGCGTAGGACTTGCTCCTTCCTATCCAGTATTCGAGTGGGTCAGAGAATGTATGTGGCATTTTCCTTGAGCTCCACATGTTCTCACTTGATGATGTGCGAAGGGTCGGGTACGTACTGCTTTAACATTTATACATGAAAGACATTGTTCCCTCCGGCGAGTGGCATGGGTAGGGCCAAGCGATAAGCAACTACTATGTGGTCTAAAATCTAGAAGGGCCCAATAAATCGTGGCATGAGCTTTCCTTTCTTGTCGAAGCGTATAACTCCCTTCATTGGCGAGATCTTGAGAAATATGTGGTTCCCAGCTTCAAATTCCAAGTCTCTTCGCCTCGTGTCAACGTAGCTTTTCTGTCTACTTTGGGCCGTTAAGAGGCGGCGTCGGATAATTTCAATCTTCTCAGTCGTAACTCGCACCAAGTCTGGCCCTAGCAAGCTTTTCTTATCAATTTCTTCCCAACAATGTGGGGCTCGGCACAGGCGCCTATGCAAAGCCTCATAAGGCACTATGCCGATGCTAGCCTGGAAGCTATTATTATAAGCAAACTCGGCGTAGGGGAGGCAGTCATCCCAACTCTCCTGAAAATCTAGTATACAAGCTCGCAGCATGTCTTCCAATATCTGGTTCGCCCGTTCAGTTTGCTCATCTGTCTGCGGGTGGAAGGTGGTGCTAAATTTCAGCTTCACTCCCATAGCTTCTTGGATGTGCGTCTAGAAAATCGGCATGAATCGAGTGTCCCGGTTTAACACAATTTCCAATGGAATGCCACGAAGCCGTACTATCTCCTTGATATACGTCTTGGTTAAATCATCAGCGGAGCTAGAAATCTTTATTAGTAGAAAATAGGCTGATTTGGTTAACCGGTCTACAATCACTCATATTGAGTCATGCCCTGTTCTAGTCTTGGGCAAATCGGAGATAAAATTCATTAATATGAAATCCCATTTCCATTCCACTATGGGCATGGGCTACAAAAGGCCCGGTGGTCTACGGTGCTCAGCCTTGACTTGTAGACAAGTGAGGCATCGGGACACATACTCTATTATTTCTCTTTTCATGTTATCCCACCAATAGTTTCGCCTTAGGTCCCGGTACATCTTAGTACCACCGGGGTGCATTGCCAATTTTGAGTTGTGGGTGGCATTAAGAACTTCTTCCCATAGTTCATGGAGATTTGGGACACAAAGGTGGCCTCGGTACCGCCCCCATCAGACCCGACTCTCCACTCGGACTCCACATCATTCCCTGCTCTTTCTTTCATCATTTTCAACAATTCATCGCCTTCCTGGGCTTCAATGATTTTACTGATAATCAGCGGCTGGACATGAATGTGTGCTATGACCTCGTACGGTTCCTCCACGGTTAGCTTCATGTCAAAGTCCTGTACAAATTCCACCATGTTGCACTCTTTCACCATCAACGGGGCCGCATTTTCGAGTGTTCTCTTGCGGCTCAACGCATCCGCCACCAGATTAGCCTTGCGAGGGTGATATGAGACTTCAAATTTGAAGTCCTTTAGCGTTTCCATCTAGCGACCCTATCTCATGTTCACATCCTTTTAAGTGAATATGTATTTGAGACTCTTATGATCACAGAAGAGCTCAAACTCTTCGCCATAAAGATAGTGTCTCCATATCTTCAAAGCAAATATCGCCATTGCTAGTTCGAGGTCATGGGTAGGGTAGTTCTCCTCGTGCTTCCTTAGCTGTCGAGAAGCGTAAGCGATTGCCCTATCCTTCTGCATGAGTACACAACCTAAGCCCACATGAGAGGCGTCAGTATAGACAGTATACTTGACCTCTTGCTCAGGTAATACAAGTACTGGTACTGACGTCAGTTTATCTTTCAACTCTTGGAAGGCCGCCCCCACCTTCTCATTCCAGGCAAACTTGAAGTCCTTCTGTGTAAGTTAGGATAACGGCCGGGCTATTTTAGAAAAATCCTTAATGAACCTTCGGTAGTAGCCTGCAAGACTGAGAAAACTTCTTACTTCTGTAACTGAGTTTGGTTGTTTCCAATCTTGTACAGCTGCCACCTTGGCTAAGTCCATGGAAATACCTTCCTTGGATACCACATGACCCAATAATTTGACTTCTTCCTTCTAGAAGTCGCACTTTCTATACTTTGCATACAATTAGTTTTTCTTAAGGGTTTCGAGAACAGCCCGCAAGTGTTCCTCATGCTCTTTTCGAGTCCTTGAATACACTAATATGTCGTCGATGAACACAATGATGATTTTGTATAAGAACAGCCTAAAGACTCTGTTCATGAGGTCCATGAACACTTCCGGAGCATTTATGAGTCCAAACGGCATGACTAGGAACTCATAGTGGCCAAAGCAGGTTCTAAAGGCTGTTTTCTACAAATCCTCGTCCCTGACTCGCAGCTGATGGTACCCTGATTGTAGATCAATTTTTGAGAAGTATTAAGCACCCCTCAGTTGGTTAAACAAATCATCAATTTTGGGCAATGGGTATTTATTCCGAACTGTCACTTAGTTCAATCTCCTGTAATCTACGCACAATCACAATATGCCGTCCTTCTTCTTCACAAACAGGACCGGGGCTCCCCAAAGTGAGACGCTGGGTCGGATGAAGCTCGACTCTAACAAATCATCAATTTGAGTCCTAAGCTCCTCCATCTCGCATGGGGGCATGCGGTAAGTTGGCAAGGAAGTGGGTGTGGCACCTGGAGTCAGATTGATCGTGAAGTCTATCTCACGTCGAGGAGGAAGTTCAAGTATGGTTTTGAACACATCGACAACATCTTGGACCACGGGAGTACATGTTAGCGAGGGTCCATCATAACCCTCTTCCAATGAAGCATAACACAAAATTTTATGCTCATGGCTGACTTGGACTGGGGATGTGAAGGAAGCACTATCGCCCTCATATACTTTCGCTGATATAGTGTCACAGTCAATTTTTGCCTTCATCATGGTCAACTAGTCCATGCCCAGGATAACATCGTAATGGAAAATCTTAGTCACTATCAGGTCCACGAGCATTACCTTGTCCCCAAGTCTATGGGGCAGTCACAACACATATTCGTCGCTTTAGAGAAAGTCTCGGTGGTGGCAATGATTTTCACTCCTACGATAGGAATGAGGCATAGCCCTAGACGCTTTACGGTTGCATGCGATATGAGCAAAGTAGTGGATCCAGTGTCCACCAAAAGAAATATGAGAGTACCTTGTATGTGGGCTATCACCTCGAAGGTTGTAGGAGTGAGAATGACTGCATCTTGGCCCTCTGCCAATAGTGCATGAACTTGAGCTTGCTGCAAAAAGTTTAGTCACTGCATAAGCCGTTGTGGCGGCCTAACTTGAGGTGCAGGAGGGTGATGGAATTGCTAGTTCGATCCTATCGCCCTCAGCGGAGGAATCTGCATGGCTTGCTGTGGAGGCCTGCTGATACATTGAGGGGGCATGAAGTCGTGGTCCCTCATCCTTAAAAAATAAAAAGGCTCCGAGTGGCCTACCCTCTTGCAGTACTCACATACGCGGTTAGGCCATGTGGAAGGGGTCGGAGCGACTACAAGCCTAGGCGGAGAATTTGGGCATGGCCTTTTCCCGACAAAGGATGAGGACTGTCCTTCCATCCTGCTTTGCAGGCCCAACTGTGAATGAGTTCGTGACACTCGCTCCTCATCTTGTTCCACCTGTAGCGACATCTCTACCAGTTCAGCATACGTTCTGATGTTTGCACAGCACATCTTTGAGCAAATGCCGCTCCTCAGGCCCTCAATAAATCGTTGCATCTTGGTTGGCTCTTCTGCAACTATTCAGGAAGCGTAGTGTGACAATTCAGTGAAGCGATTCTTATATTGCGCCACAGACATCCCTCCTTGTTGGAGGCAAAAGAATTCGTTCTCCCTTTCATGTCGGTATGTCTGCGGGAGGTATTTCTGATTGAAGCGGGCCTCAAATGCTTCCCACATCCATACATAATTCTCTGGGATGGTCTTAAGGACACTTTCCTACCATAAATCTGCCTCCTTCTCGAAGAGGTAAGAGAGGAGTTTGACACTCTCCACTTCAGAACAGTGGAGAGGCCAAAGCGGCTTGGTGACTCGGTTAAGCCAGTATTCAGCTTCCTCTGGGCGGTGGGTGCTGGAGAAGGTAGGTGACCTAAACCTCTGAAATGGCTCAAATAAGTTTCTCATGGTGGTTGCAAGCGCGGCAATGCCGGGTTGTTCCGGTCGTTGGATACCCATGTTGTGGGCCATAGTTCCCATCATAGTGGCTAATATCTGTTGTTGTTGTTGCATAAGAAGCAACGTCTGGCCCATTTGGTCCATGGGTGAGGTTGTCGGAGGTGCGGTGTCGTGGCTTGTGTTGGCGGCACTTTCGGGGTCGCTTCTTATGTACTACTACCCATGTTGTGGGAACCGGTCGCCCCTGTGTGGCTTTATTGATCATCAAGAATTTGGTCCCTCTTGACCAGGTTGTCATGAGGTAGGCTAACAAAACGAACATCACCCTTAGAGCACATTTCCTGGAAAGACGTTCCTTAGAGAGTTAATCACTAGTGCATCGCCCATTTAAGGGTCGAACAGAATACATATAAGACCCATAATTAAATTCACGAGTATAACAACTATACATATAAGGCATTCACAAGCAAGGAGAAGACTTCAAGACACTCCATGCATTCATATTAAATCTAAAATGCCATCATATGGCCAGTTACATTCTACAGCATGGATTACAAGTGTCACTAGATACTACAAACATAAGGGAAATACAACCTATCAAAGCAGGAAAGGTTACAACTATCCTTTAATATATGAAAGCAATTCTATCTAACCTAAATAAATTACTAATTATTCGTGGAGTTACGGTACTATTCTTCTAGGTCGGATGAGGACGGGGGTGCTTCCTCCCCTTTGCTACAGCAGATCAAGGTCTTTATGGCTCGATATATCTTCTTGTTCCATTTCTCCTACTCTGCATGGCGCCTTGCTTAGTTTTCCTCCATTTTAGTCATTCTAGCATCAAGCGCATCCAAGCGTTCACGTATGTTTGGAACGGCGAGCGGCTCCCCACCGGCTTCTTCGGCTTCCTCAACTCCTTCAGCCTCTTCAGCTTCATCCTCATCCTCATCCTCGTCACTTCGATCGCCTTCCTCTCCCTCTTCGTCGACATCCCCAAAATCCTCAATGTGGGCTCGTCACTGCTTGGGGCTTATCCCCATATTATTTAATATGTCATCGCCTAATTGTTGCGTCAATATATGATTTCCATTTGATCCGCCCACACTGTATTGCCGAGCCAACTGACAGACCAGGCGACCAAATGGGAGGCATGCATTCTTCCGAGTCACCCTTACAGCTCCACGATCTGGTGGAGTACTACGCTGGGGATGCACACATTTGCCGCCTGTCCCGCTTGATATAAAAACTCCACCATATAGGGGGAGCACTCGGTGCGATTCTTCAGCCTTGGGTACACATTATAGGTGTAAATGCGGTGAAGTAATCGGTACTCTGGAGTTAAGGCTGACACGTTTAGGCCGACATCTCGCCTCTATTTAGTAGCCTGTCCACACAAATAGCGAGTCCATTCATCGCCAGCTCGACTCGTATCCAAATTCCCCTCGTCAATCTGTACCTCCCTTAGTGGCACCCCAAGCACGTCGAAAATATCATTCACCTCGAAGTGGTATCTCTGACTACCTACTACAACATTTATGCCCAAGGGCATGAATTGAGGGTTTCTGATTCAGGTGTAGAAGGCCTAGCTTGTCCCTCATTGGCTTGGGAACCTTCATAGAATATAGGACCCCATTCCTTTTCCATGAGTCGATTGAGTAGAGTGAAATTTTTGAATAGACGCTCCTCCACGGAGGCTTCGAAGGCAACTTTGCGCTTGCAAAAATTTCCCATGTCTTCAACGGGCGGTTGGGAGGCTTGAGTTGCGAGTCCCCTTTGGGAATCGTTTCTTCTCTTGGATCGGACTTCCGAGCTTGACTTCTCCTTTGGATCGGCCTTCTTCTTACTACGCCTTTCTCAGCTTGGCCCCAGCTCATCGGGAGCCGATCTCTTCTTCCCCATGAGTGAAAGAACCACCAGAATGGAGAAGAAGGAGGCAACGATTGCTAGGAATTTCATTTCCCTTGGCTTGGATGGATTGGGTGTGAGAAATGTAGGTGGATTGTTGGAGGGAAGATTCTAGGAATGGTTTTGAGATAGACTTGAGAATGAGTTTAGGAATGGGTTTGGGGAATGTATTTGAGAAAAGTTTGTTAAGGATGGGTTTTGGGAAAATGGATTGGAAATGGATGTTAGTGGATGGGTTTGGGTTACATATGTGGAAGAAGAGATGGGTTTGTTGAAGGGGAAGGTGTTGAGAATGGGTTTGAAGAAATGGGATTTGGGAATGGAGTTTGATGTTGTGTTTTAGAAGTGGATTTTGTAGATGAAATTTGGAGAGGGTTTGGAAATGGATTTGAGAATGAAGTGTGATGTTGGGTTTTGGGGAAAGGTTAAGCAAGATGGGTTGGAGGGGAGGGAAATATGAAGAAGAAGAAGGTGGGTTTTTGGGATTTGGTTTTGAGAATGGGAGAGGGAGAGGTCTTTCTAGGGGTTTAGAAGGGATGGGGTGTAGTGGAAATGAGGCTAAAGGACTCTAACTATCCCTAAATAGTGAGAGGAGTGAGCCCCACATGTGTGTTCATTAAAAAAGGGGGAGGACCAACCCTTAAAGGCCCGAGCGGGGTCCCGCCGACCTGCTGGACACTCAAACGGGGTCCCGTCGAGTCGCTGGACCTTCAGACGGGGACCACCCTGATCGGACGGGGTCCCATGTGTGGCTGGAGGGTAGGGCGGGGCCGTACGGACGGGTGGGGTCACCCATGCGGGCGGGTCCCGCCAGCCCACTATTTCTCTGGCGGGGTCTACTTGAGTTGTGGTTTTCCAAGTGTAGGTAAGGTCCTCTGGAGGTGCCATATATGATTTTGGGGTAAGAGAAGCCAATCTACGCAGTGAGCCTAGTTATTTCATGAGATTCCTCCCAGTTAGTTGTCAAAATCCAATTTATCTACATTTTTACTATTTCCGTTAAATTTCTATTCACCCCTAATTCTTTATTCCTGAATGGGTCGAAACTATCAAGTTCCCGGGTATCACTTATAACCAATTTTACCATTTTGTATTTAATTCGGTTTAGTGAGCAGTATGAAATTACTTGAAACATGAATCACAATCATAACTAGTCTACTAAAATGGAAGTGGCTAAATGTATACAAGTCAAAAAAAAAATAACAATGGGTCGCACAAGGGGTTGCCCAAAAAAATACAAAAATATGTCCAAAAGAATGATGCGTTGAGTCCCCTACTCAGCGATCTAAGTCCGCCAGCGAAATCTATGGCGAACCGCCCATCAACTAGAAATAGGACAGCTCATCCTCCTCATCAAGGCTCACGCCACAAGGCTCCTCGAACTCAGTATCACCTGTAGCTACTGAAGAGTCTAGTTGGTGTTTTAAAACACCATCCTAGAGTGGGAATGAGTGATCAACTCAGTGAGCACTATTAACCTTAAGTTACAACAAGCATCAATTCTATGGTAAATTTAATGAAAGGCAGATATTCATACATCTCTAATTAATCTTATTAATGCACATGTATGAAATATGATATGATGTATGGCCTCGCAACAACACTCCCTCGAGCGAGTTCGTCTAACGATCGCACATGTACAACACTCCCTCATTGCGACCTCAATTATTGAGTCGCCAACTTAACTAGTGTGATGCAATCGTGATAGTGTTAGCCGAGTTTTTAATTAATTTCGTTCATCTAGAAGATTGGAAAAACTAATACACCCAATGTATCATTGCCCTTAACTGGTTGCGAGGTCAGGACCCCTCAATGTGCGAGGCCGGAACCCCGCGATCCTTGATCCCATCAGGTTCCCTATCCCCGATTTCAAGCACATGGGGAGTGATAAGAAGAGGGATCGCTAGCGGTCACTACGGGGAGGCACACCACCCGAGCGTAGGCCGACAGCTCAGACATAGTGTCCCATTCCACCAGCCCGACTCTCGACTCAGTGGATCAGTTTTAAATGGTTATCAATAGGCTTCAGTGGTTGAAGGGTGTTCCAGGTTCCATATAGGCGTGTGTAGACAGGGTTAACAAACATAGTTTGTCAGTAAGTGAACTAGATTGTGCGAGTTCAGACGAGTGCGTGACGGACGACATTGAGCACAAGCGACCCATGTAGTCCAATGACTATCGCCCAACTGCACCCGTTCAAACCCACTGGTTTAGCCACGGGATGGTCCTACCAACGGGACCACCTTCTCTCACCTCAGTTTCCTGACCAACCTAGGGATTTGTTGGTAATCAATAACACTTCGACAATTGGGAGTTATCATTTAACACAAGTAATGTCATGCAATCATACTTCAAACATAATTTTTTAGATTTTTCTGTATAATTACCAACAACATTATGAATTAAATGTATATGTGTGTGGTGTGGGGTTAGTGAAGAGGCCAACAATTATATATCTCATAACACAAAAATACACAAGGGTTAATGTATCATACATACTACAAGGAAACATTTGTACAAGAATCAAGTAAGAGATGAACATGCAATCACCAAATTCATGCCCAATCATGTTAAGAAACAACAAATATTACATAATCATTTCATGTCGATTGTGAGGATCTAAAATGTAAGGCCTTGTATAGATTCTCTCTAGATTATTCAAATACATCACCCAAACATTCATAATCATTAAATTCATACTAAAATTGGTGTTAGGCCACCTAAGAATAATAGTCCGCACCTATGGATCATTGAAGACTTGGGGAAACGACTTAGAAGTGTTGAACTTGGGGTCGATTTGTCGGAATCCTAAGGCAATGCATTTGCATGTTAGGATTTCATGCAAATCCTCTCTCAACATAATGTGTTTTATAAAAAGATGAGGGATTACCTATCAATTGGCGGAGAGTGGTTCTTGCAGTTGAGGGTGATGGATTTGTTGAGGAAGAGGGAAGGAGTTGCAAGACGTTACCTCCCTTGGGTCCCACCTTCAACTATGGCCCACCTTCTCTCACTCCTTTCTCCCTCTCTTCTCTCTTTACTCTCTTTTGTTGTTGAAGTGGTAGTGGGAGTGTGTGAGAGATAGCTTTAGGGTTTTATTTCCTAGGTTTGGGCCAAATGGCCTTAAGTTCTAACAATTTCCTTTAATGGCCCTCTAGGACCCCCTTTTAGCTTTGGGGTGGCCCTGTCACTCCTCTGGCCACTAAATTTGGTGTGTAAGTGTCTCATGGCTGGATGAGGGGATGTATAAAATTTGAAGACAAACGGACGTGGAGTTTTATCGTACAGTTACGATCTTTAAATGTCCTTACGGGCCCATTCTGGTTGCTGGGGCGACTCTGATGGCCCCCCAACTATGAAATTTATAGGATAGGTGCTTTATGGCCTGATGAAGGGCCGTGCAAAATTTGAAGGCAAACGGGCGCGGGGTTTTACCATACTGGTCCGATTTGTGATCAACGGTCATCATTTCATGATCGGGTTCCAGATTTTGTGGACTGGTGTAGAAAAATATTTTAGGCCTTCACCAAAAATGTAGAATAGATTTGATGGCTGTAAAGCCTAATATCTCAGTTTCATTTAAAAGTGTCAGATTTAAGTTCTAGCCTTTGGGTCAAGGCTGGGGAAAGTTGCCCTCGGCAAGTGCAGTTAGGATGGTGTGGAAAATGAATTTTTAGGTGTCTATTGATTCCGCAGTCTACGATGGAACACAAGCCCAGTGAGATTTGTGGTTTTCCCAATTTTTAGATTTTTCTGACCTTCCTTAGCTTTTACACAGCCCGTATAAGCTGTGGCTAAGTACAAATAGGTTATCTGGTTTGATGGCCCGCACTTGACCCAAACCCAACCAGACTAGTCTGCCTTAATGGAATAACTTGGGTTAATTTATTGGTGGTACCCCACACATGAGCGGTTTAGCGGACGGTCCTACGGCAGTTTCCGTGTGGACGCCTCATGACACTATTTTAAATGGGCCATGCGTTATAACTATGTCAGTAAAGCTTTTGTCCTTGTAGAAACAAGATATCCGATCTTAAAAAAAGTGGCCTTAGCTTTGGTCATTTCTTCCCAACCCCTGCGGCCATATTTTCAAGCTCATTCAACATTGTTTTGACTGATTAGCCATTACGACAAGTCCTACAAAAACCCAAGGCTTCGAGTTGCCTAACTAAATGGGCGATCAAACTAAGTGAGTTCGACATCAGATATCAGCCACGAGCTATAATCAAAGGTCAGGCAGTGGCCAACCTCATCGTCGAGGTCACGCAGTCATCCGAGCAAGATCCAACCGACGATCAGCCTAATCCCAACCTACCCAGATTGGAGCTTGTTCCAGAGAGTTTGGTAGACCAGCAAGTCCTTAAATCATCTGACTCCCAAGTTTCTCCCAACCCTCCGAGGTGGACGCTATACGTTGATGGCTCTTTCAACTCTAAGGCAAGTGGGGCTGGGGTAGTCCTAGAGACTCCTGACCATACGTGCATGCAATATGCCTTGAGATTTGGATTCCAAGCCTCTAACAATATAACGGAATATGAGGCTTTTCTCGTTGGACTAAAACTAGCAGCGAATATGGGGGCTCGACATCTCGACGTCTTCAGAGACTCATAATTGGTCATCAATTAAATAGCCAACATTTACCAAGCCAAAAAAGAACGTTTGAAGGCCTAGCTTCGGAAAGCCAGAGAATTGATCGGCAGTTTCCAACATTGCAGCATCGCCCTGATCCCACGAGCTAAGAATTCCAAAGCCGATATGTTAGCAAAGCTTGCTACAACAGATGAGTATGAAATCATAAGATTTATCCCCATTAAATTCTTGGCTAAACCGAGCGTCGATGAAGCAGACATCCCAACCGTTTTTTTCGATTAGCTCTGAACTAACGTAGGTGGACCCAATCATCTGTTACCTTAAAACTGACGAATTACTTGGGGACCGAATGGAAGCACGACGAATGAAGATTAAAGCCGCTTGGTATACCATGCTCAATGGCATACTCTAAAAGAAAGGGTTTTACCTTCCTTACCTAAGGTGCATCCGATCAGAAGAAGCTGAATACGTCCTGAAAGAGATCCATGAAGGAATCTACGGGAACCACTCTGGAGGGCGATCGTTAGCTCATATGGTCGTTCAACAGGGTTACTATTGGCTGACTATTTAGCACGATGCACGGAAACTCCTCCAGAGATGTGAAAAATGATAAAGGTTTACAAATATCCCTCGACAGCCACTGGAAGAACTCACCCCTATGGCCGGCCCCTGGTCGTTCGCTCAGTGGGGGATCAACATTATTAGACCATTTCCTATGGAAAAAGGTCAAACCAAGTTCATCGTTGTACCTGTAGATTACTTCACCAAGTGGGCAAAGACAACCATTTTCAAAGATAACCGAACAAAAAGTCAAAGATATTGTTTGGATGAATATCATCGGTTGATTTGGGATACCTCAGACTATCGTCTCCAACAACGGGAAGTAGTTTGACAACAAGCAGTACTAGGAGATGTGTAAGAACTTCGGAATTCGTAGCGTTTACTCATCACCATGACATCCCCAAGAAAACGGGCAAGTCGAGGCAGTCAACAAGATCATCAAACATTACCTCCGAACCAAGCTCAAAAATGCTAAAGGAGCTTGGGCTGAGGAAGTTCCCAAAGTCCTATGGGCTTAGCGAACTACTGCCCGAACAACTAGTGGAGAAATCCCATTCTCCCTAGCGTATAGAGCAGAGGCGGTCACTCCTGTAGGGATTGGACTACCTATAATCCGAACAAGCTCGTTCGATTAACAGGTCAATAACAAGCTTATGTCCCTTGGTCTCGACTTTCTGGAGGAGCGAAGGGAACAAGCTTAGCTTTGAACCATTGCCTGTCAACAACAAGTGTCGCGGTTTTATAATGCTCGAGTCAAGGTTAGAAGGTTTTGAGTTGGGGATTTGGTTCTCCGAAAGATATTGCAGAACACCAAAGAAGCAGGAATAGGGACCTTAAGCCCAAACTGGGAAGGGCCCTATGTGATTTCAAGCACCATTCGACCTGGCACGTACCGACTAGAAGATTTAACTAGCCAACTCTCCATCATCTATGGAATGTTGAGCATCTAAAGATCTACTTTCATTGAATTGGTCAGTATGGCCTTTGTTATGTCGCAATTTGTTTCGAAATAAAAAGTTCATTTACATTATCGATGTCCAACTAAGAGCAGATCTACAGACGATCTTTGTCCGAGCTATTTCTGAGCTATGTTCAGGCTATGTCCGAGCTATATCGTTTGTATGGACTATAATGAGAAATTTTGATCGACATCTAATAGTGTAGCTCATCCTATAGTGGAAAAAGAAGATGGAAACAGATCTTCAAAAGAAGACATTTTCATTGATAAGACTTAAAATGGTATGACTACATCAATTTTACATAAACTATAATTCCAAAAATAAGTCTGTACATCGGGCTATAAGTGGAGTTTTTTTTTTTTAAATATGCAAAGGGAGATGGCGCTTGGTGTGCTTGAAGTACTTGAAGTCGGAGTGCTTGATGTACTTGAAGTGCCTAAATTTGAAAATGGGAGCAGAATGAAGGAAATACTTCTTTGCAAAATTAACTTCAAGGCTCAGGCACTGCTTCAGGAGCCACCTTAGGAGCCGCTTCATCACCCGACCCGTCAAAGCCTGACTCTGGCTTGTTAAAAGCGGAGAGATCGAGCTTGGGAAAGGTCTCCCTCATTGTCTTCGCACACTCGGCATAGCCTTGACGATAGAGATAATCCCTCTCATCCTGGAATTCCTGGGACGACCGAAATTCCTTAACAGCATCCCTCTGAGTGATAGAAAGTAAGACTTTGGTCTCCGCCTTCAGCTTCTTCAGCTTAATGCTCATATCGACGAGCTGAGCATGACATTCGTCATGCAACACCTTGGCCTCCTGCAACTGTACGGCCATCTCAGCCCTCTTGGCAGAAGACGTTTTGAGAGCTGCCTTCGCCGCCCTTAGCTCGGCTTCAACAGTTAAAGTTCAAGCCTCAGCTTCCTCTGCTCGATTATACGCCTGAGCAAGCTCGGCATGCGCCTTCAATACGTATGAGGCGAACTACAAAAGAAAAAGGGGATCAGGGCGAACAATCAGAAAAATGAGGCAACCTAATATCTGACGGAATTCTTACCCTGAGAACGGTTGTCGTCATGTGTGCAAGGATCAGATCCATGGGAGAATTGAACAAGCCGACGAATTCCTCCTCAACATTGTGGCGATTTGCCCATGGGAGGATCCCCTCCATAATTCGACAGAGGCTCCCTCGCCCCTCCTCAGCTTCCTCACTTCCCGAGGATTGAACCCTAGTGGGAAGCTCCGAAGCCTCTTAAGCCTCGACAGGAGCTACCTCCATGCCCTCGTTCAGGACCTCTACGACAGTCAGGCAAGAAAGGTCGACTTTCCCCTTGCCCTTAAAGGAAGTCTTCTGTTTCTTCCTCCTCAGCATCGAAAAATCATCCTGAGGAGACGCGCGGACTTTGGAGGGGTTCTAGATGAGGGGTTGAACATCAGTCATCTCTGTATCGATATATGGGACAGTGCGTCAGTACGTCAGAAGAATTTCCCAGCAAAATTTGAAGTTTGAAGGTTCAGCTGAAGGTCTTACCCAAGGTTGTACCTGTGAAAGTTGTGTCTAAGCCTAACGAAAGGAGTCGCTCTGGTTGGAGAAGCACTCTCTAAGATCTTCTCTCCCAACTTAGGGCCCGCAAGTCCCTGATCCGAGCTATCTATCTATTGTCGAGCAACGGTAGGTGTTTGAGAATAGCTGTGGAAGAAGACATGTAAACAAGATCAGATGACGATAAAAGCCAACCAACAGAAGTTAAAACGACTACTAGACTAACCTGGCTCGGAGAAGGCTCAGGGAACGAGAGGCTGAGTCGATCCTGGTTCGGCCATCTCCTAGCATCCGGAGGCCCAGAACCACTTATCCCTCTAGTGTTTATTAGAGGATGGTGGATCGGTTATTAAAGTCCTATCAATATTCCGCTATGTAGAAAAATAATACCAGTCGGACTGAAGGGTGTTCAGTTTTACCTATTATAAGTGGAGGAACTCGTCCACCGATAGCTCGAGCTGGTCTAGTTTGGCCCATAAGACCGTACAGCCGAACAAGTCTCTCCTCCCATTTGGAGTCATCTGCCCCAGGGCTAAGCCAAGGCGAGCCAGCAGACACCTGGATATCCCTTGAGGTGGGATTCACAAGCTGCATTGAAGTGTGACCTGGAAGATCGCCATCAACCCTTCTAGAGGTCGGTCCGAAAGTTCGTTCGATGAAGGGAGTCGAAGAATAACAGACTCGGGAACATGATATTCGAGCCTGATCCGTGCCAACTCATCCTTGAACATAGTTGAAGGCACTGGCCCCCTTGGGTCCTTTTCACCCTTAGGCTCTTCTAGTTTGCCCTCATTAGGTAGGTCGCGCGCCTCAATGACCTGTTTAGTTGCCTGAGACGCATTTATTGTCCGAGCTCTAGGCGTTGTCCCACGTTTGGGAGACAGACGCAACGCCCTAGTAGCGGGCGCCGACCTCTGTGCTGGAGACCATTCCAATGCTCTCCTCAATGACAAAAACCGAAAAGCAGCATCTGCCATCACCACCAACGATGAAGGTGTGTTCGACATTTCCCTAAGGCGACTGCTTGCCCCACTTTCACCGCCGGAAACCACCTCCGGTGAGCTCATGGAGCCAGACATGGCGATTGGTAATGGAAAAAGGAAACGAGGAGGGGGGAAGGAGGCTCGCCAGAGCAAGGATTGACAGAATTTTGGTTGGATTACAGCGGGAATAGTTGCCGAAAATCGCACAGAGAAATCGGAAGACAGAAGGAAGAAGCTGAAGCGAAATGGGAAAGACCTAAAGGATAGGGCTTCCCTTATATAGTTGTGCCATATGTCAGCTATTTGAAGTGACCATTAATGCTGTGTTGTACGATGCCTCTTCGGCAGCCTCGATTTAAAATGTGGCGTGACCCCATGCGCCACTCGATCTCGATATTGGGTACGACGCCACGTGTCACCTCCTCATTGATCCACCACTGAAACGACGCCTTGATAGCACACGTGACCTCGAGTAACGATCCAACACGTCATAATCTCTAACTGGTATGCTTCGGCTTCCGCGTTAGTTGCCATACCTGGCGTTTATGACAGCTTGTCTTGACCTAGTCCACATATCCCGATCTAATCCTGACTAACTTGCTTCCTAAACCTCCACAAATTGCTTTGAAAAGCAAGGGGGGCTCACTGTTAGGGAAAAATCTACAAGTCCATAGACCAGATTATAGAATGGACCAACTCTACTAAACCAGCTCGGGCCCATTGAGCGCCGAGCCCAATGAGGCCTCTACGTCCAGAGATAAAGTTACCTTTGAGGAGGATTATGCAACTTAAAGGACATACAAAGAGCCCTCCTACGAGCTCTCTCAAGTGACTATATGTCACTGACCTAACTCATAGGTCGGACTTAAGTCGATTACGGATCAACGGCCATAAGTCGATTACAGATCGACCATAGATCGGCCATAAGTCGATTACGGATTGACCATAGATCGACCATAGTTCGATCATAGATCAAGTATAGATCAGTTACTAAACAATTCTCGTAAGGTTAAAGCACAATCACAAGTCAATAATGCTTTCAACTGGCTTACAGAGATAATAATGACTGATTCATCGATCAGGTCTAGATCCGCCTTGGGTTCCGACCTAAGATCGACCTAAAGATTCGGATAATCCCCTAACATCCTAAAAGATCTCTCTTAAGATCTTCAAAGGACAATATCGGATCCCGACGATCTTGGAAACTGATCATCTCGTGGAAATCCTAGATTACAGTCAAGATATTAGGAGAGAATCCTCTTAAAATGGTATTCTGGCTCTCTTATTAATATAGAGGCATTTCCCACCGTCCAAGGTACGTTCATTGAAAAACCCTAATACTTGACTGGTATCTCTTTTCTGGAGATCCTACCGTACTCTATAATACCTCGATCTTGACTTAGGCATCGGAGAGTCCACTGTATTAGCCAGGGCCTCCTTTGTCCCTCTTTTACACTTGTGTAGGTCCAGGAAAGGTCTATACAAAGGGTCTGCTAGAAAACTGCATCAACAAATATATATATATATATATAAAAGAAAAATCATTAATGGAAGACATGAGTCAGTTAAAGATTAAATAATGTGTGAATCAATTGAGTCATACATCCACTAAGCCCCCTCTTACCCTTAACTGTAAAATACAATGAAGTAAACATATTTGAAAATTTAACACTTAACTGCAAGCAAATAAACATATTTGAAAATTTAAGAGTTAAATGCTCGTCAGATTGATGTTGAGCCTGGCCTAGGTCGCGCCTATCTTAGGTTGGTCCAAATCAACTCATGTAAATAAAAAAAAAAAAAAAAGGACTTGAGGGGTTGATTGATATTAGGCAATCCTAGACCAATCCCATTTAGTAATTGAAGCAAACTTTTAGACCCAGACCAATGCAATGGGTCCAAATTCTTATCAAACTCATTTATTTGCAGGTTAGATCTAGTGGCCCTTTTGATAAACATTTTTAGATCAATCCAAACCATTTTAATCCCTGTTGTGTAGAAGTTTATTTCAATTAATATGTTATACCTTAATATGTTTAATTTAAATAATTAATATTAATATAAAAATTTTGAAATTACTCATTAGTGATGTAGTCCTTGGTATACCAAGAAACACTATATCCTCTTATATGTAGTAGTCATTCCATGAGAGAGGATATTTTAGAATTTTTTTACAAGCTTTATATTTGCAAGGTGAGTAATTCCTCTTTTGATGGGTGAGTGATTCCTCAATTCCTTAAGTGAGTGAGTCCCCCAAGCTATCCCTTTATTGGGTGAGTGATTCTCCAACCTCTTGAGTGAATTGGTCCCAAGCTATACCTTATTGGGTGAGTGATTCTCTAACCCCTTAAGTGAGTCCCCAAGCTATCCCTTATTGGACTAGTGATTCCCCAACCCCTTGAGTGAGTGAGTTCCTAAGTTATCCCTTATAGGGTGAGTGATTTCCCAACCCATTAGGTAAGTGAGTTCCCAAGCTATTCGAGTGATTATCTAATCCCTAAGGTAAATGAGTCCCCAAGCTATATTCTTTTCTTATTCGGCTTATGTACTTGCTCCAAATTATAGAAACAAAGTTCTTTCCTTATCAAAGAAAATTCGGTATTTGGATTGAGCTTGATTTCTTATGGAAGGATGAAGAGTAAATCGGGCTAGACAGACGACTTTAATTCAAAATGTCCACCTCCATGAAGAAATAAAAGAATTGAGACTTACCAACAACAATCTACGACACATGATGGAAAAAGTTTTGTGAAGAATTTCGGCACAAGCCTCTACAAGTATTCTGATCTATGATGAAGATTCCACCCATGAATGTGTTTGATGAAAAGTCCAAACTAAATTAAGGTAAAATGAATGAAGACCAATGATGATGAGTTGACTTATGATAAAGATCCAATAAATGCCTGATGAAATGAAGGTGAAAGTTTTATTATTTGCAAAAGTTTTGGCTCCTCCTTGAGCACTATAGATCATTGGATACGTATTTTGCATGAAGAGAAGCTATATACTAACCTTATAAAATACTTATTTATATTTTACAATGAGTCTTTTGGGCTATGTTGTCTCATCATAAGATATCAAACTATATGAAGAACAACTCAAAGCAGGTGTGCAATAACCAATCAAAACATGATGCTTCCATGGCCTAGTAACATTCTACTGATGGTCCATGAGTATAGGGCGAGATACTTGTACTAAATATCTCCTCTTATGGAAGAATAAGCTCTGAAACGAAGACACTTGAATCAACGATGGGAAGTTATGGGATCTCAACAGAAGAAGGGAAAGAATTATCAAGCCAAAATTAATGACGAGTTTTTTTTTTTTTTTAATTTAAATTTTATTTTTTTTATTTTTATGAGGACAAGATTGATGCAGCCTTGATACACCAAGAATCACTATATCCTCTTATATATGTAGTAATCATTACATTAGAGATGGCATTCTTGAATTGTTTTATACAAGCTTTATATTTTTTAGTTGAGTAATTTCTCTCTTGTTGAGTGAGCGATTCACCAACCCCTTGAGTGGGTGAGTCCCTAAGCTATCGCTTGTTGGGTAAGTGATTCCCTAACCTTTTGGGTGAGTGAGTCCCCAAGCCATCTCTTATTGGGTGAGTGATTCCCCAACTCTTTAAGTGATTAAATCCCTAAGCTATCTCATTTTCTTATTCTCATTCAGCTTGTGTACTTTTGAATCAAATCATAGCAACATAGTTCTTTTTTTCCTTTTCTTTATTACATTTCTTTGGGTTTTACATCAATTAGATGTCAAGTTGAGCCAAGAAAAGATTAGATTGAGTTTTTTAACATACTTAATTTGAGTTTCTAACAATGGTTAGAAAAGGATTCGTCCACCATTCCAAACTCTACTTAGATTAGTCTCACAAGGATTTATGTAACACTTAAAAGTGGCGAACAAAAGGAATTAGTCTATCTATGTAAGGACTGTTGGATACGGTGGAGGATTTTGCAAATCCAAAACCGTGTGAAGGGTGCGTGTGCTAGCTGTGCATGCTAGCTGTAAGATTTTTCTAGCTGTGAGATTTTTCTAAGTTTAGAATATTAGTTGGAGAAGATAAGCAGTAGATTTTTCCTTTGGATTTTTTCTTTCTTTAGATGCCCCTAGGATGAATCTAGACAGGGATAAATTAGTAATTTCATAGTATAAGAAAGCCTATAAAGGCGACAATGTAATTCGTTTCTATTCATAGGAAAATACAGCGACAGTTCATATCTTTCTCTTTTCGTCTGTTATTCTACGGTGGTGAAGCCACACATCGGCAAGTAGTTGGGATATAAACCCAATAAAGTGGTATCGAGCGACATTCGATCATTGGGCCTCATCAAGCAAAAGGCGAGTCTTTGTACTCCCTGTTTTCAAAAATCAAATTGCGACCATGAGAAAGAGGTCCTGCTTTGCTGTTGCACTCTGTTTTTTTTCAAAAAAAAATCATTTTCAAAATCAGATCCTAAAGTCGCTTTTTCAACACTGTTTTTCAAAAGCCGTGAGAAGGAGGTTTGCAAATCTTTTTTTTTTAAATCAGATTTCAAAAATCTGTTTTCAAAAATCAGATTGCAAAGAGAGAGAAAAATCTGTTTAAAAAATCAGATTTCAAAAATCTGTTTTCCAAAAATCGATTAAAGAAACAATCTGTTTCAAAAAAAAATTAGAGAGTGAAAAAAAATTTCAAAAAATCAGATTTGAAAAAAAAAAAAAAACAAAATCTCTTCTTCTAGTCCATCCTTTTAAAAAAATAGAAAAAGATGGCTAGCACAATCCAGCCGCAGGTTCCTAAGTTGTCAAAGGACAACTATGAAAAATGGTGCATCCAAATGAAGGCATTGTTCGGGTCGCAAGAACTATGGGAGATCGTCACCGATGGGTATGAAGAACCCACTATGGAAGAAGAAACCGCCTTCACCAACGAAGAAAAGACTGCCCTAAAAAATCAAAGGAAGAGAGACAATAAAGCTTTGTTTCTCCTCTATCAAGGGTTGGATGAATCCACCTTTGAAAAGATTGCCGAAGCAACATCAAGCAAGCAAGCATGGGATACCCTTGGCACCATCTTCAAGGGTGTAGATCGAGTGAAGCGGGTTCGCCTTCAAACATTAAGAGCCGAGTTAAGCGACTCACATGAAGGAAGGTGAGAATGTTCTTCGATTATTTTTGCGTTTGCTTGTAACTGTTAATAATTTGAAAAGAAATGGTGAAAAGATTGAAGATGTCTGAGTTATTGAAAAGATACTTCGATCCCTCACAACCAAGTTTGAGCATGTGGTTGTGGCGATCGAAGAATCAAAAGATATTAAGGAGTTGATGAGATCGTTGCAAGTTCATGAGCAACGAATGCAGAAGAATGCCAGTTCCATGCCGATGGAACAAGCTTTGGAGTCAAGATTAACTCTGAATGATAACAATGGTGGACGTGGAAGTTCACAACGTGGTGGACGTTTCACTAACAATCGCGCAAGAGGCAGAGGGCGCGGAAACCAACAAAGTCATGGCCAAAACCAGCAGAAAAATACCAATTTCTGTGGAAGAGGAAATGGTAGAGGTAGATCTATGCGTGGACGAGGAAGTACAAAGAACATCCAATGCTATAATTGCAATAAGTTTGGCCACTATGCATCTGATTGCTGGAGCAAGCCGGTGAATCAAGACGAGCTATCCAACTATGCCGAAGCATCAGGCCATGAACAAGAAAGCTCCACCCTTCTCCTTGCACAAGAGAAAAGTAGTGATCAGCAGGACGTATGGTATCTCGACACGGCTGCAAGTAATCACATATGCGGTGACAAAAAACTCTTTGTGGAACTCACAGAAGGAGTTCATGGCGATGTAACGTTTGGAGACTCATCAAAAACGCCAGTAAAAGGTAAAGGTAAAATCAAGATCTTTCAGAAGAATGGTGTTCCAAACTATATTTCTAATGTGTACTACGTACCCAACATGAAAAGTAACATACTGAGTCTCGGACAACTCCTCGAAAAAGGGTATGTCATACACATGGAGAACTCTTCTCTTTCTATAAGAGATATGCATGGACGTTTGATTGTAAAAGTCCAGATGGCGAAGAATCGTATGTTTCCTCTCCATATAAACACAATGCTTGAGAAGTGTTTTTATGGAAAAGCAAAGAATGATTCCTGTATGTGGCATCTTCGCTTTGGTCATCTAAACTTCAGTGGCTTGAAACTTCTGTCCTCATCAAGCATGGTGCATGGCTTGCCTACCATTGAAGCTCCAGAACATGTGTGTGAGGCGTGCACACTTGGAAAATAACAAAGGAACTCCTTTCCAAGTGGAGTATCCCGAAGAGCAAGAGAACCGTTACAGTTGGTTCACACTGACATCTGTGGACCATTAGAGCCAATCTCTCTTGGAGGTAATAAATACTTTATTACCTTCATTGACGATTTCAGTAGAAAATTGTGGGTGTATGTAATTAAAGAGAAGTCTGCTGCTTTTACTATTTTAAAAAATTTTAAGGCCCTTGTTGAAAAAGAAAGTGGTCTTAAAATCAAAACTCTCCGATCTGACAGAGGTGGGGAGTACACCTCAAATGTTTTTCGAGAATATTGCAGGGAACATGGCATTAAGCAACAACACACTGCAGCGTACACGCCACAACAAAATGGAATTGCAGAACGGAAGAACCGCACCATCCTCGACATAACGAGGACCATGCTGAAGGAGAAAAGTCTGTCAAAGAATTTCTGGGCAGAGGCAGTTGCATGTACTGCCTATCTGCTCAATAGGTTCCGACCAAGAGTGTCAGATTCCAGACACCGCAGGAAGCATGGAGTGGATACAAGCCGAGTGTGGCGCACCTTAAGATCTTTGGGTGTGTCGCCTACGCTCAAGTTCCAGAAGCGAGAAGGAAAAAACTTGATGATCGTGGCGAGATGTGCATCTTCATCGGCTACAGTGAAGAGTCAAAGGTATACAAGCTTTACAACCCACTAACCAATAAGCTGGTGGTAAGTAGAGATTTAGTATTCTGCGAGGAAGAATCTTGGAAGTGGAACCAGGAAGATTCAGCTAAAGAAAGTCAGGTTGAAGCCGAAGAATATGAAGAAGAGATGCATGTGAATCAGGAGCAGACACCCACATCACCCCCTTCGGATCGTAGAAGTTCAGGAGTACGCTCCATATCTCCTGGAAGTACTTCATCAAATCAGAATTCATCCAGCACATCTTCATCACCCTTGGGTCCTATTAAAATGAGAAGCCTCAACGACATCTATGCAGAAACTGAGGAAGTGAATTTACTCTGCCTGTATGCGGACCACGAGCCTCTCACATTCGAGGAGGCTGTGAATGAAGAATGTTGGATAAAGGCTATGGAAGAAGAGATTCATGCCATCGAGAAGAATCAAACATGGGAGTTGACCTCACTCCCTAAAAGCCAGAAGACCATTGGTCTCAAATGGGTGTACAAAATCAAGCGGAATGTCGATGGTAAGATCGAACGATATAAAGCAAGGCTCGTAGCAAAAGGATACAAACAGAAATATGGCGTAGACTATGAAGAAGTTTTCGCCCCAGTTGCTCGCCTTGACACTGTAAGAATGATAATCTCCCTTGCAGCTCATCACAGTTGGATGATTTACCAACTGGATGTGAAATCTGCATTCTTAAATGGGGTACTTGAAGAAGAAGTATACGTTGACCAGCCTGAAGGCTTTGTCATGCAAGGGGAGGAACACAAGGTGTATCGGCTGAAGAAAGCCCTATATGGGTTGAAGCAAGCTCCTCGTGCTTGGAATGCACGGATCGACGGTTATCTTCAAGAGAATGGTTTCATTAAATGTCCATATGAGCATGCCGTCTACACAAAGAAGAATGCCCATGGTGATATGCTTATAGCTTGTTTATATGTTGATGATCTGCTGTTCACTGGGAATAGCCAGACGATGTTTGAAGAATTCAAGCAGGCTATGTTCAATGAATTCGAGATGACTGATGGTGGACTGATGTCTTTCTTCTTGGGGATTGAGGTGAAGCAACAAGTTGGCGGCATTCACATATCCCAGAAGAAGTAAACAAAGGAACTTCTTGAGAAGTTTCAGATGGTCGACTGTAAAGCCGTAAATACACCTGTTACAACAAGCCTGAAGCTCACAAAAGATGGAGAAGGAAGAAACGTCGACTCAACCCTATTCAAGAGCCTAATCGAAAGCTTAAGGTACCTCACAATCACAAGGCCAGATATCGTCTACAGTGTTGGGCTTCTAAGCAGGTACATGGAAGCACCAAAAGAATCACATTGGCTAGCTGCAAAAAGAATCCTTAAGTACATTAAAGGAACAATGGAATTCGGTCTCTTTTATCCGTACAATGATGAGGCGATACTATATGGATACTCTGATAGTGATTGGTGTGGTGACCAAGATGAAAGAAAAAGCACCACAGGCTATGTTTTCTATCTTGGGTCAACAGCATTCACATGGAATTCGAAGAAGCAGAATGTGGTCGCCCTGTCCACATGTGAAGCAGAGTACATGGCAGCATCGTCCACCGTCTGTGAGGGAATTTGGTTGAGAAACCTACTAAAGGAGCTGAAGCATCCGCAGGAAGAATCCACAGTCATATATGTGGATAACAAGTCAGCAATCGAGCTAGCTAAAAATCCAGTGCAGCATGGAAGAAGCAAACACATTAATACTCGATACCATTTTCTGAGAGATCATGCGAAGCAGAAAACGATGAAATTAGAGTATTGTCATACTACGGAACAAGTGGCGGATATTTTCACAAAGGCATTGCCAACTGACGCATTCAAACGACTAAGAACGATGCTCGGAATGAAGCCAGTTTTGGTTTGAAGGGGAGTGTTGGATACGGTGGAGGATTTTGCAAATCCAAAACCATGTGAAGGGTGCGTGTGCTAGCTGTGCATGCTAGCTGTAAGATTTTTCTAGTTGTGAGATTTTTCTAAGTTTAGAATATTAGTTGGAGAAGATAAACAGCAGATTTTTCCTTTGGATTTTTTCTTTCTTTAGATGCCCCTAGGATGAATCTAAACAGGGATAAATTAGTAATTTCATAGTATAAGAAAGCCTATAAAGGCAGCAATGTAATTCGTTTCTATTCATAGGAAAATACAGCAGCAGTTCATATCTTTCTCTTTTCAGTCTGTTATTCTATGGTGGCTGAAGCCACACATTGGCAAGTAGTTGGGATACAAACCCAACAAGGACACACCCTATTGAAGGCCCTCTTGTAACTGGTATTCTACAAAATAATCCTCTCTAATGTAAAACACGTTTTATTAGAAAAACTTATGCCTAACATCTAATATTTTACTAAATAGTTTTATATATATATATAAAATATTTCAATAGTATATTTGGTTGGCAACTCTTTTTAATAATTCTATAAGCATATATCTATTGGTATAGTTATTTGCAAAACTGCTCTTGCAAATTTGCAATTTAATATAATCAAAGGATATAAAAAAATTGAAGAAAAACCTAGCTTTGTATACGTACGTAGGCCTCATATAAAAATATGTAAATACATAGTTCTTATATTAGATAACGTATTTTATATATTAAAAAGACTCTTCCACTTCTCAAGTGTTAATAGCTATTCTCCACCTACACATTGGTAAATTAGTGAAAATCCTAACATTAAATAGGAGAAGATTGTATCTAACAACCATAACATATTTTCTAAATTATGGTAGTTAGAGAGAACAACATGGTCATGACTTAAAATGACTTAGGAGCTCTTTTACCCTAATTTAATGCATACTTGACATAAAAATTATATAGGTAATGTGAAATCTTTGTACAAGAACCCACTAATAGATTTCTTTCTATTTATAAATGGAATAGAGATATCTATTACTCTCTAATAACTTCCAAAATATATACCCTATTTTGGGCTATCTTTAGATACATGTATTTCAAGATCAATGACAAGAAAAGATACTCATTAGGTATTGCTTATCTCCATTGGCATTATTGAAGCATAGATTTCATTTTATGAAACTTGTTTGGATAGCAAGTGCTATCTCACGTTTGTGAGACAAAGGTCGCCTAATTTCTTATGCTAGAGAATCTAAACTATGACAAAGTATGATAATTGCTTTATAGAATTTTATCTTTTCCTTACTGTCCAAACAAATGGTTAATAAATAAATAAATAAATAAATAAACCTTTTCCACTTTCATGTTGGAAAATTTCATGAATATAAAAAGTAGGAATGAATTCCATATGTGAATCATTATATTTTCCAAATTCAATTTTCCCAGCACAGTAGTATCTTACAAAAATGAGATTTCTACCATATCTATAAATGAGACCTTAACACTAGAATCCATGAAAATCCATGTGAATCCATGTTTGAGTTGTTTATTGAAATCATCCATGGGTTATTATTGCATTTTCTTTCCTTTTCTCTTACAACTGTCCAAACAGACCCTCAGTTATCAGAGGGCCAATTGAATATAGCCAAAAGAACACTACCCCGGCAGAATTTTCAAATAACCTCTACCTTTTAAAGATTCCTAGTAAACCCATACCTATGTAGCCACAAGCCAAATAAATCCTTGCTGCCATAAAACTATGATGAAAATCAGTAAGCATACTGACGAAGATTATAATGATTTTTTATCATTATTAATTATTTTGCCCCTGCATAGTATAAAAACCATGTTCAAGACAAATTTTCCCTAGTATAAAAATCTTTTTGCTATTTTCATATAAGTCATGTAGCTCCTCACAGTAATGGATGCTTAACTTATGGTGCTGCGAACTGTGGAAAAGTCAGTTTTACTCTTCCTTGACCACATATATATATTACTGTTTCACCCTTCCAATGAAGGCCCACATGGAAACATTTGTGGACGACAAGGGCTGTGTGAGAAATCCACTCTTTGCATCAGATTTTCAATCTCATTCTAGGGCATGGCCCATAAATGAGGTAGATACTAAGTTCAAGTGAAGCCACAAAGTGTTTGTGACAAATCCACCCCGACTGTTGGTTTTGGCAGCTCATTTATGGCAGAGGTCCAAAAAGTGAGGCTGGTACCAAGCTCTAGTTGGCCAAATGACATGAAATAATGGGGATTGAATGCCCACCGTTGAAGCATCCTGGAGCCATCATGGGGTCTACTTTGAGCTTTGAATTTGCCTCATTTTTCAGCCTACACGCAAAAATGAGCTGATAAAACAGATAGATAGGGTGGATTCCTCACAAACATCAAGGTGGGCCCCACATACAATGGTTATAGGGTGGCACGCCAATTAAAGATTGATTAGTGCCGTAAACAGAGGGTAGTTTTGTCAATACAAAAGTATAAAAACTCATTCGTATAGGTAGGTGACAGTAGGCAGTTTAATGTCTAAACGTGAAAACTATAAGTGTATTTTCAAAATTAGTTCAGAGGAGGACGTTTACGGCAATAGCCCAAAAGGCAGGCAGCTATATGGAAAAATCCCTTTTTATTGTGCAAGGACAGAAACATCATTTTACACTGCTGAACTGTCAAGGTTACCATGTTTACTGATTCCCGTCACAGTTTTGTAACACCAATGGTATAGTTGGCTAATGGCGGAAAATGGAGTAATTTACCTATGGATACCAAAAAGGGAGGTGTTTATTTGGAATTTCGCTAATAGGCAGGAGGAAATATATAAAAACCCAAGGAAATATTGTAATAAACTCCAAATTTGGGATGCTATGAATCTCTCATTTATTCAGTGGCATTTGAGATCCATAAGAATAGATAGAAACATGGGATTGGATCACATAGAATTGATAAATTGATCATTTGATGCATTGGCTGGATGCAACTCAAAATGGTTTTAGCAATAAATATCTTAACCTTTCTTCGTTGGTCTATATAAGAAAGGCTCTCCATGAACCAAATGTCATCGGGCTGATTTCTGTTACTAAGTTGCCGATCCACATCCGCAGCTATGCTCACCTGAGAGGGGAAAAAGAAGAAGAGGAGAAAACTTTTCCCTTTCACTCTCAATAATGTCGCATTCCTTACTAACATTGTTTGAAAATGTTGGTAAGAGTGTAATGCATGGAAGGACGTGAGTTTGAGCACCATCTTCCTCAAGGGATAACTCTTCTAAATTCATGAAACTTCTCCAGACTCCTTACAGAGAAACCTCGAATGCGCGATGAAAGACATAAACTACGAGTAATTCTAGAAATTAAAATTTCATTAATGGATAATTGTCTAATGTGTATGTCTATTATATATAAACTAGGAGTAATTCTATTATACCACACACACACACACACACACACACACACACACATATATATATATATATAACTAAAATTCGTAATTATCAAAAATAGCAAAATTTTAATACTAATAAAAATCCTAATTTTAATAAAAAAAATTTAAAGCCTAACTTCTAAAAATAAAAATTTCAAGTAAACTTTTACTAGAATACTCTTAGCACAATTACAGGTTTTTCCTAAAAAGGAAGAAAATCTAAAACTCTAAAAAATAGGAAAATATTAAAATTTTGGAATTACTAAAAATAGTAATTTTTTTTTTTCTTAAAATTTTGTTTTTGAGATGAAAGCGTGTGTTTTCTAATGAAACAGATAAGTGCTAGGTCGTTTCACTTAAGATGGCCCGTTTCAATAAAGATTAATAGGTTGTGTGCCCCGTATAATGATACCCGGATCAAAAGTTATGATCCACCTTCTTTTGACCCAACCATACAAGAGAAACGTATCTATAACACGTTCTACATCAGATATGGTGCGTTGTTTAGATGACTAGTGGCAAATTGGATGACTTAAAAAAGAAGACGAAAGTTTTAAGCTATCTTTTCTTTTATTTTGTTTTATATAGTTGTAATTGTTTGTAACTGAATATAGATTCCCTCTGGTATCAAAATCTCATTGATGGAAAAAATCTATTGTTCCCCTACCATGCTCTACAATGCAGATAGTGGTGAATGCTGGGAACGGTTCGGGCGGGTTTTTCACATGGGACGTTTTGGAGAAGCTCGGGGCTGATACAACAGGCAGCCTTAACCTTGAGCCCGATGGAATGTTCCCCAATCACATCCCCAACCCTGAGGACAAGATTGCTATGTCCCTCACTAAGGCTGCCGTTTTGGAAGGTAAGGCCCACCTCGGGATTGTCTTTGATACCGACGTTGATCGGAGTGGTGTGGTTGATGAGGCCGGCAATACTATCAATGGAGACAGGCTCATTGCCCTCATGGCTGCCATCGTCCTAAGGGAGTACCCTGGGACAACCATAGTAACTGATGCTCGGACCAGCGTCGCCCTCACACGCTTCATCACCAGCAGAGGGGGACATCATTGCTTATATCGTGTGGGATATCGGAACGTCATCGACAAAGGGGTTCAGCTAAACAAGGATGGAATTGAGACGCATCTCATGATGGAGACATCGGGCCACGGTGCACTCAGAGAGAATAATTTTCTCGATGACGGTACTTACTACACTCCTTCCTGTGATGACCTACTTGTCTTGTCATCTCTAATCCGTGAAGATGGACTTGTCTGGGCTAAATAAAGGTGGTTTGATTGCTGATTTTTATATTTTTTGACTTCATATTTTTTTATATATATATATATATATATATATATATATATATATATATATATATATATATAAAACCGAGTTTTTTGCACTTTTTAATCAGTTTTTACATTTATCAGGAATTCTCAAGTTTTTTTAAAAGAATAAAAAAATAATGAAACTTGTTCCACAGTTTCACTGCGGAAAGAACAACCTGTGAATAAAAACAGAAATTTAAACATTTCAAAAAATGTGCCAGAAATCTTGATGTATCAATTAAATACAATTTTGTCATATATATATATATATATATATATATATATATATATATATATATATATATATATATATATATATATATATATATATATTCAGTCAACAAGGAACTCATTTTAGTTTACAGTAATATGCATTACACGCATTACACGTGACATGAGCTCATCAACACAATATTAGAGTTTACCCAAAGAGAGAAGAACTCGTTTTTAAGTATCTATCTACTAGATAGATTCTAGACTCTTGTTTAGGTACCAATTAAAAATAAGTTATTTGGCAGTACAAAAACTTAAAGGGAAAACGAATTTTTAAAATTTTCTTTAATTTTTATTTATTAAAATTCTTTACAGTGCGAAGATTATATATAGTAGAGAGGGAATTAATTTGCCTCATCAAATCCATAAAGAAAAAATGTATGGTAGGAAATAATATAAATTTTCCTAATTAACAAGGATTGCCTAATATAAGTGGTTTCATTTCACTGAATTGTAATTATAAATTAGAATCATTTTCCAATTTAACAATTGAAATAATCTTGATAATCAACAATCATAATCCGAAATATGTAGTTATAATTAATTAAAATGAGGTGAGCTCATTTTTAAGTAGCACCCAAAGGGTCTAAAGTCAATTCCAACATTCACAGAAATTAAAAAAACTAGGAATGAATTCCCCAGTAACCAAAAAGGCAAGTCAGGCTTAAACACTTTTTTTTTTTTTTTTCCTTTTAATGGTTAAGAGTAATAGGTCCAATTATTCATATCCAATATAACATCTGTGAGTGCTCTGTCACATAGGGCATGTTCATAGTGAGTCTCCCACTGATGAATGTCTAGGATTTAACACACGTGTGTCATGAAAAAAAAATCCCTCATGTCTCATGTGAACTGCTCTCGGTCACCCTACTCATAATGACTCCAGCATTGTTCACTACCACTAGATGTGATGAATATCGGGAGAAGATTGGGTGATGATGGCATGAAGTGAGCCACACTTGCTTTACCTCTGCAAGATTTAGTGCGGTAAAGAGGGCCCCGCATCTCATCCCAATCTCGATCTCGATCGAATGGTGATAAGCCTCTGGCTCTTGCCATCACTTATTATATATATAAAGCCTAACGTCCATCTGTGACTCTTTCTTCTTCTTCGGTTTGTTTTGGAGGCTAACATGCCTTGCATTTCTCAAGGGGCTTACATGGTGGTGAAGATCATCATCGAGATGGTCCGTATGAAGCTGGACGGATCAGATGAAGGGATCGGTAGCCTGATCCGGGACCTTGAAGATCCGGTGGAGTCTGTTGAGCTGAGGATGAATGTGCTTTCACAGCCAAACGAGGCTAAAAAGAAAGGTGCTGAGGCTGTCGAAACGTTGAGAAAGTACATAGAGGTGCTCCTCATTTTCCCTTTGTACCGCTTCATTGGCTGCCCTTCTTAAGTTGTTTGGCCCTAGTGTCAGGAATCTCAACCGTCTAAATCTTTAGTCCCATTGAGGATGAAGCGTTTTAACCATTGATGTTGTGCAGGCAAATGTTTTACTTAGACCATCCATTCCATGCCTCCAATCGGACGGTTAAGATTGTCCAGTCCCAGTGATAGTTGGGATATGATGAATCCACGGTGGGTGGGCCCTATGATTTGGCTGGTCTAAATGGGTGAACATATACGCCATATGTGTGCAGGGGAACTTACGAAGAGTACTGGTGAACTATGATCCTAGTCAATCTGTCCCATATTTTATGGCTCTTGGGGAAGTAATACTGGGTATCCTCCCAAGTGGGCAACCCTGACTGTTCATCCACGACGTCCCACTGTATATTGGCCACATGGCGAAGTTTTGGATCTCTGATGTAGAGTGGGTTGTGGACACTTTCATGTGCAAAATGGACCGGAGAAGGCCCGATCGGAGGTGGAAGTGATCAGGACCGTCAGAATCCTAAAATAGGCATATCTCGTAAACCGGAATGAGTTATTCTACATATCATATATGATTTTGGGGTAGGAGAAGCTACGTTGGGTTGCCCATGCTGGATTTGCGAGATTCCATAAGATTGACGGTTGAGAACCCTTTATAATTTTGTTTTTCTTTTCTATAGTAAGTTTTAATTCGATCATAACTCTTGAACCATTGAGCATTAGGAGTTGTGCCTAAGATGAAAAGGGCTTAGGAAAATTAAGACAATAAGGTGGTTAGGCCAAATTGGACACTTGATAATTTTGACTGAAAACCATGAAGTCTAGTAGAAATTATGACCGTATACAAATAGTAAGTTTACTATTTATAGTAAGTCACGTGTTTAGATTTTGAAACTTATTCCCAAGTTTCAGATACTATTTAAAGGGTTGTAATTTTGTTTTTATCATCAATCAATTTATTTTTATTTTCTATTTCTCCTCGTGTATTCGAAGAATCTCTATGAGGGGGCCAGAGAAGCTCATGGATTGGAGAAGTTATCCCCGAGGAAGATGGTGATTGACCTCATCACGTCCATCCCTTCACCAATCATATTACTTATTAGTGACAAGGAAACCTCATTGCATATATGACTGAATTATTATGTGTTAATATAGTATTAAAAGCTGTGGGTGCAGGAAGGCAGGTTAAGTGGATGGGAGTTGGACTTATGTGGAGACTGTTGGGTGAGTGATGGCTGCCTTGCCGATTCAAATGATGAACCTGCAGCTATTGATGCCCACATGTACCGGTATGTATGTGCTCCTTTGCTACATTCTCTATCGTTATCCCCTTTCTCCACCGTCCATCATTGGGATCATAGTTCATAAACTCGGACTTGATTTGAAGGTATACCGAATCAAGCATATACGTATTTATAAATTTTTTTTTTTTTAACACACGCACACACACCCCCACACACTCACACCATAGTGGTATTTCACCACCTATGGATACTCGAACCCTTGATCGGGTGTTGAAACTCCTAAGAGTCTACCACCGGTGCAAGAGTAAGGATCCATACGTATTTATAATTTGACTCGACTATTTGAATACCGAAATAATTTTGGAATTGGTTAAAATGTGTTGAGATAACATAGTGAAAGGTTTCTTCTCCAATAGAGTCACCATTTTTTGTCATGAGATAAGATGTGTTGAGTTTGTTAAGGATTGGAGAGAACATTTTGATGTTTCCGTGCCATGAGTTTGACCATGAGACAATTTGCCAGCGAGGTGTGAGAAAGTCAAGATTTTATGAGACCCGACTTCTTAGTCATCTGATTACATTGGGAATTATTGCTTTAATTGGAAAATTATTGAATGTTTAGACTCTACTTATAAACTATATGAATGCTTATATGCCATGTAACCAAAGAAAGTCATATTGAGTGGCTTTTATTAATATCTTGGAGTTGTTATTTTCTAAGTTGTAACGGGCATATACCCTCGAATATATCCCTAGGAAAAAACGCTTGATTATAATGTAAAAAATCAAAGTTGGTGTTCTAATTTGTCACACGAAATGTGTTTTGGTCCTGGATTCTTCGTCTTTAAAGTGTCTAGAACAAATAGGCTTGCAATGACCATGGCGTATAAGAAATTGTCATTGACAATGCTGTGAGCATTCACATGTCAAAGATGGATGGAAAATAGTACTTTAATTCACACAATCGAGTGATGAGACCATCTGCGTTGGCACTTACTATAAAGTGGCTTGCGTCCAACCCAGGTACAACTATATGAGAGGTTTATTATGGGCTGTCTGTGCCCATTGTCTTTTTGGTGGATAAATGAGAAGTCTACACTTGGCGTGGATACTGTTAATAAGTTTGCACCTACGCATAGACTAGTTCGATCCAATAATGCTTGGTACATGGAGCCAGAGCTTGTATTTAGGAGGCTTTAGTGCATGACGCAAGGCCCTTCCCTTCATTGAGGCCCCAGCACCTGGCACAGGGTCTTCTTGATGAGGGAACAAAATGTTTAAGAAGTGAGGCTCATCTTAAGAGTGTTTATGCCTACAATTCCAAAAGTTAGAAGTTCTCGTTCATCCTTGTACTTATTTGAATGTATCAATGTGTTCCTTTGTATATGTGTGCCCTTCTCGAAATGAGTGAGGGGGTATTTATAAGCTGGTGGGCCCCATTTTTTGGCCCCTAGAGGTGAAGGCTTCTAGGTTGACTTAGTCATTTTGTGTAGCAGAAGTCTTTCCACGTGGCGTAGAGGTTTTTTTTGGTTTTCTCCTTTCTCATCATGATGTCATGACATTATTTTTCGATGTAGAGTTGCTGGAGCTATGTTGAAATGGTGCAAAGATGCCATTGGATGCATGGGGCCCATTTTGGCTAAGTACTAAAATACAATAGTCAACATGAGGGCATATTACAATTACTCCCCAATCGAGAAGATTTGCTGAGAAATTATTTATGTAGCTCAAAAGCTTTGCCATTACTTCTTGACCCACAAAACATCCCAATATTTGGAGCTAAATCGATCAAGTTCTTAATGTCCCGACACATGCTCTCTAGCCTCCTTACCAAGTGGCCATTACTAATTTTTGAGTTTAAAATCACTTAATTGGCACAAATGGTAATTAAATGGAAAACCTTAGCAGACTTCCTAGTAGATCATCTAGTCTCTTAAAATTGTACGTGGTGTAGGATACCACGACTACACGCAGAAGCTTGGCGGAGCTATAGAATGGTGGCCACGTCGTAAAGGGGGAGGGAGGGTGATTATGACCAAATAAAATTTATGGCTATTAAAAGCACATTGTTTACCCAAACTAATGTATAAATTTACACTAAGTAAGAAAGTTAATTCTAAGGCTTCCAAGTTAATAAAGGGTGCAAACATAGACTATAATAGATGCAACATGCATGCTAAGCAACTATTTTAAATAAGATATAGTGTACATATGTGTGTGTGGGATGTGCTAACTATTAACTTCTAACATTCATCTAATCATGCATACATATAATTCATCTAAACAATCACATAAGCATAATTAGAAGAATACCCAAATAATAATCCTAAACACAAGCATGCACAGTGGCTTGATTTCCCTACTCCACTCCCGGAGAATACACTCAACCTATGAATGTACCGGATTTCACTATCGAAAGTATTAAATCAAGTTCACTTCTAACGTTTACAAGCGTACACTCCTATCAGATCCCTACACAAGGACTTACCCACTTATTCACCGTGTGGTGGGTGTTTACGCAAGGACTTATCATATATACACCCGTGTTGGAGGCCTACTCAAGGACTTACCCATTTATATACCTGTGTTGGTGGCCTATACAAGGACTTACACATGTACTCACCTATATCGGTGGTGATACTGTCCTACACAAGAACTTACACAAGTTTAGGTTACAAATCTCTACCCTAAATCCTAATAAGGAAGGAGTGGGCAGACTCTTACAATATGACTACTTACTTGTTGGATTGAGCTCATTTTATAACACATTCTCTGGTTGCTTAATTGATGCTCTCCCGTACTTCAATCAGTTCCCATTTTACTCTTCTAATCATTAATGCTGATGCGTTGTAAATACTTTAGCTCTAAGACCAAACACCTTTCATGTAATGCTCCATTAAGGTGACCAAGGTGATGAGAGTTTGGTAGAATCTTCTACAACTAATGGAAAGTTGAACTTGCAGGGGATTCCTTAATTGACACTCTAGAGGTTGATATACATTAAGATTTGTGAATAGAATTGGTAGCCAAACTTTAAAGAAGGCTTGGGATCATGATATTCTTGTAGAGGAGAATGAAATTGTTATTAGAGTAAATAATCACTAAGAAGAAAGCATAAAACTCATTGGGATAGATCCGAGAAGGTTTAGTAGAGCTTGTAATGCATTAGGGTCTCTAAAATGCCAAAATCTATAATTTTGAAAATGTGCTTGTGGTGTAATGGGATTACCACGACTGCGCTTGTGGAAGCTTGGTGGAGTTAAGAAATAAGGGCTATGTTCTATATGGGAGGTGATTAGGACCTATTAAAATTTATGCATTTTAAAATTCAAATTACCTAACTTAAACTAATTAACAATTAAACTAATTAAGGTAATATAACTCTAAGGCTTCCAAGCCAATAGAGTGTCCAATCACATAAACTACAAATGATATGCAAATAAGCAACTAGTCTATATCGAGATAGTGTATATGAGTGTGTGGGATGTGCTACCAATCAACACTTAGGCATTCATTTAATCATGTATATATAATGTAAATATTTAAACTCACAAGCATAATTAAATAATTGTGCAAATGAAAATCCTAAACACAATCATATATAGTGATTCAGCTACTTACCAACTCAACTCTCGGCAAACGCACTCAACCAATGAGTGTATCAGATTTAACTATTGGAGGTTTTAAATCAGGTTCACCTCTAACTTTTACAATCATACACAAGGACTGTAAGATTTAAGCTCTACTCCGGAGCCAATGTCCTACATAAGAACCTGAAAATTTAGACTCTACTCCCAAGCCAAGATCTTACATAAGAACCTGAAATTTAGAATCTACTACCGGGTCAAGGTCTTACACAAGAACCCAAATGTTTAGGCCCTACACAAGAGCTAAGGTCATACACAAGAATCTTGAGATTTAGGATCTACTCTTGAGCCAAGGTCCTACATAAGAACCTACGGATTTAAGTCCTACACAAAGGCTAAGGTCCTACGAAAAAACCTAGTACAAGTTTGGGTTTACAAACTCTTACCCTCAATCCTACACAAAGAAAGAGAGTAAAATGAACTCCTATACTTGACAAGTTACTTGTTGGATTGAGCTTCTTTTGTAATGCCTTCTTAGTTAGCTTGATCGTCGCTCTCTCGTGCTTCAATCAGCTCCCCGATGCTCCCTCGATCATGATGCCAATGTTTTTCCATGGCTTCAGCTCCAAGATTAACCACCATGTATATGATACTCCTCCGAGGTGACTAAGGTGATGGGAGGTTGGTTGAATCTCCTATAATTAGTGAAAAGTAAGGGATTCAACTAGATGGGTCTTCTAGACGATTTGGACAATGATATGCCAAGATTTCTTAAGTCCAATATCTAAAAAATGGAAGGGTTCAAGCACATCTTCAATGTAGAAGATGAAATCCTCGTATGAGTATGAATTTTAAGGAAGAGTGTTTAGAACACCATGGAATAGATACTAAGGATGATGGATACGAATTTGGAATCACCCTACCTTCTGTTGCTCCAAAAACCCATTATAATGCCCAAGAACCAAATTCCCTTTATAAAAAGTTCGAGCTCTAACGGTAAAAAAAACGGACAGAAAATGACTCCATCGATGTCATCGGAGGTCCTTTGATGTCATCGAAGATTTCCTCGTTACCATTGAACATTCTAGATAAAATATGATGCTTCCTGCTGGACATGTCTGGGCCATTTCTGATGTCATCGAAATCCCCTTAGATGTCATTGAACTTTAACTTTCGATGTCACCAAGAAATTCAGAAATAAATCCATTTTCTTGCTGGATATTTCAGACTGATTTCACGAACACCATTCGATGTCATTGAAACTTAAATTTCAATGCCATCAAGAAAGTCAGGAAAAAAATCTAATTTCTTTCTGGACAATTTTGACTCTCAATTGATGTTATTGAATACCCTTTGATGTCATTGAGAAAGTCAAGGAAAATCCAATCGGTTGCTGGACAGTTCTGACTCTTTATCGATGTTATCGAGCAGGCCTTCGATGTCATCGAAGGCACTTCGATGGCAGCTCGATGCCATCAAGAAAATTAGATAATATGATTTTTTCTTACTGGACATATCTAAGTTCCTTTCGATGCCATCAATTGGTCTTTAATGCCATTGAGGAGAGCCTTCGATGCCATCGAAGGAGACCTTGATGCCATCGAGAAAATTAGATAAAATGATCAATTCTTGCTAGATATATCTGACTTTCTACTCGATGTTATCGAGAGAATCTTCGATGCCATCGGTGATCCCTTGTGGTTTACTCGATGAGATTAAGCACCACTCGAAATCTGCTATTTTGGACGTATATTTTTATAGTAGCTTTGCACCTCTTCTAGCCTCACTTATCATGTTCCAATTAGGTTTCTAACGCTAATGGATGATCAATGAGGTTTACTTCTTAAGCCAATATCATATAGAAGTTCAGATGTTGTTTTGGGTCAAGGGTTAGGGTCACCAAGACACCTCATTTACCTATTATTTGCTCCTTGGTGCTCTTGTTCTTTTGTATCTTCGGTCTTCAGCTTCCAAAGGCTGAACTGACTACATGACACAAAGACTTACGGGATTGACAAACAAGATGCACAAATTAGTACTCTAACATTTTTAACTCCTCAATAATAAAGAACATCAGGCACAGATGCTTACTCATTCACGCTAGTTAATTGGCAGAGGCGAGTGCCATGTTTGGAATGAAGATTGGTCAGGGCTGGGCCCCCTCAAGGAATGGATACTACGGCCCCCTCCCCTACATTAGCTCTAGGTACGGGACTAGCTAGGACTGAGCGGATGGCTAGACCCTTCATCTTCCTAGCCCTTTCTCCCTTAGGTAGTGCTGGACCACATCACCAAAGAGGGCCTTTGCACGTCCTCAACGATTGACACGCAGATCTGGGTCCCTTCCAATAATGGCGAATTCAACATTAGATCAGCCTGAAATTCCTCTCATTCGGTCGTGTCGAGCGTAGCTTGGTCCAAATGGGTTTGGCATACTCATCTTCCTCCCAAAATCTCGTTGTTCTCCTGAAAAATAATCAAGAAGGAGATCCCGTTGGATGTTCGATTGCAAGCTAAAGGTATTCCTATGGTTTCCAAGTGCTCCTGCTGCCCCCACCCCTAGCCTTCGAGTTTCGAATTGATCGATCACGTATTTGCCTCGAATGATCTCGCTACCAAAGTTTGGAATTTCTTCGGCTCATGTTTTAGCTTCCCCTCTTCCCTTCAGGGCTCAGCTGTGGGGAGAGACACCTCTTGGTGGGCTATGGCAACCAGGTTTGACCAGTTCCTCTCCCTTAGGGGCATGACTCCAACCCTCATTTTCTAGAAAATCTGGCTGGCCAGGAATGCTCCCGTTTGGATGGGACTGAGGTCTCCCCTCAACGGGTTATCTCCAAGGTATCCAGATGGTTCCAGAGGCTTGCACCCTTCCTCCCCCTTTTGCCTATACTTCGCCGTTCTTCTACTCTGGCCTTAGATAGCTTGGGCCTCATCGGGATGCCTGCAATCTCAAAACAGGCCCGTATGGTCAAATGGACCCGTCCTCCCTCTGGGTGGATCAAAGTCAATGTAGACGGCTCTGCCTTGGGTAATCTAGGCAGCTCGGGTGGGGGTGGGGTAGGTAGAGATTGTGAAGGGTCCTTCATTTTTGCCTTCTCCTTGGGCTATGCTTTCGGCTCTAACGGTTGGGCGGAAGCAAGGACTATTTGGGAAGGGCTTTCATTTTGTAAGAACTTGGGCTTCAGTAAGGTGGAGACAATGACTTCAGAGTGATGGTAAATGCCATAAACAAGCAGATTGCCCCCTCTTGGGCCTTGTGGTACTGGTGGGTGAGAATTAAAGCCCTCTCATCCAATATGGATGTATCCATCTCATACTCTCCTAGAGATGCCAACGCGGTCGTGGATGGGCTCGCTCGAAGGGGTAGCAGCAATCAAACCCACCACACCTATCGATCCATGTTGGAGCTTCCCTCCCTCATCAAAGGCCTTCTCTTCCTAGATAGAGTAGGTCTAGGCTATTTACTTGAGTTGTAAAGGGCATTTGTCGCCTCTTCTTTATTTGTGGGCTTGCCTCTCCTTTTTGGCCGGTAGGCCCACCCATATGGTGTACAACCCCGTTTTTGCAGATATATATGATATGATGGTTCTCTTAAAAAAAAAAGGCACAGATGCTTGCCAATATGAGCCTCTCTTGCCTGAACATTTTGCCCCACTAGGAAGCATCTACACCATGCACTGGGGCTCCTAGAGGGAAGACATGGAACTAGTGTAAGGCCTCGTAAATAAGGCTCTACTCTATGGCACAAACTCACCTCACAAGATCCTAAGGATAGAGCTCGAACTATTATGCAGACTTATTGCAACATTCTAGCCAAGGTGTGGAGCTCTCATTTAATTCTCCTAAGAACCAATGCCATAATCTTCATGAGATTTCAACAACTCACTTGGCTAGATCCCTAGGACTTGGTGTAAGCCTACTATGACATTGTCGCCTATCACCAAGGGTCCTGTCATAATGTGATGACCTGCTGATACTTGATCTCATTTCTCATCTCTAGAATATGAGACCCAAGACTTTAATGAACTAACTAGAGCTTGTGTATGTTAAGACCTTTATAAGCTTCCCGATCAACGATCTAACCACTTAAGGCAAAGGATTAGAAATTAGGGTTAATACGACCTTACTGGGTTTTACATTTTAATCAAGTGTTTTATTTATTTATTTATTTATTATTATTATAAAGTTTTCATATATAATACACTTATTAAAAATAAAATATTTTACATTTGAAATTTTTCTTAGAAACGACAACAATCCTCCACAATTTTAAAAATAAAATCAACAGAAAGAATGAATGACATATCAATATAAATAAATATATACTTAAATGTATCTTGTAGATTTAAACATTTATTTTAATGCATATGTGTCCAAGTTTTGTTAGGTAGTTTGTGACCCATATCCATCTTGAATTAAGAATAACATATATATGACTCACTGTCCCACAATGCACATATCCATTTATTTAAGATTTGAAAATTTAAAAGTTTTCGTATCTATGTTCTTGTGTGTATCCTGATTGCATAAGTTTCAAAAATAAAATAAAATATTCTATTTTCAAATATATATATTTTTAAATACAACATCTACACCATAAATATACATCCAACATTTGTGTGCCCTTGTTCTTTAAAATAGAATATAAAACATTATTACCATTTGTTGGAGGAGATTTGGGAGCGTGATTTACATAAATTGGGAAACAGCCCAAGATCAACCCAATGATTTTCAGTATGTGAAGAAAAATGTGAAAGAAGCATACCACCTGTTTTTGCATGGATGAAAATAAATAGAAAAAGAAACATTAGACATAAGACTTCGTATGGTTTTTCACAACATGATTTCATCCACATGACAGTATGGGCAAGTCAATCAAGAAGGAAAATCAAAGGATATACAAGATTGAAATAAAACATGCTATTGTACAGGAAAAATCAATACTTCTCCTCTTACAACCTATAAAACCTTGTAGATCACCATCCAACGTATCCCTCTACCTGACCAACATAAGAATATCCATGAAAGAAAATCCTCAAAGAGAGAGATCACATCTAAGGTTTTAGGTGTTCCAAAGAGTAACCCTTAAATACTTTTTTATTTATCTTATGTAACTTGGAGACTAGGAAAATAGGGTCAAAAGGTCATTTTCGCTGGAGAAAATGCTGCTCCCCTTACATCAAGTGGGCACATGTGGTGAGATAGTCTTTACGAGGAAAAAAAAGGGCTTTGTAAGCTAGCAATTGTGGTTGGATCCTTTTGTTAGAAGAATTTTTAGATTGGGCAATTCAGGATATCAACCAAACAAGAGATTAATTAATTTTAGAGTGACCAACCCAGGTTTAAAAACCACTTGATACAGGGAAGTCCCACAAAAGCCTAACATTACACCAACCGAACAACTGGGATTATGAAATCCCTCCTCAAGTGTTCTAGATCTAAGTCTGTCTATGTGGAGTCCCCCAACATCTATGACAGCCATTTTTATTTCCCTTGACATGTGAGAGGTGTACAATTACTAGGGGTGTTTCCTCCATCTCGAAGAGGCTTTCCTCAGGCTCTCAAGATTTTCTTATTATCATTGTATTGTGAGCGTAAATCACGTGGCCATGGCTACACATGACACTGTTGTATGGAATCCATCTCCCAGCATATCAAGTGTGGCCACTGCACACATGGTATTTAATTTCCGTTATTATCATCATTATTTCAAACATAAACCTAGTTTTTGAATGGACTAATGCAGGATCAAAGTCATGGATGAAGAGCACGGACAACATGGTTGGATACACATTAGACAAAGTGTTCACAATCCCAACATTGCACTAAATTTGCAGTCTTCAGTCCCTGGTGGTTGTCAATCCATGTCCCAGATTCTCCGAGATAGGTAAATCTTTCTGCATTTGGAGCCATTCTACTAGAGTACTAGGCCTTTGCATGCATACCTCCATTTGGAACGATATAAACCTTTATTTGCTAGATGGCACAACCCAAAAATTGCATCTCCTTATTCAAATATATGGCTACAACTACTTGAGTTAGTATCTATTCTTCATCGTACACAGTGGCCCGACTACTATAAGATGTCTGGGATGACCTTGAATCATGGCTTCTACATGTTGACATGTGTGAAGACATGTATGTGTAGTATCCATAAAGCAGGAGTGACCACAAGAGGTTGTAGATTAACCTATAAACATTTGAAAATCATTTTCCTTGAACGTTTTAGATGGATCATACAACCAAGCTTCTGTATTTTTAATCATGACCAAAGTCGATCCCCATTATTTATTTAGCTCTTTTTTTTTTTTTTTTTTTTTTTTTTTTTAAAATTAATTTTTTTTTAAAATTTTTAAATTTTTAATTATTCTTTTGATGTTTGTGGATATTTTTCACAGGTTTCTCATGGCGAACGGTTTAGACAAAATACTCGACATTGCGCAAGTTAACAGCTACGCAAGAAAGGGGAATCTAAGTTGAAATGCACCCTCCACCCACAGTGTACATTTCAAACCATAAAAAAAAAAAAAGTTCCCACCAACATCCATGCCCTTGAATGTACCTACTAATTAGCACTTGAATTATATATTTTGAAAACTAGTTCACATACCTAGCATGCATATCAAATATCAGCATGGTTCCGCAGTACATGTGACCTCCATCCCACCGTTGGGTGGCATATTCATGTCATAGATCCAGACCTTTCATCATGTAGTATACACTGTAGACATGCCCTAGACTGTATCGGTCAAGTTCAACAATCAGTATTCAACGTGCATGTACATGGCAATCACAGTGAACTCTAACATGCATCCATCCAATGGTGGGAATGAAGGCAGACGTGGGTCATCTATCAAAATCCATATAAAAAATGGTACGTAAAACAACATTAGGTTGTTCTATTTTATATTGATTGTTGGTAGCAATTTCTTGACATGGACCTTTAAATTCTTTTCTGTCCTTTTTCCTTTTCCATCTACTACCTAAATATCATAAAAGTTCCCTAGGACCTAAGCAAAATGGACTTCACATCAACCCAATGTCCTTGTTGGTTACGTGAATGCAACTTATATTATATCTCCTGTTTATTTTTGTTACGCATGCATTGAGGTTCATGGACTTTTATTAATTAGAGAAATTGTTTTTAACACTTCTTCTTGATAAATTATTATTCCTGGTATTACAAAAGGTAAAAGTTCTTACAGTCACACAGCTACAAGTATCTTTCTTTGTAAATTCCTAAAGGACTTCCAGATAAACAAACTACCCACTTTCTCACCAACTTGCTAAAATGTCTGCAACTTCGATTGCTTCTCTAACGATGTGCTAAGCTTTCAAGTTCTTCATTCTACCGAGTGCAGATCTCACAATTTCCAGCATGACCTTACACACCTTCCAAAGAGGATTTCACCTGACAGTTTAGGGCTTTAATTATTAAATATGAGTCTCCCCCAATCTCAGCTACTTAATATGTAATTTCTTTACAAGCTTGAGACCCAAAAGCAGGCACGAGGCTTCCACCTAGTTGATTGGGCATTTACTAATGATTCCACAATATGCCATGTCAACTATCCTTTATAGTCTCTACGAATACGTCCCATCTCGTAAATTGCTTTTTCCTTGTTCCATCAAAGTTTCAGTTTGTGCCTGTTTATACCTGATCTAACCATACCAACTAAGTAAGCCAACACATGGCGGCACCTCCATAGGGAAGATCGAGACCACATCCTTAACAGCCGATGCAATCTGCACAAGGAGACCATGAAGCACAAGAAACGTTTTCACCATATATAAGACACTTGTCATTGTGCCTGATCGAGTAAAAAAATGTTGCATGACACATGGTGATATTATGAAAGAGGCTGTGATGGCCTAAAAAGGACATCCATGGCCGCTGTTTTAGCTGGCAGTGATTCTTCTCGTAATACATGGCAGAAGCCAAGTAATTGCACATGTATGAAGATATGAGTAAAAAACTTTGATGTACACAATTGGCTAAGGTAGTGACTAATAGAAACAAATGGCATTAACTGATTGAACAAGCACATAAAAAAAAAGTTGATTATGCGAAGATCTTGAAGACATATCTCAATATAGAAATATAATAAGCTACTCTTGTTAAATAATTGGTCAATAAGAGAAATTCCATAAACTTCTCTTGAGTTAGAAGCGTAATTGACTACATTTGCTAATTAGCTAATCAATCAAGAGAAGATCTTGGAGGCATATTTCAATACCAGTTTCTAATAAACTGTCTTATATGTCTATAAATTCAACTTCGAATAAAGAGCTTGTAGCCTACACTACTTCAATACAACACAACACTAATGTTTTTAGCGTAACACTACCTTTCATTTGTTAGTCATGGATTATAATAATAATAATAATAATAATAATAATAATAATAATAAATCTAACTCCACTATCAGCCAGTGCAAAGATGCAAACCAGCCCAGATGGATTAGATTAGAATATAAAAGTTACGACCTTATGTCTACAATCATGTTGTTTGACCTATGAAGATCTGTAGGTCTCAAACAGATGGTCAACCATGCCATCTGGCTATGTACCTAAAGATTTTGCTCAACCATCTCACCACGAAATTCGATCGGAGTAACAAACAGGTTGTTGTTTAACTATGGTTGCCTTGCCATGAAGCCTAGTTGAGCAATAAGTGATTGTTCCATGACAACCTTACTCATGGAGTTAGGTTACAAGCAAACGAACAAACAATCATTCCCACGAAAATCTCACCATGAAGTAAGGACCCGAAGTGATGAACAAATTGTCACCCCCATCGACCTTCTTGCCATGAAGTATGTGGTGAGTAATGAATGGTCGATCGTCTAAAAAATGATCGACTCACCAACCAAGCTTAGCCATGTGGGGTAACAAATGGATGGGTGATCCCAACAAATGTCTTGTCATGAAGGCTTGTCATGCGAAGAATATACTATCAAAGATCTACCTACCATCGACCATCTCACCACGAAACGTAGTCCTATATATACGATGAACAAGTAGTCACTATAATGATTCTTCAAATACAAAGCCAGTCGTGTGATAAACAAACGTCTACCTTTTCCTATAAACCATAATTATCTAGCATAACAAAGCTTGGCATGCGACAATGGACCATCGTCCTTATCGATCATCCAGTTACAAAGCCAACTCAGCAGGCAATACAACTTTTAGCCAGATAACCTTCTTACTATGAATAAAGAGTCATTCTCGACAACCATCTTGCTATGAACAGATTGTTGTTAGTTATTTTTTTTTCTTTTCCTTTTCCTTTTATCATTTACTTTTCTAGCTGACTATAGTTAAAACACATTTATTTAATTGATCACCTTCAATCTAGTTTTATTCTTTTAAGTTTTATTCACTTAATATTGAATACTATAAGCTATCATGCACTTAATTAAAAGTCATTTCTCTAAAGGTGAAAAGAACACATTAGAATGACAAACTCTCCCATTCACAAATCACTTAATTTTACACAATTGATGGATAGATAGTCAACCGATCTTCATATATTTGGTTTTAATATATCTATTTTGATATGTGGCATCACAAGGAGTTTCCTTTTTTAATACCCCATATTTCTTAGTAGTCAGCAGTGCGACCATGCACTTGTCCCGACTGCCTACTCATAAGAGACCCATGTGCCCATTGTAGAACAATAGTACCCCACATTTCATTCCACATGCGAGAACACATCGTCTGGCACCTCTGGTGGGACTCGAATGGTCTGTGCATAGTGCACACCCATGTGACTTGACCTAGTAAATGTTGAAACCCATGTCATGTCAATTGTGCCGCGGTTGTTTCGGTGCCACCATGCATCCATGCAATGCATCCTTGACACACTATGGCACAAAGAACCTAGGACCCATATGCGCATGTTACTTGTGAGATAAGTAACCTTAGCGAGATTGGGCTCGTACCTATGTGTACAAAGATTCTATGGAGCTAGAATCCAAATGCAAGGGTTCATTCACAAAAATCTAGAATAGAATCTTTACACTCATGTGAAGATAAAATTTACCATGCTTCTTACACCCCATCATAACCATGCCACATCACCCCTACTACCTTACCTTTAACCAATATACGTCACGCTTTTGTGCACCTCGCCATCCACCTCATCATCTCTCCACCAATGAAATTCCATCATCTTGCTAACTAGAAATTCCACTATTATACCTTCTCCCAAACTAATTATGAGTTTCTGAGCATGCCTAGCCACCCCATCATCCATGTGGGCCAATGCATGCCCATTCTACTTTTACATCATCCCATTCTAGCTAATGCATGACACCTTGCATCCACATCACCTTTTACCTAAGAAACACCTCTTTTGCACGCAATGCATGCCTCCCATCTTGCCATGTCAGCTTTTCACTGCCTACTATTCTATACTTAAGCCATTTCATTAGAGAACTCTCTCATTTTCTCTGCTAGAGAAAAATCAAAGAGGAGAGGAGAAGAGAGAGAGAGAGAGAGAGAGAGAGAGAGAGAGAGAGAGGTGAACCTCTTTTTCATTTTAAATGGGCATTAAAGTGGACCTTACCATGCAATGATAGTGGTGTTTGGATTGCCCAAAAATCACACCTAAATGGGCCACCCCTTTAAGCAAACAATGGGAATGGTCCCACATCCGAGGAGGTACCCATCTTAATGAAATATGTTGCATATCAAATTTGTCTATCTGTTTTACTAACCATTTTTTAGATTTGTGGGGCCCACAAATATGTTATTGATCCTAAATTTTGTGTGATAATATTAGACTTGATAGAGCATGTATGTACCAATTTTGGAGTTAATATAATATGTTTAACCCCTTCATTCAATTTATGTAATTCAGATAATGTTTGTTGTCTAGTGTAGTGGTCAGCACTGAACCCTTCTGAACGACCCAGATTTGTGGGGTTTACAAATATGTAACTAGTTAAAAATTTTATGTGATTATATTATACTAGATGAGTACATATGTACCAAATTTGGGATCAATCCAATTTATCTATCACTTCATCCAATTTATGTAATTCAGACTAGGTTTGTTGTCTAGTGCAGTGGTCAATATTGACACCCTTTTGAACAACCAGATTTGTGGGGTCAAAAAATATGTCCCAAGTTTTATGTTATAATAATAAACTTAATAGAGCATATATGTACCAAATTTATGGTTAAACCAATATGTCTAACCTCTTCATCCGATTTGTGCAAATTAGACCAGCTTTGTTGTCCAATAGAGTGGTCAACAATAACACCCTTCAGAATATCCCATATTGGTAGGGCCCACCTTGATGATGTGTTGTATATCTAGGTTGTCCATCTGAATAACCTGTCCTATAATGATGCAAATTTAGAGGGTGGAACACACAATAGAAAATAGTGAGGGATAACAACATCCATGGTGAAACCTTCTTAGGCTCCACCGAGTGAGACATGTTGCCTAGGGCAGACAGCTTGGTCACCACTTTGTAAGACTCACCATAGTGTGTGTGTGTTTTATCTATGTCGTCCATTTTTTGGCAGACCACATTGTAGGGAGTAGTGGGATTGATACTCACCATTATAAACTTTTCCAAGGCCCACTGTGATGTTTATGAAAGTTCATCATGTCCATTGTTTTTCCCAATCATGTCAGGACATGATTCTAAAAATGTGGCTAACTCAAAGCTCTGTGGGGCTCATGATTTATGATGTTTATTTTTCATATAAATTGTTATAAGGTCACTAGGACCTGGGTGTATGTAACGTCTCGGATTTTTTTTGCCAACTTGGAGTTGGATGCTCTTAGGCAATGGGTTTATCGACTTAGGAGGGAGCAATCGAACTTAGCAACATTAAAGGACCCTAGGACCAAGCCATCTGGCTAATTTAAACACTGAACACTTAGCCTAGGGTTCAGCTATAGAAGGGACCCCTCTTTGCTCTCATGAATCATATAGAAGCCCCAGGGGCTTCACCTAGGGCCATTCTACTTCATTTATACCCCATTTCTAGTCTATTATACCCTTTTCACTCTCAACTCATCACCCCATTTTCTTTTCAAGCTCTCAAAACTCAATCCCTAAGTTTCAAATCCCCCTTTCAACATATCTCCTTCAAAAATCTCACCTTCTACCACCTTATTATTCAAATCTTTCAAGTGCTTTCATATTAGATACAAATTTTAAAGCTTAAAGAATGAAGAACTATAATTAAACTAAAATTTAGTATAAATAATAAAAATATAAATAAAATAGACTTTAAACCATTAAAATAATGAAATATTGGAAAATAACCAGTTTATTTGGATAGAGTTGCTTCTCCTACCCCAAAATCATATATTGCACATCGAATAAATCATTCAAATTTCTAAGATACACCGGTTTCAAATATCAAGTGGCAGAGCCACAATTAGACACCACAGAGGATGGCGGCACCATCGCAAAATCAACTGTGCGCTGCCGCCGGCTCCAAAGGAGCATGGCAAAACTGCCATTACGGAGGCACACTGCCGGTGCACCAGATTTCGGCGGACCACCGCCGAAATTCTCTATATTTTTAGGCCAACTTCAAAAAGTCATATATCCCTTCATATAACTCCAATTTAGGTAATTCAAAAGCTAGATTGAAGCTTGATAAGCCTAGTTTTATATAAAAATAAATGAAAAATAAAATAAAATTTTAATATAGTTAAATCTAGGATGATGTGGTAAATATCCAAAAATTATTAGTTTCGGACAGCTGGTACTTCCAGAAATTTTAGAATTTTTCTAGAATACGAAATTTAATGAAATTTGGTGGAGATAAAGTAGACTTGACGATGAACTACTAAAAAAATAATTAAAATAATACGCTAACTAAAAGTGCCAAAAACATTATATGAAATAGAGTTATTGAAACTGAAAAATTTCTACAACTACACGTTGTTAATGGGCCGGGCATATCTTTTTCGTCTTTGAATTTTTATACTTAGCATCTTCTTAGAAATTGCTTCTAATCATACTAAGAATAATTCTATATGATTAAATTTAAATTTTCTATTTTGGTATATTTTACTAAATTAGGTAGTTTCAAGTATAGTTGAATTAGGGTTCTTGATTAGGGTGATTACGATTGAATCATCATTCTCACTAGTTGTGAATAGTCTACACTATGAAATTAGCTAATCCAAATCCTAATAATTTCTCACAAAAAATCTCAATACCCAATTCATTCTAGAAAGGCCCTGATTATCCAAACAAGTTCTAGACCACTTGTTAATGGGTCACTAAATCCGAGATTATAGAAATACATTCATCTTAGTGGGCTTGATGTCTATCGCAGGACATCAAACCAAGATCATGCCTCGAATCGCTCAACTTGGACTCACAAGGTGAGCTCTTGGGTTGTGCGAATACCTTATATGAAAATATATAACTTAAGTGAAACTAGCAACTTTGTTCTTTTATATATGAAGTTGTAGCTTTTGGAACGTCGATTCATGGCTAAAGTCGAGATACCAACTAATGATATTTTTCCAAATATATCCGTATAACTGCAGCCCCGATCGACCGTCGGTGGCCGTTGAACAGACTTCTAATCATATCCGTCGATCGACACATTTAAATGGCGGGCTGATTGTGTTTATACATAGATCATTACTAAGGCCAATTATCCTACGGTGGGTGTCGACCCCTATGCCCCATAATGGACCCCAAAGAGTAGAAACAAAATCCCCTAGGGCTAGTATAATAAAAACCCAACTCTTAAGGCCATTTGCACCAAATCTGGTGCTATAAATAGGTTATTTGGGGGCCTCATTTGCTCTTATACGAATTTGCAAAGCCAAGGAGAGAAAAGGGAGGAGAAGAAGAGAGGAATGAGAAAGATGGTGAGGCCCGGTGCCGGATCACACCATCCAATCTTCGTGCTCACCGGATTCGTACAAGACATCATCTCTATTCTCGATCTCATGTCTTCCATGGATGAAATCCAGAGATTTTGAGTTGGATTCTCCACTCGCTAGGTAAGAGGTTTCCCTATGTGTCTTTCCATCTTTTTCTTTCATTTCTTTCATTTTGAGACTTAGGGTTAGAAACCCCCTTTTGTTTCTGTTGATTCTTACAAACTCTTATATTATGATTAAGTATGTTAGGGCTTTAAGTCACAATTATCAATTGGAGTGGTCCATACTCTTGAGGGATCTGTAATCGGGCCCCATTCCATTACGGTTTAGGTTGTGCGCCTATTTCGAGTCCCTATTTGTCAAATCGAGCTAATGGATCAATCAAATTGAGTTAGTTTAGCCATAATCCATTCTTTAATATTTAATTATGAATAAATCTATGTCATTAATAATAGTCTTATACTTTAATTTAGGTTTGGAGCGTTTTCCCAAATTCTCGATGTTAGGGCCGCATTTGAGTATTGCATTTTAACTCAAAGGTGAAGATTTACCCCCAAGCTTCTACTCAGCATTTTAGAATAATCAAATGCATTTATTTACTAATTGATTGATTACATGCTTAATAAAATGCTTGAATAACATGAAACTCTTAATATTATAAACTTCTTAGATGTTGAATACTTAAAAATACTAGGATTATTGAATTGTATTGTGGTGGTGGACTAAGCTCTGCAAATTATCCAAATACGTGGATAGCCAGCTTTAAGGAGGCTATCCCAGGCATATACGGCCGACCGGAGTTGAACACAGACGATTGACAGTATTTGGAGCTACACGGGATGCTTTGCACCCAATGTCAGTTTGCCTGAGGTCCTCCATAGTCATTTGCATCAATCTAATGCAAGCTTGATCATTATTGTGCTTGGTGATTGTATAACATTCAAAAGATCTGGGATACCGCCGTTACCATTGATTTAGCCTACTCATAACCGTTACTGTTGCAATCCCACTAAGACTTATGAGCCGGGCATGATGGTATGGGACACCGTGTCCAAGCTGTCGGCCTTAGCTGGGGTGACGAGCTTCCTCATAGTGACCAATGAGCAATTAAGACTCATGAGCTGGGCATGGTGGTATGGGACACCGTGTCCGAGCTATCGGCCTATGCTGAGGTGACGAGCCTCCTCATAGTGACCAGTGAGCACTAATGAAGGTGTTATATCATTGTTTAAATGGCCCCCATCAAATTACTCGGCCGATGGTTGCGTGCTAGAGTACCGTTCGAACGACCCGGGCGTGAATGAAATTGGGTGATGAGCCCTTTCCTTTATATATTTTTTATTTTATGTGACAAACCTGCACCTCGGAACTGAGTGATCGTACTCGGTTTGAGTGATGATTCATACCGGGTTGATCCTCATACATTTAGGTATTATACTGTACCCTTGAAATTATTGATTTGTGATATAAACGAGTGATACCTAAAGTTGGATCAAGGGGCACTGGTAAGAAGTCGCTACGTGCGGCAACGAACCATGTGATTCAGATAAGAACTCATGATATAACGTTGGTATCTTAGCTTCGCCAATATGCTAGATGAATTGAACTTAATAATTACTCGACTAATATGATCATTCACCGCATCACATTAGTTTAGAAGGTGGCGAAACAGGCGTTGAAGTCGCGTGTTGAGGAAGTGTCGTCATTTGTGAACCAGGTGGTCGGAGTTGCGTGTTGAGGGAGCGTTGAATGGTGAGAGCATGCATCATGTCATATCTTCATATGTACATTTAATAAAAATATTTAGAAAATGTTTGATTTCTTGTTTTATCATTACTTGTGTTGACTAGGTTGATAACACGTGTAACTGCTTAGTATCTGTGCATTAAATACAACATGCTTAAGTATATTACATGTATGAATATGTATTCGTTGTGAACATGTAAATCCCTAAAATGTCCCAAGTAACAATCTTGGGGATAATTCTTCACTATGTTGGCGTTTGATGCCTTCTATTCGACATATGCAGATAATTCAACAATAGGACCATTCGGTGGTGCGCTCGGGGCGCCCAGTAGATCTCTAGCTTCTTCCCACTTGGTAGTTGTTCTTTTATTTCTATTGTAATTATTGTGATTTTTATAATTCTCATTTGGGTGAACACCATATTTTAATCGTATCTTTACTATTGGCCCCATATTTATTTATTTTTGTTATCTCTACCTCGCTTTGGATCCCCTAATTTAAATTGCACTACTCTGATTACTCATGTGTAAAATGAGTGAAAATCTAAATAAGGCCACACGTGCATTTTTATTTGGTTAACACCTAGAAACTCGAGATCGGGGTCTCTGTACTCAAGTGCCGATTTTTGCGGTGTTACAATGTAGGGGAACCACAAGTATCAACTTTATCTAGGATGTGTGGTTGCACTGAGACCCACTACAATGTGTGTATTGTATACCCACGTTAACCACACTTAGGGGCTCCTTGTAAGGTTTATTTGTTAACCAACTAGTTCATGAGGTCACTAGGACCTGAATGATGGGATAACAGAAATATTAACAATTGGTTCATGGCCCATGGGCTCACCTTGGGACCCAACATGATGTTGGTACTTTGTCCATGTATCGGATGATACGATAGGCCCACTATCCATGGCCCACCTTGATATGTGTTTCATCTATGACATCCACCATGGCCTGATCATAATGTATGTTTTGGGCTTAATAATGCAATGTGTGGATGGCCCTATAATGTGTGGTTAATTATGATGAATGGTTTTGATGTATGTTGTGGAATGTGTGATTGTGATAATGTAAATTTACACATACAATGTATGTTCCATTTGGCCCATTCGGCATTGTGTTGTAAATAGTTATTACCTCTTGTAGTGATTATTCTATGAGCCTTGTAAGAGCTTACTTAATCCGTTTGGACCTTGAGGGAGCCCACTTATTTACACATAAATTTTACCACTTTCGATAAAACTTGGGTACCTACCTCAACTTTTAGGCTATATTGGCTTTAAGGCCAATAGTTGTGGCTTTGGACCTTAATGTTCGAACCCAAGGGTTAACAACTCCAAGTGCAGGGCTGCGATATAGTAATAACTCGATGAGATTGAGGTCGATATATAGGGAATGTGAGAACAAAATTAGAACTAGTCTTAAAGCAAAATAGGTTATCTGGGTTTTTCATACAGTGAATAGGTTAAGGGTAAAAATAATAAAAATAAAGCACTAAGGATCGAGGGATTCACTTCTAGCAATCACAATGTCTAATTTATCGATTCATCTTCTATAGCTCAACTAAAAGATTATACAGTTAAACCAATCTCAACATTTGACAATATATGATAATAGTTGAACGATTCTCTCATGAAGCACCCGGACATCAATCATAGGGAATTCAAAGCATCTATTATGCCGGGAGTCTATAATAGATCATTGAATTTTATAAATTGATTCATCCTCTAATTAAGCATTGTAATTGTACTTCTAAGCATATAATTTAACCGGAGTTGACAACAAATCAAGGATGAAATAACACAAAAGATTTAAATTAAAATTCAAATCTGATTAAATTAATTATCATCATCAAATCCCAAAGTATGAATCAATAAACTAAAACATTATAATAAAATAGAAACTTCACACTTAGCCTTAATTGAGAGATTAACCTAGCATACCTAACTCAAAAACAAACAAAAAACTAAAGATCTACTAGAATCCGTGAAGAAATTAAAGAGAAAGAATGTTGTTGGTGCTCCATTAAGCCTTCTCTCCCTCTCCAAACCCTAAAAGATGATTTGGGACATCTTAGGAACCCCAATTTATAGGTTTGAAAATTTAACTTTCACACCTCTCTAGAAAATTCTTAAATCAACTTTCATTTATGCACTTGTCGCTTCCGTCAATGGGAGCTTTGATCCGATAGGCAGGTCGTCAATGGGTGTCGATGTGATTGAAGAGAGTTTGTCCAGCAATTAAACTTGAAAATTCATAAATTTCTCAATCAGATCGAAGCCATCTTCGGGATTGAAACAGTCTTCAATTGAATTAAAACTGTCATCGATTGGGTCGTAAGGTCATTTATGTAGTTTTCAAGATTTTTTCTTTCTAGCCCTAGAATTTTAATATTTGATTTTCCTAGCCCTAAATTTTCAGAACTCATTTTTCTTCGTTTCTTCACTTTTTTTAAAGCATCGTTAGACTTTCTTTTGATCTCCTTTGGTCTACATGCTCAAATATGGTTGATCTTCATCCCTTGAGCTCTTATATCTTCGAACGCTCCACTCTAGATCACCTTTGGACTTTGATTTGATGTTTTGAGTGCATATTCTTCTTTAGTTTCAAAATCACCCCGCATGTAGAAAACATATTTTACTAGCTCAATTGAATACTTGAATGCATGAGAAAACATGTAAGACCCGTATCCTAGTCCGTACTATTCCGTCGACTCCTGCGATCCTTCCCAGTGAATTTCGGCAACTTGCGACCTATAATCGACGTTTGTGTGCAACCTTAAGTCGTATCCTATAGATTCGAGTCGGCTTAATCTGAGACTTGTACTATTGCAACCGCACTGTTGCTGCGGTTCCAACTCCGCATCTTGCGCACCGATCCGATACCCTGGCAAGGAGATGTGGGCCAGCATTTATTTTAAAGAAACGCAGCGCGTTTGCAATCCCAAGAGAATCTCTACAACCCATCCCATCAATTAATCAATCAATGCTTTCTTTCTCCTCAAGTCAAGCAACCACCAAGTCAACTCTCTCCCTCTCTCTCTCTTATACACCCATACATGTCAAGTACAACATCACCTCACATCCATCACTCACATCCATCACCTCTCTCTTACAAACACCACCTCTCTCTCTCTCTTTCTTTCTCAACACATTTTCCAAGCAACAAAGGAGAGCAAAGAGTGGACATCCAAGCTCTTCCATGTGAGAGAAAAGTGCATGTGTGTGGCCCATTTCTCACCCCAAAATCCTTCATCCTAGACATTCATCTCTCATCATCTTCCATTAAAGTGGGACATAAGGAGATCGGCATTCCATTAGACCAAGAAGATCAAACGGTGGATGCTTCATAGGTTAGATTTTTATGTTTTGATGATGGACCAAGTGAGGCCTACCAATCGATAGTATGGATCTCATTTTGGACCCTAAGTGTGGTCGATGGCCCACTTTGATCCTCATGATCATTCTATGATGGGGCCATTCTCCATGGACTCCATCATGATGTTTATTTTCCTTGTATGAATAGAGGTCATCTAAACCTTCCATTTTGGTGGAGAAGGAATCTATACCGTTGATCTTTGATTTGGTGGACCCACATGTATTGGGACCCACTTGATGTATGATTGAATGCAAGGGAGGGCCCATAGTGCCGAGGTCCCTCCATCACTCGATCTCTCTCTCTCTCTCTCTCTCTCTCTCTTCCCTTGTTGTTGGCCCCTTGATGTATGCATTTTATCTAAGTCATCCATCTTCATGGACCCACTTGATGGATGTGTAGGATCTACACCGTCCAAACCATGTGGGCCCTACTTAAGGGAGGTGGGAAAACACAAATATAAGGTTGACCCAAATCAAGTGGGCCATGTCCATGTGGGACCACCTTGATGGAGAATATCCACGCTGTCCTTCCAATGTCCAGGGACGCTGGACGTGATTTGGTGGAGTGTGAACGGGCAGTGGGTTATACTCACGTCAGAGAAATATATATTATTATTATTATTATTATTATTAGCTTGATTTAAAATTTCTGGTGGGCCACTCATGCAGGCCCCACCTTGATATATGGGTCCAATCCACGTCGTCCATTCAATTTTCTAGCTCATTTTAGTTGTTGAGCCGAAAAATGAAGCCAATCCGACTCTCAGGCGGGCCATAACATAGAAAACAGTGGTTTCTACCGTTAAATTCATTTTAACCTTTTTACACATCGAAACGTGCCAAATATTGGGCTTGTTTGGCTTGTCTTGAGTCATAGGAGCCATTGGACGGGTCAGATTCTCCTGATGCGGGCTCCACTTGGGAAAAACTGCGGAAAAATACATTAAAAAAATATGTATGTAGCAGGTGCTGCTGCTGTCTAGAGGATGCACAGCGTCTTGCTGCGTTGGACATGAAAGGAGGCTAGGACGTGGGTCCCAGCCGCATGCCCCACCATGATGTGGACCCCACATCAACACTATGCATTTGATGGGGCCCCTTTTTAAGTAGTGGGCCCCTTAAGAAATCAGCCGTATACAGCTCAGGTGGCCCACACGGCAGAGAATAGTGTTGATTAAATGTCTACCATTGGAACCCTTTTGGGTGTCACAGAAGTTTTGGGTCAATATGAAATTTGTTTTTCCTTTTCATTCAGGTCCCTATGACCTTATTAACAGATTTGATGGAAAATAAATGTTATGGTGGCCCCACGTGGGACCCACCAATGATGTATGTGTTTTATTCACACTGTTCACTACCGTGGACAGTGGAACCTAGCATGGTGTATGTGTTCTTTCCACACCATCCACACCACTAGATGGTGGGACCCCCATGATGTATGTGTTCTCTCCACACCATCCATCCTTATGGGACCCACCATGATACATGTGTTGCATCCAAGCAGTCCAACCATTTAGAAAGATAATTTAAAGGCTTGAGACTAAAAATAAGACAGATCTATTTATCAAGTGGACCACAATGCATAGTGAGGATTAAATGTCTACCATTAAAATCCCTTGGGAGTGCAGAAGTTTTGGGTCAGTAGGAAATTTGTTTTCCTCTTAATTCAGGTCTATGTGACCTTATGGTCAGATTAGATGGGAAATATATATTATGGTGGGCCTTGGGAATTTTAATGGTGGAAATCATTATCACCACTTATATTTGGGTGTGGCCCATTTGATATACATGGGGCCCATTGGTGTGACCCATTTAATGTACATATGGGGCCCATTGGTGTGGCCCATTTGATGCACATATGGCCCAGGTGATGTGGCCCACTTGCCATATGAGAGCCCATCTTGGTTTATTTATGGCCGTCCACTGAGGCCCACCTTGGTATATATGTGAGGCCCATATGATTAGGCCCATCTTGATGTAGTTATGGCCCATCCGTTGAGGCCACCTTGATATATATGAGGCCCATTTGATGTATTTGAGTCCCATGGGTCGAGGTCCAATGAGATGTACATAAGGCCCATTTCAATGTGTGATTCCACTACGGTTTATGTAATGATGTTTATGACGGGCTATGGCTTGGGAGCAATGATGTTTTGACACCCACATTGTAAGTACAATGTTGGTTAAATGTCCGCATTGTAACTCTCCTCGGGGCCCATTGATAGGCCCATACTTATTGATAGTTCATCACTTTATAGCATGCTTAGCATAATTCCATGACTCATGCTCATACGCATCATATGTATGCTTGATATGAGTAGTGATTAATCATAGCATATGCCATTGGACAGATTATTTATGGGGCTCACTGATAGGAGTAACCCACATGAGCGCATGGTATGCGTAGGATTGTTGCATGACTGGACAGTGTGATTCATGCATATCGCATTTGTGTGTCATGATCATTATACGCCCTAGCGACATCAGGGTCGTGGCTCCATAGGTACATCGTAGATGGCCGTATCGGATACTGAAAATACTTGGTTCTAACACTATAGGCACTTAAGATATCCTCTTGTGAAAGTCCTAGAACCTTTTTGGTACCAAGAGATTCTCCAACATTTAGATCAAGTGGATACACGAGTGCTCAAGTGCCGAATACCAGTGTCTCCTACTGTGTCGTGGTCGGTTGGAAGGGGGTGTGGCCTTATCCGCCCGAGTGAGGGGGTTATAAGCTAGGCTAAGTTTGACCAGCTCGCAAATGAGTTCGTTATCGACGAGCTGGGTAGGTATTGGCAGACTACTGGTTAGGCAAATAGTGAGGTCTCTTTCACTCACTGAGCTGTATAGCTAGGAAGGCTGTAGTCAGTGTAGAGTGTACTAGATCTCGGTGATATCCTAGAGAGAAACTGTACTGATATGTGTACTTGATGAGGACTGACATGCTTGCTTTGTATCTCGGATATGAAATTTAGCTACATAGGCCTCACATCGCATGACCTTGGTATGGCTGATAACATTCATGCCTTGCATCGCATAGCCTTGCTACGGATGATAGTATTCATGAACTTACCTGTATATTTTCACATTACTCTGATATTGTATACTTGGCACTCGCCTTGCGCACACACTTACACCACCCTCTAAGATTTTGTAAGCTTATTCACGACCGTTGCGTGCAGGTGTTGTTGGATCACAGCAGCACTAAGGCAGGAGCGCGTATCGGATCATTTTGGATTTTGTTGATCACCCTGTATTTCCCTTACCACTTTATACTTAAAGCTTTTGATATAGTCGATATGTGGTGATGTTGTTTTGTGACTTGGTTATGCTTGTGGTTATGCTCCATTATAAAAAAAAATCATACTGAAAATCTTCCTTGTAGGATCTTAGGATTGGAATCTGGCATGTGAGTGTCGGGATCCGAGAATGGGGCACTATGAAGGTTGTCGGTGTCGGATTTGGCAATTGGGAATTTTGTGAGCCCGTTTTTCGAGTTTGGGGTGTGACAAAATAATGCATATGAGAAGATAAATATGCAATAGTCGAGGCTCAATACACTCCCAACTTGCATTTTAATAATCTTGAGCAAAACATGCTAAAGGTTTTTTAAAATCTAAGATAAATTCTCAGAAGAGATGTTTTTATAAACCCAAGTAATCCTTAAAACCAATCTAAATTATAGAAATCCAAGTTACATTAATGTGGAGTATAACTTCCACCTAAACTCTAGCACTTGGTAAATATCATAATAAAGTTCAAAGCATTAATCATATAATTGAAAATTTCTAAACATTGAGTTCCATGAGTGTATAGTAAAATATAGACTTAACATTACTAAAGTTTTAGCTCTCTAGTTTCATGTTAAGATTGATAATCAAATGAATTGTTTGATCAACCACAACCGTAACAAGAAACTTTGCTGTATAGTTCATCACTTTACTCTTCATCTAGCTTTTTATTTTTCCATTGACAACTTTCACACTATTGTGATTACTTTTTTCTCTCTTTTTTTACATACCAAAACTTGGACAAATTGATAGGTAGCCCTTTTCGACGACACTTGTTTTTTTTTAAAAGATGGGTAGTCAATTTTTATTTTTTATTTTTTACTTGAACATGATGGATAAATTCCCCAGAGTATTGGTTCTTAACATTCTCAGTAATCATCAAGTTAACACTATAATATCAAACTTAGACTTCAGAAATGTAAGCTAGATGTGAAATACGAATTCATGACTCAATCAATGTTTAGATCTTTTCTAACTGAAGATTAACAAAATGAACTTAATTTTGGAATCTACTAAGCAACTAGAGTTTGGGCTTCAATAATTCTCAACACTAGGGTATCTTATCATTCTAATCATTAAAATATCCTAAAAAACCACTCGAATTTATAAAAATCAAAATTTGGCTCAAAGTTCAAAATTCAGTAAAAATTAAAGATTTTTCTAAAGGAAACCCCACCCCTTAAGATAAATTTTACATTGTCCATAATGTATGAAATATATGCAATAAAAGCAACATGAGAGCAATTTATTTGTAACATAGTAGAGAGTAAAGAGTACATGAAATGACGAATATGTATGATTTCTTTAATTCTCAAAATTGGTGTAAAAATATGGAACTCCTAAATTACTAAAACAAACTAGTTCTAAGAAAGAAATTAAACTCTTAATCTACAATTAAAAAGGGAAAAACTACTCATTTTGCTAGTCATTTTCTTCCTCTAGCCAGTATCGCAATAAATTTCTCAACAAGCTTCTCAACAAGATCATCCAAATACCCATTTTTCAGTAGACTTGGATATCTTGGAGCATGATCGTCTAGAGAAATTTATCAACCTCAGCAAAAAATCTTTGATCAATATTTTGAGGTATCTAAATTGTATAAAATTCACCTGTAACACAAAAATTTTCAGTGTCAGTACACCATGGCGAATCAGAGACTATAATTTGTTTCAGTCATAAACTTGTTTTGGGAATTTGAGTATATGTTCTAATAATAATAAAAAACTTAGATGAAGGAAAAATTATCGTCAATAATTTAATTAACCTGAATTCTTATTGCTTTCCTTACATTGCCCTGGATTCTAAAACAAGATACAATTAATTGTATAATATTAAATAACAATTAATAATAATAATTTCAGCAGCATTTCAGCCCTTGCGGAATATCTGTCAAAGTGATAAAAGAGTAGTGTAGGTTTTAAACCCCTAAATGCTCGCTACAAAGTAGGTACAAAATTCTCTTGAGTTCAGAAATTATATTAAATCAAGCTTTACTACAGAGCAGTTGCGCGATCACTTAAGGCTATTGAGTTATGAAGCTGTGCAACTCGTCAAGAGTTCTCCTACTTCAGTTTCTTTTGATTTTCCATCTCCTAGGATACACTAACTATGGTTAGTGTATAACTCCAGGGGAGGAGTTATTGTATAGTTCTTCATCGGTACCTTCCACTTACTCAGACAGGATCTCTTAAAGAAGCTATGAAGTCTTAAAAAAATGTACCCAAATGAAAGGGTAAAGGGTATTTATATGCATCTACACATGTGAAGCCCTAAATTCGTACAACCTACTAAAGTAGGGTGAGTGGACTATTCTTCTCTTGACTTATACTGCAGTTGCGCGTTCACATAACACATTAAAGTTGCTCGAGTGTGTAACAATTTCTTCCATACTTCATGTAGTGCTCCGATTTCGTGCAGTCAGTTATATTGACTGTTTCGAACAAGAAATAAAGGCATTGGATTTGGGGGAATTATCTTATTTGAATATAACAAAGAAAGTGTATGAAGAACAATCATTGTTTTATTAATACTGAGTTCGTTTACTTCCTCCAATATCCCTTGATTCTAAGATAGATTGTCTAAAATATAGAAATTGACAAAGTTTGAATGTCGAATCTGAATATCAAATTCAACAGCATTTCGACATCTGTTTAGATAATCTCTCTAGGAGGAATGGTTGTGCGGGTTTGATCATCTGATCTTTTCCTTTGAGCTTGTCCCTTATGCAAAAGGAGAGCTTGAAGCGATGAAGATTGAACTTGGTGATTTCGGCAGCACCTTGGCCTCTTTCATTATTGATTGTATAACAGCCCGGTTGCGCGGCCCTCGCAACCAACTTGCCACTTCTCTCTCTCACCTTCAATCTTCCTCTTTCTCTGCTCTTCTTCCAAAATTCTTCTTCCTCTCAAATGAGAGGGGGAGTGGGGTATTTATAGGCCTCCACATGTGCGAACCCTCGATCTTTGTGCCATAGGGCCCACCTTGCATCAGATCTGACCCTCCATAATAAACTGCCTTTAATCTTGGCTGTGCGACCCGCGCAATGAAGTCCACTGTACATTCCGTGCAACCAACTATTAGTTGCGCAACCCGCGCAACCACTGACTATGATATTTGATTTTCTTCTTTCTTTCTCATTTCTTCAATTCTCTTTTGATCTTCTACCCTTTTAATCTTTCTTCATTCTTTTTATGCTTCGACAGATGCCCCCTTGATCTTTTCTTTGTTCTTTTGAATCAAAGAATTATGATAAATTCATTTCAATTTCTAAACAACAAAAGTGGTTGCGCGACTCGCGCAACGGGCACCCAAGTTCCACACTCCGCTCCTATCCTCTATAAATAGTAGCGCTCATTTCATTTCACCCACTTCTCATTTCTTGTAGCAGAGCTCTGTCTCGCCAACTTTCCCCCTCGCAACTAAACTTGATTGCGCGACCCACGCAATGAATATCTCATTCGCGCAAGGTATAAATGCATTACGCGCACCCGTGCAACGAACTTTGGTTGCACGACCCACGCAACCGACCCTTAGTCCTGATCCTTAGTCTTGTATAACTTTTTCTCAACATAATTCTTTCAGGACTTAACTTTTCTCATCATGGCCCGCACAAAAAGAACTTACATTGTCGTTGATCCTCCGACTGCTCGTCCTTCATATCAAGAATTACCAAACCCTCCATCTTCTCAAGCCACAGAATCTCCATTATCCCCAGCCTAGCCTTCACGAAAGCGCTTTAAGACAACCGTTAAGCGCCCCGCCTACATCAAGGAGCTAGTGCTTCCTACTTTCGACTTCACCGAATGCATCAACACACTTCCATCTCCCATTCACAAAGCCATCGCCATGGGCGATATTGAAAGACCTCCCAAGCATGGTCGTGATTATGACAGGGAGGGATGACTAAAATCAATAGTGCATCATCAAACCATTAGCCAGAAACCTCCTACCAGGGACGACACTCCACCCCTTTCTCGACTAAAGAAGACTCGTAGGAATAAAGCTCAAGAGTTCTAGGAGAAAATTAAGGAGTATAACCGGAAGTGGTTGCACAACTCTTGGGAGTCAGTTCGCACAATCAAGGGCGTCATAAAGTTTGACAATCCTTATAAGTAAGGTATCATGATGATTCCAGTCAGCCTCCATCGTCACCATTCCATTTTGAACTGCGAACCTACAGATCATATGGGCGGAGAGAGGCTAGCTTATATAAAGTCTTGGTCATTCAGAGAACCAAGATTACTGGAAGGCATTCTGCAGCCGACGAAACTAAGACAGCTAATCAGTGATATTCATTCGATGATATTTCTCACCCCATCTCATGATCCCCACAGCCTATATCCAACCTGTTTTTACAAGACGCTCCAACAACGTTTCAGTGAACGTCGACTCATCTGGAGTACTAAAGAATTCAGAAAAAGGGGTCCCTTGACTCCTCGTAATTCCTATTCTGAATGGGCCATGACAGTTCTGGCGAAGCACGCGAATATCTTATCCAAGATAGGTATCTACACCGCAATTGAAGCAACATCACATCCTTTCTATAAATAGTCTTCCATTCTGAAGGCCTTTCTCAATTACTGGTGCCCTTCCACCAATTCTTTCCATCTACCCAAAGGTGAAATGAGTTTTATGATTTGGGATATTCATAGGATTATCGGTCTGCCGATAACCGAAAAATTCTTCAATGATTTTGTCCCCACCAACGACGAATTAGCCTTTGTCTCTTCGTCCGACCGTATCACCTCTATTTTAGAAACGATTACTAAACTCTTCAAAGAGATGTCCAAGTTTCCAAACAACCATAAGATCTGTCCTATGCAATGGCTAGCCTATTTTAGCAGGGCTCTTTGATAACCTTTCTTCTTTTCAAATTAGTGTTTTTATCGCGTCTTATTACATACCAATTTTGGTTTCACCTATTTCTTCTTTTCTTCCAGGTTTAATGGTAATCACTCGTGAGAGCTGGAAGGCCTTCATAAGAACATAAAAGAGCACGACGAATATTCTCTTTATGAGGAGCTCACAACATTTATCACTTACTGGCTAAGCATAATAGTTTTTCTCAGCTCCAAGTCAGTAGATGCCATTTGCCCCTCACTATTCATAGTAGCCGGTGCCATGGCCGAAGGGGTCAAATACTCCCTCGATCCTCCCACTCTATGTTCAATTTATAGAGCTTTCGGAGATATCGCTTCTCACATGAAAAGTCCCTTCGTCAGCTCTGCTTCTACCTATATGCCATAACACTACTTCATCGGCTGGCTTGACGTATATTTCCCTTGGACCTTCGAAGTTCCAAAGAAAGATTATGTTCATCCTTCTCAAATTCCCCTCTGGTTCTTTCAAAAGAGAGCCATGGCGAAGAGGTCCTATGATTGGGTGAAAGATTCCATCTCCTCTGATGCCAAGATCAATTATTTTCATTTCTGCCTACCCCTCTACACAACAGACACAGACAAGTTAGACATAGGATCACTTACTCCGAGAGAAAGGGCATTCTTTTTGTTGATTAGATCGTGTAGTCTCCCATCGAGGGAGGGAACAGAATTCTGGAGAGAATCGTACTACCCCAGTCATTTTTCTCACCAATTCAGCTTTGATCAGGCAGTTCCCGAAGATTGTGGACTAGTGACCCGAAGGATGTGGAGTTATGGTACTGGTCCATTTAATTGGGCGATGGTATGGAAACAATTGCTGGGTTGCTGAGTTAAATCTTCCTTCATTATCTCGAACCGCGACCGTATTCCTCGAGCTTCATATAATCACATGAGATGGTGGGTTCACTAGTCTTATCTGGTAAGGAAAGGTCTACTAGTAGCTAAGCCCATCTGGCTTCCACCACCAAGGCATAGGGGTCACAAAATTGAAGGAGTAGGCTTCATAGTGGAGACCAGTCATGCCCCTTTTACTAGTCATCTTTGCGTCAAAATATCCATAGATGAACCTATTCACAAGAAGAAGCCTGATAATACCCTAGAAGGGTGGATAGCTTACGGTGATAGTCATGAGTTTGAAAAAATTTCCCAAAACCGGTCCAAGAAGGAGGAAATCACAGAGACTGCTTCCCCTATGCCAGAGAACATTGCCATTCTTCAAGACCAGCCAACCTCTTTTACCCATCTTCAAAATCAGTCAATCTCTTCTCCTGCCCCAGGACTGTTCACCGCAGTCCTTCTTCACCAATGACACGATCTCGAATGCGTGCCTAAGCTTCTCCCCCTTCACCTCAAGAAGGGACCATTGGTTCTGCCTCTTCGGCTTTAATTAGTACAGATCCTCAACCAGGGATCAACCGGTCTCTTCTTTCTAAATGGAAACAAGTTGTTACTGAAGAAGCCAACGAAGGAGATTCGGAGAGTGAAGGTTCAATTTCCTTGTCTGGAAATACTGTTTCTGATGAATATGAGGCGAAAAGAGAGGATTAAGATAATGACTATGAAGAGGGGGAAGTTGATATTAGCGGTGAAAAAGATATCATTACAGAAGATGTTCCTGCTGATGAAGAACATATCCCTTCGACCTTTGAGGTTGTTCCTGCAAAGACTTCACCCATAGTGGAGGAAGGAGAAGATGAACCCCTAGACTACAGAGAATATGGTTATTTACCATGTAAGAAAATCTTGTTATTTTGTTTGCTTTCATTCTTTTTTTTTTTTTTTTAATCTTACGTATTTTTATCTCAGGTGGTCATATTGTCAATACTGGGGCAGACAGTATTTCCCCTGTAGATTTACCTCTTGTCGTACCAGCGGCTTCACCGAGATTCTCTTTGGCCCCACGAGCAGTGGTACACGAAATTACTTTTTCGGTAAAATCAATTGATCTACCAACTCCCACCACCATTGATTCAAGCACTGAATCTAGGGCTCCATCTTTTGTTGAGATGGTGGGACCTGATCCCCCTCTTACTAGAGAGATGCAATCTCCCACTGTTTCAGTACTAGCAGAAGGTATATTTTTTTCCTCATTTATACTTTCCATATTATATGCACTTATGGTTTTATTATAACTTTATACTTTTTATTTCTTAATAGGGAACTTACCTCAAAGTGGCTCGGCGAGTTTTGGTTCTATTCTGACTTTATCAGATGTCCTATCTTTTAAGAAGATTCCTGCATATATATTGGCGTTGATTAGGAACTCCATGTTAGCCATTGTCGAATATTTAAAGATCCTGATCAATGGTCAGATCTAGCTGTTGCTCTTGATGTTCTGGACAGTGCTGCACAAATGGCTAAAGTCAACGTTTCTTCCGTGCGCGATGCTCTCCTAAGATTCCATAATTCAATAATTGCTTTGAAATCAACTGAAACTGAGATTGTTCCGCCTGAGATTTTGGAGTATGGGAAGCAACTTGCATATTCTAAAGAGAAGATTTCTTAGATTGCTCCCATCATTTCTCATCACGACCAAGAACAGCTATCTTTGCAAGAGCAACTAAAAACTTTTGCTAATAACAAGATGACTATCCAGAGCCATGTTGCCCTTTTGAAGCAAGAAATCGCTCGACTAGAGAAGCATGATCTGGAGGAAGTTTTGAACATTAAAAGAGTATAGGAAAAGATACAATGTAGCCTTCATTCCATGGAAGAAAAGTTAGCTGGTATACCGGATCTTACTAGAATTATCTCAAATGCCAAACTGGAACACGTAGCTGCTCAAGTTAATCTTCAAGAAAATTTACAACAATACTTAATAGCATTAGGCATAGCAGGAAAACTATGAGATATAAAACTTTGACATATTTTCTTTTGTTATTACAAGTACTCTTGGAATTACAAGTTATACAAGTTTCTTATGATGTTCTTGATAATGGCTCTCTTGTATGTTTTTGCAATGTTCTAATTGATGTGTTATACCCGCTCCTTTTTGTAAGCATCTCTTATGACTTGTTAGTAAGGGATTTCCTATATTATTTTTGTTAGTTGGCAGTGTTAAGTTTTAGTTTAGTCAGATAATCACACACAGTTTATCCTCTTGAGTAGTGGAGCCATGCAGTTTTTTAGACTCTTGAGTGGTGGAGTCGGGTCTTACGTGATAGTCTCTGAAACTCTTAGGAGTTCACTGGACTTCTCATAGCCTGGTGAGTTCATAAACCACGATCCATCAGAAGGGTTCAGTGAAGCTACTGGGGCCGTGAACTCGGTTAGATTTACGCACAGGGTTGGCCGCAGTAACTCTCTAGAGTTCACGGGGTGCACAAGATGACATTTGAGGTACCAAATCTAGGGCCACCAGTCCATCAATGGGTAGGTTTAGGCCCTTCCTCATGAGTTACTACAGAAATCAAGCTAAAGATCTGAGGTGTCTTACGTGTGGTTGGACTATTTATGGACAAGGCCAAAGAGCTCATACTTTGGCCCACATTTTCTTCGCCTGCAAGGTTGGACCCATTCACAAGATGGCATTTTCATCCGTTCCTCATGACGCTGTCGAAAAGCTATACAGGTAGCATGGGTGTTACGCATGACTAGCCATTAAGGACTTTTTGGCCTTTTAGGGTTTTAAGTCACTGGCTTCATCTGCTACCTGCATGGGTGTGCATATGATGGCCTTCACGGGCTTTTTAGGGCCCGAATGGCTAAAATGATAAGTCTCATGCATAGTTGGCCACTTTTAGGGCTTGGCTAGGCTACCTTAAAGGATAATGGTAGATGGCCATCATTGTCGCGAGAATGATATATCAGCTTGGTGATGATACCAATTTCAGCAAAATTCTATGGAGCTCACTTGATGATGATAATGATGGTCACTTTCCTTTTGTAACATTCATTGATATGTGATCTTAATGTGCTCGTAAATTTCTTTTTTATTCATTCATCTGGAAGGAGAATACATGGCCATGGTCTTGTTTATTCTTGCCCCCTTTTGATACAGAATCATTATTCTGATAATATTTTGGATCAAAATCGGAAGAATATTCAGGGAAGATATCTTTTGATGAAGTGAGAATTGATTGGAATACTGATACCTCGTCCATCTTGGTCTATGACTCTGTACGCTCCATCGGAGTATACTTCTTTTATTATGTATGACCCGTCCCATTTGGGCTCAAATATGCCCCCTGTTTTGTGGGTGACTACTATCAGTCTTTTCAACATTAGCACCATATCCCCCTTTTTAAAGAGCGATATTTGACTCGTTTATCAAAGGCGGCCGATATCCTTGCCTGATACGACTGCAACCGCTGCTGATCTGCCAGGCATTTCTCATCGAGCAAGTCCAGTTCCTCCAGTCTTATTTTTGCATTTTTGTCATATGTAATTAATTGATGTACTGCTACTCTTAGTGACGCTACTTGTGTTTCGATCAGGATGACTGCTTCTACAGCATAAACTAGTGAATATGGTGTTGCTCTTGTTGCTGTCCGGTGGGTAGTTCTGTATGCCTACAATGCTTCCTGCAACATTTCATCCCAATCATGCTAATTTCCTGTCACCGTTTTCTTCAATATTTTGACTATCGTTTTATTAAACGCCTCTGCTAATCCATTGGTCGGTGGATAGTAAGGTGTTGAAAATGAATGATAAATGCTGAATTTCTGACATAACTTTTCCATGCCTCTATTTTTGAAAGGAGTGTCATTATCTGTAACAATTTTCTTCGAGATACCATGGCGATATATTATTGCGTGTCGGATGAAATTGACCACATCTTTCTCCTTTACACTGCGCAATGCAATCGCTTCTGTCCATTTGGAGAAGTAATCTATCGCTGCTAAAATATACTATTTTCCCTTGGACGAAGGTGGATTTATAGGACCAATAACATCAAGTCCCCAGGCAGAGAAAGGCCAAGAGGTGACTGACTGATGTAGGTCTTTTGGAGGAATGCGTATAACATCTCTGTGAATCTGACATTCGTGGCACCGCTTTGCATAATCTATCACATCTTTGAACATAATAGGCCAAAAATACCCCATTTGATGTATCCGATGAGATAAATTTCGGCCAGCTTGATGCGCCACACATGCACCGGAGTGTGCTTCCCGAAACATCTGGCCTACTTCTTGTTCATCTAGACAACATAGCAGCATTCCATTATAGGACTTTCTGTACAACACTTCACTACATATGATGAATTTGCTTGATCTTTGCTTGATTTGTTGTCTATGCGCTGGGTCTTCTGGTAAGATATCATATTTGGGGTAATCTATGAAAGGTTGACACCAATCATCTGTCGTCACCTCCAAACATGATGTAGGAAGCACCTCAATAATTTCATCAATGACCTCTGAAGAGGGTAAAAATCTTCTTTCTTCTATAGTCAGCTGGAGAGGACTTCGATTTGGATAGGATAGAGCTGCTGCCAGGATGGCCAAAGCATCTACTTTTGCATTTTCAGACCGCGGTACATGCTTGATTTCGACATTGCAAAACTACTCCACCAACTTCTGTGCTTTTCGGCAGTATGGCAAGAGCTCTTGCTTTCTTATCTCGTATTCATTCATCTATTGATTTATGATCAATTTAGAATTCCCAAAGATTTATAGCATTTTTATCTTCATTTCTTAAGCAATTTCCATTCCAATGATGAGAGCTTTATACTCAGCTTCATTGTTTGTACGTGCAGCACCAACATGAAAGAGTTAGGTAACAAGTCACCTTGAGGAGTAATGAATATCATCCCAGCCCTTGTCTCTGATGCTCAAGAAGCATCTGCCATGGCTTTGCGACTCAGCCAACATAATCTATTCGTCGGGAAAATCATCACTAATGGTCTCACTCTCTGTTACGGGATGTGCAGCCAGAAAATTCGCCACTGCTTACCCCTTTACTGATTTTGCCAGCTCAAACGTGATCATATATTCTGAGACGAGCAACATCCATTTGGCCAACCTTCCCAATAGCATCGTCTTGTCATTAAAAACTTTATCGGATCTGCTCTTAAGATTAAAGTTATGTCATGGGAGAGACAATAATGCCTCAACTTTTATATTGTAAATATCAGTGCCAGACACTCCTTTCCAATAGGGGAATAATTGCACTTTGCACCCATCAGAGTTCGACTAAGATAATAAAGAGCGGTCTCTTTCCCTAATTCATTCACCTGTGCCAATAAGGCTTCTAACGAATTCTCGACTATAAATATATATAAAATTAGGGGCTTCCCTTTTATAGGAGTTGTCACTACTGGCGGCTGTTTCAGCAATTCCTTTATCGAATTGAACACATTCTGATAGGCTTTGTCCCATACAAACTCTGTTCCTTTCTTCATTAGATGAGAAAATGGCTGACATCTTCCTGCCAAATTTAAAATGAAACGACGAATATATGTCAGCTTTCCTTGTAAACTTTTTAATTCCTTCAATGTCTTCGGAGGTGGCATATTTTGAATGACTTTAACTTTGCCTGGATCAATCTCAATGCCTCTGTGCCTGATAACAAAAATGAAAAATTTTCCTGATGACACCCCAAATGCACATTTAGTTGGATTCATTTTCAGCTGCTTCTTCCTAAGTCAATGGAAGACCGATGCCAAATGTTCGTGATGTTCCTGATGATTACCTGACCTGACTACCAAATCATCCACATAACATTCAACATGTTTGTACATCATATCTTAAAAGATATTCTGCATTGCCTTTGATATGTCGCCCCAGCATTTTTGAGACAAAATGGCATGACCTTATAACAGTAAATTCCTAGCGAAGTTCTCAACACTGTTGCTTCTTCGTCTTCAGGTGCCATTCTAATTTGATTATAACCTGTATAACCATCCATGAAGGACATGATAACATACTGAGTCGTACTATCAATCAACAATTCGGTTATCGGGAGAGGAAAATTATCTTTTGGGTAGTCTTCATTCAGATCCCTGAAGTCAACACACACCCTGACTTGTCCATTTTTTTATTTACTGGGACAATGTTCGATATCCACTTGGGATATTTGACCTCCTTGATAAATCCAACTTTTATCAGCTTGTTCACTTCTTCTTCTATCAGGGGAACTAAATCTGGGTGAAATTGCCTTTGTGCCTATTTAACCAGCCTTTTCTCCTTAGAAATATTCAACTGGTGCATCGCTATTGATGGTTCCAGAGCCGGCATTTCTGCGTATGTCCAAGTGAAGACGTCTTTATTTTCTTTGAGAAGTTCGACATATTTCTTGGCTTCTTGCTCAGGTAGGCTGGCGCTGATGAATGTGTTCCTCGGCTCTTCTCCCGTACCTAGATTTATTTCCCGCAGACTGTATATCGTTGGCTGCCCCTCGTCTTCCATTTGCTTCGGAGCTATTTCAAGATGCTCAACTACTTTAGGATCTGTCTCTGATAATTGTTCAATTGTCACCATGTTCACTAATGATTCTGCCCCCAATCCTTCCTTTTCTGACCAACCCCAATAGGAATCTGGATCCCTTTCCCGTGATCCAGCCCAGTGGTTCTTTGTAATCAAAACCCATGCTTTTCATGATCTTCTTGCTTGCCGGGCTATATTTCTTAAGGTCTTGCAATGTTAGCTTCCCATGAGACACATTATTTACAACTTCTTCCACTATCTTTCCTTCCGCTGGAGCATAGAATTCTATCGGTTTCGGGTATTTGGCGTTAGCCCTAACTCGAAATCTTTCTGAAATAACAGAGAATGGCTTATTTCTTTCGATGTATGGCAATGGCACTATACAATTAGACTGCAAGATTTTCAACTGTTCGGACGGTAGTAAAGTTAGCGGTGGCTGCCCTGGTTACCTTAGATGCTTCGGCACAAAATAAAATTTCTTCTTTGTCTCTACAATTTTGGATAATTCGGCCTTTTCTCCTTTTTCTTTCATCACCTTCATTTGAAAGTTACATAGGGCTTTGCTTTCATCACTCTTTCTCTTTTTTTCTTCAGTGAATCCCTTATAATAACTGGCATCTGCAAAGAAGTCTTCAGCTTCTGTGTAAGGCTTCATATCAGCCATCACTTTATACTGTATCCCATCTTTACAGTACTTGAAGCATTGATACAGAGTAGAGGGTACGATGCGGTACTGATGTATCCGTGGCCTCCCTAAGAGAAGATTATATGTCGTTATTGTGTTTATAATGTGGCAAACGACATCAGTGGTCAACTCTCCTATTTCTAATGTTACTATAATTTTACCGAGTGCACGCTACCTGTCTTGATTGAAACCCTGTATCATCATTCCATTGGGGCACAGATCAGAACGACGATAACCTAGTTTACTCAACATTGTGAATGGTAACAGATTCACTCGGACCCATTGTTAAGCATAATCCGTTTAACTTTCTTGCCACGAATATGGCCCTCTATCATTAATGGCCTGTTATGCCCTGTATCACAGACTAAATCATCATCAGAGAAGGACCGGCATGCAGTCTTCTTGCTCTTTACATTCTTCACTTTCCATTTCTGCAAGCAAGGTTTCTCTGACATCGTGATTGGATAGAGCTTGAACCAAACTTTGCTGAAATTCCTCTCACAACTTAAGTGCATCATAAACGCTCAACCGAGCTGGTATGCCTTTCAGGTGACTTATTACATCATAAGTTACTTTCGTTGTCTCATTTTTCTCTCCTTTCTTATCATCATCATGCTAACTTTTGACGATTTCTTTTCTCATGACCCCTATTTTCTGCTTCGTGGGACTTATTGTCCTCTTTCCTGACCGTAACGTGATCACTGCTACCATTCCTACGTTCCACAATCTTCTTTCCGTATTCTTTCTTGAGCCTTTTCCCGTATCGTCAATACATTCACCGCCACCTTTGTGTCCCTCTCCTTTTCTTTTCCTATCACTATTTCACTCATGTCTATCATCCTTTGTATTATGCATTTCAATGTATAACAATTTTCCGCTAGATGTCCCACCAGACGATGGTAGCGGTAGAAATCTCTTTCTCTTATTCTCGTTGCGTCTTTAGGGCGCTTGGGTACTGGTAGTTCTATCGTACCAGCTTTTAGTAATTGGTTCATCATAGGGACAACATCTTCCCTATCAAACGCAAACCCTTCGTGAGGATTAAGCGCTCTGGGCCTTTTTCCACTGTATTTATTTCTCGGCCGGTTTAATTGTTCTTTACGTTCCGACCTTTTTCCTCCTAAATCTCCTGCATATTGACTTCTCTCTTCATGATCCACGGTATTTGCAGCCATCCTACTGGGTGCCCTCCTGGTTGTCTCATAGTGAAACGTTGACATCTTCTGAGTCATCAACTCTAAAGCATGGGCCTTAGTGGCTAGGTTATGGAAAGTCCTGATATCGGCACTAGTGAGTCTGAATGCGATTCCTGTTTCCACGGAGTTCAGACATATCTTGACGTGTTCCTTTTCTTCTAGCAGCTATCTACATGAGGCTCCCAATGTCTTCCATCTGTCTATAAACTTCTCTATAGGTTCCCCCTCTCTTTACCGTACAGAAGCCAATTCCGTAATACTGATATCGCGTTCCGAAGAGAAGAAGTTTGACATGAAGGCATCCTGCATTTGCTCCCAAGTACTTATTGATCCCGGAGCCAGACTGGAATACCATCGGAATGCTCTACTTGTCAGAGATTATCCAAACAATTGTAGGCAATACTACGGTATCATAGAGAAGTTCCCCATGCTAGTAATAAGTGCATTAAATGTTCCTCCGGTGACCCCTCTCCATTAAACTTCTAAAAAAATGAATGCTTGAATTTATCTGGGAACGGGATGTCTTCTACCTCTCGTGGGTATGGTGTTTAATATCTGAAATGGCCAACATTCTCACGCTCCCTTTCTATTCTGACAGCTTCCTCGACAACTTGCCTCACCTCCTCTTGTGTCACAGTTATTGCTGTTGGGATAGACCCAAGTGATCCTGCCCCGGTGGTTGAAAGCCTTCGGGTTGGTTCTCTTGTCCATTCATTATGCCCATCATCGGGGGAGCCGCCATCTGGGCTACATTGTGTGCGAGGGTTGTTAAGGCTTCTCTGAGATTTTTGCACTCTTCCATTAGTGTTCTTTGTGGTTTCACCATTTCATTCATTCAATCCTCTATAGTCGACACGTTCTCCTAGTTTGTTCCGACCATATGTACTGTGGCTTCTTCGCTCCCTGATGAAGCTGTAGTTGGAGTGGGGCAGGAATATGTCAACGTAATAGGACTTACGAAGAGAAGGGAAGATGGAGTATCATTCAACTTCTGTGTGCTTCCATTGCCACTAATTGATTGGGGTGATACAGACATCGGTGAGACTACTAGTAATGCCTTACCTTTTTGCTCTTTTGTCCATCTGACTCTTGGGGCAACCAAAGCTAGGAAGTTACGCGACGTTAACTACGGAGTTGTTTGCTCGGGATATGTCACGGGAGGGGGGTTCGGGGTTCTTCCTAACAGCGTTACGTGTTATCGGTCCTCTAACTCTTAGCGAAGGCAGATTCATTCTGGGGTTTCTCATATTGATAGCTCTCATTCTACGAGACATTACAATAGTTTAGCCCTTGTCACCTTTCGGTACTTGAGGTGAAGAAGACATAACTCTAACCATTACTCAGGTTAAGTCGTTCTTTCTTGCAGGAGGTTGAGCCTTGTGCTTCGGAGGCTGGTTTGGCACATATTCCACCACGAATCCAGTTGTAATGAAATAGAAGTTCACTTTCCTCACAGAAATTGCCATTAGTTGTAATTTGCAGTTTGATCTTTAATCTTCAACATATAATTAAATTATAGTTAGTATTTGAAGAATTACACAAACTATCTTAGAGACGAAGTGGAGGATGTTCCCACTGAGAGTCGCCATTTTGGCGTCGAAAGACACCAAACTATAATGAAAGTTCTATAATACTCTCAATGTTAATATCAAATAAGATAAATTGCATCCCCAGTAGAGTCGTCATTTTGTTTCAAACAAGAAACAAATGCATTTGATTTTGGGGAATTATCTTATTTGAACATAACAAAGAAAGTGTATGAAGAACAATCATTGTTTTATTAATACTGAGATCATTTACATCCTCTAATATCCCTTGATTCTAAGATAGATTATCTGAAATATAGAAATTGACAAAGTTCGAATGTTGAATCTGAATATCAAATTCGGCAGCATTTCAACATCTGTTTTGATCATCTCTCTAGGAGGAATGGTTGCACGGGTTTGATCATATGATCTTTCCCTTTGAGCTTGTCCCTTATGCAAAAGGAGAGCTTGAAACGACGATGATCAAACATGGCGATTTCAACAACACCTTGTGTCACACCCCAAACTCAGAAACGGGCTGACAAAATTCCTAGTAGCCGAATCCGGGGCCGACAGCCTTCGTAGTGCCCCATTCTCGGCTTCCGGCACCCATATGCCAGATTCCAATGCTGGGATCCTACAAGGAGGATTTTCAATATGATTTTTTTTTGTAATGGAGCATAACTACAAGCATAACCAAGTCACAAAACAACATCACCACATATCCACTATATCAAAAACTTTAAGTACAATGTGGAAAGGAAAATACAAGGTGATCAAAAGGCTCCAAAATTATATGATACGTACTCTTGTCTCAGTGCTGCTGCGAACCAACGTCACCTGCATACAACGGTCGTGCATAAGCTTACAAAAGCTTAGAGCATGGTGTAAGTGTGTGTGCAAGGCAAGTGTCAAGTGTACAATATTAGAGTAATGTGGAAATATGCGAGTAAGTCTATGAATATAATCAGCCATATCAAAGCTATGTGATGCAAGGCATGAATGCTATTGGCCATACGACGGCCATGTGATGCAAGGCATACTGTTTCGAACAAGAAACAAATGTATTTTGCTTGAGAAATCTCATTCACTCGATGATTAACAAAAGAAGACCAAAAAGACAATCACATTATTTATTTATTCCAAGTTCCTTTACATCCTTTTCTCCTTTGATTCCAAAAACAGACTTATGATAATGATGATGAAAGTGCCCTAGTTTATCAAGTTACGTGAGTGTTGAGTCAGAGTGTTTACAGAGCGATCAATTCAAGCGTCTACCTTAACTAGATGTGTGCAAGCTCGTCACAGGTAAAACTAAAGCCTCACATCCCATATCCCAAAACACCAGGTGAAGAAAACCCTTAAAAACAAGTTAGAAAACATAGGGTTTTTGAGGTGAGAAAACCATTTTCAAAATAGGAAAATTGATAAGTTTTTCTCACCTTATCGATCTTATCGGAACACCCTCAATATGATCGACCTGCTCTGTCGATGTCCTTGATACCTTAACGATATTATCGATGTGAGGACTAAAAGTGTCCAGCAACTAAATATTCATCTGGATGGATTTATCGATGTATCGATACATCAATCGATATCATCGATATAAGTACTAAATATGTCCAGGAACTTCACAACATATCTAGACAAATTATCGATGTTTCGATACACATACCGATATCATCGATATTCAAATCTCGAGTCCATTGATAGTGGCTCGATAAGATCGACAGGCAGATTTTCGGCGCCCCTGTTTTTAATGAAAATCTCAAATTCATTTGATATATCGATGCTCTTCCGATATGATCTAAAATCAAATATCGATAACATCGGAAGTCCATCGATGATATCGATCGAGGGCATGCATTTCTTACAGCAGATATTTCAGGTTGTTTTTAATTATGATTAGGGGGCCTCGATAGAATCGATATTCAAATATCGATGATATCGACACCAGGTCAATTGTATCGAACAAGGTCATAAATCGTCTAGCAAGCTTAAAGACAAATCCGCTGAATTTATCGATGCATCGACTCTGATCTCGATATCATCGACATTCAAATTCTGATGATCTCGACGGTTCCCCCGATCACTCATGAAAACCTGAAATATTTCAAAGTCAAGTCTCTTTCATTTTTCAAGTGTCGATGGATCGAACCTGTCATCGATGGAATCGGAGTTCGAAATTCGATGATATCGACAATAGTTTCGATTCATTGACCAATTGGTAAAGAGTTTTAAAAGCGTATGACATTGAGTCCAAGTCATCGAGCAGACCATCGATGTTATCGAGAGTATACGCTCGATGATATCGAACTTGCTTGATGATATCGAACCTGCTCGATAATATCGAACTCTGTCATAAATGAGACCATTTTATATTCGTTGGAACTTTTTGCCTATATATAGAGGACTTGTCTTTTATTGCTGTGAGAGAAAGAAGAGAGAGCTTTTGAGTGTTTCAACTTATATCTTATATCTAAAGCCCTTTCTCTTAAGGGAGTTTATCCTCCAATCCACCCTCACCATTGACATTCAATAGAGTGGATTGGGGAATGAACTTTCGCATTTAAGGATCCTTCAGCTACTACCTTAATGGAAAATCATTAAGTTGGGATGCTTTGAATGCCTTGATGATTGGAACTACTCTATCTTCCTTCTAGGAAATCTTTAGAGAGTAGGATTCCATCATAACCTTGACCCAACCCGAAGCCGAGTATTGCTACATCACTCTGTGTTGCGGATCAAGGGAGCAGAAGACTCTTCATCAACAAGGAGGAGGAGATCTTTGGCTACGTGTTAAGCAGGACTCATCAACTTATTTGTAAGTATCCAGAGTCCAAGAGGACACTTGTGATCATTCCTTTCTAGGACTGGGTCTTAAGTGGTTCTCACTCTTTAAAGTCCTCGAGGAGGCCTCCGGTGGGAGTGTACGTGGTGGGTGCGTTGTGTGGACCCTTGCTCTATGGAGAGCATAAACATCTGGTTAGGAGTGAACTAGTAAAACTCTAGGTTTTAGGTGAACCTGGTAAAACCTTAGGGTTTGAGGTCAACTATGTAGAAACCTCCAGTAGGGTCTTATGGAAGATCCTTGGGCAGTGTGCCTAAAAGTGGGTGCATTGTGTTGACCCTTGCTCGTGAGAGCATAAATAGTCAGCCTCAGTGTAGGTTGTAAAGGTTGAAGGTGAACCTGATTTAAAACCTTAGGTTAGAGGTGAACCATGTGAAACCTCCTTAGTGAAATTCGGTACACTCAAGGGTTGAGTGCGGTTACTGGGAGTGGAGTAGACTTATCGTCGAACGACTATAAAATGACTGTGTTTGAGATTGTTATTTTGATTGAGTGATTTGCTTTAATATTTCCATATCTGAATATCTGATCACTTCTCACACACCTACACAGTCATATCCATCATGAACTAGATTGCATATTATTTACTCCTTAAGTAGTCTGTGATTAGATCCTTTACCAGGCTTGGAAGCCAGTAGAGTTACATTTGAGTAATTCTGAGAATTGCATGATCATAGGATTAGTGAAGTAGGATTTTTAAATAGCTCATAAAAATTTTAAAAAGTCCTATTCACCACCCTCGAGGACATATTGGCATATTCCTTCTTCAACTAGTGCGGTCTTCACCCCCATTTCAATTGGTATCAAAGCGGGTCACTCTTTAAGGGCTTCACCGCTTTGAGAGTGATCTTGATTGAAGTTAGGAATATGGCCAAAGGAGAGGGCTCATCAGTCACTAGACCTCCAATATTTGACGGCTCAAACTATGCATATTGAAAGGCTAGGATGCACTACTTTCTGAGATCTTTAGATCATGATGTTTGGGATATAGTTGAAAGTGGATACGTGCCACCAACTGAACAATCATACTTGACAGTGGCACAACAATCACAAAGCCCAAACCCAAAGAAAAGTGGACAACATTCGACGAAGAGAGGCAAATATCTGAAGCTAAGGCTATGAATGTTATCTACTGTGCCGTTTCCTAGGATATATTCAATCAGATAAGTATATGTGGGACATCCAAGGAAGCATAAAATTTATTGGAAACAACCCATGAAGGCACAAGCACTGTTAAGCGATCCAAACTTCAACTCCTGACTTCACAGTTCGACAGTCTCAGAATGGAAGAGCATGAGACATTTATGGAGTTTTTCACCAAGTTAAATATAATTTGCAACTCCATGGGTGGATTGGGAGAGAAAGTTCCAGTACAAAAAATTTGTAGGAAAATTTTAAGATCCCTACCGGAACGGTTTAATCCCAAGGTTACAACAATTGAGGAGTGTAGGAACATAGATGAAATGAAAGTAGAAGAACTGGTAAGTTCCCTATAAACTTTTGAACTGCATTTCAAACAATCCTAAAAATCCAAAAACACCGTCCTAAAAACTTCAAAGAAAATAATTCATGAGAACAGTGAAAGTGAAAAGGAAGATGAAGATGAAGAAGTGGCTCTGCTGGCACAAAAATTCAGAAGATTCTTTCAAAAGAATTGTGGTCGGCCTTCTAGAGGAAGAAAGGTGAACAACAAACCCTCTACAGGCAAATTTGGTAGAAGAATCAAAGAACCACAATGTTATGCCTGTCACGAGTATGGACACCTATCTACTGAATGCCCAAATAGAAAAACTAAAGGTAAGGCTATGGCTGCCACGTGGGATGATACTGAGGAGTTAAATTCAGAATCTAGTGACTCAGAAAGCGATGGAGATCAGAAATTATTGAAAATACTCATGGTCTCCACTGCTTCAATCATTCCCACTGAATTAGAGAACGAGAAAGAACAGCTAGCCATGGAATCATCTTCATCTGACAATGGAAAAGAAGAAAAAGAAATCGAAGAGGATAAACTGCAAGATGCTTATAATCAACTCTATATTCATAACATCAATATCCTTAAGAGACTCGGAATAACAGAAAACAAAGGAAAGTTGCTGCAGAAAGATTTGGATAAAGCATTGGAAATCAACACGCAATTGATAAATGTTCTGCAACAATATCATATGGTTAATGATAGACTTGAACAAGTCAATACCCTTCTTAAAAACGAGTTTGAAAAACTAAACAAATAGGTTGAACAATTAAAAGACAAAAATATGCTTCTTCAAAATGAAAATCATACACTCCTATTTGATCTGGAAGAATCCAAGAAGATGGTCAAGATAAACTACAAGTTTTCCCAGAGTGGCGAAAAGCTAGAAAAAATGTTAGGAATGGGAAGACCTGGAAAGGATAAAAGTGGTCTTGGATATGAAAAACATAAAACAAAGACTAGAAATGCAGCTCCCAGAACTAAGAAATTTGCTGCTTCTGGAAGCAAAACAAGAACAACTCCAGTCTATCAATTGTGTGGTGATTCAGGTCATTATAAGTTTGAATGCATAACACCTAGGAGGACTCAACCTAACTCTAGTCAGAATCATGTTAACAAATTATTAACCAGAGAAATACAAAACTTCAGAAGTCCTCTTAGGAATTTGGATAAAAGAAATACCCTTGCATCACCACCCAAATCAATTAACAAAGTAAAATGGGTAAGAAAGAATTAGTTCAGATCTTGTATCAGAATCTGAACCGGTGCTAAAATGAGGAAATATTTTTTACTAAGCTTCAAATGATATATCTGAGGTACTTCACCTCCACTTTTTTTTTTTTTTTGTATAAACATTCAAATGTTTATAATTTTATTGTGTACAGTGTGTGTACATAATTTTTGCTGATTATACTATTGATTGAAATACAAAAAGTATACTTGAAGATCTGTCAGAATGCTGAAAATTGAAAATCTTCATCTTCGATATGACTATCGATATGACATTCTCAATTTATCGATAGAAGGTCGATATTATCGACGGTTCCTAAGGATATGGATCGTCGGGTGGCCAAGAATGATATCGAAGACAGACTCGATAGAATTAATAAGCAACCTCTCAATATTATTGAAGCAATAATCGATCATATCGACAAATGCCGCCCGATAAAAGCCAGCGAAACAAAAAAGGGGGTTATTTTTTCAAGGGTTTCACTGTCACCTTCTCTGCACGATTCTCTCGACCAAATCAGTTGGAGCCACGTCAGACTACTCAAATCATTTTACAAATCTGGTAATACCCTTCTAACACATCAAGAGTCCTTTCTCTTTCAGGTATTTGTTGTTTTTGTCAGTTTTTTTATCATCTTTCCCAAATCGTTCAATATTCTATCTGTCACATGGGAAAGGACAAAGGGGTAGCATCCGGCCCTGCGGAATCTTCAATGGCTACCTGACAAAAGGTTGAGTCAAGGCGAGGGCCCCGGAAAGTGGGATCCCCACATGGCAAAGAACAAGACATACCCCACATGGTGGGTCCCAGACCGAATCTCAAGCACCACCTCCTCCAACTGGAGCAAGTTCACGACCACCCAAATACATGGGCATGAAGCTTATATAAGAGAGAAGGGTAGACAGGGAGTGCCTCAAACCATACAAATTAGAACCCCTGTTTGCTGCAATAGATTGGCTGCCTGTTCTAAACTTTGGTGGGTCATGCCAACTTGAGAGAACACGCAACTTCCTTGCTGCGTGTCATTCACCGGTGGCTGACCCTCTGTTATTCATGGTATCTTTGGGTGGTGATGATGTGTTTATCACGCCGGATATAATAGCTAAAACTATCGGACTCAACATGGTCCCGGAAGGTCCCAGAGATGGATCTTGATAACATGGACATTCGATCCAGGGTTACTAAGTATCTTTGCAATGGTAGAGACATCCCCTGGCATCAAGGGAATGCATTAAAAGCCAGGTATATGGATCCTAGATTTCGGATCTTGCATGGTATCTTCGCTACTAACATCTATCCCAGAAGTACCAACAGGTCCGATCTCACCGGCCTTATGACCATGATCATGTACTCAGTTGCCAGAGGATTAAAGATCTGCCTTCCATCTCTAATTGTTTCTCAGTTGGTAAATGCCATCCACACATTTAGGGACCTCCATCTACCGTACCCTTGGATTATCAGCATGATATGCAACAAAATCGGGTTCCCATCAACTACAGATCCGATATTCCCGCTCCAAGTTTTCAATAAAAGAAATATCCAGAAAATGGATTTGGAGTTTCATGAGTACAAGGAGAACCCAGAGGAAGAAATCCAGGCAGAAGAAGTTGAAGGAGAAGGTGGTGATCCCATGGAAGGGACTGCGATGGCTGAAGAGGCACCTCCTGGACCAAATCCAGCTCTGTCCATGTCATCAGCCGGGTATGGCAAAAGGTTCAAACTGGATAGGATTGGGGCAACCCAGAAGGACATCCACTCAGTTAAAGAAAGGCTTACAGTCTTGAAAAGAATGGTTCAAGGAGTGCAGAGCACGATACAACAATTGATAGATCTAATGACGTGCCAACGGGACGACACGATGCCATCTCATTCTGCTTCGTAAGGCTGGTTCATGCATGTTATCATAAACACTTTACTTTTATCTTGCGTTTGAACATCAGTATCCTTTTGGATGTTCTTCGGTATCATTGGTGTGTATGACAGCCTTCTAGATGTGCACAGTCTTTTTTTTTTTTTTATTTTTTTATATGCCCATAGCCGGGCTAATGTTGATGGATGTTGTTGGGTGCCTATATATGGGCTTGATATTTTTTGGTTACTACTGTGTGGAGCAGTATATTTGTTTGGGTTGAACTGAACATTTTTTGTTTGGGCTTGGGATTTACTGTTGTCTGGGGCAGTTTTGGTTGTTTTATGGCTGAATATAATGCTCATGAACCTTTTCCTGCCATATTTCTGTGTTGAGTTCCCCTGGTTTATCAAGTTATGGATTGCATATGAATGAAAACTGCTATATAAGTGCTCTAACATGCATCCATAGGTTCTAAAGTTGATGTTTATTTAAATTGTATTACCTATTAAACATCACTTGCTCTGCTTCTACCTGATCGATTCTCCCAAGTACTTCAAGCTTTAGTCAATATCACCTGAAATATCTTTGTCAATGATTGACAAAAAGGGGGGAGAACATTTACAAACCCCCCAAATGGAAATTGTATATCTACTTAGATGTTGTTGCAGGTGTTAGGGGGAGCAGCTGCATCCAGCAAAGGGGAGTTTACAGGAAAGGGGGAGCAGCTACTGGTTATGTACATGTGGTAGAAACTGTAAAATTATGTAAAAGCATGTACACACAATTTAGGGTGTGTTTGTCTAGGACAATCTAGGGTGTTTTGGGGATTCTGTCACGTAATTGACAAAGGCGGAGATTGAAAGTGCCCTGGTTTGTCAAGTTACGTGAGTGTCGAGTCAGAGTGTCTGCAGAGCGATCAATTAAAGCGTTTGTCTCAACTGGATGTGTGCAAGCTCGTCACAGGTAAAACTAAAGCCTCACATCCCATATCTCAAAACACCAGGTGGAAAAAAACCCTTAAAAATAAGTTAGAAATCATAGAGTTTTTAAGGTGAGAAAACCTTTTTCAAAATAGAAAATTTTCTAAGTTTTTCTCACCTTGTCGATCTTATTGGAATACCCTCGATATGATCGATTCGCTCCATCGATGTCCTCAATACCTTAACAATATTATCGATGTGAGGACAAAAAGTGTCCAGCAACTAAATATTCATCTGGACGGATTTATCGATGTATCGATACATCTATCGATATCATCGATATAAGCACTAAATATGTCCAACAACTTCACAACATATCTGGACGAATTATCGATGTATTGATACACATACCGATACCATCAATATTCAAATCTCGAGTCCATCGAGAGTGGCTTGATAAGATCGACAAACAGATTTTTGGCGCCCTTATTTTTAATGAAAATCTCAAATTCCTTCAATATATCGATGCTCTTCCGATATGATCTAAAATCAAATATCGATAACATCGGAAGTCCACGATGATATCGATCGAGGGTACGCATTTCTTACAGCAGATATTTCAGGTTGTTTTCAACTATGATCGGGGGCCCTACGATAGAATCGATATTCAAATATCGATGATATCGGCACCAGGTCGATTGCATCGAACAAGGTTATAAATCGTTTAACAAGCTTAAAGACAAATCCGCTGGATTTATCGATGCATCGACTCTAATCGCGATATCATCGACATTCAAATTCCGATGATCTTAACTGTTCCCCAATCACTCATGAAAACCTGAAATATTTCAAAGTCAAGTCTCACTCATTTTTCAAGTGTCGATGGATCGAACCTGTCATCGATGGAATCGGAGTTCAAAATTCGATGATATCGACAATAGTTTCGATTCATCAACCAATTGGCAAAGAGTTTCAAAAGCATATGACATTGAGTCCGTCATCGAGTAGACCATCGACGCTATCGAGAGTATACGCTCGATGATATCGAACCTGCTCGATGATATCGAACTCTGTCATAAATGTGACCGTTTTATATCCGTTGGAACTTTTTGCCTATATATAGAGGACTTGTCTTTTGTTACTGTGAGAGAAAGAAGAGACTTCTGAGTATTTTAACTTATATCTTATGTCTAAAGCCCTTTCTCTCAAGGGAGTTCATCCTCCAATCCACCCTCACCATTGACATTCAATAGAGTGGATTGGGGAATGAACTTTCGCATTCAAGGATCCTCCAGCTACTACCTTAATGAAAAATCATTAAGCTGTAATGCTTTGAATGCCTTGATGATTGGAACTACTCTATCTTCCTTATAGAAAAATCTTTAGAGAGTAGGATTTCATCATAACCTTTAACTAACCCGAAGCCGAGTATTGGTACATCACTCTATGTTGCGGATCAAGGAGTAGAAGCTCTTCATCAATAAGGAGTAGGAGAACTTCGGTTACGTGCTAAATGAGACTCATCAGCTTATTTGTAAGTATTCAGAGTCTAAGAGGACACTTGTGATCATTTCTTTCTAGGATTGGGTCTTAAGTGGTTCTCACCCTTTAAAGTCCTCAAGGAGGCCTCCGGCAGGAGTGTACGTGGTGGGTGCGTTGTGTGGACCCTTGCTTTGTTAAGAGCATAAACATTTAGTTAGGAGTGAACCAATAAAACTCTAGATTTTAGGTGAACTTGGTAAAACCTTAGGGTTTGAGGTCAACCGTGTGGAAACCTCCAGTAGGGTCTTATGGAAGATCTTTGGCCAGTGTGCCTAAAAGTGGGTGCATTGTGTTGACCCTTGCTCGTGAGAGCTTAAACAGTCAGCCTTAGTGTAGGTTGTAAACGTTGAAGGTGAACCTGATTTAAAACCTTAGGTTAGAGGTAAACCATGTTAAACCTCCTTAGTGAAATCTGGTACACTCAAGGGTTGAGTGCGGTTACCGGGAGTGGAGTAGACTTATCATCGAACGACTATAAAATGACTATGTTTGAGATTGTTATTTTGATTGAGTGATTTGCTTTAATATTTTCATATCTGAATATCTGATTGTAAGTGCTATGATTTAATTCCTCTTTAATTGTCAAATTTTATGTGTCAAAACGCCTCCATATGTTGTGTGTTTGTATCTTGATAAATTTGTTCAAGACACATCGTTAATACTTGAGGTCTAGCTCAAAGAATTCTTCAAGCTTCATGATAATTCAAGCTACAATATGAAGAGAGAACTCCGGTTCAAGACTCAAGTTCAAATGCAAGTTCAAGACTCAAATACGGGACTCAAGTACAACTTAAAGTTACATTGAAGCTTCTGAAGTAGTCAAGCTACATTGAGAAGAAATCAAGCTTTGTAAAGATCAAGGTCTAAGCAATTGAAGTGTTCAATGTCCATACTTGATGTTCCAGGTTTGATAGACCATTAGATTGACCTTAGGGTAGGTCACTTTGGATATATAATCCAAATGAATATTATAACAAGATTTTGGTCTACTCTAAGACCAGTCCTAGTACTGTCTTGACCAGTCTAAGAAATTCCAAGACCAGTCCTAAGATGGTTGCAATTTATCAGATTTTTTTGTTGCACATACGACCAGTCCTGGAGTCTACTCGACCGGTCGTGAGATGGTCTCGACTCAACCTTCGACCAGTCATAATACTATGACTCAAACTCCAGCGACTAAATCAAGGGTCGCACGACCAGTCGTAGAGGGGTCTCGACCGGTCGTGGACTGCCTTCGACCAGTCGTGGACTTCCTACGACCGGTCGTAAAACGGTCTGATGCGATCGCGCTCAAAAATTCAAAATTCAGTTTATTTCAAGACCAGTCGTGGTGACCCTAGGACCAGTCGAAGACGAATTTTTTCTACTATAAATAGCACACGAATTTCAGAGTTTTTCATTGAATATTTTAGTGAATTCAAGGCTCCACTCTGAGATAAGTTAGTGTTTATTTTCAAGCTATTTTGTGCATAATTTCTTTCTCTTTTTTAATAGCTTATTTAATTTGATTTTGTTTCTGTATTCCAATTTGATTTGAAAAGAGGAATTGACTTATTCCTTCTTCTTGGAATCAAAATCAAATATTGCTATGCCCAACTGGTTTAAATCTAAAATCAATTAGAACTTAGAACCATATTAAAGTGAGTTGTGGACATTAAACTTCTATATTCAAACGTCTACTCCAATTGGTTCTTCCGGGCAGCTACAAGAGGAGAAATCCAGGTATTTTACAATTCTGTAGATTTCTTTCCTTTTTAATTTTTATTTGGGATTCGCCAGAAAAATCTCAAATTGTGTGGTTATCTAAGGAGAGCCAGAAAACTCAGAAGTGTGGGTTTTTGGATTGTGTAAGCCCAAGTTAAAAAGACACAATTGTAAATGTTTTGGGTGAACCTGTGAAAACCTATTTGATAGTGAACGCTAATATCCCCTGTGTGAGGATATTAGGAGTGGAGTAGCATTCTGTGTGGCTATTCAAGAACATTTGGTGTACATACAGGCGAACCACTATAACTCTTTATCTTGTGGATTGAGTGCTTGCTTAATTTTCATATCTTTTATCATTCAGTTGTGTGGAATGTACATGTGGATGTGAATGTTGTAACAATTTACATTTCAAGCAAGTGTGGAGAGTGTTGTAATAAATTAGATTTACATTTCTGCATTTAATTTCAATTCTCTGCTGTTCATTTATCTTTATTAAAATTGAGTTCTTGATTCAAAAAAAGTTCTGGAAATAAGGTTGTCCTACCATAAGCCCTTATTTATTATGGTGTAAGGTTATCCTTAGAACTGAATTTGTATCAACCTCTCAATACTTATGTATTAAGGTGATTTGATTTCAGCATTGATTATTGATTTATAATTGTAAGGCTATTGTTTAAGTTTATTTCGTTGATTTTATTTTAATTTGGCATAGTCCTATTCAACCCCCCTCTAGGACATATAACTTGGCCTTTTCAAGTGGTATCAAAGCCTAATAGCTCGTTCTTATTGTTTTGGATTTATTTCCTGAGCTAATGATCTAAGCTATATTATTAAGATGTCAAATTTTGATAGCCTATCAGTCACTAGGCCTCCACCCTTTGATGGCTTCAACTATGCCTATTGGAAAGCCAGAATGAGGATCTTCCTCAAATCAATGAATAAAAGTGTGTGGCGAGCCACAGTGACCGAATGGAACTCTCCTGCCATTGAAGTAACTAAATCTGACGGTTCAAAAACTGTATCTGTATCTGCTTATTATTTATGGACCACCCTTCAGAAAAGTGAGTATAATGTTAATGCTAAAGCACTAAATGCAATCACTTGCACACTATCACCGGATGAGTTCAAAAGAATTATATCCTGTGATACTGCAAAGCAAGCCTGGGATATACTAGAAATGACACACGAGGGTACTTCAATTGTCAAAAAGTCTAAAGTCCAACTCCTCACAACCAAATTTGAAGAAATTCATATGGAGGAAAATGAAATGTTTATAGACTTTTACAGTAGACTAAATGACATTGTAAACTCTGTGTGGGGTCTTGGCGATAAAATTCCAGAAAGTAAAGTGTGTGCAAAGATACTACGCTCACTTCCTGAACGGTTCAATTCTAAAGTAACCGCCATCCAGGAACTTCGTGATATGGATAATATGAGGGTAAAAGAACTAGTTGGTTCTTTAAAAACCTATGAATTAAATTTTAAAGCTCCGAAAGGTAAATCTGTAGCTTTGAAATCTTCTAAAGGTATTTTCCAAGAAAACTCAGATTTAGAAAATTCTGAAGATGATATGGCTCTTTTGGCGAAAAAGTTTTACAAAATTTTCAAAAGTAAGAAAAGAGTTGACTTTTAAAAGGGAAATGAAAAGAAATGATCTAAACCTAAGTCCAAAACTTGGAAATCATTAAAAGACAATCAGTGTTACAACTGCCAAGAGTATGGGTATTTAGCAAACAAATGTCCTAAAAAGGACAGACCCAGAAGGAAGGGCATGTTGGCTACTTGGGATGAATCGTCTAATTCTGAAGCATCTTCTGAATCAGAAAATTCAGAAACCGAGTCGGGCAGTGAAGTTAAAGCCCTAATGACTCTAGCCAAGTTTACTTTTTCAGATCACGATGATTCGACAAGTGAAGAAAATTTGAATAGTGATTATGAAAATGAAGAAGATCTTCAAGATGCTTATAATGCCTTATATAAGGAAAGTTGTAAAATTGCTGTCAAACTTAAGCTTCAAAAAGAAAAGTTTTCTAAACTCAAAGAATATTTTGAAACTCTTGTTTTAGAAAAATCGCATATTTTAGATTGTTTGGAAAAATTAAAATGTGATTTGGAATTCAAAACCTCGTTAATTGATAATTTGAAATCTGAAAATGAGAAACTTAAAAATGATGTATCTTCTCTTCTGAGTTTGAAGGATACATGGAGATATGTCCAGGGTGATCCAAAGTTAGAAAAATTATTATCCGAATCAAGAAAATGTGGTGATAGATCTGGGTTGGGCTATGAGAAAAATATATCTCCTAAACAGAAGTATACTTCTTCCAACTTTGTGAAAGGAGAAACTTCTAACTCAAAAGGAAAAGGCACTAGTCAAGTTTTTTCTAAAAATACAAAAACTTTTCATAAACCTAAAACCAGCTATACAAATTTTAAAAATCAGAACAGAAATCCTCTTGCTGAAAAAATAATTGATTTACTTAAGGAGCTCTTAAAATCTAACTCAGTAGGTCATTCTTACAACATCAGACAAAAGAAGACCAACCATGTTCCTAAACCCAAAACAGTTTTGAAATGGGTTCCTAAAGTAACCGGCTTGGTTGCCCACACTGCGTTCAAAGCAACAAGCCATTCAAAATGGTACCCAGACAGTGGATGTTCCAGACACATGACAGGTGACAAGGCTTTATTCACCGATCTAAAAGATATGACGAACGGATCAGTTACATTTGGTGATGGGAGCAACCGCAAGATTATTGGCCAAGGTATGGTTCAACTTTATAATCTTCCCTTATTTAAGAATGTTTTATATGTTGAGGGATTAAAACACAACCTGTCAAGCATATCTCAAATATGTGACAACAACCATAGTGTTAAATTTTCTAATCAAGGTTGTGAGATTATAGATAAAAAGGGTTCTGTAATATTAACTAGTCGCAGAACTTCTGAAAACTGCTATATAGTTAGCAATGGAAGCTCATTTAATCAAACGTGTTACATGGTCCATACTAATGAGACAGAATTATGGCATAAACGCCTTGGACATGTACACTACCGAAATTTGTATAGATTGAGCAAAGGAGAACTACTTAGAGGTCTACCTAAAGTGCAAAAAGTAGACAAAATATGTAGTGAATGCCAGTATGGTAAACAAACAAGGAGCTCTCACAAAAAGGTGAACTTCAATACCACATCTAGACCACTCGAGCTTCTCCATATGGATCTTATAGGAACAACCAGAATGGAAAGTCGAGGCAGTAAAAAATACATCTTGGTTATTGTAGATGATTATAGAAGATACACTTGGGTTTCATTCTTGAGGGACAAATCAGAAACCCTTGATGAAGTAAAAAAAGATTATAAATTAGATCCAAACTGAAAAATGTTCTCAAGTTAGTAAGATCCGTAGTGATCATGGATCCGAGTTTGAAAATAACGGTTTTGAGAAACTCTGTAGTGATCAGGGAATATCACATGAATTCATTGCTCCCAAAACACCACAACAAAATGGTATTGTGGAAAGAAAAAATAGAGTGCTTCAAGAAATGGGAAGTGTTATGTTAAATAGCATGAAGCTCCCTAGAAATTTATGGGCTGAAGCAGTGAATACCACATACTACATTATTAACCGTGTTTATATCTGCAAATCTAATAATAAAACGGCTTATAAAATATGGTTTGAGAAAAAGCCTACTGTCAAATACTTTCAAAATTTTGGCAGCAAATGCTATATTTTACGTGATCGTGAAAATCTAGGAAAGTTCGACACTAAAAGTGATGAAGGGATCTTTTTAGGATACTCCTTAAATAGTCGTGCATATCGTGTTTTGAATAACAGGACCGGCGTGATTCAAGAGTCAATAAATGTAGTAATTAACGATCACTTGAACACACCTGCCCCTAGTTCAGATAATGATAAAGTTCTTATATATGAAAATATAAATACTTCATCAAGTAAAATTAATTCTGAATTAAGAACTGTTAAAGATCATCCAACTGATCAAATACATGGAAACCCTCTTACTGGTATGCACACTCGTAAACAATTAGAGGACATATGTAACTACGTATGCTTTACATCCCAGATAGAACCGGTTAACGTGAAAGAAGCACTTTCTGATGAAAACTGGATAGTTGCTATGCAGGAAGAACTTAATCAGTTTGTCAGAAATGATGTCTGACACTTTGTTCCTAGACCTAAAGATAAACATATTATTGGAACAAAATAGATTTTCAAAAACAAGTCTGATGAATTAGGAAATATCATTTGAAACAAGGCAAGACTGGTTGTGCAAGGATACACCCAAATTGAAGGGATTGATTATGATGAAACTTTTGTCCAGTTGCTCGCCTTGAATCGATCAGACTTTTCATATCTATTGCATGTTTTAGAAAGTTTAGAATTTTTCAAATGGATGTAAAGAGCGCCTTTCTGAATGGCGATCTACATAAAGAGGTATATGTTGAACAACCGACTGGGTTTGAAGATCCTAAGCTTACCAATAATGTATACCGCCTTAAAAAGGCTCTCTATGGTCTGAAACAAGCTCTTAGAGCATAGTATAAAAAATTAACTAAGTTTCTACTAAGTCACAAGTTTCAGATGGGTAGTGTCGATAAGACGCTCTTTGTTAAGAAACATAACGATGATATCTTAATGGTTCAAATCTATGTTGATGATATAATTTATGGATCAATTTGTACTAACATGACTGTTGAGTTTGCAGATCTGATGAAATCTAAATTTGAAATGAGCATGGTTGGTGAATTAAATTATTTCCTAAGGTTGCAAGTAAAACAGCGATCTGATGAAATTTTTATTTCACAAACTAAGTATGCATTAAACTTGATTAAAAGATTCAGATTTGAAAATGGTAAGAACTTCGATACTCCTATGAGTACAACTCTAAGACTCTCAAAAGACTCTACAGGTAAAGATGCAGATCCTAAATTGTATTGTAGTATGATAGGTAGCCTACTTTACCTAACTGCAAGTAGACCTGATATTGCTTTAAGTGTTGGAATTTGTGCTAGATATCAGTCTAATCCTAAAGAATCTCACTTAACTACAGTTAAATGAATTATTCGATATATCGCAAGTTCAGTTAATCTGGGTCTTTGGTATCCCTATGATTCTAGTGTTCAATTGGCTGGGTATTCGGATGCTGAGTGGGCAGAAATATAGATGATAGAAAATCAACCAGCGGTGGTTTTTTAACATTAGAAACTATCTGGTTTCTTGGTTTAGCAAGAAACAAAGTTCCATATCACTCTCAATTGCTGAGGCCAAATATATTGCAGCAAAAATGCTTGTACTCAGTTGGTTTGGATGAAACGTATGCTAAGTGATTGTGGAATCGCACAAGACTTTATGGTTTTATACTGTGATAATTCCAGTGCGATAAACATTTCAAAAAACCCAATCCAGGATTCACGTACTAAGCACATTGACATTCGATTTCATTACATTCGTAAATTAGTAGAAGAAAAAAATAATATCTTTAGAATATATTCCTACTGAGACTCAGCTTGCTGACATCTTCACTAAACCGCTTGACAGAAGTAGGTTTAACAAATTGAAATTTGATCTTGGTATGTGCAATTTTAAATGATTAATCATGCATATTTGTATCATATTGTATATAATGTTAATATGTTTAAATTTCAAAATTGTGTGAAAATTACATATTTTTTTTCTGGTCTAAGACCGGTCGAGAACGTGCTCGACCAATCTTACTACGATCGGTTGAGTATATCCCAAGACCGGTCGTGCGCGCGATGCCCTTTTTTAAATTGGGGAAAATCTGTTTCTTCTTCATTCTAACCCTCCTCACTAACGAGCCGAGCTTTGACTAGTCGAACCCTTGTGTTTGATTCCTCCAAGTTAGAGTGATTTTTCTTGAAGAATCTTAATTTTAACTCTCAATTTTCTTGATTATTGTTGTCTATTTCATATAAATCTTCAACTTGTTGGGTTCTTCTTTCTTGTTGTTAAATCTAGAGAAACCCATTTCCTTTTTCTTGAATTTTCTTTCATTTCTTCAAGAATATGGAATCTAGAGGTAAAAAGAAAATTCATAGAAGTGCATCGTCTTCTCGTTCAAATGCAATCACTAGACGTCATCTTAGGGATCCTGAAGATGATCCTCCGCATGTACGTGACTTGCGTATGCGCAATATTATTATCAAAAAAGCAGTTGATTTAAATCATATTGCTCCATATGGTCTCCTTCCTCTCCTTCAATCTGTAGGCTGGGAAAACATTTTACGCTAGGGTGGACCGGCATATCAGTTCATAGCACAAGCCATGGTTGCTTGCATATCTGACTTCTCTGCTGAGCAACTAACTTTTACTATTGACACTAGAGAAGGGCCATTTCATGTTGATCGACACTTAATTTCCAGGCTTATGGATATTCAAGTAAATGATGATGGTGTTCATCCTAGTGCACTTGTTGAGAGAGTGTCAGAATCTGAAAAATGTATTTTTACTCAAGCATTGTGCAACATGAATGCTCCATGGACTGCGAATGGAAATGCCCTTAAAACCAGATACTTGTTACCCAAATATAGAGTTTTACATCGTATCTTCACTTCCAATCGTATCCCCGCTCTGGAAACAAAACTGAGTTGACTTTGCTTATGGTTCGTATTCTGTATTCGATCATTACTGGTGCTAACATCTGTCTGCCCTCCTTGATTTGTTCATCTATCATACAAATTCGTAGTAATCCTGGTCATGGTGATATTCCTTTTGGATATCTGTTAAATGTATTAGTCACTCACATGTTAGTCACTATGCCCGTTGGTGAGGCTCCTATCAAACACCTCATATTTAACAATTCCAACCTAAATAAGATGAAGTTGGAACTTTTTCCTGGTCAAGTTGATGTTGATGCAGGTGATGCTGCTGTTGAAGCTGAGATGGGTGTCGAAGGTGATGAGTTGCCGGCCGATGATATTGACATGGATGATATTTTTAATGAAATTGATTCTGATTCTGGAAATGATCCAGACTTTGAACCATCTGATTTCAATGCACGTCTTACTGCATTAGAGGAAAAAGTAGAACAGATGAATGTTGGGTACAATCAACAATTTAAAAATATGCACAAATATTTTAGGCACTTACAGAAGAGCCTTCACCAAAGTGATCCTAACATTCCTGCTCCATCATCTGGTTCTGATTGAGAATGTTTAATCTTTAGTCTGTATCAAGTTTAACAAGTTTCGTTTCTTGTTTGTGTGGATTACTGTCTTAAAACTTCACTTGCTACTTCTTTTATTATGTACTCTGACTCACCTAGCCAACTTTTTATTATTCTGAGTTGATATATCTACTTCTGTTTTTCATGACCTATCTTTGTTTCTTCCTTTGTCATATTTTGACAAAAAGGGGGAGAATGTGTGCATTTTTATGATATGATTGATATGATTGATACCTTCTCAGAGGAGTTGAGGTGTATTAACTCAGGGGGAGTTGAGTTTGTGTTGACAGGGGGAGTATGAGTTGTCTCCATTAACAACTGGTGCATGATTCGTTATTGTATAAATGATGCTTATCTTATTGAAGTATGAGAAGTGTTTTGTCACAAATTTGACAAAGGGGGAGATTGTAAGTGCTATGATTTGATTCCTCTTTGATTGTCAAATTTTATGTGTCAAAATGCCTCCGTATGTTGTGTGTTTGTATCATGATAAATTTGTTCGAGACACATCATTAATACTTGAGGTCTAGCTCAAATAATTCTTCAAGCTTCATGATAATTCAAGCTACAATATGAAGAGAGAACTCCGGTTCAAGACTCAAGTTCAAGTGCAAGTTCAAGACTCAAATACGGGACTCAAGTACAACTTAAAGTTACATTGAAGCTTCTGAAGTAGTCAAGCTACATCGAGAAGAAATCAAGCTTCATACAAATCAAGGTCTAAGCAATTGAAGTGTTCAATGTCCATACTTGATGTTCCAGGTTTGATAGACCATTAGATTGACCTTAGGGTAGGTCACTTTGGATACATAATCCAAATGAATATTATGACAAGATTTTGATCTACTCTAAGACCAGTCCTAGACCCTGTTCGACCAGTCCTAGTACTATCTCGACCAGTCTAAGAAATTCCAAGACCAGTCCTAAGATGGTTGCAATTTATCGAATTTTTTTGTTACGCCTATGACCAGTCCTGGAGTCTACTCGACCGGTCGTGAGATGGTCTCGGCTTAACCTTTGACCAGTCGTAATGCTACGACTCAAACTCCAGCGACTAAATTAAGGGTTACACGACCAGTCGTAGAGGGGTCTCGACCGGTCGTGGACTGCCTTCGACCAGTCGTAGACTTCCTACGACCGGTAGTAAAACGGTCTGATGCGATCGCGCTCAAAAATTTAAAATTCAGTTTATTTCAAGACCAGTCGTGGTGACCCTAGGACCAATTGAAGACGAATTTATTCTGCTATAAATAACACACAAATTTCAGAGTTTTTCATTGAATATTTTAGTGAATTCAAGGCTTCGCTTTGAGATAAGTTAGTGTTTATTTTCAAGCTATTTTGTGCATAATTTCTTTCTCTTTTTTAATAGCTTATTTAATTTGATTTTGTTTCTATATTCCAATCTGATTTGAAAAGAGGAATTGACTTATTCCTTCTTCTTGGAATCAAAATCAAATATAGCTATGCCCAATTGGTTTAAATTAAAATCAATTAGAACTTAGAACCATATTAAAGTGAGTTGTGGACATTAAACTTCTATATTCAAACATCTACACCAATTGGTTCTTCCGGGCAGCTACAAGAGGAGAAATCCAGGTATTTTACAATTCTGTAAATTCCTTTCCTTTTTGGTTTTTATTTGGGATTCGCCAGAAAAATCTCAAATTGTGTGGTTATCTGAGGAGAGCCAGAAAACTCAGAAGTATGGGTTTTTGGATCGTGTAAGCCCAAGTTAAAAAGACATAATTGTAAAGGTTTTGGGTGAACCTGTGAAAACTTATTTGATAGTGAACGCTAATATCCCCTGTGTGAGGATATTAGGTGTGGAGTAGCATTCTGTGTGGCTGTTCAAGAACAGTTGGTGTACACACAGGCGAACCACTATAACTCTTTGTCTTGTGGATTGAGTGCTTGCTTAATTTTCATATCTTTTATCATTCAGTTGTGTGGAATGTACATGTGGATGTGAATGTTGTAACAATTTACATTTCAAGCAAGTGTGGAGAGTGTTGTAATAAATTAGATTTACATTTCTGCATTTAATTTCAATTCTCTGTTGTTCATTTATCTTTATTAAAATTGAGTTCTTGATTCAAAAGAAGTTCTAGAAATAAGGTTGTCCTACCATAAGCCCTTGTTTATTATGGTGTAAGGTTGTCCTTAGAACTGAACTTATATCAACCTCTCAATACTTATGTATTAAGGTGATTTGATTTCAGCATTGATTATTGATTTATAATTGTAAGGCTATTGTTTAAGTTTATTCCGCTGATTTTATTTTAATTTGGCATAGTCCTATTCACTCCCCCTCTAGGACATATAGCTTGGCCTTTTCACTGATCACTTCTCACACACCTACACAGTCATATCCATTATGAACTAGATTGCATATTGTTTACTCTTTAAGCAGTGTATGATTGGATCCTTTACCAGGCTTGGAAGCCAGTAGAGTTACATTTGAGTAATCCTGAGAATTGCATGATCATAGGATTAGTGAAGTAGGATTTTTAAATAACTTATAAAAACTTTAAAAAGTCCTATTCACCCCCCTCTAGGACATATTAGCATATTCCTTCTTTAACTAGTGCGGTCTTCACCGCCATTTCAGATGATAAATAATAAAAATATGGTATGAGCTAAGGCAATAATTGATGGAAGCATCATGTATTGCTGGTTGCTGCCCAAGCTTGCTACACGCCAAAATCCTCATGTGTCAGGAATTCACTGTGCACCAAAATTCAGTATGCGCTAGCCGCATTGTGCGCCAATCGAGTTGTGCGTCAGTCGTATTGTTCGCCTAAGCCTATTGCTCGCTGAGGCGCATTGCGCGCAGATGGGGTTTGTGCGCTACTGGTGTTGTGCGCTGCACAACACTTATCCCGCTCAAATGAGGACGAGGCTCTACCCTCTCCTCGGATTCTTCTTCTACTTATTGGTTGGCTGCCTCTGACCCATTTCTAATGGGTCGGGGGTATTTATAGCCTTCTCACACATACGAACATGCCATGTCATCATTGTGCGGTCCGCTTCGAACGATCGATCATTATGCGTACGCCTTTGTGTGAAATCCTTTGTGTGGAATCCTTTGTGCGGTTATCTGTCCTTCAAAATATTTTCCTGCACAGCGTTCTACGCACAACAGTCTGCGTACAACAATCTGTGCACAATGATTCTTCTATTCCATTTTTTGTGCCTCAACAGATGCCCCCTTGATCCTGCATTTTTGTTTTTTACACCTACAAAATAAACATGTAGGATCAATCACAAATTTTTTTCTTTAAGCATTTGACCACCTTTATTATGCGCTGACCAATCTACGCATAATGAATTCTGCACAACTGTGGGCACGCAACAGTCACTGCACAACACCTCAGTCTCTGCCTATAAATACGATACTTTTCTGCATTTTCAACACCTTTCTTCTCTGCTCTGCACTGTTTCTTTGTGTCAAGTTTCCACGTTTGTGTGCTAACCTCATTGTGCGCCACACAACGACTGTTCTGCACAAGACCTTTTATGCACAATAGCTTGTTCCGCACAACAAGACAACACACAATACCCCTTCATATTTGGTCAAAATTCCTGCATTTTGCAGGTAGCGCACAATACCCTTACGCTTAGTACTTCGCGCTCAACAATGTACGCATAATAGACAGTGTGCAACAGTTTATGCACAGTAGATTGTGTGCGATAGTTTACACACAATAGATTGCGCACATTAGTTTATGCACAACTCTTTTGTGCATTATAACTCGGACTTAAACATTTTTCTTGTACTTTGAGATTATCTGTCCTCCCTCCTCAACAATCTTTTATACTTCTTTTCTAGCTTAATAAATCTTTCCTTCTGACTTTAATTTTTTGTCAACTCTTGTACAGATCTCCAATGGCAAGATCAAAAAGACCACTTACTTCCTTAAGTATTGCCGGGCCGTCTAACTCAGAATCTATCAAGACTCATAATAAAAAAAGGCTCCATTCTGGCAAGAATTACAGTTCCTTTTTCAAAGAACCAGCTCCTGTCATTATTAATTTTGCTGATCGCATTCAACACTTATCCAAGCATATCCATATGGCCATAATAATGAAAGAGATAGAGGGTTCCCCCCTTTTAAGACAAGAGTCTGACTGGGATAATTGGTTGAAATGCACAGCCAACTTTCGCACAGATGACACTTGTCCTTCTGCTGCAGAAGCTTCTCCTTCCCCAACTGTTCCAAAACGAACAAGAGAACAGAGCCAAGACGAAGCTTTCCAGGAAAAGATTCGAGAACATAATCGAAGACGCTTTCAGAATGCTTGGGATTCAGTCAAGTTAACCACTGAAGCGATTAAATTTTGTAACCCATATAAAGATGAGACCATTGCCTTACCCCTGCAACTTCAGCGCCATCACTCCATTCTTCAGAGCGAACCAACAGATTACACGACACAGAATAGGCTTTTGTATGTGTCCAATTGGGTGATTAAAGAGCCACAAATCCTCGAGGACTACGTCATAGATAAAGGCTTAACCCAAAAGATCGGGCAAGTGAGATACATGCACTTTCTCATACCATGTCACGACCCTCATTCCTTGTATTATAATCATTTCTTCAAGACAATTCAACAGTGTTTTCGTCATTGTGACTCTTTGTGGCGTAAGGATGAATTCAGAAAGCGAGGTCTTTGGACCGCTCGTCCATATTATAGTGCTTGGACCAAAGCGATCTTGAAGAAATATAAAGACATCCTTACTGCAGCAAGGATTTACCATGCCATAGAAGCCACTTCATAATTCTTTCTAAAAGACACTATGATCTACAAAGGCTTCCTGAAATATTGGTCTTTTACCACAAACTCTTTCCACCGTCCGGTAGGGGAAGTGAGTATCACTTTATGGGATCTATATAAATGGCCGGTCTACCATCTCTGGATCCTTTCTCAATGAATGTGTTCCTTTAACCAAGAGTTTGCCTATGTCGCGCCCAATAGAGTGCCCAAATAACATCAATAGCCATCGAGCTCTTTCAGAAAACCTCTTATTTTGCTAATGTTCATAAGATTTCTCCCCTTTAATGGCTAGCCCACTTTTCCCAATATTTGGTGTAAGTATTTTAACACTTTCCTTTCAAACAATACTTACCTATAAATATAAATCGCTCACTAATTTTACCCTTCCCTTTTTCTTTAGGTTTGCTGGTAGTCATTGTGCTGAACTAGAGGCTAATCACAAAAAGTAAGGGGCCCGACCGAATTTACTGCTGAAACTGAATTAGCTGCTTTTCTGGCTTACTGGTTGAGCTTAGTCATGCTTCTCAGTTCAAAAAGTTCGAACTCTATTTGGTCAACTTTATTTGTGGCTGTGGGTGAGAAGGCGGAAGGTAGAAAGAGATATTCCCTGGCCCCTCCCATCTTATGTTCATTATACAGAGCTTTTGGTCATGCCACGACGCATTGCTTAAGCCCAGTGTTGGGAGTTTCATCCGCTTTCACTCCTTGGCATTACTTCTCTGGGTGGCTCGGTATTTATTTTCCCTGGACATACAATGATTCGAAGAAAGCTTATGTCCATCTAGATCATCTGCCCTTGTGGCATTTTTTGAAATGAAAAATGATAAGGAAGGGATATGAATGGATGGTGGATAAAATTGATAGCATGGAATCCATCGACTTCTTTCCTTTTTACTTAGATTATCAAGCTGAAGATAGAGATGTGGAGGATAATCAGGACTTGGAACCTATCGAAAGGACTTTCTTCCTCTACATTTGTTCATGCAGTCTCCCATTACAAGAAGGGCTAGAATTTTGGCTTGAACCATATTATCCGAGTCGATTTGCTACACAGTTTGGGTATGATCAAGTCATGCCTCAAGTGAGTGAAGAGGTCACTCGAACAATGAGGAGTTATGGAGTTGGTCCTTATAACTGGGCTCTGATATGAAAATAACTCTTAACCAGATATTTCGGTTCTCGATTTGTCCTCCCAGGGTATAATCATCGAGTAACAGCTTCATATACCTAGATGCGATGGTGGAGTCATCTTACTATTTTGTGCGCAACTGCTTTTCAATGGACTGCCCTATCTGGGTCCTTCCGTCTCGTTTGAGGAATTATAGACCAGAATAAGGGATTGGATATTTTTACGAGAAGGATCAGGCCGCTGTTCTAGGGCAACTTCGTCAAAATTTTTCTATGGAAGAGCTCATAAGAGAGATAAAGCCCCCAAACACTTTAGAAGGTTGAATTGCCTTTGATTCTCCTTTGGATCTAATAAATCGGAGAGAAAGATCGGCCACTCCCCATAACGAATTTGAAACTGTGGTAGGTATTCTACCTTCCCCTACTCCCGTAGGAGAAAATCAACCTGTGAATCCTGTTCCTGTTCTTCCTCTGGTTACAAAACCTGTTTCTTCTGCAATTTCTCAGCCTGTCGAACATGTAACTGCCACGATTGTCCCGATCGTGGATCTTACAAAAACTGTAGCCCATCGTACTACAGCCACAACTTCCTCGACGACTCGTCGAATTGTTATTGCCACATTTCCCATGACCCATTCTCGTGCTAAGTCACTGTCTCCTGAGGTTTTGGCACAACCAATTCCTTCTCCCTCCCAAGGTACACGTCTCCTTCCTGTGAAGACTACCTATAAAGAAAAATAAACCGTATCGGAGGAAGACAACTCGTCGAAATATTTTGCAAACACTGCAAGTGAAGATATGTCTTCTCCCACAAGTCTCATTGATGAAGGAGATACTTTGTTAAACGTTGAAAGTGCCCTAGTTTGTCAATTAGTGTGAGTGTTGAGTCAGTTAGACTACAGAGCCTGACAGGAAGATCAATTCAAGCATCTGCCTCAACCAGATGTGTGCAAGCTCACCATAAGTAAATCTGAGCCTCAGATCCCTTGTCCCAAATCACTAGGTATATTAAAGCCCTTAAAAAATGTTAGAATATCATAGGGTTTTTAGGGTAAGAAACATTTTCAAAATAGGAAAATTCTCTAAATTTTCTTACCTTGTCGATTTTATCGATAGACATCTCGATATGATCGACCTGCGCTGTCGAGTCCTCGATGCTCCATCGATACCATCGAAAAGAGGACCAAATATATCCAGCAACCTTATACACATCTGGATGACATTATCGATGTATCGATACACCTATCGAGATCATCGATATTTAAATCTTGAGTCTATCGAAGTTGACTCGATTATATCAATAGGCAGATTTCCAGCACCTCTATTTTTCTTAAGAATATCATATAAGCATCGATATATCGAATCCTCCTTGATACCATCGAAATTCAAACCTCGATGATATCGGAAGGCCTTCGATGATATCGGTCTTGGGGGCCAAGTTCTCCAGCAAAATATTTCAGGGTAATTTATCTATGATCAGGGGTCACTCGTTAGAATCGAAATTCAAATATCGATGATATCGATGCTGTATCGATTGCATCGAACATAGACATAAACTGTCTGAAAGTGCCCTGGTTTGTCAAGTTATGTGAGTGGTAAGTCAGACTGTCTACAGAACTCGATAGGAAGATCAATTCAAGCGTCTGCCTCAACCGGATGTGTGGAAGCTTGCCATAGGTAAATCAAAGCCTCACATCCCATGTCCCAAAACACCAGGTAATTAAAAACCCTTAAAACAAGATAGACATCTTAGGGTTTTTAGGGAGAGAACTTTTTTCAAAATAAAAAAATTTCTAAGTTTTTCTCGCCCTGTCGAATTTACCTGCTCTGTCGATGTCCTCAATACCTTAACGATATTATCAATATGAGGACCAAAAATATCCAGCAACTAAATATTCATCTAGACAAATTTATCGATGTATCGATACACCTGTCGATATCATCGATATAAGCACTAAATATGTTCAGCAACTTCACAACATATCTGGATGAATTATCGATGTATCAATACACCCATCGATATCATTGATATTCAAATCTCAAGCCCATCGAAGAGTGGCTCGATAAGATCGACAGGGAGATTTTCGGCGCCCCTGTTTTTTAATGAAAATCTCAAATTCCTTCGATATATCGATGACCGTCCGATATGATCTGAATTCAAATATCGATAAGATCAGAGGTCCATCGATGATATCGATCGAGGGCACGCATTTCTTATAGCGGATATTTCAGGTTGTTTTTAACTATGATCGGGGGCCCTTCGATAGAATCGATATTCAAATATCGATAATATCGGCACTATGTCGATTGCATCGAACAAGGACACCAATCGTCCAGCAAGCTTAAAGACAAATTCGCTAGATTTATCAATGTATCGACTCTGATCACGATATCATCGACATTTAAATTCCAATGATCTCGATGGTTCCCCCGATCATTCATGAAAACCTGAAATATATCAAAGTTAAGTCTCTCTCATTTTTCAAGTGTCAATGGATCGATCCTATGATCGATGAAATCGGAGTTCGAAATCTGATGATATTGACAATAGTTTCGATTCATCGACCAATTGGCAAAGAGTTTCAAAAGCGTATGACATTGAGTCTGAGTCATCGAGCAGGCCATCGATGCCATTGAGAGTATACGCTCGATGATATCGAACTTGCTCGATAATATCGAACTCTGTCATAAATGTGACCGTTTTATCCGTTGGAACCTTTTGCCTATATATAGAGGACTTGTCTCTTGTTGATGTGAGAGAAAGAAGAGAGAGCTTTTGAGTATTTCAACTTATATCTTATATCTAAAGCCCTTTCTCTCAAGGGAGTTCATCCTCCAATCCACCCTTACCATTGACATTCAATAGATTGGATTGGGTAATGAACTTTCGTATTCAAGGATCCTCCAGCTACTACCTTAATGGTAAATCATTAAGCTGGGATGCCTTGAATGCCTTAGTCATTGGAACTACTCTATCTTCCCTATAGGAAAATCTTTAGAGAGTAGGATTCCATCATAACCTTGACCCAACCCGAAGCCAAGTACTGGTACATCTTTTGTGTTGCGGATCAAGGAAGCCAAAGACTCTTCAACAACAAGGAGGAGATCTTCGTCATTGCGCTGAATGGGACTCATGAACTTATTTGTAAGTATCCAGAGTCTAAGAGGACACTTGTGATCATTCCTTTCTAGGATTGGATCTTAAGTGGTTCTCACCCTCTGAAGTCCTCAAGGAGGCCTCCGGCAGGAGTGTACGTAGTGGGTGCATTGTGTGGACCCTTTCTCTGTGGAGAGCATAAACATCCGGGTGCGTTGTGTGGACCTTTGCTCTATGGAGAGCATAAACATCTGGTTAGGAATGAACCAGTAAAACTCTAGGGTTAGAGGTGAACCAAGTAGAAATCGCCATATAAAGGTTGAAGGTAAACCTGATTTAAAACCTTAGGTTTGAGGTGAACCCTGAGAAACCTCCTTAGTGAAATCCGGTACACTCAAGGGTTGAGTGTGGCAACCGGGAGTGGAGTAGATAAGTAGTCGAACCAGTATAAAAATAACTGTGTTTGAGAGTGTTATTTTCATGATTGTGTGATTTGCTTTAAATTCTTCCTGATCTGAATATTTGATCACATCACACACGCCTCCACAGTCGTATCCATTATAAGCTTGCTTGCATACTGCTTACTTCTAAAATAGTTTGTGATTGGATCCTCTACCACGCTTGGAAGCCAGTAAAGTTACTTTTGAGTAATCCTGATACTTGCATGATCATAGGATTGGCGAAGTAGGATTTTTAGATAAAACATAAAACTTTAAAAAGACCTATTCACCCCCCTCTAGGACATATTGGCATATTCCTTCTTCAACTCAAGCGGGCTTCATCGCTATTTCAATTGGTATCAGAGCGGGTCTCTCTTTAAGGGCTTCACCACCTAGAGAGTGATCTTGACTAAAGATTGAAATATAGCCAAAGGAGAGGGTTCATCAGTTACTAGACCTCCAATATTTGATGACTCAAATTATGCATACTGGAAGGCTAGGATGCATTACTTTCCAAGATCTTTGGATCATGACGTTTGGGATATCGTTGAAAGTGGATATGTGCCACCTACTAAACAAATCCTACTTAATAGTGGCACAACAATCATAAATCCCAAATCCAAAGAAAAGTGGACAACATTCGACAAAGAAAGGTTGACATCTGAAGCCAAGGCTATGAATGCTATCTACTGTGTCGTGTCCCAGGATATATTCAATCAGATAAGTATGTGTGGGATATGAAAGGAAGCATGGGATTTATTGGAAATAACCCATAAAGGCATAAGCACTATGAAGTGATCCAAACTTCAACTCCTGACTTCACAGTTCGAAAGTCTCAGAATGGAAGAACATGAGACGTTTATGGAGTTTTTCACCAAGTTGAATATTATTTACAACTCCATGGGTGGATTGGGAGAGAAAGTTCTGGTACTGAAAATTTGTAGGAAAATTCTAAGATCCCTACCGGAATGATTTAATCCCAAGGTAATAACAATTGAGGAGTGTAGGAACATAGATGAAATGAAAGTAGAAAAACTGGTAGGTTCCCTACAAACTTTTGAACTACACTTCACACAACCCCAAAAATCCAAAAACACTGTCCTAAAAACCTTAAAGAAAACAATTCATGAGGACAGTGAAAGTGAAAAGGAAGATGAAGATGAAGAAGTGGCTTTGCTGGCACAAAAATTCAGAAGATTCTTTTATAAGAATCGCGGCCGGCCTTCAAGAGGTAGAAAGGTGAACAACAAACCTTCTGTAGGCAAATTTGGTAAAAGGACCAAAGAACCACATTGTTATGCCTGTCAAGAGTATGGACACCTATCTATTGAATACCCAAACAGAAAAACCAAGGGCAAGGCTATGGCTTCCACGTGGGATGATACTGAGGAGTCAAATTCAAAACCTAGTGACTCAGAAAGCGACGAAGATTAGAAATCTTTGAAAATACATATGGTCTCCACTACTTTGATCATTCTAAATGAATCTAAAGAAGAACAGCTAACCACTGAATCATTTTCATCTGATAATGAGGAAACTGAAGAAAAAGAAGAAGAAGAAATCGAAAAGGATAAAATGCAAGATGCCTATAATCAACTTTATATTATAGCATCAATATCCTTAAAAGACTCGTAATAGCGGAAAACAAAAGCAAGTTGCTGCAGAAAGACTTGGATAAAGCATTGGAAATCAACACACATTTGATAAATGATCTGCAGCAATATCATATGGATAATGATATACTTGAACAAGTTAATACTCTTCTTAAAAACGAGTCTGAAAAACTGAACAAATAGGTTGAGCGATTAGAAGATAAAAATATGCTTCTTCAAAACGAAAATCATACACTCCTGTTTGAACTGGAAGAATCCAAGAAGATAGTTAAGATAAATTACACGTTTTCCCAGAGTGGCGAAAAACTAGAAAAATTGTTAGGATTGGGAAGACCTAGAAAGGATAAAAGCGGTCTTGGATATGAAAAACATAAATTAAAGACTGGAAATGCAGCTCCCAGAACTGAAAAATCTACTGCTTCTGCAAGCAAAACCAAAACAACTCCAGCATGTTATTTGTGTGGTGATTTAGGTCATTATAATTTTGAATGCATAACTCCTAGCAGGACTCAACCTAACTCTGGTCAGAATCATGTTAACAAATTGTCAACCAGAGAAGTACAAAACTTCAAGAGACCTCTGAAGGATATGGATAGAAACAATGCTCCTGGACCATCACTCAAATCAGTTAACAAAATGAAATGGATAAGAAAGAATTAATTCAGACCAAGCAATAGAATCTGAACCTGTGCTTAAATGATTTTTTTTTTTTTGCTTAAACTGATATATCTGAGGTTCCTTACCTCAATCTTTTGTATAAACATTCAAATGTTTATAATTTTGGTGTGTACATAATTTTTTTGCTAAGTATACTTAAAGATCTGTCTGAATGCTGAAAACTAAAAATCTTCATCTTCGATATAACTATCGATATGATATTCTCGATTTATCGATAAAAGGTCGATATTATCGACACCTCTTTAGGATATGAAAAGTCGGGAGGCCAAGAATGATATCGGAAACAGACTTGATAGAATCAAGAACTAACCTCTCGATATTATCGAAACAATGGTCGATCATATCGACAAATGCCGCCCGATAAAAAGCCAGCAAAACGAAAAAGGGGGTTATTTTCTCAAGGGTTTTACTGTCATCTTCTATGCTCGATTCTCTCGGCCAGTAACCATCAACGGGTCCCATAAGCTTTAAAAGAAATGGGTACTATCCTTCCATCCCTTCCACTTCAAAGTCTAATCTTACTTTTGGTCGGGTACTTTCCATTCTTTTGGTTGAGCTCCCTTACTCGCCCCTTACTCTGAAAAATCATGAATAAAGGGAAAGGTAAATCTCTTTCTCAGTCTTCAAAAGGGAAAGTAAAAAAACCCAGTTTGCATCAACTCACTTCATCGGTGAGACATCCACATACTGTTGTTGAATGTCTGGTTCTCAACAGCGCCATCCAGTCTTTCGGTGTAGACCTGCTTCTAGAAGTAATAAGATGGTAAAATATTCTGAATCTTGGTGGTAGTTATCAAATTGGAGTGATCCATGACTTCCTCAACAAAAGTCATGTTATTTGTGACGATCCACCCTGTGTTCAAGTAGAATTATTGTACTACTCCAAGCACATCACTCCCATCACCTCGAGTCACCTTTTAGATCTCCAAGTCACTCGTATTCCTGTTACCAGTTGGAATCTAAATGGTCTTGGTGTGTGGGGCGAGATAACTCGTGCACTATGTCAGGGAACTACTATTTCTCGAAACGATGATAATTTCCTTCACATTAATCATCTTGGACCCACTTTTAAAATCCTTCATGACATCTTTGGGTCCAATGTCTATCCGTGTGACGTGAATGATAATCATTTATCTCCCTTTGTGTTAAATGTGTTGTATGATGTATATCAGGAAGTTCAGGTGTGCCTCTCAACACTTCTTCTTAAGCAGTTAATTTGGGTCATTCAAGAAAATCATTAGGATATACTAGCTTTTCCTGTACTCATCTGTAAATTAGCCCATCATGTGGGTATTCCTGTCTCATCTGACAAAGTCTATCCAGAAAAGTGGTTTGACAATGATTCATCTCAGGTGGCACAACAGCTGTGTCTTCCTTTAGTTCTTCCTGATAACCGTGCTCCCCTCCAGTCGGCTGCTCCACATGCTCCTCCGTCATATCCATATGGATCCAACCGAATGCCATTGCTGAGTCTGGAGTCTATAACAAATTGCCAAACTCATCATCTTGAACGTCATCTACTGAACGGTATGGCAAGCATGGAGGAGCCACTTCACAATTGTGAGAGACATCTCACCGTGATTAAAGAAGAAGTCGATTCTCTCCAACAAACAAATCAGCAAGTAATTGATTTACTCACACGTGGTGACTCGCGAAGATAGTAAAAGCTAGTTGTACTAATTAAATATCATTTTTTTTGTGGGCTTGGTGTTTTTACTGGGATAACTGTTAATTTGCTGCCAATCTTGGGCAGTCTATTTTGGATAATCGGATATTTTTTGGCTTGGGAGTTACTGCTGTCTGAGGCAGTTTTGGTTCTTTTATGGCTGAATATAATGCTCAATCTTTTTCCTGCAATATTTTTGTTTCGTTTCCCTTGGTTTATCAAGTTATGAATTGCATATGATTAAAAACTGCTATACAACTGCTCTATCTTATCTAATTTGCATTCATATCTTCTAAAAATAATGTATGTTTTAAAATGATTTCATCTTTATACATCGATATCTGTTGTTGCTCCCATATGCTTCTTTAAACTTTAGTCAATATCACTTGCTATACCTTTGCCAATGACTGACAAAAAGGGGGAGAACATTTATAAACACCTCGGATGGAAATTGTGCATCTATTAGAATGTTGTTGCAGGTGTTAGGGTGAGCAGCTGCAAGAAAGGGGAAGTTTTGAAGTAAGGGGGAGCAGATAATATGTTGTGTACATGGGTTTTCTAGAATTTGTAAAATTGTGTAAAAACATGTACACACAATTTAGGGTGTGTTTTTCTAGAAGTGTTCTAGGGTGTTTTGGGGATTTAGTCATGTAATTGACAAAGGTGGAGATTAAAAGTGCCCTGGTTTGTCAAGTTACGTGAGTGGTAGGTCAGACTGTCTACAAAGCTCGATAGGAACATCAATTCAAGCGTCTGCCTCAACCGGATGTGTGGAAGTTCGCCATAGGTAAATCAAAGCCTCACATCGATGTCCCAAAACACCAGGTAATTAAAAACCCTTAAAACAAGATAGACATCTTAGAGTTTTAAGGGAGAGAACTTTTTTCAAAATAAGAAAATTTCTAAGTTTTTCTTGCCCTGCCGATTTTATTGAAGTACCCTCGATATGATCGACCTGCTCTGTCGATGTCCTCAATACCTTAACGATATTATTGATATGAGGACCAAAAATGTTCAGCAACTAAATATTCATCTGGACGGATTTATCGATGTATCGATACAACTGTCGATATCATCGATATAAGCACTAAATATGTCCAGCAACTTCACAACATATCTGGACGAATTATCGATGTATCGATACACCCATCGATATCATCGATATTCAAATCTCGAGCCCATCGAAGAGTGGCTCGATAAGATCGACAGACAGATTTCTGTCGCCCCTGTTTTTTAATGAAAATCTCAAATTCCTTCGATATATCGATGACCGTCCGATATGATCTGAATTCAAATATTGATAAGATCAGAGGTCCATTGATGATATCGATCAAGGGCGCACATTTCTTACAATAGATATTTCAGGTTATTTTTAACTATGATCAGGGGCCCTTCGATAGAATCGATATTCAAATATCGATAATATCACACCAGGTCGATTGTATCGAACAAGGACACAAATCATCCAATAAGCTTAAAGACAAATCCGCTGGATTTATCGATGCATCGACTCTGATCTTGATATCATCGACATTCAAATTCTGATGATCTCGATAGTTCCCCCGATCATTCATGAAAACCTGAAATATTTCAAAGTCAATCTCTCTTGTTTTTCAAGTGTCAATGGATCGATCCTGTCATCGATGGAATCAGAGTTCGAAATCCGATGATATCGACAATAGTTTCGATTCTTCAACCAATTGGTAAAGTGTTTCAAAAGCGTATGACATTGAGTCCGAGTCATCGAGCAGACCATCGATGATATCGAGAGTATACGCTCGATGATATCGAACTTACTCGATGATATCGAACTCTGTCATAAATGTGACCGATTTATATTTGTTAGAACCTTTTGCCTATATATAGAGGACTTGTCTCTTGTTGCTGTGAGAGAAAGAAGAGAGAGCTTTTGAGTGTTTCAACTTATATCTTATATCTAAAGCCCTTTCTCTCAAGGGAGTTCATCCTCCAATCCACCCTCACCATTGACATTCAATTGAGTGGATTGGGGAATGAACTTCCACATTCATGGATCCTCCAGCTACTACCTTAATGGCAAATCATTAAGCTGGGATGCCTTGAATGCCTTGATGATTGGAACTACTCTATCTTCCCTATAGGAAAATCTTTAGAGAGTAGGATTTCATCATAACCTTGACCCAACCCGAAGCCAAGTACTAGTACATCTTTTGTGTTGCGGATCAAGGAAGCTGAAGACTCTTCAACAACAAGGAGGAGATCTTCGTCATTGCGCTGAATGGGACTCATCAACTTATTTATAAGTATCCAGAGTTCAAAAGGACACTTGTGATCATTCCTTTCTAGGATTGGGTCTTAAGTGGTTCTCACCCTTTGAAGTCCTCAAGGAGACCTCCGGCGGTAGTGTACGTAGTGGGTGCGTTGTGTTGACCCTTGCTCTATGGAGAGCATAAACATCTAGGTGTGTTGTGTGGACCCTTGCTCTATGGAGAGCATAAACATCTGGTTAGGAGTGAACCGGTAAAACTCCAGGGTTAGAGGTGAACCGAGTAGAAACCTCTATGTAAAGGTTGAAGGTAAACCTGATTTAAAACCTTAGGTTTGAGGTGAACCCTGGGAAACCTCCTTAGTGAAATCTGGTATACTCTTGGGTTGAGTGTGGCAGCCGGGAGTGGAGTAGACAAGTAGTCGAACTACTATAAAAATGACTGTGTTTGAGAGTGTTATTTTCATAATTGTGTGATTTGCTTTAAATTCTTCCTGATTTGAATATTTGATCACATCACACACACCTACACAATCATATCCATCATAAGCTAGCTTGCATACTGCTTACTTCTAAAATAGTTTGTGATTGGATCCTCTACCATGCTTGGAAGACAGTAGAGTTACTTTTGAGTAATCCTGATACTTGCATGATCATAAGATTATTGAAGTAGGATTTTTAGATAAAACATAAAACTTTAAAAAGTCCTATTCACCCCCCTCTAGGACATATTAACATATTCCTTCTTCAACTCAAGTGGTCTTCACCGCTATTTCACTGTACAACAAGCTTTATGAAAAATCCTTATGATTTATCGATGCATCGACACAGCTATCGATATCATTGACATTCAAATTCTAATGATCTCGAAGGTCCCTTGATCACTCATGAAAACTTGAAATATTTCAAGTCTCTCTCATTTTTCAAGTGTCGATGAATCGAACCTCTCATTGATGGAATCGGAGTTCGAAATCCGATAACATCGACAATTGTTTCGATTCATCGACCAGCTGGCAAAAGGTTTCAAAAGCTTATGATATTGAGTTTGAGTCATCGAGTAGACCATCGATGCTACCGAGAGTATACGCTCGATGTTATCAAACCTGCTCGACGATGTCGAACTCTGTCATAAATGTGACCGTTTTATATCCGTTGGAACCATTTGCCTATATAAAGAGGACTTGTCTTGTGTTACTGTGAGAGAAAGTAAAGAGAGCTTTTATGTGTTTTACCTTAGATCATATACCTAAAGCCCTTTCTCTCAGGGAAGTTCATCCCCCAATCCACCCTCACCATTGACATTTAAATAGAGTAGATTGCGGAATGAACTTCTGCATTCAAGGATCCTCTAGCTACTACCTTAATTGCAAATCATTAAGCTGGGATGCCTTGAATGCATAATCGAAATCACTCTATCTTCCTTATAGGAAAATATTTCATAAAGTTGGATTCCGTCTTAACCTTGACCTAACCCGATGACTCGCATTGGTACATCATTTATGTTACGGATTAAGGAGACCGAAGACTCTTCATCAACAAAGGAGGATATCTTCATCAACATGCTTAATGGGACTCATCCACTTATCTGTAAGTATCTAGAGTCCAGAGAATACTTGTGATCATTCCTTTTTAGGATTAGGTCTTAGGTGTTTCTCACTCCTTCAAGCCCTCGTAGGAGGCCTTCGGCCGGAGTGTACATGGTGGGTGCGTTGTATGGACCATTGCTCTATGGAGAGCATAAACATCTGGTTGAAGGTGAACCAGTCAAAACCTTAGGTTTGAGGTGAACCGTGTGAAACCTCGGGTTTGAGGTAAACTGCATAAAACCTCCGGTAGAGTCTTATGAAAGATCCTTGGCCAGTGTGCCTAAAAGTGGGTGCGTTATGTGGACCCTTGCTCAGTGGAGAGCATAAACATCTGGTTAAAGGTGAACCAGTCAAAACCTTAGGTTTGAGGTGAACCATGTGAAACCTCGGGTTTGGGGTAAACCGCGTAAAACCTCCGATAGGGTCTTATGGAAGATCCTTGGCCAGTGTGCCTAAAAGTGGGTACGTTCTGTTGACCCTTGCTCGTGAGAGCATAAACAGTCAGCCTCAGTATAAGTTGTAAAGGTTGAAGGTGAACTTGATTTAAAACCTTGGGTTTGAGGTGAACCGTTGTGAAACCTCAGTGAAATCCGGCACACTCAAGGGTTGAGTGCGTCTGCCGGCAGTGGAGTAAACTGATCGTCGAACCACTATAAAAATGACTGTGTTTGAGATTGCTATTTTTCTAAATGTGTGATTTACTTTTATACTTCCATATCTGAATATCTAAGATCACACCTCACACACATACACAGTCATATCCATCATAAACTAGTTTGCATATTGTTCACTTCTTAAATAGTTTGTGATTAGATCCTCTACTGGGCTTGGAAGCTAGTAAAGTTCTTTTGAGTAATCCTAATGTGTGCTTGCTGATTAGGATTAGTGTAATAGGATTTTAAATAAAAAATAAAAAACTTTAAAAATCCTATTCACCCCCCTCTAGGACATATCGACATATTCTTACTTAGACTAAAGCGGTCTTCACCGCTATTTCAAGCACAAATACTGATGCTGAGGTAGACGTTGGAGAAGAGAGCAATGTTGAAGTTAGGTCTTCTCTTCCTGATGTTCCGACTGCTCATCCTGACACTTCCCATCCCATTCCGAAGACCTCTCTGGATAATGAAGAGTAACTTGATTATGGTGAATATGGTGGTTCTCCTGGTGCGAACATCTTTCTCTCTTTTGATGCTTCATATTCTCCTTGTATCATGGATGTTGCCAAGGTGGCTGCTCATAGAACATTAACTTTAAGAGATGTGGAAGCTCAACCATCTGAAATTCAGGTGACGATGGGGACTGTACTTCTCCTTCTGAGTACAGAAGAAACCTTGTCACTAATTCACCAGACATCTGATGTCCTTGTTCAAACTAGCAAGTCCTCTACTGTGCGTCCCTCTCCCATTCAGCCAGTAGCTCGAAGCTTAGAATTTCTTCCTAATTTGGCTGACGTCCCTACTCCAAGTACTCTTGACTCAAGTACTGTAGGAGCTCAGGAGCTTTCTTTTAATGCTATTGTGACTACAGAAGTCCCCAGCTCTTCAACACCTACAACTCATTCTGTTCCAGTTGCCTCTGCCGTTGTTCCTAATCCAGGTATATGCCTTCTTTCTCTTCTTTTAATGTTAGTCTTATATATGGATATGTTTTCTTTTGGACTTATACCCCTTACCTTTTATTTCTTAGTTCCAATCATGACAACTCCTAGTGGATCTGAAGGATCCAATTCGGTGGCTGCGGTTTTTAATAAACTTTCTTTAGAAAAGGTGCCACCTCTCATGTTGGGGCTCTTCAGGAATGCGATTTCCGTTATCATAAATGCCTCTAAAGATCCAACTCAATGGCCTTTTTTGGATAGCGCTCTAGGAGTCCTTACTCATTCAGCTTGCCTAGTACATATCGATGTCCAGTCCCTCTACAACTCTTTATCTCAGTTCTATGATTCTACAAAGAATTTAAAAGCAGCACAGAATATGGTCATCGATCCTAAAGTTCTAAGTTGCTAGAAAAAATTGGCACTTCTTAAGGAGAAACTCTCTCATGCAGATGATGTTTTTACTAATTGTAATACTGTTAGTCAATCTCTTCATGAGAAATTGAAGGTCTCCGATAGAAATAAGGCAACCATTGGCGATCAAATTGCTTTTCTTGAAAGAGAGATTCTATTACTCAAGTGTCAGTGGGAAGCAGAAGACTTAATCCTTTGTCAGCTCAAAGTATAGCTTGCATCAAACACTCAATTGATTGATACCGTGTAAGTTGAACGATTAAGGAATGGAGAAGCTGTTGTTTCTTTGGAGTCTGAACTAATTGGTGCTCCTGATCAAAGCCAAAGATGATCCTCAAAATACTGCGCACAACGGGCATGATATAAAGACAATCTCAATTGAAAGAAGAATTGCAACATTATTTAGAGATATTGAACATAACTGAAGATCTATAGGCATTACTTGTAAATATTCCTTTTGTGTTATGATATATAAACAGCTCGTAAAAGATTTTTTATTAGAGACATTTTGTAACACCCTGGTTCTCGAAACCCCAGTACACTACTCGGTTCCAAAAACCCGAGCGTTAACTTTTGAAAATACCCGAATTTCTTGTAGATTTTTTTTTCTTTTATCAGAGTTAATAATATAGTGGGATGAAAATAAACCATATATTAGAGGGAGTCCAATATTCATAACCAAGATTTCAGATGGTTACCCAAAAACTTATGCAAATCAATGTCTTAACATTTACAGAACATGACAGTACAAATCAAATACAAATGTAATCGAGGATAGAGAGTTACAAGATAGTCTGGCTCCCGTATTCCACATGAACACCAACATGCGTATCCTCTGCGTCCTTTGCACACTGAGTACGGTTTGATAGTGTCAATGGCTATCGCAGTGAGGTATACCCCTCAAGATTTATCGTATCACCAAGATAATTAAGCATAGTTATCAGAGATAGTATATAACAAATATAACATAATAATTATCATGAGAATGAGGTAAGGTTCATCAGATACGCATTTATTAAATAAATCATAGAAGAAAATCTTATTTAAATGCATGGATGCATGCACATGCTCACAGACTTGAGGATGCACATCCAGCTGGTAAAAAGTCGTCCAAGGAGAACTAGCCACCGTGAAAAATACTTAAAGGTACGCCCAAGGAGAACAAGCCACTCGAAAAAGACTATGCAACGAGGTCACCCAAGGATAACTAGCCACCCGAAAAAATACTCAAAGGTACGCCCAAGGAGAACTAGCCACCCAAAAAAGACTATGCAACGAGGTCACCCAAGGAGAACTAGCCACCAGAAAAAATACTCAAAGTATGCCCAAGGAGAACTAGCTGCCCGGAAAAGACCAAATAATATAGATCATCTAAGGAGAATTAGTCACCTGAAAAAATACACAAAGGTACGCCCAAGGAGAACTAACCACCTGGAAAAGACCAAATAATATAGATCACCAAAGGAGAATTAGTCACCTGGAAAAATACACAAAGGTATGCCCAAGGAGAACTAATCACCCAGAAAAGACTGTAATATATGCCATGAAAATGTATGATTAGCCTAACCCTTATTCTTGCAACTTCAAATAATCATTTTAAGAAAGCTCAAAGGTCACTATGGGGGGTTGGTCACCCACCATAGGCCGACAGCTCAGGCATAATGTCCCATTCCACCATCCTTGGCTCATGAGATTAACGAACAAGATGTTTTAAAGTTAACCTACTCAATTAATGGCCATTCATAGTCTAACATGTGGAACTTATCGTCGCAAAGTTATACAGAGTTAATCAATTTAAGCAGTATGAGGTAATTGCTCCTTAAAAGCCGCACAGGCCCAATATTCCATTTAGTGGTGCGATAAGAAGGGATTATTCCCCACAAGCCACATAGACATAAATGATCCATTTCAGAATACAGTGAAAGGGATTGACCCCAAAAGTTACAAAGGCGCAACGATAGGCTAGATGATAAGTCCACCACAAGTAAATTCCATTTAATCTATTAGACAGGATGGCCACTAGTTTAAGGCTTTCCAAAAACACCAATGAATAACTGCAAGTGGTAAAACAAGCCATGCACAATATTAAAAGCATATACATATATAAAGTGAGATATTTGAGACCATCGCATATTTATGTTTGAATGTAAATCCAACGATCAATTATTATGAAGAATTACTCAAGTAAAACTAGAATTTGTCATCAATTTCACTGTGTATCATGTTAGGCAATAGACGAAATAAACAACTATGCTAACTATCAAGATGTAGACAAGCTTGAAGGGTGATCATCACATTAGAGTTAACTTTTCAACACTTGTTGGATTTTGTGCGCACAGTTTAGGATCAGATCCTATGTTATCTCGATTCGACCCAAAAGCTTGACTTTCTCCCAATCCAAGTTAGATTCAAACTCACCCTGAACTTAATTGAAACCAATTGCACATGAAATGAAATAGACCCCACGAATCAGCCACAACTCGACCCTGACTCAGTTGAGTCAACTTGTTCCAATGTTATAACCACATTATCCCATCTTCTTTGCTCCCTCATTCTTTCTTTCACTTTCTTCTTCTTTCTTTCTTATTCATTACATGCCCAAAGGGGTTGTTGCACATGACGTAACTCAGTGAAAGCCCATCACTGACTCGATGAGTTGACTCACTATGTGACACATCATCACCCATTTCTCTTCTTCTACTCTTCTTCATTCTACCTCCCCTGAACTCACCATGCCAGGAACGAATTCAACCCAGATCAACTCACTCAGTTAGTGAGCTGCTTGAACCCAACGAGTCGGTGCTATCCCACAACTCGACAAATGCAAACACTGCCCCATTCTCAATTTCCTTCTCTATTTTCTTCCCTTTCTTCCTTCTCTCAAACACGTCTAATAGATTTCTGATTCCAACCAACCAATGAGTCAGCAACCTGATTCAGTTTGAACCGAGTCGACCCAACGACTCACCTCCCTTCCTCTTCTCCTTCCTTTTCATTTATTTTTCTTCCTTCTATATATATATATATATATATATATTCTACTAAAACATCCAGCAGCGTTTCTGATGCAAGCCAGACCCGAATTGAGTTGTCTTGACTCAGTGCGGCACCATGACAGTGGCCAAATGGGTTACCTAAGTCTGACCTCTCTCTTTCTCTATATCTTCTTCTCCTCTCCCATTTCTTCTTGCTCTTTCTCTCTTTTCTTCTTCTATCTCTTTTCCTTCTCCATCTTCTAACATCAGCGATGTCTCCATATGGTGAGAGGCTAGAGATGGCACGCCCAAACCGACCTCAACTTGGTTTTGAATGGTGGAGAATCTGGCTGCCATTAATGGCATTTTTGAAAACGAAGCTTCTGCCACCAATCTGTTCCTTTCAAATGGTCCCAATGGACCCTAGGAAGCTTGCAGATAAGCTTCATTGAAGCTTCGAAGAGGTTAGGTCGGTTGGTTCAGGGATAGAAGGTGAATGGCATTTTCAAGCATAACTGCCTAAAAATGGAGGAGGAAGCACTGCATCGGCTCCCTCACTTCTTTATATAGATCCCCGACTCACCTAAAACTGTTAGATGGGACTAAAGGGCCGGGATCGATCCCAGTTTTCAATTTTCTAGAAAACGGCCAGTGGTAAGGAGGTATTGACACTGGTTTTCCATGGAGAACCCTAACTCGCGTGAGCTGAAATGGAAGGCAGGGATTAACCTCAATGAACGACTAAGATTTGAGAATAAGGGCGCACTCGGATCATGACAATAGGCTGGGAAAATAGTTTTATTTTCGAAAACCTATGTTTATAGGCTGGTTTGCGTCAGTTCATGTGTGCGTGTAGGTGAACTCCAACAGGTGAAAACACTTAGTGTTTGATCAAAATTTTGTGCCCCACACGATGGATGGTCTTGATCATCAAGATAGTTGATGGTGAAGGGCCATCGATTAAAGAACCGGACGCTCATCCGATCCCTATGAAAATCGGAGAGAGAGAGAGAGAGAGAGATATTCTCCATTTAGGGAAATTCTCGGGTCAGCGCTGCTTGACCGAGATTTTGGGCTAGTACACAGTGAGTGCACCGCTTCGAGTGCACAAGGTACATTTATGTGGGGTCCACCATGATGTTAGTGGGAAATCCACACTGTCCATTAGGTTCTAAGGGTCAACTTAGGGCCTTAGACCAAAGCTAGGGCAGATCCAAGGTCCTGGTGGGCCATACTCTCAAATTTCACACCTTAATGGTGGATTCCCGATGATCTGCTGGTTGGATCAGTCCGCAATTGAACATTGACAATTAAAAGGGTTCAAGGGTCCATTTAAGGCCTTCATCATGCATTATTAACTAATACTAACATTAATATGGATTTACTTGTAATTAAAATAATTAAAAACTCATACATATATATAAATGATTTTTTTAAAATATTAACATGCTACTATTTACATGTTATTAATCACATATTTATTAATATATAATTCCTAATTTATAATATCATATTGTACATATTTAGGAATTGAATTGTACATTATCATATTTAAAATCGCGTTGTTAAACAATATATAATTTCATTAAAACATCCAGAAGTTTTTGTGTTCATATTTATAAAAGATATTCAATACTTCATAAATATTTAAAATTCAATTATATATTGTAAAATTATTAATCGTTATAATATTATTTTCATAATATTTTATATACGTTAGTTATATACATATCGCTTTATTACAACACACTTTCATACGTTATTTATATGACAAATAAATGCATCCATAATTCTTTTGATCTAAATTTGTGTAAAATATAATAAATAAAATAAATATACTTATTAAATATTATATGACTATTGGATGGTTCGTCTCGAAGATTACAGATGGATAGTCTGATACACAAGTGCAGATTGTTTTCAATGGTCAGATTTAAACTAGGATGAACGTGAATGTTCACTTAAGTCAGGCTTGTATTTATACTAAGTTTGGTTATACGGTAACACCCGAGTACTGGAAAGTACGGGGTGTTACACATTTCAAGATATTTTGCTCTTTCATAACTTCCTATATCATGAATCATTTTAAGCATGTTCATCTATGCAGTAATCTCAACATGACATTTTAACGAAACGTTATTAACAAAACCACCACATATTATGATTATCAATATAGAATTCCCCTATGTGATTGATTTTTTGATAAGTAGTGCTAGATTTTAGTTTAGTTAGACAGCCACACACAGCTTAAGGTCTTGAGTAGTGGAGCTGGGTCTCACGTGATGGTCTTTGTAACTCTCATGAGTTCACTGGACTCCTCACAGCCTGGTGAGCTCACAAACCATGATCCATCAGAGGGGCCCAGTGAAGCTACCAGGGCCATGAACTTGGTTGGATTTTATGCACAAGGTTGGCCGCTGTAACTCTCTAGAGTTCACGGGGTTTATAAGGTGACCTTTGGGGTACCAAATCTAGGGCCGCCAGTCCATCAATGAGTAGGTTTAAGCCCCTCCTCATGAGTTAATACTGAAATCAAGCCAGAGATCTGGGGGTCTTATGCATGGTTAGCCTATCCATGGGCATGGCCAAAGAGCTCACACTGCAGCCTGCTTTTCCTTCGCCTGCAAGGTTAGACCTATTCATAGGAGGGCATTTTCCTCCGTTCCCCATGATGTTGTTGGAAAGTTATACAGATGACATTGGTCTCACGCGTGACTGGCCTTTGAGGACTTTTTTAGCCTTTTAGGCTTTTAGTCACTGCTCCATCCGCTGCCCACATGGGTATGCATATGATGGCCTTCACGGGCGTTTTAGGGCCATTGGCTTCTCACTGCTGTCCAAATGGTAAAAATGATAGGCCTTATGCATAGCTGTCTATTTTTAGGGCTTGGCTAGGCTGCCTTTAAAAGATAATAGTAGGTGGCCATCGTTGTCGCGAGGATGATAGACATCTCTTACTGAGATTGATACGTCACCACTTCTGCTAATATCTTCGATGGTATGTAGTTCATAATATAACAGCTTGGTGATGATATCAATTTCAACAGAATTTTGTAGAGCTCGCTTGATGATGACGGTGGTTATTTTCTTTTCGCAACACTTGTTGGTACATAGTCTTGATGTGCTCACAAATTTCTTCTTTATTCATTCATCTGACAGTATATAGTCGTGGTCTTGTTTATTCTTGCCCCCTTTTGATAAAGAATCATTATTCTGATAATATTTTAGATCAAAATCAGCAGTATCTTCAGGGATGGTATCTTTTGATGAAGTGAGCATTGACCGGTATATTAATACCTTGTCCATCTTGATCGATGACTCTGTATGCTCCTTTGGAGTACACTTCTTTTATTATGTATGGCCGTCCTATTTAGGCTCGAATTTGCCCCCTGTTCGACAGGTGACCACTATAGGTCTTTTTGGCATCAGTACCATATCCCTTTTTTTGAAAGATCGATATTTGATTCGTTTATCAAAGGCGGCCGATATCCTTGCTTGATACGATTGCAATTGCTGTTAGGCTGCCAGACGTTTCTCGTCTAGTAAATCCAGTTCTTTCAGCCTTATTTCTGCATTTTCATCATCTGTAATGGATTGATGTACTGCCACTCTAAGTGATGCCACTTGTATTTCAATCAGAATCACTGCTTCTGCACCATAGACCAGCGAGTATGGTGTTACTCTTGTTGCTGTCCGGTGGGTAGTTCTGTATGCCCACAATGCTTCTTGTAATCTGTCATCCCAATCATGCTTATTACCTGTCACTGTCTTTTTTAGTATCTTGACTATTATTTTGTTAAATGCCTCTGCTAATCCATTGGCTGGTGGATAGTAAGGTGTTGAAAATGAATGATGAATGTCAAATTTCTGACATAACTTTTCCCTGCCTCTGTTTTTTAAAGGGGTGTCATTATCCGTAACAATTTTCTTTAGGACTCCGTGGCGATATATGATTGCATGCCGGACGAAATTAACTACATCTTTTTCCTTAACACTGTGTAATGCAACTGATTCTGTCTATTTGGAGAAGTAATCTGTAGCTGCCAAAATGTACTGCTTTCCTTTGGACGAAGGAGGATTTATAGGACCAATGACGTCAAGACCCTAGGTAGAGAAGGGCCAAGAGGTGACAGACTGATGTAGGTCTTCTAGAGGAATGTGCATGACATCTCCATGAATTTGACATTCATAACACCTCTTCGCATAATCTATCACATCTTTGTACATAGTAGGCCAATAATACCCCATTCGATGTATTCGATGGAACAAATTTTGGCCAGCTTGATGCATTTCACATTCTCCAGAGTGTGTCACTCGCAACATCTGGTCTGCTTCTTGATCGTCTAAGCAACGTAGCAGTATTCCATTATAAGATCTTCTATATAGCACTTCGCTACATATGATGAATCTGTTTGATCTTTGCTTGATTTGTTGTCTCTGCACTGGATCTTCCGTTAAGATATTATAGTTGAGATAATCTATGAAAGGCTGGCGTCAATCATCAGTCGTTATCTCTAAACACGATACATGAAGTGTCTCAACGATTTCTTCGATGACCTTTAAAGATGGCAAAAATCTTCTTTCTTTTATAGTTACATGGAGAGGGCTTCGATTTGGGAAGGACAGAGCCACTGTCAGACTGGCCAAAGCATCTGCTCTCAAATTTTCAGATTGAGGTATGTGCTTAATTTCGACATGATCGAATTGCTCTAGCAACTGCTGTGCTTTTCAACAGTATGGCAAAAGCTCTTGTTTTCTTATCTCGAATTCAATCGTCAATTGATTTATGATCAACTTAGAATCTCCGAAGATAATACAACATTTTTATCTTCATTTCCTGAGCAATTTCCATTCCAACGATGAGGGCTCTATATTCGGCCTCATTATTTGTGCATGCAGTCCCTAATGTAAAGGAATAAGGTAACAAGTCGCCTTGAGGAGTAATGAATATCACTCCTATCCCCGCTCCTGATGATCGGGAGGCATCGTCAAAATACATTTGCCATGGGCTTTGCGACTCAATCCACATAACCTATTCATCGGGAAAATCATCGTTTATGGCCTCACACTCTACTATGGTGTGACTCGCAAGAAAGTCTGTCACTGCTTGCCCTTTTAAAGCCTTTTTCGGCTCTTATGTGATAGTATATTTTGAAAGTAATAGCATCCATTTGGCTAATCTCCCAGATAACATCGGTCTTGTCATAAAAAACTTTATCGGATCTGCTCTTGAGATCAAAGTTATGTCGTGGGAGAGACAATAATGCCTCAATTTCTGTACCGCAAATATCAGCGCCAGACATTCTTTCTCGATTAGAGAATAGTTGTATTTTGCACCCATCAGGGTTTTGCATAAATAATAAAGGGCGGTCTCTTTCCTGGATTCATTCACCTGTGCCAACAATGCCCCTAAAGAATTCTCAACTGCAGATATATACAAAATAAGTGGATTCCCTTTTATCGGAGCTGTCAGTACTGGCGGCCGTTTTAGCAATTCCTTTATTGAATCAAATGCATTTTAACAGGCTTTGTCCCATATAAATTTCGTGCCTTTCTTCATCAAATGGAAAAATGGCTGACATATTCCTGCCAGATTCGAAATGAAACGACGAATATATGCCAGCTTTCCTTGTAAACTTTTCAATTATTTTAATGTTTTCGGTGGCGGCATATTTTGAATGGCTTTGACTTTTCCTGGATCGATTTTATTGCCTCTATGCCTAATAACAAAACTGAGAAATTTACCTGAAGACACCCTAAAAGCACATTTAGCTGGATTCATCTTTAGCTGTTTCTTTCTGAGTCGACGGAAAACTGATGCCAAATGTTCATGATACTCCTGATGATCGCCTTACCTGACTACCAAGTCATCAACATAACAGTCAACATGCTTGTGCATCATGTCTTAGAAGATATTTTGCATCGCCCTCTGATATGTCACCCCGCATTTTTAAGACCAAATGACATAACTTTATAACAATAAATCCCCATCGAAGTTCTGAACGCTGTTGCTTCTTCATCTTCAAGTGCCATTCTAATCTGATTATACCCTGCATAACCGTTCATGAAGGACATGATAGCATACTAAGTCGTACTGTTAATCAGTAATTCGGTTATCGAGAGAGAAAAATCATCTTTTGAGCAGGCTTCATTCAAATCTCTGAAGTCAACGCACACCCTGAGTTGTCCGCTTTTCTTTTTTATTGAGACAATGTTCGATATCCACTTGAGATACTTGACCTCTCTGATAAACCTAACTTTTATCAACTTATTCACTTCTTCCTTAATTAGGGGAACTAAGTCTGGATGAAATAGCCTCTGCGCTTGTTTAATTGGTCTTTTCTCCTTAGAAATATTTAATTGGTGCATCGCTATAGAAGGCTCCAAACCTGGCATCTCCGCATACGTCCAAGCGAAGACGTCTTTATTTTCTTTGAGAAGCTGGATGTATTTCTCACACTCTTGTTTAGAAAGAACTATGCTGATGAATGTGTTCCTCGGCTCTTCTTCCGCACCTAGGTTTATTTCTCGTAAACTATCTATTGTCGGTTGCTCTCCATCTTTCATTTTCTTTGGAGCCACTTTAGGATGTTCGACTATGTTCGGATCTTCCCCCTATAACTGTTCAGTTGTAACCATGTTTACCGATGATTCTTCCCCCAATCCCTGGAATTTTCCTCGCTTTTTCTGATCGACCCCAATAGGGATTTGAATTCCTCTCCCATGATTCAGGCCAGTGGGTTCTTTATAATCAAAACCCATATTTCTCATGATCTTCTTGCTTGCCGGGCTATATTTTTGGAGATCTTGTGGTGTCAGCCTACCGTGGTACACATTATTCTTGGTCTCTTCTCTTGCCTTTGCTTCTACTGAGGCATAAAATTCTATTGGTTCCAGGTATTTCGTGCTAGCCCTGACCTGAAATCTTCCTGGAGCGGCTGAAAATGGCTTATTTCTTTCAACATACGGCAATGGCACTGTGTAAATGGACTGCAAGATTTTCAGCTGTTCAAGTGACAATAGGGTTAATGGTGGCTGCCCCGGCTGTCTTAGATGTTTCGGTACAAAATAGAATTTCTTCTTTGCTTCTACAGCCCTGGATGATCCTGTCTTTTTTATTTCTCCATTCATCACTTTTACTTGAATGTCCTCTAGGACTTCACTTTCGTCATTCTTTCTTTCTTCTTTAGTGAACCCTTTATTATAACTGGCGTCTGCAAAGAAGGATTCAGCCTCTATATATGGCTTCACATCGGCCATTACTTTATACTGTACCCCACCTTTACAGTTTCAAAGCATTGATGCAGAGTAGAGGGTACTATGTTGTACTGATGTATCCATGGTCTTCCTAGGAGAAGATTGTATGTCATCACTGTGTTTATAACATGGCATATAACATCAGTAGTCAGTTCTCTGATCTCCAGCGTCATTGTAATTTTACCAAGTACACGTTGCCCATCTTAATTAAAGCCTTGTACATCATTCCACTAGGGCGTAAATCAGAATGACGATAACCTAGTCTGCTCATCATCAAGAGTGGTAAAAGGTTCACCACAGATCTATTATCTATCATGATCCGCTTAACCTTCTTCTCATGGATATGGCCTTCTATCATTAGCGGCCTGTTATGCCCTACATCGTAGATCAAATCATCATTAGAGAAAGAAACAACTAGTAGACGGTTCTCTTGCTCATTGCACTCTTCATATTGCATCTCTGCCAGTAAGGTTTCTTTGACATCATAATTGGACAATGCTTGAACTAAGATTTATCGAAATTCTTCTGACAACTTAAGTGCATCGTAGACGCTTAATCGAGTCGGTATGCCCTTTGAATGACTTACTACATCATAAGTCACTTTCGCCGTCCACTCTTTTTTGCTTTCTCATCATTATCACTCTGCCTTTCAACGACTTCCTTTCTTATAGTCTTTGCTTTCTTCTTTGTAGGGCTCGTTATCTTCTTTCCCGTTCGTAACATAATCACCGCTACCTTCTTTATCATTTTACGGTCCTCTTTCTTCTTCATTTCTCGGCCCTTCTCTCGGATCGTGAGCATATTTACTGTCGCCATTGTGCCCCTTTCTCTTTCCTTTCCAATTACTATTTCACCCCTGTCTATCATTCACTATATTATACATTTCAATGTGTAACAATTATCCGTCAGATGTTCCACCAGGCGATGATAATGGTAAAAATCTCTCTCTCTAGTTTTTGTCACATCTTCGGGGTGTTTGGGTTCTGGTAATTCTATCGTACCATCTTTTAGTAGTTGGTTCATCATAGGAACAACATCTTCCCTATCGAACACGAACCCCTCATGAGAATTGAGCATTTAAGCCTTTTTCTACTGTATCTGTTTCTTGGCTAACTTGATTCTTCTTTCTATTTCAGCCTCTTATCCCTTGAGTCTCTTGCGTCTTTGCCTCTCTTTTCACGATCAATGGTATCCGCGGCCATCCTGCTGGATGCCCTCCTGGATGTCTCAGAGTGAAACGCCAGCATCTTCCGAGTCATCAATTCTAAGGCATGAGCCTTAGTGGCCAGGTCACAGAAAGTTCTGATATCAGCGCTGGTGAGTCCAAACGCGATTCTCGTTTTCATAGAATTCAGACAAATCTTGACCTATTCCTTTTCTTCCGGCAACTACCTACACGAGGCTCCCAATGTCTTCCATCTGTCTATAATCTTTTCTACTGGCTCTCTCTCTCTACCGCACGAAGGCCAATTCCGTAATACTAACATCACGCTTTGAAGAGAAGAAGTTTGACATGAAGGTGTCTTACATTTGTTCCAAGGTACGTATCGACCCCGGGGTTAGGCTGGAATACCATCGGAATGCTTTGTTTATCAGGGATGATTCGAATAATCATAAACAATACTGCGGTATTGTAGAAAAATTCCCCATGGTAGTAATGAAGTGCATTAGGTGTTCCTCTAGTGATCCTTCTCTGTTAAACTTCTGAAAGTCTGGATGTTTGAAGTTGATTAGAAACGGGACGTCTTTTACCTCTCTTGGATACGGTGTTCGGTATCTGAAACGGCTAGTATTCTCACACACTCTCTCTCTACTTTGATAGCTTCTTCGACGACTTGTCTTACTGTAACGCCCCGAATTTTTGCCAACTTGGGATTAGACGTCCTTAGGCAATGGGTCAATCCTAACACAGGTTTAAGTTCTTAAACGCTCAATTAAAGTCTCAAATCGTTCCTTAAATCATTTTCTTCACAAATCCCACCCTTCACTACCTTGTGCTTTCAATTTTTTTAAAGCACCTTCGCCCTAGACACTATCTTAAACTAGCTAAGTAGTATAACTTGGATCACTTTATATACAAACTACAATGGACTAAGTTCCACCTCAGACGAAAATCACTTAGGATTAAATCCTTTAGAAATTTGACAAAGTGAACTAGGTGCTAAACTAGATTAGCCATGAAATCCATTTGAATCGCTTTAAATACGATCTGCAAGACCCAAAACTTGCAGAACCATTGACGCTAGGTTACCCTAAAGTTTAGAACCAAACTCATTTCCCGTCTGCTCTCGAGAATGAAACGAAACTTCGTATTAGGTCTAGATCGCACATCGGGAGTCCGATTAACCCGAAGCTAAGGAACTAGGACCGCCCCACTGGGCTTAACAATCATCTCAAAAATCAGCTCCATCCGATGTTCCACGGCCATTCGCTTCGATCCGGAGCGAGGGTGTGAAAAACACTATTCCCATTCCAAAATAAATATCCGGAATAGTGATCCGCATCATTCGTTGACGCGTCAAGATAAGCAACCTGACCATCAGAATCAGACCAAATTACACCCTCGGATTAAGAAAAATTTCAGGAACATTTACATGTACGTAGAATTTCTGATCGTGGCCCACTGACCGTCGAACTGAAAGTGGTCCGCCACGTGCGATCTGGGAATCCGATCGAGTCAAAAACGAAATCCCACATAGATCCATGTGTGGTGAGCTTAAGTCTAACATTTGGCTCAAGGAGGGCCACCAGAACCTCTCTTTTGAGCTGGAAAAGTGACGAATATCCTATATTAGCAGTAACCCTTGAACCTGAGTATATTTTGGGAATGTTTTAGGCTATATAAGGGCCTTAGAGCACCCTCTCTCACAGCCATACGAATTTGAGTTTTGGGAGAGAGAAAAGAGAGAGAAAAGAGAAAGGCTTGGTGTTTGTTGCCGATTTTCCTCCTCCTGCTTTGGCTTGTTACACAGCCTACACCGCCCTGTTCTAGGCACTTTCCCGGTGGTATCCATCCCATTTGAAGGTAAGAAACCCTAACCCTAGGTCTGAATTTTATTAGGATCGTTGTAGGCTATGTAACAACTAACCGATTCCACTCTTTAGGCTAGAAAACTCCCGTATACGGAAGTTCTACTGCCCTTGCTGATTCGTTGAGTTTCAAAAGGCAAAGGTGAGGACTTTAAGTGCATAAGTTACGGTTTTCAACGCTTTCAATGTCAGATAATGGTAGATTCATGATCTGCTTGCAATTGCACATGTACAAAGTGCTTTCCGTTTCCTATTTCGATTAATGTTGTAGAAATTGGAATTTCACATACTCTAAGTATAGGTAGAAATACCGTATACGTATTTTTTTTGGAAAAATATTTGACATGTTTATTTAATGTATTATTATATGATATATGGATAAAATACTAATTTGGTGAAAGGCTGAAATACATGTTCATGTGTAAATGCTACGTATGTTGAAATTGTATATTCTAGAAATACCGTATATGTATTTTTTTGGGAAAATGTATGACATGTTTATTTAATGTATGATTATACAATATATGTATAAAATACTAGTTTGGCGAAAGGAATCGCCAAAATACATGCTCCCTTGTAAATGTCAAGTATGTTGAAATTGCGTATTCTAGAAATACCGCATATATGTAAAATTTGGAGATGTATTTATCATGATTATTTGCTGTAGTAATATATTATACATGGATAAAATACTCACTTGGCTAAAGGATAGCCCTAATATATGTTTTGCTAACATACACCATGTATGTTGTAATAGTGTATTCTAAGTGTTTGTGAAAATGACTGAATGAGTATAGAATTCTCATTCGTGCTCGCCATGACTAATTGTCATGGATTCATGATTGTTGTATTGGCGATACCCTTTTGACGAAAGGATTTTCCCTAAATCACGCCACGGCCAATATACACCATATATGCTAAAATGTGTGGCCCAAGTATTTGTGGGAATGACTGAATGAATATGGAACTTGGATTCCTGCTTGCCATGACTATCCGTCATGGGTGTACGCGTGTTATGATTGGGGCAACTCCCTAGGGGAAGGATTTGGCCTAATACCTATGTGATCGACATATGTCATGTATGTTGATGCATGTTTGTTTTAGTGTTTCTTGAAATGTCTGAATGAGTAGTAGTTAGCAAATTGTGATGTATAAGGGTGTTGAGATGTGAGTCTCAATCTCTTTTAATTATGTGTATGATCTCCTTGGATTGTTGTGTAATTAGGAATTGAACATGTATAAACTCATGCTTGTGTTGTGATTCATAACATGCTCAACTGCTTTATATTATAACTATGTAATGCATATGCTTAAATTTATATTTACGTTGTATGATCCGTCATGGGTGATGGGGAGCGGAGCAACGAAAAGTGCACAATGTACCAGCACCCTAAACGGATAATACCATATCTTGATTGTATGAGTTGAATCTTGATCCATTACTACTTTATCTATCTGCAATTGATTGTGTTTGGGGCTATGATTATAGTCCAGGCAATCAGTAACGAGATTGAATTCGTGGCTGAGATTCATTTGCCACGTGGGATGTGTTCGACGAACTTGTGTCGTGCGTTGCCTGTCGGCAGTGGCTAGGCCACACGAAGTTGTTTATGCACTTCATGTCATGCAGCTCAACGGGCGATCGTGCTAGTCGAGCTCTTCAAGTAACCCGATCTGTCTTCTGTATGTTCACCATGTTTGGTCGCTACTGCTTGAACCTAGGGTACCAAACTTACCAGTGAAACCCCTTTTAACCATGGTACCTTGATCCGCTAAGACGCATGAGCTGGGCATGGTGGTATGGGACACCGTGGTCGAGCTGTCGGCCTACGCTGGGGTCATGTGCCTCCCCGTAGTGACCATTGCGTAACTAACCTCGTGAGCCGATTATGGTGGTATGGGACACTATATTCGAGCTGTCGATACTTACGGCGAGAGCCGAGTACGGTGAGACCTGTGCTCGTGCTGACGGGCGACGAGTCCTCCGTAGTATCTTCGAGCATACTCTAAGGTCTGTGATTGGCGACGAGTCTTTCACAGCAACTGGAGTATGAGTTGAGCCGAGTACGGTGAGACCTGTATTCGAGCTGACGGCTAGTGATTGAGCCGAGTACGGTGAGACCTGTACTCGAACTGACGGTCAGCAATTGAGCCGCATACGGTGAGATCTGTATCCGTGCTGACGGGTGACGAGCCCTTTGCGATGCCTTCATTACGCTTCTCAAACCATATTATCGTATGAGATTAGCTAGGATTGACGACCCTAGAATGGATCATGTTTGGGAATGATACAAGGGAGGTACCTTAGTTTCCCAATACTGCTGGTTGAAATGAATTAATAAAAACTTAGTAATCATGAGCATCATCGCACCGCATGTGCTTTGTAGATGTGGCGCACTGAGGGAGTAAGCATTCACGAACGTAAGATGATGTCGCTTGAGGGTGGTTTGGCAAGGGCATACAGCATCATGTCATTTCATTTTCGTACTTAACAAGAGTAGTTAGAAATGTTTGATTTGTACTGCTTTATCATTACTGCTTGGTTGAATTGATAACATGTTAACCTATGCTTTACTGTTCCACTGAGTTGATCACTCACTCCCACGTTACGGGACGGTGTTTGCAACACCAACCAGATTTGTTGAGTTTCAGGTGATGGCGATGCTTGTGAAGCAGAGCCGGACTACTTCTGTGATGATAGGAGGAGTTCTCCTATCTGTATCTCTCTGGCAGGTTAATGAAGACCGATATTGTATTGACGGGGCTATGGTACATGGGATAGGAGGCATTACACTTCCTCACATTTGGTACATTTTAGAACTGCACTTGTATTTATTTAACCTGGTAATGTTATCACACTCTGGAGACTCATCATAAGTTATATATTTTATCTATCTATCACAGTCTTCCGCTTGCAAATTTAACTGTCTACGGAGTATGATATCTTTGTTTTGGCTTAATCTCACTCATGTTCAATGCACGAATACAGTCAACATTCAATCATCATTCATTTTGTTGCATAAGTGATGTTCTGGAACTCGGGAGTTGAGTTTATGCTCGACCCCCGATTTTCAGGGCGTTACAAGATGGTATCAGAGCATGATTTTGATTAAACCGGACCTGGGTTATGGTCACACTGCGCACTCTGACGCACTCTGACTTAGGAGGGAGCGATGAGATGTAGCAACAGTCATAGGTATCCCGATTTCGCCAATTGGCAAAGTTCATTGAAAACGAACGCCGAAATCGAGTATGTATTCAACCATGGTCGCACGGGTCGACCTTAAAACATTTCTAGGTTGTCTAGTGAAGGGTCTAGATCATAATCCACCTCATCCCAATCATTAAGAATCAGTAAAATGTGCGATAACCGTGATGAGGATAACTACCCCAAATCCTTGGAGCTTCTCTAGACTCCTCCTAGAGACTTCTCGAATCTACAAGAGGAGAAAGCAAAAAATAGAAATAAATTCTAATAAATTCAAAATTGATTAGTGAATGACTAAAAACGAGTTCACCACCCTTTAAATAAGGATACCAGGTAATGGGAAAGAAATCAGGAACAAACTACAACTAAAACTTCTAGAATTCGCGACTTACTATGGGTCGTGATGTCTACTAGTGGGTAAAGTTTTCGGTCAAAAAATAGTAAGTGTCCTAAAAGACTTCACCAAACCATTCTCCTAATTATTCTAAACTCTTTTCTCATTGGGCACAACTCCTAAAGCCCAACGGATGAAGAGAAATCAAATTAAAACTACTATTTTTGGCAAAATGAAATTGAAGCGGGGAAATAACCGCCAATCGGGGGGTTTTCTCGCAATTCCGGGCTACGCAACCTAGCATAGCTAGGTTGGTTGGCTTCATTAGCTCGTTCTACCCCAAATTCATATATTTTACGTCAGATAACTCATTCCGGATTGCAAGATATGTCTGATTACCCCGAAACTACCCGAAATGGAGCGAATCGGATTCGGGGGCCCCTCCACGTTAATACGCTAAGCCCCTAGATCGAACCAGGGTGCATTTGGCACCCTGGGCATGTGGGAAACAGGTCCCCACCACGGCGGCGCGGTTCCGTCTAAGTCCGACCGCGGCGGAACCGCGGCTCCGGCGGCGGACCGCGGTCCGGTGGGCCATCTGATGTGGGGCCAGGGCTGGGGTTGGTCGGCTCGACCTCCCCTACCCCCTAGCACGTGCCATTTTGGCTGGGGTTTGAGATTTTTAGGGTTGGAGCCCCCCTCCCTCTCACATCTTCCCTTCCAAACGCCCTCCCCTTCTATTTCCAATTTTTTCCCTCCAATCCTTCCTCCAATCTTTCAATCCACTATTTTCAACCATGATTCACCCACTTCCATCGATCACAGCCACACCTACCTTCTACCCTTGTCGTTTCCCTCATTTGGACACTCACACCTCCCATTCGAAGCTCACATTCGTGTAAGCTTTCAACCCATCTCATCTATTCGTTTTTCCTCCTCCAATCCCTGTCAGTTGGGGCCTTCGCAATCCCTGTTGAGGCTCAAGTCTGTGGGGAACCAGAGAAATCAGCCCTTGTTCTCCCCTTTTCTTCACTCTTTTATAGCCTTCACAATCTCCAAATGATAGGACATTTGGGGCCCGTTCAATCAATTACATTATGTGGGATTAGGTGAATGGAATTGTAAAAGTAGTAATAAATCTATGTGTAGGTATGGTCCCTAGATTGGGTGTATCCCATGTGTTCCGACATCATGTTTAGAATGTATGCAATTAAAAGTAAATTTCGAGATTTCCTTTCCAATAACACTTAGAAGTTCATTATCCTGGGATTTGAAACTCCCATCTTGCGCTTTCCCACACAAGGCTCATTTTTCAAAGCCTATACCATTAATTTTAATCCCCACCCACCCTCCTACCAAATATGCCATTCCCAATCCCGAAGTGGGATTAGCAATACAGTCCCATTTTAATGCAACTTAAGACCATTGGTCAAATTGTGTTGAAGTGATAAAGTCCCTTGATATACATTGACCCACCGCGCTCTGATAGCTTAAGCTTTTGGAGTAAATGGTTGATTGACAAATAGACCCTTGGAGTTTTGGACCTAAAGCAGTGCTCCTAGATTTCGACAGACCTGACCGTAGAGGGAATTCAACAAATTAATAATGTGAACCTTAGGATCCTCTTAGTTGGTATGAGCATATGTGAAATGCTTGGGCGTAGTTAAATTTAACTACAGCAACTCGGCCCAATTAGACAACTTTGACCCTAAGTGATAAAACCCTTCCTTGTATTAGAAATGAAGTGAAATCATCTAGCGTATAAGCATAGACTTTGGACTCACTATGGATTTCCTCTACTCCTAAATTAAGACTAGACTACTACTGGTTAGGCTAAGGAAAGTAAAAGACTAATTAATTATGCTAGGTCAATTGAATAATAGACTTAGTTATTCTGCTTAACCGACTCAGACCCACTATACAATTTTCTTTCCGTGTTGGCCCGACCATTTGCAACTAAAGGTTTATCCCTTTACTTTTGAAAAGTATTAGGAGTATATAGCCGATAGCGACTTTGTCTTTTAGGCCTAAGGAATTACCCAAATGGGCAACAGACAGTTAGGAATTAGGTCTCGAATCTCATGTCATTATAACATACACATTGTACATATGAACTTAGGAAAAAAATAGTCTGCCTGTTGACCTATTCTTTCCAAATACCTTTGTACTAATAAGGTATAAAATTATCTTATAGTAATAACCTAGATATGACTTGGGAGGGTAAGTTGAGATCGTAATAAAAGTCCTTTGGTAGAATTAGGCATCTTGCCTCAAACTCACACCTGCCCGTGACCTCAACCACATTGCCCATCATTTTAGCTCCTCTCGATACCCATAGGTATCAATGCCATAGTATACATCGTCGATGAAAGGCAGACCAATATATTTCCCATTTCATTTTAAGGATAGGTTATAAATTACACCTTGTTCCGACATACGGAGCAGGACATAAATCTTAAGCCTTGAGGGTGAAAATAAATTTTAAGGGGGGTAGAACATGATGAACCAGCTCTAGTTAGGTCACCTAGTACACCTCTTTGACCTGGGTGGCGCAGCGGAAACATGGTGGACCCTATCCCACTGGCCCAGGATCGAAACGGTGCTCGATAAATACGAACATTATAGAAGCCCTAGTAAGTTCTACTATGAGAAACCGTTTCAAGATGATTTAGTAAGATTTGATTCACCCTTTCCTTGGACATAGATAATATCGAGGACTCTCTTAGACTAAGACCTAAAGGGCAGCCTTAGAATAAACAATTTGAGCCTTTCAATGATGGATATTCCCTACTCTTAGAGAGTGATCGGACTACGGAGTTACTGACATCTACAACTGCGAAGTTTTCGCGGCTTGACCCAATTCCCAATCCTGGGTGACTACCGATGGACTCTCTCCGACGAGCGGATGACTGGGATCCACCAGATTCGGAAGGGATACGATGAGCTTCCTACCCTGGCCCGGTAGATGATCGATGTATCGGGATCGAGCCCACTATTACCGTCTCTCCGTGTTGGTCAAACAATGAAAACAACTATCTTACTCTAAATTGTGGGAATTGTCGTCGAGACTCCAAATAGGTAAAGAAATAAATGGTAGCAAACCATCAGGGTATGAGGAATGGATAAAGAATTAAGTTTTAAGGGGGGTAGACTAAAATGAACCAGCTGGTATATACCCTACCACGCGTAGGAACTCAAAATCAATAAGTCTTAGGCAAATGAAATAATAGAAATCTTTCCTTATTACCCTTAGACAATTTCGGGGACGAAATTTTGTTTTAAGGGGGGTAGATTGTAACGCTCCGGATTTTTGCCAACTTAGGATTAGACGTCTTTAGGCAATGGGTCAATCCTAACACAGGTTTAAGTTCTTAAACGCTCAATTAAAGTCTCAAATCGTTCCTTAAATCATTTTCTTCACAAATCCCACCCTTCACTACCTTGTGCTTTTAATTTTTTTAAAGCACCTTCGCCCTAGACACTATCTTAAACTAGCTAAGTAGTATAACTTGGATCACTTTATATACAAACTACAATGGACTAAGTTCCACCTCAGACGAAAATCACTTAGGATTAAAACCTTTTAGAAATTTGACAAAGTGAACTAGGTGCTAAACTAGATTAGCCATGAAATCCATTTGAATCGCTTTAAATACGATCTGCAAGACCCAAAACTTGTAGAACCATTGACGCTAGGTTACCCTAAAGTTTAGAACCAAACTCATTTCCCGTCTGCTCTCGAGAATGAAACGAAACTTCGTATTAGGTTTAGATCGCACATCGGGAGTCCGATTAACCCGAAGCTAAGGAACTAGGACCGCCCCACTGGGCTTAACAATCATCTCAAAAATCAGCTCCATCCGATGTTCCACGGCCATTCGCTTCGATCCCGAGCGAGGGTGTGTGAAAAATACTATTCCCATTCCAAAATAAATATCTGGAATAGTGATCTGGCATCATTCGTTGACGCGTCAGTATTAAGCAACCTGACCGTCAGAATCAGACCAAATTACAACCTCGGATTAAGAAAAATTTCAGGAACATTTACATGTACGTAGAATTTCTGATCGTGGCCCACTGACCGTCGAACTAAAAGTGGTCCGCCACATGCGATCTGGGAATCCGATCGAGTCGAAAACGAAATCCCACATAGATACATGTGTGGTGAGCTTAAGTCTTACGTTTGGCTCAAGGAGGGCCACCAGAACCTCTCTTTTGAGCTGGAAAAGTGACGAATATCCTATATTAGCAGTAACCCTTGAACCTGAGTCTATTTTGGGAATGTTTTAGGCTATATAAGGGCCTTAGAGCACCCTCTCTCACAGCCATACGAATTTGAGTTTTGGGAGAGAGAAAAGAGAGAGAAAAGAGAGAGAAAGGCTTGGAGTTTGTTGCCGATTTTCCTCCTCCTGCTTTGGCTTGTTACACGGCCTACACCGCCCTGTTCTAGGCGCTTTACCGGTGGTATCCATCCCATTTGAAGGTAAGAAACCCTAACCCTAGGTCTGAATTTTGTTAGGATCGTTGTAGGCTATGTAACAACTAACCGATTCCGCTCTTTAGGCTAGAAAACTCCCGTATACGGAAGTTCTACTGCCCTTGCTGATTCGTTGAGTTTCAAAAGGCAAAGGTGAGGACTTTAAGTGCATAAGTTACGGTTTTCAACGCTTTCAATGTCAGATAATGGTAGATTCATGATCTACTTGCAATTGCACATGTACAAAGTGCTTTCCGTTTCCTGTTTCGATTAACGTTGTAGAAATTGGAATTTCACATACTCTAAGTATACGTAGAAATACCGTATACGTATTTTTTTTGGAAAAACGTTTGACATGTTTATTTAATGTATTATTATATGATATATGGATAAAATACTAATTTGGAGAAAGGAAATTTGAAATACATGTTCATGTGTAAATGCTACGTATGTTGAAATTGTATATTCTAGAAATACCGTATATGTATTTTTTTGGGAAAATGTATGACATGTTTATTTAATGTATGATTATACAATATATGTATAAAATACTAGTTTAGCGAAAGGAATGCCAAAATACATGCTCCTTGTAAATGTCAAGTATGTTGAAATTGCGTATTCTAGAAATACCGCATATATGTAAAATTTGGAGATGTATTTATCATGATTATTTGCTGTAGTAATATATTATACATGGATAAAATACTCACTTGGCTAAAGGATAGCCCTAATATATGTTTTGCTAACATACACCATGTATGTTGTAATAGTGTATTCTAAGTGTTTGTGAAAATGACTGAATGAGTATAAAATTCTCATTCGTGCTCGCCATGACTAATTGTCATGGATTCATGATTGTTGTATTGGCGATACCCTTTTGACGAAAGGATTTTTCCTAAATCACGCCACGGCCAATATACACCATATATGCTAAAATGTGTGGCCCAAGTGTTTGTGGGAATGACTGAATGAATATGGAACTTGGATTCCTGCTTGCCATGACTATCCGTCATGGGTGTACGCGTGTTATGATTGGGGCAACTCCCTAGGGGAAGGATTTGGCCTAATACCTATGTAATCGACATATGTCATGTATGTTGATGCATGTTTGTTTTAGTGTTTCTTGAATGTCTGAATGAGTAGTAGTTAGCAAATTGTGATGTATAAGGGTGTTGAGATGTGAGTCTCAATCTCTTTTAATTATGTGTATGATCTCCTTGGATTGTTGTGTAATTAGGAATTGAACATGTATAAACTCATGCTTGTGTTGTGATTCATAACATGCTCAACTGCTTTATATTATAACTATGTAATGCATATGCTTAAATTTATATTTACGTTGTATGATCCGTCATGGGTGATGGGGGAGCGGAGCAACGAGAAAAGTGCAATGTACCACAGCGCCCTTCTAAACGGATAATACCATATCTTGATTGTATGAGTAGAATCTTGATCCATTACTGCTTTATCTATCTGCAATTGATTGTGTTTGGGGCTATGATTATAGTCCAGGCAATCGGTAACGGGATTGAATTCGTGGCTGAGATTCATTTGCCACGTGGGATGTGTTCGACGAACTTGTGTCGTGCGTTGCCTGTCGGCAGTGGCTAGGCCACACGAAGTTGTTTATGCACTTCATGTCGTGCAGCTCAACGGGCGATCGTGCTAGTCGAGCTCGTCAAGTAACCCGATCTGTCTTCTGTATGTTCACCATGTTTGGTCGCTACTGCTTGAACCTAGGGTACCAAACTTACCAGTGAAACCCCTTTTAACCATGGTACCTTGATCCGCTAAGACGCATGAGCCGGGCATGGTGGTATGGGACACCGTGGTCGAGCTGTCGGCCTACGCTGGGGTCATGTGCCTCCCCGTAGTGACCATTGCGCAACCAACCTCGTGAGCCGATTATGGTGGTATGGGACACTATATTCGAGCTGTCGATACTTACGGCGAGAGTCGAGTACGGTGAGACCTGTGCTCGTGCTGACGGGCGACGAGTCCTCCGTAGTATCTTCGAGCATACTCTAAGGTCTGTGATTGGCGACGAGTCTTTCACAGCAACTGGAGTATGAGTTAAGCCGAGTACGGTGAGACCTGTATTCGAGCTGACGGCTAGTGATTGAGCTGAGTACGGTGAGTGTAACGCCCTGAAAATCGGGGGTCGAGTAGTAACTCAACTCTCGAGTTCCAGAACATCACTTATGCAATAAAATGAATGATGATTGAATGTTGACTGTATTAGAGTAGTGAACATGAGTGAGATTAAGCCAAAATAACATATCATACTCCAAAGACAGTTAAAGTTGCAAGCGAAAGACTGTAATAGATAGACAAAATATATAAACTATGATGAGTCTCCAGAGTGTGATAACATTTCCAGGTTAAATAATTACAAGGACAATTCTAAAATATACCTAATGTGATGACGTGTAAAGTCTCCTATCCCAAATACCATAGCCCCGTCAATACAATACCAGGTCTTCATAGACCTGTCAGAGAGATACCGATAGGAGAACTCCTCCTCATCACCATAGAAGTAGTCCGGCTCTGCTTCACAAGCATCGCCATCACCTAAAACTCAACAAATCTGTTTGGTGTGTACAACACCGTCCCGTAACGTGGGAGTGAGTAGCTAACTCAGTGGAACAATAAGGCATAAGTTAATATGTTATCAATGCAGTCAAGCAGTAATGATAAAGCAGTAAATCAAGCACTCCTAGTTACTCTGATTAATGCAAGTATGAATGCAGGTATGATGGATGCCCTCTCCGACATACTCCCTCATGCGACACCATCTCACGTTCGCGCATGCTTACATCCCACAGTGCTCCACATCTTCCAGGCACATGCGATGCATGATGAGCATGATTACCGAGTTTTTAATTAGTCCATTTCAAACAGCAGGATTGGGAAACTAAGGTACCTCCCTTGTATCATTCCCAAACATGATCCAATCTAGGGTCATCAGTCCTAGTTAATATTAGACGATGGTGTGTTTTCTAGGTCACTGCGGAGGCTGCCAAGGCTGTTACGCACAAAGGTTGCACCACTCCCCCATCACCCCTTAAACAGTTCATCACGATACAACTATACAGAAACAGGCCTAGTTCATACTCTATATATCGCGGCGAACCCTAAGGCACGCTGCAACTTCAGAATATGCTCGCGGTCACTACAAAGGGTTGTCAGTGGTCATTACGCACAAAGGTTGCACCACTCCCCATCACCTTATCAATGTAGGCCGACGCGAATATAGTGTCCCATACCACCATAATCGGCTCACGAGTTAAGTTGCTCACTTTGGTCACTACGGGAGGCACGTAGCCCAGCCGTAGGCCGACGACACTCGACCACGGTGTCTCATACCACCACCATGCCCGGCTCATGAGTCTTAGCGGATCGAGGTACCATGGTTAAAAGGGTTTTCACCGGTAAGTTTGGTACCCTAGGTTCAAGCATTAGTGACCAAACATGGTGAACATACAAAAGACAGATCGGGTTGCACTCGACGAGCTCGGCCTAGCCCGAGCGCACAACAAGTTAAACGACATGAAGTGCATAAGCACTTCGCGTGGCCAACCACTATCGCCAACCGAAGTACGACTCGAGTTCGTCGAACACATCTCACGTGGCAAAATGAATCACAACCACGAATTCAATTCTAGACCGATTGTCTGGACTATAATCATAGCCCCAAGCACAATCACTTGTCATCCTTGGCATATGGAGTAAAGCATGATAGACAAAGTAATTCAAGCATGATAAATAAAGTAATTCAAACATGCTAGTAGGCATGTTATAAGCATATTATAGAGCATGATATAAAGCATGTTGTAAAGAACAACACAAGCATGAGTTTGTATATATTCAATTCCTAATCACATAGCTATTCAAGGAAATCATACACATAGTTAAAGGAGTTGAGAATCATACCTCAACACCCTTAAACATTACAATTTACTAACTACTACTCATTCAGACATTTCAACAAACACTTTAAAATACAGGAATCAACATACATGACATATATTGATCACAGAGGTATAAAGCCAAATCCTTTCACTAGGGAGTTACCCCAATCATAACACGCATACACCCATGACGGATAGTCATGGCAAGCAGGAAACCAAATTCCATATTCATTCAGTCATTTCCACAAACACTTGGGCCACACATTTTAAGATACATAGTGTGTATTGGCCGTGGCGTGATTTAGGGTAAATCCTTTCGTCAAAGGGGTATTGCCAATACAACAATCAATTATCCATGACAATTAGTCATGGCGAGCACGAATGAGAATTCTATACTCATTCAGTCATTTTCACAACACTTAGAATACACTATTACAACATACATGGTGTATGTTAGCAAAACATGTATTAGGGCTATCCTTTAGCCAAGTGAGTATTTTATCCATGTATAATATATTACTACAACAAATAATCATGATAAATACATCTCCAAAATTTATACGTATACAGTATTTTCTAGAATACGCATTTTCAACATACATAGTGCATACAAGCAAACATGTATTACGGCGATTCCCTTTGTCAAGAAAATATTTTATACGCACATAATATATTTATAAGATAATTAATCATGACAAACACATCGCTAAAATATACATGTATACGGTACTTCTTACAATACCGTATTTCTACATACATAGTGTTTACAAGGGAGCTTGTAATACGGCGATTCCTTTCGCCAAGCTAGTATTTTATTCATATATTGTATAATCATATATTAAATAAGTATGTCAAACATTATTCCAAAAGAAATACGTATACGGTATTTCTAACATACACAATTTCAACATACGTCGCATTTACAAGTGAACATGTATTTTGGCGATTCCTTTCGCCAAACTAGTATTTTATTCATATATTATATAATCATACATTAAATAAACATGTCAAACATTTATCCAAAAAAAATACGTATACGGTATTTCTACGTATACCTAGAATATGTGAAATTCCATATTTCACAACGTTAATCGAAACAGGAAACGGAAAGCACTTTGTACATGTGCAATTGCATGCAGATCATGAATCTACCATTATCTGACATTGAAAGCGTTGAAAACCGCAACTTATACACTTAAAGTCCTCACCTTTTCCTTTGAAAACGGAACGAATCAGCAAGGGTAATGGAACTTCCGTCTACGGGCGATTTCTAGCCTAAAGAGCGGAATCGGTTAGTCGGTATGCATCCTACATCGATCCCACCCCAAATCAGACCTAGGGTTAGGGTTTCTTACCTTCAAATGAGGTGGATACCGCCGGGAAAGCGTCTAGAATAGAGCGGTGTAGGCCGTGTAGCAAGCCAAAGCAGGAGGAGGAAGATCGGCAACAATCTCCAAGCCTTTCTCTCTCTTTTCTCTCTCTTCCTCTAGGGTTTCCTCCAAAATTCGTATGGCTGTGAGAGGGGCTGTTCTAAGCTCCTTTTATAGCCTCAAACATTACGAAAATAGACTCAGGTTCATGGGGTACTGCCTATATAGGATTTTCGCCGCTTTTCCAGCTCAAAAGGGAAGTTCTGGTAGCCCTCTTTGAACCAAACGTCAGACTTAAACTCACCATCGATGGATCTATGTGGGATTACGTTTTTGACTCGATCGGATACCCAGATCGCACGTGGCGGACCACTTTCAGTTCGACGGTCAGTGGGCCACGATCAGAAATTCCAAGTACATGTAAATGTTCCTGAAATTTTTCTTAATCCGAGGGTGTAATTTGGTCTGATTCTGACGGTCAGGTTGCTTAATACTGACGCGTCAACGAACGATGCCAGATCACTATTCCAGATATTTATTTTGGCATATGAATAGTGTTTTTCACACTACCTCGCTCCGATTCGAAACGAATGGCCGTGGAACATCGGATAAAGCTGATTTTTGAGATGATTGTTAAGTCCAGTGGGGCGGTCCTAGTTCCTTAGCTTCGGGTTAATCGGACTCCCGATGTGCGATCTAGACCTAATACGAAGTTTCGTTTCATTCCCGAGAGCAGACGGGAAATGAGTTTGGTTCTAAACTTTAGGATAACCTAGCGTCACTTGTTCTGCAAGTTTTGGGTCTTGCCGATCGTATTTAAAGCGATCCAAACGGATTTCGTAGCTAATCTGGTTTCGCACTTAGTTACTTTGTCTCATTTCTAAAGGATTTAGTCCTAAGTGAATTTCGTGGTCGAGGTGGTACTGTGCCTTTGGAGTTTGTATATAAAGTGATCTAAGTTATACTACATAGCTAGTTTAAGATAGTGTCTAGGGTAAAAGTTCTTAGAAAAATTGGAAGATCAAGGTGATGAAGGGTGAGGTTTGTGAAGGAAATGAGTTCAAAGGCGGCTTTAGACTTTGGGATTCAGTTCTGACAAGTTAATGAGGTATTACGATCGACCCATTGCCTAAGGTCATCTAATCCCAGTTGGCAAAAATCCGGGCGTTACAATCTACCCCCCTTAAAACAAAATTTCATCCCCGAAATTGCCTAAGGGTAATAAGGAAAGATTTCTATTATTTCATTTACCTAAGACTTATTGATTTCGAGTTCCTACACGTGGTAGGGTATATACTAGTCTGGTTCATTTTAGTCTACCCCCCTTAAAACTTAATTCTTCATCCATTTCTCATACCCTGATGGTTTGCTACCATTTATTTCTTTACCTATTTGGAGTCTCAACGACAATTCCCACAATTTAGAGTAAGATAGTTGTTTTCATTGTTTGATCAACACGGAGAGACGGTAATAGTGGGCTCGATCCCGATACATCGATCATCCACCGGGCCAGGGTAGGAAGCTCATCGTATCCCTTCCGAATCCTGGTGGATCCTGGTCTTCTGCTCGGCCAAGCAGTGAGTCCATTGGTAGTCGCCCAGGATTGAGAATTAGGTCAAGCCGCGAATGCTTCGCAATTGTATATTTCAGTAACTCCGTAGTCCGATCACTCTCTAAGAGTAGGGAATGTCCATCATTAAAAGGCTCAAATTATTTATTCTAAGGTTGCCCTTTAGGTCTTAGTCTAAGAGAGTCCTCGATATTATCTATGTCCAAGGAAAGGGTGAATCAAGTCTTACTAAATCATCTTAAAACGGTTTCTCATAGTAGAACTTACTAGGGCTTCTATAATGTTCGTATTTATCGAGCACCGTTTCGATCCTGGGCCAGTGGGGTAGGGTCCACCATGTTTCTACTGCGCCACCCAGGTCAAAGAGGTTTATTAGGTGACCTAACTAGAGCGGGTTCATCATGTTCTACCCCCCTTAAAATTTTATTTTCGCCCTCAAGGCTCAAGATTTATGTCCTGCTCCGTATATCGGAACAAGGTGTAGTTTAGGATCTATCCTTGACATGAAATGGGATGCGATCTCCCACTACATTGGTCTTCTTTTCATCAATGTTGTGTATTATGGCATTGATACCTATGGTCATAGAAAGGAGCTAAAGATGAAGGGTATTGTGGTTGATTCGGGGTCAGGTGTGAGTTTGTGGCGGGATGCCTAATTCTACCAAGGAATTTTTTTTTGTCGCGGTTCAGACTTATCCTATTTAATCATGTCTAGCTTAATAGGCAGGCTATCTTTTTACGTTCATAAGCACAATATGTATGCCGACATGGCATGTGATTTAGGACCTGATTCTTAACTGTCTGTTGCTCACTTGGGAAATTCCTTAGGCCTAAAAGGAAATATTTCTATTGGTTATATATTCTCACACTTCTCAAAGACAAAGTTATAAACTTTTGGTTGTAAGTGGTCAAGCCAACACGGAAGAAAGTTGCATAGTGGGTCTGAGCCAGATACATAGACCTTCTGCCTCGCGAAGACAGAAAATCATCGTATCAGTCCTTAATCCTAGCTGATCCCGACCTTCTGCTTGATCAGAGCATAGGGTTCATTGGTCACTACCAGGATTGAGAATTCGATTCAAACCGCGAATACCTCGCTAATGTGTAGTTTCTCTGCCCCGTGTCCCCGATTGTACTAAGTCCTTGAGAAGGCAATTCTGAGGGTGTATTGATTTGATCTAACATTAAATCCAAAGGATATATAAGTTTTCTATGAGCGTGAATAGTTTCTATGTCATACAACCTTCCCATGAGTTATTAAAGGAGCCTATGAGTATTAAGGGGTCCGACGAAGGAGTGAGGTCTCACTCCAACCTAATCCAGCCCATTAATTAAGTCCATCTTTCAACTATCTTGCAATTATCTTAGCATAATCAGTCTTTTACGTTCCGTAGTAGAACCAGTAGCCTAGTCTCAATTTATGAATAGTGGTAATCTATTAGTCTATACTTACACACTAGATGATTTCAGATCATTTCTAATACAAGAAATTATTCATCGTGTAGGGTCAATGTTGTCTAAGTGGAATTGAGTTGTCTGTACTTGACGCTCGAGCCTTTCACACATGCTCACACCAGCTAAGAAGATCCTGGAGTTTGTATTATTAATTTGTTGGATTTCCTATATGGTCAGGTCTGTCAAGACTAGGAGTATCGCTCTAGGTCCAAACTCTATGGGCCTATCTATCAAACAACCATTTACTCCAAAAGCTTAAGCTATCAGAGTGCGGTGGGTTAATGTATATCAAGGGACTTTATCACTTCAACACAATTTGGCCAGTGGCCTTAAGTTGTATTAAATGGGACCGCATTACTAATCCTACCTTGGGATTGGGTGTGACATGGTTGGTAGGAGGGTGGGAGGGGATTACATTTTATAGGCCTTGGAAAAATGAGCCTGGTGTTGGAAAAACGTGAGATGGGATTTTCCATACCCCACGATGGGAAAATTTCTAAGTGTTATTGGAAAGGAATTCTCGGAATTTACTCTTAATTGTGTACATTCTAATCTAGGGGCCATACCCTACATATACATTTATTATTACTTTTACAATTCTATCCACCGTAAACTTATCTAATGTAATTTGGCCAAACGGACCCTAAACGTTCTCAAATACTTAAAACATTCTACCAACTACTACACCTATCAACAGGAAAACATAACCACCCTAAGATAGTAGCCCATGCAAACTACAAGACAACATATGGATGAGCTCGGATAGAGCTATGGAAAATGAGGATAAGGGAAATGGGGGGCTGGAGTTTTTGGTTCTCCATGGACTTGAGCCCCAACAGGGATTGTAAAGGCCAAAAGGTAGGGAATGAAGAAGGAAAATGGAAAAATGAGATAGGTTTGAAGGTTGCACGAATTTGAGCTCCAAATGGGGGATGTGAGAGCTCCGCGTTAGAGAAAAGTGAAAAGGAGGAGGCTAGGGCTGTTGTGGACAGTTGGAGTGGGTGATTTATGGAAGAAAATGGGGGATTGCAAGGTTTAGGGGAATGGGTTGAGAGAAAAATCGGAAATGGTGGGTTTGGGCGTTTGGAAGGGAAGATGTGAGAGAGAGGGGGCTCCAGCCCCTAAAATCCTAAACATTTGCCAAAATGGCATGTGCCAGGGGGTATAGGAGGCTGGGCCGACCAACCTGGGCCTTGGACCCACGCCGGAAAACTGACCGGACTGCGGTCCGCCGCCGGTGCCGCGGCGCCGCCGCGGTCGGACTTGGCCGGAACCGCGCCGCCGCGGTGGGGCCCTGTTCTCCATGGTCCCAAGGTGCCAAATGCACCCTGGTTCGACCCTGGGTCCCATCGAATTTAAGTGGGGAGGCCCCCGACTCCGATTCGCTCTATTTCGGGTAGTTCCGGGCAAACTGGACATATCTTGCAATCCGGAATGAGTTATCTGACGTAAAATATATGAATTTGGGGTAGGACGAGCTAATGAAGCCAACCAACCCAGCTTTGCTGGGTTGCGCAGCCCGAAATTGCGAGAAAACCCTCCAGTTGGCGGCCATTTTCCCGTTTTAATTTTATTTTACCAAAATAGTAATTTTTGTTTGATTACTCTTCATCTGTTGGGCTTTAGGAGTTGCGCTCATCGCGTAAAGAGCTTAGAATAATTAGGAGAATGGTTTGGTGAAGTCAAATAGGACACTTACTATTTTTGGCTGAAAGCCTTGCGCACTAGTAGACACCATGACCTTAGTAAGTCGCGAATGCTAGGAGTTTTAGTTGTAGTTTGTTTCTGATTTCTTTCCCATTGCTTGGTATTCCTATTTAAAGGGTTGTGAACTCATTTTTCTTCATTCATTAATCAATTTTGGATTTCGTAGAATTTATTTCTAGTTTCTGCTTTCTTTTCTCATGGATTCGAGAAGTCTCTGCAAGGAGTCCAGAGAAGTTCCGAGGATTCGGAGTAGTTATCCTCATCACGCCTATCCTATATTCTACCGATTGTCAACGGTTAGGGTGAGGTGGATTGTAATCTAGAATTATCTATAGACGACCTAGGAATATTTTAAGGTCGACCCGTGCGACCACGGGTTAATACATACTCGATTTCGGCGTTCGTTTTCAGTGAACTAGCCGTTAGACGGAACAGGGATGTGTAAGACTGTTTCTACATTCCATGGCTCCCTCCTAAGTCAGAGTGCGTTAGAGTGCGTAGTGTGACCATAACCCAGGTCCGGTTTAATCAAAATCATGCTCTGATACCATCTTGTAACGCCCTGAAAATCGGGGGTCGAGTAGTAACTCAACTCTCGAGTTCCAGAACATCACTTATGCAACAAAATGAATGATGATTGAATGTTGACTGTATTAGAGTAGTGAACATGAGTGAGATTAAGCCAAAACAACATATCATACTCCAGAGACAGTTAAAGTTGCAAGCGGAAGACTGTAATAGATAGACAAAATATATAAACTATGATGAGTCTCCAGAGTGTGATAACATTTCCAGGTTAAATAATTACAAGGACAATTCTAAAATATACCTAATGTGATGACGTGTAAAGTCTCCTATCCCAAATACTATAGCCCCGTCAGTACAATACCAGGTCTTCATAGACCTGTCAGAGAGATACCGATAGGAGAACTCCTCCTCATCACCATAGAAGTAGTCCGGCTCTGCTTCACAAGCATCGCCATCACTTGAAACTCAACAAATCTGTTTGGTGTGTACAACACCGTCCCGTAACGTGGGAGTGAGTAGCTAACTCAGTGGAACAATAAAGCATAAGTTAACATGTTATCAATGCAGTCAAGCAGTAATGATAAAGCAGTAAATCAAGCACTCCTAGTTACTCTGATCAATGCAAGTATGAATGCAGGTATGATGGATGCCCTCTCCGACATACTCCCTCATGCGACACCATCTCACGTTCGCGCATGCTTATATCCCACAGTGCTCCACATCTTCCAGGCACATGCGATGCATGATGAGCATGATTACCGAGTTTTTAATTAGTCCATTTCAAACAGCAGGATTGGGAAACTAAGGTACCTCCCTTATATCATTCCCAAACATGATCCAATCTAGGGTCGTCAGTCCTAGTTAATATCAGACGATGGTGTGTTTTCTAGGTCACTGCAGAGGCTGCCAGGGCTGTTACACACAAAGGTTGCACCACTCCCCCATCACCCCTTAAACGGTTCATCACGATACAACTATACAAAAATAGGCCTAGTTCATACTCTATATATCGCGGCGAACCCTAAGGCACGCTGTAACTTCAGAATATGCTCGCGGTCACTACAAAGGGCTGCCAGGGTTATTACGCACAAAGGTTGCACCACTCCCCCATCACCTTATCAATGTAGGCCGACAGCGCGAATATAGTGTCCCATACCACCATAATCGGCTCACGAGTTAAGTTGCTCACCTGGTCACTACGGGAGGCACGTAGCCCCTGGGCCAGAGGCCGACAAACTCGACCACGGTGTCCCATACCACCATGCCCGGCTCATGAGTCTTAGCAGATCGAGGTACCATGGTTAAAAGGGTTTTCACTGGTAAGTTTGGTACCCTAGGTTCAAGCATTAGTGACCAAACATGGTGAACATACAAAAGACAGATCGGGTTGCCTGACGAGCTCAGCTAGCCCGAGCGCACAACAAGTTAAACGACATGAAGTGCATAAGCACTTCGCGTGGCCAACCACTATCGCCAACCGAAGTACGACTCGAGTTCGTTGAACACATCTCACGTGGCAAATGAATCACAGCCACGAATTCAATTCTAGTACCGATTGTCTGGACTATAATCATAGCCCCAAGCACAATCACTTGTCATCCTTGGCATATGGAGTAAAGCATGATAGACAAAGTAATTCAAGCATGATAAATAAAGTAATTCAAACATGCTAGTAGGCATGTTATAAGCATATTATAGAGCATGATATAAAGCATGTTGTAAAGAACAACACAAGCATGAGTTTGTATATATTCAATTCCTAATCACATAGCTATTCAAGGAAATCATACACATAGTTAAAGGAGTTGAGAATCATACCTCAACACCCTTAAACATTACAATTTACTAACTACTACTCATTCAGACATTTCAACAAACACTTTAAAATACAGGAATCAACATACATGACATATGTTGATCACAGAGGTATAAAGCCAAATCCTTTCACTAGGGAGTTACCCCAATCATAACACGCATACACCCATGACGGATAGTCATGGCAAGCAGGAAACCAAATTCCATATTCATTCAGTCATTTCCACAAACACTTAGGCCACACATTTTAGCATACATAGTGTGTATTGGCCGTGGCGTGATTTAGGGTAAATCCTTTCACAAAGGGTATTGCCAATACAACAATCAATTATCCATGACAATTAGTCATATGCGAAAGCACGAATGAGAATTCTATACTCATTCAGTCATTTTCACAACACTTAGAATACACTATTACAACATACATGGTGTATGTTAGCAAAACATGTATTAGGGCTATCCTTTAGCCAAGTGAGTATTTTATCCATGTATAATATATTACTACAACAAATAATCATGATAAATACATCTCCAAAATTTATACGTATACAGTATTTTCTAGAATACGCATTTTCAACATACATAGTGCATACAAGCAAACATGTATTACGGCGATTCCCTTTGCCAAGAAAATATTTTATACGCACATAATATATTTATACGATAATTAATCATGACAAACACATCGCTAAAATATACATGTATACGGTACTTCTTACAATACCGTATTTCTACATACATAGTGTTTACTAGGGAGCTTGTAATACGGCGATTCCTTTCGCCAAGCTAGTATTTTATTCATATATTGTATAATCATATATTAAATAAGTATGTCAAACATTATTCCAAAAGAAATACGTATACGGTATTTCTAACATACATAATTTCAACATACGTCACATTTACAAGTGAACATGTATTTTGGCGATTCCTTTCGCCAAACTAGTATTTTATTCATATATTATATAATCATACATTAAATAAACATGTCAAACATTTATCCAAAAAAAATACGTATACGGTATTTCTACGTATACGTAGAATATGTGAAATTCCATATTTCACAACGTTAATCGAAACAGGAAACGGAAAGCACTTTGTACATGTGCAATTGCATGCAGATCATGAATCTACCATTATCTGACATTGAAAGCGTTGAAAACCGCAACTTATACACTTAAAGTCCTCACCTTTGCCTTTGGAAACGGAACGAATCAGCAAGGGTAATGGAACTTCCGTCTACGGGCGATTTCTAGCCTAAAGAGCGGAATCGGTTAGTCGGTATGCATCCTACATCGATCCCACCCCAAATCAGACCTAGGGTTAGGGTTTCTTACCTTCAAATGAGGTGGATACCGCCGGGAAAGCGTCTAGAATAGAGCGGTGTAGGCCGTGTAGCAAGCCAAAGCAGGAGGAGGAAGATCGGCAACAATCTCCAAGCCTTTCTCTCTCTTTTCTCTCTCTTCCTCTAGGGTTTCCTCCAAAATTCGTATGGCTGTGAGAGGGGCTGTTCTAAGCCCCTTTTATAGCCTCAAACATTACGAAAATAGACTCAGGTTCATGGGGTACTGCCTATATAGGATTTTCGCCGCTTTTCCAGCTCAAAAGGGAAGTTCTGGTAGCCCTCTTTGAACCAAACGTCAGACTTAAACTCACCATCGATGGATCTATGTGGGATTACGTTTTTGACTCGATCGGATACCCAGATCGCACGTGGCGGACCACTTTCAGTTCGACGGTCATGGGTACACGATCGTAAATTCCAAGTACATGTAAATGTTCCTGAAATTTTTCTTAATCCGAGGGTGTAATTTGGTCTGATTCTGACGGTCAGGTTGCTTAATACTGACGCGTCAACGAACGATGCCAAATCACTATTCCAGATATTTATTTTGGCATATGAATAGTGTTTTTCACACTACCTCGCTCCGATTCGAAACGAATGGCCGTGGAACATCGGATAAAGCTGATTTTTGAGATGATTGTTAAGTCCAGTGGGGCGGTCCTAGTTCCTTAGCTTCGGGTTAATCGGACTCCCGATGTGCGATCTAGACCTAATACGAAGTTTCATTTCATTCCCGAGAGCAGACGGGAAATGAGTTTGGTTCTAAACTTTAGGATAACCTAGCGTCACTTGTTCTGCAAGTTTTGGGTCTTGCAGATCGTATTTAAAGCGATCCAAACGGATTTCGTAGCTAATCTGGTTTCACACTTAGTTACTTTGTCTCATTTCTAAAGGATTTAGTCCTAAGTGAATTCGGTCGAAGTGGTACTCAGGCCTTTGGAGTTTGTATATAAAGTGATCTAAGTTATACTACTTAGCTAGTTTAAGATAGTGTCTAGGGTAAAAGTTCTTAGAAAAATTGGAAGATCAAGGTGATGAAGGGTGAGGTTTGTGAAGGAAATGAGTTCAAAGGCGGCTTTAGACTTTGGGATTCAGTTCTGACAAGTTAATGAGGTATTACGATCGACCCATTGCCTAAGGTCATCTAATCCCAGGTTGGGAAAAATCCGGGGCGTTAAGTGAGACCTGTACTCGAGCTGACGGTCAGCAATTGAGCCGCATACGGTGAGATCTGTATCCGTGCTGACGGGTGACGAGCCCTTTGCGATGCCTTCACTACGCTTCTCAAACCATATTATCGTATGAGATTAGCTAGGATTGACGACCCTAGAATGGATCATGTTTGGGAATGATACAAGGGAGGTACCTTAGTTTCCCAATACTGCTGGTTGAAATGAATTAATAAAAACTTGGTAATCATGAGCATCATCGCACCGCATGTGCTTTGTAGATGTGGCGCACTGAGGGAATAAGCATTCGCGAACGTAAGATGATGTCGCTTGAGGGTGGTTTGGCAAGGGCATACAGCATCATGTCATTTCATTTTTGCGATTAACAAGAGTAGTTAGAAATGTTTGATTTGTACTGCTTTATCATTACTGCTTGGTTGAATTGATAACATGTTAACCTATGCTTTACTGTTCCACTGAGTTGATCACTCACTCCCACGTTACGGGACGGTGTTTGCAACACCAACCAGATTTGTTGAGTTTCAAGTGATGGCGATGCTTGTGAAGCAGAGCCGGACTACTTCTGTGATGATAGGAGGAGTTCTCCTATCTGTATCTCTCTCGGCAGTCAATGAAGACCGATATTGTATTGTGGGGCTATGGTACATGGGATAGGAGGCATTACACTTCCTCACATTTGGTACATTTTAGAACTGCACTTGTATTTATTTAACCTGGTAATGTTATCACACTCTGGAGACTCATCATAAGTTATATATTTTATCTATCTATCACAGTCTTCCGCTTGCAAATTTAACTGTCTCTGGAGTATGATATGCTGTTTTGGCTTAATCTCACTCATGTTCAATGCACGAATACAGTCAACATTCAATCATCATTCATTTTGTTGCATAAGTGATGTTCTGGAACTCGGGAGTTGAGTTTATGCTCGACCCCCGATTTTCAGGGCGTTACACTTACCTCATCTTGTGTTATGGTTCTCGCTGCTGGGACAGATTCCCGTGATCCTGCCCCTTGTAGTTGAAAGCCTTCAGGTTGGTTTCTTGCTTGTTCATTGTGCCCATCACCGGGGAAGCCGCTATCTAAGCTACATTGGTGCGAGAGTCGCCAAGGCTCTCTGAGGTTTCTGCACTCTTCCATTAGTGCCCTTTGTGCCTCTGCCATCTCGTTCATGCCATCCTTTGTAGTCGGCATATTGTCTTGATTTGTCCCAGCCATATGTACTGCTGCTTCTCCACTCTTTGACAAAGTTGTAGTTGGAGTGGGGCATGAATGTGTCGACGTGATAGGACTTACAAGGAGGGGGAAGGGTGGAGTTTCGTTCGATCTTTTTGTGCTCCCATTGTCATTGGCCAATTGGGGCGATACGAACATTGGTTAATTTGTTAGTAATGCCTTACCTTTCTATTCTCTCGTCCATCTGACTCTTGGGGTGACCAAATTCAGGAAGTCACGCGATGTTAACTACGGATCTATTCGCCTGGGATACATCGCAGGAGGGGCGAGTTCAGGATTCTTCCTGGCAACATTACGTGTTATCGATCCTCTAATTCTTATCAATGGTGAGATTGTTCTTGTTGCAGTTACATTTTGGGTCCTTGTCCCCTTACGAGTGACGATGTTCCATTCATTTCTTTCTTCGTGTACTACCGGTGAAGCACTTACGACTGTAACAGCTGCTCGTGATTCTGTTTGCTTGCTTATTACCGCTTTATCTTTACGACATCCAGTTTTTTTATCAGCATATTCCACGACAAACCTTGTCGTAGTGAAGTAAAAAACTGTGTTTCCTTGAATGATTGCCATCGATTGATTGGTTGTAATATTCTTTCTCCTGTCATTCACATTCATAAAACAACCATATAAGAATTAATATTTATATTAAATCGTATTCTATTTTGGAGATGAAAGGTAGGATGTTCCCATTGATAGTCTCCATTTTGGCGCCTTGAGGACGCTAAACGGTTGCGTTTATCTCCCTTACAATTCTTAAGTTAATATTCAAGTGATTGACCTCCCCAATGGAGTCGCCATTTTGTTTCAAACAAGAAACAAATGCATTTTGTTTGGGAAATCTCATTCACTTGATGATTAACAAAAGAAGACCAAAAAGGCAATCACATTATTTATTTATTCCAAGTTCCTTTACATCCTTTTCTCCTTTGATTCTAAAAATAGACTTATGATAATGATGATAAATAATAAAAATATGGTATGAGCTAAGGTAATAATTGATGGAAGCAGCATGTATTGTGGGTTGCTGCCCAAGCATGCTGCGGGCCAAAATCCTCATGTGCAGGAATTCACTGTGCACCAAAATTCATTGTGCGCCAGCCTCATTATGTGTTAGCCGCATTGTGCGCCAGTCGTGTTGTGCAACCGAGCCTGTTGCGTGCTAAGGCCCATTGCGTGTAGATGTACTGGTGTTGTGCACCGCATAACACCTATCCTGCGCAAATGAGGACGAGGCTCTACCTCTTCCTCTGATTATTCTTCTGCTTCTTGGTTGGCTACCTCTGACCCCTTTCTAATGGGTCAGGGGTATTTATAGCCTTCTTATACATGTAAACATGCCACATCATCATTGTGCGGTCCCCTTTGCATGATCAATCATTGTGCGGATGCCTTTGTGTGAAATCCTTTGTACAGAATCCTTTGTATGGTCATCTGTCCTTCAAAATCTATTCCTGCATAGCATTCTGAGCACAACAGTCTATGCACAACAATTTGCGCACAACAATTCTTCTATTCCATTTTTTGTGCCTCAACACCTACGTAGCCAAATGTCATATGTGAGATGCAAAGCAAGCCTGCCAGCCCTCATCATGTACACATATCAGTACAGTTTTCCACTGGGATATCACCGGGGTCTAATACACTTCACACTGACTGCTGCCTCCCTAGCCGCACTACCCAGTAAGTAGAATAGACCAAACTATCCGCCTGACCAGTAGTCTGTCAATACCTACCCGGCTCGTCGATAGTGGACTCATTTACGATCTGGTTAAACTCAGCCTAGCTTATAACTCCCTCACTTAGGCAGATAAGGCTACACCCCCTTCTAACCGACCACAACATTGTAGGAGACGCGACCTACTGGTATTTGGTACTCCTGCACTGTGTTTCCACTCGGTCTAGACGTTGGAGCATCTCCTGGTACCAAAAAGGTTCTGAGATTTTCACCCAAGGACATCATAAGTGCCCACAGTGCTAGAACCAAGTATTTTTGTTATTCGATACGGCCATCCACGATGTTCCTGTGGAGGCTATGACCCTAATGTCACTAGGGCATACAATGATCATGACACACAAATGTGAGATGAGTGAAGTACACTATCCAGTCATGCGACAATCCTACGCATACCACGCGCTCATGTGGGTAACTCCTATCAGTGAGTCCCATAAATAATCTACCTAATGACATATGCTATGATCAGTCACTCCTCATATCAGGCATACAAATGAGGTGAATGGGTATGAATCATGGAATTATACTAAGCATGTTATATGGTGATGAACTATCCTCACAACGAAGATGGGCCTAGACGGCCTACAAAACCAGTATGTGCCTATCAATGGGCCCTAGGGAGAGTTACAATGCAGACATTTAACTAACATTATTCTTACAATGTGGGCGTTAAACCATCATTGCTCCCAAGGCATGGGCCGTCATAAACGTCATTACATAAACCATAGTGGAATCACACATTGCAATGGACCTTATGTACATCCCATTGGGCCTCAACCCATGGGCCTCCGATACATCAAATGGGCCGCATAACATGGGCCTCATATATCTCAAGGTGGGCATTGACAATAGGCCTTATACACATCAAGGTGGGCCTCAATGACGGGCCTCATAAATTCCCAAAGATGAGTCATATTGAAGGATCACTTAGACTATACCCCAAATAACAGTGGAGATAATAATTATCACTGTTAAATAAATCACAGGGCCCACCATAAAGTTTATTTTCCACCCAGTCTAATCATAAGGTCTTAAATACATAGATTAAGAGGGAAAACAAATTCCCTATTAATCTAGAACTTCTATGACCCAAATTTTCCACCCAGTCTAATGATAGACGCTCAATCCTCCGCTATTTTACGATGTGGTCCACCTAATCAATGGATGGACACATCACGGTGTGGCCCACTGTAATGTATTTGAGATCTAACCAATTCATAAGTCAACATAGTGATAGATGAAGTGAAAACAAATATCAGCTTTATTGAAAACTACTGTGGCCCTTAGAAGTTTGAACTGTGGAGGTCACTGTCCACTATTTTAAATGGTGGGGTCCACTTGAACTTTAGATCTGACTCATTCTTTACCTCATACCATCAAATGATATCTCAAAATGGTTGGATAGTGCATCATGATGGGCCCCACCGTCCAAATAGTGGATGGTATAGTTAAAACAAATACATCAAGTGGGTCCCACGCTGCATGGACGCAGCACATGTACAAGGGGGTAGGCACAAATAAAACACATACTTCATGGTGGGGCCAGCGGCTAGGACACACGGTCCCTCGCCCGTCTCGCCCACAAAGACAAACAGACGCGTGTGTCCTTAGACATGAGCATGAGCAGCATGCCGTATATATATATATATATATATATATATATATATATATATATATATATATATATATATATATATATATTTGGGGTTTTTCCTAGGTGGGGCCCGTATCAGGAGAATCCACCCCACCCATTGGATTCTACGGCTCAAGACAGTCTAAATGACCCTAATATTCGATGCGTTTTGGTGTATAGAAACATCAGAGTAGATTTTATTAGTAAAAACCACTGTTTTCTATGAAATGGCCCACTACATGAGCGGCCCACCCAAAAGTTTAGAATCAAGCTAATATTTTTGTTTTCACATAGTACGTCCAGACGCTGTGTACATCCCACTGTTTGTTCATACTTCATTACTCAATGTCCAACATCCAGGGACGCTGGACGGACGACGTGGGTACATTTCATCAAAGTGGGTCCAACATGGACGTGGCCCACTTGATTGGATCAATCTGATATTTGTGTCTTCCCATCATCATTAAGGTAGGGCCCACATGGCCTGGATGGTGTAGTCCTACACGTCCATCAAGTGGGTCCCACGAAGGTGGATGACTTAGATAAAATGCATACATCATGGGGCTAATAACAAGGGAAAAGAGAGAGATCGAGTGATGGAGGGAACCCGACACTATGGTCCCTCCCTTCCGTACATCACAACATAATCAAGTGCCATTAAAATCAACAGTGAAGATCCTTTCTCCACCAAAATGCAAGGTTTAGATGACCTTATTCATGCAAGGAAAATAAACATCATGATGGGGTCCTGGAGAATGGCCCCAACATGGAATAATCATGAGAATTAAGGTGGGCCATCGGCCACACCTAGGGTCCAAAGTGAGATCCATACCATCAATCGGTAGGCCTCACTTAGTCCATCATCAAAGCATTAAATCTAGGCCTATAAAGAACCCACCGTTCGATCTTCTTGGTCCGATGGAACACCAAACTCCTTGTGTCTCACTTTGATGGAAGGTGATGAGAATTGAAGGGCTAGGATGATGGATCTTGGGATAGGAAGTGGGCCACACACAACACCTTTCTCTCCTTAGAAGTGCTTAAATGTGAACTTCTTGGTTGCTTGGAAAATGTGAAGAAAAAGAGAGAGAGAAAGGGTGGTTGTAAGAGAGAACCGATGGGTGTGATGATGGATGTGAGTGATAGGTGTACTTGACTTAAGAGTTGACTTAGGGTAGGTTGCTTGTCTTGGGGAGAAAGAAAGCATGGGTTGTGTACTTGATTGATTGATTGATGGGATGGGTTGTAAAGATTCTCTTAGGTTCACTAATGCGCAACGTTTTTTCGAGATAAACACGGGCCCACATCTCTTAGCTAGGGTATCGAATCGGTATGTAAGACGCGGCGTTGGAACCACGACAACGATGTTGTTGCAATGGTACAAGTCTCAGATTAAGCTGACTCAGATCTACGGGATACGACTTAGGGTCACATGCAAACGTTGATTATAGGACGCAGGTTGCTGAAATTCATCGGGAATGATCGCGGGAGTCAACGGAATAGTACGGACTAGGATACGGGCCGTACACCTTGGTCCCTTTCGTTACTGGCTATATAAAAACCTGGTTACATGGCCCGTGCAACCAATTGTTGGTTACGTGACCCGCGCAACCAACTTCCCACTTTTCTCTCTCATCTTCGATCTTCCTCTTGAGCTTTACTCTTCTTCCCAAATTCTTCTCCCTCTCAAATGAGAGGGGGAGTAGGGGTATTTATAGGCCTCCACACGTGCCAACCCTCGATCTTTGTGCCATAGGACCCACCTTGCATCAGATCTGACCGTTTATAATAAACTACCTCTGATCTTGTCACGCAACCACTGACTATGATATTTGATTTTCTTCTTTCTTTCTCATTTCTTCAATTCTCTTTTGATCTTCTACCCTTTCAATCTTGCTTCATTCTTTTATGGTCCAACACTGACTTGTACAAACCTTGAAATGCATATATACCTTATACGGAATACAATGGAAACTTAGACATCATGAGTTAGTATATCATCACTCGTATACATGATTGAAGTAATTAAATTTTGGGGAAGAAATTATTTCTAAGGGGGGTAGATTGCAACATCACATATGTTACCATTTTAGCCTAGGTTCATCCCGTTGTTTGATATATGTATCTTCCTTTAATTAATGAGAATTTTAACATATTTGGTGAATAAATATTTATCTATAACGATTTAGATCTGAGTTATTTTGTAAGAATTTCTTAGAAACGTGCCTACAACTATGTAGAATCATTAGATTTTCTAAAACTCTCAGATCAACAATAATTACGAAAATACCATTAACTTACATCCTTGAATTCTAGATCACATGGTTATCATGATCCGTTTGATGTGAATTTTTTTCATGCATATCTATCATAAATTAACCATACACGTCAAATTTCACCCCTTAAATTATAGTATAAGTGGTCCAATTGATAGATCGGCCCTTAACCCTTGATTTTGGTGTCCATCAAGCAAAGAAAGTTCATAAGTAGTTGTAGTAGGACATTTCCCTTCATATGAAAAACTTGGATTGCCCATCATATGGAGCAAGTGTGAAATGTGAGAACCCAACTTGCTAAGCTTTTCCTTAGGCGTGAAGTTAGCCGTTTTAGGCTCATCAACTCTTTCTAAATCTACACCTTCCAAATTAACCACTTTTCATCATCAATCACAACTAAAATATGGACCACACTTTGGCCTTATATGACTACGAGATCATACAAAATTTATACCCCGAACTACTATCCTAAAATATTGAATTATAACTGCCTTGAAGCTAATTCCTTCTTTTTGGCGCGACATGTGAAATTTCAGATTTAGGCATTTTCCACCATCGATGAACCACCAAAATTTGTCTGATCATTTTCCTATCTTGGCTCACTATCAGAAAAGGGGGCAAAGGCTACAGATAAAAGCCATAGCTAAAGACCTATGGCTACAGTTATAGTCCGTAGCATGTCCGTAACAATTGGTATTGTAGCTATAGGTCTCAAAGCTATTGCTACAGATTTAACCCATAGCTATAGTATCGGTACCAAAAGTACATACAACTACGGATTATATTTGAAGCTAAAAGTAGATATAGGCTGAAGTTAGGCATAACTATGATTTCTATATAATGAGTTACGGTTAATAGCCGTAGCTATTGCCTTTTGATAAAAATTATAAAATGGTATCGTATATGAATTTTAAAAATAGATATATAAATAAAAATTGAGAGAAACAGGAGTTTAAACCAATCTAAAAAGACTCTAACTTACGTTTCTAAAAAGAAAAATGATATATCTTCTTTCTTCATCTTCTCCTCATATTCATCGTCATCGGGTGCCACATAATCATCCTGCCATAAAATTAAATCCTTTCATCAACATCTCTAACCATCTAACAACAAATCCAACAACTACAAATTTTCAAACGTTCCTACAGATAAGTGAAAAAAAATCCCATTTTGTACAAATTGCAGGTTTGTGGCAGACATGAAATGAATATGCAGATTATGCTTTTCAACCTTTCCACCCCGAAAATAATATCCACAATACAAATGGAAAGAGAACAGACAACTACATTGGAATCATAAAGTTCAATCACACATACATAAAATGGCAAAAAGAAAACGAGCAGAGATTGGACTAGAATCATATAACCCAATCATAACTGTATCAATATAATGGTAAAACAACATGAAAATGATCCGAAGTCCATAAATTCGAGCATTCCCACAAGACCAAAAAAGGTGAATAAAAGAAGAGAGAGAGAGAGAGAGAGAGAGAGAGAGAGAGAATCGAGTCCAGAAATTCTATCATGCCCACATCATAAAAGTGGTAAAGAACCAGAGAAGTAAACTAACATTCTATAAAATGCTATAATGGAGTTCATTTGTCACTGAAGTTCAATTCAATCCTCCCTGTGGTACGCATGGAAAACATGCAGGGTCGGCAATGTTGATGTGGATAGGTTATAGGTCAAAAATGGCAGTGGTCGAACAAAACTAGGACCAACAGTTGTGAGTTTTCAGGTTAAATGTGAGTCATTGCTCTCATCATTCCTTTTAAAGGCCGTTAATTGGATGGCTACCGTTGTAAGGATGGAGTTACATGGAACATGGAGGATGCAAGCTGCATAAATATCATTTTCTAAGATGAAAGCAGAGATTAGATGAAGGCACTTTAAGCTTTTAGGAATACTTGAGTATTAATTTGAGCCACTTTATGGACATGCAGAAGGCCAACCATGTCCTGATAACCTGTGAGGAGTTTCGTCATCTCTTTATGCTCATCTGATTCAAAAAGATTTGCCCAAACAGATCCACAAATTATCATAGATATATACAGTTGGGCTGTAGATGAACAAATATGTAGAATAATAACCTGGGATCGCACTGACAGAGAGCTGAGTATCCGCCAAATGCAGACATCTCTTACAGAAGGAAGGTGACAGAACAGATGGAGGGAAAGTAATCATCGCAACTGCATTGGTAGATTGTATCATACCCTTGAGAGATCCAATAAAGGAAAGCAAATCCCTGTCCTACAACGAAATGCAAACAGAAGTTAACTGATCATGGAATTTTGATTATACCAAAGAGCTTCCCGACCTTTTTAAGTATAGTAGATTGCTTTTTGGTTAGTAAAGTGACTAAAATGTCGTCATCTATTATTATTCTTAAAAAGGTGGTAAGGTTCAGGCATTGTGGGGTCCGTATTGGGGCACATGTGTCCATGTGTATATGATATCCAACCCATCCAACAGGTGCCTCCCACCATTTTGATCACACAAACCAAAAATCAGGCCAATCCAGCAATCAGGTGGGCCATATCATAAAAAGTGTACACAACCCAAAACCCTCCAACTTCAATTGTGGCCCACTTGATGATTAGATCGGCCTGATTATTGGTTTTGGTGGACATCATGATGGGATGCACCTTTTGGACGGGTTGGATTTCACAAACACACCCTTTAGAAGGTGTCAAGGGTGGGTATTTATTTGGCACGTTTGCCTACTGACTTTGTCATCGGTGACTTGCTGTTCCATAGTGCTTTGTGGGCCCACACCTTCTATCCATTTTGATAATTTATTTTAGGGCATGAGTCAAAAAATGAGGGACATCAAAATCTCAGTTGACCACACCATGGGAAACATGAAAAGTCCAGCATTCATATTGGTAAGATCATCCAGTCTACACCATTTTTTAAGAGTGGCCCACCCAAGGAGCTGCCCAGATAATAAACTGCAGTGCCACCTCCAATATGACTGTAATGTAATACTATAGAAAATGAAATTAAAAAAAAAAAAATAGAAAAAAAAGATTGGCCATCATCATCTTCATTGTCTCATCCAACTATGCTAGAGTGGTACTAGCATGTGGCACCCACTTGATGTATGAAGGCCATCTACCCTATCTATCAGATGCATCACCACACATTACCTAAATCCACTTGATCCAACAGTCAAGTGGACCACAACACAAGGGAACAATGTGAGAGGGGATGCCTACCCTTGATTTAAATAGGGCCACACCAGAAATATGAAACGACTTGCTTTAAATGAAGTTGCAGCAACACCTACCAATAAAAAAAGAAAATTCCAAGTTACACATCAAACAAAGTTGGAAGGAGATACCAACAATAAAAAAGAAAGTCCTAGTATGTAGGAAGAGCATATCAAACAAAGTTCAAGGAGATCCCAGTAATTTCTGTGAAGAATTCCATTACAGCATGAGTTATCTGATTGTAAGGGCCGACATTTTTGTGGTGCCCACCTAAATGTGTGTGGATTGTACATCCCCTGTTCATATTGTCAAATATAGGGGCAAGACCCCTCCTTTTGAAAAAAAAAAAAAAAAAAAAAAGGTCTATTAAGAAGAGGACCAGATAGTTTTCACAAGCAGCTTAATAAGGCAATTCAACATGGAATTGACAAGGTAGGTAATAGATGAAATACCCCGAACTCCATAATCAATTACCTATAGCCAAAAACAAGCTCATGTCAACCAACAACTTTACAAAAATCATTTTTTGAATAAGCATCCATGTAAAAATCAAAAGGAGATTGTCCAGGCATGGCCCAGATATTGCTAGTTACTAAAAACAAAATTGCAAGAAACCTACAACTAAATGTGGCAAATTACTATACCCAGGCACAAGGCCTTAGAGGTCTGCAATCCCCTCATAGTCATCTCTACACAAATAAACATGCCAACCTGGCACATGCACAGGAGATCTAATCCAGTTTATCAGGTGAAACCATCATTAGATCATCAAACCAAAACAATTAGGCTGCCCAAGGGTATGCCAATGTCAATCTTTAAAATAAAGTTTTTTATTAAAAAAAAAACCCACTTGCAATCAAGAGTCCATTTGTTTGTACAGATTGACCACCTGATAGTTAACTACTTTAATGGCAGATTATCTGAACTGGGTTGGTTTAAGCCTAGATTTTGAACTGGCTGGAGGCTGTGACAAGCCCACTGACAACCCTGGGCTAAATGGGTTTTCTCTAACCTTGATGTAGAATTTCAGCAGCCACATTTTATCCTCAATGTAGCAGTTGGGAAGCAAAGTCAATTCCTGAATGGAGGAATGTCAATGTATATGAAAACAACATGTGCTTGGTCAAGCACAGATTGTCTATTTGAAAGAAAAGAAAAAAAGGAAGAGAAAATCTAACCATTTAAATAGATATCCATGGTTTAGATTCCATGTATATGGGATATTCATGCCAAAGATCCCAACAACCAATGAATAAATAGAGAGGAAAATAGTTCCTGAGCTAAGGAAGATCTCTAATTGCAATGGAATAGAAGAAAAGATAAATATATCCCCAAACAGTGCATTGCAATTTAAACAACTACTGTCAGTAGTAAAATGCAAGAACTTGGAGATCAAACTGAAGAAAAGAATCTAATACATGGGCAGTTCATTACCAATGTCCTTGTAAAATCTCACCTGAATCAGTTGATTTCGATGATTGTCAAGTTGCCGCAGAGGGGGGAGAAATCATTACTAACATGGCTTTATTTAATTTTTTTTAAAAAGAAAAAATAAAGCAGTGACATTCTATTTCCATCCAAATAAAACCACACGTATTGTAAAAGAGAGAATTCTTCATGTACAAACAATTACTTGAATATTAATGCAATCTTCCGCATTGTCAATATATTTGCATAGCTAGAAAGATATTTTAATTTAGTAAAATTCCATAATAAAAAGGTAAAATAACAAATAGAAAAGTAGAAAGAAGATGGTAGGTCTATGACGCTCAGTATTGTTTTTAATTCAAAGTTTAAATAGTCCAACCATCCAGGTCAATTTGATTGGGAATTTGTGGACTACACACCCCTATGGAGAGAGCCCATTTGGCATTTTAAATGTAGTAGTTAATATAACGTGCCACCCAATCTATCATACGTGGGACCGTGGATTAGTTGGGTTGTTAGAGATATGACTGGAAAGTACATGTGGACCCTGTCTGAAAATCTAGGAATCGGACTAGAGCACTACTCAGTATTAAAGAATTTGAGCCAATCATGTACAACTACAATTAGCCAGCCAAATCATGGCACATATATATCCACCAAGTACAGGAGCATCAATCACGGTATATCTCTATTCATGTGGATTGGAAGGGCTGTGATTGAGGGGCCCACCTTCAAATGGGTGAACGGTCCACCTGCATGACCTGACCATCTTCATCCATTTTTCACTTTCTTTATTTGATCATGCTCTTCATTGATGCAAGAAAACAACAACCGTTAAGCCAGGACATCATGGGCAACATGAACCTGAGAATCAAATGTCTTTGAATCAATCAATCAAGGAATCCTACCACACATGGAAGATAGTTATCAGGACCCACAAGACCATTAAGCTAGGGCATCATGATGAGCTACAGATCATCTTTGTTTTGAGCAAACTATTGCTTTTGTAGGCCACTGATTGGTTGGCTTCTTGTAGACTATTTGATTATTATCGACACTTCCCATGGAGTTTTTAATTCAAAGTTCTCATATTTTGAAATGATTGAGTTGCACAAATCATTGTACTCCACACGATCAAATTCCTCTTAGGAATTTCATCAAACACCCCCACACATGCACACCCAATCTCTTCATATTTTGCATAGATGTTCAACAGCCTGGTCTGTACAAATGCTCTTAAGTTGAGTTTATGGAGGAAAACATGAGAATGGATTTGCAGGACTTCTTCAAGTTTTTGAAAGACCCATGTTATGTGCCTAATTTCGTTTCTTTTTTTTTTTTTTTTTTTTTTTTTTTTTTTTTTTTTTTTTTTTAAGAGAAAGGTGAAGCCTAAATACTCCTTAGAAACCACCACCGAAAATGTGAAATATCCATAAAAATCTCCTCTAAAAGTAGCAAATGTGAAACCTAAGCAAAAAATATCAATAACAGCACATCCCAATCTGATTTGAAAGAACTTCCAATAAAAAACCCCCAAAAATCCCAATCTAGAAGCAAAGTCATTAGAAAATAAACAAAATCCATGTTAAATTTTAGAACACCCCATATTTTCTATACTCGGGTGTTACTATAAAGATCTAAATAACTTTACATATGTGTGAGAACACAGGTAATTTAGACCACACACCTCCATCCAAGTATTCTCAATCTATCCATTTTGACCATTAGATTCAGACTAAACAACCCACAACGTATCTGCAAGGTACTTTAAATTGACATTCGACCTTTCAACAGAAGACTACACCAACAATGGTTATCCAACCCATAATCAATATAGTTACAAACATAAACCAATCTCTTAACTTGGTCCTAAATCGACAAAATCAATTCACATCGTTAAGATGGGTCTAATTGAGCAATCGATGTTGGGATTTGCATGTAACTTAATCGTGCATAAATTAAACCAATCATTTTAATATTAAGACTCGTCATCAAATATACAGTCCATCAGGCCAACAACATCTCATAAAGCGATCCACCGCCTAATCACACTGGCCAAACAATCTAAATGTTTAGCCAATCATTAAAGTCCACTTGGATGGATAGTAGAGCTACTAGGGTCGTCGATGAATGATTACCAAATCTATCATTCAAATTCACTTGAATAATCCTAAGAAATCCTAAAACAATAAATTGATGACTTTTATATCATAGGATCCTAAAAGGACTAGATGATCATTTGTCCCGTCTTAATCAAATCCTCCAAGTATTAGATCGCTTAGCATCACTGTTTAACGCCCCCCCCCCCCCCCTAATTTCGTACTATAGATACCCTGAACTAATGCAATCGTCGTAAGATAAGTTAGCATGTATCACTAGATCCCTCTATGGTTAGGCTCACATCACTCGATATAGGAATCCAACACTAATCATCATAACCAAGTTATTGGACCATTGAATCTACCACAAATTATCCTTTAAACGAGTCCTAAAAACCTTGTACTCTAGTATGAATCGTACTTGGAACAAATTCGACCATTGAAAAATGCTTAAAACACTTGATATGACCCCAAGTAATAAACTCCAAAAACGTTAATACTAGCAAATCCTTAACCGTAAGTGCTTTGGAGATTGTCGAGAAGAATGAACGGCATAGATCAGCGCTGATCACTTTATGGACCCCACATTCGAACTATGCATGTGCACATATAATGTGCACATGCCATGCACAACACCTAGCATCGGGTCAAACGACTATTGACCGATGAAAACCAAAACTCCCAAAAATTTCAGAGTCCCGCCAGTCAGATTTTCAAACAGGTTGTCCGTCTGTTGTTGGTAATGGCCCACCATCAGATCCTATTCAAGAAATCCAAACCGCCAATCATGTTCAGGATGAAATTTAGACCAAACCTCCATTTCTACAACATGTGACCACTCGTGTACACGTACACGATCTCAGGCGAAAGGATCGTGCGTGAGAAGGAATTTCCAAAAATAGAATGCAGATTGCATCTGCTTCACAATCAAACTGCATGCGCATTCTTCCTCTCATCCTAACCCTCTACCTCAATAAATCCATGCCTTACAATCCATGTAGACTTTAGGGCTTTCTTTTAAACAAGAAAACCGTTACCGTGAGTTGAAACCAAATCCACTAATTGAAAACGTTAGTAGCCATCTGTTCGGTGGGTCCACAATGACCATTGGAACTATCCACACTGTCCAAGTGCCTTAGATCGAGGGATGACCCACCCCATCAGAATCTGCCATGATCCTGGCCATCATCGTCCCCATCCATTCAAAAAACCTATTTCCTTCAGGTGGACCCCATTTCCTGATCAGAGTCATCCATCCGATGGACTATGGCGCCTAAAGATCATCCACAACTTTCAATCTCAGCCTTGCAAACCGTTTCCAAAAGAGATCGTCAACCGCCTCTCCTCATTAATCTAAGTGTCCATCATCTTCCCCATCCATTCGAAAAACCATTTTCCTTCACGTGGACCCCATTTCCTGATTAGAGCTACCCATCCGATGGACAATGGTGCCTAAAGATCATCCACAACTTCCGATCTCAGCCTTACAAACCGTTTCCAAAAGAGATCGTCAACCGCCTCTCCTCATTAATCTAAGTGGCCGTGCCTGTAACCAATCGGTTGATTAAGAGCTGAACCTTCTACTATCCCATTGGGCTATAAAATAGCCACTTACCTTTTTGGGCGACGGAGGCCAAAAATAGAAATTTTGAAAGAGAAGAGATATAGAGCGCTGCACCAAGCTGTTGCACCTAATCGAGGCAACTCAGTTTGAGTCACTGGACGTCAGGCTGAGTCCAACACCATATCTGGTTTTCCTATCAGAGAAAACGAAGAAGAAGGGGATGAGTTGAGAGAAAAAAGTGGGGGCGTGTTTGTCCTCGTCGCACCGATCGTGCCACACAGAGTCAACTCAGCTCGATTGGACCTGATTCGGTTGGGCACAGGGATGCATTTCTGGATTTCTTCCAACATAGGAAAAGAAAGGAGAAGATGAAGAGGCAGATGGAAGAAGTGAGACAAAGAGAGTTTGATAGAGGATTAAGCTGCAGGCCGCTGTCATCGTGCCGCACTGAGACTCGACCCGAGTCTGTCGAGTTTAGGTTGTGCCTAGGTTCAGTCCAAATGCTCTTGGACTTTCAAGAAACAAAGGAATTGAGAAGAGAAGGGGAGAGCAGAAATGAAGGAGAAAATCAAGAAGAAAGGGCATGAGAGAGAGTGGTGGTCGGGGCCATTATTGTCATGTCTCATCGAGTCACTGTCTGGGTCGACTCGACGAGTTGCGAGCCAGATGAAGGGTTGACTGTTTAGTTACCTTGCTGGATGCCTCTTAGAGAAAGGAAAGAAGAAGGAGGAAAAGGAAGAGAAAGGAATAGAAAGGAAGGGAATGGAAAGAAAGAAGAAGGAAAGAAAAGGTGTAGGAGAATGAGAGTTGAGTTGAACTGCTGAGTCAACTCAGTAATTTTCCAAGTTCCATTGAGTTCGCGGCGAGTCAAATCGCCGAGTCGAGCTACTGAGTCGACTAATGATTTGATCCTAAAGGGTGTGCGTAAATTCCAACAAGCATGGAAAGTGGACCCGACTTGAGAAGTGAGGAGTTTCCCCCATTGCTTCTTACATTTATTAGTTCCCATGATAGTTTGAATCTAATGTGCAGAATTTTATAATAATGTGATTATTAATTCATTCCTTCATTCCTATGTTGTGTGGACGATCATGGAGTAATGCTTAAATTCCTATTACTTTAATCCCAAATGTATTAACTATGTGAATAGAATTTAATTTTATACTCTCTATGTCACATTAGTAACTATTTGATTATATATATAATTTTAATAATCATGATGTATGTAACATCTCGAATTTTTACCAATCTGGAATTAGACATCCTTAGGCAATGGGTCGATCCTAACACCTTATTAACCTGTCAGAACTCAATCCCAAAGTCTAAAACCGCTTTTGAACCCATTTCCATCACAAATCCTACCCTTCACCACCTTGTTCTTTCAATTTTTCCAAGTACTTTTACATTAGACACTAATCTTAAGGTTTAGGTGATGAAGAACAATACTTAAACTATAAATTGCTATAATTAGTAAACACAGAAATAAAATGGGCTTTTAACCAATACCCTTATGGAATTTCACAAAACGAATAGGTTATTTAGAACATCCGCCTCTCCTGCCCTAGGATTTCCTTCTGTTGTAATTAGGGCGTGCTTTAGTAAGTATTGATAACTTGAATCACTGTATGTGCCAACTACAAAGGCCCAAGTACCACCTTAGACAGAAATCTTATAGGACTAAATCCTTTAGAAATTTGACAAAGTTAACAAAGTGCTAAACTAGATTAGCCATGAAATCCGCTTGATCCACTTTAAATACGATCTGCAAGACCCAAAACTTATAGAATCATTGACGCTAGGTTACCCTAAAATCTAGGATCAATCTCATTACCAGGCTGCTCTCGGGAGCATTTCGAAACTCCGTATCAGATCTTGACCGCACATCGGAAGTCCAATTAACACGAAATTAAGGAATTAGGACCGCCTTGCTGGGCTTGACAAATCTCTCATAAATCAAATTAAAATGAGTCCCAGTACTATTCGCTTGAGCTCGGAGCAAAGAGTGTAAGAAAGGTGAAAATATTTAGAAATAAAATATAAATTTAAGTAATCTGAGACTTGTCGCTTGCGGATCAGTATTAAGCAACCAGACCGTCAGAATCAGGCCAAATTACACCCTCGGATCAAGGATATTTCTCCAAACATATCCATGTACTCGGAATCTCCGATCGAGAGCCCCTGACCGTTGAATTGAAACTGATCCGCCATTTGCGATCTGGAATCCCGACTGAAACGAAAACTTAACTCCACCTAGATCCATCGTCCGTGGGCTTAAGTCCGACCTTTGGCTTAAGGGGGGCCGCCAGAAGTGCTCCGTTGAGCTGGAATTGACTCACTTTGGTTATAACCCAAGTATATCTTGGTCCTAAGTCTATTTTGGTGAGTTTTGGGGCTATATAAGGACCTTAAACCCTCTCTCATTTCAGCCATACGAATTTGAGAAAAACCCTAGGAAAAAAGAGAGAAAAGAGATAGAAAGTGTGAGAGAAGTGGGAGAATCTCCCTGCTACTTTACCCTGCCACTCTACAAGCTCCATTGCTTCCTTCTAATCACTTTCCCGGCGATTCCGGCGTCATTTCTAGGTAAGAAACCCTAACCCTAACCTTTTTTGGGATTTTGATAGTTATAGGTTATGAAATAGCTAACCTATTTCATTCTATAGGTGGCCAAACTGTTGTATACGAAGGTTTAGCAAACTTATCGAATTCGTTACGGTTCTACGACAAAAGGTATGGACTTTAGGTGTATAGGTTATGGTTTTCAACACTTTCAATGTCAGATAATAATAGATTCATGATCTGCACGCAATTGTACATGTACAAAGTGCTGTCTATTTTCCGTTTTGATTAAATATGAAGAATATGGAATTTTGTGTATTCTAGGTATTTGTAGAAAGTACCGTATACGTATAAATTTTGAAAATGTGTTTGCCATGATTATTTGTTGTATGAACATATTATATATGTGTAAAATACTTGTTTGGCAAAAGGACTCGCCCTAATACATGTTTTGCTAATATACATTATGTATATTGAAATAGTGTATTCTAATGTTTGTGAAAATGACTGAATGAGTAAGAATTCTCATTCGTGCTCGCCATGACTGATTGTCATGGATACATGATTATTGTATAGGCGACACCCCTTTGATGAAAGGATTTACCTTAAATCACGCCACGGCCAATCTACACTATATATGCTAAAACGTGTAGCCCAAGTGTTTGTGGAAATGACTTAATGAACATGGAACTTAGATTCTTGCTTGCCATGACTATCCGTCGTGGGTGCACGCGTGTTATAATTGGGGCAACTCCCTAGTGAAAGGATTTGGCCTTATACCTATGTGATCAACATACGTCATGTACGTTGATGTATGTAGTTTAAAATGTTTGTTGAAATGTCTTAATGAGTAGTAGTTAGTAAATTGTAATGTATAAGGTGTTGAGATAGGATTCTCAACTACCTTAGGGACGTGTATGATTTCCTTCATGTAAGTTATTTAGTTTAATTGTTTACCGTTTTATGAAACGTATGTGTTTGGATTTCCTATTTGCATTGTGTTTTATAACATTTTTGTTAATATGTTTGAATTACTTGTTTATTTAATTATACTCTGATTACTTCACATGTTTAAGTTGTATTCCATAAGTTCCATAAAGGGTGATGGGGGAGTGGTGCAACGTTTCCGTGTAACAGCCCTGACAGCCCTAAGCGGACACTATTGGATATTTGATTGTATGATTTGAAATCTTGATCCATTACTGCTTTAACTGTTCTGTAATTGAATGTGATTAGGACTATGATTATAGTCCAGACAATCAGTAACAGACTTGAGTTCGTGGTTAAGATTCATTTCACCACGTAGGATGTGTCTGACGAACCCGAGTCGTACTTCGGTTGAAGGCAGTGGTTAGGCCACGCGAAGTGCTTATGCACTTCATGTCGTTCAGTTGGTTGTGCGCTCGTGCTAGGCTGGCTCGTCAAGTAACCTGATCTGTCTAATGTATGTTCACCATATTTAGACGCCACTGCTTGAACCTAGGGTACCAAACTTACCAGTGAAATCCCGTTAACCATGGTATCTCGATCCGCTAAGACTTATGAGCCGGGCATGGTGGTTTGGGATACCGTGGTCAAGCTGTCGGCCTACGCTGGGGCCATGTGCCTTCCTATAGTGTCCATTGAGCAACTAGACTCGTGAGCTGATTATGGTGGTATGGGACACTATATTTCTGCTGTCGGCCTACATTGATAAGGTGATGGGGGAGTGGTGCAACGAATGCAGGTAACAGCCCTGACAGCCCTTTGTAGTGACATCGAGCATACACTGAATTTGTGGTGAGGCGACAAGTTTTGCAGCGGTGAATAGAGTATGAACTAGGCCTGTATCAATTTAGTGATGAACCGTTAAAAAGGTGATGGGGGAGTGGTGTAACCATTGTACGTAACAGCCCTGACAGCCTTTGCAGCACCCTAGAACCACACTATCGTATGAGATTATCTAGGTTTGACGACCCTAGAATAGATCATGTTTGGAAATGATACAAGGGAGGTACCTTAGTTTTTCAATCCTGCTGTTTGAAATGGACTAATAACAACTCGGTAATCATGCTCATCATCAAATTGCATGTGCCTGGAAGATGTGGAGCACTGAGGGATGAAAGCATGCCGCGAACGTAAGATGGTGTCGCACGAGGGAGGGTGTGGTGAGGGCATCCATCATGACTGCATTCATACTTGCATTAATAAGAGTAGTTAGGAGTGTTTGATTATACTGCTTTATCATTACTGCTTGACTGAGTTGATAACATGTTAACCTATGCTTTATTGTTCCACTGAGTTGATCACTTACTCCCACGTTACGGGATGGTGTTGTACACACCAACCAGACTTGTTCGAGTTTCAGTTGATGGCGATGCTACGAAGCGGAGCCGGACTTTTATGAGGATGAGGAGGATTCCTCCTTTATGCCGTTTCAGGCGAATTCATATGAGTCATGTCTTGATCGACGGGATTACAGAGATGTCTAGATGACACTACACCTTTGGTATATTTTGAAATTGTACTTATAATTCATTAACCTGGTAATCTTATCACACTCTGGAGACTTACTATAGTTTATATATTTTTCTATCTATCACAGTCTTTCGCTTACAATTTAACTGTCTTTAGAATATGATATGCTATTTTGGTATAATCTCATTCATGTTTCAATACTCTCATCATAATCATCATTATCTATGTTGTATAAGTGATGCGTTAGAACTCGGGAGCTGAGCTTTGCTCGACCCCCAATTTTCAGGGCATGACAAGATGGTATCAGAGCATGATTTGGATTAAACCGGACCTGAGTTATGGTCACACGACGCACTTTGATACACTCTGACTTAGGAGGGAGTGACAGAACGTAGAAATAGACTTAGGATTTTCCAAATTCACCGAACGGTGAAACCGACCGAAATCGACCGCTGAGATTGGGCCCGTACACACTCATGATCACGCGAAACGATCCCGAATCACTTCTAGGCCGTTAGTCAACGGGTTTGGGTCATTCCTTATAAACGAATGTCCTTAGGTTATGGGTCAACCACAACACCTTACACTTAATCTCAAAGCCTAGAATCCCTTTTTATCTAATTCCTTCAAAATTTCTCCTTGCACCACTTCATTCTTTAATTTTTTCTAAATCCTTTCATACCAGATATAAATTCTAACATATAAATGATGAAGAATAATACTTAAATAAAAAGTTACTATAAATAGTAAATATATGTATAAATTGGACTTTTTACTATTCAATCTTTAGAATCTAACCAAATAAATGGGTAGTTGGATAGATTAGCTCCTCCTACCCCAAAATCATATGCTACATATCACATAAACTCTTTCTGGTTTACAAATTAGCTCTGAAAATGCCTCAAAAGGAGTAGGGGGGCCACATTATGAAATCCGGGGGGACCCGGGACAGACCCGGGGTACCATTGGCACCATGGGAGGGTGTTGAACACCACCCTACCTCGTTGGCAACGCGGTTGGTCCGGTGGACCGTGGCAGAACCGCGGTCGACTGCGATCAAGATGGGCCGGACTGGTCGGGCCGGTGCTGGTCAGGGTCGGCCCGACCCTTGCCATGTGTGGTGCCCACCAAAATTTTTGGGGGCCCCTATTTCATGTCTGTTTTGCCCCCTCTCTCTCAACTGCACCTCCAAGCTCTCCGTTTCTCTAAAAATTGTTGTTTTCGCTCTCAAATCCCTCTCCCAATCGCCCAATCCCTCATTTTCGGCCACAACCCATCCACATCCATCGTTCACAGCAACACCTACCCTCTACCCTTTCCGTTTTCTCTCATTTGAGCTCCTACACCCCCCATTTGAAGCTCAAATTCGTGTAAGCTCTCTAACCCATCTATTTTCTTCCCTTTCCATCTTCAAACCCTGCCTTTTGAGCCTTTACAATCCCTGTTGACGCTCAAGTCCGTGGAGAACCAAAAACTCCAGCCCCCGTTTCGCCTTATCTTCATTTTTCATAGCCCTATCCGAGCTTGTACGACCATTTTCTTGGAGGCCTAATCACCTATACTGTTGTCCCGTAGTTTACATGGGTTACCGTCTTTGGATGTTTTTGTTTTCATGTTGATGGGTGTTGTAGTTGGTAGAATGTTTTAGATGTTTGAGGACATTTAGGGCCCGTTCGGCCAAATTGCATTAGGTGAGTTTAAGGTAGATAGAATTGTAGAGGTAACAATAAATGTATGTGTAAGGTATGGTCCCTAGATTGGGTGTATCCCATGGTTTCTGATACTATGTTTGGAATGTATGCAGCTAAACGTAAATCCCGTATTTTCCTTTCAAATTACACTTAGAAATTCATTATCCTAGGATTTGGAAATCCCATCTCACACTTTTTCAATACCAGGCTCATTTTCTAAAGCCTATAAAATTAATTTTATCCCACCCACCCTCCTACCAAACATGTCATTCCAAATCCCGAGGTGGGATTAGCAATGCAATCCATTTAATTTAACTTAATACCACTGGTCAAACAGTCCCTTAGAGTTTTGGACTTAAAGTTGATACTTTTAGATTTCAAAGAATTTGACAGTATAGGAAATCCCATAAACTACTAACGCGAACCCTATGACCTCCTTAGATAGTACGAGCATGTGTGTAGTGCTCGAGCGTAGTTAAATTGAAGTTCGAGCAACTCAATCCCAATCAGACAACGTTTGACCCTAAGTGATAAACAATTTCTTGTATTAGAGTATAGACTTTGGATTACGACTATTAGTTGGCTATACTAAGGAATGTAGATAAATTTAATTAGCTGACTTGATTAGGTTAGAGCGAGACCCCGTTCCTTCGTTGAATCCCCTTGGTACTCATAGGCTTCTTTAACAACTCTTAGGAGGCTTGTTTAATTAGTAACTATTCATGCTCAGAGGAAACTTATATATCCCTTGGATTTAATGATAGGTCAAATTAATACACCCCTTATAATCGCCTTCTCAAGGATTTAGTACAATCAGGAACACGGAGCAGAGAAACTATATATAAGCGAGGTATTAACAGTTTGAATCAAATTCTCAATCCTGGTAGTGACCAATGAACCCTATGCTCTGATCAAGCAGAAGGTCGGGATTGACTAGGATTAAGAAATGATATGACAATTTTCTGTCCTAGCTAGGCAGAAGGTCCATGTATCTGACTCAGACCCACTACACAACTTTTCTTTCATGTTGGCCCGACCACTTACAACTAAAAGTTTATAACTTCGCCTTTGAGAAGTATTAGGAGTATATAGCTGATAAAGACTTTATCTTTTAGACCTAAGGAATTGCTCAAATGGGCAACAGACAGTTAGGAATTAGGTCTCAAATAACATGCCATGTCGGCATACATATTGTGCATATGAACGTAGAAAGATAGCCTGCCTGTTAAGTTAGACATGATTAAATAGGATAAGTCTGGACTGTGAGAAAACTCCTTGGTAGAATTAGGCATCTTGCCTCAAACTCACACCTGCCCTTGAGATCAACCACAATACCCATCATCTTTAGCTCCTTTCTATAATCATAGGTACCAATGCCATAATACGCATCATCGATGAAAGGAAGACCATTGTATTGGGGGATTGTTTTCCATTTCGTGTCAAGGATAGGTCCTAAATTACCCCTTGTTCTGACATACGGATCAAGATATAAATCGTGAACCTTGGAGGTAGAAATAAATTTTTAAGGGGGGTAGAACATTATGAGCTCAATCTAGTTAGGTCGGCTATTACACCTCTTTGATCTAGGTGGCGCAGCGGAAGCGTGGTGGACCCTTGCCCCACTGGCCCAGGATCGAAAGAAATTACTCCCAGTTATACGCAAGGTTAGGTCATTAAATAGGATCTGACTCTTCCTTAGAATGCCAATAATGAAGTCATGGAAACTCGAAATGGATATGAGAAATTCATTGTAGCAAACCATCAAGATATGAAAAATAGATAAAGAAATAAGTTTTAAGGGGGGTAGACTAAAATGAACTAGGCTAGTATATACCCTACCACGCGTAGAAACTCGAAATCAATAAAACTTAGGCAAAAGAAATAAGTAAATCTTTCCTTATTACCCTTAGATAATCTCGTGGACGAAATTTTGTTTTAAGGGGGGTAGATTGTAACATCCTAGATTTTTGCCAATCTGGAATTAGACGTCCTTAAGCAATGGGTCGATCCTAACACCTTATTAACCTGTCAGAACTCAATCCCAAAGTCTAAAACCGCTTTTGAACCCATTTCTTTCACAAATCCCACCCTTCACCACCTTGTTCTTTCAATTTTTTAAAGTACTTTTACATTAGACACTAATCTTAAGGTTTAGGTGATGAAGAACAATACTTAAACTATAAATTGCTGTAATTAGTAAACACAGAAATAAAATGGGCTTTTAACCAATACCCTTATGGAATTTCATAAAACGAAAAGGTTATTTAGAACATCCGCCTCTCCTGCCCTAGGATTTCCTTCTGTTGTAATTACAGCATACTTTATTAAGTATTGATAACTTGAATCACTGTATGTGCCAACTACAAAGGCCCAAGTACCACTTTAGACAGAAATCTTACAAGACTAAATCCTTTATAAATTTGACAAAGTTAACAAAGTGCTAAACTAGATTAGCCATGAAATCCGCTTGATCCACTTTAAATACGATCTGCAAGACCCAAAACTTGTAAAATCATTGACGCTAGGTTACCCTAAAATCTAAGATCAATCTCATTACCCGGCTGCTCTCGGGAGCATCTTGAAACTCCGTATCAGATCTGGACCGCACGTCGGAAGTCCGATTAACACGAAGTTAAGGAATTAGGACCGCCTTGCTGGGCTTGACAACCATCTCAGAAATCAAATCCAAATAGTGTCTCAGTGCTATTCGCTTGAGCTCGGAGCAAAGAGTATGAGAAAGGTGAAAATATTTAGAAATAAAATATAAATTTAAGTAATCTAAGACTTGTCGCTTGCGGATCAGTATTAAGTAACCAGACCGTCAGAATCAGGCCAAATTACATCCTCGGATCAGGGATATTTCCCTAAACATATCCATATACTCGGAATCTCCGATCGAGAGCCACTGACCATTGAATTGAAACTGGTCTGCCATTTGCGATCTAAAATCCCGACTGAAACGAAAACTTAACTCTACCTATATCCATCGTCTGTGAGCTTAAGTCCGACCTTTGGCTCAAGGGGGGCCGTCAGAAGTGCTCCGTTGAGGGGGAACTGACTCACTTTGGTTATAACCCAAGCATATCTTGGTCCTGAGTCTATTTTGGTGAGTTTTGGGGCTATATAAGGACCTTAAACCCTCTCTCATTGCAGCCATACGAATTTGAGAAAAACCCTAGGAAAAGAGAGAGAAAAGAGAGAGAAAGTGTGAGATAAGTGGGAGAATCTCCCTGCTACTTTACCCTGCCACTCTACAAGCTCCATTGCTTCCTTCTAATCGGTTTTCCGGCGATTCCAGCATCGTTTCTAAGTAAGAAACCCTAACCCTAACCTGTTTTGGGATTTTGATAGTTGTAGGTTATGAAATAGCTAACCTATTTCATTCTATAGGTGGCCAAACTGCCGTATACGAAGGTTTAGCAAACCTATCGAATTCGTTGCGGTTCTACGAGAAAAGGTACGAACTTCAGGTGTATAGGTTATGGTTTTCAACGTTTTCAATGTCAGATAATGATAGATTCATGATCTGCATGCAATTGCACATGTACAAAGTGCTGTCTGTTTTCGATTAAATACGAAGAATATGGATTTTATGTATTCTAGGTATTTGTAGAAAGTACCGTATACGTATAAATTTTGGAAATGTGTTTGCCATGATTATTTGCTATATGAACATATTATATATGTGTAAAATACTTGTTGGCGAAAGGACTCGCCCTAATACATGTTTTGCTAATATACACTATGTATGTTGAAATAGTGTATTCTAAGTGTATTCTAAGTGTATGTTGAAATAGTGCTCACCATGACTGATTGTCATGGATACATGATTGTTGTATAGGCGACACCCCTTTGACGAAAGGATTTGCCCTAAATCACGCCACTGCCAATCTACATTATATATGCTAAAACATGTAGCCCAAGTGTTTGTGGAAATGACTGAATGAACATGGAACTTGGATTCCTACTTTCCTTGACTATCCATCGTGGGTGCATGCGTGTTATAATTAGGGCAACTCCTTAGTGAAAGGATTTGGCCGTATACCTATGTGATCAACATACGTCATGTACGTTGATGTATGTAGTTTAAAGTGTTTCTTGAAATGTCTTAATGAGTAGTAGTTAGTAAATTGTAATGTATAAGGTGTTGAGATAGGATTCTCAACTACCTTAGGGATATGTATGATTTCCTTCATGTAAGTTATTTAGTTTAATCGCTTACTGTTTAAGAAACGTATGTGTTTGGATTTCCTATTTGCATTGTGTTTTATAACATGCTTGTTAATATGTTTGAATTACTTGTTTATTTAATTCTGATCTGATTACTTCACATGTTTAAGTTGTATTCCATAAGTTCCGTAAAGGGTGATGGGCGAGTGGTGCAACGTTTCCGTGCAACAGCCCTGGCAGCCCTAAGCGGATAATATTGGATATTTAATTGTATGATTTGAAATCTTGATCCATTACTGCTTTAACTGTTCTGTAATTGAATATGATTGGGACTATGATTATAGTCCAGACAATCGGTAATAGACTTGAGTTCGTGGTTGAGATTCATTTCGCCACGTAGGATGTGTCTGACGAATCCGAGTCGTACTTCGGTTGGCGGCAGTGGTTAGGCCATGCAAAGTGCTTATGCACTTCATGTCATTCAATTGGTTGTGCGCTCGTGCTAGTCTAGCTCGTCAAGTAACCCAATCTGTCTAATGTATGTTCACCATATTTGGATGCTACTGCTTGAACCTAGGGTACCAAACTTACCAGTGAAATCCCATTAACCATAGTATCTCGATCCGCTAAGATTCATGAGCTGGGCATGGTGGTATGGGACACCGTGGTCGAGCTGTCAGCCTACACTGGGGCCATGTGCCTCCCCGTAGTGTCCATTGAGCAACCAGACTCGTGAGCCGATTATGGTGGTATGTGACACTATATTCATGCTGTCGGCCTACATTGATAAGGTGATGGGGGAGTGATACAACAAATGCATGTAACAGCCTTGGCAGCCCTTTGTAGTAATCTCGAGCATACTCTGAATTTGCGGTGAGGTGACGAGTTTTGCCGTGGTGAATAGAGTATGAACTAGGCCTATATCAATTTAGTGATGAACCGTTAAAAAGGTGATGGGGGAGTGGTGTAACCATTGTGCGTAAAGCCCTGATAGCCTTTACAGTGCCCTAGAAGTACACTATCGTATGAGATTATCTAGGTTTGACGACCTTAGAATGGATCATGTTTGAGAATGATATAAGGGAGGTACCTTTGTTTCTCAATCCTGCTGTTTGAAATGGACTAATAACAACTCAGTAATCATGCTCATCATCGCATTGCATGTGCCTGGAAGATTTGGAGCACTGAGGGATGAAACCATGCCGTGAACGTCAAATGGTGTCGCACGAGGGAGGGTGTGGTGAGGGCATCCATCATGACTGCATGCATACTTGCGTTAATAAGAGTAGTTAGGAGTGTTTGATTATACTGCTTTATCATTACTGCTTGACTGAGTTGATAACATGTTAACCTATGCTTTATTGTTCCACTAAGTTGATCACTCACTCCCACATTACGGGACGGTGTTGTACACACCAACCAGACTTGTTCGAGTTTTAGTTGATGGCGATGCTTCGAAGCGGAGCGGGACTTTTATGAGAATGAGGAAGATTCCTCCTTTATGCCGTTTCAGGCGGGTTCATGTGAGTCGTGTCTTGATCGACGGGATTACAGAGATGTCTAGATGACACTACACCTTTGGTATATTTTGAAATTGTACTTATAATTCATTAACCTGGTAATCTTATCATACTCTGGAGACATACTATAGTTTATATATTTTTCTATCTATCACAGTCTTTCGCTTACAATTTAACTGTCTCTAGAGTATGATATGCTGTTTTGGTATAATCTCATTCATGTTTCAATGCTCTCATCATAATCATCATTATATGTGTTGCATAAGTGATGCGTTGGAACTCGGGAGCTGAGCTTTACTCGACCCCTGATTTTCAGGGCGTGACAATGTAAGCCTTGATATTATATTTCATTTTTTACCCATAAATTGTTTAACGAAGAATATTTGTGAAATGTTTTTTTTTTTTTGTAAGAAATGAAGAGTGAATTTTCAATTGTTTCAAATAGTTTAATCCTACTTGTTATTGACATGCCTTATTTGTGGACCCTTATTGGAGTCTAGGGTAATTATTAAGATCCTTGTTGAACTCGTGTTTAGATGTTTAATCATTTGTTAAGAATATGAAGATTTGATGATGTCTACAATTTAAGAAACATTCTTGCCAGATTTGTGGAGTGTACATGGACACCATAGTGCATAACATCCACGCATGACATTGAGCTTTACTGGGTGCTCGATAGAAGTCACATTCTGTTAAGTTACTAAGAGTTTTATTACTTTAGTTAAACCCTCAGATTATGTGCATTCGTACCACTATGGGCCGCTCTCTTTACATGAGGCTTTTTTGGGATTTTAGGACCTCCTTGGGCGTATCCTAAATATTTTTTCAAGAGGTTAGACATCCTTGGCCACACTCACTTACATGACCTTTTCCAGGTAGTTAATCTACCATGGATGGTCTTTTCTTTTGACATGGCCTTTTCTAGGTAGTTAATCTACCGCGGGCGGTCTTTTCTTTGGACACCTGGATGTGCATCCCCAGATCTGTGGCTTAAGCATACATTCATAAATTCATACATGTATTCATATGACTTTGCCTTCATTATGATATTACTGTCTTATGAAATGAAAATGCTAGTTTAATCTACATTGGAATGATTTGATATGCTTAAATCTTTGAGGAAAGTTCCCACTAAGTTTTCACTCATCCAATTGTACGGTTGTACGAAATAGATGCAGGTTTGATGACAGGTGGAGACCCCTATGACGGGATCCCAAGGACGACGGAGTTTAGCAAGGAGGGCCCCTATGCCAATGCAGTTGAGCAGTGGGAGCTCGACTGATATTTTAGGATTTATTTACTTTCATATTCCAGACTATATATTTTGTTTGAGTTGTAAAAATATTTCCCCTGTTGTGGGGTTTCATTTGCTCCCATTTACATGTATTAAACTTTCTTTTGTTACTCTTGATATCCCTGGCTTATGTAGTGATTGCTTTACTTCAAGCTTTGAAATTTACTATTAATTGGATGCATGATGGCCCATTTTATAACGTAATACTCGGGTTCTCAATGAAGAGCAACTATCCTCAGGTTTTGAGATCCAGGGTGTTACAAGATGGTATCAGAGACAGAGTTTAGACAAACCTTGCCTATGAGAAGGAGTTTGTGTAAACTTTCGATATGTTAGATGTAGAAATTCATAGATATACACTTGAGACTAGAGAGTTAAACATAGGTAAAAATCTCCCCCTAGCCTTAGACAGTTTTAAGGACATAGAGACCCAAATTTAGGTTCCTTAGATTTATTTTTTTTAATTGATTGTCTGAGAATGTAGATAACCAAACTTTAAGCCCCTTAGGAAATATCAGGTTTAGTTGTTTGAACTTAGAAATCAAACTTAAGTTCCCTTTCAAATTGATTGGATGGCCATTAAATTTATATGGAATTCCCTTAGGAGTAGGGAAGGATGAGAACATAGAAATTCAAAATTTTAGGCTTCTTTGAAATTTTAAGTTTAGTCATTTGAACTTAGAAACTAAACTTAGGTATCACGTGTGAAGAAATACCTATTACGATATACATGAGAACAAACCAAAAACATTCCTTGAACTTATCTCTCAATGAACAAGTTTCAGGAAATCCATAATTTGAAATTTTCCAAAATATCATTAGTTAGAAATAAAACTATCACAATATTCAATGAATGGAATAAACTTACGCTTCATAGGAATTTCCTTGATCACCAGATTTTTACATTCGATTGGGCATAAGTACTCTCTAAGGTTAAGAATCGCCCTAGGAATTGCAGTTTGAATTCCCTAATACATCTCCTTATTTAGAGATAACATTTTCCATAATTCCACCACGTAAAATTAATTATAGGTGAATTTATAGAGTTTTAGGTTAATTTTCAACCCTAAGTTGAGCTTATGAGAACTAAATGTAAGAGTCTGGATAAAATTTAACAATTTTAAACTCAAGTCTCCATGTACAAATTTGGTTTGGAAATTTTTAAGTAGCGCATTAATCAGAGTGCACAGTGGAAGCGTGATGGCCATTTATGTCTATTCACACAGATTTCAGGCACTGTCATTGTCAATTTAAAAGATCACATGATATTTCCTGGGAGTCTAGAAAATCAGGATCACGGATTGATGGAACCATATTTAAGCAAAGTTGCACTATTTGATCCAAGTTTCATATCCTATTAAATTCTAATGATCTCAATGCCCTGATTAGGCAGAAGATCGAGAGTTTCTGGGATTAGGAAATGATACGGTAAGTCCTATGTTTTGTGTAGGCGAATGATTGATGTATCAGGCTCAAACCCGCTACGACCATCCACTTGTGTTAAATGCGAACATGAAAATAGAAAATTAAATTGTAATTAGAAAATGGGGAACTATCATATTATGGTTAGTTGTCACCTAAAAGAACTTGAAATCCTAATAAGTACTGTAGAAAATTGTGAGATCATTAAGTATTTAAATAAATCGCTACTTTCAGTAGTTGTAAAAAAATAATAATAAAATAATAAAAATCTCTAGAACTTAAATACATTACTTGACTTGAGTATAGATATAAGAGTTGCAGTGGGAAATCTAGATATAGTTTGTTTAATTCTATAATGTGGTAGCATAATTGGAACAAAGATGAGTTAATGTGATTTTACTACTTGTCATCGTTAGGATACATATTACCAAATCTCGAGGACGAGATTTTCTTTAAGGGGGGTAGATTGTAACACCCCATATTTTCTATACTCAGGTGTTACTATAGAGATCTAAATAACTTTACACATGTGTGAGAACACAGGTAATTTAGACCACACACCTCCATCCAAGTATTCTCAATCTATCCATCTTAACCATTAGATTCAGACTAAACAACCCACAACGTATCTGCAAGGTACTTTGAATTAACATTTGACCTTTAAACATAAGATCACCAACAATGGTTATCCAACCCATAATCGATACAGTTACAAACATAAACCAATCTCTTAACTTAGTCTTAAATCGACCTGATTAATTCACATTGTAATCATAAGATGGGTCTAATTGAGCAATCGATGTCGGGATCTGCATGTAACTCAATCGTGCATAAATTAAACCAATCATTTTAATATTAAGACTCGTCATCAAATATACAGTCCATCAGGCCAATAACATCTCATAAAGCGATCCATTGACTAATCACACAGGCCAAAAATCTAAATGTTTAGCAAATCATTAAAGTCCACGTGGATGGGTAGTAGAGCTACTAGGGTCATCGACAAATGATTACCAAATCTATAATTCAAATTCACCTGAATAATCCTGAGAAATCCTAAAACCGTAAATTGATGACTTTTACATCATAGGATCCTAAAAGGACTAGATATTCATTTGTCTCGCTTTAATCAAATCATCCAACTATTAGATCGCTTAGCATCACTGCTTAATGACCCCTAATTTCGTACTATAGATACCCTGAACTAATGCAATCGTCATAAGATAAGTTAGCATGTATCAATAGATCCCTCTATGGTTAGGCTCACATCACTCGATATAGGAATCCAACACTAACCATCATAACCAAGTTATTGGACCATTGAATCTACCATAAATTATCCTTTAAATGAGTCCTAAAAACCTTTTACTCCAGTGTGAATCAGACTTGGAACAAATTCGACCATTGAAAAATGCTTAAAACACTTGATATGACCCCAAGTAATAGACTCCAAAAATGTTAATACTAGAAAATCCTTAACCGTAAGTGCTTTGGATATCGCCAAGAAGAATGAATGGCGTGGATTAGCGCTGATCACTTTATGGATCCCACATTCAAACTATGCATGTGCACAGATAATGTGCACACGCCATGCACAACACCTAACATCAGGTCAAACGACTGTTGACCCAATGAAAACCAAAACTCCCAAAAATTTCAGAGTCCCACCAGTTTGATTTTCAAACAGGTTGTCCGTCTGTTGCTGATAATGGCCCACCATCAGACCCTATTCAAGAAATCCAAACCGTCCATCATTTTCACGATGAAATTTAGACCAAAGCCCATCACTACCGCACGTGACCACTCATGTACACGTACACGATCTCAGGTGAAAGGAGCGTGCGTGAGACGGAAATTCTGAAAATAGAATGCAGATCGCATCTGCTTTGCAGTCAAACCAGGTGCGCATTCTTGCTCTCATCCTAACCCTCCACCTCAGCGAATCCATGCCTTAAAATCCATGTAGACTTTAGGGGTTTCTTTATAACAAGAAAACCGCCGCCGTGAGTTGAAACCAAATCCACTAATTGAAGACGTTAGTAGCCATCTGTTCGGTGGGTCCCACAATGACCCTGGGACCTATCCAAATCATCCAAGTGCCTCAGATCGAGAGATGACCCACCCGATCAAAATCTGCCATGATCATGGCCATCATCTTCCCCATCCATTTGAAAAACCCATTTCCTTCATGTGGACCCCATTTCCTGATCAGAGCCGTCCATTCGATGGACTATGGAGCCTAAAGATCATCCACAACTTCCGATCTCGGCCTTGCAAACCGTTTCCAAAAAAGATTGTCAACTGCTTCTCCTCATTAATCTAAGTGGGCGCGCTTATAACTAATCGGCTGATTAAGAGTCGAACCTTCTAGTCTCCCATTGGGCTATAAAATAGCCTCTTACCTTTTAGGGCGACAGAGGCCGAAAATAGAAATTTTGAGAGAGAAGAGATATAGAGCGCCGCACCAAGTTGTTGCACCTAGTCGAGGTGACTCAGTTTGAGTGGCTGGATGTCAGGCTGAGTCCAGCACCATATCTGGTTTTCCTATCAGAGCAAACGAAGAAGAAGGGGATGAGTAGAGAGAAGGAGATCATCGGGAGAAGAAAGTGGAGGCGTGTTTGTCCCCGTCGCACCAATCATGCCACACGGAGTCGACTCAGCTTGACTTGACCCGATTCGGGTGGGCACAGGGATGCATTTCTGGATTTCTTCCAGCATAGGAAAAGAAAGGAGAAGATGAAGAAGCATATGGAAGAAGTGAGACAAAGAGAGTTTGAGAGAGGATTGAGCAGCAGGGCGTTGTCGTCATGCTGCACTGAGACTCGACCCAAGTCTGTTGAGCTTGGGTTGTGCCTGGGTTCAGTCCAAATGCTCTTGGACTTTCAAGAAACAAAGGAAATGAGAAGAGAAGGGGAGAGCAGAAATGAAGGAGAAAAGCAAGAAGAAAGGGCATGAGAGAGAGTGGTGGTCGGGGCCGTTATTGTCATGCAGGACCGAGTCTCTGTCTAGGTCGACTTGACGAGTTGCGAGCCAGATGAAGTGCTGAATGTTTAGCTACCTAAAGGAAAGAGGAAGGAGGAAAAGGAAGAGAAAGGAAGAGAAAGGAAGGGAATGGAAAGAAAGAAGAAGGAAAGAAAAGGTGTAGGAGAATGAGAGCTGAGTTGAACTGCTGAGTCAACTTAGTAATTTGCCAAGTTTTGTTGAGTTCACGGTGAGTCGAATCACCGAGTCGAGCTACTGAGTCAACTAATGATTCGATCTTAAAGGGTGCACGCAAATTCCAAAAGCATGGAAAGTGGAGCCGACTTGAGAAGTGAGGAGTTTCTCCCATCGCTTCTTACATTCACCCATGATAGTTTGAATCTAATGTGCAAAATTTTATAATAATGTGATTATTAATTCATTCCTTCATTCCTATGTTGTGTGGACGATCATGGAGTAATGCTTAAATTCCTATTACTCTAATCCCAAATTTATTAACTATGTGAGTAGAATTTAACTTTATACTCTCTATGTCACATTAGTAACTATTTGATTATATGTGTAATTTTAATAATCATGATGTAAGCCTTGATATTCTATTTCATTTTAACGCATAAATTGTTTAACGAAGAATATTTGTGGAATGTTTTTTTTTTTTTTTTGTAAGAAATGAAGAGTGAATTTTCAATTGTTTCAAATAGTTTAATCCTACTTGATATTGACAGACCCTTATTGGAGTCTAGGGTAATTATTAAGATCCTTGTTGAATTCATGTTTGGATGTTTAACTATTTGTTAAGGATCTAAAGATTTGATGATGTCTATAATTTAAGAAACATTCTTGCTAGATTTATGAAGTGTACATGACACCATGGTGCATAACATCAACGTATGACATTGAGCTTTACCAGGTGCTCGATATAAGTCACGTTTTGTTAAGTCACTAAGAGTTATATTACTTTAGTTAAACCCTCAGATTATGTGCATTCGTACCTGTAACACCCCGTACCTTCCAGTACTCGAGTGTTACCACGTGATTTAATATATATATATATAGTATATATATATATATATATATATATATATATATATATATAGTACAACCTAAAAATATACTTGAAATGATACTTACATAATTTATAAATATTTGAAGTTTCATGTTAAAGGGATATGTAACTATAACCCATATCATATGCATATACTTATAATATCATTAGTATAAATTACAAACTATAGATTTTGTAATACATAAAAATAACATATATGTATATATATACATACATTAATCTATGCTTACTGACATTCGTATAATTTACATGTATTAACAATTTGTGATAATATAAATTATATATGACAAAATATATAAAGGAAATAAATAATAATAATAATAATAGGTATTAAAATTATTCTAAAGGTAGCATTTAGTATCTTGAATATATAGAACCTATGTTCCAGTAATCTAAATGAACCCTTGAACTCTTTTAACCGTCAACGTTCGATTGCGGACTGATCCGACCAACAGATCAGTATGACGGGCTATGGCAGGGCTGCCGAGTATGGCCCACCATTAGGGCGCGAAATTGAGAGTATGGCCCACCTGGAACTTGGATCTACCCCATCCGTGGTATAACGGGCTATGGCAGGGCTGCCGAGTGAAGTGGATGGAGCGGATTTATCACAAACATCTTGTGGACCCCACACTATGCGGAATGTGTACCTCGGCAGGCATGAACTCGTAGTGCACCACAATGCAGTGCTGGTCAAACGACGCCTTGACCCGCGCCTTACCGCAAATGGGAGGAAAACTCTCGCTCTTTCTTGTCAGGGGGTGGACAGACGTCCATTTCAGGTATAAATGGCCCACCTTCACTGACCATCTACACAATCCAAACCGTCCATCTGACTCGGATGGTGGGCCCCACTAAAACCCAACTCACCGTAGAGGGCACAATTTATGGTACAAACGGGCCCTATAAAACCATCATTGCAAAAATGGAAATCCCATTCCGCTGCTGCCATGAGGGTGATCTGTGTGAGCCCTCCTCTCGAAATCCTAGCAGTCCACCCCAGTACTATCACAACCATCCATTTTGTTTAAGGCATTTCAAGTGAAACCAAGGACGGTTTCAGCTCATTCCCATGATTTTGTGAAAACCGGACTGTAGGATGTAATCCTGACCATCCACCATCCATCCGACGGTGTTGAGAGGCTTAGGGCTTCAAGAAAACACGATAAATATGATGAATAGTTCACTGCCCCGTCCTTAGCAGCCCTACCTTCAAAAATCGACCGCAACATTCAACGCCTGAACCCACCACCCAAATCATCTTGAAGCTTCAAAAAAGCTTATCTGTAAGCTTCCTAGGGTCCGTAAGAACGGTCCCATGTGGTCGGATTAGAGGGAGAAGCCATGGGAGGGAGTCTGCCATTGAAGTCGGGTCGTCTTCCCCGCCGAACCTGCACCACTGCTGGTGTTTGTGAGGTAGCGGATTTTGAATTCGAAACCATCAAGGTGTGGTCCATTGGGTCGTATGCAAGTAGGAAGAAAGAAGGGTAGAGAAGAGAAAACAGGGAGAGAAACAAGGGAGAAAGAAAAAAGGCAGGTCGGTGCAGCTGCTGCTGCCGCACGGAGTTTGAGTCTGTCCAGACTGGCATCCTCAATGGGACATTTCTGACTGGAAAAGAAAGAGAGAAAGAAAACAGAAGAAGAAAGAAAGAAAAATAGGAAAGAGAGATAGAGAGAGAAGAGGAGGAAGATGCAGCCACTGCTATTGTGTCGCACCCGAACTCGGTTTGAGTTCGGGAAGAGCTTAGGACGAGTTGGGCTTGTTCTAGTCAGTTAGGTCATGAGGAAAAAAGGAAAGTAAGAAGCGGATAGAGAAGAGAGAAGGGAAATGAAAACAAAGGTGAAGAGGTGCAGCTGTTGCACCACACCACTCGACCCGACTCGCTGCCATCCAACTCGCTGACTCGGTAGTCTCCACTAAGTCTAGCTGCGTTGGGTAAGGTCGGGCCTAGTCCAACCCAGTTCGCCCTAGGGAAAAAAAGGAAAGAAAGAAAATAAAAGGAGAAACAAAAGAGAAAGAAAGAAGAAGAGTGGGAGTTGAGTCTCGAGTCACGACTGAGTCAACTCGGTTTGGGACCGAGTTAGACCACTGGCCCATTGGCTGGTTGGGTCCATCAAACTCTGTTGGACGGTTTTGGGTGAGAAGGAAAGAAGAAGAAAAGGGAAAGAAGAAAGAAAGAAAGAGAGGAAAAGAGGTGTTGGCGGTTGTGCTTGAGCCGAGTTAACTCAACTCGAACCAAGTCATCTAGGTGAGAAGTTCCATTTCTTTTCATATTCGTTAGCAGTTATTTTATCATTAATGATATCACTATTATGTCCTACCTCTTGTAACAGCTAATGTTATTTCTATGATATTGACTAGGAGTAATAATTAGTACTATAATGCATAAATTAGTGTCATGGATAATATCATCATTAATGATAATTCTATTATTAAATTCCGTCATAATGATTTTTATTATCAAGTTAGCTAATATACATCATAACACTAATGACAATAATGATTTTGTAGTTAGTAAGTCTATATGCAATTAGTGGTACACCAAACTAGAAGGATCTCGATCTATAATCCTTAATACTATTATCATGGTAAATTTTATTAGGGACATGATTAGCCACTAAGAATTACTCATATTACTTAGTATAGAAAAAACCATAACTTTCGTTATTAGGATTTTACTCACCATTCTTAGATATCGTTATTGGTAGTAGAAGTATATTGATTCTACCATTATAATGATTATTATTGCCATGATCAACTAAAAGTAATCCTATCATTAATATTAATTATATTATAGTTATAAACTATCATGATAATTAATTTTACATGAACTAACATTCAAATCCTAAAATCTAAGTTTAAAACTAAACCCTAAGACAACAACCCTAATTCAATGTTAAAACCCTAAGATAGATAAACCGGACCCTAAGTTGTGATCTTAAACCTAGGTAGTGTGCAGAACCTATATATAATTATACAAGTTCATGATTTGTGGTAGGATATGATTCTAGGGGTGCAAGTACTTAGCGACATTAGAAGGCGATTCAATGTACAAGGTGATGATTCTTCCCCTTGACCTTTCTATCTTCTCATTAGCTTAAGTTATAGTTTTTATTTAAATTCATAATTCATATCTCCCTTTATAATCACATGTGTTAGCTGGTGGAAATGGAATTGTTGTATTACATGCTTTATGATTATCCTGTATAATTGTTCATGCTTGTGGATTTCTTTTTGTGGACTGCTTACGGAATTTTAACTGGTACATTAGTGAAAAATTCCCATATATGAATGTACACCCATACTTGGGATGTAACTTGACTAGTTGTGATCGTAATCAACCTTCGACTTGGTGGTTACTGAATGTGGTCTAGATGGATCATTGATGTGGGCCTACCATCCAAGGTTGTGGTGTCCAATGGTTTTCAAGGATGATCTTTTATTGCATGGTTCTGATACTTGCCTTATGTGGCCTACTTTGATATCGCCCTATGTGGTTTTGTTCTAGTATTTTTCCTATATGGGTTAAATGTTTTATACTGTACAACCATGCAATGGTAAGCCTCATATATTATAATATGATTGGCCGCTAGTTGATGGGTTTCCATTAAACATCCTAAGATGGTAGTCTCATAGGCTGGGGATGGTGGTCATAGGACATTATGCCCGTGCCATCGGTCTACGCTGGGCCATGCACTCCCCGTAGTGACCGTGAGCTTATTTAAATTAGCTGGTTGCAATTGGACTAATAATGGGTTGACTAATCATGCATGCATAGCATAGACCAGCATCTATTATTGTCATACGTAATAAACAGATTCACCTGTCTGGATGATTTACCCGAGGCACTAACCATCATTTGTTGTTATTGTATAATGCCGTCATGCGTAACACACAGATTTACTTGTCTGGATGTTTTACCCGAGGCACCAACCATCATCTGTTGTTATCGTACATATTTTCCTGTCTGGATGTTTTACCCGAGGCACAGACCATCTGAATGTTTTATCCGGGTCGATGACTGCATGGGTAACGAGCCCAATGTCCGTCTGGATGTTTTACTCAGGACATAGCCCGTCTGGATTTTTACCCGAGCCGACAATTGCATTTATGCATCCATGCATATAATAAGACTGCATTTACTCTTTTTGGTTGTCTGGATGTTTTGTACTATTTCTTACCTAATACAACGGTGTATAATCTTGAGGGGAGTTCACACTAAGTTGGTCACTCATCCATCATATATATAACCGTACAGGTAGCACAGGTGGCCCAGGTGAAATTCATGTTTATATTGTCAAGGAGCAAGCTACATTTGACAGGGATGCATGATTATGATTGCTAAGAGTTGCTACAGGATTTCACAGTTCAAGACTGTTGCAAATTACCTTATTTCTCATGTAATGTTATTTCATTTTGTATTTATAAGAATAGAGACATTGGTTTGTATAAGTCATTATGGGCACTTTCTTGTATATTCTAAATGATAATGGAATTTTCCTTTATGCTTACTTGTCCATTCTACGCTCATCTGCTTACTCTGATAAAAGAAGAAAAAAAAAATATTTGACCATCCTTTAAGGTTAACACTCGAGTTTTTGGGAAAGGGGTCATGTACTCAGGCCCCGAAAAGTCGGGTCGTTAAAGTTGGTATCAAAGCATAGTTTGGACAAACTTGGCCTTAGGAAATGAACTTATGCAAACCTTAAATGTCTCAAGTTAGGGTGTTTGAAATTAGATATTTGAACTTAGGTGATCTTCCCTTAGATTTAGAAGAATGATTGTGAATATAGAGACCCAAACTTAGGTTCCCTTAGAAGGGGTTAAGGTAATCATTTGAATTGATGTGGAGTACCATTGAAATTAGGAGAAGTTAAGAACATAGGGACTTAAAACTTTAGGTTCCCTTGAAAATTTTAGATTTAGTCCTTGAATTTAGAATTGAACTTAATTCCCTTGAACATTTTTTTTTTACTTAGTCATTGAACTTAGTGAAATTCCCTTGGAATGAGAAAGGTTGAAAACATAGAAATTTAAGACTTTAGATCCTCTTGGAAGGTTTAAGTTAGGCCCTTGTACCTTAAACTTATGTAGAAATTCCTTAGAAATGACTAGGATATTCATTTGAAATTAAGTGCATTTCCCTTAAAAATTTAGGAAAGTTGGAAATATAGGTATCCAACATTTTAAGTCCCTTGAAAGGCTTATGGTTTGGTCATTGAAAATTTGAACAAAAACTTTGGTTCCCATGAAAACCACAAAAACTGTTGTTGCACTTAGAAACTAAATTTAGGTACCGTGAATGAACAACTACTCACTATGACGTATTCGAAGTCAAAAAAAATAAAATCCTTAAACTTGACTCTCAAGGAACATTTTAAGAATTTAGGATTCATACTTTTACTATAATTTAGATATGTCTTCCTAGGAAGAGAAGTTGTGATTTCACACTCAGACACATGCGAGATAGGATACACCATTAGATTAACCCTTCTACTTATACCGTTAACGATTAGGGTGAGTATTATCAAATCTCGTGGGCAAAATTCTCTTTAATTGGGGTAGATGGAATGATTCGTGTTCTAGTAGTAAGTCATAGGTGATTGCGCACTCAAATAAACCTAGTGGGGAAAACTATCAGACACCGTAAAATAAATTACCGCAAACAATCATCGTTTAAGTGATGAATTTCGGGACGAAATTCTCTTTAAGGGGTGTAGTTTGTAACACCTTGTACCTTCCAGTACTCGAGTGTTACCACGTGATTTAATATATATATATATATATATATAGTACAACCTAAAAATATACTATGAAATGATACTTACATAATTTATAAATATTTGAAGTTTCATGTTAAAGGGATATGTAACTATAACACATATCATATGCATATACTTACAATATCATTAGTATAAATTACAAACTATAGATATTGTAATACATAAAAATAACATATATGTATATATATACATACACTAATCTATGCTTACTAACGTTCATATAATTTACATGTATTAACAATTTGTGATAATATAAATTATATATGACAAAATATATAAAGGAAATAAATAATAATAATAATAATAATAATAATAATAATAATAATAATAATAATAATAATAGGTATTAAAATTATTCTAAAGGTAGCATTTAGTATCTTGAATATATAGAACCTATGTTCCAGTAATCTAAATGAACCCTTGAACTCTTTTAACCGTCAGCGTTCGATTGCGGACTGATCCGACCAACAGATCATCAAGAACCCACCATTAGGGCGCGAAATTGAGAGTATGGCCAACCTGGAACTTGGATCTGCCCCATCCTTGGCATGACGGGCTATGGCAGGGCTGCTGAGTGAAGTGGATGGAGCGGATTTATCACAAACATCCTATGGACCCCACACTATGCGGAATGTGTACCTCGGCAGGCATGCACCCGTAGTGCACCACAATGCAGTGCTGATCAAACGGCGCCTTGACCCGCGCCTTACCACAAATGGGAGGAAAACTCTCTCGCTTTCTTGTCAGGGGGTGGAAAGACGTTCGTTTCAGGTTTAAATGGCCCACCTTCACTGACCATCTAGACAATCCAAACCGTCCATCTGACTCGGACGGTGGGCCCCACTAAAACCCAACTCACCGTACGCGTTGAAGTGCGTGTGTGAGAGCACAATTTCGGTATAAACGGGCCCTATAAAACCAACATTCCAAAAATGGAAATCTCATTCCGCTGCTGCCACGAGGGCGATCTGTGTGAGCCCTCCTCTCGAAATCCTAGCCGTCCAACCCAGTGTTATCACAGCCATCCATTTTGTTTAAGGCGTTTCAAGTGAAACCAGGGACGGTTTCAGCTCATTCCCACTGTTTTGTGGAAACCGGAATGTAGGATGTAATCCTAACCATCCACCATCCATCCGACGGTGTTGAGAGGCTTAGGGCTTCAAGAAAAGAGGATAAATACGATGAACAGTTCACTGCCCTGTCCCTAGCAGCCCTACCTCCAAAAATCGACCGCAACCTTCAACGCCTGAACCCACCACCCAAATCATCTTGAAACTTCAAAAAAGCTTATTTGTAAGCTTCCTAGGGTCCGTAAGAACCGTCCCATGTGGTCGGATTAGAAGGAGAAGCCATGAGAGGGAGTCTACCATTGAAGCTGGGTCATCTTCCCCGCCGAACCTACACCACTGCTGGTGTTTGTGAGGTAGCAGATTTTGAATTCGAAACTGTTAAGGTGTGGCCCATTAGGTCGTATGCAAGTAGGAAGAAAGAAGGGTAGAGAAGAAAAAATAGGGAGAGAAACGAGGGAGAAAAAAAAAAGGCAGGGAGGTGCGGCTGCTGCTGCCGCACTGAGTTCGAGTCTGTCCAGACTGGCATCCTCAATGGGACGCTTCTGATTGGAAAAGAAAGAGAGAAAGAAAACAGAAGAAGAAAGAAAGAAAAACAGGAGAGAGAGAGAGAGAGAGAAGAGGAGGAAGATGCGGCCGCTGCTATTGTGCCACACCCGAACTCGGTTTGAGTTCAGGAAGAGCTCATGATGAGTTGGGCTTGTTCTAGTCAGTTGGATCATGAGAAAATGGAAATGAAGAAGCGGATAGAGAAGAGAGAAAGGAAAGGAAAACAAAGGTGAAGAGGTGCAGCTGTTGCACCGCACCACTCGACCCGACTCGTTGCCATCCAACTCGCTGACTCGGTAGTCTCCACTGAGTCTAGCTACATTGGGTAAGGTCGGGCCTAGTCCAGCCCAGTTCGCCCTAAGGAAAAAAAAGGATAGAAAGAAAAGAAAGGGAGAAAGAAAAGAGAAAGAAAGAAGAAGAGTGGGAGTTGAGTCCCGAGTCATGACCGAGTCAACTCGGTTTGGGACCGAGTTAAACCACTGGCCCATTGGCTGGTTGGGTCCATCAAACTCTGTTGGACGGTTTTGGGTGAGAAGGAAAAAGAAGAAAAGGGAAAGAAGAAAGAAAGAAAGAGAGGAGAAGAGGTGTTGGCGGTTGTGTTTGAGCTAAGTCAACTCGACTCGAACCGAGTCATCTAGGTGAGAAGTTCCATTTCTTTTCATATTCGTTAGCAGTTATTTTGTCATTAATGATATCACTATTATGTCCTACCTGTTGTAACAGCTAATGTTATTTCTATGATATTGACTAGGAGTAATAATTAGTACTATAATGCACAAATTAGTGTCATGGATAATATCATCATCAATGATAATTCTATTATTAAATTCTGTCATAATGATTTTATTATCAAGTTAGCTAATATACATCATAACACTAATGACAATAATGATTTTGTAGTTAGTAAGTCTATATGGTAATTAATGGTACAACAAACTAGAATGATCTCGATCTACAATCCTTAATAATATTATCATGGTAAATTTTATTATGGACATGATTAGCCACTAATAATTTCTCATATTAGTTAGTATAGATAAAATCATAACTTTCGTTATTAGGATTTTACTCACCATTCTTAGATATCGTTATTGGTAGTAGAAGTATATTGATTATATAATTATAATGATTATTATTGCCACGATCAACTAATAGTAATTCTATCATTAATATTAATTATACTATAGTTATAAACTATCATGATAATTAATTTTACATGAACTAACATTCAAATCCTAAAATCTAAGTTTAAAACTAAACCCTAAGACGACAACCCTAATTCAATGTTAAAACCCTAACATAGACAAACTGGACCCTAAGTTGTGATCTTAAACCTAGGTAGTGTGCAGAACCTATATCTAATTATACAAGTTCATGATTTGTAGTAGGATACGATTCTAGGGGTGTAAGCACTTAGCGACATTAAAAGACAATTCAACGTACAAGGTGATGATTCTTCCCCTCAAGCTTTCCATCTTCTCATTAGCTTAAGTTATAGTTTTTATTTAAATTCATAATTCATATCTCCCTTTATAATCACATGTGTTGGCTGGTGGAAATTGAATATTGTATTATATGCTTTATGATTATCCTGTATAATTGTTCATGCTTGTGGATTTCTTTTTGTGGACTGCTTACGGAATTTTAACTAGTACATTAGTGGAAAATTCTCACATATGAATGTACACCCATACTTAGGATGTAACTTGACTAGTTGTGATCGTAATGGACCTTCGACTTGGTAGTTACTGAGTGTGGTCTAGATGGATCATTGATGTGGGCCTACCATCCAGGGTTGTGGTGTCCAATGATTTTCAAGGATGGTCTTTTATTACAAGGTTTTGATACTCGCCTTATGTGGCCTACTTTGATATCCCCCTATGTGGCTTTGTTATAGTATTTTCCCTATATGGGTTGAATGTTTTATACTATACAACCATGCGATGGTAAGCCCCATATATTGTAATATGATTCGCCATTAGTCGATGAGTTTCCATTAAACATCCTAGGATGGTAGTCTCATAGGCTGGGGATTGTGGTCATGGGACACTATGCCCGTACCGTTGGCCTACGTTGGGCCATGCGCTCCCCGTAGTGCCGTGAGCTTATTTAAATTGGCTGGTTGCAATTGGACTAATAACGGGTTGGCTAATCATGCATGTATAGCACAGACCAGCATCTATTGTTGTCATACATAACATACAGATTCGCCTGTTTGGATTTCTACCCGAGGCACCAACCATCATCTGTTGTTATCGTATAATGCTGTCAAGTGTAACACACAGAATCGCCTGTCTGGATGTTTTACCCGAGGCACCAACTATCATCTGTTGTTATCATACATATTTGTCTGTCTGGATGTTTTACCCGAGGTACAGACCGTCTAAATATTTTACCTGGGTCGATGACTGCAGGGGTGACGACCCCAATGTCTGTCTAGATGTTTTACCCTGGACATAGGCCATCTGGATGTTTTACCCGGGCCGACAATTGCATTCATGCATCCATGCATATAATAAGACTGCATTTATTCTTTTTGGTTGTCTAAATGTTTTGTATTATTTCTTACCTAATGCGGCGGTGTGTAATCTTGAGGGGAGTTCACACTGAGTTGGTCACTCATCCATCATATATATAACCGTACAGGTAGCACAAGTGGCCCAGGTAAAATTCGTATTTATATTGTCAAGGAGCAAGCTACATTTGACAGGGATGTATGATTGTGATTGCTAAGAGTTGCAATAGGATTTCACAGTTCAAGACTGTTGCAAATTACCTTGTTTCACATGTAATGTTATTTCATTTTGTATTTATAAGAATGGAGACATTGGTTTGTACAAGTCATTATGGGCACTCTCTTGTATATTCTAAATGATAATGGAATTTTCCTTTATGCTTACTTGTCCATTCTATGCTCATCTGCTTACTCTGATAAAAGAAGAAAAATATATATTTGACCATCCTTTAAGGTTAACACTGGGGTTTTTGGGAAATGGGTCGTGTACTCGGGTCTCGAAAAGTTGGGTCGTTACAGTACCACTATGGTCCGCTCTCTTTACATGAGGCTTTTCCGGGATTTTAGGACCTCATCGGGCGTATCCTGAATATTTTTTCAGGAGGTCAGACATCCTTGGGCGCACTCACTTACATGACCTTTTCCAAGTAGTTAATCTACTACGGACGGTCTTTTCTTTCGACATGGCCCTTTCTAGGTAGTTAATCTACCACGGGCGGTCTTTTCTTTAGACAGTTGGATGTGCATCCCCAGATCTGTCACTTGAGCATACATTTATACATTCATGTATGTATTCATATGACTTTGCCTTCATTATGATGTTATTGTCTTATGAAATGAAAATGCTGGTTTAATTTACATTAGAATGATTTGATATTCTTGAATCTTTTAGGGAAGTTCCCACTGAGTTTTCACTCATCCAATCATGTGGTTGCATCAAATAGACGCAGGTTTGATGACAGGTTGAGACCCCTATGGCGGGATCCCAGGGACGATTGAGGTTGAGTTTGGCAAGGAGGGCCCATATGCCGATGCAGTTGAGCAGTGGCAGCTCAACTGATATTTTAGGATTTATTTGCTTTCATATTACAGACTGTGTTTTATTTGAATTGTAAAAATATTTTCCCTATTGTGGGACTTCATTTGCTCCCATTTACATGTATTAAACTTCCTTTTGTTACTCTTGATATCCCTGGCTTATCTAGTGATTGTTTTACTTCAAGCTTTGAATATTACTATTAATTGGATGAATGATGGCCCATTTTATAATGTAATACTCAGGTTCTCAATGAGGAGTAACTATCCTCGGGTTTCAAGATCCAGGGTGTTACGGATTTCAAAAAACAGAACGAAATCCTCTCCTCAAATCATTACAAACAGAGATCAAAGAAATTAGGGCATGAAAATTACCTTTCAAGATCTGCTACAAAGATAGACAGAAATCCAACATTCAATGCCCCGCGTGCATAGGAGAGAGAGAGAGTCAGGGGTGGGGAGAGCAATGGAAAATAGGGTAGGGTTTTTTTGTTACGTATTTATAGGAATCTTTAACAGCGCCTAGTTTTAGGTTAGCATCGGTAAAAGATACCCCAAGGTGCTATTTATGCTGGGTTTTCATGTGGTGGAGCTTCACGGCTGCTGAAATGAAGAGAGATAGAAGAGACGGCGGAGATGCATCGGAGAGAGAGGGAGGAGAATGAGAAAGATGGAGCAGAGATTGGGAGAGAGAGAGAGAGAGGGTTAGGGAATGGAGAGAGAGAGAGGATTAGGGAACGAAGAGGGAGGAGAGAGAGAGAGAGAGAGAGAGAGAGAGAGAAATGAAAAGTTTTGGGCGCAGCCCAGTTTTGAGAGCACGCCCAGTTTTCGGGCGTCGTTTCGAGAAACAGTGAAAAGGCGAAGCTATATGTCCTAGAGGGGGGTGAATAGGACTATGCCAAATTAAAATAAAATCAGTGGAATAAAATAAATCAATAGCCTTACAATTATAAATCAATTCACAATGCTAAAATCAAATCACCTTAATAAATAAGTATTGAGAGATTGATACAAATTCAGTTCTAAGGACAACCTTACACCATAATAAACAAGGGCTTATGATAGGACAACCTTATTTCTAGAATGTCTTTTGGATCAAGAACTCAATTTTAATAGAAATAAATGAATAGCAAAGAATTGAAATTAAATGCAAAAATATAGATCTAATTTATTACAACAATTCCCACACTTGCTTGAAATATAAATTGTTACAACATTCACATCCGCATATACATTCCACACAATTGAATGATAAAAGATATGAAAATTAAGCAAGCATTCAATCCACAAGACAGAGTTATAGTGGTTCTCCTGTGTGTACACCAACTGTCTTTCAACAGCCACACAGAATGCTACTCCACTCCTAATATCCTCACACAGGGGATATTAGCATTCACTATCAAATAGGTTTTCACAGGTTCACTGTAACATCCCAAAAATCGGGGGTCGAGCATAAACTTAACTCCCGAGTTCCAGAACATCACTTATGCAACAAAATGAATGATGATTAAATGTTGACTGTATTTGTGCATTGAACATCAGTGAGATTAAGCCAAAATAGCATATCATACTCCAGAGACAATTAAATTGCAAGCAGAAGACTATGATAGATAAACAACATATAAAAACTGTGGTGAGTCTCTAGAGTGTGATAAAGTTACCAGGTTAAATAATTATAGTACAATTCTAAAATATACTTAATGTGAGGAAGTGTAATGTCTTCTATCCCAAGTACCATAGCCCCGTCAATAGAATATCAGGTCTTCATAGACCTGCCAGAGAGATACAGATAGGAGAACTCCTCATCATCATAGAAGTAGTCCGGCTCTGCTTCATAAGCATCGCCATCACCTGAAACTCAACAAATCTGGTCGGTGTGTATAACACTGTCCCGTAACGTGGGAGTGAGTGATTAACTCAGTGGAACAGTAAAGCATAGGTTAACATGTTATCAATTCAGTCAAGCAGTAATGATAAAGCAGTAAAATCAAACACTCCTAACTACTCTTATTAATGCAAGTATGAATGTAGTCATGATGTATGCCCTCACCACACCCTCCCTCATGCGACACCATCTCACATTTGCGGCATGCTTTCATCCCTCAGTGCTCCACATCTTCCAGGCACATGCAATGCATGATGAGCATGATCACCGAGTTGTTATTAGTCCATTTTAAACAGCATGATTGGAAAACTAAGGTACCTCCCTTGTATCATTCCCAAATATGATCCATTCTAGGGTCGTCAATCCTAGTTAATCTCAGATGATGGTGTGTTTTCTAGGTTACTGCAAAGGCTGCCAAGGCTGTTACGCACAAAGGTTACACCACTCTCCCATCACCTCTTAAACGATTCATCACTATACAGAAACAGGCCTAGTTCATACTTTCTACACTGCGGCAAAACTCATCGCCTCACCGCAAATTCAGAGTATGCTCGAGGTCACTCCATAACGTCCTACCAACTAGCAGTCTATTTTCAAAGCCCGATCAGTACACTTATTGACAATGGGACCCGGATGCAACCTGACTGGGGACCATAGCCAGGCTATGCCAGTGTAGGCCGACAGCTTGAATATAGTATCCCATACCACCATAATCGGCTCACGAGTCTAGTTGCTCACTGGTCAGTACGGGGAGGCACGTGGCCCTAGTGTAGGCCGACAGCTCGACCACGGTATTCCATACCACCATGTCCGGCTCATCAGTCTTAGCGGATCGAGGTACAATGGTTAACGGGATTCCACTGGTAAGTTTGGTATCCTAGGTTCAAGCAGTAGTGATCAAACATGGTGAACATACATTAGACATATCGGGTTACTTGACGGGCCTGACTAGCTCGAGCTCACAATCAACTGAACGACATGAAGTGCATAAGCACTTCGCGCGGCCTAACCATTGTCGCCAACTGAAGTACGACTCGGGTTCGTTAAACACATCTTACGGGGCGACATGAATCTCAGCCACGATCTCAACTCTGGTACCGATTATCTGGACTATACACAGTCCCAAACTCAATCAATCCTTATTCGTAGCATGTGGAGTAAAGCATGATAAACAAAGTAATTCAAGCATGATAGTAAACATGTCATAAAGCATGTTATAAAGCATGTTATAAAGCGTGTTATAAAGCACTACATAAATAGGAATAAAAACACATATATTTCACAAGTAAGCGGTTTAAGTAAACAACCTCATGGAGGAAATCATACATGTCTCTAAGGTAGTTGAGAATCCCATCTCAACACCTACCTAAGGCATCAACATTCAAACACTTACTCACCCAAACATTTTCACAAACACTTAACATACACTATTTCAACATACATAGTGTATGTTAGCAAACATGTATTAGGGCGAGTCCTTTCGTCAAGCGAGTATTTTACGCATAAATAATATATTTATACAATAAATAATCATGGCAAACACATCTCTAAAATATATACGTATACGGTACTTTCTACAATACAGTATTTCTACATACATAGTGTTTATAAGGAAAACATGCATTAGGGCGAATCCTTTCACCAACTAAGTATTTTATCCATATATCGTACATTCATACAACAAATAATCATGTCAAACACATTTCCAAAAAATATATGTATACAGGATTTTCTACAAATACCTAGAATATGTAAAATTCCATAATCTACATCTTTAATCGAAACAGAAAACAGAAAGCACTTTGTACATGTGCAATTGCATGCAGATCATGAATCTGCCATTATCTGATATTGAAAGCGTTGAAAACCATAACCTATACACCTAAAGTCCGCACCTTGGGTCGTAGAATCGTAACGGAGTCGATAGGTTTGTTAAGCTTCCGTATTTGGCAGTTTGGCAACCTATAGAATGAAATAAGTTAACTATTTCATAACCTAGAAACGAAGCTGAAATCGCTGGGAAAGCGATTAGAAATGCGTGGTGTAGCTTGTGCAACGACAGGGTAAAGTGGCAGGGAGATTCTCCCTCATCTCTCTCACTTTCTCTCTCTTTCCCTAGGGTTTTTCTCAAATTCGGATGGCTGAAATGGGAGAGGGTTTAAGGTCCTTATATAGCCTAAAACTTCACTGAAATAGACCTAAGGTTAAGGTATACTTATGTTATAACCAAAGTGACCCAGTTTCAGCTCAACGGAAGACTTCTGGCGACCCCCCTTAAGCCAAAGGTCGGACTTAAGCTCACAGACATTGGATCTACGTTTAGTTAAGTTTTTGTTTCAGTTGGATTTCCAGATCACACGTGGCGGACCAGTTTCAGTTCGACGGTCAGTGGGTCTCAATTGGAGATTCCGAGTACATGTAAATGTTTATGAAATTTTTCCTGATCCGAGGGTGTATTTGGGTCAGATTCTAATGGTCTGGTTGCTTAATACTGATCTGCAAGTGACGAGTCTCGAATTACTATTCAAGATATTTATTTTGTAAAGAAACAAGTGTTCTCACACTCTCTCGCTCCGGACTCAAGCGAACAGCCATGGGACAATGCCTAGATTTGATTTTCGAGATGGTTGTCAAGCCCAGCAGGCGGTTCTAAGTCCTTAACTTCAAATTATGTGAACTCCCGATGTGCGGTCTAGAACTGATACGGAGTTTCGAGATGCTCCCGAGAGCAGTTGGGTAATGAGTTTGATCCTAGGTTTTAGGGTAACCTAGCGTCAATGATTCTACAAGTTTTGGGTCTTGTAGATCGTATTTAAAGCGATTCAAATGGATTTCGTGGCTAATCTAGTTTAGCACTTGGTTAACTTTGTCAAATTTCTAAAGGATTTAATCCTAAGTGATTTCTGATCGAGGTGGTACTCAGTCCTTTGTAGTAATGTTTAGTTTAAGTATTGTTCTTCATCACCTAAACTTTAAGATAGTATCTAATGTGAAAGTACTTAGAAGGATTTAAAGAAAGAGGTGGTGAAGGGTGAGATTTGTGAAAGAAGTGGGTTCAACAACAGTTTTAGACTTTGGGATTGAGTTCTGACAGGTTAATAAGGAGTTAGGATCGACCCATTGCCTAAGGACATCTTATTCTAGGTTGCGAAAAATCTAGGCTGTTACATTCACCCAAAACCTTTACAATTGCGTCTTTTTCACTTGGGCTTACACAATTCAAAACCCCTCTTTTCTGAGTTTTCTGGCTCTCCTCAGATAACCAATAACGAGATTTTTCTGGCTTAACCTCAAACAAAACCAAAAGAAATGAAATTTTATAGAATTGTAAAATACCTGGATTTCTCCTTTTCGTAGCAGCCCGGTAGAACTAATCGGAGTAGATGATTGAATGTCAAAGTTTAATTTCCAATACTCACTTTAATATGATTCTAAGTTCTAATAGATTTTAGATTTTAACCAGTTAGGCGTAGCTATATTTGATTTTGATTCCAAGAAGAAGGAATAAGGTAATTCCTCTTTTCAAATAAGATCAGAATATAGAAACAAAATTAAATTAAATAAGCTAGCAAAAAGAGAAAGCAATTATGCACAAAATAGCTTAAAAACAAACACAAACTTATCTCAGAGTGAAGCCTTGAAAATATTATGAATTAAATAAAAAACTCTGAAATTTGAGTTCAATTTATAGAAGCAGAAATTGCATCTACAACTGGTCTTAGGAACCTTCGACTGGTCGTAGCTCTAACGGATATTTGAAATAAGGAGCGCGATTTTTTAAAGTCATTCCAGGACTGGTCTTAGGGAACCTACGACCGGTCATGGGTCACCTACGACTAGTCGTAGCTCTCTACAGCTGGTCATAGGACCATAGAATTGCTTACTAGACTTTAAGTCGTAGACTTACGACTAGTCGAGATCGAGTCAAACTCACTCCTACGACCGGTCGGAGGACCACCAGGACTGGTCGTAGGTGTAGCAAAAAATTCTGAAAATTCTCAACAACTTAGGACTGGTCGTGGAATTTCTTGGACTGGTCGAGTCAATGCCAGGACTGGTCTTAGAACAGACCAAAAACCTATTAAAGATATAATTGAGTTATGTATCCGAAATGACCTACTCTAAAGTCAACCTAAAGGTCATTCAAACCTAAAACATGTCGTATGGACATTGAACTTCAACCATTCAACGAATGTAGACATTTGAACCTTATCGAGCTTGAGATCTTGAACTTGTTGTAGCTTTAATCTTAAAATCTTCATCAACTTGAAAACTACTTCATGCGTTGGTCTTGAGTCTTGTAGTTGTTTCTTGAGTCTTGAACTTTAACATTGGAGCTTTGAACATTGATAGGATGATGAAGTACACTTTGTATTTTTTGAAGACATCCAATGTCATGAAGTGTTGATACAGTGTCTTGAACACATATAAATCACCATACAAAAACAAGACACAGATGTTTTAACACATCAAAATTTGACAACCAAAGGAGCATGAGACCATAGCACTTACAATCTCCCCCTTTGTCAAATTTGTGACAAAACACCCAAATAATAATACTTCCAATAAGAATAAGAGAGATACAAGCAACATCCAACTTACTCCCCCCTAAGTAGCAGCACATACAAACTACTCTACAATCCCATAATCATAATCATTAAATCCAGCCAAAACTTCACCAAACTTCTCCTCCTTTTTGACACAAAATGACAAAGGAAGAAAAAATAAAGACAAGCTAAGGTTAAGGAAAGTAGAAGAGGGAATATAGATGCAAGATATAAAAAGTTTGAAGTGCATAGTGCATAATTCAACAACAGTCAGTCAAGCAAACATAGTGCACCCATAGAGTAAAGTTAATACCAGTTATTACAGACCAAACGTAAAATTGTCAATCAGAACCAGAAGAGGGAGCAGGATTAGATGGATTACTTTTGTGTAAACCCCTAGCAACACGCCTCATATATTTGCGTAAATAAGAAAATTGAGTGTCTTGGGTAACACGATTTTGAGCCACCTGTTCCTGAAGAGAATTCAACCTCTCATCAAAATCAGAAGGCTGAAAGTCAGGATCATCAGTCGAGTCTGACTCAAGGTCTTCAAAAATATCATCCATATTTATGTCTGCAGGAAGATCACCAGCTTCACTTGCATTCCCTATTTCAGCACCACTGCTACCAACATCCACTTGGCCATCAACCAATTCCAAATTCATCTTGTTAATATTGGAATTATTAAAAGGGGGATGATGGATGGGTTTCTCTCTAACAGGCATAGCCACGAGCATATGATTGGCTAACCTAGTCATTAGATAACTAAAGGGAATATCCTTATGACCTGGATGGAGATGAAACTGAATAATAGAGTGACAAATTAACAAAGGCATATTTTCGCACCAGAGATGACGGAATGCAAAACACGAACCATGAATGTAGTGAGTTCGGTTTTATTACCAGAAAGTGGATATAGATTTGAGATGAAAATCCTGTGAAGCACTCTGTGTTTGGGTAACAAATACCTTAAAGGAAGTGCATTACCTTTATGAGTCCAGTGAACATCCAAATTACATAAATCCCTAGTAAGCATTCGTCTTTCAGATTCTGAGATTTTATCAGATAATATATGAATTGGAATGCCCTCATCATTGATAGGAATTTCCATAAGGTGAGCAATCAAATGGTGATCCACAGTAAATAAGCCTTCTTGAGTCTCAATTTTAAAAGTTAAATTCTCAAGAGAAAAATCACAGATACATGCAACCATGGATTGGGTTATGGATTGGTATGCAGCTCCACCCTAATGTAAGATGTTATCCCATCCCACAGATTGCAACAGAGGAAGGATACCAAATGGAGCAATGCGATTAATATTAACAGAATGCTCAATTATAACATTGCGCATACGCAAATCCCGAGCATCTGATGGATCATTTTATGGAGATCGAAGATGACGTTGTGCAATAGATGCTGATCAAGATGAAGAGAGACCACGGGTAGTTTTCTTTTTACCCCTAGCATCCATTTTCAAAGGAGGAATCAAGGAAACTATAAGATTCAAGAAAGAAGAAGTGGGGTTTTGATAGAACAGATTTTTAAGAGAAAACCCCAAACTTGCAATGAAAGAGCAAATAGATTCTACAAGAGTGAAATTTGAAGCACTAATAATGAGAATCTATGAGGAAATTGCAAAAGAACCACTAACCTTGAAGTATCATGAAGGTGGGTTCGACCGGTCGAGGCTAGGCTCGTTGGAGAGACAAAAGGAAATGAAGAAGAAGAGTCAAAACCCCAAAATAAAGTGAATTCACGAGTTTCACGACTAGTTGTGGATGTGCTCGACTAGTCGTGTACACTCACGACTGGTCGAGTACCGACCAAAATTTGTAATTTTTTTTCAAATGATTTCAAAATTCAAGCAAATAAGCCATCAAATATATGTACATTATAATACACCAAAAACATGCATATTTAATTTAAATCGCATATACCGAGATCAAACTTTAATTTATAAAACCTACTTTTGTCGAGCGGTTTAGTGAAAATGTCTGCAAGTTGAGTCTCGGTAGGAATGTATTCCAAAGATATTAATTTTTCTTCTACTAATTCACGAATAAAATGAAATCTAATGTCAATATGCTTAGTACGTGAATGCTAAACTGAATTTTTTGAGATATTTATTGCACTGGAATTATCATAATACAAAATCATAGAATCCTGTATAATTCCATAATCGCTTAACATGCGTTTCATCCAAACAAGTTGAGTACATGCATTTCTAGCTGCAATGTATTCAGCCTCAACTGTTGATAGCGATATAGAACTTTGCTTCTTGCTAAACCAAGAAACAAGACAAATTTTAAGGTAAAAACAACCACCACTGGTTGATTTCTTATCATCAATGTTTCCAGCCCAGTCAGCATCTGAGTACCCGGCTAATTGAACACTTGTCTCATGAGGATAGCAGAGACCCAGTTTAGCAGAACTTGCGACATATCGCATAATCCGCTTAACAGCAGTTAAGTGAGATTCTTTAGGATTTGACTGATAACGAGCACAAATACCAACACTCAAAGCGATATCTGGTCTACTTACAATTAAGTAAAGCAAACTACCAATCAAACTACGATATAATTTAGGATCCACATCTTTACTTGTAGAATCTTTTGAGAGTCTCAAAGTTGTACTCATAGGAGTATCAAAATTTTTACCATTCTCAAATCCAAACTTCTTAGTTAAGTTCAAAGCATATTTGGTTTGAGAGATAAAAATTCCATTAGATTGTTGTTTCACTTGCAACCATAGAAAATAATTTAGTTCTCCAACTATGCTCATTTCGAACTTAGATTTCATTAAATTCGCAAACTTAACAATCATGTTAGTACAGGTTTATCCATAAATAATATCATCAACATATATTTGAACCATTAGAATATCATCGTTATGTTTCTTAACAAAGAGCGTCTTATCAACACTTCCCATCTGAAAATTATGACTCAGTAAAAACTTAGTCAGTTTTTTGTACTATGCTCTGGGAGCTTGTTTCAGACAATAGAGAGCCTTTTTAAGATGATACACATGATCAGTAAACTTAGGGTCTTCAAACTCTGTAGGTTGTTCAACATATTCCTCTTCATGTAAATCACCATTCAAAAAGGCACTCTTTACATCCATTTAGTAAATTTTAATTTTCCTAAAGCAAGTAATGGAAATAAAAAGTCTGATTGATTCAAGACGAGATACAGGGGAAAAGGTTTCATCATAGTCAATACCTTCAATTTGTGTGTACCCCTGTACAACTAGCCTTGCTTTATTTCGAATATTATTTCCAAGTTCATCAGACTTGTTTTTGAAAATCCATTTTGTTTCAATAATATGTTTATCTTTAGGTCTAGGAATAAGGTACCAGACATCATTTCTGACAAACTGATTAAGTTCTTTATGCATCGCAACTGTCCAGTTTTCATCAGAAAGTGCTTCTTTCACGTTAACCGGTACTATCTGGGATGTAAAGCATATGTAGTTACATATGTCCTCTAATTGTCTACGAGTGCACACACCAGTGAGAGGGTTTCCAAGTATTTGAGAAGTTGGATGATCTTTAATAGTCCTTAATTCAGAATTAGTTTCACTTGATGAAGTTTCTGGTTTTTCAAGTATAAGAACTTCATCATTATCTGAACTAGGGGCAGGTGTATTCAAATGATCATCAATTACAACATTTATTGACTCTTGAATCACACCGGTCCTGTTGTTCAGAACACGATATGTACGACTGTTTAAAGAATATCCTAAAAGGATCCCTTCATCACTTTTAGTGTCGAACTTTTCCAAATTTTCACAGTCACGTAAAATATAGCACTTGCTGCCAAAAACTCGAAAGTATTTGATAGAAGGCTTTTTCTCAAACCAAATTTCATATGCCATTTTATCATTAGATTTGTAGATATAAACATGGTTAATAATGTAGTAGGCGGTATTCACTGCTTCAGTCCAGAGATTCCTGGGAAGCTTCATGCTATTTAGCATAACTTTTCTCATTTCTTGAAGCACTCTATTTTTCCTCTCGACAATTTCATTTTGTTGAGGAGTCTTAGGTGCATAGAATTCATGTGATATTCCCTGATCGCTACAAAATTTCTCAAAACTACTATTTTCAAACTCGGATCTATGATCACTACGGATCTTACTAACTTGAGAACATTTTTCAGTTTGGATCCGTTTTATAATCTTTTTCACTTCATCAAGGGTTTCTGATTTGTCCCTTAAGAATGAAACCCAAGTGTATCTTGTATAATCATTTACGATAACCAAAATATATTTTTTGCCACATCGACTTTCCGTTCTCGTTGGTCCTATAAGATCCATGTGAAGAAGCTCGAGTGGTCTTGTGGTGGCATTGGAGTTCACCTTTTTGTGAGAGCTCCTAGTTTGTTTACCATACTGACATTCACGACAAATCTTTTCTACTTTTTGCATCTTAGGTAGACCTCTAATTAGTTCTCCTTTGCTCAATCTGTATAAATTTCAGTAGTGTACATGTCCGAGGCGTTTATGCCATAATTTTGTCTCATTGGCATGGACCATGTAGCACGTTTGGTTAAATGAGCTCCCATCGCTTACTATATAGCAGTTTTCAGAAGTTCTGCGAACAGTTAATATTACAGAACCCTTTTTGTTTAAATTTCACAACCTTGATAAGAAAATTTAACACTATGGTTGTTATCGCATATTTGAGATATGCTTAACAGGTTGTGTTTTAAACCCTCAACATATAAAACATCTTTAAATAAGGGAAGGTTATAGAGTTGAACCGTACCTTTGCCAATTATCTTACAGTTGCTACCATCACCAAATGTGACTGACCCATCAGTCATATCTTTAAAATCGGTAAATAGAGCCTTGTCGCCTATCATATATCTGGAGCATCCACTATCTAGGTACCATTTTAAATGGCTTGAAGCTTTAAAAGCAATGTGAGCAACGAAACAGGCAACCTTAGGAACCCATTTCAGAACTGTTTTGGGTTTAGGAGAATAGTTGATCTTCTTTTGTTTATAGTTGTAAGAGTGACCGACTGAGTTAGATTTTAAGAGCTCCTTTAATAAATCAATTATCTTTTTAGCTAGTGGGTTTCTGATCTGATTTTTAAAATCTATATAGCTGCTTTTAAGTTTTTGAAAAGTTTTTGTATTTTTAGAAAAAACTTGACTAGTACCTTTTCCTTTTGAGTTAGAAGTCTCTCATTTCACAAAGTTGGGAGGAGTATTCTTCTGTTTAGGAGATGTATTTTTATCATAGCCCAATCCGGATCGATCACCACATTTTCTTGATCTGGATAATAATTTTTCTAATTTTGGATCACCTTGGGCATATCTCCATGTATCCTTCAAACTCAGAAGAGAAGATACTTCATTTTTAAGTTTCTCATTTTCAGATTTCAAATCTTCAATCAGGGAGGTTTTGAATTTCAAATCACACTTTGATTTTTCAAAACAATCTGAAATTTGAAATTTAGAAATTTTCTAAAATAAGAGTTTCAAAACATTCTTTGAGTTTAAAAAACTTTTCTTTTTGAAGTTTAAGTTTGACAGCAATTTTACAACTTTCTTTATATAAGGCATTATAAGCATCTTGAAGATCTTCTTCATTTTCATGATCACTATCCAAATTTTCTTCACTTGTTGAATCATCGTGATCTAAAAAGGTAAACTTAGCTAGAGTCATAAGGGCTTTAACTTCACTGCCCGACTCGGTTTCAGAATTTTTTGATTCAGAAGATGCTTAAGAATCAGACGATTCATCCCAAGTAGCCAACATACCCTTCCTTCTGGGTCTGTCCTTTTTAGGACGTTTGTTTGCTAAATGCTCATATTCTTGCCAATTATAACATTGACTATCTTTCAAAGACTTTCAAGTATTAGACTTAGGTTTAGATCGTTTCTTTTCATTTGCCTTTTGAAAGTCGACCCTTTTCTTGCTTTTGAAAATTTTATAAAACTTTTTCCCCAAAACAACCATATCATCTACAGAATTTTCTAAATCTGAGTTTTCTTGAGAAATACCTTTAGATGATTTCAAAGCTATAGATTTACCTTTAGGAACTTTAAAATTTAATTCATAGGTTTATAAATAACCAACTAGTTCTTCTACCCTCATATTATCCGTATCACGAAGTTCCTGGATCGCGGTTACTTTAGAATTGAACCGTTCAGGAAGTGAGCGTAGTATCTTTGCACATACTTTAATTTCTGAAATTTTATCACCAAGACCCCACATTGAGTTTACAATATCATTTAGTCTAGTGTAAAAGTCCATAAACATTTCATTTTCCTCCATATGAATTTCTTCAAATTTGGTTGTGAGGAGTTGGACTTTAGACTTTTTGACAATTGATGTACCCTCATGTGTCATTTCTAGTATATCCCAGGCTTGCTTTGTAGTATCACAGGATATAATTCTTATGAACTCATCCGGTGATAGTGCACAAGTGATTACATTTAGTACTTTAGCATTGGCACTATACTCACTTTTCTAAAGGGTGGTCCATAAATAATAAGCAGGTACAGACACAGTTTTTGAACCGTCGGATTCAGTTACTTCAATGGTAGGAGGGTTCCATTCGATCACTGTGGCTCACCACACACTCTCATCCATTGATTTGAGGAAGATCTTCATTCTGGCTTTCTAATAAGCATAGTTGGAGCCATCAAATGGTGGAGGCCTAGTGACTGAAAGGCTATCAAAATTTGACATCTTTTTATATAACTTAGATCGTTAGCTCAGGAAATAAATCCAAATAAAAAGCAATATGAACTAGCTATTAGGCTTTGATACCACTTGAAAAGGCCAAGCTATATGTCCTAAAGGGGGGGTGAATGGGACTATGCCAAATTAAAATAAAATCAGCAGAATAAAATAAATCAATAGCCTTACAATTATAAATCAATTCACAATGCTGAAATCAAATCACCTTAATAAATAATATTGAGAGATTGATACAAATTCAGTTCTAAGGACAACCTTACACCATAATAAACAAGGGCTTATGGTAGGACAACTTTATTTCTAGAACGTCTTTTGGATCAGGAACTCAATTTTAATAGAAATAAATGAATAGCAAAGAATTGAAATTAAATGCAGAAATATAGATCTAATTTATTACAACAATCCCCACACTTGCTTGAAATGTAAATTATTACAACATTCACATCCACATGTACATTCCACACAATTGAATGATAAAAGATATGAAAATTAAGCAAGCATTCAATCCACAAGACAAAGAGTTATAGTGGTTCGCCTGTGTATACACCAACTGTCTTTCAACAGCCACACAGAATGCTACTCCACTCCTAATATCCTCACACAGGGGATATTAGCATTCACTATCAAATAGGTTTTCACAGGTTCACCCAAAACCTTTACAATTGTGTCTTTTTCACTTGGGCTTACACAATTCAAAAACCCCTCTTTTCTGAGTTTTCTGGCTCTCCTCAGATAACCAATACAATGAGATTTTTCTGGCTTAACCTCAAACAAAACCAAAAGTAATGAAATTTTATAGAATTGTAAAATACCTGAATTTCTCCTTTTCGTAGCAGCCCGGTAGAACCAATCAGAGTAGATGATTGAAGGTCAAAGTTCAATTTTCAATACTCACTTTAATATGGTTCTAAGTTCTAATAGATTTTAGATTTTAACTAGTTGGGCATAGCTATATTTGATTTTGATTCCAAGAAGAAGGAATAAGTTAATTCCTCTTTTCAAATAAGATTGGAATATTGAAACAAAATCAAATTAAATAAGCTAGTAAAAAGAGAAAGCAATTATGCACAAATTAGCTTAAAAACAAACACAAACTTATCTCAGAGTGGAGCCTCGAAAATATATGAATTAGATAATAAAACTCTGAAATTCGTGTTCAATTTATAGAAGCAGAAATCGCATCTACGACTAGTCTTAGGAACCTTCGACTGGTCATAGCTCTAACGATATTTGAAATAAGGAGCACGATTTTTGAAAGCTGTTCCATGACTAGTCTTAGGGAACCTACGACCGGTCGTGGGTCACCTACGACTGGTCGTAGATCTCTACGACTAGTCGTAGGACCATAAAATTTCTTGCTGGACTTTAAGTCGTAGAATTACGACTGGTCGTGATCGAGTCGAAGTCACTCCTACAACCGGTCGAAGGACTGCTAGGACTGGTCGTAGGTGTACCAGAAAATTTTAAAAATTCTCAGCAACTTAGGACTGGTCATGGAATTTCTTGGACTAGTCGAGTCAATGCCAGGACTGGTCGAACAGGGGCTAGGACTGGTCTTAGAACAGACTAAAAACCTATTAAAGATATGATTGAGTTATGTATCCGAAATAACCTACTCTAAGGTCAACCTAATGGTCATTCAAACCTGAATCATGTCGTATGGACATTGAACTTCAACCATTTAAAGAATATAGTCATTTGAACCTTATCAAGCTTGAGATCTTGAACTTGTTGTAGCTTTAATCTTAAAATCTTCATCAGCTTGAAAGCTACTTCATGCGTTGCTCTTGAGTCTTGAAGTTGTTTCTTGAGTCTTGAACTTCAACATTGTAGCTTTGAACATTGATAGGATGATGAAGTACACTTTGTATTTCTTGAAGACATCCAATGTCAGGAAGTGTTGATGCAATGTCTTGAACACATATAAATCATCATGCAAACTGTAACGCCCTGAAATTCGGGGGTCGAGTATAACTCAACTCCCAAGTTCCAACGCATCACTTATGCAATATAAATAATGATGATTAAATGTTGTCTGTGTTAGAGCAATAAACATGAGTGAGATTATACGAAAACAGTAATTCATACTCCAGATCATTTGTATAAAGGCAAGCGGAAGACTGAACTGTATATATATATATGTAAAGAAACAAAAATCATTTCATTCTCCAGAGTATGAACCCATCTGAGTCACCATATACATATGTCTGTTTTATAAACAAAATGTCAAAAATAAAACTAAGTAACAATCCCTGTAAAACCTATCGATCCTGGCAGCCTAGTCGAAGCCACTAGAGTACTGCATATAAGAGAACTCCTCCTGATCCTCATCATAATCAGGCTCCGCCTCCTGAGTCATCGGCTCACTTAAACCTGAGATAGAGTCTGGTTGGTGTGCGCAACACCGTCCCGTAACGTGGGAGTGAGTAGCTAACTCAGTGGAACAATAAAGCATAGGTTAACATGTTATCAATATAGTCAAGCAGTAATGATAAAGCAGTAAAATCAAATGCTCCTAACTACTCTTATTAATGCAAGTATGGATGCAGGTATGATGGATGCCCTCACTGACATACTCCCTCATGCGACACCCTCTTCGTTCGTGGCATGCTTTCATCCCTCAGTGCTTCACATCTTCCAGGCACATGCATTGCATGCTGAGCATGATTACCAAGTTGTTATTAGTCCATTTCAAACAACAAGATTGGGAAACTAAGGTACCTCCCTTGTATCATTCCCAAACATGATCCATTCTAGGGTCGTCAATCCTAGTTAATCTTAGACGACGGTGTGTTTTCTAGGTTACTGCAAGGGCTGCCAGGGCTGTTACGTGGAATCGTTGCACCACTCCCCCATCACCTTATCAATACAGGCCTAGCTTATACTCTGTTACTACGGGAAGGCTCGTTGCCTCACCATAGATTTAGAGTATGCTCGAGGTCACTACACCGGATACGGTCAGGGCTGCCAGGGCTGTTACACAGAATCGTTGCACCACTCCCCCATCACCCATCAAGTAGTGTAGGCCGACAGCTCGAATATAGTGTCCCATACCACCATAATCGGCTCACGAGTGTGGTTGCTCACTGGTCACTACGGGGAGGCACGTGGCCTTAGCGTAGGCCGACAGCTCGACCACGGTGTCCCATACCACCATGCCCGGCTCATGAGTCTTAGCGGATCGAAGTACCATGGTTAAAGGGGATTTCACTGGTAAGTTTAGTACCCTAGGTTCAAGCAGTAGCGACCAAACATGGTGAACATGCATTACACACATCGGGTTACTTGACGAGCCTGACTAGCTCGAGCGCACAATTAATTAGACGACATGAAGTGCATAAGCACTTCGCGTGGCCTAACTACTATCGCCAACTGATGTACGACTCGGGTTCGTCAGACACATCCCACGTGGCGACATGAACCTCAGCCACGATCTCAAATCGTGCAGGATCATGTCTGGACTATAGACATAGTCCCAAACTCAATCAATTCTCATCCATAGCATGTGGAGTAAAGTATGATAAACAAAGTAATTCAAGCATGCTAGTAGGCATGTTATAAGGCATGTTATAAAGCATGATATAAAGCATGTTGCAAAGCACTGCATCAGTAGGAATACAAACACATATATTACAAATAAGCGATTTAAGTAGACAACCTCACGGAGGTAATCATATATGTCTCTAAGGTAGTTGAGAATCCCATCTCAACACCCTCCTAAGGCATCAACATCCAAACACTTGCTCACACAAGCATTTCCACAAACACATAACATATACTATTTCAACATACTTAGTGTATGTTAGCAAACATGTAGTAGGGCAAATCCTTTTGCCAAGAAAATATTTTATGCACACATAATATATTTATACAATAATTAATCATGGCAAACACATCTCTAAATTATACATGTATACGGTATTTCTCACAACACAGTATTTCTACATATATAGTGTATATTAGTAAAACATGTATTTAGGCGAATCCTTTCATCAAATAAGTATTTTATCCATATATCATATATCTATACAACAAATAATCATGTCAAATACATTTTCAAAAAATATACATATACGGTATTTTCTACGAATACCTAGATTATATAAAATTCTATATTCTACAACTTTAATCGAAACAGAAAACGGAAAACACTTTGTACATGTCATGCAGATCATGAATCTATCATTAACTGACATTGAAAGTGTTGAAAACTGTAACCTATACACCTAAAGTCCTCACCTTACTCCTTGGAATTGCAACGAATCAGCTAGGTTCGTTAGGCTTCCGTATTCGGCAGTATTGTAGCCTAAAGAGTGAAACCGGTTAGCTATTTCATAACCTATAACCTTCACACCCCAAAACAGATCTAGGGTTAGGGTTTCTTACCTTAAAACGGAGTCGGTATCGTCGGGGAAGTGACAAGAAAGAGGTGGTGCAGCCCGTGTGGTGATTGGAAACAGTAGGAGGGAGGTTCTCCCACAACTCTCTAGCTTTCTCTCTCTTTTTCTCTCTTCTTATTTAGGGTTTTCCCAAATTCATATGGCTATGAGAGAGGGTTCTCTAAGGTCCTTATATAGCCAAAAAAGTCTCTGAAATAGACTTAAGTTCAAGGTATACTTGGGTTATATCCAAATCGGCTCTAATTCAGCTCAAAAGAGGGTTTCTGGCGGCCCTCCTTGAGCCAAAAGTCGGACTTAAGCTCACTAACATTGGATCTACATGGGGTTATGTTTTCGTCTCAGTCAGATTCCCAGATCACGCGTGGCGGACCAGTTTCAGTTCAGCGGTCAGTGGGCCTTGATCCGATTTTCCAAGTACATGTAAATGTTTCTGAAATTTTTCCTGATCTGAGGGTGTATTTGGGTCAGATTCTGACGGTCTGGTTTCTTATAAATTGACCGCAAGTTTCAAGTCTCAGATCACTATTCCAGATATTTATTTTGTAAAGGAATTTTGTGTTTTCACACTCCTTCACTCCGGACTCAAGCGAACAACCGTGGGACACTCTCTGGGGCTGATTTCCTAGATGGTTGTCAAGCCCAGCGAGGCAGTCCTAAGTCCTTAACCTCGTGTTATTCGGACTCCCGATGTGTGGTCCAGACCTGATACGGAGTTTCAATGTGTTCCCGAGGGCAGTCGGGTAATGAGTTTGATCCTAGATTTTAGGGTAACCTAACATCAATGATTCTACAAGTTTTGGGCCTTGTAGATCTTATTTAAAGTGATTCCAATGGATTTCATGGCTAATCGAGTTAGCACTTAGTTAACTTTGTCAAATTTCTAAAAGATTTAATCCTAAGTGATTTCTGGTCGAGGTGGTACTCGAACCATTATACGAAAATTTACGAGTCGTTACACAAACACAAGACACAAACACAAGACACAGATAGATGTTTTGACACATCAATATTTGACAACCAAAGGAGCATGAGACCATAGCACTTATAGTCTCCCCTATGCCGAGTTTGCTTATAACAACAACTTCCAAGCAAGCATTGGCATGGCTCTTTACAAAGCCTTGTATGAACGCCCATGTCAAGCACTACATTGTTGGGCAGAAGTTGGCGAGAAGAGCTTGGTTGGCCCAGACTTGGTTCAGGCAACCTTAGAGAAGATTGATATTATCAGGTGTCGACTTCTTGCAGCCCAAAGTAGACAGAAGATTTACGCCAATACAAGACGGTGACTGCTGGAATTTGAAGTCAGGGATCATGTATTCTTGAAAGTTTCCCCAATGAAGGGAGTCCTTCGTTTTAACAAGAAAGGAAAACTCACACCAAGATTCATTGGCCCATTCCAGATTCTAGACCGAGTGGGTATGGTAGCTTACCGTCTCACCTTGCCCACATCACTTGCAGGTGTGCACAACGTGTTTCACATATCGATGCTGAAGAAATATGTTCCTGACTCTACCCATATTATCAAATGGGAACAAGTACACCTAAGTGAAGATGCTACCTATGTATTTCGACCAACACGTGTTCTAGATAGGAAGGAACAAGTGCTACGCAGCAAAGTGATCCTGCTCATGAAAGTGTTATGGACACACCACACTAAGGATGAGGTTACTTGGGAAACAGAAGCTGAAGTCCATAAGAACTACCCTCAGATCCCCGAGGAGTATGAAAAGGTACTATTTTTGGGGATGAAATTTTTCTTTAAGGGGGGTAGATTATAACGTCTTGAAAAAATCCGTACAAAGACCCAAGTACTACCTCAGGTAGAATCACCTAAGGATCGTATCCTGTCGTCATTAAGGCGAAAAGTGGTTAAGTGCTAAACTAAATAATCGGTGGATTTAGCTCGAACCACCATTTCCACAAATGACAAGACCTAAAATCATTAATACCACTGACTCGATACTACATAAAGACCTAGGTGAAATCCCAAGAGCCTGTCGCTCTCGGGAGTACATTGAAACTCCATATCAGACCTAGACCGCACATCGAGAATCTGATGACCACGAAACTATAGGTTCATGTCCGTCCTACTGGGCTTGACAACCATCGTGGTAATCAAGCCCAGATAGTATCCAAAAATGCATAACTTGAGCCCTGAGTAAAGTGTATAAGAAACGAGAATATCTTTAGAAAATGTAATAAAACTTAAGTGAATTGGGAAGTTTGCTCACACGCGAAATTGAGGATTTCAGACCGTTGGTTTCTGATCAAACTTCACCCATGGGAAAAGGAAATTTCCCTGCTCATATCCATATACTTGTGGGCCCGATTGAACAAGTTCGACCGTTGATCTGACACAGGTCCTCCACGGTCGATCGGCTTATCCAATCGCACCGAAATCACATCCTGGCATAGATCCATTGTTAGGGAACTTACCCTATGATATAGGTGAGTTGTGGGCCTCTCTATTTGCCCTGTTTTTAAAAAACAGTCGTCCTTTGGATATAACCTAAGTATACCAGGGCCATGGGGCCATTTACATTACTTCTTGGCTTATATATAGCCCTTAAACCACCCCATCTCTCTCCCATACAAATTTCTCCAAACCCTAGGAGAGAGAAGAGAGAAAAGAAGGGAAAAGAGGAAGAAGAGAAGAGAAATCTTTGGAGATTGCTGCAGTGGTTCTCTCCTACTACTCCATGTACTGATTCACCTCCCCACTTCACTACCCAATCATTTTCGGCTATGATTTGGGTAAGAAAACCTAACCCTAGTATCATTGTAAAGATCCAAATTGAGTAATTGATAAACTAGCTAACCTATTTAATGATTTAGGTACCCGTCGTTCCATTTTCGGGAACGTAGAATTCGAACCACGTCCAAATCGAGTATTCCGACGAAAGGTGCGGACTATAAACATTTAGGTTATGGTTTTCAATGCTTTCAATGTCAGCTAATGATTTGTGTCTGACTTGATTGCTGTCATATTATCTAGATACGCCGCTTTTGATACGATATACATGTGTGAACTACGTTGAACAAAAATATGCATCTCATGTGTTTGGTGAAATGTTTAAATGAACATGTAAATATGATTTGTGCTTGCCATGATTTTTTATCTAGGATTCATCTTTGTCATATGCTTGATGATCTCTCTGTATAAGGGATTGCTAAAATGTATGGTGTAACTAACTTAGTCTATGTATTTAGTGAAGTGTAACTTAAGTGTTTGATAAATTGTTTGAATGAGGCAATGTTGATGATTTGTATTTATTAAGTGTATTAAGATAGAATTCTTAATTACCTTAATCATCTGTATAGTTTCTTTCATATAATCATATTTGCCGTTACGCAATTTATGGATAAAATGCAAGTGTTTTGTGACATGTTCAATGTATTTGATGAAATGCTCAAATGAGGGATTTATTTGTACTGTTTGTTAAATGCTGATATGATTATCACATGTGCCTACCTATTGCATCTGAGTAAGATTGGGGTTACAACGTTGCCCAGGCAATCGGTAACAATCCATGTATAGGTGGCTGAATTAGTCTCGCCACATTGGGTAACTCGACGAATCTGTGTCACACAACAATTGTCGATAGTGGTTAGGCCACAAGGGGTGCTTTTGTGCTCCATATCGATTAAGTCAATGCATGCTCGTACTAATTAAACTTACCAAATAAACCAATTAGTCTATTATGTGTTTACCATGTATGGACATCACTGCTTGAATCTAAGGTACCACTTACCAATGTAAAAGCTTGTTTCAACCATGGTACCATGATCCGCTATGACTCATGAGCCAGGCATGCTGGTATGGGACACCGTGGTTGAGCTGTCAGCCTACAATGGGATGATGAGCCTCCCCGTAGTGATCAGTAAGAAACTCAGACTCGTGAGCCGAGCATGGTGGTATGGGACATCGTGTTCGAGCTGTCGGCCTACACTGAAGTGACGAGTCTCCCCATAGTGACCATGAGTATAAACTTTGAACTTTCCTATCGACTACTTTTCATTAGGGGTGATGCCCTATAACTTGTCTATCGTATATGGTTAAATAGGATTGACGACCCAAGATGGATCCTTCGGTTTGGGTTAATAATATAAAGGGAGGTACATTATCTTCCCAAACCTGTTGTATGAATAAGCTTAATTAAGTACTCAGGTAACACGGCCATGCATCGCATTGCATTAGTTAGGATGTGCTTTTGGTGATGAAGATGCACTTTAGGGAGTGTTATCATATATGAACTTGGTTGTCGGAGTCGCTTGTGAGAGAGCTGTATACGAGGGCATACATCATTACCTGCACGCCATCCCTGCATTGACAAGAGTAGATAGGAAGTGATTTTTGTATTGCTTTGTCATTACTGCTTGATTGACTTGATAACATGTTAAACTTTGCCTTATAGTACCACTGAGTTGATCACTCACTCCCACTATAGGATGGTGTTTTAAAACACTAACCAGACTTTGTTGTAGATGCAAGTGATGGGGAAGTCTATGCAGCGGAGTTGGACTTCATAAATGAGGAGGAAGAATTCTCCTACATTCAACTCTCAGGCGGGCCTATGTAGACCTCGTGCTGATTCGATGAGATTACAGGGACATATGGATTAGTTGGACACTTTACATTTTGATATTTTGTCTATTTTGAAACAATACATGTATATATTTAGCCCGGTTACATAATCATACTCTGGAGATTGTGAAACACTTACCTATTCAAATATATGTGTTTTAATCTTCCGCTTGCTTAATTTAATTATATCTGGAGTAGATATGCTGTTTTGGTATAATCCCTCTCATGTTTAACTCATTAATATGGACAAAATCTGAACATCATTATCCATATTGCATAAGTGATGTGCTGGATCTCGGGTGTAGAGCTTTGCTCGACCCTTGAAATTCATGGCGTTACACAAAGGGAGGTGGCCTGGTAATGGATAGGCTTTCGAATTTTGATATCTTGTATCTTTAGATCTAGCTCAAGGAGGTAAATCTAAAAAATAAAAAGTGCAACCCACTTCGACACCACTTGAAATGGAGAGCTAGTGATGTCCTACAGGGGGGGAGGGGGTTAATAGGACAATGCCAAATAATTGGAATAAATGTGGAATACGTAAGGATTATAAAAATCTCAATCACTTGAGTATTGTAACTTTGATTCTAAATAATTCACAGGACAACCTTCAGCTAAAATATTAGCAGGATAACATTATTTCACTAATGCGTTTAAAATCAAACTTTCAAACTAACAAGAGTATATAAAAGGATTATAACATTCACCACTAAAATGAAATAATAAATTATATCTAATCACTAAAAACAATAAAGCATTCACCACTAAAATGAAATAATAAATTACATCTAATCACTAAAAATATTAAAGCATTCACCACATGGCACAATGAGTTATAGTGGTTCGGTGCTTAAAACAACCACACCTATTCCACTCCTAAAATTACTACCCTCGTAATTTTAGCTTTCACTATAAAGAAGTTTTCACAGGTTCACCTTAACAACTTGATACAATTCCTTATGATTTTCACGGGCTATCACAATAAAAACCCAATTGAGATTTTCACAGGCTATTTTAGACAGAACCTCAGCTGGGATTTTTAGAGGATATCTCAGAGAAACTTAAAAGGAATTTTAGAAGGTATACTTATCTTCAAATGTAGAAGATGTAACAGAAGCTTATAGTAGGACTTCTTTCTTGAACATAGATGGCACAATGTTTAATCAGACGAAAAAAGTCTATGTCACACCCCAAATTCGAGGACGGACAACTTCCATGATGCCCCGAGTTCAACACTCAACTTCTATACACCAAGTTTTGAGTTCGGCGCACCACAAGGAAGATTTTTTACTGATTTATATATATATATATATATATATATATAAATATAATATTTAAGCATGAAGATCCATGATCAAAATACCAAGCAACACTCTCCATTATAAATCTTAATGGTTACAAGTACAATGCTTTCCAAAACGTACACAATGTCAACATTGCCAAATAAAAAAATAGATATAATACATCAAGAAAGCTAAGTCTTCCAAGCTACTCCTGTCCTGAAAAAAAAAAGAGAAATAGGAAGCTTAGGCAAAAAAGCCTAGTGAGTACACACATGTCTGCAGTGTGTCCTACATGCAAGCAAGATAAATATGCCACAAAAAAATCATGTATGGTGAAAGGCGTGTAGTATGCAAGGTATGATGTCAATGCCAATGTAATACATATACATCATAGTAATACTCTGAGTCAATGCTACCAACATCAACAAGTCATATTTTCACTTCTCCTATACCACAACCATAACTGTCTTACATGCATTCATGATCACATCATCATCATCATATTGTCATGCCATATCATAACTATATATCTCAAGAAACACCGTAGTCGACACTCATGCACCAGACACCAGTAATCGACCTTGCATACCCGCCTTGCGGTGGACTTCCACCAACTACATATCATGGGAAACACCGTGGTCGACACCCATGCACCAGACACCAGTAATCGACCTTGCATACCTGCCCTACGGTGGACTTCCACCCGACATGCCATTAGCGGACCTCATTCGTGCTTCTCCTCGCTGGCGAGTCAGACCGGTCCTTGTTTGCACCTCAGCCCTTAAACAGGTTGGACCCACCTCTTCTCAACCTAACCTCGTCAGTGGGAGTAAAATCCATGACCCATGTATCCACTCGGCCCAACGGTGAGGTATCCCTAGCTAGTATCGGGGTTTAAGGACTTTCAACCCAATTAGCACATCATCCCCATACTATTTCTACACTTCTAGTGGCCCGTCCCTTTTTAGGGATAACCCAAGTCATCATCATAGATGCACATTTCATCATCAAGATCCAACTCATGTTATAAGGCATAACTGTGGTATTTCGATCATCATGTAGGTCATGATTATGATGAATTCAAGCAATTATGATAAGGCATACGTTTAAGTGTATGTGGCATGCATATAATGCCATGAGTTTAGGGTCTGTTTAACCTTTAAGCCAAAAATGACATACAATCATCATGTGTCACTATCAACTATATCAATCCATGGTCATGTGACTAAACTGAAGAGGACATATCTTACACATGAACAAATGTATTGAAGTACACTTGCACATACCATCATTCCATGGTGCATGAGTATGATCAATATCAACATGGTCAAGTAAATGAATTTAGTATACTAGGAAGTGGAACAACATTAATCAAGATATTAAATCACATACTTCTATTAACCATAATTACTAACATCACTAATATCATCCATAGCTATCACGATCACGAGCATTAATTGTATTCAGAGTTACACCATATCCTTCGCAAGATAGATATTCCAGTAGTGGCTTTGGCCCTACGTGATTTTCTTCTATTGAAACCACATGGTTATATCCTAACTGGGCCTTATGGTTAATGAGTGGTGGTGATGCAAAGTACATGCGCCAAGTGGTTATGAGATGAAAGGCATAAATATAGTATATAGTAAATGAGTCACAGGATGGAAGGCACTGGTGAAACTCATATAATGTAGTGGGCTTCACCTTTAAGTGGGCTGTTAGTAGGTTGGATTTGTAAATAATTATCGTAGTAGTTCTACAATGGTTTGGAAGGCACAGGTAAACCTCATAAGATACAGTGAGCCCTAAGTTGAACGACTTGGGTATATAATATACACATAAGAATTAGTCACAGTTGGATGACATGGGTTTATCTCATACAACGTAGTGGGTCCTACTTCCAAGTGGTACTGCAAGTAGATAGGTCCACACATAAACATTACGGTGGGTCCCATCAAGTAGATAGTATAGGTAGCTCACATACATTAAGGTAGAACAGTTCAGATGTACAAGGCATACATCACCAGGCTCCATGATCGAATTGTTTGGTTGGCAAAACAATTGAACAATGTGGATGAAATACGTACATTGAGTAGGTTCACAAGTGTTCGAAAGTTATACGTTCAATTAACACTATTTCATATTGTCTAACTTATTTAGAAATTGGATCTAGGTCGTTTTAGAATCATGTTCTAGAATTAGCTAACCTAATGGATATATCATGAAATATGCAATACTTACATCAAGGTAGGATCCACAATCAATATGACACACATCATAAGTTCACATACCCAAGAGGTTACACTATCGGCATAGTCCATGAGTCTGAGTAATCACACAATTCTCATATGCCCACATGGTCTTATGACCACTCCATTATCAAAAATCCATATGGTTGAGTAGCCACACAAATGTCACTCTACTTGCCATAATAAAGGATTTAAGGTCACATGATTACTTATTTTTACTGCACCATAGCTCATACATCTATGGGCAACCACTTTATTAAGCTCCCACATGATAAGGTTGTCGATGCTATAATTTCACTTACTTGAGTAGACATACAATTAGTATCATGGTCTAGTGACCGCATCTCAAAGCATCCAAGGCACAATCACAAGTATACCCACCATACTTGGTTACACTACGTTACACTAACTCTTAAACTATGACCGCCCAATACTTCATACGGAGAATGACTTAGATTCGGTGTCACATGATCAAGAGGCCAAGAACTAGCTTCCATCACATCAGATATAGTTTAGTGGTTCCCACATCTGCCTCACCTATGAGCATAATGTAAGGGTTGTATTTATGTCGCATGACACCGAATTGAGGGGCACTCCATTATCAAGTTGTATAATTCAACATATATCATAATCTTAATGACTAAGAAAATCTGCACGTACAACCCGATTGTTCATGGTTTAGGTGACTATGGCTATGCCCATAAGCACATGGTCATGTCATGGGGTGGTCACCAATGCCACCTAATTTCATGTAGTTGGTTGGCCTTGTGTGCATTTCGCAATCATACAGTTAGATGACTACATATACTCCACAATTGCATATGATTAGGTGGTCATACATGCGTCACATGCCCACATGATTAAGGGGCCAAACACATATATCACATCCTTACACCACTAGAGTCTACATATTTGTTATAATTGAACATATTTATGGGTTTAAACACATGTCATATGATCCTACTACTTAGGGCCACACTCTAACCAAAGTGCCAAGTGGTGAAGGGTTGTGCACTCGTTATATAATTAGGCAATCTAGGGCAACAACACAATACAACCTATATCACATGCCAAGTGGTGAAGGGCTATACACACAACACAATTTCATATGATTCAAAATAGCATACATTCAACACATGGAGATTACAAACTCTTGCAGAAGAGGGCCAATGGTTGGCCCAACAAAGGCTACCGGTGATGGGCCCACATGGCATTCACTCAAAATGGGCCTTAACATTCTTGGGCCCACACATCCTGTCACGCCTCATACCCGGAAATCGAATTCACAGGAATCCCGATCAACGAATCCGGTGCCGACAGCCTCCGTAGTATCCCATTCTCGATTCCTAGCGTCCATACACCAGATTCCGATCCTGGGATCCTACAAAGAGAATTTTTTTGGTACATTTAACTCGTAATAAGCATGACCACAAGATTACCCAATTCACAAAGGCAACATCATCATCACATATCCACTAATATAATTATTTAAATACAATGCTGAAAGGAAAATACATAAATAAAAAATCAAGCTCCAGAAGACCGTTGCACGCTCCAAGCTCAATACTGCTACAACCTAACATCACCTGCACGCATCTATCATACATAAGCTTATAGAAAGCTTAGAGGGTGGTGTAAGTGTGTGCACAAGTAAGTGTCAAGTATTCAATGCAATGCCATCATCAAACAGTACTGAAAATACTAATAATCCATAAATCGTACAATATTGGAATTAGCAGAATTACTAACAAGATTATAAATTATACAATAACAGAGTAAGCGGAAATACGGACAAGTCCATCAGTCAATCAATATCAGAATACGCAATGTGGAATAGTTATGCAATAAGAAGTTGATGTTTTATTTAAACCAACATGATTTAAATAATTTTTAAACTCGCAAGTATACGAATCAAATGTAGATATGGTACGTATTACGAGATCATTTTCACAAGGACTGATCGTCACAACTCAAATTCACAATTCTACTTAACTAATCCAACGAATGAACTACTAAGCACAATTCTAGGAAAAAGAAAAAAATTAAAAACAGGGAAGAAAATTCAATCAGAGAGAGCACTAGGACTATCGAATCCACCCCTAATTATCCTAACCCTTGTTTTGTCAGTTGATTCACCTTAATCTAGATTGATACCACTTATATAGAGAAAGCACAATCTGTGTCCTTAATCGGGCATACAGAATGTCTAATTCCTTTAAGCAATGCCATGAAATACATATCCCATGTCCTTGGTCGGGCACATGGAATGTACAGTTCATTGAAGCACCCTGTTTCTTCCTCTATAGGAACCTGTTCATGATCAGACACAAGCACCTAGAATAAACATCCAAATAACGTCCATATATATACTTTGGTCAAGTTCATAGATGGAGAAGTACAGAATTCAAACCACTCAAGCCCACTCAGAGAAAGAAACAAATTAATTAAATTCAAGATGGAATCAACATATAACAAAAGTCATTCAAATTAGGGGCTTCATCTCAGCCCTAGCCAAAAGATTAGCAAGCCATAGTATGTAACAGAAATTCAATTGGGAAGAAGAAAACTATAGTTGAGGAACACATCCCTGGCTAATCCCTCTCTTATATGCTTAGCGTCCCCAGACTTTCTTCTCTTTCTTCCCTCGGTTCTCGGATCTCCTCCCTGGCTTCTCTCAGCTCTCGATACTTCTCCAAGCCGAAAACCCCAAACTCTCCTTAGCTATCGATCTCTGGTCTGCCTCCCCCAAGCTCTGGCTCTGGATCTCCCTTTATAGCTGCCCACGCCGAGAGTGGTGAGTCGAGTTTGCGTAAAGAAGAAGCGCAGATACTAGAACAGGGTGTTCCGCTGAATCTCTGTGGAGTCCACATGTAATGGTTACTTAGTAAATCAGAGCCGTTCATTGATCTAATAGGGCCTATTTCGGCTATTACTCCAAATTTTAAATGGATTTGAGCTCTTTGTGGACCACTGCACTGATAAACGTACAGAGAACGATCCAATCTTTGCACTTCTGCTCCTAAGCATGAATGCCCGGAAGTGATAGGGGTATGTAGAACTTTTCCTTCTGGACAATATGATCGGCTTGGATCAATCATCTGATGCACGCCGGTGGCCCAAGCAGCATCCCAACGGACGGCCTGCGTAACGCATGAAGAAAGCAACGTCCTTCCACTGTGATACCGGTGGAGCTCATTTCAATGTTATTTTCATTAATCCAAGCCATACATTGGATTCCTCTCGAAAAACCAGTTAGGAAAGGGGATTTTTGGCCATCCTTTGGTGCACCCCACTTAATCTTTAAAGCCACCGTCCGTTTTGTATTTGAATGGTTATGATCCCATTCTATTTGTTTCTTCAAATATTGCCACCTAGGCTTTAGTAACATGGGCCTTGGAAATACAATGGATGGTTTGGATTGGACTGTTGTCGTACGGTGATGGCCCACAACAAAAACCGCAAGTCTCTGTTTGCGGACGCTGTAACAGAAACAGAGATTTCTGTTTTTGTATGAGAGTAGGTGAGGTCCACGTACTTAGTATTCTAGAAATCCACTCCGTTCATTGGATGGAGGAGGAAATTTCGGTTGGGAATATATAATTTTCACCTTCTGTTGATGAGGTCCCCACGTTATCTCTCTCTACCGTTCAAGATGCTTTTGAATGGTTAGATTTCCATAGGCGCGATCTTTTAAAATTCAGTCACCTACACCTTGGTAACATCGACCTTAGATAGAGAATGGACGGTTTGGATTGTCCGTATATGTAATGGGTGGGGCCCACTACCTTCCGCAAAATTCGACAGTGTCGGTTACGCAGCCAACGAAAACGTCGCTTTTCGTTTTGATGAAACACGGGTCAGCCTTGCGCTGACCAGGGTGACGGTGCGGTGCATGTCGGACGTGAATGTGCATGGTGTACATGCATCACATACGGGGCCCACTGTGATGTTCTTAAGAAATCCAATCCGTCCATCATGTTTCTCATCTCATTTAAACAGTCGGGACCAAACTTGAAGTATATCTTGATCTCAGGCAGACTACGGATTGACGACTCAGGGGCTGATTTGTCTGTTGGACAACTTCTACAGAGATCTGTGAGCTAAATTTCAACATGTACGGTTTCTTTATATCCCTCAGACCATGCATGAAATTTCAGGCCGATCGGATGATGGGATCCCTATGATCTTGCATTCTAGCTGGTTTTCGGGCCCGTTTGATGCGAACGTCTTGATTTTCTCGGATCCCTAGCGTGTAAATCCGTCACTATTGGTCCTATGAAGTCCATCCCGTGCTCTGATAATTTCAGAGCGTCAAATCCATGCATTTAACATCATTTTTCAGTACACGCTCCTGATTTCAGCCTGTAATAAAAACATAATTAAAATATGGCAATAAGCATTATCATTGTAACGCCCTGAAAATCGGGGGTCGAGCATAAACTTAACTCCCGAGTTCCAGAACATCACTTATGCAACAAAATGAATGATTATTGAATGTTGACTGTATTCGTGCATTGAACATGAGTGAGATTAAGCCAAAACAGCATATCATACTTCAGAGACAGTTAAATTTGCAAGCGGAAGACTATGATAGATAGATAAAATATATAAACTATGATGAGTCTCCAGAGTGTGATAACATTACCAGGTTAAATAAATACAAGTGCGGTTCTAAAATATACCAAATGTGTAAGTTTAATGTCTTCTATCCCAAGTACCATAACCCCGTCAATACAGTACTAGGTCTTCAGAGACCCGTCAGAGAGTTACATGATAGGAGAACTTCTCCTCATCACCATAGAAGTAGTCCGGCTCTGCTCCATAAGCATCGCCATCATCTGAAATTCAACAAATCTGGTTGGTGTGTACAACACCGTCCCGTAACGTGGGAGTGAGTAGCTAACTCAGTGGAACAATAAAGCATAAGTTAACATGTTATCGATGCAGTCAAGCAGTAATGATAAAGCAGTAAATCAAGCACTCCTAGTTACTCTGATTAATGCAAGTATGAATGCAGGTATGATGGATGCCCTCTCCGACATATCCCTCATGCGACACCATCTCACGTTCGTGCATGCTTACATCCCACAGTGCTCCACATCTTCCAGGCACATGCGATGCATGATGAGCATGATTACCGAGTTTTTAATTAGTCCATTTCAAACAGCAGGATTGGGAAACTAAGGTACCTCCCTTGTATCATTCCCAAACATGATCCATTCTAGGTCGTCGAGTCTAGTTAATATCGACGATGGTGTATTTTCTAGGTCACTTTGCAGAGGTCGCTGTGGTACATTACGCACAAAAGGTTGCACCACTCCCCCATCACCCCTTAAACGATTCATCACTATACAACTAAACAGAAACAGGCCTAGTTCATACTCTATATATCGCGGCGAACCCTAAGGCACGCTGCAACTTCAGAATATGCTCGAAAAGGTTGCACCACTCCCCCATCACCTTATCAATGTAGGCCGACAGCGCGAATATAGTGTCCCATACCACCATAATCGGCTCACGAGTTAAGTTGCTCACTGGTCACTACGGGGAGGCACGTAGCCCTGGCGTAGGCCGACACTCGACCACGGTGTCCCATACCACCATGCCCGGCTCATGAGTCTTAGCGGATCGAGGTACCATGGTTAACGGGATTTTCACTGGTAAGTTTGGTACCCTAGGTTCAAGCATTAGCGACCAAACATGGTGAACATACATAAGACAGATCGGGTTGCCTGACGAGCTCAGCTAGCCCGAGCGCACAACAAGTTAAACGACATGAAGTGCATAAGCACTTCGCGTGGCCAACCACTATCGCCAACCGAAGTACGACTCGAGTTCGTCGAACACATCTCACGTGGCAAATGAATCACAGCCACGAATTCAATTCTAGTACCGATTGTCTGGACTATAATCATAACCCCAAGCACAATCACTTGTCATCCTTAGCATATGGAGTAAAGCATGATAGACAAAGTAATTCAAGCATGATAAATAAAGTAATTCAAACATGCTAGTAGGCATGTTATAAGCATATTATAGAGCGAACAACACAAGCATGAGTTTGTATATATTCAATTCCTAATCACATAGCTATTAAAGGAAATCATACACATAGTTAAAGGAGTTTGAGAATCATACCTCAACACCCTTAAACATTACAATTTACTAACTACTACTCATTCAGACATTTCAACAAACACTTTAAAATACAGGAATCAACATACATGACATATGTTGATCACAGAGGTATAAGGCCAAATCCTTTCACTAGGGAGTTACCCCAATCATAACACGCATACACCCATGACGGATAGTCATGGCAAGCAGGAAACCAAATTCCATATTCATTCAGTCATTTCCACAAACACTTGGGCCACACATTTTAACATATATAGTGTGTATTGGCCGTGGCGTGATTTAGGGCAAATCCTTTCGTCAAAAGGGGTATTGCCAATACAACAATCAATTATCCATGACAATTAGTCATGGAATGCAGCACGAATGAGAATTCTATACTCATTCAGTCATTTTCACAACACTTAGAATACACTATTACAACATACATGGTGTATGTTAGCAAAACATGTATTAGGGCTATCCTTTAGCCAAGTGAGTATTTTATTCATGTATAATATATTACTACAACAAATAATCATGATAAATACATCTCCAAAATTTATACGTATACAGTATTTTCTAGAATACGCATTTTCAACATACATAGTGTATACAAGCAAACATGTATTACGGCGATTCCTTCGCCAAGTAAATATTTTATACGCACATAATATATTTATACGACAATTAATCATGACAAACACATCGCTAAAATATACATGTATACGGTGCTTGTACAATCCGTATTTCTACATACATAGTGTTTGTTAGTAAACATGTATTTAGGCGAATCCTTTCGCCAAGCTAGTATTTTATTCATATATTGTATAATCATATATTAAATAAGTATGTCAAACATTATTCCAAAAGAAATACGTATACGGTATTTCTAACATACACAATTTCAACATACGTCGCATTTACAAGTGAACATGTATTTTGGCGATTCCTTTTTCGCCAAACTAGTATTTTATTCATATATTATATAATCATACATTAAATAAACATGTCAAACATTTATCCAAAAAAAAATACGTATACGGTATTTTTACGTATACCTAGAATATGTGAAATTCCATATTTCACAACGTTAATCGAAACAGGAAACGGAAAGCACTTTGTACATGTGCAATTGCATGCAGATCATGAATCTACCATTATCTGACATTGAAAGCATTGAAAACCGCAACTTATACACTTAAAGTCCTCACCTTTGCCTTTTGAAACGAAACGAATCAGCAAGGGTAGAAGATCTTCCGTATACGGGAGTTTTCTAGCCTAAAGAGCGGAATCGGTTAGTTGTTACGCAACCCACATCGATCCCACCTCAAATCAGACCTAGGGTTAGGGTTTCTTACCTTCAAATGGGACGAAAAATGCCGGGAAAACGCCTAGAATAGGGCGGTGTAGGCCGTGTAACAAGCCAAAGCAGGAGGAGGGAAATCGGCAACAATCTCCAAGTCTTTCTCTCTCTTTTCTCTCTCTCCCTCTAGGGTTTTCTCCAAAATTCGTATGGCTGTGAGAGGGGCTGTTCTAAGCTCCTTTTATAGCCACAAACATTACGAAATTAGACTCAGGTTCAAGGGGTACTGCTAATATAGGATTTTCGCCGCTTTTCCAGCTCAAAAGGGAAGTTCTGGTGGCCCTCCTTGAACCAAACGTCAGACTTAAGCTCACCATCGATGGATCTACGTGGGATTACGTTTTTGACTCGATCAGATTCCCAGATCACACGTGGCGGATCACTTTCAGTTCGACGGTCAGTGGGCCACGATCAGAAATTCCAAGTACATGTAAATGTTCCTGAAAATTTTCTTAATCCGAGGGTGTAATTTAGTCTGATTCTGACGGTCAGGTTGCTTAATACTGACGCGTCAACGAATGATGCCAGATCACTATTCCTGATATTTATTTTGGATGGGAATAGTGTTTTTCACACTCCCTCGCTCCGAATCGAAACGAATGGCCATGGAACATCGGATGGAGCTGATTTTTGAGATGATTGTTAAGCCCAGTGGGGCGGTCCTAGTTCCTTAGCTTCGGGTTAATCGGACTCCCGATGTGCGATCTAGACCTAATACGAAGTTTCGTTTTATTCGAGAGCGACGGGAAATGAGTTTGGTTCTAAACTTTAGGGTAACCTAGCGCCAATGATTCTATAAGTTTTGGGTCTTGCAGAACGTATTTAAAGCGATTCGAACGGGTTTCGTAGCTAATCTGGTTTCACACCTAGTTACTTTGTCTCATTTCTAAAGGATTTAGTCCTAAGTGAATTTCCAGTCGAGGTGGTACTCAGGCCTTTGGAGTTTGTATATAAAGTGATCCAAGTTATACTACTTAGCTAGTTTAAGATAGTGTCTAGGGTGAAAGTTATTAGAAAAATTGGAAGATCAAGGTGATGAAGGGTGAGGTTTGTGAAGGAAATGAGTTCAAAGGCGGCTTTAGACTTTGGGATTCAGTTCTGACAAGTTAATGAGGTATTACGATCGACCCATTGCCTAAGGTCATCTAATCCCAGGTTGGCAAAAATCCGGGGCGTTACAATCATGCATGTAAAATCAGGTAATAGTCGGGGTCTAATATGCAATATTCGACCCTCATCACGACCCCCAACAAGCATTTTGCTAGTCCCGAGCAAAACATGCGAAAAGTAATTTCAGAAATAAAAGACAATTCCTGTAAACTCAAGTGACTTGTGAACAGATAGTTGAGATGTGAAAATTCTAAGATTCATGAATGGTAAGTAGAATTTTCTCCTGGAATCATGCTTATAGTAAATTTCATAATCAAGTTCAAAATATTAATCCATTAATCAGAAAATTCTAAACATTGAGTTCCATGAGTGTATAGTGTAATCTCAACTTACAATCATTAAGAGATCTAATTGTCAATTTCATGATATCATTGGTAATTAACAACAGAATTCATGACAACCAAAACTGACACCAGCACTTGCCTTTTAGATCATTTTTTCGTTCTATCAACCTTCGATTTCCTTTATAAATATTGGTGCCAAGGAGGAGAATCAAATCTGCACCTATAGGGAGCAAACCTATGGTGAAAACTTGTCACCTAACTCTTTTCTCATGTCAACTATGAGGAATCGAATCTTCATCTATAGGGAGCAAACCTATGATGAAGATTATGTGACGTACTCTTTCAATTCTTCGTTATAAACTGATGCTAAAAATTTTTGTTTTTTCAGGCTGGTTCCTTTCAGGCTTAACGCTTACCAAGTTAATCATTCAATTTTCGAATCGAAACCTTAATGCGTAAGCGAGATGTGATATGCGGAATCATGACTCAATCAATGCTTAAAACTTCTAATCATGGGTTAACAATTCAAAATTGACTGTGAAATCAAGCAGATGGCTGAATCCAAGAGTCATAAGTTACTCATATCCTCGACTATCCGTCAAAATCACTTTGAATTCATCAGAAATTCTAAAAAATTTTAAAAAATTTTCACAATTTCTGCTCAAGACCAAGAAAATACTGATTAGGTAACCTAATCGCCCACCTCCAACCTAAAATCTACATTGTCCTCAATGTAAAAGAAATAAGCAAGCAATGCACATGGGACAACGAGAATAAAAGAGGGATGGAAAGATAGTACCTGGATGGAGAATCACGAAGCTTTCTCAAAAAAAATTTTCAACGTAAAAGCGAGTTAGTACAAGAGAGAAATCAACAGAAGCAATAACAAAAAGAAAAACAAAAGAAGATCCTACCTATACCACTTTCGCAGGTGCTCTCGATTGCATTTAGCGCATGCAACAAGCCTTTAAACCCCTAGGTTACCCCTAGTGGACGAGTTGTAGTCTCGTGAGGGTTTGCAGTAATGTTACCCACAAACATTGAACTAATCTAACTAGGAAAAAGAAATAAAATGAAACGCTGGGTTGCCTCCCAGGAGCGCTAAGTTTAACGTCTTCAGCTAGACAAAAACGGACCATGAATTAACTAATCTTTATGACCAGGGTCCGCCAAAGAAATTACCTCAACACCTTTATTAACCAATCCCAGACAAGTGATGTGAGTTCCCATGAACTGTGCTATCTGAAATGAGGTAACTGACACTATCGTCAAATAATTTAAGAACTTCTGCTCGAACGACTTCTTCCATGTTAGGATCAAGCTTCCTTTGCATTTCACGCGACCTTCCCGTAGCATGATCCATACATACAGTGGGGCATACTCCCTATATTTCCACTGTCTTCCGTTCAATTGCTGCCTTATATGCTCTCAGAACATTAAGCAGCCTGCCTGCCTTTGTCTTCTCAGAGTTAAAAATTGTGCTGTCAGGAAGAGTCTCAGAGGGATGAAGAGGTTCCACTTTCGCTCTCCATTTTTCAGTCTCCAATATAGGAGTAGAGTCGAGCAGTGCATTGACTTCGTGGATGGGACTATCGATGTCAAAATCCGTGCCATATTGTGCTAAGAAGGTCTCAAGTGGATCTTCAAAAGATTTACGGAAGGAGTCCTGCACTAGACTCTCGATCATGTCCACTTCAGATATGTCATCCAAATCTGCGGATTGTTGTCCTGCATTAAAGACATTGAGTTTAATATTCATGTTACCAAAGGACAATTTCATAACTCCATTCTGGCAATTTATAATAGCATTAGATGTGGCTAAAAATGGACGACCTAAAATGACTGGGATCTGACTATGAAGATTCTGGACAGGCTGAGTATCTATAACTATGAAATCCACCGAAAAATAAAATTTATCAACCTGGATTAACACATCTTCAATAACACCCCGGGGCACCTTGACAGATCTATCAGCTAGTTGTAATGTTACTTTAGTCGGTTTCAACTCACCAAGGCCTAGCTGCTCATAAACCGAATATGGTAACAAATTGACGCTCGCCCCTAAATCAAGTAATGCCTTCCCGATCTTATGATCTCCTATGCCGCAAGAAATGGTGGGAGCTCCTGGATCCCTAAATTTCTGAGGGGTGTTATGTTGAATCATGGAGCTGAGCTGCTCTGCAATGAAGACCTTCTTATGAACATTCTGCTTACGCTTTTGAGTGTATAAATCTTTCAGAAACTTAGCGTAACCAGGGATTTGTTTGATAGCGTCAAGCAACGGGATGTTGACTTGCACTTTTTGAAACACGTCCACAATTTCATCAAAGTTATTTCTTTTCTTTATTGGTGCCAGACGTTGAGGAAAGGGTGCTTTGGGCACGTAGGGTGGCACATTAGTGGCTCTTGGAGAGTCAGAGAGCTTTTGGACTTTGGATGCATTGGTGTGACTCTCTGCTTCATCTTGATCTTCTGCTTTAGAATTTGATTCATCCCTGGGCATCTCTATTCTGTTGTCAATCTGCTTGCCTGACCTAAGGGTAGTGATCGATTTGGCCTGTTCATGATATTGCCCTTGGTTGGAATTAGAGCCAATCTCATACTGTCCCTTTGGATTAGCCTCAGGTTGGCTAGGGAACTTGCCCTTCTCTCTCTCACTCAATGTGGCAGCTAGTTGACCTATTTGTACTTCCAGCTTGGCAATGGATTGTGCATTTGCATGTAAGCTTTGCTGGTTGGCTAGTAAGGTTTGTTGGGTGTCTTTTTGGAATTGGAGAGAACTCTGCATAAAAAGATGGAGTGTATCCTCAAGAGATGGTTTCCTTGATTGTGTAGGCAGTTGTTAATATTGTGGAAACTGTTAAAGTTGTTGACTGCCAACTTGGAGGTGCAGTTGCATGGGAGGATTTCCAGATGGTCCTCCTTGTTATGATCCTTTTGCCCAAGAAAAATTTGGATGTCTAGCCCACCGTGGGTTATATGTGTTCGAGTAAGGATCATTCCCAGGTTTTTGAAAAGTGTTCATAACATGTACTTATTCAGAAAGAAGTTTTGGGAATGCTGCACCAGATGGACAAGACTGCATAGGATGGGCAGGACTAGAACATATTTCACAAGCCTCGGCTTGAGTTGTTTGTGGAGGTCCATTATTTAATACCAGAGCATCAACTTTCTTTGTCAGGTTATCAAGCTTGGCGCCTAGATCGGCATGACTCCTATCTCATATATACCACCTCTCTTTTGTGGTTGGGGACTTCTGTCACCTCTATTTGAATAGTCCCATTGCTGGGAATTTTCGCATAAGGTTTCAAAGAAGTTCCATGCTTCGACATCACTTTTGGTCATGAATGACCCTCCACTGGTGGCATCAACCATGCGACGGTTCTGGGGTGTCAGACCGTCATAGAAGTATTGAACTTGTTGCCATTTCTCAAAACCATGGTGAGGACATGTAAGAAGCAAGTCCTTCCATCTTTCCCAACATTCATGAAAGTGCTCCCCTCTTTTTGTGTGAAGTTAGTAATTTCTCTATGGAGGGCATTGGTTTTGTGAACGGGGAAGAACTTGTTTAAGAACTTCTTAGACAGTTGGTCTCATGTAGTGATAGATCCAACTTCTAGAGAATTCAACCATGCTTTCGCCTTATCCTTAAAAGAAAAAGGAAACAGGCATAGGCGGATCGAATCGTCTGAGAAGTTTTGGAACTTAAAGGTGGAGCAAATGTCTAGGAATTCTTTCACATGATGATATGGGTCCTCCTTGTCCAATCCGTAAAAGGATGGCAACAATTGTATGACTCCAGGTTTAAGTTCAAAGTGTGCTGCCGTAGTGGTTGGCAACACTATGCATGAAGACGCATTAAATTGGACAGGAGCTGAATAATCTCCGAGAGCTTTAACTTCATTCTCCTTCATTATTTCAACAGGATTATTTCTCAATCTTTCACGAAGTGTTCTTTCTATTTCAGGATTAAACGGTATTAGTTCTATATTCAAAGATCTATGTCCTAGCATAAACTATGTTATTACAATGTAAGAAAGAAAACTAAACTAAGAAGCAATCTAAGAGAAATAAAACTAGACCTAGAAACTATGAGATTCTAAAACAAGTTAAAACTATATAAATAAGAATGGGAAGAAAGAACCCGGAAAAGGAGATGATTGATGTCAGAAGATTTAAGAAACTCCTCCTTCACTTAGTAGCTTCCTTCCTCAATTCCAAATTAGAAGTTTATTTCAGGACCCTACAAAACAGGAAATAGGTTAGTTTCTAAAATAAAGAAAAGAACTCTAAGTCAGTAAAATCCTAAGCTATGAATTATGATAAGAGAGAATCCTAAATTCAATTTAGAACGAAAACAGTCCCCGGCAACGGCGCCAAAAACTTGATGTTTTATTTAAACCAACATGATTTGAATGATTTTTAAACTCGCAAGTATACGAATCAGATGTAGATATGGTACGTATTACGAGATCGTTCCCACGAGGACTGATCGTCACAACTCAAATTCACAATTCTTCTTAACTAATCCAACGAATGAACTACTAATCACAATTCTAGGAAAAAGAAAAAAAATAAAAAACAGGGAAGAAAATTCAATCAGAGAGAGCACTAGGACTGTCGAATCCACCCCTAATTATCCTAACCCTTGTTTTGTCAATTGATTCACCTTAATCTAGATTGATACCACTTATATAGAGAAAGCACAATCTGTGTCCTTAATCGGGCATACAGAATGTCTAATTCCTTTAAGCAATGCCATGAAATACATATCCAATGTCCTTGGTCGGGCACATGGAATGTACAGTTCATTGAAGCACCCTGTTTCTTCCTCTATAGGAACCTGTTCATGATCAGACACAAGCACCTAGAATAAACATCCAAACACCATCCATATATATACTTTGGTCAAGTTCATAGATGAAGAAGTACAGAATTCAAACCAGTCAAGCCCACTTAGAGAAAGAAACAAATTAATTAAATTCAAGATGGAATCAACATATAATAAAAGTCATTCAAATTAGGGGCTTCATCTCAGCCCTAGCCGAAAGATTAGCAAGCCATAGTATGTAACAGAAATTCAATTGGGAAGAAGAAAACTATAGTTGAGGAACACATCCCTGGCTAATCCCTCTCTTATATGCTTAGCGTCCCCAGACTTTCTTCTCTTTCTTCTCTTTCTTCCCTCAGTTCTCTGATCTCCTCCCTGGCTTCTCTCAGCTCTCGATACTTCTCCAAGCCGAAAACCCCAAACTCTCCTTAGCTATCGATCTCTGGTCTGCCTCCCCCAAGCTCTAGCTCTGGATCTCCCTTTATAGCTGCCCACGGCTGAGAGTGGCTGAGTCGGTTGCGTAAAGAAGCGCGGATACTAGAACAGGGTGTTCCGCTGAATCTCTGTGGAGTCCATATGTAATGGTTACTTAGTAAATCAGAGCCGTTCATTGATCTAATAGGGCCTATTTCGGTTATTACTCCAAATTTTAAATGGATTTGAGCTCTTTGTGGACCACTGCACTGATAAACGTACAGAGAATGATCCAATCTTTGCACTTCTGCTCCTAAGCATGAATGCCCGGAAGTGATAGGGGTATGTAGAACTTTTCCTTCTGGACAATATGATCGGCTTGGATCAATCATCCGATGCACGCCGGTGGCCCACGCAGCATCCCAGCGGATGGCCTGTGTAACGCATGAAGAAAGCAATGTCCTTCCGTTGTGATACCGGTGGAGCTCATTTCAATGTTATTTTCATTAATCCAAGCCATACATTGGATTCCTCTCGAAAAACCAGTTAGGAAAGGGGATTTTTTGCCATCCTTTAGTGCACCCCACTTAATCTTTAAAGTCACCGTCCGTTTTGTATTTGAATGGTTATGATCCCATTCTATTTGTTTCTTCAAATATTGCCACCTAGGCTTTAGTAACATGGGCCTTGGAAATACAATGGATGGTCTAGATTGGACTGTTGTCGTACAGTGATGGCCCACAACAAAAACCGCAAGTCTCTGTTTGCGAACGCTGTAACAGAAATAGAGATTTCTGTTTTTGTATGTGTAACGACCTGAAAATTTCCGTACATTGGGTCGAGTACCACCTCGACCAGAAAACCCGTAGGATTAAATCCCTTAGAAATTTAACAAAGTTAACTAAGTACTAAACTCCATTAGCTATGAAATCCGTTAGGATCGCTTTAAATACGATCTACAAGACCCAAAAGTTGCAGAATCATTGACGCTAGGTTACCCTAAAGTTTAGAACCAAACTCATTTCCCGTCTGCTCTCAGGAATGAAACGAAACTTCGTATTAGGTCTGGATCGCACATCGGGATTCGATTAACCCGAAGTTAAGGAACTAGGACCGCCCCACTGGGCTTAACAATCATTTCAAAAATCGCCTTATCCGATATTCCACGGCCATTCGTTTCGAATCGGAGCGAGGTAGTGTGAAAAACACTATTCACAAGCAAAAATAAATATCGGAATAGTGATCGGCATCGTTCGTTGACGCGTCAAGATAAGCAACCGACCGTCGAATCGGACCAAATTACACCCTCGGATTAAGAAAATTTCAGAACATTTACATGTACTTGGAATTTCGATCGTGGCCCACCGACCGCCGAATCGAAAGTGGTCCGCCACGTGCGATCTGCGTGATCCGAATGAGTCAAAACGTAATCCCACGTAGATCCATTGGTGGTGAGCTTAAGTCTGACGTTTGGTTCAAAGAGGGCTACCGAACTTCCCTTTTGAGCTGGAAAAGCGTCGAAAATCCTATATAGGCAGCACCCCATGAACCCGAGTCTATTTTCGTAATGTTTGAGGCTATAAAAGGGGCTTAGAGCAGCCCCTCTCACAGCCATACGAATTTTGCAAGAAACCCTAGAGGAAGAGAGAGAAAAGAGAGAGAAGAACTTGGAGATTGTTGCCAATCTTCCTCCACCTGCATTGGCTCACCACACGGCCTTCACCGCTCCGTTCTAAGTGATTTTCCGGTGTTTTCCACCTCATTTGAAGGTAAGAAACCCTAACCCTAGGTCTGATTTGAGTTGGAATCGAGGTAGGATGTATTCCGACTAACCGATTCCGCTCTTTAGGCTAGAAATCGCCTGTAGACGGAAGATCCATCACCCTTGCTGATTCGTTCCGTTTCCAAAGGCAAAGGTGAGGACTTTAAGTGTATAAGTTAAGGTTTTCAACGCTTTCAGTGTCAGATAATGGTAGATTCATGATCTGCTTGCAATTGCACATGTACAAAGTGCCTTCCGTTTCCTGTTTTGATTAACGGTGTGAAATATGGAATTTCACATATTCTAGGTATACGTAGAAATACCGTATACGTATTTTTTTTGGACAAATGCTTGACATGTTTATTTAATGTTTAATTATATAACATATGAATAAAATACTAGTTTGGCGAAAGGAATCGCCAAAATACATGTTTACTTGTAAATGCGCCGTATGTTGAAATTACGTGTTGTAGAAATACCGTATACGTATTTCTTTTGGAATAATGTTAGACATATGTATTTAATGTATGACTATACAATACATGATTAAAATACTAGCTTGGCGAAAGGGATCGCCGAAATCTATGTTCCTTTGTAAACACTATGTATGTCGAACTTGGGTATACGTGAAAGTACCCTATACGTATAAAATTTGCTGATGTGGTTGCCATGTTTAATTGCTGTATGAATATGATGTATATGTATAAAATACTAGTTTAGTAAAGGGACAACCCTAGTACACACTTCTCTAGCATACGTCATGTATGTCGAAATAGTGCATTCCAAGTGTTGGTGAAATCACTTGTGAGTGTAAGTGCTTAAGTGTTAGAACCTTAGTTAGGTGCTGAGATGGGATTCTCCGCTACCTTAGAGTCACATATGACACTCTCCAAGTGGTTGTTCACTCTAACCACTCACCTATGAACTCTAGGTATTTGTATCCCTATGTGTATAGTGCTTTATAACATGCTTTACTACATGCTTTACAACATGCCTTATAACATGCTTTACTTCATGCTTTATGATACATGTTTTACCTCATGCTTTACTTCATGCTTTACAACTGATTGAGTTTGGGACTATGCCTATAGTCCAAACATTCGGTACCAGACTTGTGGTTGTGGCTGAGATTCATATCGCCACGATGGACGTGTCTGGCGAACCCGAGTCGTACTTCGGTTGGCGATAGTGGTTGGCCACACGGAGTGCTTTTGCGCTCCATATCGCTCAACTTGTGGTGCGCTCGAGCTAGTCAGGCTCGTCAAGCAAACCGATATGTGTATATGTATGTTCACCATGTTTGGTCGCTACTGCTTGAACCTAGGGTACCAAACTTACCAGTGGCAATCCCGTTAACCATGGTACCTCGATCCGCTAAGACGCATGAGCCGGACATGGTGGTATGGGACACCGTGGTCGAGTGTTGTCGGCCTACGCTGGGGTCATGTGCCTCCCGTAGTGACCATTGCGCAACCGGACTCGTGAGCCGATTATGGTGGTATGGGACACTATATTCGAGCTGTCGATACTTACGGCGAGAGCCGAGTACGGTGAGACATGTGCTCGTGTTGGGGCGACGAGTCCTCCGTAGTATCTTCGAGTGTACTCCAAGTGTTTGTGATTGGCGACGAGTCTTTCACAGTAACTAGAGTATGAGTTGAGCCGAGTACGGTGAGACCTGTACTTGAGCTGACGGCTAGTGATTGAGCCAGGTACGGTGAGATATGTACTTGAGCTGACGGCCAGCAATTGAGCCGCATACGGTGAGATCTGTATCCGCGCTGACGGGTGACGAGCCCTTTGCGATGCCTTCACTACGCTTCTCAAACCATAATATCGTATGAGATTAGCTAGGATTGACGACCCTAGAATGGATCATGTTTGGGAATTATACAAGGGAGGTACCTTAGTTTCCCAATACTGCTGGTTGAAATGAATTAATAAAAAAAAACTTGGTAATCATGAGCATCATCGCACCGCATGTGCTTTGTAGATGTGGCGCACTGAGGGAGTTAGCATTCGCGAACGTAAGATGATGTCGCTTGAGGGTGGTTTGGCAAGGGCATACAAACATCATGTCATATCATTTTGCACTTAACAAGAGTAATTAGAAATGTTTGATTTGTATTGCGTTATCATTCTTTGCTTGATTGATTTGATAACATGTTAACCTATGCTTTAATGTCCCACCTGAGTTAGCTACTCACTCCCACGTTACGGGACGGTGTTTGCAACACCCACCGGACTGTCGCAGTGTAGACGGCGCCTGCTGTTCGGGAGAGCCGAGCTCGACTATGAGGAGGATCAGGAGGAGTTCTCCTTTATGCAGTAGTCTGACGGCACGCTTAGGCCGGCTGCATCGTGGGATTTTCAGGGCCTCTTTTGAGGATTGTATTTTGATATTTGACTTAGAGACAATACATGTATATTGGTACTCAGTTAGTACTCATACTCTGGAGTTCACAAAATTTTGATACTTTACATATTTTGAATATAAAATTTTAGTCTTCCGCTTGCCTTTATACAATTGAACTGGAGTATGAATTACTGTTTTGGTATAATCTCATTCATGTTTATTGCGCTAACTCAGACAACATTTAACCATCATTGTGTATGTTGCATAAGTGATGCGTTGGAACTCGGGAGTTGAGTTCATACTCGACCCCCGATTTTCAGGGCGTTACAGTATGAGAGTAGGTGAGGTCCACGTACTTAGTATTCTAGAAATCCACTCCGTTCATTGGATGGAGGAGGAAATTTCGGTTGGGAATATGTAATTTTCGCCTTCTGTTGATGAGGTCCCCACGTTATCTCTCTTTACCGTTCAAGATGCTTTTGAACGGTTAGATTTCCATAGGCACGATCTTTTAAAATTCAGTCACCTACACCTTGGTAACATCGACCTTAGATGGAGAATGGACGGTTTGGATTGTCCGAACGAGTAATGGGTGGGGCCCACTACCTTCCGCAAAATCCGACAATGTCGGTTACGCAGCCAGCGAAAATGTCGCTTTCCGTTTTGATGAAGCGCGGGTCAGTGCTTGCGCTGACCAGGGTGACAGTGCGGTGCACGTCGGATGTGAATGTGCATGGTGTACATGCATCACGTACGGGGCCCACTGTGATGTTCTTAAGAAATCCAATCCGTCCATCATGTTTCTCATCTCATTTAAGCAGTCGGGACCAAACTTGAAGTATATCTTGATCTCAAGTATATCTTGATCTCAGGCAGACTGCGGATTGACGACTTAGGGGCTGATTTGTCTGTTGGACAACTTCTACAGAGATCTATGAGCTAAATTTTAACATGTACGGTTTCTTTATATCCCTCAGACCATGCATGAAATTTCAGGCCGATCGGATGATGGGATCCCTATGATCTTACATTCTGGCTGGTTTTCGGGCCCGTTTGATGCGAACGGCTTGATTTTCTCGGATCCCTGGCATGTAAATCCGTCACTATTGGTCCTATGAAGTCCATCCCGTGCTCTGATAATTTCGGAGCGTCAAATCCATGCTTTTAACATCATTTTTTAGTACACGCTCCTGATTTCAGCCTGTAATAAAAACATAATTAAAATATGGCAATAAGCATTATCATGCATGTAAAATCAGGTAATAGTCGGGGTCTAATATGCAATATTCGACCCTCATCATAAGTCGTAAAGAGTCAAATATTAGATGCCAAAGATATAATGCAATATACAAATCCTGCTAAGTCTGTCTGGGCCATATAAGTACAGAAACATAGCAATCCAAAATGTCATATGCCTGTGGATGTAATGCAATATGCGATGCGAATGAAATGACCATGCTAGAGTGTGAAGTTGGGATGATAGTACGTGATACCGCAGGCTGCGGGGTCCACCACAAGGGACTTCTATCTAAACTAGTCCCATACCTAAATTTGGATAGTCAGACTCAACGTGGTAAACTCCTGATCTCAGGATAGTCGGGCACCCAATCGAAATCCTTATCATAACGAAAGTACACAACAATTAGTTACACACCACCAGCCCGAGTGGATAGTGAATGAATGAACGAATGAGTATACAACTCCTACTCAATAAGTCCACATATCAGTACGGTTCCTCTCTGGGAAATCACTGGGGTCTATTACACTCCAAACCAGATTGTCACCCTATCACGCGCAACAAGGTGAGTAGAAGAGACCTCACTATCCGCATGCCAATATCAGGCCCTGGTAGTCGATTGCGGACCTATTCCTCAAGCTGGTCAGACTCAGCCTAGCATTTCCCCCTCCTCTTGGTCGGGTAAGGCCATACCCCCTTCCAACTGACCACGACACAGTGAGAGACACGGCCTAACGGTATACGACCCTCATACGCTCATGCATCCGGTCTGGACGTTGGAGCAACCTTTGGAACCAAGAGGGTTTAGGGACTTTCACCCAGGGATATCTATAGCACCCCATATAGAACAGATTTTTGGTGTCCCATCTGGCCATCCACGATATGCCTGTGGAGGCTATAACCCTAATGTCGCTAGGGCGTACGGTGGTCATGTCACACAAATGCAAAATGCATGAGTTATACAGGGCAATCATGTATAAATCTTGCGCATACCATGAGCTCATGTGGGGCAACTCCACCTATCAGGGAGCCCCATGAACAACCTGCCCTATGGCATGTTCAATGGTCAATCACCTCTCATAACAAGCATGCAGATGATGCGTATGTTGTCACATACTCATAATCGGTATCAATAACCGACATCAACAATCGGCCTTGACAATGTGGACATTTAACCAACATTGCCCCAAAGGAATGGTCACATAGAGCCCAATAATGGGTCCATGGCCTCGCACAAAGGTCTAATATACAACACAATTGGCCTTACTTAAGGGCCACATATACATAACAGGCAGACCCTGCTCATGAGCCTAATACATATCACAATGGGCCTTGCCCATAGGACATGAATACATCCCAATGGGCCTTGCCCATGGGCCTTAAATACATGACATGTGGGCCCTACACATGGGTCTTGATTACATCAAATGGGCCTTGCATCATGGGCCTAATACATGTCACAATGGGCCTCAACTACGAGTTGCATGTATATCATGTAGGTCTCGACAATCAAAATCAGCCTCGACAATGGAAATCGGTGAGAATGGGCCTGACTAGGCCTAAGGGAAGGTCACCATGAGGGCATTTAACCATCATTACCCAAAAAAATGTGGACATTCAACTAACATTGCTCCCAAGGAGTGCCCCATATAAGGTTAAACGTATAGTGGGCCCATGGCCTCACACAAAGGCCTAATACACATCGAATGGGCCTCACACAAGAGCTACATACACATCACGATGGGCCACATTACATTGACCTCGAATTCATCATAATGAGCCTTACACATGGGCCTCGAATACATCACATTGGACCTCGCCCATGGGCCTCGTACATATCCAATGGGCCACATCAATGGGCCGCACCAGTGCGCCATAAATACGCAACAGGTGGGCCTTGCACATGGGCCTTATACACAATAACGGGCCCCATTACTTGGCTTGATATACACAACATTGGGCCTCACATATAGGCCTCAAATATACATCGCATGTGACCTCAAGAATACATCACAGGTGGACCCTATCACATGGCCAGGCGGTGTGGGTGAATCACATCCATTAAGGTGGGACCGGTAGAAGGACGGCATGGAGATAAAATACAAATATGATGGTGGAGTCCTCATCATCGTCCAAACACATTCGGCACCGTCCAGATAATTTGAATGGTGTGGACAAACAATTGCATCATGGTGGGGTGGCACGACACCATCTAAACTACCTAGCACAGATGAACAGAGTAAGTGTAATACATACATCAAGACAAGGCCCCACTGTCCCTGTGGATGGTGGCGAGTGGAGCACGTACATCATGTGTCTAGCACAGATGAACGATGTAAATATGATACATGCATCAAGGTGGGGTCCTAAGGTGGGACGGCTGGGGGGTAAAACAAATGGATGGCATGAGTGCAGAATAGGTGCACGACGTGGATCCATACGTTCAGGTGGTCCCTATTGTCCAGTTCATCGGATGGTGTAGATATAAGACACATACAACACGTGTGGGTCACACAAGGAATGGCGGTGTAGAAAATATATAACATAAAGATGAGCCTACACACAACAAGTATGGGCCTACCAATGACCCTAGGGAGAGTTGTAATGTAGACATTTAACCAACATTATACTTACAATGTGGACGTCAAACTAACATTGCTCCCAAGGCATGGCCCGCCATAAATGCTAATACATGAACCACGGTGGAATGACATTACAATGGGCTTCATGTACATCCCATTGGGTCTCAACCCATGGGCCTCCAATACACCAAATGGGCCTCATAACATGGGCCCTATTCACATCACAGTGAGTCTCAACCCACGGGCCTTTATACATCACAATGGGTCTCAACACATGGGCCCTAATACATCACAATAGGCCTCAACCCATGGGCCCTAGGATATATCCAAATGGGTCTTATAACATGGGCCCTATTCACATCACAGTGGGTCTCAACCCACAGGCCTTTCTACATCACAATGGGTCTCAACCCATGGGCCCTAATACATCACAATAGGCCTCAACCCATGGGCCCTAGGATACATCCAAATGGGCCTTATAACATGGGCCTTACTTTCATATAAAGGTGGGCTTCAACAACGACCTCATACACATCAAGGTGGCCTAATCACATGGGTCTTATGTACATTAAGGTGGATCATACCAATTGGGCCCCATGTATATCAAATGGGCCGCTCCAAATAAGTGGTGATAATGATTTCCGCCATTTAAAATTCCTAAGGCCCACCATACGTAAATTTCCCATCCAACCTGTTCCTAAGTTAACATAGGGATAGATGAAGTGGAACAAATATCAGCTTAATTGGAAGCTACTATGGCCCTTACAGATTTTGAACGTTGGATGTCATTGTCCACTACTTAGATAATGGGGTCCACTTGACTCTAGATCTGCCTCATTTTTTGTCTCAAGCCTGAAAACAAGCTGGCCAAATGGTTGAACGGTCTGGATGCAACACAAGCATCATGGTGGGGCCCATGAAAGCCCACCATCAGGTATATTATATAAAATATAATCTATATAGTATATATATACAATATATATATATATATACATATTTATACACACACACGCACACACATACACGCAGACACACACACACCTGCACACACATGCGCACACACACACATGCACACACACGCCTACACACACGTGCACACACACATGCATACACACATACACGCCCACCGTCCCCTCAGATGGCTCCACCGTCCAGGCGGACTGTGGAAATAGAATACATATATCATTGTGGGTCCCATGTGGGGCCCACCTTAATGTTTACTTTCCATCCATCCCATTCATAGGGTCATGCAGACCTAGATAAAGGGTAAAAATAAATTTCAGCTAGATCCGAAACTTCTGTGCACCCAAAAAGGGTTTCAATGGTTGGGCTTCAATCAACACTATTCCTATGATGTGGGCCGCCTGAGCATTGGATCAGCCTGATATTTGGAGGGGGCCCACCTCAGGAGATGGCCCACCTCATGAACAGCTTGGATGGCATACATACATCAAGGTGGGGCCCACGGCTGGAGCCGTGGGACCCTGCTCGTCCGCATGTTCATGCGCAGGACGTCCGCCGTCCTGTCTCCCTCTGACACCAGCAGCAGCAATGTTGCTGTTGTGCTCTTTGATTTTATTTTATTTTTTTAAAATAATTGAGATTTAAGGTTTTTCATATATGGGGCCAATACCAGCTGAATCCAGCCCATCCATTGCACTCCACGGCTCAAGACCAACCAAATGAGCCCAATATTGAGTATTTTTCAGCGTGTATAAAGATTTGAGTGAATTTAAATGGTGAAAATCGCTATTTGCTAAGGTACGGTCCACCAGAAACTCGGATCAGCTTCACTTTTCAGCTTAACGCCTAGAATGATCTCAAGAATCGAATGGACGGCTTGGATTAAAAGAATACATCAAGATGGGGTCTATATAGGTGGCTCACCTAATGGACTTTGAAACAAGCTAATATTTGTGTTTTCATTTCAGTCCAGGGACGTCCCTGGACGTCTGAGCGACACACATGCTCAAGGTGGGTTCTACTCAGGTGGGCCATCAACTGATGGATGGTGTGGGTATAACACATATGTAAGTGGGCCCCACCTATAGATGGGTTGGATAAAATACATGGCTCATGGTGGGGTTCATCGGAGTGGGCCACACAGCCACATCATCACACATACAAAAGAATATGAACAAGAGAGGGAAAGAGAGAGAGAGAGAGAGGAGAGAGAGAGAGAAGCACCCACTTATGATCTTCTTAGTCCTCCACTTCCATCAACGCATCTTAAAGCTCCGAGGGACGCATTTCAACGGTGGAGATGATCATTGGAGGGTGGAGATGGGAGGAGGAAGGTGGGCCAAACTTTCTCTCCATGGAAGCCATGGACAATTGCTCCATGGGAGTTGCTTGAGAAAAAAAATAAGAGAGAAATGAGAGAGAGATAGAGTGATGGTGAGTGATGGAGTGTGTAAGAGATGGGATGGAAAGGTTGACTTTGGGGTTGCTTGGGGATGGGTGAAAGTTGATGTGTACTTGACATGAGGTGTGATTGATGTGTACTTTGATTGATTGATGGGATTGATTTGACATTTAGTAGAGATTTTCTTGTTGTAACGCCCTGAAAATCGGGGGTCGAGCATAAACTCAACTTCCGAGTTCCAGAACATCACTTATGCAACAAAATGAATGAGGATTGAATGTTGACAGTATTCGTGCATTGAACATGAGTGAGATTAAGCCAAAACTTGACATATCATACTCAGAGAGGCAGTTAAATTTGCAAGCGGAAGACTGTGATAGATAGATAAAATATATAACTTATGATGAGTCTCCAGAGTGTGATAACATTACCAGGTTAAATAAATACAAGTGCAGTTCTAAAATGTACCAAATGTGAGGAAGTCTAATGCCTCCTATCCCATGTACCATAGCCCCGTCAATACAATATCGGTCTTCATTGACCTGCCAGAGAGATCTGAGATAGGAGAATCCCTCCTATCATCATAGAAAGTAGTCGGCTACGCTTCACAAGCATCGCCACCACACGAAACTCAACAAATGCGGTTGGTGTGTACAACACCATCCCGTAACGTGGGAGTGAGTGATCAACTCAGTGGAACAATAAAGCATAGGTTAACATGTTATCAATTCAACCAAGCAGTAATGATAAAGCAGTACAAATCAAACATTTCTAACTACTCTTGTTAAGTGCAAAAATGAAATGACATGATGCTGTATGCCCTTGCCAAACCACCCTCAAGCGACATCATCTTACGTTCGCGAATGCTAACTCCCTCGATGCGCCACATCTACAAAGCACATGCGGTGCGATGATGCTCATGATTACCAAGTTTTTATTAGTCCATTTCAAACAAAGAGTATTGGGAAACTAAGGTACCTCCCTTGTATCATTCCCAAACATGATCCATTCTAGGGTCGTCAATCCTAGCTATTCTCATACGATATTATGGTTTGAGAAGCGTAGTGAAGGCATCGCAAAGGGCTCGTCACCGTCAGCGCGGATACTGAGATCTCACCGTATGCGGCTCAATTCTTGGCCGTCGGCTCAAGTACTGGTCTCACCGTACTTGGCCCAATCACTAGCCCGTCGGCTCGAGTACAGGTCTCACCGTACTCGGCTCAACTCATACTCTAGTTACTGTGAAAGACTCGTCGCCAATCACAGACACTTGGAGTATACTCGAGGATACTACGGAGGACTCGTCGCCCGTCAGCACGAGCACAGGTCTCACCGTACTCGGCTCTCGCCGTAAGTATCGACAGCTCGAATATAGTGTCCCATACCACCATAATCGGCTCACGAGATTGGTTGCGCAATGGTCACTACGGGGAGGCACATGACCCCAGCGTAGGCCGACAGCTCGACCACGGTGTCCCATACCACCATGCCCGGCTCATGCGTCTTAGCGGATCGAGGTACCATGGTTAAAAGGGATTTAACTGGTAAGTTTGGTACCCTAGGTTCAAGCAGAGGCGACCAAACATGGTGAACATACATTAGACAAATCGGGTTACTTGACGAGCTCGGCTAGCTCGAGCGCACAACAAGTTGAACGACATGAAGTGCATAAGCACTCCGCGTGGCCGACCACTATCGCCAACCGAAGTATGACTCGGGTTCGTCGAACACATCTCACGTGGCAAATGAATCGCAACCACGAATTCAATTCTGGTACCGATTGTCTGGACTATAATCATAGCCCCAAACACAATCAAGTGCAGATAGATAAAGCAATAGTGAATCAAGATTTCCACTCATACAATCAAAGTATGGTATTTTCCGTTTAGGGCTGCCAGGGCTGTTGCACGCACTCGTTGCTCCGCTCCCCCATCACCCATGACGGATCATACAACATAAATATAAATTTAAGCATATGCATTACATAGTTAAAATCATAAAGCAGTTGAGCATGTTATGAATCACAACACAAGCATGAGTTTATACATGTTCAATTCCTAATTACACAACAATCCGAGGAGATCATACACATAATTAAAAGAGGTTGAGAATCATATCTCAACACCCTTATACATTACACTTTGCTAACTACTACTCATTCAGACATTTCAAGAAACACTTAAACAAACATACATCGACATACATGACGTATGTCGATCACATAAGCATTAGGCCAAATCCTTTCACTAGGGAGTTGCCCCAATCATATCATGCGTACACCCACGACGGATAGTCATGGCAAGCAGGAATCCAAGTTCCATATTCATTCAGTCATTCCCACAAACACTTGGGCCACACATTTTAGCATATATGGTGTATATTGGCCGTGGCGTGATTTAGGGAAAATCCTTTCGTCAAAAGGGTATCGCCAATACAACAATCATGAATCCATGACAATTAGTCATGGCGAGCACGAATGAGAATTCTATACTCATTCAGTCATTTTCACAAACACTTAGAATACACTATTACAACATACATGGTGTATGTTAGCAAAACATATATTAGGGCTATCCTTTAGCCAAGTGAGTATTTTACTCGTGTATTATATATTACTACAACAAATAATCATGATAAATGCATATCCAAAATTTATACGTATACAGTATTTTCTAAAATACGCATTTTCAACATACATAGTGTATACGAGCAAACATGTATTACGGTGATCCCCTTCGCCAAGTAAATATTTTATACGCACATAATATATTTATACGACAATTAATCATGACAAACACATCGCTAAAATATACATGTATACGGTACTTCGTACAATACCGTATTTCTTCATACATAGTGTTTACAAAGGAACATAGACTTCGGCGATTCCTTTCGCCAAGCTAGTATTTTAATTATGTATTGTATAATCATACAGTAAATAATCATTACAATTGTATTTCCAAAATTCACACATATGCGGTATTTCTAGAATACACAATTTCAACATACTTGACATTTACAAAGGAACATGTATTTTGGCGATTCCTTTCGCCAAACTAGTATTTTATTCATATGTTATATAATTATACATTAAATAAACATGTCAAGCATTTATCCAAAAAAAATACGTATACGGTATTTCTACGTATACCTAGAATATGTGAAATTCCACATTTCACACCGTTAATCAAAACAGGAAACGGAAAGCACTTTGTACATGTGCAATTGCAAGCAGATCATGAATCTACCATTATCTGACATTGAAAGCGTTGAAAACCTTAACTTATACACTTAAAGTCCTCACCTTTGCCTTTGGAAACGAAACGAATCAGCAAGGGTAGAAGAACTTCCGTATACGGGAGATTTCTAGCCTAAAGAGCGGAATCGGTTAGTTGTTACATAGCCTACAACGATCCTACCAAAATTCAGACCTAGGGTTAGGGTTTCTTACCTTCAAATGGGATGGATACCGCCGGAAAAGCGCCTAGAACAGGGCGGTGTAGGCCGTGTAACAAGCCAACGCAGGAGGAGGAAAATCGGCAACAACCTCCAAGCCTTTCTCTCTCTTTTCTCTCTCCCAAAACTCAAATTCGTATGGCTGTGAGAGAGGGTGCTCTAAGGCCCTTTTATAGCCAAAAACATTTCGAAAATAGACTCAGGTTCAAGGGGTACTGCTAATATAGGATTCTCGCCGCTTTTCCAGCTCAAAAGGGAAGTTCTAGTGGCCTTCCTTGAACCAAACGTCAGACTTAAGCTCACCATCGATGGATCTACGTGGGATTACGTTTTTGACTCGATCGGATTCCCAGATCGCACGTGGCGGACCACTTTCAGTTCGACGGTCAGTGGGCCACGATCAGAAATTCCAAGTACATGTAAATGTTCCTGAAATTTTTCTTAATCCGAGGGTGTAATTTGGTCTGATTCTGACGGTCGGGTTGCTTATCTTGACGCGTCAACAAATGATGCAGATCACTATTCCGGATATTTATTTTGGCATGTGAATAGTGTTTTTCACACTACCTCGCTCCGAATCGAAACGAATGACCGTGGGACATCGGATGGAGCTGATTTTTGAGATGATTGTTAAGCCCAGTGGGGCGGTCCTAGTTCCTTAGCTTCGGGTTATTCGGACTCCCGATGTGCGATCTAGACCTAATACGAAGTTTCGTTTCATTCCCGAGAGCAGACGGGAAATGAGTTTGGTTCTAAACTTTAGGGTAACCTAGCGTCAATGATTCTGTAATTTTTGGGTCTTGCAGATCGTATTTAAAGCGATCCTAACGGATTTCATGGCTAATTGAGTTTAGTACTTAGTTAACTTTGTTAAATTTCTAAAGGATTTAATCCTAAGTGATTTTCATCTGAGGTGGAACTTAGTCCATTGTAGTTTGTATATAAAGTGATCCAAGTTATACTACTTAGCTAGTTTAAGATAGTGTCTAGGGCGAAGGTGCTTTGAAAAATTGAAAGCACAAGGTAGTGAAGGGTGGGATTTGTGAAGAAAATGATTTAAGGAACGATTTGAGACTTTAATTGAGCATTTAAGAAGTTAAACCTGTGTTATGATTGACTCATTGCCTAAGGACGTCTAATCCCAGGTTGGCAAAAATCCGGGGCGTTACACTTGTGCAGTGTCTTTCCTCATATTGAGCACAGGCCTACATCTCCTGTATCGGGTATCGCCTCGGCGCGCGAGACACGACATCGAAACTGTGGCGACGGCGCGGTCGCACTGGTACAATTCTCGAGTTAAGTCGACTCGGGTTGATGGCGTGTGAATCAGGGTCACTCGCAAACGCCAATTAAGGGTCGAAGGTCACCGAAATTCAACCAGGAAGACCGCGGAAGCCTATGGAACGGTACGGTCTAGGATACGAGTCTTACAAATCCATGGAATTTACAATGGGTTATATGCGGTGGAGCACATAGGGCTATGCATTTGTCATACTTGTATCAATTTTAGGCTATCCACGCACTACATGGTCACATGATTGTACACCATCAATATATAGAAATTTTAACGAAGATCTGGACCATTCACATGTCACATTTACAAACAATCCAATTTGCATAATTAATGGGCCAACATTCTATGGTGGGCCTGGGGCTTAAAATCAAGTCAATCTATGGCACATGTGGACCACACCACACACAAAAATTGAGAGGATTACCCTCCATTAAAACATTCATAATTACTTGTTGGGCCACTAAGGCGTAGATCACAAATCTAGCCCATCCATTATGTGTGTCCCACTTGCTTAAGGGGTTAGGCCAAGTTTCAGATGCATTCAGATTTCAAGTGGACCCCAGCAAGTGATTCTATATCCTCGAGCTCCGAATTGTACGAACGGTTCAGGGAGATTAAAGTTACATGGGTCCCAAAGTAATGTAATTATTATGTCTACACTGTTCATCTATATTTAGAGATCATTTTAGAGAATTATCCAAAAATGAATCATATCTAGAGATTATCTGGACCTCACCACAAATAGTAGTGAAGATAATGATTTCACCATTAAACAATTTACAGGGCCCACCATAATGTTTATTTTCCATTCAGTCTGTTCACAAGGTCAAAATGACCTGAATTAATCATATTTGTCCAAAACTTCTGTGACCTAAAAGGGTTCCAATAGTAGTCGATTCAATCCCCTGGTGCTTTTGTAGTGTGGACCACTTGATAGTTAGATCTGTCTTATTTTTCTTCTCAAGCCTTAGGACGACTCGCCAAATGGATGGACGGTTCTGGATATAATAGATACCTCATGATCAGACCCACAAATATTGTTGGTTTATCCAGCTTCCTATTTTTATTTATTATTAATTTTTTGATGGTGTGGACCACCTGAGTTCCGTGTACGACTGATTTTTGGGGGTGACCCATTTTTAAAGGGGACCTATCAAATGCACGGTTTAAATGGTTGACATGCATCATGGTGGGGCCTATGGTGGGACCCACCTTCCCTGGCTATAACACAAGCAGCAAGACGCTACTTGCTGTCAGCGTCCAGGACGCTGACAGCAACAGCGTCCAACATTGTTGCAATTTTTTTTTAAATTCTTGTGGTTTTTAATAGGTGGGGCCCACATCAAGATAATCCATTCCATCTGTTGTATTCTATGGCTCATGACAGACCAAATGAGCCCAATATTCAGCATTTTTTGACGTACAGAAACATCACAGCATGCCTTACAGTTTATCACTATTAAAATAACTTTTTTGATGGTGTGGCTTACTAGAGATTTGGATTGACTTCATTTTTCGGCTCAACGCCTAATATGATCTGGAAAATAGGATGGACGGTGTGGATCAGATACTTACATCATGGTGGGGCCTGTGGTGGTCACACAGCCCCTGGCCATTTGAAGCAGTTGGGACAATGCTTGCTACAACGTCCTCTGGACGTTGGCAGCAACAGCCCTTTTTTAATATTTATTTATTTATTATAATTTTTGATGGTGTGGTGTGCACATGTGTGCATGGGTGTGTGTGTGTGTGGCTAGCCCTATGGGCCACACTGGAATGTTTGGATGGCATATAAAGGTTCTGGTGGGGACCACTATCAATGGGTCCCACATAAAGTCTATAACAAATTATTATTTTATTATTTTTTTATGAATCCTCCTATGCATCCACACCATTAATCACATCATTATCATCATATCATCACCACTATTAATCATCTCTTTATATGCATTCTCCTATGCATCCACACCATTGATCACATCATTATCATCAAATCATCACCACTATTAATCATCCAAATAATCAAAAAGGAAACAAACCATAAGAGTGGAAGGGGTGTACTCATTTTGATGGATTAGATGGATCGTTGAGTTGGATGGAAGGGATGTCATTGATGGAGTTGATGGCCCACCAAGATCACTCCTCTCTCTCTCTCTCTTGTGTAGAAAAATGGTGAAATGTTAAGGGATGAAGGACTATTTGTAGAGAAATTGTTAAAATGTGGTTAGATTCAATTAACGTGATCTTGTTTAACTTAGACTAGGATTATGGAAATTATTTCATGATTGGTAATTAATGGTCGATTAAAAGGACATGGATGGCATGGTGTGATGATGTCATGCATAGGGTATGGTATGGAGAAGAGTTGACCTTGCATGCACATGAGTGAAGGGAGGTATGGGTGTGTGACATCACACACATGGGTAGAGATTCTCTCACCCCTATGTGGCATGTGCATGTGTGCATGGCATGTGTTGTGCACATGTGTGGAATGGAGTATATGGCGCCATGCGCACATGATACACTAACGATTCTTCACGGCGTATCTCACTAACAGAGTCTCATATAGACCCATGGGTGGTACATACACAATCACAACGACAGGGTAGTCGATATGAAATAGGTTCCGAGGTCTTGAGGTTCCAGTCAGCTAGGTGTGCACTATGCATGGCTAGTCTAGGTTTGGCTAAGGGCGTCGATCATCATGCACATAGGCACAGAAAATGGTACGAAATGGACAGGGTCTTACGGTCTAGGGTTCTATAGATTTTAAAAATGGAAAACTCAAATGCTACTTGATTCAATTCTCTTAGATCTCAAAGAAGAGTATAGTTTAATCTTTTAGATTAAGTTTAAAATGATCTTGAGAAAAAGTGAATTGAATAATCTATTAAAATAAATTTTATAAATACCAACAAATAGCTTGCAGAGGACTTGAGCTTCTCTCTCTCTCTTGCAAAAAAATTATAGTAATTTTCGCTGTAATTTATAATGAGAGAGACTCAATTTATAGGCAAAGAGGTTAGAACTTCAGCTAGCCTAAGATAGGCTTCGACTAGCCCGAGTTTACAGAATTCTGTTCAACGGATTTTGGATTGCACAGGATAAGAATTATCCAAAATTTGCCCGGCCAGAGGTTAAATTCAGCTAAACGAAATTCACAATTCGGCTGACTAAATTCCCGTGAATTCTAAAAGATTGTGTTGCTAGAATTTCACCTGAACTTTCTCAGGCTGGCTGAATGTCATGCCCCGAACTCGAAAACTAAGCTCAAAGAATTCCTGATTGCCGATCCGGTGCCAACAGCCTCCGTAGTACCCCATTCTTGGCTCCCAGCGCTCATACGCCAAATTCTGATCTTAGAAACCTACAAGGAGGATTTTTTTTTCTTCTTTGAGCATAACCACAAGTGTACCCAATTCACATATCCACTATAATAAATCGTTGATTACAATGTTTAAAGGAGGTACGTGCATATAATCAAATCTTCACAAAGCTCGGTCGTAAGCTCCTGCTCCTGCTCAGCTACGACTATGCCCAGGTATCTCCTACATGCATCTACCGTGCATAAGCTTATAGAAAGCTTAGAGGGTGGTGTAAGTGTGTGTGCAAGATAAGTGTCAAGCATGCAAATATTAGAATAAGCGAAAATACTAGCAAGTCTGTAGAAATATTAACAACACTGTCGAGGATATACAATGCAAAGACATAATAAGCCAAGGTCATAAATTGAGGAAGTAATATAGATCAGCTATGCAATGTGGGAACATAGTAAGTCAAATATTAATTGCCGAGAATACAATACAATATGCAATACCTAATGAGCCACGAATATCATCGGCCTCATCTAGGCCATGCAAAAACATAGTAGACCAAATGGTATGTGCTAAAGATCAATCATGTGATGTCAGAGTATGTAATGCGGATGACCAAGCTACGGTGTGTAGTTGGGAGGGTAGCGCGTAATATCGCAAGTGATGGGGGTCCATCACAAAGGACTTCTATCCAAAATAGTCACATACCTAAATTTGGATAGCTAGACTTAATGTGGTAAACTCCTTATCTCAGGTTGGTCGCTCGCCCAACCGAAATCCTGGCCAATGTAAAGATTCACATAATGATTTGGTTGCACTTCACTAGCTCAAGTGTATAGTGAATGAAATGAGTAAATGGATTAACAATTGAGTACGCACTCCTGCTAGCAAGCCTGCATGTGACCACCACATTATCCGATGTGGGACAAGATTCCGCCTTACTATATGCACAATAGCCTGCCAGCACAGTAGCCTGCCAACTGCTGGTAGCTTGCCCAGGCCCTTAAGCCCCGCCCACATCAGCATCCGGCCACGTGTGCTGGCCCACGTGTATAACAGTGACAGGTCATCTCAACATCAAAACTGTACGTTTATGGGATCATCACCGAGGTCTAGTACACTACCTGCTGACTCCTGTTCTCCAAGTTGCACAGCCTAGTGAGCATAAGAGACCTCACTACCCGCCTGTGGTCAGCCGATCACCAACAAGGCTCGGCGGTTGCGAACCCATTTACGAGCTAGTCAAACTTGGCCTAGCTATACCCCCCCCCTCCACTAAGGCGGGTAAGGCCACACCCCCTACCAACTGACCACACTACAGTGGGAGATGCGGCCTAATGGTAAAGGCACTCGGGTGCTCATGTTTTCCACTCGGTCTCGATGTTGGGGCATCTCCTGGTACCATGGAGGTTTAGGGGCTTTCACCCAAGGACATCCTAAGTGCCCTAAATGCTCAAATAACATTTCCTGTGTCCCAACTGGCCATCTACGTCATGCCTGTAGAGGTCATGGCCCTGATGTTGCTAGGGCGTACGGTGCTCATATCACAAAATGTCGAGGTATATGCGTTATATCGATCAATCATGCAATAATCCACCCAATAGCATGTGCTATGATCACTCCTCATAACACGCATACATATAATGCGTATGGCATGAAACATGAAGCTATGCATGATTATCGAACTTAATAATGATTGATCACACAATCACAATGGGCCTCATCTAGTCACATGGGACTCACACAATCACATTGAGTCTCGTGTCATAAGCCTCATACGATTACAATGAGCCTCATACAACCTCAATGGGCCTCATTCAAACACAATGGGCCTTATTCAGACACAATGGGCCCCATATAATCGCAATGAACCTCGGATAAATGTTATGGGCCTCATACAACCTCAATGGGCCTCATTTAAACACAATGGGTCCCATATAGTTGCAATGAGCCTCAGATAAACACTATGGGCCTCACATAGTCACGATGGGCCTCATATGGTCATAATGCTATGTTAACACATACCTAGTGCGTATACTAACATAGTTAATCAATAATCGGCCTATATATACGGCAGGGTCCCTAGGAAGACAGGTGATCTAATCCATAACATGGGGATCGGTCCTCAACGGTGGATATACCAAATCTGATACCACCGATCCTTTCATCTACAGTGATGGTGTACTTGCCTCATAATAAGGGTAGATCTAGATGGCCTACTCATGGGCCTAATAATGGATTCCAGGTTTGGATACTTCTACTAACATCCATAGGGACCTAAAGAATTGGGATAGCCCAATAAGGTGGGATGGATGATAGAATAATAGTGGGGGCCCATCCATTTGGGCTGGTCCACTAAGGAGGGAATGAGAACAGGCCTAATCAATGGACCCTAGGGAGGATCACAAGGTGGACATTTAACCACCATTGCTCTTACAATGTAGACATTTAACCATCATGGCCCATAGAATCTATCTCATGATGGGGGCCCAAGACTTATACAACCAAGAGAATGATTGGGCAAACATAATTATAGTGGGTTTACACATTACATTGACCTCATCACATGGGCCTCTCGTATATCATATTGGGCCTCAAACAAGGGCCATAAATACATCGTATCGGGCCTCACTCGAGGGCCATAAACATATCATATTGGGCCTCACACAAGGGCCATAAACATATCATCTTGGGCCTCATACAAGGGCCATAAACATATCATATTGGGCCTCGCTAAAGGGCCATAAACATATAATATGCATTGCATTTGGGCCACATCACATAGGCTTCATACAAGGTTCTCATGAAACAGCCCTTGGCCCACACAATAGTTGGAAAATAAATGGGCATTATTCACAATAGTCTACACACCATGTTGGGCTCCAAGAAATGGCCCAAGGCCTTAATACATCAAATGGGCTTCATGAGTGGCAGCCCATGGCCAAAAAATATCATGGCCATGGAGAACATCTTACTCATGCATTATGTTGGGCCTCATGGGCAACCCACATGCCCTAATTAAATAGCCAAGGTGTAACCAACATCCACTAATGTGTGCTTTATAAATCAGCCGAAAACTAGGCCAGTTGGGTGGGCGACAAGGATTGAGTCACATATATCATATTGGGCCCTTATGGGGCCACCCATAAAATCCAACAAAATATATGGGTAGCATGTGCAACACATACACCATAACAAACCCTAATGAGGCAACCCGTGGCCCTAAAAACTGATAAACTGTGTGTTTCCTATACATCAAGGTGGGCCTCAAAATTGTACAATGGGCGGATAATCATACAATAAGTGGGGCCCTTGCACATCATAAACAGGCCTCACCAAAAGGTGGCCATCGTGAATATGGTACATATAACATGGTGCGGCCCAATTGGAATATGGAATCCAACTCATAATGGAATCCACGGCCCATACACAATCTGGAAAATGGAAGGACAGTATGAGCATAACACTTATATATAGTGGGCCTCACAAGGTGGCCCACTGTCCCTAAATGGGTGAATAGTATGGATATAACATATACATCATAATGGGCCTCATAAGGCAGCCCCATGGTTGGATGCCCCAGCCCAACACACATCCTGGTGGGCACCCACCTGATATTTGAACCTGCTACAGCTATGTGGGCTCACACCACAAAGCGGCCCATACCACATTAACACTAATGGGCCCCACACCAATGGCCAGCGTGAATTTACAACGCACACAGAAAGATGGGCCATCTGGTGGGTGGTCAGCCCAACAGGGCGCTGGACCTACTGGATGGGCTGGATGGAATATAAGATGTGCTTCATTAGTGGGCCTTATACATCATTAATGGGCCCCACCAGATGAGTAGTGTGGAGGTACAATGCATGTAGCAGATGGGCCACAGCTGGACGGTCAGCCCACTGCTTCCTGCGGTGTGGATCACTTGAGATATGGATCTGTCCCATTTCCCGGTCCATGGCCAAAAATAATATGAAAATTTGGATGGATGGTCTGGATACTACACATACATGGTGTGGGAGCCCCCATGCATCAATAATGGCCCCACAATCAATGGCCAACATGGATTTACAACACATGCAGCAAGGTGGGCCATTTACTAGACGGTCATCTGGTTGCCATTGATCTGAGGTGGGGTCCACGCCAGAAAATGGACGGACGGTGTAGATTACATGTACACATCATGTGAAGCCCACTGTTTAAAGGGCCCACTAAAGAAAACAGGGAAAAATAGGTGGGCAGTTGGGTAAAACAATGCATCACGGTGATGTCAGGGAGGCTCCAGCGGTAGATATTCCTTCTCCACTGTCCCAGGAAATGGTGGGGTCCACTGGAGCTATGAACCAACTGATATTTGTGGCTTTTCGTCAACCAGGTCACACGTGACCTACTCCCCACGTTGGATAGCAAATGAATATCATGGTGGGCCTTAAGAAGATTCCAACAACAGGCTGCCCATCACCACTGTTTGTTAATCAGTCCTCAGCTGGACGGTTTGGATGAAGCACACCATGGTGCGTCCCATGTTGCTGGATGGTGGTTGCAACACATATACAAGGTGGGGTCCACGTGAGTGGGCCACCCCACTGAAATTAAGGTGATATTTGTGGTTTCCCTTGAAACAGAGCCAACCCAAAACAGACAGCAGGGTGGCTCTGTTGGGTGGACAACATGGATAAAATACATGTACATGGTGGGTCCCACCTGTAGACGGTCCACCATGAGGATGGGACCTGTCCGAATGGCCACAAAAAGGATGGATGGAGTGGATTTGAACATAAACATCATAGCAGGGGCTGCGGCTGGTAGATTACAGCCAATGGATCTGTCTATCTCTTGGACCTTGACCTCAATGACCCCTCCAGGTGGACGGTGGTCATAGAGTACATACATCAAGATGGGGTCCACATAGGTGGGCCACCCAACTTGGGATCAAGCTGATCTCTGTTTCTTCCCTTCGTCTAGGCCTGTCCTAGATGGACAGGCTGGTGGATCACATACATCACAGTGGGCAGCTACCCCTAGACGATGGGCAACAAAGGTGGGCCGGTCCTTCTATATAGACGGTTTGAATAAAACAGATACATCAGGTGGTCCCACCATTTACGTTGGACAGTGGAAGGAACGCATGCATCAGATGGTCCCACCGTCCCACGCTGGACGGTGCGGACAATACATACAGTGGGTGGGTCCCACCGTCTCATGTACTGGACAATGCTGGACGGTAAGGATAGAACAAATACATCAAGCAGGTTCCACGGCTGCTAGGCAACGTGGATAAAACACACTATGGTGGGTTCCACGGCTGCTGGGCAACGGTCCAGCAGCATCCCACTGACGGACGACCTTGCTGGCCTTGCTCTGGGCAAGCAGACTGATGGATGGCGAGGATACAAGGTATACATCATAATAGGGTCCATAAGTGGGGCCACATAGGTGGCTACAAGGTTGGGATCCAGCTAGTATTTGAGTCTTTCCCCTACATCAAGTCCTATGTGATCACTGGGCATCTAGCAACTTGGACAGCAAGGGCGTCCTTGTTGCTGGATGGTCCGGATCCATCACGCATACTCGTCAAGTGGGCCAGCAAAACATTGGAGAGAGAGAGTCAGAGATAGAAGCACCCACCTTCCTTCTTATTCCTCCCTAATACTCCAAAGCTCCAATGGGGCTCCTTTAATGGTGGAGATGATCAGTTTTAAATGGCAGGATATGGGGGGATCTAAGGTGGGAAAGGGTTGGCCATGGATATGAGTTGGGACGTCCATAGCCTCTAGTTGCTAGGGGAGATGAAAAATGAGGAAAGAAGGAGAGAGGGAGGGAGATAAGGGAGAGAGAAAGATGTAATAATTGTGTGTCATAATGAATGTAAGAGAGTCATTGCTTGCTCGGGGGGCTAGGGGTATAGACTAGCTATAGGTGGCTAGGAAATTATGAAAATGATGATGTCATGCATGCATAGGGTGGCGTGCCATGCCATAGGTGGGTCCCACAAATGCGATCAAGGTCCAAATAAAATGCGGCCTACATCTTTTCATGTACAACTCGGATTGTCGCACGAGATGTGGCGTTAAAACCGCGACGACAATGCAGTTACTATGGTGCTAATTCTGAGTCGATCCGAGTTGGGTTTACATGATGGAACTTAAAGGTCATCGCAAACGAAATCTGTAGGTCGTGGGTGGCCGAAATTCGACCGGGAAGGCCGCAGGATCCCACAGAATAGAAAGGTCACTAGAACACAGGCCTGACAGCTCTCCCCACCTAATAGAAATTTTGTCCTCGAAATTTATACTATTACACATAACAAAAGGAAAGGAGGAACGGGAACCTCCAGCAGGGGCACGAGTCGCTCGGGCCGCTCTCTTGGGCACCAAGTCCTACAGGAAGGAACAAGGAGCCTATCAGCCTTGTGGACCCTCGAAGGCACATACAATAGGGAGTTATATCAAAAGTTTCTAAGTTATTTAAACTTGGAGATCTAATCATTTTAAGTTCTCAACAATCACGTAGTGAAGGATAGTTATCAACAGATATGTGATGTTATCCTCAGGTATCCCCAAGCTATGCTCTGATACCAATAACTTTCATGCCTTAACTCAGAAACTGAGCTCATAGAATTTCTGATTGCTGAATCCAATGTCGACAGCCTTCGTAGTACCCCATTCTCAACTCCCAACGCTCATATGCCAAATTTCGATCCTGGGATGCTACAAGGAGGATTTTTTTATTTTTTATTTCTTCTTTGAGCATAACCACAAGTGTACTCAATTCACAATAGCAACATCATCATCACATATCCACTATAATAAATCGTTAATTACAATGTTGAAAGGAAGTACATGCATATAATCAAATCTTCACAAAGCTCGGCCACAAGCTCCTGCTCTTGCTCAGCTATGACTGTGCCCAGTATCTCCTGCACGCATCTACCATGCATAAGCATATAGAAAGCTTAGAGGGTGGTATAAGTGTGTGCGCAAGATAAGTGCCAAGCATGCAGATATCAGAATAAGCGGAAATACTAGCAAGTTTGTAGAAATATTAACAACATTATATAGGATATATAATGCAAAGACATAATAAGCCAGGGTCATAAACTGAGGAAGTAATATAGATCAGCTATGCAATGTGGGAACATAGTAAGTCAAATATCAATCGCCGAGAATACAATACAATATACAATACCTAACGAGTCACGAATATCATCGGCCTCATCTAGGCCATGCAAAAACATAGTAGACCAAATGCTATGTGCTAAAGATGAATCATATGATGTCAGAGTATGCAATGTAGATAGTCGGGAGGGTAATGCATAATATCGTAAGTGATGGGGGTCCATCACAAAGGACTTCTAATCAAACCAGTCCATACCTAAATTTGAATAGCTAGACTCAATGTGGTAAACTCCTAATCTTAGGGTCGTGTGTCTAACAGAAATCCTGTCTATTGCAAAGATTCACATAATGATTTGGTTGTGCTTCACCAACCCGAGTGTATAGTGAATGAAATGAGTAAATGAATTAACAGCTCAGTACGTACTCCTGCTAGCAAACCCGCATGTGACTGCCACATTGACTGATGTGGGACAAGATTTTGCCTTATTGTATGCACAGTAGCCTACCAACTACTGGTAGCTCGCCCAGGCCCTTAGGCCCCACCCACATCAACGTCCAGCCACGTGTGCCTGCCCACGTGTGTAACAGTGACGGGTCATCTCAACATCAAAACTGTACGTCTATGGGATCATAGCCGGGGGTCTAGTAACTAGCTGCTGACTGCCGTTCTCTAAGCTGCATAGCCTAGCGAGCGTAAGAGACCTCACTACCCGCCCGTGGTCAGCCAACCACCAACAAGGCTTGGCGGTAGTGGACCCATTTACGAGTTGGTCAAACTTAGCCTAGCTATGCTCCCCTCACTCAGGCGGGTAAGGCCACACCCCCTCCTAACTGACCACGCTACAGTGGGAGATGCGACCTAAGGGTAAAGGCACTCAGGCACTCATGTTTTTCACTCAATCTCGATGTTGAGGCATCTCCTAGTACCATGGAGGTTTAGCGGCTTTCACCCAAGGACATCCTAAGTGTCCTAAATGCTCAAATAACATTTCCTGTATCCCAACTGGCCATCCATATCATGCCTGTGGAAGCCATGGCCCTGATGTCGCTAGGGCATATGGTGCTCATATCACAAAATGTCGAGGTATATGCATCATATCGTTCAGTCATGCAATAATCCACCCAATAGCATGTGCTATGATCACTCCTCATAACACGAATACATATAATGAGTATGACATGAAACATGAAGCTATGCATGATTATCAAACTTAACAATGATCGATCACACATTCATAATGGGCCATTCATATCACAATGGGCCTCATCTAGTCAGAATGGGCCTCACATAATCACATCGAGTCTCGTGTCATAAGCCACATACAATCACAATGAGCATCATATAACCTCAATGGGCCTCATTCAGACACAATGGGCCTTATTCAGAATAATGGGCCCCATATAATCGCAATGAACCTCAGATAAACGCTATGGGCCTCATACAACCTTAATGGGCCTCATTCAAACACAATGGGTCCCATATAATCGCAAGGAGCCTTAGATAAACACTATGGGCCTCATATGGTCATAATGCTATGTTAACACATACCCAGTGCGTATACTAACATAGTTAATCAATAATCGGCCTATATATATGGTAGGGTACCTAGGAGGACGGGAGATCTAAACCATAACATGGGTATCAGTCCTCAACGGTGGATATACCAAATCTCATACCACCGATTCTTCCATCTACAATTATGGTGTACTTGCCTCATAATAAGGGTAGATCTAGATGGCCTACTCATGGGCCTAATAATGGATTTCCAAGTTTGGATACTTCTACTAGCATCCATGGGGACCCAAAGAATTGGGATAGCCCAATAAGGTGGGATGGAACATTGTAATAATAGTGTGGGCCCATCCGTTTGGGCTGGTCCACTAAGGAGGGAATGAGAATAGACCTAATCAATGGGCCCTAGGGAGGATCACGATGTGGACATTTAACCACCATTGCTCTTACAATGTAGACATTTAACCATCATTGCTCCCAAGGCATGGCCCATAGAATCTATCTCATGATGGGGGCCGAAGACTTGTACAACCAAGAGAATGATTGGGCAAACATAATTATAATGGGCTTACACATTACAATGGCCTCATCACATGGGCCTCTCGTATATCATATTCGGCCTCAAACAAGGGTCATAAATACATTGTATCGGGCCTCACTCAAGGGCTACAAACATATCATATTGGGCCTCACACAAGGGCCATAAACATATCATGTTGGGCCTCATACAAGGGCCATAAACATATTATATTGGGCCTCACTCAAGGGCCATAAACATATCATATGCATCGCATTTGGGCCACATCCCATGGGCTTCATACAGGGTTCTCATGAAATAGCCAATGGCCCACACAATAGTTGAAAAATAAATGGGCATTATTCACAATATTCTACACACCATGTTGGGATCCAAGAAATGGGCCAAGGCCTAAATACATCAAGTGGGCTTCATGAGGGGCAGCCCATGGCCCAAAAATATCATGGCCATGGAGAACATCCTACTCATGCATTATGTTGGGCCTCATGGGCAACCCACATGCCCCAATTAAATAGCCAAGGTGTAACCAACATCCACCAATGTGTGCTTTATAAATCAGCCTAAAACTAGGCTAGTTGGGTGGGCGACAAGGATTAAGTCACATATATCATATTGGGCCCTTAAGGGGTGGCCCATAAAATCTAACAAAATAGATGGGCAGCATGTGTAACACATACACCATAACGGACCCTCATGAGATAGCCCGTGGCCCAGAAAACTGATAAACCTTGTGTTTCATATACATTAAGGTGGGACTCAAAATTGTACAATGGGCGGCCAATCATACAATAAGTGGGGCCTTGCACATAAGAAATGGGCCTCACCAAAAGGTGGCCATCATGAATATGGTACATACAACATGGTGTTGCCCAATTAGAATATGGAATCCAACTCATAATGGAATCCACGGCCCATACACAATCTGGAAAATGGAAGGACAGTATGAGCATAACACTTATATATAGTGGGCCTCACAAGGTGGCCCACTGTCCCTAAATGGGTGAATAGTATGGATATAACATATACATTGTAGTGGGCCTCATAAGGCAGCCCCATGGTGGGACGCCCCAGCCCAACACACATCCTATTGGTCGCGCGCTTAATATTTGGACCTGCTACAGCAGTGTGGGCTCACACCATAAAGCGGCCCATACCACATTAACACCAATGGGCTCCACACCGATGGCCAGTGTGAATTTACAATGCACACAGAAAGATGAGCCATCTGGTGGGCGGTCAACCTAACAGGGTGTTGGACCTACTGGACGGGCTGGATGGAATATAAAGTGGGCTTCATCAATGGGCCTCATACATCATCAATGGGCCCCAACAGATGAGTAGTGTGGAGGTACAATGCAAGCAACAGATGGGCCACAACTGGATGGTCATCCCACTGCTTCCTGCAGTGTGGATCACTTAAGATATGGGTCTGTCCCATTTCCCGGCCCATGGCCTAAAATAATATGAAAATTTGGATGGATGGTCTGGATACTACACATACATGGTGTGGGAGCCCCCATGCATCAATAATGGCCCCACAATCAATGGCCAACATGGATTTACAACACATGCAGTAAGGTGGGCCGTTACTGGATGGTCAGTCCACTTGTTGCTCGCCCCTATATGATCAATGTGGCCATTTGGTTGCCACTGATCTGAGGTGGGGTCCACGCCAGAAAATGGACAGATGGTGTAGATTACATGTACACATCATGTGGACCCCACTGCCTAAAAGGCCCACTAAAGAAAACAGGGAAAAACAGGTGGGCGGCTAGCTAAAACAATGCATCACAGTGATGCCATAGAGGCTCCAGTTGTAGCCATTCCTTCTCCACTATCCCAGGAAACAGTGGGGTCCACTGGAGCTATGAACCAACTGATATTTGTGGCTTCTCGTCAACCAGGTCACATGTGAACTACTCCCCACGTTGGACAGCAAATGAATATCATAGTGGGCCTTAAGAAGATTCCAACGACAGGCTGCCCATCACCACTGTTTGTTAATCAGTCCTCAACTGGACGGTCTGAATGAAGCACACCATGGTGCATCCCATGTTGCTGGATGGTGGTTGCAACACATATACAAGGTGGGGTCCACGTGAGTGGGCCACCCCACTGGAATCAAGGTGATATTTATTATTTCCCTTGAAACAGAGCATGCCCAAAACGGACAGCAAGGTGGCTCTGTTGGGCGGACAACATGGATAAAATACATGTATGTGGTGGGTCCCACCTATAGACGGTCCGCCATGAGGATGGGACCTGTCTGGATGGCCTCAAAAAGGATGGATGGAGTGGATTTGAACATAAACATCACAGCAGGGGCTGTGGCTGGTAGATCCCAGCCGGTGGATCTGTCTATCTCTTGGACCTTAGCCTCAATGGCCTCTCCAGGTGGACGGTGGTCATAGAGTACATACATCAAGATGGGGTCCACATAGGTCAGTCACCCAGCTTAGGATCAAGCTGATCTCTGTTTCTTCCCTTCGTCCAGGCCTGTCCTAGACGGACAGGCTGGTGGATCACATACATCACAGTGGGCTGCTGCCCTCATACGATGGGCAGCAAGGGTGGGTCGATCCTTTTATATGGATGGTTTGGATAAAATAGATACATCAGGTGGTCCGACAGTCTATGCTGGATGATGAAAGGAACGCATGCATCAAATGGTCTCACCGTCCCACGTTGGACGGTGCGGACAATACATACATCTGGTGGGTCCCACCGTCTCATGCACTGGACGGTGCTGGACGGTAAGGATAGAACACATACATCAAGCAGGTTCCATGGCTGCTAGGCAATGTGGATAAAGCACACTATGATGAGTCCCACGGTTGCTGGGCAGCGGTCCAACAGTGTCCCACTGACGGACGGTCCTGCTGGCCATGATCTGGGCAAGTAGACTGATGGATGGCGAGGATACGGGATGTATACATCACGGTAGGGTCCACCTTCCTTCTTATTCCTCCCTAATACTCCAAAGCTCCAATGGGGCTCCTTTAATGGTGAAGATGAGTTTTTTATGGCAGGATATAGGGGGGGGGAATCTAAGGTGGGAAAGGGCTGGCCATAGATATGAGTTGGGACGTCTATTGAGGTATTAAAAAAATGATAAAAGGATTGAAGTAAAAGAAGATTGAGAAGAAGAAGGAAAATTGAGAAAGAAGAAGAATGAAGTGACTTCAGGGTGGTTTGCGCGGGTCCGCGGAAATGATATCCGTTGCTCGGGACCGTGTAACCGAAATATCAGTTATGCGGGTTCGCACAACGAATTTCAGGACTGATTCTTTGTAAAAAGATCTCAAGCATTGAAAGGTAGGTCCTATGGCACCAAGTTCGAGATGCCACATGTGCGAGGGCCTATAACCCCTTCCCCTCCTTCATTTGAACCAATTGAAGATTTTGAAGAGGAAGCAGAGCAAGGAGGAAGACTGAAGGTGAGGAAGAGAAGGCTCTGGTGGTTTACACAGACCCGCGCAAACCATATCGGTTACGCAGGTCTGCATAACCAGACTGCCCTAAAGTCTATGAAGCTAAAGGGCCGATATGCTGATGAAATGGCTAAGTCTCCGGATTTCTCCTGTTCAAGCTTCAAGAGGAGAAATCAATAGAAGAGATCTATATCATATTCCTATTAAAGAGATGATCAAATCACGAGTCGAAGTGTAGTCGGATTTGATATCTGCCTTGAATATTTGAACTTTGTCAATTTGTACATTCTAAATTATCTATCTTAGAATTAAGGGATGTTTGAGGATGCAAATGAACTCAGTGTCAATAAGATGTAATGATTATCTCTAAATACTCTCTCTATTGTATTTGAATAAGATAATATCCCAAATCAAATGCATTTGTTTCTTGTTCGAAACAAAATGCCGACGCTGTTGGGGAATTCTATCTTATTTAGCATTAATATTGAGATAGTTGAGAACTTTCATCGTAGTTTGGCGTCTTTCTGACGCTAAAATGGCAACTCTCAGTGGGAACATCCTCCCCTTCATCTCTAAGATAGATTATTTGATTCTTTAAACACTAACTATAGTTATGTTTCACATTTGAAGCTTTCGGAGTTCAACTACAAGTTACAACTAATGACAATTTCTGCAAGAAAAGTGAGCTTCCAATTCACTCCAACCGAATTCATGATAGAATATGTACTGAACCAAACTCCAGAATATGTCACTCGACCTCCTACGAGCAAAAACAAACTAACTTGACCGACGACTGGAGTTATGTCTACTTCACCTCAACCACTGGAAGGCAATAAGGGCTGGACCATCGTAATGTCTCGTAGGACGAGAGCACGGAACGCAAGAAGAAGCCTAGAATGAATCTGCCTTCACTAAGAGTTAAAGGGCCGATAACGCGTAATGCAGCTAGAAAGAATCCTGAACTCGCTCCTCCTACGATATATCCTGAGCGAGTAGTTCCACAGTTAGCATCACGTGACTTTCCAACCCTGGTCGTAAGGGTCAGATGGACAAGAGAGCAGAAAGGTAAAGCATTAATCACAAGTTCACCCGTATCCGTATCGCCCCAGATAAGTTCACCGATGTCTATATCCCCTCAATCGATCAATAGCGTTAGAGGCGTACAGAAGTTGAATGAAACTCCATCATCTCCTCTCTTTGTAAGCCCTATTACGTCGACGTACTCTCGCCCCACTCCAACTGCAGCTTCATCGAAAAGTGGAGAAGCCGCAGTACATATGGCCAGGACAAATCAAGACGACATGCCGACTATGGAAGATCGTGTGAATGCAATGGCAGAAGCACAAAGAGCATTAATGAAAGAGTGCAGAAACCTTAGAAAGGCCTTGGCAACACTTGCACATAATGTAGCCCAAATAGCTGCTCCCCTAATGATGGGCACAATGAATGGACAAGAAAACCAGCCTGAGGGCTCTCAACCCCAAGGGGCAAGATCCTAAGGGTTTGCTCCAAACACGAGAACTGTAACATAAGATGAAGTGAGATAAGTCGTTGAAGAAGCTGTCAGAGTAGAAAGAGAGCACGAAAATACTAGCCATTTCAGATACCGAACACCGTATCCAAGGGAGGTAGAAGATATGCCCTTCCCAGCCAACTTCAAACATCCATATTTTTAGATGTTTAATGGGGAAGGATCACTAGAGGAACACTTGATGCACTTCATTACTAGTATGGGGAATTTTTCTACGATACCGCAGTATTGCTTGCGATTGTTCGGATCGTCACTGACACACAAAGCATTCCGATGGTATTCCAGCCTGACTCCAGGGTCGATACGTACTTGGGAACAAATGCAGGATGCCTTTATGTCAAACTTCTTCTCTTCGGAGTGTGATGTTAGTATTATAGAATTGGCCTTCATGCGATAGAGAGAAAGCGAACTAGTAGAAAAATTTATAGACAAATGGAAAACATTGGGAGCCTCGTGCAGGCAGTTGCCAGAAGAAAAAGAATAGGTCAAAATGTGTGAGAATTCTATGAAAATGGAAATTGCATTTGGACTCACCAGCGCCGACATCATAACTTTCCTTGATTTGCCACTAAGGCTCATGCCTTGGAATTGATGACTCGGAAGATGCCAACATTTCACTATGAGACAGCTAGGAGGGCACCCGGCAGGATGGCCGTAAATACCATTGATCGTAATAAGGGAAGCAAAGATACAAGAGATTCAAGGGATAAGAGGTCGGAATGGAGAGCAGAATCAAATCAACCAAGGAACAAATATAGCAGAAAGAGGCCTAGGATGCTCAATTCTCACGAGGGGTTCACGTTCGATAGGGAAAATGTTGTTCCTATGATGAACTAACTGCTAAAATCTAGCACGATAGAATTACCAGAACCTAAACGCCCTAAAGATGTGACAAGAACAAGAGAGAGAGATTTTTACTGCTATCATCGCCTGGTAGGGCATCCAATGGAAAATTGTTATACATTGAAATGTATAATACAGCGAATGATAAACAGGGACAAAATAGTAATTGGTAAAAAAAAAAGAAAGGGGTGCGATGGCTACAATGAATATGCTTACAATTTGAGAAAAGGCCCAAGAAGTGAAAGAGAAAGAGGATCGTAAGGCAACAAAGAAGGTAGCAATGATTACGTTATGATTCGAAAAGAAGATAACAAGTCCTGTAAAGAAGAAAATAGGGATTACAAGGAAAGAGGTTGCTAAGATGCAGAGCGATAATGATGGGAAAGAAAAGAAGAATGAGACGGTGAAGGTGACCTATGATGTAGTGAGTCATTTGAAAGGCATAACGGCTCGATTAAGCATTTATGATGAGCTTAAGTTGTCAGAGAAATTTCGGCAGAGCTTAGTCCAAGCATTGTCCAATCATGATGTCAGAGAAACTTTACCGGCAGAGCTGGAACACGAAGAGCTTAATAATCAAGAAAATTTCCTACCAGTCATTTCCTTCTCTGATGAAGATTTAGTCTGCGAGGCAAAGCATAACAGATTGCTGATGATAGAAGGAATGTCCATGGGAAGAAGGTTAAGCGGATTATAATAGATAATGGGTCGGCAGTGAACCTCTTATCACTCTCGTTGTTGAGTAAACTAGGTTATCGTCATTTTAACCTACGCCCTAGTGAAATGATGATACAAGGCTTTAATCAAGATGGGCAACACGCACTTGGCAAGATTACAATGACGCTGGAAATAAGAAAGCTGACTACTGACGTCGTGTGCCACATTATAAATGCAGTGACGACATATAATCTTCTCTTAGGAAGGCCATGGATACATTAGTACAGCATCGTACCCTCTACCTTGCATCAATGCTTCAAATACTGTAAAGATGGAATACAGTATAAAGTGATGGCCGATGCGAAGCATAATAGAGGCCGAGTCCTTCTTTACGAATGCCAGTTACTACAAAGGGTTCGTTGAAGAAGAAAGAAAGAATGATGAAAGCAAAGTCCTAAGGGACATTCAAGTAAATGTGATTAAAGAAGAAACAGAAAGAGTAGAATCATCCAGGACTGCAGAAGCTAAGAAGAAATTCTATTTCGTGCCGAAACATCTGAGGCAACCAGTCCAACTGCCACTAACCCTGTTATCACCTGAATAGTTGAAAGTTCTGCAGTCCAATTATACAATGCCATTATCATACGTTGAAAGGCAGAAGCCATTTTCGGCTGCTCCAAGAAGATTTCAGGTGAAGGCTAGCGCAAAATACCCGGTACCAATAAAATTTTACACCTCAGTGGAAGCAAAGGCAGAAGAAGAGACCAAGAATAATGTATACCACGGTAGGCTGACCCGCAAGATCTAAAAAAAATATAGCCCAATAAGTAAGAAGATCATGAGAAACATGGGTTTTGATTACGAAGAACCCACCGGTTTGAATCAGGGAAGAGAAATTCAAATTCCTCTTGGGGTCGGTCAGGAAAAGCAAAAAAATTTCAAGGACTTGGGGCAAAGTCATCAGTGAACATGATTACGACTGCGTAGTTATCAGAAGAGGATCCCAAAACAGTCAAGCATCCTAAAATGGCTCCGAAAAAAATGGAAAGCGGGGGGCAGCTTATGATAGACAGTTTGCGGGAAATAAATCTGGGTACAGAGAAAGAACCGAGGAACAAATTCGTCAACGCCGGTCTTTCTGAACAGGAGTCTGAGAAATACGTTCAACTTCTCAAAGAAAATAAAAACGTCTTTGCCTGGACATATGCAAAAATGCCTGGTTTGGAGCCTTCCGTAGCAATGCATCAATTAAATATTTCTAAGGAGAAAAGGTTAGTTAAACAAGCGCAAAGGCGATTTCATCCGGACTTGATTCCCCCCCTGACAGAAGAAGAAGTGAATAAGTCAATAAAGGTAGGGCTTATTAGGGAGATTAAAAATCCCAAGTGTATATCGATCATTGTCCCCGATAAATGGACAAGTCAGGGTGTGCATCGATTTTAGAGATCTGAACGAGGCCTGTCTGAAAGATGATTTTCCCCTCTCGATAACTAAATTACTGATTGACAGTATAACTCAGTATGCTCTCACATTCTATATAGACGGCTATGCGGGGTATATTTAAATTCAAAGGGCACCTGATAATGATAGATTATAGTAGCATCACGCAGAGTGGCAGTGCATCAGTCTATAACAGATGAAAAATGCAAAAATAAGGCTGAAAGAGCTGCATTTGCTCGATGAAAAATGCCTGGCAGCCCAACAGCGATTGCAATCATATCAGGAAAGGATATCGGCCACCTTTGATAAACGAGTTAAACACCACTCTTTCAAAAAATGGGATATGGTGCTAATGTTAAAAAGACCTATAGTGGTCACCCGTCGAACAGGGGGCAAATTCGAGCCTAAATAGGATGGGCCGTACATATAAAAGAAGTATACTCCAATGGTGTGTACTGAGTTGTGGATCAAGATGGATAAGGTATTAGTATACCTGTCAATGCTCGCTTCATCAAAAGATATTATCCCTGAAGACACTGTTGATTTTTATCCAGAATATTATTAGCATAATGATTCTATATCAAAAGGGGGCAAGAATAAACAAGACCACGGCTATGTACCGTTAGACGAATGAATAAAGAAGAAATTTACAAGCATAACAAGGCTATGTACTAACAAGTACCAACAACTATTTTGAAAAGAAAGTGAACAATGTCATCATTAAGAGAGCCCTGCAAAATTCTGCTGAAATTGGTATCGTCATCCAGCTGATATATTATGAACAACACAAGCTTATATATTATGAACAACACAGATGGATACCGTTGAAGATATTAGCAGAAGTAGTGACGTATCAATCTCAGTTAAAGATGTCTATCATTCTCATAGCAACGATGATCACACCTACTATTGTCTTTTAAGGCATTTTAAGGCAGCCCAGCCAAGCCCTAAAAGGGCCAACTACACATAAGACCTATTATTTTCGCCATTCAGGTAGCAATAAGAAGCTAATGGCCTTAAAAAGCCCGTGAAGGCCATCATATGCATACCCATGCGGGCAGCTAATGGAGCTAGTGACTAAAAGCCTAAAAGGCCAAAACGTCCTCAACCGCCAGTCACGCGTGAGACCAATGCCGTTTGTATAGATTTCAAACAGCGTCACAGAGAATAGAGGAAAATGCCCTCCCGTGAATGGGTTCGACCTTGTAGACAAAGGAATAGGCTGCAATGTGAGCTCTTTGGTCATGTCCATAGATAGGTCAACCATGCGTAAGACCCCATGATCTTTGGTTTGATTTCAGTACTAACTCATGAGGAATAGCTTAAACCTACTCATTGACGAACTGGCGGCCCTAGATTGTTGAGAATTTATTCTGCAGAATCACATAGATCCAGATCTAGAATAACAATACAATAGTAACAAGCAATCATAGAAGAACACAAAGATTTAACGTGGAAAACCCTTGCGGGAAAAAACCACAGCACAAAGCAACAGAAATCCATTATGAAACAGAAATTACAAGAGAGAGGACTTACCCGATTCGAACAACCTCGAATCTCACCCTCGCTATACCCTTTGTAAACCCTAGAACCCCTTTAGAAAGCTTTAAAATTATTTCTCATACCCTAGAAAAGCCTTAGGAACACCTATTTATAGTTTAGGCAACTTCCCTTCTGCATCCCAGTTGTAAAAAGACACAGATTTCTGCAATTTGCAAAATCGCGGAACGAATCTGCGTAAACTACGACTAGTCGAAGGAGAGCTACGACTGGTTGAACAATCTCTATGACTAGTCGAAGGGGGTCCAGACACAAAAGGTGAGTTCGCTGGACTTTGAGTTGAGCGAGCCACGACCGGTCGTGTGGATCCCTATGACCAGTTGAGCAATCCCTACGACCGACCGAAGGCGATGAAGACTTTTCTGACAACAATCTCTACCAAGTCTTCAACCTTAAGCCGTGTAGCTCCTTGATCTCTTCTCTTATCTCTTCATCACATTATAGCTTCAATCAACGCTTCTCATACACACTCCGTCCTTCTTTTTCGCCATCGTCAAGCCCAGAGAAGTTACACAGAACTTGAACTTCTCTTTAGGAACGACCTTGGTGAGCATGTCTGCTGGATTCACGCTGGTGTGAATCTTTTCCAGTGTGACGCTTCCTTCCTCAAGCACCTATCGGATAAAGTGGTGATGAACATCAAAGTGTTTAGTACGTGAGTGATAAGCAAAATTTTTAGCCAAATTGATAACGCTCTCACTATCACAGTTAACTGGCATGGCCTCCTGCTAAAATCCCAACTGATTTATTATGCCTCTGAGCCAAACACCTTCTTTAAATGCTACCGTCACTGCCATATATTCTGCTTCGGTCATGAAGGGAGCCACCATGGACTGAAGCTTCGACATCCAACTAAGTGCTCCACCTGCTAGTACAAACGAGTATCCTGAAGTAGAATTCCTAGAATCTATATTGCCCGCGTAGTCAGAATCCACATACCCTACCAACTTTGTCCCTGTCTTTTCAAAAGTTAAGATGTAGTCTTTTATTTCTCGAATGTATCGAAGTAGCCATTTCACTGCTTCCCAATATTGCTTACCGGGGTTTGACATATATCTACTCACAACACCGACTGCCTGTGAAATATCTAGTCTTGTACAGACCATGATATACGTTAAACTGCCAACCGCATTTGAATAAGGCACATGAGACATAACCTGCTTTTCCTCATTTGAATTAGGACATTGTTCTGAGGAAAGCTTGAAGTGAGCTGCGTGGGGAACGCTCACCGGCTTTGCCTGATCCATCGTATACTTGATCAATACTTTTTTAAGGTATTCTTCCTATGATAAATAAAGCCTGCTCCTCTTCCTGTCTCTATGAATATCTATGCCGAGAACCCTCTTTGCAGCCCCCAGATCTTTCATCTCGAATGTCCCTGATAACTGGGTCTTCAGTATGTTGATTTCAGACATATCATAACAGGCGATCAACATATCATCGACATACAGTACTAGGATGATGAATTTTTCATCACTCAGTGTCTTGTAATAGACACATTGATCGTATTCACTCTGAGTAAATTTCTGACTGACCATGAAAGAATCAAATTTTTTATACCACTGCCTAGGCGACTGTTTCAGGCCATACAACAACCTCATTATCCTACAAACTTTTTTCTCTACCCCTTTAACTTCGTAGCCCTCTAGTTGCTTCATGTAGATCTGCTCTTCCAATTCCTCGTGTAGGAATGCAGTTTTCACATCCATCTGTTCCAGCTCGGGATCGTATTGGGCAACCAGTGCCAACACGAATCTGATAGATACCTGCTTTACCACCGGCACGAATATCTCTATGAATTTGATCCCTTCTCTCTGAGCATAACCCTTCGCTACCAACCTTGCTTTGTTTCTATCCTGTTTCCTTTTAAATAACCACTTGCATCCGATCGTTTTTCAGCCCACAGAAAGCTCCACCAGCTTCCATGTATTTTTTTGTGCAACGAGTCCATCTCATCATCCATAGCCACCTTTCAAATTTCTACATCAGGCTCATCAAGAGCCTCTTGAATAGTTGATGGGTCCCCCTCATCTGTAATGAGGGCATATGCAATATTAGAGTCGTCCCTGTATCTTTCCGGTAACCTACGATCACGCGGTGGGTTCCTTCTCACAGGTGGCTGCTCCACCTGATCATGTACCTCTGTCTTCGCATCTGTCTCTGACTGAGTATCATCTGTGTCAATCTGGACGTCTACGATCACCCTTTCTGGTTCCTCTTGCTCCTTTTGATCATTCTTGCGAAATAAGGAGCTTTCATCGAATCTGACGTTACGGCTAGTGATGACCTTACGTATGAGCTTATTGAATAACCTGTAACCTTTCACACCAATACCATAGCTAACAAAGATATACTTTTTGGCTCTTTCGTCTAGCTTATCTCTCTCAACTGACGGTACATGAGAGTAAGCTTCACAACCAAATATGCGTAGACCTGAGTAGTTAATTTTCTGACCACTCCATACTTCCCCTAAAATTTTACATTCAATTGTTGTTGAAGGAGATCGGTTCACTAAATAACAAGCCGTGTTAATGGCCTCTGTCCATAGGTCCTTGCCCAACGCAGCATTAGTTAACATGCACCTAGCCCTCTCTAGGAAAGTCCGATTTATTCACTCAGCCACACCGTTTTGCTCGGGCGTGTGGCACACTATGTTGTGTCTGATGATCCCCTCATCCTTGCAATAATCATTAAACTCAGTGGAAGTAAATTCTTCACCATTGTCAGTCCTTACAACCTTTATTTTCCACCCTGACTGTTTTTCACCATTATCTTCCATTGCTTGAATTTGGTGAAAACTTCGAATTTATGTTTCATGAAGTAAACTCAAACTTTCCTGAAGTTGTCGTCAATGAATGAAACAAACCATGACGACCGCCCAATGGAAACTTCCAGCGATGGCCCCTATACGTCAAAGTGCACATAATCAAGCACTCCCTTACAAACATGTTTTTTAAATTTAAAAGATATTTTAGATTGTTTACCATATATACAATGCTCACATATATCTAAATCAGAACTTTTAAAAACTGGAATCAAACATCGATCAGAAAGTACCTCCATGCCTCGCTTGCTCATGTGGCCCAGAAGAACATGCCACATACGTAGAGACATGCAGTCTACAATATCTGTTGCCGCTCCACCTGCCGAAGTGCTCCCAATCAACTTGTAAAGGTTTCTGTGCCTCTATGCTCTCATAACCATGAGTGCCCCTTTTGAAACTTTAAGGACACCATCAATATCGGTGAACTTGCACCCTATAGTCTTGAGTGCACCGAGAGAAATCAGACTTTTCTTGATATCAGGAACGTGCCTGACGTCAGTCAAGATACGCTCCATCCCATCAAAAAACTTCATACTAACCGTGCTAATAGCCACAATATTACAGGCATTGTCATTGCCCATAAACACTTGTCCACCATCGCATTCCTTATAACAGGTAAACCAACTCCAATGAGGAGTCATGTGATAAGATGCTCCTGTGTCAAGTATCCATTCGTCTTTATGATTGTCATGCAAGTGACCAATCATGGAAACAGACAGAACATCACCACCACTTGATTCTTCATCAGATGTGACCACATTGGCCTCCTTGGAAGAAGCCGCTAATTTTTCTTTCTTTATTTTAGGATTCCTAAAATCCTTCTTCATGTGTTTAGACAACCCACAATTCCAGCACTTTAATTTTCCTTTACCCTTGCCCTTGGATTTGGATCTAGGTCTTGAAGACCCTATACCTCGCTTAGAATCTCTACCCCTCGTAATCAGTGCATCGGAAGATGCCCCCATGTCGCCGTTTAGCTTCCTCATAGCCTTCCCTTGAAGGGCTGAGATAACGGTATCAACACTTAGGATTTTATTTGCGGTGCACATCGTGTCCCTAAAAGACTCATATGATGCAGGAAGAGAATTCAACAATATATATGCCTGTTCCTCATCTTTGACCACTTCCTCCATATCCATCAATTTGCACATTAGTTTATTAAAGTTACTGATATGAGCTTCTAGATCTCCACCCTCTGCCATCTTGAAGGTATAACACTGTTGCTTCAAGTGTAGGCAATTTTCAGAGGACTTCTTTACATAGATGTTCTCTAACTTCGCCCACAAACTAGCCACAGTTTTCTCCCTCAACACATTATAAAGAACATCATCTGTAAGACATAAACGGATAGAGGCTAAAGCATTACTATCAAGGTTTTTCCATTCATCATCCTTCATGGTAGATTTTCAATCCTCAAGAACCTTAATCTCGCCTTGCTTGGTTAACAAACTAATCATCTTAATCTTCCATAGTTCAAAATTATTTTTACCTGAGTACTTCTCAATATCAAATTTACCGTTTCCCATTATTACTAATCCTGCAGATTCAGATTTGTGCTCCAACGATTACTCTGATACCACTTGTTGGGGATTTGTTCTGCAGAATCACACAGATCCAGATCTAGGATAGCAATACAATAGTAACAAACAATCACAGAAGAACACAAAGATTTAACGTGAAAAACCCTTGCGGGAAAAAACCATGGCACAAAGCAACAGAAATCCACTATGAAGCAGAAATTATAAGAGAGGACTTACCCGATTCGAACAACCTCGAATCTCACCCTCGCTACACCCTTTATAAACCCTAGAACCCCTTTAGAAAGCTTTAGAATTATTTCTCATACCCTAGAAAAGCCCTAGGAACACATATTTATAGTTTAGGCAACTCCCTTCCGCATCCCAGTTACAAAAGGACACAGATTTTCATAATCTATAAAATTGCGGAACGAATCTACGTAAACTACCACTAGTCGAGCTACGACTGGTCGAACAATCCCTACGACTAGTCGAAGGGGGTCTGGAAACAAAAGGTGAGCTTACTGGACTTTGAGTCGAGCGAGCCACGACCGGTCATGTGGACCCGTATGACTGGTCGAGCAATCCCTACGACAGGTCGAAGGTGGTGAAGACTTTTCTGACAACATAGATTTGGTACACCAAAGGTCACCTTGTGAGCTTTGTGAACTCTAGAGAGTTACCGTGGCCAACCCTGTGCATAATTCCAATCGAGTTCACGACCCCGGTAGCTTCACTAGGCCCCTCTAATGGATCGCGGTTTGTGAACTCCCCAAGTAATGAGAAGTCTAGTGAACTCCTAAGAGTTAAAGAGACCATCATGTGAGACCCGACTCCACTACTCAATAGTCTAAAAAACTGCGTGGGCTCCACTGCTCAAGAGCTTAAACTGTGTGTAACCTACTAAATTGAAACTTAGCACCACCAATTTTTTTAAACAAAATCATATAAGAAATCCCACACTAACAAGCATAAAATGTTGGTGTTTTATATTAGTTCCATATTAAATATTATGTCAAGATTACTGCATAGATGAATATGCTTGAGATGAATCATTTGAAATGTGCCAAAATATGCTGATTGTTTGATATAATAACATGAATTACAAAGTTCCATATGCAGAATGCGTTTCTTCTAAAGTGAATAAAATCACAATTATATCCAATGATTGGAATTTCTTACTCTATAATTAAATGTTTCAAAATATATTTATTCTTCTGAAAAGGACGAGTCTTCAATGATAATACGTTTGTCTTTCTGAGGTGGATGACGATGTCCTGACATCTCCTGTCTTTCTGATGAAGGAGAATTATCTCATAATATCTGCAGAGGCAGAGGAGCATAAAACTATAAAGAGTCGTTATTCTTTGCAGGAAATGCATGAGTATTCGTTAGAGGAGTGCCGAAAGCTACCCATCCTTCAAGGGCATCAGCAAGCTTCACTTCATGAACAACATTTTCTAAAGAGATCCTCATACTAAGTTGGTCTGGAAAGGGAGGAGGGTTCGTCTCTTCAAAGTAGTTGACACCCTGGTCTTTCTGATAATCTCTAAGGAAAGGAGGAGGAATCCACATGGCATGATCTACTGGAAGATAATTATCTACCAAGTAATATTAGTGAACCCACCATCATATCCGGTAGTAAGAAGCACTAACTGGATAATTAGAGCTAGGAATTATGATTGTGATCCGGTCTAAACGATCAGGAGCTGCTTTCATATCAGGGCCTAGTTATACAGCCCAATGCCATAGCTTCTCATTGCTCTTGTGAAAATGTCACGAGTCTCAGGTACGACTTGATCCAAGCCAAACTGGAGACCAAACTTACTAGGATAGTACGGTTCGCGCCAGAATATGTTACCTTCTCTCCATGGAAGAGTACTGGACCTGATAGAAACAAGGAAGGAACGCTTGCCAAATGAGATAGAATTATCATCCATGGCGTCTACATCTTCAGGATAGCTAAACATTGGGAATGGGTGAAAATCAATGGGATCATCGCTTTTTATTCTTCTAGAAATCCATCCACTTGATTCCCTAATCATATCTCTAAATTGAAAATGCTGAAGAGGGAGTCGATTAGGGTTCGAATGCGCCCTTCCAGAGTCAGCAAATGTCCAGGGAAAGTATACTCCTAGCCAACCTATAAAGAAATGTCAAGGAGCACAGACAGGGAAAGCTTCAAAGACAGAATCTTTCGAACCAGAAACAACATCTCCGAAGGCACGATAAAGAGAACATAGAACTGGAGGAGCTAGTGAATACTTCCATCCTTCCGCCATTGCTCTTGCGACCACGAAGAATGAGGGCCTGATAATGTCTGCTTAATCAGTATCAGGGAATATCACTAAGCTTAACTAGTAAGCAAGAAATGTGGCTAATTCACAAGAGGACTGTATTCCGTAGAATGTTCTCTTTTCTTACGAATGTCCTCGAGTTCTGAATGGTTGTGGCCTGCAAAGCTGTCAAGATAAAGATACGATACTTTAGCAAAATTGTTTAAGAATGGGATTAACGGAAATAAAAGTTAAGAGGAAAAGTGTATACCGCAATTTCTGAGGAAAGTGAGCCAACCATTCAAGAGAAGAGATGCGATCAAGATGAGGGAAAGCAACCAATGGGCTGAAAAGTTTAAGGGTAGTTCTAAAAATTTTGGATATACCTCCTTCCACAGATGCCAGAACGAGCTCTTCATTAGATGGTATATATGCGTCAAAGATATCGCCCATGATGGGAAGACCTGCTGTATAAAATAGATCCCATATAGTGATGCTCATTTCACCCAGGAGGAAGATGAAATGAATTGGTGATTGGAGACCAATGATTAAGAAAGCATCTGAGGATAGTAGCATCCGCGCGAAAGTGTTCTGATGTGGCTACGATTGCGTCAGAAAGCGTAATCTGCTCCAGAGTGGTGATATGTTTCCGGACGACAGAATGAGCCCAGGCACTATAAAAATCACGGATAGACAGCAGGCCTGTGACCGTAAATTTCCTTGTACTCCAGGGCAACTTCTCAAGAAAAAAGATTTGCTGAGCTGTTTCGAAGTAGTGAAAAGGGGAAGGTTGCTGAGGATCATCGTGCGAATGCAAAAATCTCATCTTATGAATTCTACCTGCTCTTTGACAGAACCCGTTTTCTCCCAGATATCCTGTCGGAATTCTCGGCTCTCTCGTGACCCAGTCGTCCATAGAGACAAAGATATTTTGTCGATTAAAGGGTTCGATGTGCAAAATCGACCAGTGACGCGAAAAATTGATAGGGATGATTATTTGATTACTGGTGAAAGGGTGTTGGAGATCCAAAGTTTCTTCATTTATCTCCACATGGTTCCAAGAATAAGGAAGAGGTTGTTTTAACCCAGAAGAGGATGGACGGTTCTTTCTTCTAGAAGAGGAAGCTTAAGCACGGGACATAATGGAAAAGGGACTTGTACTTGAAGAAAAAGTTCAAAAGCTGGAAAATTTCACCAAGTCCAGGTTGCGCGGACTCGCACAAGTGAAGTCAATTGCACGGGTCAGGACAAAGGCCAAAAGGCTTTGCGTGAACAAGGAGTTGTTGTGCAGGTTCGCGTAAGCGAAGTTCGTTGCATAGGGGAGAATCGCAGAGATAGAGGTTTACTATAGACTAAAGTGAAGTACAGAATGAGAGAAAGTTGGGGTATTTATACTGTACAGGGTCAACTACAGTACGCAAATTTCAAATTGCACGGATCATCGTAAACCACGCTAGGGTGAGCATTTTTTTATCCTCTTCCTTTGATTTTAAGGGAATAAAAAAAGGATCAAGGGGACATCTGTCGAGGCTTTAAAAAATGATAAAAGGATTGAAGTAAAAGAAGATTGAGAATAAGAAGGAAAATTGAGAAAGAAGAAGAATGAAGTAACTTTAGGGGGTTTGCGCAGGTCCACGCAAATGATATCCGTTGCGCGGGACCGCGCAACCGAAATATCAGTTGTGCGGGTTCGCACAATGAATTTCAGGACTGATTCTTTGTAAAAAGATCTCAAGCATTAAAAGGTAGGTCCTATGGCACCAAGTTCGAGATGTCACACGTGCGAGGGCCTATAAATACCCCTTCCCCTCCTTCATTTGAACCGATTGAAGATTTTGGAGAGGAACCAGCGCAAGGAGGAAGACTGAAGGTGAGGGAGAGAAGGAGCCGGTGGTTTACACGGACCCTCGCAAACCATATCGGTTGCGCAGGTCTGCATAACCGGACTGCCCTGAAGTCTGTGAAGCTAAAGGGCCGATATGCTGATGAAATGGCTAAGTCTCCAGATTTCTTCTGTTCAAGCTTCAAGAGAAGAAATCAATAGAAGAGATCTATATCATATTCCTATTAAAGAGATGATCAAATCACGAGTCGAAGTGCAGTTGGATTTGATATCTGACTTGAATATTTGAACTTTGTCAATTTGTACATTTTAAATGATCTATCTTAGAATCAAGGGATGTTTGAGGATGCAAATGAACTCAGTGTCAATAAGATGTAATGATTGTCTCTAAATACTCTCTCTCTCTCTCTCTGTTATGTTTGAATAAGATAATATCCCAAATCAAATACATTTTTTTCTTGTTTAAAACAACGTCCATGGCCTCTAGTTGTTAGGGGAGATGAAAAATGAGGAAAGAAGGAGAGAGGGAGGGAGATAAGGGAGAGAGAAAGATGTAATAATGGTATGTCATAATGAATGTAAGAGAATCATTGCTTGGTAGGGAGGCTAGGGGTCTAGACTAGCTATAGGTGGCTAAGAAATTGTGAAGATGATGATGTCATGCATGCATAGGGTGGCATGCCATGCCATAAGTGGGTCCCACAAACGCGATCAAGATCCAAATAAAGCGTGGCCTACATCTTTTGATGTATAACTCGGATTGCCGCATGAGACGCATTATTAAAATGGCGGCGACAATGCGGTTTCTATGGCGCTAATTCTGGGTTGATCCGGATCGGGTTTACATAATGGAACTTAAAGATCATCGCAAATGAAATCCATAGGTCGTGGGCCACCGGAATTCGACCAGGAAGACCGCAGGATCCCAAGGAACAGAAAGGTCACTAGAACACAGGCCTAACACTGAATTTCAAGCTTGGGCTACCCGAACCAAAACTTGGGCTAGCCAGATTTTTAAAAGAAGTTGTTATTTTACTCGATCTTGAAGTTGGGCTAGCTAAACCAGAAGTTAGGCTGGCCGTATTCCATAGCAAAAACACTTATAATAACCCATGACAAAGAATTTTTTGAAAGCACCTAATCTTAAGGTCTTTCTAGAGTTATACCACCTCAGATATATCAAATATCTGAGTTACTTTGACTTGTACTTTGTCTTTAAACTTTGACTTGGACTTCGTCTTAAACTTTTTCTTGAACTATGTCTTAGATACAGGAGACGATTTCTTTGAGAAAATGTGTCGATCTTGTCTTGACAATGAGTCAATCTTGAATTGATCTTCAGGTTCTACCTTGAAGTGATTTGTCTTACAAAATATGACAATTTATGTGTGCTCAACATCATAGCACTTACAATCTCCCCCTTTGTCAATTTTGTGACAAAACACACAACATTACACAAACACTCATTCATTAACAAGATCAACCATACACATTTGTAATAATCTTGAAGATGCCCTAGTAATCTTTGTAGCTGACAACTGATTATGCTCAACTGACACTCCTTCTGAGAAATACACATATAGCATTCTACCATTCCATTCTACTAGAATTTTTATCCATCAGTGTATACAATTCATTATTCCATACTAACATGCATTCAAAGTACTCATTCCAAACACACACTATTCTCTCCCCCTTTTTAGGAATTTTCAGCCAGCCCATAGCTGACTGAAATCTTCCGCCAGTCGAGCACGTGCTCGGGCTAGTCGAAGATCATGCGGGTATGTCCAAAATCAGAAAACCCGCAAATCTATTTTATTCTGCATCTTCTTCCTCGATTAGCTAGTGCCCCATTCGACCAACCCATTAACCAAACTCTCTTGTAAGTGATTTATTTTCAAATTTCTTCAAGTTTTAGGTTATCTTGTGCTAGATTTGCATGTTTGAGTAGATTTTTATCCATTTGAAACTCTTTCTTGTGGGTTTTCATCAAAATCTGATCTACTCGATTTCTTTTATTTTTCTTTGAAAATTTTCTTGTGCATTCATAATGGAAAGTAGAGCTAAAAAATCTATTCGTAAGGCTTGAGCCGGCTCATGTTCTAGATAAACTCCTCTTGCTGTACGGACCCTACGGTCACTGAAGGATGATCCGGAATATGTCTGTGACTTCCGCACAAGAGACATCATCATTGAGAAAGTTATAAATCTTGACCACATTGCTTGGTTTGGTCTTAGTCCCAATTCTTTTTTAGGTTGGTTGGGAATATATTTTAAACTGAGGTGGAACGGCTTATCGGTCCATTGTACAAGGCATGTATGCGTCTATATGTGATGTTTCACTTGAGAATTTGTCATTCTCTGTTAAATTTGTAGAAGAAACATTCACGATCATGCCTTATGTCATATTTGCCCTAATGGAAATAGACATTATAGATGATGGAATTATGATCGCCACACTTTCAAAGAAAATGTCTAACTCTGAAAAGCAAACTATTACTAGAGCATTGTGTGGTTTCAATGCTGAATGGCGATCTGGTATTGCTCTTCCCTCTAACAAGATCAACCATACACATCTATAATAATCTTAAAGCTGCCCTTGTAATCTTTATAGCTCACAACTGATGATGCTCAACTGACACTCCCCTTGAGAAATAAACATATAACATTCTAGCATTCCATTCTACTAGCATTTTTATACATCAGTGTATACAGTTCATTATTCCATATTAACATGCATTCAAAGTATTCATTCCAAACACACACTATTATCTCCCCCTTTTTGTCATAAGTTGACAAAAGAAGAATAACATGAATAGCAAAATAAAGAATTAGCATGTAGCAGGTAAATCAGGGAGATCACATGAAATATCCAAAACATATTATCCAAAATATCCAAATGTCATTAAACACATCATCAAATCTATCGAAAGTATCGAAACAAACCACAAAATAAGTTTAGTACAAAACCAATATAAGTAAGAAAGATAAATAAATCAGCTCAGTCCGACCTAAAAGAAAATAGTGCAGGCATCGAGAGATCATTAAGTTGCAATCTCCGATTGATGCGATGGAAGTACCTTTTCATGTAATTCATTGTAGACTGTTGGGTTTAGGCCAATGAAGCCTGTGATACATGTAGAGCCTCAACCTTCTCCTTAGGTGCAGATTGTCTCTCATCAAACTTAGAGGGATGGTAGTTAGAATCACCTGGATCATCAGAATCTTCTAACTCATTAAAAAAATCATCCATGGTTGTGTCTCCTACGGGCTGTGGTTCTTCCATTTAATTTTGATTTTTTAATTTTTATTGCAACATTTATATTTATTTTCAATTTTCTTTTCATGCATTTCATAATTACAAATAAACATAAACATAAATGCAAAGAAAATAATTATTATTTAACAATACACAGTCCAATATCATGCTTTAAATTTGAAAACTTAACATTGTCAAGCAGCTTAGTTAATATATCTGCAAGCTACTTCTTAGTTTGAATGTATTCCAGCATGATAGTTTTATCTTCAACTAATTCTCGAATATAATGATATTGTATGTCAATATGCTTTGTACGAGAATATTGAATAGAATTTTTAGAGATATTTATTGCGCTAGAATTATCACAATATAAATTTATCGTATCTTGCGTACTTCCATAATTAGTTAGCATTCTTTTCATCCACATTAGCTGAGTGCAAGCATTTCCTACCGCAATATATTTAGCTTCAGCGGTGGATAGAGATATGAAATTCTATTTCTTGCTAAGCCATGTACCAAGCAATTTCCAACATAGAAACAACCACTGTTGGCAGATTTTCTATCATCAACATTTTCTGCCCAGTTTGCATCTATATAACCCGTGATTTATACAAACATATCATGTAGATACCATAAGCCTAAGTTCGTAGAACTTGTGACATATTTGATTATTCATTTGATAGCAGTTAAGTGAGATTCTTTATAATCAGATTGATATGTACCACATTCCAACACTAAATGCAATATCAGGTCTACTAGCGGTTAAATATAAAAGACTATCGATCATATTGTGATATAGTTGAGAGTCTACACTTTTACCTAATTCATCTTTTGAGAGTTTAAGAGTCGTACTCATTAAAGTGTTGAAATTCTTACCATTCTCAAAGTCAAACCTTTTTACAAGGTTCAATGCATATTTGGTCTATGAGATGAACATTCCATCTTCAAGTTGTTTAACTTGTAATCCAAGGAAATAGTTTAGTTCGCCGACCATCCTCATTTCAAACTTGGATTTCATTAGATCTACAAACTCAGTAGATAGGTTATTGCATGTAGATACATAAATAATATTGTCAATATAGATTTGAACTATCAAGATATGATTATTATATTTCTTGACGAATAGAGTTTTGTCAACACTACCCATAAAAAAATTATGACTAAGTAAGAATTTAGTCAATTCTTCATACCACGCTCTTGGAGCTTGTTTTAAACCATAAAGAGCCTTTTAAGATGATAAACATGATCAGGAAGTTTGAGATATTCAAAACCCTTTGGTCATTCAACATAGACTTCCTCATTTAGATCACTGTTTAGAAAAGAACTTTTTACATCCATTTAATAAATTTTGAATTTTTTATGGCATGCAATGTAAATAAATAATATGATCGATTCAAGGCGCACAACTGGTGCAAAGGTTTCATTGTAATCAATACCTTCTATCTAAGTATAACATCGTACAACCAGTCGTGCCTTATTTCTGATAATGTTCCCCATTTTATCAATTTTATTTTTAAAAATCAACTTGGTTCCAATCACATGTTTGCTAATAGGTTTGGAAACCAAATACCATAAATCATTTCTAATAAATTGATTTAACTCGTCTTGCATGGCATTTATCCAACTTTCATCAACGAGCGCTTCATTTACATTGCCCAGTTTAATTTGAGAAGTAAAGCAGAAATGATTACATATGTTTTCTAGTTGTTTTCTTGTCTGAATGCCAGTGTGAGGGTTACTAAGTATTTGATTAGTCGGATGGTCTTTGACTAACCTTAACTCAGTATTGTCTGATTTAGATGAAGATTCAAGTATATTGACTAAGTTGTTATCATCATCATCATCATCTTGATCAAGACTGGGTGTGATTAATTGATCATCTATCACAATATTTATTGATTCTTATATAACCTCGGTTCTTTTATTAAGAACATGGTATGCCTGACTATTTAGGGTATAACCTAGAAATATTCTCTCATCACTTTTGGCTTCAAATTTTTCCAAATGTTCACGGTCATGTAAAATAAAACATTTTCTTCCAAAAGTTTGAAAATATTTAACGGTGGGCTTTTAAAGAAAAACCATAATTCATAAGATGTTTTATTTTTAGCTTTTCTAATATAAACACGATTAATTATATAGCATGCAGTACTAACAGCTTCAGCCCATAAATTTTTAGGTAGGTTCATGCTATTTAACCTTACAATAGCCGTTTCTTAAAGAATTCTATTTTTTCTTTCAGCAACTCCATTTTACTATAGTATTTTTGGAGTAGAAAATTCATATAATATACCATGATCATTGTAGTGTTTTTCAAAATTACTATTTTCAAATTCAATTCCATGATCACTTCTAATTCTGATCACAGATAACTCTTTTTCAATCTGGATGCATTTTGTAAGTTTGTTGACTTCATCAAGAGTATCTGATTTTTCTCTTAGAAAGGTTGTCCAAGTATATCTAGTGTAGTCATCAAATACCACTAGAAAATATTTCTTTTCGCCTCTACTCTCCATTCTAGTTGGTCCTGCTAAATCCATATAGAGAAGTTCAAGAGGTCTAAACGTGGTTAAGGAGTTCACTTTCTTATGAGTACTCCTAACTTGCTTGCCTATTTGACATGCGCCACAAACTTTTTCTACCTTTTTCAGTTTAACACCTCAATTTTTTAAACCCGAGTATACAGATCGTTTTACAAAGAACCCGAGTGTTAACTAAACATGTATGTAACAATTTATAATAATCAGAGTGCGAGAAAATAAACCAAGAATGGTGAACCATCTCATAGCAAAATGTTTCAAGATCCTAGTCCACTCAACTGGGGACTTTTAGTACAAAACCAAAGGTTCAAATGTTCTAATGATAAAACAAGAAAAGAAGTAGACTAGCAACTACTAGTTAAACCCATAATATTCTGCCACCTTCTACTGGGGCTCTTCATAGAAGTCTTCTCCCAATCCTGCAGGGTTCGCTTCCGGGTCTGCCCTACAAGTACCCTCATTTAGACCTGCATTATCTATACGGTTATATATTCAAAGGATGAGTAGCCAGCTCAGTGGGAACTCCTCTTAAGATTACCCACCGCCGCATTAGTTAAGCATAGTTTAAACATTAAGACATACAAAACAATCCATGACGTGATCTTGTTTAAGTACATGGATGCATGAATGCACATCAACTGGGGATGCACATCCAGTTGGCCAAATGAATGGACCTTTTAAATAGTCAGTCCATTCATGCAAGAGAATGGGCCTTTCAAATAGTCAGCTCATTCAACTTACAAGGTAGTAGGCTTTTCAAATAGTCGACTCACTTAAGTAATGAATGGGCCTTTTAAATAGTCAGCTCATTTATGCATGGGGATGGGCCTTTCAAACAGTCAGCTCATCCCCAATAGGAGAATGGACCTTTCAAACAGTTAGTTCATTCAAAATGCAAGTGCCATGGATGCATGATTAATCCCAGCCATTATTATTCTAATTTACAAGCAGCCAATTTAGGAAAGTTTAAAGGTCACTATGGGGGCTTGTCATCACATGGTCATTCCAATTAAACTCACCAATCTAAGTAGTCAACAGGTTAAGGGTCCATTATGATCACTACCCGTCAAATTACATCCAAGTCTAGATGTACAAGTATAAGTGAGGTTCTCTCACTAATAAATGTAATGGTTCAAGTTTCACAAGCATGTAAGTCATAAATATCCCTTAAGCATGAATTGGTGTGCCACATATGGATGTTTACACAAAATACGCATTGAGCATTATATTCAGCAATTAACGCAAATAATTTAGAAATAGAGTTATCAATTATTAGGTAAAATTAGAGTTGAACTAACACTTAAGCTAATATTGAAGAGGAAAGCTCAAGGGGTAGAATCCTCACCTTATGAGTCGAATCGCACAATAAAGTCACTAGGGAGTGCATGCACCCTTAGTATCGAATCCTACCACGAATTGTGAAATTAATTATACAGTTATGATGAAAGTCTAGGGTTTTAAACCATATAAGTTTAGGGTTTTATCATGTAACTCAAATTCTAGGTTTTGATTATGGAATTTGAACTCTATTTTGTGTGGCCATTATTGATATTATTAATGGGAATTATAAGTTAATAATATTAATAAAACGACTTAGTTATTAATATTAGGAATATTAACAATGGTTAATATTATATTAAGTAATCTAATAATAACTAAATGAATAATAATAATACTAGTAGTGTCTCATAATGATAATAGCAACAATAAAAAGAACCTATAATAATATCACAGAGAATGAACCCATCGACAATGGAACTCAACTCAGTGAAAGAAGTGGGCTAACTTGAATGGTCAAATTTGGTCCCAATTGTGATCTAATCGTCACAATCCTAACGAGGATATGAACCCCAGGAACTTGTCACTGCAAAGTTGGACCAAATCAACCCTCGAACTGACTCAATTCATAGCCAAACTTAATGAATGTTATTGAGTTGGATAGGTTTCATTCCATGTCTTATGGGCACATTATTAGGTAAAAGTATATGCTGGCTAGGATGTAATTACCTGGCTGGTCACAACAACAAGAATGGGAGATCCTGGTGATGGACTAGAAAGTCTAGCGGCAAGCTAGATTTGTTATTTACTGAGTTGACTTGATGGAGCTTGGTGAGTTAACCCGATCGAGACTCATTTGCCGCCAAACCTGGTGAGTGGCCAGCAACCCAACTCTCTCTCTCTCTCTCTCTCTCTCTCTCTCTCTCTCTATCTCTCCCTCCCTCCCTCTATCCTCTCTCTTTCTTAATCTCTTCTTCCCTCCTATGTTGGACGACTAGCAGCAGACACCAACCCCAACATGACTCGGTCCGAGCCGGTGCAAAAATGCACCCACTCTCTCTCTCTCTCATCTCTTTTCTCTCCTTTTTTTCTCTCTTATTTTCTCTCATTCTTTTCCTGTTTCTAGCACAGGACCTCCAGCTCGCCCCGAGTCCAAGTTAACCTAGGCGGTCTGTGTCAGGCCGGTATCCTAGACTCTACCGTTCCATAGCTCCCGCGATCCTCCCAGTCGAATTTCGGTGACCTGCGATCAGTTATCGGTGTTTACGCTCGACCCTTAGTCATATTCCATAGATTTAAGTCGGCTTATCCGAGACTTGTACCATTACAACCGCATCGTGGTCACGGTTTCAACGCCACATCTTGCATACCGATCCGGTACCCTAGCAGGGGGATGTGCACCAGCGTTCAGTTTGAGAAAAAATGTTGCGTGTTGCAATCCCAAGAGAATGTCCCATCAATCATATCAAGAGTCAAGTACTCCATCCCATCAAGTCAAGTACAAGCAACCATCCCCCTCTTACATCACCCTTACCTAAAGTCAACTTTCCCATCACCTCACCATATCTCTCCCATCACTTCCTCTCTCATCTCTTTTTCTCCAAGCAATCCCTCCATGGAGCAACCCACGTCCATGGCTCCCATGAGAGAGCTAGTGTGGCCGACCTCCCTATCTCCCATCTCCACCATCCAATGATCATCTCCACCATTGAAATTGTCTCTTTGGGACTCTGTCACGCATTGGCGGAAAAAGGAAGAAGAGATCTCGAGGAGAGTGATTTTCTTTTGTGTAGATCTTGACCTTTGGATCATGGTGAGTGCTTCTCTCTCTCTCTCTCTCCTTCCTTTATTTTGTGATCCACATAATGAGTGTATGTGATATTTAGACCGTTCATCCAACGGACCACATGGTCGTCCAAACATGGGGTCCAATCCACCTTACTACCATTTTCGTTTGAAGGGTCCAATTGATGGGGAAAATAAAAATATCAGATTTCTCCCAATCAGGTGGGCCACGTCCATGTGGGACTCACCTTTGAAGAATGGTGCATTCACGTTGTCCGTCCAGCGTCCAGGGACGCTGGAAGTGGGTTCACACAATAACAAAAAAAAAAAACAAAAGATTTTCTTTAAGCTTTTTGGGTGGGCCGATCACACAGGCCTCACCCTGATGTTTTGATCTAATCCACACTGTCTATTCCGTTCTCAAGCTCATTTTAGACGTTGAGTTGAAAAATGAAGCTGATCCGAATTTCTGGTAGGTGATCAGGGTCGAATATTGCATATCAGACCCCAGCAATTGCCTAATTTTACATACATGATAGTGTTTAATGCTAGATTTTTCTCGTGTTTTTATTACAGGATGAAATCAGGAGCGTTAATTGAAAATTGATGTTAAAGGCATGGATTTGACGCTCCAAAATTACCAGAGCACGGAATGGACTCCAGAAAACCAACAGTGAAGATTTTACACGCCTGAGATCGGAGGAAAGCAAGCTAAAGGGGCTCGAAAAGGGTCCACAATGCAAGATCACATGGTTCCCGCCACCCGATCAGTTCGAAACTTCATACATGTGATGGGGGCCGTGAATTAACCGTACATATTAAATTTCAGCTATTGATGATCTCCAGAAGTGCCCCAACGGACAAATCAGCCCACAAACCATCGATTTTGGGCCCACCTGATATCTGGATATGCCCCAAATTTGGTCTCAACTGTCTAAATAAGATGATAAAAGAGATGGATGGAGTGGATGTCTCACATGCATCATAGTGGACCCCACGTGTACATGAGGGAGTGCACAGGCGGTGCACTCCCGCACCGCACCGCACCGCTGCCTCGGTCAGCGAAAGCGCTGACCCGCGCTCGCTCGAAAACGCGTTCCAGCGTCCGAAGGTCGTCCGCCGGTCATCAGTTGTGGGGCCCACCTTGTGTCCAAATGGACAATCCAAGCCGTCCATATGCTTCCTGGGGTGGACGTACCCTACGCCTAGGTGGCGAAATTTCGAGAGGGAACGATGATCAGAATCCATCCAATTCAAACGCAGGTTGGACGGTGAGTTCAAAACTCCGTGGGCCACCACAAATATAACTCAAAATTTGGTATTCTTAGTCATTTTTTCGTCCTCTGTCCAATAGACGAGTGGATTTATTTGAAAATGATGGAATGGGCCCCACCAGAGCAGACAGCGACCACGTCTCCGGTTGGCGTCCCGCGTAACGTGATTCGCTGGCCGTTTTTGCGGCTGATTGTGGGCCCCACTCGTCGTCCGTACGACCGATCTGAGCCGTCCATCGTGTAGAGGGCCACGATAACTACAAAACCATGCTGAGATTCCACTCACATGCATACACACGTGCGTGATACAGAGGCCACAAAAGGGCTACCCGGCGACGTTCAAATCTGATCTTTTCGAGATTTCTTCTGTGGGCCGCGCCAATGGACCTTCAAAACCACCCATTCTTGACTGAAATTTCATCCTGAATCCAATGGACGGGGTGGATTTTCCAGAAAACACCTCTGTGGGGCCCACCGATCACGGCTGCGAAAAATTGCACTTCGAGTCCGTCTACGACTGCCACCGATTCCACCATCCAATGCCTATAAAAGGGAAGTTTTGGACGTGGGAGAGGTATTCAGATCCGTGGAAATTGAGATCCGAGCTGGGAGAGGAGAAAAGAGAAGAAAGAGAAGGAAGAAGAGAGAGAGATTGTTCGGTTTGGTGTTTTGATTTTATGAATTTTATTTAATATTTTTATGGATTTCATGGGTCACTAATCTCTCACTAGGGTGAGATGAAGCCCCTAATTTGATCGGCTCTTGTATTGGTTGATTTACTCGAATTTTATTTAATTTGTTTATTTCTCTGAGTGGGCTTTATGGGTTTAAATTCCATACTTCTCCATCTATGAACTTGACCAAAGTATAGATGGATGTTGTTTGGATGCTTATTACAGGTGCTTGGGTCTGATCAAGAACAGGTTTCCTATAGAGGAAGGAACAGGGTGCTTTAATGAATTTTGCATACCATGTGCCCGACCAAGGACATGGGATGTATTGTTCATGGCATTGCTTAAAGGAATTAGACAGTCAGATGCCCGATTTAGGACACAGATTGTGCTTTCTCTATTTAAGTGGTATCAATCAAGGTCAAGGTGAATCAACAGACAAAACAAGGGTTAGGATAATTAGGGGTGGATTCGAAAGTCCTAGTGCTTTCTCTCTGATTGAATTTTATTCCCTGTTTCTTAATTGTTTTTCCTAAAATTATGCTTAGTGGTTTAGTTCATTATTTGTTGGATTAGTTAAGAAGAATCTTAGATTTAAATTGTGACGACCAGTCCTCGTGGGATTCGACCTCGATCTTACCGAGTTTATTACTACATCACAACCCTATACTTGGGGAGTGAACAGTAGGCCATAGCATAGCAAACTGTGATTTTTTTACCGTTGAAAAATGGCCTGTTGTTTCTATACGTCAAAATACACCAAGTATTGGGCTTGTTCAGCTTGTCTTAGGCCATAGAGACCAATGGCAGGGTCGGATTCCACGGATGCGGGCCCTACACTCGAAAAACCCCGAGAAAATACTTTTTGAAAAAAAATTTAAAAAAAAGCAGGCAACGCCTGCTGCTGCTGAAGCAACCGCAAAACGCTGTTGCATTTTGGCGGACGGATAGCAGGGACCCACGGCCCCTGCCATGGGCCCCACCATGATGTATATTTGATATCCACACCATTCATCGGGTGGGCCACTCCTTGAAGTGAACCCACTCCAAAAATCAGCCTGATCTAGGACTCGAGTGGCCCACATCATAGGACACAGTGGCATGAACGACTACCACTGAGACCCCTTTCTGGGTCATAGAAGTTTTGAATCAATATGAAATTTATTTTTCCCTCTTCAAACTAGGTACATGTGACCTTATAAACAGTTTGGATGGACAGTAAACATTCAGGTGGGCCCCCACATGGGACCCACAGTGATGAATGTGTTTTACTCCGACCGTCCAGGCAGACGATGGAGCCCACCAGACGTATGTGTTTTGTTACTATTGGATGGCTAGTGGATCCCACCATGATTATGTGTTTGATCCGCACCGTCCACTGTTTGGACGGTGGGACCCACCGTGATGTACATGTTCTATCCACTCCATCCAGCCATTGATCAGGTAGCCTCACAGCAGGAAACAGTGTTGATTGAACGTCCACCGTTGGAACCCTTTTGGGTTGATAGAAGTTTTGGATCAATATTAAATTTATTTTTTTCTTCCATCCAGGTCAGCATGACCTTATGAGCAGGTTGGATAGCAGATAGCATTATGGTGGGCCCCACGTGGGACCCGCTGAGGTATGTGTTTTACTTACACCGTCCACAGCAGTGGATGGTGGAAACCACCATGGCCTACGGGTTTTATCTCTGTCGTCTAGCCAAGGGTTGCGGGATGGTCAATGGACTCCACATTTGATGTAGGGGATTAAATCCAAACCGCCCGTCCATTTCATTTGGTGGGTCACATGTGTGGTGTGGACCCACCATGAAGTATGTGTTTCATCTATGCTGTCCATTCCTGTTGTGGGCCCACTGCAATGTATTTGTTATATCCACACCGTCCAGAAGTGCTGGACGGTGCTGGACGTGTTTGGATGGTCAGTGGACCCCACCTTGATGTATTTTATGGCCCATTTGTTGGGCCCACCTTGAATATCGATGACTGTCCATGTGGTGTATTTAGGGGCCCATGAGCAAGGCCCACTTATGATGTGTCTATGGCCCTTGTCGAGGCCCAATATGATGTTTTTAAGGACCACCTTTGATATGTTTATGGCCCATCTGTAAGGCCCATCTTTGATGTGTTTATGGCCCATCCATGAGGCTCATATTGATGTAATTATGGCCCATCTATGAGGCCCACCTTGATGTGCATGAGGCCGTTGTTGAGGCCCACCTTGATATGAATGTAAGGCCCATGTGATTAGGCCCATCTTAAACCATTTATGGCCATCTGTTGAGGCCCACCTTGATGTGTATGAGGGCCATTATTGAGGCCCACTATCATGTGTATGAGGCCTGTTGTTGAGGCCACCTTGACATATATGAGGACCATGTGATTAGGCCCATTTTGATGTATTCTAGGGCCCATGGGTTGAGGCCCATTGTGATGTATTAGGGCCCATGGGTTGAGACTCATTGTGATGTATAAAGGCCCGTGGGTTGAGACCCACTGTGATGTGTATAGGGCCCATTGGCTGAGGCCCATTGTGATGTATTTGGAGCCCATGGGTTGAGGGCCATTGTAATGTGATCCCACCGTGGTTTATGTGCTGACCTTTATGGCGGACTATGCCTTGGGAGCAATGATGGTTTGACATCCACATTGTAAGTACAATGTTGGTTAAATATCCGCATTATGACTCTCCCTAGGGTCCAATGATAGGTTCATACTTATAGTGTGTAGACCGCCTAGGCCCATCTTCGTTATGAACAAGCCCATCACCATAACACATGTTTAGTGGAGATCCATAATTCATGACCATACGCATCATATGTACGCCTAATGTGAGAAGTGACTGATCATAACATACGTTATTGGGCAGACTATTCCTGAGACCCACCTTGACGTACATGCTCTATATTCGACTGTCCATCTGGATGAGTGGCGTAAGGCCACCATGATGTATTGTTATATCCATCCGTCCTTCCACTTGAGGACATGGATGCACTTGAATGTATGTGGTTCTCCAGCCGTCTATCTGTCCAGGGTAGTGTGGGAACACGCCATGATGTATGTATTCATGACACTACCCATCGACATGGGGGGCACACCATGATGAATATGTTTCAACCACGCTGTCTATTTGTTTTGTTAAACCATAGACTACCCCATTTGGCCCATTTAATATATATGGGGCCCATCTCTTTGGTATATGAGGCCCATGAGTCATGGCCTATTATGATGTATTCGAGGCTCATGGGTTATGGCCCATTGTGACACATTTGAGGCCCAGGTGGTGCGGCCCATTATGATGTATTCGAGACCCATGGGACATGGCACATTGTGATATAATTAAGGCCCATAGGATGTGGCCCCTCATAATGTATATTAGACCCGTGTCAGAGGCCCATTGTGATGTATTCGTGGCCTAAGGGCAAGGCCATTGTGATATGTATTAGGTCCATGATGTGTGGCCCACTTGATGTATTTCGAGGCCCAGGTATGTGGCCCATTTGATGTATATGAGACCCATTAATGCGATCCACTTAATGTATATTGAGGCACATGGGTCGTAGCCCATTATGATGTATTTGAGGACCATGGGTCATGGCCCATGGTGATGTATATTAAGCCCGTGTATTCGACCCACTATGATGTATATTAGACCGTATGATGAGGCTTATTATGATATATTTGAGGCCCATGGGATACGGCCGATTGAGATTGTATTTGACCATTTAATGCAGCCCATTGGATTTATATGAGGCCCATTGTTGTGGCCCAGTTGATGCGACCCACTTGATGTATATGAGGCCCATTGAGATGTATTTCTGGCCCATGTGATGCGGCCCATTTGATGTATGTGGCCCTTGTGTGAGGCTCTGGGCCCACGATATATTTGGCTCTATGTGGGCCATTCCTTGGGGGCAATATTGGTTAAATGTCCACGTTGTCGAGGTCGATTGTCAACGTCAGTTATTGATACCGAGTATGAGTATGTGACACCATAACATCATGATACATGCCCATACGCATCTTCTGCATGTTTGTTATGAGATGTGGTTGATCATTGCATATGTCATTAAGCATGTGGTTATGAGACTCCATGATAGGCGGAGGTTATCTCACATGAGTGCACGGCATGCGCAGGATTGATGCATGACTGGATTGTATGACTTATTCATCTTGTATTATATTGTGATTACTGTACGCCCTAGCGACATCAGGGCCGTAGCCTTCACAGGCATGTTGTGGATGGCCAGACGGGACACCGAAAATGTTTGGTTTTAGCATACGGGCGCCATAGATGTCCCTGGATGAAAATCTCTGAACCTCTGTGGCTAGGAGATGCCCCAACATCGAGACCGAGTGAATATATATGAGCACATGAGGGCCGTATACCAGTAGGCCATGTCTCCCACTGTTCGTGGTCGGTTGGGAGGGGGTGTGACCTTACCCGCCTGAGTGAGGGGGCAATGTCTAGGTTGAGTTTAACCAGCTTGAGGAATGGGTCTGTTATCGACAAGTCGGGCCCGATATTGGCAAGCAGATAGTGAGGTCTCTTCCACTTACCCAGTTGTGAGCTCAGATAGGGGCGACAAGCTAGCGTAGAGTGTATTAGACCCCGGTGATGATCCCAAAGATGAACCGTACTAATATGTGGACTTATTGAGCATGAGTTGCAGACTCATTCATTCATTCATTCACTATCCACTCGGGCTGGTGGTGCGCAACTATTTATTACGTGTACCTTCGCATGGCTAGGATTTCGATTGGGCGCGCGACTAACCTAAGATCAGGAGTTTACCACATTTAGTCTGACTATCCAAATTTAGGTATGGGACTGGTTTGGATAGAAGTCCCTTATGATGGCCCCATAGTCTACGATACAATGTACTATCATCCCGACTTCATGCTCCAGCATGATTATTCCATTCACACCGCTGACATATGGTATTTTGGGTTACTGTGTTTCTGCATTTATATGGTATAGATACGATTGAAGCTATTCGTAGACTTATCAGGAATTGCATACTGCATCGCATCCTCGACATTTGATATTTGGGCCTTTATGACTCCTCATTTGCATAGCTGTTCTATATTGCGTATTCTGATAGTGATTGACTCAGGGACTTGTCCGTATTTCTGCTTACTCTGTTATCGTGTAATTTATGATCTTGCCAGTATTTCTGTTTACTCTGATAATTCTTGCTCTTATCAGTATTTTTGCTTACTCTTGTAATTCATGATCTTGTTAGTAATTCTGATTATTCTGATATTGTATGATTTATGGATTACCAGCATTTTCGGTACTGTATGTTGATGGCATTGTATTGATACTTAGCACTTATCTTATGCACACACTTACGCCACCCTCTAAGCTTTCTATAAGCTTATGCACTATAGATGTGTGCAGGTGATGTTAGGTTGCAGCAGTGTTGAGCTTGGAGCATGCAACAGTCTTCTGGAGATTGATTCTCAATTTATGTATTTCCCCTTCAGCATTGTACTCAAATGATTATATTAGTGGATATATGATGATGATGTTACCTTTGTGATTTAGGTATACTTGTGGTTATGCTTATTATGAGTTAAATGTACACCAAAAAAAAAAAAATCCTCCCTATAGGATCCTAGGATCGGAATCTAGTATATGGACGCTATGAGCCGAGAATGGGGTACTACAGAGGCTGTCGGCACTGGATTCAGCGAATGGGATTCCTGTGAATCCGATTTCTAGGTTTGGGGCGTGACAATCTAACGCAATGCAGCACCCACCCGATCTTTCTCTGCCTCTTCCTCTCTTGTTTTCTCTCTCTCACTCTCTCTACCTGTTGGACACGACTATTACCCCAAGGAAAGCGTGGCCCTTTTATAGATTTGAGGTTACTGTTTGGTCGTGTCTGGCAGCTATTGGTCTTGTAAGTCATTTGGATGTACGACTGCACCCACTACTTTCAGTTTGCATGAGGGGTGCTTATGGTTGTGGCCCATCATCCGGAACTATGGGCCTATAGAGGAACAGTTTTTATAAGGCCCGTATCTTAGATTGTACCATTTCGTAGGCCTCCGTGGTCCTCGTGGTCGAATTTCGACAACCCGTGACCTGTATCCAACGTTTGCGTACAATCCTAAGTCGAGTCCTGCATATCAGAGTCAGCTCGACCCGAGACTTGTACCAGTGTGACCGCACCGTCGCTGCAGTTTTGACACCGCATCTCGTGCGGTGAGGTAATACCCAGGCCAGGAGATATGGGCCGGCGTTCAGTTCGAGGAAAATGCCGCGCGTTGCGAATTCCGAGAGAATCTCTACGACATATCCCATTAATCACATCAATCATAAGTCAAGTACATCTCATCACAAACCATCACTCACCCTTACCTCTCCTTACCCAAAGTCAAAACAACCCATGCTTAGCTTCCCTTTCTTACCAACAAGTCAAGAGAGCCCATACCTTCCATCCCATCTCCCTTACATCTCCTCTCTCTCTTATTTCTCATTTTCATTCCAAGAAAATTCTATGAGAGCAACGTCCAAGCTCCCCAAAGAAACTAGGTGTAGCCCACCTTCCTACATCCCATCTCCACCATCCAAGCTTCATCTCGACCATTGAAATGCATTCCATGGAGCTCTAGGACACATCGGTGGGAGAAGAAGTCCAAGAAGATCTTTAAGTGGGTGATTCACCATCGATTTCAATTTTAGGGCCCACTTGTTGTGAGACCTGCATTGATGTATCCAAGTAGAGAGGGGCCCATAGTGGTGAGGTCCCTCTAGCTCACCATTTCTCTCTCTTTCTCTCTCTCTCTTGTATGGATGGTGTGTGTGTGCCCCATCATGAGTAAGTATTTGATCCATGCCATCCACCGAGTGGCCCACATGGTCGTCCATTTGGATGAACCCAAACGAAGGAAAAACATAAATATCAACTTGATCAAAGAGTGTGGCCCACTTGACGTGGGGCCGCCATATTTCGTAAGGTCATTAAAACCATCCATGTGGGGCCTACAAGTGGGGTGTACCCCTTTTATCTAGGCCATCCAGCGTCTCTGGATGCTGGACGCTGCCACCCACATAGTTTCACACACCCACACATACATATATACATATATGTATTATATATATAATATTATATATTATAATATATTATCTTATATAATATATGTTGTGGTGGGTCACTGCTACGTGTGGACCTACCATGGTTTCATGCACTAAATCAGAACCGTCCAGAGCACCCTGGGGTCTAGACGATGACTTTTTTTGTAATTCATATACATTATGTATATTATTTTATATTATATTATATTATATTGTATTATATATGTTATCGTGGGCCATTACGTGGACCGACCGTGATGTATGGTTGCATCTGCACCGTCCAGTTGTTGGACAGTGCAGCAGGCTTCACGTCTAGACCGTCCATCCATTGGAATGGCCCCACCATAATGCGTGTGTTGTACCCCTACCGTTCATCCATCTGACGTGCCATGCACGTTCCCACCATGATGCGTGTGCTGTATCCCTACCATCCATCCAATTTTGAGGGGTCACACGTGATGTATGGGTCTTATCCACACCATCCATATGGTGGGACGGTGGGCCCCCTTTTAATGCATGTATTCTATATTCAGCCGTCCATCAGATTAAACATGGGCCCACCATGCCACATGTGAGACTAAAAATAAGACATATCTATATCAAGTGGACCACACTGCAGAAAATAGTGGGATGAACGTCCACCATTGACCCTTGGGTTACAGGAATTTTGGACCAATATGACATTTGTTTTTCCTCCATATTCAGGCCTTTGTGACATTATGAACAGGCTGGATTGGAAATAATACTACGGTGGGGCCCACTGGAATTTAATAGTGGAAATCATCATCACCACTGTTAGGTGTGGTATTGTCCAGATGATCTTTCGACTTGATATATTTGAGGGTCATGTACAGGGTCCACTTGTTATGTATTTGTGGCCCATTTGGTAAGGCCCATTGTGATATATTTCCAACCCATTTGAGGCCCACCTGTAATGTATATTTGAGGCCCATGTGATAGGGCCACCTACCTTATATTTAAGGCCCATATGATGGGGCCCGCCTGCTTGAATCTGAGGCCTATGGGCAAGGCCCATTGTGATATGTATTAGGCCCATTAGTGTGGCCCGTTGATGTAGCCCAATCGATGTATATGAAGCCCATTGGTGCAACCCATGGACGCAGTCCACTTGATGTATATGAGGCCCACTGGTGCAGCACATGTGATATGGCTGACTCAATATATATGAGGTCCATTGCGATGTGTGATTATTCCATAATGTATGTAATGATGATTATGATGGGCCATGCCTTGGGAGTAATGATGGTTTAATGTCCACATTGATGGGCAATGATGGTTACATATCCGCATTATGACCTTCCCTTAGGCCCTTTATTATGCTGATTCTGATTTTGATTATCGGGCTGATTGTTAAGACCGATTTTGATTATCGAGGCCGATTGTTGAGACCGATTCTAATTATTGAGGCTGATTGTTGAGGTCAATTCTAATTTCGATTGTTGAAGCCGATTTCGATTATCGAGGCCAATTCTGATTCCGATTGTCGAGGCCAATTTCAATTATCGAGGCTGATTATCGAGGCTGATGCTAATTCCAATTGTCGATGCCGATTCCGATTTTTGAGGCCGATTGTTGAGGCCAATTCTGATTGTCGAGGCCAATTCTGATTGTCGAGGCCGATTCTGATTATTGAGGCCGATTCTGATTGTTGAGGCCGATTTTGATTATCGAGACCAATTCTGATTGTCGAGGTCGATTGTTGAGGCAGATTATGATTATTGAGGCCGATTCTGATTATTAAGACCAATTCTGATTATCGAGGCGGATTCTGATTGTCGAGGTCGATTCTGATTATCGAGGCTAATTCCGATTGTAAGGTCGATTGTATAGGCCGATTATCGAGGCCCAATGTGATTTATATGCGGTTCATATTTGAGGCCCATTGTGATGTGTATTCAGCCGGTGTTTAAGGCCCAATGTGATGTATATGAGGCCTACGTGATGAGGCCCATCGTGGTGCATTTGAGGGCCAAGCGATGGAGCCCATTGTGATTTATATTAGGCCCATGTGAGAGGGCCATCATGATGTGTATTAAGCTCTTGAGTAATGCTCATGGTGTTGTATATTAGGCCCTTGTGTGAGGCCATGGGTCTACTATATGTTAGGCTCTGTGTGGGTCATTCCTTAGGGGTAATGTTGGTTAAATGTCTACATTATCGAGGCCGATTGATTGATGTCGGCTATTGATACTGATCATGAGTATGAGATAGCATAGCATCATGATATATGCCCATACGCATCATCTGCATGTTTATTATGAGATATGATTGACCATTCATATGTCATAGTACAGCTAGTCTATAGGACTCCCTGATAGGTGGAGTTATCCCACATAAGCGCACGATATGCACAGGATTGATGCATGATTGGACTACATGACTCAAGCATATTGCATTGTGTGATTGTGATTACTGTACGCCCTAGCGACATCAGGGCTGTGACCTCCACAGGTATGACTGGATGACTAGATGGGACATTAAAAATATTTGGGTTCAAGTATCTAGGCACTTTGGATGTCCCTGGGTGAAAGTCCCTAAACCTCTGAGGCCAAGAGACACCCCAACGTCGAGACCGAGTGGATACATGAGCGCCCAAGTGCCGACTACCAGGAGGCCGCGTCTCCCACTGTGTCATGGTCGATTAGGAGGGGGTGTGGCCTTACCTGCACGAGAGAAGGGGGCATAGCTAGGATGAGTTTGACCAGCTCATGAATGGGTCCGCTATTAACGTGTCGGGTAAATATTGGTTGACTACTGGCTAGGCGGATAGTGAGGTCTCTTCCACTTGCATGGTCGCGTCAATGGGCGGCGATTGCATGTAGAGTGTACTAGACCCCGGTGATGATCTCAGAGATGTACAGTACTGATACATAGACTTATTTAGCAGGAGTTGCATATTCATCCATCCATTCATTCATTCACTATCCACTCAGGCTAGTGGTGCACAACTAAATTACTATGTGTACCTTCGCAATGGCCAGGATTTCGATTGGGGCACGCGACTAACCTGAGGTCAGGAGTTTACCACATTGAGTCTGACTATCCAAATTTAGGTATGGACTGGTTTGGATAAAAGTCCCTTGTGATGGATCCCGTAGCCTGCGATACTATGTACTACCATCCCGACTTCACATTGTAGCTTGGTCATTCCATTTGCACCACATATTGCATTACATCCTCAACATATGACCTAGATGAGGCTAATGTTATTCATAGCTCTTTCGAATTGCATATTGTATTACATCCTCGATATCTGATATCTAGATCATTATATTTTCGCATCACAGAGCCGATTTACATTACTTTCTTAGTATATGATATTGACTTACTATGTCATTTCATCATATATCCTGGATGAGATTGATGATATTTTATGGACTTATCAGTATTTCCGCTTACTCTAATATCGTATGATTCACGACCTTGTCAGTATTTCTGCTTATTCTAATATTATATGATTTATAGCACTGTATTGCATACTTGGCACTTACCTTGTGCACACACTTTCACCACCCTCTAAGCTTTCTATAAGCTTATGCACGATAAATGCGTGCAAGTGGTGTTAGGTCGTAGCAGCGTTAAGCTTGGAGAGTGCAGTGGACTTTTGGAGCTTTGATTTTTGATATATGTATTCCCCTTTCAGCATTGTATTCAAAATTTTATATTAATAGATATGTGATGATGATGTTGTTCTTATGATTTGGGTATACTTGTGGTTATGCTTCTTATAAGATAAATGTACGTTGGAAAATCCTCCTTATAGGATCCCAGGATCGAAAATCTGGTGCATACCCGTTAGGAGCCGAGAATGGGGTACTACGGAGGCTGTCGGCACCATATTTGGTGATCGAGAATTCTGTGAGCCCAGTTTCCGAGTTTGGGGCGTGACAGTTTTGATCGTAAAACGAGGCCCACTGGTGGTTGGTGGGTTTTTCGGTTGTATGAGGAAGATGACCTACTCTTTGATGGTGTTTTATCATTGGATGGTTGGTCCAATGATTAGGATTTGGTGGAGGGTACGGATCCCTTCTCTAACCACAGTGAGGCCCTAAGGACGGACGGTGATGGGTATTTTCAATAAATGGCTCAAGTGCAATGTGCCATGGTGAGTAAAAGAAACTCGAGTAACTATCAAGGGAAAGCCTTAGCTTGGAGGGCTCTGATTGCGCTAAATGGAGGGTTGGAATGGCTCAAAATCCAACACATGTGGATTGCCAGAGTGGTGGCAGCAAAGTGGGATCTCTGTTTTTGGAAGAGACCATTACACGTCACCTTCTTGTACGTGTTGTGGTGTGCATGCACGTGTGAATGGAAACACACGGATGGCGTGGCTTTGGTCAGACGACAGTGCTCTACCTTATGAATGGTTCGGATCAACTCCAGGTGACCTTTGGAGGGGCTGAAAGCACACCTCCGTTCACACTTCAAACTGCTTGTTAACGGTATTGTGTAGACATGGGCACACCATTGTGTGAAAATAACCCCCCTGAACGATGGATGGCCTGGATCATTGGTCGAACCTCTGATGGTGGGCCACGATCGTTGCAACGGATGGCCTTTATTTCAAAGGTTCGTGGGGGTGCAAGGATGGGAAATCCCCCCATATCGGGCGTTGTCAGGTCAGCACTTGTAACACCCTGATTTTCATAGCCCGAGGATGATCGCTCGAGCACGAGAAACCTGAGGGTTACATCATACCGTGTAACTACCATTCCTCTAACGTCCAACACATTTCATAATATCAACACATAATTGCTATATAAACTATTTAAACGAGTTCATCATGTGTGAGTGGAAGTAAAGATAAAGCAAGTAATGCTAGATCCCTCAGCAGGTGATTTTTAATTACAAACTTTAAACTAAAGCAAATGAAAGTAGTGTCTAAAATATGAAAGCAAATAGATTGTATGTCATCAGTTAAGCTCCAACGGCTCAACCGTGTCAGCATACTATCCTTCCTCTCCATACTCCTCATAAGCTATACTAGGGGTGTCATCATAGGCACCATCTTCCTCTGTCATACCTGTGTCTATTTGGTGCAACCGCACGATTGGGTGAGTGAAAACTCAGTGAAAATTTCCCTTATAGATTTAACCATAACACATCATTCCAATATAGGTTAATATATCATATTCGATTCATAAGGCAGTACAACTACATATGCATGTACATGAATGTATGAATGTATGTTCAAGTCACAGATCTAGGTATGCACATCCAGCTGTCAAAACAAAAGACCACCCATGGTAGGTAAACTACCGGGAAAAGTCCATGAAGGTGAGTGCGCCCAAGGACAACCTCCTAGAAAAATACTTGGGGTATGCCGAGGAGGTATTAGAATCCCAGAAAAGCCTCATAAAAGAAAGGAGTGGCCCATAGTGGTGCAAATGTGCATACTCTGATGGTTAAATTTAGGTAATAGAACCTTTAACAACCTAATGAGATGTGACTTACGATGAACACTCGGAAAAGCTCTCATGTGATGCATGGATGTCATGCACCATGACACTTATGTATGCTTCATTAATAAGATAGGAATGTCCATCAAATTGTAAGTACGAAACATCCATCCATGAATTCAAGGTGGCTTTCCATAATTTCTTTACATTCAACGAAGGCTCACCAAACCTAATGTAAAGCCTCAAGTGAGCTTATGATTTATTTAAGGGTCCTTTTATATTATTTTTTTTAAGGAGCCGTCTCATATATGTTCTTTACACAACTCACAATGTAATATTGAGAGTTGTAAGGCCCAAGTCATATTATTAAAATTAAGCTCATAATATGGAGATGGCAAGAGAAATTTTAGTACTATGATCAATCCATAACAACTATGAGAGATGAAATTTATATCCTTACTTGGAGCACTACTTGGGGACAAAACTGTATTTCCCATATTGTAGGATCTATCACTATGATAGCATCAAGTAAGCTAGAAACTAGAGAATATAGCAAGTCTATACAGTTTATAGATAAACTGGCATGGAGTTTCATGTTCTCATCATGTGTAATGGGAAATTAATCATAGACAATTAATTTTAAATGTAGCATGGAAATTATGACACAATACATTCTACACATAATCAAAGGAGCATGATATTAAAAGATTTCTTCATGGAGATTCATTCAATTAGGAATTAGAGGTATGCAACTATGAATAATAAATTTCTAAAATTCTCAACAGTGAGTATTTAATCTACATGGGAATTTATGAAGGGAAGAAGCTATGGGGGATGCTCCTCACCTAGATTGGAAGTCCCTCTTGTCGTGAGATGTGGATGCAAGGATCTCAAAATCCAAGCAAATGTATAATTAATCTTCTAATTCCAATAATCTACTAGTTATATAAACTTAGACCTTTACTTACTTGATTGAACAAATTGGAAGTAGGAGTGCCTTCTAAGGTAAAATAGTTGCTGGTTTGTACCTTGAGGATTTGTCATAAACACTAGTGAGTTACGACCGAGTTGACTCAGTTCGGGTTTTTAACCAACAACGAGTTAAGTTAGTTATACGGGTTTAATCTACTACCAGGTCCGATTTAAGATTTAATTAAATCCAACACCGATCAGATCATACACAGATGAATGGAGTCATCCTGACTCAGCCAGAAAACTGACCGAGTCAGCTTGTCAATGAGGATAGAGTCGACTCAGTCAGGTAACATGGTCAAGTCAACCCCACAATAGGCAGGTATTGATTGCCTAAGTTGGGTTTTAGGTTGACTGGCTAACCCTGCTACCCAAGCCCAACTGAGTTAGGACCCTAATTCTAGGATGACCCTAAGTTTCTGACTCGGGAGTGACTCGACTCAGCTGAGGCATCTTTTGCTTAGTAGCATGTAACTAGGTGAAAGTATCTGTAATCTATTTGCTGCACTAAACATTGTGCAAGGCAGACCGATCATATCTATGGATTTACATCGGGGTTTTGCACCCCAAACATTTCTCAATGTCGCTAACTTGTGACCCAGTTGAGCCGACTGTGAAAATAGTCAGTCGGGTGGGTGGAACCGTCAATAACAGAGGAGAGACGGGCATGGTTACCTGACTAGGGGCAGTTTTTGGTTGTTGTAGAGGCCAGGACACGGTGAACTTTGCTCCGGATCCGACGGAACTCGAACCTACGTCTCCCCGACTCAATCCTGAATGTCGTTTCAACGTGAAACGGCTTGATATAGCAGAGGATTCGGGTCAGTTTACTGGTTAGCTGGTAAGAAGTTGAGACAAGGGTGGGTTTCTGATTTCATCACCTGAACTGAGGATGGGGACTAGACCTGCCTGCAACAGGGCCTGCGGCGAGACTGAGGAGTCTCATACAGCCGGTTAGGAGCTCGTTCTAGCGGCTGACATCTCCCTGACCCTCAGCTCCACTCTACCTTTTCTCTCTATCTTCTCTCTATCACCCTCATTTCCCATGCACTGCTCTCTTTCTAACAGATTGACCACATAACCGAGTCGGGTTGCAACAGGGCATGCAACTCGCTCCAGCGGCAGTATTTCTCTCTATCTTACCTTTACTATTCCTTTTCTCCTTCTCACCTTGGGATTCGCCCTAATATGCGACATTTATAGTCTTTCTACTTCTGGAAACGTCACCTGCCAATCGTAGGGATTAGTGCCTCCTTAATGTAACAACATGTGAGAGGAACCCATCATCAAGGTTCTACCACATATCTGATGGTATGCAGGAGTCCATGAAATCATCCCAGATGGAAATTAGATGGGGCGGGCCACACGATGAACGGTTTGGATGTGGAAGAGGTTTGGTTTTATAAGAGGTGGGTCCATAGGCCAGTTTAGGGAAGATGGTTGGCTATTAATGGTGTTTTTTGGCTCGGTGGATTATCCATAGATTAGGGTCATTTGGATGGTCCTGATACGGTCTAAAAGCAATGTGGAGTCCACTTCATGGTGCAAGAAGTGCTGCTGATAATATAACTCATTGTTAGCCGAAAATCGTGGTGCCGCTAGAAGTTCTCGTCATTTTCTCAGGTGCTAAGAAAAATATCTGCTAGCCCTATTTCAGACATCTAGGATTGCTTGAGGGAAGCTTCTAGGCACCAATGAACGGACGAGATGCGTTGTTACTATAAGTAGAAAGATTCTTTCCACTTTTCAACATGTTGGTGGGTATTTTTGGAAATAGGAGGGCTGATGGGGCTCCTGGTTGCATGCGTGGATTCCGTCTGACTCTTTCCAACGGTTGGATTAGCCATAGGGGCAGTGTACGTGGCTCCATCTCCTTCATTAGTGCCTTTCCTTTGCAATATGAGATCGGACGATGGTCGTGCTGTCGCGAGGAGTTTTCAATCCTATGTGGCAACATGATTAGGGTCAGTGGGACCTTGTCTGGATCACATCTTCGTATTCGGATGGTGACTGTCAACATCGACAAATGGATGGCTCAATTTGAATATCGTCAGGTGGGAGAAATTTTCAAATTTCTATCCCATTTGCAAATTTCATCAGGTTAAAGCTTCTTTGACCCAATGACTTGATCCCGTACATAGCATGCATACGCTATTGTTATACACGCACAGCTCAGACATGGGGTCCACATCATGATCTAGTTTGATCAATGCTGACCATAAGTCTTGGAAGTTCTCCTAGTGTCTACGGCTCAAAGGTTGGTACGTACAAATGGTTGGATCTTTGTCTTTCAAAGGTTTGTAATTGGTAAATGATAGGTTATCATGGTTTTTTATTACCCGTGGTTAATCTGAGCCACAGGTTCCTTATATGGGGTTTACGAGTCGCTCTGGACTGAAGATCAGCCCGGTTCTATTCGTGCAGAGGGTTGTACTTGGAGATTTAGTTAGTTTTAAGTGGAGGTGGTCGCTCCTATTTTCAAGTTTAAATTCATGATGAAAATCGAGGGTTGTTACAGCACTGTTTGACCAGGCTGGTGGGTCCGGTGCACTCCGCCTTGGTGTACACACACAGAGAGTGTGTGGCCCACATGGAGGATTTGTGAAATCCACTCCATCCATGATGCTCCATGGGCCTAATTGGTTCATCCCACAAGAGATGAGGCAAATCTAAAGTTTAGGTGGGTCATTCACTTATATTTTAAGTCTTTACATATGGAATTCCATCAATTTGATAGTCAGATCACTCCATCTTTGAACATCAACAGTTAAAAAGGGTCCAAAGACCTATTTAAGTGGGTTTCAATGGTATATCCAGTTACTAGAAGGTGGGATAGGGGCGATCAATTTGTGGGCTATGAACTTTAGTGTTGTAGGCCCGATAACGGTGGATCTGGCAAATTGGATCTAGATTTTAAGATGATTTAAGGTCATTGCCTTCCATAATCCACACTGAACAGTTTCAATGGTTTCTAGGATCGTCTGGGTGCAATCTAAGGGTTGATTTTATAACTTGATGGTTGGATTATGGAAAATCAAGTGTTAGAGCGATCGAAACAATGTTGTGGATCGATGGATCTCTTGGTTTAGACTTCTAATTCTAAGATGAATTTTTAGATCTATCTACCAAGAGATGAAAATATAAAATTTGGTTTCTCTGTCAATGTGGGGACCATCTTGAGAAATCAATCGAATGGAAAGCTCGATTTATGGGCCATTAAATGATGTATAAGGTAAGTCATGTGAGTTTCCACACACACGTGTAAACTAATCTAGATCTTCATGGTAAAACCGAGTACTGAAAGTGTGGGGCGTTATAAGGTAGGCCACGTAAGTGATCTCTTTCGCTCAATTTATATAAATCTCTATAATTTACATGTCCAAGACATTGATGCGATAATTTAATAGCGTCTATTTGGACATGTAACACGAATGATTTGTTGAGCAAGAGTTATCAATTATATAACAATTTTCAGACGTTCAGCGACCATTTAATATTGCATTTTCTTTCTCATTAATTATCTCACATCTGTGATCTGAAAATTTCACGCTATGTTTATTATCATAGATCTGAGATATGCTAAGAAGATTATGTTTTAATCATTTAACATATAGAACATTTTTAAAGAGAGGTAGTTAGGAAGTTGTACATTACCTATGCTAATTATCTTATAGTTGCTTCCATCTCCGATTGTAACTAAGCCACCATTTACTTCGTTGATGTTTGAGAGTATAGCCTTATCACTTTCTCATGTGTCTCGAACATCCACTATCCAAGTACCATCTTGATTAGTTACTTGCTTTGAAAGCTGTGTGGATTACAAGACACTTAACCTTTGGAACCCATTTCATTACGGTTCTAGGTTTAAGAGGATCTCTTACTTTACGTTGTATTTAGGAGTTAGGATTTCTCCTTTTTCTATGTACACCAGTCTTATCAGAGTTAGATTTTGTAAGTGTTATGGTTTCTAGCTCCTATGGTTGTCAAATGTTGTAGTGCCAAAACCTCTTAGAATCTGTCTTGTGTAGCGCTTGTACATATTCAAAACAGTGCATCTCATGTACAAGAACAAAAGACTTTACTTCAAGAACTTCAAAAGAAAGATTTCATGATTTAAGTACATCGCCAAGTGTTTCAAGCATTCATAGTTCAAGTTTTCAAAGCTTCGTCCAAGTCAAGATAAAGTACCTATACTTTGAACCTCAAGCTCAAGCTTTAATATATTACAATTTCAAGCTTCAAAAGGTCTCAAGTTCAAGCTTCAATCTCAAGCTTTGTGAACTTCAAAGATCAACTATCAACCGAAGCAAAAGAAGTTTCAATAATGTTCATACATCATGTATAAGGTATGAATGACCCTAGATTGACCATAGGGTAGGTCATTTTATATACATAATTTAATTGGGCCATTTTATAAGTGCATAGACTGTTTCTCGACTAGTCTTGGACTATGTTTGACTAGTCCTAGCACTGGCTCGACCAGTCCAAGAATTCCTCGACCAGTCTTATGTCTTTTATTGATTTTTTAGAATTTCTGTTAAAGCCTCGACCAGTCCTAGAGATTGCTCGACCAGTCCTGCAGGCTCGACTCAAAGTCCAGCAACTAAATCGAGTTCCGCACGACCAATCGTGGACAGGACTTGACCGGTCGTAGAGGCCACTCGACCGATCGAGCAAGCCCTATGACCAGTCATGGAACGGCCTTATCTTATCGCGCCCAAATTTTCAAAAGTCTGTTGGTCCTACAACCAGTTGTACCGACCTCAGGACTAGTCGAGAGTGTGATTTTTACACTTATAAATAGAGCACGAATTTCAGAGTTTGATATTCAATTCAAGAAAAATCAATACGCCACTTTGAGAGATAAGTTATGATATTCTTAAGCTATTTAGTGTTCATCTTATATTCTCTTTAATTAGCTTTCTTTGCATTTGATTTTGTATTCTACATTCCAATTTTATTTGAAAGAGGAATTGAAGTATTCCCATTTCTTGGAATCAAAATCAAATCAAGCTAGCCTAAAGTGATTTAATTTAAAATCAATTTAGAACCTAAAACCATTTCATAAGTGAGTGTGGACATTGAACTTCTACTCCGAATTGGTTCTTGAGGAATACATCAAAAAGAGAATATCCAGGTATTTTACAGTTTTATAAATTCATTATTTTGGTTTCATTGAGATTGTGCCAGAAAAATCTCTTTATTTTGGTTTGTCTGAGGTGATCCAGAAAACTCAGAGTATGAGATTTTTGAATTATGTAAGCCCACTTAAAAGACACAATTGTGAGGGTTTTAGGTGAACCTTGAAAAACTTATTTTCATAATGAACGCTAATATCCACTGTGTGAGGATATTAGGAGTGGAGTAGTTGTGCGGCTGTTATTTAACGGTTGGTGTACACACAAGCGAACCACTATAATTCTTTGTGTTTGGTGGATGTGTAGTTTATTTTCTTTATCTTTTATGATTTGAGATTGTGGGATGTATTTGTGGATGTGAATGTTGTAATCTTTACATTTTAGCATTGTGTGATGAATGTTGTAATAGATTAGTTTCTATTTCTTTCATATCCTCTTCAGTTTGAGTTTTGATACTCACCCACGTTCTAGTAAGGTTGTCCTGCCTAAACCATTGGTTTTTTGTGTCAAGTTGTCCTTAGAACCAAGTTTGTATCAACCTCTCAATACTAGTTTTTTGAGATTGTTATTTCCTTTGGTTATTTACAATTCATTTGGATATCTTATTGTTTATATTCCACTTATTAATTTTTATTTGGCATAGTCCTATTCACCCCCCCCCCCCTCCCCCAGGACATATAACTCGGCCTTTTCAAGTGGTATCAAACCCTAATAGCTCGCTTTATTTTTTTTTTAGATTAAATTCTTGAGCTAACCAATCTGAGCTTTTTAAGATGTCAAATTTTGATAGCCTTTCAGTCATTAGGCCTCCACCATTTGATGGCTCCAACTATGCCTATTGAAAAGCCAGAATGAGGATTTTCTTAAAATCCATATATGAGAGTGTGTAGCAAGCCACAATGACTAGTTGGACCCCTCCTACCACTGAAGTGACTGGTACCGATAGATCTGTAACTGTTAAAGTAACACCTTATTTTACTTAGACCAATCTTCAAAAAAGTGAAAGTAGTATCAATGCAAAGGCTCTAAATGCAATCACTTGGGCACTATCACTGGATGTATTCAAGAGAATTATATCCTGTGATACTGCAAAACAAGCCTGGGATGTTTTAGAAATGACACATGAGGGAACAACAATTGTAAAAAATCTAAAGTTCAAATCCTCACAACCAAATTTGAGGAAATATGTATGGAAGAAAGTGAAACTTTCATGAACTTCTATATAAGATTAAATGACATTATGAACTCTATGTTGGGTCTTGGTGATAGAATCCCAGAAAGCAAAGTCTGTGCAAAGATACTACGCTCACTACCTGAACGGTTCAATTCAAAGGTGACTGCGATCCAGGAACTTCGTGATACGGATAATATGTGGGTAGAGGAATTAGTTGGCTCATTACAGACCTATGAGTTAAACTTTAAAGCCCCTAAAGGTAAATACATTGCTCTTAAATCTTCTAAAAATATTTCTCAAAAAAATAGTAATTTTGGTTTAGAAAATTCTGAAGATGATATGGCCCTTTTAGGTAAAAAGTTTTATAAGATTTTCAAAAGTAAAAAGAGGGTTGGTTTTCAAAAACCTAATGAAAAGAAAAGATCTAAATCTAAAACTGGGAAATCTTTAAAAGACAGTCAATGTTACAACTGCCATGAATATGGGCATTTAGGAAACAAGTGTCCTAAACAGGACAAACCTAAAAAGAAAGGTATGTTGGCTACTTGGGATGAATCTTCCTACTTTGAAGCCTCTTTTGAGTCAGAAGATTCTGAAACCGAGTCGGGTAATGAAGTTAAAGCCCTTATGACTCTAGCCAAGTTCACTTTTTCAGATAATGATGATTCAACTAGTGAAGAAAATCTGAATAGTGATCATGAAAATGAAGAAGATCTTCAAGATGCTTATAATGCCCTATACAAGGAAAGTTGTAAAATTGCCGTAAAACTAAAACTTCACAAAGAAAAGTTTTCGAAACTTAAAGAAAATCTTGATACTCTAGTTTTCACATTTTAGATTGTTTTGAAAAAACTAAATGCAATTTAGATTTCAAAACCTCCCTTATTGAAAATCTAAAATCTGAAAATGAAAAACTAAAACTTGAAGTCTCTTCACTTTGAGTTTAAAAGACATATGGAGGTATGCCCAAGGTGATCCTAAGTTGGAAAAACTCTTATCTGGATCCAGAAAATGTGGCGACCATCTGGTTTGGGCTACGACAAAAGTATTCCTCCCAAACATACGAATACACCTCCTAAGTTTGTGAAAGTAGTCCTATTCACACTTTTTAATCAAAATTAAAAAACTAAATCAAAATTATCCTAAAAAAGCTAAAAGTTTTTAATCCTTAAAACCTAAAAGCAACCATATCAATTATAAAAATCAGAATCACAATCCTTTAGCTGAGAAAATTATTGATTTACTTAAGGAGCTCTTAAAATCTAACTCGATGGGTCGGTCTTATATCAACTACAAACATAAGAAGACCAACTATACTCCTAACCCCAAGATTGTAATGAAATGGGTTCCTAAGGTTGCTTGCTTGGTTGCCCACACTGCTTTCAAAGTTACAAGTCATTCAAAGTGGTACCTAAATAGTGGTTGCTCCAGACACATGACAGGCGACAAGGGTCTATTCACCAATCTTAAAGATATGACTGATGGTTCGGTCACTTTCGGTGATGATAGCAATTGCAGGATTGTTGGCCAAGGTACTGTTCAACTCTTTAACCTCCCATTATTTGAGAATGTTTTATATGTTGAAGGGTTAAAACCCAACTTATTAAGTGTCACGCCCCAGACTCAGTAACCGGAATCACAAGGAACTCGATGGCCGGTTCTGGCCGTAACAGCCTCCATAGTACCCCATTCTTGGCTCCTGAGGCAGGTTCCGATCCTGGGATCCTACAAGGAGGATTTTTCATAACAATATAATCATTACCAATATGAGCATACCCAAGATCACAGCATGAACATCTGAGAATAACAAAGGTACACATTGCAAAATCCACTATAAATTTAAACTTTTACAATCATCCATAAGGTCCAAAAGGACATACATGAGATAAAAAGGAAAGGAGAGAAAGGTCGGCAACACTAGAGTCCTCAAATGCTCAGCTGTACTCCACACTCTGCTGCTACGATGCCTGCCTAGAATCTCTTGCACGCATCAATCGTGCATAAGCTTATAGAAGCTTAGAGGGTGGTGTAGGTGTGTGATAATAGTGCACAAAAGAGTAGTAGGAGATACAAGGAGAGAAGCATGATCAATGAGGATATCACTAGCCATACCCAGGCTTATCATGAATAAGATGCAATGAGCACTGGGTGCCATACCAAGGCAATGCATGAAGGGGCTTGTACAGTCAATGCTAATGTGATACAAGTAATGCCAGTGCTCATATCTAAACCACAAGTCAAGTACATTTTCAATCATAAGGAAATCACCGGGGTCCATTACACTGCTGAATGACTGCCACTCTACAGACCCCTCATAGTCAAACTAGCGCAAGAGACCTCACTACTCGCCTGTGGATAGCTAATCACCAGCAAGGCCTGATGGTAACAGACCCATTTATGAGCTGGTCAGACTTAGCCTAGCAATGCCCCCTACACATCAGGCAGGTAAGGCCGCACCCCTATCCAACCAACTACAAGACAGTGGGAGTCGCGGCCTAATAGTATAAGGCCCTCGTGCGCTCATGTATTTCACCCAGTCATGGCGTTAGAGCAGATCCATAGTACCATGGAAGTTTTAAGAATTTCACCCAGGGCATCCTATGCACCCGGTATGCTCAACTAATATTTTTGGTGTCCACATATACGGCCATCCACGAATACCCCTGTGGAGGCAAGGCTCTGATGTAGTAAGGGCGGATATCCACAAGCTATGTAATGCCAGATGCATGAATTACACAATCACTCATGCATTAATCCCAAGCATCCATCTCTCGGGGAGATACCAACATGTCCTACACAATGGCACAACCATGGCCAATCATACCTCAACCAAGTATGCAATGATGCATATGGGAGTAGGTCATGAAGATGAATAGGGGTGCTAATGAGGTGAAGATAAACTCTCAACCTAACCATGAAGGGTCTAGGTACTTAACCAATTCCTCATAAGGAATACAACCTCTAGTGGGGGCTCATTTACCTGGGGTAGCCCACGAGACTAAACATATAAGCTACGGGCCTAAATAATATAGAGATGGGCCTAGCAAGAGATTAAGGTGGGTATTCAACCACACTTAGAGGGGTCCATAATAGGGACATTTAACCACCATTTCTCTAAGGCATAACCAACCATAATCCATATAGCTATAAGGCCCAAGGCCCACATCCAAACCACATACATAATCCCCGTATAAAGGCATGAGAAAAAGGGTCCAATACTACCTTCAACAACATGGGCCCAATGAGGGGAATCAAGGCCCAAGGCCCAAGTCCCAATGGCCATAGGACTAATACATTTAGTTGAACTTAATGGGCATCCCATGAGCACAAAAAATACGGTTTAAAAATAAGTTTAAGTTGGGTGAAATGGGCCCCACTACATCAACCCAACAACTAGCAATCTAAGTGGGCAACTAAGGGCCCAATACCACCCTTATCTCAGCCCATAAGTCCATTAAAATGGTGGAAGTCAGCCCAACATATGGCTAGGCTAAGCTGGAACGTTCCAGCCCAATCTGGGCCCACTAGGAAGTCCCAAAATCTGGTTTATATTTAGGTCCCACAAATGATCATCAATGGAGACTCAAAAAGGCATTTATTAAGCCCAAGAGTTTTCTAAAATATAAGGGAGCAATAAATGTCCAATTTTTTCAATATGGTGGGCCCCATAATCATGGCTCCAATGGGCCCTAGAACATCAAGGATAGGTCCCCAACTAATCATACACAAAGCCCAATGGGTTGGGGCCCAAAAGTTCTTAAATAACAAAGGGGACAATAATGTACAGGAAATTTCTGCAATGCATGTTGCTGTCCTAAATTTGGGCACTCCATTAGAGTGGGTTCAGGGCCTCTAAAATTTTATAGAGTGACATTGAGGGCCAAGGTCCCTCATCGTGCATACAATAAGAGGAAACCCACCAAAAGGTGGCCCACCATGGGTAGAAAACATCTTTACAAAATTTTAATTTTTGAAATTATAGTTATTTTAATTTATTTTATCAAGTCGTGAAAATACTGATCCAGGACATCATATTATAGTGGGTTGGTCCACCACCACCATAGTGTGTAGAAAAATCATGTCCAATACTCTAACATAAAGAATGGTTCTATGTCTAATTGATTTTTAGATTCCAAATCAAGAAGAAAGCAAGGTCTCATTTGATTTTGACCCCAATGAAGAAGAAATAACACAAATTACATCTTTTCTAAATAAGATTGGAATATGGATCAAAATCACAATAGAAAAATATTAACAAAAGGAATATTAAATATGCACAATAGTGACTTAAAGAAAGGAAGAACAAGTAAGAAAAAATAATCACAACTTATCTCAAGGTGGGCCACACACTCAGTATAGCCTCAAATCGTATTGAATCATAGAAATGGTGGAATGATCAAGGGTCTAATGAATGAATAAATCTTGGGGCCAAATTCATGCATTACTTTAAAGGAAGAACAAGTAAGAAATGGAAAAATCCCATATTCGACCCCGAAAGGTCTTAGGATGCCCTAGAGGGGGGTGAATAGGCAATGCCAAATAAAAGATGAGAATAATAAAAGATATAAATAACAATCTTTGAAATAATAACATCAAAAGATTTTGAAAGATTTCTAAGGACAACCTTACACCAAAAACCAATGGGATTAGATTAACCTGCTTCTAGAAAACACGGAAAATAAATCAAGAAATAACTTAAAGAAATAAATCTAAGTTATTACACCATTCAACCACACTTGCTTGAAATGAAAATTACAACATTCATCCACAAAAGCAACTCACAATCTGAAGGAATAAATGAATAAAGAAATCAAGCACATGAGACACAACTACGTTCACTAGCTGGCCAATGCCCACACGGGTCGTCACATTGGGGATATTAGGACTCAAGATAAGTCGCTAGGAAAAGTTCAAAGTCGTAGGACTAAGTAGCCCAGTAGAACCAATCGGAGTAGATGAATGATACATCGTTCAATGGACATAAAGAATGGTTCTATGTCTAATTGATTTTAGATTAAATCAAGAAGAGCAAGGTCTATTTGATTTTGATCCCGAAGAAGAAATAACACAAATTCCTCTTTTCTAAATAAGATTGGAATATGGATCAAAATAGTCGAATTAAAATGCACAATAGCTTAAAAATAATCACAACTTATCTGAGTATAGCCTCAAATCGTTTGAAGAATGGAAGGACAACCAGAAAAAAATTCGATAAGATTGGAATATGGTCTTAGAAAATCAGAATAACGGACCGGTCTAGGACCGTGGGACCACCTACGACCGGTCGTGAGACACCTACGTTGGTCGTGGGACTCAAGATAAGTCGCTAGGAAACCAAGTCGTAGGACTACAGGCGGTCGAAGGATGAGTCGTAGGACTTCCGGGACTAGTCGAAGAAAGTCCGGGACTAGTCGAAGGACAACGGTCTTAACAACCTAGTGGTCTTCTGAGTCGAGCGGACTAGGACTGGTCTTAAGAACAAATTTGGTCAGAACACACCAAGTAAATTAAAATATTCAGATTATGTATCCAGAATGACCTATCAAATAAACCAACCTAAGGTCAACCTAAGGTCAAACAAACCTTGAAGTGAGATGGACATTGAAGTCTTGAAGGTCTGTATTCTCAGATGATCTTGAAGTAGAAGCTTGAGTCGAGTTGATGGTCTTTCTCGAGCTTAGTACATTCTTGACTTGTCTTGATGAAGTCTTCTAATCTTGAACTTGTTAGAAGCAAACTTGAAGTCTTCTATTCTTGTAGACTTCATTCATGACATGTCTTGCAAACATTCTTCATTTATGATCTTGTCTTGAAAACATTCTTCATTCATGATCTTGTCTTAAAGCAGTGTGTAGTCACAAACAAGAAACACAAGAAGTACAAGACATATAGGTTTTGGCACTACAAAATTTAACAACCAAAGGGATATGAAATCATAGCAGTAACAATCTCCTCCTTTGTCAAATTTGTGACAAAACACATTTATAAATATAAGAGTAAAATGAAGAAAGAATCATGAGCCATCAGAGTGAAAAAAAAATACTCTACTCCCCCTAAGTGAGTAGAAACAATCAACCATATTCAAGTACTCACTCTCTCCCTTTCTCCCATTCTCCCCCTTTCCATACTACTCCCCCTTTTTCTCACAAAATGACAAGGGAAGGCCAAAGGAGAGAAGAGAACACCATATGAAGAGTCAAGATTTAATTATCAAATTAGTACAACACTTCAATGTCATCAATCCAAAACATACAACCAAAGTCATCAATCGTAATAATAATACAGAATCCATCATATTCAAACTAAAAAAAAAAAAAAAAAAAAAGATAATCCACCTAATCAAATCCAGATGAAGGAGCAGGGATGGTTGGATCAATCTGATGTAAACCCCTATTAATGCGACGAAGATATTTTCGCATATATTTAAATTGCATATCATGGGCTACACTCAGGTTATCAACATTCTCCTCCAATGCACTTAGACGTGCATCATAACCAGAAGATGGATCGTAATCAGAATCATTTTGGGAGTTAGTTTCAATGTCTTCAAATATATCATCCATATTTATATCACTGTGGAGGAAGATCAAGTGACTTTCCCTTCATTTCTCGCTTCAAAGACCTTCACCACCACCTTCATAGAATTGACCAGGAAGCAAATCCAACTTCATCTTATTTAAATTAGTATTATTGAATAAAAGATGATGAATTGGTGCCTCATTCTCAGGTAAAGTAACGAGCATATTTGTGGCTAAACAAGTCATAAGATAACTAAATGGAATATCACTATAACCCGGATGAAGACGATACTGAATGATAAAATGACATATCAAAGAAGGTAAACAGACAACAATGCCGGACACAACAGAGTGCAATACCCGAACCATGAAGGCAGTTAACTCGGTTTTATTGCCTAACCGAGGATACACGTTTGAAGTGAAGATCCGATGCAAAACTCTGTATCTGGGTAATAAAAATTTTGAGGGGAGCACATTTCCTTTGTGCATCCAATGCACTTCCATATTGCATAAATCTCTTGTCAACATTTATTTTTCCGATTTGATGGTTTGTCATATAATGTATGAATCGGAATACCTTCATCTTTGACAGGTATATCCATAATACATGATATCAAATGTCGATCTATTAAAAATTTCCCTTCTCTAGTAGCAATTGAAAATGTTAAATTATCAAGGGAAAAATCAGAGATACATGCAACCATAGATTGTGCAATGGACTGGTATGCAGGCCCACTCCAAAACAAAATGTTAGTCCAGCCAACAGATTCAAGGAGAGGTGTAATCTCAAATTGTTCAATATGACTGAGACTTACAGGACGCACAACGATAACTTTACGGTTACGTAAATCCTGTACATCATTTGGATCATCTTCGGGTGACCGAAGGTGCCGTCTTGTTATAGATGTAGATCTAGATGAAGATGGACCACGGGATGTTTTCTTTTTCCCCCTAACATCCATTTTCAACAAGATTTACCAAGGAGCAAGCACAAAGAACACAGGAGGTGGTGGGTTTCTCTAGATCAGATTTTTAGAGAGGAAACCCTAAACAGTCAACAAAAGACGAGATCAAGCTTATGGAATTTACAAATCAAAGCATAGAAAGCATAAGTCTTCAAGAAAAATGAAGAAAAATGACTTATCTTGAAGAAAATCATGAGATCTCAAGACAGGTCGAGCCACGACTCGTCGAAGGAAGAAGAGGAAATGAAGAACAAAGTGATTTTCTCCAAATTATATGATGCTCACGATCTCTACGACTGGTCGAGTATAGTCCACGACCAGTCGAGTCAGGACCGGTCATGAATGGCAAGGGCCGGTCGAGCATCGATAAAAATAAATATTTTTATGCACAAATTGAAATTTATACACATATAGTACACTATGATACATGCAAACAAGTATATTCAATTTAAAATACACATACCAAGATCAAATTTCATTTTAGTAAACCTGTTTTTGTCGAGCGATTTAGTAAATATATCAGCAAGTTGGACATCGGTTGGAATATATTCTAAAGAGATAGCTTTTTCTTCAACTAATTCACGAATGTAATGATACCTAATGTTAATATGCTTAGTACGCGAATGCTGAATTGGATTTTTAGAAATATTGATAGCACTGGAATTATCACAATGTAAGATCATTGAATCTTGATTAATTCCATAATCGCTTAACATGCGTTTCATCCATACGAGTTGTGTACATGCATATCCTGCTGCGATATACTCAGCCTCAGCAGTGGAAAGCAATATTGAACTTTGCTTCTTGCTAAACCAAGAAACCAAACAATTTCCAATGTAAAAACAACCACTACTGATTGATTTTCTATCATCAATATTACCAGTCTAATCAGCATAAGAATACCCAGCTAATTTAACATTAATATCAAAAGGATACCAAAGACCCAAATTAGTTGTACTTGCGACATATCTAATAATCCGTTTGACAGTGGTAAGATGTGAATTTTTAGGATTAGACTGATATCTCACACAAATACCAACGCTAAAAGTGATATCAGGTCTACTAGCAGTTAGATATAATAAACTACCAATCATACTACGATATAGCTTAGGATCTATATCTTTACATGTAGAGTCTTTTGAGAGTCTCAAGGTTGTACTCATAGGAGTATCAAATTTTTTACCATTTTCAAATCCAAACCTTTTAACCAAGTTTGTAGCATACTTGGTTTGAGAAATGAAGATTCCATCAGGTTGTTGTTTTATTTGTAACCCTAGGAAGTAATTTAGTTCACCAACCATGCTCATTTCGAATCTTGATTTCATCAACTCTGCAAACTCAATAGACATGTTAGAACAAGTTGATCCATAAATAATATCGTCTACATAGATCTGAACCATTAAAATCTCATTATTATGTTTCTTAACAAATAGCGTCTTATCGACACTTCCCACTTGAAAACTATGACTAAGTAAGAATTTAGTCAATTTTTCATACCATGCTACTGGCGCTTGTTTGAGACCATAGAGAGCCTTTTTGAGACGAAATACATGATCAGAAAGCTTGGGGTCTTCAAACCCTGAGGGTTGTTCTACATAAACTTCTTCATGTAAATCGCCATTTAAGAAGGCACTCTTTACATCCATCTGATAAATTTTAAACTTTCTAAAGCAAGCGATCGAAATAAAAGTCGATAGATTCAAGGCGAGCGATCGAGCAAAGGTTTCATCGTAATCGATGCCTTCAATTTGAGTGTACCCTTGTACAACCAGTCTAGCCTTGTTTCGTATAATATTTCCAAGTTCATCAGACTTATTTTTAAAGATCTATTTTGTTCCAATAATGTGTTTATCTTTAGGTCTAGGAACAAGATACCAGATATCATTACGAACAAATTGATTAAGTTCATCCTGCATAGCTACTATCCAATTTTCGTCAGAAAGAGCTTCTTTTACATTGACCGGTTCTATTTGGGATGTAAAACAAACATAATTGCATATGTTTTCAAGTTGTTTGCGTGTACGAACTCCAGTGAGAGGGTTTCCAAGGATTTGATTAGTTGGATGATCTTTGACAGTCCTAGGTTCAGATTGAGATGAAAAGGTATCTTGATTTCGATTATAAGAATTTCATCATCATCTGAACTCGGAGCATGTGTATTCAAATGATCATCAATGACCACATTGATGGACTCTTGAATCACACCTGTTCTTTTATTTAGAACCCTATAGGCTCGACTGTTTAAGGAGTATCCAAGGAAAATACCTTCATCACTCTTCGTATCAAATTTTCCCAAATTTTCACGATCTCGTAAAATGTAACACTTACTGCCAAAAATTCGAAAGTATTTGACAGTAGGTTTCTTTTCGAACCATAACTCATAAGCAGTCTTATTTTCAGATTTACTAGTATAAACACGATTAATAATGTAGCAGTGTATTAATTGCTTCTACCAAAGATTTTTGGAGAGCTTCATACTATTTAACATGACATTAGCCATATCCTGAAGCACTCTATTTTTTCTCTCAACTATACCATTTTGTTGAGGAGTTTTGGGCGCAGAGAATTCATGTGATATTCCCTGATCGCTACAGAATTTCTCAAAACTGCTATTTTCGAATTCAGAACCATGATCACTACGGATCTTATAAACTTGAGAACCTTTTTCATTTTGGATTCGTTTGATGATCTTCTTTACTTCATCTAGGGTTTCAGATTTGTCTTTTAAGAACGATACCCAAGTGAATCTAGTAAAGTCATCTATGATAACCAAGATGTATTTTTTCCCACCTCGACTCTCCGTTCTGGTTGGTCCAATGAGATCCATGTGGAGAAGCTCGAGAGGTCTAGATGTGGTATTGGAGTTCACTTTCTTGTGAGAGCTCCTAATCTGTTTGCCCAACTGGCATTCACCACATATTTTGTCTACTTTTTGTAATTTGGGTAGACCTCTTATAAGTTCTCTTTTACTCAATCTAAATAAGTTCCGGTAGTGTACATGTCCAAGGCGTTTATGCCATAATTCAGTCTCATCAGTATGGACCATGTAACATGATTGAGTAGATGAGCTTGCATTACTAACGATGTAGTAATTTTCAGATGTTCTGCGACCAGTTAATATAACAGAACCCTCTTTATTAATAATCTCACAACCTTGATTAGAAAACTTTACATTATGATTGTTGTCGCATATCTGAGATATACTCAGTAGGTTGTGTTTCAAGCCCTCAACATATAATACATTTTTAAATAAGGGAAGGTTATAAAGCTGAACCGTACCTTGGCCAATGATTTTGCAATTGCTTCCATCACCAAAAGTGACTGATCCATTAGTCCTGTCTTCAAGATCGGTGAATAAAGCTTTGTCGCCTGTCATAAGTCTGGAGCAACCACTGTCAAGGTACCACTTTGAATGGCTTGTAGCTTTGAAAACAGTGTGGGCAACCAAGCAGTCAACTTTAGGAACCCATTTCAGTACTGTTTTGGGTTTAGGAGTGTAGTTGGACTTTTTCTATCTATTGTTATATGAATGACCTATAGAGTTAAATTTTAATAGCTCCTTGAGAAGATCAATAATATTTTCAACCAAAGGATTTTGGTTTTGAAGATTGAAGCTGGCATGACTATTTTTAGATTTTCTAAAGGTCCTTGAATTTTTTGAAAACCTTGATAAGTATACCTTTTGAGTTCGAAGACTCTCCTTTCACAAATTTAGGAGCAGTATTCTTTTGTTTAGGAGAAGTATTCTTATCATAGCCCAACCCGGATCTATCGCCACATTTTCTCGATCCAGATAACAATTTTTCTAATTTAGGATCACCTTAGGCATATCTCCAAGTGTCTTTTAAACTCAAAAGAGAAGCTACTTCATTTTTGAGTTTCTCGTTCTCGATTTTCAAATCATCAACTTGGTCTTTTCAAAAAAATCAGAAATATGAGATTTTTCTAAGACAAGAGACTCATAATCTTCTTTAAGTTTAGAAAATTTTTCCTTTTGTAATTTAAGGTTGACAGCAATTTTACAACTCTCCTTATAAAGGGCATTGTATGTATCCTGAAGATCATCTTCATTGTCACATTCACTATTCAAATTCTCTTCGCTAGTTACTTCATCATAATCTGAAAAAGTGACTTTGGCTAGAGTCATAAGGGCTTTAACATCATCTCCCTACTCATTTTCAGAATCTTCTGATTTCGAAGAGGATTCCGAATCAGATGATTCATCCCAAGTAGCCAACATACTCTTTCTTTTTAATTTGTCCTTTTTAGGACATTTGTTAGCCAAGTGCCCATACTCTTGACAGTTGTAACATTGACTATCTTTCAAAGATTTTCAAGCTTTAGGTTTAGATTGTCTCTTATCGTTTGATTTTTAAAAATCTCCTTTTTTCTTATCTTTCAAAATTTTATAAAACCTTTTTACAAAAAGTGTCATATCATCTTCGGAATTTTCAAAGTCTGAAGTGCTCTCTTGTGGAATATTTTTAGATGACTTGAGAGCAATTGATTTTCCTTTTGGAGCTTTAAAGTTTATTTCGTAGGTCTGTAAAGAACCAACTAGTTCCTCAACCCTCATGTTATCCGTATCATGAAGTTCCTGAATCGCAGTTACTTTTGAATTGAACCGTTCAGGAAGTGAGCGTAGTATCTTTGCACATACTTTACTTTCTGGGATTCTATCACCAAGACCCCACATTGAGTTTACAATGTCATTCAATCTAGTGTAGAAGTCCATAAACATTTCATTCTCCTCTATATGAATTTCTTCAAATTTAGTTGTGAGGAGTTGGACTTTAGATTTCTTGACAATTGATGTACCCTCGTGTGTCATTTCTAAAAGATCCCATGCTTGTTTAGCATTTTCACACGAGATGATTCTTTTGAATTCATCTGGTGACAACGCACAAGTAATTGCATTTAGTGCTTTTACATTGGCACTACTCTCACTTTTCTGAAGTGTGGTCCAAAGAGCATAAGATATTACTTTCATTGATTTTGAACCATCTTCATCAGTTACTTCAGTGATAGGTAGTCTCCATCCGTTCACATGTGGGCCACCACACACTTTCATCCATGGATTTGAGAAAGATTCTCATCCTTGCTTTCCAATAAGCATATTTTGTGCCATTAAAGGGTGGTGGCCTAGTGACAGATAGGCTATCAAAATTTGACATCTTAATATAGCTTAGATCGTTAGCTCAGGAAATAAATCCAATAAATAATCAATAAGCACGAGCTATTAGGCTCTGATACCACTTGAAAGGGCCTAGCTATATGCCCTAGAGGGGGGGTGAATAGGGCAATGCCAAATAAAACTTAAAACAGCGGAATAATAAAAGATATAAATAACAATGCTGAAATAATAACACTCTCAAAATATATGAAATATGAGAATGATACTAAATCAGTTCTAAGGACAACCTTACACCAAAAACCAATGGCTTATGGTAGGACAACCTTATTTCTAGAACGATCTAGAAAACACAAATGATATGGAAAATAAATCAAGAATAACTTAAAGAAATAAATCCTAAGTTATTACACCATTCAACCACACTTGCTTGAAATGAAAATTACAACATTCATCCATAAAAGCAACTCACAATACTGAAGGAATAAATGAATAAAGAAATCAAGCACATCCACAACACAATGATATATAGTGGTTCGCCTGTGTGTTCACCAACTGTTAGCATGCACTATCAAAATAGGTTTTCACAGGTTCACCCAAAACCTTCACAATTGTGTCTTTTTATCTCGGGCTTACACAATCCAAAAACCCTACAATCTGAGTTTTCTGGCTCTCCTCAGATAACCAAAACAATGAGATTTTTCTGGAAAATCTTAAACAAAACCAGAGAAAGTAAATTACAAAGTAAAATACCTGGATCTCCTTTTGAAGTAGCCCAGTAGAACCAATCGGAGTAGATGAATGATACATCGTTCAATGTCCAATACTCACATAAAGAATGGTTCTATGTCTAATTGATTTTAGATTAAATCAAGAAGAGCAAGGTCTATTTGATTTTGATCCCAGAAGAAGAAATAACACAAATTCCTCTTTTCTAAATAAGATTGGAATATGGATCAAAATCACAATAGAAAAATATTAACAAAAGGAATATTAAATATGCACAATAGCTTAAAAAATAATCACAACTTATCTCAGAGTATAGCCTCAAATCGTTTGAATTGAATGGAATGGAATGAATAAACTCTGAAATTCATGCATTATTTATAGCCTGAAAAATCCCATATTCGACTGGTCTTAGGATCCTAGGACTGGTCGTAGCATCAAAGATTTTGAAAGATTTCTGCGGGATTAGATTAACTGTTCTCACGACTGGTCTTAGGTAGCCTACGACCAGTCGTGGACCACCTACGACTGGTCGTGAGACACCTACGACTGGTCGTAGGACTCAAGATAAGTCGCTAGAGTTCGAGTCGTAGGACTACAACTGGTCGAAGGATGAGTCGTAGGACTTCCCAGGACTAGTCGAAGAAAGTCCAGGACTAGTCGAAGGACAACCAGGAAAATTCGAAAATCTGTAACAACCTAGGACTGGTCCTGAGAAACCTAAGATCTGGTCGAAGCAGACCTAGGACTGGTCTTAAGATTTCTAGGACTGGTCTTAGAACAGTCACACCAAGTAAATTAAAATATTCAGATTATGTATCCAGAATGACCTATCAAATAAACCAACCTAAGGTCAACCTAAGGTCAAACAAACCTTGAAGTGAGATGGACATTGAAGTCTTGAAGGTCTGTATTCTCAGATGATCTTGAAGTAGAAGCTTGAGTCGAGTTGATGGTCTTTCTCGAGCTTGGTACATTTTTTACTTGTCTTGATGAAGTCTTCTAATCTTGAACTTGTTAGAAGCAAACTTGAAGTCTTCTATTCTTGTAGACTTCATTCATGACATGTCTTGCAAACATTCTTCATTTATGATCTTGTCTTGAAAACATTCTTCATTCATGATCTTGTCTTGAAGCAGTGTGTAGTCACAAACAAGAAACACAAGAAGTACAAGACATATAGGTTTTGGCACTACAAAATTTGACAACCAAAGGGATATGAAATCATAGCACTAACAATCTCCCCCTTTGTCAAATTTGTGATTAAACACATTTATAAATATAAGAGTAAAATGAAGAAAGAATCATGAGCCATCAGAGTGAAAAAAAATACTCTACTCCCCCTAAGTGAGTAGAAACAATCAACCATATTCAAGTACTCACTCTCTCCCTTTCTCCCATTCTCCCCCTTTCCATACTACTCCCCCTTTTTCTCACAAAATGACAAGGGAAGGCCAAAGGAGAGAAGAGAACACCATATGAAGAGTCAACATTTAATTATCAAATTAGTACAACACTTCGATGTCATCAATCCAAAACATACAACCAAAGTCATCAATCGTAATAATAATACAGAATCCATCATATTCAAACTAAAAAAAAAAAAAAAGATAATCCACCTAATCAGATCCAGATGAAGGATCAGTGATGGTTGGATTAATCTGATGTAAACCCCTATTAATGCGACAAAGATATTTTCGCATATATTTAAATTGCATATCATGGGCTACACTCAGGTTATCAACCTTCTCCTCCAATGCACTTAGACGTGCATCATAACCAGAAGATGGATCGTAATCAGAATCATTTTGGGAGTCAGTTTCAATGTCTTCAAATATATCATCCATATTTATATCAGCCTGTGGAGGAAGATCAGCAGCTTCCCCTTCATTTCCTGCTTCAGCACCTTCACCACCACCTTCATAGAATTGACCAGGAAGTAAATCCAACTTCATCTTATTTAAATTAGTATTATTGAATAAAAGATGATGAATTGGTGCCTCATTCTCAGGTAAAGCAACGAGCATATTAGTGGCTAAACAAGTCATAAGATAACCAAATGGAATATCACTATGACCCGGATGAAGACGAAACTGAATGATAAAATAACATATCAAAGAAGGTAAACAGACAACAATGCCGGACACAACAGAGTGCAATACCAAAACCATGAAGGCAGTTAACTCGGTTTTATTACCTGACTGAGGATACACGTTTGAAGTGAAGATTCGGTGCAAAACTCTGTATCTGGGTAATAAAAATTTTGAGGGGAGCACATTTCCTTTGTGCGTCCAATGCACTTCCATATTGCATAAATCTCTTGTCAACATTTGTTTTTCCGATTCTGATGGTTTGTCATATAATGTATGAATCGGAATACCTTCATCTTTGACAGGTATATCCATAATACCTAATATCAAATGTCGATCTATCAAAAATTTCCCTTCTGTAGTAGCAATTGAAAACATTAAATTATCAAGGGAAAAATCAGAGATACATGCAACCATAGATTGTGCAATGGACTGGTATGCAGGCCCACCCCAAAACAAAATGTTAGTCCAGCCAACAGATTCAAGGAGAGGTGTAATCTCAAATTGTTCAATGTGACTGAGACTTACAGGACGCTCAACGATAACTTTACGGTTACGTAAATCCCGTACATCATTTGGATCATCTTCGGGTGACTGAAGGTGCCGTCTTGTTATAGATGTAGATCTAGATGAAGATGGACCACGGGATGTTTTATTTTCCCCCCTAACATCTATTTTCAACAAGATTTACTAAGGAGCAAGCACAAAGAACACAAGAGGTGGTGGGTTTCTCTAGATCAGATTTTTAGATAGGAAACCCTAAACAGTCAACAAAAGACGAGATCAAGCTTATGGAATTTACAAATCAAAGCATAGAAAGCATAAATCTTCAAGAAAAATGAAGAAAAATGACTTATCTTGAAGAAAATTATGAGATCTCAAGACAGGTCGAGCCACGACTCGTCGAAGGAAGAAGAGGAAATGAAGAACAAAGTGATTTTCCCCAAATTATATGATGCTCACGATCTCTACGACCGGTCGAGTGCAGTCCACGACCGGTCGAGTCAGGACCGGTCATGAATGGCAAGGGCCGGTCGAGCATCGACAAAAATAAATATTTTTATGCACAAATTGAAATTTATACACATATAGTACACTATGATACATGCAGACAAGTATATTCAATTTAAAATGCACATACCAAGATCAAATTTCATTTTAGTAAACCTGTTTTTGTCGAGCGGTTTAGTAAATATATCAGCAAGTTGGACATCGGTTGGAATATATTCCAAAGAGATAGCTTTTTCTTCAACTAATTCACGAATGTAATGATACCTAATGTCAATATGCTTAGTACGCGAATGCTGAATTGGATTTTTGGAAATATTGATAGCACTGGAATTATCACAATGTAAGATCATTGAATCTTGATTAATTCCATAATCGCTTAACATGTGTTTCATCCATACGAGTTGTGTACATGCATATCCTGCTGCGATATACTCAAATTTTCAAGAAGGGAAAGCGATATTGAACTTTGCTTCTTGCTAAACCAAGAAACCAAACAATTTCCAATGTAAAAACAACCACCACTGTGTTGATTTTCTATCATCAATATTACCAGCCCAATCAGCATCAGAATACCCAGCTAATTTAACATTAGTATCAAAAGGATACCAAAGACCCAAATTAGTTGTACTTGCGACATATCTAATAATCCGTTTGACAGCAGTAAGATGTGAATCTTTAGGATTAGACTGATATCTCGCACAAATACCAACGCTAAAAGCGATATCAGGTCTACTAGCAGTTAGATATAATAAACTACCAATCATACTACGATATAGCTTAGGATCTACATCTTTACATGTAGAGTCTTTTGAGAGTCTCAAGGTTGTACTCATAGGAGTATCAAATTTTTTACCATTTTCAAATCCAAACCTTTTAACCAAGTTTGTAGCATACTTGGTTTGAGAAATGAAGATTCCATCAGGTTGTTGTTTTATTTGTAACCCTAGGAAGTAATTTAGTTCACCAACCATGCTCATTTTGAATCTTGATTTCATCAACTCTGCAAACTCAATAGACATGTTAGAACAAGTTGATCCATAAATAATATCGTCTACATAGATCTGAACCATTAAAATCTCATTATTATGTTTCTTAACAAATAGCGTCTTATCGACACTTCCCACTTGAAAACTATGACTAAGTAAGAATTTAGTCAATTTTTCATACCACGCGATGGGCGCTTGTTGCAGACCATAGAGAGCCTTTTTTAGACGAAATACATGATCAGAAAGCTTGGGGTCTTCAAACCCTGAGGGTTGTTCTACATAAACTTCTTCATGTAAATCGTCATTTAAGAAGGCACTCTTTACATCCATCTGATAAATTTTAAACTTTCTAAAGCAAGCGATCGAAATAAAAAGTCTGATAGATTCAAGGCGAGCGACTGGGCAAAGGTTTCATCGTAATCGATGCCTTCAATTTGAGTGTACCCTTGTACAACCAGTCTAGCCTTGTTTCGTATAATATTTTCAAGTTCATCAGACTTGTTTTTAAAGATCCATTTTGTTCCAATAATGTGTTTATCTTTAGGTCTAGGAACAAGATACCAGACATCATTACGAACAAATTGATTAAGTTCATCCTACATAGCTACTATCCAATTTTCGTCAGAAAGAGCTTCTTTTACATGACCGGTTCTATTTGGGATGTAAAACAAACATAATTGCATATGTTTTCAAGTTCTTTGCGTGTACAAACTCCAGCGAGAGGGTTTCTAAGGATTTGATTAGTTGGATGATCTTTGACGGTCCTAGGTTCAGATTGAGATGAAAAGGTATCTTGATTTTGATTATAAGAATTTCATCATCATCTGAACTTGGAGCAAGTGTATTCAAATGATCATCAATGAACACATTGATGGACTCTTGAATCACACCTGTTCTTTTATTTAGAACCCTATAAGCTCGACTGTTTAAGGAGTATCCAAGGAAAATACCTTCATCACTCTTCGTATCAAATTTTCCCAAATTTTCACGATCTCGTAAAATGTAACACTTACTGCCAAAAATTCGAAAGTATTTGACAGTAGGTTTCTTTTCGAACCATAACTCATAAGCAGTCTTATTTTCAGATTTACTAGTATAAACACGATTAATAATGTAGCAGGCAGTATTAATTGCTTCGGCCCAAAGATTTTTGGAGAGCTTCATACTATTTAACATGACATTAGCCATATCCTGAAGCACTCTATTTTTTCTCTCAACTATAACATTTTGTTGGGGAGTTATGGGTGTAGAGAATTCATGTGATATTCCCTGATCGCTACAGAATTTCTCAAAACTACTATTTTCGAATTTAGAACCATGATCACTACGGATCTTATAAACTTGAGAACCTTTTTCATTTTGGATTCGTTTGATGATCTTCTTTACTTCATCTAGGGTTTCAGATTTGTCTTTTAAGAACGATACCGAAGTGAATCTAATAAAGTCATCTATGATAACCAAGATATATTTTTTTCCCACCTCGACTCTCCGTTCTGGTTGGTCCAATGAGATCCATGTGGAAAAGCTCGAGAGGTCTAGATGTGGTATTGGAGTTCACTTTCTTATGAGAGCTCCTAATCTGTTTGCCCAACTGGCATTCACCACATATTTTGTCTACTTTTTGTAATTTGGGTAGACCTCTTACAAGTTCTCTTTTGCTCAATCTAAATAAGTTCCGGTAGTGTACATGTCCAAGGCATTTATGTCATAATTCAGTCTCATCAGTATGGACCATGTAACACGATTGAGTAGATGAGCTTGCATTACTAACGATGTAGCAGTTTTCAGATATTCTGCGACCAGTTAATATAACAGAATCCTCTTTATTAATAATCTCACAACCTTGATTAGAAAACTTTACATTATGATTATTGTCGCATATCTGAGATATACTCAGTAGGTTGTGTTTCAAGTCCTCAACATATAATACATTTTTAAATGAGGGAAGGTTATAAAGCTGAACCGTACCTTAGCCAATGATTTTGCAATTGCTTCCATCACCAAAAGTGACTGACCCATTAGTCCTGTCTTCAAGATCGGTAAATAAAGCTTTGTCGTCTGTCATATGTCTGGAGCAACCACTGTCAAGGTACCACTTTGAATGGCTTGTAGCTTTGAAAACAATGTGGGCAACCAAGCAGTCAACTTTAGGAACCCATTTCAGTACTGTTTTGGGTCTAGGAGTGTAGTTGGACTCACGGATGACCGCAAATACTATCCAAGGGTCACAGCTCACTGGGATTCGTCCGGTAGGACCGCGGGACCAAGGTGGATGAAATGCATACTTACACACACATACATACATGCGAACTCGGGTCAGGTCTCACATTAAGTATCTTTCAAATATGCGATAATAATCATAGTGTAAAATTTACTAACCTATGGTGTAAAATTTTAAATAAAAATGGTTCTGTAATATTAACTGGTCGCAGAACTTCTGAAAACTACTACATAGTGAGTGATTCAAGTTCATCTAATTTATTGTGCTACATGGTCCATACCGATGAGACCAAGTTATGTCATAAACACCTTGGACATGTACACTACCGCAACTTATATAGATTGAGCAAAAGAGAGTTAGTAAGAGGCCTACCCAAAATACAGAAAATAGATAAAATATATGGCGAATCCCAGATTGGCAAGCAAACTAAAAGTTCTCACAGAAACGTAGACTCCAATGCCACTTCTAAACCGCTCAAACTTCTCCATATGAATCTTATTGGACCAACTAGAATGGAGAGTCGAGGTGGAAAGAAGTAGATATTGGTAATTGTTGATGACTTTACTCGATATACTTGGGTAGTCTTCTTAAGAGACAAATCAGAAAATCTCAATGAAGTAAAAAGGGTACTTAGACGTATCCAAATTGAAAAAGAGTCTCAAGTCTGTAAGATTCGTAGCGATCATGGATCGGAATTTGAAATAGCGATTTTAAGAAGTTTCGTAGTGATCAGGGAGTATCACATGAATTCTCTGCGCCCAAAACACCACAACAAAATGGTATAGTAGAAAGAAAAAATAGAGTGCTTCACGAAATGGCAAATGTAATGTTAAATAGTATGAAGCTCCCTAAAAATCTTTGGGTCAAAGCCATAAATACTATTTGTTATATAATTAACCACGTTTATACTAGAAAATCAAATATTAAATGGCTTATGAAATGTGGTTTGATAAGAAGCCTACTGTCAAATACTTTCGAGTTTTTGGCAGCAAGTGCTATATTTTACGTGACCGAGAAAATCTGGGTAAGTTTGACACCAAAAGTGATGAAGGGGTATATTTAGGGTATGCTCTGAATAGTCGAGTACATCGGGTTCTTAATAAGAGGACCGGTGTAATTCAAGAGTCCATTAATGTGGTTATTGACAATCACTTCAATACACCTGTCTCAAGTTCAGAAAATGGTGAAGTACTTCTAATTGATAAACCAGATTCTTCATCAAGTCAAAATAACTCTGAACTAAGGACTGTTAAAGACCATCTAACTAATCAAATTCTTGGAAACCCTCTCACTGGTGTATACACTCGTAAACAATTAGAAGATATTTATAACTACGTGTGCTTTACATCTCAGAAAGAACCGGCTAACGTAAAAGAAGCTCTTACTGACGACAACTGGATAGTTGCGATGCAAGAAGTGCTTAATCAATTTATTAGATATGATGTTTGGTACTTAGTTCCTAGACCGAAAGATAAACACATTATCGGAACAAAATGAATTTTCAAAAATAAGTCTGATGAACTTGGTAATATAATTAGAAATAAGGCTAGACTGGTTGTACAAGGGTATACTCAAATTGAAGGAATCGATTATGAGAAGACCTTTACCCCAGTAGGTCATCTTGAATCAATCAGACTATTTATATCCATTGCATGCTTTAGAAAGTTCAAAATATATCAAATGGATGTAAAGAGTGCCTTCTTGAATGGCGATTTGCATAAAGAAGTGTATGTTGAACAACTAACGGGTTTTGAAGACCCAAAGAATGTTGATCATGTCTACCGCCTAAAAAAGACTCTCTACGGTTTGAAACAAGTTCCCAGGGCATGATACGAAAAGTTGACTAAGTTCCTACTAAGTAATAACTTTATAATGGGAAGTGTTTATAAGACATTATTTATAAAAAAACATAATGATCACATTTTAATTGTTCAAATTTATGTTGATGATATAATTTATGGATCTACCTATGCTAACATGACTGTTGAGTTTGCAGATCTTATGAAATCTAAGTTCGAAATGAGCATGGTTGGAGAATTGAATTATTTTCTTAGGTTGCATGTTAAACAGCAACGTGATGGTTTTTTTATTTCTCAAACCAAATATGCTCTGAACTTAGTTAAAAAGTTTGGATTTGAGAGTGGGAAACATTTTGATACTCCTATGAGTACTACTTTAAAACTCTCAAAGGACTCTATAGGTAAGAGAGTGGATCCTAAATTGTATTACAGTATGATAGGTAGTTTGCTGTACTTAACTGTGAGCCGACCTAATATTGCATTTAGTGTAGGAATTTGCTCTAGATATCAATCTGACCATAAAGAGTCACGTTTAATTGTTGTTAAGATCATTTTGCGATATGTCGCTAGTTTAGCTAATCTTGGTCTCTGGTATCCACATGATACTAGTGTTCAATTAGCTGGTTACATGGATGTTGATTAGGCTAGTAACATTGATGACCGAAAGTCAACCAGTGGTGGTTGTTTCTATGTTGGGAACTGTTTAGTTTCTTGGCAAAGTAAGAAACAAAGTTCTGTATCACTCTCAACTGCTGAAGCTGAATACATTGTAGCAGGTAATGCATGTACTCAGCTTGTATGGATGAAAAGAATGTTAAGCGATTACGGAATTGCATAGGATTCTATGATTTTATATTGTGATAATTCCAGTGCAATTAGTATATCTAAAAATCCAATCCAGCATTCACGAACTAAGCACATTGACATTAGGTATCATTACATTCGTGAATTACTGGAAGAAAGACAATTTCTTTGGAATATATTCCGACTGAGACTCAACTTGCTGACATATTTACAAAATCGATCGACAAAAGCAGGTTTTCTAAATCAGAATTTGATCTTGGTATGTGCAATTTAAATTGATTATTCATGCATTTCTGTATCATAATGTATACATATTTGTTATTTTATATGTTTAAAATTTTAAATTATATGAAAATTGCTCATTTTTTGTTGTGCACAATCAGTCGAGTATGTACTCGACCAGTCGTGGCACGACCGATCGAGCATATACTCGACTAGTCGTGTAGCGCGAGTTGGTGCTTTATTTGGGGGAAAAATCTCTTTTTCTTCATTTTGTGTTTCTTCTCCAACAGGTCCTAGGTTGACCGGTCAAACCCATCCCCTAGTTCTTCAAGGTTAATACTTTATTTCCATTTTCCTTGTAGATTCAAGTTCTTAGCACTCCCTTTTCATCTTTGGTGTGATTTATTTCTTGTTTCATAGTGATTTTTGGGGTTTTCTTCTCTCAAATCTAATTTTGTGAAAACCCACTCTACTTCTTTTATAACCTCTTAATTCCTTGATTTCTTAGTTGCAAATGAAAGGTAGAGCCAAAAAGAAAAGTGCTCGTGGTCATTCAACTTCTAGATCGACACCTATCACAGTGCGCCACCTTCGGTCACCTAAAGATGATCCTTCTTATATGTGGGATATTAGGTTGCGCAATGTTATAGTTGAATGACCTATTTATGTTGAACATCTAGCTCCGTTTGAAATCCTTCCTCTTCTCCAATCTGTACGATGGGATAACATTCTACATTAGGGTGGGCCGGCATACCGGTCCTGTAACACCCTGAAAATCGAGGGTCGAGTATAACTCAACTCCCGAGTTCCAATGCATCACTTATGCAACATAATTTATGATGATTAAATGTTGTCTGTGTTAGAGCAATAAACATGAGTGAGATTATACCAAAATAGTAATTCATACTCCAGATCATTTGTATAAAAGTAAGCGGAAGACTGAACTGTATATATATGTATGTAAAGAAACGAAAATCGTTTCATTCTCCAAAGTATGAATCCATCTGGGTCACCATATACATGTCTGTTTTTATAAACAAAATGTCAAAAATAAAACTAAGTTACAGTCCCTATAAAACCCGTCGATCCTGGCAGCCTAGTCGAAGCCGCCAGAGTATTGCATATAGGAGAACTCCTGGTCCTCATCATAATCAAGCTCCGCCTCCTGAGTCATCAGCTCACCTAAACCTGAGACAGAGTCTGGTTGGTGTGCGCAACACCCTCCCGTAACGTGGGAGTGAGTAGCTAACTCAGTGAAATAATAAAGCATAGGTTAACATGTTATCAATACAGTCAAGCAATAATGATAAAGCAGTAAAATCAAACACTCCTAATTACTCTTATTAATGCAAGTATGAATGCAGGTATGATGGATGCCCTCACCACACCCTCCCTCGTGCGACACCATCTCACGTTCGTGGCATGCTTTCATCCCTCAATGCTCCACATCTTCCAAGCACATGCAACGCATGATGAGTATGATTACCGAGTTTTTAATTAGTCCATTTCAAAGAGCAGGATTGGGAAACTAAGGTACCTCCCTTATATCATTCACAAACATGATCCATTCTAGGGTCGTCAGTCCTAGTTAATATCAGACGATGGTATATTTTCTAGGTCACTGCAAAGGCTGTCAGGGCTATTACGCACAAGGGTTACACCACTCCCCCATCACCTCTTAAACGATTCATCACTATACAGAAACAGGCCTAGTTCATACTCTATATAACGCGGCAAAACTTTAAGGTTCACCGCGATTTCAGAGTATGCTCGCGGTCACTACAAAGGGCTACCAGGGCTGTTGCTCGCTTTCATTACACCACTCCCCCATCACCTTATCAATGTAGGCCGACAGTATGAATATAGTGTCCCATACCACCATAATCGGCTCACGAGTCTGGTTGGTCACTGGTCACTATGGGGAGGCACGTGGCCCCAGCGTAGGCCGACAGCTCGACCACGGTGTCCCATACCACCATGCCCGGCTTATGAGTCTTAGCGGATCGAGGTACCATGGTTAAAAGGGATCTCACTGGTAAGTTTGGTACCCTAGGTTCAGGCAATAGTAACTAAACATGGAGAACATATATTAGAAGCATCGGGTTACTTGACGGGCCTAACTAACTCGAGCGCACAGTCAATTAGACGACATGAAGTGCATAAGCACTTCACGTGGCCTAACCACTATCGCCAACTGACATACGACTCGGGTTCGTCAAACGCATTTCACGTGGCGACATGAACCTCAACCACGATCTCAAATCTGGTACCGATTGTCTGGACTATAGATATAGTCCCAAACTCAGTCAATTCCCATCCATAGCATGTAGAGTAAAGCATGATAAACAAAGTAGTTCAAGCATGCTAGTAGGCATGTTGTAAGGCATGTTATAAAGCATGATATAAAGCATGTTGTAAAGCACTACATCAATAGGAACACAAACACATGTATTGCAAGTAAGCGATTTAAGTGATCAACCTCATGGAGGTAATCATACATGTTGCTAGGGTAGTTGAGAATCCAATCTCAACACCCCCCTAAGACATCTACATCCAAATACTTACTCACCCTAGCATTTCCACAAACACTTCACATACACTAATTCAACATACATAGCGTATGTTAACAAACATGTGTTAGGGCGAGTCCTTTCGCCAAGCAAATATTTTATGTGCACATACTATATTTATACAACAATTAATCATGGCAAACACATCACTAAAATATACATGTATGCTGTACTTCTTACAATACCGTATTTCTACATACATAGTGTATATTAGTAAACATGTATTTAGGCAAATCCTTTCGCCAAATAAGTATTTTATCCATATATCGTATATCCATACGACAAATAAACATGTCAAACACATTTTCAAAAAAAATACATATACGGTATTTTATACGAATACCTAGAATATGTGAAATTCCATATTCTACAATTTTAATCGAAACAGAAAACAGAAAACACTTTGTACATGTGCAATTGCATGCAGATCATGAATCTATCATTATCTGACATTGAAAGCATTGAAAACCATAACCTATACACCTAAAGTCCTCACCTTGCTCCTTGGAATCTCAACGGATCGGCAAGGTTTGATGAGCTTCCGTATTCGGGAGTTTTCTAGCCTAAAGAGTGAAATCGGTTAGCTATTTCATAACCTGTAGCCTATACACCTCAAAACAGATCTAGGGTTGGGGTTTATTACCTTAAAACGGAGTCGGTATCACCGGAAAAGCGCCAAGGAAGGGGTGGTGCAGCCCGTGTAGTGATTTGAAACATTAGGAGGGAGTTTCTCCCACAACTCTCAAGCTTTCTCTCCTTTTTTTCTCTCTTCTTCTTAGGGTTTTATCCCAAATTCGTATGGCTGTGAGAGAGGCTGCCCTAAGGTCCTTATATAGCCTAAAAACTCTCTAGAATAAACTTATGTTCAAGGTTTACTTATATTATAATCAATTCGACATTGATTCAGCTCAAAAGAGGGTTTCTGGCGGCCCTTCTCGAGCCAAAAGTCGGACTTAAGCTCACTAACCTTGGATCTATGTGGAGTTATGGTTTCGTCTCAGTCGGATCCCCAGATCACGCGTGGCGGACCAGTTTCAGTTCAACGGTCAATGGGCCTTGATCCGAAATTCCAAGTACATGTAAATGTTTCTGAAATTTTTCCTGATCCGAGGGTGTATTTGGGTCAGATTCTGACGGTCTGGTTGTTTATAAATTGATCGCAAGTTTCAAGTCTCATATCACTATTCCAGATATTTATTTTCTAAAGGAATAGTGTATTTTCACACTCCTTAGCTCTGGGCTCAAGCGAACGGCCGTGGGACACTATCTGGGGCTGATTTCTGAGATGGTGGTCAAGCCCAGCGAGGCAGTGCTAATTCCTTAACTTCGTATTATTCGGACTCCCGATGTGCGGTCTAGACCTGATACGGAGTTTCAATGTGGTCCCGAGAGCAGTCGGGTAATGAGTTTGATCCTAAGTTTTAGGGTAACCTAGCGTCAAGGATCCTACAAGTTTTGGGTCTTGCAGATCGTATTTAAAGTGATTTAATTGGATTTCATGGCTAATTTAGTTTAGCACTAGTTAACTTTGTCAAATTTCTAAAGGATTTAATCTTAAGTGATTTCTGGTCGAGGTGGTACTCGAGCCATAGTACGGAAAATTACAAGTTGTTACAATCTACCCCCCTTAAACAAAAATTTCATCCTCGAAATTTGTACCTTTTCGTATTCCTCGAGAATCTGAGGATAGTTCTTTCTGACCTCGGCCTCAGTCTCCCATGTAGCTTCCTCCTCTGAATGATGCGTCCATAGTACCTTCACAAATGGAATGACCTTGCTACGCAGTACCTGCTCCTTCCTGTCAAGGATACGCGTTGGGCACAACTCATACGTAGCATCCTCGCTCAGCTGTACCTGCTCCCATCGGATGATATGTGAAGGATCAGGAATGTACTTCTTCAGCATAGATACATGAAATACGTTGTGTACAGCTGCAAGCGGTGTAGGCAAAGCAAGACGATAAGCCACAGCACCCACTCGATCCAGTATCTGAAACGGACCGATAAACCTCGGTGAGAGCTTCCCCTTCTTCCCGAACCGAAGGACTCCATTCATAGGGGAAACTCGGAGGAACACGTGGTCTCCGACCTCAAACTCAAGTGGTCGCCGCCTCGTATCGGCGTAACTCTTCTGTCTGCTCTGCGCTGTAAGAAGCCGACACCTGATAATGTCGACCTTCTCTGTGGTCGCCTGTACCAACTCTGGTCCGATCAGACTACGCTCACCAACCTCAGCCCAACAATGCGGCGCTCTACAAGGACGACCATACAGGGCCTCATATGGTGCCATACCAATAGTCGCCTAGAAGCTGTTGTTGTAAGCGAACTTTGCATAAGGAAGACAGTCATCCCAACTGTCCTTGAAGTCCAACACACATGCTCGCAACATATCCTCCAGAATCTGATTCACCCGCTCTGTCTGTCTATCAGCCTGAGGATGAAACGCCGTACTGAACTTCCACTTCACACCTATTGCTTCTTGGATACGAGTCCAGAAGATAGATGTGAACCTCGTGTCTCTGTCCGACACGATCTTAAGTGGAACTCCATGCAGACGTACAATCTCTCTGATGTACAATCTAGCCAGCTCGTCTGCAGAGTTCGTAACTCTGATAGGGAGGAAATGGGCCGATTTGGTCAACCGGTCCACAATCACCCAAATGGAATCATGTCCCTTCCTCGTCTTCGGCAGCCCTGATATGAAATCCATGGAGATGAAGTCCCACTTCCACTCTGCTATGGACATGGGCTGAAGAAGTCCAGGAGGTTGGCGATGTTCTGCCTTGACCTGCTGGCACGTCAGACAACGAGACACATACTCAGCGATGTGGGCCTTCATGTTATCCCACCAATACGACCGTCTCATATCCCGGTACATCTTCGTGCTACCAGGATGCATCGCGAGCTTCGAGTTATGAGCAGACTCGAGAAGCTCCTGTCTCAAGTCAGGACTATCAGGAACACATAGGCGGCCACAGAATCGTAGACCCCCATCAGAACCAACTCTCTACTCGGAGTCCTCGGCGTCGCTAGCTTGTTCTCGAAGCTCAGACAACCGCACATCGCCCTTCTGGGCCTCAACGATCCTATCATCCACCAGTGGTCGCACCCTAACGTGCGCAACACACTCAAATGGCTCCTCCACAGTGAGTCTCTGCTCGAAGTCCCGCACGAACTCAACCATGTCCCACTCTACTACCATCAACGGAGCTGCAAATGCTATAGCCTTCTTGCGGCTCAACGCGTCTGCCACAAGGTTCGCCTTGCCCGGATGGTAGGAAACTTTGAACTTGAAGTCCTTCAAGGTCTCCATCCATCGGCGTTGTCTCATATTCAAGTCTCGCTGTGTGAATATATACTTAAGGCTCTTGTGGTCGCAAAAAAGCTCAAACTCCTCTCCGTAGAGGTAATGTCTCCAGAGCTTCAATGCAAAGATGACAGCTGCCAACTCCAGGTCGTGTGTAGGGTAATTCTCCTCGTGCTTCCTTAATTATCTCGAGGCATACGAAATCACCCTGTCCTTCTGCATAAGGACACAACCCAAACCAACGCGAGACGCGTCAGTGTATATCATGTACTTAACCCCTTGCTCTGGCAATACTAGCATAGGGGCGAACGTCAACCTATCTTCAGCTCCTTAAAAGCTACTTCCACCTTCTCATTCCAAGCGAACTTCAGGTCCTTCCGTGTCAACTGAGACAACGGCCTGGCAATCTTCGAGAAATCCCGAATGAAGCATCTATAATACCCTGTCAGACCAAGGAAACTCCTTACCTCGGTGACCGAGCCAGGCTGCTGCCAATCCTGGACCGTGGTTACCTTAGCAAGGTCTACTACTATCCCATCCTTAGACACCACATGTCCAAGGAACTTAACTTCCTCCTGCCAGAAGTTGCACTTCTTATAATGCACGTATAACTGATTCTTCTTCAGCGTACCCATCACTGCTCTCAGGTGCTCTCTGTGCTCCTCCCGACTCGTAGAGTATATCAGAATGTCATCAATAAAGATGATGACGAATCGGTATAGGAAAGGCCGAAATACTCGGTTCATTAGGTCCATGAACACAGCTGGTGCGTTCGTAAGACTGAACGACATCACTAGAAACTCATAGTGCACAAAGCATGTCCTGAAAGCCGTCTTCTGCACGTCCTCATCTTTGACGCGTAGCTGATGATACCCTGACTGCAAATCAATCTTCGAAAAATACTTCGCCCCCCTCAACTGATCAAACAGATCTCTATCCTGGGCAAAGGATACTTATTCTTCACCGTCACCTGGTTTAACCAGCGATAATCAATACACAATCGCTGAGAACCATCCATCTTCCTCACAAATAACACGGGTGCACCCCAAGGAGAGACACTAGGTCGAATGAAACCCTTCTCTACAAGCTCGTCAATCTACTTCCGCAGCTCCTCCATCTCACATGGAGGCATACGATAAGTCGGCAATGAGATAGGTGTCACACCAGGCGTAAGATCAATGGTGAAGTCGATCTCGTGTCGAGGTGGCAAACCAGGAATCGTCTCAAACACATCCACAAACTCCTGAACCACTGGCGTATCCACAAGCGTTGGTCCATCAACATCCTTCAGCAAGGAAGCATAACTAAGAACTCGAAAAAGGCAACTGACCTGCACGGGAAATGTAAAGGGCATGCCCTCAGGTCCGTAAGCTGTCACTAGACGAGTTTCGCAGTCAATCTCGACCCCCGCTTCAGTTAACCAATCCATACCAAGGATGACGTTGAAATGGTATATGGGAGAGACAATCAAATCAATGTATATAGTCCTGCTCCCTAGATCTATCAAACAATCCTCACACATCTTGGTAGAATCCGTAAAAGTGCCAGGTGCCGCAATAACTCGCACCCCAGCCATCGGGATCGTGTGCAACCCAAGGCGCTTGACTGCAGAATCGAATATCAGTGAAATAGTGGATCCCGTATCCACCAATAGAAATATAGAGGTACCTTCAACATGGGCAGTGAGCTCAAAGGCCAACGGTGCTGTGGTAGTGGAGTCAGGCGCCTCCGTTATAAGTGCGTGCACACGCACCTGCTGCTAACGGTTCGGCGGTGGAACCATGGGCCGTTGAGGAGGCCTGAAGCATGATACAGGAGGTCGGAAGGAGGGATGAGCAGGGGTAGCCTGTAGAGGTGGAGTCGATAATGCATGTGGGTGAGAACGACCCAACATCTGCGGTGGAGAGAAACCACTATCCTTCATCCGTGCGAAACAACTCCCAATAGGATGACCCTGTTTCACGCAATACGTACAGGTCACAATAGGGCGTCGTATCGGAGCCACTGGTGCTGCGATCCTGGGGGGCGAGTCAGCACGAGGCCTCTTGCCTAGAATAGGCCTGCTCTATAACTCCTATCGTGGTCTTGGAACCATGGTACCATGAGAACAGGCCAACCGGTCCACATCCTGCTCGGCCGTTATAGACATGTGAACCAGCGCCGCATAAGTAGGTATACTGATACAGCATATCTTCGACCGTATATTAGGTCACAAACCTAAAGAAAAACGACGCATCTGCATCTGCTCATCAACTAGTATAGTCAGAACAAAGCGGCCCAACTCTGTGAAGCGGTGCTCGTACTCCGTAACCGTCATGCCTCCCTGCCTGAGGCACAGAAACTCATCCTCCCATTCATGTCGGTACGTCTGCGGGTAGTATTTCTCGTGGAACTGGAACTCGAATGCCTCCCAAGTCTACACGTAGTCCGCTGCGACAGCCGCAGCACACTATCCCACCATAGACTGGCCTCCCTTTCAAACATGAAAGCGGCCAGCTCAACCTGCTCTGCCTCTGAACAGTGCAGCATCCGAAGCATCTTGGAGATGCGGTCTAGCCAAAACTCTGCCTCCTTGGGTCTGTGAGAACTCATGAATGACGAAGGCCTCAAGCGCTGAAATTGCTCGAGTAAGCCGCGGGTACCGACATCTCCAGTAGGAGGTGCAACGGGTGAGGGCAGAAGCACATCCTCAAACTGAGCAGGAGGCTCCGAATGCTCAGCAGGACATGCAGATGTCGTAGGTGGAGTCGAACTACCACCCTGGGATAAGGCCTCAACAATAGTGGCCATAAGCTGCTGGTGTTGCTGCTGTTGTATCTGCTGCTGCTGCATCTGCTGCTGATGCATCATCAACATCAACTGCTCGATCCTATCCATAGGCAGAGCAGCCTGTGAGTCATGCTGCGCAGATGATGATGTCTGGTACTGCTCACGAACCGGGGGCGTGTAAGGTGGCAGCCCACAGGTAGGACTAGCAGGAGGCTGATCAGAATCTACCCCACGATCCGCAGGACCACCCCTACCAGAAGGAATCTGGTCCATCGAGCCGGTAAGAAGAAGGTGTGCCTTCCGCCTATACTGCCGCGGCATGCCCTATACAACATAGGGTGTAACGTTGCTGAGATTTAAAGCATATCCACACATTATTTAAGCACTTTAAGCATTCCACATATCTCATAATAAAAGAGGCTACATGCTTTTCATTTACCCAAAATTGTCATAATACATGGACTACCGAGTTACATGAATCATGACAGAAATTACATGCAAGCCAATTACATCCAAAGCATCAAACACTTAAAACATGTTACTAACTACTACATCATTAGCATGAAAGCATAAATCGCCTACTGCGGTAAGCAAAACAACTAAAACAACAACTTGGATGACTAAGCATCCGAATTCGGCAATGGAGGAGGAGCATTCTTGTCCTGTAGACAACACAGGATGGCCTTTAAGGTGCGAGACACCTTGCTTAGCTTGGTTTGGACCCGCCCGACTTCCTGTCGCAGGGCGGCTTGGCCCTCCTCGAGACGTGCTAAACGCGCATCTATGGAAGCCCGATCAGTGCCCTGCTCTTAAGCCGTAGGAGGTGAAATCTCCTCTGTATCCTGGGCCTCAGGTTCCTCTTCCTCTTCTTCAGCTTCACTCCCATCTTCACTCTTGTCTTCTTCGCTCTCAATCTCATCCTCACTCTCCCCATGTTGGGCCCGTTGTTGCTGTGCCCCAATTTTCATCTGCTTGAGAGTATTCTCGTCGATTTGGTGGACCGGTACTAGCATTTCCACCCCCAGACTATAGCCATACTCCCGTGCAATCCTGCATATGAGTCGGCCGAAAGGAAGCGAATCAGAGCTCCTGGTGGAGTGTGCAATATTCACAATCTGTCGCAACACGAATGTGGGTACACACAAGTTCGCCCTCTGCCCCACTTAGTACAGAAAGTCAACCATAAGGCACGTATACTCGTTGCGATTACTGTGTCTGGGGTAGAGGTTGTATGTGAAGATGTGATGTAATAGGTGGAAGTCGTCTGACATGTGGGACGCTAGCAGGCTTTTGTTCGGCTGTCACTCAGCTAGTCAGCTGCCACAAAGGTATCGTGTGCGATGATCCCTTTCACGAGCAGTCCCCAAATTCAGCTCGCTAGCATGTACGTCACCAAGGGGCATATTCATAAGCCGTGCGATCACCCTCACATCAATGGTGACGAACAGATCCACCCCAACTAAGAGCCGGAACTGCAAAGGTTCTAGTGTAGCTCACGAATGTTGGCGTAGAAGGCTCTGACAGTGCCAGAATTGGCGCGACCTCTAACCTTAAATAGTGGACCCCAGAGGGCCGCCTCCACTTGCTCGAACAAATAGTATTCCCCAAATAGCCGACCATCCACCTGGGCTTCAAAAAGAACTCTACAGTCCTCATAAACTCCATGAGGTAGCGCCGCCAACTGTACCCGTTCAGCAGGGATCTTGGGATCAAGGTCCCGCTTCGTGCGAAACTCCCGAGCAAAGCTCGAGCTAGCGGCGGTGTCTCTCGGCCGCCTTAATCGTGCAGGACGACTAGGCCCAGCCTCATCAGTGGCACCCTTTCTCTTGCCCATCAGAGAGAGGATGGTGGAGATGGAGAAAATGGTCGCCATAACTTCAAAAAAGGGACATGGAAAAAGACGGAATAGGGGAGAAAGGGCTGGGAATATTGTTTCTCCACGGATTTAGGGCCCAACAGATCTTGTAGGGGCCTAAACGAGAGGGGATTAAAAAGGAGAATGGAGAGGACAGGTGGGTGAGGAAACTCCCACGAGTTTTGGAGCTCCAATGGCGTGTGGGGGGTCCAAATGAGAGAAACGAAGAGGGAAAGGAGAGGAGGACTGCAATGCACGATGGGAAACAATGGGTGATGGTCGAAAATGAGAGATTGGGCATTTGGAAGGGCGATTTACGAGAGAGGGCAGCAATGCAAGAAGAAAAAAATGGCTTGGAGAGGGAGTTTGTGAAGGAGGTGTGGGTTTGGGTAATGGAATTAAGACGAGAGCTAGGGCAGGGGGTTTTAGGGACCCCCAAAAGTGATCGGCCCGAGCCGCGGGCCCGGCCCAACCAAAAAAGCGGCGAGGCATCGCCGACTCGGCGAGGGCGTAGCCAAAAAAATTTGTAATTTGTGAAATGGGGCCCCACAGTCGTGATCCTCCAGTCCCCTGGGCCCCAAAAATCACTGGATTAGCGTGGGTAGGCCCCCGACCTCAATTCGCTCTATTTTGGGCACTTTCGGGTACTTTCGGACACACACTGACATTTATAGATTTTTGACTGTTGTGGTAAGGTGTATTGTGATCTAGACACGTCAATAGACGGTCTAGAAGTGATTTGGGTTCGATACGTGCGGTCAGGATCGAGTACGAACTCGATCAAAATACATATTTTCGATGAACTTCGCCGAATGGTGAAATCGGGAAAACTTAGGACTGTTTCTATATTTTTCTCGCACCATCCTAGGTTGTAATGCGTCAGTGTATGTCGTGGGAACATAACTCAGGTCTGGTTTAATCAAAATCATGCCCTGATACCAACTTGTAACACCCTGAAAATCGGAGGTCGAGTGTAACTCAACTCCCGAGTTCCAACGCATCACTTATGCAACATAATTTATGATGATTAAATGTTGTCTGTGTTAGAGCAATAAACATGAGTGAGATTATATCAAAATAGTAATTCATACTCTAGATCATTTGTATAAAAGCAAGCGGAAGACTGAACTGTATATATATATATATATGTGTGTGTGTGTGTGTAAATAAACGAAAATCGTTTCATTCTCCAGAGTATGAATCCATCTGAGTCACCATATACATGTCTATTTTTATAAACAAAATGTAAAAAATAAAACTAAGTAACAATCCCTATAAAACTCGTCGATCCTGGCAGCCTAGTCAAAGCTACCAGAGTACTGCATATAGGAGAACTCCTCCTGGTCCTCATCATAATCAGGCTCCGCCTCCTAAGTCATCGGCTCACCTAAACCTGAGACAGAGTCTGGTTGGTGTGCGCAATATCGTCCCGTAACATGGGAGTGAGTAGCTAACTCAGTGGAATAATAAAGCATAGGTTAACATGTTATCAATACAGTCAAGTAGTAATGATAAAGCAGTAAAATCAAACACTCTTAATTACTCTTATTAATGCAAGTATAAATGCAGGTATGATGGATACCCTCACCACACCCTCCCTCATGCGACACCATCTCATGTTCGCGGCATGCTTTCATCCCTCAGTGCTCCACATCTTCCAGGCACATGCAATGCATGATGAGCATGATTACCGAGTTTTTAATTAGTCCATTTCAAACAGCAGGATTGGGAAACTAAGGTACCTCCTTGTATCATTCCCAAACATGATCCATTCTAGTGTCATCAATCCTAGTTAATATCAGACAATGGTGTATTTTCTAGGTCACTGCAAAGGCTGCCAGGGCTGTTACGCACAAAGGTTACACCACTCCCCCATCACCTCTTAAACGATTCATCACTATACAGAAACAGGCCTAGTTCATACTCTATATAACACGGAAAAACTTTAAGGTTCACCGCGATTTCAGAGTATGCTCGTGGTCACTACAAAGGGCTGTCAGGGCTGTTGCTCGCTTTCGTTGCACCACTCCCCCATCACCTTATCAATGTAGGCTAACAGCACGAATATAGTGTCTCATACCACCATAATCGGCTCACAAGTCTGGTTACTCACTGGTCACTATGGGGAGGCACGTGGCCCCAGCGTAGGCCGACAGCTCGACCACGGTGTCCCATACCACCATGCCTGGCTCATGAGTCTTAGTGGATCGAAGTACCACGGTTAAAAGGGATCTCACTGGTAAGTTTGGTACCCTAGGTTCAGGCAATAGTGACCAAACATGGAGAACATACATTAGACACATTGGGTTACTTGATGGGCCTGACTAGCTCGAGCGCACAGTTAATTAGACGACATGAAGTGCATAGGCACTTCGCGTGGCCTAACCACTGTCGCCAACTGACATACGACTCGGGTTCGTCAAACGCATCTCACGTGGCGACATGAACCTCAGCCACGATCTCAAATCTGGTACCGATTGTCTGGACTATAGACATAGTGTAACGCCCCGATTTTCGAGACCCAAGTATAACACTCGTCTCTCGAAGACCCAGGTATTAATTGATAAACAAAAGGATAATCAAACCCAAATTAAAGTGCGATTAACGGAACCAAGCGTAGTATAGATAAAACCCAAATAGTAATAATATCCTGGGCCACTCAGCTGGGGCCCATATACAAAACCTTAATTTTTGACATGAACTGAAATGTTAATAAGTAAATAAACTACTGATTCAATCCAAAATAAGCAGCCGCCTCCTGGTACGGCTCCTCATTGTAAACCTCTTCCTCTACCTCCGTCGTCTCTAGCTCCTCCACAACTCTCTCTATCCCTGTGTCCTCTGTACGGTTGAATATTGATGAATGAGTGGCTAACTCAGTGTGATCTCCCGCTAAGATTACACACCGCCGCCCTAAACAAGGAATAGCATAAAAGCATACAGATAATCCAAAACACAGTAGATGCAGTCTTTTTAAATGCATGGATGTATGAATGCAATTATCGGCCCGGGTAAAATGTCCAGACGGTCTATGTCCTGAGGAAAACATCCAGACGGACATGGGGGTCGTCACCCAGGGATAAGACTGGTCATCAGCGCAACATTCAGCGTAATCGCAGGGCAGAGTGATCCAAGTCAATATCACAGTCGAATGACTGGTCATAAGCACAACATTCAGCGTAATCGCGGGGCAGAGTGATCCAAGTCATCGAAATATGCTATGTATGCATGACTTATCAGCCCATTATTAGTCCATTTGCAATCAGCCAATTTAAGTAAGCTCACGATCACTACGGGGAGCACATGGCCCAGCGTAGGCCGACGGCTCGGGCATAGTGTCCCATTACCACCATCCCCGGCCCATGAGACTACCGTCTTAAGGTGTGTGTAGCACCCACTAACATGTGGTCAATCAATTTAACATAAAGAGGCTACCACCAATGCCGATTAGGGGTGAAATGTTGAAACTACCAAAAGTGGCGATTTAAACATATCGGTATGAATGATTTAAAAACGGGTAAACAATGGTATTTGGAAGGGTTATGAGATTCACCCCCAGTCAGTTAGGTGAAACCACACATAGATGGTAAACCCCATGGTCAAGTACCACAACAAAAACCTCCATGTTAGGGGCCTACTTATATTATAATCAATCTAGTTACACCCCAAGCACGGACTCTCCTTTGCTAAGACTTCCCGTGGAGAGATTTTAACAGCATGTGTGGCATAGCAGCATATATTACAATATGAAAGGAGAATAAGGAACGACACATGTATTCCCATCACTATACAACAACTGAATATACATGACATAAATGACTAGATTATTCACCTAGACAGTTCAAGAATCTAAACAATAGTAAGCATGAGAATTATCATATTTTAGCAGATAAATCAAGATAATACAGTTCATTTCTGCACACAGTTTATTATTAGTCTAGCTATTTACATTAATAAAACTGCCATTTCTGGTCTAGTTAAGGGTGGAAAGCTTAAGGGGAAAAAAATCATCACCAGATACGTTGTAGGTTGTCCTTTGGTGTGAGCCTTCTTGAGAAGCTAGAGTCTCTGCGTCACTTGAACAGATTCCTGGAGACTTCCCTTGCATTAGTTGATAAGTTCTAAAATTCTGGGATGTCATGGTTAGTCGAATGACTCTAATCATGATGGTCTGACGCTTGTTTGAGAGGAGTACATGCCCGACAATACTTGTCCCAATAGGTAGGCTCAATATATAGTTTATCTAGTTAGTGGGATTCATTGTACAGACCGTGCAAATAAATATCTACCTCGTGGTGGGGCCCCCATATGTGACCACCACCTTATAGAGGAGTTTGCACACCATATATATGATATATATGTCGCCTGGTATATCCATGTATACGTGGTGTATATTATATGGTATATATGTATATATCTTATAGATATATCATCTAGTACACCCACGTATACAGCATGTATATTATATTGACATTATATGGTGTGTCATATTTGCAGCAAACGGTACCTTTTTAATGCACGGGCTTTACACATGCGTGGGTTCCACGTAGGCCCTTACATATACAACATGTATATCAATGTGGGGCCCACACGTGTGGCCCACCAACCAAATGGATGGACGGTCTGGATATGCCCAAGGTGGACTATGTCCAGCCTTTGGACGGCCCACGATGAACACACGTAAGAGGCATGCATGCAGGACTCACCGTGTATGCACATATGAGGCAGGGTCACCCATGTACCTATGCACGTGTGCATCTTTACACATGTGTCATGGGTGTTGAATCTGAACTATCCATAATATGTGGAATTGCAAGAAACCTTAGGGCACGAATTTTTACCCTGGTCTGAGATTCTGGTGGGCCATAACAAAGACAATTTCAAATCAAAGGTAGAAACTGTTTGCATTTCTCATGGCCAGCCGAAGTTTTGGTTCAACCTAAAAATTAGGACCAGGGGTTTTCATGAGGTCCTGCTCCAAGTGGACCGATCAGATCTTCCAGACTCATCAGTCGTGATGAGATCTCAACGTTTTTCAATCAGTTCACGTTGGCAAGTGACGTTGCTGGACAGTTTCATGCATACACTATTTATTTCTCTTCACAGGTGAGTCCCACATGAGCATGGGTATTGAATCCAAACTGTCCATAAGATGTGTAATCTCAAGAAACCCCAGGGGTGAACTTTCACCCTGATATAAGACTCTGGTGGGCCATAGCAAAGATAACTGCAAAACAAGGGAAGAAATTGTTTGCATCTTTCAGGGCCCACCGAAGTTTCGGTTTGATGTAAAAATGGGAACCAAGGGGTTTCACAAGATTCTACTCTAGGTGGACCATTTGGATTTTCAAGACTCATCAGGTATGATGAGATCTCTAATGTTTGCAATCAGTTAACGTTGGCAGGTGGTGGCACCCACTGTTTCAACGTACCGTTGCCCATATGCATCATTCATTTACCTCGCATGTGGGTCCCACGTAAACACGGGTGTCAAATCGGAACGGTCCATGAGATGCGAAATCCCAAGAAACCTTAGAGGGTGAATTTTCACCTTGATCTAAGATTCCAGTGGACCATGGCAAGGAGGATTCCGAATCAAAGGAAGAAACTATTTACATCCCTCATGGCCCACCGAAGTTTCGGTTTGAAGTGAAAATTGAAACTAAAAGGTTTTATGGGGTACTGCTTCAAGTGGACCGTTCAGATCTCCGAGACTCACCAGCCATGGTGAGATCTTAACTCTTTTTTTTTTTGGCAAATCAATTCACGTAAACTGATTGGCAGGTAAGTGTTATTTTCCACATTCTGGTGTACACACCACTTATTCACTTTACAGGTGGGTCCCATGTGGGGCCCACCACGTATCTATGCATACTGACCGGTATGTATTCATATACTAATGTATATATATACACACCATTATATAAAACAAAGAGGAAATGGACAGGAGGAACTGCCCAGATTTGGACATCCGGCCCAGGTTCTTTTTCCTGGATTTAACGTCTCTGATGGACGATCCTACTTGAATGGCCCATGGTGGCCTGACACTAGAGCAACCCACCATCATTTGGGCTTACAATTAGTGTCAGCCCACTGATGTTTGTGAGGCCCACCTGCGTTTATGCAGGGCCCAAGAGTGGCGGTTAGCCCACAAATTTCACGTGAATGGGTCTTCTCCTGCATGCCGTCTGGAGCAACTTTTAAACTCCATTGCAGCTGGTTGGAGGCCCGGTTTGGGACCTTGATGGACGTCTGGGTGCAGCCCAGAGCTGAGCTCTAAATAGGCATACAGTGACAGCCACCCCTCTGCTCAAAACAGAGCTTCAGCCCATCCGATGCACAGCCATTGCTTGGCTGGTAACTGGACTGAAACAGCGTTAGCTTCCAGGCTTGGTTTGGGCATGATCTCAGCAATTAATTGGCTAGTTTTGAACCCTGGTTCTAGGTCATCTTCTAGCCATGGGTTGGTCTGTTTCAAGCTATTGTGGACCCAGCACCCAGCCTGGCTTTGGGCTTGTCATTCAGTTTAAAAAATGTGGTCAGCATGTGGCCTGATGGACGGTTGTTTTCAGCCCTTAAACAGAGCCTTCGTTCTATCCTGTTGATAGCCCGACACACGGCCATGGTTTGGCTCGGTTCCGGCACAAAACAGGACCCAACGACAATTTTCAACAATCCGTCTATTGCCATTGATTAGCTTGCCTTCGAAGCTAGTTTCGAAGCTCTACAGAGAGCTCAAAACAAACTCGTCCTGAGGCCTGAAGTGTGGCCTCAAATGGCCATTGTCTTGCCTGTCCTAACGTCACCATGGCTGGTCCGAACCCTGCCATGGCTTGGGCTTGGTTTCGAACCAGGTGAGCATCTCCTACAACGTGTTGAAACTACATAGAAGTAAAATAGAGGGAAGATGAACCACCTGAGGTGGGTGGATGTCGATCCTGCACTCGAACTACAACAGGAGAGATGACTCCTTGTTTCTCACCCTCGCTTAAACTCTTTTTCTTTTCTTCTCTTGCGGTGAAATTTCTAGGGCTACAGGGCCCGTCTTATAGAGAGAGTGAGAAAGAGAGAATGGTTGGGATTTTCCCTTGCAACGGACGGCTGGAATTCGTCCTTCCTCCAGAGGAAGGGCGGTCTCTTTTTCTCCTCATCGCAGGCTCTTGGGTCGGGTTGTTGGGTTGTTTTTGGCATGGATTGGACGGTGGGATTCGATCTCCTTCGTTCGAAATCGGATGATCAAACGGCTATACCGTTATGATCGTGCGGGTCTCATGAGGGATTTGAACGGTTCAAAACGCTCGGAAAGTGACCGTGGTGGGTCACCTAGGAGCTTGAAGTGGGTCGGTTTAAAAACAGAGGGATGATGGCGGGAGATATTTGTGGGGGTGCTCGGTCAAATCTGGTTTGACCGAGCCAATAATCTTGTGTACCTCGTGCACAAGCATACTCAGTGCACATGCATAGTATAGGGGCCCACCATAAAGTCACTACCATGATCTACACCGTTCATTTGTATTGGGGAACATTACCCAGGGATCTTGTCCCACATTGGGTCAATGGTGAGGCTCAGGTGGCCCGTTTACACACAGCTTTGTGCCATCATGGGCTCATATGTCCCAATCCGTTGATCAGGTGGGCCTGATAACCTTTTTCAACGGTTACTATAGGGTATTAGTTATGATGAAGGCTTCATTTATTACCGACCAATCCTCAAGTATAGGTGACAAGTGTTTTGCAACGATATTAACTAACATAATGGCTTCAACCTTAGAATGTGCGAGTAGCCTCACCTTCCCGATTGTTGTAGGGCATGTGCTGACTCTTAGAGACCCTGTCGGACGGCCTTTAACGTTGATCGGAATCTCCATCCTGTGTATGTCGAGTTCAAGTTCTCCGTTAACCCAAATTGGTTTTAGTTTAGTGTGGGTTTAAGAAGTAACACCCGTATACTGTAAGTATGGGGTGTTACACATAGTCCCAAACTCAGTCAATTCCCATCTATAGCATGTAGAGTAAAGCATGATAAACAAAGTAGTTCAAGCATGCTAGTAGGCATGTTGTAAGGCATGTTATAAAGCATGATATAAAGCATGTTGTAAAGCACTACATCAATAGGAACACAAACACATGTATTACAAGTAAGCGGTTTAAGTGATCAACCTCATAGAGGTAATCATACATGTTGCTAGGGTAGTTGAGAATCCAATCTCAACACCCTCCTAAGACATCTACATCCAAATACTTACTCACCCTAGCATTTCCACAAGCACTTCACATACACTAATTCAACATACATAGCGTATGTTAACAAACATGTGTTAGGGCGAGTCCTTTCACCAAGAAAATATTTTATGCGCACATACTATATTTATACAACAATTAATCATGGTAAACACATCGCTAAAATATACATGTATGCGGTACTTCTTACAATACCATATTTCTACATAGTGTATATTAGTAAACATGTATTTAGGCGAATCCTTTTGCCAAATAAGTATTTTATCCATATATCGTATATCCATATGACAAATAAACATGTCAAACACATTTCTTAAAAAAATATGTATACGGTATTTTATACGAATACCTAGAATATGTGAAATTCCATATTCTACAATTTTAATCGAAATAGAAAACGGAAAACACTTTGTACATGTGCAATTGCATGCAGATCATGAATCTATCATTATCTGACATTGAAAGCGTTGAAAACCATAACCTATACACCTAAAGTCCTCACCTTGCTCCTTAGAATCTCAACGGATTGGCAAGGTTTGATGAGCTTCCGTATTCGGGAGTTTTCTAGCCTAAAGAGTGAAATCGGTTAGCTATTTCATAACCTGTAGCCTATACACCTCAAAACAGATCTAGGGTTGGGATTTATTACCTTAAAACGGAGTCGGTATCACCGGAAAAGTGTCAAGGAAGGGGTGGTGCAGCCCGTGTGGTGATTTGAAACAGTAGGAGGGAGTTTCTCCCACAACTCTCAAGCTTTCTCTCCTTTTTTTCTCTCTTCTTCTTAGGGTTTTATCCCAAATTTGTATGACTGTAAGAGAGACTGCCCTAAGGTCCTTATATAGCCCAAAAACTCTCTAGAATAGACTTATGTTCAAGGTTTACTTATATTATAATCAATTTGGCATTGTTTCAGCTCAAAAGAGGATTTCTAGCGGCCCTCCTCGAGCCAAAAGTCGGACTTAAGCTCACTAACCATGGATCTACGTGGAGTTATGGTTTCATCTCAGTCGGATCCCCAGATCACGCGTGGCGGACCAGTTTCAGTTCAACGGTCAGTGAACCTTGATCCAAAATTCCAAGTACATGTAAATGTTCCTGAAATTTTTCCTGATCCGAGGGTGTATTTGGGTCAGATTCTGACGGTCTGGTTGTTTATAAATTGATCGCAAGTTTCAAGTCTCAGATCACTATTCCAGATATTTATTTTCTAAAGGAATAGTGTATTTTCACACTCCTTCGCTCCGGGCTCAAGCGAACAGCCGTGGGACACTGTCTGGGGCTGATTTCTGAGATGATTGTCAAGCCCAGCGAGGCGGTCCTAATTCCTTAACTTCGTATTATTCAGACTCCCGATGTGCGGTCTAGACCTGATACGGAGTTTCAATGTAGTCCCAAGAGCAGTCGGGTAATGAGTTTGATCCTAGGTTTTAGGGTAACCTAGCGTCAAGGATCCTACAAGTTTTGGGTCTTGCGGATCGTATTTAAAGCGATTCAATTGGATTTCATTGCTAATTTAGTTTAGCACTAATTAACTTTGTCAAATTTCTAAAGGATTTAATCTTAAGTGATTTCTGGTCGAGGTGGTACTCGAGCCATAGTATGAAAAATTACGAGTCTTTACAGGTCCATTGTACAAGCTATGTATGCATGCATTTCTGATTTTTCAACTGAAAATTTGACATTTATTATTGCAACTAGAGAAAGTTCAGTTGAAGTAGACTGACATTTGATCTCTGGTCTAATGGACATACCTGCCAATGATGAATGTATTCCCATTAGCACTCTAGTGGCTAAACCATCTGAATCTAAGAAGAGTATGCTTTCTAGAGCTTTGTGCAATATAGATGCGAAATGAAGTACTAATAGAAATGTGCTTGCCACAAAGTATTTGTTACCCGGATACAAAGTCCTTCACAGGATATTCATTTCAAATGTTTATCCTCGTTCTGGTAACAAAACCGAACTCACTACTTTTATGGTTCAGATTCTTCATTCCATTGTTTCTGGAACCAATGTATGCCTTCCTTCTCTAATTTGTCATTGTATCATTCAATTTCGTCTCCATCCTGGACACAGTGACATTCCTTTCGTATATCTTATGACTGTGTTGGCCACCCATATTTTAGTGGCTATGTCTGTTGGAGAAGCTCCCATTTAACACCTAATCTTCAATAACTCCAATATAAAAAAAACGAATCTGAGGTTGGCCGCAAGCTAAGTCAATGTGGGTGTTGGTGGAGCTAATGTAGTGAATAAAGAAGAAGGTGATTTACCTCCAGATGACATTAACATGGATGCTATTTTTTATGAGATCGAATCCGATTCAGCAGATGATCCTGATTATCAGCCATCTGACTTTGATGCACGGTTGCGCTCACTTGAGGAGAAGGTAGAGAACATGAATATGTCCCATGATTTGCAGTTCAAATATCTTAGGCACCTTAATAAGGGACTTCATAAACTTAATCCTACCATACCTGCTCCTTCTTCGGGTTCTGATTAGTATTTGCTTATCTTGGTTTGTAATAACTTTTATGATACTTGGCTTTCTTTTGGCTTATGGGGCTGAACTTGGTTGAACTTGGTTAAACTTGGTTGATTATGCTTGAACATTGCTTGTTTATGGATTTCATTTATTGACTATCTTGCTCATTTCTTCCTCATCACTCTTCTTATTCTTCCTTGTTTATCTACTTCCTCATCTATTGGTTCATTCCTTTGTCATATTGTAACAAAAAGGGGGAGAATTTTAATGTGAATTGTTGTGAATTGTGGATAGTAGGTGTTCATCCTAATTTTTTTGTGTAAGGGGGAGTTTTGTTGGGGGAGTAGACGCGAATTTTTGACCTATTTATAACTGGCGCATGATTCTTTAACCAGGTTGTAACTGATTTATATTGATAACTGGTGCATGATTATTCTTTATGCGTATAATGCTTATGTTATTATGAAGTGTGTTTTGTCACAAATTTAACAAAGGGGGAGATTGTAAGTGCTATGGTTTCTAGCTCCTATGGTTGTCAAATTTTGTAGTGCCAAAACCTCTTAGAATCTATGTCTTGTGTAGCGCTTCTACATATTCAAGATAGTGCATCTCATGTACAAGAACAAAAGACTTTACTTTAAGAACTTCGAAAGCAAAATTTCATGATTTAAGTACATCTTCAAGTGTTTCAAGCATTCATAGTTCAAGTTTTCAAAGCTTCGTCCAAGTCAAGACAAAGTACTTATACTTTGAACCTCAAGCTCAAGCTTCAATGTATTACAATTTCAAGCTTCAAAAGGTCTCAAGTTCAAGCTTCAATCTCAAGCTTTGTGAACTTCAAAGATCAACTATCAACTGAAGCAAAAGAAGTTTCGATGTTCATGCATCATGTATAATGTATGAATGACCCTAGATTGACCATAGGGTAGGTCATTTTTTATACATAATTTAATTGGGTCATTTTATAAGTGCATAGACTGTTTCTCGACTAGTCTTCGACTATGTTCGACTAGTCCTGCACCGGCTCGACCAGTCCTATGTTTGTTACTGATTTTTGAGAATTTTTGTTAAAGCCTCGACCAGTCCTGGAGACTGCTCGACCGGTCATGTGAACAGTGCTCGACTAGTCCTACAGGCTCGACTCAAAGTCTAGCAACTAAATCGGGTTCCAAACGACCAGTCGTGGACATGACTCAACCGATCGTGGAAGCCACTCGACCGATCAAGCAGGCCCTACGACCAGTCGTGGAACAGCCTTATCTTATCATGCCCAAATTTTCAAAAGTCTGTTGGTCATACGACCAGTCGTGTTGACCTCAGGACCAGTCGAGAGTGCGATTTCTGCACTTATAAATAGAGCACAAATTTCAAAGTTTGATATTCAATTCAAGAAAAATCAATACGCCACTCTGAGAGATAAGTTAGTGATATTCTTAAGCTATTTAGTGCTCATTTTATATTCTCTTTAATTAGCTTTCTTTGTAATTTGATTTTATATTCTGCATTCCAATTTTATTTGAAAGAGGAATTGAAGTATTCCCATTTCTTGGAATCAAAATCAAATCAAGTTAGCCCAAGGTGATTTAATTTAAAATCAATTTAGAACCTAGAACCATTTCATAAGTGAGTGTGGACATTGAACTTCTACGTTGAACATCTACTCCGAATTGGTTCTTCTGAGCTTCATCAAAAGGAGAATATCCAGGTCTTTTACAGTTTTTTAAATTTATTATTTTTGTTTCATTAAGATTGTGCCAAAAAAATCTCTTTGTTTTGGTTTGTTTGAGGTGATCTAGAAAACTCAGAGTGTGGGGTTTTTGAATTATGTAAGCCCACTTGAAAGACACAATTGTGAGGGTTTTAGGTGAACCTTGAAAAACCTATTTTCATAGTGAACGCTAATATCCACTGTGTGAGGATATTAGGAGTGGAGTAGTTGTGTGGTTGTTGTTTAACAGTTGGTGTACACACAAGCGAACCACTATAATTATTTGTGTTTGATGGATGTGTGGTTTATTTTTTTATCTTTTATGATTTAAGATGGGATGTATTTGTGGTTCTGAATGTTGTAATCTTTACATTTCAGCATTGTGTGGTGAATGTTGTAATCAATTAGTTTCTAATTCTTTCATATCCTCTTTAGTTTGAGTTTTTGATACTCACCCACATTCTAGTAAGGCTGTCCTGCCATAAACCATTGGTTTTTGGTATCAGGTTGTCCTTAGAACCAAGTTTGTATCAACCTCTTAATACTAGTTTTTTGAGGTTGTTATTTCCTTTGGTTATTTACAATTCATTTGGCTATCTTATTGTTTATACTCCGTTTATTAATTTTTATTTGGCATAGTCCTATTCACCCCCCCTCTAGGACATATAGCTTGGCCTTTCCAGATTTCAATAGCTCTTTAAGCAAGTTCACAATTTTTTCAGCTAAGGGAGGATTTCTGTTATTATTCCTTTGATGTTTATAAAAATTGGCATCATTATTTATTTTAAAGACTTGTAAAGGTTTTGGGTTTTTGAAGTCATTCATTTTACAGTTTGAATCTTTTAGAGTCTTAGCTTTATAGTTTAAGGATTCTCCTTTTCCAAAGGTAGGAGCAAAGTCCTTAGATTTCAAAGAGTTATTTTTAATATAACCCAATCCAGACTTGTCACCACATCGTCTCAATGAGGTTAACAATTTTTCATGTTTCTGGTCACCAAGGGTATATTTCCAAGTGTCCTTTGAACTATGAAAGGAAGAAACTTCATGTTTTAGTTTCTCAATTTCGGTTTTAAGTTTTTACAATTCAGAAGACTTAAAACTCAAATCTAATTTAGTTTTTTCAAAACAATCGGAAAAATGAGATTTTTCTAAAATAACTTTTTTAAGTTCTAATTATAATTTAGTATAATTTTCTTTTTGAATTTTTAATTTGGCCACAATTCTACAACTTTCTATGTATAGGGCATTATATGTATCATGAAGATAATCTTCATTTTTAGAGTCACTTCTTGGAGTTTCATAATCAGATTGTAACATCCCGAATTTTTACGGCCAGAGTTTATACTAGTGCCCGAGAAAACTAAGTGTTAAAAATGTATAAATTGGATGTTTTAAAAATTGCACCTTATTATTATTTTTTCATTTAGATCACATCCAGATATATTCATGAAGGTAACATTCATGAGAATAAAATTAACTGTATTGATTATTTCATCAAAGTAAAAGAATTCAGTAAATAATCAAACGCCCTCTCAATTGCAACTTATAACATTTATCGAGTGGAAGTATAAAATTAAATCATAAAACTATCTTCTTATTCTTTCAGTATAATCTTCCATAGGAAGATGGTCCTCTTGGTCTTTAATTTGTACATCACCTGCATCATCCATATGGTTCGAGATGGTCAATGCCCTACTCATAGTGATAGTTATCCTTAAAGATTAACAATAATTCAATAGTTCATAAAAGCAATGTAAAAGTTCTGATACGTCTCGTATTCCACTAATACAAGTAGTATCAACATGCGCAAACAACCTACATGAGATGCATCCCTAGCAAAGTATGTGTGGCTCATCATATGTAGTGATCATCACAATGTGGAATATGATTCATAGAAAACCCAACTCGATCCACATCTCATAACTACGGATATTCGCCGGCATATCCAATGCTACCGTGGATTTATGTGAATACCTCGAGGTAGCACAACACATGAGTCAGATGAATTACGTAACACATTTTGTTCATGGAGCGACTATTTGCGATATCCAATCCCGAAAGTGTTGTAACACACATTGCGAATTACTTACATCAATTTGTGCACCTCTACCCAAATCATGTATCGACCAAGAGGGTCTCTACCCAAAGCGCATTACATCCATGGTATAATAATTGAATCACTAGTTGTGATACCTTCAACACATCACTTACATCAAAGAGAATGTAAACTGAATCATGGGAGTTTTGAAATATCAAGACACATACCCAAGCCTTAAAGATATATAGCACAAGGCTAATAAAATAAGGAGGAGAGTAGCAATGGCTAACTCAACAAAGAGGAGAGTGGCAATGGCCAACTCAACAAAGAGGAGAGTAGCAATGGCTAACTCAACAAGTAGGAGAGTGGCAATGGCCAACTCAATAATAAGGAGAATGACAATAGCCAACTCAATAAAGAGAAAAGTAGTAAGGGCCAACTCAACAAATTGGTAAATGCAAGGGCAAGGCTTGTATCCATGGCCTCACGTAAATTCATAAAGATCGCGCATAATTATAGTCATACCAAATTTCCAAAGGATAAATAATTAATGTTGCTAAATTAAACAATTGTAGGGAAGTTCACTGTATCATGAAAGCATATAAAAGGCAAGATAATATCATCTTAAATCAAGTAAGCTTAAAGGAGAAAAACCCTCACCTTTACTGTTTGTGTCTTTCTCAAGTGTGAATATGCATTGTAGAGTTGGAATCTTAACCTAGTGTTTTACAATCCGACTGGTTAGATTTTGTAAAATTCTTCTTAATTGATTATGGTTGTAGATATAGGTTTAAGGGTTCTTGTGATTTAACCTTAACTCGTCTTGACTCAATTCTTCATCTGAATTTCCTAATCGAGTCGTCTCGTTTCGACTTGATGCTGGGTATTCTGGTTTGAGCCGATGGAAAAAGGAAAGGAAAGAGAATTCTAGGAGGAAGGAGGGGAGGTTTATGACCTACCACAAATTTGAGTTAACTCAGTGACTCAGTGAGTGTGGCACAAGCTCTACTGCCCCCTTTTCTTCTTGTTGTTGTCGGCTTTTCCCTTTCTTTCTCCCATTCTTTCTCTCCTCTTTCTTCCTTCCTGTTTTACTGAGCGGATTCCTTTTATATTTGTTTGTGGAATTCAGAAGGTTCATGCGTAGAGAGTGCGCGGCGGTGTGCATAAGGTCGAGCGGACGCTCGCTGTTTGGTGGCCGTTCACCTTGTTTTTTTTTTTTTGGGTGGGACGTCTAATCCTCCTTTTAAGGAGTTTAGTCAGTTTTGAGAGGGCCTGCAAATGGAAGGTTGTGATCTCGTTCTTGGATGCAAGAACATCCATCCGACCGATAGAAAGGTGGCCCTGTTTCAATGCAGCTACCACGTTTTGCGGTTTATCTACGTGAAAGTTGGCAGATGCTGACCTCATCTCTCTTTTACTTCCTCTCCTGCTGTTGTGGGAGTGGTCGAAATTCCTTGGGCTGGAGATTGGATGGTCCAGATCTCAAAGGATTTGGCGTGGCTAGAAATCTCAGATGGAGGAGAACTCTGTGCGTGAGTTTCTTTTGGATGGTTTCACAGTCCGAGCCTGGAAACTTCACGTTTCCAGCATGTTGGGATCCTCTAGTCTCCCAAATTTCTCTCATTAGAGTCGGATTCTACTCCTTCATAGTTTGGATGGTTTGGATTGGGTAAGGGCTTGGATCATGAGGAGTTTCCAGCTGTGGAACTCCTTGGTAAACACGGTTTTTATGGTGTTGCTATAGCATGCGGAAGACGCGTCGACTTGGTTCGACTGCCGGATCAGGTAGGGTCCACTTACGGTGTACCCTTGGGAAATCCACACCCTTCATTTGTTTCATAGGATAATGTTAGGCCAGGGGCTAAAATGTGAAGTAAATCCAAGTTTCGAGTGGCCCACATGATCATTCGGTGGGAAAATGATGCTGACCAATGGAGCATCTAATATAGGAAATAGTTACGCGCAATGCACGTAACTCCTTGGCTTCGTAAGTGGCTGGAGTAAAGGTGGGGTCCATCGTGATGTTTGTTATGAAATCCAATCCATTCATTAGATTTAGTCGATCCTGGTGAGCCACGGGTCCAAATATGAAGTAGATCTGAGTTGTAGGTGGCCTACGAGTTGCAAAAACGTGTGAGTTTCACTTACACTAAATAAATCTACGTGAAAGTGGAAAGACGAACGTTGCCCTGTGTGTGTATTTAGGTTATCTTATGCCCTGTGTGTGTATTTAGGTTATCTTATTAGTACACACACTCCATGTCAGCCACCCCCAATGTCAGTACACACACTCCATGTTAGCCACCCCCACTAGGGATCTATACCAAGACCTCAAGTGTTGAAACGAGGTATCTCTACTCAGTCTGCCAGCTGAGTTATGGATCTGGGTGTACGATTGCTTTGTATATAAGTTCTAAGCTTATAATTACAATATTGCCCTTCTCCATGTTATAACTTGTGTCATCCATTCCTCTTGATTGCACTATCCAAATGAGACGAAATTTCTCCACTAATTATTATTTTTTTAAGATCTCTCAACTGGTTAAATTTGGACCCTGATCTACCAAGGATGGCTGAGATGCTCCTTCAGTGGCTAACACACTCCATATTTCGAAACGACATTTGTACAGCTCTGATAAAGGAATTACCAGGTAGTTTGGACCTATACTCTAAGATCTTCATAATGGTCAGTTTACCATGATATTCGTGTGACCCGTTTGACGGATCCGAACATGATGGATGGTCATATGACTTGGTAAAAATATGGGAATTTGATGGTTAGCACTTTGACCATGTATATAGATGAATGTACGGTCCGTTTTGTAAATTGATAGACATAAAGTGGGTTTCTAGAGTGATTAGGAGTAGAACATGTATATCGTTAGATTCAAGTGACTTGTTCACATGTGTAAGTTCCTCAGATTGTAATTCTAATGGTGGATTAACCATATTCATATGGGGTAAACAAGATGAACGGATTAGAATCTCAATCTGATAAGTGCACGGACGGATGTAGATGTCAAGTAGATAGTTTACTATGATCGGGTGGTCCATAATCAAAGTGGATGGTCAGATGTCTCTATCCATTAGTGAATATTTGATCGAGCAGTTGGCTATGATGGACATGTGAGGATGCTTAGGTATATGATGGTCCCGCCTTAAAATCGATGGTCGAATGACTTGATCGATGGACGACGATTGTTCCCGACGGTTAGATTCACGTTGGAGATTAGATGTAAGGTTAGGATAGGTAGATTAGCATCATACAGATGTACATATTAAGTTAAATTTCATGGTAACACTTGAGAACTTTCAATACTCGAGTATTGAAAAGTTCGGGGTGTTACATAGATATATCACAATTATCTAAGGAAGTGATTCTGGCTATAGTCATAAAGGCTTTCAAATCATTTACATTTTTCTGGTCTGATTCATCAGTTTCAGAATTAGTTTCAAACGTTGATGATTCATCCCAAGTAGCCATCATGCCTTTTCTTCTAGATTTATCCTTTTTAGGACATTTAGAGGCTAATTACCCATATTTAGAACAGTTGAAACATTGGTTGTCTTTTGTTTTAGATTTCTAAAAATTCAATTTTTCTTTTCTTTTATAAAATGGTTTTTGAAAATATGTTCTTTTCTTGTTTTGAAAAATTCTATAAATTTTCTTTGCTAACATAAACATATCATCTTCATTTTCTTCAAAATCAGAATTTACATTAGATTTCTTTGAATTAAATTTAGAAGATTTAAGAGCAATAGACTTGATTTTATGAGCTTTCAAATTCAGCTCATAAGTTTGAAGAGAACCAACTAACTCCTCAACTTTCACAATATCTGTATACCTTAATTCTTGTATAGCAGTAACCTTAGAGTTAAACCTATTAGCAAGTGATTATAGTATTTTTACGCAAGCCTTGCTTTCAGGGATTTTATCTCCAAGACCCCACATGGAATTTATGTTGAGGGTCAAATATTGCATATTATCCCCCATTTATTTATTGGTTTTACAAACATAATATGGCTTAATGGTATATTTTATATGTGTTTGTGTTGCAAGGTGAATTTAAGAGCATGGATTGAAAAGAATACTAAAAGCATGGATTTAGTGCTTAAGAATCATCAAGCAAAGACTGGATCTTTGGAGACTAATATGGAAGATTTCAAGACTCCAAGATTCAAGAAAATCAAGTGGAAAAGGAAGGAAGTGCAGAAATTAGTGCAGAAATTCGCAGGATTTGAGCTTAGATGTCATTGAGGGCCTTAGATGACATCAAAGGCTAGTCTTCAATGATAGCGAAGGCTGGTCAATGACATCGAAGAATTACAGAAAAATCGAGTTGGTTGCTAAACATATTGGGTGCTCTTTTAGATCCATTAAAGATATGTTCGATGACATCGAAGGAATGGGTTCGATGACATCGAAGTCTACTTGATGGCATCAAATTTATTGAAGAATTTGAAGCAACTCGCTGGACTGTTTTGAGTACATTTTCAATGACATCGAAGCCAGTCCTCGATAACATCGAACCGGTTACGCAGAATACGTAAATTTGATCCAGCTTTGTGATTTTACAAAACTTTGCCTATAAATAAAGGTTCTTAGGCACTTTTTGGGATATATAGGGTTTGAAGGAGCAGAGCAAAAGGGCAGAGTCACTTTCGATGAGCAAAAGGGCAGGTTCCTTAGTTTTTAATGTTTTCTTATAGGGTTTTTAATCCAATCATGTCTATGGTTGACTAGATCCCTTAGCTAAGGCTAAGGGGTGAAGCTTGTAACATGATTGGGATGTTTGTTTTGCTTTGATTCATATTTTGTTGAACTCTCTTGGATTCTAGTTTGATTATGAAGGAATATTTTTAGATTTTAACAGTTTGATGTGACAAATTACAATAAATCTCTAATAGCTTGAGATATCTTCTTTTCCTGAATTGAGATTGTGAAGTTAGGAAATTCTGTTATTCACCATCGTCCCTTGGACATGGTGGGATGACGAAATCCTTCCTAACCTTCACAATTCTCTTATGATTGGTTGTGGGATTGGTAAATCCTATTGTTTGCTTTATCTCCTGGGCATGGTTGGGTGATGAAAGCACTTCCAAATCCACACAACTTTCATCCATTGATGATTAGATCCATGAGAAGTTCAGATATCTGACAAATCTCTTCTTGCCAATTGGATAAGATAGGACTCTGATTCTAGTTGTGTCCTTGAATCAAGAGAGGTAGCATCCCGAGAACCTACAAGTGGATCACTGGAAACTTTAGTTTCCCACCTTTGAATTTCTTAAGTTTTTCATTAAATCTCTCACAATTATTCTCTACACTTCCAGATTTAGGTTTTCCTAGTTTTGATTCTAATTACTCTCAGAATAATTACACAAGATTAGTCCCTATGGGTTCGACTTCAGTCTTACCAAGATTATTACTACATCGCAACCCTACACTTGGGGTTGTGAATAATTTACTATGTCATTCAGTTTTAGAAGTCCATAAAAGACTCATTTTCTTCCATCCGAATATTCTCAAATTTGGTTGTGGGATTTGGATTTTACATTTTTTTACCATAGTAGTTCCTTCATGTGTCATTTCGAGAATATCCCATGCCTGTTTAGTTGTATCATAAGAAATGATTCTTTCAGATTCATCTGTCGATAAAGCGCAAGTTATTACATTTAAGGCTTTTGCATTTGCACTGCTTTCACTTTTCTGAACCATAGTCCAAAAAGTATATGCAATTTCTATAAGACCCGTATCCTAGCCTGTATCATTCCATAGGCTTCCGCGGTCCTCCCGGTCCAATTCTGGTAAATATCGACCTATATTCGATGTTTGTGCGCGATCCTAAGCCGAGTTCTACATATCAGAGTCGACTCGACTCGAGACTTGTACCCATGCAGCCGCGCCGTTGTGGCAGTTCCGACGTCACGTATTACGCGTCCAGGTGATACCCAGGCCAGGACATATGGGCCCGCGTTCATTCCTAAGAAACGCCGAGCGTTGCAAATTTCGGGAGAATCTCTACAACATGTCCCATCAATCAATCAATCAAGTACACACCTTATCTCAAGTACATCACCCATACCCCATGCCACCTCACCCCCTCACAAGTCAACTCTCTCTCTCTCCCCACCCATACCTCCTTTACACAAAATTCAACCCAACCCATCCCTCTTCTTACACACCCATCCTTCTCTCCTTACATCATTCCTCTCTCTCTCATTTCTCTCTCATTCCAAGTAACCTAAGGAGAGATCCAACGTCCAATCTCACCATGAGAAGAGCTAGTGTGGCCCACCTTCCTACCATCCAATCCCACCCTCTATGATCAATCTCAACCGTTGAATCATGTTCCATTGGAGCTAAAGATGAGGAGAAGTCCAAGAAGAAGCAAACGGTGGGTGTATTTTATGATTTGATTTGTGTGATTTTTATGATTTAAGGGCCCACATATGGTGGGACCCATCTTGATGTATGCCTTGTATCAAAGAGGGACCCATAGTGGCGGGGTCCCTCCCATCTCCACCGTTCTCTCTCTCTCTCTCTCTCTCTCTCTCTCTCTCTCTCTCTCCCCCCCCCCCTCTCTCTCTCCCTTTTTGTGATGGAGTGTGGGCCACCTGGACTAGACCATTCGATCATGAGGCCCACTTGCTGCTGGATTTCAACAGGCCCTGGATGAAGGGAATCACAAACATTAGCTTGATTTGTGGACCTCACGCGATGTACGTGTGAAATCCACACCGTCCAAGCCTAAAGGCCATGTGATGTATGTGTCTTTCCCATGTTAATCATTAGCCATGGGGCCCACATTATTTATGTGTTGAACCAGACCGTCCACCCAGCAGCACGTGGCTGCTATCCTGACGGCGATAATGTTGTAGGACCCATGACGTCAGTAAATTCGGTGGAGCCCACACAAGATGTATGTATCTTATATCCACACTGTCCAGTACTTTCTAGGCGGTGGAGCCTGACCACATGTGTGGCATCCTCACCATCCAGCAAGGACGGTGGGATCCACTGTGATGTAAGTGTATTATCCACGCTGCCTAGCAGCTATGGGCCCCACACGTGGGAACCACCATGAGGTATGTGGTTTATATCCACACCATCCCTCCATGGGACCTTTGATGTATGTGTCCTATATCAATGTTGTCCGTCCATTTGATGGACGTGGGACCCACCCACACGTGCTGCATGTGTGAGATGGGGCCCACCTTGTGAATATGTATCTCACATCCAGGCCATCCATTCATCTCTGGACGTTGGACGCTGGATGCATCTCATTTTTTTATATAATATTATAATATAATATAATATATGTTATAATACTATATTATGATGGGCCCCACATGGGACTCACCTGCGGAGAGAAGTGGGACGGCTGGTGTATCTCACACGAGCTATCCGCTGATGTGGAACGCCAGTAAGTTTGGTGGACGGTTACATCTGCACCGCCCATCTGTTGTACAGAGGCCCACCGTGATGTATTTGTTTCATCTACACCGTCCAAACCATCTGGACGGTGCTAATTCACGTGGACAATGTTCAGATGGCGCAAATTTACATGAACAACGTTTGGATGGTGCTGACTTACATGGAAAATATTTGGATGGTGCTAATTTACCTAGACAATGTTTGGACAGTGTTGATCATCATTAGTGGGCCATGTGGCCCATGAAATGATATTATACAATGATACACATGATACACCTACCACTATTGAAATGATTTTAATGTGGTCCAAGCCCATTTGAGGCCCATTGGTGCGGCCCATCCATGAGGCCCATCATAATGTATTTTGGCCCATGTGTGGGGCCCACCTATTTGTATTTTTGGCCCATGTGCAAGGCCCACCTGCCTTGTATTTAAGGTGAAATAGCGTTAGAGACCGCTTTACTTGAAGTAAGAATATGCCAATATGTCCTAGAAGGGGGTGAATTGGACTTTTTAAAGTTTTTATGAATTCTTTAAAGCCCTATTACACTAATCCTAACAACAAGCATATATTAGGATTACTCAAAAGTAACTCTACTGGCTTTCAAGCCCGGTAGAGGATCCAATCACAAACTATTTAAGAAGTGAACCATATGCAAACTAGTTTATGATGGATATGATTGTGAATGTGTGTGAGGTGTGATCTCAGATATTCAGATATGAAAATATTAAAGTAAATTACACAAACAGAAGAATAATAATCTCAAACACAGTCATTTATAATGGTTCGACTACTTGTCTACTCCACTCCCGGTAACCGCACTCAACCCTTGAGTGTACCAAATTTCACTAAGGATGTTTCACGGTGGTTCACCTCAAACCTAAGGTTTTAAATCAGGTTCACCTTCAACCTTTACAACCTACACTGAGGCTAACTGTTTATGCTCTATCAAGCAAGGGTCAACACAACGCACCCACTTTTAGGCACACTAGCCAAGGATCTTCCATAAGGCCCTAACGGAGGTTTCACTCGAATCACCTCGAACTTAAGGTTTTAAACAGGTTCACCTTCAACCGGAAGTTTATGCTCTCCACAGAGCAAGGGTCAACATTATGTACCCACCACATACACTCCTGCCGGAGGCCTCCTACAAGGGCTTGCAAGGGTGAGAAACACCTAAGACCCAATCCTAAAAAGGAATGATCACAAGTGTCCTTTAGACTCTAATAACTTACAAATAAGTGGATGAGTCCCATTCAGCACGTTGATGAAGATCTCCTCCTTGTTGATGAAGAATCTTCGGCTTCCTTGATCCGCAACCAGATTATGTACCAATGTGAGGTTTTGGGTTGGGTCAAGGTCAAAACGAAATCCTACTCTATAAAAAGTATTCCCCTAAGGAAGATATAGTGATTCTTATTATGCATTTAAGGCATCCCAGCTTAATGATTTGTCATTAAGGTAGTAGCTGGAGGATCCTTGAATGTAGAAGTTCATTCCCCAATCCACTCTATTGAATGTCAATGATGAGGGTAGATTGGAGGATGAACTTCCCTGAGAGAAAGGGCTTTAGGTATATGATCTAAGGTAAAACACACAAAAGCACTCTCTTCTTTCTCTACCAGTAATAATAGACAAGTCCTCTATATATAAGCAAAAGGTTTCAACAGATATAAAATGGTCATATTTATGGCAGAGTTCGATATCATCGAGCGGGTTTGATATCATCGAGCGTATACTCTCGATTGTATCGATGATCTGCTCGATGACACAAACTCAAATGTCATACGCTTTTGAAACCTCTTGCCAGCTAGTCGATGGAATCGAAATAAGTGTCGATGTCATCGGATTTCAAACTCCGATTCAATCGATACTAGTGTCGATTCATCGACATTTGAATATTGAGAGAGACTTGATATGAAATATTTCAGGTTTACAAGAATGATCGAGGGACCATCGAGATCATCGGAATTTAAATGTCGATGATATCGATACCCATGTCGATGCATCAATAAATCCAACGGATTTTTCTTTAAGCTTGCTGGATAGTTTATGTCTATGTTTAATGCAATCGAGACAGTACCGATATTATCGACATTTGAATATCGATTCTATTGAGAGACCCCCGATCATAGATAAACCATCCTGAAATATTTTGCCGGAAGAACTTGGCGCCCAAGACCAATATCATCGAGAGAGCCTTCTGATATCATCGAGATTTGAATTTCGATGGTATCGAGGAGGCTTCGATATATCGATGCATATTTGATATTCTTAAGAAAAAATAGGGGCGTTGGAGATTTGCCTGTCGATATTATCGAGTCACCTTCGATGGACTCGAGATTCAAATATCGATGATATTGATAAGTATATCGATACATCGATAAATCCATCCAGACATATATGTGGTTGATGGACACTTTTGTCCTCATTCCGATGATATCGTTTAGGTATCAAGGACATCGACAACGCAGGTCGATCATATCGAGATGTGTATCAATAAAATCGACAAAGCAAGAAAACTTAGAGAATTTTCTTATTTTGAAAAAGTTTTCTTAACTTAAAAACCCTATGATATTCTAGTTTGTTTTAAGGGTTTTATATACCTGGTGTTTTGGGACAAGGGATGTGAGGCTAGATTTACCTGTGGCGAGCTTACACACGTCTGGTGGAGACAGACACTTGAGTTGATCTTCATATGAGGCTCTGCATCTAACTGACTCAATACTCACGCTAATTAACAAACCAGGGCACTTTCAATCTCCCCCTTTGTCAATTACATGACAAAATACTAAAACACCCTAGAACAGTATCTAGAAAAACACATCCTAAATTGTGTGTACATGCATTTTACACAATTTTACAATTTCTAGTGAAGACATGTACACAACCTATTATCTGTTCCCCCTGAGTTCAAACCCCCTTATCTTGGTGTAACTGATCCCCCTAACACCTACCACACCATTCAAGCAGATATACAATTTTTCGTTCGGGGTGTTTGAACTGTGCTCCCCCTTTTTGTCAGTCATTGACAAAGATATAGCAGTTGATATTGTTCGAAGTTAAAGTAACATGGGAGAACCCTCATTCATAGGAATATGCATATAACAGATAGATGTAAAATGTTTAAACAGTTAATTAACAGACATCATTTGCAGTAAGTATGTATGCATAGCAGATTAGACAGAGCAGTGATATAGCAGATAGGATAATCATTTAGAAACATCACATGCATTCCACATATCATAAACTAGATAAACCATGGGATCTAATTATGGCAATAAATATGAGAATTACATGGTTACCATCCATTGTCAAAATGTCCAAAAGAATACTGCCCAAGGTTTGGCAGTAAGGCAACAGGTATTCTAAAGAAAACAACCAGGCCCATGCATGGGCATTCCAAAAAAAAAAAAAAAACAGGAATGATCAGACGCTAGAGTGTGCCAGTTAAGAAATAGGGAGAACTTTTCAAAAAGCGATCACAATGTTCATGACCGGACACACTTATCCTCCAAAGCTGTCATCTTTTTAAAGCATAGTAGATCCGCCAGTCGTTAGTAGCTCCAGAATCTGCTGCACCGAGGGTTGGAGAGCTTCCATCTTGTCCTCTATCCTTGACAATCGTTGTTCACAGTTATGAAGCCACTTGTCAATTCCAGCGAGACTGTTCAGCACGTTCAAGTATATGACATCGATGAGTAGTGACAGAACTAGAACTATAGAGAGGTGTCTGATTAGATCCCCAAGGTGTTTCTTCATTAGGCTGCTGGCTGCTTTCTCCAACCAGTGGAGGATTCTTAGTATGAGATGAGACTAAGGCATACACTTGTTGAACTGCATCATGGTCGAAACATACTTCAGGATATACCTTGTCTAATGTTTCTGGCAGTCCTACCCAGTGTGCGAGCTTACAGACAAGGGACGGAAATGGAAGTATTTCAAGATGGTTTCCCTTGACTACCCTAATCAGTTGATCCAGAATAAGAGTTGGCAGACACACAGGGACCTCTTGATATACATCATACAAGACATTGAGTACAAAGGGACTCAGGTCAATGTCGTTGGCGTCACAAGGGTATACATTTGTACCGAAGATACTGTGGAGGATTTTGAACAAGATTCCCAGATGTTTTACCGGAAGGACATTGTCATCATTTCTAGGAATTGTTGCACCCTGGCATAGTGCTCGAGTGATTTCCCCCTGCCTTCCTAATTCGTTTAGACTTCTACTAGTGACTGGGATCTGAGTCACACCAATGTTTAGAACACGACCAAGGACTGTTGGAGTAATTTGTTTGGTGTGTTGCATGAATTCCAGACGAATACATGGTGGATAATCCCGAACAACGTGGCAACAGTTGAAGAACTGCTGAATCATTTCAAACTGGTATGGACCGCCCATGTTAAGCATATTCTACCAGCCAATAGTCTCTAACAAGAGATCTACCCCCATAGGGCTCAACAGCACTATTGAGAACAATGCGATCGATGATTGCAACTTGTTCCCAATCGGATTTGTTTTGAGGTGATCTAACATTTTTCCCTTTCTTAACCTTGGAAGAGAGATCCTTACCTTTCCATTTAACCATCTTCCTTGCTCCGTTTGGTGTTTGGGATCTTCCCGACGAGGCTCCGAGCAAGCAGACCAAAGAAAATGAGCAGGAAAACAAAACAGGACCAGTAGCCGTAAAAAGTAATTTTTCCCGCTCATCAGCCTTTTATCGGGCAGTGATCTTCGATGTTATTGACCAGTGTTCTGATGTTATCGACATGCTCTATTCGATTTTATCGAAGTTGACTTTGATAACATTTTCAACTTCATGATTTTTCAACTTCCGAAGAGATGTCGATGGTATCGACCCTTGATCGATTAATCGAGAATGACATTTCAATAGATATATTGAGAATGAATGTTTTCAAATTTTAGTATTCAGACACTCCTTTATGTATACCTTTAGTATATCTATTCGTCAATCAATATACACAGCAAAATTTTGTACAATTACTGTACACATCAAAATTATAAACATCAGACTGTTTATAAGCAAAAAAAAAAAATTTCGAGGAGAGAATCCTCATATATATCATTTAAAGCTTCAGCAAAATTGCATCTGTTTAGTAACTATCCAGATTTAGATGCAAGAACTGGACATGTTTTTCTATGCCCAATCTTTCTAGGCATAGGGATCATCCTTTCCTTTACCTTTGATGACGTAGCAGTGGTTATTTGTGTGAGAACCCTTCATCACTGATTTTCCTGAGAGGTCTAAGATCTCGCATTGTTCTTTGTTGAATGTAATCACGTGCTTATTATCACAGATTGGAGATATGCTCAGTAGATTATGCGTCAATCCTTTTACGCAGAAAGCATTCTCATTTTTAACTGAATTAATTCCTCTTATGATTCCTTGTCCAATTACTTTGGCGGTGGTTCCATCTCCGTAGGTGACTATCCCATTATAAAGATCTGTAAGTTTGAAAGAAGGGATTTGTCACCTATGACATCTCTTGAGCAACCACTGTTGAAGTACCACTTAGTATTTTTGCCTGTCAAAAGATTTGTGTGAGTAGCAAGGCAATTTTTCTTTTCTTTTATTACCCATTTTATAACAGAATTTTTTGTTGTGGTAGTTTTAGCTTTCTCATTTGATTCACCCACTTGATTTAATATATGGTTCCTTCATCCTGTAAGTTCTTGTATTTCTTTTGGAAGCACCAGATTTTTCTATTTGTGCTCCATATCCAGTTTTTGCTTTTAACTTGTTCATATCTTAAGCCATTTTTGTCCTTTTCAGATTTTCCCATACCTAAAAGTTTTTCTAACTTCTCACCATTCTGGAAAAACTTACAGTTTAGCTTGGTACTTCTTCTGGACTCTTCTAGATCAAACATGAGTGTATGATTTTCATTTTGAAGGAGCATATTTTTGTCTTTTAATTGCTCAACCTGTTTGTTTAGTTTTTCGGACTCGGATTTAAGGAAGGAGTTAATTCTCTTGAGTCTATCATTATCTAAGTGATATTGTTGTAAATCATTAATTAGATGTGTATTAATTTCTAGAATTTAATCCAATTCTTTTTGCAGCAATTCCTTTTTGTTCTCAGATATGCCAAGTCTTTTAACCACTTTGATGCTTTGGATATAAAGTTGATTGTAAGCATCTTGTAGCTTGTTTTCTTCTTCTTCTTCCTTTTCAGTTTCCTCATTATCTGACGGAAATGATTCGATGGCCTACTATTCTTTCTCGTTCTCAGATTCGCTGGGAATGATTGGAGTAGTGGGGACCAAAAGAATTTTCAAGGATTTCTGGTCCCCATCACTCTCCAAGTCACTGGATTCTGAGTTTGACTCTTCTGTATCATCCCATGTAACAGCCATCACCTTGCCCTTAGTTTTTCTATTTGGGCATTCAGTAGACAGATGTCTATATTTCTGACAGGCATAACATTGTGGTTCTTTGGTCTTTTTACCAAATTTTCCTTCAAAAGGTCTGTTGTCCATCTTTCTTCCTCTAGTAGGACGGCCATGATTCTTCTGAAAGAATTTCCTAAATCTTTGTGCCAACAAAGCCACTTCCTCATCTTCATCATCTTTTTCACTTTTACTATCCTCGTTTGTTATTTTCTTTGAAGTTTTTAGGACAGTTGTTTTGGATGTAGGGGTTTGTTTGAAGTGTAGTTCAAAAGTTTGTAGGGAACCCATCAGTTCTTCTACTTTCATTTCATCTATGTTCCTACACTCTTCAATTGTTGGTACTTTGGGATTAAACCATTCCAGCAGTGATCTCAGTATTTTCCTACAAATTTTAGGAACCGAAACTTTTTCTCCCAATCCACCCATGGAGTTACAAATGATATTCAACTTTGTGAAAAACTCCATAAAGATCTCGTGCTCTTCAATTCTGAGACTTTCAAACTGTGAAGTCAGGAGTTGAAGTTTGGATCTATTCACAGTGCTTGTGCCTTCATGGGTTGTTTTCAATAAATCCCATGCTACTTTGGATGTCCCACACATACTTATCTAATTGAATATATCATGGAGTTCATTGCTTTAGCTTCGGCAGTTTGTTTCTCTTTATTGAACATCGTCCACTTCTCTTTGGATTTGGGTTTTGTGATGGTTTTGCCACTGTCAAGTATAATTTGTTCAGTTGGTGGCACATATCCACTTTCAACTATATCCCAAACATCGTGATCCAAAGATCTCAGAAAGTAGTACGTCATAACCTTCCAGTATGCATAATTTGATCCATCAAATACTGGAGATCTAGTGACTTGGTCATATTCCCAACTTCAGTCAAGATCACTCTCTAGGCGGTGAAGCCCTTAAAGAGAGACCCACTTTCATACCAATTGAAATAGCGGTGGAGACCGCTTTAGTTGAAGTAGGAATATGCCAATATGTCCTAGAGGGGGTGAATAGGACTTTTTAAAGTTTTTATGGTTTCTTTGAAGTCCTATTACACTAATCCTAACAATAAAGCATATATTAAGATTACTCAAAAGTAACTCTACTAGCTTTCAAGCCCGGTAGAGGATCCAATCACAAACTATTTAAGAAGTGAACAATATGCAAACTAGTTTATAATGGATATGACTGTGTATGTGTGTGAGGTGTGATCTCAGATATTTAGATATGAAAATATTAAAGTAAATCACACAAACAGAAGAATAACAATCTCAAACACAGTCATTTATAGTGGTTCGACTACTTGTCTACTCCACTCCCGGTAACCGCACTCAACCCTTGAGTGTAACGAATTTAACTAAGGAGGTTTCACAGCGGTTCACCTTTAACCTTTACAACCTACACTGAGGCTGACTGTTTATGATCTCACGAGTAAGGGTCAATACAACGCACTCACTTTTAGGCACACTATCCAAGGATCTTCCATAAGACCCTAACGGAGGTTTCCCTTGCATCTTCTCAAACCTAAGGTTTTAGACAGGTTGGTCTTCAACTGGAAGTTTATGCTCTCCATAGAGCAAGGGTCAACACTATGTACCCACCACGTACACTCCCGCTGGAGGGCTCCTACGAGGGCTTGAAAGAGTGAGAAACACCTAAGACCCAATCCTAAAAAGGAATTATCACAAGTGTCCTCTAGACTCTAATAACTTACAAATAAGTGAATGAGTCTCATTCAGCACGTTGACGAAGATCTCCTCCTTGTTGATGAAGAATCTTCGGCTTCCTTGATCCGCAACCAGATGATGTACCAATGTGGTCAAGGTCAAAACAGAATCTTACTCTATAAAAAGTTTTCCTATAAGGAAGATAGAGTGATTTTGATTATGCATTCAAGGCATCCCAACTTAATGATTTGCCATTAAGGTAGTAGCTGGAGGATCCTTGAATGCAGAAGTTCATTCCCCAATCCACTCTATTGAATGTCAATGATGAGGGTGGATTAGAGGATGAACTTCCCTGAGAGAAAGGGCTTTAGGCATATGATCTAAGGTAAAACACACAAAAGCACTCTCTTCTTTCTCTACCAGCAATAATAGACAAGTCCTCTATATATAGGCAAAAGGTTTCAACGGATATAAAACGATCATATTTATGACAGAGTTCGATATCATCAAGCGTATACTCTCGATCGCATCGATGATCCGCTCGATGACACAAACTCAAATGTCATACGCTTTTGAAACCTCTTGCCTGCTGGTCGATGGAATCGAAATAGGTGTCGATGTAATCAGATTTCGAACTCTGATTCAATCAATACTAGTGTCGATTCATCGACATTTGAATAATGAGAGAGACTTAACATGAAATATTTCAGGTTTACAAGAATGATCGAGGGACCATCGAGATCATCAGAATTTGAATGTCAATGATATCGATACCCATGTCGATGCATCGATAAATCCAACGGATTTTTCTTTAAGCTTGCTGGACAATTTATGTCCATGTTCGATGCAATTGAGACCATACCGATATTATCAACATTTGAATATCGATTCTATCGAGAGACCCCCAATCATAGATAAACTATCCTGAAATATTTTACTGGAAGAACTTAGCGCCCAAGACCGATATCTTCGAGAGCCTTCCGATATCATCAAGATTTAAATTTCAATGGTATCGAGGAGGCTTCGATATATTGATACATATATGATATTCTTAAGAAAAAACAGGGGCATCAGAGATCTGCCTATCGATATTATCAAGTCACCTTCGATGGACTAGAGATTCAAATATTGATGATATCGATAGGTATATCGATACATTAATAAATTCGTCCATATATATATGTGGTTGCTGGACACTTTTGTCCTCATTTTGATGATATCATTTAGGTATCGAGGACATCGACAGTGCAGGTCGATCATATCGAGATGTGTATCAATAAAATCGACAAAGCAAGAAAACTTAGAGAATTTTCCTATTTTGAAAAAAGTTTTCTTAACTTAAAAACCCTATGATGTTCTAGTTTGTTTTAAGGATTTTATATACCTGGTGTTTTGAGACAAGGGATGTGAGGATAGATTTACCTGTGGCTAGTTGGACACATCCGGTTGAGACAGACGCTTGAATTGATCTTCCTATAAGGCTCTGCAGTCTGATTGACTCAACACTCACGCTAATTGATAAACCAGGGCACTTTCATAAGGCCCATATGATGACGCCCACCTACTTGAATCTGAGGCCTATGGGCAAGGCCCATTGTGATATGTATTAGGCTCATGGGTCATGGCCCATTGGGATGTATACTTGGCCCATATGTCGTGGCCCGTTGTGATGTATTCCCAACCCATTTAGTGAGGCCCATTGTAATATATTCTTGCTCATATGATGAGGCCTATTGAGATGTATTTTCGACCCATGTGATGTGGCCCATAACAATGTGCATTAGGCCTATGCAATGCGACCCTTTTGATGTATGAGACCTTATATGAGGCCATGGGCCCACTATATGTTTGACTCTATATAGGCCACTTCTTGGGAGCAATGTTGGTTAAATGGCCACATTGATGGGTAGTGATGGTTAAATGTCCACATTGTGACCCTTCCTTAGGCCTGGTTAGGCCCATTCTCATCATTCTCTAATGGCTTAACCCAAACGAATGGGCCCCATTGATATTAATTGGTCCATCATTGGTTGTCCATCTTGAAGGGCCTAGCTATATGCCCTAGAGGGGGGGTGAATAGGGCAATGCCAAATAAAACTTAAAATAACGGAATAATAAAAGATATAAATAACTATGCTGAAATAATAACAATCTCAAAGCACATGAAATATGAGAATGATACTAAATCAGTTCTAAGGACAACCTTACACCAAAAACCAATAGCTTATGGTAGGACAACCTTATTTCTAAAATAATCTAGCAATCACAAATGATATGGAAAATAAATCAAGAATAACTTATAGAAATAAACCCTAAGTTATTACACCATTCAACCACACTTGCTTGAAATGAAAATTACAACATTCATCCACAAAAGCAATCCACAATAATGAAGAAATAAATGAATAAAGAAATTAAGCACATCCACAACACAACGATATATAGTGGTTCGCCTGTGTGTTCACCAACTGTTAACCAACAGCCACACAGAATGCTACTACACTCCTAATATCCTCACACAGGGGATATTAGCATGTACTCTCAAAAATAGGTTTTCACAAGTTCACCCAAAACCTTCACAATTGTGTCTTTTTATCTCGGGCTTACACAATCCAAAAACCCCCCACAATCTAAGTTTTCTGGCTCTCCTCAGATAACCAATACAATGAGATTTTTCTGGCAAATCTCAAATAAAACCAGAGAAAGTAAATTACAAAGTAAAATACCTGAATCTCCTTTTGAAGTAGCCCAGTAGAACCAATCGGAGTAGATGTATGATACATCGTTCAATGTCCAATACTCACTTAAAGAATGGTTCTACGTCTAATTGATTTTAGATTAAATCAAGAAGAGCAAGGTCTATTTGATTTTGATCCCAGAAGAAGGAATATCACAAATTTCTCTTTGCTAAATGAGATTAGAATGTGGATCAAAATCATCATAGAATAATGCTAACAAAAGGAATATTAAATATGCACAATAGCTTAAAAAAATAATCACAACTTATCTCAGAGTATAGCCTTAAATCACTTGAATTGAACGGAATGGAATGAATAAACTCTGAAATTCGTGCATTATTTATAGCCTGAAAAATCCCATCTTTGACTGGTCTTAGGATCCCTAGGACCGGTCGTAGCATCAAAGATTTTGAAAGATTTCCGCGGGATTAAATTAGCTGTTCTCACGACTGGTCTTAGGTAACTTACGACCGGTCGTGGGCCACCTACAACTGGTCGTGAGTCACCAACGACTGGTCGTAGGACCCTAGATAGGTCGCTGGAGTTCGAATCGTAGGACTACGACCGGTCGAAGGATGAGTCATAGAACTTCCCAGGACTGGTCGAAGCAAGTTCAGGACTGGTCGAAGGACAACCAGGAAAATCTGAAAATCTGTAATAACCTAGGACTGGTCCTCAAAAATATAAGACTGGTCGAAACAAAGCTAGGACTGGTCTTAAGATTTCTAGGACTGGTCTTAGAACAGTCATAACAAGCATATTAAAATATTCGAATTATGTATCCAGAATGACCTATCATACAGGCCAACCTAAGGTCAATCTAAGGTCAAACAAACCTTGAAGTGAGATGAACATTGAAGTCTTGAAGGTCTGTATTCTCAGATGATCTTGAAGGAAAAGCTTGAATCGAGTTGACGGCTTTCTAGAGCTTGGTACTTTCTTGACTTGTCTTGATGAAGTCTTCTAATCTTGAACTTGTTAGAAGCAAACTTGAAGTCTTCTAATCTTATAGACTTCATCCATGACATGTCTTGCAAACATTCTTCATTCATGATCTTGTCTTGAAAACATTCTTCATTCATGATCTTGTCTTGAAGCAGTGTGTAGTCATAAACAAGAAACACAAGAAATACAAGATATATAGGTTTTGGCACTACAAAATTTGACAACTAAAGGGATATGAAATCATAGCACTAACACATCTATGGACCCCGCCTTGCATCGAGATCGATTATCGATTCCGATTGTCAAGGCCGAGTATCGAGGCCAATTCCTAATTGTCGAGGCCAATTGTATATACCAATTCTGATTGTTGAGGCTAAGTATTGAGGTCGATTTCAATTGTCGAGGCCGAGTATCGAGGCTAATTCTGATTTGTAGAGGCCGATTGTATAAGCTAATTCCAATTGTTGAGGCCGAGTATCGAGGTCGATTCCAATTTGTCGAGGCCGAGTATCGAGGACGATTCCGATTGTCGAGGCCGAGTATCAAGGCTGATTCCAATTTGTCGAGGCCGATTGTATAAGCCGATTATAATTGTCGAGGCCGATTCCAATTGTCAAGGCCAAGTATCGAGGCCGATTTTGATTTGTCGAGGCCGATTGTATAAGCCGATTCCGATTATTGAGGCCGAGTATCGAGGCCGATTGTATAGGCCGATTTCGATTGTTGAGGCTGAGTATTGAGACTGATTCTGATTTGTCGAGGCCAATTCTGATTGTCTAGGCCGAGTATCGAGGCCAATTCCGATTGTCGACGCCGAGTATCGAGGTCGATTCCGATTGTCGAGGCTAAGTATTGAGGCCGATTCTGATTTGTCGAGGCCAATTGCATAGGTCGATTCTGATTGTCAAGGCCAAGTATCGAGGCCGATTCTGATTGTCGAGGCTAAGTATCAAGGCCGATTCCGATTTGTCGAGGCCGATTCCAATTGTTGAGGCCGAGTATCGAGACCGATTCTGATTTGTCGAGGCCGATTTCGATTGTCGAGGCTGAGTTTCGAGGCTGATTCTGAGTGTCGATTTCGATTGTTGAGGCCGATTTCGATTGTCGAGGCCAATTTTGATTGCCAAGGCCGATTGTCAAGACCTATATGATGTATATACGACCTGTAGTTGAGGCCTATTATGATGTGTATTCAGCCTGTGTGATATATATGCAGCCTGTGTTTAAAGCCTAACGTGATAAATATGAGGTCTATGTGATGAGGCCTATTGTGATGCATTTGAGGGCCAGGTGATGGAGTCCATTGTGATGTATATTAGGCCCATGTGAGAGGCTCATCTCAATGTGTATTAAGCTCTTGAGTGAGGCCCATGGTGTAGTATATTAGGTCCTTGTGTGAGGTCATGGGTCCACTATATGTTAAGCTCTATGTGGGTCATTCCTTAGGGGCAATGTTGGTTAAATGTCCACATTGTCGAGGCCAATTGTTAATGTTGGTTATTGATACCGATTATAAGTATGTGACACTATAGCATCATGATATATGCCCATACGTATCATCTGCATATTTGTTATGAGATGTGGTTGACCATTACATATGTCATTAGGCAGGTTGTTATGAGACTCCCTGATAGGCGGAGGTTTATCTCACATGAGCGCACGTATGCGCAAGATTAACGCATGACTGGATTGTATGGCTCATGCATCTTGCATTGTGTGTTGTGATTACCGTATGCCCTAGCGACATCAGCTCTGTAACCTCCACAGGTATATCATGGATGGCCAGATGGGACACCAGAAATCTGTTACTAGCATCGGGCTGCCATAGATGGCCCTGGGTGAAATCCCTAAACCCTCTTGGTACCAGAGGATGCCCCAATGTCGAGATCGAGTGGATATATATGAGCACATGAGGGCCGTATACCAGTAAGTTGCGTCTCCCACTGTGTCGTGGTCAGTCGGGAGGGGGTGTGACCTTACCTGCCTGAGTGAGGGGGCAATGTCTAGGTTGAGTTTGACCAACTTGAGGAATGGGTCCGCCATCGACGAGCTGGACCCGATATTGGCAGGTGGATAGTAAGGTCTCTTCCACTTACCCAGTTGTGCGCTCGAATAGGGGCGGTAAGCTGGCGTAGAGTGTAGTAGACCCCGGTGATGATCCCAAAGATGAACTGAACTGATATGTGGACTTATTGAGCAGGAGTGCATACTCATTCATTCATTCGTTCACTATCTACTCGAGCTGGTGGTGCACAACTATTTGTTACATGTACCTTCGTAATAGCCAGAATTTCGGTTGGAGCGCATGACTAACCTGAGATCAGGAGTTTACCATATTGAGTCTGACTATCCAAATTAGGTATGGGACTAGTTTGGATAAAAGTCCCTTGTGATGGACCCCATAACCTATGATACTGCGTACTATCATCCCGACTTCACACTCCAGCATGGTCATTCGCAAATTGCATTACATCCACGGCATATGGCATTTTAGGTTACTGTGTTTCTACATTTAACGGTCTAAATACGGCTGACGGTATTTGTGAACTCATCAGGAATTGTATATTACATTGCATCCTCGGCATCTGATATTTGGCTCTTTATGACTCATCATTTGCATAACTGATCTATATTGCGTACTCTGATATTGTATAACTCATGGACTAGTCAATATTTCCGCTTATTCTGATATCATATGATTCATGATCTTGCCAGTATTTTCGATATTGTATGATTACGACATTGTATTGAATACTCGACACTTACCTTGTGCACACACTTTCACTACCCTCTAAGCTTTCTATAAGCTTATGCACGATAGATGCGTGCAGGTGGCGTTAGGTTGCAGCAGCGTTGAGCATGGAGCGGGCAACGATCTCTGGGAGCTTTGATTTTGACATTCCCTTTCTGTATTGTACTCAAATGTTTATATTAGTGGATATGTGATAATGATGTTGCCTTTGTGATTTGGGTATACTTGTGGTTATGCTTCTTACGAGATAAATGTACACTGAAAAATCCTCCTTGTAGGATCTCAGGATCGGAATCTGGCGTATGGGGGGTGGGTGCCAAGAATGGGGTACTACGAAGGCTGTCTGCACCGGATTCAGCAATCGGGATTCCTGTGAGTCTGGTTTTCGAGTCTGGGGTGTGACAGTTTCTTTCATTGATACGCTTCCATTATCGGCTACTACTTCTATTATAGGAGGGATCCATTTAATTACAGTAGCTCGCCACACACTTTCATCAATGGATTTAAGAAAAACCTTCATCCTGGCTTTCCAGTATGAATAATTAGAGCCATTAAAGGGAGGTGGCCTAGTAATGGATAGGCTTTCGAAATTTGACATCTTATAGCTATGAATCTAGCTCGATGAGGTAAATCCATAAAATAAAATGAGCAACCCACTCTAATACCACTTGAAATGGAGAGCTAGCAATGATAATCGAAATAAATGTAGAATATGTAAAGATTATAAAAATTTAAATCACTTGATTATTGAAACCTTAATTCCAAATCATTCATAGGACAAACTTCACCTAAAATATTAGGCACAAGGAGTTATAGTGGTTTGGTGCTTAAAACAACCACACCTACTCCACTCCCAAAATTACTACCCTCATAATTTTGACTTTCACTATAAAAGGTTTTCACAGGGTCACCTTAACAACCTGATACAATTCCTTGTGATTTTCATGGGCTATCATAATATAAATCTTATTGAGATTTTCACAGGTTATCTCAGACAAAACCTCAACTGAGATTTTCACAGGTTATCTCAGACAAAACCTCAACTGAGATTTTCACAGGTTATCTCAGACAAAACCTCAACTGAGATTTTCACAGGATATCTCAGAAAAACTTAAAAAGAATTTTAGAAGATATACTTATCTTCAAATGTAGAAGATATAGCATAAGGACTTTTTTCTTAAACGTAGATGGCTCAGTGTTCAATCAAACAGAAAGAGTCTAGGGTTCTATAGATTTTAAAAATGGAAAACTCAAATGCTACTTGATTCAATTCACTTAGATCTCAAAGATTTGTTTAGTTTACTCTCTTAGATTAAGTCTAAATTGATATTGAGAAAAAGGGAATTATATATGAAATGGCGGTGAAGACCGCACAAGTTGAAGAAGGAATATACCAATATGTCCTAAAGGGGGGTGAATAGGACTTTTTAAAGTTTTTATGGTTTATTTTAAATCCTATTACACTAATCCTAACAACAGACACACATTAGGATTACTCAAGAATAACTCTACTGACTTCCAAGCCTAGTAGAGGATCCAATCACAAACAGTTTTAAAAAGTAAACAATATGCAACCTAGTTTATGATGGATATGACTATGTAGGTGTGTGAGGTGTGATCAAATATTCAGATATGGAAGTATTAAAGTAAATCACATAATCAGAAGAATAACAATCTCAAACACAGTCATTTTTATAGTGGTTCAACGATAAGTCTACTCCATTCCTGGTAACCGCACTCAACCCTTGAGTGTATTGGATTTCACTAAGGAGGTTTCACAATGGTTCACCTCAAACTTAAGGTTTTAAATCAGGTTCACCTTCAACCTTTACAACCTACATTGAGGGTGACTGTTTATGTTCTCACGAGCAAGGGTCAACACAACGCACCCACTTTTAGGCACACTGGCCAAGGATCTTCCATAAGACCCTACTGGAGGTTTCTACATGGTTCACCTCTAACCTAAAAATTTTACTGGTTCACTCCTAACCAGATGTTTATGCTCTCCACAGAGCAAGGGGTCCACACAATACACCCACCACATACACTCCCGTCGGAGGCCTCCTTGAGGACTTCAAAGGGTGAGAACCACTTAAGACCCAATCCTAAAAAGGAATGATCATAAGTGTCCTCTTGGACTCTAGATACTTGTAAATAAGTTGATGAGTCCTGTTTAACGTAATGTCGAAGATCTCCTCCTCCTTGTTGACAAAGAGTCTTCTGCTCCCTTGATCTGTAACACAAAATGATATACCAGTACTTGGCTTCGGGTTGGGTAAAGGTCAAGATGGAATCCTACTCTCAAAATATTTTCCTATTAGGAAGATAGAGCGATTCCAATCTTATGTATTCAAGGCATCCCAGTTTAATGATTTGTCATTAAGGTAGTAGCTGGAGGATCCTTGAATGCGGAAGTTCATTCCCCAATTAACTCTATTGAATATCAATGATGAGGGTGGATTGGAGGATGAACTCCCTTTAGAGAAAGGGCTTTGGATATAAGATATAAGTTGAAACACACAAAAGCTCTCTTCTTTCTCTCACAGCAACAAAAGACAAGTACTCTATATATAAGCAAAAAGTTTCAACGGATATAAAATGGTCACATTTATGACAAAGTTCGATATCATCGAGCAGGTTCGATATCATCAAGCGTATACTCTCGATAGCATCGATGGTCTGCTCGATGACTCGAACTCAATATCATACGCTTTTGAAACTTTTGCCAGTTGGTCGATGAATTGAAACTATTGTCGATGTCATCGGATTTTAAACTCCGATTTCATCGATGACAGGTTCGATCCATCGACACTTGAAAAATGAAAGAGACTTGACTTTGAAATATTTCAGGATTTCGTGAATGATCGGGGAACCATCGAGATCATCAGAATTTGAATGTCGATAATATCGATATTGAAATAGCGGTGAAGACTGCTTGAGTTGAAGTCAGAATATGTCAATAGATCCTAGAGGGGGGTGAATAGGACTTTTTAAAGATTTATGAGTTATATTAAAAATCCTATCACTCTAATCCTATCATGTATGCAATTTTCAGGATTTCTCAAATGTAACTCTACTAGCTTCCAAGCCAAGTAGAGGATCCAGTCACAAACTAATCAAGATATAGCAATATGCAACTTAGTCTATATTGGATGTGACTGTGTATGTGTGTGAGATGTGATCAGATATATGAATAATGAATGCATTGTCATGAATCACACATATAAAAAAGCACTCACAAACACAGTCATTTATAGTGGTTCGACAATAAGTCTACTCCACTCCCGGTTGCCACACTCAACCCTTGAGTATACTGGATTTCACTAAGGAGGTTTTCCAGGGTTCACCTCAAACCTAAGGTTTTAAATCAGGTTCACCTTCAACCTTTACACGGAGGTTTCTACTCGGTTCACCTCTAACCCTGGAGTTTTACTGGTTCACTCTTAACCAGATGTTTATGCTCTCCATAGAGCAAGGGTCCACACAACGCACCTAGAGCTTTCTCCTCGGTTCACCTCTAACCCTGGAGTTTCACTAGTTCACTCCCAACCAGATGTTTATGCTCTCCAGAGAGCAAGGGTCCACACAACGCACCGGAGGCCTCCTTGAGGACTTCAAAGGGTGAGAACTACTTAAGACCCAATCCTAGAAAGAAATGATTGCAAGTGTCCTCTTGGACTCTAGATACTTACAGATAAGTTGATGAGTCCCGTTAAGCACAACGCCAAAGATCTCCTCCTCCTTGGTGACGAAGAGTCTTCTACTCCCTTGATCCGCAACATAAAAGATATACCAAGACCAGGCTTAGGGTTGGGTCAAGGTTAAGATGGAATCCTACTCTCTAAAGGTTTACCTATAAGGAAGGTAGAGTAGTTCTAATCTTATGCATTCAAGGCATCCTAGCTTAATGATTTATCATTAAGGTAGTAGCTGAAGGATCCCTGAATGCAGAAGTTCATTCCCCAATCCACTCTATTGAATGTCAATGGTGAGAGTGGATTGGAGGATGAACTCCCTTGAGAGAAAGGGCTTTAGATATAGAATATAAGTTGAAACACTCAAAAGCTCTCTCTTCTTTCTCTCATAGTAACAAAAGACAAGTCCTCTATATATAGGCAAAAAGTTCCAACGGATATAAAACGGTCACATTTATGACAGAGTTCAATATCATCGAGCAGGTTCGATATCATCGAGCGTATACTCTCGATAGCATTAATGGTCTGCTCGATGACTCGGACTCAATGTCATACGCTTTTGAAACTTTTTTCCAATAGGTCGATGAATCGAAGCTATTGTCGATGTCATCGGATTTTGAACTCTGATTCTATCGATGACAGGTTCGATTAATCGACACTTGAGAAATAAGAGAGACTTAACTTTGAGATATTTCAGGTTTTCATGAATGATCGGGGGAACCGTTGAGATCATCGGAATTTGAATGTCAATGATATCGAGATCAGAGTCGATGCATCGATAAATCCAGCTGATTTATCTTTAAGTTTGCTGGACGATTTGTGTCCTTATTCGATGCAATCAACCTGGTGTCAATATCATCGATATTTGAATATCGATTCTATCGAAGGGCCCCCGATCATAGTTAAAAACAACCTGAGATATCTGCTGTAAGAAATGCGCACCCACTATCGATATCATCGATGGACCTCCGATCTTATCGATATTTGAATTCAGATCATATTGGAAGAGCATCGATGTTATCGAAGACTTTTGAGATTTTCTTTAAAAAAATAGGGACGCCAAAAATTTGTTTGTCGATCTTCTTGAGCCACTCTCGATGGACTCTAAATTTGAATATCGATGATATCAATGTGTATCGATACATCGATAATTCGTCCAGATATGTTGTGAAGTTGCTTGACATATTTAGTGTTTTTATCGATGATACCGATAGTCGTATCAATACATCGATAAATCCGTCCAGATGAATATTTAGTTGCTGGACATTTTTTGTCCTCTCATCGATAATATCGTTAAGGTATCGAGGACATCGACAGAACGAGTCGATCATATCGAGGGTGTTTCGATAAGATCGACAAGGCGAGAAAAACATAAATTTTTCTATTTTGAAAAAGTTTTCTCACCACAAAAACCCTAAGATGTCTATCTTGTTTTAAGGGTTTTAATCACCTGGTGTTTTGGGACATGGGATGTGAGGCTATGATTTACCTATTGCGAGCTTCCACACATCCGGTTGAGGCAGACGCTTGAAATAATCTTCCTATCAAGTTCTGTAGCCCGTCTGACTTACCATTCATGTAACTTGACAAACCAGGGCTCTAGCAGGTGCACTTTCATCGAGGACATCGACAGAGCAGGTCGATCATATCAAGGGTGTTTCAATAAAATCGACAAGGCGAGAAAAACTTAGAGATTTTCCTATTTTGAAAAAAGTTTTCTCACCTTAAAACCTTATGATTTCTAACATGTTTTTAAGGGTTTTATTCACGTGGTGTTTTGGGTCATGGGATGTGAGGCTTTAGTTTTACCTGTGGCGAGCTTGTACACATTCGGTTGAGGCAGACGCTTGAATTGATCTTCCTACTAGGCTCTGTAGACAATCTGACTCAATACTCACGTAACTTGAAAAACTAGGACACTTTCAATATAAGCTATTAAAATAAAATTTATAAATACCAACAAATAGCTTGCTAAGGACTTGAGCCTCTCTCTCTCTCTCTCTCTCTCTCTCTCTCTCTCTCTCTCTCTCTCTAGCAAAAGAATATTAGTAATTTTCATTGTAATTTGGAATGAGAGAAAGATTCAATTTATAAGCAAATAGGTTAGAACTTCGGCTAGCCTAAGATAAGCTTCGACTGGCCCAAGTTCACCAGATTCTGTTCAATGGATTTTAGAATGCGTCCAATAAGGATTATCCAAAATTTAGCTTGTCAGAGGTCAGATTCTGCTGGATGAAATTCACAATTCGGCTAGTCAAATTCCCACTATTTCTAAAAGATTGTGTTGCTGGAATTTCACCCGAACTTTCTCAGATTGGCTGAATTTCAAGCTTGCATGGGCTAGCTGAACTAAAAATCAGGCTAGCCAAATTTTCAACAGAAGTTGTTATTTTACTCGTGCTTAAAGTTGGGTTGGCCGAGGAAGTTTAGGCTAGCCGAACCAAAAGTTAGGCTGGACGAATTCCATGCCAAAAACACTTATAATAACTCATGATAAAAAAAATTTTGAAAGCACTTAATCCTAAGGTCTTTCTATGGTTATACCACCTGAGGTATATCAAATATCTGAGTCACTTTAACTTGTACTTTATTTTTGAACTTTGACTTGTACTTTGTCTTTGAACTTTGACTTAGACTTTGTCTTAAACTTTGTCTTGAACCATGTCTTAGACTTTGTCTTAGATATGGGTGACAATTTCTTTGAGAAGATGTGTCGATCTTGTCTTAACTATAGGCCGATCTTGAGTTGATCTTCAGGTTCTACCTTGAAGCGCTTTTACCTTACGAAATTTGACAATCTATGTGTGCTCAACATCATAGCACTTAAAGTATTTTCTTTTCATTAACATGAAAAAGGAGTACATCTGGAAGCCTATGAAAAAGAGGCCAAAAATACAAAAGGAGGAAGGGAGATCAAAGTCCTGTCGAAGTCGGCTGCTCGGTATCTACAGGAGATGGGTCCTCAGCTTTTGAGGGAGTCAGGTCTTCAGTGGGGTCATCCTTGAGAGAAGACAGGCCGAGCTCGGGGTATAACCCCCTAACATCCTCAAGGCACGTATCGTACCCGAGTCTATAGAGTGCATTGAAATTGCGATAAGACCTCTACTATTGAAGTACAGATGTATGTCCAAGTGTCCTAAAGGGGGTGAATAGGACTTTTTAAAACTTTAATCCTACTAGACTATGATTTCTACCAATTTATATCGAGTTAAGTATGATTATGAAGAAGTCATTCATATTCAACTTCTAAGATAGTGAGAAATCTATGTGCTGCATTACATCGAACATGTATTGTTCATAAAATAAACATTCCAACAGTCAATACATATGAACAAGAGCAATCATCACAAATGCAACAATATATAGTGGTTCAGCTATGTGCTTACTCCACTCTCGACTGACGCACTCGATCTTAGAGTGAGCCGGATTTCACTATCAATGATTTTAAATCAGGCTAACCATAAACATTTACAACCTACACAAGGTTAACTAAGGAGCTTACACAAAACATCCTTATGTGCCTACACAAGGCAACTCACTATGCATGCACAAGGCAAACACTAGTGCCTACACAGGGCAAATACATATGCCTACATAAGGCAATAGGTCCTACACAATGACATTATACGTATTCTCCTATCGAAGGCCTACGAAAGGTCTTAGCGAGTTTGATAACAAACTCTGAAAACCAAATCCTACACAAGGAAGAAGTTTCAGACTCTATGGACTCTATTCCTTGTGAGTGAGTGAGCCCCTTGTCAACACATGTTGGTGAAGATCTTCTTGTTGATAAAGAGTCTTCAGCTCCCTTGAACTACAACTGTCTGTTGATGCTCCAATCAATGCTCCAAGGTTGTTGGTTTAGGGTTTGGTCTTATCTTCTCTAATAAATGATTTGCCTTTAGAGGTTAAAGAAGATTCCTATAACTTAAGCATTCAAAGATTTTAGCATAATGATTTACCATTAAAAGGTGCTGCTGGAAACTTAATGAATGTCAGAGTTTATAATTCAATCCAAGTAATGAAGATGGGAATAAATGCTTGAGCTATGGATTGAATGATGAACTCTTATGGGAAAGAAGGCTTGAGGATGAGGGTCTTAACTATTACAATAACTCTCTTAAGCTCTTTTCAATTCTTGCTCATTTTCTTAACTAGCAACCCATGAGTTTATATATAGAAGAATCTCAATGGTCAAAAAATGGGCAGAAATCTGATCTTGTCGATGCCATTGAAAGGTCTTCGATGCCATCAAATTCATGCACCAAGGTTTTTTAAATAGGTCTGGGGCAGATTTTGTCCGATGCCAACGAGTACACTTCGAAGCTATTGAAGATGTCTTCGATGTCATCGAGAGATACTTTGATGTCATCGATATTTTCTTTGTAAAGAACTCTTTGGTTGCTGACAGATTTGTCCCTTTTTCAATGCAATCGATTGGACCTTCGATGTCATGAACTGTCTTCGATGCAATCGAAAATATTAGATTTTCCTAGAAAGCTTGGTGGACGAACTGGTCCAAATTTCAATAGGATCGATCGACTTTTGATGTCATCAATAACTTACTTCCTATGGCATCGAAAGGGTTTCGATTACATTAAGTAACACGTAGAGAAAAATTAGAGTTTATGGAGGAAGAGGTTAAGGACGATGTAATCGAAGTTGGTTCAATGTCATTAAAATTTGAATTTCTATGTCATCGAACCTCCTTCGGTGCAATCGAAAGTTTTAGCTTGTTTTATAGATTTTACTAGATTATTTTGCCTGGATTTTGATGCAATTGAACATTGTTCGATGTCATCGAAGCTTCCCTCGATTGCAACTCGATGCAACCGACAATACATGAATTTTACCTATTTGATCCAATTTTCTACCAACTCTAAGACATCTCTAGTATAAGCTTACCAGGGGGTTTTCAAATATGTTTTTAGGTAAGATATGTTTACTTTATTTTGGGGCATAAACCTGATAGGGGTTTGTTTAGGAAGATGAGGCTTAGTTTACCTATTACGTGCATTCGTACATCTTCATCTTGATGAGTCTTGAACTTGTGATCTTCAATTTGGGGCTCACTTGACAGATAAACTTACCATTCAAGTATATTGACAAACGAGTGCACTTTCACACATCCCTCTCCTCCTCCCACTCCTTGGAGGCCTTAAACTCTTTCACAGCCTCCACTTGAGCTACCGGAAGGGCCGCCTTGGCTTCCTTAAGTTTGGCTCCCAAATTGATCTTCACTTCGGCTAACTCCGCCTTCTTTCTGGCAGCCCTCTTATAAGTGCTAAGGTTTCTAGCTCCTATATTGTCAAATTTTATAGTGCCAAAACCTCTCTTGGAATCTCTGTCTTGTGTAGCTCATCTACATAATGAAGTCTGTGCATCTCTCAAGAACAAGGGTCTTTTGGTCAAGAACTTCAAAGGTAAGTGTACTAGTTCATGTTCAAGTACAACAACAAGTGTGAGTTCAATGTTTCAAGATTCATAGATCAAGCTCCAAGTCAAGACAAAGTCTTTTTACTTTGAACCTCAAGCTCAAGTCTCAAGATATTTCAATCTCAAACTTCTTAAAGTTACAAATTCAAGTTTCAAATTGAAGCTTCAAAAGGTTTCAAGTTCAAGCTTCATCATGTAATGATCACAAGCTTCATGAACTTCAAAGAACGACTATCATCCAAAGGAAAAGAAGTTTCAATGTTCATACTTCATTAACAAGGTATAAATGACCATAAACTGACCTTAGGGCAAGTCATTTTGAATACATAATTCAATTACTCATTTTATAAGTAAAAAGTATGTTTCTCGACTGGTCCTAGACTCTATTCGACTAGTCCTAGCACTAGCTCGACCAGTCCAAGAAATTCCATGACCAGTCCTAAGGTTGTTGAAAATTTTTAAAATTTTTTGTTAAGCCATGACCAGTCATGGAGACTACTCGACCAGTCGTGTGAACAGTACACGACTCGTTCTCGACCAGTCCTGCAGCCATGACTCAAAGTCTAGCAACTAAATCAAGTTCCACACGACCAGTCGTGAACAGGTCACGACCAATCATGGAGATCCTTCGCCCAGTCGTGAAGGTCTTACGACCAGTCGTAGAACGGCTTTATTCGATCGCGCTTAAATTTTCAAAAATATGTTGGTCCTACGACCAGTCGTAGTGTCCACAGGACCAGTCGTCATTGCGATTTCTTTACCTATAAATAGATGACAAATATCAGAGTATTTCATTGAATTCAAGCTAAATCTATACGCCACTCTAAGAGATAAGTTAGTCATTATTTTAAGATATATTGTGCTCATTTAATATTCTCTTTTATTAGCTTTCTTTGTATTTGATTTTGTATTCTGCATTCTAATTATATTTGAAAGAGGGATTGAAGTATTCCCATTTCTTGGAATCAAAATCAAATCAAGCTAGCCCAAGGTACTTTAAATCAAAAATTAATTTAGAACCTAGAACCATTTCATAAGTGAGTTTGGACATTGAACTTCTACGTTGAACTTCTACTCCGACTTGGTTCTTCCGATCTACATCAAAGAGAATATCCAGGTATTTTACATTATTGTAGATTTTTGTTTTTGGTTTTCATTGAGATCGAGCCAGAAAAATCTCTCTATTTTGGTTTGTCTGAGGTGATCCAGAAAACTCAGAGTGTGGGATTTTTGAACTGTGTAAGCCCACTTAAAAGACACAATTGTGAGGGTTTTAGGTGAACCGGGAAAAACCTATTTTCATAATGAACATTAATATCCACTGTGTGAGGATATTAGGAGTGGAGTAGTTGTGTGGCTGTTGTTTAATAGTTGGTGTACACACAAGTGAACCACTCTAATTTCTTATCTTGTGGTTTGATGTTTATTTCTTTTTGTGGATGATTGTAATTTTCCTTTTTACATTTGTGGAGAATGTTATAATCCTTATGTGGATTTGTGGGAATGTTGTAATAGCTTAGATTTTCTTTTTTGCTATTTATTTCTTTATTCCTCTGTATCAGTTTGAGTTTTTGATACACAAACCGTTCTAGTAAGGTTGTCCTGCCATAAACCCTTGGTTTTTATGGTGCAAGGTTGTCCTTAGAACAACATTTGTATCAACCTCTCAATACTCGTACATTTGAGGTTGTATTTAAATTCAGCATTGTGAGATTATTTATTGTTATCTGTGTTTAATTTATTTAAATTCCGCTATTATTTTTTAATTTGGGATAGTCCTATTCACCCCCCCACCCCCCCACCCCCTCTAGGACATATAGGTTAGCCTTTTCACCTCTCTTGGGCTTCCTTCAAAAGCGAGCTCAACACCTCTAGCTCGGTCTTCGCCTGAGACTCATTCACCCAAGCTTCTTCTGCCTGGGCCTTCACAGTAGCGACCTCAAACCGGAGCTGCTCAAACTCGACAGTCTTCCTCATGAGACCCACCTCTGCTTCCTTGCACTCCTCCTCAACCCGTAACATCTCGCAGCGAGCTGACAAGATAGCGGGGCCGAACTGAAAAAAAAATTCACGTAGAAAAGCGAAAACAATCTCTAAGTACAAAAAGACAACTATTACGAGGAGAGTGTTCTACCTTGTACAAAAATGCAGCTACCTAGCCTATAGTGGTTGACAAAGGCATCTCCATCACCTTGGTGAACTCAGCATCAGGAACATGCCGAGTTATCCATGGTAGTAGGCCCTCTGTCACGACAGAAGCGGACCTAAGGGCCCCCCAGGCCTCACCCGCCTGTGCTCTGACCACAGGGGGCTGAGCCTCAAAAGTTGAAACTACCTGAACCTTGGAAGGTTGGGCATTAACTACGGGAGCCACCTTGACTGTCCCCGAGGCCACTAGCAGGTTAGGAGCGAGGGTGGCTTGAGTGATAGCAAGGTCGACAGTCGTGCCAGACCGACCTGCCATGGATGAGGAGGTAGGTACCTTTCTCTTTGAAGTTTACTTCTGCTTCTTCTGGGTCACCTCGGCCTTAGAGGGAGCTCAAAGTTTGGAGCGACTCTGCTCAGGCATCCCTACACAAAAAAAGAGGATGATCAGTAAAAGGTCAAAGACGAAATGATTTACTACTAAATTAATATAAAAATACTTGATATGGACTAGGCGAGACCGAACTAGTGGAGCATCTCGGGTGTGATCAACTACCTCTAAGATTTTGACCTGGTGTCAAACAACCTCACCTCGGTGATCCGGCTGCGCTCTGACTCACTCACTCCGGTGGGGTACTTGGGCAGAGCTAGAAAAATAACTACAGTCAGAAATAAGAATGGAGAGAATAGGCTAAGGAAAAAATCAGTTCGGATATACCCAACCTGGTTGAGAAAAATGGGTTATAACCCAAGGATGTAGGTCAGAAGATGTTGGAGCCACCCAATCTCCTGACGCCCAGAACCATTTACTTTTCCCGTTCTTGTTCGTGGTCAGGGCATCTGTGATAAGGGCCTTGCCCGTCTTCACCCAAGCCGAGAAATAATAGTAACCCCCATGGCGAGGGTTGGACTTCACCTGGTATAGGTGGAGGAATTCATCTGTGGTCAGGTCGAGCTAGCTGAGCTAGAACCATAGGATGAACGACCCCACCAAGGCTCTCCAGGCATTCGGGATTATCTGCTCAGGAGCCAACTCCAAACACAGGAGGACATTCTTGATTATGGGATGGAGATGAAGTCTCAAGCCAAACTGAAGGGAGACCAGAAACATGGCTACCTCTCCATCCCTGGGTTCACTTGGAATTTCACCAAGTGCGGGAGCTCGGAGCACCACTAGCACCAATTCGGATTCCTTTAGGGTTGACCCAATCGGCCCAGACTCTTCCAACTCTAACGAAGACTAGCCGGCCTCCTCCTTTGCCGAGGCAGGCCCCTCAGCATCCACTAGTTGCTCGGCCAAGGACTGAGTGGCCATCCTTGACCCGTGAAATGCTTGAAAATCCCAGTCACTATCATCACCAGTGGAGATGGCGGATTCTCTAACAGGTCCCAGTCTTCCGTCCCCCCATCATGCTGGAACGTCATCAATTCCTCCCATTAATTCAACAGAGTTGGCATGGATGGTCAAGATGACGGTCGAAAATCAGGGGTCCAGAAGATAAGCAGAAAAAGAAGAGGTGGGGAAGATGAAGCTCACCATAGAAGAAGATCTTCGAGGGTTTTCAAAAATTGCCCGAAAATTGCCTAAGTCAGGAAGCAGTAGAGAAATAGAAAAGCAGCAGGGCAAATAACCCCTGCACAATTAGGTTTGCCCTTTTATGGGAAACCCATTCGTATGGACATTTAATGCACGCATGTAATATGACAACCAAGACGGCTCCTCGATGCCCACACTTGGACACGTGGAGCTCTCCCACTTGTTGGGTGACCCAGCTCTTGAGGAGATGCCACGTGTCAGCTCACCATAAGTTGCGACCCGAACAGGAGTTGTGCCAGTGCACATGGCCTCAAACTGACATATGCCACCTCGAGCATACCATACCATGATTGTAGATCCACCTCAATCCTCGCGCCAACTTCCCTAACCAGCATTAATGACAAGCAAGCCCGACACCCCAAGCACAAGATAGTCCGTCCTCACCAATATCGACCTACTTCATGAACCTGTAGCGCGAGCTCGGAAGTAAGGGGCTTAATATTATGGGTAAAGATGGACTAACTGATAAGATATGGTCAGGTCGGACATTCGTGTGCACCACGAGGTTGATCAACAACTATTATGATGAAGACATCAGCCCAATCCCCAATTCAAGTACAAAAGGAGCTCAGCCTCAGTTCTCTAACACAAACCTCTAAAGGTAGGTCGGCAGGTCAGTAATCTACTCGACACTAAGAGAAATTAGGCGATAACTCACTAAGAAAACCCATGTCAACTAAACCCCTCTTCGGAACTACTCTCCATCTCGGCCTCTCGCCACACGCTTCTACTAATTCTAACCTAGTTACCGGTTCCAACTTAGATTTAACTAACTCTACTTAAGAATCCAGCTGAAGATCTTGGGGAACTACCACAGCACAGGTCTCTGAGATCTTCGTCGAAGATCTCAAAGGATCATTGTGATGCGCCTAAGATTCGAATCCCTTTACAAAACGTCCCTACTAAATAGGGAGATCACCTTCTACGTCACTGCCTCTCCTCACCTATAAATAGGAACATCCTTAATGGTGAAAAGTACACACAATCCTATTCAGAAAACACCCCAAAACCTCACGTTCTACTAGACCTAGTTTACATGTCTGACTTTGTCATCTGAGGGTCCCCTGCGGCAACTAGGATCTCCATTCTTGTCTTCTCTTACAGATCTCAAGTGGTCTAGGAAGGACGTCCAGACTTCTGCATCAACACCATACATTTGATCAATCGTGTATACATCCAACCGAACCTGAACCTATCCTTTTGAGTTTCATGATCTGTTATCTCTAATATTGGACAAGTATCGTTGGTAATCATATGTCCCTAATTATCTTTCTAAATCACACAATTATAGGAGAATCTCTTGGTTTAAGTGTATGATCAGAGAAATACCTCCATGGTAGGTTGTTACCCTTGACTGAGTAAAAAACCTTTAGAGCAATGCCTCTATTAACACCATGAGCTACCCCAACTATAAGTTTTAGTTGAGGATTATGCTCATATTATCTGAAGATTAAGATATTTGAAAAGTCGATAAAAGAGTTCGTGGATTAGAATTATAGTTCTTCTAAGCTTTAGTCCTTCTACCTCACCTTTTCTCAATAGTACTTTCCTTTGTACAGTACCGCATAAGAGAAATAGATTTTGCCCAAGTCAATTGAGTGGTGATAAGACAGTAAGTGGTTAATTATGCTTTAATGATCTATAGCCAAATGCAGATCTATGGAAGAATCAAAGTGCGTAGTGGAAGCATGATTAGACTCAAATGCAAGAAAGATTTGTAGAACCATTTTTTTAGGATGAAGATTTTTGTGAGGGTGGAATGTAATGACCTCAAATTTTAGATGGACACAGGAATGAATAAAAAATAATTAAAGATAAGAAATATATTACGAGCACGTGTTTTAGATTTCATAGGTAGCATAAACAAATTCGTTTTGCTTGTTAAATTCAACCGTAAAGTATTTTTTCTTACGTTCATATTGTGCACCATTGTGACGAGTTAAATCATTGAGTTTACAAGGTGGGCCCATTAGGCTAGCCTATACCTATATGTTGTAGTCAGGTTGTCACACTCCAAAATCTGGCACCTGAGTTGGCTAAACATTAATCCCGCACCCCAAACACATGACATATAATATAAACATCTATAAGACAAATTCCACAACACAATCAATTAAGTAGAGACTTTTTTTTTCAAAAGACATGAATATAAGCTTAAGGGATATACATCCACTAATCGTCACCACCATTAAACATAGATGCATGCTAGATAGAGATAAGAATATAATTTCATGATATAAGGTGTAAAATACTTTAATTACATGAAAAGAGTTGCACCCAAAGTAAAAAAGGGTTGTATGTAAAAAGCCTAGACTCTTAATTAAGGAAGAGAATAAAAACTAACCAAAAAGATATATATATATATATATATATATAAATTAAGCCTCGTGAAAAGATAACTCACCTTTACAAATTCTAAATCAAAATAGGCCTCTTTTCTTCCTCATCCTCTTCTTCTTTTTCTCCTCCTCCATCTCTCTATCTCACCCTCTTATATCTCTCTCCCATCATGCCTAAAAGAACCTAGTGGGGCCCACCTGAGCTTTGGAATGTCCTAAAATTTGGTGTGACCCTTCATCCAAGTAGGGACACACACATTGGATGGGTTGGATGTCTAAACCACATCTCACTAGGTCCTATATACAATCAAGAGGGTTTCAAATCCACTCCGAACTTTTATATCTGGTGTGGCCCACCTAAGTCATGGATAAGCCTAATTTTTAGGCCCATGACCCACCATGGATGGGTGAATCTAATTGATGGTGTGGATGCCCAATACACATCATGGTGGGGCCCATAGAGGTCGATCTCATCTCATGGGAAGCTTCCCATGAGGTTGTCCTCATAGTACCCTTTTCCATATGTGTATATGCGAGTACATGTGTGCTTGTGTATGTGTGAGTAATGATCCCATAGTGGAGTTGCGTGTGTTACATTTCCAAATAGTGGATATTGTAGATGTCTGAAGTGGTAAATACTTAACAGTGCTTTATGGGCCCCACAATGTATTTTTATCTATTGGGGGAAAAATAGAACGACTTATGGAATGGACCAACTCTACATACCAGCACGGACCCAATAAGGCTTGTGCCTTAAGAGGCATCTACTGGCAAGGAAAGGTCGACCTTCAAGTAGGTCGATGCAGCTGTAAGGTCACTCAAATAAGATGCAACTGTAAGTCCACTCAAATGGCCGGTTTCCGACCTAAACCATAGGTTGAATATAGCTCGGCCATATGCCAGTTATAGGTCAACCTGACCATAGGTCAGCATAACCTCTGACAAGATAAATGTTGATCTGACGAAAGGCTTAGTATTATTTACGTATACCATATTTGGCGCCTCTACCACCCGACCTTCTTCTGAACTAACAGTCCGGGAATCCCTCCAACAACCCGAAGATATCTCTCAAGATCTTCGGGAGATAAAATCAGATCCCAAGAATCTCGGACAACCAAAATCTTGGGAAGATCTCATACATATTAGGAATTCAAAATGAGAAAGACTCCTTGCGGTGTGATCTTCCCTCTCATATAAATAGAGGTGCTTCTAACCAATGGAAGGTAAGCATACAAACCCTAATGTTCGGCTGGAGACTCTTTTCCTTAAGATCCTATCCTACAAAAGGCCCAAGATCCTGACTTAGGCATCAGAGGGTCCCCTACACAAGCTAGGGTTTCCTTTGTCTCTTACTTTCTCCTGTGCAGATCTTACAGGGTTAACCAAGGAGGGTCTACCAGAAAACTGCATCAACAGTTTGGCACCATTTGTAGGAATTTTGAGATCATAGCCATTTTCTACTCTACCATTAGAAACTATAATGGCGAGAGGGAATAAGAAAACCTGAACCTCCTCGGTTGCAATCCTAGTTGCGCCTAACCACACGCTGCCCCCGGAATAGCCTGATAGTCAACAGGATTCTACGTCCCAACATCAAGCTAACTCCAGCTCAGGGAGGCAGGTTCAACGGTCTCACGCCAAGGAGGACGGTCGAACTTCCTCGAACAGCAGGTCAGAATGCTAAGAGAGAACATGGGCTACATGAAGTAGATGCTGGAACAATTATAACCTCAGCATATGCAGAAGACCCACAAGGAGGATGAACAAAACAGGCAACGACCCTCCTCAACCTTCCTGTATGCGAACCGTCTCTTAGAGGAGCTGACCGCCCTCCCAAAGGAGCCAACAACATAGATCGGCCAAACCAACCCCATCTCATGTTTCAGAGACTGAAGCCTTGCTCGCTTCTGATCTATGCCGCGAGTTAGACCGAAAGAAACACGGCAAGGCCCCGGTCGAGGCTACTATTGAAAGCAGCGAACCCTGGGAGGCTGAGCTCAAAGATCTATGAGATCAGATTGAAGACATGCGACAGGCCTATTGAACTACCGCGTTGACTCCAATGGAGGCCATAATAGAGGGAGACAATCCTCCATTCACTGTTGATATTATGAAGGCGCGGCTATTAAGCAGATTCCTTCTACCTCAGATCACTCCGTTCTCGGGAAATATCGACCCTTCGGAACACATGGAGTCTTTCAAAGACTACATGGAGCTCCACAATGCATCTGACGAGGTCGTGTACTGAGCTTTCTCTTTAACCTTGACTGGAACCACCTAACTGTGGTTTAAGCAGTTGAAGCTGAACTCCATTAGCTCGTTCTCTCAACTCAGTCAGGTCTTCATCACAAACTTCATCGGGGGGAAGAAGAAACTCAAACCATACTCCCATCTCTTTCATGTCATCAAGAGGGACAACAAGCTACTGAAAGACTATATCAAGTGCTTCAATCTAGAAGCATTACAAGTTTGAAAGCACTATGAAAAACTCGCCCTAGCCGCGATCATGGGAGAGTTGAGAGGTCAGCAATCTCTCTTCTTGCTAGACAAAAGTCTGCCGACAACGATGGTTAACTTGTTGAACAGGTCGCAGAAATATGCTAATGCTGAAAAAGCACGCGTCCTCCAAAATGTTGTCCAGAGCAAAAACCCCCCAAACAAAGAACAAAAAATGAGGATAGAGAAGGGCTCGGCCGCCATGAACAAAAAGAGGAAGGACAATCAACCTTGGGACAATCATCGCCCAAACAAGTGGCCTGATAGTAAGTTTAAAACTTACACTCCTCTCAACAAAACACCTGAGCAAGTTCTGATGGAGATCCAAGACAAGCGTATCCTCCACTGGGTAAAAAAGTTGAATCTGATCCTAAAAATAGAAGCAAAAACAAATATTGCCTCTTTCATCGGGATCACGAACATAACATAAGTAACTGTTTTGACCTCAAATAAGAGATCAAGGCACTCATTCGTAGCGGCCATCTTGAGGAGTACGTCAATCATAGAGGAGATCGGATTGCGTCAAAAGATGAAAATCCAGTCAACAACAAGCCGATCGGGGAGATCCGCACAATCCTTTAGGGCCACAGAGGCAGATGAGACTCAAATAATGCTCAGAAGGTACACACGAGGAATATTGGTCATCCCAAAGATGAAATTTTACTTGTCGAAAGACCTCCAAAAGAGAAAAAGTTGGAGATTCATAGCCTGACCTTCAACGAAGAAGATGCCTAAGGAATCCACTATCCGGACGATAATGCGCTTGTGGTCACCTTGACCATAGCCAATTGTAAAGTATTCCAAATCCTTGTGGACATTGGATCATCGGTTAATGTCCTCTTTGCTCAGGCTTTCCACAAAATGGGAGTTGGTCGATCTCAACTTTGACCTATTAAAACTCCATTGCTCGGTTTCTCAGGCGGATAGGTCATACCTAAGGGAGCAATACAACTCCCACTTACTACTAGAGACGGATAAAACTAGGTCACTACAATGGTCGACTTCTTGGTAGTGGACTTTCCATTTGTCTACAATACAATCCTTGGCTAACCATCTTTGAATGCCCTGCGAGTTGTGGACTCGACCTACCACTTAGCATGAAGTTCCCAACCGAGTAAGGTGTCGGATCAGTGAAGGGTAATCAACACAAAGCTCAGCAGTGCTACGCGATGGCACTAAGAACTTCACTCCAATCAATGACTATCACTTCTCTGGATCCTCACAAGGATTTCGAAGAAAGAGGCTAGGCCATCCCATGGAAGACCTTGTTCCCGTCCCGCTCGATGAATCTGACCCATCAAGAACTATCCAAATTGGGTCGTCCCTGACAACACCACTACGAGACAAGATGATAGCTTACCTCCGACGTTATACAGATGTCTTCGTGTGGTCTCATGAAGACACGCCCAACATCAACTCCAAAATCATCGTGCACCGCCTGAACGTCGACCCAGCCCACCGACCAATCTGACAGAAGCGCCGTGTGCTCAGTCCCGATTGATATGTAGTGATCGGGGAAGAAGTCGACAAACTCCTCAAGGCTGGATTCATTGAGGAAGTTTGTTATCCAAATTGAATAGCCAACGTTGTGTTGGTCAAAAAGGCTAATGGGAAATGGTGGGTTTGTGTTGACTACACAGACATGAATAAGGCATATCCCAAAGATAGCTTTCCTCTTCCCTGAATCGATCAACTTGTCGACAGCACTGCTGGGTACGATTTACTTAGTTGTACAGGTGTTTATTCTGGTTATAATCAAATTGTAATGTAACCACATGATAAGACAAAAACCACCTTTGTCACTGACAAAGGTCTTTATTGTTACTGAGTCATGCCATTTGATTTGAAAAATGTTGGAGCCACTTATCAGGGGCTGGTCAACAAAATTTTCACCCACCAAATAGAACGAACAATGAAAGTCTACATCGATGATATGCTCGTTAAGAGCATCAAAGCTACAGATCATATTACTAATCTCAAGGAAATGTTCATCGTCCTTCGTAAATACTAAATGAAGTTGAATCCAAACAAATGTGCCTTAAGGGTTAGCTCAGAAAAGTTCCTCATCCTTTGTAAATACCGGATGAAGTTGATCCAAACAAATGTGCCTTTAGGGTTAGCTCGGGAAAGTTCATTGGTTTCTTGGTCAACAAACGAGGAATCGAAGTGAACCCCGAGAAGATCAAAGCTCTACTCGACATAAGTTCACCAAGGACGATCAAAGATGTTCAACGACTTACAGGAAGGATCGCTATACTCAATCGCTTCGTATCCCGAGCTATAAACAAATGTCTCCCCTTCTTCAAATAGCTGAAAAGGAAACAGGTAGTAAACTTGATAGAGGAATGTGAGGTAGCCTTCCAAAAGCTCAAATAATATCTTGGGTTGCCTCTATTACTCTTTAAACCTGAGTAAGGTGAACCTCTACTGTTGTATTTGGTTGTTTCTAAGGCCGCAATTAGCTCGGCCTTAGTTAAGGAACACGAAGGGAAGCAGTTCCCGATATAGCATGTCAGCAAAGCCCTAGTGGCAGCCGAAACCAAATACCCAAGCCTGGATAAACTGGCATTAGCCTTGATCATCTCTTCTCGAGGATTGCGACCGTACTTCCAAGCTCACACCATCGTCGTATTAACCGATCAACCACTCTCGAGGATTGCGACCATACTTCCAAAAACCCGAACCCTCGGGAAGACTGACCAAGTGGGCGATCGAGTTAAGTAAGTTCGATATCCAGTACCGTCCTTGAATGGCCATTAAAGGTTAGACAGTGGCTGACTTCATTGCCGAACTAACTCATACATCTGGGTAAAATACCGATCTACCAAGGTTGGAGCTCGTCCTAGATGTTCTGCCTGACCAAGCATCCGACCAAGCATCCCCAGCTAACCCCGACCCACCTAAGTGGACGCTCTATGTTAATGGCTCATCCAACTCTAAGGCAAGTGGGGCCGGGATAGTCCTAGAGACCCTAGACCATGTATATATGCAATATGCCTTAAGATTCAGATTTCAAGCCTCCATCAATACAACAGAATATGAAGCTTTGCTCATCGGACTTAAATTGGCAACTAATTTGGGAGCTCAGCACCTCGAAGTCTTCAGCGATTCCAAGTTGGTCGTCAATCAAATAGCTGAAGCATACCAAGCCAAGAAGGATCGCATGAAAGCTTATCTACGGAAAGCTAAAGAATTGATTAAAATTTTCTAAAAATACATCGTCACTCTAATTCCTTAGGCGAAAATTTACAAAGCTGACATGCTAGCAAAGCTAGCCACGGCAGACGAAGATGATATTCCAAGATTAGTCCCAATCGAGTTCCTTACTAAACTGAGTTCATTTAAATTTAATTTAATTAACTCTTTAAAACTTTTTACAATTAAAATTTGGATTTTAATTTTTACAGAAACAAAAATATTACACTGATTTCTATAAGATAACATTAATAATGTAATAAAAATTATTATTTAATAATTTAAGTTAATTTATCTTAAAAAAATTTATCTAATTATTTTAAATTTAAATTCAGGATTTTATTTTTATATCTAAATTTAATAAGTTTAAGAAAGTTATTAATTTGGACTTTTGATACTATTAATATTATTATTATTTTTCTACATTCAAATTTTAAATTATTTTTTATATATAATTAATTCTAAGTATTATAAATTATTGGAATTTAAATTTTTGGTTTTTTTTAAGTTGAATTTATATATATATATATATATATATATAATTTGGATTAATTTAAACGATTAAATTTAATAACTAACATACTCATTAATCAAAAATATTTTTAAAATTAATTCAAATTTACTAATTTAAATAAATTCATAAATTAATTTAAATTTAATCTTATTTTTTATAATTTATTTTCATATTAATTAATTTTTTAAATTTAGGAATAATTCATATTTAATTTTTAATCTTAACAAAAATTTAAGAATAAATAAATTAAAATATAAACTTAGATAAATTATTTATTTTATTCTGTAAATTTATTTTATTTTATATATAAATATATATTATTTCAACATTAAATATTAGAAATATAGAAATAGAAATTCATACATGAATAGGATTTCCTACATAAAAATTCAACTGACAATAATATTCCTATAAAAATTTTGGATTAAATAAGCATATTAAATAAATGAAAATGATAAATTCAAGGATAAGATCACCTACCCAAAAGTCTGATGATTCGACCCTACTTAATATCTCTCTCTTGATGTACAGAGCTCTCTCTCTCTCCCCCTCTCTATTTTGATTGATTGATTCCTTTGTTTCTCTCTCTCTCTCTCTCTCTCTCTCTCTCTCTCTCTCTCTCTCTCTCTCTCTCTCTCTCTCTTTATAAAGGGGTGCGTAATGGAATGGAAGAGAGGGGATTATGAGACGGTTTCATTTAGTGGGAGGGTTCGGCACCCATTATCGTACGAAAAGAAAGGAAAGTAGAGAAAGTGGTTTAGTCGTGCGGAAGATTTAATTTTTATTTTATTTTTTTATTATTTTTTTAAGATATGGTGGGTCCCACTAACGATAATTTAAATCTACTCCGTACACCATCTTGGCCAGGCCAAGAGAAGATATAAGGCCAAAAATGAGTCTGATCCAAAACTCAGGTGGGCCACACGCAAGCGGACGGTGGGGTTAGTTCCCACAAAAATATGGGTTGTTACATTCTACCCCCCTTAACAAAAATTTCATCCCCGAAATTTAACATACCTATCATATGAAGAGATGAGAGTACTTCTCTCGGATTTCATCCTCTCGCTCCCACGAAGCTTCGTTCTCGTCATAATGCCCCCACTGAACCTTCAGGAGTGGTATAGATCTTGTTCGAAGTATTTGCTCCTTCCTGTCGAGGATACGAGTCGGTTACTCTATGTATGAAACGTCCTCCCGGATTTCCAGCGGCTCCCAGTCAATGATATGCGATGCATCTCTCTCATACTTCCGAAGCATATATACATGAAATACCTCATCAGAGTGGTGCAGCGGAAGCGTGGTGGGCCCATAACCCACAGGTCCCAGGATCGAAACTTGGCTTTAATACCAAACTGTCACGCCCCAAAATTCGAATACCCAAATAAGGTTTTTAGGACCTGAATCCCAAGGTTCGTGAGTTATAATATAATGACATTAATTACAATCCAATTGACTCAATCAAATTCAATAAAAATTCAACGTCTACTAAAAGAAAATACGGCTGAAATGTTTATTAAATTCAACTCTTTTGATAGTTTGTCCTTTCTACATCGAAATTTGAACATAAACTAAACCTAAATAACAAAAAAAAAAAACTAAATTGATTTAAAACTAAACCTAATTTTCTAGAAAATAAAGCCAATAGAAGAGGCCCGCCTGCTCGTAGTATTCCAGCTCTGCACCTGTACATTTTTTTAATAAGATGAGCATAACAGCCCAGTAGGGTCAATCCTTACCCAAAATTTAACATGTTCAGATAATATCAATTTTATAACAATGAAGGAAATAGAATACAGATAATGGAACAACAGAATCGTGAAAATGCAATGCATGTGATATTTCCATGAATACTTATAACATCTATATTATTTCTTACAATACCGTACCCAAGTGTATGGTCACGTTGCATTAACACTCATGCACTGGTACCTCATGGTGATGGACGCATTTATACGTTAGCTAGTCAGACTACTGCTCCAGTTGTACCTCTGACGTATGTCCGCACACACAATTGTACTCATACGCTGTACACAAAGGAGACTCCAAAAGATCCAGTGGGTTCTAGGATCTTTCACACAAGGGACACAATTGCCCTACTTGCTGGCTTTAGGGTCTCTCACCCAAGGGACACAATTGCCCTATTTGCTAATTTAGGGTCTTTCACCCAAGGGACACAATTGCCCTACTTGATTACGTTACATCCAACATATTAAAATTGATCCTCAATGAATGGTAGACATACATGTAAGATGAATAATTATTTCACAAACAAAATATCAACAATATAATTTTAATTAATAATTCTAGATTTAAATTTTGTTGAAACTTTAATAATTCAAATACTTAAATAAAATATTATTTTACTATTATTTAATTTAGAATTTTTGTGAAATAGTGTATAAGAAATTTTAATTTTAATTCCAAATTTTTGAAAATTTTCTTAAACTTAAGTTCATTTAAATTTAATTTAATTAACTCTTTAAAAAATTTTACAATTAAAATTTGGATTTTAATTTTTACATAAACAAAAATATTACACTAATTTTTATAAGATAACATTAATAATGTAATAAAAATTACTATTTAATAATTTAAGTTAATCTATCTTAAAAAAAATTATCTAATTATTTTAAATTTAAATTCAGGATTTTATTTTTATATCTAAATTTAATAAGTTTAAGAAAGTTATTAATTTGGACTTTGGATACTATTAATATTATTATTGTTTTTCTACATTCAAATTTTAATTTTTTTTTATAATTAATTCTAAGTATTATAAATTATTGGAATTTAAATTTTTAGTTTTTTTTAACTTGAATTTATATATATATATATATATATATATATAATTCGGATTAATTTAAACGATTAAATTTAATAAATAACATACTCATTAATTAAAAATATTTTTAATTAATTCAAATTTACTAATTTAAATAAATTCATAAATTAATTTAAATTTAATCTATTTTTTTATAATTTATTTTCATATTAATTGATTTTTTAAAATTTTAGGAATAATTCATATTTAATTTTTAATCTTAACAAAAATTTAAGAATAAATAAATTAAAATATAAACTTAGATAAATTATTTATTTTATTCTGTAAATTTATTTTACTTTATTTATATATAAATATATATATATATATTATTTCAGCATTAAATATTAGAAATATAGAAATAGAAATTCATACATGAATAGGATTTCCTACATAAAAATTCAACTGACAATAATATTCTTATAAAAATTTTGGATTAAATAAGCATATTAAATAACTGAAAATGATAAATTCCAGGATAAGATCACTTAGTTCAAAAGTCTGATGATCCGACCCCGCTTAATATCTCTCTCTTGATGTACAGAGCTCTCTCTCTCCCTCTCTCTATTTTGATTTGATTGATTCCTTCGTTTCTTTCTCTCTCTTTTTTTTTTATAAAGGGGTGCGTAATGGAATGGAAGAGAGGGGATTATGGGACAGTTTCATTTAGTGGGAGGGTTCGGCGCCCATTATCGTACAAAAAGGAAGGAAAATGGAGAAAGTGGTTTAGTCGTGCGGAAGATTTAATTTTTATTTTTATTTGATTATTATTTTTTTAAGATATGGTGGGTCCCACTAACGATAATTTAAATCTACTACGTCCATCATCTTGGCCATGCCAAGAGAAGATATAAGGCCAAAAATGAGTCTAATCCAAAACTCAGGTGGGCCACACGCGAGCGGTCGGTGGGGTTAGTTCCCACAAAAATATGGGTTGTTACATTGGATCCGCCAAATGGGTCATCCGAATATCAGGATGAATCGATCATTATGAAGATCTTCGGGTTTAAGTCCAAACTACCCGGTAACTTGTCAATCGGAGGTGTACAAATGTTATTTTGAATTACGGAGTGTGTAAGCTACTAAAGGAGCATCTTGGACATCCTTGGGAGATCGGGGCCCAAACTGGATCAATGCAAAGAACACGAAAAATGAAGAATGGCCGCCAAATTTTAAAAAATTTGGGCGGCGTACTCTGACGTAATGGACGTCGGAAGCTAATTGAGAAATGGATGGCAAGATTGTAAATATTCAATATCATTACATACCACCGTTGAAGCTAAAACATACCGTGCGGCCCACCCGATCAACAGATCTGTTCTATTTTCAGACCCTTATCCTAGCAGAGTGTGTTTGACGCAATGAACAGAGCGGATCGTGAGACTAAAAATAGTACAATTACTCCACACAAAATGAATTAATTCCAGTGGAATAACAAATTCTCATAGAGACGTGCATGCGGTTTCAACGGTGTGAGTAATTCACATGCTTGTTGGGGGTGTGGCGCACTTAGGACTCAGATCTGATTCGTACTTTGACCCATGTGCCAAAACGTTATAACAAATGTGGTGAAGGAAGCAGATTTTCTAGAAGGCAACCACAAATGGCCCCCCACCTATTTTGAGCAGCAACATGGTTTCACGTTAGTTTTTAATAGTGGGTTTCACCCACATGCTTTTACAATGTATGGCCCACCTAAAGCTCAGATGGACTTCAAATTTGGACTCACGGATCAACATGACCCGACTCAACTAATGAATGGGATGGATTTTTCCAATAACATCATGGTAGGACCCACCTGATTTTGCCCCCACGAGAGCCAAGACGTTACGTGAAATCAATGCACGTAACCGACTCCCCTGGTTCAACGAGAACACAGTCCCACGTTGATTAAAGGGTGGCCCACGTGAGTTACAGATCGACCCCTATAACACATCCGAACACACCTTAGGATCATTAGAATCCTTTTAACCATTGATGTTTAATTTCGAGATGATCCAATCATCAAACTAATCAAAATCTACAATTAGAGCTAGAAATAAGTGAAATTGGGAATATGGCCCACCTAAGCTTCAGATTTCCCTCATCTCTAGCCAGGCGACCCAAATGGGTCAACAAAATAGAATGGATGGTGTGGATTTATCACAAACATCATGGTGAACCCCACTTAATGGCGTGCGTGTGCATGGCTGGGGCAGACCCGCCATGCACCGAAAGTGTCAGGCCGGTCAGAGCACGATGACCTGTGCCTAGTCAAAAACAAAGAGCTTTGCTCTCTCTCTCTGTGTTTTCCAGCGGCCGACGGAAGCGTACGTTTGGGACACGTGGTGGCCCACCATCAAGCCTCACTTTGATGATCTAAATCATCCTTCGGTCGAGAGGGCCCATGCGTGACCAAAACCTGATATGTTTCACATGACCCGCCAAGTACGCCTACACACGATCGTTGATGCAAGAAGACTCTACAAACATAAAGTTTCCATAAATGGAAACTGTTTTCTGTGCGCCAGCTTGGCAATCCACGTGGAGGTGTTTGGGGCGATCTAGGTTGTCCCAATGGAATCCATCCTAGCCGTCCATTCCCCTTTTAAATGCTAAGGCCTTGGGGAGAAAACCTGCAACCGAAAACAGCCCTCCCATAGTCGTTTCTTCCCCAGTCAAACCCACCATGGAAATGTCCATAAAGCTTCGAACAGTCGCCTCCACAAGCTCCTGTGGACCAATCTGAGGTGTCCAGTAGAAGCAAAATGAAGAAAAACTCGATGTAGCAAGGTCTGCCATTAACAACGGATTTTCTTCTCCACCGCATTCGTCGGGCCATCAGGCAATTGTCGATCATGTGCAGAGTTCCATCTCCGGAAATGCAAGGAGAAGCCAGGTAACGCCAAACACACCACTCCATTGTCCATTTCAAATCAACTGCAAATTGGTTTCCCAGTTTTGATTGAGTCTTGGACCAAAACTAAGACTGCGTGGTGGTTGTGATAGGGACGCAGATAAGGTCGGATCTGAGACCAGCAGGTGTGATATTTAGAGCTGAAAATCCAGCTCAAAACAAGTTGAAACCTGGGCCAGAAACTACCCCTGATCAGGGCCATGAACGCCTTCCAATCAAGGCCGAAAATGGTCCCTTTGATGGACTACATAGCTGAAATTGGCCCTTTTGACAAACCAAAATCTGGGCTAAAACACCCTCCAACAGCCCTCACTTCAATATGCAGTGAACCGCACTTGAGATTTAATCTCAGCAAGCCGCACCACAGATACTGTGGTCCACACCAGTATGCATCGCAGTGGGCCGAGCACGACTCACGCCGTGGGCCGCATTCATGCAGCTTGGGGGTGGCCATGTTAGGGCCAAACAGAGCCCACTTTAGCCCGGTCCTTGGGTCGTTTATGGACAACTGTTATGGGCACCGATCGGGCCCGGTTTAGGCTATAACTGGGCAGCCAGACTGGGCCAAGTCAGGCCCAGTTCAAGCTATAGTTTGGAGCTATTTCAGGCCTAGCCCGGACCACATTTTGGGTCATGTTTAGCAGGCCTAGTCACTCTAATGCGGGCCTAAATAACCTTGCTCATGGGATCCTTCAAACCCACACTAGCCCCATTTTAATGTATTATTGTCATTGTTACTATTAGGATTATTAAAATTAATAATGATTAGCCAACTAGTAAGATATTCATGTTAGAACTAGTTAGTGTAAACAAAATTTCAACTATTATATAATAGTGTCCTAATTATTGCTCTTAAATATTATCATTAATGGTAGGTTAAAATATTTGCTGTCATAACGATTATTATTATCATGTACCTAACATTGATAATGGTTTTACAATTATCAATATTACTAACGTCGCGGTTAACCATACATCAATTAGCGCTCAATCCTATGATCCAAGTCTAGGGCTAAACTATAGAGTGAAAACTTAGATCTACATCAATGCATTGTTGCACTAATGTTAGTTATTATAAACAAATTATCATTAATGATATTAGTGTAGTATCCATCACCTAAAGATATTATCATAAAAACAAAATAGATTACATTATTTCATTGAAATGCTTAATATTACCATCATCACAAATATTTGTTATATCACTAACATTAAAATTACAACTAACCATATCATGACATTGTGTTTGAGCTACACATATGTCCTAGTCCAACTCCTAAAACTAAACCTTAGAGTGAAACCCTAGAACTTAGGTAATCCAAACCCTAGGTTAAAACCCTAACCCTAAATAGTGTGTAAGCTTGGACCTAACTATATAACTTTACAATTCATGATAGGGCTTGATTCCAAGGAAACACGCACTCTCTAGTAACACTGGTTGGTGATTCAAAGTATAAGGTGATGATTCTTCCCCTTGAGCTTTCCATCTTCTCATTAGCTTAAGTTATAGTTTTTATTTAAATTCATAATTGATATCCCCATTTATAATCACATGTGTTAGCTAGTGAAAATTGAATTGTTGTATTACATGCTTTATGATTATCCTGTATAATTACTCATGCTTGTGAATTTCTTTTGGTGGATTGCTTATGAAACTTAAACTGGTACATTAGTGGAAAATTTCCATATAAGAATGTACACCCATACTTGGGATGTAACTTGACTAGTTGTGATCGTAATGGACCTTCGTCTTGGTGGTTATGGAGTGGTGGTCTAGATGGATCATTGATGTGGGCCTACCATCCAGGGTTGTTGTGCCCAATGGTTTTTAAGGATAGTTTTTATCGTATGGTTTTGATATTCGCCCTATGTGACATATTTTGATACTCGCCCTACATGGTTCTGTTTTGATATTTTTTCTATATGGGTTCGATGTTTTATACTGTGCAACCATGCGATGGCAAGCCCTATATATTGTAATATGATTGGCCACTAGTCGAAAGGTTTCCATTAAACATCTTAAGATGGTAGCCTCATGGGCCGGGGATGGTAGTCATAGGGTACTATGCCCGAGCCGTTGGCCTACACTAGGTCATGTGCTCCCCGTAGTGACCGTGAGCTTACTTAAATCGGTTGGTTGCAATTGGACTAATAATGGGCTGGCAAATCATGCATACATGATATATTACGATGACTTGGATCACTTTGCCCTGCGATTATGCTGAATGTTGTGTTTATGACCAGTCATTCGATTTATGATGATGACTTGGATCATCATGCCCATGCGATTATTCCAAGTGTTACGCTGATGACCAGTCACATTTATGCTTGTTTGGATGTTTTACCCAGGGCACAAACCGTCTAGATGTTTTACCCAGGTCGATGATTTCATGGGTGACAACCCTACTGTCCGTCTGGATGTTTTACCCGGGACAATGATTGCATTCATGCATCCATGTTCTAATAAGACTGCATTTACTCTGTTTTGGTTATCTGGATGTTTTATACTGTTTCTTACCTAATGCGGCAGTGTGTAATCTTGAGAGAAATTCACACTGAGTTGGTCACTCATCCATCAAATATATAACCGTACAGGTAGCACAGGTGGCCCAGGTAAAATTCATGTTTATATTGACGAGGAGCAAGCTACATTTGACAGGGATGCATAATTATGATTGTTAAGGGTTTCTACAGGATTTCATATCTCAAATTTGTTGTAATTTACTTTATTTCACATGTAATATTATTTCATTTTGTAATTGTAAGAATGGAGACATTGGTTTGTATAAGTCATTATGGGCACTCTCTTGTATACTCTAAATGAAATCGAAATTTCCTATTATGCTTACTTGTTCATTCTACGCTCATCTACTTACTCTGTTAGTTAAAAAAAATATACTCGAATTTTACCATCCTTTAAGGTTAACACTCGGATTTTTGGAAAACGAGTCATATACTCGGGTCCTGAAAAGTCGGGGTGTTACAATTGGTATCAAAGCCAAGTTTCGATCTTGGGACCTGTGGGTTATGGGCCCACCACGCTTCTCACACCGTTGAAACCTCATGCACATCTCTGTGAGAATTTTTTATTCCACAGGAATTAATTCATTTTGTGTGGAGTGAATTGTACTATTTTTAGTCTCACGATCCGCTCTGTTCATTACGTCGAACACACTCTGCTAGGATAAGGGTCTGAAAATAGAACAGATCCATTAAACAGGTGGGCCGCACAGTATGTTTGAGCTTCAACGGTGGTATGTAATGATATTGAATATTTACAATCTTGTCATCCATTTCTCAACTAGCTTCCGACGTCCATTACGTCGGAGTGCGCCGCCCGAATTTCTTGAAATTTGATGGGCATTCTTCATTTTTCGTGTTCTTTGCATTGATCCAATTTGGGCCCCGATCTCCCAAGGATGTCCAAGATGCTCCTTTAGTGGCTTACACACTCCGTAATTTAAAATAACATTTTTACATCTCCAATTGACAAGTTACCCAGTAGTTTGGACTTAAACCCGAAGATCTTCATGATGACCGATTCATCCTGATATTCGGATGGCCCATTTGGCGGATCCAAACCTGATGGGTGGTCAGGTGACTTGTTAAAAATAAGGAAGTTTTATGGTTAACACTCTAACCATGCATATGGGTGGATGTATGGTCAGTTTTGTGAATGGGTGAACACAAAGTGGTTTTCCCGAGTGATCAGGGGTATAGGTCAATGGCGTTTTCATAATTATTGTTGATTTATGAGTTTTGAAAAATCTAATGGCCCCACATGGTTATAGGTACGTTTTTAAGCAATTCTTACAGAAGGATGTATATCTAAATCATTATGGATTGGGAGTTTCTTTGTCATTCCGTTCAAGGGAAAGTTCTTACGTCAAATCACGTGACGAATGGCCTTATTTTGAAATTTAAGGGTCAGATGGCTTGATCTATAAATGAAGATCATTCCCAATGGATAGATTCATGTCGGGGAATGGATGTAAGGTCAAGATAGCTAGGTTGGTGTTGTACATATGTACGTATCAAGTTAAACTTCATGGTAACACTCGAGGATTTTTTATACTCGGGTATTGAAAAGTTCGGGGTATTACAATAGATGTCCCTGAGTGAAAATCCCTAAACACGATGGTACTAAAGGATGACTCCAACGTCGAGATCGAATGGACATATGAGCGCACGAGGACCGAATAACAGGAAGTCACGTCTCCCACTGTGTCATGGTCAGTTGGAAAGGGGTGTGGCCTTACTCACCCGAGGGTGGGGGCATTACTAGGCTGAGTTTGACCAGCTCATGAATGGATCCTCTATCGACATTCCAGATAGATATTGATAGACTATTGGTCAGGCGAATAGTGAGGTTTCTAACACTCACTTGGACTGCGCGCCTGGGAAAGGGGCAGTGCCATTTGAAGTGTACTAAACCCGGTATTATCCAGAGTGAGAACCGTACTGATATTTGATGCTCTAGTGAGGAGTTGCATTGACATGTGGATGAAGATTGGCATGCATGAGTTGCATTTCGCATCGCATGGCCTTGATATGGCCTATAGTATTCGTGTTTTGCACCGCATAGCCTTGGTACGGCTAATTGTATTCATGTACTCATCAGCATGATTCCACATTACTCTGACATTGCATTCTGAGCACGCTCATATTGCGCACACACTTACACCACCCTCTAAGCTTTCTATAAGCTTATGCACGATTGATGCGTGTAGGTGATGCGAGGTCGCAGCTGTAGCTTAGTCGCAGCAGGAGCATGCAGCCGAGCTTCAAGAGTTTCCATTATCATTATCTTGTATTTTCCTTCATATGTATTGTACTTTAAAGTTTTTTATCATAATGAATTTTGTAATGGTGTTCTTGTGGTTATTGTTCGTGGGTTATGCTTTTGGTTATGCTCATTACGGATCAAAATCATGTTAGAAATCCTCCCTGTAGAATCCCAGGATCGGAACCTGGTGTATGGGTGCGGGAGCCGAGAATGAGGTACTACGGAGGCTGTCGATGCCAGATTTGGCGATTAAGAATTTTGTAAACCCGGTTTCTGAGTTAGGACTTAACACCTACCTTGATCTCTCTGATTCCCTTGAGACGAAACATATCAATGACATATTCCCTGATGAACAATTGTTCAAAGTCTCTCATTCACAGTGGTTTGTTGATATTGCTAACTATCTTGCCACAGGTTTCATGCCGACACATTGGACTCTGCAAGATAAGAAAAAATTCTTCGCCGAGGTGCGTAAGTTCTTCTGGGATGATCCGTATATGTTTAAATATTGCTCATACCAAATCTTAAGGAGATGTGTGCCAAACAATGAACAACAAAGTGTCATCTCCTTCTGTCACTCTCAGGCCTGTGGTAGTCACTTTTCTTCTAAAAAGACCACGGCCAAGATTTTGCAGTGTGGCTTTTACTGGCCCACTATGTTCAGGGACACTTATGAGTTTTGCAAAGCTTGTGAGCGTTGTCAGAAATTGAGAGCATTGTCCCGTCAAAATATGATGCCCTTGAACCCCATTCTTATCATTGAAGCATTTGATTGCTGGGGCATCGATTTCATGGGACCATTCCCCCAATCCTTTGGAAATCTATACATTTTGCCCGTTGTAGACTATGTTACTAAATGGGTCGAAGCGATTCCATGCCAGAACAATGACCATCAAACGATCATTAAATTCTTAAAAGAAAACATCTTTTCCCGATTCGAAATGCCTCGAGCCATCATTAGTGATGGAGGCTCACATTTTTATAATAGGCCATTCGTGAATCTAACGAAGAAATATGGCATCTCCCATAAAGTGAGTACTCTATACCACCCACAAACAAGTGGGCAAGCTGAGATTTCCAATAAGGAAATTAAACACATCTTAGAAAAGACGGTTAACCTTGACCGTAAGGATTGGTCACTCCGATTGACCGATGCCTTATGGGCTTACCGTACCACATTTAAAACCCATATTGGAATGTCTTATTGCTTATGTAGCTTACCCTTTAGACCTTTTTGTATAAGGTTATGTTACTAACATGTTTACTTCCATTGTAGGTAATGTATTTGGGTTCAAAGCCCTACGAGCTCTACGTCTGGAGGATCCGCGAATTCCTACTGCTTATGTCAAAACTTTCCAAAGCCCACCCCATGGCATCCAAGTTGAGAGAGATAAATTGAACAAGTATGGTCGTCCACTATTGGGATGTACTATTAAATCAAAATTGGGGTTATCCGCCAAAAAACTATGGTAGGGCGGTTTATGAATGTCTCCGTGGTGGACTTCCTTTAGACTTGTCTATGGGAAAGTTTGTCACTTGCCTGTGGAGTTGGAGCATAAAGTCTACTGGGCGATTAAAAATCTGAATTTCAATTTGGACAATGCTAGCTCGCTACGAAAACTTCAGTTGAATGAACTTGAAGAAATCAGGAACGATGCGTACGAGAACTTGAGAATTTACAAGGACAAGATGAAGGCGTTTCATGACCAATACATTCTTCGAAAATCATTCACACCAGGTCAGAAGGTCCGCTAGTATAATTCTCGGTTACATCTCTTTCCAGGTAAGCTCCGATCTTGCTAGACTAGCCCCTTCACTGCTACCAATGTTTACCCTCATGGGCCTGTCGAGATTCGGAATCCAACCAATGGCAATGAATTCAAAGTGAATGGACATCGATTAAAGCCATTTGTTGAGCAATTTGATTCAGAGGACATGTCCATAACTCTGAATGATCTTGTTTATCAGGATTGATCTCCTAGTTTGATGGAGGTATAGTTAGGTTCTCTGTTTTCCATTGTAGAATAGTCGGCTTTATGCTGTTAGGGATAGTTGCTTTCTATTTGTTTTAGGATAGTTTATTTTCTTCTAGTTGTTAAAGTCTTGAGCTAACCACCTTTACACTGAGATCCATTGAAATAAAAAAGCCGTAAAATCCCTTCATCAGGTACTATCTCTCCATCACTTTTCTTCCAATTACGTTGTCTCTTTTGCAAATCTTGCATATTTCTATTATATTGAGGACAATGTAGATTTTAGATTGGGGATGGAAAATTAAGTTGCCTAATTAGTGTTTTCTCTGTTTTGAGCAAAATTTGTAAAATTTTTGAAAAAATTTCAATGTTTTTCTGTATTTAAGATTGTTTTGAGTATGACAAAAAGGTAGAAATCAAGTTTTGAATTGTCGAAGTTGGAGCAACTGAGTAATTTCTCACTAATAGTTTTACATTCACTTAGTTAAGAGGATGTTCGAATATTATGTTATTCAACTTGTTCTCTGTGATTAGTATTAGATTTTCTAATTGTTAGTATACTGATCATTGAAAGATATTGAGAATCGAGTATGGAGAATTTTATCCACCTTAAAAGAAGAAAAGAACCAGTTTAAAAAAAAAAAGAGATCAACAAAAAGGTCATAAAGAATGAAAAATGACAACATCTTTGAGGAGAATGAAAAATGTGTTTGAAAAGAATGTAATGTCTTTAAAAAAAAGGGATGAAAAGAATAAATGAATACAAATGACCATCGATATAAAATCAAAAACTGGGAGAAGAAGAAAAAGGGGATAGGTTTGAATTGGTACTTGGGTTTTCAACCAATCTTGAAGTGATGAGCATGATTAACATTATGAAAAGATAGTAATTTCACTGAACATGTTGAAAAACTTGATATGCGAACTATGCTCTGACCTAATGGATTAAGGATTTATTTGATTGGTTACTTATGTGGTTCGGTTCCAGGTTTTCAACAACTCACTTTCTCATCTTGAGTCTACTCATGCATACTTAAGATTGTTTTTTAAAAAAGGTTGAACATTGCGCATTAAACTTATTTTTCGTATACTTTACTCGGGACTAGCAAAATGTTGGTGTGGGATTGTTTTGAGGGTTAGATATTGCATATCAAACCCCATTTATAACTTGGTTTTATGACCATGATAATGCTTAATGTTCTATTTTAATTATGTTTGTTTTGCAAGGTGAATTCAAAAGCTTGGATTGAAAAAGGATGCTAAAGGCATGGATTTAACGCTCAAGATTCACCAAAGCTAGTGATAAAGCAACCAATCAGCCACCTGATCTTTGGATAGGTCTCAATTTTGGACTCAACCCCTTAAATTATATAGGAAACCAAATGGATGGTGTGAATTTCCTAGAAAACATCATGGTGGACCCCACTTACAGTGCGTGTATCCCACTCACGTGCACCAGCGGTGCATCGAATCAAGTTAGAACGGTCAGCAGGCGCTGACCCGCACAATCCCATTCGGATTTGAAAATCCAGACTTCCGCCTGCGAAAGTTCAAACAGGGGCTTGCGGATGATCTCTGTGGGCCACCATCTTAGCCCAGACGACTAATCCGGACCGTCCAGTAGACTCCAACGGTCTAACTGATCCAGACCTAGAAGGGGGAATCAGAAGAGGACACCGCTTTGCTGCCTAATGACGGTTCAGACATCTTATAAAATGGGAAGGAAGAGAAAGAGAAAGGTGGTGAGCAAGGGGAGGAAGTAAAGAAGGATAGAGTGGAGAGGTTGGTTCCAATCAAGCGTTTTCTTTCCTTTTTCTTAATTCTTTTATTATGTTTTTTTTCTAAGAGATTATAGGTTAATCATATCTATAATTGACTAAACCTCTTAAATAGGGCTAAGAGGTGAAGCTTGTAGCATGATGAGTTATTTTCGATTGCTTTGATTCATGTTGGTTGAACTCTCTTTGATCATGGTTTGATTATAAGAAATACTTTCAGTTTATTTTATGATTTGTCGTGACTTAAATTACAATGAATTTGTGATAGCTTTGAGTATGTTCTTTTTATTAAGATTGTGAATTTAGGAAATCCTGTTGTTCATCATCGTCTCCTGGGCATGGTTGGATGATAGAATCCTCCCTAAATTCCACAATTCTCTCAGATTGGTTGTGGATTGGTAAATTCTATTGTTTACTGTCTCATAGGCATGGTTTTGTGATGGAATCAATTCTAGTTCTCATACCTCTCATCCATTAAGAATTAGAGCAAAGGAGGTTCAAATTTGATTTTTAATGAGATATCTTCTAATTTGATGAAGATGGGACTGATTCCAGTTGTATTCGTGAATCAAGCATAGATCGTGTTGATCTCTACATGTAGATCTTTGGAAACCCTAGTTTCCCACTTTTGAATTTCACAAGTTTTTTATTAAGATTTTCACAATTATTTTCTCACATATTCTAGATTTAAGTTTTTTACCTTCTTCTAGTTCTAGTTCTAGTCGCTCTCAAAAGACACACAAGTTCAGTCCCTAGGTATTCAACCTCGGTCTTATTGTGATTATTTCTATATCACGACCCTACACTTGGGGTTGTGAACATTAGTGTCCATTCACTACTATTTCTTATGATGTGGTTCACGTGACAGATTTGGATGTGTGCCTGCTGTTTGAGCTCATGATCAAAACTGAGCTGGTCAAATGGGTGGATAGCATGGATTAAAACACATGCATTATGGTGGACCCCATAGTACTATTGACTTAGTCATATGCAATCCGGCTCCCTCCCTTTCTTACATAAACTACCTAATGGCTTAGGTCACGGCTTACTTCAAGAAAATTTTAATGGTTAGCGTTAAATCACCCATGTTTCCTATGGTGTGGTTCACTCGAGGTTATGTCATAAAATAAGTCGGCAAGATAGATGGATATAAAACACATGCATCATGGTGAACCATAGTACTGTTGCAGTGTCATATGCAACCTGCGTCTGTCCCTATGTTACGTAAAGCTTACCTAATGGCTTACCTCACAGCTTACGTAACTTAAAAAGGTTATGTAAAGGTTGCTTGCATAGGGCGGCAGACCATCCAAATTCATATCATGACCTAACGTGTTAGCTACGACACTGCACAGTTCAATACGCATTCTAATATTAGACGTACGATTCAAAAATCAGCTCAATCTAATATTCAGGTGTATCACACGAATAAAAACCATGTATCACTTCAACCGTCCAATCTGTTTTCCTTAATATGGCCCACCTGAATTACAGATGAGCCCGAATTTCGGAACTCAGGCCTAAATTATTGTGTGGCATTAATAGTCCGTTGGGATTTCACGTAATCATCACAGTGGATCCTGTAAAAGATCAAAGGTGCACGTTTCTCTTCCAACTGTTTTCTTTGTGTGGCCCACCTGAATCACAAGACAGACTGATCCTTTTGCCTTAAGCCTAACAGTAGATGAATCAGCTATTGGTCGGAGTGGATTCTGGATACACATCACGGTGGCACCCATACAAAATAAGGAGTGGGCATTCCACCATCCCAGGAATATATATATATATATATATATATATATATATATATATATATATATATATATATATATATATATATATATATATATATATATATATATATATGTGTGTGTGTGTGTGGGAAAAGGTACTATGCGCTCGAGCGTAAAGCGGTCGTCCGTGAGGTCAAGCTGGGTGGGCCCCACCGTGATGCCTTTCGAACATCAACACCGTCCACCAGATGTACCATTCCATGGTGGGCCTGGACGGCCCAAAATCAAGTCAATCCGTGACTTTAGTGGGCCACACCACATACAGAAGTGCAGAGGGGCCGTGCACCATTAAAACATTCATAACCATTTTTGAGGGCCCACCGAGATGTGTTTTGCAAATCCAGCCCATCCATTATATGTGTCTCACTTGAATGAGGGTTCAGACCAAGTTTCAGGTGCATGAAAAACTCAAATGGGTCCCACCAGTGCTTTTATATGTTTTTGGCATGTATACTTATGGTTTTAGATGGTGTGGTCCACCTGAGTCACGGATTGACCTGATTTTGGGCCGTCCAGGCCCATCATGGAATGGTGCATTTGGTGGACGGTGTTGATGTTCGAAAGGCATCACGGTGGGGCCCACCCAGCTCGACCTCACGGACGACCGCTTTACGCTCGAGCGCATAGTACCTTTTCTCTCTCTCTCTCTCTCTCTCTCTCTCTCTCTCTCTCTCAGCCTCATTCAATTTTGGTAGTCTGTGCAGCTTTGAATTATAAGTCCTGCTCGACATCAAATGTAGGTGGGCCAAAAGTCGGGTGATCCAAACCCTGGATGTAACAGAGCCCAATCAACCCGATTGAATGAAGTCAATTAAGGATTTGATGGCCTCACGTCTTATGATGGCTAAATGAGGCCCATCAGATGAATGGTTCGGATCCCCAATCCATGTACCGACATTTAGGTCAGATGAGTTCCAACAATATAAATTTATAATTAGAAAGCTATGTACTTGACCAAACCTGTGAACTAGAACGGTTTCAAACTGACCAAAACATGTGGAAAAATCAATTGCTTTTTAAAGTATTTTATTAACGGGACCTAAGCTGTACATAATATTAAAGAATCTCACTCCCATCACACATCTTGACTTTCTCTCATTCACTCCCCCCACTCTACAAGTTATTCCTAAATGTGGCTCGCCACCTCTGCATCCGTCCAGCTGTGCGGTGCAAGTCACAGCCGTATGTCATGTGGACCCCACCTCGTAGACAACCTGGGACATTTCAGTCTACTGATTGGACTTCTAGCCATCTTCCAAAACCAGTTGTTTGTCGATGAGTTCTGTAGCCTGACTTCTGCACCAGGCCAAACGAATGCATGGGTCCCATGTCCCCACACGCCAGGCAGGTGGTTGCACGTGTAGCAGTTGCCTGTGGGTTTAGTAAAGCTCTACCAAACAAATACAATCAATGTTATATGATACATACAAAAGAATGAACAAAATTTCAACAAGGCTTAGCCCCAGCCTAGTCAAACCCAACCTAGCCATGCATGGGTCGCTTCTCGTGGGAACGGTGTCTCGGGCTTCTTGTGAGTGTAGACGTGGTGGCGGTGTTCGTTTTCGAGGTCGCGGTGTTTGTTTTCGACGTAGATGCTGAGGCGGAAGTGGAAGCAGGATGGGATGATGATACGGCAGGGGATGATGACTCGCTAGAGGAGCGGCCACGGGGCCTGTTAGGTTGCCTATATCTCGTCCCGGTGTAGCCAGGCCTGGACGGCTCATCGAGGGTGCCTGGCTTCTTCGACAACATCACCACCACCCGTTGCATGGTGGGCCGTTGGTTTGGATCGACCTGAGTGCAGAGAAGCCCAATTTGTATGCATGATGCAACTTGTTCAGTTGCTGCCGTGGAGGCCAAAGCTGGGTCCATGATCTCTAAACTCCGGCCTTTCTTGTAGAGATTCCATACCTACAACAACACCAATGTAGAGTTCGGTCAGCCAACAGAAAGGATTGCACCATTACCCAGCTGGGCATTTTGACATGAATTCAGGCACACAAGTTAGCCTTTCTGAAGATAAATCCAGATCATTTACCCATGACCACTCCCAGGATAGGCCGCGAGCGGTCCCAATCATTTAACCAAGAGCCATTTGCATCATTTGACCAATAGCCATTTGCTCATTATGTACAATGGCTCTCTTTTTCTTTTCCCACCTGTTCATTCGCAGCCAGCCAACGAGCAGTTGGGACTTTGATAGTCTGACCAGTGCATTTTTCAAAGCGAAGGTGGCTCAATCACAGGGGAACAAAATGAGTCAGGTCAACTCAATGGGTCATTGGACCCGACCCAGAACCGACCAAACAATAAGTGGAACTGGGTCGAAAGTTCGGACCCATGGAATGGGTATGAGTCCAAATGGCCCCGTCACATGTGGCTGCGCTCATGTGGTACATGTGGGCCCAACTAGCCTCTACCTTGTAAATATTTGGTTTGGGGTCTCACCCATTTGAGCAGGCACTGCCCATCAGGCTCACTGCAGAAGGTCGAGTTCTTCTTGCCACAGATTATCTCCAGAACCAAAACCCCATAGCTAAAGACATCAGCTTTCACTGACAGTGAACCATGCATGACATACTCAGGGGCCATGTATCCACTGCATGAAAAAAATAAAAAAAAATAAAAACAGGAAACAATCATCTAGCAGAAATTTTGAAAATGAGATCATATCCCATGCATTTTGAACAAAGTTTCAAAAACCACGTAGCCTTGACATATAATACAAAGAGATGACATTTTCAGACACCGCCTTTAGAAGAAAAACACCAGCCTTATTTTTCTGGTAGACGGCGTAATTCGAACAACCATGTAAATGATCAAAGGGGAATGATTATTAGAAACCTCTTGTTAGAAATTCGGTCAAAGAAACATCGCAGTTGGGCCCACCCACGGTACACAGCAGGCCAGATCAATGCCCAACAATCATCACCAATTTGATAATCCTGACTGTAGAATTGTGGCCCCGCAATTTGGGACTCAAAATAAAAGGAGAGAAGGACCATCATCAATAGGAAAAAGCAACTAGCTAGATTTGATGGTCGGGATCATCTAATGAAATGTTTTCAGGCTACAGACCTTCCAGGATGGGTCCACAGCATGATTGGTCAGGATCATGTTGACCTCAATTGGGTCGACCAGTGATTAAAGTCTGACAGAAGTTCCTCAAATATAGATTTAAAAGGGTTTGTTGTATCCTATTTTTTACCGTAATTGAAAAATTCAATTGAAACAGACGCGTGTTATAGCAAGGAAAAGATATAGTATGCTAAAGATTTTCAAGGATACTTGAAGTGCTTTTTACGAAATCGCAGTTGAGAGAATAATAAAACATGAAGCAGTTGAAAGGTATTCAAAACTAAACCAAGTGATTGAGAGCCATCAAAGAAATACGGCTAAAAAGTGTCCAAAAGTAGATTGAGCAGCCAAGAGAAGCCAGGAAACAGATTGCGATCAACAAGCTTGGTTGAGCAGTTGAAACGGAAAGATGCAGAAAGCAATCGAATGAAGCACGGGCAAACGACCAACAAAAGAGATGTGGCTGATGTGTGGTCAAATGGCGAGTAACAATCGAGAGAAAAGAAACTTGGCCGAGAGGAATAGGAATCGTTGTAAAGAGAAATGTACTAAAAGAATAATCTAGAGAAAAGACGACTTTAGAAAGGCTTTTGGACTGTTGTAACTGCTATAGTAATGGAGGAAGGATTTGGAAGGACAAGCTTCAACATAACTCTACAAATAGCAGAGGAATCCAACAGAGAAAACCCCAACCTATACATCTCGAAAAACAATTAACCAACAACAATCAATTAAATCTATCAATTTATCTTTTATCTCAGTTTTAATTCTAATCCAAGTCTATGCTCATATACTGGATTCGTTCTTTAATCCAATATCAAGCAGTTCTTTCAAGAGACACATTCTTGCAGTTGCTCCTAATGACTGATTGAGAGTTTTTTCCTTTTGTTTGATTTGCACTGATATTTTAAAAGTCATTTCTTATTGAAGGCACAAAGTAACCCATCTTCGGAGGAAGAACTTTACCCTCCGATTATCGTCGGATCGTTATAAACTTCTGCAAGTGGCAAAGTAAGCAACCAATCTTCTCATAATTTGGTCATATACGTTCGTATAGGATGTATCTGCTTATTTTAGCGCTTAGGGTCAAAGTTAATCAGTCTGGATCGAACCGCTGTATCAATTATGGCACACCGGCACAACAGAAAACAGACCAAACGACCAACAAGGTTATCCAGCTTATCCAAGGATGAGTATTTGATATAAGGCATGGCATAGAGACATTCCTAGCATGGTTGGACCAAAAGAAGGTGAACCGTAAATTGGCCGTAACTTTTGATCTGGGTATCGTTACAAGGTGCACAACCTATCAATCTTTATTGAAACGAGCGATCCGAGGTGAACCGACCCACAAAGTGGGTCGCGTCTGTATGTTTTGCCAGAAAACGCGCGCTTTCAACTTTTTTTTAAAAAAAAAAAAAATTAAGGGAAAATTACTATTTTTAGTCATTCTGATTTTTTTTAAAAATATTTTCTTATTTTTTGAGTTTTAGATTTTCTTTTTCTTTTTTAGAAATAACTTTTAAACATGCTAGAACTCTTCTAGCAAAGTTTATTTGAATTTTTTATTTTTTAAAAATTAGACTTTAGAAGAGTTTTACTAGAATTAGGATTTTTATTAGAATTAGAATTTTGCTATTTTTGATAATTACGAATTTTGATTTAGTTTTTTTTTTTTTTTCTTTATTAATAGTGTAATGAGGACACATATAGGAGAGACAATTATCTATCAATCAAATTTCAAATTTCTAAAATTTATTTCTATTTTCTTACTTTCATTCGTAGATTCGAGGTATCTCTATGAGGAGTCCAGAGAAGCTCCGTGGATTTAGAGTAGTTATCCCCTTGAGGAAGACGGTGATCAACCTCATCACATCCATCCCTGTGTCAGTATTTTTGTCAAAATCCTAAGTTACATGGATGGTTTTCCTTTTTAGCAAGATTAGCCATGGGAATTAAGCCATGCTCCCCCTAAAATGAACCAACACCCATTTTAAGTGGGACACAAGGCAAGGGACCCAACATGGTGGGTGAACCCTGCCTGACCATATCAACCAATGTTTTAAAACCTGGAGACTCGTTTGGATTGGAATTAGTGGCGTTATAACACCATATTACTTTAAGATCTGTTTTTCTTAGCCCAGCTGTTGAACCGTTGGACCTGGACAGTCGAGAATGAAACCATCATACTCTTCTTTTATCAATCTTTAACTAATTTTGAATCATGATGATGCTATCAAACAGGTCTGGACCAGACCCATCTGAGCTTTGAACCATTGATATCTACTTCCGCATACAGATCAACAAATACAGATAATCAATCAATATAAATTACTAAGATCTTACTTGGTCCCAGCCACTCGTGTGTGGACGTGCGTCTCCTCTTCGGAAAATAGCCGGGCCATACCAAAGTCAGCAATCTTGGGGGTCCACTTGTCATCGAGGAGGATGTTGCTGGCCTTGATGTCCCGGTGGATAATGCAGCTATGAGAATCCTCATGCAAGTATAAGAGCCCACGTGCCACACCGACTATCACATCATAACGCCTCTTCCAATCCAATTCCCCACGCCTGGCAGCATCTGCGTGCCATCAATACATTTTATCAAAGGGCCCACTTTCGCCAGATTGTTATGGAATGCACTGAACATAAGCCACATTTAGCATGCTTGTCAAATTGAAAAAGGCAAAAGGAAAAAACCAAGAAGCTTCGTGGCGGTAGACTTTTCTTCATCCATGTAATGTAACATTTCTCATAAAAAATGCCTAGGATTCTTGGGAAGGGTCAGACCACCTAATCTTTAAGAAATGGATGTAGTCAAGGTCAAGACATCAGATGTCCCACCTAATGACGGAAGCGCGACCATTTTCAGCCATGTTAGCACACCCGAATTACCACAATAAACCTCATTCTACATGGGGGCTCACCCTCCTTGATGGGGTCCACCGCAGAGTACGAATGACCCATTGTGTAAGTGTAAGACAAGGTTTGCCTTTGTCAAACGCTTGATGTCAATCCATTCATGACCGGACCAACATGGCCGTATTATGATCTGGTCCATCCATTCAGCTCCACTTAACCTGATTTCTCTACTGAAACTTTTTTTATACCGACCAGTTCTAGTTGCAATCGTCCAAGTCAGAGCGACTGCCAACCCAACCCATGACCAATGGAAGTTTGCTCATCTGGTGGACCACGGATGTACATTGAATTTGAGTAGTCCGTGTCATTTTCTACCAGCTCTTTTTCTTGCATGCATTCCCATTGATCTTCAGGACGAAGCACATTCACAATGAGAACAGCTCGATGAGTGGCCCCGAATCCTGCCAACGCTCCACGTGGCATTTTCAAATGAGCTTTTGCAGGAAGGCATCCATTCATTATTACAAGTGACAGGTGTGAAGGTAGTCGAGTAAATCAGCTGGTGCCTTGGAAACCACCGGTGTATAAGATCCTACCTATTTTCAGGCGATAGACCATTTTCCATCCCCATGATAAACACAAACCTTGTATAGATGGATAGGGTAAACGGTTTGGCTACTCCCCATGACACCAGCCTGGTGGCGGGTGGTCGGTGCCCTGTGGGCCCCACCTTGATGTATGTGTTTCATCCATTCGGTCCATCCATTTTTACAGATCATTTTAGTGCTTGAACCCAAAAATGAGAGAGATATAAATCTCAGGTGGACCACACCACAGGAAATCAATAGTGATTGGATATCCACCATTAAAATTCTCCTAAGGCCCACTGTACTGTTTATTTGACATCCAATCTGTTGATTAGGTCCTACAGACCCAGATGGAGGGAAAAAACAAAGATCAGCTTCATCCAAAACTTTTATGCCCCGGCGAGTTTTTAACAGTCAACGTTCAATCAACACTGTTTCCTGTAATGAGGTCCACTTGAGATTGAGATATACCTCATTTTTGGGCTTATACGATAAAACTACGTAGAAAAATAGATGGACGGCATGGATGAAACACATATATCATGGTGGGGCTCACAGAGCACCGACCACCAGCCATTGGCTGGTGGCAGGGGGAGTAGCCAATCCGTTTCCATGGATGGGATGGTCTGACAAAAGTTTAGGTAAGGCTCCATCCACAAATCAACTCGACTCAGCCCGACTCTGTCTTTATCTAGCAACTCGCCCACCATGGGAATCACAGCGACCAATCCAGGCTATCCAAATCGGGTAATTCTAAGCATCCGTTTTATGGCCATCGACTTGTCAGTGATCCTAATGCAATGGTCAAGATCACCTGATGAGTGTACCTTGGTTATGATGCATCCCTAATGGGGCCCATCACTCTAGCCCATTCGTGTTGGCGACTGCAACTCGGATTCAGTGCAACCTCATCCTGTTCGATCCCACCCGACTCGAGCGAGTCAGACCGATTCAGCCCCCATTCAGGTGAGTTTCGACTCGACTGATCCAAATCACCGAGTTTTTAACAAGAGCTGGACCTTCGTCATCGTCTCTGATATGCATATGAGCCAGCAAAAGCTCCGAGTCACTACCGCCGAATGGCTGGGCCTAACCTTGCACTCGTGTGAAACTTTAATCGCGTGCTGTGCGATTCAGCTCTTCCATCTCTTATCGTGCTCATGGCCGCATACTTGATGAAGGGCCGAGATCAAGTACTGTGTGCCACGTTGCACAAATCCACCAATGAATTGCCAGAGGTACCACGCGTGTGCAACCCGGGCACTTGTCTTCCCAGAACAGTTCAAAATTTATTTTTTATTTTCAAAAAAAAAAAAAACAAAAATGGTGGGAGAGATTTGCTTACTGAAAAGTAGCTTGTCGAGGCTCTCGTTAGCAACATATTCGTAGACGAGAAGCTTCTCTTCGCCATGCGCGCAGTATCCAAGCAGGTTCACCACGTTCCGGTGCTGCATACGTGCGAGGAGCCTCGCCTCGTTCGTGAATTCTTTCTTCCCTTGGTTCGAGCTATGGGACAGCTTCTTCACAGCAATCTCTGTCCCGCTCACCAACTTCCCCTTTTTCAATAAATAAAACATTTTCACAACCCTAAAAAAATTGATATCTACACCCTACTTTTTTAATAGACGCACCCTTTTTCTACTTTTGGTGCTACTCCAATACCCAAAACTCAGGGATCCAAAGGCGATTTCCGCATACCGTGTGCAAGATCCGAGCCGATGCACACCGTCATCATGCCGTGGTACAAAAATCAGTTCTGATACCAGGCTCATGGCATGTTAACGGTGGGGCCCAGCTGATGGACGGCTGGGATCTATGGAAAGAGAAGAAGAGAAGAAAGGATTAATACCTTGAAGACGGGTCCGAAACCGCCCTGGCCGAGCTTGTTCTTTGGGTGGAAATCTTGGGTAGCGGTGACGAGGGTTTCGAAGGAGAAATGCTTCTGCTCCTGAGCAGCGATCGACTCCACATCCACCTCTCCCTGCTGCGAGTCTGATACAACCTTGTGAGTAGATTTAAAAAATAACAAAGAAAAATAAACAGAGAGAAAGAGAGGATGGGCTTTTTTGCCATTCTCGATTTTACCTCTGTCAGAGAAGAATTTGAATGGCTTCATGAGGCTATTCAGAAATTTTCTAGGTTTCGTCATCAGGAAAGAGAGAAATCGTATGGGTTTCTGATACCATGAATTGAAGAGAAGGGGATGATGATTCTCTCGCTTGCACGAGCCACGCGTGCGGACAGTCGTACGATGATGTGCGTGGACCGCATCCGTGTTGAAGAGCGACGCGGGGAGCGTATTCTTTTATCTATTTTAATTATTATTATTATCTACTTTTCTCTTCTTAATTTCTTTTTTTTTTAAATCCGAGTGGGAAAGAAACCTCGGATAGGTATTGGCGGTGAATGATTCAGACATCTGACAGTTGGAAAGAGTAGGTCACAAGACCAACCGGTTTAACCATAAGTATCCGTCCAACCAATTATAACTGCCAACCTTTCATGTCCCTACGACATCCAAACCGTCCAACGGTTTGTACACATTATCTTATGTTAAAAATAATCGAATTCACTCTACGAATATATTATAATTATATTTTTTTATTTTTCAATGGTTAGAATTTATTTTCTATTTTATGGCCCATATTATTAGTGGATCTGATTAATTTTTGAAGAAAATGATCTTCATGGTAGGACCTACCTATTGAAAGTATTGGATGCCTCACTAACAAGACCGGATGGAAGTTATTTTCTGGGTGAACGGTAAACATGGTTCAATCAGTTGAACTTGACACTTCCACGGGAATCATTTATACGCCGAAGGTCCTGGTAATCTTGGTGGGCCCACCGTTATGTTTCCAATAAAACCATACCGTCCATCCATTTTATGAACTCATTTTAAATGAACCCGATCCAATACTAATGTAAGCTGAAAAAAGTTAAGATTAAACGTCTAAAGTTGAAATATTTGTGGGCAGTAAAGTTTTGAACAAGGTTAATATTTATGTTTTCAGTTCTCCGGAATGACGCTACTAATGATATGTATGTAATGTAAACATAACTGTCGACCTCGAGTAGGTTTTAACAGTAAGAATTTCCCTACCCAACTTTTCATTAGTGTGGCCCATTGAGTATTGGTTTCGTTCATTTTATTTTTATGTTCTAAAATGAGCTCACAAATCAGGCTAATAGGATCTACCTCTTGAAAGTATTCGATGCCACACTAACAAAACCGGATGGAAGTTATTTTTTGGGTGAACAGTAAACTGGGTTCAATCAGTTGAACTTGACACTTCCATGGGAATCATTTATACTCAGAAGTACTCAGAAGTTCCCGGTAATGTAGGTAAGGCCCACCGTTATGTTTCTGATAAATCCATTCTGTCCATCCATTTTATGAACTCATTTTAAATGAACCCAATCTAATACTAATGTGGGCTGAAAAAAGTTAGGATTGAAAGTTAAAATATTTGTGGGGCAATAGAAGTTTTGAATCAAGCTAATATATGTGTTTTCAGTTAATCCAAGTAAAAATGATGTCATGAATAGCATGGATGTAAGGTAAACATAACTGTGGACCTCAAGTAAGTTTCAGCGGTAGGAATTTCCCTACCCAACTTTTCTTCTAGTACGGCCTACTTGAGTATTGGTTTCATTCATTTTTATTTTTATGCTCTAAAACGAGCTCACAAAACGGATCAATGTGAATTTATTACAAACATCACATAGGCCCCACCTAAGTTCCCAGCGCAGGAACTTTCTGAGAAAGCCCGGAAGTGGATTGGCTGACCCAACACCACGGCAGTCGTGGAGACAGGGCTCTATTGCTACCGTGATGTGTGTGTTTCATCTATGCTTATTGTATATCTTGCAAGCTCATTTGTAAGACATGAATATAAAATTAAAACATTCCCAATCATGGCAGAAAATAGCGAGAATAATAACCACCACTCCTGATTATTTCTAATGCCCATTGAAATGTTTATTTACAATCCCACGTATTCATAAAGATAGAAAGACTCAAATGAAAGTAAAACACAGATGTCAAGTTAATCCAAAACTTGTAGGCCCTGAGAATTTTTTGCCTGAAACGACTCGACAAAATGGATGGATTGGCATGAATAAAATACATGGATCATTCATAATGGCCCCACGGATACCGGTGGTTTGGGGATCCTAAGGTACAGTCCTAACACCAGGTTACCTGAGCATTGCTGGCCTCTGATTGGTGGACCCCTGTTTCAACTTATTTTTGTTAAAATAGGATCATTGGATGCTTTTTATTTTCAACCGTTCATAAGGCTATAAATTATAATTTGGACCGTTAAATTTGAATTACTTGCAGGTCAAGTACACGGTTTTGGATTAATTTTAAGTGCATGCATATCATCCGTTACGCACGCCTAGAAGGAAGAGGAAACTGCTGACACGTGAGTCACTGCAGACGACTTGATATAGTTGACATTTTCAGTACGCGTGGAAAATAACTTCGTTCATCAGGACTGTTGTTACGGTGGACCACCACGTGGGTAGGCCATATCTCATGTTTGCTGAGGTGGGATTCTCTTAGCCAGTCCTCATGGCCTTAAAAGGACGGTTAGTACAACAACCCACGTTCAACGAATAAAAACCTACGAAAATCGATGATTACCTATCTCGGCCACATGGTGGGGCGTATTAGAATTGCCTCCGCGGCTCAATTTAAACCAAACAAGTAAGACTTCAAGCACCAACATATACAGAAGCGATCATATACGACTGAATTTGAATAATATCAATCACGTATCCAGTCACTTGCACAGCCTTGCATAAGATGATCAGGCAATTATTATAGAGTAGAGTTTATTCTCTAAAAATGGATTACACTATTTCCTTCTACACCGTTGGACATTTTTAAAAATTCTTATGGTCGACCACGAAAGACAGCTACAGAGCATTTTTCTGAACAACAAACTTGCTTGCTACTTGAACTAAGTCTAGCATGTGTGCGTAGACCTAAATTACAACTAAGATTAACTACTACTTGGTTATTGTTACTGATTACACTAAGGAATGTAAACGACTGATAATGTTAAGGAGCACAAAGTAAATAAAAAAATAGATTTGATTTGGTTAGTATGAAACTTCTTCTTCTATTGAATTTTCTTGCTATTTATAGTCTTAAACTAACCATTTATATGCTTTTCATGTTTTGACAGTTACCATAACCGTTTCAGCATTGCTGACCTTCCGTAGATTTTCCTTCTTAACTTGTCACTTGTCCCGATAACTGCTCCAAGCTTCCTTATCGACTCAACCACGTTCTGGTCGACCACCCTTTCTTTGTGGATGATGTGGCATAGCTCGACAGATGACAGCTGTATTACCGTAAAATTCTCTTCGATTATCTCTATAGATCTCACATACACCATGCAATTTTCGCAAAATTACACGTATCCCTTTCTGATTGGCTATCGAAGAAAATATCACAAATATGGTAAAACATTGCCCCCCACGCTGCTTTGCCTTTCGTAAAAGGTAAAAGCGATATGTGACCCCTCATAAATGCGACTGTCCTTTAGGCCACATGGAGACGTTTCCTTTACCACACCTAACCGATACAATTTCGAATGACTGTCATTTTTTTTTTAAACAAAGAGATACTCCCGCGATGACGCATGTATAAGCGTCATACCATACGAGATCATGATTACATCATAATTAATGTACCCGATTTCGGTCGATATAGACCCCATTCAATATGTTTTCCAATTTCTCAAGCTATCTTCCATGTTTCTTCATCTTCAAAACTTTAACTTTCCCATTCCTATGATGGCTGCTTCCTCATCCTCTGTCTCCCCAATGTTCCAGCAAGATGATCTAATATATACATTAGACAGTCTTTCCAAAAAGTGAACCAATGAAATCATCTTCAAATCACCGATTGAAAATTATTACTGCCTCGTCCCAGCTTTCTTTACTAAAATCGAAGCTGATGAGATCCGTTCATTGGACCGTTTCTTTTCAAACTGTCATGGCAAGAACATGCTAATCTAATCCCAATCAATTACAGATCCTCCTAATACCCTGAAATCAGCACGACCCTAGTCGAAACCCTAACTAGGATGGCACAATTGGTTTGACCACATCATTACACAATATGAGGCTTCTTGGAGAGAGATTAACATCTACAAATGCATCAAACTATCACTATTTGATTATGCATCAGATCATTCTCTTCTTACTACAGTATAAATATTTTGGAATAAGTCGACTGACATTTTCTTCTTCGGATACGACCCCATGAGTTTGACAATTTTGGATGTTTGTGCTCTTACCTAGCTTCTTCCTTTTGGCAAGATAATTTTTTCAAGCTTCGCTTAAGATGAAGAAAGATATTTCAGCAACAAGACCAGCAAGGCATATTCTCATTTTACGCTCACGTATAGTAAATATGAAGGTCGAGTCGATTATAAAGAACACACAATCTTCTTATTTGTTGTGGATATGCCGCTATTTCTCTGTGTAAATGCTCTCCAAATCACCATGAATACATTTAACTAGCCGAGGCACTTGTACATGGCCGAAAATTAGCTCTTGCATCCTTTGTACTCGGCCACCTATTCAAGCGAACCACCAAAGGTCAATTTGACATCGGAGGACCATTATGACTTCTCTAAATGTGGTCGTATGAATATTTTCATTTTTCTCTTGTACATTCTCTTCCTTCCTCTGATATCATTTATACTTCCTATGGCCATCGTAACATCCATTTTCCTCAAGACGTCCGTATGTTTTCTACGTATATGGACTCCCCTTTCTCTTCCTCTTGACGATGGTAGCGTTATCACGCTTTCACTCCCTTCTACCTCAAACAGTTCATTCCAACCTGGTTTACAAGCGATTTTGAAGAAAATTATTAACAATCGGCATCACTGATGCTCCAGGCTTGGAAATTTTACCTCATCTGCAGTGACCTCCCTTACGACAGAAATGAAGAAGCTAGTAAAAATACAAAGGCTAGAACTGAGCAATATTATCCGAATTTTCTTTTCCGACATTTTGGACTCGTCCAATGTATCCCATATCCCTTTACTCTCACCCAATCGTCGATCAGGTCGAACTCTACCATTCTCTCCATTCTAGTTTCCAATCGGCCATTATGTCTTTTGAGTTTTCCACATTTCCAAACCATCTCCAGATAATGGACACTTTTTCTGAATGGGAGGGGGGGGGGCATTACAAGCAGTTAGTCACCACATCTGTCGAGCTCATCACCGCTCACCTCTACTCCTTAATGGATTTGCAAGGAAAGAGGAAAGCGGAATCCCCCTTGATCATAACTTTCGGCCGAAGGACAACCAAGTTGAAGAATACATCAGCTAACACTACAACTACAACAACAACTCAACTGGCCAAGACTGCTCCTAAACCGAAATGTCAAAAAGTACTGTGATGGGATTTGTTTCTTGAAAAAGTCCAGCCCAATCTTCTCCGTCCACTCCCACAAGGATCACTGACCTAGGACCTCCTCTAGGTTTGGCTCACAAACCTCCTATTTTCGTCTTTGTTTGAGCTGACCTGACCACAAGGCAGACTTCAACATGTCAGGCAACATCAACGATAACATGCGGGCGAGCATCGTCATAGAAATTAGGTACTTCCTTGTCTAATACTGTGTCTTTTTTTGAAAAATATTTCAAAACTAAATACTGGCCAGGGCTCCCCATTAAAGATTATACCACAAATTTTGAGGAATGCCTCAAACGTCATAGAGACACTTATTATAATCGGTGCTGAACCAGATGGTTGCAAGATAGGGAAAGATTGAATAACCCGAATCTTCATATTGATGACAAATATTCTATCCCCTATAAATCCAATCCACCACCATTCCCAACTTCTGCTCAACAGTGACAACGATCATTAAAAATCCTTAGTCAATAAAAAGTCGATTCACCACCATCGTTGTCTATTCTGACTTAATTAGATGTTACTTTCATTCCTACCTTTTCACGTTCTTTTTCATCATTTTCTTTCTAACCCCGTTCTTTTTACTTATTGTCACTTAAGAGTTATCGACCACAGAAAGGCAAGCTGTTCGAGAACCAATACTTCAACAGATCAAACGAGCTACTGAAGTCATCGAGATAGCATATTTGCATGTTACCAATTTTGAAGGAACTTTAAGCAATGAACTTCTTCGTCTTCGTCCAATCCAAGAAACAGTAGTCGACCAAACAGAACTTATACATACAGTTGATCAACCTCAAATGCCCATCGTTGTTCTTGACCACAGGGATGAAGAAGACGAAGCTGAAGTGGACGCCCGCCCTCTAGTTGCCACTCGCCAGAGGTCTTGGAGAGTATCATCCTCACGATCCACTTTGGCATCCACTTGATAACCATATCCAACTATAGGATCTACCCATGATGATGAAGAACTGTTTCAGTTATGCACAACATGCGAGGTTGTTGCCTCTGGGCAGGCTGTAATGGCAAAAGTTTAGGCGACCGATGTTGTTGTCCCTCATTTAGAGTCAATACCTGTTCCAGTGTTGATGTCAGTTGATGGTACTTCGATCTCTTACGACGACTGGAGACGTGCTTCCAATTGAGGACATTCTCTCCTCCCCTTAGCAAGCTCTTAGTAGCGATATTTCCATGACTGAGTCTCCCATGCCTTCTATTGAGCTACAATAGCTTAAAGAGGAAATCCAGGTGCTCATAGCTTCGGGGTGCAAGATGCTACGTCCACCAAGTTGATCGAGAAACTTAACGAACTCATTGATCACTTACAAGTCTTCTCTCACTTAGACAACAGTCTTGTGGTCAAATTGACGACACTTAGAGAATTTTTGAATATCATGAAAGAGTATCGCGATCTCCATACCATGATCGAGCATCTTGAATCTGAGTAAGAGAATGTGATTTCTCAGGTGGCAAAAGTCAGCAATGTTGAAAAGAAGCTCTCGACCGAACATGAAGAGCTGAAGAAATCTGATTTCGAGCTGAAGGATATGAGTATGCAAATTGTTGCTCTTGAAGCACAACTGGAGGTCTTGAATAGGCGTTTCGAGGACAAGAAAGCAGAGCATGATTAGAGGAAGAAGGCAATTAAAGATTTGACCATGTTTGCCCAAGCATAAATAGAGGCGATCGGCCAAATCAGGTGTACAACCTTAAAACATTATGTTGTTATGGACAAAAAGAAGAATCCAAAAATATGTTGCTTCTCGGTTTCAATTTCAGTCATGTAGTTTGTATGGGTATGCCATATTTGAATGTGCGGCTTAATTTAAACCGAACAACTAAGACCCCAAGCCCCAAGATAGGCAGATACGTCGGAATCGACTATATATGATCGAGATTGAATAAGATCGGTCACCTATTCAGCCACTTACATAGCATTGTTTAAGATGATCAGGTGATTATCATAGGGTGGGGTTCATCCTCTAAAAATGGTTTACACCTTTGACTTCCGTATAAAATGATTTTTTCAATACAATTAAAACAAAAAGGAAATTCTTGCAATCGGCCACGAAGAACAACTTTAGAGCACCTTTTCAAATAGAGAACTTTCTTGATACTCGAACTTAGTCCAGTGTGCGCGTGTAGACCCGAATTATAGCTAAGATTAACAACTACTTAATTACTGCTATTGATTACACTAAGGAATGTAAACGACTGATAATGTTAAGGAGCACAAAGTAAATAAAAGATAAATTTGGTTTGGTTTAGTTCATATCAGACGCCTTCTTCTGTTGAATTTTCTTGCCATTTATAACCTTAAACCGATCATCAGGATGCTTCCACTGTTCTTATGATTACCATAACCATTTCAGCATTACTGACCTTCTAGAGACTTTCTTTTTTAGCTTGTCACTTGTCCTGATAACCGTTTTAAGCTTCCTTATTGACTCGATTACATTCCGCTCAGCCACCTTTACTTTGTGAATGATGTTGCATCGTTCGATCGATAAATAAATGTCAACTGTATTACCACAAAATCCTCTTCAAATATCTCTGTAAGTCTTGCATACACCATGCCAAAACTATATGTATTCAAAGGAATGTATAGAAATAGAGCAGAATAGTCACTATTGTCTAATCATTGCTCAATGCTCCCATCGAACTGGAGTGCTCCACCACACCTATTGTACGGAGCTGGCACAACACCCAAGTTCCATGGCCCCACCGTGTGGTGTTTGTGAAATCCACGCCATCATGTTAACCGTCCAGCTAATAAATCAGCCCCATGCAAAATTTAGGTAGGCCAGGCAACGGGAACATTGTTAATGACACTTGGAATATACTCAATATGATTAAGCAAGTAGCATTAATATTCTAAAATAATATGTTTTTACATATTTATTTAGATGATCAATATTTGGACACTCCATACAATTCTATTGATGTGATTTTAGGGTTTGATTGATTCCTTGAAATAAAATGATAATAGGGTGTAAAAGTCACATCATTACTTGTAGTCAATTGGATAAATTATGTTGTCAAATCGTAAGAATACGTAAGAATTACATAAGACTTAGATGGGAGAGGTGCGTTAGTGTATCCTAGTTTTGTAGGCCCTAGCATTGATGTATCCTAATTTTATGGGCCCTACGGAGATCTGGACAGAAAGGGACCGATCCGGCGGATCCGACCCGAACAGATCCGAACCGAAGGCTAAGATCGAGTCGGATCGAGCTGGCCCAGTAAGATCTGATCGTTAATCGGATCGATGGTTAACCCAGACCGACCTGATCCGGAATCCTATCTGATTCGATCCGCACAATGTTTATTCACCATTGTTTCCTGTAATATTGTCCACTTAAGATTGGGATATACCTCTTTTTTTTTCTAAATACCATAAAATGATCTAGAAAAATAGATGGACGGCATGGATAAAGTAAATGCATCATGGTGGGGCACATAGAGCACTGACTTACCATCCTTTGACTTATGGGATGGGGAGTAGCCAATCCATCTTCTCACACGGCTCGAGGTGCCTCGAGCAGAGCTCCCTGACAAGATAAGCAAGCCTTTCACGTTTTTGCTTGGGATGTTAGGTGGGTCCCACTGTGATGTTTGTGATAAATCTACACCATCCATTCGTTTTGAGAGCTCATTTTAATACATGCTGCTAAAAATGAAGTATATCCAGGAGTCAAGTGGCCCTTACGAGAGGAAACAGTGTACATTCAATGACCACCTTCCTCTGTTTTCCCTCTCGTCCAGCACACTTGAGCCTTAGATCTACCTATTTTTTGGTATCATGTCCTAAAATGAGCCCTCACAACTGATGGACGGTGTGGATTTCTTACAAATATCACTGTGGGCCCACATAGCATAAAATCCACGTCCCAGGGAAAAACCTTGGGACGCGGATTGGTAGGTGTACCACGCACCAGCATAGCTGGTTGGCGTGTTACCGTCAGCAAGTTCTATAGGTCCCATCATGAGGTATGTGTTATATCTAAACTGTCCATCCACTCGACGAGCTCGTCTTAAGGCTTGAGCTGAAAAATAAGATAGATCTAAAGATCTAGTGGACCACACTGCAAGAAGGCAGTGGGATTGAACGTCTATCATCGAAACTCTTTTAGGGTCAAGAATATTCGATCCGAACCATAGCTAGCCCGATCTGACTCGATTTTCCTGACCGAGTCAGACTCGGTTCGAGTCAGACTAGCAATACAACGGATCAAATTGAGTTAGAGGACCTGTACTCAGTCCCGGATCGGATCGAGTTCAGGTCACGTACTGAAAACTTGGGACCGAGTCGAGTTGGGCCCAATCCGGTCCGACTCGACTCGATGCTCACCTCTAGCCCTACGGTAATGTATAATGTATATGTTATATCCATACCATCCATCCACCTTACGATGTCATTTTATGAAAAGAGACACAAATTGAAATACATTTAAAAAAAACAAAAACAATTTAAAAAAAAAAAAAAAAACAACGAAATTAAACACACCACATAAAGTAACTGGAATTAGAAAGAGACAAAAAATGAAATACATCCAAAAAATGAAATTAAACGCACCACATGAAGTAAATGGAATTGAACACCTACCATTGAAAACTTCCTGCGGTCCACATAAGTGTTGTAATTGATAATTAAATTAATTTGAGATATCATTAGCATGCCACATTTATAATGAATTAATCGCCTAATGTAGGACTCTCTTATCTTTAAAAGGAGTAAAATAAAAGAAAAGAAAAGGGATTTCACCACAAAAGATTCCGAAACGCATGTATTTGAAATACCTAGATTGAAATACACGGCTGCCTGGAGAAGAAAAACAAAAAAGTAGTTACTTATTTGAAATACACTCATTTACCTCCTAATTTACGCCAAAAGTCTACATGATGTAGGCCGTCTGAGTTAAGGATCAACTTCATCATTGCAGCCTTTTGGGTCATAGCTAGGATCGCATATTGCTTAACCAACGGATTGGATGGAATATACACACCATGTTGGTGGCCCCACCTAGAAGCACTTCCTTTGGTTAGACTCCCCCATTGTCTGCCGTGGTGTGGCCCACTTAACTTTTGGATCATACTGATTTTTGGCCTTATATCCTAACATTAAGGGGCTCACCTGACGGATGGAGTATATTTGCACAGAAAATATGATGCGTACATAACAGGTGTGGTAATCAGACACAGATGAGGTACTCCCAGCCTGTCCCTGCTCGGCACAGGTTGAAGCTCTCAGGGGCCCGCCACGATGTATGGGTTTTATCCACACCGTCCACCCATTTTTCCATAGAATTTTAGGAAATGAGCCTAAAAATGAGGCAGATCCAATGCTCAAGTGGACCACACCACAGGAAAGGCAGGATAATGATGCCCACCTTTGAAACCTTGCTAGGGCCCACCGTGAGGTTTATTTGTTATCCAACCTGTTCAAAAGGTCACATAGACCTGGAGAAAGGGAAAAAAAAAAAAACAGATACCAGCTTGATCGAAAGCTTCTATGGCCCTCATAAGGTTTTCAAGTCATTTAATCCCGACTTTGTGGTTCATTCAAGCCTCGGATCTTCCTCATTTTTGGATTAATACCTTAAAATAATATGGAGAAATGGATAGACGGTGTGGATAAAACCCATAATCCCATATCCCCTCAGAGTCCCAGCCTGGACAAGAGGGGGTAGTACCGAATCCACGTCTGATTGTTTATGGTCCCTTTCAATTATCAGAGACGTGAGTTATGTATACTACCAGGTAGCTGGGTCGACCCTTCTGCACCGACACGTGCATTCCACGAGTCATGGGTGTTATAATTTGACTCGTTTCCTGATATTTGTTTCGTTGGACGCGGATTGCGTCCTAACCCCGGCAGGGCTATGTGGGGTCCACCGTGATGTAAGTGTTTTATCCATTCCATTCATCGTTTTTATCGGATCATTTTGAGTTGTGTTCGTGAGAATGAAGCAGGTAAAAAGCTCCATTGGACCACACCAAAGGAAGCGGCAGTGATAATGACACTCATGTTTTTTTTACCATCCAACCTATTCATAAGGTCATGTAGACGTGGATTAAGTTAAAAAACAAATATCATCTTGATCCGAAGCTTCTCCAGCTCCCAAGAAGTTTTTAATGGTGGACGTTCAATCCCAACTTTGTGATCCACTTAAGCCTGTACCTGCTTCATTTTTGGTCTCGTACGTTTAAATGATATGATAAAAAAAGGATGAATGGCGTGGATAAAACACTTACATCACGGTGGGGACGGGCGGGGGTATGACGCAATCCGCGTCCTGTTTCGTTGATTTCGCCTCTCAGATGAGATACCCAACAAATCTTCCAAATTGGAAGGTTCTAGTTCTTTATCATCTTGACGCTTTCGTGGACCACTGTTATGTTTCTCCTGGAATATTGATGGAATGATCAAGAATACTAGGCCATCTCTATTTCTCCCCATTGTTTGATTGAAAGAGCAATGACTGCCTCAAAAACCATGTGATTTCTATGAATTTTGTATTTCCATGCGCTTATAAATTATGAGGCCTGCCATGACGAATATGTCATATCTATGCTGTCCATCTTTTCCACCAGCTCATTTTAAGGTCTGAGTCCAAAAATGAGGAAAATCCAAAGTTCAAGTGCACCACACTGCATGAAATATTGATTGTAACGGACCTCAAGTTTAAAGCGAAAACCTTCTTAGAGCCAATAATGATGTTTGCTTGTCATCCAACCTATTCATAAGGTTACATAGACATGGATAATGAGAAAACATAGAATCTACCTGATGCAAAACTTCTGCAGCCCTCAAGAAGTTATCAACGGCATGTGTTCCATTCCTACCGTTTCGCTCACTAGAGCTTTAGCTCTGCTTCATTTTTTTTGGCTCATACCTTAAAATGGGCAAGAGAAAGCGTATGAGATATGACATATACATCATGGTGGACCCCAGTTTTTGTGCCAAAATATTGGACGTGAATGTGAACTTTAGGGCAAAGAGGTAATTATTTTGAACACGTTGTTTTGTACAGTCATGATAAAAAGTGTAGTAATGATGGCTATTGTACTATGTATGTAAATTATAATTTGAAAATCAAGCCATCCTTATTTGATTTAGAGGCATCAATGGGTTGCGTCAGGCTACCTGGAATGGCATGGGCCTCTAATCTTGGCCCAAGGGCCAAGCCCATGCTTGAAATATAGGCCTAGTATCTAAGGCTGGGCCATACCCAAGCTAGTATCAATGGCTCCCTTAGCCCATTGGCTCTGTCCAACCATAAAAAAGGAGGTCACTCATTATACAAAATTGTATAAAGTAGTGGATGGATTAAAAATGTTTCTTAGTTTAAAGAATAGGCCGTTTTGTACCATGGATTATTTTAATTTCAAATCCTGGCTTTCAATGTATTTAGTAACATGTATTTTTAAAATTTTGGATTCTAGAAATTTACTTTGCGATCTTGAATTTTCATTCTTGAAATTGTTAAATTTATTTTATAGTATATTCATAGGATAATAAATGTGATAAGTTAAATATTCCAAAATATGTTGAACTTGACAATTGTTGCAACATTAGGATGATTATTGTATGAGCCTATTACAAGATAGCCTTAGCAGAATAATAAGGCAAATTAAAGCTTCTAATAACCTATAAAAGCGGACTAACAATTTTATAATTGTGCAACATCCGGGTGTTTAAGAAAATGAAATTGTGATGCATAATATTTCAAATCAAATTAATTAACTTATCTTTATACTTAATCCTTCTAATTAAAATGCAACATGCTATGGGAAAAATGGTCGACCTACTATCCACAGGCCAGGTCAGCAATTCAAACAACAACAGGCGTGATCTAGTGATTCGACCCCCGTTTCCTCAACCAAGTGTGGAGAAAGGCTGAGCTTTACTTCTAAGCACAAGATCGGGATAATTATTAACCAATCGTGATCTGAAAGAAGCAAGCTAACTTACTTAGTTTGGCACAACCCGTCCTTAGACGAACGCAACCCGACCTCAGTTGTGGACTAGGCTGGACTAATTCAGGACAGTTAAACCCGCTCTCCATAGAATCCGACCTGACCTCTATCTGATTGGTTCGCAATCTCAGCCGAAGATCTAGGAAGCCAACTCCAAAACGGCACTACCCGAGATTCAAACTGAAGGATCGGAAATATCCTCCCGCCAAGTTACGGGTCTGAATTCTACTATAATCTATTCATACCAAAACAAGGAGAGGCGCATTCTACGCCACTGCCTCTCCCCATCTATAAATAAGAAAGCCCCCAATGGTGAAAGGTACGTACTATCTTTAGCCCTAAACCTTCAATACTCGACTAAACACAAATCATTTTCCTGACTTAGGCATCGGAGGGTCCCCTACTCTAGCTAGGGTCTTCCTTGTCCATTCCTTGTGCAGGTAAACAGGTCTAGAAAGGGGCTAATTAGATTTCTGCATCAACGGTTTGGCACTGTTTCTGGCAACGATATTAAAAGTTGTTCTCATCTCACCACATCTCGACAATGGTGAATGGCAAGAAGGTGGCTCCCGCCTCCTCTACCGTGCCCGATCTCGCGCCATCGAACCAGTCAACCAGCCATCAGAATTCATCTTTCCTGCTGCAAGCTGATTCTGTGCTTGCAGGGCCGAGGCAACGATCCCAGAGTCGAGGAGGACAACTTGTCTCCCTCGAGCAACAAATTGAGATGTTAAACAATAATATGAATTCCATGAAATAGCTATTGGAACAGCTACAACCCCACTCCACACAAGGGGGTAGGCCTGTGGCGGGACCGACGGTTTGAGAGCTCCCTGAGCCATCCAATGTGCCCGCTGCCTCCTGCAAGAGCCGACAGCTCGGAACATCAAGGTCGATACCTTCTCATGCATATGGCACCACCGCACTGGCAGCTTCTGATCTGCAACATGAGTCAGACAAAAAGAAGTACGATAAGGCACCCGAGGCAGCCGTCGAGGCCATGGCTGAAAGCAACGACCCCTGGGAAGTCGAGCTCAACGACCTGTAAGGTCAGATCGGCGACATACAGTAAGCTTGCAGATCGAACGTCTCGACCCCTAGGAAGTCGACCTTGGTGAAGGCAATATTGGAGGAAACTAAGCCTCCGTTCATTGCCGACATCATGCACGCGCAACTCCCATCGAGGTTCCGTATGCCTCAAATCGTCCCGTACTTCGGAACCATCTATCCTGCCGAGAACCTAGAATCTTTCAGGGCTTGGATGGAATTGCATGGCGCATCAACCATGGTCATGTGTCGTGCATTTTCGCTAACCCTGGTAGGAGCAACTTAGAAGTGGTTCCGACAACTGAAGCCACAATCAATTAGTTCTTTCATGCAGCTTAATAAAGCCTTCATCACTAACTTTATCGGGGGAAAAGAAAGCCTCAAACCGGCTTCCCACCTCTTCCATATCGTTTCGAAAGAAGGTAAGCTGCTCAAGGACTACATCAAGTGTTTCAACTTGGAAACGATGCAAGTGCAAGCACATTCAGAGGAAATTTCTCTGACTATCATGATGGGATGTCTATGAGAAGGAAGGTTTCTCTTTTTGCTTGACAAAAGTCCTCCTACGACGATGGTCAACCTCCTTAACAGAGCTTGAAAATACTTTAACACCGAGGAGGTTGTTGCCTACGAAGGCTGACTTGGCACAAGGAAAGCTTGACCAAGGGAAGTGACCCAAGGAGGAGCTAACCTCGACCAACAACAACAAGAGGAGGAAAGACGCGAGCCTCCTAGAGGCCAACGTTCGGGTAGACGACCTGAGAGTAGATTCAGCTCATACACCCCTCTCAACGCGACGCCCAAGCAGATCTTTATGGAAGTTCGAGACAAACGGATTCTCTAGTGGGCGAACAAGATGATATCCGACGTCGACAAGCGAGACAAGCGGAAATATTGTCATTTCTATCACGATCATGGCCATTCGACAGGCGACTACTTCGATCTGAAAGAAGAAATTGAAGCCCTCATTCCCAACGGGCACTTGTGGGAATATATCACCAAAAGAGAAGAACAGACGGACCTAAAGAACGAGCAACCTATCAACAACGAACCCATTGGAGAAATTCACACTATTTTCAGCGGGCTCGCTAGGGGAGGCAACTCAAACAGATCTCAGAGAGTTCACGCCCGAAGTATCAGCTACTGGGACTCAGAACACCAGATCTGCGTCACTAAAAGACCTCCAAAGGAGCAGAGAATGATACCTTGCAATCTAGCCTTTACTGAAGAGGATGCCCGAGGTGTCCACCACCCCCATGACGACGCATGGGTAGTGGTTATGACCATAGCTAATCGCAGAGTGTTTCAAATTTTGGTGGATACCGGCAGCTCGGCAGACATCCTCTTTGCCGAAGCCTTAGACAAGATGGGGATCGTAAGGTCCGACTCCAACCTATCAAGGCCCCATACTCAAGTTTGTGGGGGATAAAATCACATTAGAAGGGTTAATATAACTTCCGGTCACCGCAGGAGAAGGGCAAAACCAGTCAACGACCATGATCAACTTCCTAGTGGTAGACTACCCCTCCGTCTACAATGTCATCCTCGGACGACCTTCCCTTAACACTTTCCAAGTAATTGTTGTTGAGTGTCAAATATTGCATATTCTCCCCTATTTATATATTGGTTTTATGAACATGATAATGCTTAAAGGTATATTTTATACATGTTTGTGTTGTACGGTGAATCTGAGAGCCTGGATTGAAAAGAATGCTAAAAGCATGGATTTGATGCTCAAGAATCACCAAGACAAAGGATGGATCTTAGGAGACCAAGAATAAAGAAATTGCATGCCAAAGATCCAAGGAAACCAAGTACAAAAGTTGAAGAAATGACTTGAAAGACTTTAGAATTTGCGGAAGAAAACAGACAGGTTCGGTTCGACTGAACCTTAGAAGCTAATTATGTTCAATCGATGGACAATTAGGTCCGACCGAAGGCAGGATTCAGTGCGACTGAAAGTACACAAAAAGCTACAGTGCTGAAAGGAGTTAATTCAGCTCGACCGAAGATTAATTCAGTCCAACCGACAACTTAAGTTTAGTCCAACCGAACCCAACTCGGTCTGACTGAACCCAACTCAGTCTGACCAAAATCAAGCAACTGTTGAAACAGAATCTTTTCCAAATTCGAACTTGATTTCGATCCGACCGATGCATAACACAACTGCGTAAATTAAGACGGTTTCGCGATCGGATTGCAAAAATTCCAAGTCGGTGCATAAGGTGGAGCTTCACAAGTATAAATAGGAGTCCCTATGACGTTCCTAGGCATCTTCTAGAGTTTAAGGAGTGGAGCAAAAGGGTAGAGAACCGCCGCCAAGAATCTTTCTTCTTCCATAGTTGTTTTTATGTTTTATTTAAGAGTTCTTAGTTTAATCATGTCTATGGTTGGCTAAATCTCTTAGCTAGGGCTAGATGTGAAGCTTGTAGCGTGATTGAGATGTTTATCTTGCTTTGATTCTTGTTTATGTTGAACTTCATTGATTTCTAGTTGATTTTAAGGAATATTTTCAATTTTCAATGGTTTATTGTGACTCAAATTACAGTAGACGCTGCGATAGCTTTGAGCATCTTCTTTCTTATTTGAGATTGTGGGATTGGTAAATCCTGTTGTTTACCATTGTCTCCTGGGCATGGTTTGGTGACAGAATCCCTTCCAAATTTTCACAATCCTCTTCCATTGAGCCTAAATCAATGAGAAGTTCAAAGATTTGATCATCTCTCTTTCCAATTGGATAAGATAGGACTCTGATTCCAATTGGATCTCCTGAATCAAGTAAGATAGCATCCCAATAGCTACAAGTGGATCCTTGGCACCCTAGTTCTCACTTTTAAATTCATAAGCTTCAATTACAATATTCACAATTACTCTCTTTATTATTTCATATTTAGATTTAGATCTTCTTCTAGCTCTAGTTCTAATTACTTTAAAAAATGTACAAGATTAGTCCCTAGGGATTTGACCTCGGTCTGACTGAGATTATTACTACATCGCGACCCTACACTTGGGGTTGTGAACAATCGTATCAACATATCATCTAGCGATGAAGTTCTCAACTGACCACAACACTGAGCTAATTAAAGGAGATCAACAGGAAGCTCGACAATGCTACTTCTTGGAGTTGAGAAAACAACAAGCGACGACCATCACTTCCCTCGACCCCTGAGAAGACTCTATCGAGAGAGGGTGTCCTGTGGAGGACCTCATATCAATCCCGCTTCATGAATCTGACCTAACCCGCACTGTCCAGGTTGGGTCATCACTAGCTCCAACACTACGAGATGAGATGATGAACCACCTCTGACGATATTCTGACGTATTCACTTGGTCACACCAAGACATGCCCGGAATTGATCCGAGTGTAATGGTTCATAGGCTAAATGTCAACCCTGACCACTGGCCAGTCAGGCAAAAGCGAAGAGCATTCGAAGTCGAATGATATGCCATCATAGGAGAGAGGCCGAAAAACTCCTTGAAGCAAGATTCGTGGAAGAAATATACTATCCAGACTGGATAGCCAACGTTGTCCTGGTGAAAAAATTTAACGGGAAGTGGCAGGTCTGTGTAAATCACACCAACCTGAACAAAGCCTGCCCCAAAGATAGCTTTTCCCTCCCAGGATCGACTTGCTCATCGATAACACGGTCAGGCACGAGCTCTTGAGCTTCATGGATGCCTACTCGGGCTACAACCAAACTGTAATGCACCCCTATAACAAACAGAAGAAGGCCTTCGTCATTGACAAAGGCCTCTACTGCTATAAAATCACGCCTTTTGGGCTAAAGAATGCTGGAGCCACATACCAATGACTTATCAATAAAATGTTCACCTAGCATATTGGGCGCACCATGGAAGTCTGCATCGATGAGAAGCTAGTCCGGAGCATCAGAGCTAAGGATCACCTCTCCAACTTGGAGGAGATGTTCGTAATCCTCAGAAAATATCAAATATCAATCCTCGGGTTCTTGGTTAGCCAAAGGGGGACAGTGTAACATCCCGAAATTTACACGGCCTGAGTACTACTCATGCCCGAGAGTTCCAGGTGTTAATAATGTATAAATTGGATGCTTTAGAAATCGCATCATAGTTTTTTTTCCCATTTAAATCACATCCAATTACATTCATGAATGTAATCATTCACGAGAATAAAATCGACTATATTTATTATTTCATTAGAGTAAAAGAATTCAACAAATTATCAAATGCCCTCTTAATGAGAGTTTATTACATTATCAAGCTTGTAGCAAAAATATAAAAATAAATCATAAAACTATCTTCTTATTTATTTAGTATAATCTTCCTCGGGAGGCTCTAAATCTTCAATCTGTACATCACTCGCGTTACCTGAACGGTTGGAGAGGGTCAATGCCCTACTCATAGTGATGGTTTATAATACCCCGGATTTATGCCAACTTAGAGTTAGACGTACTTAAATAATGGGTCGATCCTAACACCTTATTAACTTTTCAGAACCCAATCTCAAAGTCTAAAATCGCTTTTTAACCCATTTCCTTCAAAATCTCACCTTTCGCCACCGTATTCTTCAAAGTTTTCTAAGTACTTTCATATTAGATATTAATCCTAAAGTTTAAATAATGAAAAACAATACTTAAACAAAAACTTACTATAAATGGTAAATACATAAATAAAATGGGCTTTTGACCATTAATATTTTTGGAATCTCATGATATAAATATGTTATTTGGATATATCAGTTTCTCCTAACCCAAAATCATATATTACACGTCATGTAACCCATTTCAGATTAAAAAATACACCCGTTTCAAAGTATCAGGTGGTAAAACCACATCAAACGAACTCGGTGGGCCAAACAACACAAATCGGGAGGACCCAGAGTGGGCCCCGCATGTTCCCGGCACCCCGGGAGATGAGGACCTCGCCCCACCGGCAACCCCTTGCCGGAAAGTCCAGTGGTTAGCGAGGACCTCGCCAGTTCCGCGAGGCCTCGCAGTTCTGGCGGGCCGGGCGGCCCATTTTCTACAAATTTTCTGCACTGTTCATCTTACTTCGAAAAATCATATCTCCCTCGTTATAACTCAGATTTAGGTGATTTAAAATTCAGATTAAATATTGATAAGTCTAGTTTCATATAAAAATAAGTAAAAAATATAATAAAAATTCTATTATAGCTAAATATAGGTCATTGTGACAACTGTCTGAAAATCATCAGTTTGGACAGTTGCTGCTTTAAGAATTTTTAGAATTTTTTTATATGAGGAAATCTAATGAAATTTGGTAGAGATAAAGTAGACTTGATGATAAACTATTTAAAAAATAATTAAAATAATATACTACTTAAAAGTACCAGAAAGGAGCGTAGAACTACCCTAGGACCTTATTCTATCGTAATTAGGGCATAATTTAGTTAAGTACTAAACTGAATGATCGGTAGAATTAGGTTGAACTACTTTCTATATGAATTGTAAGACCCAAAATTTGTAAAATCGTTAACGCTACATTACCCTATAATATAGGAATATTCTCATTACCCAGTTGCTCTCGGGAGCATTATGAAACTTCGTATCGGACCTATACCGCGCGTCGAAAGTCCAATTACCGCGAAACTAAACGATTATGACCGCCTTACTGGACTTGACAACCATCTCGAAAATCAAGTCCTAATGATACCCAGAAACACACAACTTGAGCCTGGAACGAAGTGTGTGAGAAACGCGAATATCTTTAGAAATTGAACTCAGATTTAAGTGATTTGGGTTGTCCGCTTGCGGGCCAAATCTAAGCTTTCAGACCGTCAGAATCTAACCCAAATACACCCTCGAATCAGGGGAAATTTTCCACACATGTCAGTGTACTTGTGGCCCTAATTGAGCATCGGTGACCGTTGAACTGAAACTCATCCGCCACACTCGATCTGTAAATCTGATCGGATCAAAAACTTAACTCGACCTAGATCCAATGTCAGGGAGCTTAAGTCTAATCGCACGTAGAAAAGAGGCCTCCATAAGTGCTCCGTTGGACCGAAACAGCCCCCATTTGGCTATAACCTAAGTATACCATGGCCCTGGGGCCATTCCGGTCAGTTCTAGGCCTATATAAAGACCTTAAACCCTCACCCTCTCTTCACATACGAATTTGCAACCCTAAAAAGAAAAGAGAGAAGGAAAGAGAGAGAAAGTGAGAGAGAGAGAGAGAGTTGGAGTTTGATCCAGGATTCTTCCTTGCTGCTCCACGTGCTTAGCCACCCTATCTGTATCGCTATACCGGCGATTCCGACTCTGTACTTAGGTAAGAAATCATAACCATAATCTTTTTTAGATATTCAAATAGAGTAAAGGGTGAACTAGCTAACTTATTCCCTGTTATAGGTTGTCGTTGTGCAGTAGACAAAGGCTTAGTGTTTAAACCGAGTTCGTTACAAGCTTACCGGCGAAAGGTGCGGACTATAGATGTTTAGGTTATGGTTTTCAAGACCTTCAATGTCAGTTAATGATTTATAATTGACTTGATCGCTATCACATGTTCTTAGATTAGATGTTTTCCGTATATTACATATGTATGTAAGTTATGTTGATTAAAATGTAAGCCAAGTGTTTGTTATAATGTTTGAACGAATATGGAATTTGCATTTGTGCTTGTCATGCTTAGTGATCGTATATATATAATGGTTGTATGTGTGATAACTCCTTTGTGAAAGGACTTGTCATAATATATGTTAAAACTAATACATTACATGTACATGGATTTGTGTAGTCCAAGTGTTTGTTGAAATGACTGTATGAATATGGATTTATGAATTGTGCCTACCATGTGTATTAAGTGTAAGAACATGATCGTTGTGTATTTGACAACTCCTAGGTGAAAGGATTAGCCCTATTATATGTTGAAATCAACATACGTCATGTATGTTGGAATGTGTAGCCTAAGTGTTTGTACAAATGTTCCGAATGAGCACGTAGTTGGTACATTGTACTTTATAGGGGTGTTGAGATAAGATTCTCAACTACCTTAACTATGTGTATGATTCCCTCCATGCAACTTATATTATGTTGTCTGTTTTACTTATGGAATGCATATGTGTGAATTCATGTTTATGTTGTATTTCATAAAATGCCCAAATGATTGTAGGATTTGAATTGCTTGATTGATACTGCTTTGATTATCTCATATGATTACTTGTTGGAATTGAGCGTGGTTGGGACTATGATATATTCCTGGCAATCAGTAACTGGCCCTGCTGTGGTGGCTGAGGTTGCTTTGCCACACTGGACGTGTTCGATGAATCCGAGTCATACTTGGGTTATCGATAGTGGTTAGGCCACACGGAGTCCTTACACACTTCATGTCGATTAACTCGAGGTGCGCTCGTACCAGTCGAGCTCGTCAAGTAACCCGATTGACCCGATGTATGTTCACCATGTATGGACACTACTACTTAAACCTAAGATACCAAACTCACCAGTGAAAATCCCGTTAACCTTGGTACATCGATCCACTAAGACTCATGAGCCGGACATGGTGGTATGTGACACCTTGGTCGAGCTGTCGGCCTACGCTGGGGCGACGAGACTCCCCGTAGTGACCAGTGAGCAATACCATTTCGTGAGCTGAATACGGTGGTATGTGACACTGTATTCGAGCTGTCGGCCTACACTGATAAGGTGACAAGCTCTTTGTAGTGACCTAGAGCATACTCTGAGCATACGTTGAGGCGACAAGCTTTTTCGTAACAACTAGAGTATAAACAAGGCCTACACTGCATTGAGGCGACGAGCCCTTTATAGTGACCTAGAACCGCAACATCGTATGAGATTTACTAGGACTGACGACCTTAGAATGGATCATTGTTTAGGAAATGATATAAGGGAGGTACCTTAGTCTCCCAATCCTGCTGTATGAAAAGGACTAATAAGAACTTGGTAAGCACGCTCATACACCGCATTGCATGTGTCATTTGACATTGGATAAAGCACTGAGGAATTGACTGACATGTGCGACCGTGAGATGAAGATCGCAGAGGGAGTGCAAGTGAGGGCATGCATCATTTATACATACCATTTTTTGCATTAATCGGAGTACTTAGGGATGTGTGATTGTATTGCTTTATCATTACTGCTTGACTGAATTGTTAACATGTTAACCGTTGCTTTATAGTTCCACTGAGTTGATCACTCACTCCCACGTTACGGGACGGTGTTGTACACACCAACCAGACCCTATCTTAGTTGCAGGTGGTGGATGCCTACCAGGCGGAGCCGGACTTCGAGGATGACGATGAGGCATTTTGTTACATACAGTTTTTAGGTGGGTTCATGTGAGCCATGTCCTGATCGACGAAAATTTCTGGGATGTCGATTAGATGACATTACATCTTTTGTATATTTTGGATTTGTACATGTAATTATTTAACCTGGTAACAGTAACACACTCTAGAGACTTACAACAGTTTATGTATTTTATATATCTATCATAGTCTTCTGCTTACGTAATTTAACTGTCTTCGGAGTATGATATGCTATTCTGGTATAATCCCATTCATGTTTAATGCACTAATATGGACAACATTCAATCATCATTATCTCTGTTGCATAAGTAATGCGTTGGAACTCGGGAGCTGAGCTTCTACTCGACCCCTGATTTTCAGGGCATTACATGGTTATCCTTTAAGATTAATAATAATTCAAGAGATTTATAAAAGTAATGTAAGGGTTCTGATACGTCTCATACTCCACCACTACGAGAGGTATCAGCATGCACAACTAATATATATGAATGCATGCTTAGCAAAGTGTGTGCGGCTCATCATATGTAGTGATCATTATCACAATGTGGAAAGTAGTTCAAAATATCCGACTCACCCCGTATTCTCACACTACGGAGATTCGCCGGTGTGTCCAATATTAACGTGGATTTATACGAACCTCTCAAAGCCAAACAACAATGCGGTTGGAGGATTTACGTAACACGATGTGTTCATAGAGTGACTATTCGCGACATTCAATCCTAAAAAGTGATGTAATACGTATGACGATTTACTTACATCGATTATGCATCGTGTCAACCAACCCACAGAATTACAAGCCGACCAAGAAGGCCGCTACTCGTAATGCATTATGTCCATGATAAATATTTGATTCACTAGCTGTGATATCTTTAACACATCACTTGCACTGATAGAGAGATAAATTGAATCATGAGAGTTTTGGAATTCTAAGACACATGCTCATGCCTTAAAGAGAGGTAGCATAAGACTAATATAATAAAGGATAAGAGTAGCATTAAGCTAACTCAACAAAAGAGAATAGTAACTATGGCTAACTCAACAAAAGAGGAGAGTAGTAATGGCTAACTCAACAAAATTGGTGAAGGCATGGGCAAGGCTTATGTCCATCGCCCCACATAAATAAATAAAGATCACACGTAATTAAAATCATACCTTAACCAAAATTCATAAAGGATAAATAATTGTTGGTAATAAATTAAACAATTACAGAAAAAGAATCATAGTAACATAAAAGCAAAGCATATAAAAGGCAAGATAACTCATATCAACTTAAATTATTGTAAGCTTAAAAGGAATCCCTCACCTTAGCCTTAGATCCAAACTCTAGGTAGATATCCATGTAGGAAAGCTTCTACATGAAAAGCTTCCACATAAATCACGACATCGCTTGAGCAAGATGGATACACCATACATGTGGAGAAGGAAGATGACGTCTAGGCTTCTCCTTTTCTTTCTCCTTCTTCTCTCTCTCTCTCTCTCTCTCTCTCTCTCTCTCTCTCTCTCTCTCTCTCTTTGGGCATTAGGAGATTGGGCATGTCAGAGGAGAGGGGAATGCACACCCCTTTTAAAAGGAGTGGGCGTGTGAGAGAGGTGTGTTTCACATCCCACTTGGATTGAGTTTCTCTAATTTTCTCTTTTCTGATGATCTTTCTTTAAATCTAATTCATCTATTGTGTCAGGTTATCAAATAGATCCAGGGCATATGACTTTCTTAGGGATTCAAAATTTAGATTGACCTATCTTGAAAATTCTCCTAACCGGTGCCAAAATGAACTTGATCTCAATTAACAGTCCACACTTAATGATCAAAGCCCAATTTTAGGAGAAATGTGAAGTCAGGATAAGCAAACGGTTTGATAAAATTTGGTGGTTGATCGATGGTGGAAAAATTCTACATCTAAAATTTCATCTTTTGTATTAAAAGGAAGGAACTGGCTTTAACCTCCAACGGTATAGGATCACATATTGGGGCCTAAATTTTGTATAACCTCGTAGTCATATGAGACCAAAGTGTGGTCCAAATTTAAGTTGCGATGAACAAAAGAAAATGATTAAATCGAAAGATCCAAATTTATAAGGAGTTGGTAGGCCTTGACAAGATAACTTTGCGCCTAAAGAAAAACCTACCAAAGTGGGGTCTTCATTTTCACACTTGGTCCATATTATGGGCAATGTAAGTCGTTTGTATGAAGAAAAATATCCTACTATGACTACCTGCGAAGTTTCTTCACTCGATACCAATATCAACAGTTAAGGGGCTGATTTGTCAATTGGGCCACTTTTACAATGATTTAAGGGCTATATTTTGACATGTATGGTTAATTTATGATACATAGGCATGGTATAAAATTTCACATCAAATGGATTATGGGAACTAGATGATCTAAAATTCAGGAGTCTAGGTTAATAGCATTTTCGTAATCATTGCTGATTGAGAGTTTTAGAAAATATAATGGTTCTACATGGTTATAGGAATGTTTTTAAGTAATTCTTACAAATGAACTTATATCTAAATCATTATGAATAAATGATTATTCACCAAACTAATAAAGGGAATGTACATCTATCAATCAACATAATAGACGGTTAGATAACATGTTAAAATAGAAAAACTTGATGGTTAGTAATCTGATCATGTATGTAAGTGGGTGTATGGTCAATTTTGTAAACGGATGATCACAAGTAAATTTTTTGAAGTGATCGAGAGGTAGAACATGTACACCGTTAGATTCAAGTGACTTGTTCACATGTGTAAGTTTCTCATATTGTAGTTTTGATGGTGGGTTAAACATATTCATAGGTGGTGAACAAGATGAATAGATCAGAATCTCAATTTGATATGTGTACGAGTAGATGTTAATACCAAGTAGTTAGTTTACTATGATCAGGTGGTCCAAACTCAGAGTGGACAGTCAAATATCTTTACCTAGCGGTGAATAGTTGATTGAACAGTTGGTTATGATGGACAAGTGAGAAAACTTGGGTATATGATGATCATATCTCAAAATCAACTGTCATGTGGCTTGATATATGAATAGAGATTATTCTCAATGATCAGATTCGTATTGGAGAATGGATGTAAGGTTAGGATAGCTAGATTGGTATTGTACACATGTACATAATAAGTTAAATTTCATGATAACACTCAAGAACTTTCAATATTCGGGTATTGAAAAGTTCGGGGTGTTAAAGATAGAAGCAAACCCTAAAAAGATCCAGCCTTTGCTCGACATGATCTCACCAAGAACAACGAGAGAAATCCAATGCCTCACAGGAAGAATAGTTGCACTCAGTCGCTTTGTATCCCGAGCTACAGACAAATTCCTTCCTTTCTTCAAACGGTTGAAGGGAAATAAAACAGCAAAATGGACAGGGGAATGCGAGCTCGCCTTCTAGTAACTCAAACAATACATGGGGTCTCCGCCACTACTTTCAAAACCTGAGCAGGGCGAGCCGCTTCTACTATATCTGGCAGTCACTTCAACGGCAGTTAGCTTAGCTCTCATCAGGGAGTAGGGAGGGAAGCAATTACCCGTATACTTGTTGAAGGTCAAATATTGTATATTATCCCCCATTTATATCTTGGTTTTATGAACATGATAATGCTTACTGTTCTATTTTACTCGTGTTTGTGTTGCGAGGTGAATTTAAAAGCTTGGATTGAAAAGGGTGCTAAAAGAATGAATCTGATGCTCAAGAATCACTAAGGCAATGGATGGATCTTAGGAGACCAAGATTAAAGAATTAATATACGAAAGATCCAAGAAAACCAAGTGAGGAATGAAGAGAATTAAAGATTTGAAGTGAAGAAAAAAAATCTGGAAATCGTCTTGAAAAAGCATATTCTGAAACTCTGAGTTATTTTGTGAAATTGTGCAGAGTGAAGTCTAGTTTGAAAAACTGTATAGAGTGAAGTCTATTTTAGTAAACTGCGTAAATTTGAGGCAGTTTCTAGAGTTTTCCAACTAGGTGCGAAAGTTGGAGTTCCACAACTATAAATAGGACTCCTTAGGATGTTCCTAGGTATCTTCTAGGGTTTAAGGAGTGGAGCAAAAGGGTGGAGAAGCCGTCACCAAGAGTTTTTCTTCTTCTTTAGTTATTTTCAGACTTTTTTCTAGGATTTTAGATCCAATCATGTCTATGGTTGGCTAAACCTCTTAACTAGGGCTAAAAAGTGAAGCTTGTAGCATGATGGGATGTTTCTATTAATTTGATTCATATTTATGTTGAACTTCATGGATTCTAATTTGATATTTAAGGAATACTTTTAGTTTTTAATGGTTTATTGTGACTCAAATTACAGTAGATCTATAATAGATTTGAGTATCTTCTTTTCCTGATTTGAGATTGTAAAATTAGTAAGTCCTATTGTTCACCATCATCCCTTGGGCATGGTAGGGTGATGAAATCCTTCCTAATCTTCACAATTCTCCTGCTTTGAGATTATGAGATTGGTAAATCCTGTTATTTGTGTTGCGCAGCACGCCAACAACGCAGTGAGCCTAGATCCAATCTCAGGCCTCACCCACTAACGATAAATAAGAAGAAATATAAACTAGAAATAGATCAAAGTAATCCAAACAAACCACGAGAAAAGATATACGTGGAAAAACCCCAAACTAGGGTAAAAAATCACGAATGCAAACTTCCACTATGAAGAACGAAGATTACAAGGCAATATACTAATCTCTCCCTTGGAGATACAGAGAAAACCCTTTTCTCACACCTTAAAATAGCTCTCCAATATTCACCTTAACCCTAGAATAGCCCTAGGGACCCCAATTTATAGTTTTGACAACTTTCCTTTCGCATCCCAGTTGTGAAAGGACTTGCGACATGAAATTCGTGAAACTCCTTTCTACATCCCAGTTGCGAAAGGACTTACGACACGAAATCCGTGAAACTCCTTTCTGTATCCCAATTGCGAAAGGACTTGCGACACAAAATTCGCGCAACCTCAACTGGTAATGGGCGGCCCCAGATGTGGCTCCACTTCTCAATAATCTCCCACTTGGAGACACATCATCATAAACATTTGTCTTCTTCATCCGGAGTGCACCACCTCCCCGTCTTCAAGCCTGAAGACCAATCAAAGCTAAACAGAACTTCAGCTTCTCCCTTGTGACCACCTTAGTCAGCATATCCGCAGGATTCTCACTTGTATGAATCTTCTCCAGAGCAATCGATCCATCTTCCAGTAACGAACGTATGAAGTGATATCTGATGACAATATGCTTGGTCCTTGAATGAAAGGCTGAATTCTTAGCCAAGTGTATTGTACTCTGACTGTCACTGTACAGCTTGCAATCTGCTTGCTTCTTACCCAACTCTTCCATAAAACCTTGCATCCATACCATCTCCTTGCATGCTTCTATAGCCACAACATATTCTACTTTTGTTGCACTGATAGATACTATCTTCTGTAACTGAGAGACCCAACTGACTGCAGCACTCTCCAGAGTAAAGACATAACCTGTAGTACTTCTACTGTCGATATCTCCTGCAAAATCTGAATCCACGTAGCCTTGTAGCTTGATTTTCGATCCACCATAACATAACCCTACATCCTTAGTACCTACCAGGTATCTAAGAATCTACTTCACAGCTTCCTAATGTTCCTTCCCGGGATTGTTCATGAACCTGCTAACAACTCCCACTGCTTGAGCAATGTCTGGTCTCGTGCTCACCATAGCATATATGAGACTCCCTATAGCTGACGCGTATGGGACTTTAGCCATGTAATCCCGTTTCTCCTGCGTCTTTGCCCCTTATTACTTAGATAGCTTAAAGTGGTTAGCTAATAGAGTGTTAACCAGCTTAGCACCTCCCATATTAAATCGATCAAGTACCTTGACTATGTACTCTGCCTATGACAAAACTAGTTTCTTGTTTTCCCTGTCACGCCTTATCCTCATGCCTAGGATTTGTTTTGCAGCTCCTAAATCCATCATGGAAAATTCTCTAGACAGTTGTCTTTTGAGATTTGAGATGTCCTTCATGCTTGAACCGACCACAAGCATATCATCAACGTACAGAAGAAGGATGATGTACGACGTATCAAACTTCTTCAAATAACAACAGTGGTCTGCATGACATCTCTTAAAATTATTTTCCGACATAAAACTGTCGAACTTCTTGTACTACTGCCTCGAGGCCTGCTTCAGGTCATATAAACTCTTCTTCAGTCCGTACACCTTATTCTCCTTTCCTGGTGTCACGTATCCTATCGGCTGATGCATATATATCTCTTCTTCAAGGTCCCCATGAAGAAAGGTTGTCTTAACATCAAGCTACTCTAGATGTAAGTCCTCTGTAGCCACTATAATTAAGACCATACGAATCATAGACATTTTCACTACTGGTGAAAATATTTCAGTGAAATTGATACCTGCCTTTTGTTAAAACCCTTTCACAACCAATCTGGCCTTGTACCATTTTGAACCATCGTGCTCCTCCTTCAGTCTGTAAACCCACTTATTATGAAGAGCTTCCTTACCCTTTGGTAGAGTGACTAGCTCCCATGTACGATTAAACTCAAGAGAGTCCATCTCCTCATCCATGGCCTGCTCCCACTTAACCTGTGTATCTGACTGTAATGCCTCTTCAAAACACTCTTGTTCACCATTATCTGTCAGTAGTAGATAATATAAGGAGGGTGAGTATCAGATCATGGGTCTCCTCTCCCGAGTAGACCTCCTCAATACTGGTGTCTGTAGCCCTGCCTTATAATGCTCCGGTGCATGATCATCCTGTTGTGTTGTAACACCCGTGTCCGATAACTCTTCTAACTCTACAAATTCTTTCTCCTCAGCGTTATTTTCATGTACACTGTCCTTATGCATCACTTTTTCATTGAAGACTATGTCCTTGCTTCTGATGATTTTCCTATTTTCTGCATCCCAAAACCTGTAGCCAAAATCATGCTGCCCGTAGCCTATAAACGTGCACCTCCTGGACTTCACATCCAGCTTGTTTCTGTGCTCTGCATCAATGTGAATGTATAAAGTGTAACCGAACACTCTAAGATGTGTTAGGTTCACTTCTTTCCCAGTCCAAGTTTCTTCTGGTAGCCCATCATCCAATGGTACTGAGAGACTTCTATTGATGAGATATGCGGCAGTATTTATAGCATCCGCCCAAAAAGTCTTAGGTAACCCTGCATGTAACCTCATGCTCCTGACGCTCTCAAGTATGGTCCTGTTAATGCGCTCAGCCACACCATCTACTGTGGTGTCCCTGGAATCATTTTCTGATGTTTGATTCCATTTGTTGTACAATACTCCTCAAACCTCTTATCACAATACTCTCCCTCATTATCAGATCTGAGACACTTTACTGTTTTACCTGTCTCATTTTCTACCATAACTTTTTACTTCTTAAATACATCAAATACATCAGATTTATACTTTAAGAAATAGACCCACATTTTTCTTCTAGCATCATCAATAAAAGTAACAAAATAATGTGAGCCACCAAGAGATAATACCTGTGTCGGTCCCCACACATCAGTGTGTACAAGCTCCAACAGATGCGTCTTTGGAGCGCGTCCCGTCTTCTTGAAGCTTACCCTCTTCTGCTTGCCATACACGTAGTCCTCGCAGAATTCCAAGTCAATAGACTTTAGCCCTGGTAGCTTTCCTTTAGACAATAGCACTTTCATCCCTTTCTCACTCATATGTCCCAACCTCTGATGCCATAACTGCCCATTCACTCCAGTTGATGCGACTACGAGTAAATTATACGATCCTGAAGTCACGTACAAAGTACCTTCCTTTTTGCCTCGAAATATCACTAAGGCACCTTTTGTGATCTTCCAGGAATCACTGGTGAATGTCGTCACATAACCGGTATCGGCCAACTGCCCCACAGAGATTAAGTTACATTTCAAACTTGGTACATGTCTGACATCTTTCAATTTTAAGACCGTTTCATCTTTCTGATTTACATGAACGTCCCCCTTTCCAACAATACTACATGGCTCATCATCACCCAAGTAGACTCTTCCAAAGTCACTTGACATATAATCACACAGAACTTACTTACATGAGGTAGCATGAAACGAAGCACCTGAGTCTATAATCCAAGACTCATTCCTCACATCAAGAGATAAGATTAACACCTCTATGTCACTCTCCTCAAATAGATTCACTGATTCCTTCTCACCTTGAGAGCTTCTTTCTTGTTTCTTGAGCGCCCTGTAATAACGTTTCATATGCCCCTTCTTGCCGTAATGCCAACACCCGTCTTTGTCTTTCAGTCCCTTGGACTTCTTCCTCGACTTAGAATGCCTATGTTTATTGCCTCCTTTGTTCAGCGATCTTCCTCTTCCTTCAATGTTTAGAGCATTTCTTGAATCCCCCGAAACTCCTGATGTCTTTCTTCTAGATTCTTCACTGAGAATTAAACCGGCCACATCATCAAATTTCAACTTTGTCAATCCTGAAGAGTTGCTCACAGCAATCACCAAACCATCCTAACTGTCTGGCAAACTAGATGAGATCAATAACACCCTGACCTCATCCTCAAAAACAATGCCAACGGATTTCAACTGGCTCGTGACTATATTGAACTCGTTTAAATGTTCAGCCACGCTCCCACCATTTGACATCTTCATGTTAAATAGCTGTTTCATAAGATGAACCTTGTTTGATGTTGAGGGCTTTTCATACATGGTGGCTAAGACTTCCATTAATTCTTTTGTAGTTTTTACCTTGGATATATTGAAGGCGACGCTCTTAGACAAAGAGAGTCGGATCGTTCCTAAAGCCTTCCTATCCAGTAAAAACCATTCATCATCTGTTATCTTTTCTGGTTTCTTCTCTTTTCCTCCTAGAGGAATATAGAGGTCCTTCTGATACAGATAATCCTCCATCTGCATCTTCCAGAATGCAAAGTTTGAACCATCAAACTTCTCAATTCTAGTTTTTCCTTCTTCTGCCATCGCTCCCAATAGAACTAAACTAATAACTCTGATACCAGTTGTTGCGCAGCACGCCAACAACGCAGTGAGCCTAGATCCAATCTCAGGCCTCACCCACAAATGATAAACAAGAAGAAATATAAACTAGAAATAGATCAAAGCATCCAAACAAATCACGAGATAAGATGTACGTGGAAAAATCCCAAACTAGGGTAAAAAACCACGGATGCAAACTTCTACTATGAAGAACGAAGATTACAAGGCAATATACTAACCTCTCCCTTGGAGATACAGAGAAAACCATTTTCCCACACCTTAGAATAGCTCCCAAATATTCACCTTAACCCTAAAATAACCCTAGGGACCCCAATTTATAGTTTTGACAACTTCCCTTTCGCATCCCAGTTGCGAAAGGACTTGCGACACGAAATCCATGAAACTCCTTTCTGTATCCCAGTTGCGAAAGGACTTGCGACACGAAATCTGTGCAACCTCGACTGGTAGTGGGCGGCCCCAGATGTGGCTCCACTTCTCAACAGTTTGCCATTACCTCTTGGGCATGGTTTGGTGATGAAATCCCTACCAATTATCATAGTTCTCCTTCAATGAGAATTAGGTCAATGAAAGTTCAGATTTGGTTTTATTGGTGTATTTTTCAATTGGATAGGATAAGACTCCATTTCCAATTGTGTTATTTGAATCAAGCAAGAGGGCTCCCTATTCACTACAAGTGGATCCTTGGCACCATAGTTCTCACCTTGAAATTCTTAGTTTTAATTATTCCATTCACAATTACTCTCTTAAATACTTCAGAATTAATTTCACATCTTCTTCTAGTTCTACTTCTAGTTAATTTCAGAAATGTACAAGTTTCAGTCCCTGTGGATTCGACCTCAGTCTTCCCGAAATTATTATTACATCGCGACCCTACACTTGAGTTTGTGAACAATACTACGTCAGCAAGGTCTTAGTCCCAACAGAAACCAAGTACCCGGACATCGAGAAGCTCGCCCTAGCCTTGGTTGTTTCAACACGACGTTTTCGACCGTACTTCCAAGCCCACACCATTGTGGTCCCGATAGACCAACCCCCCCGTCAGGTACTCCAGAAATCCGAAGTTTCAAGAAGATTAACAAAATGAGCAGTTGAACTCAGCGAGTTCGATATCTATTATCGACCCTGAACAGCCATCAGAGGCCAAGCAGTGACTAACTTCATCATCAAGCTCATGACCAAGGATGATTAGATAACAAGCCCCAATGATCAGATCGGGCAAATCGAGGATCAGACTGCCAAGCCAGATACGCAGACATGGACATTGCACGTAGACGGTTCATCCAACTCTAAAGGCAGTGGGGCCAGGATAGTGCCGGAAGCGCCTGACCATACCTGCATATAGTATGCCTTGAGATTTAGATTCCTAGTGTTGAACAATACAATGAAATATGAAGCCCTGTTGGCCAGACTCAGGCTGGTAGCAGTAATAGGAGCTTAACATCTGAAAGTCCGCAGCAACTCACAGCTTATTGTCAATCAAATAACCAATGAATATCAATCCAAGAAGGAAAGGATGAAAGACTATCTGCAAAAAGCTCGAGAAATGATCAACAAATTCCCGAAGTGCAATATCAGCCTAATCCCCATATCGAAAAATTCCAAGACAGACGTGCTGGCAAAGCTAGCCTCATCGTTGGAGGACGATATCCTGAAGTCGACCCCAATCGAGTTCTTGACAAAGTCGAGCATCTACGAGCATGACTCAAATACACTCTTCCCAATAAATTCATGATCGACTTGGATGGATCCAATAATAGACTATATCAAAGAAGGGAAATTGTCGGAAGATTGACTAGAAGCACGCAGACTTCAATCAAGGGCAGGTCGGTATACTATGGTTGAAAACGTCTTGTGAAAGAAAGGATATTCCTTGCCCTACCTCATATGCCACCGACCTGATGAGGCCAACTATGTCCTAAGAGAAACTCATGAAGGCATCTGTGGTAATTACTCCGGCAGTTGGGCCCTCTCCCACAAAGTTATCCGACAATGATATTTCTGGCCAACCATTTAGGTAGATGACAGACAATATACCCGAAAATGCAACAAGTGTCATCGATTCGCGGCAATACCCCGTCAACCCCTTGAGCAGCTAACTCCTATGACCGAACTATGGCCCTTCGTCCAGTGGAGAATCGACATTATCAGCCCTCTACCAACTGACAAAGGGCAGACCAAATTTGTAGTCGTCACAGTCGACTATTTCACTAAATGGGCCGAGGTCGAGTCCCTGGCCACCATTACTGAGCAAAATATCACCAACTTCATTTGGAAGAATATTATATGTTAGTATGGGATCCCCCACATGATCATCTCGGACAATGGGAAATAGTTCGACAACTACGGATTTCGAGGCATGTGTGAAAACCTCGGAATCTAAACTACTGCCTGAATAGCCACAAGAGAAACCCTTTTTTCCTTGGCCTTCGGCGTGGAAGCCATTGTCCTAGTCGAGATCGAACTCCCAACTACTCGAACCCGGTCCTACAACAAAAAACGGAACATCGAGCAAATGACATTAGAGCTAAACTTAGTTGAGGAGAGAAGGGAGCAAGCCCAACTCAGAGTCGCAGCTCGGTAATAGAAAGTGGCTTGTTTCTATATAGCTCCAAAATGAAGATGAGAAGATTTTGAACGGCGGACCTAGTCCTCTGCAGGACCATCCAGAATACCAAGGAGCCTGGTTCGAGAACTCAAGGCCCGAACTGGGAAAGCCCCTACATGGTGACAAGCACGAGCCGACCGGGAACTTACCGACTCGAGGACATGGAAGGGCGACCCCTAACGCATCCATAAAACGCTGAGCACTTAAAAATCTAACATACATGATTGACTGAGCTCGAGCTCAAAATTCGCTTTCCTTTGTTGGATCCGTCTATATGCTTCCTTAAGAAACTACAATAAAATTCTAAACTGTGGGATTTTTTCGTTCTACTTTCTTGTCTACTAGCACTTGACCTGCAAAAATCTACTAAGGGCGTCCCTTTGTATAAGGGAAAAGATACCTTTACTAATGGTTTGACCATCAAAGAAGAGGTCAAACCTAAAACTATCATTACTACTTGAGCAACGCGCCTTAGAAAGATTAAATCGACCGTTAATAATGTGTCAAACCGACAAGCATACTTAGAAAATTTGCACCATAGACCATTGTAACCAAAAAGTTTTTTTTTCCTTTTCATTGATATAATTAAGGAGTACAAAATTGAGCACATGTAAAAAAAATGGAAAGATTAAAGTCGATCCTCAGGGAATGTCCTCAGCTCTGGGCCTAACAGAAGTGGCCTCGGCCACAGCTTCAGTAGGAGCGGGGTTCTCGACGGCGTCCTTGGCCAAGGCCTCTAGATCAATGCTCAGATGCTTCAGCCTGATCAGCTCCTCACACCAAGCATAGTCCAGGTTGAAGTAATATTCGAGCTCCTCAGTCCGCTCCTCAGAAGCCTTAAAAGCTTCCACCTCGGCCGACTTGATGTCAGGGATAGAGGCCTCAACCTTGGCTGGTCAGCGTTGAAGTCTCCGTTGACTTGGAGATCGCCTCCTCAAGAGTAGCCTCCAACCTCAGCTTCTCGGCCTCAAAAGCAGCCTCCGATCTCAATTTCTCAGCCTTCAAGTCCTCCAGAGCAAACTGTCTCGAAGCACTCTTTAAGAGGGCCTCATCCAATGGAGTTCTCAAGACCCTTCGATCCTCCCCTAACACCTGCAGGGCTCCTTGTAGAGCTGTCAACTAGGCCATGACGACGTCTCTAGCACTCTCCATGACCTTAAGTTTAGAGATCATCGCTTAGAGGTCAGCCGCCAACTTCTCAAAACTGAAGCTGACCTCCTTGAAAACCAATCGAGCTAACAAGAGAGTGGGGGCCACCTGAAAAAGGAAAACAAAGTTAACGTTGCAAGAACTATGCGAATAAAATTCAAAGGACCACCTAAGGATATACCTTCAACAAAGAGATGGTCGCTTCGCACAGCACATCCATCAGGTGTAGGGCGGATAAAGCAAGGATCGCTAGCTCGTTCACATGGCGAGAAGCCCACCCAGCAAGCTTCGTCAAAGGGCTTAACTCTCACGTCGATCCACTGCCCTCTGCCTCATGGGCAGGAACCCTGACGTTAGGAGCAGAGCAGGCCCCTTCTTCCACCTCAGGAACATCAGGATGCGCCCCCTCAAACCCGCGAGGGAGGAAACTCCCCTCATGGACGTGCTCCTGCTCGAGAACAGCGGCAACAGCAGTAACCTCGGCGAAAATAGTTGCGGCGGCAAGAACTCATCTAGAGCAGTCACTGGCTGCTCAATAGGGATTGGGATCCCACGAGGGTGCACCACAATCCTAGCTGGCACCTTACCCCGGGGAGGTGCCCCCTCCATATTTTTTCTAAGCCACGCCACATCGGTCGTGGAGGGCAACTTCATCCTCTTCGTGGGGCGCGGATTGCCAGACATATCTACAGAAAACATCAGGAAATAAAAGAACCAAAATTTGATAAACGACATATCTACAAATGACTATGGACCTTATCATACCTAGTGGCCCGGGAGTGACCTGGGAGATCTTGACCTGAAACAAGGACTTAGAAGTGATCATCACCTTCCAACTTCGTAAGGCAGGATTCACCAGTCGTGCACGGGTGATGCGTTGAAGCTGGGAAGAGGAGAGCTCAGGTTGAACACGAGAAGGGCCCACTGCACAAAGGAAAAAGATTAGCAAAAAATTCGAATGACACTCAACCTAGTTACAACTCGACAATTCCAGACCTGGAATCGTGAATGCAGCGGGGACACCAATCACCAAATCCACCCACTCCCCAGATACGAAGAATCACTTGTCTTTCCACCCTTTGTTAGACGAAGGGTTGCCAGTGATGAGAGCCTGACCTTGATTGACCTAGGCAGAGAAGTAATACCACCCTAAGTTCATGTGGTTAATTTTCACTTTATACAAATACACAAATTCAACTATAGACAGCTCAGGAAAGTCGAGTTGCTGCCAAAGGACGTAAGTCCTGATTAATGCCCTCCAAACATTCGGGAGTAATTAGCCTAGATCCAACCTAACAGACACCAGAACCCTCTGAACCGTAGGATTTAGAGGTAAACAGAGACCGCAATGAAGAGCTACGACATAGACAGCCAACTCACCCGCACGAGGCTAGCCCGATACCTCCCCCAATTTGGGGGCTTGGAGTACCATTGACTCGGGGATCTGATAATCTTCCCTCACTCGAACAAGGTCGGCCTCCGTCATAGTAGACTCGAAGGTGTTGACCTCTCTAACTTCAATGACAGAACCCTCTGGCCCCAAGCGAACTCCCTCCTTGCTTAATCCCTTGAATCCCACCTCTTCATCCTCCCAGGTCCGAAGAGGAAGGGATGACTCTATTTGGTCAATTGTTCTCGAGGGAATGGTATGCGTCATTGTGGAAGGCCCTCGACACTGACCTAATTATAGAGCAGTCCGACATCTCGGCCGAACAAAAAAAAAAAGAAGAAGAAAAAACAGGTCAGAGAAGGGAAAAACACTGGAAAGAGGGAAGTATAAGGGATTTCTGACTTACCTAAAATTGCCTAGTCTGGCGGAGAGCAAAAAGAAATGAGAGAAGTGAGGGGCTCTAGGTGTTCTCCCTCCCTTATATACATATCCAGCTTAGCGCATTAATGACCCGCAATCAATACCTGAACACGGGGAGCCACAACGTCACACGCGAACATCCTCCCTGCAAGACACGTGGGGAGTAACGACCTCGAGCGCCGATCCATAGACAGCTAGCACTCAACAATGTGTCCAAAGATTAAACGGCACCATCATCCAAAGATACGTCGTCATCATTAAACTTCGCCTCGAGCCCCACGTTCACCGCTTCCCTATCATTCGTAAACGACAATCGAGTGATCCTTCACCTCCCGACTTGCTCAATGGCGGAGCTCAGTCCAATCTCGAGTTCGACCTCGACTACAGTCTGATCTAGCCAAATTTAATATACTTATCAAGTCTGCTACACAAACTATAAAGTAAGGGGGGCTTACTGTTATGGGAAAAATGGTCGACCTACTATCCACAGCCCAAGTCAGCAATTTAAACAGAAACAAGTACGATCCAGTGATCCAACCCCCGTCTCCTCTACTAAGTGTGGATAAAGGTCAAGCTCGACCTTTAAGCACAAGGTCGGGACAGTAATTAACCAACCGCGATCTGCAAGAAGCAAGCTAACTCACCTCAGGTCGTCATGACCCGTCCTTAAATGAATGCAACTCGACCTCGGTTGTGGACCAGGTTGGACTACTTTATGACAGTTAAACCCACTCTCCATAGAATCCGACCTGACCTCTGTCTAGTCAGTTTGCGATCTCAACCGAAGATCCAGGAAGCCAACTTTAAAATGGCTCTACCCAAGATTCTAGCCGAAGGATTCACAAGTATCCTCCCCCCAAGTAAGGGTTCTGAATCCTACTATAATTCATTCATGCTAAAACAGGGAGGGGCACCCTCTACGCCACTACTTCTCCCCATCTATAAATAAGAAAGCCCCCAGTGGTGAAAGGTACACACTATCTTTAGCCCTAAACCTTCAATACTCGACTAAACATAGATCCTTTTCCGGAGTTAGGCATCGGAGGGCCCCCTGCTCTAGACGGGGTCTTCCTTGTCTGTTCCCTGTGCAGGTAAACAGTTTTAGAAAGGGGCTAACCAGATTTCTGCATCAACACAACATATAAAGATACAACTAAATAATACGTAAATTAAAGTAAAATGCACCATCACCAGTAGATGAATAACAATTGTGTTGATGCAGAAATCTGGCTAACCCTTCCTTGACCTTCGAGTTCCTACACACGGAGGAGACAAAGGAGACCCTGGCTAGAGCAAGGAACCCTTTGATGCCTAAGTCTGTAACGTCACGAAAAATTCGGTACAAAGACCCGAGTACCACCTCAGGCAGAAATCACTCAAGATCAAATCCTTTAGGAAGTAGACAAAATTAACTAAGTGCTAAACTAGATTAGCTACAAATCCGCTTGATCCACTTTAAATACGATCTGCAAGACCCAAAACTTGTAGAATCATTGACGCTAGGTTATCCTAAAATCTAAGATCAATCTCATTACCCAGTTGCTCTCGGGAGCACATTGAACCTCCGTTTTGGATTTGGACCGCACGTCGAAAGTCCGATGACCACGAGACTAAATGCTTAGGATCGCCTTACTGGGCTTAACAACTATCTCAGAAATTAACTCCAGATAGTGTCCTAAGGCTATTCGCTTGAGCCCAGAGTGAAGAGTGTGAGAAAACGTGGTTTTCTTTAGAAATAAAATCTAATTTAAGTAATCTGAGACTTATCGCTTGCGGGCCAAATATAAGCAATCAGACCATCAGAATCTGACCCAAATACACCCTCAGATCAGGAGAAATTTCCCATGCATGGCAGTGTACTTATAACCCTGATCGAGTTTCGGTGACCGTTGAACTGAAACTGGTCCACCACATGCGATCTGGAAACTCGATTGGAACGAAAACTTAACTCGACTTAGATCCATGGTTGGGGAGCTTAAGTCCGACCTCTAGCTCAAGGGGGGGCTCTGGAAGTGCTCCGTTGAGCTGAAACAGACGCACTTTGGCTATAACCTAAGTATACTTTGGCCCTGAGGTCATTTCCATCATTTTTAGGCCTATATAAGGACCTTAAACCCTCTCTCATTCACTCTATACGAATTTGAGAAAACCCTAGGAGAGAGAAGAGAGTAAAGAGAGAGAAAATGTGAGAGAAGTGGGAGGAGATTCCTGTTGCTTTATCCTGCCATTCCACGTGCCTAACCATCACTATCACATCGTTATTCCGGCGATTCTGACTTCGTTCTTAGGTAAGAAAACCTAACCCTAATCTGTTTTAGGGTTTCAATTTTACGAATGGCGAGATAGCTGACTTAACTCATGCTATAAGTTGATATACCATCGTTGACGAAGCCTTAGAGTTTCTAGCAAATTTGTTACGCTTCTACGACGTAAGGTGCAAACTATCGATGTATAGGTTATGATTTTCAAAGCTTTCAATGCTGGATAATGATAAATTCACGATGTGGGTATTATTTCACATGTAAAATGCGATGTTCGTTTTGTGATTCAGTTATATATACACACAGTAGTGTATTCTGTGTATTTGTAGAAAATACAGTATACGTACGAAATATGAAAATGTGTTTGCCATGATTAACTACTATGTGTATATTCTAGTTTTATGTGTAACAACTCCTCGGCGAAAGGATTCGCCCTAATACATGTGTTGGCTAATATACGTTATGTATGTTAATAAGTGTAGTCTAAGTGTTTGTAACAATGTTTGTATGAGTAAGTACTTAGGAGATAGTGCTTTAGGTAGGTGTTGAGATAGGATTCTCAACTACCCTAGAGATGTGTATGATTTCCTCCATGCAAGTTGTTTAGTTTAATCGCTTACTTATGAAATGTATGTTTTGGATTTCCTGTTTGCATTGTGTTTTATAACATGCTCGTTAATATGTTTGAATTACTTGTTTGTTTAATTCTGCTCTGACTACTCCACATGCTTACTGGTTAAGGATTGAATGTGTTTGGGACTACAGTATAGTCCAGGCAATCGGTAACAGGCTTTGAGTTCGTGGCTGAGATTTATTCGCCACGTAAGATGTGTTTGACAAACCTGAGTTGTACTAGAGTTGTTGGCAGTGGTTAGGCCACATGGAGTGTCTGCGCACTCCATGTCGATCAACTTCAGGTGCGCTCGTATTAGTCGAGCTCGCCAAGTAACCCGATTTGCCTTTGTATGTTCACTATGTATGGACGCTACTACTTGAACCTAAGGTACCAAACTTACCAGTAGAATCCCGTTTAACCTTGGTACCATGATCTGCTAAGACTCATGAGCTAGACATGGTGGTATGGGACACCGTGTTCGAGCTGTCGGCCTATGCTGGGGCGACGAGCCTCCCCGTAGTGACCAGTGAGCAACCCAGACTCATGAGCCGAATACGATGGTATGGGACACTGTATTCGAGCTATCGGCCTACACTGATTTGGTGACGAGCCCTTTGTAGTGACCTTGAACATACTCTAAACCTGCGTAGAGGTGACGAGCATTTCCGTAGTAATCAGAGTATACACTAGGCCTGTACTGATTTGGCGACGAGCCCTTTGTAACGACCTAAAACCGCAACATCGTATGAGATTTGCTAGGACTAATAACCCTAGAAAGGATCCTTGTTTGGGAATGTTATAAGGGAGGTACCTTAGTTTCCCAATCCCACTGTATGAAAAGGACTAATAAGAATTCAGTAATCACGCTCATCACATCATACTACATGTGCCCCCGGTTGAAGAGCACGGAGGGAATAAAATATGTCGCGACCAGAAGATGGTGTCGCATGAGGGAGTGTAGGCGAGGGCATACATCATGACTACATTTCATCCTTACATTAATAAGAGTATCTAAGATTATTTGATTATACTGCTTTATCATTACTGCTTAACTGAATTGATAACATGTTAACCTTTGCTCTATGATTCCACTGAGTTGATCACTCACTCCCACATTCTGGGAGGGTGTTCTGAACACCCACCAGACTCTGTCTTAGATGCAGATGATGATGCGTCTCAGGAGGTGGAGCCTAACTACTATGATGATCAGGACAAGTTCTCTTATATGCAGTTCTCCGGCGGCTTCGCTTAGGCCATCCAGATCGACGGGGCTACAGGGACTATCTTTGTAGTTGTACTGTTTGACATTTTGATTTTTGAGACTATTACATGTATATGGTGACTCAGTGAAGTATTCACACTCTGGAGACCGATGGTGATCTTTTGACTTATATACGCTTATTTATATCTTTCAGTCTTCCGCTTGCATTTTACAACTTGATTTGGAGTATGAATTACTGTTTTGGTATAATCCCACTCATGATTAATGCACTAACATAGACAAAATTTAATCATAAGCATATATGTTGCATAAGTGATGTTTTGGAACTCGAGAGTTGAGTTACTACTCGACCCCCAATTTTCAGGGCGTAACAAAGTCAGATAGGGAATATTGGTCTAGTAAAGCATAGAGTTTTGTATGTAGATTTGTGTATCTTTTGGCCATTAGAGATGCTCCTAGTTATAGTTGAAGAGGGGTGATGGCATAGAAGACAATTTCCCTGTTTAGTAGGGGCATATTGTAGATGGATTCATATCCCGAATGTGTCTCCGGTATCCCCCGAGATCCTTGACTGAGATCTCGAGTAGATCCATGCTGCCGTTATCTTCCGGAATCTTCGACTGAGATCTTGGACAAATCTCTTCGATAAGACCTGAATAGTCAAAATCAGAGGAAATGTGTGGTAGGAGGCTGAGCTTGAGAGTACAAGGCGACTCATATGACCATCCAGATGAATAATCTTTTGACCTGAATTCTTCAATGAGTCGTGGTCAAGTTTTCCCTTAACACTGGGCAGATCATCGACCTGCTGACCTGCCCTTGGAAGTCGTATTAGAGGACTGAGACCGAGCCCATTTCCTTAGTAGAATATAGACGAGATATCGGGGATGATCATCCTCTTCATTTTATCGTATGGTGCGGGGCTTTCCTGAGTATGGAAGCTCAGAGTTTTTCCTTATGCGGGGTGGTACCTCGGGGGCCCTTGCCAAGAGATGTTTCGAGTAACAGCTCAAAAATGGATGCGACTGTGGAGGAGCTCGTGGTCGTGCAGTGAAGTACAATAAAATGCTCTTTTTGGCTGATTACACAACGAGCACAGATGTCCGAGTTGAACCCTTCTCCTTAACCAATCTAGTTTTACCCATATAGTAAGCCCCATACTTTCGAGCTGATCACATTAGCTCGCGAAGTAAGTCGATGTCATGAGGTCAAATTGATCGGTGCATGGGGAGTCGAGCTTGCTCGAAATTAATGCGGAATAAGACGGTGGGCATGGGGATCGAAGCGAATTTACAAAGATGATACAGGGCGCTCGAGGCGGTGTGCACTGACAGGCGGGAAGTTGGGCTCGTCTATCAAATGGGAGCGTTCCACATGGCCAACACGGGCGTCAAGGAACCCCTTTTGGCTGCCACATTAAATGCAAGCAATTAATGTTACGCGGGCAGGTTTCTTATAAAAAAAAAGAGGAAACCTTAATAGTGTAGGGGTATTTTCTTTGTTGCACCCTGCTTCTCTCTATCCCAACTGGATTTGACGATTCCCAGTGAGCCAGAACTCTTCCTCTCTGGTGAGCTTCGTCTCCTCCGTCTCCTCTCTTTTAGGGGTGCACATCGAACCGTTGGAACCGTGTAACTGGACCGAAACCGTTGGATCGGTCCAATTTGGTTCGATTCTAGGGTGCTAACGGTCTGGTTCCGGTTTTAAAATTCTCAAAACCGTTGATTACGGATCGGTTCCGGTTTAAGGCCCTGTAGAACCGAACCGAACCATTAAATTGAACTGTTGAACCGAACCGTAGATCCGAACTGTTACACAAACAATAGATCTGAACCGTGGATCTAAACTATGAAGAAGTGTAGCAATGGTCCTTACTGAACTGAAAAGGGCAAGAGATTGAACGTACAAAATTGTAGAATCTAAGATCCTTTCTGTCGGAAGTCAGGTCCTTGAGTTTGCAGGAGTGGGGCCCATGTTTGGTGATCAAACGATGGGATCCCTTCATGGATGCTCTCATGTAGGAAGATCCTATTTTAAAATCAAGGCAAGAAGTTTATTCCCGATAAAGAAGCGGATTAGGTGGCACCCGAGTAACAAGTTAGTGGGTGTTTCCCTCACTGTGGGGCCCCCTTTGATGTATGTGTTGCACATCCACGCCGTCCACAGGAAACAGTTCTTATTGAACACCCACCGTTAAAACCTTCCTAGGTCCCACAGTAATTGGGCTAGAGTTTAAAAAGCGTTCATTTTTGTGCGTGAGCCGAGATCACTCGAGAGATTGCAGTCCCCGTTCCTTCATGTTAATGATAAACATAGCTCCCTTCCACCGTCCACGTAGAAGGGAAGATAATGGATCAGATCCTACCACCTAGTGGGTTGTGCCTCAGATGGTCCATGAACAAAAAACCACATTGATAGGAGAATCCTAGCCATCTGCTTCTCCCAACTTCCCAATCTAAATTGTGACCATTAACTCTATTTACTGCCACGCATTAAAAAACTCAGCACAACGCTTTTTGGCAGAACTTTTGAAAATAGGGTATCTGGGGTAGGATCCCGTAGAAGGACGGTGTGGATCCATAGTTTACCTTGCCACGTGGGCTTTAAAAGGACTGGTCATCATAGCATGTGAGTGACAGCTCTATCATGCATTCGTGCCATCTCCGAAAACGGATCGGCTACTCACCTTGCCAATAGCCAGTGGTAAGTGGTCGGTGCTCTGTGGGACCCACCATGATGTGTGTGTTTCATCCATGCCTTCTACCCATTCTTCCATATCATTTTATGGTATGAACCCAAAAATGAGGTTGATCCAAATCTCAAGTGGACCGCATAGTGTTTTGATTGAATGACCATCATTAAAAACTTCTTGGGGGCCACAAAAGTTTTGGATCAAGCTGATATATATTTTTTCCTTTCATCCAAGTCTGTATGACCTAATTAACAGGTTAGATGTCAAATGACCATTACAGTGGGCCTTAGGAGGTTTTTAATGGTGGACAGTCAATCAATATTGTTTTCCCATGGTGTGGTCCACCTAAGACTTAGATCTACCTCATTTTTGGCTTTAAGCCCTAAAATAATCTTTCAAAATGGATGGATGGCGTGGATAAAACAAATACATCATGGTGGGGTCCACATAGCACCGACCACTAGCCACTAGGCTGATGGCGGTGTCACTAGCCAAACCGCGTCTGCCATCTCCCTTCTCTTCCTTCCTCTGGTGTCTCCAATTTTTCTCTTCCTTCCTCTGGTGTCTCCGATTTTTAAGTACTTGCCAGGATAAGCCTCTTTTGTTAGGTTACCACCATTTAACATAGGGTGTGGACTCTTCATATATGGTATAAGCCTATGGCCAGAACCGTGGAACCGAACCGGTTTTCACAGTTTGGTTCTAGGGTGCTAACGGTCCGGTTCTAGTTCCAGAAATCCTAGAACCGTAGGGAACGGTTCGGTTCCGGTTTCACCTCAAAACCGGACCGAACCAAACTGTGTGCACCCCTACTCTCTTCTATTACTTTTCTTTTGGGTCCTCGGCTTTCGACCATAATCCCGACCAAACATGTCAAATTCGTCGAACCGATGGGAGGAAATCAGTGACGTTCTAGTGCGATGGGGAACCGGAGGACTTGCTGGAGAATCCACCATCTCCACCTGTGATGATGAGCGATAAGGATTTCTAGACATCTCACGGATCGAGGATGGCTGCTTAGTCCTCTGCTAAGCGGTCCATGGATGTTGAGGGGTTCGACTCAATAAGGGAAGAGGTCATCTAGTCTCTAGCGGAGTTAGAAGAAACCGGCTCTATTGGGTCAACGCTGAAGGAACTCGACCTGGTGTGGATCAGGTCAGAGTACCACATTCCGGACTCAGTGGTGCTTCGAGCTCCTGCACTTGGATAAATTCCAAATGACCCCAAGGATGACGTGTAACACCCCGAATTTTTCAATACCCGCATATTGAAAATTCTCGAGTGTTACCATTAGATTTAACTTAATATGTCCAGGTATATGACACTAATCTAGCTATCCTAACCTTACATTCATTCTTCAAACATGAATCTGACCGTTAGGAATAATCTCTATTCATAGATCAAGCCATCCAACCGTCGATTTTGAGATATGATTATCGCATACCCAAGTATCCTTACTTGCCCATCATTACCAACCGTTCATCCAACTAATCCACACATTTGGAATTGTCTTCCCTCATAGAGTAAGCCAATTGAACCATCTATCCTAAGACCTAAGGCCCGGATCAACAGATCCATCGTTCATCTAGCTCCAAAAAAAAAAGAAGAAGAAGAAGAATAAAACTCCTATATATGTACATCACTTAATCATTACGATTAGGCCACTAGATTACTAAACTTACTGATGATTTCCACCAAAACTAGGCCGAGTACTCTAGGAATCATCAATGATCATATTTAGTAATGATCTGACCGTCAAACCTTCATAAATCACAAGATAACCCCGTTATTTAGAAGTATAGCCCACTTAAATCTTAGACCTACCTCATCCTTTGGGTCAGGCCTTAATATAAGCCGCCAAAATGAATAAACGGAATGGATTTCATCAGTCATTACTGTGGGCCCCACACTTATAGTGTGTGCACACATAACATGTACACTCCCGCGGTTCACTAGAACCACAAGTCGGTCAAACTAGTGTTGCCCGACGAAAATTCAAATCAGGGAGAGTTCCTCTCTCCATCCCACGTTTCTGCCAACGACGGACAACCGACCGCTGTGATGAACAGTGGGTCATCATCATCATCCATATGGATGATCCAAACCGTCCATCCTACAGCTTGGACAGTTTTGAAGAAACCCCAGTTGGCTCACTTAAATACGAACTCACATGAGGGCACAAATCCAGTCTTAACTGGACTGAGTGTGGAAGGGAAATCTAGAAACAGAAGCCGTATTGGTTCGTCTCAAACAATCCACATCAGCCATCGAGTGAAAACCATCCTAACCATCCAAATTACTACAGAAGGAGATCCGAACCCAGCTAAGATCGCCAGGACACTCGGGAGACCTTTACAATTCCTGAAATAGAAACTTTCTCTGCAACAGCGTTTTCAACGGGAAACCAGTTGTGTCACATGACTACCCACGACCGAAACTAGGACCTGGTTCCAATCTGAACCGTCCAAAGTTTAGAAGGAATGATTCTGACTCCTCCAGAGACGGCGAAAAGACCGGAAGGAATCCCTGCTAAACTGGTGATCCCAAATCATCCGAACTTCCGCACAAACCACGGGAAAACCGTCCGCAGTATGATTTCACCAGAACCAGCGATTCTAACACCTTAAACCTCCATCTTGGAGGGCCCACGAGTCTCCTGGGATCCATCCAAACCACCTCCAATCATCGGATCAGAGGTAGACTCGTCGGCCAGCGATCCACTATTAAAACCGAGTCATCCTCTCTATTCAAAGAACTGATTCCACACCACAACCTAATGCACGATCTTGTAAATCAAACCGATCAGATGATGGGCCACCCAAAACCGATCTAACTGAGACAGGAAAGAAAGGAGGAGAGAAGAGGAAGTTTATTTTGAAACAACTTCCGATTTGCGCAGCCCGTTCGCGCAAGATTTCCTCCACCTACAAAATACGCAAGAATATTCTGGACGCACCAGATTAGTATAAATAAGCTTGCCCCGACACTAAAGAACGCCAGCAAGAAGGGAGAAAGAAAGAGAAGAAACGAGAGAGAGAGATAGAGAGAGAGAGAGAGAGAAGAGAGAGAGAGAGAGAGAGAGAGAGAGAGAGAGAGAGAGAGAGAAGAAGGAACCGGCTCAGCAAGGGACGCGGATTGCGTCCTACCCCTCCCGGACCGTAATCCATCCGAGCAGGGCTCTGTGAGGCCCACCGTGATGTAAGTATTTGATCCACACCGCTAATCATTTTTATATGATCATTTTAAGGTATGAGCCAAAAATTGAGGTAGTTCCAGGGCTTAAGTGGACCTCAAAGTGGGGATTGAACGTCCACCATTAAAAACTTCTTGGGAGCGGGAGAAGTGTTAGATAAAGCTGAAATTTGTGTTTTCACTTCATCCAAGTCTGCATGACCTTATTAATAGGTTGGGTGGTAAAAAAACATCCCAGTAGCCCTTAAAAAGGTTTCAACGGTGGTTGTCATTATCACTGTAGCTTCCTTTGACGTGGTCCACTAGAGTTGTATAAGTGCTTCATTTTTTGTATGGTAACTTAAAATGATCATATAAAAACGATTAACGGTGCAGATAAAATAATTACATCATGGTGGGCCCCACAGAGCCATGCCCAAATTGATTACCGTCCGGGCGGGGGTAGGACGCAATCCGCATCCCTTAACAAGCCGTTTGTAGAGAGAGAGAAGGAACCGGCTCAGCAAGTCGTTTCCTGAAAGAGAGAGAGAGAGAGAGAGTCGTGCGTTCAACCAGTGACTCACCGAGTCATAAGGAACATCCATATCTGAATTTCCTTAGTAATCCAAGGTTAGTAGCTACCTATACAAATCTATAATTACAAGTATAATGTCCCGATTTTTTGCCAACTTGGTGTTAGATGTCCTTAGGCAATGAGTCTATCATAACACCTTATCAACTTCTCAAAACTCAAATCCTAAAGTCTCAAATCCCCTTTCAACCCATTTCCTTCAAAATCTCACCTTTCACCACCTTATTCTTCAAAATTTTCTAAGTACTTTCATATTAGACACAAATCCAAAAGTGTAAATGATGAAGGACAATACTTAAAAATTTATAAATAAAATGGGTTTTTGACCATTAACCTTATGGAATCTCACAAAATAAATATGTTATTTGAATAGATTAGCTTCTCCTGCCTTAAATTCATATATGGCACGTCGCATAACTCATTCCCGTTTCAAGAAAATGAGTGGCAAAACCACCACCAGGCGAGCGCGGCAATGCACCGCCAGCTCTCCAGCAACCGCGGCGCGCCGCCGATGCACCAAGTTTTGGTGGACCCTCACTGCAGTTTTCTGCAGTTTTTGACCAACTTCAAAAAATCATATCTCCCTCAATATAACTCCGATTTAGGTGATTCAAAGCCAGATTGAAGCTTGATAAGTATAGTTTCATATAAAAATAAGTGAAAAATATAATAAAAATTTTAATATAGCTAAATCTAGGTTTGTGTGACAACTGTCCAAAAATTATTAGTTCGGACAGTTGCTACTTCTAGAATTTTTAGAAATTTTCTAGGACACGAAATCTACTGAAATTTGGTGGCAATAAAGTACACTTGATGACAAACTACTAAAAAAATAATTAAAATAATATACTAACTAAAAGTGCTAAATAGGGGCATAGAACTTAAGACCTTATTATGTCATAATTAGGGCGGAATTTGGTTAAGTACTAAACTAAATAATTGCTGGATTTAACTTGAACTTTTATCTATATAAATGATAAGACCCAAAACTATCAAAATCACTGACTCAACACTACTTAAGAATCTAGGAGAAATCCCAAAAGCTAGTTGCTCTTGGGAGTACATTGAAACTTCGTATTGAACCTAGACCGCACGTCGAAAGTCCGATGCCCGTGAAACTATAGGGTTATGACTGCCTTATTGGGCTTGATAACCATCGCAGGAATCGAGCCCAAATAGTATCCAAAAACACACAACTTGAGCCTTGAGCAAAGTGTGTGAGAAATACGAATATTTTTAGAAAGTGAACCAGAACTTGAGTGAATTGGACCGTTCACTTGCTAGCGAAATTGAAGACTGTAGACCGTCAAATTCTAATCAAACTTCACCCATGGATCAGGAAAATTTCCCTACTCTTATCCGTATACTTGTGGTCCTGACGAGTGACAACGACTGTTGATCTGATACGGGTCCTCTACGGTCAATCCGCTAATCTAATCGCACCAAAATTGTAACCTAACTTAGATCCATGGTCAGGGAACTTACACTGCGCCGTAGGTGAGTAATGGACCTCCAGACAAGCCCCATTTACCCGAAACAGACGCCCTTTGAATACAAACTAGGTATACCATGGCCCTAGGGCCATTTGCATCAGTTCTGGGCCTATATAATGCCCTTAAACCACCCCATTTCTATTCCATACGATTTTCTCCAAACCCTAGAAGAGAGAAAAGAGAAAAGAGGGGAAAAGAGTGAGGAGAGAAGAGAGAGTCTGGGAGATCGTTGCAGGAACCCTCCCACACGACTCTACGTACTAGATCGCCATTTTCTTTCACTATCCAATCCTCTTCCTGCTACGATTTGGTAAGAAATCTTAACCCTAATCTTGTTCTAGGAATCCAAATAGAGGAATCAACGAAATAGCTAACCTATTTCGTGATTTAGGTAGTCGTTGTTCTATAGACGGAAGTGTAGGATTCGAACCGAGTTCGAGACGAGTTTTCTGATGAAAGGTGCAGACTGTAAAAATTTAGATTATGGTTTTTAAGGATTTCAATGTCAGCTAATAATTTATGTCTGACTTGATTGCTGTCATATGATCTTAGTTACGATGTTTTCGATGAATTATACGTGTGTAAACTATGTTGAATATATTATGTATTCCACGTGTTTGTTGAAATGTTTGAATGAATATGAAATCATGATTTAAGCTTGCCATGACTATTAATCTAGGATTCATGTTTGTTGTATATATGACAATCCCCTTGTGATAGGACTTGCCATAATATATGTCGTAACTACTTTAGTCTATGTATAATACAAAATGCATTCCATATGCTTGTTGAAATGTTTGAATGAAAATGAAATAGTGAATTGTGCTTGTCATGATTTCTAATCTTAGATCCATATTTGTTATGATGTATAGGAAATTGCTATAATTCATGTTATAACTAATCTAGTCTATGTATTTAGAAATGTGTAGTCTAAGTGTTTGATAATATGTCTGAATGTGAAATTGTTGATGATTAGTACTTAATAAGAGTATTGAGATAGAATTCTCGATTACCTTATCTATATTTATAGTTTCCTTAATGTAATCTTACTTTCAATTATGAAATTTATGGATGAAATGCGAACATTCGGTAACATGTTCAATGTGTTCAATGAAATGCTCAAATGAGAATTGGATTTGGAATGTTTGTTAAATGCTGATATGTTTATCACATGTATCTATTTATTACATCTGAGTAAGATTGGGACTACGACGTGGTCCAGGCAATCGGTAACAATTCCTGTTTAGGTGGCCGAATTAGTCTCGCCACATTTGATACATTTGGTGAATCTGAGTCATATGATGATTATCGACAGTGGTTAGGCCACATGGAGTGCTTATGTGCTCCATGTTGATTAATTCAGTGTGCGCTCGTACCCATCGAGCTTATCTAATAAACCGATTTGCCTGTTGTGTGTTTACCATATATGGACACAACTGCTTGAATCAAGGTACCACTTACCAATGTAAAGCTCGTTTAAACCATGGCACCAAGATCCGCTAAGACTCATAAGCTGGACATGGTGGTATGGGACACTGTGGTCAAGCTGTTGGCCTACGCTGGGGTGACGAGCCTCCCCGTAGTGACCAGTGAGCAACCCAAACTCGTGACCCGAATATGGTGGTATGGGACACTGTATTCAAGCTGTCGGCCTACACCGGCGCAGCCTGGCTGCGGTCCCAGCGTGGGTTGGGGTGAACCGTCTGATCTGGACCCCCTTCGAAAATAGTACTCTAGTTGGTAGGGCATTGGTGGAGTGACCTCGAGTATAAACTCTTGAACTTGCCTAACCACTGGTTTTTATTAGGAGTGATGTTGCCCTATAACTTGTCTATCGTATGTGATTAACTAGGATTAACGACCCTAGATAGATCCCCGTTTGCGTTAATGATATAAAGGGAGGTACCTTAGCTTCCCAAATTTGCTGTATGAATAAGCCTAATAAATTACTTGGCTAACACGACCATGCACCGTATTGTATGTGCTTTGGTGAGGAAGCGCACTTTTCGGGAGTTTGTCATGCGCGATCGTGAGATAAAGTCACTGAGGGAGTGTAGGCAAGGGCATGCATCATTACAGCGTACAATTCTTGCATTAACAAGAGTACTTAAGACATGATTGTTGTACTGCTTTATCATTACTGCTTGATTGAATTGATAACATGTTAACCTTTGCCTTATAGTACCACTGAGTTGGCCACTCATTCCCACCCTGGGACGATGTTTTAAAACACCACCCAGACTTTGATTTAGATGCAGGTGACGATGAAGTTTATGCAACGGGGTTGGACTTGGTAGACCTGGAGGAAGAATTCTCCTACGTTAAGCCCTCAGGCGGGTCTATGTAGACCTCATACTGATTCGACGGGATTACAGGGATTATGGATTAGTTGAACGCTTTACATTTTGATATTTTGGTTTATCCTGAAATGATACATATATATGTTCAGCCCGGTTACATACTCATACTCCGGAGTTTGTGAAATACTTTCATATTTAGATACTTGTGCTTCAGACTTCCGTTGCTCAATTACGTGATTTATAGAGTATGATATGTTGTTTAGTATAATCTCACTCATCTTTAATGTATTGCTATGGACGACATCTAAACATCATTATCCATGTTTCATAAGTGATGTTTTGGATCTCGGGAGCAGAGCTTTACTTGACCCCCGAAATTCCGGGGCGTTACAAGATGGTATCAAGAAATTTTTTTGCATAAGTGATGTTTTAGATCTCGAGAGTAGGCATACTATTGTCTAAATCATCTAGAAGACCCATCCGGGTGAATCTCCTAAGAAAAACAACTTCCCATTTATTGTAGGAGATTCAACCAACCTCTCATCACCTTGGACACCTCGGAGGAGCATCATATACAAGATGGTTGATCTTAGAGTTGAGGCCTTAGCAAAGCAACGACTTCATGATCGAGGGAGCATCGGGGAGCTGATTGAAGCACGAGACAGTGACAATCAAGCTACCCAAGAAGGTGCTGTAAAATTGGCTTAATCCAAAAAGTAGGTTGTTATATTTAGGAGTCCATTTTTACTCTCTTTATTTGTGTAAGATTAAGGGTAAGAGTTTGTAAACCTAACCTCGAACTAGGTTCTTGTGTAGGACATTGGCCTTTATGTAGGGCCTAAAATTATAGGTTCTCGTGTAGGACCTTAGCTCGAGAGTAGAACTTAAATCACCGAGTTCTTCTGTAGGACCTTAGCTCGGGAGTATAGCTTAAAACACCGGGTTCTTGTGTAGGACATTGGCTCGGGTGTAGAGCCTAAATTTTCAAGTTCTTATGTAGGACCTTGACTCTTGTATAGGGCCTAAATCATCAGGTTCTTGTGAAGGACCTTGGCTCGGGAGTATAGCCTAAATTTTAGAGTTCTTATGTAGGGCTGTAAAGGTTTGAGGCAAACCTGATTTAAAACCTCTAATAGTGAAATCCGGTACACTCATAGGTTAAGTGCATCCACTGGGAGTAGAGTAGGTAAGTAACTGAACCACTATATATGATTGTGTTTGGTATTGTCATTTGCACACTTGTCTAATTATGCTTGTGTTTGAATACTTAATTATATATGCATGATTTGATGAATGCTTAATGATAATAGTTAGAACATCCCACACACACACATACACCATCTTGATATATAATACTTATTTATTTGCAAATCATTTGTAGTTATGTGATTGGACCCTCTATTGGCTTGGAAGCCTTATAGTTAAATTATTTTGCTTAGTTTAACTAGAAATTAGCTTAAGTTAGGCAATTAAGTTTTTACAAGGCGTAATTTTTAAATAGGTCCTAAAACCCCCTTTAGGATACAACCTTCATTCCTTACTATGATCAATCACTCGTCTCATCACAAGCATACAAATGATGCGTATGGGCATGTGGTATGATGTTATGTAGTCACTTACTCATAATCGGTATCGATTATCGGCGTCGGTCTCGACGATCGGCACCGATATCAGTATTGATAATCGGTACTGATATCATTCGTCTATAGAGAATGGGGCCCACCTATTTAGGTTAACTCATGAAAGGAATGGCCTAACAAGGCCTAAGGGAAGGTCACAATGAGGACATCTAACCATCATTGCCCATCAATGTGGACGTCAAACCAACATTGCTCCCAAGGCATGACCGCCAAAAGAAAACATCAACACATACAAATTGGTGGAATCTCAATCAATGGGCCGCTTCGAATGGGCCGAATCAATTGGGCCAGATCGGATGGAACGAATCAAATGAGCCCTTAGAAGTTTGAACGGTGGATATCACGGTCCACTATTTAAATGCTGGGGTCCACTTGAACTTTAGATCTGACTCACCCATTTTCCCATGCTGTAGAATGGTCTCACAACTGGTTGGACGGCATGAATACAACACATGCATCATGGTGGGCCCCACTGTTCAAACAGTGAACGGTGTAGATAAAGTACATACATCGTTGGGGCCCATATTAGAGGGATGAAACACATACATCTAGGGTGGGTCCCACCGTCAGAATAAATACATACGTGAGTCATGGTGGGACCCACAGAGCAACTCTGGACGTTAAGAGAGAGGCAAAGATAGAGAGCTAGAGAGAGATATAGAGAGGCTAGAGAGAGAATAGAGAGAGAGAGAGAGAGAGCTAGAGACAGAGAGATAGAGAGAGAGAGAGAGAGAGATATAGAGAGAGAGAGAAGGCAGCCATATGCCCCCTTTTTTTGTCTTTTCTTTACCTTTTATCCTTCTTTTTTTCGTGTCAGGGACAAAACAAGGTGGGTGCCATCTTTTTCTTTCTTTTCTTTTTCTTACTGTAATACAACTACAGAGGTGGGTCCCACGTAGGGTCCACCACAACCTCATATGTCTCATATAATATAAGATATTATATATATATATATAATATAATATATATTATATTATATATAATATATATATAATATAATATAATATAATATATATTATATAACAAACATCCAGGCCATCCACGGACTGGACGGTGACGTGAATCAAGGGGAGGCCCCACACGTGGGGTGTGGGTCCCACCGTTGATGTTTTCCAACATCCAACCCATCAGTTAGATGCCCCAATCCAGCGTGGGCCTAGGTCTCAAAAATCAAGTCAAACCGTGACTTGTGTGGGCCGCACCAAATACAATAGTTGAGAGGGCTACCCTTCATTGAAAAATATTCATAATCGTTATTAGGCCCACCGAGATGGGGTTCACAAATCCAGCCCACCCATCGAGGGTGTCCCACTTGAATGAGCGGTCAGACCAAGCTCCAGCCGCATCCAAGACTTAGGTGGGTCCCACATCAGTTGACACATCACCGTTAGCCACCCCACAGGGAACGGTACCAAGACCTCAGTGTAAAATGAGGTATCTCCACTCCGCCTGCCAGTTGAGCTTTGGATCTGGGTGTCCAACGAGGGCCCCACACGAACGTGGGCCCCACCGTCCTGGGTGACGAGACGATTTGGAGGGACCGCACCCACCATGGTGGGCCCTGTTAAACAAGTGGACGGTGTGGATGGGTCCCGTAGACCCCACACCCTGCACACACCTCACGCCAGTATACACCCCCTGTCAGTGCATCCACTATCAACACACACTCCATGACAATGCACACTCCAGGTTAGCCACCCCATTGTCAGTCCACGTTTCACAGTTAGCAACCCCACATCAAGGTGGGTCCCACATGGCCCAACTTATTTTGGGTCAGGCCAATATTTGTGTTTCCCTTTCATCCGGGTGGCCATTTTTGGATGGTCCATACCAAAACAAATAAATTAAGGTGGCCCACTATATGGATGATATGGATGAGATACATACATCAAGTGGGCCACAAGCCATCACACACAAAGGAAAAAGGGAGAGAGAGAGAAGGATCGGTGAGGATGGAGGGGCCCCACCACTATGGGCCCCTCTTGCATACAAATATACATCAAGGTGGGTCCCACATATATGGACCCTTAATCCAACAAAATGAATGAAAAATAAAGATCTAAGATCACCCACCGGCTTCTTCTTGGTCCGATGGAACGCCGGTCTCCTTGTGCTCCTCTTCGATGGGTGAAGATCAGAAAGATAGTTGATGGTGTAAGAGCCTTTTTTTACTTTTGTGGCTTTTATTGTAAGAAAGGTATGGGTTTGTAAGAATCTTTTTGACTTTGGGGGTTGCTTGGGAATGGGTGAAAGGTGATGTGTACTTGACATGATGGATTGATTGATGAAAATTGATGTGACATCTCATAGAGATTCTCTTCGGTTTTCGCACACGCGACGTTTTTCTCGCACCGAACGCTGGTCCACATCTCCTAGCCAGAGTATCGGCTCGGCGCACGAGTCACGGCATTGGAACTGCGGCGACGGCGCGGTCGCTAAGGTACAGTCTTAGGTTGAATTGATTCGGGTTGACAGCATGTGACATAGGGTCACGCGCAAATACCGGTTAAGGGTCGAAAGTTGCCGAAATTCGACCGAGAAGACCGCGGAAGTCTACGGAACGGTACGGTATAGGATACGGGTCTTACAGCTCTCTCCTCCTAATAAAATTTGTCCTCAAAATTTACTCAATTATCGTATGTAGCCAAAACTCATGAGGAAGGAGAAACATAACATCACTATATAAAATCAGAGATAATATACAAAATACAACACATAATTAGCTATCAAAAAGATGGGGATAGCGCTCTCGAATCTCGGCCTCACGCTCCCAAGAAGCCTCCTCAACAGAATGGTGACCCCACTGAACCTTCACCAACAGAATGACCTTGGTCCAGAGGACCTGCTCCTTCCGATCCAGGATACGAACTGGCTGCTCAATATACAAAGCGTCCTCACGAATCTCTAATGGCTGTCAATCAATAACAGGAATGATGTCTGACCCACACTTCCTCAACATGGAGACATGGAAAATGTTATGGACATCAAACAACTGAGATGGCAAGGCAAGCCGATAGGCCACGGAGCCAATGCGCCCAGTGATCTCAAAAGGTCCTATGAATCTAGTGGCAAGCTTGCCCTTCGCTCTAAATCGAACTATGCCCTTCATGGGTGAGACCCTGAGATACACATGATCCCCTACATCAAACTCCAAGGGACGACGTTGACGATCAGCAAAACCCTTCTGCCGGCTCTGAGTTGTGCGCATCCTCTGCCTGATGATATCGATAGCCTCTGACGTCTCCTACACAAGCTCCGGACCTAGGAGACGCCGCTCTCCAACCTCGGTCTAACAACTCGGTGATCTATATAGTCTGTCATATAGTGCCTCAAAAGGAGTCATGCCAATAGTCGCCTGATAGCTGGTATTGTATGCGAACTCAGCCAATCGCAGATGCTCATCCTAGCTACCCCCGAAATCAATCGCGTAGGCCCGAAGCATATCCTCAAGGATCTGGTTGACCCTCTCGGTCTGACCATTGGTCTGCGGATGGTACACGATACTGAGCTACAAATCAGTCCCCATCGCTCTCTGAAAGCTCCCCTAAAGCTGAGACGTAAACCTCAAATCTCGATCAGAAACGATCGAGACTGGAACGCCATGCAGTCTCACAACCTCCTCGATAAATAACCTCGCAAGTCAGTCCATAGACCAGGTCGCATGCATCGCGAGAAAATGTATCGACTTCATCAGACTATCCACAACAACCCAAATAGCGTCATGACCACGTTGAGTCCTCAACAAGCCCATAATGAAATCTGTCGACACGTGCTCCCACTTCCACATCGGGGCGCTCAACGGCTGCAATAGACCAAGGGGTCTCTGATGATCGGCCTTGACACGTTGGCACGTGTCACACTCGGCCACAAAACTAGCAATTTGACGCTTTATCCCTGTCCAAAAATACTGTCGCCTCATGTTACCGTACATATTCGTTGAGCCAGGGTGGATAGAAAATCGCGATCGATGTGCCTCGATCATAAGATCTCTGTGTAACTCAGGAATATCTGGGACACATAATCGGTCTCTGAAGAGAAGTCCACCATTTGTACCAATCTGCCAATCTACCTGACTCTCAAATGCCACCTTAGCCATATAACTCTGCAACGACTCATCAGCCTGCTGAGCCTCGATCACCCTTGCAATAAGAGAGGGTTGAATCGACATGCTTGATAACTGCACGATAGAAAACGGCAAGCCCAACTCAAAATCATACTCTGCCACGTCCTCAAGCATCCACCACTCCTGAATCATCATATGCGCCATCAGGCCTCGTGAGTGACGGCTAAGGGCATCTGCCACCACGTTCACCTTGCCCGGGTGGTACTGAAGATCGAAGTCATAGTCCTTCATGAGCTCCATCCAGCACCTCTGCCTCATGTTCAACTCAGACTGCGAGAAGAGGTACTTCAAGCTCTTGTGGTCGGAGAAGAGCTCAAACCTAACCCCACAGAGATAGTGCCTCCACACCTTTAGTATGAAGACAATTTTAGCCAGATCCAAATCATGCTTGAGATAGTTCAGCTAATGGATCTTGAGCTGGCGAGACGCGAAGGCCACTGGTTGCCCATGCTGCATCAGGACAGCACCCAAACCAATATGCGAGGCATCGGTGAATACAATAAATCCGTCACTTCCAGAGGGAAGAGTGACGACAGGAGCGGACGTCAGACGGTCCTTCAACTCCATAAATGCTCGCTCGCAGGTGTCGCTCCAAATAAACTATGCGCCTTTCCGAGTCAACCTAGTTAGCGGGGCTGCAATATGAGAGAAGCCCTTAATGAAACGCCGGTAGTAACCCGCCAAACCAAGGAAACTGCGGATCTCAGCCGCAGTCGTGGGCCGGCCCCACTGACGCACTGCCTCAACCTTCGAGGGGTCCACTACGATGCCCTCCCTCGTCACCACGTGACCGAGGAACTTTACCTCCTCCTGCCAGAACTCGCACTTCTCCAACTTCGCATAGAGCTGGTGTGCATGGAGGGTCTGCAACGTAACCTCCGGTGCTGCTCATACTCCTCACGGGTCCTTGAATAGATCAGAATATCGTCGATGAAGACTATAACAAACTAATCGAGATAAGGGTGGAAGACCTCGTTCATCAACTGCATGAAGATCGTGGGTGCACTGGTCGGACCAAAAGACATGACCTGGAACTCAAAATAACCGTAACACCTCCTAAATGCTGTCTTCAAAATGTCCTCCTCTCGGACCCGAATCTAATGATAACTGGAACGCAAGTTGATCTTCGAAAAGAACTGTGCACCCTGCAGCTGATCAAACAAGTCATCGATCCTCGGGAGCGGGTACTTGTTCTTGATCGTGACTTTGTTGAGCTCGTGGTAATCTATGCAGAGCCTTAACGAGCCATCATTCTTCTTCACGAAGAGTACCGGCGCTCCTCACGGCGAACTGCTCGGACAGATAAAGCCCAACTCATGCAACTCGTCTAACTGTTTCTACAGTTCCCGCAACTCCAATGGTGTCATATGATATGGGGCCTTTGAAATAGGCGCGGTACCAGGCACGAGATCAATCTGAAGCTCGGTGAGTCAGTAAGGCAGTAATCCCGGAATCTCCTGGAACACGTCAGGAAAATCACAAACAATCGACAACTGATCAATACAAGCAGCGACAGGTTCCTCAACGACGCAGGACATCAAGCAAGACAACGGCTCTCCTCGGGGCTTTGCAATGAACTGAAACTGCAGCAAACCTGGTATATAGAATGTGACTATCCTCGCGGAGCAGTCCAAGACGGCGCGGTACTAGGCAAGCCAATCCATGCCCAAGATAACATCAAAATCTGACATCGGCGGTACGTACAAGTCGGCGGACAAGAAAATCTCTCCTACTAGCACAGGGCAAGATGAACAGAAGCGGCCAATACTGTAGTCTTCCCCAAGGGCGTCAATACAGTCAACCTTTCTCGAGCAGACTCTGTCAGCAATCCAGTCGAACGACAGAATCTCTCGGACATAAACGAGTGCGAAGTACCAGAATCAAATAGAACTCGAGCAATGATGCAAAGACTGGAAGTATACCCTCAACGACTCCTCTAGATTATTGAGGGTCCTGCTGGGCTACGTAGAATCTAGCCTGAGCTGGCTAGGGAGGTATCTGTCCCCTCTGAGCATGATGCTACTGATGGGATCACTGAGGCAGTCGAAACTACTACTTATGCTGCGGCGGCCTCGGAGGCTGGTGCTAATGCTACTGCTGAGGTGGTCTCGGTGGTGGGGGCTGTTGTCGCTGCTGTTGTGCGGGTCTCTGCTGCTACTATGGTGGAGGTCTCTGCTGATGCTGCGGTGAAGGCTGTTGTGGACCTCTCATTTCGCGCTTCGCTTCTTTGGGGCGAGGACACTCCCACATACGGTGCCCGGTTGCACCGCACCCAAAACAGGTGCCGGTGAACTGCCTTGGAGGTGGTGCTGGAGGAGCTGCTGGAGCTCGGAAGGCTGGGCGACCTGTACGCCTCTGCTGTTACGATCGACGCTGCTGCGAGTCACCGGAAGGAGCATGCCACTTCCGGTCTCTGCTCTGACCACGATCAGACTTAGAATCGGCCCACTCAGCCTCAAAAATTTGAGCCTTTCGTACTACTCCCTCGAAAGTCGGGAGCTCGTGCCCAATAACATGGCCTCGAAGACCGTAACGTAAACCGTTCTCGAAGCAGCGGGCTCTCCGCTCCTTATCATCTACTAAGGAAGGTGCAAATCTGGACAGTGCTACGAAACGAGCCGTATATTGAGCCACTGTTATATCACCCTGCACCAAGGCCTCGAACTCCAACGCTCGCTATCGTCAGATGTGATCAGGAAAATACTGTCGGTCAAACCAATCGACAAACTCCTCTCATGTCTACACAAAATCGGCGCCTGCCGCTCGAGAGACTGATGTCCACCAATGCTCAGCCTCACAATGGAGAAGAAATATGACTAATCGGACTCGTCACTCGGTCGTGCATCCCATCGTATCGAATATCTTCTCCACATCAGCGCGCCATCTCTCAGCTATTGTCGGGTCTGGCTCGCCCTGAAAATGCGGGGGATCGAGTCGTCGGAACTCCCGAAGAAGGGCGCTCGCGCGATCCTGCTCAACCTACTCCAGTGAAACAATAAGGTGTCTGCCCTGCCCCTGAAGCGCGGTCGTCACAGCCTACAACATCTACCGTAACTGGGAAGCACTCAAGGATATGGTCGGATCCACACCGGTCTCTAGTGGAGGAAATGCATCCATAGGCTGGGCAGTAGGACTCTCTGGTAGTGGAGCTGCATCCATAGGCTGGGCAGTAGTAATCTCTGGTGGTGGAGCAAGGATCGTCGATGGTAGTGCGGGAGTCTCAGGCGGTGGTGCAGGAGTCTCAGGTGGTGGTGCGGGGGTCGATCGGGTCACTCTCTAGCACGCCATGTCATACAGGAAGATCGAATGCGCCTATCAACTTGGAAACTCTCGAAGGTACGCACGTTAAGGGTCAGTAATAAAAGATCGTTAAGCTATCCGAACTAAAGACTCAATCATCCTAGACTCATAGCAGACATGTAATGTTGTTCTTAGTTATTCCCGAGTTATGCTCTGATACCAACTTCTGTCATACCCCAAACTCGAAAATTGGGCTCACAAAATTCTCGATCGCCGAATCCAGCGCCAACGGCCTCCGTAGAACCCCATTCTCGGCTCCCAACACCCATACACCAGGTTTTGATCTTGAGATGCTACAAGGAGGATTTTCAACATCAGTTTAATTCGTCATAAGCACAACCAAAGGCATAACCCACAAACAACAACCAAAAACTCCATCACATTTCCACTATGATCAAAAACTTTACAAGTACAATGAGCATAAAGAGAAATACAATGATGATAGACAAAAAGCTCCAAAATATTCTGCTATGCACTCCAACCTCAACGCTGCCGCGTCCCAACGTCACCTACACGCAACGGTCGTGCATAAGCTTATAGAAAGCTTAGAGGGTGGTGAAAGTATGTGTGCAAGGTAGTAATACAGATATGCAGAATCAGATTAATGCGAAATATGCTGATGAATCCATGAATACCACTAGTCATACCAAGGCTATGCAATGCAAGGCATGAATGATGTCGGCCATACCAAGGCCATACGATGCGAGATGCAACTCAAGCATACAAATCCTCATCTATATCCACATATCAATACAGCTCAAATCTGAAATACCACCGGGTAGGGCTGAAAGTTGGGTGGGTTCAACCCGACCAACCCGTGACCGACCCGACATTGGGTTGGGCTCGGGCAAGATATTTCAAGTCCGATCTTAAGCTTGGGCTATACAAACACCAACCCGATAAAACTTGGGTTGGGCTAGGGTTGAGGTCTCGGGTTGCCCGACCCAACCCGAACCCGATCAATATATAAGTTACTTATAAATTATAATTGAGTGTGGATCGTTTGTATCGAAGGCACACTAGTGATGTTGAGTCTCATTTGTCCATGTCATTTCCAAGGACTCAAGCTAACAAGATATGCCAGATTTCTCTCCCAAATAGACTTCACGCTATGCTACATGACTTTTAAAGAAGTAGTTGTCTTATATTTTAGCTTATTTTTTAAAGAAAAAAAATGAAGTTCTTTATAATGAATAATCACATATATAATTAATAAAATTATAGATACAAAAATAAGTACTATATTGAAATATAATAAACTAATGTAATAATAAAAATATTAGCATGTATATACCCGACCAACCCGGTCAACCCGACTGAGCCCGCTTGAGTTGGGCTTGGGTTGAGAATTCCCAACCCGAGATTGGGTTGGGTTGGGTTAGGGTTGAGGTATAGGAACCTTGGGTTGGGTTAGGGTTAAGCACCAACCCGACCCAACCCGCCCGACTTTCAGCCCTATCACTGGGGTCTAGTACACTCTAAACCAAATCGCCGCCCCATCGCACGCAATAAGGTAAGTGGAAGAGACCTCACTACCCGCTTACCAATATCGGGCTTGGCTCATCGATAGTGGACCCATTCCTCGAGCTGGTCAAACTCAGCCTAGCATTACCCCCTCCTCTTGGGCGGATAGGTCGTACCCCCTTCCAACCGACCATGACATAGTGGAAAGCGCGACCTTCTGGTAATCGGCCCTCGGCACTCATGCACCCACTCGGTCTAGACGTTGGAGCAACCTTTTGGTACCATAAGGGTTTAGGGACTTTCACCCAGGGATATCTATAGCACCCCATGTAGAACAAGATTTTCGGTATCCAATCCTGCCAACCACGATATGCCTATGGCGGCTACGACCCTGATGTTACTTGGGCGTACAGTAACCATATCACATAATGCAAAATGCATGAATCACACTGTCCAGTCATGCAACAATCTTGCGCGTATCGTGCGCTCATGTAGGGTAACACCGCGTAACCGAAAGCCCACAAACAATTTGTCTGAAGATGTATGTTATGATCAATCACTCGTCTCATCACAAGCATGCAGATGATGCGTATGGGCATGTGGTATGATGTTATGTAGTTACTTACTCATAATCGGTATCGATTATCGGCGTCGGTCTCGACAATTGGCACCGATATCAGTATCGGTAATCGGTACTGATATCATTCGTCTATAGAGAATGGGGCCCACCTATTTAGGTTAACTCATGAAGGGAATGGCCTAACAAGGCCTAAGGGAAGGTCACAATGAGGACATCTAACCATCATTGCCCATCAATGTGGACGTCAAACCAACATTGCTTCCAAGGTATGACCGCCAAAAGAAAACATCAACACATACAACTTGGTGGAATCTCAATCAATGGGCTGCTTCGAATGGGCCGAATCAATTGGGCCGAATTGGATGGGCCGAATCAAATGGGCCTTTAGAAGTTTGAACGGTGGATGTCATGGTCCACTATTTAAATGGTGGGGTCCACTTGAACTTTAGATCTGACTCACCCATTTTCCTATGCTGTAAAATGGTCTCACAACTGGTTGGACGGCATGAATACAATACATGCATCATGGTGGGCCCCACCGTTCAAACAGTGAACGGTGTAGATAAAGTACATACATCGTTGGGGCCCATATTAGAGGGATGAAACACATACATCTAGGGTGGGTCCCACTGTCAGAATAAATACATACGTGAGTCATGGTGGGACCCACAGAGCAACTCTGGACGTTAAGAGAGAGGCAGAGAGAGAGAGCTAGAGAGAGATATAGAGAGAGCTAGAGAGAGATATAGAGAGAGAGAAAGAGCTAGAGAGAGATATAGAGAGAGAGAGAGAAGGCAGCCACATGCCCCCTTTTTTTGTCTTTTCTTTACCTTTTTTCCTTTTTTTTCTTGCCAGGGACAAAACAAGGTGGGTCCCATCTTTTTCTTTCTTTTCTTTTTCTTGCTGTAATACAACTACAGAGGTGGGTCCCACGTAGGGTCCACCACAACCTCATATGTCTCATATAATATAAGATATTATATATATAATATAATATAATATATATTATATAACAAACGTCCAGGCCATCCACAGCCTGGACGGTGATGTGAATCAAGGGGAGGCCCCACACGTGGGGTGTGGGTCCCACCGTTGATGTTTTCCAACATCCAACCCATCAGTTAGATGCCCCAATCCAGCATGGGCCTAGGTCTCAAAAATTAAGTCAAACCATGACTTGTGTGGGCCGCACCAAATACAACAGTTGAGAGGGCTACCCTCCATTGAAAAACATTCATAATCGTTATTAGGCCCACCAAGATGGGGTTCACAAATCCAGCCCACCCATCGAGGGTGTCCCACTTGAATGAGCGGTCAGACCAAGCTCCAGCCGCATCCAAGACTTAGGTGGGTCCCACATAAGTTGACACATCATCGTTAGCCACCCCACAGGGAACGGTACCAAGTCCTCAGTGTAAAATGAGGTATCTCCACTCCGCCTACCAGTTGAGCTTTGGATCTGGGTGTCCAACGAGGGCCCCACACGAACGTGGGCCCCACCGTCCTGGGTGACTGACGATTTGGAGGGACCGCACCCACCATGGTGGGCCCTGTCAAACGAGTGGACGGTGTGGATGGGTCCCGTGGACCCCACACCCTGCACACACCTCACGCCAGTACACACCGCCGGTCAATGCACCACTGTCAGCACACACTCCATGACAGTACACACTTCAGGTTAACCACCCCACTGTTAGTCCACGTTTCACAGTTAGCAACCCCACATCAAGGTGGGTCCCACATGGCCCAACCTGTTTTGGATCAGGCCAATATTTGTGTTTCCCTTTCATCCAGGTGGCCATTTTTGGATGGTCCATACCAAAACAAATAAATTAAGGTGGCCCACTATATGAATGATATGGATGAGATACATACATCAAGTGGGCCACAAGCCATCACACACAAAGGAAAAAGGGAGAGAGAGAGAGAGAGAGAAGGATTGGTGTGGATGGAGGGGCCCCGCCACTATGGGCCCCTCTTACATACAAATATACATCAAGGTGGGTCCCGCATATATGGACACTTAATCCAACAAAATGAATGAAAAACAAAGATCTAAGATCACCCACTGGCTTCTTCTTGGTCCGATAGAACGTTGGTCTCTTTGTGCTCCTCTTTGATGGGTGAAGATGAGAAATGGATGGCTAGGATGAGAGGTCTTGGGATGGAAAGGTGGGCCTCACACATGCATTTTTTTCTCCATGGGAGGGCTTGGACGTATGGGGATTTCTCTTGCTTGGGAGTGCCTTTTGGAAATGAGAGAGAGACTTGTAAAGGGAGAGAGAGAAAGATAGTTGATGGATTGATGGATGTGTGTAAGAGCCTTTTTTGACTTTTGTGGCTTTTGGTATAAGAAAGGTATGGGTTTGTAAGAATCTTTTTGACTTTGGGGATTGCTTGGGAATGGGTGAAAGGTGATGTGTATTTGACATGATGGGATTGATTGATGTGACATCTCGTAGAGATTCTCTTCGGTTTTCGCACGCGCGGCATTTTCCTCGCACCGAACGCTAGCCCATATCTCCTGGCCAGAGTATCGCCTCGGTGCGCGAGTCACAGCATTGGAACCGCGGCGACGGCGCGGTCGCTAAAGTACTAGTTTTAGGTTGAATCGATTCGGGTTGACAACGTGTGACGCAGGGTCATGCACAAATACCGGTTAATGGTCGAAGGTTACCGAAATTCGACCGGGAAGACCGCAAAAGTCTATGGAATGGTACGGTCTAGGATACGGGTCTTACACCCTACCTTAGATGTGACCCTTCCATCATTAGGGGCCGACCTTTTATGTGGACCATCCATTACGTGGGGTCCAACTTGATGTTGGTCATTCATCATATGGGGCCCAACTTCAGTATCCATCATCCATTGTGTGGGCCTCACCTTTAATGTTCATTATCCATCATGTGGAGCCCACCTTTGATGTAGCTTGCTCATCGTGTGGGCCCCACCTTCAATGTGGGTTATCCATCATGTGCAACTCCCATTGGATGTGGACCATTCATCATTAGAGCTCGACCATTGATGTGGATTGCCCATTATGTGAGACCCACCTTGACGTGGGCCATCTATCATGTGGGCCCACCATTAATGTTAATTATCTATCTTGTGTGGCTCACCTTCAATGTCCACTATCCATTATGTGGAGCCCACCTTTAATGTGAAGTATCTATCGTGTGAGCCTTACCTTTGAAGTGGGTTGTTTATTATCATCCGAGGCCGACCCCGACCTTTGATGCGGACCATGTTAATATGGGTAATCCATCATGTGGGGCCCACCTTTAATGTGGACGATCCAATGTGTGGGCCTCACCATTGATGTAGATTATCTATCACATGGGGCCTCTTTTGATATGAACCATCAACCCCTCTGAGGGATGAGAGAGAGAAGTAGAAAAGTTAAAAGTTAAAAAACAAGCATTAATAACCCACAAGATATGTAACTTTCATCACACAAGTTACTTAGATAATGCCATTTATGAAACTAATTTGAGTTATAAAAGTAATTTATTAACTTACACAGGTGAGAGAAGTTACTTAAACGGGTGGAGTTCCGTCCCAAACGGGCCTTAAGTGATATTTAAATAGACCCTTAGGGGGCATTTGATCATAGATTACTTTACATAAGCTACTTTTTGCCATGAGTAACTTATCTTGGTGTAACACCCTGTACTCTTAGTACGGGTCTTACCATGAAATCGTAGCTTATTAAATCATTCACACACACTCTAGTCAGAATCTAACCGTATGAATGATCTTCGTCTATAGATCGAGTTATCCAACCCTTAATTTTAAAGATAAACCATCACACCATCACGAAACCCATATTTTAGCCTGAATCTAGCCCTTAAGATTAATCTACATTTCTAGATCGAGTCCATAATAACCAATTTTTCAATCCATCATTGAATCATTAAATCAATAATTAAACTGCAAATTTAACAATTCTTAGAGACCTAAGAACCCACGTGAGTCAGATATGGATTGATCTAACCGAAAGATTGCCTGGAACCGACAACAAACACCATAGATCACCCTAAATAGAGCAAATCAAATGTTCATCTTTCGAGTCGAGAATCAGATCATCAAACCCACCATTCATCTGGGTCCAACTTGAAGGTCCGTCACTTAATCATCACACATAGACCACCAAACTCCAAATCCAACTATTAAATCCCATTTAGGCAAAACCTAGGACTCTATTAACTGCTAATGATCAACTTGAATACAATCTGGCCATCAAAATGGCAAAAATACAACTAAATAACCAAAAATCTGGATTTATTGCCCATTTAACTGCTAGATCTATTGGAAAATTGGCATAATGACCTATCAGGAGTAGTAAAACGGAATGAATGGAGTAGATCTCGTCATGAACACCAATGTGGACCCCACCCTGGCTGCGTGTACACAAGGTACGTATGCACACGTAGCACACCGAAATCGTCAACACGGTTTGACCATGTTGACCCGATAAAAATAAGAAAAGGAGATTTCTCTCCTTTATTTTCCCGTTAGCAAGGGATTTGAAATCGGGCCCCACCGATTGAGTCTTAATCAACGATCGGAACCGTCCATCATGCTCGGCAGGTAAAGCTGCACAAAACCTCATCAGCATCACACACTCAAGCACACGAGTGTGCTTGCAAACACTAGCACAAAACGAGCCATGTACAATGGTTTCTGAATGCGAGAACTCCGCTTTCCCTTAGCTGGCAATCCGTAAAAGGATTTTCACTTTGAATCCCAGCCACTCAACCCTTCGCACCCTAGCCCTTCATAAATTTCTGTTTTAGGGTTTTCCACAACCGCAAAGAGAAGTATCTTGCGGTTTCGGCCAGTTGGCACGATCTCAACCATCCACCTCCTTTTAGGAACCCCTCAACATCTTTCAAACGTTGATTTTAGGGCAACTAAAAAGAGCATCTCATCCAAACCGGAGTTCTCGCGAGAAACTCATGAATGCGTGTGTTAATAGTCGAGGTCGATAATCCTAGAACCCACCGAGAAATGTTAGTCAGCCATCAAAATAGTGGGCCCCACAAGCTTTTTAGAACCTATCCAGACCGTCCTTAGGCATCAGATCTTAAGATTGGCCATCCATTGCTAATTCGCCATTAACGGCTAGATTATCTTCTCCAATAGCTGAGAAAACCCATCACACTCTAATGGGTCCTGTTTCTAGATCAAAGATGATCATACAATAGGCTGGGAAACCAACATTCTATCCATCCAGTTCGATTACAGCCATACAGTCAGAACTCCCATATTTGATTAACGAACATGATTAAATTATCGAGTTGGTTGTCGGGTGTAACTAATCCTTTGATTAGTTACTCTGAACCCTCTAGAATGAGGTTAATAGAGCCTTTAAAAAGGCTGCTTTTAGGGCATCCTTTTTGAAAATGGAAAGATAGAGAGAGAGAGGGCGCCACTTCTAGTGCCGCACCAAGTGGAGTCGGCTCGGCTCGAGTCGCTGTAAATCGAGTTGAGTCCAGTTTTTCTCTGGACGAGCAGTGGAAGAGGGAGAGAGAAAAGCAAAAGAAGGAAGGATGAAGTAGAAGAAATAGAAGAAGAAGAAAGATGAACTGGTAGTGCGAGCTGCTGCTCATCGTGTCACACCCACTCGACTCGCTGTCGAGTTGTTAGGTCAGTCCAGGTCTGCTGGACGTGCTCCAGCTAGGAGCAAGAAGGAAAGGAAGAGAAAGGAAGGTACAAGACAGAAAGCAAGGAAAGAAAGAAGATGGAGAGAAAGATTGGAGCTGATTTTGATCGGATTGCTGTCGAGTTGGCTGCCTTGACTCATTGGGTCATGGACGTTGGTTGGGGCTGCCAGTTTGAATAGAGAAGAGTCAGAGAGAAGGTTGAAGGAAGGAGAGAGGAAAAACAGGAGCTGATTGTTGTGGGAGTTGAGTTTTGAACCAAGTTTAATTGATGCATTCTCGAGGACGACTGAGTTGTTGTGTCGAGACTGACCTCCGTCCACCAAGTTCTGAGTTAAGGTTGGATACGCTCTCATCCATGAAAAGGGCGAGCTCTCAGTCCTAGAGGGGGGGTGAATAGGACTATGTCAAATAAAATAAAATGCAGAATATAAAAGCAGATAGCCAAAACAAATATCAATCTCAATTCTAATAGTATTGAGAGGTTGATACAAACATTGTTCAAAGGACAACCTTACACCAAAAATCAAAGTTCATGGTAGGACAACCTGATGTCTTGAACTTGGTAAGGATCAAATCCTCAAACTAAAATAAGAACCAATAGAAAGGAATTTAACTATTACAACATTCACCGTATGTACATGAAAGAGATACAAACATTCAACACACATACATCACATACATCATCATCATCATCCACCATAACTCCAAGAATTATAGTGGTTCGGTGTGTACACCAACTGTTCGCAAATAGCCACACCTACTCCACTCCCAATAATCACGACCCACGTGATATTGGCTTTCACTATGAAAGAAAGTTTTCTAAGGTTCACCTTAAAACCTTTACAATTGCGTTTTCAATCGGCTATCACAATTAAAAACCCCGCGTTGAGATTTTCTGGCTTATCTATTCAAAACCATAAGAGATTTTTTTGGCTTATCTCACAAACCAAAATAGAGATTTTCTAGTTTATCTCACAAACCAAAACACAATAAAAATATACTTATCTGAAGATTCTGCTTAATGTAGCCCGGTAGAACCGCTTCACTTGTAGATGAGGATGTTCAATGTCCAACATACATCTATAAGGGTTCTAGGTTCTAAATGAATTTTAATTAAGCTTAAAACTGGGCTACTTAATTGAATTCCTTGGATCTCAAAACGGTAGAGAAGAACTCCCTTTTACAAAGTAAGATTGAAATTAAAGAGATCAAAAAATAAGTAAATAAGCTATAAAAGAATCTAAAATTACTGGTCAATAGCTTGACAATGATGGGGACTTTTTTTTAGAGTGGTGGCTTGATTTAGCTTGGAATGAATGAAAAATACTGAGAAAAGACCTCTATTTATAGGCAGAAAAACGGTTCCTTCGACTGGTCTAAGGTCAGCCTCGACTGGTCCTTAGAACAACCAAATTTCAAAACTTCTGGCGCGATTGGATAAAACCGACTCTTGACTGGTTGAGTGGGGTCCAAAATAGTTACTGGAGTTCTAGTCGAGCCCTGTTCGACTGGTCAAGTACTATTCACACGATTGGTCGAGCAGGGTGCTCGATTGGTCGTGGCCCTACCAGAAAAATCTAAGATTTTGAGATTTTTCCTGGACTGCTCTAGACAAACCCTGGACTGGTCGAGGCAGAGCCTGGACGAGTCGAACATAGGCTAAGACTAGTTGAAGCAAAGCCTATAATAAGCATAATAACCCATATAAAATATGTAATATGAATGACCTAATTCTAAGGTCTTTCTAGGGTTATATAAACCTGGAAGTTGAACAATGAACCATGTAACTTTAGTTGCTTCCAATTGATCTTGGTACTTGAAGTTCTTGAACTTGATCTTGTACACTTGAAGTTCTTGAATTTGATCTTGTACACTTGAAGTTCTTGAATTTGATCTTGAGCTTGTATTTTGACTTGAACTTGAATTTGAATTTACACTTGGACTTGAAGCAATACTTGAAGTTGAACAAACTTCATGACTTGAGTTAAGCTTATCTTCACTTGAAGGTGAACTTTCCATCACTTCACTTGAAGGTGAACTTTTCATCAAATTAAAGTGGTTTGTCACAACAAAATTTGACAACAAAGGGTGCTTTATATACAATACAACACTTACAATCCAAGCTCTGCTAAACGATTACAACAAAATAGAGACGAAGGAAGAAGAAATGGAAAAGAGAGTAATGGTGGTGTAGCTGCATCGCTACTAAGCATCAGGTGATTGACTTGGTCCTCACCAAGTCCGGATCTAGACCATGCCAAACCTGGGCGTGGTTTCGATCCAACCGCCTAAACTGGTGGATGTGCAACATAGTTACTGCAATCCCAGCAAGTAAAAAACTCGATTTTAAATTAAGTTATGGGAAATCCATTCTCCATCGAGTCAACTCGGGTAGTTTTCAACGAGTCTTGGAGAAACTTCTCATCTGCTTGTAGTAGTGTCGATGTGGCGAGCCACGTGGATTATGTTAGCTGAGGATTTCTAATTCTAGACACAAGCTCAACTAGTGGATCCTCTTGGAACGTATTTCCAGGTGCACATTTTAGGCCATCGCAAAATCTTAAGGTAATCGACCTCCTTAATCATCAATCAATCCTTTCTTGGACATATAGATATTTCCTGCTGATTTGAATATGTAAGATTAGTTTTCTCCAATTCTTCATATTTCAATTCCCTCCGGATATAGTTCATTAGAATCTAACTAATCCTAATCCTTTGTGTGTAAGCATTCGGGTTTGATCAGGTGTTAATGCTCCTTAGTGACTTTTATCAAGTTAGAAGGTGGTTCATCTTCCTAAGGTGAGGATCACCCTTCAAGCTTTGCTATATCATGATAGTTAGCATTGATCATTTATATTAATTGATTGCTTAATATAGTATTACTAGGAAATGATGATAAATGTTATCCTTTACATGTGTAATGATTTATAAATGAATGATAATTGGACTTTAATTCAATTATATAAACATGTTATGGATCTCAATTATCTCTGTCTAGGTTAAGATGAACATTTTAAATGTATAAGTGTTATTGAGATGGTACATGGCTTATGTTACCACTTGTGATTACTCTAAAGTGTTTTGGAGGTCCTCAAACTAGTGGTCATTTATTCTGATAAGATTAAATAGAATGTTTGTTATGGAATTACTATCTTGTGGATCATTTGTGCCTATGTGGCTTTTTGAGAATAATCCTATTTTTATCCCGTCCTTGGGACAAACTATTTACCCTGGCGGTTTTGATAGAATATTTGCCTATGTGGCTTTGACGGACCATTTTCGTACAACCTTGCGATGGTAAGTTCCACTTGTAGAACTATAATTGGTCACTAGTTGAGTAGGTTACCTTTAAACATCCTATTTGTTAGTCTTATGGGCCAAGGATGGTGGAATGAGATACTATGCCTGAGCTGTCGGCCTATGCTGGGTGATAAACCCCCCATAGTGACCTTTGAGCGTTCTTAAAATGATTGTTTGAAATTGAAATAATAATGGTTGGGCTAATCATGCATTTTCAAGGCATGCGAACTTTACCGGGTGGTTAATATAAAACACAGGGGTTTTCTTGGATCACTATGGGCTATATCATAGAGTATTCTACCGGGTGATCCTAAATTATTATTTCATGCATTCGTACCGCTATGGGTGTCCTTGTTGCATGGACTTTTCCGGGTGCCTAGTACTCCTTAGGGCATACCTTTAAGTACTTTTTCAGGAGATTAGTTCACCTTGGGTGTCCTCATTACATGGTCTTTTCCAGGTGGTTAGTTCTCCTTAGGGTGTACTTTAGGTACTTTTTCGGGTGGCTAGTTCTCATTGAGTGACTTTTTTGTCAGTTGGATGTGCATCACTAGGTCTATGAGCATGTGTATGCATTCATGCATTTAAACAACATTATCTTTGTGGAATTTATCTGACGAATGTGTATCTAATGAACCTTATCTAATTTCTATGATAATCATTGTGAAATATTTGTTATACACTGCTCCTGATAACTATACTTAATTATCTTGATGATATGATAAATCTTTGGGGTTATACCTCACTGGGATAGCCATTGACGCTATCAAACTGTATTCAGTGTGCAGGATACGTGAATGATGTATAGGTTGTCTCTAGTGTGTCACATGCAGGGATCAATGACTATGCAGCTCTAGTTTATAGTCTACTTTTATTATTTACTTGTTCAATTTTTAGTTTCAAGACATTGGTTTTTATAAGTTTATGGGCAACCACTCGAATATTTGATTTTGTATATTTGGACTCCCTGTTATACTTGATTTGTTTCTATTCAGCTAGTTTACTAAATCTGATAAAAAAAAATGTACGTGATTTTTGAGCCACAGTTAAAGGTTAATACTTGGGTTTTTGGAAAACGAGTAGTGTACTCGAGTTCCGGGAACCGGGGTGTTACACTTGGTTTCTACTTATTTAGTAGATAAGTACTTTTTTTAAATAACATGCTTATTAACAAAAAATTAAAAAAAAACATGTTTGGTAACCAACATCACATGAGTACTTGTCTCTAAAGTTTGTTTCATCCACTCTTAATATCTAGTGTTCATCATGTGGGACCAACCTGTAAGGCCCATATCCTAGTCTGTACCGTTTCATAGACTCCTGTGGTCCTTCCGGTCGAATTCAGGCAACCCGCGATGCTTAGATAGCATTTGTGTCACGCCCCGAAATTCACGTACTGAGTGTGCACCCTCAGACATGAGTTACGGACCATGACTCGTACACTTAGTGTACTTAAACCAGTGGGTCACATTATTTACTAGAGGTACAATCAAATCTGAATTCTATGTTCCCATTAACCTCTATCAATACATTCATGTCAACTTGATCTCAAACATTTATCACCACACCAAAAGAAAATAAGAATAAACATAACAAAATAAAATAAATTGAGACTTTTATTAGAGTCATATGAATCATCAAGTTATATTAAAAAAAATAAAACAAAATTTAAATTAAAGTCATTCTAAAACAGAAATAAAATAATAATAGGAAACAAATGTCCCATTTAATTATTCTACTGGTCCAACGACGTAAGTTCGTCTTCAGTTAAATACGGCCACTGATCCTGTGGATCATCCTGGTTTGGCTTCATATTCTGGCTCTTGAGTCGTTCTATCTGCTTCAATTCCATCACGTACGGTTTTTCCATCAATAAACCGTCGGTGCCTGTGCCGATGAGTGAACCCATCATGGTTCGTGCACGCATACAATTAAAATAATACATACAAGTAAAGCATAAAAATCTGAAATACAATGCAAATAATTAAAGCGTATGTTATGAATGATAGTGATGATGCATCAAGTGGGTATAAATAGAAACCGTCCACTTGCTTGAGTTGGATATCGACAACCCGCATCTGCACTTGGCAGGCTTCTACCGTTGGTAGGCATGGGCAAGGCCCGCATCCCCCCCCATTGGGCAGGCTTCCACATATAGTGGGCTTCTAGTGGGTACAATGGGCTGTCCCCTAAGTAATCGCACAAGAGTATTAATGATGCCATGCATAAATGTTTGATGCAGCAGTAATCATATCAACAGTCAAATACATCTCTCCTTATAAGAGGCCTTTCACATGTTCATAATCCAAGAATATCTCAGCACAAATCATTTTATAAACAATTTAATCAAGTCATTCACACAACAAATTATTTTAATCATATGGAGAGGAAACATGTTGGGATTACTCACCTGATGATTTAGAGAGGAATCCGGTGGAGCGGATCAGAAAATACCTATAAATAATCCATATGTAGTACACCATAATATTAAAAATATATATATTAAACTCATAAAATATTTGATTTGTTTTGATTACTAACTACAGTCTTACATGGGAGTGATACTCAAGTAACATATGTAATAGATAGGGTTCATCGTATCTATCTCGGCCCAAAAGACACACTAGATATCTTATAAGATAAACCACCACATGGACGGCTTGGATCTTCTAATAGCATGCCATAATGATACCTAATTTAGTTTATATATATTTTGTCATAAACATGCATGCAACTTATATAAGTTTTACCGTGCATCAGAAGGTGGGGTTACATCATATTATATATATATGTAAAACACACTTATTTTTATGTGGGTCCTATTACAGGGATCTGGATTGACTATATGGTTAACATTACTATATTGACCATTGAGAAAAATTTTCCATCTAATCTGAAATATGTGGGACCCGTAATAATGTAAACAATTATTGTACAACTACTACTATTTTCTTTCTGTATGGGTCACACACATTTTAGATATGTCCTAAATTTACACTCTTAACCTGTAATAATCTTCCAAATCAAATGGATGGATTGGATACAATGTATACATCACTGTGAGTCAACAATCTGATGACCCAAGATGGTTTTAATGTAAAAAGCCGCACTTGGTTTCAACGATGACAATCAAACTTTATTTTTTTGTACTTATTTATTTATTTAATTTTTTTGATAGGTCCCATGAAAATCTAAACCATGAATGAGATGGTAATTTCCTCATAAAGGACAAGCCTAAAAATCTACTCGAAATAACACTTTTGTGGCCCACAAGAATATTCGAAGGTGCCCATTTAATTTTCACTGTTTAAGGCGATGTGATCCACATGAGTTTTCTTTCGAATAAAATTTTCAACCCCAAGACTTTTAATTAATGACAAGACTATTAGACGGTACGGATTTGATACATGCATCAAGAAAGCCTCGCATATAAGGCCCATAAATCTAGACTAATTCCGGTAACGTAAATAGTCCAACTTCACTTTTGCACGCTGGAGTGTTTTTTTACACCCACTCTATATTGCTACACTTTTGTCATGATGACCCATACATAAGATCTATTCCATTCACCACTTTACTAACATAGTTTTAGGACATTGGTAAAAAAATGAGATAGATTCGTTATTCTGATGGATCATACTACCATGAATTAACATTGACCGTTCTTCCACCATTAAAACATATGCATTTCTTATTTCAAATCCTCCTAACTTTCTATGTAAGATCCAATTTGTTCATTGGTCCACTTAATTATATTTTAATGGTCAAAATCATTGGTATCTCCATCGGAACTCCCTATGGCCCCGATGGATATTCCAACGGTGAGTGCCTAATAAATTCTATTTTACATATTATGGCCTACCAAAATATTAATTAAGCTTAATTTTTAGAGGTTTTCCATATTTTGGTCCTTGGAACCTAATGGACGGAATTGATCGGGCCGTATATGCAAAATAATTCTAATATGTAATTCAAGTAAAATAGACAAAGAGAACTTACGTGTTTCCTTTTAATTCTTTTTACATGCGTAAAGTGTTCCAAGGTGCATTGTGCATATGTGCACATATTGATATATATGCACATTCATTGCACCTATGGTAGATCTACATCGTCCATCACATAAATCCAAAGCATAATAACATATTAAAAATAACAATCTAAATAAATAAAATAAATACTAACCTGTGCAAGCCGTTCTTCCACTAATTTCTATCATTTTATCTTTTATCTTATTTTTATTTTTTTTTCTCTTCCTTTTGATCGGTGAGAAATGTCCATCCTTATAAAGAAAGGAGAGTTGCTCGGATAACATGGATAAGATAACGATAAGGGAGGTTGCAACCGGTTTGATCTCTTTTTTAAAAAAACTAAATTTTCAAATTTCAAAATTTAAGGAACGCACAAATTGGAGTTGTTACAATTTTAATTTCCATTGATATGTGGGGCCCATCATGTTGCTTATGAGAAATCTACTCCGCCCATCCACTTCATTAGATCATGTTACTTACGTTATGGGCTGAAGGATGAGACAAATATAATATTCCGGTGATCTATATGATAGGACAAGAAACTCTCAAGATTTAATATGGATTGTTGACGACTTCTTGGCTAGTAGGTGAATGGCCCAGATCATGCATATGTTGGCTTAACGATAGTGGACGGTGAAGGATGGATTGATATTGGACTAGGTGGATGATCAGGGTCGAATATTGCATATCAGACCCCAGTAATTACCAAATTTTATATACATGATAATGTTTAATGCCGGATTTTAATTATATTTTTATTACAGGACGAAATCAGGAGCGTTAATTGGAATTTGATGTTAAAGGCATGGATTTGACGCTCCAAAATTATCAGAGCACGGGATGAACTCCAGAAAACTAATAATGAAGATTTTACACGCCTGGGATCGGAGGAAAGCAAGCCAAAGGGGCTCGAAAAGGGTCCAGAATGCAAGATCACATGTTTCCCGCCATCCGATCAAGCGAAAACTTCATACATGTGATGGGGGCCATAAATCAACCGTACATATTAAATTTCACCATTGATGATCTCGGGAAGTGGTCTAACAATCAGATCAGCCCGTTTATCTCTAATTTGGGGTCCACGATACTTGGAACTACTTCAAACTTGGTGTTAGCGGTTGAAATAACATGGGAAAAAGGATGGACGGAGAAGATTTCTCACAAACATTCTTGTGGGCGTGTACATGATGCGTGTACACCATGTACACGGCACACCGGCCGTGCGCCACCAGAAGACGGTCGGACGACGAGCGACCCGCGCCGTCTTCGGCATCCGAGAGAACGCAAACGGCGTCTCGATCGCTGCCGACGCCGGTTCTCGGTTGTGGGCCCACACACATCGCCCAAGTGCGAGATCCGAAGGCAGTTCAATGTCCTTCGGGATAGGGGAAGACCCTCACCTAGGTGGAAGTTTGGCTCAATACTGGGCGATCACTCGATTCCCACCGCTAAACGTAAGACGGACGGTGGAGCAGAAATTCAGGTGGGTCTCATCAACAGAAAGAGAAAACATGCATTCCTGACAGAAATTCCCTCCTCCATCCAATGGACGGAGTAGATTTTCAATTTAAGAAGAGGAGTGGGCTCCACAATTTTCGCGACGAAAAGGAAACCGCGTCCTGTTTCGCGTGACGATAGACGGCCATTGGCCGTTTTGCGTAACGTGGGTCCCACACATCAAGCGCACGGGAGATACGATCCGTCCATCTTGTAGAGGGCCACGAGACCTACAAAACCATCTTTGAGATTCCACTCCCATGCGTACACACGTGTGCGATACAGAGGCCACAAAAAGGCTCGCTTCTGTAACGTCCAAATCGATCTTTTTGTATTTTCTTCTCTCGGGCCGCATCATTGGACGTTCAAAACTACCTATTCTTGCTGAAATTTTGTCCTGAATCCAATGGACGGGGTGGATTTCCCAGAAAATACTTCCATGGGGCCCACCGATCACGACAGCGAAAGGGTGCGAAAGTTTTGCACAAATTTGGAAATCCGGTTTTCCAGGCGGTTGTGGGCCACCATCTTTGATCATATGGCAGATCTGAACCGTCTATCATGTAGAGGACCCAAGAAAGTCCTAAGGGACGGTGTTTGTTGGAATTTGAACGAGGAAAGTATGGTGTTTTGAGGTCCTGAACTTGGCTGCGAAAAGGAATTTTGCTGCGCGTGCGACAGCTTCCCAAATCCGAATTTCACCACTCCAGCCACTCCATCAGCTATAAAAAGAGTTGCAAAACATGAGGAAAGGTATTCAGAAATTCAGAAATTGAAGGATTTCCCGATCTACAGCAAGGGAGAGAAGAAAGAGAAGAAAGAAGAAAGAGAGAAATTGGTTTGATGTTTTTTATGAATTTTATTTATCCATCTGTTTAATGGATTTCATGGGCAACTAATCTCTCAGCTAGGGCTGAGATGAAACCCCTAATTTGAACATCTCTTTTTCTATGTTGATTTTATTTTAATTAGATTGGTTTGTTTCTTTCCCTAGTGTGCTTGATTGCTTTAAATTCTATACTTCTCCATCTATGAACTTGATCGAGTCATGGATGGATGTGGTCTGGATGCTTATTCTAGGTGCTTGTATCGATCATGAACAGGTTCTGTAGAGGAAGAAACAGGGGGTGCTTTATGAATCGCATATTCCATATGCCCGATTTGGACATGGGATATGTTATTCATGGCATTGCTTGAAGGAATTAGACAATCTGTATGCACGATTAAGGACAGATTGTGCTTTCTCTAGATAAGTTAGATCAATCTATATTAAAGTGAATTAACAGACAAAACAAGGGTTGGGATAATTAGGGGTGGATTCGAAAGTCCTAGTGCTCTTTCTCTTATTGAATTTTCTTCCCTATCCTCAATAGTTATTTTCCATAAATTTGTGTTATTAATTTGCTCCATTATTTGTTGAATTAGTTAAGGAGGATCACAGATTTGAATTGTGACGATCAGTCCTCGTGGGATTCGACCTCGATCTTACCGGAGTTATTACTACATCACAACCCTATACTTGGGGAGTGAACAAGTTTTTAAGGTAGATTGCTTGCGGGGATCTGTTTTCGATCCAAATTGAATTTAAGATTCTCTCTTATCATAATTCATAGCTTAGGATTTTACTAACTTAGAGTTATTTTCTTTATTTTAGAAACTAACCTATTTCCTCTTTTGTTGGGTCTGAAATAAACTTCTAATTTGGTAATCCCTTCTAAGTTTCTTACTTTTTCTAATTTCTATTTTTAGAATTAGGATTTTATTTTTTAGAAATTTTTAGTTTCTAATTTTAGATTTAGATTCTTCTTTTAAGTAACTTTCTATTTTCTAGTTTTAGAAATTTTTTTTTTCTTTTTAGAAACTAACTTAGCTTTTTATTTTTAGTAACTTTCTAATTCTAGGATTTCCTTCCTTTTTAGAAATTGACTTTTTGTTCTTTAGAAAATTTCTAATTTTAGATTTTCTGTTTTAGAAACTAACTTGTTTGTTTTCTTGAGGATTTTAACATAGATCTCCAATTGGTAACATCTTTCTAAATTCTCCAGTCCTCTCTACTTTCTATTTTGAGATTTAGGTTTTCAATTTTTAGGAATTTTCTACTTTCTAACTTTGGATTTGGTAACTTTCTATTTTCTAGTTTTAGAAACTTTCTTTTTTAGAAATTAACCGTTGTTTAGGATTTTTCTATCACTATTTTAGGAAACTTGATTTGTTTTTGTTTTTATTTACAGGAATTGAAGAAAGGAAGCTACTAAGTGAAGGAGGAGCTTCTTAAATCTTCTGCCATCAATCATCTCCTTTTCCTGGTTCTTTCTTCCCATTCTTATTCACATAGTTTTAACTTGTTTTTTTTTTTTTTTTAATAGCATAATTTCTAGTTCTAGTTTTCTTTCTCTTAGGTTGTTACTTGGTTTATGCTAGGACGTAGATCTCTAGATAAAGAACTAGCACCTTTTGATCCTGAAATAGAAAGAACATTCCATAGAAGATTGAAAGACATCCCAGTTGAAATGGCAGAAGAGAATGGAACTAAAACTCTTAGAGATTATTCACTCCTGTCCAATTAAATGCGCCTTCATGCATAGTGTTGCCCACCACCACGGCAAGACACACTTTGAACTCAAGCTGGGTCATACGGTTGTTGCCTTCCTTTATGGGTTGGACAAGGAGGACCCATATCATCATGTGAAAGAATTCCTAGACATTTGCTCCACCTTTAAATTCCAAAACTTCTCGAGACGATTCGATCCGCCTACGCTGTTTCCTTTTTCATTGAAGGATAAGGCGAAGGCATGGTTGAATTCTCTAGAAGTTGGGTCTATCACTACATGGGACCAATTGTCTAGAAAGTTCTTAAACAAGTTCTTCCATGTTCACAAAACTAATGCTCTCCAGTAGAGAAATCACTAATTTCACACAAAAGAGGAGAGCACTTTCATGAATGTTGGGAAAGATGGAAGGACTTACTTCTTAAATGTCCACACCACGGTTTTGAGAAGTGGCAACAAGTGCAATACTTTTATGACGGTTTGACACCCCAGAACCGTCGCATGGTTGATGCCACCAGTGGAGGGTCCTTCATGACCAAAAGCGATACCGAAGCATGGAACTTCTTTGAAACCTTGTGTGAAAATTCCCAGCAATGGGACTATTCAAATAGAGGTGACAGAAGTCCCCAACCACAGAAGAGAGGTGGTATATATGAGATAGGAGTCATGCCAGATCTGTGCGCCAAGCTTGATAACCTGACAAAGAAAGTTGATGCTCTGGTATTAAATAATGGACCTCCACAAACAGCTCAAGTCGAGGCATGTGCCATATGTTCTAGTCCTGCCCATCCTATGCAGTCTTGTCCATCTGGTGCAGCATCCCCAGAACTTCTTTCTGAACAAGTACATGCAATGAACACTTTTCAAAGACATGGGAATAATCCTTACGTATAAACTTACAACCCAAAGTTGGGCTAGGCATCCAAATTTTTCTTGGGCAAAAGGGCCACAACAAGGAGGACCATCTGGAAATCCTCCCATGCAACCTTACCCTCAAGGCGGCAATCAACAACTCCAACGGTTTCGCAATATCAACAAGTCCCTTCACAATCACGGAAACCATCTCTTGAGGATACACTCCATCTTTTTATGCGAGTTCTCTCCAATTCCAAAAAGACACCCAACAAACCTTACTAGCCAACCAGCAAAGCTTACATGCAAATGCGCAATCCATTGCCAAGCTGGAAGTACAAATGGGTCAATTAGCTGCCACATTGAGTGAGAGAGAAAAGGGTAAGTTCCCTACCCAACCTGTGGCTAATCCAAAGGGACAGTATGAGATTGGCTCAAATTCCAACCAAGGGCAATATCATGAGCAAGCCAAATCAATCACTACCCTTAGGTCAGGCAAACAGATTGACAACAAAATAGAGATACCTAGGGATGAATCAAATCAAGGTGAAGGTGAAGCAGAGAGACACACCAATGCATCCAAAGTTCAAAAGCTCTCGACTCTCCGGGAACCACTAATGTGCCACCCTACGTGCCCAAAGCACCATTTCCTCAACGTCACGGCACCAATGAAGAAAAGAAACAATTTTGATGAAATCACTGGACGTGTTTAAAAAGTGCAAGTCAACATCCCGTTGCTTGATGCCATCAAGCAAGTCCTCCTTACGCTAAGTTTCTTAAAGATTTATGCACTCAAAAGCGTAAGCAGAATGTTCATAAGAAGGTCTTCATTGCAGAGCAGCTCAGCTCCATGATTCAACATAACACTCCTCCTAAATTTAGGGATCCAGGAGCTCCCACCATTTCTTGCGGCATAGGAGATCATAAGATTGGGAAGGCATTACTCGATTTAGGGCGAGTGTTAATTTGTTACCTTATTCGGTTTATGAGCGGCTAGGACTTGGTGAGTTGAAACCGACTAAGGTAACATTACAACCAGGCCGATAGATCTGTCAAGGTTCCCCGGGGTATTATTGAAGATGTGCTAATCCAGGTTAATAAATTCTATTTTCCAGTGGATTTCATAGTTATAGATACTCAGCCTGTCCAGAATCCTCATAGTCAGATCCCAGTCATCTTGGGTCGTCCATTTTTGGCTACATCTAATGCTATTATAAACTGCCGGAATGGAGTTATGAAATTGTCCTTTGGTAACATGAATATTAAACTCAATGTTTTTAATGCAGGACAACAACCCGCGGATTTGGACGACAATTTTGAAGTGGACATGATCGAGAGCCTTGTGCAGGACTCCTTTCGTACATCTTTTGAAGATCCTCTTGAGACCTGCTTAGCACAATCGGGCATGGATTTTGACATCGGTAGTCCCATCCATGAAGTCAATGCACTGCTCGACGCTACTCCTATCTTGGAGACTGAAAAGTGGAGAGCGAAAGTGGAACCTCTTCATCTCTCTGAGACGCCTCCTGACAGCACAGTTTCGAACTCTGAGAAGACAAAGGCGAGCAGGCTGCTTAATTTTCTTAGAACATATAAGGCAGCAATTGAAAGGAAGATAGTGGAAATACAGGGAGTATGCCCCACGATATGCTTAGATCATGCTGTGGAAATGTCACGTAAAATACAAAGGAAGCATGATCTTAACATGGAAGAAGTTGTTCGAGCGGAAGTCCTTAAATTGTTTGATGATAGTGTCAATTACCTCATTTCAGATAGCACAATTTATGGGAACTCGCATCACTTGTCTGGGATTGGTTAACCATGTGTTGAGGTAAGTTCTTTGGCGGACCCTGGTCTTAAAGATTAATGAATTCATGGTCCGTTCTTGTCTGGCTGAAGACGTTAAACTTAGCGCTCTGGGAGGCAACCCAGCATTTCATTTGATTTCTTTTTCCTTGTTAGTTAGTTCAATGTTTGTGGGTAACATTATCTGCAAACCCTCACGAGACTACAACTCGTCCACTAGGGGTAACCTAGGGGTTTAAAGGCTTGTTGCATATGCTAAATGCAATCGAGAGCACTGCGAAAGTGGTATAGGTAGGATCTTTTATTTCTTGATTTCTCTCTTGTTCTGACTCGCTTTTACGCTGATATTCTTGAGAACGCCTCTTGATTCTCCATCCAGGTACTATCTTTTCCTCACTCCTCTTTTCTTTTCGTTGTCTCATATGCATTGCATGTTTATTTTTTTTTTACATTGAGGACAATGTAGATTTTAGGTTGGGGGTGGAAAATTAGGTTACCTAAATCAGTATTTTCTTAGTCTTGAGCAAAAATTGTGAAACAAATTTTAAAATTTTTCTGGATTTCTGTTGACTTTAAAGTGATTTTGAAGGATAGTTGTGATTTTGAAATTACAAGATTCAGAATGTGAGAAATTTATGACTCTTGGATTTGGTTGTCTGGCAGATTTCACACTGAAGTTTGAATGGTTAATCCATGATAAACATTGATTGAGCCATGATTTCACATATCAGATCTCGTTTACACATTAAGTTTTCAGTTTGATATTAAATGGTAACTTGGTAATCACTAAGCATGAAAGGAACCAGCTTGAAAAACAAAATTTTTAACATCAGTCTATAAAGAAGAATTGAAAGAATAAGTCGCATAATCGTCATCATAGGTTTGCTCCCTATAGATGAAGATTCGATTCCTCATAGTTGACATGAGAAAAGATTTAGGCGACAAGTTTTCACCATAGGTTTGCTCCCTATAGTGTGATTTGATTCTCCTCCTTGGCATACTATTCATAAAGAAAATAAAAAAAGGGTAGAATGAAAGGTTAATCTGTAAGGCAAGTGTGGTTCCGATTTTGGGGTGACATGAGCTCGTTGTTAATTACCAATGATATCATGAAATTGACAATTGAATCTCTTAATGGTTGAAAGCTGAGATGACACTATACACTCATGAAACTCAATGTTTTAGGATTATTCTAATTCATGTCTTAATATTTTGAACTTGATTATGAAATTTACAGTGAACTTCATTCCAGGAGAAAAATTCCACTCACCATGCATGAATTTTAGAATTTTCACATCTCAACTATCTGTTCACCCGTCACTTGAGTTTACAGGAATTGTCTTTTATTTCTGAAATTATTTTTCGCATGTTTTGCTCGGGACTAGCAAAATGCTGGTTGGGGGTTGTGATCAGGGTCGAATATTGCATATCAGACCCCAGTAATTACCAAATTTTATATACATGATAATGTTTAATGCCGGATTTTAATTATATTTTTATTACGAGGACGAAATCAGGAGCGTTAATTGGAATTTGATGTTAAAGGCATGGATTTGACGCTCCAAAATTATCAGAGCACGGGATGAACTCCAGAAAACTAATAATGAAGATTTTACACGCCTGGGATCGGAGGAAAGCAAGCCAAAGGGGCTCGAAAAGGGTCCAGAATGCAAGATCACATGTTTCCCGCCATCCGATCAACTGAAAACTTCATACATGTGATGGGGGCCATAAATCAACCGTACATATTAAATTTCAGCCATTGATGATCTCGGGAAGTGGTCTAACAGTCAGATCAGCCCGTTTATCTCTAATTTGGGGTCCACCTGATACTTGGAACTACTTCAAACTTGGTGTTAGCGGTTGAAATAACATGGGAAAAAGGATGGACGGAGAAGATTTCTCACAAACATTACTGTGGGCCGTGTACATGATGCGTGTACACCATGTACACGGCACACCAGCCGTGCACCGCGCCACCGAAGACGGTCAGCGACGAGCTGACCCGCGCCCGTCTTCAGCATCCAGAGAACGCAAACAGCGTCCCGACTGCCGACGCCGGTTCTCAGTTGTGGGCCCCACACATCGCCCAAGTGCGAGATCTGAACCGTTCAATGTCCTTCTGGGATAGGGAAGACCCTCACCTAGGTGGAAGTTTGGCTCAATACAGGCGATCACTCGATTCCCACCGCTAAACGTAAGACGGACGGTGGAGCAGAAATTCAGGTGGGTCTCATCAACAGAAAGAGAAAACATGCATTCCTGACAGAAATTCCCTCCTCCATCCAATGGACGGAGTAGATTTTCAATTTAAGAAGAGGAGTGGGCTCCACAATTTTCGCAGCGAAAAGGAAACCGCGTCCCTGTTTCCGCGCAGCGATAGGACGGCCGCTGGCCGTTTTGCGGAAGGCTGTGGGTCCCACACATCAACTGCACGGGAGATCTGATCCGTCCATCTTGTAGAGGGCCACGAGACCTACAAAACCATGCTGAGATTCCACTCCCATGCGTACACACGTGTGCGGTACAGAGGCCACAAAAAGGCTGCTCTGCAACGTCCAAATCTGATCTTTTTGTATTTTCTTCTCTGGGCCGCATCATTGGACGTTCAAAACTACCTATTCTTGACTGAAATTTTGTCCTGAATCCAATGGACGGGTGGATTTCCAGAAAATACTTCCATGGGGCCCACCGATCACGACAATGAAAAGGGTGCGAAAGTTTTGCACAAATTTGGAAATCCGGTTTTCCAGGCGGTTGTGGGCCACCATCTTTGATCATATGGCGATCTGAACCGTCTATCATGTAGAGGACCCAAGAAAGTCCTAAGGGACGGTGTTTGTTGGAATTTGAACGAGGAAAGTATGGTGTTTTGAGGTCCCGAACTTGGGTGCGAAAAGGAATTTTGCTGCGCGTGCGACAGCTTCCCAAATCCGAATTTCACCACTCCAGCCACTCCATCAGCTATAAAAAGAGTTGCAAAACATGAGGAAAGGTATTCAGAAATTCAGAAATTGAAGGATTTCCCGATCTACAGCAAGGGAGAGAAGAAAGAGAAGAAAGAAGAAAGAGAGAAATTGGTTTGATGTTTTTTATGAATTTTATTTATCCATCTGTTTAATGGATTTCATGGGCAACTAATCTCTCAGCTAGGGCTGAGATGAAACCCCTAATTTGAACATCTCTTTTTCTATGTTGATTTTATTTTAATTAGATTGGTTTGTTTCTTTCCCTAGTGTGCTTGATTGCTTTAAATTCTATACTTCTCCATCTATGAACTTGATCAGAGTCTATGGATGGATGTGGTCTGGATGCTTATTCTAGGTGCTTGTATCTGATCATGAACAGGTTCTTGTAGAGGAAGAAACAGGGTGCTTTACTGAACTGCATATTCCATATGCCCGATTTGGACATGGGATATGTTATTCATGGCATTGCTTGAAGGAATTAGACAATCTGTATGCCTGATTAAGGACACAGATTGTGCTTTCTCTAGATAAGTTAGATCAATCTATATTAAAGTGAATTAACAGACAAAACAAGGGTTGGGATAATTAGGGGTGGATTCGAAAGTCCTAGTGCTCTTTCTCTTATTGAATTTTCTTCCCTATCCTCAATAGTTATTTTCCATAAATTTGTGTTATTAATTTGCTCCATTATTTGTTGAATTAGTTAAGGAGGATCACAGATTTGAATTGTGACGATCAGTCCTCGTGGGATTCGACCTCGATCTTACCGAGTTATTACTACATCACAACCCTATACTTGGGAGTGAACAAGTTTTTGGCGCCAGAGTTGGGGACTGTTTCGATCCAAATTGAATTTAAGATTCTCTCTTATCATAATTCATAGCTTAGGATTTTACTAACTTAGAGTTATTTTCTTTATTTTAGAAACTAACCTATTTCCTCTTTTGTTGGGTCCTGAAATAAACTTCTAATTTGGTAATCCCTTCTAAGTTTCTTACTTTTTCTAATTTCTATTTTTAGAATTAGGATTTTATTTTTTAGAAATTTTTAGTTTCTAATTTTAGATTTAGATTCTTCTTTTAAGTAACTTTCTATTTTCTAGTTTTAGAAATTTTTTTTTTCCTTTTTAGAAACTAACTTAGCTTTTTATTTTTAGTAACTTTCTAATTCTAGGATTTCCTTCCTTTTTAGAAATTGACTTTTTGTTCTTTAGAAAATTTCTAATTTTAGATTTTCTGTTTTAGAAACTAACTTGTTTGTTTTCTTTTGCAGGATTTTAACATAGATCTCCAATTGGTAACATCTTTCTAAATTCTCCAATCCTCTCTACTTTCTATTTTGAGATTTAGGTTTTCAATTTTTAGGAATTTTCTACTTTCTAACTTTGGATTTGGTAACTTTCTATTTTCTAGTTTTAGAAACTTTCTTTTTTAGAAATTAACCGTTGCTTAGGATTTTTCTATCACTATTTTAGGAAACTTGATTTGTTTTTGTTTTTATTTACAGGAATTGAGGAAGGAAGCTACTAAGTGAAGGAGGAGCTTCTTAAATCTTTCGCCATCAATCATCTCCTTTTCCTGGTTCTTTCTTCCCATTCTTATTCACATAGTTTTAACTTTTTTTTTTTTAATAGCATAATTTCTAGTTCTAGTTTTCTTTCTCTTAGGTTGTTACTTGGTTTATGCTAGACGTAGATCTCTAGATAAAGAACTAGCACCTTTGATCCTGAAATAGAAAGAACATTCCATAGAAGATTGAAAGACATCCCAGTTGAAATGGCGAAGAGAATGGAACTAAAACTCTTAGAGATTATTCAGCTCCTGTCCAATTAAATGCGCCTTCATGCATAGTGTTGCCCACCACCACGGCAGCACACTTTGAACTCAAGACTGGGGTCATACAGTTGTTGCCTTCCTTTTATGGGTTGGACAAGGAGGACCCATATCATCATGTGAAAGAATTCTAGACATTTGCTCCACCTTTAAATTCCAAAACTTCTCAGACGATTCGATCCGCCTACGCCTGTTTCCTTTTTCATTGAAGGATAAGGCGAAGGCATGGTTGAATTCTCTAGAAGTTGGGTCTATCACTACATGGGACCAATTGTCTAGAAAGTTCTTAAACAAGTTCTTCCATGTTCACAAAACTAATGCTCTCCGTAGAGAAATCACTAATTTCACACAAAAAGAGGGAGAGCACTTTCATGAATGTTGGGAAAGATGGAAGGACTTACTTCTTAAATGTCCACACCACGGTTTTGAGAAGTGGCAACAAGTGCAATACTTTTATGACGGTTTGACACCCCAGAACCGTCGCATGGTTGATGCCACCAGTGGAGGGTCCTTCATGACCAAAAGCGATACCGAAGCATGGAACTTCTTTGAAACCTTGTGTGAAAATTCCCAGCAATGGGACTATTCAAATAGAGGTGACAGAAGTCCCCAACCACAGAAGAGAGGTGGTATATATGAGATAGAGTCATGCCGGATCGTGCGCCAAGCTTGATAACCTGACAAAGAAAGTTGATGCTCTGGTATTAAATAATGGACCTCCACAAACAGCTCAAGTCGAGGCATGTGCCATATGTTCTAGTCCTGCCCATCCTATGCAGTCTTGTCCATCTGGTGCAGCATCCCCAGAACTTCTTTCTGAACAAGTACATGCAATGAACACTTTTCAAAGACCTGGGAATAATCCTTACTCAGAAACTTACAATCCAGGTTGGGCTAGGCATCCAAATTTTTCTTGGGCAAAAGGGCCACAACAAGGAGGACCATCTGGAAATCCTCCCATGCAACCTTACCCTCAAGCTGGCAATCAACAACTCCAACAGTTTCCGCAATATCAACAAGTCCCTTCACAATCACGGAAACCATCTCTTGAGGATACACTCCATCTTTTTATGCAGAGTTCTCTCCAATTCCAAAAAGACACCCAACAAACCTTACTAGCCAACCAGCAAAGCTTACATGCAAATGCGCAATCCATTGCCAAGCTGGAAGTACAAATGGGTCAATTAGCTGCCACATTGAGTGAGAGAGAAAAGGGTAAGTTCCCTACCCAACCTGTGGCTAATCCAAAGGGACAGTATGAGATTGGCTCAAATTCCAACCAAGGGCAATATCATGAGCAAGCCAAATCAATCACTACCCTTAGGTCAGGCAAACAGATTGACAACAAAATAGAGATACCTAGGGATGAATCAAATCAAGGTGAAGCAGAGAGACACACCAATGCATCCAAAGTTCAAAAGCTCTCTGACTCTCCAGGAACCACTAATGTGCCACCCTACGTGCCCAAAGCACCATTTCCTCAACGTCTGGCACCAATGAAGAAAAGAAACAATTTTGATGAAATCCTGGACGTGTTTAAAAAAGTGCAAGTCAACATCCCGTTGCTTGATGCCATCAAGCAAGTCCCTCCTTACGCTAAGTTTCTTAAAGATTTATGCACTCAAAAGCGTAAGCAGAATGTTCATAAGAAGGTCTTCATTGCAGAGCAGCTCAGCTCCATGATTCAACATAACACTCCTCCTAAATTTAGGGATCCAGGAGCTCCCACCATTTCTTGCGGCATAGGAGATCATAAGATTGGGAAGGCATTACTCGATTTAGGGCGAGTGTTAATTTGTTACCTTATTCGGTTTATGAGAAAGCGGACTAGGACTTGGTGAGTTGAAACCACTAAGGTAACATTACAACTGGGCGATAGATCTGTCGAGGTTCCCAGGGTATTATTGAAGATGTGCTAATCCAGGTTAATAAATTCTATTTTCCGGTGGATTTCATAGTTATAGATACTCACTGTCCCGAGAATCCTCATAGTCGGATCCCAGTCATCTTGGGTCGTCCATTTTGGCTACATCTAATGCTATTATAAAGCTATAGGAATGGAGTTATGAAATTGTCCTTTGGTAACATGAATATTAAACTCAATGTTTTTAATGCAGGACAACAACCCGCGGATTTGGACGACAATTTTGAAGTGGACATGATCGAGAGCCTTGTGCAGGACTCCTTTCGTACATCTTTTGAAGATCCTCTTGAGACCCTTAGCACAATCGGGCATGGATTTTGACATCGGTAGTCCCATCCATGAAGTCAATACCTTGCTCGACGCTACTCTATCTTGGAGCGAAAAGTGGAGAGCGAAAGTGGAACCTCTTCATCTCTCTCGAGACGCCCCCGACAAGACGGTTTCGAACTCGAGAAGACAAAGGCGGCGAAGGTGTGCCGCTTAATTTTCTTAAAACATATAAGGCAGCAATTGAAAGGAAGATAGTGGAAATACAGGGAGTATGCCCCACGATATGCTTGGATCATGCTGTGGAAATGTCACGTAAAATACAAAGGAAGCATGATCTTAACATGGAAGAAGTTGTTCGAGCGGAAGTCCTTAAATTGTTTGATGATAGTGTCAATTACCTCATTTCAGATAGCACAGTTTATGGGAACTCGCATCACTTGTCTGGGATTGGTTAACCATGTGTTGAGGTAAGTTCTTTGGCGGACCCTGGTCTTAAAGATTAATGAATTCATGGTCCGTTCTTGTCTGGCTGAAGACGTTAAACTTAGCGCTCCTGGGAGGCAACCCAGCATTTCATTTGATTTCTTTTTCCTTGTTAGTTAGTTCAATGTTTGTGGGTAACATTACTGCAAACCCTCACGAGACTACAACTCGTCCACTAGGGGTAACCTAGGGGTTTAAAGGCTTGTTGCATATGCTAAATGCAATCGAGCACTGCGAAAGTGGTATAGGTAGGATCTTTTATTTTACTGATTTCTCTCTTGTTCTGACTCGCTTTTACGCTGATATTCTTGAGAACGCCTCTTGATTCTCCATCCAGGTACTATCTTTTCCTCACTCCTCTTTTCTTTTCGTTGTCTCATATGCATTGCATGTTTATTTTTTTTACATTGAGGACAATGTAGATTTTAGGTTGGGGGTGGGAAATTAGGTTACCTAAATCAGTATTTTCTTAGTCTTGAGCAAAAATTGTGAAACAAATTTTAAAATTTTTCTGGATTTCTGTTGACTTTAAAGTGATTTTGAAGGATAGTTGTGATTTTGAAATTACAAGATTCAGAATGTGAGAAATTTATGACTCTTGGATTTGGTTGTCTGGCAGATTTCACACTGAAGTTTGAATGGTTAATCCATGATAAACATTGATTGAGCCATGATTTCACATATCAGATCTCGTTTACACATTAAGTTTTCAGTTTGATATTAAATGGTAACTTGGTAATCACTAAGCATGAAAGGAACCAGCTTGAAAAACAAAATTTTTAACATCAGTCTATAAAGAAGAATTGAAAGAATAAGTCGCATAATCGTCATCATAGGTTTGCTCCCTATAGATGAAGATTCGATTCCTCATAGTTGACATGAGAAAAGATTTAGGCGACAAGTTTTCACCATAGGTTTGCTCCCTATAGGTGCAGATTTGATTCTCCTCCTTGGCATACTATTCATAAAGAAAATAAAAAAAAGGGTAGAATGAAAGGTTAATCTGTAAGGCAAGTGTGGTTCCAGTTTTGGGGTGACATGAGCTCCGTTGTTAATTACCAATGATATCATGAAATTGACAATTGAATCTCTTAATGGTTGAAAAGTCGAGATGACACTATACACTCATGAAACTCAATGTTTTAGGATTATTCTAATTCATGTCTTAATATTTTGAACTTGATTATGAAATTTACAGTGAACTTCATTCCAGGAGAAAAATTCCACTCACCATGCATGAATTTTAGAATTTTCACATCTCAACTATCTGTTCACCCGTCACTTGAGTTTACAGGAATTGTCTTTTATTTCTGAAATTATTTTTCGCATGTTTTGCTCGGGACTAGCAAAATGCTGGTTGGGGGTTGTGATCAGGGTCGAATATTGCATATCAGACCCCAGTAATTACCAAATTTTATATACATGATAATGTTTAATAGGATTTTAATTATATTTTTATTACAGGACGAAATCAGGAGCGTTAATTGGAATTTGATGTTAAAGGCATGGATTTGACGCTCCAAAATTATCAGAGCACGGGATGAACTCCAGAAAACTAATAATGAAGATTTTACACGCCTGGGATCGGAGGAAAGCAAGCCAAAGGGGCTCGAAAAGGGTCCAGAATGCAAGATCACATGTTTCCCGCCATCCGATCAACTGAAAACTTCATACATGTGATGGGGGCCATAAATCAACCGTACATATTAAATTTCAGCCATTGATGATCTCGGGAAGTGGTCTAACAGTCAGATCAGCCCGTTTATCTCTAATTTGGGGTCCACCTGATACTTGGAACTACTTCAAACTTGGTGTTAGCGGTTGAAATAACATGGGAAAAAGGATGGACGGAGAAGATTTCTCACAAACATTACTGTGGGCCGTGTACATGATGCGTGTACACCATGTACACGGCACACCAGCCGTGCACCGCGCCACCGAAGACGGTCAGCGACGAGCTGACCCGCGCCCGTCTTCAGCATCCAGAGAACGCAAACAGCGTCTGCGACTGCCGACGCCGGTTCTCAGTTGTGGGCCCCACACATCGCCCAGTGCGAGATCTGAACCGTTCAATGTCCTTCTCGGGATAGGGAAGACCCTCACCTAGGTGGAAGTTTGGCTCAATACAGGCGATCACTCGATTCCCACCGCTAAACGTAAGACGGACGGTGGAGCAGAAATTCAGGTGGGTCTCATCAACAGAAAGAGAAAACATGCATTCCTGACAGAAATTCCCTCCTCCATCCAATGGACGGAGTAGATTTTCAATTTAAGAAGAGGAGTGGGCTCCACAATTTTCGCAGCGAAAAGGAAACCGCGTCCCTGTTTCCGCGCAGCGATAGGACGGCCGCTGGCCGTTTTGCGGAAGGCTGTGGGTCCCACACATCAACTGCACGGGAGATCTGATCCGTCCATCTTGTAGAGGGCCACGAGACCTACAAAACCATGCTGAGATTCCACTCCCATGCGTACACACGTGTGCGGTACAGAGGCCACAAAAAGGCTGCTCTGCAACGTCCAAATCTGATCTTTTTGTATTTTCTTCTCTGGGCCGCATCATTGGACGTTCAAAACTACCTATTCTTGACTGAAATTTTGTCCTGAATCCAATGGACGGGGTGGATTTCCCAGAAAATACTTCCATGGGGCCCACCGATCACGACAGCGAAAGGGTGCGAAAGTTTTGCACAAATTTGGAAATCCGGTTTTCCAGGCGGTTGTGGGCCACCATCTTTGATCATATGGCAGATCTGAACCGTCTATCATGTAGAGGACCCAAGAAAGTCCTAAGGGACGGTGTTTGTTGGAATTTGAACGAGGAAAGTATGGTGTTTTGAGGTCCTGAACTTGGCTGCGAAAAGGAATTTTTCATTACACGCGTATGACAGCCTTTCCCAAATCCGAATTTCACCACTCCACCACTCCATCACTATAAAAAGAGTTGCAAAACATGAGGAAAGGTATTCAGAAATTGAAATTGAAGGATTTCCGATCTACAAAGAAGGGAGAGAAGAAAGAGAAGAAAGAAGAAAGAGAGAAATTGGTTTGATGTTTTATGAATTTTATTTATCCATCTGTTTAATGGATTTCATGGGCAACTAATCTCTCAGCTAGGGCTGAGATGAAACCCCTAATTTGAACACCTCTTTTTCTATGTTGATTTTATTTTAATTAGATTGGTTTGTTTCTTTCCCTAGTGTGCTTGATTGCTTTAAATTCTATACTTCTCCATCTATGAACTTGATCAGAGTCTATGGATGGATGTGGTCTGGATGCTTATTCTAGGTGCTTGTATCGATCATGACAGGTTCTTGTAGAGGAAGAAACAGTGGTGCTTTATCGAAGCGCATATTCCATATGCCCGATTTGGACATGGGATATGTTATTCATGGCATTGCTTGAAGGAATTAGACAATCTGTATGCACGATTAAGGACACAGATTGTGCTTTCTCTAGATAAGTTAGATCAATCTATATTAAAGTGAATTAACAGACAAAACAAGGGTTGGGATAATTAGGGGTGGATTCGAAAGTCCTAGTGCTCTTTCTCTTATTGAATTTTCTTCCCTATCCTCAATAGTTATTTTCCATAAATTTGTGTTATTAATTTGCTCCATTATTTGTTGAATTAGTTAAGGAGGATCACAGATTTGAATTGTGACGATCAGTCCTCGTGGGATTCGACCTCGATCTTACCGAGTTATTACTACATCACAACCCTATACTTGGGGAGTGAACAAGTTTTAAGCGCGCTAGATTCACGGGGATCATTTTGATCCAAATTGAATTTAAGATTCTCTCTTATCATAATTCATAGCTTAGGATTTTACTAACTTAGAGTTATTTTCTTTATTTTAGAAACTAACCTATTTCCTCTTTTGTTGGGTCCTGAAATAAACTTCTAATTTGGTAATCCCTTCTAAGTTTCTTACTTTTTCTAATTTCTATTTTTAGAATTAGGATTTTATTTTTTAGAAATTTTTAGTTTCTAATTTTAGATTTAGATTCTTCTTTTAAGTAACTTTCTATTTTCTAGTTTTAGAAATTTTTTTTTCCTTTTTAGAAACTAACTTAGCTTTTTATTTTTAGTAACTTTCTAATTCTAGGATTTCCTTCCTTTTTAGAAATTGACTTTTTGTTCTTTAGAAAATTTCTAATTTTAGATTTTTTGTTTTAGAAACTAACTTGTTTGTTTTCTTTTGCAGGATTTTAACATAGATCTCCAATTGGTAACATCTTTCTAAATTCTCCAGTCCTCTCTACTTTCTATTTTGAGATTTAGGTTTTCAATTTTTAGGAATTTTCTACTTTCTAACTTTGGATTTGGTAACTTTCTATTTTCTAGTTTTAGAAACTTTCTTTTTAGAAATTAACCGTTGCTTAGGATTTTTCTATCACTATTTTAGGAAACTTGATTTGTTTTTGTTTTTATTTACAGGAATTGAGGAAGGAAGCTACTAAGTGAAGGAGGAGCTTCTTAAATCTTCTGCCATCAATCATCTCCTTTTCCTGGTTCTTTCTTCCCATTCTTATTCACATAGTTTTAACTTGTTTTTTTTTTAATAGCATAATTTCTAGTTCTAGTTTTCTTTCTCTTAGGTTGTTACTTGGTTTATGCTAGGACGTAGATCTCTAGATAAAGAACTAGCACCTTTTGATCCTGAAATAGAAAGAACATTCCATAGAAGATTGAAAGACATCCCAGTTGAAATGGCAGAAGAGAATGGAACTAAAACTCTTAGAGATTATTCAGCTCCTGTCCAATTAAATGCGCCTTCATGCATAGTGTTGCCCACCACCACGGCAGCACACTTTGAACTCAAGACTGGGGTCATACAGTTGTTGCCTTCCTTTTATGGGTTGGACAAGGAGGACCCATATCATCATGTGAAAGAATTCTAGACATTTGCTCCACCTTTAAATTCCAAAACTTCTCAGACGATTGATCCGCCTACGCTGTTTCCTTTTTCATTGAAGGATAAGGCGAAGGCATGGTTGAATTCTCTAGAAGTTGGGTCTATCACTACATGGGACCAATTGTCTAGAAAGTTCTTAAACAAGTTCTTCCTCGTTCACAAAACTAATGCTCTCGTAGAGAAATCACTAATTTCACACAAAAGAGGGAGAGCACTTTCATGAATGTTGGGAAAGATGGAAGGACTTACTTCTTAAATGTCCACACCACGGTTTGAGAAGTGGCAACAAGTGCAATACTTTTATGACGGTTTGACACCCAGGTAACCGTCGCATGGTTGATGCCACCAGTGGAGGGTCCTTCATGACCAAAAGCGATACCGAAGCATGGAACTTCTTTGAAACCTTGTGTGAAAATTCCCAAGAATGGGACTATTCAAATAGAGGTGACAAGTCCCCAACCACGAAGAGAGGTGGTATATATGAGATAGAGTCATGCGGATACGTGCGCCAAGCTTGATAACCGACAAAGAAAGTTGATGCTCTGGTATTAAATAATGGACCTCCCACAAACAGCTCAAGTCGAGGCATGTGCCATATGTTCTAGTCCGCCCATCCTATGCGGTCTTGTCCATCCAGTAAAACATCCCCGAACTTTTTCTCGAACAAGTACATGCAATGAACACTTTTCAAAGACACCTGGGAATAATCCTTACGAGAAACTTACAACCCAGGTTGGGCTAGGCATCCAAATTTTTCTTGGGCAAAGGGCCACAACAAGGAGGACCATCTGGAAATCCTCCCATGCAACCTTACCCTCAAGCTGGCAATCAACAACTCCAACGAGTTTCCGCAATATCAACAAGTCCCTTCACAATCACGGAAACCATCTCTTGAGGATACACTCCATCTTTTTATGCGAGTTCTCTCCAATTCCAAAAAGACACCCAACAAACCTTACTAGCCAACCAGAAAGCTTACATGCAAATGCGCAATCCATTGCCAAGCTGGAAGTACAAATGGGTCAATTAGCTGCCACATTGAGTGAGAGAGAAAAGGGTAAGTTCCCTACCCAACCTGTGGCTAATCCAAAGGGACAGTATGAGATTGGCTCAAATTCCAACCAAGGGCAATATCATGAGCAAGCCAAATCAATCACTACCCTTAGGTCAGGCAAACAGATTGACAACAAAATAGAGATACCTAGGGATGAATCAAATCAAGGTGAAGCAGAGAGACACACCAATGCATCCAAAGTTCAAAAGCTCTCTGACTCTCCAGGAACCACTAATGTGCCACCCTACGTGCCCAAAGCACCATTTCCTCAACGTCTGGCACCAATGAAGAAAAGAAACAATTTTGATGAAATCCTGGACGTGTTTAAAAAAGTGCAAGTCAACATCCCGTTGCTTGATGCCATCAAGCAAGTCCCTCCTTACGCTAAGTTTCTTAAAGATTTATGCACTCAAAAGCGTAAGCAGAATGTTCATAAGAAGGTCTTCATTGCAGAGCAGCTCAGCTCCATGATTCAACATAACACTCCTCCTAAATTTAGGGATCCAGGAGCTCCCACCATTTCTTGCGGCATAGGAGATCATAAGATTGGGAAGGCATTACTCGATTTAGGGGCGAGTGTTAATTTGTTACCTTATTCGGTTTATGAGCAGCTAGGACTTGGTGAGTTGAAACCGACTAAGGTAACATTACAACTGGCTGATAGATCTGTCAAGGTTCCCCGGGGTATTATTGAAGATGTGCTAATCCAGGTTAATAAATTCTATTTTCCAGTGGATTTCATAGTTATAGATACTCTTTGTCCAATCCTCATAGTCGGATCCAGTCATCTTGGGTCGTCCATTTTTGGCTACATCTAATGCTATTATAAAGCTATAGGAATGGAGTTATGAAATTGTCCTTTGGTAACATGAATATTAAACTCAATGTTTTTAATGCGGGACAACAACCCGCTGATTTGGACGACAATTTTGAAGTGGACATGATCGAGAGCCTTGTGCGGGACTCCTTTCGTACATCTTTTGAAGATCCTCTTGAGACACCCTTAGCACAATCGGGCATGGATTTTGACATCGGTAGTCCCATCCATGAAGTCGATGCTTTGCTTTCGACGCTTACTCCTATCTTGGAGACCGAAAAGTGGAGAGCGAAAGTGGAACCTCTTCATCTCTCTCCGAGACGCCTCGACAAAGACACTGGTTTCGAACTCGAGAAGACAAAATGAGCGGTAGTGTCGCTTAATTTTCTTAAACATATAAGGCAGCAATTGAAAGGAAGATAGTGGAAATACAGGGAGTATGCCCCACGATATGCTTGGATCATGCTGTGGAAATGTCACGTAAAATACAAAGGAAGCATGATCTTAACATGGAAGAAGTTGTTCGAGCGGAAGTCCTTAAATTGTTTGATGATAGTGTCAATTACCTCATTTCAGATAGCACAATTTATGGGAACTCGCATCACTTGTATCGGGATTGGTTAACCATGTGTTGAGGTAAGTTCTTTGGCGGACCCTGGTCTTAAAGATTAATGAATTCATGGTCCGTTCTTGTCTGGCTGAAGACGTTAAACTTAGCGCTCCTGGGAGGCAACCCAGCATTTCATTTGATTTCTTTTTCCTTGTTAGTTAGTTCAATGTTTGTGGGTAACATTACTGCAAACCCTCACGAGACTACAACTCGTCCACTAGGGGTAACCTAGGGGTTTAAAGGCTTGTTGCATATGCTAAATGCAATCGAGAGCACCTGCGAAAGTGGTATAGGTAGGATCTTTTATTTTACTGATTTCTCTCTTGTTCTGACTCGCTTTTACGCTGATATTCTTGAGAACGCCTCTTGATTCTCCATCCAGGTACTATCTTTTCCTCACTCCTCTTTTCTTTTCGTTGTCTCATATGCATTGCATGTTTATTTTTTTTTTACATTGAGGACAATGTAGATTTTAGGTTGGGGGTGGAAAATTAGGTTACCTAAATCAGTATTTTCTTAGTCTTGAGCAAAAATTGTGAAACAAATTTTAAAATTTTTCTGGATTTCTGTTGACTTTAAAGTGATTTTGAAGGATAGTTGTGATTTTGAAATTACAAGATTCGAGAATGTGAGAAATTTATGACTCTTGGATTTGGTTGTGCAGATTTCACTTGAAGTTTGAATGGTTAATCCATGATAAACATTGATTGAGCCATGATTTCACATATCAGATCTCGTTTACACATTAAGTTTTCAGTTTGATATTAAATGGTAACTTGGTAATCACTAAGCATGAAAGGAACCAGCTTGAAAAACAAAATTTTTAACATCAGTCTATAAAGAAGAATTGAAAGAATAAGTCGCATAATCGTCATCATAGGTTTGCTCCCTATAGATGAAGATTCGATTCCTCATAGTTGACATGAGAAAAGATTTAGGCGACAAGTTTTCACCATAGGTTTGCTCCCTATAGGTGCAGATTTGATTCTCCTCCTTGGCATACTATTCATAAAGAAAATAAAAAAAAGGGTAGAATGAAAGGTTAATCTGTAAGGCAAGTGTGGTTCCAGTTTTGGGGTGACATGAGCTCCGTTGTTAATTACCAATGATATCATGAAATTGACAATTGAATCTCTTAATGGTTGAAAGCTGAGATGACACTATACACTCATGAAACTCAATGTTTTAGGATTATTCTAATTCATGTCTTAATATTTTGAACTTGATTATGAAATTTACAGTGAACTTCATTCCAGGAGAAAAATTCCACTCACCATGCATGAATTTTAGAATTTTCACATCTCAACTATCTGTTCACCCGTCACTTGAGTTTACAGGAATTGTCTTTTATTTCTGAAATTATTTTTCGCATGTTTTGCTCGGGACTAGCAAAATTGGTTGGGGTTGTGATCGGGGTCGAATATTGCATATCGGACCCGATAATTACCAAATTTTATATACATGATAATGTTTAATGGGATTTTAATTATATTTTTATTACGGAGACGAAATCGGGAGCGTTAATTGGAATTTGATGTTAAAGGCATGGATTTGACGCTCCAAAATTATCGAGCACGGGATGAACTCCGAGAAAACTAATAATGAAGATTTTACACGCTGGGATCGGAGGAAAGCAAGCAAAGGGGCTCGAAAAGGGTCGAGAATGCAAGATCACATGTTTTCCGCCATCCGATCAATCGAAAACTTCATACATGTGATGGGGGCCATAAATCAACCGTACATATTAAATTTCACCATTGATGATCTCGGGAAGTGGTCTAACAGTCGAGATCAGCCCGTTTATCTCTAATTTGGGGTCCACCTGATACTTGGAACTACTTCAAACTTGGTGTTAGCGGTTGAAATAACATGGGAAAAAGGATGGACGGAGAAGATTTCTCACAAACATTACTGTGGGCCGTGTACATGATGCGTGTACACCATGTACACGGCACACCAGCCGTGCACCGCCACCGAAGACGGTCAGCGACGAGCTGACCCGCGCCCGTCTTCAGCATCCAGAGAACGCAAACAGCGTCTCGACTGCCGACGCCGGTTCTCAGTTGTGGGCCCCACACATCGCCCAAGTGCGAGATCTGAACCGATTCAATGTCCTTCGGGATAGGGAAGACCCTCACCTAGGTGGAAGTTTGGCTCAATACTGGGCGATCACTCGATTCCCACCGCTAAACGTAAGACGGACGGTGGAGCGAGAGTCGGTGGGTCTCATCACGAAAGAGAAAACATGCATTCCCGACGAAATTCCCTCCTCCATCCAATGGACGGAGTAGATTTTCAATTTAAGAAGAGGAGTGGGCTCCACAATTTTCGCAGCGAAAAGGAAACCGCGTCCCTGTTTCCGCGCAGCGATAGGACGGCCGCTGGCCGTTTTGCGGAAGGCTGTGGGTCCCACACATCAACTGCACGGAGATCCGATCCGTCCATCTTGTAGAGGGCCACGAGACCTACAAAACCATGCCGAGATTCCACTCCCATGCGTACACACGTGTGCGGTGCAGATGAGGCCACAAAAAAGGCGCTCCGCAACGTCCAAATCGATCTTTTTGTATTTTCTTCTCTGGGCCGCATCATTGGACGTTCAAAACTACCTATTCTTGGTCGAAATTTTGTCCGAATCCAATGGACGGGGTGGATTTCTCGAGAAAATACTTCCATGGGGCCCACCGATCACGACAATGAAAGGGTGCGAAAGTTTTGCATAAATTTGGAAATCCGGTTTTTCGGGCGGTTGTGGGCCACCATCTTTGATCATATGGCGGTCTGAACCGTCTATCATGTAGAGGACCCAAGAAAGTCCTAAGGGACGGTGTTTGTTGGAATTTGAACGAGGAAAGTATGGTGTTTTGAGGTCCCGAACTTGGCTGCGAAAAGGAATTTTTTCTTTGCGCGTGCGGCAATGACTTCCCAAATCCGAATTTCACCACTCCAGCCACTCCATCAGCTATAAAAAGAGTTGCAAAACATGAGGAAAGGTATTCAGAAATTCAGAAATTGAAGGATTTCCCGATCTACAGCAAGGGAGAGAAGAAAGAGAAGAAAGAAGAAAGAGAGAAATTGGTTTGATGTTTTTTATGAATTTTATTTATCCATCTGTTTAATGGATTTCATGGGCAACTAATCTCTCAGCTAGGGCTGAGATGAAACCCCTAATTTGAACATCTCTTTTTCTATGTTGATTTTATTTTAATTAGATTGGTTTGTTTCTTTCCCTAGTGTGCTTGATTGCTTTAAATTCTATACTTCTCCATCTATGAACTTGATCAGAGTCTATGGATGGATGTGGTCTGGATGCTTATTCTAGGTGCTTGTATCGATCATGAACAGGTTCTGTAGAGGAAGAAAGCAGTGTGCTTTATTGAACTGCATATTCCATATGCCCGATTTGGACATGGGATATGTTATTCATGGCATTGCTTGAAGGAATTAGACAATCTGTATGCCTGATTAAGGACACAGATTGTGCTTTCTCTAGATAAGTTAGATCAATCTATATTAAAGTGAATTAACAGACAAAACAAGGGTTGGGATAATTAGGGGTGGATTCGAAAGTCCTAGTGCTCTTTCTCTTATTGAATTTTCTTCCCTATCCTCAATAGTTATTTTCCATAAATTTGTGTTATTAATTTGCTCCATTATTTGTTGAATTAGTTAAGGAGGATCACAGATTTGAATTGTGACGATCAGTCCTCGTGGGATTCGACCTCGATCTTACCGAGTTATTACTACATCACAACCCTATACTTGGGGAGTGAACAGTGGACAATAGATAGTGTAGTTTTGAAGAAACGTGGTTTGCTAGGCGTCTTAAAACGTTGTAGCTGTACGGGGAGACGGATGAGTCTTATATCATATTTCTAAATATTTTCAAACTTAAATATTTTCTATTCAAACCGTTTATTTAGAGTGAAACTTTACCAAAGATTACCATTTTGCGTGCTCTACAAATAGACCAAGTTTGGGCTTTGATCTCTCAGGAATGACCAAGATGTCTATTTAACGGCTTACGTCTATTTATAACTCAAAACAATGTTTATCAACATCCTATGTAAACATTAACCAGTAGTTTTGATGTATACCTTATGATCTACCTAATGAATGGTTCATTTAAATATTTGGATGGCCCAGTTGATGATCTGATCTGTGATGGATGATCAATTGATGGTCTAAATTTTAAATAATTAGATGGTTAAAATGTTAATCATATTTATGGGTTATTGTACGGTTATTTTTGTAAATGGATATGTATAAAGTAGTTTTTGGATGCGATCTATGTTAGAAATGTATACCGTTAGATTCAAGTTATTGGTTCATAGGTGTAAAATACGTAAATCATGATTTTGACGGTAAATTAAGCATCTTCATAATCGACAAATAAGGTGAACGGATCAGAATGTTAATTTGACGTGTATACGAGTGGATATGCAGTTCTAGTAGTTACTTTATTTTGATCAAGTGGTCCAAATTCAAAGTGGTCGGTTAGATATCCTCATCTAGTGGTAAATAGTTAATTTAACGGTCGGTTTGATAAACGGGTGAGAATGCTAGGGTATTCAGGGGTTTATCCTACTAATCAATAGTCGGTTGACGTAATCTAGGGGTGAAAATTATTTTCTATGGTTGAGATTCAAGTTAAACTACATAAATATTAATGAATTTATAAGTGTACAGATGAACAAGTGTAAAAGTGTAATCATACATTCTTACATACAGGTAAATTCGCACTCAAAATTTCGGGTTGTTACAATTTGTGTGTGACCCTGAGTCACATCATGTTGATCTGAGTTGGCTCAGCCCGAGACTTGTACCCTTGCGACCGCGCCGTCGTCGCGATTCCAACGTCGTATCTCACGCACCGATACGATATCCTGGCCAGGAGTTGTAGGCCCACGTATTTTCCAAAGAAACGCCGCCCGTTGCGAATTTCGAGAGAATCTCTACCTAATGTCAAATCAATCAATCAATCAATCAAGTCAAGTACATAACCCATCACTCTATCCCATCTCCAAGTACACAACCCATCCTTAAAGTCAACTTTTCCATCTCATCTCTTACACACCCATCACACCCATCCCTCTCTCCTTACTTCTCTCTTTCTATCTCATTTCTCTTTCACTCCTAAGCACCAAGAGAAGAGAGCAACCATCCATGGCCTCCATAGAAAGAAAAGAAGCTAGGTGTGGCCCACTTCCTACCCCTTAATCTCCCATCTCCACCATTCAATCCTCATCTTCCTCGATCAAAGAGAGAGCTTAGGAGCTAAGGAGTTTATGGAGCCTAAAGAAGTGGAAATTGGTGGGTGTTATAGAGTAGATCTTGATCTTTGATGTATGAGACAAGTGGGGCCCATTGATGTGTGTGTTGTATGATTAAGGGGGAGCTCGTAGTGGCGGAGCTCCTCCCCGCTTCTAGTTCCTTTCCTTCTCTCTCTCCGTCTCTTTTTTTTTTTTGATGATGATGGGGTCGTGTGGCCCACCCGATTGGACCCCATGTGACGTATGGGTCTTATCCTCACCATCCAGACCTTAGACGATGGGAATCCACCCTTATGCATGTGGCTTACAGCCACATCGTCCATCTGTTGTGAGTACCCACGCAGCAGCTGCTGCTGCCTCGCTGACGTCAGCCAATCTTGTGGGTCCCACCATGAGGTATATGTTATATTCAAACCGTTCATCCGTTTTGAATCCCCACCGTCCATCTATTTTGATGGTGGGCTAGTAATCGATGCCAGTTGCTGTTGTAGGTGCAACAGCAGCAGGGGGTCACCGTGATGTTTGTGCAATCCACTCCATCCATCCATCCTGATGATGTGAATTCACACTGTCCATTTAGTTGGTGGGCCAACCACGATGCATATGTTATATCTATACCGTCCATCCAAACGTCTAGCGTCTAGACACTGGACTGGATCTGATATAATAATAATAATAATAATAATAATAATAATAATAATAAAAGTATTATTATAATATATATTATATATATGGTGGGCCCTACGTGGGACCCACCAGTTGTGGAAGTTGATTGGCTGACATACCTCACATCAGCTATATAGCTGGTGTATTGACATCACCAAGTTCTGTGGGTCACATGATATATGTATTTCATTCATGTCGTCCATCCAGTTTCATCTGGACCACCCATTTATGTGGACCCCACCAGTAGCTGAGGTATTGACGTCAACAAATTCTGTGGGGCCCACACATGATATATGTATTTTATCCATGCTGTTTGAAGCCACGGTGATGTATGGGTCTTATCCACACCGTCCAGCAATCTGGACGGTTGGGACCCACCTCCCATGATGTATGTGTTATATCCCAACCGTCCATCCTCTTGGCGAGCTCGTCTTAAGGCTTGAGACAAAAAATGAAGTATATTCAAATCTCTGGTAGGCCACGTACGTGGACCCCACACATGATGTATGTGTTACATCCAAATCGTCCATCCATTTGGTGCGCTCGTCCTAAGGCCTGGGATTAAAAATAATACTGATCTAACTATCATGTGGTCCACACAACAAAAAATAGCAGGGGATTGAATGTATACCACTGAAACCCTTCCTGGGTCACAGAAGTTTTGAATCAATATGATATTTGTTTTTCCTCTTGGTTCAGGTCTTTGTGACCTTATGAACAGACTGAATGGAAAACAAATGTTATGGTGGCCCTGTGAATTTTTTTTAACAATGAAAATCACTATCTCTGCTAATATTTGCGATGTGGTTCAGATGATCTTTCGATCATTATCTTCACTGTTATTTATGGTATGGTCCAGATGATCTTTCGATATAATTCATTTTGGGTAATGCTCTATAATGATCTCTAAAATAGATGAATGGTGTAGATGGACCGGCTAGGTCGGTGGCCCATTGGTGCGACCCATGTGATGAGGCCCGATGTGTTGTATATGAGGCCCATGTGATGCAGCCCATTGTGATGTATGAGACCCTTATTTAAGGCCCATTATGATGTTTATGTGGCCCTTGAGTGAGACCTGATGTGTTATATATGAGGCCCATGCGATTTGGCCCACTTGATGAAATGCAACCCGCGTATGAGGTCCATGGTGATGCATTTGCCGCCCATTTGATGAGGCCCATTGTGATATGTTGGAGGCTCATGGGTTGTGGCCCATTGTGATGTATATTAAGATCTTGCGTGAGACCCATTATATTGTGCATGAGGCCTTTATGTATGGCCAATGGGATGTGTCTTAGGCCCTTATGTGAGCCCATGGGTCCACTTTATGTTAGGCTTTATATGGGCCACTCCTTGGGGGCAATGTTGGTTAAATATCCATATTAATGGGCAATAATGGTTGAATGTCCAATTGTGACCTTCTCTTAGGCCTTGTTAGACTCATTCTCACGGATTCCGATTGTATAGGCTGATTATCGATACCGATTATGAGTATGTGATAGTATAACACCATGATACATGCCCATACGCATCATGTGCATGTTTGTTATGAGATGTGATTGGCCATTGCATACGTCATAGGGCAGGTTGTTTATGGGACTCCCTGAGAGATAGAGTTACCTCATATGAGAGCGCAGTACGCGGAGGATTGCTGCATAACTGATAGTGTGATTCATGCATCTCACATTTGTATGACATGATTACTGTACGCCCTAGCGATATCGGGGTCGTGGCCTCCACAAGCATATCGTAGATGGCTAGATGGGACACCGAAAATCTTTTTTTACATGGGGTGCCATAGATGTCCCTAAGTGAAAGTCCCTAGACCTCCATGGTCAGGAGATGCTCCAACGTCTAGACTGAGTGGATACATGAGCGCCCGAGTGCTGAATACCAGTAAGCCCCATCTCTCACTGTGTTGTGGTCGGTTGGAAGGGGGTGTAGCCTTACCTGCCCGAGGGTAGGGGGCATAGTTGATTGAGTTTAACCAGCTTGTAAATGGGTCCGCTATCGATGCGCTGGGTAGATATTGACTGACTACTGGCCAAACGGATAGTGAGGTCTCTTTCACTTGCATGGTTGCGCGTCCAGTGGGCAACGATTGCATGTAGAGTGTACTAAATACCGGTGATGATCTCAGAGATGTACAGTACTGATATGTGGACTTATTGAGCAGGAGTTGCATACTCAGCATTTTACTAATTCATTCATTCATTCACTATCCACTCGGGCTGGTGGTTCGCAACTAATTGATATGTGTACCTTCGCAATGGTCAAGATCTCGGTTGGGGCGCGCGGCTAACCTGAGATCAAGAGTTTACCACATTGAGTTTATCTATCCAAATTTAGGTATGGGACTGGTTTGGATAAAAGTCCCTTGTGGTGGACCCCGTAACCTGCGATACTACGTACTATCATCCCGACTTCACACTTCAACTTGGTCATTTCATTCGCATACATATTGCATTGCATCCCTAGCACATGACATTTGGTTTGCCATGACCCCGCATTGCATAGCTGATCTACATTGTATTATCTGATATTATATTACTCATGGACCTGTCAGTATTTTTGCCTACTCTGATATTGTATTACTCATGGACCTGTCAATATTTTTGCATGCTCTGATATTGTATTACTCATGGACTTGTCAGTATTTTCTGTTTACTCTAATATTGTATTACTCATGGACTTGTCAGTATTTTTGCTACCTTATGACTCATGAACTTACCTGTATTTCTGATATTGTATGAATTGTAGATTTGTATTGTATATTTGGCACCTGCATTGTGCACACACTTATACCACCCTCTAAGCTCTCTATAAACGTATGCACGATAGATGCGTGCAAGTGATGATAGGACACAGTCGAGCTGAGGCAGGAGCGTGCGACAGAGCTTCTGGAGCTTTTGACATTTATCTTGTATTTCCCTTTCATATATTGTACTCAAGTTTTTGATATTAGTGGATATGTGATGATGTTGTTGTCTTTGTGATTTTGGTATACTTGTGGTTATGCTTCTTATGAGATAAACGTATGTTGGAAAATCTTCCTTGTAAGATCCTAGGATTGGAATCCAGCGTATGTGTGCTGGGTGCCGAGAATGGGGTACTACGGAGGCTGTCGGCACATGATTTGACGATCGAAATTCTATGAGCCCGGTTTTCGAGTTTGGTGCATGACACAACCTTTGATGTGGACTGTTAATTATATTGGGCCCACATTGGCCCTATCTTCAACACGAATTGTCCAACGTGTGGGACTTACCTTCTATGTGGACTATCCACCTTCCAAGGTCCACCTTCGACATGGGCTATCCATCATCATCAACCCACAATGGAAATGGGCCATTCATCATGTGAGCCCACCTTTATTGTGGACCATCCATCATGCAGTCCTAACTTTGAAGTGTGCCATCCATCAAGCGGGGCCCACCTTGGTTGGGTGTCATTCATCATTAAGAGTTGATCTTCAATATGAACTATCATAATGTGTGCCCACCTCAATATGGATCATTTGTCATGTGGAGCTCATCTTTAAAATGGATAAGTCTATCATGTGGCCCCACTCTCAATGTGGGTCATCCATCATGTGGGGCCCACTTTTGGATATGGGCCATTCATCATTAGGGCCTACCTTTGATGTGGACAATCCATTACGTGGGCTCATGTTTATATGGGTCACCATTGTGTGGGGCCCACCTTTAACGTGGACCCTCGATGGTGTGGGTCCCACCTTTGATGTGTATAGGGGGAGAGAAGTTTACAATTGAAAACAAGATTTTTTTTTATTTTTATTTTTTAATTTTATGTATATGAGTAACTTTTATTATTGTAAATTATTTTCATAATTGTGCTTATAAAATTAACTTAACTTAAAAAAGTAACTTATTTGCGGGTATCTAAACGGTCTATTAATTTCCAATAAAATTTCAAAGAAAACTATCTGAATTGTCCAAAAGGTCCTTTAGCTCCTGGTGTTATGTATTTTTAAGAGAGATTTATTTTAGTTTACAAAAAATATAATAAAAAATATATTTTTTTAGCCTGCCTGATCAACCAACCAAATCCTGGGTCAACCCAGACCGGATGATCGACCGAAGCCTCAAGCCGGGTTCAATACATCGTTTGCACTTTTGAAAGGTACATGGATGTGCATATTGGCGGTGGTTTTGCGATTGATTTTTCAAACACCGGTGTCCCACTTGAAGAGTAGAATCTTCGGTCAGCACCCAATGGATGGCCCTAATCTCCCGCACATGTACCAATCCTACACGTGAGATGGATGCTGCAGACGCGGTTCATTGTTACATCGTCTTGCGATCTCTGCCAGAGGACTCTGATAGCATCCTTTAGATATGAATCCGTAAAAGTTGGGCCAGATAGATCTGCACCATTGATCCGGTGGGCCCCACCAATCTCGTTTACACGAGTCTGGTGGGACAGCCGTGCACGTTTATTGTGAATCCTCAGCCCATTATTTCGACATCTGCTTCTTTGCACAAGTGTCCCACATGATAAGCCGATCGCGCTCTAAGCAACGTTCCAGATCTAAGCAACGTTCCAGATCTCACACCCGAACCCCCCAAAAGCACGGATGTGCAGGCAACTTGCATACACCACTCATTTTCGACCCAAATTCAGAATTCCTCCGGGAGAAAACCGGTGCAGCTCATAATTTTAAAGGAATGATAATAAGGCGATCCGCGCATGAGACTGAGGAGGCGTTTAGCGTCACAAATTAAAACACAGGACACGTATATAAGATCTGATCCATTAATCACAAACGATGCAATTTGAATATCCAAATTAATTCCCGATTTCACTTATTAGAAACATTAAAACACATTGCATATAATGGACGGTTAGAAGTAAACGAGTAATACTGTGTTCAAGGAATCAAAATTATGCCTTTTTTAAGAAGTTTTTCCAAGCTATTTAGTGGTAAAAAGACATTGAAAGTGGGCCTCACATGATGAACGCCACTGATCTCATACAGGCACGGCGGATTGGCTAGGTTTCCAAGCAATATCTCTCTTCAGTCTATCCCTTTCCCGCGCAAGGATGATAGTTGGATCCACTGCAATGTATGTGAGAAATCCATTCCGTTCATCTGTTTTTCAAGATCATTTTAGAACGTAAGAATATAAATGAGTTGGATATAAGAACCAAGTGGGTCACACGAGAGGGAAAACTGGGAAAGAAATTACTACCGTTGAAACCTTCTTTGGCTCCACATTGATGTTTATATGCTGTCTAAACCGTTTATAAGGTCATTCCCAGTGTGATTAAGTGAAAACACAAAAAAGGATAGCCTGATACAAAACTTTCGTGGTCAGGAGAATGCTTCAACGGTTCTCAATGAATGCCTACTGTTTCTTCTTGTGTGGTCCACTTGAGTGTTGAATATACCTCATTTGTGGTAGAACGTACTAAAATGAGATCTCAAAACGGATGTACGGGGTGGATTTCTCAAAAACATCTCGGTGGGTCCCAACCAGCATCCTTGTGCAGGAACTTCCTGCGGAAGGGTTTGGCAGGAAATCCCCGTGCCCCTCAATCGCCTCACCATTCCCATTCCAAGAGGTCTATAAAAACGGGTTCGCGCCCGCACGCCCTAGGCAAAGGGCAGAAAGCAGTAGATTTTTGGAAAATCAGAAAGAAAAGAAAAAGAAAATCCCAAAATGGCGAAGCCTCGGAAGCAGAAGGCCGAGGACCAGAGAACTGAGAACTCGGGCGCTGTCGTCCGCCATCAGAAGCTCTGCATCTCCATCGACATGTCCAAACGCCGCATTTACGGGTATTTGAAAAATGCCCTCTCATTCCTCCCTTCTGAATTCTCTGTCCCCTCTCTCTCTCTCTCTATATATATATATATATATATATATCTCTCTCTCTCTCTATATATATATATATATATATATATAGAAAAGAAAAAAATGTATTTATATTTATATTTTCTCTTATTGGATTTGTGATTTTCTTTTTTCGTGATTTGATTTTGTGGCGATTGTGCACCCAAACGCACCTCTAGGTTAGATTTCAGAACATATGGTGTTTTTCATAAGGGGGGAAATAGTTGGTGCTCTGGCGGAGCGTGATGATCAATATGCATGCATGCATGCAGACAATGTGTACATGGCATACATGTTACTCATTCCAGAATATCAATACACGGGCCTGTCGTAGATGGGCTGTGGTCTGGGAATCACACTGACAAATGGAACTGCTGATTGGTGGGATATGTTGAACAGAATGATAAGTAGGCAACGGCTGAAATTCAGAGGTTTGATGACCCAAGCTAGATTGGGACAGAAAGTAGTTGCAGAAAACATGCTAGAATTTTCAGCAAAAATCACTGCAAAAAATTATTCTCGTGCATTATTTGAGCACACCATCAGCTTTCTCCCCACTGCTGCTACTGAACAATCGTGATGCAAACCGGAAAGGAAAAGCTAATAAATTAATAAGAAAAGAAAGAGATTGTGGGAAAAGACCCAACAATCCTCTAGCCAAATGCTAGAGATCACAAATGCAAGACTGCGAGCAAGCTCAACAGTCTTCTAGTCTAGAACTAGAGACTCCCTACCTTCAACAGCCATCATAGAGAAAATAAGAGAATTTCATAAAGAGAATATTAATCAGCTTGTCTTATTCCATAGGCCATAGGTCCTATTTATAATCAACCTCACAATCTATAATAAAAGATATGGAATCTAAAAATCTATGAAAATAGGAAAGCACCTAAATAACAAAGTATTCTAATTAAGAAAATGCCTAAAATAAAAATAAAAATGCCTAAAATAAAAAGCTACTTAGATAAGAAAATATGTAAAATTATTCCCTGCCTAAAATGAAGATATGAAAGAAAGAGCAAATTTCCTAATCTAGAGATTAGAAAGAAATGGGAAGTGATATTGGGCTAAAAAAGGAAGGTGGTCCTTTTCTTGTACACGTGTGAAGCGTGAGATGTGGGTTTTTTCTTCAAATCTTGATCAATCAGCACGTGTGACCATTTGGTTGCATCAAATCACTCCCTTAAATATGTGATTGCATCACATTTTCCTATTCCAGAGCATCTACCGTATAAAAACGCAGCAAATTTCTGTTGGACTTTGAAATTTCATGATAGCATGGCATGCGATATGGGTATGCTTATATATTTAAGGTGAGTTCCGTATTTTCCTTTTGGGATTCAAACACTATCTGAAAATACTACTTTAATTTTGAATCCCCATTGGTCATAAAAATTTTGGAATCACTTCTCCGAGATGGTTAGAGAATCCCCTCCAAATCCTGCTTGGCTAGGGTTTCCCGCTGAATTATTGTTGAAGTTGAGCTTATACCAACTGATCGAAAGGGCTTCCCAAATGGCATTGGCTTTCACTGGAAAAGACTTGCAATCAAGCACCTCCTCCCAATTCAACACGAAGAGAGAAGGGTGGATCCCAGAGTGCCTTTAAATTATTCAGTCCACTCCACCATTGCCCACAAAGATTTCTTGAAAACCACGTTAGCAGTTTGCATCTTCGTTGGAAAGTCCTGTTTCTTTCTAACCATAAGTTTCAAAAAATCGCTTTGACCGCAAGCTTCCTAACTGCTTTTCTGACTACCTTAGGATTTTTAGTTCCGCCAAGCAACCAAATCCCCAATTGAAGCAAGTAATGACCAACTAATCTTGAATCTAGCAGAGACTTCTGACCAACTCTTCGGGAATGCCCAATGCAACAATAAATGTGGAACACTTTTGGCTGTTCTACAGCACATCACACACCTGCTTGTTGTCTAAACAACTCTTGCAGCTGCTTACTAGAAAAAACATGGAAATGTGGCCACATTTGTATATACAAGTTTGATAATAGTTGGATGAGAGGAGAGTCTATGCACCATTCGTCCGTACTGAATCCTGCTGACACCCCCAACCCTAAACCTTGTGTTCAAGAAGAAATCCATATCTATCTTGGATATTAATCTCCAAATGGCTGAGGCTTTCCTTCCCATAGTTGCTTTGATGTCCCACCTATTTGCAGCAATCCTGTAATTGTCTTCGAGGTTCTTCTCATATTTTTGATGGTTCAACCTCCACCACCATGTAAGCCAATAGAGTGACAATTAGCATCCTGGGCTGCCCTAATGCCCATGCCATCTTATCTCATCGGTTTCCAAACGTTTGGCTGAGTAATTAGGTAGGATTTATGGTAGTCCTCCCTAATATTCTAAAAAAATCTATTTTTTTGAAGGTTTCGAGTTTGGTTGCCGCTTTCTTGGGGGATAGTAGAACAGGGACAAGGGATATAGTAAGGACTGCTTTGAGAAAGGTGATCCTGCCTCCCGAGGACCACTTAGATTTCCAAATTAGTAACTTACCAGTGCACTACTCGATGATGATGCCCCAAGCTTACAATGGAGGTTTTCTAGGACCCAAGGGAATCTTAAAATTCTTATAGGAAGGATTGTTACCCCGCAGCATATTGATGAGTCTATTACTTTGACAATTGCTTTCTCTAACCCTCAAGATTATGCTCTTAGAAATATTTATCCTCAGCCCCAAACCCACCTCGAAACATCGTACAATTTCCTTGTAGTCCTGAGCTTCCTTTGGAAACTTGTTGAAAATCAGTGTCATCATCATACCTTATATGCGTGAATGGCTGAGATAACACCATAAATGGGTAACCCCTTAATTGAACCCATGTTGACAACCTGCTCCAACATTATGTTGTCATTGCACAACGATTGTGAAAAGGGATGGAGAGAGAGGGTCCCCTTGACGGAGACCCCTATGACTCGAAGAAACCAATTGGAATGCATTAATCAAAATAAAAAAATAAGTTGAAGAGGCACATGCTCTGAGCTACCTCTCCATTTGGATGTGAAACCCATCCTGCTTAGCAAATGCTTTGGAAAGTGCTTGTTCACGCAGTCGTAAGCATTCTCTTGTTCAATCTTTAGAAGAAATCCTGTATTGGTCTTCTTAAAGATATCTTTTTTTTTTCAAGGCTAATTGAATTTTATTAAAGAGAATAAAAAGAAAGAAACAAAAAATGAGAGCAACAGTTAGCCCTGAGAGGGAAAAGACTTTACACCATTGGTCTTGCTGACAATTCTAATACTTCCCTTTTGATTTTTGCATCTACAGTTTGCGGATGATACTCTTTTATTCTGTAACGCCTCACAGGTCATGGTGGAGAATTTGTGCATCATTGGAAAATGCTTTGAAGTTGTTTCAGGGCTCAAAATCAATCTTGCAAACATCAAGATGTTTGGGGTGCGGATGGAGTCTCAAGAAGTGGAGAGGTGGGTTGAGATTTTTGTTTATGCGGCCGGTGTGCTTCTGGCTACCTTTGTGGGGCTTCCGTTTTGTGTGCGCAAACTGCCAAAGCATTTGTGGGACAAAGTGGCGGAAAGAGTTGAGAGGATGGTGGCTAAATGGAGAAGTAGATCTCTCCCTTGCTGGTCGCATTACTTTGATTAAAGTGGCCTTATCCAATCTTCTTGTGTACTTTATGTCTCTATTCAAATGCCCAATGTTGGTGATTTCAAGAATTGGGAAGCTTAGGCGAGGCTTTCTATGGCAAGGTGTGGAGGATAAGCAGAAGTTTCACCTTCTTAAGTGGGAAGATGTTTGCAAACCGTACAAGGCATGAGGGGTTGGCATTAAGGATCTTAGGTCCATGAACAAGGCATTGCTCAGAAATAGCTTTAGAGCTTTGGGGAGGAGGATGGATCCCTTTGGAAAGAGGTTCTCACCTGCAAATACGGCCTTTCGAGAGAGGGATGTTGGACTAAGAGAATTGTTGCTCTATAGGACCTCAACCTTGTGGAAAGATGTGTCGTCAATCAAAGAGGTCGTCTTGGAAGGAGTTGCGTTCTCTCTAGGCAATGGTGAAAAAAAATCAGATTTTGGGAGGATGAGTGGGGTGGGTTCATACGTATTAAAGAACGAATTCCCTTTCATCTTTAATTTGGTGTCAGATCCTTCTATTCATGTGGTAAATTGCTTCTCCGGCGTTGGCGAGACAGTGGTCTGGGAACCCCCTTTTAGACACTTTCTTCGTGATGAGGAAGTGGAAGATTACGTTGCCCTCTCGGAACGTATTCACTTATGCCCTATGGTTAGGGTCCCACCCACATCGCTAGTTCCACGGTCGAAGCCAAGTTGTGCTCCAATATGCCAAAACTCAGTTGGACCTTGGACGCATGGGCTCTACGGGCACGACTTTAGTGGATTTGGATGTGCGACCCCTGATTGTGGGGCCCATCGTGATGTATGTGACTACCATTCGTGCCTCCCTCTATAAAAAAGGCCTTTTCAACAAGACCTCCGTCACAACTTCCCTCACTCTCCATCACAGCTTCCCTCACTCTCCATCGTAGCCTCCCTCTCTATCCATCATAGTTTCCTTCACTTGTTGAAACTCCCATTCAACTCCATCAACCATTAATGGCTCCCTTTTATTACTTTCTCAAACTATCCTTCAACCCCATCAACCATTCCCTCCCTTTTGGTAATTTCTCAAACTCCCCTTTAACTCTATCAACCTTCAACTCCATTCGCATATTGTCACATATGTGGCATATGCGACCGCACATGCACCTTAATCGTATATGCCATGTACAATCCGCATATGAGTATATGCATATGCGCATACGCGTCACATTTAACAACATTGCTGTCCATATGTTGTCTCTCTCCCTCTCATCTCTGTTTCTATTTTTTGTCTCTCCTTTTCTTCTATTCTACAAGACTACAACAAGTGTACAAGTACTAGTGGAAGTATGTAACTCCCCCTCTCTCCCTCTCCCATCTCTCTCATTTATTCTCTAATCTTTCGTCTTTACTTTTTAGTTTTTAGTTTTTATGGGTTATAACAAGAAGAATCAATACACCATGCCTTCTTCCCAATTTTTTCTTTGAAACCCAAGTCGAATGACTGAGTTGAAAGTATAAGCACTATTGTAGTGCTATGGAAAAGACACACATAGTGTGTGACTTATGCGGATTTGTAAGTGCCAGTGACATTGCTCGGCATAAGCAACACCTTACACATACACCATTATCAAAAGTAAGTGTATGTCCCAATATTACTCTAGAAATCCAAAGGGAAATCATGAGTATATGGATAAATAATCGAGAAAAAATGCGATAGTGTCCTATGTCACGAGGAATTTATGGAACAAGAAGCATGGTGATATAAATATAGTTGATGTAAATGAAGCTAGCTAGACCATCGGCCTCGAAAAAAGCTCGTGGGCATGGGCCAATGGGATAGATGGTGTAGAGCACACCCCAAGGATGTGGTCGATTAAAAGGGTCGGGGTAAAGGGCTCGCTCAAACAACATTAGAAAACTGATAATAAACAAAATATAGGAAAACCATTATTCAATATATTGCCAAATGGTTTCACCAAGCCGACATTGCTTTCAACATAGTTAAAATGAAAAACTTCAAAGTTATGGTTGAGGCAATAGGTCAATTTGGAACTGGGTTTAAACCTTCTTCATATCATGAAATGAAGGAGCCGTGCCTTAAAGTCGAGGTTGATTATGTACGATCCTTCATAGCCGAACATAAGGAATCATGAAAAATATATGGTTATTCACTCATGGTTGACAGATGGATCGATAAATCCGATCAAACTATTATAAATTTTCTTGTTAATTGTCCAGATGGAACATTCTTCTTGAAGTCCATGTATGCATCAGGCTATTATCATACTGGAAATTACTTATTTAAATTACTAAATGGTGTAGTTGAGGAAGTAGGAGACGAATACGTTGTCCAAGTAATTAAAAATAACGTAGCCTTGTACATAGTTGCTGGTCGTCTTCTTTTGGAGAAGAGACGCCGTTTATTTTGGACCCCTTGTGTGGCCATTGTGTTGATCTTATGTTAGAAGATATAATTTGGTTATTCTTAAAAGTGATTGCAAAGGCTAGAAGAATCACGATTTTTACGTGCAAACATGCCCTTCTTCTCCATCTAATGAGAAAACACATTGAGTGCAACTGGTTACGTCCAAACAATCACCCATTTCACTGTAACCTTCTTAACACTACAAAAATTGTGTTAAAAAAATCCGAACTTATAAATTTTGTGTTGGCCAATTGGACAAATGGGCCTTGGTAAAAAAAGGCTGAAGGGAAGCTAGTTCAACAAACTATCATTTCGCAAAATATTTGGACACAAGCGGTAAAGGCACTAAGAGCGTCTGAACCCTTTGTCACCGTGTTGCGATTGGTGGACAAAGATGAGAAGCCACCAATAGGTTACATATATGATGTGATGGAGATGACGAGAAATAAAATTGTGAATCATTTTAACTATATAGAGCGTGATTGCAGGCCCATTTTATATATTATAGATAGAAGATGGGATAGCCAAATGTCATCTCCATTATATTCAGCTGCCTACATCCTTAAACCAGCCTGTTTATTAGCTTCCCCCGATCCGGTAGATGTATAGACTATGCATATGGTTGGATTTATTGACAGGTTGGAAAGAATGGTTCTAGATGGAGTACAGCAAGATAATATCTCAACTCTAGTGGACTTTATACGAGAATGATTCCAGGGTAGGCGAGAAAAGCCTGGTTTTTATGATTCTATCTGCTTTAACGGGCTGGATGCAGGTAATGAGTGGCTCGTAGAGACGGAGGACCTGATCTTCGTTGGCAAAGAACCGACATGGGCCCAAGTTGAAGATGCTGCATACGGATTGATACATAATGAATGTACTTCCACTCAAAGGCGGATGAGGGGAGGTGAGAAGTAGCAGTCAACCGGTGGAAGAGATTGATGAGATAGAAGAAGGATGAGATGATGATCAAACTGAAGATCAACCATTGAATGTTGATGAAGTATTAGTACGGACGGATGATGAAGAAACCAAAAAAGATGAAGTATATGTAAAAGAAGGAGATGACTTTGTTGACGACGACGATGGTGGTGATCAAATGCTACAATGGCAAATCGATTAATGTATATAGCATTTAGTATTATTTTGTCAGTGTATAACTTGTAAATTATTATATTTCCATTTTATAATTTCTACAATAATAAAAAGATTGATGACTTGGTGTTTAATTCATTGGTTAATGGTTTTTGTTTCTCTCAAATGTATTTTAAGTATGTAAAATTGTTATCTATTATCTTAGGGCTTGTTTGGATTCATGGAAAGCAGGGAAAGGAACTAGTGTTTCCCATAAAACTCACTTTCCATTGTTTGTTTAGCCTTTCTTTGTGGGAAACGCTATTTCCTACTTTCTATTTTTGTTAGAAAATAATTAAATTATTTTTCTACTTCCACCCCCAAGAAATGCATTTTCCTGCAGTGGAAGGAAAATGTGCTTCTCAAAGGTTAAAGCCCAAATACTCCACCATCCATGTTCAATCGCCTCACAAGTGCCACATTGTGCCAAATGAGACATTGTCTATCTCCGATCATGCCCCAGACGTGCCACCATCCATCTTATCTTGTGCTCCACATGTGTAAAAAGCCCCCAATGTGTTAATCTACCACATGTGTCACTATCCATCTTCTCTTGCGCCCCACATGCTATTGTGCCACATTTGCCACAATTCATGTTACTTGTGCCCCACATTTGCAAAGCACCCTACATTGTAGCAATGTGCCACACGTGCCATTATCCACCTTCAATCTTCCAAATATGAAACGTACCAATGGTGCTAATGTGCACAAGAGCTGTCATCTAACTTTAGTGCCCACATGTCAAATGCGCCAATGCGCGTCTTGTGCCATGTACCACCATACAACTTTAAGCACCTCACATGTACCATGCGTGTCACAATTCAGCTTCAAGTGCCCACATATACTGTGTATGCCACATGTACCGCCGTTCATCTCTAAGCATCCCACATGTGTTACATGTGCTAATCTAGCACATGCTAGTGACCACCTAAGGTTTTTTTTTTTCCTCCAAATTTTATTTTATTTTGCCAAACAATAAACTTGAAATTAGATCATAAATTTCTATGAAAATTTTGTTGAAAAACAAACAAGGAAAACAATATTTTCTCACAATTTCTTGGAAATAAAGTTTCTCAAGAAATTCTATTTTCTTTCTCATTCTTTTCATGAATCCAAACAGGCCCTCAGGAAGGTTCCCCCTAATTTCTTCTTCTTCTTCTTCTTATTATTATTATTTTTTACATTTTTTAAATTTCTCCATTTTTTAAAAATTTGTTGAAAAAAATAAAAAAATAGGAGAAAAAAATGGTCACATATGCGATTTAACAACATTGATGGACAATGCAGGAACAAATGGTCTATTGTTTCTGCGTCAGCCTTACAGAGAGAGCATATATTGGGAAGGACCATAGCACACCTTTGAAGATTGTCCACCGTGAGAACCTACAAGCATGCGAAAGAGGCTACTTTTTTTTTTTTTTTTTTTTTTGGGGGGGGGGGGGGGGGGGTACCATATGTCTAAAACACATGAAAGAAGTCATGATTACCTGAGGATGCCTTCGTCCGAATCCTGGTGTATAATGGCTTAACGGAGAAGATGCTCGTGGGGGTAGCGGCCGAAAGCAAGTAGTCCGAAAGATCTGGGGAGGGATAAAAAGGTTTTATCCGATCCAAAAGCCTTGAATTTAGTCGTCTCTTCGTTAGATAGGGCCCTTCTGCTAGGTGGACACCATACCCCCGCACCGCCATCAAAAGAAAAACATGATGCCACTAGGACATTTCTAGAGGGAGAAAGGCGAGCCGGTGATGGAAAATCTGCCTCTAGTGGATTCTCACTAGTCCATCTATCTTCTCAAAATCGGATTCTAGTGCCATTACCAAGGGGGAATCTCAAACCTGATTTCACCTTAGCAGCGACAAAGGAGATTGCTTTCTAAATGCCGGAAGCTCTATACACCGATGACTTCTTGACCTCCCTCCCCCCTCTTTTAGTCTATACTTGGAGGCTATCATTTCCCTCCATAGCTTCCCCTCTTCAATTCCAAACCTCTATAGCCATTTCCCTAGAAAAGCTATGTTCATGGCTTCTAATTCCCTAATCTCTGCACCTCCATCGGCTAGAGGTTTGCATGCTTCTTCCCATTTAAGTAAGTGGAATTTGAATTTCTCTTCAGCTCCTTGCCATAAAAAGTTCCTTCATAAATTTTCAAGCTTGTCCAATATCAATTTTGGACATTTGTATAAGGATATGGAAATGACTTGGCTAGAGATATCATCAACGATTGAGCTAGAAAAGGGCCGTCAACAAAGCTTCGGCCTCTGATGAAAGCGCATTAGGAGATGGAAATGACTTGGCTAATCACACAACGAATTCTTGAAGATAACACTTAAACTAGAATTTTGTACAGGCTTCTAATTATACTGACTGGCCTAAAGTCCTTAGTGTCCTTTGTATCTCCATTCTTTAGAAAGAGACACGAATGATGATTCAAACCTTTGGAAAGATTTTTGCTGCTGAATAAATCCACGTAAACTTCCACTATATCATCTTGGAGAAATGCCCAACACTAATGATAGGCTAGGGAAAACCATCTGCATGGCTTGCCAAAACGGTTACGTAAGGGCTGTTATGTAATGATAATGGTTGTAATTTTATGTGTTACAGGGACAAAACGACCATAATGACTGTTATAGAAAAACGACCCATAACAGTCCTGAAACATTTTGTTTAAAAGCTGCAATGACTGTTACAGGGGTCGTAATGGCCATTACGGCCCGTATCATAATGGTAATGGCAGTGGCCGTTATGGCCATTGTTACTGTTATGGAACGCTTTGATCATCTAGCCTTGGGGCTCTGGCTCCTTTCAAACTCATGATCACCGATTCTACCTCTGATTGGGAAATGTCCTTGAGTTGATCCGCCAACTCATGAGAAATTATTTGGTGTAGAAATGCTGATAACAATCAACAATGAGCTACCTTTTAAAGGAAAAAAGAACGAAAGACTAAAACCTTCTATGGTTATTGGCTACTTTGTGGAGTGTACCTTAGAGTTTCCGTCCCATTCAAAAGATACACTTGGATTTGGACTTCTGTCTTAGTGAACCTCTTCAAGGCGCAAAACTTCTAGTTCTGCCCACAACTCTTCTGATTTGGCTTTCCCTTCCCAAGACAGAAGTGGGATCTTACTGAATTCAGATAAGATTGTAAACTAATAGCAAGAGTTCCCTTTGGTCTCTCGAATTTCACTGAAATTCACCTTGTTCGACGACCTTGGTCTATCACTAGTTAGCATCTTCAGCTTAGAATTGAATTTCTCCCTAATCTTTCGTGAGATATGGAAGGATTGCCACCAGGATTTAACCAACTGGAAGAAAGTAGGAAGCTCCGATCACATATTTTTGAAATGGAACGGCCTTATGTGTCGCAATTCCACCATTAATGAGAGACAAATTGGTCTATGGTTAGAGATGGGCTTTCACCAAGGCCTTGAGATTCGCTTCTAAAAACATCTCATCCCATCTTGCATCTATCAAGAATTTATCAATCTTGGTCGCATGACGCATGCTTGATCAAGTTTACTTGGCCTCATGAAGGGCCATATCAATCAGCTCCCATGACCCATCTGTCGTTAAAATCTGCAAAACTCCTCATGCTAGTGGAGATTCGAGAGCTGTTCTTCTGTAAATGCATGCATTTTGTTTTATTTCTACACTGTGGATCACTATATGACTGGATTAAATCTTTTAAAGTTGGCACAAGTACCAAAAAGGTCCATTGCACGTGAATTCAACAAAGGTGTGCTCATGGTATTTTTGAGATGTTTTGCAATAGGTTCCATTGCATGTTTGGATATGATTTCCATGAACATTATCTGATCCTTTCACCATGTATGCCCGCCCCAATAAATATGCTTTGGCACCAAAATCATGATGATCCATTCATCAAGTGGGCCACATGGATGTAAGTGAGATAGACAGTTTGTAAAGCATAACTTATGATTGATATTCAACATCCATGTGTGGCCCCCATAATGAAGGATTGTCTGGACTTTGGGTCAAAGAATGTTGCTGTTGGTGATCTCCGACATGTGCGTGGAGCTTGAATGTGGCCCATCCATAGGTTGTATGACCCATCCATTTCTTATATAAAAAGGAATTAGTGTGCTTAGAAATAAGGAATCCAAGGTGTGGATATGGAAATTGTAATGATTATTTCTATCTTTATTGAAGAAAGTGTGATTCCAAATTTAGTGGTTTTGTTTGAATATCCAGTAGAAATCCCAAATTCCGTTCGTTGGACAAACTCTTGCTTCTTGTGGGAGCATTTGGTGCAACGGGGATTTGCTTTTTCTCTTGGTAATGTTTCGCATATTAGCTTTTGAGTGGATATTTGGTGTGGTGATAGTGCACTCCAAGATCTTTTTCCCCAGATTGGCTCGCCTTGCCCCCGATTGTCTCATATTTGTTGTAGATTGTTTCTCTGTGTGTGGCGGTTCCATCATTCGGAATCCTCCTTGTTGGAGGAATATGGTGGACGAGGACATTGTGGAGTTCGTTCAATTACTTGAGTACGTTAAAAATTCTGTCCTTTCAAGTCAAGAATCAAATTCTTAGGTTTGGATAGCGCATCAATTAGGCAAGTTTTTTATGCGTTCACTAATCCCCACTTCCTCTTCCTCAAGCCCCCATCATCCTTTTCACCACTGGTTCTATGGTGCCCCTCCCTAGATGGTGGTGCTTGTTTGGTTAGCGGGAAGGAAGAGAATCCTCACTATAGACAATCCCCGAAGTAGATCCTTGATTTCGTCAAATATTTGCCTTATGTGCACGCAAGATTCGGAATCGATCAATCATCTTTTATCTATTGCCCTTTCGTTAGAAAGATCTAGGATAATTATTTGGGCCTTCATACCCATTGGGTTACGTTGGAATCTGTAGAGGGCCTTTTATGGGTGTGGCATGGGGGAGGAATAGGTAAATCTGGTAAAGCTCGTTTGCGAACCTGTAGCAAGTGATGTTGTTGCTGTCTCTTGTCAATGTTTCTCCTGTTTAATCATTTCCTTTAGGACTGTTGTTTTGTGCAGTCCTCTGATTATCTATAGGAGTGTGCCAACCATTATTAACTATAGGAGTGTGCCAACCATTATTAACTTGTGGTGTGGAAGTCCTGTTTCAGGGTCGGCCTGGGCTGGATATTCCCTGGTTTGGGTGCTGTCACATCTGGCCGAGACCTTTCTATCCTTAGGCTCTTAGAGAGATCTTGAAAGCCTCATCATCTCCCTTGAATTTCTCTGCAACCCATTGCACTTATAGGCTACTGATTGTCTTGCATTATTCCCCATTATTTTACATCACACTTTTTGATCATAGAACTTCTCAATATGCTCCTCTATGGTGAGACTTCCCTGTCATAATTAGTGGAGATGGTGACCTTCTTGTAGTTTAGAGGCAGGAATCTCTGTTCCTTTCCTGTCTCTGTCTCCTCCCAAATAGTTGTAGGAGGAATTCACTGTCTCATCTTTGCCTCCACGCAGCAATATGGTAGGATAAGACATAAACCCCTGTACGTGTGGGTGTATACAAGTGACATAAAATCCTTATACCCCTCAAAAAAAAAAAGAAAAAAAGAATATAGCGTCTTTCTTTAAAATTTTATGTTTGGATCTTAAGGTTATTGAGTTGGGTACCTTGTATTCATGGCTAACACTCTTATTTATCTATGCCTAATTAACACATGTCAAGTTCCAAGTCTTAGATATTTTTCAATGATTGTACAGCTATGATAAATTAACACAATGGTGCTTGTAATTAAAACTAGTCTGTCATTTCTAAGATTGTGATTGGACTTGGATGGCACTTGGCGGTGGGTTGCTTTTTTCAATTGAAAAGGCAAAAGTTCTGCTAGATGAATTGGGCTTATCTATTCACTGCCTAATTGACATCATCATATACTTAGTCGGAGGAGAAGGCTGTTACTTGTTCTATGAATTTAATCTGCTCGCGTTGCTCCATGATGTTAGTGATATTTGCTTGACTTTGTGTGATTTTGTAGCCTTGTTCACATGTGCATATTCTTTTGGCAACAACAATTTTAAACGAATAGCATTTATAGTTGCCAGTTGTATTTTGATTTTTGGTTTCCAGTTGACTGACTGACTCTTTTCCTCTCGTGTTTGTTCAAGGTACACTGAACTGAAGGTTGTTGTACCAGAGAGTGGGCGTGTTGGATTGCATGCTGATAATATGACCATCGATTGTATATCCGTAGATGGAGAACCGGCTGACTTTGAATTCTTCCCACACTATCAACTTGTTGAGGATGAACAGAAATGGCGTTCAGTATCATGCACTAATTCCGCTGCTGATGCTGCATGCTCAGCATATATCTCTTTTCTAGATAAAGAAGTGGCTCCCAATCTTTTCATTTCGTGTTGTGAGTCAGTGAAATCAGCAAGTGACCCACAGCGGCAAGCAAATGGGGAGGACAGTTCACGATACTCATGTGGTGATAGCAAGCAACCTCATACTGGCAACAATGGACATGCAATGCATGAGGTGATAGTGCTAAGTTGGACCATTTATTTTCTTTCAAGTCCTATAAAAAAAATCTATAGCAAGCTCGCGTAAAGGCAGATTAAAGAGGAAACTCATGATTTACATGAAAACATGGTACACATGCACATCATCCATCCATTCATCAGATGGGGCCTATCCTAAATATCATAATCATCATCTAAGCCTTATCCCAACTAATTGGGGTTGGCTACATGAATCCTTTTCTACCATTCCACTCTATCAAGGACCATAATTTCAGTTAGACCATAGGTCATCGAGTCTTTTCTTACTATCTCCACTCACGTCCTTTTGAGCCTTCTCCTTGTCCTTCTAAAGCCATCAACCCGTACAAACTCACTTCTTATAACCGGCATAGTTCTTGTTCCCCATTGCACATGACCAAACCATGTAAGCCTAGTTTCCCTCTTCTTGTTACCTATTAGTGCTACTCCTAAATTCCATTAAATACATTTGTTTCTAGTTTTATGCTTCCTTGTCTTACCACTCATCCATCTCGACATCCTCATTTCAGCTACACTCATCCTATGGACATGTTGGTCCTAAGCCATCCTACAAAAAATTTCCCTTCAATTTGGGTGGTACACGGCAATCACATAAAACTCCAAAGGTACATGTCAATTTCTTCCACCTCATAAATTATCGACCCAAGATATCAAAGGTGGTAATTTCGGGAAACTTCTTGGTCAATAATCTTTGCCAATTCCTCGTTCCCTCTCCTATTGTTACTAATGTCCACATACTCTATTTTAGTTCGACTAATTTTAAATCATTTGGATCCTAAAGCTCCTTATTATAAATCTAGCTTTGTGTTTACTCCCTCCCATGTCTTGTCAATCAAAACTATGTCATATGCAAACAACATACACCATGGGATTGCTTCCTGCAAATGCCTCGTTAACTCATCCATACCCAATGTGAAAAGGGTGTAGGCTTAATGTTGACCCTTGGTGCAAGCCTATAGTAATTGCAAACTCACTTGTCTCTCCACTAGTGGTCCTCACATTGTTATTGCGCCCTCATACATATCCTTGATCATGTCAATATTGAAACTCCTTTCTCTCCCAACACCCACAAGATTAACTCCTTAGGGATCGTATCGTAAGTTTTCTCTATGTCAATAAAGACCATGTAGAGATCCTCCTCTCCCTACATTTCTCCATTAATTGTCTAAGTAGGAAAATAGCTTTTGTGTAGACCACTAGCATGAAACCAAACTGATTTTTTGATACATTAGTCTCATGTCTTCATCTTTGCTTAATCATTCTTTTCCAAAGTTCCATTGTATGGCTCACAAGTTTAATCCCATGATAGTTAGTGCAGCTCTGTACATCTCCTTTATTCTTATAAATAGGTACCACGATACTTTTCCCCCATTCATTTGACATTTTTCGTTGATCTTAAAATCTTGTTGAACAACTTTGTCAACCAAAATACCCCAGTATCTCTCGCACACTTCCAAACATCTATTGGTATACCGTTTGGTCCAAGGCCTTGTTTTCATAATTCTCAAAGCTTCTTTCACTTTAGATATCCTAATCCTATGAAAGTATCTTTGGACTCCAACATTATTTGAGTTTATAATTCCTTCCATCTCTATGTTCTTAGAGTGATTGTTATTTAACAAGTTAAGAAAATGGCTTCTCTACCTTTCATTTATCTTATTGTCTTTAAGCAGTACCCTTTGGTTATTGCTCTTAATGTATAGAACATGATCTAGGTCCTGCCTCTTCCTCTCTCTCATTTTTGCAAGTTTGAAGATATCTTTCTCACCTTCTCGTCACCAATCTATTGTAAAGATCATCATAAGCTTTAAGTTTAACCTCAGATACTATTTTCTTAGCAATCTTTTTGGTATTTATATATTGTTCAAGACTTTCATTGTTTCTAATCCCTTACTAGGCTTTGAAAATGCACGTTTCTCGTTAATAGCTTTTTGTACACTGTTATTCTACCACCAAGTTCCCTATATAATTGGCTTTTCCCTCTAGATACTTCTAAAACATCTTTTCTCACTTTCCTAATGCACTCAACCAACTCATTTCACATAATGTTTACTTCTTCCTCGACATTCCATTTTCCTTCTTCCATCAATTTATTTCTGAATAACATTATTTTCTCTCCTTTGAAATAATGCCACCTAGTTTTTGGACACTTATCAAAGGCCTAACCTAAATATCTAGCCAAAAATTAGGTCAGTCCACTCATTGGGTGGCCACGTCTATAATAAAAACAGTGGTTAGAAGAAATGATCGCTAGTTTTTATTACGTACGCATTCAACCTACCTGATGAGTGGACCCACATGGGTTTTGGGCTGCTGCATGTTACGCCGGGCCCCACCTGATAAATGGCCAAGATCTTGCATCCATGCCACATTGGCGTATGTGCCAAGAATCTCTTCTTCTATTTACCCGTGGGAGAATCTGCTCAGCATTTCTCAATTTTATACTCAATTCTTCGTTTTTTTACATAATAAGTCGCTGTGAAGGGGTTCACACTTTTGTGGTTTCTCATGTAGGTTGATATTGGGTGCAGAATGTGAAATTGGTTCGTATTGACTATTGGGTAGATAAAGCAGAAACAGGCATTCATTTCAAGGACAACGTGCTACACACTGATAACCAGATAAGGCGTGCACACTGCTGGTTCCCTTGTATTGATAGTAGTTTGCAGCGTTGCTGGTAAGATTGATATGGTTACTGTATTTTTATTACTCATACTCTTTTAGGAGTTCCAATAGTTTTGACTGTTTGCATTGTAAGTTATCTTGAGATTCATGCTTGTAATCACTCTCCTTCTCCAGCTACGATCTGGAATTTACAGTTGATGCTAATCTTGTGGCTGTCAGCAATGGAACCTTACTTTATCAGGTGAGACTTTTCATGGATTGACTTCATTTCTCATGATTTTTTAAAGTGTTCTTTTAAAGTGTTCAGCTCCTTGTCCTGTTGTTAACATTTTCTTTACATAGGATTTAAACCTTTAAAAGCTCTTGGTTAGTAACTGGGATCTGATTGTGGAGAGGGTTCAGAGGATGATTGAAAGCTTGGAGAGTGAATTTTATGTTTTCTTGCTAGAGTTACTTTAACTAAGGAAACCATTGCCAACATTCTTGTGTGCATGACATGCCTCTTTCTGCTATCCTATTGATGCTGAGCTGGTGCTTGGCAGCATAAAATTGGAGGATGTCTTGTGGCTTGCGAAAATAGGTACTTGCCTTAATGCACAGGAGGCTGAGATTTTTCTTTTGTTAAGACTTTGTAATCACTTTGTTTTGTAGTGTAATGGAGAGCAGATTGTGATGGCTTGGTCATGTGCTCCAAAGACCTGAGAAGGTTCTGGTAAGTGGATTGGGGGAATTACAAAATTCCCCATATTGCACCATATATTGACGATATCGTGCAATACGTCGGGATATAGTTGATATATCACAGAATCTCGTCAAAGTCCCATTCTGAAGCTCTGTTGTACCCTTGATACATGCAAGGGCTGCCTGTCTCCATTTCATAAAAATGAACATTTAAAAAAGAGAAGAAAAAACAACTTGTGAAAGCCCATCTCCTTCTTCCTTTCTTGTTCTTTGCTACATCTTCATTTCCCTCTCTCTCTGCCCTCCGCTTTGTCTTTTCAAAATAAAAGAGCTTGCAAGGCTTTGCAACATGTCCATCATATTTAAAGATCCTTTGAGTGTGACAAGATGATACATGGGAACTTAGAAATTGCACACATGAAATACAATCAGTCAAGTTAAACCATCCAAATTATGGTACCCATTGTAGATGTATCATGAACCAAAACTTAAGCTTATTTGATTATCTGCCTATCAGATCGGTCGACATTTATTGGATGGTTAAAAATGAAAACTATCCAACACTCCTATTTCCACAAGTGTCCACCGATCAGAGCTCTGATGACGTGATTGTGGTGGGATGCACAATCTTGTTAGTTCATTTGAGTTAATATATGCCATGTGTACAATTTCTGAGTGCCTGCATATCAAGCATCATACACAGCTTGAGAATCATATAACTCATATTTAAAAGGGTAGTTGTATTGTATGATAGTCAGGCAACATATGACATGATACACATAAATTTGCACGTGGTGTAGGATACTATGACTACGCGTGGAAGCTTTTTTTTTTGGGGAGGGGGGGGATGATTAGGAATAAATAAAATTTATGCTTATTTAAACACAATTGCTTAATTTAAACTAATGTACAAATTAAACTAAGTAAAGCAATTTAACACTAAGGCTTCCAAGCCATTTGTGGTCCAATCACATGGACTACAAGAGATGTGGCAATCAAGCAACTAACTTATAAACATGATAGTGTACGTGTGTGAGATGTGCTACTTATCAGATCCTAACATTCATCTAATCACGCATACATATAATTCATCAGTTCATCACATAAGTGTAATTAAACAAGTGGTCAAAGACAATCCTAAACACAAACATGTATAGTGGTTTGGTTTCTCTACTCCACTCCCGGCGGACGCACTCAACCCATGAGTGTATCGGATTTCACTATTAGAGGTTTTAAATTAGGTTTACTTCTAACCCTTACTGCCCTACACAAGGATCGCGGTCCTACACAAGAACCTATCTAGCGTACACATGTTGGAGGCTCCCTCAAGAGACTTTAGTTGATTTTTTTATTAGCTAACCAACAACCTCGGTCCTAATCCAAGGACCTACGTTTACTCCCGTCGGAGACTAACACGTACACACTCGTGTTCGGTGGCCTACACAAAGACTTTGATTTAGGTCCTACGCAAAACCAATGTCTTATACAAGAACCTAATTGAGTTTGTCAATTTAAACTCGTACACTCAATCCTACACAAGGAAGGAGTGTAGACGGACTCGACAATTGACAACCTTACTTGTTGGATTGAGGCCCGTTGATGCGTCGTCTTGGGTTGCTTGATTGATGCTCTCCCGTGCTTGAATCAGCTCCCATTTGCTCTCCCGATCTTGATGCCGGTGCTTTGCCAAGACTTCAACTCTAAGATCAAACACCTTACACGTAGTGCTCCTTTGAGGTGACCAAGGTTTTGGTAGAATCTCTTACAACTAATGAGAAGTTGAATTCCTAGGGGATTCTACTTGTTGGACACTCCAGAGGTTGATAGACACTAGCATTTACTAATAGAAACGGTGTATAAACTCTAGAGAAGTCTTGAGATCATGATCTTCTTGTAGAGGAGCTTGAAATGCTCATTAAAGAAAAATTACGAAGAAGAGAGCATGAATCTCATTGGGATAGAGCCTACGAGATTTGGTAGGGCTTGGGATGCACTAGTATTTTTAAAATGCCAAAATCCATCGTTTCCACAAAGATCTAGTTGCTAGATTTATAGGAAAAAGACTCTAATAGATCTATAATGGCTAGTATTCGGTCAGGCCAAAATTGGCTTCCATCGCACCAAAATAGCCTGTGAAAAATCATAAAGTTTGCTGGACAAATTTTGGTACCTTCGGTCAGACCGAACATGACCTTCGGTTGTACAAAATCCAGCCGAAGGATTGTCCGATTGGAGCCGAAATATACTGATTTTTCAAGAAGGCTTGCTAACCATTTTTAGTCATTTTCGGTCTGATCGAATTCATTGTTCGGTGGCACCAAGTCTAGCCCAAGCTTTTTTGGTTGCAGTTGAATTTAGAATGACTTTCAAAGCTGTGCTTGCTGTCCTGTTTTTAACACTTTCGGTGGGACCAAATGGGTGTTTGGTGGGACCGAAGGTTGGTGAATTTGTGCAGTTATTCCAGCAACTTAGGACCTCTAAAGCCAATCTAAGGATGTTCAATTTAGGATCCTATAGCTAAGGGATGATCAATAAAAGGTTTACCTATTAGGGTTAAGATCATCTAGAGGTTTAAGTTGTTTTGGGTCAAGAGTTAGGGTTACCAAGGCACCTCATATATATGTTCTTTGCTCCTTGATGCTCCACGCCATCTTGTGTATTCGGTCTTCAGCTTCCAAGGGCCCAACAGACTTCATGACAGAGACTCACGCGATTAACAAATAAGGTTCACGAATCAGTGCACTAACAATATACACTCAAAACTTGTACATGTGGCACTTGTTAACTTATATTAAACCGATTAAATTGTGGATCCACTGTCAAGTCACATATTATCTCTGATTTAGGTAAAATTGTTTGTTGAAACAAGACTGTTTCATATTTTTCATTCTTAACCATCTAATAAATGTACACCAATTTGATTGTCAAATGATGAAATGAGCATAATTTTCGGGTTCTGTTGCGTCTAAACTAGGAAGCATAATTTGGACAGTTTAATTGAATTACTTGTATGCCACTTCTGCAATTTTTAGTAATTTCTAAGTTGTTTTGTATCATTCATCCCAGCCATCAGTGTATCGTAGTTCTTCTCATTTAGAAGTTAAACTGCCACGATAGTTTAGTACCATATAAAAAAATGGTTTGCATACTTGCATGGAAATCTAGACTGTCCAAATTGCTCACCCACTAATCCGACAGTCAAATAAATAAATGAGTATAATTTTTAGTTCATAATGCATCTAAATTTGGACCCATAATTTGGTTGGTTTAATCTGAGTTAGTTGTAAGCTATTTGAATGATATGAACTCATTTTGGATATAACTGCATCACTTTTGTTAGACCCCATATTTTCGGGTCCTATTTAAAGGCAACCTTTTATGCATAATACTTGTTTTATGTGCTGTTTTGAGTTGTGTGTAATCATGTCGCTTTTAACATCTTAAAAAGAACAAAAAAAATCATGTTGCTTTTAACATCTTTCAAAGAAAAAAGTCATGTCACTTTTAACATCTCCTGAAGTTTCATCGAAAAATTCCATCATTTCCCCATTGTTTCTTTCGAAATACATGCGATTCCTATATGTTTCCATATCCGAAGGGTGGGATACTTGCATCTATACGGATACTGTGAACATTGCTTATAAGGCATGGCGTAATAAAAAACAGGGATAATTGTAAGCACCTCCTCTGGTTTCTGACAATTGTGTACACCTGCTGGGTCTGGATTATTACAAGTAGCTTACCTCTTCTAGAGACGTTAGAGGATTATGTACCACATGACAAAATACGCTTTTCTTATGCATTCATTTTTCCCGTGTGTGGGTCCCACCTTCATGTATAAATGCTATCCAACCCATCCAACAGGGTCTCTCTACCACAATATTGGACACTAAATATATCAGGCTAATCCAGTAATTGGGTGTCCCACACTCGCCCCTCTACCTCCAAATTTATGTGGTGGGCCACCTAATGGTTAGATCAACCTGATTTTTTGGGTTTCCTATTTTAATGTGTAGTGACCATGCTGAATAGGTTAGATGACACACACTCATTGTGGTAAGCCCACACATCTACAACTAGTTACACATGAGATAGGGGTAAAATGGTCAATTTCTTAAAGATAACAATGCTAATAGAATGTGTGGGGAAGTGTGCAATCAATCTGTAAACTAGATGAGAGGTACTTGCAATAATCCAACTTAGAGGGGTGGTGTTTACAACTGTCAGAAGCCAAAGGGAAGGTGCTTACAGTTATCCCTAAAAATATTTTATCTTAAGCATAAAGCAGAGCTGAAGACAAGTGGCATTTGTGGTTGGTGGTTAGAGGCATTTGCTTGCCTCAAACGAGTTTGGGAAATCGACTCCTGCCATTAGCTTTTTACCTTTTTGCTCCTCACGAGGCGAGTGACTGCAAGTCACGTTGAGTCAGTCGGGTCAGCTAGCTGAGTTGACGAGTCTTGTTGAATCATGCTTGAGAGAGAGTTTCTTGGTCATGTGGATTGAAATCTCACTGAGTTGAGTTGACTTGCCGAATTTTGAGATGAGTATCTGGGTTTTCGAAGCTCTAAACTGATGAGGACATCACGTCACGTCCACCCTTACGTACGTATCAGAGAAGGAAGCAGGTCGCTCCGATTTCCCTGTGGCCAGGCGAGTACTCGTGATCGTATTGAAGACCCCATGTGCATGTGCGAGCATCTGGAAGACCCCACACTGGGAAGATGCACATGGGCTGCTTTATGGAGTGATCTAGACCGTTGGATCGGAGGGACTCGACGATCGAGTCATTGGATTGCATGGATCACATGATCGGGTCATCGATCATTGATCGTCCACATCAGTTTTAGACTTTATCATATTTTAGGATTTAGTTTTTGATTATTTTATATTTGGACACATTATGAGTGTTTTAGTTGATTTTATTTAAACTAGAGATATTTTCGTTAAAGTTCACTAGACGGGGATTTTTGTAATTTTCGAAACTTTTTTGATCTATAAAAAGAGGAGGGCGTGTGACCTCTCCCTTATTGAATTTCGTGATAAAAAAAAAGAGAAAAGCTCTTGCTTTATTTTCCCATCTTCATGCTATTTCAAGATACTTTCATGCGATTTAGAAGGAAGATTGGTGCGAGGCTAATCTTCATCAATGGAGGTGTGGGGTCTCCATCTATCCCCACACCATCTTTTCTTTTCTTTCTCATCCAGGTATTTTCTTTAGATTCTTAATTCTCCCATCCCAAATCTTCGTCTTCTCTCAAACCCAACTTTTCCATACCCATCCCCAATCCAAACCCTAACCGACCTAAACCCATCCTCCCACGCCACACGTGTGACCGTACGGCCACACGTGTGAAACCCACTTGCCCCTTTTGGTTTCCCACCATCATTATATCAAAGCCCCTTTCTTCCATCCCCGAAACCCTAACCCTAAACCTAAATTGCATAAATTTCCTACTTTCCCAAATTACCAAAACTCAAAATTTCACCCTAGGTTGTATTAGGTTTTCTATGTTGAAATAGACTATATTCTATGCTAATTGAATGTCCCTACATCCATTAGATCCTAGTTTCTTTTTATTTTAATGATCTTGAGTTACGATGTTGGTAGCTTAGGCTGGGATTATGCATGACTTTCTTTTGATTTTCATGATATTTGTGATGATTATAGCGATGTTTGTGTTTTTTTTTAATTTATTAAATATCTAAATTCGGCTATTTGATCTCACATGTTACTCAGTTCATGCATCGATTCTGGGTCATAAACCCTACCCAGCCTTTATCCATACTGAAGCCTTAATTGCAGCTTATATTTAGCCTATATACCTATTCCATAAACTTGCCCAGTTCCCACTCTCAAAATCCAGTCTATATACAACCTTTTATCTTGAGCCCAACAGCCAACAACTCATAATGTTTTCTCAATCTTTCAAAAAGAGGAGGAGAAGAAGAAAAAAAACCATACAGTTTTCTCAAGTTGTCATCAAACCACCCTTAATTATTTCTGATTCTTTACTTAAAACCGTAAACCATTCCCTTATCTCAGCCTGATTTCAGTCTGATTGAACACCTAAGTTGTTCCAAACATCAGTTTCATGTCAGCCCTTTGCAACCAATTTACCCCTTTTTAGTTCCTAAACCAGTGTTCATCTCAGCCTATCCTCCAAACCTAATTTCACCCTACCCTCAAAACATATCAAAATGAAAGTCTAGAATCTGCCCATTATCTGCCACCCAATTCTAGTCCAAAGCAGCTTATAGTTACAGCCCATAGCTTGCTCAGTTCCAGTCCAGAGTGTCGGTCTGGAAGTTTATTGCCACAACCCCGTTCTTAAGCATTCTCAATTACTTGTTCTTTTTGAGATGCCTATGGGAGGTGGATGCTCTTACACTTTGTACTTGCTCGTTTATAGACTCCCATACCTATTACGATCATAAATATCCATATTCTTATCATCACAATCTCATATCTATTAGGATCATAAATATCCATTTTCTTCTCATCACAATCCCTATCTCTTTTCTGAAACTTGTGTATTTTAATGATTCTTACTAACTTTGCTATTGCTCTAATCCTCATCTATCCATGATTATTGACTTGAGGTGTATCAATGTCCTTCCCATCTCTATGGAAGGACACCACAATATGTCGGGTGTTCAGAAATGACGCATTAGAGTGAGCAACCATGTACAACCGTACAGTTGTATCTATTGCCCCAAACGGCTGACATATAGGGAGGCATTGGTCTGTTAGTTAGAAGTCTCAATGTCGGTTGACTTCTTTATTTTGGTTAATTTTGTCATTTAGCTTCATAAGCATACGTATGTGGGTAGACAACCATACAACAGTAGACAACACACAACAGTACTCTTGCATGTGAATGTATCAAGATATTCCGTAACGGTACAACCACCACCACTACCTTTACGATACAGGGTGTAATGGTTGTTATGGGTGTCGTAACAGCTGTTCTGGTCTCTCTCTCTCTCTCTCTCTATTAAAAAACCTCGAAAAACTTGTATCAGCCTAGTAACGGACATTTACAGGGCCATTACGGCCTTTACAGGGGGCGTAACGGCCATTTAAAGGGGCTGTAACGGCTTTTACGGGTCATTTTTTTTCCACAATAGCCGTTATGGCCTTTACGATCCGGTAACGTGTAACGGTTGCCACTGTTACCTTTACGTAACAGCCTTTGCGGCTCCATAATGGCCTTTATGGCACAGCATTCCACAAGAGGCTGTTCAGTTGATATAATTGATGTTAGATTTGAATTTGGTTTCTTTATTTCAGTTTTCCTCAATTAATTACTCCCTTTTGTTGCAATCCTTGTAGAAGGAGGCCACTAAAAATGGACCAACGTGGTGTAGCTCTAGAAACCTCTCTCTAGAACATTCTATAGGTTGTGGAGAGCTATATACAAGTCTAAGGATGGGATGTATGTAGTGGGCATGGATTATTGAATAGATGAAACTATTTTGGAGTAGTTAATAATTTTATATTGTTTCTTGTGATCGGCCGTGGGCTGTGGGGTATGTCTGGAGCATTCTGTGTATTTTATCCTTTTATTTTCTGTTTATCGATTGTTGCTGATTTGGTAGTTAATTGGGGATCAATTGTGATAGAGAGTTGGTATGCATTTCCTTATTTGATTCAACTATGTTCTAGTTCTTTAAGTTGCTATATCAACCAAGGTTTTCAATAATAATATCGGTGGGTGTACCAGCCGGGCCCAAAAACGATAGATAGGGGACATCAGACTGTATTGGATGATGCAAGCCCATGTAAGCCGAATTTCTTTTATCACAAAAAATCTTGAAAACTTATTGGAAAAATAGGAAAGAAATGTAAAACACCTGAATCTCTCAGCTTGACTTGCTGAAAGTAAACCAAATAGGCCCTAATATGTTTGACATTAATCTTTTAACTTATCCTTATTTTTAAAATTGAAGTATATCTCTTGATGGTTGACTATTCTTTCCTTTATTGGCTGTTTTGTGCAGGTCTTGAGCAAAGACAATCCTCCACGCAAAACATATGTTTATAGATTAAGTGTTCCTGTTACTGCCAGGTGGATATCACTTGCAGTAGCACCATTTGAAATTCTTCCAGATCGCCATAATGGCATTTTATCACATATATGCTTGCCGTCAAGCATTTCAAAGCTTCAAAATACAGTTGGGTTTTTCTATGGTACATTCAGGTTTGCTTCTTGTCTTATGAACATGTTGCTGGAAAGCAATATTGTATTGTTTGTTTTAGCGTTCTATGCTTGATAACTTATTAATGTTTTTTTTACCCACTAATATTGAAGTTATGATGTTTCATTTTTATTTGTGGTTTTCTCAACAGCCATTATGAGGATTACCTTTCTACTTCATTTCCATTTGGTTCGTACAAACACGTTTTCATTACCCCTGAAATGGCTATTTCCCCTATGAGCTTGGGTGCCTCAATGTGTATCTTCAGTTCTCAAATTTTATTTGATGAGAAGGTTATTGATCAGGTTTGTTGTGTATTAAGTTTGTTGCCCTTTTTTATGAGTCTTCAGTTCATTATTCTTGAAATTTACCTCTTAAACCAAAAGTATATGTGATTTTGGACATGTGACTGCATAGAGCATCTCAACCTATATCTGCATTAAAGCCCGTAAATACGTTGTGTTGTTATTATTTTTTCTCAACAATGGATTGAGTTTTGTTTAAAGGCACTTGATTGGGAAATTTTAGTTGTATTTTTTTTTTTTAAAATTGCATTGGTTAGTCTTGTTATGTTAGTTCCGTTTTTTTATTTTGGAAAGTAGCGAAATTTGATTAGAAGGGCTCGCCAAAGCAAAAGCTAGGCGGTGAAAAAATAAGCCCCAAGCTACAACCCAGATAAAGAAAAAAGATTACAAGCATCCACAACCTCAACATTGGATGCCCAGCCCACCACTTCCATCTTAATCTTCCTCACTACCTTTTCCATAGAGCTGTGCACAGCTCTTATTATGAAAACAAAGCCTATTCCGCTCCCCCTAAATCATCCATAGCACAACCATTATGACATGCTACCACACCGCCTTCCCTTCTTTCCCTATTCTTCCGCCATGCCAAAGCCCACAAGAGGTCTTCAACATACTTTGACATCTCCCACAAGATGGAAGTACTCCCACACCTTCTGAGTGAAAGGGTAATGGATCAAAAGGTGATCAATCGACCTTGCATCGTCCATGCACGTAGCACAAATGTTGGGGAGGATCATGGATCTCTTTCATAGGTTATATATGGTCAACAACTTTTTCCTACCCACTATCCACACAAAAGCCACAAGAACTGTGAGTGGAAAGGGTGACTCAACATGACTTCCAAAGAGGACTTTTGTGTCAAGCTATGGAAAGATCGCATAGAGAAGCCACCTGAGCTATGCGCATGCCACACCATGGAGTTCTCTCCCAGGCAGGGGTAACAACCTTGCAGCTGGTCCAGAAGCCTAACGACCTCACCCACTTCTTGTCTAACAAATCCCTCTGGCATGGAGGAGACAAAACCATGGAACCTCATGGAATAATAGTTTGCTAGTATAATCTTTCTTCTCTAGGGAAAGGTGGGCCGATCCTGAAATCCCTCCTTTGGCAGTTTGCCTCCACACCATGCATCCTCCCAAAAGCGAACATACCTCCCATCATTGAGCGAGCAGGAAACCCCCTTACTGAACTTAGGGGATATCAGAGCAACCGCCTTCCATAGATCTGAAGCCCAATGTAACAAAGATCTCTTAACACTCCACCCTCCCTCTTGGATGCCATATTTACTAGCTAGAACATCTCTCCACTATTTCTTCTCTTTTTCCAAATCTCCACAACCACTTACCTGATAATATTAGGTTCATGGTTACCCACATCCCGATACCCGCACTACCGTTGGCTGCCATCTTGCGATGAAACTTCTGCTTTTCCTCTAACCCTTTCCACCAAAAATATCTCCCCAGCTCATCCAATCCATCTAGAATAAACTGAGGGCACCTGAGAAGGGACATAAAATACAAAGGCATATTGGAGAAGGCAGCTTTGATTAAAGTTACTTGTCCTCCCAATGAAAAATGACGACACTTCCAGCTTGAGAGCTTCCTCTTACTCCTCTCAATGACCTTATTTCATAGATATGCTTATCCGGCTTCCCAATACACAAAGGAATGCTTGGATAAGTTGAGGGGGAGGACCTAACACTGCACCTACTAACATCGGCCAGCCTTGACACCTCAACCGTCCATGCGAATACCTAACATCTCACTTTTAGAAATGTTTGACCGTGACATCACCTTAAAACACCTTACTATCTTCTGCAAGTTATTGATCATAACTGCATCCGCACCACAAAATAGAATGGTGTCATCGGTGTATTGGAGATGACTTATTTGACTACTCACATTTGCCACCTTAAAATCACTAATTAAGTAAACCTCTTGACTTTAGTGCAACATTTTGTTAAGATCTTTTACAACAACCATGAACAGGAACACCTTGCCTAATACCTCACAATGCCTTAAAGAATTCTTTCGGTGAACTATTGACCAAGACGGAAAAGCATCCGTTTGAATACATTCATGAATCCAACCCCACCATTCCGCTTGTACCCCATCCGTCCCAACATATAATTGAGAAAGTCCTAATCAATGTGGTCATACGTCTTTTCAATATCCAACTTGCTGACTTTACCCCTTTTGGCTTCCTTATGTCTGAAGTCAATGCACTCGTGGGCAATGAGAGCATCATCTAGAATATGCCGGCTTCCAACAAAAACACCCTAGTTCTTGGTGATGATTTTAGCAAGGACCACCTAAAATTTCGGAATAAGGAATTTGGTTAATATCTTATTAGGGCCCCCAATGAGACTGATGGGGCTTAAAGTCTTTTAATTGTGATGGATGATGTCCCAAGCTCTATCGATAATCAGTTCCTCTCAAAGAATTCTGTAATAAAATTCACGACATCACCCTTTACCACATGCTAAAATACCTGAAAGAAAGCCATGGACAGCCATCCAGACCTGACGCCTTATCCTCGCACAAAGAATCCACTACTGCTTTGATCTCTTCCTCGGAAATTGGCTTTTCAAGGGACCCCATTTTTGCATTCGACAGCTAGTTGAAACCTAGGTTATCCAACCCTGGCCACTTCCAGTTTTCACGAGATAGCAGATTCCTATAGTATTGAACAGTTGAATCACTGGCTTGTGATTTCTCCTTGATTCTTTGCCCATCCACTACTAAACTGCCAATCCTGTTGTTTCTTGCCCTTGCACTAGCAGTGTTTTAAATAGCGGTAGCGTGATGCGTAGCGCTCAGCCCTCTATAGCGTGTAGCGTAAATACGTAGCGTGTAGCGCAAGCTACACGATACTTCTATTTTTTAAATTAAAAGATAAATATAATAAATAGTGAAAAAAAAAGGAAAAAATTATAAAAATGCCTAAAAGATGATTCATTTTATCAATTCTAAGCATGTTCAAAAAAGTTATTAGTTATCATTTATCAAAAGCCAATCCACATATATAAGCCAAATCAAATAATTATCACATCAACAACTTTCTAAGCAAACCACTTTAATTAATAATGTCTAATTGAAACCACAAGTCACAATTATGAAAAAAAATAAAAATCTCATAGGTTAAAAGTATCAAGTATAATATAAGTGTCACATTCCTTAACATTAAAAACAAAGAAAATGTGAAAAAATAATAAAAAAATAAATTAGTAAAAAATACATTGTAGCTTATACGGACGCTTGCTACATAGTTGAAGCACGCTACGACCCTTGTAAACGCCACAGGGATTTTTATTTGGGACTTTTTACGCTACGTAGCGTACGCTACCGCTACGCTACGGGCGCTATTTGAAACACTGTGCACTAGCTATACTATGAAAGAGCTGCGAGTTTTTTTTTTTTTTTTTGTCTCATTCCTTTAACCAAATTGCTCTTGAGGGCTATCTCCACTTAATTTCCTCTTCTTTAATGGGATTTGAGTAATCTGAGGATAGCTCAACAAATTTTTTTTTCCTGTAGATGACACTCTTCCCCCTCAACATCTAAGGCATGAATTTCCCTTAAGATGTTATCTTACTCAGCTTCTGGATCCTGAAAACCACTTTATTCCATTTGTTTAACTTGCCTTTTAACATTTTGAGCTTTTGATTCAACCTGAACCCAAAGTAACCTTCTACCTTGAAGGATCCCCACCAATCTTCCACTAAACTCACAAAGCCTTCGACTTCCAGCCACATGAACTCAAACTTGAACGGTCTTGGACTTGGACCATAATTATCCTCTTCCACCTCTAGCATGATCGGGCAATGATCGGAGACAAGCTCGGGCAGACCCCCCTGCTAAACTAGCTGGTATTTCTCCAACGACTGAGGAGACATTAGGAACCTATCAAGTCGTGACAAGTTATCTTCGTCCTACCCATTTGTTCACATGGACTTGGCATCCCTCATCGGTAAATCCATTTTATTATTCCAAAAGATCCAGTCAACAAAATCCTTCATACTTCACGTGATGCGGCTACCGTTTGACTTCTCATGGGTAAACCTTATCACATTAAAATCTCCTCCTACACGGAATCCTCCATCTTTCTCTAACAAAGTTCTGCTCCTCCCACAATTACGTTCTTTGATTAGACCAACATGGACCATGCATGGTAGTAAATAACCATCCAAAACTCGAGGTGGCGTCCCTCAGAGCTGAGACTGAGAACGCTCTGCACCATTAGTCCTCTTTTCCTCACACGTCCCGGTTCCAAGCCACCACCATTCCTCCAGCAACCTCATTCGCATCAAGAGAAATCGAATCCTTATTTTTTTACCCCCAAACCGAGTCTAGAATACTCTGATTAAAAGATTGTAACTTAGTTTCCTATAGCAAAATTACCTCCACTTTTGCTCTTTGACATATCCCCGACTTGAGCTCTTTTGAACTTGCACTCCTACCCCTTAACATTCCAACTTATCATTTTCATTGATGAACTGATCTTGACAGACTCATCATTAGGAAGGATGATCCCTAAGATTAAGGCCTCCCTTTCCTCTGTTGAAACAACATCTTGATATGCCACCATCAACGCCCGATTGTCTTCTTCAACTCTAGCCATTGTCTCAGCTGTCGCAAAGTTATCTTGTCGAGTTGCTCTGTTATAGGAACAAGAATATTGTTATTGATCCTTGTACTCAGGGTGAAACAACCTTCCTCTGCTGCTGTGATCCTCGTACTCAGGGCGAAACAAACTTCCTTTGTTGCCATGATCCTTCATCCAGTAGTCATTTCAACCTTCAGCTTCTCATCATGCATTGCAACATTCCCCAACTGAGATACACACTTTCCCTTTCGAAATATAAAAGGAGTTGTGGTCTCCCACACGGGGCTACTAAGAATTTTGAGCACACGTGTGGAAAAAAAACTGCCTCTGTCGCACACTTTGGAAATGGCACAAGTGTGAGGGAACCTCAAGCCCTTCACATTCCATGTGTCGCTAAATCTGAGGACGCTGCTCCATCTGTCTTCTCAGCATCAGTTTGTCCAGGCCATGTTTCACACGTAGCCTTCTTACTGCCTCCGAAGCTCCTGCCACCCCCACATGGCGGTGCAACCTCTGCTCGAACTGATTGCCTCTTGAGTTTCTGGGCTTGCTTGATGCGTGTCCCGAACTGGTGGCCCTTCTTATATGAGCCTGCTCTACTTCAAGGCACGTGTTACCTCCCATGACAGTCAGTAGTCTGACCTAGCTGCTACCCACCTGATGGTTGGGAGAAGATCATTCACCGACTCTATGCCTGCACCTTCAACCTTACCACTTCGCCTTAGGAGCTGCCACCTCTCCACCTACTCGTTGGCGACCAATTTGCTTCTCATATGAATCCACCCCTCCCGCTTAATGCTTTGCCGGAGCACCCATCTGGTACTCCTCGCCTAAGATTGATTTGCACCCCACACACACACGTCTGTTTGGAACCTCCCATATCTTCTCCCTCTCTTACTCTCTCTCTCTCTCTCTCTCTCTCTCTCTCTCTACTCTAAGGGTCTCCTCACTGATGACAACAAAGATGGACTTTGGATCGACCATCGCCTCTTTCTTCCTAATGCAAATCCTCACAACACTACTCTCTTTGTTGCCTTCTGTTGTTGGGTCGATAGCTATGACATCCCCCAAAACAAGAGCCTATCATCACAAAAGCTTCTCTAAACCACAACTCCAATGGAATCCTCCATACCAGAAACCATACTCTTCCCAACCAAAGGAGGACTTCTCTAACCACTTATAGATCTTCCACACTGCTTCGTCAATGAATAAAGCACTTGCCACCACTACCTAATCTAGATTGACCTCAGGTTTGACTGAGATCCATACCTTATTTTCACCTAGTGGCTTGGTAATGGCGTCCTCCTCCATCCCGCAACAAACATCAAACCAAGATTTTATCTAAGAAGCCCCCTCCATTGTCAGAGCAACCTTCGAACATTGTAGAACCGACTGAGTGTTTTTCACCAATGTAGGGTCGACTTTGACCTTCGGTCCTCGAATGAACGCTGCTTCCAAATCCTCCTCTTCTCCTCCAATCCTTCTCTTCCCCTAGTTTTAGTGCTCCTCTTGAGTAGTGTCGGTTCAAACTTCTTGTAGCAGCGACGTCCCTGAAGGACCTCAAACTGTCCCCATAGTGGAAAAATAAAATAAAAAGAAATCTATTGAATAAAGGAAAGGGAGAGGAACGGCTAGGGCAACAAGAGTCATGTTCCCCTCCCCCTCGCACGCACAAACAGATCTTAGTTTTGAAGGTAATGTTATAATACTCCACATGAGTACACAATACACATACACACGCACACACAATTACATATATTTTCACACTCCCCCTCAAGCTAGAGCATGTATATTAATCATGCCCAACTTAGATTACATACAATGAAAATGGTAAAGATGAGCATGGATCATTGATCCCCCTCAAATACAACATTATAGGATATGGACTGTAGCTTGTAATTCATTCGTTGAATCTTCTCTTCAAGTAGGAGGCTATAGCAAAACTCGACAACAATCGAGTCAATAACTTGTCATTCACATACATATTCTGTCACAAATAAGTGAGTTATTTCGTCGAACACCTTGTGTGCGCATGATACTCTTGTCTCACAATATCCCTCTCTCGCATGGCTTCACTTGATTTCCTTCTTGGCGAAACACTTAGAAATTTGTTATTTACATTTAGAGTATTGACATCAAGAAATTGGGATAGGTACCATCATTTACTTTCAAGCTTCAGTTGCCGTCTTAAGTTCAGTTCATGAGTATGAAACAAAATATATTGTGATAAGGAACAATGTTGTCGAATCGCATATGCGACCGCATATTATTATTATTTTTTTCAAAAAATTAAAAAGATAAAAAGGGGAAAATTCAAAAAAATGTAAAAAAAAGAAAGAAACTAAGGGGAACTTTTCTAAATTAATAGATAACTAATTTTACATATTTAAAATATATTTTTGAGATAAAATCAAATAAACAAAATTTTATTTTTGAAAGATCACGATATATATATTGAAGGAAAAAGGAACTACAGAGGGAGCAGGGCTGCTGAGAAAGCGAACCACCTAAGCTCCAAGAAAAAGAAGATTACAACCCTTTAGGTTATCTACATTAGAAGCCTACTCTATCATCAAACGTTTAGCTCCACGCACTAGGAGCTCTGCTCCACCGAGTTGGAGACATTCTTGAAGCATCTTTCGTTTCTTTCTTCCCATACAGATCACCAGACAGCCAGGAGAGCTATTCTCCATATTGGTGTCCTTTGCTTGCCTAGGCTGACATCGTGCCACGCCTTTAAAAGTCGATCTGTTGTGTCAGGAAGAGACCATTTGATTCTGAAGGGACTTAAAATTTTTGGCCAGATTTGGTTTATATAGGAACAATGGACAAATAAATAATCGACCGACTCTTCGACCGCCATGCAACATAGGCACAAGTTAGCTAGAGTCATCCCCCTTTTCCTCAAGTTGTCGACCTCGAGGATCTTTTTCTTTCCAACCAGCCATCCAAAAAGCGCTATCTTAGGAGGGACCGAGTAGCTCCAAATCTGATTTGTTGTAGGTTCTTCATTGGGGGAAGGATTGCTATCCGAAATTTTATATAGTGACTTAACCAAGAACATATTGGATTTATCAACCCTCCATACTAACCTATCTGCACTCAATTGATCTGGCTTGCTTCTGGAGATTTGATCAAGGGGGGCCACATACTCTACAATCTCCCAATCTTGTAAATTTCTTCTACATTCCAGGTTCCATACCAAATTCCCACCGAGTAAGGTATAACAACTAACTAGTAGCTACTGATGTGGCATGGTTTGGAGTGATGCAAAAAATGTTTGGAAAGTCCTCTTTCAAAGCTACTTCTCCTACCCATGTATCTTCTTGGAATCGAATGTTTTCTCGGTTTCCATATCGAAACCGATGCCTTTGAGGACCTCCTTTTTCATGGATAGCACACCCCTCTAAAGGGCGAAACCCTATAAGATGAAGAGTCTTTGGTCCACCAACTTCCCTTTGATCTTCCATACTTGCTTTTGACTAACTTGTTCTAGAGACTCCCGCTTTCAGTCCCTCATCTCTAGATCCACTTCCCTAAAAGGGCCCGGTTCATTATCTTGAGGTCTTTAATCCCAGTACCTTCTTGAATATGCTTGCACACCTTCTTCCATTCTACCAAATGGAATTTCTTTCTCTTCTTTCCCGTGCCATAGAAAATCGCTTCTAGATTTTTCTAGGATGGCCAGAACTGAAACCGGGCACCTAAATAAAGACATGAAGTATAACGGTAGATTCGATAAAGCCAACTTTATTAGAGCGATAGCCCCCTGAAAGATAAGTATCTGCATTTCCATCTAGCAAGGTATTTCTTGAACCTGTCTATGACCTTGTCCCAAAGAGATTTAGGAGGCTTTCCAATGCACAACGGGAGACCGACAAAGGAGGTCGGGAAGAGCCCTATAGAACGGTTAAAGAATTCAACATATTTCATAATGTCTTCCTCCTCCATATTCACCCCATACATCTTGGTTTTAGACATATTAACTATCAGAGTAGAAACTGCCTCAGAGCAACAGATCATTGTACGCAGGTTGCTCACCTTCTCCTGATTTGCTTCATTGAATAGCAACGGGTCATCTGAAAACTGAATATGCGAAATTGGAGTGTCCATGCCCTTCACTCTATAACCGCTTAAAATACCTTCTTCTTGGCCTTTGATCAACATTCTGGATAAAGCCTCCCTAACTATAAGGAAGAGAAAAAGCGACAACGGATTCCCTTGGTATAACCCTCTAGGACTTTTGAAAAAGCCTTTTGGGGAACCGTTTAGTAGTACAGAGAAGTGTGCGGACCCAATGCACTCCCCTATTCACCTTTTCCATTTCTCACCAAATCCCATACGTGATAACATATATTGAAGGAAGCCCCAATCCACATGGTCAAGCTTGCATAGAATACCATTCGATATGGATCTTTGGCTGGAATCTAGAATTCATATGCGATTAAAGCGTTGTTAATGATTTGTCTACCCGGAATGAACGCGCTTTGATTACTAGATATTACGTTCCCTAACACCTTTAAACGAGACGCCATAACTTTTGCCAGGATCTTATATGGCCCTCCAATTAGACTTATCAGTCTAAAATCTTTAAAGCATGCCACTCGTGGGAATTTAGGGATTAACGCTAAGAAAGAAGCCCCGAGACCTTTAGAAAGACGCCTTCTTTAATGAAATTCGCTGAAGAAATCCATTACATTGCCCTGAAGGTCTTCCCAGTACATCTGAAAGAAGAGGATCGGGAATCCGTCTGGCCCTAGAGCCTTATCTCCTCCCAGTGCATCCACCGTTGCCTTAACTTCTTTCGACGTAAATGGGGATTCGAGATCTTTACCGTCAACTTTGGACAACCTGTCTACCTGAAGGAGGTCCAATCCAGGCCTATTCCAGTCTTCTCTCTAGAGCAAGTTGTTGAAGAAACTGATTGCCTCTACTGCTATTTGATCTTTGTCTTGGATATGAATATCATTCACCTCCATACTATTGATCTTGTTATATCTAGAACGCGCGCTGGCAACACTATGGAAAAATTGTGTTTTTGTCGCCCTCTCTAATCCACTTGGACCGCGATCGTTGTCTCCATACAATTTCGTCTTCTAACATCCTAGCTGAGAGGTTTTGAATAAGTTGTATTCTTTTTGTCAATTGTTCGATTGACATCGAACCTCCTTCCACTCTCAAATCAATTGTCTACGGCTATGACAGAATCGCTTCCGTTTCCATTGCCCTTTTGCACAAATCCTTCGCTCTCCACTGCTTAATCTTTTCCTTCAGAAGTTTCAATTTGCAGCTCAACCTAAAACTAACATTACCTTTCACTTCAAATCCAGTCCATCAGTCTTTTATTAGTTGCGAGAAACCATCTATCTTCAGCCAAGAAATTTCAAATCTGAATGGTTTTGGTCCCCAGTTCTGATATTCAGCTGCAAGAATCACCGGGCAGTGGTCTGATGTAGTTCTCGGGAGGGCCAACTGGGACACAAGAGGGAATGCCTCAGTCCAATTGGTGGAGACCAAAAATCTGTCCAACCTGGAAAATATCGGTTTCGCCCGCCCATTAGTCCAAGTGAATCTTGAGTTGAGCAGGGGAAGGTCCTCTAGCTCTTGATCATCGATCCAAGAAGAGAAGGTACGCATTGCTGTAGTGACCACCTTATTGCTGTGGGACTTTTCTTCGGCATATCTCGTAATATTGAAATCTCCACAGATGCACCAGGGGCCATTGAATTTTTCTCTTGTAGCATTGAGTTTCGCCTAGAAGTCATTTCTGCTATCTTCAAGATTAGGACTGTAGACCGAGGTAATGAGGCAGCGAAAGTCAGAGGAGATGTTTTTCAGAATAATTGAAAGAGAGAACTCCATTCCAGCGATTCTCGAGGGCCCATATAGACGATTTCCACACCATTAGAATACCTCCAGCACTACCACTAGCATCCAGCGCTACCCATTTTGCATCTTGGGCCTTCTAGAGAGAGCCCATCAGATAATCGGTAAAGTTTTGAACCTTTGTTTCCTGAAAACAAATCACATATGGATTATTTCTCCCGCAAGTGTCTTTGAGAAGTCTTCGTTTTTGCTTAGACCCGACTCTTCTAACGTTCCAAGAAAGGATCTTCATGGAGAAACTGAACTGCCCCGTTTACCTGCATTCCTTGTTTCCGATTTGAGGCTGATGGATAAATTGGGACTAGATGTAAGATCGCGGAGTTCCCTGTTGCTGCTCGATCTAGAGGGATGTTGTCTGGGAGATCTTGTTCCTGACAGCGGTCGGCCATGGGTCTCCACACATTGGAAGAGAGCTATATAATCTTACGGACGATCCCCAAACGATAGCCCTAAGGACCTTCCTACATGTTTGATGGCATCTCAGATCCATTTTTTCTTCTGGTTAACGTTGTTCAACTTGGCCCTCTGGAAGTCAGCATCCGCCTTCATCAACTGTGTATTCTTCGTCTCTACTGCTGTTCTTCCCTCTTGAACCCATAAGGGCTTTGCTTCGATAATGCCTTCTTCAATATCCTCCTGAAGGAGAGTGGTTAGAGCTACCTTTGACATGACGCTTCTTGGTGAGAGGGGAGAGGACAATGAACATCTTGGAGTCTTGATTTTCCAAATTCCAAGATTGGTTATCGAAGTCGGAAGGTTCTTCGGCTTCCCACATTAGTGGCATTGTGCCAGTGGCGAGAGGAGGATCTTGGTTAACCCACCAGTTTGTGCAGGGGGGCTGAGTAACGTCCGGGCGCATGTCTCGCAGAGGCAGGGTAATCTTCCAGATCACTCGAGATTGAATTGGGAGTGGGGACTCACCTTCGTGAAAGGCTTCCTCCGCGATTGACACTAATGCTTCTCGAGGGATAGGCATAGGATTACGATTTGATAGAGGATCGACGCATAAAGAGGTTGAGATTGAGAGATGTTAGGTTCGTTTGGTTCGAGGCAATCAGTTTTGTCCCGATTTGGACTTCTGACTCTACTAAAACTTCCCGAGTCTCCTCCGAGCCTTCGGCAAGTGCTTCGAACCTACCACGCTTCTCGCTTTTTCGAAGTAGGAACTGACGTTTCGGCTCCTTGAAGATCTCCGCATTATTCTGATGACGTGGTCAAATCTCCTTCGACTGCGTGGCTGTGAAGGCATTGAGCGTTGGATTAAGGGGTTGGCGCGTGTTACGATTTCGAATCCTAGGGCATGCGTCTCGCGATCTGGAGGTTCTCTGGTAGTGTGATAGTTGTGAACAACTGTATCAATAAGGCTAGGGTTCGAAAGTTGCGGTACTCCTGCGATTAGAGGTGTACACGAGTCGAGCCGAGCCGAGCCGAGTATTGCCCAGCTCGTGCTCGACTCGGACTGCTCGAGTCCCAGCTCGTGCTCGGCTCGGCTCAGCCTTCGAGCTCGGAACAACAGCTCGTGCTCGACTCGGACTGCTCGAGTCCCAGCTCGTGCTCGGCTCGGCTCGGCTCGGAACAACGGCTCGTGGCTCGACTCTTCGAGCTGAGGCCTCGAGTCCTCGGCTCGTGTGGGGCTCGGCTCGACCAAAGCTCGGAACAACGGCTAAGTAGACACCGTAGGCTCGGCTCGTCCAAGTTCGAGCTGATTTCGAGTAGTAATTCTGGTTGATTGAAAAAAAAAGCGATAGAAATTCATCAAAAGCAACGAAGTAGACACCATAAGTTTAAAAAGTAGTAGATTTTACGCTACCAGAAGCTCTATTTTGGACCTCAAAAACCCTAGATTACCACAAATGCAAGAAACCCTAACAGCATTCTCGAATCGAGAGCTTGTAGTAGAGAGATGCATACCTTTTGAACTTCGTTCGATCTCGGGATTGGATTTTGGAGGGAAAATTTGCATATTTGAAGGGATCTTCTTCGGGTGGGGAAGGAAAGAGAAGAGGAGAGGAAGGGATGAGAGAGATGGACGACCATCGCTTTCTCAAAAATGGTGGGGTTTTTTTTTTTTTTTTCCCCTTCACAGGACTTGATTTTCTGGATGGGGAGACGGGGAGTTATTTCATACTCTGCCAGACTATGATCTCCATGCTCGTGCGTACGCCACTTGTACCGAGTTGAGTCCGAGTTCGAGTAGCATTCGAGCCGAGTCGAGCTGGGTCAAGCTCGTGCTCGGCTCGAACTCAATTCGATCTCCAAAAATCAGCTTGACTCGGTTCGAACTCAGCTTCGAGTCGAGTTTTTTCGAGCCGAGTCGACCGAGTTACCGAGCTTCTATTGCTCGTGTACAGCTCTACCTGCGATACACAAAATGCATGCTCCTTCATCACCTTCCATGGACCACACCATAAGTTAACAGGTTGCCCCAATGAGGGATCCATTTCTTTCCGATTTATTTTAGTCCGTGGGATAATGATTATTTTGGACATGGATGTGTTAATCCTCTCCTATCGTCCGAGAGGTTGCGCCAATTACGCATTTATTTTAGGGATGGGGTCATCTTTCTTCTCCATTTGAACTGGAAGGATATTATCCTATTTACGTTATTTTCTTTTTTTTGAAAATTTAAAAAAATCCCGCACTTTGATGTGGGATTGCAACATCTCTCCCTTCTGCTGCCTCACCCTTGCTCTGATCACACCCAACTCCTCTGATGCCCTAGCATTTTTTTTTTTTTTTTTAATCTTTTTTTCTTTGAGTTCGGTCTTCTTTTTTTCAATGAACTTCCCTAGTAGAGGTTCTGAGACAAAGTTATATGGGAGATGAAGAATTCTTCATACGATAGTTCCAAAGGAACCGACCATATAAGGATCCAAACATCTTCCATACCGAAGAGTGAGAATTCGTTCCATCTCTCGCATTATTTTAGAATCCGAAAAATTGGATATTCTTTGTGCGATTGCTCATGCCCATTAGAATGTTGGATTTAATCCTATTTTATATTTTTTAAATATTTTTTTCTATTTACGCATTTATTTCATATTTTTTATCCATTTTTTAATAATTCTTTTCGTTTTATCCGATGGGTTTGATGCTATATTGCTCTGGCTAAATCCTACAATACTCTCTACTAGCCAGCTCCTGACTTAGGGAATCGAAGCACCTTCTCTAGTAATCACTACTAATGAGTTTTGCAATTCTCTTCTTGAATGCTCCAGACTTGCTTGCTTTATGAACACCACCTGGTTTGTGCCTTCTATTGCCTTCTCCGTTTCTCTTCCCTGACCCATCTCCTATGAATAACCGACACTGTTGGACAAGCTTGTTTTTTCCGTTGCTACCTCCTTAGTTTGGAGTAACGCCTCTTTAAACGAGGAAGCTTCCTTCCAGTGGATCCGATGTAGATGTTTCCTTTACAATCTTCGATTTTAGGGTTTCTTCCCCTTTTTTAGCTTTGAGTTTTGGTCCGAACCTCACCGTTTCGACCAGAAGTTTTACTCCCCCAAAACTTCCGCCTTGGAGCATCCAGATTGCTCTAGTCAGCTCTTCCTCTGAGCTCATCCTGACCAGTGCGAAATCCCCATAGGATCTATTTTTCTTATCCCTTGGCCTTACCACATCCATCACGACGCCAGCTCGACCGAAAACTCTAGCAAAGTTTATGGGTACCCATCCTTCTAGAAACCCCTACACAAATAGAGTTGGATAGCTTGCAATGTCTCTACCTCTTGCGCACCGCACCCCCCCTTTTGTTTTCCTAAACAGCTTGCCATATTCCACCACTTTCTCGCTTGTGCGATGGGTCCGCTTCTAGCGGAAGTGCTACCTCTACTTCCTTTGCCACCTCCTCCGGCTCCTCCTATCGCCCAGAATCAATTAAACAATGAATTAAACATCAAGTCATCGACATTCAACAATATGGTTAACAAGAAGTAACAACAAAATCAACAAGCTATTTATTTATTATTGTAGAAAATCAACAAGCTATCTTCCTTTAAACTTGAAAGTGCTTGAATCAGATCTTCCGAGAGAGAGAGAGAGAGAGAGAGAGAGAGAGAGAGAGAGAGAGAGAGAGAGAGAGAGAGAGAGAGAGAGAGAGAGAGAGAGAGAGAGAGAGAGAGAGAGAGAGAGAGAGAGAGAGAGAGAGAGAGAGAGAGAGAGAGAGAGAGAGAGAGAGAGAGAGAGAGAGAGAGAGAGAGAGAGAGAGAGAGAGAGAGAGAGAGAGAGAGAGAGAGAGAGAGAGAGAGAGAGAGAGAGAGAGAAGATATTTTCCCATATGCCACATATGCGATCGCATATGTGCCATGATCGCATATGCGATCGGCATATGGATATGCACATATGCGGCTGCACATGACAACACGGATAAGGAGCATTTGCTGGCCTTTAAGCATAAAAAAAAGGAATATTTGCTGCAAAGTTGCAATCATTACACCATTATTATTTTATTTTTTTTACTTTTTTCCTTTTGACAATCAAACCATAATATCGGGAAGTCTACAATTGTTGATTTTTATTTTTCCATCGATTATTTGATTGTTTTTGAACACTCAAAGACAAATGTAGTTGAAAAATCCCCACTCGGTCACCAACTAATGGCTTTATGTATGAAGTTAGGCTAATCATTTGAAGGCAAACCCTGCAATTTCCAAAAAGTGCTGAATTTTTTTTGAGAAAGTGACATGGTTGTGATCGCCATGATTGTAAGAACTCAGAAAGTGGCTGGGTTGAAACCTGTGGTTGCCTTCCATTCATGGTTTGGTAAGAAATCTTTCATGTTCAGTGGAATATGATATAAAAAAAGGAGCAGGAAAAGGGGAGGAATTATTTCCTTTTGGGGGATTTTATATAATATTGATAGCTATATGACCAGCCATGCTTTATGGAACAGAAAGTTGGGTGGTTGAGGAATGTCATGGTCATAAGTCGAGAGTAGCTGATATTAGGATTGAGATGGATGGGTGGCAAGATGACGAAGGATAGAATTAGAGATGAATCCACTCGAGGGAACTTAACAGAGTAGATTTAAATGGTTTGGCCATTTGCAATGGAGACTGACCAAATTTTGCTCTGTTTGGGAGTGAGATGGTTAAGTTGAAGTCTGTAAGAGGGTAGAAGGCCCATGAGGACCTGGATGGATATTGTAGGAAAAGATTTGATGAACTATTGGTTTAACTGAGGATATGTTATTGCCTTACAAAAAAAAGAAAAAGAAAAAAAAGAACTGAGGATATGTTCTTGATTGAGTGGAATGGCAGAACAGTATTTGTGTAGTTGACCTCAATTATTTAGAATAAGTGCTAGATGATAATGGTGATGATCCATCATCATTATGTTGTCCCAGCTATTTGGGTTAGCTTTACAAATCAAAATTCCCATTCAGGGCCCTAGGGTTAGTAAGTGATTATTTTTTGTTACTCGTAATGAAATGGGAATACTGTAGTAGCAAGAATACTGTTGATTGTGATGCATTTTTATTTGCAGACGTGACGCTTCAGGCTATATGTATGCCCAATGTATGCATCTCTGCTGGTCTTGTACCACTACTACATTTGTTGTTTAGCAATGTGACACATTTTCTCTGTTGAATGGCTTACATGTCTTGGATTATAATAGTCTTTATTCTGGTCTTGTTAGGCTTTTAGCACAATTGCTCAGTATTCTTATCCATACATGTAAATTATATTGCTTGGAATGATGAAGCAACGATTTTGGTTTATAATCTGGACATTTTGTCATGCACAATGTATCAGTCCTAATCATGCAACTGCCTTTAAAATTTTAATTCCATGTTCGGTTTGTTGAATTGTCTGCCGGTCTTGATGGCTCTTGGATCCTGTAATGGTAATTTACTATGTATCTTCACAGACAATTGATACTAGGATCAAACTTGCATATGCCCTTGCAAGGCAGTGGTTTGGGGTCTTCATAACTGCTGAGGCACCTACTGATGGTAATTTTTTTCCTTTAAAATATCAACTTGCATTTTTCTGTTAAGAGTTAAGACTTAGATTTTTGTGAAGAAGTGAATAAAATTTCTTTAGTTTGTATGATTGGTGATTGCAGAATGGTTACTGGAAGGTCTTGCTGGTTTCCTTACTGATTCATTTGTTAAACGATTTCTTGGAAATAATGAAGCACGTTATCGTCGTTACAAGGTTTGACCTTTCTTGCTACAACCATGTTTCTGTGATGTTATTTTATGTCACCCTTTGGTAATGATTTCTATTGGACATGGTCATGGCTTGATGTGAGGCTGCCATTCTTGTTGGTGCAATTATACATAACCGAAGACTTCAATGCTGCACATAGGTTTGCATTAGTAAATTGGTAGATCATTTTTGAGAATTTAACTATCTATCAATCCGGAGATTTAATCTCCAAAAAAAAAATGTTTGATTTAGGGAAGATGAAAAGGACCGTCTAGGTATGCTTCATCCATCAGAATAGGGATGATTTAGCCTAAAATGTGTTCTTGTCTGTGCCCCCCCTCAAATTATCAATAATTCTCAATGCCACCCAACTTAAATGGATAGAAGTAGCTTAAGTGCGTTCTTCTATTCAATAATTGGGGGCAATGTAGATGTTGCCAGGAAAGCTTGAATTGCATATTTGAATATCGTGGTAATGAAATGTTATGTGGGAAGCTGATCCTATCCAAGGCCACATTTCATGTAATGTGGTTATTAAAATTTGTGGACACGTGTGTGTGTGTGTGTGTGTGTGTGTGTGTGTGTGTGTGTGTGTGTGTACTGTAGAATCTCTCAATATCAACATATTCGGAAAACCAACTTTGGATGCTGCTGTCTAATTAATGTTACCTTCAATGAGTAAGTTTCAGGTCATGGATCTTGTCTATGACTCGAAGTTGCATCACCATATAGTAATATCTGCTTTTATCGAATCAGTTTCATTGAGGGCAGCATAGCATCCCATAATAGATCCATATAGTTAGTGAACCACACCATTCACAGGTGCTGTTTTCGAATTTTAGGTCTACAACATGGAAACTGAAGTTCATCCTTGTTAGTGTGCACACAAAGATTTGTGTACACCTGCAGTGTACCATATGTACAAAATTAAGATTAGTCGGATTAGGATTTGTTTTTCAAATTAGTTTTAGTCTCTACTTCTGTGGACTCCATTTGTAATAGGAATTGTAATTTAATTATCTATAAATTAAGGATTAAGGGAGAGAGGATGCATCGAGAACATCATAGGGCTGAAAGTCGAGCGGGTTGGTGCTCAACCCTAACCCAACCCAAGGTTCCTATACCTCAACCCTAACTCAACCCAACCCAATCTCGGGTTGGGAATTCTCAACCCAAGCCCAACCCAAGCGGGCTCGGTCGGGTTGATCGGGTTGCTCGGGTGTATAATGCTAATATTTTTGTTATTACATTAGTTTATTATATTTCAATATAACACTTATTTTTTGTATCTATGATTTTATTAATTATATATGTGATTATTCATCATAAAGAACTTCATTTTTTTTTTTTCTTTAAAAAAACAAGCTAAAATATAGGACAACTACTCCTTTAAAAGTCATGTAGCATAGCACGCAATCTATTTGGGAGAGAGAAATCCAGCATATCTTGTTAGCTTGAGTCCTTGGAAATGACGTGGACAAATGAGACCTGACATCGCTAGTGTGCCTTCGACAAAAACGATCCACACTCAATTATAATTTATGAGTAACTAATATATTGATCGAGTTCGGGTTGGGTCGAGCAACCCGAGACCTCAACCCGAGCCCAACCCAAGTTTTATCGGGTTGGTGTTTGTATAGCCCAAGCATGAGATCGGACCCGATATATCCTGCCCGAGCCCAACCCAATGTCGAGTTGGTCACGGGTTGAACCCGCCCAACTTTCAGCCCTAGAACATCATACCCTTTTCTTATTTTCTTCCATACTCTCTTTCTATCCAACCTTTCATGGTATCAAAGAAACTTTGATCCATTTTTTTTTTTTTCAAATCCTTCTTCTTTCTTCACATTCTCTACAACAAGACCCTAATCCAAAAATCCATTAGATTTTTCTCTCCTTCTTACAAATCCTACCCTTCTCTATCTCATCTGTCTCTGTACCAACCAAGGTTGTAGATGCCCTAGGCAACCCTAAATGTAAAGCAACAATGGAAGAAGAGATGACTACTCTTGAAAGACAAAATGTTTTGGAATTACATTAGTCCATTTTCCTCCTGGCAAACATATCGTACGATGCAAATGGGTTTTTAACATTAAATACAATGCTGTTGGTTCAATAGAAAGATACAAAGTACGGTTAGTTGCTAAGGGCTTCACTCAAAAGTTTGGTGAGGATTAGGATGAAACCTTTGCTCCTGTGGCAAAATTAAACTTTATCCGTTACCTCCTCTCTATCATCATAAATTGGGATTGGCCTCTATATCAGTTGGATATAAAAAATGCATTTATGCATGATGACCTTTATGAAGAAATTTACATGGCCCTTCCTCTTGGTTTTTGGCCTAATGGGGAGACTGGCAAAGTTTGTCGTCTTCGAAAAGCTCTGTATGGCCTCAAACAGTCTCCTCAGGCCTGATTTGAAATGCTTGGCAATACAATTTCTAACATTGGATTTAAATGAGCACCTTTGTAACAGCCCACGCCCACACTGTATGATATTGTCCGCTCTGGGCACAGCCCGCACGGTTTTGTTCTCGGGGTTTTCCCCAAAAGGCCTCATACAGTATAGGGTGACAACTCTACATATAACCACCACAACTTCAGACGACACTTCCGATGTGGGACAAAGCTTCACCTTCACTGTGTGCACAGTAGCCAGCCAGCCAGCCATCTTGTGTCCCGCCCACATGTGTGCCCGCTCACATGTAACCACAGTGACGAGGCGTCACAATATCCCCCGCCGAGGGCAGAGCCGTCCTCGGCTCTGATACCATTTGTCACAGCCCACGCCCACGCTGTATGATATTGTCTACTCTGGGCACAGCCCGCATGGTTTTGTTCTCGGGGTTTTTTTCCAAAAGGCCTCATACAGTATAGGGTGACAACTCTACATATAACCACCACAACTTTAGACGACACTTCCGATATGGGACAAAGCTTCACTTTCACTGTGTGCACAGTAGCCTGCCTGCCATCTTGGGGCCATTGTGACGCCCCGTCACTGTGGTCACACGTGGGCGGGCACACATGTGGGCGGGCTCCAAGATGGCTGGCAGGCTACTGTATGGCTGGCAGGCTACTGTGCACACAGTGAAGGTGAAACTGTCCCATATCGGAAGTGTCGTCTGAAGTTGTGGTGGTTATATGTAGGAGTTGCCACCCTATATTGTATGAGGCCTTTTGGGGAAGTCCCCCAAAAACAAAACCGTGTGGGCTGTGCCCAGAGCGGACAATATCATACAGTGTGGGCGTGAACTGTTACAAATGGTATCAGAGCCGAGGACGGCTCTGCCCTCGGTGGGGGATATTGTGACGCCCCGTCACTGTGGTCACATGTGGGCGGGCTCCAAGATGGCTGGCAGGCTACTGTGTGGCTGACAGGCTACTGTGCACACAGTGAAGGTGAAGCTGTCCCACATTGGAAATGCCGTATGAAGTTGTGGTGGTTATATGTAGAGTTGTCACCCTATACTGTATGGGGCCTTTTGGGGAAAGCCCCGAGAACAAAACCGTGCTGGCTGTGTCCAGAGCGGACAATATCATACGTTGATGTGGGCGTGCAAAATACATAAATGAGTATCGAGCCGAGGACGACTCTGCCCTCGGTGGGGGATATTGTGACGCCCCGTCACTGTGGTCACATGTGGGCGGACCCCAAGATGGCTGGCAGGCTATTGTGCACACAGTGAAGGTGAAACTTTGTCCTATATCGGAAGTGTCGTCTGAATTTGTGGTGGTTATATGTAGGAGTTGCCACCCTATACTGTATGAGGCCTTTTGGGGAAGTCCTCCAAGAACAAAACCGTGCGGGCTGTGCCCAGAGCGGACAATATCATACAGTGTGGGCGTGGGCTGTTACAACCTTTGATCATTTTGTGGTTGTAAAATACAAGGATGGTAACATGACAATTCTTTTTTGTATATGTTGATGGTATTATTTTAACTGGCTCAAGCATAACTGAGATAGACAATGTTAAGAAATTCCTAGCATTGTCATTCAAGATGAAAGATTTGGGGATGTCGAAGTAGTTCCTCGGAATTGAAGTAGCCTGCTCAAAATAGGGAATCTTCTTATCCCAACGTAAGTATGTGCTTGATTTACTAACCGAGACAAGATTACTTGGTGCTTGCCTTGTTGACATACCTATTGAGGTAAATCATAAGTTATATGAAAGACAATCAAACGAAATTGATAATCTAGGCATGTATCATCGTCTACTGGGTCATCTAATTTTTCTTACCATTATGTGACCAGACATCTCGTATGCTGTTGGAATTGTGAGCCAGTTTATGCAACGACCTCGTCAGCATTACTTTGAAGTGGTTTATCGAATTCTTTGTTACTTAAAAGTTGCACCTCGACGTGGTCTTCTTTACTCAAATCATAGACATTTGAATATTAGCGTGTTCTGCAATGCTGACTGGGCCGACTCCTCCCTTGATTGACTCTCCACTATGGGATATTGCACATTCGTAGGGGGAAACCTATTTACTTAGAAAAGTAAGAAGCAATCCGTTGTTGCCCACTCCTTTGTTGAGGCTGAATACCATGCAATGGCCCATGCAACTTGTGAATTACTATGGGTAAACACTATTCTTCAAGATACGGGACTCATGATATCTTCCTCAATTCCAATACATTGTGATAATCAAGTGGTCATCCATATTGCATCCATCTAGGTCTTCCACGAACAGACAAAGCACGTTAAAGTGGACTATCACTTCATTTGAGGAAAATTAATCGCCAAGCTTTTACATACACCTTTTGTTTGTTCCGAAGATTAACTAGCAGATGTCTTCACCAAATCCACATCCACGATGCTCCTCAAGAGCATTAGCGTCAAGCTTAACATGAACGATATCCATGCTCCAGCTTGAGGGGGAGTGTTAGTGTGTACACAGAGATTTGTGTACACCTACAGTGTGCCATATGTACAGGATTGAGATTAGTCGGATTAGGATTTATGTTTCCTAATTAGTTTTAGTCTCTACTCCTTTAGACTCCAATTGTAATCAAAATTATAATTTAACTATCTATTAAAAGGATTAAGGGAGAGGATGCATCAAGAAGATCCTACTATTTTCTTCTTTTCTTCTTTTCTTCCACACTCTCTCTATCCATCCAACCTTTTAATCCTAAAGGAAGTGGGGATCATATATTAATGGTTTTATATTATGTTGCAATTATATGCTAACAATACGTTCTAAACTTTGCAAACATAGGCATGTCTTGTTAAATATTTTGTCATACATTTTTGTTACATGCTATGAACTCTAGAATTGCCTAAAGGGTTCAAGTTTCAAAAGGAGAGCGTAGTATCTCTTTAGTATGATTGAAAAACTTGATTGAGGAGGATTGGAAGAATTTGAATATTGCAAATATGCAATCCATAAAAATGTCTTATTAAATATTTTATTATGCATTTCTGTTACCTATTGTGAACTCTAGAATTGCCTGAAGGGTTCAAGTTTTGAAAGGAGAGCCTAGTATCTCTTTAGTATGACTAAAAAACTTAATTGTGGAGCACTGGAAGAATTTGAATACTGTAAATGTGCAATCCATTAAAAAATGTCTGATGAGTGTAGAATACTTTGAAGCTCGTTTTGTTTGAGAAACATAGGAGTTGGTGTAGTGCATTTCTCAATTCGATGATTGAAATGCCATTAAATGGAGTGTGCCAGGATAGAAGAAGAGAACAATGATGGCATGAGTAAGGATGCTAATGCTTAGTTTGGGGAATATTTTGGGTTGATCTTGCAGAAGAGAAGATGCTAGCTAATCACTATGGTTCAAGCTTGGAGAAACTCAATCATTCATTAAGGGTCAACAAGAGTAAGGGGCAGACAGTGTTGTCAATGCGATTGTATAAGCGCTTATGCAATCGCATATGCCATTTAGGGAGCATATATTGCATATGCACACAGGTCCCTTTGGTTGCATACAATTGCTTATTAATGTAGGGGCATTTTCATAGCGGGCTCGAGTGGGGTGGCTTGTGGGATGCAGGGGCACACTGGGGGTGAGCGGCTCGTGTGAGGTGGGTGACTTGTGTGAGGCAAGACCCATGTGAAGTGGGGCCCACGAGGGGTATTCGGCCGAGGGCCTAACCCATGTGAAGAGGGGCTTGTGCTATGAGATAAATGGATTGATTCGCCATGCTATATCAGTTCGATCTTTTAGAGTAAGTAGTTAGTTGTCGTGTTAAAATTGTATTAGAGCAAGAGGTCTCGTGTTCGGAACTCCTCACCGGGGATCATTAATGCATGGGCATTTTCCCATAAGGCTTGATTAGGGTGGCCTGTGTGATGCTGAGGCATACTCGGGGTTGATAGCTCGTGTGATGTGGAACCCATGTCACGAGGGGGGTTTGGCTGATGACCTAACCCATGGGATGTGGGGCCTGGGCTATGAGATAAAGGGATTGATTCGCCACGCTTTATCAATACGAGCTTAAGTGGTTAGTTGTCCTGCGTCACTTATGCTATTTGACAACAATGGTGACAGATCATTGAAGCTATGGTACATATAGGCAACTCGATTGGTGTCTCAATTGGGGATGATGAAGAGACTTTCCACTCCCTACTCAGGTTTTAGGAAGTGAGAAAGAAATACAATCTTATCAGCACAAGGCTATAAGTTTATAACAGAAGGCAAAAACTTAACTGTGCTGAGGATATTGAGGAAAGTGGATAAAAGAGGTTAAAGATGAAGATATTATCTTGGAATTTGCAGGATATGGGATATGGGATGCCCTCATAAGCGTGCTATTATGAAGGAGGTGTGCCGCTTGCTAAAGTTAATGTTTTTTCTAAGAGATCAAATTGTAGACTTCTAACACTTCCCTTCTTCTGTCCTTCCTTTCTAGGAGTGCAAGTTGGATTGCTTGGTTTAGGGCGTGTTTGGTCTGTGGGATTAGATGGGATTAACACCATTATTGCAGAATGATTGCATGTCTAGAAATACCCTGGTATTTTGGCCATCCAATCCCATGTTTGGGATAAAATTCTTGCTATTGGAAAAACACCGGATTAAGCAAAATCCTGTTTGGTCGACCATGGAATTGTAATCCACGAACCAAATTCACAAATGTATATAATGAGAATGGACATGGATATCGGTCACTTGTACATGTATATAACGAGAATGTCGGTCACTTGACATGTAAAATTTTTGCTACTGGAAAAACACCAGATTAAGCAAACATCGGATGTCGGTCACTTGTACATGTATATAACGAGAATGTCATGTGTAAAGGGTGTATATGCATGGTTGACATGTATAAACACATGCATCAATGTGGGGCTCACATGTGAGGTGGATTTGAAAATCCACGGCAATCCCGCATGGGACCAAATGCAATTCCATCCCACCTAATCCCAACCTTTCCCATCCTCCCTAATCACTTGATGGAATTTGCACGGGACCAAATGCAATTGCATCCCACCCAATCCCATTTGATACCATGCATTAAACGCTCCCTTAGGGTTTAGGTTGGATCGTCTCAGTTATTTATTTATAGTAAGAGACACTTGGGGGTGAATAATGCAGGGCATTTTCACACCGGGCTTGAGTGGGGTGGCTTGTGTGAAGCAGGGGCACACTTGGGGTGGGTGGCCGGTGTGAGGTGGATGGCTTGTGTGAGGCGTGACCCATGTGAAGTGGGGCCCATGAGGGGGGTTCGGTCGAGGGCCTGACCTGGGCTATGATATAAAGGGATTGATTCGCCATGCTCTATCAATTCGAGTTCTTAGAGCAAGTGGTTAGTTGTCCTGCATCATTTGTAGACAAAAGAAGGGGTGTGAGAGGGTTAACCCAAGTACATGCGGTTTTCTGATTGGATTAGTTTTCATGTGCCGATCGACCTTCCAATGGGAGCTAGGCAATTCAATGGACGAATAATTAGGAGAAGTTGATGTTGTTTAGATTAGATTGATTATTGGTTTTGGCAGAGTTGGGAGGAAGGTGTTCCATAACGGTAACGGTGGCTGTAGTGGCCACCACTATGACAATACGGGTCATTACGACTCTCTCTCTCTCTCTCTGGAAAAATCGTTACGGCTCATTTTTTTCATTACAGCCATTTTGGCCTTGTAATGCGTGATGGTTATGATCGTTAGGCCACACCATTGAAAACAATGGATAATCACCTCAGGCCTCAACTGCAGCGTGGTGGCCCACATCAACCATGCTAGATTGCAAGAGTTGGATATTGGGCTACAAAATAGAAATGAGAAAAACCACCATAGAGAAGGAAATCACGCACTTCCATTCATCATATGGTGCAAACCATAGAAACAATCATGCTTCCGTAGTGTGGTGGCCCACATGATGGAGTAGATAGGTTGGATGCTATCCGACAAACACACCATAGCAGGCCCCACGCAACAAACAATTGTACAACAAGCTTATTCTGCAATGTTGCACAAAACCAGCAGCCAAAAATGAAAAAAAGAAAAATAAGAGAAGAAAAATTAAAACGCACCCTAAATTAATATTAAATCAATCAAAATAAAATAAAATAAAATGAATTAATTGAAATAAATAGTAAGAAACATTGCTCTATTTATCTTTAAATCAACTAAAAAATGCAATCTGGAGCCATACAACCATACAAACTTGATAGAGAAGGGGCAATCTTGAATTTCTCCTTTGTTTGGGCTCTAATGCTCGTGAAACTTGAGCCTGGGATCTTCTCACATGGCCTATCAATCCCTTAGGTTCGTCTCTAATGGTTCTTTGAATTGGGAGAATCGAAATGAGCTTTTTTTTTTTTCCCTGGGGCCGGAGGGGTACTTGTGCTCGAACGGCGGGGTTTTGAAACCTCTTTCGAAAACCCTTTTTGTTTCATAAAGGTTGTTTCATTGTTTGTTTAACACCATTAAAAATGGTAATGACTTTTCAGCTGTACAATTAGATGCCGCTGCACAGATGGCTGGGATTGTCTAGTAGGTTTAAATCTAGAGATATGCTTCATTGACAATAGGACCAACAATTTGGAATGTCGACAGCTCTACTTTAGTCTCTCGTGTGAGGAGGATGAGTCACTGCCATTTTCAAATGCACGATGAAGTAACTAACAAGGAAAGAAAAACCAGAAGAAATGAGAAAAATGTGTTCCATATGTTACTTACGCTATGTGCTACATCACGCATAGCATATGCTACAGCCCATATAGCGTACGCTATATGGGATTTGTGCTATTTAGGTGCTTACGTACGTTTACATTACGTAGTGTACACTACATAGCTACGTTACAATGCTGTTTAAAACACTTAAATGTATACTATTGTGGAAGATTATTTATTATGTTAGTATTGTCTTGCAAACTTGTATTTTTCTGAAGCTTTCAGTTTTTTATTCTTTCTTTGAATCTTTGTTAGCCTAACTTAAAAAAGTGAGCACAGAATATTGAATATGTTGCATTTTAACTGTATCAGTTGATTTGTTTCCATGTGGAAATATTCAAACCTTGATTGTAATTTGTATGATCATATATTTATTTTGTAGCTGCATATTGATTCTGTTTTGGCCATTTGCAGGCGAACTGTGCCGTTTGTAAGGCAGATGTTAATGGTGGAACTGCTTTGAGCTCCTCGGCAGCTTCTACTGACTTGTACGGAACTCAATGCATCGGTTTATATGGAAAAATTCGATCATGGAAGGCTGTAAGGGGATCTTATCATTCGCACCTTTGTTGGATTCCATTGAATTTTTCTCATCTTCTTGTACTGTCTTGGATAATAGGTTGCAATTCTTCAAATCTTGGAGAAGCAGATGGGTCCCGAGTCATTTCGTAAAGTGAGAGCTCTAGTGGCCTTCATTTTCTGTATTGATTTTGAATGTTATTTCTCATGATTTGTGCTTTATTGCTAGTTGCACTCTGGTTTTTGAAAGACTTGATTACTTAATTGATTATTGCATTATGTTGAACAATTTTCTCGTTTTGTATGTTCAATTGTTTAGAGCTATATCATGTGTGGTATTTATCTTTCTTTGCCCTAGTTTAATAGGGACCCTCATGTTATTGTCTACTAGATTTCTTTGTTATGGTTTGTTGTAACCAAATATTTGAGTAGCCACCCACCGCTATTGCTATTTTGACAAGAGAATCTCTAAGTCAATCAATTTTGTTCTGTTTGTAGCTATTATTATTTTGAATTTAATTATACGACCTTTTGATTAGGGCTATCAATGGTTGAGGTATTAGATTTTCTGGACCTTTTCTAATTGTGTTAGGGTCTTATCTGGTCTTGATCTCCCTTTTTTTTTTTATTTTTATTTTTGAAGGACCTGGTCTCGGATTCGATTTGGTTTGTGGTGTCCATTGGGTCTTTGGATCTTTTTCTCGAGTTTGGTTTGGGTTGGGCCCACGTCAAACCCATGTCAAATAAGAGCATTCATATAGGTAGACCACTTGAATGGATGGATTAGATCACACACGTGTGCCATTTTTACACGTGTTAATGTGGTCCTGAAAAGCCAACGTTGATCTTGATGACCGTGGGTCCCATGGGGACGTGTTATGCCATAATTAATATGTGGGTTTATTCTAAATCGTGCATGTATTCACAAGGTCACCACAGTGGCTCCATATGTGGGTGTTGTTGAGTGTATGCATTAGTATACGGTTGAGGTCCTTATGATCCAACAAGGGATCCACTGATTGCCTAGGAACATTTTTATGGCTTTGATCTTGGTGATTGAACTTTCCATCAAGTTGTTTTTAGCTGGGCTTGACACTCAAATGGTTTTAAATATTTTGTAAATGTTTTCAACCATTGGTATTTTGTTTTAATTGTATCATCACACTTTATGGATAAATGATGGTTAAGATTGTGCGGTCTACCCATTGGTTGGCATGGGTTTCGGATTAAGGGTGGATGGCTGTGGCCAGTGGAGGGATTGGGTCAATTTGGGTGCATGGATAGGTGGGATGACATACTTTTGATGTAGGGCGTACAAAAATCTGTAGCGGTGAAGTGCACCATAATTGGTGTACCACATGTAGCTCCACATGTACCCCTATTCTTCTTTATATGTAGATCCTAACCTAGAGAGAGAGAGAGGCGGCATCGGCTCGTCTATATGGCATTGTTTTTAATCTAGGGGATCTTAAGGATAATAAAACCATTGTTTTTTAAAGGTTTTGATTCCTTGTTTCTGAAATCCTAACAACATGCGAGATGTTGTGGATTGCCAAATCTCAATCAGTTGTTAGAACAATTAATATATTTGAAGTATATAATGACAGGTAAAATTAACTACAGTCAGTGCAGACCTGACCAAACCTGATTTTAATTAGGTCCAACATGGTGGACCCAGATCTGGTAAGACTCGGTTTTTAACCAGTTTGAAAATGGCAGGCTTGAACCTGGCCCTATTTCTGAATGGGTACAAGAAATTGGACCCAGAACTGTTAAAATAGGGTCGGGTCCGTCAGGTACCTGTTGACAGCCCTAATTTCGATAAATACTATTGCTAAACATGTTCTTGTAATCTTTTATCTTATTTTTGAACTGTGAAGCCGTTATTATTATTTTTTACTATTTTTATTACTATTTACATACAATCTGATTATATTTTTTTTAATTGACATTTTCTCTTTATCCTTAGCCTTTTACATTCAAACAATTACTTGCTCAGGTTTACCGTTTGGCCATTGCCAACTGGAGCGACCAATGCTAGGGCACACTTTCTGGCTAAGAATGGGGTGTGCTCAGGCAGCTATCTACAGCGGATGCTTGTTAGTTCTCTGTGTTTTCTGTATTATCTGTTTCAGGCTTTCAGCGGGGTTTTCCATCTGTTTCCTTGTTTAGCTTTTCATCTTCATCATCATCATCATCATCATCATCATTAACATGATCTTCATCTTCTTCTTCTCCTCCTCCTTTGGTAAGATATTTTCATTCATAAAAAAGGGTACTAGCTCGGGTGTACCTATTGGACAGGATGGATTTCATACACAAACAGAAGGTTGAATGTTATTCTCTCTGTGGACTGTTACTTATAGTCCAATCAGTTGGACTTTAGATCTTCACACACATACACATATTCCATTAAAGCCTGCTACATGCTTGTTACCAGGGAAGGATTGGTTTTCCGTTTTGCGTACCCACATGGTTGACCATTCATGTAGATGATGCTTTATGGTTTTGATGGATTCTTTGTTTCTCAATAAAACATGCTATTTCTTTCTATAACACTACTTCTATAAGCGAGCGGCCATCACCGTGGGTTTGCTCCCCGCGGGTGTGGGTTCGAATCCCCTCCTTGACGTTAACTGATACGTGTGGTTGTGGGTGATTGTCTATATCCACAGGGAATAGTCTTGCCTTGGGGGGTGGGGGGTGGTTGTGGTGTCACTCCTTGTCTTCAAAAAAAAAAAAAAAAAACACTAGTTGTTTATTCTGTTTATTGAATGTTCTATTTTTGTTCTATATGGTAATTGCTTATTTAGGGTACCTTCGTGTCTTCTTCTTCTGATTTCTGCCTCTGTTCGAGTTTCAGATTCTGCAGGCAATAATTTCCAGGGCTAAAAACACAACCCGTTCATTAAGAACTCTTAGTACGAAAGAGGTGATTACACCTCACTTTTGTTCACTCTTCATATTCTTCCATCTGGATATGTGCTCTGTTCCATACTTGATCATATTGAAAGTGTCTGTATATACACTGTGTTCCATATTGCATGATCTTTAGATTGTGGTGGTAGTGGTACCTGTTTTGGATGAGTTTATACAATCACTAAAGTTATTCTCTTTCTTGATATTTGGTAGCATTTTTGTTCTAGCCGGATTATAGTAATTATTTGTAGAATGTATCTAAGTGTGTACGATGGATACTGACAAATGATATAGTTAAGGCATGACACATAATTATCTGTTTGCACATCGTATAACCAGCTTATATAATATACTATTGAGGAATGCAAATATCTATTGGATGAATGTGGGGAAGTATCATAATTTACGTTAGAAATTACAAGACAAGGATAGAATTAGAAATGAACACATTAGAGGAAATTAGGAGCAGCACCAATAGGTAACAAGATGAGGGGAAGTAGAATTAGATGGCTTAGTCACGTGCAATGGAGAACAAGAATTGCGCCAGTTAGAAGGGTGAGTCAGTACAAGTTGAAGGCTCTAAAAGGTTAAGGGGGAGGCCCAAAAGGATGTTGGTGGAGGTAGTAAGAAAATACTTGATGACCAATGGTCTATCTGAAATTTTGGCCCATGATAGGGTGAAATGGCGATGAAGGATTCCATGTCTAGGACTTAGATGATGATGATGATGATGGTGAGAGAACCTTGTACATGAATTCATAAAATGGGGTATTAACTGGTCAGGGGCATTACTTTTGTTTCCCGAGTGGTGCACTTGGAGCTTTAAAATGATATTGTTTTAGCTAGGTCTTGATGTAGGACATGAAATTCAAGTATGACGTGGAAGATTTTCAGGCTTAAGATAACTTTAGTTCAAAAACAATTACACAAATTTCCACATCCCACATAAAAGTGCAAACACTCAATCAAGGGGAATCTTATGCAGATCCTGGCCTACACATGCTAGGGCCGTATCAATCAAAATTATAGACCAAACAAGAATCAAAGAGGGTAAATTTATCCACACATGCACAGATAGAATTCCCTGATCCAAGGAGTCACAAATTTCAATTCAGGGAACCTTAAGGTTGAAGAAAGGGCATGAAATTGGGTTTTTTGAGTAATTTAGGGTTAGGTTTAAGGATTTTGGGTGAAAGCGTAGTGAAAGAGAGGAGAGAGACGAACCAGAGAAGTACTGCACACGTGTGGCCCAAACGCACGTGCGTGTGATCTCGGCCGCACGTGTGTGGGGCCCACTATTTAGAAAAAGGCCACCTGGGCCTTGGTCGGCTAAGGATAGACTCCAAACCCCCAAATTGCAGCTTGATCCGATGCACGGTTTGTATGTGGTGCTCCGCCTAAATTTCGGCCCTCTTGCAGGGCCAAATTCTGAAAATTTGTTGAAGAGAGGGAATTTGATGCAATATGGGACAAATTTGTAGCGCAGATGATTATGAGGGATGAGAAGGGTGGATGGTATAAGATGGGGGCGGATTGGGATAGATGTGGCTTCGCACCACGGTAGTTAACCCTTCGATGAAGGGAGGGCTTCGCACTCAATTAGGCTTCACAACTCAGAGAGTAGGAAAACGCAGAATTTTTATTAATCTTCTATCCCTCAAAAAAGCTAAAACTCACGCCATGTGTGCAACCTATTACTTGGCGATGAAGTAAACCAAAATAAAAACTAAACAAAGAAATCTAAAGCGTTCATGATGTTCTAAATAATAACAATAAGCAAAACCTAAAATATGAAATCAATTCGACTAGTGGGCCACGATCATGAGATCCCATGGTGGGCTTTTCTTGACTGTCGGGCCCACTCTTTGGAATCAAAACTTCGTCTCTTAATTAGGAGGCCCTCCTTGGACGTCGTCATCGATCCAGATCGACAGTGAGGTCCTCCTTCTGGCGTATGTGCGTAAGGGGCGGCGTGCGTGCGCGTGTGCACATGATGTCCCCATCAGGTCTGTAATTATCTTGAAATATTTTTAGATTTGTAACGGTGTTACTAACATCGTTCTCTATAAGAATTAACAACTACATTCTCAGTGATGGTTTTTATTTTTATTTTTAATTTTGTGAAGTTACATTCTCCATGCTAATGAATGTGCTTTTCACTTATTGCTACGTTTTACCAGTACCCTCAAATAGCTGATACATGGATGTGCTGATGATGACTGATTGTTACTGGTTTTATTGATTATTGTTTCAATTTGGTTCTTCAGCAGATAATATAGGGGATAATGTTGTTTATGTTTTCTTTGAAATTATGATATGCAGTTCAGGCATTTTGCTAATAAGGTTGGAAATCTTGAACGTCCATTTCTGAAAGAATTTTTTCCCCGCTGGGTGGGATCTTGTGGATGTCCAGTCCTAAGGTTTGATTCAATGGGCCTAATCATTTCCTTTTTTTACTCATTTAACCTGAGTGTTAGCTGTTAGCCTGTTACTGCTTTTGTCCCTTTGAGTGCTGTTGTTTTGATCTTATTTTTTTCCCTTATGATATTGAAGGATGGGGTTTTCCTACAACAAACGGAGAAATATGATTGAGTTAGCTGTTCTTCGGGGTTGCACTGCAGCAGCAGATTCAACTATATCAGAATCTAATGGTAATCCTGATAAAGAAACCCGAGAAGGTGATGCTGGATGGCCTGGAATGATGAGTATCCGAGTTCATGAACTTGATGGAACGTATGACCATCCAATTTTGCCTATGGCTGGAGAAACTTGCCAATTGCTTGAAATACAGTGCCACTCGAAGCTTTCTGCAAAACGCATTCAGAAGCATAAGAAGGGCTCGAAACCTGATGGCTCTGATGACAATGTTGATGTTGCTCCTACTCTGGATATGCGTTCTAGGTAAGTTATTATTCGTGGGCTTCTAACATATCTTAACCATGTGTAACTAATTTCTTCTCAACTTAATGGACTATGCCATTTCCCTTTGCAGTGCAGAATCCCCCTTGCTCTGGCTGAGAGTGGACCCAGAAATGGAGTACCTTGCTGAAATTCAGTTTCATCAACCCGTTCAGATGTGGGTAAGAGAGCTTTTTTTAAAAAATTCTTCTTCTTCTCTATTTTACTATCATGGGCTGCTCATGGGAAAACTGCTGCTTCTTAGGTCATAGCACATGTCTATTCTATTTTAGAATGAGTTTTGGAATTCAGAAAATCAATTTTTGTTTCAATTCCAAAGTTGGTTTCACCTTTCCTTGCAACTGGGCTTTTATTACTGCAGTTGGAATATAATCCACAATCGTTTATCTTCTTAGACGTTTTTACTTAAAAAGTTGTAAGCATCTATAGCTATATTCTCTCTCACAACAACATTATATGTAGTTTATTATATTCCATATGTTTATTCAATGCTAATGCTCATAAGTCATAACAATTCCTTTTATGGTAGAAAAATAATTAAGCATGCCCGTCACAATCACTATATATATATATATATATATATATATATATATATATATATATATCATGCAAGTTTTTTCCTTTTAATCTGATAGATTCATATCTGAAAGAGGCTGACAATAAGCTCTTTAAAAATTGACTATTTTTTCCTCCATTAGAGGTGTTATGGAAATGTCTGCAATCAAGTAAATAGCTCTATGAATGAATGAATCGGATCGAATTGAAAAATGGAAAGATTTGTAAAAGTCAATAGTTTCGCAACCACTTTGAGGAAATTCATTATGTAATATATGTGTATGTGTATATATATGTATGTATATATGGGTAAAGGTTATATGAGGTCGACCTCAACGTTGTTGGCTCCACCATAATGTGTTGGACATCCACACCGTGCATTTGGTCGGTCACCTTTGGGGTATAGGATGTCCAAAAAATCAGCCATATCACTCAAGTGGGCCACACAATTTGAAACCATGTGAAATCATGCCTAAAACATCCAAAAGCACTTGGTGGGGCCCACATGAGTTTTGGAATGACCTGACATTTGGTGTGACCCCTCATCCAAATGGGACACTCACAATAGATGGGATGGATGCCTGAACCACATGTTGGTGGGCCCTATAAACAATTAGAAGGTTTCAATGGGTAGACATCTATGGTGTGGCCAACCTAAGTCATGGATTGGCCCGATTTTAGGCTGTGACCTCTCATCCAAATGGGACACTCACAATGGATGGGTTGGATGTCTGAACCACATCTTTGTGGCTCCTAGAAACAATCAGGAAGGTTTCAATGGGTAGACATCCACTATCAACTTTTGTCTATGGTGTGGCCCACCTAAGTCATGATTGGCTTGATTTTTAGGCTTATAGCCCACCATGGAAGGTGTATCTAATTGATGGTGTGGATGTCCGACACCCATTATATATATATATCAGTGTTTCAAATAGCGCCCATAGCATAGCGTGGTTGTAGTGCAATGTGGCGTCCTAAATAGCATAAATCTCCTGTAGCGTACAGGTCGTAGTATACGCTACAGCTACATAGCGCGTAGCATAAGCTACAATGTATTTTTTTTTACTTTTTTATTTTCTTTTTAATTACTTTTTTCTTGTTTTCTTTGTGTCTAATGTTGAGGAATGTGATACTTGTATTGTACTTGATACTTTTAACCTATAAGATTTTTATTTCTTTTCATAATTGTGACTTGTGGCTTCAATTAGACATCATCAATTAAAGTGGTTTGCTTAGAAAGTTGTTGATGTGATAATTATTTCATTTGGCTTATATATGTGGATTGGCTTTTGATAAATGATAACTAATTAATCATTTGAACATGCTTATAATTGATCAAATGAATAATCTTTTAGGCATTTATATATATATATATTCCCTTTTCCCACTATTTATTATATTTATCCTATTTTTAAATTAAAAATAGAAGTATTTACGCTACACTATGTATTTACGCTACACGCTATAGAGGGCTGAGCGCTACGCATCACGCTACCGCTATTTAAAACACTGATATATATGTATGTATGTATATTAGAAATTTTCTCCTAGGAACCGATTCTCATGAGAAATTGTGAGAACTAATTTCATGTGATGGGTATATGCAATCTAGGTCCATACAATCCCTTCATTTAGGTTGGATGAAGGGTTGGGCAAAAAATCACATTGTTTTTCAACTCAAGTGGCCCTGGTGGAAATCAAATGTGGAAATTCCCTCCCACTTTGCTATGGCCGACCTGATTTTTGGATTAGGCTGACTTTTGGGCCCTAGGGGTTTCATGAGATGACTCATCTAGTCGAGGGCTTGGATTTTGTGGATATATCTCGTGATATGTGTTCTTGCCTTTTCAAATCCCTTAGGTGATGCTGAATTTTGTTGATCTCTTTTTATGGGCTTGTGCACGGGGAAGCTTTCTTGAGCCCTCAAAAATATATATGGAGACTTCTCTCTTTGGGGGTATTGTGGTTCATATGGAATGGCCGCAACAACCGGTGCTTCGATAAGAAGAGCCCCTCTGCTGATGAGATCACCTGTTTAGTTAAATATGCAGTTTCAGAATGGGCCTCTCTTGTAAAGGCAGCCAAGACTGTTGATCTTGAAGTCTTGGTTTTTGTTATAGCATCAGGTTTGTATTCTTTTTCTGCCCTTGGGTAGTTCTCTTAATAAAATTTCAGTTACTTCTCTCTAAAAAGAAAAAGAAAGAAAGAAAGAAAAAAAGATGTGTTCTGAAAGGGTTCTCACGAGTTCTCATGAGAATTTGTTCCTAGGAGAAAATTTCTCTCTCTCTCTCTCTCTCTCTCTCTCTCTCTCTCTCTTTCACACACACAAAGATATATGTGTGTGTCTCTTTGTGCGCACGCTCATGTTCACAGGCACACCGTTCGACACACTTTAGATTTATTTCTACGGAAGCTAATTCCCTATTAGATCCCCAGAGGATGCTTTGGCCAAGCAAGGCGCATGGTGCGTGCGTGCACACACACTTTAGACATGTTTTTGGAGAAGATAATTCCCTTGAGGATTCTTTGGCCAAGGAGAATGCGCATAAATGCACTCACACACTTTAGATTTGTTTCTAGAGAAGTGGATTCCCTACTAATCCCCTGGAGGATGCTTTGGCCAGGATGGAACACACATGCTTATAATTGTTTCTAAAGAAGCTATTCCTTAGAGGATGCTTTGGCCAGGAAGGAACACATGCTTATAATTGTTTCTAGAGAAGCTATTCCTTAGAGGATGCTTTGGCGAAGGAGTGGGCGCACACTTTTAAATTTGTTTCTAAAGAAGCTAATTCTCTACTAATTCCCTAGGAGATGCTTTAGGCAAGGAAATACATGTGTGCGGACCAGGGTGTCCCGTATCCGTTACGATACGGCCGTATCGGCCGATACGTAACAGTAACGATCGACACCGTTACGCGATACGGGGTCGAAACGGGCACCCCCCCCGATTTTGTGACCGTAACGGCCATTACGGGGCCGTTATGGACCCGTAACGGCTATTACGGGCTATGAAAAATAGGAAAAAAAAAAAAAACTTGCCTTTTTTTCTTTCTTTTCTTCTTCTTCTTCCTCTTCTTCATCTCGGCCATGTCATGCGTGTGGCTGCTTCTTCTTCTTCTTCTCTCTCTCTCTCTCTCTCTCTCTCTCTCTCTCTCTCTTCTTTCCCTCTTTTTTCTTTTAGGTTTCCCTCTTCCCCCCCCTTGTTTTTCGCAGGTGTACCACACACTAGCTAGCTGCTAGAGGTACGTGTCATGCTAAGACGAGCGCTGACACTCCTCGAGCTCCGAGTTGTACGAACGGTTCAAAGGAGATCAAAGTTACGTGGGCTCCACAGTGATGTATTTATTATATCTACACCGTTCATCTATTTCCAGAGATCATTTTAGAGTATAAAAAAAATGAATTATATCCAAAGATTCTCTGGACCACACCAAAAATAGCAGCGGAGATAATGATTTTCACCGTTAAACAATTTGTAGGGCCCACCGTAACGTTTATTTTCCATCCAATCTGTTCAAGCCTTAAGACGAGCTCGTCAAATGAATGGACGATTTAGATATAACACATACCTCGTGATTAGACCCGAGTGGGCCCCACCATGATGTATATATTTTATCCATGTCGTCCATCCATTTTGCCACGTCATTTTAGGTCAGGGTCCAAAAATTAGTAATTTCCAAATCTCAGGTGGACCGCACCATAGGAAATAGTGGTTATAGAATGCTCACCATTAAAAATTTCTTAGGGTCCACTGTAATGTTTATTTCCAATCTAACATATTAATTGGGTCACACTGACATGAGTGAAGAGAAAACACACATGTCAGCTTGATCTAAAACTTTTGTAGCCCCCAATAATTTTTTTATGGCGAACCTTTAATTATTGTTGTTTCTTATGGTGCAGTCCACCTGAGCTTTGGATGTGCCTCATTTTTGGGCTCATGCCCTAAAATTATTTGGCAAAATGGATGGATGGTGTGGATATAACACATTCATCATGGGTGGGGCCCAAAAAACTTTGACACGTGTGCTACACTTCACCATCTGAGTCCTGCCTAATTCAGGCCCTTAAAAAATTGTACACGAGACATATATTAACTTAAAATTTAGCAATTAAATTATGGACTGCAATTGCTAACTCACAATGTCAAAATCAAATTGTTTGAATAGTTTTAATTGTTAGTTTGTGGACTTTTATTTTTTAAAATAGGGCCTTTTGATTTTTTTTTTTTTTTTTTCATGATTCACTATCCAATAAATTTCCACTAATTCATAAGTGGGATAATGCCAATAAATTGCATGAATTTGAGGCTAATTTGGGGCATAGATTGGTCCTCCAAGTCAGCCCCAAATTGGCAACACCATCTGCCTGAATTTAATTTCATTTTTTTAAAGAACTATTGGGAGAAATGATATCAAATTATCAAGTATATAAATTAGATATTTAGAAAATTAAATATATGAATTTTGTAGTCAAATTCAGGTTACCTGGTTCAAAAACTAATCAGACAGTCCGATACAACTTCTCACCAAAGAGTGGACCGTTACACCACCATAAACATGTTCCAATTTATAAATGAATGCATATTTGGAATACTTAGAATATTTCAGATTTAATCTATATTTTTTCATATTTTTTTGGCAAAAACAAAAAAAATTGTACCGTTACGAGCCGTTACGCCCCCGTATTGCCGTTACACCCTCGTATCCGTATCGGTATTGGAGGGCACCGTTATGCCAACCGATACCGATACGGGATACCTTGGTGCGGACACACACATAGTTCAGATTGGTTTCTAGAGAAGTTAATTGCCTAGAGGATGCTTTGGCCAAGGAAGGAGCATATACGCACGTGCGCATGAACAAGGTCCATCCACGCACACACACAAGGCCCATCTAGGCATGCGCACATGCACAAAAGGTCCGTCCATGCCCACAGACGCTCACAGAAACTCAATCCAGGCACACACAAGGTCCATTCAAGTTTCTTTTAGATTTGTTTCAAGAAAAGCTAATTTCATAGAGGATGCTTTGGCCAAGGAGCTCTAGCCCTTGCTTGTTACTGGAAGAGTGCATACATTGCCTTAATTGGTTGTTGTACGTTTTCTCCTCTTTATTAATGGATAGTTGTACATGTTATCTTCTTCAATTGAATTCCTTTTTTTCCATTAGGAAACGGAAAAAAGAATGAGGTTTCCTGTCATGCCATTCATCTGTTTTTCACATCCACTAACCTGATTAATCCTTCACATTTCAAATTTTGAAATTATTCTCCCAATTATAACGTAGCATTTGGATGCTGGGTTTCAGGTTTATGTATTATGCAGTCCTTTTTGGCTAGCCTATTACTAAATTGCAATTTGGTTTGTAATGACCAAAGTTACTGGGATCGTGGGTCATTTTGGTACATGGTGTTTTACTTCAATACATGGTATGCTAGGGTTAGGATCATGTGATTTGCTCCAATACATATGCTAAGTGTATGCAATACAGTTTTGAATATGAATTCATGTTGGAATTTAGATATGAAATGATGAATGATATTAATACAAAAGCCATATGCATAGTATTATATTATTTGCATGCTACTCAATAAATTAAAGTATAAATCTGTACATTGTAAATATAAATTTGCATTACAACTTAAATCAATAGTAAGAATGTCCAACCATAATTTCGGGACACTAAAAATAGTAATCTAGGTTGCAAATTTCCCATAATTCGTATTGGTCACAATTTGGAATGGAAAACAAAGATTTTGGTGATTTAGGCGACACTAGTGATGACTACTTGTCAGTTGCACTTACAAAAAAAAAAATAAAAAATACTATTTGTTTTATCAAATTTCTCTTAACTTAATAAAAAAGAGAAATCAATGGAAAATGCTGAAGTTGTGATCCCTGTAAATTGGTATACAGGTGTGTCATGGGGTTTTGCCTTCACAAGATTCAAATGCTTGGATGAGGTGGAGAAGGCGGTTGGTGTTTTTTATGGTCTGAAACTCCTTGTGAACTTTGAGAAGGATGCGGTAGATTTGTTTTTGAGAGGGAAAGGAAAACAGGACTGGGAGAGTTTAAGGAGACATAAATTAGGACCACAACTGGGAAAGAGGTTTGAAAGTGTTTGATGAAGAGAGGGGCAAGTTTGTTGGAGGTAATAAGGGATTAGAGAAGGCCAAAGCATGGAAAGAGATGTTGGAAGGCAGACTTAAGAGTTGTGTTTAATGAGATTTTGACATGACCTCAATCAAAACTGTGTAAAATTCATGGTGGAATGCGCCATTGCTTGTTGGTGCAAAGAAACTTGGATTGCCTCCTCTCCATATCCACTTTGTAGAGGAAACTGGGGTAGGTACTTCTTTCCATTGAGTTGAGACATTCATTAACAACTAGAATACTGTTCATAATTTGACGGTTGTTGACAAAAGGCCCTTGGAACTGAGAAATTATTGAACTCATCAACCCCTTTTAATGCGTGGGATGGACCTTCTCTAGGAATTTATATATGCTGCCCACCAAACTTATTTGGCTTGAAGGGATTGACACTTCTTTACATTGACTTGATACACTCATTAACAATTAGAATACTATCCATAATCTGGCGGTTTCTGACAAATGCCCCTTGGAACTGAGATATTATTGAACCCATCATCCCCTTTAATGCATGGCGTGGACTTTATCAAGGAATTTATATATGCCGCCCACCAAACTTTTCTGGCCTGCATATGGAGATTTTTAATTCTTCATCCTTCTTCGGAATTAGGGTTATGAAGATTGCATTGAGGCCCCAATTAATATGACTCTTCATGTGAAATTCATCATGCACATGCCTAATATCATCTTTGACGATGTTCTAACAGGATTTAAAGAAGGCAACCAAAAATCCAACTCTTCATGTGAAATTCATCATGCACATGCCTAATATCATCTTTGACGATGTTATAACATGAGCTCTTATAACTATCCATAGAGAAACACCTCCTTGACTGTCTCTTCCGGAAATGAGCGCTCTTGCTATTCAATGACTTGAGTGGAGATACTTTGGAATGAAATCCCCTCCATGGGTAGCTTGACCATCATATCTTTTGAATGAAGGTCATGGAAATAGCACACCCAATATCTTAAATAGCGAAGAGCGTGTAGTGTAGCATTCACCCCTCTGAAGTGTGAGGTGTAAGCTACATAGTGTGTAACGTAAGCTACATGCTACTTCAAGACTTTTAATAAATGTTGCACTTGGTTGCACCAATATCATGATATTTCGCACCAAATTAGACTGATTAATAATGAAATTTAACAAAATTTCATGATATTTGGTGCAATCAAATGCAACCTGGAGTAATAGGAAAGGGTGAAATGATTAAGTATAAAGGTAAAGAAAGAGCAATGAAGCTAATTTAACATTGTGACTTGTAATGTGAGCTACGTAGCATGTAGCGTATGCAAATTAATCATGTTGTGTAGGCTTCATGCAACTTAAGTTATTTACATGAGCTACGTAGCGTTAAGGCTAAGCTATGCTACGTATCATAAGTTACATGCAACATAGCGTAGCGATTTAAAACCCTAAACCCACCACAACCTCTTTGATGTCACCATTGTCTTCAATGATCAAACCATTTACTCAAAGAGATGAGATAGAATTTCTTCTTTGCGTTGCTTTCATTAGACATGATTGTAGAATGAGACGTATCCCTCTTTCTAACTAGGAGGACCTCACTTTATAACGCCATGATGCCTCTTTGAGGTAACATAAGCCAAAAAGATGTTGCTTTAGGATGCCATGATGCCTCTTTGAGTCAACACAATTTACTATACCCTAGTATGTCCGTTATTCGAAAGCGATTCAGCTCTGACATCCTACTAGAGTATTCTTTCAAGTTAATTGTGGAGGTTTGGTCAATGGCTTGAAGCCTTTCTCTCATCCAGATTGCCAGAAACATCCCTGCTCTATTCGATACATTTCACCACCTTAAGCTACACACTATGATCACGGACACTCTTATCGTTTGAGAAAATTACGATATTTTAGCTGCATTCTCAAAAGGAAAACACATAACAAGCCACTTATTCTTTGTCTTTCCTGTATCTCTCTAATCCAACTGCATAGTGCACTTTGGATTTAAATTTCTTATAGACAGGTATCTATTTGAATTCAATCAAAAGTGAGGCCACACGTGCGAGCAAGGGCTTGTATTTAGATTTCATGTGCGATTGTGATGCGTGTGCATGCTAGAATTGTACTCGACTCAATGTTTGATCGAACGCTAGTGACCTTCGTACCGAAACATATGCGTAGGACTGGATTCGAAAATCCAGCTATCGACTTAGCCATAGGTTGTGATCAGCGATCATGCAATTTGCGAAAGGGTAGGGGTTAGTCCTCTCTGATGGATTCTTTTTGCCTTGTAACTTTAGGACTTTTCTTTTTACAATTTTGGCACTCACGATCAGCTTGGGGACAAGGTGTCCCGTATCCGTTACGATACGGTCGTATAGGCCGATATGTAACGGTAACGGCCGACACCGTTACGCGATACGGGGTCGAAACGGCTGTTACAGAATTTTGTAACCGTAACGGCCGTTACGGGCCATAACGGCCGTTACGGACCCGTAACGGCTGTTACGGACCTTTTTTCCTTTCTTTTCTTCTTCTTCTTCTTCTTCTTCTTCTTGGGTAGTTGTGGCTGCGGCTACGACTGCGGCCTTCTTCCTGTTCTTCTTCTTCTTCTTCTTCTTCTTCTCTCTCTCTCTCTCTCTCTCTCTCTCTCTCTCTCTCTCTTCTTTCCCTCTTTCCCTCTTTTTTCTTTTCTCTGTTCTTTCCCTCTTTTTTCTTTTCGGTTTTTCTCTCCCTTTTTTTTTAAAAAAATAAAAAAATAAAATTTGTTGGTGTACCACGCACCGACTAGTTGCTGTAGGTACGTGTCACGCTAAGACGAGCGCTGACACTCCTCGAGCTCCGAGTTGTACAAATGGTTCAAAGGAGATCAAAGTTATATGGGCTCCACAGTGATGTATTTATTACATCTACACCGTTCATCTATTTTCAGAGATCATTTTAGAGCACTACCCAAAAAATGAATTATATCCAAAGATCATCTGGACCACACCAAAAATAGCAGCGGAGATAATGATTTTCACAGTTAAACAATTCGTAGGGCCCATGGTAACGTTTATTTTCTATCCAATCTGATTAGACCCGAGTGGGCCCCACCATGATGTATATATTTTATCCATGTCGTCCATCCATTTTGCCACGTCATTTTAGGTCAGGATCCAAAAAATTAGTAATATCCAAATCTTAGGTGGACCACACCATAGGTAACAATGGTTATAGAATGCTCACCATTAAAAATTTCTTAAGGTCCACTGTAATGTTTAGTTTCAATCTAACCTATTAATTGGGTCACACTGATGTGGATGATGGGAAAACACACATGTCAGCTTGATCTAAAACTTTTGTAGCCCCCAATAAAATTTTAATGGTGAATGTTTAATTATTGTTGTTTCTTATGGTGCAGTCCACTTGAGCTTTGGATGTGCCTCATTTTTGGGCTCATGCCCTAAAATTATTTGGCAAAATGGATGGACGGTGTGGAGATAACACATTCGGGTGGGGCCCAAAAAACTTTGACACATGTGCTACACTTCACCATCCGAGTCCCGCCTAATTCGAGCTTTAAAAAATTGTACACGAGACATATTAACTTAAAATTTAGCAATTAAATTATGGACTGCAATTGCTAACTCACAATACCAAAATCAAATTGTTTGAATAGTTTTAATTATTAATTTGTGGACTTTTATTTTTTAAAATAGGGGTTTTTGATTTTTTTCATGATTCACTATGCAATAAATGTCCACCAATTCATAAGTGGGATAATGCCAATAAATTGCATGAATTTGAGGCTGATTTGGAGCATAGATTGGTCCTCCAAGTCAGCCCCAAATTGGCAACACCATCTACCTGAATTTAATTTCATTTTTTAAAAGAACTATTGGGAGAAATGATATCAAGTTGTTAAGTATATAAATTAGATATTTAGAAAATTAAATATATGAATTTTTGTAGTCAAATTCAAGTTACTTGGTTCAAAAATTAATCAGACAGTCCGATATAACTTCTCACCAAAGAGTGGACCATTACACCACCATAAACATGTTCCAATTTATAAATGAATGCATATTTGGAATGCTTCGAATATTCCGGATTTAATGCATATTTTTTTGGCAAAAAAAATAAAAATTGCATCGTTACGCCTCCGTATCGCCGTTACACCCCCGTATCGGTATCGGAGGGCACCGTTACGCCAACCGATACTGATACGGGATACTTTGCTTGGGGATGACGATCCGTTTGTTGCCCAATTGTGGATTGAGCTTTGTAGCCCCGGGGGGGGATTTTCGATAATTTGTTCGTTGCTCGGTTAGAACCGGCCCCCATGGTGATATGGCCGGCAGAATCACCTAGCAAGTAACAGGAAAGCCACGTAGCCATTTGTTTGAAATTAAGTGATCTTCGTTCGTTGCTCGGTTAGAACCGGCCCCGGGGGGGGGGGATCTTCGTTCGTTGCTCGGTTAGAACCGGCCCCCATGGTGATATGGCCGGCAGAATCACCTAGCAAGTAACAGGAAAGCCACGTAGCCATTTGTTTGAAATTAAGTGATCTTTCTTGCGATCTAGCAGGATGCCATGAATAGAGTGGAAAGATAAACTAAGAATTAAAACAAAGGCCCCATGTTATGAGTAACGATGGGGGAATAAACTAAAATAAAGTAAAAAGATAAATTTCCATGGTAGACGGATAAATAAAGCTAGGTTTGATTGTAATAGCATGTGGCTTGAAGCTCTTTGTGGAGTGCTGTTTATATATAGGCTTATGGGAGGTGGTGGCTTCGTGTAGTCCTCAGCATCGTGAAGGATTTGGGCGATTGGCTTTGGAAATCTCCTTGATTCTTCGATGTCAGAGTAACCTATTGTGCACGACCACGTGTATAAGAGATGTCGGATCTCCGTACCGAACTCCTCTCATCCTGGACTTGGTCCTTACGTCACTTGACTTTAGCATCGGTAGAGAATTTCTTTTGGCAGGATTCTAGCATTTTAAACTTAGATAGAGATATGCTTTGGTATGATTTGGCATTTAATGGAGAGAGAGAGAGAGAGAGAGAGAGAGAGAGAGAGAGAGACTTGTGAGGATTTCACCCATTAATGCTCTTATATGCACGTCTCTAACTTCCCTTGAAGTTGATCTACACCACACATGGCACGACCGCCACGCGGTGTCTTCCAGATCATTTGATCTGGCCGCGCTGGATTGGGTGTAAATAATGATGGAGGTCATGAGTAGGATTTCACCCATTATTAAGCACGTAGTGCCTTCACGTGGCAACATCGCATTGGCCCACGTAAGTGTGCAAAAAACGGGTGTAAACAATATCTATCTTCCTTTTTCTCACAAAGTTACAGGCTGTGAGTTACATTTGGGTTCTACTGATCTCCCTCATATTCCAAGGTAGGATCTTCATTTGGAAACCCTCTCTCTCTCTCGCTCTCTCTCCCCCCCCCCCCCCGCTTTTACATTACCTTTAAAATTGTAATTTACCAAGGATTCCAAATCCGAGTCACATTCGGGTTCTACTGATCTCCCTCATATTCCAAGGTAGGATCTTCATTTGGAAACCCTTCTCTCTCTCTCTCATTGCCTTTACATTACCTTTAAAATTGTAATTTACCAAGGATTCCAAATCCCATGTCTCAGTTTGGTTGCCTTTGCCTTTACTATTGTTGACTAGAGTGGTGCCTTTATAAGTTTCCACAATTTTAGAGCCCCTTTGGCCATGGAATGTGAGTCGCCAAGTGTACACTGTTCTATTACCACATTTTCCTCATGATTATTGCTGTCTCTCGAATTTTCTGTGACAGATTTCATATTGTTTTCTCCAACATACTGTACTCTGAATCCTTCTGCTGGTGCTTTACCTCTTGATGGACCTCTGCTTCCTCATGGTCTTCATTCACATTGAATATACATATATGGGTTTGGATCCCATTCGAAAATCCATTGTAGATGTCAATTTAGCTACCTCCTTCCACCACAGTCAGTGAAATCCTCCCTTGATCGAAATGTTCCTCAACTCCTTTATGTCTTCTCCCCGATAATTTTTTATTACCCTCCATTTTGTCTCAAGATGCACCTAACTCATGATGAGTGTGCGCAAGGAGAATTGGGCTAGCCAGTGTCATCATTGCACCTTCTTTAAAGCTTCCATGTCTTGTGAGAGAATTGATATGCATTGCCAGGTGTGCCACTTTGGACGTAATCAGTAGACCTCTTCTACCTGCCTCTCATCAATGAATACAATTGCCATGTCACCATCTTCCTTAGGCGGATTTACCATCTCTGATTGAAAGGGTCCAGCGAAAGCCAGTGATTGAGCTCATCATTTTTCCTTTATCATTGAATGAACCAGAATCACAATCAGCCATTCTCTTTTGTCTGATAACAACTTCAGCATCTTTATCCTTCCCTTTTGGATGCTTGATGAGATTTTCTTCCGTTATCATGACTCTGAAAATTTCTCCCGGAATCTTTAGCTCAACTCTGTTAAAGTTCTATTGAAGTTCTTCAAGAACTTGGTTTCATCTTCATTCTGTGATGTAAGCTTTCTGCTACTATGCCTATGTTTTTGTTTTCCCTAATACCCGGCTTCACTTGCTCGCTATTCATTTACTTTTTCCTTGTCAGCAGCTACTGTGAAACAAGTTCTTCCACTCCTTACTCCTATAATAAAGCTGTGCAATTCTTCTACTTTTTGTAACCTTGCTGTACTGTTTCTGTATTGATCCTATCTGTGGTAGTTTCATGAACCATGTACCTTATATTAGTGTGATTTCATTATTAGGTTTTGGCTACCAATACTTGAATGCTTACTTGAAACCTGTTTCCATGTAGGCTCTGCATGTATGTGATGTTTGTTAGATCTGTGTTGTACTTTCTGATTGGATTTAGTTTTGTTTGCTGCTAGCAAAAGATCATATCTTCCACTTATCTTATATTGACATGTTTCCGACACATTGTACTTTTTTTTGTATCAGATAAATCAATTAGAGAAGGACAAGGATGTTGTTGCTCAGGCACAGGCAATTGCAATACTAGAGACTTTACCGCATCATTCATTTTCAGTTGTTAATGCCCTAAATAATTTCCTCACTGACTCAAAGGTATTTGTTGTTCGTCAAGAGTACACCAGCAATTTATTTCAGTTCATTCTGTGAACATGAATCTGTTTCTACACTTTTCTTCTGCTGTTTAGGCGTTTTGGAGAGTCAGAATTGAAGCTGCTTTGGCATTGGCACATACGGCTTCTGAGGTATTCCTATCGTTTAAGCTGATTTTTTTATTTTTTTTATTTTTTTTATTTTTTTTAATGAACTTTTAACAAGGTGACATTTTACAAAGCCTGTATGACACACCCTGTAAATCATCCTTCACAGATTTTCCTTTAAATCAAGCCACCAATGACACATATTACACACAAGTGTCAAATTATTTTGCAAACTATCCGCAAGGACTTTTGATTCACTATCAAGTTCAACATTCATGAAACCACTGCTATTGGATACTTGTAGCCCACCACTTAGAACTTTAGCTTCTGCCACTGTGTTTGTTACAGTACCATAGTAGTGATTGAATGCAAATGTCATTTTCCTTGGCGATCCCTACATGCACCTTCACCTTCACCCACCCCTCGGTTTTTCCCCCTTTTCCCCTATAGCATTCTTCAATTTAGTCAAGCTACCACTAATGCTGATCGTTGATAAAGTGAGATTTTCCCAATATGACCATTCATATTTCATACCTTTAAAAAAATAAAAAAATATAAAAAATAAAATTTCATACCTTGCATGCATCATTCCTACTATCTCTTGCAGTCACTGAACATTCTGGATTTTCAGGGTTGGGTTCACCCTCTTCCCTTCAAACCTACTAGTGCTTCTACTCAACTAAAATTAAAAATAAAAAAGCAGACTGGGGAACCGTTCAGCTCCTTCAACTGGGAGGGCTTCTTCACCAACCTAGTCCATTGTTATAACCTTTGGATTGGGACTGATTTTCAAGATAGTGTTACTTGAAAGACCTTGGTAGAGTGGTCCATACAGATCATTCTAATTCATGTGATCAAAGGAAAAAAAGGAATAGAAAATGGATCCACCTCCACTGCAGCTTTTTTATTCCGTGGTGCCGCTGTTGTCTGTCAAAGACTCCCTACTCCACTCTGGTTCCTCTCTTGCTGGATCCCAGTTCCAGCAGGTTGTTGAGTCATTCCAGAGGTTAACTTCGTACCAATCACTGGTCCATGGATTGGTGACTCTACCTTATTGAACTGGAGCTGTAGCCCCCATTCCTTGTATACTGGGTCATTGCAGGAGCTAAATTTTCTGCTACATTAACATTACCAGCAGAGACAGACTGCTCCTGCAATTGTGTTCCAAATTGGGTATTCAGCTAGCACTATATCCTCTTGCCTGTCACATGGGTACACTGCTGCTGCTGTAACCAAGCTTTGTGCAATTGGGTGACCCTGCATCTGTCTCCTTGCCACTGATATATGTAAACCTGTAAGACCAGCTGCTGTTGCAGTCCCATAACCATCTTGGAGACCTGCTGAATGCAAACATCACTGTTCGCCCTTGCTGTAGCATCTGCTTCCTTGCTGACCTTTCCGTAGCTGTTGGTTTCCTCTGCTGGGTTTGCATTTTCACTGCATTGGTCGCAAATACATTGAGAAATGAAGCACATTCTGCTCTTTGAATTAAACCGTCAACTGGATTGGCATTATGTATTAGTTTCCAAATGAAGATTGATATTTTGGTTCAGAGTTTGCTGTGCCATATCCCAACTGCCTGGTCTTTTCTGTTTTATTTGCTAGGTATCAGATTTCATCCTGAGTTTACTGAGAAATCTGTTGATGACGTTTACTGAGAAATCTGTTGATGACGAATGCTCCCAGATTTGCCTATCCACCCTGTCTGACAGCATCGCCTCACTACTAATAACTTGCTGCATCTTTGAGCCTGATTGAAACACCATTGCACCATTCAATTGTAGCACTTCCTGTTTGGTTGTAATAACCAGTGTTCGAAGTATCAGTATCGTTTTATAAGTTTCATTGGCCAGGGATACAGAAACAATATCGATATCACCGATAATATCGCTGATAACCGGCAATGATGGGGAACATAGGAAAAATGATGGAATTTTTAGCAAAACTTCAGGAGATGCTAAAATGTACATATTTGCATATTTAGAATTTTTTTTTAAAAAATTGCAAAAAGAATGCATACATAATGAGTTTCCATTTAATGGGGCCTTAAAAGCATGTATTGTTGTACAAAATCAATCCAACCATCCCCTCCGGCGTATTTAACCATTCAACCTTTCATCCAAACATCCATTGATATTGCAAAATATCAACAACACATGATATTTCACCAAGAAATCATCAACAATTGGAAAGAAATGAAAGATTGTGGTCTCAATATCTCTCATGTTTATCAATGACAAATTAAACGCTACATACAATCATGTGCCCATGAAAAAAAATTGAAATAAATTTTTTTTTTAATAAACAAAAATTTGATATTAATACGTTGGCGATATTATTGAAATATCGTCAATACACTTATGATACAAGCATTACCTAGAATTTACATTGGCGAAACTATTGGTGATACATTGGCGATATTGATGCACTGGCAATACAAGCGATGCCTAGAATTTACATAGTTGAAAATATTGACGATTACAGTAGCGCTATTGATACATTGGCAATACTTATTAATACATTTCTAATAACTGGAATTTCTGATGCTACTAGCGTTATTGGTATCGCTACTAGTGTTATCGGTATCGTTGAGCTGGAGATAAAGATAATATCGGAGATACTTCGATAATATATGTGAGGTGCAATACTCATAGGGCCTGTTTGGATTCGCGTATAAGAGTGTGTTGTATCGTATTATAACTGAATATTCTCGAATATTCCCATCATACAACGTTTGGATTGGAGCGTGCAAGTGTCGTATCCTATGTGCGCGATTTCAGTCCGTTTCCAAAAAATCGAAACCGCGGTATAGTGTTGTCAAAGTTCAGGCCTGCCGTCATTACTCCCGAATCATCAGACTGCCTTTGTAGCGTATTATCCTTCTCGAGAATACATTGCGACTGACACACCCACCACATTTCCGGCAACATTACAACTTTCAGGTGGCCTTCGTCAACGACGTCACCGACGACCCTAACACCTGAGTCCCAACATTAGCTGTAAACGTATCATAACGAAGGAATAACTCAATCACCAGAAGCCTCCCAATCAACCCAACAAAATCCTTCCTAGGACATTGCTTATTTCCCACCGTTGGATTCTCTGTCTCTGGCCCATTCGACCAAAGCACGTACTTCAGCAGCTTCTCGCCATCCTCAACAAACCTATTCCCGACAAACTCCTCAGCATCTTTGAAAATCTTTGGATCTTTCGTCGCAAATGGCTGAAACCCAAAAATCATCTCCCCTTTCTTGACCTCAAACGCTGTATCATGACTCCCAATAGTCAGATCCTTCTCTGCCTTACCATACTGAAACATAACTGGTGGTTCGATCCGCAAAGCCTCATAAACAACGGACTTCGTTAAAGGCATCTTCTCAATAGTCGTTAATGTTACCTGCCCGTCGTTGGATTTAACAATAGACCGGATTTCATCTGCAAGCTTCTTGTGCAGCTCAAGTCCCGCAATAGAGATCCACTTCAATATCCCTGGGAATAACACCTTCATCCCACCATATATGTGTTAAAACACGTTGCGAAGAGGATATTATGGCATGCTTCATCTCTTTTGATTCCCAACTTCTCCGCCTCGTCTAGAATTTTAGTTGAGGCCCCGTAGTGTAAATCGTAGAGCTTCTTGTAATCAGATATATGGTAGAGAAATTGCTTCCCAAATGCGGGTTGACCATCCGTACATGTAGTACGTTGAAACTTGTACGGTTGTACAGTACGCAGACATAATACCTCCTATCCAAACGTTGATCTGTATAAGGTACTGTATACTATGCCAAACAATACCTCCAATCCAAACATTGATTTGTATGTGATTGATTTGGATGTATTCTGAAAAGAGTCCAATGTATACATGCACAGTACCTGAATACAATTCAATACAATACAATACAATACACGAATCCAAACAGGCCATTAAACAAAGGGAAACAATGGGTCCACTCCGTATTCATTCAAGCTTGATTCAACCTGGACCATATATTACTTGCCTGTCTAATTGTTGCACTAAGTGCATGCACTCCCCACATATCTAGCATCAATTAGACCCCATCCTAAAATTCATTCATGGCACTATTATCCGGATCCTTACCGCCAGTTTTCTCTGCTGAATAAAATCACCACATTCCACCCATGGTCCTGTCACACAACTACCCAAACAATGATGCTCTTCTCATAGTTCTTTTCTTTCAATTCTGTCACATTTTGCATAGACTGCCGACACTGTAGCTTTCACTTCACTATTCTTGAATTGAACTTTCAAAGATAAGCACTGTGACACCACACATAGGCAACTTCGACAAAATCCTTATGAAGCATAAAATATTCTAATGCCTGACAGTAAGAGCATTGCTGAGTCCTTGGGCATTCCACACGATCGCATAAATTATAGGGTAAACAACCAAAAGTTACCACCTGGTGCAGTGACCTCAATTTTCTATCACTCCTTGGCTCACATGTGCTCCATCATCAGATTCACTGGCTAACTGAACAGTCCTCTAATCTGTATTACCACCTGCTACCCTGTTGTAGACCACTGTGCTGATTCCCTTCATAACTGCTTATTCTCCAATACTGGAGGATCCTGATGTCTTTCCATTTCTGCCCTGTTTGGTACTGCTCGTCACTGTGGGCTCAGATCTTCGTCTTGTAGTCTCCATGGGAGAGCCTTTGGCACTCTTGCTTTGCAGTTCTAGACAAAGACCTGATGAAATAGTTGCTGTCCGTGGCCAATTCTCAACAGCCTTTTGCTTCTGATGTAACATTGTTTGTCTCTTGATTTCCTGGCCATGCGTGATGTTTCACATACTCTCCGTCATTCGCATCTTGTCCTGATCTGCTCACATTTATGCTTTTGAAAGACTGCCTGGTTCTACTCTTTCCCCTTTTCAGCCCCTGCTGCCCAGTGGTTTCATCCTCTGCTACACATTGATCTGAACGCGCATCCATTTTACTTGTTCCCGAGTGTTTTCCTCTGAATTCTGCACTGCTCTTCTGCTCACCCTTTATACAAACACACTCCACTACGACTGTTTCTTCAGACACCTTTTCACAAAACACCTTAACCTCTTTTTCTCACGTAGACCGCTCTCACTGGTCCTATCTGCTGTGTTACTGCTTTATTGTTTCTTATCCATTCACTATAATAAAATAATCTACTTTATGGTTTCCTATAATTGTCTTAGATACACCAAACTAAGACTTAATTGGCTAAAGTACAGCAAAATAAGACTCATTTTGTAGTGTGTATTGCAGCCATATACTTCAACTGGAATTTTGTTATAACCAGCATGCTTCTTGGCGACATTTGTGATCTTGGACTTGTGGAGTGGTAATTCAAAGTTTTCCAATGGTACCCAGTCATCTGATAATGGCCTGTATCTTTATGAAAATGATGGTATTCCCTACATCATGAAGTTGGTTTCTTATGATGTACATCAAATAAAAACTTATGATGTACACCCTCGGTTGACTTTACTTGCGCCGTTTAGACTTATGCCTTAGTGGATTGGGAATGATCTTGGTGAAAGGTCCACATGCAATCGTGGAACAAGTGTTTCTTAACATTTCCTTGTGAACTTGATGAGGGATCTGTGTATGTATGTGGGGTTGCATGTGTATGGGGTTGCTTTTGTTAATTGCATCAAATGTTTTCAACAATAGACGAGAGCCTAGATAACCCTTCACCTGGATTATGATGACTTGATTGATTTTGGCGTAATTTTGATGGTTAACAGTGTTGCGTGGCTTAATAATAGATAATTAGGAACAATATCTCAAATTCTTTCAAATATGCCAGATTTCTATCAGAAAAGAAAAGAAAAAAAAAAAAAACAATTTACAACTGCAAATAGCTTTATATGGTTTCTACTAGTATCTAAACAACTCTTAGTCCTAGCCATAGATTGGCCCAACCTCAACCGGTGTAGAACTATGGGTTTGACCAGAGATGCAAGTAGAATAAGATATCATAGAGACCCACTTCCTAGATGGTCACTGTGTGGTACAACTTAGTTATTAAATTAATGAGATATCGACACCTGAATCGCAAAGAAGTGGACAAGAATTACACTCACGAGAATATTTGAGCCGAGCGGGAGAAATGATTTTATTGGTAGCAGTCTTCTTACAGACTTTTAAGTGAATCTCTAGTGAGAATTCTCTGAACTAAGAGATTGATTTCAAATCAATCATAGTTGACTTAAAACCATTCTAATCTACTTGAGATGGTAAAAGGCTAATAATGGTGAAAACAAATATAAAAAGTAATCCTAATGTGTTCCCCATAGACGTGAGTTCGATTCCCCTCCCCAGGATTACCCGATGCATGTGGTTTATGGTTGGTTGTGTGCATCCACAGGGATTAGTCTCGCCTTAAAATGGGGTGGGGACACCCTGATATCATAAACTAAAAAGCAATCCTAATAATATCTCTAAATCAGCCCCATTCCTTCAATCACATCTCCCTTATAGTTTCATTCACATCTTTAAATCAACCCCCATATATTCCAAACATAGTAAATTGCAATCCTTGATTTAGGCGCTTAAATCTATAAATAAACAATAAAAAATCAGCACACGTTGGGCCTTGTTATGGGCCGTGGGCCTACATCATTCCTTCCGGGTTGGAAAGAATTCGAGTTTGACAAGTTGGGTGCTTCATACAAATTGTATAAGTTTGGATCAATTCTTTTCAATTCGTCGCCCGTGATCTGTGTACATTTAGTATAGGATATGTTCTTCTATTTTACCAAGTATTGCTTGTATTGGCCCCGCCAAGTGTTAATAGTCTTCATTCACGACACTTATTCAACTTCTTCCTTTTTTTGGGAACTATTTATTTAATATCAATAATGCCTTCATCTTGCATACCAAACACCTTACCATGGTACTCAAATAAATCCGCCACACTGAAAGTCGATGAGATATTAAGTCATCTGGCAATTCAATATCATAGGCATTTACTCCCAACTTCCTTTTGACTTGGCATGGACAAATCTTTTTTGACCTGAGTTGAGCTTATTGTAAGATTCCCTCGGAAATCTTTATTTGAGATAAACCATGACCGAGTCATCTTCCTTATATATCTTTTCTCGCCAATGTTCATTCGCAGCTTCTCAGTAATGAAGTGTTACTTTCTCTAATTTTGTTCATCATTTGAGTTTGCAGTTCTAGCATGTGCTTGGTGAAAGCATCAACATCTTCACTCACTTGAGCTTGTCCTGGTAAGATAATGGTACTAAGTCAAGTACATGATATTGACTTCTCCCATTTACAATTTATAATGGGGATTTTCTAGTGATACAATTTACTGAGCTGTTATATGCAAATTCGGCATGGGGTAGAGATAAGTTCTATTGAGATATGTTATCGTCTACGATACTCCTCAAGAAGTTATCAAGGCTCTTGTTCTTAGGTTTGGTTGTCTTGTTTGACGATGATAAGCACCAGAGAATTGCAGCTTAGTCTCCAACCGCTTCCATAAAGTACATTAGAATTGACCCACAAACTTCGAATCATGGTTAGAAACCTCGTGAAGTCGCACAATTTCTATGAAAAATATGTTGGCAATATGCATAGCGTCCATCGTCCTTTTTTATGAAATGAAGTAAGCCATCTTCGAAACATGGTCCACCACAAAAAATAATAATAATAATAAATAAAAATAAAAAATCGAAGCTGCTCCCCTATGAGTCTTAGGAGGACTCTGAATGAAGTCCATAAAAATATTCACCCATGGTACGACTGGAATAGGAAGCGATGTATAAAGGCTGTTTTTTTGCACATGACTTTTGGAGACATGGCATGATTGATAGTTCGATCGAGTACCAAGACAGGGTTGCTCGACCCAACAGAAAATAGTAGCCTTAGTTAAAGCAATACCCTTATTGAATGGGGTGGGAAATCAGCGTCACACACAATAAGAGGCCCAATCCATTGTGCGCTAGCGAGCATATGTTTTTCAACTAGGTACTAGTCATAAAGTAGTGATGAGTTGCCGTTGACATCATGCTTCGACCCGTTCAACGTCACAATTCATATAAGCCAATAATATGATTTCTCTACCATGGCCAATGTTTTATCTCTTCCAAAGTGTCCATTCAGTCCTCCGTGTAGCTCAAATAGGATCTTTTCTCGCAACGATCCTTTGAGAATGCATAAGCGAGAACCGTTGAATAGATGTCCATTGTCACGCCCCACAATTCGGATACAAAGTGTGCACCCTCAGACCCGAGTTACGGTCCATGACTCGTGCACTGAGTGTACTTAAATCAATGAGTTACAAAGAATCATATGCATTCTAAGTTTTCATTCTATCCACTATTCACATACATCAACCATTAGAAGAATACAAACATTTAGCCCACGTCTTTAATTTTCACAAAGTACTAATCACTATACTACACCCCACCCATTTGGGGCTTTATTAAATTGTTAGTCAACCAATTACTGCAAAACATTCACAAGTATAAGTCTCTCAACTAAAATAATATTTAGAGCATATCCAAGTAATATAACATCGGTTCCATTCCAATGAACTACTGATTCAGCACATTCAATTCATCTTCTTCAAGATATGGTCATTTCCCTTGTGGATCATCCACTGGTTCGACCTCTTGTTTTGAAAATTGAGTATCTATTTCACCTTCGATAATATGTGTATGGATTTTCCATCAATACAACGTCACCCGGCCAGGCCTAGTGATTAAACCCATCATGGTTCATGCATGTTGTAATTAAAATAGTAAATGCATGGATGTTGTGCAATGCGTTGTGAATGTATCCAGTGGGTAGATCTGTCCACTTGCTTGAGTTGGATTCCATCGACCCACATCTCTCCTCTTGGGGTAGGCTTCCATGCATTGTGGGCATCTAGGGATGGTCCCCTAGGTCACCTGGTACCTTAGGTACCGACATGTCTTCCAAGGTGTTTTCCCAGGAATTAGCGTGGGAGCGCTATGCATGATATGATGATATGAGAATGATCGATGCATTACTTTCGCAATGCGTCAACATTTTCAGTAATATCATTTTAACTTAAACAAATTTCAGTAAAGTAATCAATACAAGTGGATACACTCAACACAACAATCAAGCAAATTACTTTAATCATAACAGAGAGGAAACATATTGGGATCACTCACCTGTGCTTGGTTGATGTGAACTTCGAGATGTTACCCCAAATTCAATCAATGAATAATCTCCTAAATACATAGCACAACCAAATAAACAACTCGTATGATCAACCAATTTTTGGTTTATCATGTCCCCATCTACAATTCATAGGGAAATATCACCACCGGACTTGAATTCCTTTTCTTTCGCCCTTAATGTATACCTTGTGGGTGTTTACCCTTCAATGTGGGGCCCGCTTGACTAAACCAAACTAATATGATCATTCCAACATTTAGGATGATCGAGGGTCATTATTACTTTACATTGCATAATTAAAATATCAACTTTCCAAATCAAACGGAATAATTTTAGTAGATTGTCGATCGATCGAGATCGACCGATGATCCCATCAATTGAAGCCTAACACGATCGATCGAAATTAATTCGAATAAACTCTCAGGACACTTTTTGTCTATTTCGATCGATCGAAATTGTCCCATTGATCGATCGATATACGCTTATTAAGCTTGGTTTATGATGATCTGATTTCACAAGTTTGGGTTTTTCCTTTATTCTTAGATACACAGGTTATTTACTTCTTTAGATCAGATCCAAACCGTCCATCGACGTCCTCTTAATCGATTTAAGGAATGACCAATGAATTGTCCAGTTCTGAACCGTCTAAGATCCATATTTCTTTGAATATCATATTAATGACAATCATTCTTATGATCATTGTGACCCAACAGATGATCAGATCCATCCACTATTTTAGATCAGTATAGATTTGTCCCAAAATTTATATGAATGTTAGGGATCAGATTTGACACATCCGATCATCAACTTAGAATCAAATATATCAATTGATATCTACAATTAGATCTGATTAAGGTGGCCCAACCGATGGTTAGATCGATCTGGAAATTAGGGCCCATGTATATTTTGGCCATAGGGGTTACATGATCCATACAGGTCTAAGCTGACACATTCAAACTACCTCACATCAATTTCTACGATGAGATTTCGCATAAGGTTTGAGTCTTTTCATCGTGAGATTCCATAAACTGATGTAATGAACGTGTGGCCGATCCGTCTCTTTCATTGCATAGATTCGATGAAAATAGATCGAATGCACAAAAAGAAATAAAAAACGAATCATAAACTTACCGGATCTAGCTATCCAACGTTCTCCCTCTCCCTCTCTCTTTGTCTAGTTTTCTGGGAATTTCTACCGGTATTATGGACATGATGAATAGGGTTGTTAAATGCTTCTGAAATCGTAGATATAGAAGGGGCTGCAGCAACAGTTGCGTGCGACAATTGGAGTTGCACTCAGGTTCGAGACAACGTAGAGTACAAGAGCATTTGCAGCATGAGTATGGAAGTCTTGTGATTTGTCGAATGAAGTCGTTTGGTAAGTTTGGGATTCAATTATGACCATAGAAAGCAATTTTGGACGCAACAAAATAGTCTCTGATCGAATGGCTGCTGGTGGGGTTTCTGCGAGAATTAAGTGTGCAATCATGTCGAATTTCTGATCAGTGAGTTTTTCGTTGAACAAATGATTGGGGAAAGTTCTTATGGGTCCCACGAAACTTGTAGATAAGAAGAACCGGAAGTTGGGATTGTTTTTGCCAATGGTTTTTGAAATAGAAAGTTACAGTTGAAAATACACCGTTTACGCTGAAGGTGGAGAAAGAAGTGGAGAACGTAGTTCTTTGATTGGTTGACGGCTACAGAAAGGTTCTTGTGCATTGAGGAGCGTTGGATCAAGGTCGGAACTCGGAGATTTAATGGCTAAGATTAGAGGGAGGGCTTGACACGGATTGAGAATGTAGGAACGTGTGCAGCATTACCGTTACTTAAAATGGAAGGAGTTCCGATAACTACAAGTTTTTTGGGTTATGGCTACTAGTTGGGGTCCATTGCAAAATATGGAAGGAAGATCTACGCCTTTCATTGGTTTCCTTAGGGTCGAGATGGGTAAGAGAGAAAAAACGGGTCCAATTGCAGGTTCAAGATGGCCCATACAGGAAGTTTTTGGAGAGATTTTGACGACCATAGTATCACAAGTTTGTTATAGGCAATGTTTTAAGTATCGACGATATCAGCCGATATATCCCATGATATATCTTGTATCCCACATGAGCGATATGAAAGACAAGTAGTGTGATATATCCCACATGTTCAATCCGGTGAACATTTCCGATTTTTAATCCTTTTTTTCTGTTAATCATTTTAAATCAGTATCAAATTGTTATGAATCCATGATTTTTCATGTTTCGCATGAAAAATCATGGATTGGGAGCTTCGATTTTGAGATTTGGAGGAGATTGGCTGAGTTACGGAAAATTGAAAAAAATAAAGAATTCCCAATTTCTTGCAAATCGGTTGCAATCTTTATGTCCAAATATAAAATCAAACATGTAACCTAATCTAGTGATTCTTCTTTTACTTTTAAATGTATTGCTTGTGTTTCCTCATGTCTTCTTGCATTTATAAATTATATAAATAGACTTTGAATATACTTGCATCAATTCAATTAGACAATGCATAGATTAGGACCCCATACAAAGAAACCCTATTATGTGCACTTGTTTTTTGTGATGTTTTGATTTATAAGTGTATTGATGTCTTTTTTAACAATCACTGAAGTTTCATTGAAAAATTCAACCAATTTCTTAATGTTTCCTCATGTTTCTAACGACGGCAATACATTTTACACGATACAAGTGATATATCCCATGCGATAACCGATACGTATCTGTATCCCGAGTGTGCGATACATAACGCAATACCGATATTTCGAACACTGGTTACAGGCAATCGTAAATATTTGGGAATCCTAGGTGATTTGGAATTAGATCTGAAGTGATTCGGATGGCTAGGATTATATTAGGATTCTAGAGTTTTTAAAGCTATTATATGTAGTGAGCGCAAAGAGAACTAAACACAATCTCTCGCCGATTCTGTTTATACGCACTGAATGGCTGGGCTCGTCTAGCTTGGACGGTTAGGATTAAATAAGAATCCTCTTTTAGTTTTGCAACAATCCTATGTTTGAATAGGAAAGATCCCAGAAAACGACAACGAGGTTCGAAACTCAAGCTCGCACGAAATCTGGGTTTCGACTCTAGTTACCTGTGCACATGTATAACAGTTGGATCATGTGGGGTCCACGCTGATCAATTGGAAAATCCACGCTGTTAATTCAACTTGCCAGATCTTGTACGAGACTAAAAATGGAGTTTATCTAGTAATCAGGTGTGTCGCATAGTTTGAAATCAGCCTGAACCTACCTACCATTGGAGCTTTCCCTATGGCTAGACTTGATGATCGGTTTGGATACTCTTAGTGGGTCCCATTGTGATGAAAGGGGTGATGTGTTTAGTGGGTCAGGGATCCACTTCCGTTCCGTAATTGAAGGAGGTTGAGACGTGATATTGACAATGTGTGGCAACACGTTGTTGTTAACTTCTTTTTTTTTTTTTTTTTTTAAGTATATAATACAATATATTATATTTGGATATCCTGGGACAGAGATCGGAAGTCTCTCATCCTTTATTTCAAGGAAAATTTTCAAATGCCCATAACCCTTATTCACATCGTCTGTTATCGGCGGAACTTCACCATGGCCTGCCATTTTGCCTACTCAATCAACAGACTAAGTTTGAGCCTTGATCTCACCAAGATAGCCAAGATGCCTTTTTAATGGCTCACACCTATCTATAATTCACAATAATGTATATTAATATCCTATGTGAAAACTAACCGGTAGTTTTGATGTACACCGTATGATCTTTCGAATGAGTAGTTTATTTCGATATTTAGATGGCCCGTTTGGCGGTTACAAACACGATAGCCGATCAGATGAAAGGCTAAAATTAAAGTAATTGGATGGTTAAGATATTAATCATGTATACAGGTTATTGTAGGGTCAATTTCGTAAACGGATACGTACAAGTTTTTTTTTTTTTAGATGTGGTCTATGTTAGGAATGTATGTTGTTAGATTCCAAGGACTTTTTCTTGTATGCAAGTTATCTAGATCATAGTTTTGACGGTAGGTTAAGCATGGTCATAGGTGACGAACACAATGAACGAATCGAAATCTCAATTCGATATGCGTACAAGCAGATATGGAGGTTAGGTAGTTAGTTTACTATGATCGGGTGATCCAAAATCAAGGTGTACGGTCAAATATCTTCATATGATGGTGATAGGTTATATCAATGATTGATTTTGATGAATTGGTGAGAATACTATGGTATTTGATGGTTCGTCTTAAGAATCACCGGTTGGATGGCTTGGTCTATGGATGAAGAATACTCCTTTTGGTTTAAATTCAAGCTAGATTAGAGATGAAAGGTTAAAATCAACCAATCTACATACGTACGATTGAATAAATGCTATCGTACACACTCATGTACAGGTAAACAAGCACCCAAAATCGTAGGTTGTTACATCCATCATGTGGGATGAATTCACACTTTGAATCTCAATCATTCACACACACCTGTCAAGTACTTTGTCAAAAATGGGGTTCTCTTTGTATTGTTCTTTTAATTCATTGAATCCGACGACCTCCACTACGAGAGCTCCTAGTATAACCACCCTCAACATATATCATTTTGTTATGAATTCCAACTTTTTGATGCAAAAGGAAAGTATATTTTCGTAGGAAAGCCATGCACTTCCCATGACGAGAACCTTCTGTAGAGTTGTGATTTCTCAATGTCTCATGGTCGGAATATAAAATCAATTCCTGATGAATCAAGTAATGTCTCCAATGTCGTACTGCTTGTACCATTGCATAAAACTCGAGATCATATGTAGTGGAGTACTTCTGTGTATCATTAAGCTTTTCGTTTAGGAAAGTGATTAGCTTTTCTTATTGACTCAACACTATGCCAATGCCAACATTTGAAGCATCGCTTTTCACTTCAAAGATTTTATTGAAATCCATAAGAGAATTGAAGCCTCTGTCTTCTTTTTTTATTTTTATTTTATTTTTTTAATGGCACCAGAACTTTTATCTGCCACTTTAGTCCATTCAAGTTGCCCTGCATGCAATTGGTGATAAGTGTAATTATGGTGCAGAAATTTTGGATAAATCTTCGGTAAAATGTCTCTTAAGCCGCGGAAAGAACAAACCTCAAAAATTCATGGGGTGGGCCACTCTACGATGGCCTTGATTTTCTCCTGATCAACCTTAATCCCTCCTACAAACACAACATTCACAAAAAACATAACACTATTGACAAGGACTACTTTTTCAAGTTAACCAATAGTGACTCCCTCCCTAGAAAATCAAATATTTGTCGGAAATGATCAAGGTGAACAAATGAATGAGGACTAAAAATATGAATATCATCAAAATAGGCAACTAAGAACTTTCCCATAAAGGGACAGAATACCTTTGTCATCAGCCTTATGAAAGTGCTCGGGGCATTTGAATAGCTGAATGGCATGAAGAGCTACTCGTGCAACCTGTCTTGAGTCTTAAATGCGGGTTTCCATTTTTCCTCGGGCCGAATTTATGTTTAATGATTGATATCCGCTCGTTTGGTCGATCTTTAAAATGACCTTTGCTTCATGCGGTATGTCCAACATATCATCCAAATGAGGAATAGGAAACTGGCACTTGATAGTATTCGGTTGATTGCATGGCTGTCCACGCACATCTTCCAACATCCATCTTTCTTAGGGGTTAATAATGCATGAGCAACACATGGCAACATGCTTTCTTGAATTGAGCTCTTCTATAGCAACTCAAGGAACCTGTCTTGGAGCTTGACATGTTCAATTGCACTCATCACAAGTGTGTAAAATTCGGTAAAATTCGAATCTAGTACTAAATCAATGTGGTGCTGAATGTTTCTCATAGGAGGAAGTCCTACTCGGAGTTCTTTGGTTACAAAGTCTTCATATTCATGAAAGAGTTCTTGGATGGGAGGTGGAACGTATGCTTGCTTCATGTCTTCTTTAGAAATTGGGACATAAAGAATGCCGGACTCCTTGCTTTCCTCCTTTAACTTCTGCATGCTGAGTTATTTTTGACCTTCTTTATCAAATTTGAGAGTTGGAAGATGTTTCATTGGGTGCAACGTGATATTAACACCATATTTGACAAAGGAATAGGTGTTGGCCTGAGTCAAAATGCACCATATTTCAGTCCCACAACCATTGTCTACCAAAAAAAAAGTGGTATGCATCCATCATGACCACAGTATGCCACACCCCATCCTTGTACTTAGATTGAATAGAGAAGGAAACCAAGCACTCGGGGTTAATAGAAACTTCTTCAGCTTTCTTGAATCAATTAATCTGATATGGTCGCATAAGCTTTTGTTGTTTGAGTTCTAATTTATCCACCATTTCTTGTGAAACAATGTTTTCACTGCTCCTTCCTCCTATTAAAATTGTGCACAACCATATCCCCTCATTAGCCACCCGAGGCATTGATAGCATATTCCGTTGGATAACCAACGACTCCCTCTATCACCACTCACACTTGCTACATCTTCCCCAACATGTACCTTATCCTCATATGCATGTTCTTAATATTCTTTGTCCACTTCTACTTTCATTTGCATGCGGTTGGGAGTGTCTTCAATATATTCTTCTTCCTCAACCAAATTCACTTTAATTGTGGCTTGATGTTTAGGATAGTGAAAAGAATGATGTCTTGGTTGCCCATATTTAAAGCACATGAAAGGTGTCTCTTTGTCCCATTTTGGGTGCCCTAGCCCCTTGTCCATAACCATCTCCTCTCGGGTTGCGGCTCGGCTTTTTTGTTGACCATTGGCCCATTATCCCTCGGCCTATGGGAGGCCTTTTGGTTGCCTTACGTGGGAAGTTACCATGCTTCCCTATTGTTGATGATGGCCTTCATGGTGCACTAAATCATCACCTAAGTCTCCAATTAATTATCTATTTGGGTTTCAACATAAGTTTATATGCATTGAACATTTTAAATATATCTTTGAAAGCCAATTCATTTATGATATCCGGCAAAAACAACCAAGATATCTTGAAATCTTTTAGTCTTCGTACTTACGAAACCTTGTTCATGATGCCAATGTATGGAACTCCTCAATATATTCATTTACCAGCTTGTTCCCTTGTTGTAGATTGTGAGCTCTTTGATAGAGGCCATGAGCACAAGTCGCGGGTAGAAACTTCCTTTTTGATATTTTCCTAGGAATTTATTTTCTCGTTACGTTGATAATTTTTTTTTTTTTTTGGCTTTAAGATCATCCCACCATGCTAATATGTGATTGGAAAACTTTAGAGCTATTAACTGCACCTTCCGATTATCTGCGATTTCCTTGTACTCGAATATCTTTTCCACCATGCTTAGCCAATTGATGAAGTCATCAACATGTAATTGACCATGAAATTCCAGAATGCCTAACTTTATTTTGGATTATTTGTCACGTTCAAATAATCGAAGTATTCAATTGTTTGTGTCTTCAACTTCGTAGCCACATTCGTGTGATTTGAAATTGGTGGGAACTTTCCCATACGTAGCCACGTGCTCCAACTTCGGTCTTTGGATTTCCTCTATGTTGGAGTTCTCCTGGTTGATTAGTCAGATTACCTACTGTATGGGTAAGTTAATCTACTCGCTTTGTGACTACGCAGATCACTTGAGTTGCTATGTCACTGCTTTTGATGCCATTAGGAGATGCCGTAGAGTCGAAAATTCCCAAAGATTATCTCTAGGCTGATACCAAAATAGGGGAGTTCACCTCCCCCCAAGCGAATCTCTAATGAGAATTCCCCCAAGTAAGGAATTGATTTCAAATCAATCGTAGTTAATTTCAAATCAGTCTAACCTACCTAAGATAGTGAAAACCTAATAATGGTAAAAGAAAATATAGAAAATAATCCTATTTACATATCTAAATCAGCCTTATATCTTCAAGCACATTGCCCTTGAATTTTCAATCACATCTTTAATTCAGCCACATATCTTCTAGAAATAGTAAATTGCAACCCTTGATTTAGGCCCCCAAATCTATAAATAAATAGTAAAAAAAATCAGCACATTTGTGCCCTATGATGGGTTGTGGGCTTGCATCACTCTGGCACATTTGGATGAAGCCTCGTGAGAATTCTCGATATTATAATAAGTGATCCACCAATTCAATGTTCTGGAGGCATAGGATATTAACATTCATTATATCATACTGCTTTCCCTCATCTGGTTAATGGTAAGTACTTTTTCCTTCTGATTAGCCAAACATTCGTAATCACCCTAGGAGGGATACATCCCCACACGATGGCAGGGCGTTGATTGCTTATTGGTTTTCCCTGATGACATGGAGTAAGACAATTTTGCAAAGAAACACCCAACACTTTCTAGATTTTTGCAACACTACACCTACTCAAGTTATCCAAGCGTTTGATGAATTCATTGATTTCTTTGTCAATGAGTCCCTCCTTAAAATTGGTGTCTTCACAATCTGATCACCAGAATGGTAATAGATGTGAGAAATCATTCTCTTTGTCATGAGCTACCTATGAAGATTTGACATAAAGAATTGTGGTATAAAATCCCAGAAGAGTTGTCGGTTGGACTTGTGGGGTCCACACTTCAACCAGTCTGTTGTTTGTTGTTTGTAGCCATGCAATTGTTCTTGTGGGCCGCACAAAGTCAATTGGCCATGGAGCTGGTCCGAAACACTCATTAGGACGTTAATGAGGTCCTGATCTTTCATCAACTAAATTTGGTCCCTGATAAGGTCCTGATCATCAACTAAATCTGGTCCCCCAATAAGGTCTTTATCTTTTGTCAGCTCATTTTTGACCCCTGATGTGGTCCTGAACTTCAATATGGATGGTTGGATCTTGAAATTAGACAATTGGGTGGACCTGATCTTTAATCGATTAGCCATGCTTCCACTAGTGGGCTCCCAATGGATGATTGGACGGTCTTTCAGTTTGTTGAAAATTCAAGGTACCGTAACAACCCTAGTGAACTTAATTAATCAGTCCCTCCCCTACTCATGAGAGACACAATTATCATATCATTAACACTGGCCAAGGAAGAAAAGCAAGGCAGAAAAAATCCTACCATTTCATTCTTTCAAATAACCTTCTTAATAGTTGGGGGAAGACTTTTACTTAAAATTACCTTTAGAATGGAAAGTGTCAGTGATGAGGACATCACATCACCTACATCCTTACGTATGTATCAGAGGAGGAGGCGGGGTCGTGCCGATTTCCCTATGGCTAGGCGAGTACCCGTGATCGTGCTGAAGACCCCATGTGCATTTGCGAGTAACCCTACACTGGGAAGATGCACATGGGTTGCTTTATGGAGTGATCTAGACCGTTGGATTGGAGGGACGTGACGATCGGGCCATTGATCATTAATCGTCCACATCAGTTTTAGACTTTATCATATTTTATGATTTAGTTTTTTATTATTTTATATCTAGACATATTATGAGTGTTTTAGTTGATTTTATTTTGACTAGAGCTATTTTTGTTAAAATTCACAAGATAGGGGGATTTTTGTAATTTTTGAAACTTCTTGGATCTATAAAAAGAAGAGGGTGTGTGACCACTCCCATTGAATTAAGAAAGTCATGAGTGATAAGGCTCGAGTGCATCGACTCGACTCGGAATACTAAACTAGTACTCGAATAGTCATGGAGTTTTGGAGCGAGTTTCCACGACTGTTTACAGCAGGATTCGAGTCTACAGAGGTACTCGACTCGGTATCGACTCGGTGCATCGTACTCGACTCGATTCCTCGTATATAAGCCCGCCCAAAAACCCTACCCAGGGACCGAGTAGCCGACCGAGCGCCAAAAACCCTACCCACCTGTGCACCCACCCGTAGTCATCAACCGTGAGTAGCCCTTTCTTGGTTTGACCCTCTCACCCCTCCAACGCTCGTTCGGACTCGTGGCGGCCGGCCGTCCTCTTCTTCCCTCTCTCTCTCTCTCACTCTCTCACTCGTCCCCTGCCCCTCTCCTCTCCCTCTCCCTCTTCGTCCAATCGACCGAGGCGACCGTCCCTCTTCTTAGTCTCTCTCTCTCTCTTGGTGCTAGATATTTTATCGAGGTTTAAAAGAAAATCACACTTTTTTATTATTTTATATGTGGATTTTTATTTTTATTTTTTATTTTTAGAAAGTTTAATATATATTAATTAGAATTTGATTTTGAGATTAACCTCGGGTTTGTGTTTTCCTAAATATTCGGTGGATAATTAGTTGTTAATATAGAAGTTTACTATAATTTTTTAATCAATTGTTAAATATTTCATATTTGTGTAACTTGTGTTAATAGAGAATTTGTTAATAGTTGTTAATATATTTGTGTTAACTTGATATTTGTTAATACATTTGTGTTAATATATTTGTGTTAACCTGTATTTGTTAATATAGTTGTTAATATATTTGTGTTAACTTCTTGATATTTGTTAATATATTTGTGTTAACTGATATTTGTGTTAATATATTTGTGTTAACTGATATCGATTGTTAATATAGAATTTGTTTAATATAATTTTAGAATTAACCCTAAATATTTCACATTATGAATTATTTGTATAATTGTATTATTTACTTGAAGACTTGTAGGGTAGTAAGATAATGATTTGCCCATTTGAGGATTTCTGACATAGAATCTTCTTGGATGCATAGAAATGGAGGTTAGATAGATTGTAATGTCTTCATTTATTCCAATTTAAATGCATATCTGTTTCTAGTTTCGTCTCTCCTTTTTCTCTCTGGATATATTTCATGTATTTATTTCCGTCGTCAAATGTCCACACTTTGTGTTGATGATTGACATGAATCAAATACAAGATTAATATATTCGGAGAGATAAGGGGAGATCTTCTTGAATTTCGGCAGTAGCATTTAAATTGGAAAATGAAGCATTACAATCCATCTAACTTTGAATGGGTGGTGATTTAGACAGTTAGCTATAATTATGCCCGTCTAGCGGTCTAGCCATCTAGGACCCTAGGTATTCGTATCCGTATAGCCGTATAACCAGAACCAGCCCAAATACCCCTGGAATGGGTGCATCGGCCACATCTCCTCTAATAGTATACACGTCAACCGCATGCAAAGGGAAGAAGAAGAGATCGGCGGTGTGGGATGACAAGTTAATTAGAAGATAAAGTGTAATAACTAAGGGTTATTAACAAGATTCCAGGAGGACCTAATTAGACATTTGAAGAGCGTGTCCTAAGAAAGCAAAACTCCTCCTCCTACGCGTCATTTACGAAGTCGAAGGGGACGACTCCCAAGGCGTAGTGTCGACTCATAAGTTTGACAAGGAGAAAAGGTGAATGAGTGGTTTGCTAGATTAGTGATTTTGGAAGAAAAACCTTTGAGAATGATTGAAAGTAAAGGGTTTAGGGCTTTGTCAATTCCTTAACCCTCGGCCGAGAATGTCTCCCGCGTCACGGCAGAGAGAAAGTATGAAGATGTACGCAAAGGAGAAGATGCGAAAGAAGTTTTCTTCGGTGACGAAATAGCTTTGACTTGATTTATATGACGTCCAATCAAAGAAAAGGATACATTTCATTAACCGCTCACTATGTTGATAAGGATTGGAAACTATGCAAGAAAATTTTAAACTTCAAACACCTTCCTCCTCCACATCTTTTGGTTTACTTATTTGATTGCATCTCTGATTTGTCTAGAAAATTTGGGGCATTGAGAAGAAAATTTAAACAATAACTTTAGACAATGCTTTATGAGTGTCATTTCATGCTTACGTAACCAATTAAGGGCTACAGAAATTTATTTTTTGAAGGAAAAATATTTCAGGTTAGATGTTGTGCCCATATTGTAAATTTGATTGTACAAGAAGGGCTGAAAGCAATCGATGACACTATAGAAAACATAAGAGAAAGTGTGAAATATATAAGGGTCGCCATCGAGATCGAGTGTATGGAATGACATCATCCAACGTTTGAATGTGCCATCTAAAAACGTTGAAGTTGGATGTCGTACGCGTTGAAACTCAACCTATGAAATGTTAGATGCTGTGATGGAATTACAACTTGCATTTCCTGAATATGCTAGCGTGATGTAAACGTATTCTTGGTTGTCGAGCACAAATGATTGGGCAAAGCACAACAAGTTCACACATTTCTCCAAGTTTTCTACGATTGCGACGAAGATTTTTAAGGGGGTCCTTTGGAGGATTAAGGATGCTCGCTTGAGAAAAATGTCGATGCGGGTCCAGATTTCATACGCGGATGACAACGGATTGGTATGAAGACGAAGTTCGATAAATCTTGGGACGAATGTCATCTGATGTCCTTAGCGATTGTTCTTGATCCCAGGTTGAATATGGGATTGGTTAGCTTTATTTTCATGAAGCTTTATACTTTGACAGAGACGTCTAAGGTTCGTGAAGCCTTGAAGTAAATCGTATGGCCGATTGGCGGGTGTGAAGAAAGTAGAGATGCGAGATATTTATTTCCGGTAATCCGGATGTGCTAAATGAATACATATCATATTTGGCACAAGCACGAATGGGAGTTGATCTAAGGAATGAGTTAGAAATGTACCTCAAGAGCCAATCGTAGTGCGAATTTGATGTGTTGGAATGGTGGAAGATGAGGGTTAGTGAATCAAAATACCCTACATTATCTGTGATGGCACGGGACATATTATCAATACCGGTTTTATTAATCCGCATTCATTCATTGACAGTGGAGCGGGGTTGTGAGCAAGTATCGAAGCTCACTTTCGCCAAACTCAATTGAAGCGTTGATTTGTATGCAAGATTGGTTGCGCCCGATATGGGGAGGAGATATGAATGATGATGATGAAGAAGAGGAGATTGAGATTCATGACGCGTCTCTACCTACTGGTCATAATTATTTTGTTTTTCAATTTTTTGGTGAATGTTGAATGCGTAATATTATTTCATCAGGCAAACACGAAAGTGTTGGTCCTTTTGGAATGTGGTTTGGAAGACTTTGAATCATTGATATTTATTTACATATGCCTTCATTTGCTTTTATTTTTGAATTTTGATACATTTATATTGTTTTCTTTTATTGCTATATCAAGTTCAATTTATTTATCAATATTCTGATTTTTTTATTAAAAATTGAATGTAGATATGTCGTCATCTGAGCCATCGTCAAACATTTGGGACTATGCTTCCCTAGTTGAATCACCGCCACGGTCTGGAAAAACAAAGATTAAGTGTGGTTTGTGTGGCGCAAAGTTTGTGCACAAGACTAATCGCTTTACTACACTTGTCATGTCGAGGTGGTGATGCAAAACCATGCCCCAATGCCCCTAAGGATGTCCAAATTCTTTTTCGAGCCCTGTTAGATTCGAATAGAAAGCCTTCCACTCCATCCAAACCTTCTGCTTCTGGATCTGGTACACAAATGACATCCACAAAAGATGCAGAGGAGGAAGCCAGATTAAAAGCTTTGGAGGAAGAACAATTCCAAATCGCCATAAAACGCAGCATGGAAGATGCTTCTAGACTTCAGCGATATTCGAGTCAAAGACAACACGATGTTGAAGCGGTGGTCAAGTTACTTCGAACGACAAACAAGAAGAAGAAAAAGAGTAACAAATTGAAATTCCTAACTCGTCTCGGTGAATTTTATAGGGCATTGGGTACTACATACAATTCTTCACATAAATCAAGTTTGAAAAATCTAGTTGAAAGTATAGAAGAGCACGAAGGAAAAAATCTCTTCGCCTTCGACTCGGAGGAAGTGAATCAATTTGTAATGAAAAAATAGATGGCATTCCGATGGATCGATGACAATACAGAACAGGAAGACACTCATCTTATAGAGGTTATTAGTTATAAATTGTCATTTTGAACAATGTAAAAATTAATTTCAATTTATAACTTGAACTTGGCTCAAAGCTCGAACTCGTTATTTCGAAAACCCTACTCGAATTGGGCTCAAATTCGGATCGGACTCAAACTCGCCTCGAAATCAGCACTCTCGGTGACTCAACTCGTGTGCTCGACTCGGACTCGACTTGAAAACTCGCACTCGGTACTCAACTCGTGTGCTCGTGACTCGAACTCGCCTCGAAAACTCGGACTCGACTCGACTCGTTTACTACTGTACTCGACTCGTACTCGGGCGAGTAGAAAGTACGGCAGGGTGTCATGCACAGCACGAGCACGGCGGTGGTCGTTAAGAGTCGAGTACGAGTAGGGCGATACTCGACTCGACTCGACTCGTGTACATTCTGTGTTTTTTCCATTCATTGAAGATTAATAAAAATTCTGTGTTTTCCTACTCTCTGAGTTATGAAGCCTAATTAGCTGTGAAGCTCGCCCTTCATCGAAGGGTTAACTACCGTGGTGCAAAGCCACATCTATCCCGATTCACCCCCATCCATCGCCATCTCTACTACCCATCTTTTATCATCCCTTTTTCTCATCTCACTCCATCATCTACACTTCAAATCAATCATTTATTGCAGCAATTCTCCTCCTCACAGCAAAATTTTGTAATCTGGCCCTACAGGAGGCTAAAACTTTGGCGGAAGACCACGCACAAACCGTACATCGGATCGAGCTGAGATTTGTGAGTTTTGGAGTCCATCAATAGCCGACCAAGGCCAAGGTGGCTTTTTTCTGAATAGTGGGCCCCACACACATGCGGTCGGGATCACACGCACATGCGTCTGGGCCATTGTTGTTGTCCACGCGTGCAGTACTTCTCTAGTTCGTCTCTCCTCTCTTTCACTCCGCTTTCACCCAAAATTTCTAAACCTAACCCTGAATTACTCAAATCTCCAATTTTATGCCCATTTTCTTACCCTAGGGTTCTTTGAATTGGAATTTCTGAATCCCTTGGATTAGGGACTGATTACTATGCATGTGTGGATGATTATTTCTTATCTTTAAGTATCGTTCGGTTCATAATTTTTATTGATCTAGCCCTATCATGTGTAGGCCTGGACCCGCATAGATTCCCCTTAATTGAATGTTTGGACTTTCATGTGGGATATAGAATTTGTGTAATTGTTTCTGAACTAACATGATCTTAAGCTTGAAATCTCGCATATCATATTTAATTTTCATGTCCTGCATCACCCTACATCCATTAGATCCTGGTTTCTTTTTTATTTAATGATCTCGTGTTACGATGTTGGTAGCTTAGGTTAGGATTATGCATGATTTTCTTTTGATTTTCATGATATTTGTGATGAATATAACGACCTTTTTTGTTTTTTTGGTTAAATATTTTAATTCGGTTATTTGATCTCACATGTTACTTAGTACATGCATCGGTCCTATATCAGTTAGCCACTGAACCCTTCAACTGATAATAAAATTTGGAAGAATCCATGCTGCATGAAGGCTGAAGGAGGGTCCATTTTTTACTTGCCTTATGATGAATGAAATTGTGGTCAGACTTTGTTTCCTTGCTTCACATGAAAATTGATGTTTCCCATTCATGTACGAGATATCTGGGTGTTACCTACTGTAATACAAATGAATAATATAATCTGTGTGACAAATAACTTCGAAAAGAAACCAACCATACAAGTTATTTCTTTAACAATTCTATAGCATAAGAGTTAGTCCCCTTTCTTTTTCGAATGGGAATGCATGTTTTTGATATACCACCTTGCCAATTTAATTTCAGGCCTTCGTACATGGTCCCACTATTTATTTTCTCTAAATTGTTGTCGAGCAGGAAACTGATTATGCTGGTTTACTCCATCTAATAAAGTTCTACAAAAGTCGAAGATTTGATTCAACCATTGGACTGCCTAGGTGAAGTTCTTCACTTGTTTTGCAGTTGGCACTTGGTCATGCTGGCTGCTTGTATATTTGTGATACTAGTACACTCCAACTGTAAATTATTTGTTGGCTTTACTTGTTTCACCTAGTTTTATTCCTTTTCTTTCCTTGCCAGGCCAAATGACTTCCATGATTTTTCTGAGTACTTTGTTCTTGAGGTAATGCAGTGAGGTAGGATTAAGTATTGTGTGTGCTATGTAGCCTTGTTAATTTCATTGCATTGCTGCAGTACAGCATCTTTATGCATTTGAGAAGTGATTTTACTCTTAGCATGTTCAACAAGATCTTAAATTTAGGGAAACGATTCTTCTAGCTCACTGAGGAAATCCTTTGTATCCTCGTTCTTGGAATAACGAGACATGCGAAATTTGAGTCCCTACTGTTTTTCATTAGTTCATTTTACTGGGGATCCTACTTATTCAGATTTGACCTCTACACTGTTAAAGTAACCCTCATGATATTAGATGGACCTATTTAGTTATCATAGTTTTGTTTATTGCCAATTTGCAGACAACTAAGACAACTCGATTTTAGGATGGAATTTCTGATTTTTCTCTTTTCTTCAATAGGCTATTCCACATGCAATTGCAATGGTTAGAGCAACGGACCAGAAAAGTCCAAGAGATGCAGTTGAATTTGTTTCGGAACTGTTAAAGGTAAATTGTTTGGACATAGTAATTTGACGTTCACTTATTGTCTTTCTTTTTCTATATTGTGCACCATCAACCGGTTGCAACTTTGGCAAGTTCATAAAAGAGTTGCCTTCTTAGTTTGTTTATCTTTTACATATTTTGAGTCGTAATGCAGACCGGTAGGTAGTGGGCCAGTCTGGGTTGCGATTTTCTGTAGATCAAGGTTCAAGTGTGTAGTGGGCCAGTCTGGGTTGCGATTTCCACCAGCCCACTAGTTGTCAGTTCTACTATAGGCAAGATCTGAATAAGCCCTGTCACGTCTACCGCAAGCAACCCATACCCAAACATGCTATAACCCATGAAAAACTCCATAGCTGATTTTTTATTTCAAAGATAACATATTGGGTTGTTATAAACATGGGGGTCTTTAAATCGACCTTTTACAACTAGAAGAAAGCCCTAATATAATAGGAAATAACCAAATGTCATTGAATCCCATCAGAACCATATAAGCTTACATGGGTCAGATTTTTTATTGGTTAGCTAGCACGACCTTTTGTTTACATCAATTCCACCCAATGTTTTAAATATCAACATATCGGCCGATATATCCCACGATATCTTGCATCCCACCTATGCGATACGAAACGCATAGGTAGTGCCGATATATTCCACATATTCGATCCCGTGAGCATCTTCAATTTCCGATCCTTTTTTTTTTTTTTTAATAAATAAATTATGTCAAGTCAGTGTCAAATGGTTACAAATCCATTGTTTCTTCATGTTTGCGTGAAAAATCATGGACTTGGAGCTTTGATTTCCATATCCATTGGTTCTTCATGTTCTCCATGTTTTTTTTTTTCAAAATTTTCCTTCAACCAATTGTCAATTGTGACTAATTTCAAAGTATTTAGGAGTATTTGATGAAATGATCATCACATGCACCTTGATTTTGAAATTTGAGCGTAGGTGGTCCGATTTGGGGAAAATTGGGGAAATTCAAATATTTCCTAATTTCTCCCAAATTGCTTGCAATCTTGCACTCCAAACATGAAATCAAGCATGTATGAGGGCTGATCTATTGATTTGTTGAGTCCTTGTCAATTTTTGGAAATTAAAAATATTTTAAATTAAAATTAATAAAAAAATATTTTTTTTGAAACATTTCCCTTCAATCAGTTGTCAATTGAGACTAATTTTGAAGTATTCAATTTGATTAAATGATCATCACATACACTCTAATTGTTATGTAATCAATTTGAATATGGTTGCATTAGTTTAGTCAGATAGTGCATATTTTAGGACCAGTGGTGCAACTGCATATGCGCATATCCATATGCAAATTGACAACATTGCTTAGGACCCTATGGAAAGGAAACCTATTATGTGCACTTCTTTTTTGAGATGTTATGATTTAAAAGTGCGAATTAAGGTATTTTTTTTAACAATCCTTGGAAGTTTCATTGAAAAATTCAACAATTTTTTCCCAATGTTTTCCCATGTTTCCCAAAAAGTGTGATAAATTACCCAATACAAACAATATATCCCGTGCAATAACCGATACATTTCTGTATCCCAAGGATGCGATATGTAACACGATACCGATATTTCAAACACTGATTCCACCTAGCGTTGGAAAGAACTTGTACTTGAGTTGAAGATGGTAGTATCAATCTCTTGCACATGTTGGATTGTAGGCCCTGATGATTGGAACATTGATCATGGCTTCACTTGTTTCTCTTAATCAACTTCTTATTATTGCGATGTCACCTATGTTGTTGTTGGCCTCTAACTTTGTGGGTTCCGATAGTTATTAGAATAAGTCCTTCACGACCAACTCTAGAATTTTTTTCTTGATTCACCAATATTACCATGGTATTTTCCTCCACTTTGCCTTCCATTGTGATGTATGGCTCATCCATTTTGTCACCCTTAGATTCCTTCGCATATCTATCATCCATTGATCAATTCAATGAGGGATTTGTCTTAGATCGGAACATGTTCAGATATATCTTTGTCTATATCTTTCGATCCTACCAATTTAGATCCACCCTATCTTTGGAGGATATCCTTGGAGGTTTGGAGGCCTTCTTCAATGTTTTTGTGAATTTATCAAGATCTTCCTTGAGTTTATCTGAATCTTTCATGATTCTTCTCATATCCACACGTCTTTATTGCACTTATTTGGTCCCTCAGATGGATTTTGTTAATGGAGTGCTTTTGGTTGGTCTACAAGTGGTCGCATTCTTTCATAGCAATATGATGATCATGAACATGTATTGATATATAAACCATAAAAATGATGGGTGTGGATTTGGGTGATAAGGACGATGCAGGGCAAAGGGTGGTCATATTTTGGATAGGTACAAAAAGTGTGAGTGTCTACCTTGTTAACATATTTGTAATGTAACACGGGCTAGAAAGTACTGATTGGGTGCATATTGGTTGGAATGTATTTTAGTGTAGGCGTGAGTGGCGTTCTTGGCATCGCCGAAGTTATCAATAATATTTGCCGATATTATATGTATTGCATGTCAGAGTTATAGATATCGGGTGTAATCATAGTTTTCGATATCGGTATCGCATCGGCCATTATGGTCATATCGTATCTATATCAGCCTAATGCGCTATGCGATACGGGATTGAATGAGCCCAGCCTTAAAAAAAATAGTGTACCAGCTCTGAATTGCAGTATTCATATAAAAAGGGATTCAAGGTGGGATTCAAATCGTTTTGCTTCAGATTCAACTCAAATTGTATATCGTAAATTGTAGGATTTTGACAACATTGTAGAAAACAGCAACAGTGCCCTTGAACCCCTTCATAGCCATATAGGCTGGTTGTAAAATGGAAATTAGTCATTCAAATGCTATAGGATTTGCATGATCTTGGGCTTGCTTGCTAACTCAATAGGCTTTCAAACAGGACCAATTGCGGGTTGTTTTGACATCTTGTGATAAACAAAAAGTGGCCCACTAAGAAGGTGACGGAAATGCCATGGAAAACTTGTTGATTAGTCATGATCACTCTAATTAAAATAAATAAATCCTATGACGTTGAAGATCATTCAAATGCTCCCATGAGCTCCACAATGTAACCTGACTGTTGGTCTTATCAAATTGATCATCAGATTATGGATCTAGTCTAGATCATCATCAATACAATATGGATGGTTGGATTGGTCAGATCTTTGATCAGCCATCTTGCATGGCCTTTTGGTAGCATTAACTTGAATTTGATTTCTCCTTAATCATTTCGAAAGTTTTTATCTGATCAATGCATTTTCTATTTTCCTTTTTCCCATGGTCTTTAGTGTTTTTCTTTTTTATCTTCCATTTTGTATCCGTTGACTTACTAATGAATAATGATACTTATATGAGAGCCCATTCACTTTTAACTCTAGGAAAACTGTTTTGTATGATACAGCGGTCTCATATCTTTGCATATCAACCATGGCTGATGCGGATGCGAGATACAGGGGTGAAACGTACAGATTAAAATAGTATACAATATGGGGGTGAAATGGCCAGATTAGAAAATTGGTGGTTGATATGTTCCATATCTGCATCTATATGGACTGTGTACAAAAAAATTTTGGGATCTTTTCCTTATTTTTCCCCATGTTTTCATCTATTTTCTTTATTCATAGCATATAGGAAGGCTAATTTCAACATGATGCAAGCCCATTTTGGAGATTAAAACACAAGATTTGAGCGTGATTAAACAAATCTAAGTGGTGTGGTCCATATCAACAATCAAAAGCCAACATTAGATAAATTTATAATAATCATCACTAAAATATAGGATTTCTAATTCCCTAGTGCTTTTTAATGCCAAGGTCAAATACCAAAATTAAAAATTAATAATAATAATAATAATAATAATAAAAAATCAGTTTTCAACAGTTTAGGCTGACAGACAGCATTCTTACTTTGGAATGGTCAAATCTTAGTTCCAGGATCCTCTTAACGAGGTGCTGTTCCTGCTTCAAATCTTAGTTTAGGCTGACAGCAGTCTTACTATAGAATGGTCAAATCTTGGTTGCAGGATCCTCCTAAACCAGGTGCTGTTCCCGCTTCAAATCTTAGTTGCAGCATCCCCCTAACCAGGTGCTGTTTCTGCTTCAAATCACACCTTGGATCCGCACTCCCTATCCCACTTTCTAGCCTTTTATGCTTGATAGCATTTTGAAACAGAAGCTCTCCCGCTTCTGCACCCGAATTTGTTTCCGCTTCGCGTCATTCCTGCAACTATAGGTCCAAAATACCATTGAATACTTTTAACCAATGAAAAAAAAAAGTTAGATTCATCGGATTTCCGTTTTCCCCCTTTCTCCTGGAATTTTCCACATTCTTTTGGGAAACAAAATGTGTCCATTACGGGCTTCATTGGCCCACTGTTATCTCACCCTGAAGCCATTATTCAGAACCTTGGTGCTAAGCAGTGTTTTAAATATCGACGGTATCGGCCGATATATCCCACGATATTGTATCCCACATGTGCGATATGAAACGAACAAGTAGTGGGATATATCCCACATGTTCGATCTGGTGAGCATTTTTTATTTTCGATCCTTTTTTTTTTTTTGTAAATCATGTTAAATCAGTGTCGAATTGTTACAAATCAATGTTTTTTCATGTTTCGCATGAAAAATCATGAATTAGGATCTTCGATTTTGAGATTTGGAGGACCGAATTGTGGAAAATTGGAAAAAATTAACATTTTCCCAATTTCTCGCAAATCATTTGCAATCTTTGTCTCCAAACATAAAATCAAACATGTATGTAACCTGATTTAGTGATTCTTCTTTTGCTTTTGAATGTATTGCTTGTGTTTCCACACGTCTTCTTACATTTATAAATTATATGAATAAACTTTGAATATACTCGCATTAATTCAGTTAGACAACGCATAGATTAGGACCCCATACAAATAAAACCTATTATGTGCACTTGTTTTTTGTACCGTTTTGATTTGTAAGCGTGTATTGATGTCTTTTTTAACAATTACTGAAATTTCATTGAAAAATTCAACCAATTTCCAATGTTTCCCCATGTTTCCAACAACAACGATACATTACGCAATACAAACCGATATATTCCATGCGATAACTGATATGTATCTGTATCCTAAGGGTGCGATACGTAACGCGATACCGAAATTTCGAACACTGGTGCTAAGTAACATGTGAGGTTTATAATTCTATGTTCCACTAAGAGGGACTTCATTTTTCTAATGTTTGCCGTTTTAGCTAGCTGTAATTTTTATTTTTTTTTAATATAAATTAGAATGTCCTTTATTTCTTATGGATGTTGTTATGCACTGTATTTATTTTCTGTTTATATTCATGAGGATTTGATTTATTAATTGGCTTTCAGTATAACGATAACAATGGGAATCCTTACTCCGATGTCTACTGGCTTGCTGCATTGGTCCAGTCCATTGGGGAACTTGAATTTGGACAGCAGGTTCGCATAAATTATGCTTTTCAATATGTATGGAGGCATTCCTTATATTTTTGAATTCTATTGTCAAAGTATTCCTGTTTCCAAGCCTTAGACACCTGTTGACAATCCAATAGGTCAATAATTAAAAGTTTAGTATTATCATATTTTATCAGACTGTTGCACCTGTGTTTTTGCATGGCAATTTATTATGCCATTTTAGGATGAACTTCTTTTTGTTCACTTGTTATTGATTTCTATATTTATTTCAGTTTCTTGCATAGGAACGATTATATTGGTCAACACATAAGGGAATCGGTCACCCCATAATGCAGTATGGGGGTGAATCAGTCCTTATGAAGACATAGGCCGTATCGGCATTGTTACGGGGTCGATACTGCATTTACTGGCATGCGAGACCATAAAGGGCCCATTTTGAAAATTTTTGTTTTCAAAATCTCTCGTTTTTCCACCTCATTCTTCATCAACTATGAAGAAAGCTTAGAAACAAGTTTTAGACTAGATCTAGGCCTGTTTTGAGAATCAAAGGACAATTTCAATAGGATTCGATGAATGGAATTGGAGTGGACCATTTTGCAAAATATTGGAAAGGGGGGGGGGGAGCCATCACTCGTTTTTTCCAGGTTCCATCTTCTTTTTGTTGTATTTATATGCAAACAGCCCTAAACCCCCAAATCATGCTTGACATCTATTAAATTAAGGGTCCATTTGGTCGACAACAAGTCAATCTGACAATGCATTTCTAGGTTCCATCGTCCTTTTGTTGTATTTATATGCAAACAACCCTAATCCACCAAATCATGCTTGACATCTATTTGATTAGGGTCTATTTGGTTGACAACAAGTCAAGCTTACATTACTTGATATACAACATTCTTACCAAGAATGGTCCATTGTACTATCAAATACATGCCCCCCCCCCCAAAAAAAAAAAAAAAAAAAAAAAGAATATGTATTTGGGGTCGTTATTTTTTTAGAATTTTACTAATAATTTTTTAGGATTTCTTTTCCAAGAAAAGGGGGGTTGTTAATGGGCCATATCAATCGATACACCGGTTGATATTGTTATGTCCATGCACATGTGAGGGTGCATGTGTGTGAATGTGCGGGTGCATATGCATGTGTGTGTTTGTTATGACTAACATTTGTAAACGTAAAATGATGGCTTGCATGAGAAATAGGGCTCATGAGCAAGGTGTTCCAAAACGGTAACGGTGGCTGTAACGGCCACTAGCGTTACCATTATGATATGGGCCGTAACGGCCGTTACAGCCCCTCGTTTCAGCCTTTACTACCGTTTTTTATTTTTTGAAAAAATTGTTACTGGACCATTACAGCCTGTTTTTCTGTAACAGCTGTTATGGCCGTTTTGACCCCGTAACGTGTAACGGTTATGACCATTACTGTTACATAACCGATTTTGAATACATTGCTCATGAGTGGAACCTTCAATGCTGGCTTTGGAGTATTTTCTCCTTGCTCTTATAATATTAGTGAGTTCTTTATCTATTTTCATTATTTATTTATAGATGTTAAACTGTAGACTTTATTTTGCTACTGTTATTTTGGTAGTTACAAGTGTTACTTTAATGGTGTTATTCAATGGTTAAGGCTTTGATTTCATGTGTTAGTTTAGTAGTTGCAGGCGTTAACCCATGTAATATTACCCATTGCTTCCAAACCTGAATTGCTTTAGGGTTGACTATTCAATACCTCTGGTTTGGTTTGGGTTAGGTAGCTTGGGTTTGGTCATGCCTCAGGGTGACTCTTAAGGTTAGGCTTGGGTTAACCTTAAAAGTTAAAACCCAACCCGACACTCCTGAGTTGCACCTCTAGTCTCATGATATTGGGGCATCTGGAGATCTTGGACTCACGAGAAACAAAATTTTTAGGCTAGAATTCTGTGGAACTCATGATGCTCGAAGTGGGCCTAAGCTTGATTGTAGAGATGTACACAAGGCTGTTGATTGTGCAAGACATGGTTTAAAACCTCAATTTTGGTCCGAAATTGCTCAGGTCTAAAACAAAGTTTTATTACAAAAAAAAATAAAATGATACAGCTTGTTACAAACTGAGCGAGTTGCTGAACTGATATCATAAAATAATAAAAAGTATTTTAAAGAAATTAATAAAGATGCCTAGAGAAGTTTAAAAGGAAAAAAAATAATAATTTTGGTCCTTTTTTGTGTTTGTTTACTTTCATCCTTGTGTACGTGTGCGCATGCACATGCACGCGTGTGTGTGAGTTGAGGTGAGGCTCACTTCTGTTGTGGCTGCCATTTCTTTTCTAGTTTCGTTTGATTTTTTTAATAAATTCCTGCATCTTAAAAAAATGAGAAAATTATGGGGAAAAAAAAAAAAAAGACCCTATTTGTTGTTGCTTCTCGGAAGTGCGGAGGTTATTCTCAAGAAACAATCATCTAGAATTGTTTGTTCAGAATTAGGTATGTGGAAAACTGCATGTTTGGCAAACATACATAAGAAAAACATTTATTTATTTTTTCTTTTTGTAGAAAATTGCATTTTCTGTAAAATCACGCATGCAGTACGTGATTCCATTTATCCCAAATATCTTAAGAGTGGTGATCATTTAGTAAGTTTTAGAAATAGTTTCTCAGACTTTCATTGATCTCAGTATCCTTACCAATACCCTTCAGTCATCACTCTTGTTCATCTAACACGATCTAAAACTCTACACTCACTCTCTTATACTTTTTGCAAGTGTGAAGACTTCTCACTGTCTCGTCCACAATGGATTGTATAGATCAATATTATGCCTTTAGAAGGTCGATATTTCGTGAGTGGAGAGATTGAGAGGGATACTCTTAGAATTAGATCTAGGTGATTGAAGTGGAGATGTGCCTATGGAGTTATCTATGATCACTGCATGCGAATCAAGTTGAAGGGGAGAGATTGTAGGTATATTATCAAGCATGCTTTATGGGACAATATTGGGCAGTCAAGGAACGACATGTTCATAGGATGAGCTTTGCTGAATTGAGGATGTTGAGATGGATTAGTGGAAAGATGAGGAAGGACAATAGTAGAAATGTTTATGAATGTGATTGAGGGAAATTAGTAGCACCACCAATAGGTAATGAGATGGGGAGAGATGGTGTAGCCATATCGATGGGGACATCACGCGTACACGCATGCCCCCCTACGCAAGTACGCAAGGAGGGCCCCACCATCGATCTGGATCAATGACGACGTCCAGGGAGGGCCTCCTAATTAGAGGACTACGTTTTGGTTCGTTGGAGTGGACCCAATAGCCATGTGAATCCTACCATGGGTTCTCATGATCGTAACCTACTATTCTAATTAATCCAGTACTTTGTGTTTTGTTTATTATTGTTATTAAGAATATCATGGACGGTTTAGATTCCTTTGATTAGTTGTTATTTTTTATTACTTTGTCTCCAAGTAATAGGTTGCGCTCGTAGTGCAAGTTTTAGGGTATAGGGCTTTATTATAAATAGGCACACCCCTTGTAGTTTTTTTTTGTTTTCCTCAATGAAGATTAATAAAATTGCTACGTTTTTCTGCTCTTCTAAATTTATGAGTTGTGGAGATTCAATTGGGTGTGAAACTCTTCTTTCCTCGAAGGGCTGACTACCGTGGTGCGAAGCCACACCTAACCCGATTTGCCCCAACCTTCTTCCATCCATATTTTTCTTCTCCTACAAGCATTCCATCTGCAAATCCATCAATATTTGATGGCATTATTCTCTCTGCAATAGATTTTCAGAATCTGGCCCTACGGGAGGGCTGAAACTTCGGCGAGCACCACGCACAAACCGTGCGTCGGATCGAATTGAGATTTAGGGGTTTTAGAGTCCATCCCTTGCCGACCAGGTCCAAGGTGGCCTTTTTCTGAATAGTGGGCCCCACACGTGCGGCCAGGATCACACGCACGTGCGTTTGGGCCATTGCTGTTGTCCACACGTGCGGTACTTCTCTGGTTCATCTCTCTCCTCTCTTTCACTCCTCTTTCACCCAAAATCTCTAAACCTAACCCTAAATTACTCAAATCCCCAATTTTAAGCCCTTTCTTCAACCTTAGGGTTCCCCGAATTGAAATCTGTGAACCCCTTGGATTGGGGAATTATTTCTGTGCATGTGCAGATGAATTTACCCTCCTTCGATTGTTGTTTGGTCTATAATTTTGATTGATCCGGCCCTAGCATGTGTAGGCCTGGATCCGTATAAGATTCCCCTTGATTGAGTGCTTGACTTTATGTGGGATGTGGAATTTTGTGTAATTGTTTCTGAACTAGTGTGATCTTAATCCTAAAAATCTTGCACATCTTACTTGAATTTCATGTCCTGCATCACATATGCAATGGAGAAAATTTTTGCACCAGTTAAGAGTGAGTTGAATAAGGTCCAAAAGGATGTATGTAGAGGTAGAAAAGATTTTGATTACCCATGGTTTAATTGAGGATATGGTCTTTGGTAGTGGAGTGGGAGAACGGGATTCATGTAGCCAACCCAATTGGTTAGGATAAGGTATAGATGATGACGAAGAAATAGTTTTGACCATATTTTAGAAGCCAAATCCAAGAAATAATATGTTTACAACATGATAAGTTCAAGGAAAAACTTTGAAACTATGGAGTGGGGGGTACAACTTTGGGCATACGTATTGGTCCCAGTTGACCGAAATTGATATGACCTGGACAAAACTGAGTCGTATCCGATGATTTTTCAAACCATTTGAAGTTGACTACTACATTATCGTAGTTGCTTAGGTAGGAGGTGAAATCAGGTGCCTTAGAGGTGAAAGTGTTTCCTTAAATGTGATTAAGGGAGTAGTGAATGGGTAGCGAGTAATTTGTAGATAGGTGTCTTGGGACGCCATAACTTCTTAGGCCTCTTAGCTAATGACGGCATCTCTGATAATTCCAATCCACCCTACTTTCTTAACGGATCCTTGTATATTCCTTCTTTGTAATAAGATTGTGGCATCTTCGCAGAAAAATTGTTATTGATTAGAAAGATAAAAATATTCAGAGAATTTAATGTTTATGAGCCATGCCGATTTGGCGTCTCTTGGATCATGTAAGTGGGTCTTTCAGTTTCCTGGGGCCTTTTCAATACTCATTATCAATTTAAATTGGGGTGAACATAGGCTTCCAAGTTCCAATATAAGTTGGTCTTCTAACAGTAGATGAACTGGAAAGTTTTTCTTATCTTGTTCTTGACTAAGTGCTCGCAGTTATGTTACAAGCCTGGGGTCTATTTATATTGGCTTGGGTGAACATGCAACTCCCTTTTCTATGTATTTTTCTTTATGAATGAAGTTATAATTCTCTGCCTAATTGAGGAAAAAGTGCAGAAATGTTGACAATGCGTAGGAGTCTTTGCAAAATAAAATAAAATAAATAAAGCAATAAGAAAATAAAAATAAAAGGAATCATGGCTTTGGTGGATGTGTAACTATTATTTATTGTTCTGATAGATTAATATTTGAATTGCAAACATGTACTCCATATTTTGTGATGACGTTGGCAAGCTAAGCTTTTTATTTGTTTATTTATTTTTTATAATCATTTTCCTTTCTTTTTGGATCAATTAACAGAGTATTCAGCTTTTATCATCACTTCTCAAACGCATTGATCGGCTGCTGCAATTTGATAGGTGCATTTATCTTTGCCAATATACTTGGGAATGAGGCTATGTTTCTCATTTGTCCTCTTTAGCAAACTTGGTCTCATGTATACTATGGCTTTATGTCAGGCTGATGCCCAGCTATAACGGGATCTTGACAATCAGCTGCATCCGCGCTCTCACGCAGATTGCATTGAAGTTTTCAGCCTCCTTAGCACTTGTAAGCAAGCTTCCCAAAAATGACAAGCCATGCTCTGTTGCGATATTTTCATTCATCGCATATGCTATTGCTGCAGGATCGTGTATTTGATCTTATTAAACCATTCCGCAATTTTGAGACGGCTCTTTGGCAAGTTCGAATTGAAGCAAGTAGAGCACTTCTTGATCTTGAGTTCAACTGCAAAGGCATTGATGAAGCATTGTCTCTTTTCATGATCTTCATAGAGGAAGAGCCGTCTTTACGAGGTTTGATTGATACTGCCCACATCCTCATCCCCGATCTTTAGGACCACTTTTTTGAGCATGTGCACTTTGATTACAGGACAGGTGAAGTTGGCGGTGCACATGATGCACTTGTGCCAAATAAGAAGTGGCTCCAGAGCTGGTGATCCTATAAATAGCTCCACGCTTGTGGCCTTGCTTCGTATGCTCGAAAGCCGCAAATCCTTCAACAATGTCATCCTTCGGCATCACTTGTTCTGTATTCTACAAATTCTTGCAGGGAGGTGAGAATGCATCTTGCTTGGTGAAGATCTGTGTATTGATTCAGGATTTTAGCCCTTGATCTTTTGTGAAATGACTAAACGTCCCGCTTTCATTATTGGAAATATCATTATCTCTACTTGATCGAGATGCAGTTGATTGTATAGTTGACAATAGTATGTCCTGATTAGCTGGGTTTGAACTTGTCGCTTCATCAGTCGGTGTTTTGTGTTCCAACCTTTCAATCACAATCAAACCCAGCTTACCTAAGAGCAAAAGTAAAAAAGAAGAAAGACAATTTCTCTATTTCTGCAATTAAACTGCTCTCCTAAAGTTGAAATCTGTCCAGTTTGTACACTTCAAAAAGTTTTGATACATATTTTACTTGTGAATATTTCAGTTTGCTTTGTACATATTTGGATGTCTTTGCCTGTGGTCATCATAATTGGGAAATTATTAAATAGACAAGTTAAGTTGATTTAGCCCATGGATGTCTGCATATGGTTAGTTATGTGAATTACTTTAAAACTAAAAGCTTCCAATATGCTTCATTTAGTTTGAAAATCATTTCCAAATCACACACGCAAACCTGCCCACATGAACCCACAAAAGAGCTTCCAATTTACTTCATTTAGTTTGAACATTATTTCCAAACCACACATACAAAAGCTTCCAATTTGCTTCATTTAGTTTGGACATCATTTCCAAACTACTGTGCTACACATGCATGCACACAGGCACCATTATTTCCAAACTACACGCACACACACAATGTCTTTTCCAAACCATGCATGCACGCATGCACGAATTGTATGTCTTACCTACAACTAGTTGGAGAGAGGGAGGGAGCACATGGAAAATCTCTAGAGTCTACAGTTGCTTTCTGAAATGAGGGAGTGGTATCGTTATTAATATTTTAGAAAAGAAAACAAGCTTATGTTGAGAATTTCTGAAATGTGGGAGTATTTTTATAAGAAAATAATATTTTAGAAAAGGAAACAAGCACATTGTGAGTGGATTCTTTTTTATTCAGGTGTATAAAATGGTTGAATCTGACGGCCATCATAATTAGGAACTTATTAAGCTGACATTGATTCGTTTGAACATTATTTCCAACGCGTGCACGCACACACACAACATACAGCACACAACACACGCACACATCTAGACAGACACTCATGCATTTCCAAACTACTCTCACACACAAATGCACATAACATCATTTCCAAACCATGAGGTCTCTCCTACAACTAGTTGGGAGAGAGCACAAGAAAAATCTCTAGTCCACAGCTGCATTCTGAAATGAGGGAGTGGTATTATTATTAATATCTTAGAAAAGAAGACATGCATATCATGAAAATTTCTGAAATGAGGGAGTAGTTCTTTTACAAGAAATAATATTTTAGCAAAGAAAAAAATCACATGGTGAGGAGATTCTTTTTTATTTGGGTGTATTAAATGGTTGGATCTGACAAGATTCAGCTGGGAGAAGAATCCTAGTGTGCCTTCCAAGAACCATGTTTATGTTGTTGTAATCAGATTCTTTTGACACATGGTAGTTTATTTATAAGAGAATTGATATAACATGTTTTCTCCATTACTAAAATTTAAAGTTCCTTTTTCTTATTTATCTTGTAACCATTATTGAAGCTAAAGACCGCATATCTCATTCTCAGGCCTCCAACACTATATGGTATCCCAAGAATCAAAGTACGGCCCACCATCAATGTAGAACATCAAGCCGTCAATGTAGAACATCCCTCTGTCAATGCAGGACATCCTGCCGTCAATGCCGAGCATCCCACTGTAAATGCTGATGCTTGCAGCGAACCTGGCAGCGAACCACTTGAAGCCGACGCAAAACCTGCCCCATTGAAGCTAAAGCTATCCAAAACTCAGGAACCTCTTGTGGAAGCTCCTCCTTCAAACCTCTTGCCTGACAATTTACCAGTACCAGATCCTCCTAAGGAAGCGGACACTGTTTCTAATGGATCTGAACGGAGGGTTTCCATTGTGAAGATCAGGGTCAAGCCGCAACCAGCAACATCCGGTAGAGCAGATAATGTCGATAATGCAGTGGACAACTCTAGAGGTGCTCATAATGAAACTGAAGTGGGACCCAGCAGTTCTGTGTCTGTTGATGCACCACTGAGGGTAACAAATGAGCTGGTGAGCACCAGCCATCAAAATCTTGAAGAAGCCAACTCTCACAACCATGGTTCTCGGATGACTGCGAGCATTGGCAGTGCGAAATTCTTCAATGATGATGAGGCCAGCAAAGAACTGCAGTGCACTGCTGACTCGAGGAAAGGTGGCCTGGCTGACGATCAGTTGTGGCCGAGCATCAAGTCTATTAATACTGGAGAGGCGGAACTGCAGAAGTATGCATCTGTTCAATCTCTTTCAGTTGGTAAGCGGGACGATGATGGAGCTTCACTGGCCAAGGAAGATTGGAAAGGAAAGAAAGAGAAAAAGGAGAAGAAGAGGGAAAAGAAAAGGAAGCGGGAAGGGAAAGCAGGGGAAAAGAGTCACCAGGACGATCCCGAGTACTTGGAGCGGAAGCGTTTGAAAAAGGAGAAGAGGCAACGCGAGAAAGAGATGGGGAAGTTGAAGAGTGGAGAACAAAGAGCGTTTTCAGCAGATTTGCAGAATTTGGCAAGGACAGTCGAACCGCAAGTGAAGGCAACTATATCGGTGGGGCCGAGGAAATTGGAAGAGAGGGTCGAGTCCAAAATGTCAATGGGTGGTGCGGAAACCGGACTTGGGGCTAGTGAGGCTACGAAGGGAAGTTCAGTACATAAGCTTCGAATCAAATTGAAGAGTCGGACTATCAGCAATTTGTAAAGGTGATAGAAGATGCATTGTATGATTAGACTAGAATGAAATTTTAGTCCCCATTTAGTGGAAATTACATGAGTTGGATTTCATGGTGGGAGGCCTTCCCAGCTGATGTTTTGTATGGTAGGGAAATGATGGAAAACTCCTGAAAGAAATTATAAGGGGTTTCAGCCAAGAAGCGCCTGTGAGGAGTTTTGATCTGATCCAGTACAAATTCATCAGGTTGAAATTTATACGTGGGGCCCAAGTGGCCCAACTAAGATCAAAGTACTGTTGTATAGGCGGGTTCCACTAGATTGTACGATTTAAGATGATCATAGACCTGGTAGATATGGGTGGCGAGTTCAATTTCACTCGTACTGTCCATTTCGTATGCCAATGAACATCCCAATCATGGTTATTTTCTTGGTAGTTGCTCCCCAACTCAGCTGTAGGACAACTTGTACTAGATAATGGTCTGAGAAATTGTTCATTTTGTTACAGTGCAACTAGGAGATGGGCCTTGCATTGGCTAATTTTGATGTCAGCCCGACGGGTCTCACTGCAGACTAAACATGGCAGGAAAAAAAAAAACCCTCCAGGTTGAACATCCTACCCATCCAATTCTTGGCTTTTCTCAGTTCAATGCAGGCTATTGCTGTATTATTTACTGTCTGGTTAAAAGCCATGAAGGGTTGATGTCACCTTGGAGGTGTTTGGAGCAGTCCATTTTTGTTAGGCTTCACGACACCAAGACAGTTTGGATGTTTAAATCTTGGCTCCACCTTTGTATACTACTCTGCGGCTCTTCGATCATATGGTTCCCATTTGATATTTTTCTTTAAAAACTGACTTTGCTGCTTGGTACATCCAAAGTTTTTTATGTGATGCCATTATGAAATGCGAAACCAATTAGTTCTTGTTGATTAGAGCGGCTTGCTTAGCCATGCTCGTCAAAATAAGAACATCCAAGATGATGTTTTGGCACCCGGGTGTTCTGGGATGAGCCTTTCCTAGTGCTTCTCAGGCTTAGGCCACTGATTGTTTGGACTGTTGAAGCGTTGGTGACTGCTCCGGTGGTAGACTCTTAGGAGTTTCAACACCCGGTCAAGGGTTCCAGTATCCATAGGTGGTGAAATCCCGCTAAGGCGTGAGTGTGTGGGGTGTGTGCGCCTGTGGAAGAAAAAAAAAAAAAAAAACTCAACAATCCTATTCCACCCATTCATGACATTGCAATGAGATTTGTGCCATTCATCAGGTCTGAAGGAAGATATCCTTTATTCCTCATCAGGTCGACCTCATAGCTCTGCGGGGCCCACTGTGGTGTGATGGAAATTCACACCATGCATTTGATAGGTCCTCTTTGGGTTGCGGGACATGTCAAAAATCAGCTGTGTCCGAACTCGGGTGGGCCATACCATCTTGCATTATGAAAATGCCTAAAACATCTAATAAAAGCATTTGATGGGGTTCCCTTGAGATTTTGAATGGTTAAAATTTGGTGTGATTGCTCATCGAATTGGGAAACATAGTGAAGGGGTGAATGTCAAAACCACATCCCGACAGGCCGTGGGCATCCATTCTCAACTATTGTCTGTGGTGTGGCCCACCTATGTCATGGATTTGTCTGATTTTTTGGCCCATAGATTACCATGGAAGGTTGTATATATATAGAGAGATGCTCCCGCAATGCGGATTTCGTGCAAAGGCTTTCGTGTGCAGAAAAGTTAAGTAGGGCCCACCTTAATGTTTGTGAGGAATCCACCTTGTCCATCTGTTTTTCAAGCTCATTTAAGAAAATGCAACAAAAAATAAGGAAAATTGAAAACTTAAATCGGCCACACCTGATGAAAGAGTGGGGAATGAAATGTCTACCATTGAAACCCTCATAAGCTCTTGTTTGTATGCCATTCAAAATGTTTATAAAGTCATTCCAACGGGGATGAATTGAGAAAAAAATATATACAAAAATTGTGGCCATATGAATGTTTCAACCATGGTCATTTAATCCCCGTTGTTTCCTCTCACGTGGCCCACTTGAGTTTTGGATCCACCTCACAAAATGGGTGGACGGAGTGAATTTATCATAAATATTATGGTAGCCCACCTCATTGGTAACCTAGGTGTGTCGCATGGTGATGTTTGTTAGAAATCTACCCTGTCAATCCGTTTTGTGCACTAATTTTAGGACTGGATCCTAGACTTAAAATAACGGGAATTGAACAGTTACCGTTGAAACATTCGTATGGCCACAAAAGTCTTGTATCAGTATAATCTTTCTAGTTCATCGCAGTGGGAATGACCTTATATGCAGTGTGGATGACATATAAGCATCAAGGTGGGAGGGTTTCAACATCTTTCCCTAGTTTTCCCTATTGTATGGCCCACTTGAGTTTTGGATCCGACTGTAGTAGTATACTGACGAAAGTAGCCGTTCTAGGCGACTGTAGTAGTATACTACGAAAGGTGGCGACTGTAGTATACGGAAGAAGCCTAGGCTTGTGTAGCCGTAGCCGCAAGCCAGCCTACACAGGCTTGCGGCTGGTGTAGTGCCCACACCACGTTTCGTGAACTGCTATGCCCGAGAATGAATGAATTGTGATATAGCGCCGAATAAGCCACTGACTATAGGAGAGGAAATAGGGGGCCCTATACCATACATCCTGCTGCCTCAGGACGACTACACATTACATCATAGCAGCATGACCAAATGGAGGCGGAAACTAGCTTCTTCAGAAGGCGCTCCGGCAGGGCGTGATGCGACGATAGATGATGAGAGACTGATCGACCATAGATAGGAGGGTAGCTTGCTTCCAAGCGCTAGCGAAGGAACCGCGACCCGACCCAACCGGTACCTTATTAGATCGGTCCGCGCCCGGCGAGGACTAGGTACTACACCACAATGACTGGCTAGAGACGAATGGTCCTGTCAGATGTTCTGTGGGGGTGCCACCATAATAAAAGTGTTTTATCCCATCCGTCTGTCCATTTTGAAAGACCATTTTAGGACATAAGTCTGGATCTAAGGTTGGTGTGGATTACACCACAAGCAGTGCTGATAATGACCCCACCATCGAAACCTCTGGGCCCACCTTGATATTCATTTAATATTCAACCTGTTTCATAAGGTCACATGGACCTGGATTAAAGGAAAACATAAATATCAGCCTGATAAAATGAAAGTCTGTGCGGAAGAGTGAGGCCTTAAGATCTGACGGTCTACACGATCTAGAACCTCCACACAGCCAAAGATGAACGGTCCAAATCTAGCAGTCCGCCTAACCACTACTGAAGCAGATGGGTCTAATCACCCCTCTGATTCTATGATATAGATGACCTCAGATTACGATCTATGGCTTAGATCGTCCCAAGGATAAGCTAAACGGACAAATTTTAATATACCACTTTTCTCTTTTTACTCTCGTTATTCCTTAATGTATATTTCACGAGAGAGCCTCATTCGATTTTTAGGAATTGATGGGGAGTTTGGATGAGACCAGAAATTATCTGGTCTTATCCCTATTTCCTCATATAAATCCCTATTCAAAATTGAATTTGAAATCCAACTTCTAACGAAAGAGGCCTAACCTCATGGGACCCACCCACTAGTGATTGCCCACTAGTGGAACCCATTGGCCTATGTCCAATATCTCCCACTCAATCACATTGTGGGATAGGTTTAAAAAAAGTCCATTTAATTTGCCTAATAACAATCAAAACCAAATATCGTGATCAAAAGAATCAGAGACGTGGGACTAGCTGGATCACCGAAATCTTCTCACATGTGTTTAAGTACTAAGTGACCACCTAACTAGTACTCGACCAACATATCGGATGGACTTAACTCCCGATCTGGAGTACTCGGCCAACATACGCACTTATCCAACTTATCAAGTTATTCTGAAAACTCTATTTTCACAAACCTCGACTCAAATCAATTTAAAGCAATACTTATATATTTACTTTTAAGAAAGAATATCGTTTGCAAAAGTCTAATAAAAAAACTCGATACTACTGGCGAATAAGTTTTCAAGTACGTATTTATAGTTTTAGAAACTTCATGTAGCTGTCATAGGATTTTTTCTACGCAGATTTGTAATTTGAAATTAATCAAGCTATTTTCCTAGCGTAACTGAGTTTGCCCATCAAGGACCTTTCGTCATAGTACACTAAAGTAGTGACACTCAATCTCATCCTCCTATACATAAGAGGAGGGTAGCTATGGATACAAAGAGTAACCTACGGGACTGGCTACTCGCACATTATAATGATTAGATCGAAACAAAATAATTTGTAAGTAAAAGGTCCCAGTACGTGGCTACAATCCACATCGTAAAGTAGACAATACTAGGTGTATGTCGGGTCTACAATACGCAGGTCATTTTACATGAGTTACGACTCATCTCATAACCTCACAACTTGGCTATTAATCCAGGCCATAACATTGATCGCATGAAAAGTAATGGTGCGATTATGTTATTCGACTTGATCAATCTCATCTTCAATCTTTTAAAATTGTAGGCGGATATGACTCATTCATATCATCATCCTTTATTATTAACAATAAAGAGAAGTGCATACCTCAGTGTATGAATATTGCCCCAAATGTATATCTCTTGTACATTCAAGGTTGGTCAACTCGTGCGAGTGGGTGATCACCCTGCTGATAAAAAATTGAAATCTTATATGATTTCATGGTAAATGTTGATGATTTACTTACCTAGTTTATATAAGTACTTAATACTGAATAAATGGAATGTGTTATTCATTAATGAAAGAGCAAAGGTAATAGATACAAGAATATCACTCAAGCTTTCCTTAATCCCATCTACATGACGTGAACCTGAAATAGATCTCTTGCTATAGGTTTCGTCATGGGATCAGCCATCATCTCCTTAGCAGAAATGTAGCTGAGAGCGACCTTCTTATCTCTCGCTTGATCATGGACGTAATGATACTTGATCTCAATATGCTTGGACTTCTAGTGGTGTTTAGGGTCTTTTGCTAAGTCAATAGCAAAAGTATTATCTATCTTCAGCGATATAGGTTGACGAATACTCGGTACAACACTTAGACCTAGTAACAATCTGTGAATCTATACACACTCCTGTAGTGCAGCACAACATGCAATGTACTCGGCCTCCATAGATAAAAGAACTGTAAATGTCTGTTTCTTACTTGACCATGAGATAGCTTCCCCTCCGAGTGAGAAGATATATCCTGAAGTAGACTTTCCCTTATCGGCGTCATTTCCCCAAGCAGCATCAGAATATCCTTTGAGCTCAAGACTCATGCCTTCATAACATAACATTAGGTCTTTTGTTCCTCTAAGATAACGAAATATATGTTTGTCAACTTGCAAATGAGACTGTCTCGGGTTACTTTGATAACGGCTGACTATGCTAATTGCATAACTAATATCCGATCTGGTGCAAAGCATAACATACATTAAGCTCCTTACTGCGCTTGCATAAGGTACTGAGCACATGACTAATTTCTCGGCTTCATTTTAGGGACACGATTTTCTATCTAACTTGGTAGCTTTGTCAATAGTGGTTTCAATAGCTTTTGAACTTTATATCCTGAACCGCTCTAAGATATTTTGTATGTAAGTGGCTTTAGACAAACCTAAAAATTTCTTAGGGCGATTCCTGATAATTTTTATCCTAAGAATAAAGTTGGCTTCACCGAGATCTTTTATCTCAAAGTTCGAGAATAGTCAATTTTTAATCAATATCAACAATTAGATTCATTACCAGTTAACAAGATATCGTCTACATATAAAGATAGTATTATAAAAGATCTTCCAAACCGTTTCATGTATACACAATGATCTTCTCCACTCATTATAAATCCAAAAGTAGTGATAACTAAGTGGAACCTCATGTACCACTGTCTTAAAGATTGCTTCACCCCATAAATCGATTTCAACAATTTGTAGACTTTCTTTGGATGTTTTTTGTCTACATAACCCATGGGTTGTTGCATGTATATCTCTTCATCCGAGTCACAATTTAAGATTGTAGTCTTTACATCCATCTGATATATCTCTAAGTTTAAACTTGCGACAATGAATAAGATCATGTGGATTAAGGAGAACTTTACAACATGTGAAAAAGTCTCCTCGTAATCAATGCTTTCTTTCTATGTGAAACCTTTAGCAACTAATCATACTTTGTACTTGTCCACTGTACCATCTTCCTTTCTTTTGATCTTAAGTACCCATTTATTATCTATCGCTTTGCAATTGGAAGACAAATCTACAAGTTCCCAAACTTTATTCTTATCCATGGAAGCGATCTCTTCGTCCAAAGCAGTCACCCAATAGGCTGAGTTAGAAGATAATAATGTATCCTTATAAGAATCAGGTTCATCATCATCAACCCCAACATAAGAGAATGACTGCCCCTCAATATCGAAGTATCTTCGAAAAATCAATCCTCTTTCGCTTCAACATAATTCAGGAGCGTGCTGAGATGTTCTCTCACTATCCTGACGAATCGTATGAGTATCATCATTTTGAGAAGTAGAACTCCCACTCTCCTAAAATATATCGGGTATTTTAAAAAAATTTATTGGAACCTTTTGCTTCATTTGGTTGGGGTATCTATCTTCGACGAAGGTCACGTCTCGAGATTCTATCTCAATCCATCGTCCATGGTCATTATAAACTAGAAAGTATTCCTTTAAATGCATGAGATACCTTATGAACACGCATTTAATGATTTTATTATCAAGTTTACCTCTATGCGGAGTAGGCAGCAAAACATATACTAAAGATCCCTAAGGGCGTAGGTTGGCTAGAAAAGGAATCCTCCCATATCACATATCATATGGGGTATTAGGAATGGATTTAAATGGGACTCTATTAAGGACATAGACGGCTATTAGCAGTGCGTCTCTTAAGAATGTGGCAGAGAGATTGGTTTGTACTATCATCAATCTAACCATGTCCAATAGTGTCCTATTCCTTCTCTTTACAACACCATTTTGTTGTAGATTATAAGTCATTATGTACTGTCGAACAATGTCAACATTTTCATAATATGATTTAAACATTTCAGATGTATACTCGTCACCTCTGTCAGATTGAAGGATTTTAATATTTTTCTTAAGTTAATTTTTCACATCAACTTTATATTTAAGAAAACAATCAAAAGCCTTAGATTTGTGTGAGATGAGGTACACATATCCATAATGTGAGTAATCATCAATAAAAGTGACAAAGTATTGACATTCATTTCTAACATATACATTGAAGGGTCCACAGATATCTGAATAGATTATCTCTAGTGGGCCCTTGGACCTAGCCACTTTAGAAAATAATTTCTTCGAAGTCTTCCTGAACACACAATGTTCACAAAATGATAAATCAACTTTGGATAAGGAATCTAACATACCAGAACATATTAGTCTTATCATACGATCATTTCCGACGTGACTTAACCTCACGTTCCATTTTAGAGATTCAGATATTACAGTTTCATTCGACATAGTACATAAAGCATGAGGTGCATTTTCACTATCTATGTCCAGAATAAATAAATCTGAAATTAAATTTCCTCATGCAAAGATAAGGTTATGTAGTCTTAAAGAAACTCGTGTCCTGGAAAAATGAATATTGAAACCATTAAATAATAACTTAGAAATAGAAATTAAATTTCAACGCATGCCCGGTGCATAAAGAGTGTCACGGAAGATTATTGTTCGTCCTAGCGCGTACGAAGATGGTAAACGTCAATCTTTAGTACATTTTTAACAACATTATTTTCCATATACACCTTGTAACTTCCCGTGGCTACAGGTCAAAATTCTTCGAGTCCTAGACGACTTCGTGTCACGTGCTTCCTAGATTTCTTTAGCGGTGTCATGCACTTCATACGTCGGTATGAGTTCTTTGTGCATTGTGCTAATTAGGACATTACGGGCAGAATGATTTTGTTTACGCCACTTATTGTAGCGGTTCATTGCAACCCTATGTTCTCCTAAATTTCCATTCACAGCCAATATAGGTTCCTCTTGAACCTCATCGAGTGTATGTGATATGTCGTCCTCATCCAGAATGCTTCGCACCGTGCTTGACCAATCTTTCTAGTTGTTACCGTTGAATTGTTGACCTTTGACCTGTTCAGCGATGAACGCATTGGTGACCATCTGTATATTGCATCAAGCATCTCTACTTAGCTATGATCTAAGGTATTGACACCAATCATCAACATTTATATGTGTTATTTAAATTTTCAAGGTATAAAAGTAGTCAACACATCTTAACGAGATGTAAAAGTTCGCATACCTGAATGGACGTTGTAGATCAAGCAAATTCTCTTTTTAAGATGAATTTAATGCTTTTATAAGAATATATTTGTATAATGTGCGACCTACCATTACAAGTTGCATGCATCATTTAGTGGAGGAGAATTAACTCTCATTCAGGTTATGCATAATCTTATATATAGGGAGCATTCTAGTACTAAGTTTTATTTTTTTCAATGAAAAATGGGCTTAGATCTAATCACATCAAGCCTAATTATATCACGCATATAAACATTATCATCATATTTAAAAATTAAGTGCTTGGATATAAAGAGGAGTTCTATCATCACCATTGTTGACGAACACTGATGGTCTCTTGATCAATAGTGAATAAAATGATATAAAGGAAATTACATTCATATGCATGTATACGTACATGGAATAATCGAGAAACATGTGAGATATACATTTTGCTTGTCTAACTCTAAAAATGTGTAGCTTACTTTAAATGATTACATTCATGATACTAGTATATTATAATTAAAAAAATATTTATTTATATATTATTTATTTTAATACATACATCGATTTTTATCATTTTAAGAGATCTTAACCGTTAATCATTAAAACGAACCGCGCTAATGGTTAAATCTTTCTTTAAAAACCACAAGTTACTTCTTATTACTTGGTTTAAATCAACCCACAAATGACTGATTAAAAAACCCTTAATAAGATATACTTAATCTTTAAAGAAATTGAATTGGACTTTTGATACGGCCTATTTGAATTCGTATATTAATGTGCGGTCCTTATGAGCGTTCCAACCACTCATGGATTGCTTATTCTGGTTCCTTTATTTTTGATACAAAAGGCATATTCAGATAGTTTTATAAAAATGCTACTACATGAATAAATGGTCCAAGTCTAGATACAAGCACACCTGTTTAAGGAGGCTTTAGACAATAATTATTTGGATAAAATTGCTGTCTATAGATTTCACTTAATAAGATTTCAGGCCTTCAATAGTTATGGAATAATTTGTGGTAATTTATTTACAACAGTAAATGCATACCCTAATCCTTATTATTCAAAACACGGGGCCTAAAAATGTCACCAAAAAATGAATCTTAATTACTGATTATTTAACTTTTGGTCATCCATATCATACTCATCAATTTGATAATTAGTGGGTCTTTATAGACGTGCCGAGTACACTACCTCAATAATTGACACGTTAATTGTGGTCACATGACATATGCTAATTCACTCCCTTAAAGGCATGCGTAAGGGTCCATCCTACCACATTAATAATGGAATGGATATTGTTGAAGGAAGATCTATTAAACATATTTTTGACTACGAGTAGGATTTTTATGAGTATCAAACTCATAGTGTTTAATGTAACAACCTAATTTTTTTTTTTTCAATGAGTGGGAAATAGATTCCACCATTTTCTTTGGTGTGGTCCACTTGAGCTTTGGATCGGCCTTATTTTTGGGCCAATGCTATAATATGGGTGGAAAAAATGGATAGACGAAGTGGATCTATCACACCATTATTGTGGGGTCCATCGTGTTAAAAAAATAAAAGAAAGAAGAAAAATAATGCAATGACGTACACCAGCACGTCACCTCAACAGAGCACAAAAGGATGAAAGAATGATGAAGAAGAAAAGGAGGGAAGGAGGGGGCGTAGACTCACCATCAAATGGATGGACGGAGTGGATCTATCATGCCATTCTTGTGGGGCCCATCGTGTTAAAAAAAAAGACAAAAAAAATGAATAAATGAAAACAATGTAGTGACGTATAGCAGCACGTCACCTCAACAAAACACAAAATAACAAAAGAATGATGAGGAAGAGGAGGGAAGGAGGGGGCGTAGACTCACCATCAAATGGATGGACAGCTAAATGGTGATGAGTGGTCTACTCCCTCTAAGTTTGATGGTAGGCCACACCTTGGATCCACTCTCTCTCTCTCTCTCTCAAAATTTCAGAAAATTTATAACTGTAATAAAAATATAAGTGTAAGAGAACTCTTTCTCTTTTATAGAGAATGATGGTTGAGGTGGTAAGAAGATGTGACAAATTTGAGAGATATCGTTGGTGCTAAAAGTGAGGTGAAAAGTGGTGTATGCTATGGGTAGTGGATGGTGAGGTGGATGATGCTATGCATGTATTGACCAAGGTGGATGAAATCTAAGCATGCATTGGCTAGTGGATGGATAATGATTATGGGTTGTACGTGATACATGATGGATGATGAAGTGGAGTGTCTCAACTGATCGTTTGAAGTGATGTGGCATAAAATAAGTTATAAATATGGATTGACAACCATATAGAGAGGAAAGAAATAGAAAATTCGAACCAAGTACTGAAAAATGAGGACCAATTGGTAGATAAATCATGGGACCAATGACCATATTTGGCGGAAGATGAACTTGCTACGTTAGATTAATGAATTATTTATATAGTTACTATTTAGGAGTTTACTTTCTTTATTGTATCTATTATACATAAATATGATTAATTATTATTTATAAATATGATCATGTTGAACAATATTTAATTTTTTTAGTTGAACAAAGTTTCAAATGAGTGGACTCAAATTATTCCTATTTAGATGATGTAGTTTTGAATATACAATGATGAAAATTATAAGAATTTAATGCAAACATGGATGAACGGATGTTAAATTTAGATATGAACTTAGAATTCATTAAATTATGCCTTCAGACAATTGTATGAAGAAGGAATTTAGTATACTTAGTGTATAAGTCATGAGTTGAAACTTGGGTCTAAGGGTGCACACTCTATATCTGAATTTTGGGGCATGATAGAATGGTATCAGAGAGGGGATTTTTTAGAAAACTAATGTGACCGGTAGCTTATGTACTTCCACGCACTTATATAATTGGTAGACCCATTGAATTAGAAATCATACACTTAATATTCCCAAATTGATTGTTGTGTGAAATGCTTAGAACAAAAAATTAGGGTTCCCTATTCGTTGATATGTCAACAAAAAATTTAGAAATTAAGTTAGGATGTTATCCATACTCTTATTTGAATATTTTTTAGGTTGAGATGGGTTGATTTCAACGATAATGAATTTTAAGGGTTTTTAGTCCACAAAGTCCTGTTGGACAACAATAAGTAGTACGAATCACCCCACTTGTAAAATTCGTAATTATAAAATTACTACTCCGATCAAGGCGATTCAAAATCCTGATCGAATGTAGACAAGTATAAATTAAAGTAAAAATAATTATATGATATTCACTGTGATGATTTGTAGAGTTTGTACAAACTGGTTAGAATTCATCAAATTCTAAATAGGTCTGAGTGCATGAATTTTAAAAATTTTTTATAGTTGAAAGATTGAGTTAAAATTTTACATAGAGACTATATACTTATAATGGACAAAAAAATAGATTTAATATGAAGTTCCTATGTATATTAAATAGTGATTCTAAATACATCCAACTAATAGAAATTGAATATGCCAAAATCTAGTGTCCTATCAATTCAGCTGACAGAGTTTTTCATTTTGATAATTAACTTTGGTTAAAATAATATTTTTATTTAAATTACTTTATTTAGTGTAAAAAAAAAATTATGTGTAAAGTTAAAAACCCATAATCCCTACTAAATTCAGAAATTCCTTTCTTATAGGAACATAGGACTCATACTTATTGATGAAGAAAATTTAAACACAAATTTAAGTTCCCTTCACAATTTTGTTGAAATACAATATGAACTTATTTAAACCTTGCTTCATATTAGAAACAGGAATCTAGAACCTATAATATTTTTAAGAACTTTTGCTCCCCACATTTTGCTAGATAACAAAAATCACTAGACTTCAGAGACTCATAACTAATTAAGTACACCTCTGATCAAGGTGATTCTAAAGGTAGATTATAGGTTAATAAATCTAGTTTAAAATAAAAATAATTAGAAAATATGAATTCAGATTTTTCCAATACCAAATTTAGGTTTTTATAAAACTGGTAAAAAAACATTTGTTTCTAGAAAGCTCTTACTGTCCGAATTTTTATATTTTTTGTAGACCTTAGTTTATGACGAAAATTTACAGACTAATATCATACTTATAAATTCATAATTAGAAAAGCTTAGATACAAATCCAATGTCTAGAGCTATTAATAACATCAGCATGACTAGTGTCATTAGAACCTGAAATATTATGCATTCAACCTCGATGTATATCTTAACTTCATCCCTCTTATACTATCATGTATATCAACCCTAGTCACCAAATCCTTCCCTTGCAACTCTTTGAATTTTTTGTATACTAATTTTCCTTTCAACCAATCATAGATTATCCGTACAATGATACGAGTCATGATCCCCCATAAGAGACACTTAGACCTGATACCTTTGAGAGTGGAGTATTGGCGACTTAAGTAGTTAAGCCTAAAATAGTTTTATATTGCGAGGGTTAGACTGACGAGGATCACGCTTCTACATCTCTTCTCCTAAACGCTCACTATAACTAGGGATCTAATGACCAAGTTGCACGTCTATGCCTATCGTCTCGCCTCTAGTACCAGAATAATTTTTTGTCTCCACCTATGACAAATTGCTATATCTATGGATTTGAGGGACATCTGCGCATCATCTTCAACAAACTGCCTCATCTCCGCCAACCACAGAGTTAAGGACTGTCACTTTACCAAGTCTACAAACCACCTTCGTAGTATGTGCCACCATCCACGCACCAACAATTTCCACCATACTCTTCAGTGCAACCACCATCCTTGAGGTCATCTCAGCCATGTATTCTGCAATGCCATAACCTATCCAAGGCCACAATAATAAAGAGCATCCCCAGGACACTAGAGAACACCTCAATAGCCACATCAACAAGTTAGACCCTCCACATAAATTGAAAAATATAGGAAGTCATGCTCTATGACTACAGACTCAGCGACACATTTACGCTATGACACTATTTTAAAACTGCAATTCGACCTTACATGGACACTTTTTAAAGGGGGTGGGTGAATACTCTTTTTGAAAATATAACTAGATAATTAACATGCACTTACTTTTAAATACTTATATAAAGTAATACATATAAGAATAAATGTAAAAGTAAAGTTTCCTTAAGTGAAAGAATTATTCATGTATTTTGTCAAACATTTTTGTTGTAGTAAGTAATTCTGGAGAGTTATGCTCAAGGCAGTTCCGGTGGATGAGGAAGTTAAATCGAGGGGAGTACACCTCGCTTCAAGGTGTGTTTGCTGTTCGCTGCAGGGATCTCAGTCGCACGACCTCGAATCGATCTTTCACTTATTTATTTCGACCAGCCTAACAAAGAGAGTGTGGGGGGAGGTAGGTAGAATTTTTGAAATTAATGTTATGGAAGCAGAGTCCATTGAAGGAAGACTTTATCAATGGTGGATGGCGACAGTTGCTACTCGGGAGAGAAAAGTGGTGCGTAAGTGGTGCGTATGATTGTTCTATGTCTGATTATTTGAAAATTTTGGAAAGCTTGGAATGCAGTAATTTTTTATAACAGTAGTGTCACGCCCCAAACTCGAAAACTGGGCTCACAAAATTCCCGATCGACGAATCCAACGCTGACAGCCTTCGTAGAACCCCATTTTTGGCTCCCAGCGCCCATCCGTTAGGTTTCGATCATGAGATGCTACGAGGAAGATTTTCAACATCAGTTCGATTCGTAATAAGCATAACCAAAGGCATAACCCACAAACAATAGCCAAAAACTCCATCACATTTCCACTATGATAAAAAAATTATAAGTACAATGTGCATAAAGGAAAATATAATGATGATAGACAAAAGCTCCAAGATGATCTGCTACGTGCTCCTGCCTCAGCGCTGCTGTGGTCCAATGTTACCTGCACGCAACGGTCGTGCATAAGCTTATGGAAAGCTTAGAAGGCGGTGAAAGTGTGTGCTCAATGTAGTAATACAATTATGTAATATAAGAGTAATGCAGAATATGATGATGGATCCATGAATACTATGGGTCGTACCAAGGCCATACGATGTAAGGCATGAATGATGTCGGCCAAAGCAAGGCCTTAGCGCGAGATGCATGAATATCACCGGGGTCTAGTATACTCCAAACCAGATTGTCGCCCCATCGTACGCAACAAGGCGAGTGGAAGAGACCTCATTATCTGTCTGCCAATATCGAGCTCGACTTGTCGATAATAGACTCATTCCTCGAGCTGTGCAAACTTAGCCTAGCTTTGCCCCCTCCACTCGGGTGGGTAAGGCCGCACCCCATTCCAATTGACCACGACACAGTGGAAAGCACGACTTTTTGGTAATCGGCACTCGGCGCTCATGCACCCACTCGGTCTAGATGTTGGAACAACCTCTTGATACCATAAGGGTTTAGGGACTTTCACCTAGGGATATCTATAACACCCCATGTAGAACAAGATTTTCGATATCCAATCTTACAAATCATGATATACCTGTGGAGGCTATAGCCCTAATGTCGCTAGGGTATACAGTACACATGTCACACAATGCGAGATGCACTTCCCCTTACTAGGGAGTCCCATAACAATATGCCCAATGGCATGTACTATGATCAATTACTCATCTCATCACAAGCATGTAGATGATGCGCATGGGCATGTATCATGATGTTATATTGTCACATACTCACAATCAGTATCGATAACCGGCACCGATAATCGACATATATAATCGACATCGCCCTTAATAATCGGCACCAATGATCAGCATCATCAATTGGTATCGGCAATCATTATCGATAATCGACACCGACAACCAGCATATAAATAAGGCGATGTCCATAGATGATTAGCCGATCAACTATAATATAAAGATCGGCACTCGGCCGTGGTTATATCAAATCTGATAGCATGGAGTCATCCGTCTACGACGAATAGGGCCCATTTATTTGGGTTAACCCATGAAGAGAATGGGCCTAACAAGGCCAAAAGGAAGGTCATAATGAGGACATCTAACCATCATTGCCCATCAATGTGGACATCTAACCAACATTGCTCCTAAGGAGTGGCCTACATAGGGCCAAACATATAGTGAGTGCATGACCTCACGTACAATCATGATGGGCCTCATTTACGTCACATAGGCCTCATTATATGGGTCAACATACATCACATCGGGCCTTGAGTACACAACAGGTTGGCCTTGCACCTGAGCCTCAAAGATATCATAATGGGCTTCGCCCATGGGCTTCGAATACATCACAATGGGCCTCCCCATGGGCCTCGAATACATCACAATGGGCTACATTATTTGGGCCGCACCAACGGGCTTCATGTATATCAAATAAGTTGTACCAATAGGCTTTATGTATATCAAATCGGGCCCACCCTTATGTGTTTTTGAGATCCGACCTATTCATAAGCTAACATAGAGATAAATGAAGTGAAAACAAATATCAGCTTAATTGGAAACCACAGTGGCCCTTAGAAGTTTGAACGGTTAATGTCACTGTCCCCGTCAATTTTTTTATGGTGGGGGTCCGCTTGAACTTTAGATCTAACCCATTCTTTTGCTCATGCCATAAAATGATATCTCAAATGGTTGGACAGTTAGACATGGATCATGGTGGGTCCCATAGATAGATGACATGGATGGAACAGGTGGGACCCACAGAATTTGCTGTCATGTGTACAACAGCTAGCGGTGGGGTCCACTTGCTGTTGTGTGTACCGCAGCAATAGGACAGCTATATAGTTGCCATACATGCAGCTGTTGTAGCTTTAAAGAGGTAGAGGTGGGTCCCACATAGGGCCCACCCTCAACATTTAATATAATATATTATATTATATTGTAATATAATATATAATATATTATATCATATATTATATTAATATTATATTTAATATATTCATAACGTCCAGGCCATGGATGGCTTGGACGGACGCATACACCAAGGTGGCCCCACACGTGGGGTGGGTCCCACCATTCAGGGACGGTGGATGCCCCACACGCATCATGGTGTGGCCCATCAAAGTGGGTGGACGACGTGGGTGGGTCCCACGGACCCCACTGTCCGTTCACACCTCACAGTTAGCCACCCATCGTCAGTTCACACCTCACAGTCAGCCACCCCCACTAGGAATTGATACTAAGACCTCAGTATTGAAACGAGGTATCTTTCACTTAGTTTAACACTTGAGCTATGGATCTGGGTGTGGATAAATACATCAAGGAGGGCCCCACCCACATGTGTGGGGTGGGCCATGTCATAGATGGACGGTTGGGATGACATATAAACATCATGGTGTGTCCCACATGGATGGGGTCCACCGGTAGATGGCATGAATGTAAACATCATGGTGGTCCACACACCTCATCATCATCATTACCATTCAAAAAGGAAAAGAGAGAGAAAAAAAGGAGATCGGATGGTGATGGAGGGACCCCGCAACTATGGGCCCTCTATGGTTACAATACATACATTAAAAATGGGTCTCATCACAAGTGGGCCGTCTAATAGAAAATTAACGTTGGATCACCCACATTTTGGCCTCCTTTTTGGCTCAATGGAATGCCGAACTCCTTGACTTTAATTTTAACAGAAAATAATGAAGTTTTGATAGTTGCGATGGGGGATGAGAGGGTAGAAAGTGGGCCACATTAGAGCTTCTCCATGAGAGCTTAGGAAGCTCATACGTTGGAGCTTGTTTTGCTTGGGAGCGAAGAGAGAAATGAGACGGAGAGAGAAGTGATGGGTGAAAAGGGATGGGATGGGTGATAGGTGTAAGGAAGGGATGGGTGGAGAGAGAGAGAGAGAGAGAGAGAGAGAGAGAGAGAGAGAGAGAGAGTTGACTTTGGGAATGGGAAAGGGATAGGTTGCTTGTACTTGTGGCATGGTGTGTGCTTGATTGATTAATTGATTGATGAGATAGGTCGTAGAGATTCTCTCAAAATTGCAAATGCGCGGTATTTTTCTCGAACTGTACGTGGGGCCATATCTCCTAGCTTGGGTATCGGATCGGTGCGCGAGTCGTGGCGTTGGAACCGCGGCATTGGTGTGGTCACTAGGGTATAAGTCTCGAGTTGAGTCGACTCAGGTTTGCAGGACTCGGCTTAGGATCGCGCGCAAATATTGGATGAAGGTTGAAGGTTGCTGGAATTCGATCGGGAGGACCGTAGGAACCTAAGGAATGGTACGGACTAAGATACGGGTCTTATGAGTAGCATAGAGCCTAGAAATTTGATATCTAAAGTTTGGGAGAGAGGATTGAAGAGTTGGGGTCAGATCGTGCTTCAAGGAGCAGATCGGGGGGCTTTCTTCGAATGCAGGGGCATGGGCGGGGCGGTGGCAATTAGGTGGAAGAAACCTCCTATGGGCTGGGTCAAAATAAATGTTGACGGGTCAGCCAGGAGAAACCCAGAGAGGTCTGGAGGGGGCGGAATATGTAGAGGGGAAAAAGGGAGAGCTGTTGTTTGCTTTCTCAGCCCCTTATGGGATTGGATCAAATACTCAGGCAGAGTTATATGTGGTGTATGATGGGTTCCAACTTGGGCTACAGAGGGGGTTTTCCCAAATGATTATCGAGTCCGACTCGAGGCCGATGGTAGATATGATCAATGGATTGGCAATCCCGGGATGGAAGTCGAAAGCCTAGCAGCTTAGAATTCATCAATTGAAGCAGAAGGGAGGGATAGTTGTTAGACATACTATGCGGGAAGGAAACTCAGTAGCCAATTTTATGGCTCGGCAGGGAAGTGGTTCTCAATCATCAGGTTGGTATGGAATAGCTGATCTCCCTCATGAGGTGAGAGGATTGATTTTTCTGGATAAGTTGAGTTTGGGATTGATTAAGGTCGGAAGATACGGTTGATATTTTGTAAAGTTTATGTCTGGGTTTTCTTTTCCTGAGATGACCCCTCCTTTTATTATTGGAGCTCTTGTAAAGTTTTTGAGTATATGAATGGATCATATTTCACCAAAAAAAGAGTAATTCATGTGTATTGTTTAGCAAAACATAATAGATTGGAATTTAAATCATTCAGCCCATTGCTCAAGATATATAGTGGTTCAGCTACTGCCTACTCTACTCCTGGTTGACGCACTCTCTCTTAAAGTGTACCAGATTTCTCTACTCAAATAGTTTTAAATCAGGTTCACCATAAACCTTCAAAACCTACACAAGGTCTACACGTTTTTCATCTGTTGATGGCCTACACATGTTCTTATGAAGTCCTACATAATGACGATGAATGTACTCTTCCGTCGGAGGCCTATAGACTTGTTGAATTTGGTATTTCAAACTCTAAAACCCAATCTTATACATAAAATGATTTCTAGACACAATGGACTCAAAAATACTTTCTTACTAAAGTGGATGAGCCTCATTAAAGCATCTTTGATGAAGATCTTCTTGAATCATGAAGTATCTTCAGTTCCCTTGTATCGTAACCATATTGATGATGTGCCTTTGGAGATGCTGAGGTTTTGGGTAAATGATTCGGTCAATCCTAACTTAGTAATAATGAGTCTTTATGATCAAGTCAAGGATTCCCATGGCTGAGCATTGAATGTAATTTAGCATAAAGGATTTACCAATAAATATGGTTACTAGAGTATTAATGAATGTTGGAGTTCATTCTTCAATCCAAGCTTTGAATGCTCAATGAATGTCTTTAAGACATGGATTGAATAATGAACTCCATAAGGAAAGAGAGCTTGGGAAGTAGGGTATTAACTAGGGTTACTTACACACACAAGGCTAACTCCATCTCTCACCAAATTGCCAAGAAACACATATTTTGTATATGTAGAGAAGTTTTGTAATGGTAAAAAAAATGGGCAGAAAACTGTTAGAATTGATGTCATCGATTTCTCTTCGATGGCATCGAAGTGTGCCTTTGATGCCATCGAAGGACCTTCGATGGCATAGAGAAAAATTAGGATTTTCTTCATTATGTTGTTGGACAGTTCTGTCGATGCCATCAGTGACCTTCAATGTTCTCGAAGAGGTCCTTCGATGCCATCAAAAGATTTCTCAATGCCATAAATTCAGTGTTTTTGACCTGGGGTTGCTGGATAGTTTGAAGGTCCTATTAAATGTCATCGACAGGGCTTCGATGCCATCGAGGGGATCCTTTGATGCCATCAGAAACATCTAGAATTTGTCTTGAAGTTGCTGGACATTTTAAAGCCCTTGTTCGATGCCATCGACAGGGCTTCGATGTCATCTAAGGGACTTTTCAATGCCATCGTAAAAATCCAGAATTTTCAATTTAACTTGCTGAACAGTTTGAGCTCCAAGTTCGATGCCATCGAGCTATCTTCAATTCCATCGAAGATAGTTCAATGGGACTTCGATAGGATTGCAACTTATGTATTTTTGTGTTTTTCTTTTTCAATAAATTTCTTCCCACACTTTTTACTAGCACTCTTTAAGTTGGTTTTTCCATGAAGTTTGAGCTAGATGGAAGGTTAAGTTTTGTGAGATTGGTATAGGTTTTTGAAGAGGTCTTGAAACTTTGTAATTTCCTTACTTTTTTGGTGCTTTGGACGCCTTCGATCTTTGAGTCTTTAGGCTTGAATCTTCTTTAGGGCTCTCCATACTCTAAGATTCATAATTCACATTAATTGACAAACTAGGACACTTACAGACATGCCTTATCAATAAAAAGATCCGTCTCAAGATTATGGCAACCCAACACCACCACAAAACTACGCGACATGTGATGCCATCACACTACAATACGAGAACTCAACACACCGAAAAACTTCATCGTACCCATTGTCAATGCAACCATATTAAGGACCATCCCAATAATTTCGGCAACTGCATTATCAACATCAACATTCACAACTATCAAGTCCACGAGTACTTGACATGAGCAACAACAATATCATAAATCTTTGCCACACTCGGAATATCGTCGTATAACTCAAGGATTTACTATAGCACCACAGAAGATGAGCACGTTTCAACACCCGAGTACAAAAGTTGACACTTGGTTAAGAGCCGGGGCTAAAAGAAGTGGCAACGCAAGCCACGCTGATTCGCAGACGCACTTCCCGACTCGAGTGTAATAGTGCGTATGTTAAATTTCAAGGACATAATTTTTGTTGAGGGTAGAATGTAACAACCTAATTTCTTTACAGGTGAGAACTAGATTCCACCATTTCGCCTGGTGTGGCCCACTTGAGCTTTGGATTGACCTCATTCTTAGGCCCATACCCTAATATGGTGGACAAAATGGATGGATGGAGTGGATCTGTCACTTCATTACTATGGGGCCCATCATGTTAAAGAAAAAGAAAGAAGGAAAACAATGCAGTGGCATGCACCAGCACATCACTGCACGACTCAACGGCCTCTCCGATCTTCCCTCTCATTCTTCTCATTCGGTTTCAATTCGTAACAACAGACGCACGCCCTGAAGCCATTAGCATCACACACCACCCAACCCCCTTGCATGATCTGATCATTCCATTTAGACCCATAAGTCAAGAACCTTGACCTTCAAATTTCCCCTGCTTGGTAATCCCTATTGCGGCCCACCTTAGTTGTTGATCTGTCTCACTTTTGAATTCTTGACACATCTCGATTTGGCGAGTTGAATAGACGAGTGGGATTCCTCTTAAACTCTGCAATGGACCCCACCTACCTCTTGCAGTTCTGTGCACAATCTTTATTCTCGATGCCAACCTCAGAAGCCCGTTCAAAATGGGATCTCTTGTCATATTTGTGAAAGAAGTCACATCTCTTATCTCTATCAAATCCTTTACAGATTTAAGGCATCTAACCATCATCTAACAACTCTCCATGCACCACATCATTCCATCGCCTTCCACCAATCAGCAAGAATCCTTACTTTTTTTTTTCTTGTTCTTTTTTTTTTTTTTTTTTCTCCTTGTTTCTAGCATGCGCAAACAGAATACCTTATGTGTGTGAACCCACCAGGTATACCTCCCTGAACCTCCAATATTCAACATTTAGGAGCTTCCCTAGGTTGATCTAAGTCATCCATAAGAGTTAGAATGAAGAAATATCTAATGGCCATAAATATGCCATGATTAACCGTCATCTTCATTATCATATAACCCTAGCCATAGAGTCTTGTTTGAGCTCCAATCTGAAATCTAAACTAACGACTGTGTGACCCATCTAATACACTTTAAATGCTTTAGGTTCAGCCAGATATATAGTCCGAAGATTTGACGTAGAACTTCCAACCCAAACAACATGGACATTATGTTGTTAGAAGCTATACCGATGTCCCAACTCCTTGTGGAACATGATATCTGGACCCGAATGTGATCTTATGTTATATGGCATATATTTGTAAGTCCATTTATTCCAGAGATAGAAACCATTAAAGAAAGAGCAAGAAAACTAGAGAGAGATAAAAACCATGTGCCGGTTCGACCCACTGCTCATTTACTCATCAAGAGTGACAAAGTCACAAAGCCTGTTGTTAGGCCTAAGAAGGAAAGAAGAAAAGAAATGAGAGACCAGAGAGAATAAAAACAGAAATGAAGAAAGGGAGGAAAATAGAAGAACAAAAGAAACATAAGAGAAAGGAGAAGGAATAAAGAGCAACGATAGAGAGTTCTCTCTTGCTCGGGTTGATCCATCGAATTGACTCAGCCTACTGAGTTGTTCCGTATTTTCCAAGTTCAACCTCAGTTTGAGGAGATCGAAAGCTTAGGCAGAACACCCATAACACTATAAAGGTAAATCCCTTTATGCGTTAGTGTAATTAAATCTACCTTGTCGCTTCGCATCGTAACTAGTCAGTCCGTTTGCTAACTTATTGTATTTGTGCATAGAAGATCGTAAAACATAAAACGAGTGATGTATAATCAACGTATGTGAAATTCATATAGAAATCCACACCGATTCACCTTGAAGACTTCATCAGCCGCATGTTCATCGTATCGGTTTGTGAATTCACACGATGAAAAGGCTTGGATCTAAGTGAATTCTTTTGACGTAGAGATTGATTTGGTGTCGTCTGGCTGTCCCAGATCAAATCTATATGGATCATATGATCCATAAGGCCAAAACATACAAGGAACATAATTTCCAGATCGATATGACTATAGGATGGGCCATATCAATTAGATTTAATTATAGACATTGATTTGTATATTTAATTTTAAGATGATGATCAGACGGATCGGATTTGATCCCACCATTCATGTACAAATCGAGACAAATTTATCCTAAAATCTAGAAAGATGTGTAGATCTTATCATCTGGTGGGCCACGAGGATAAAGGAAAGACTTGTGTAATGTATACATTGATTTAAACTTTCGATCTTGAATGGTCTGGATCTAAGCAATCCATTGTCCCATCCTTAATTTGGGGATGTGGGAGCCAACAGATGGTTCAGATATGACCGTATGATCAGTGGAACATTAAAAAGAAGAAAGAAATAGAAAAACCTTAAACATTGTCAAATCAGATCGTAACAGCGTAGATCAATTAATCGACAGGATGGTTCGAACCTCAATTGATTGAAGGATTCCTTGATCATTCGATGGGTCTCTGGAAGAACTAGTTTGATTTCAAAACTTGATATTTTAATGCAATAAATGACTCTTAATTATCCAAGAATACTAGAACAATCTGGACCACCTCGGGTTAATCAAGTGGGCCTCGTAGTGAAGAATAGCCATCCATAATCACATGTTAAGAATGGAAGTTAAAAGGTTGAAGCCGAAGGTTAGATTCTCTATGTGGACCATAAATTAGATTTGATTAACCCAAGAGGCTAATTATATAAGTTGCTGAAATGTAAATATGCTTTGATTGTGTTATATATTTAGGTGGTTGTTACTTAATTGATTTTGGGGTAACGTCTCGGAATCTATATCACCAAAATAAAGGTGTGTGATCCCAACATGTTTCCTCTCCGTTGTACTTAAAGTAGTTGTTTGATTGCTATAACGAGTGTATTTTTTTATATTGGCTATTTTATTGTGTCTGTTTAAGTTTAAAATACTATCGATATAAAATGATGATATATGTGACGACATGCTAATATGATGCATCGATCATTCTCATTCATTTCTGTATGTATAACACACCTACGTTGACTTCTGGGGCACGCCCTAGAAGACCTGTAGGTATTTACAGTACCAGGTGACCTAATGGACCATCCCTGGATGCTCACAATGTGTGGAAGCCTACCCCAGAAGGGAAGACGTGGGTTGATGGAATCCAACTCAAGCAAGTTGACTGATATTCTCACTTGATGCATTCACGCATCCATGCATCTCATAATATTCTTGCATTTCTTTTGTAAATATGATGTTCATGAATCATGATGGGTTCACTCACTAGCTTGGCTTGTTAACGTTGTGGTTGACAATCGTTTAGAGATGAATGAAATAGGAAATCCGAATCAAGTACGAAAAAATGAAGATCGATTGGTAGATGGATCGCGGGACCAATGACCATATTCGGCAGAAGATGAAATTGCTACGTTAGATTAATGAATTATTTATATAGTTACTATTTAGGAGTTTGATTTCTTTATTGTATCTAGTTGTCCATAAATATGATTTATCATTATTTATTTATAAATATAATTATGTTGAACAATATTTGATTTTTTAGTTGAATGAAGTTTCAAATGAGTGTACTCATATGATGTGATTTTGAATAGACAATGATAGAAATTATATGAATGTAACACAAACATAGATGAATGGATATTAAATTTAGATGCAAATATAGAATTCACTAAATTGTGTTTCTATACAACCGTACAAAGAAGGAAATAAGTGCACTCAGTGTATGAGTCATGAGTCAAAACTCAGGCTTGAAGGTGCACACTCTGTATCCAAATTTAGGGACATGACAATCAATATATGACGGCTTTTCATTGGTCCGAGTCAAGGCGTAAAAAATGAATGTAAATAGAGCATAAGCTAGCCTAGCCAATCAAATACTCAAAAACTCAAAATGTAGTCTTACATTCAAAAGTAAAGATTCTTTTGTCATTTTCGCTACTAGATTTACCTATTACACATATGATGCTTTTTTTTTTTTTTTTTTTTTTTTTTTTTTAATTGGGGGCATGTGAAGGCGCAAGCGATTTTTAAATTGCTGCAACCTGTACTCTCAAGATTCCTGCAGCCCTAAGCTCTTAAGGGCCACCACAATCTGCGTTATGTCCACTCGGTTGATCCATCTTCTCACCTCGTTCTATAGGCATGGATTATGAGAATATTTAAAGCTCAAATAGACCATGCCACCGGAAACAGTGGGGATTGACTTCTCGTGAGCCTTCCCCCCCGGTTGCAGCCAATCGGCATCGTGATAGGGCCCACAATATATAGGTCATCCCCTGGCACGGTCTTAATCTTGACACGACTGGGATTGCAATCTCTTCCCTGCCTGATGAGGCGTGGGGACCACCATGCCACCCTCAAGATGGCCTTCCCTCCTCACTCGAAGGCTCACTACCCTCCAACCAAGGCCCACCATCTCTCCTCAACCCACCACCCATCTTATCCTGCACCTCTGCACACAGGGTCAGCTCCAGGAAGCCCTCTCGCTATTCTACGCCCTTGAATCCCAGCCCAATTCCCAAACCTACGCCTCTCTCCTCAAAACATGCGCCCGGCACGGCTCGCTCGCTGAGGGTCGAGCCCTCCATCGCCACATGCTCACCAATCACCATCACCAAGACCTCTTCCTGTCCAACCATCTTATCAATATGTATGCGAAGTGTGGCTGTTTGGAAGCTGCCCACAAGGTGTTCGATGAAATGCCTCAGAGAAATCTCGTCTCCTGGACCGCGCTTATCACTGGCTATGACCAAAGCAACAGGCCCGACGAGTGCTTTCAACTCTTTTCGGTCATGATCACCCACTGCCTTCCTAACGAATTCGCGATCGCCAGTGTCCTTAGCTCATGCAACTGGGACCGAGGTCGGCAGGTACATGCGCTCGCCTTAAAAACCTCCTTCGATGGCAATGTTTTTGTGGGTAATGCTCTCATTACCATGTATTCAAGATGCTGTGGTGGCAGCATTGAGGGTCGTGACAGCGCTTGGTTGGTATACCAGAACTTGCCCATGCGTAATCTCATCACGTGGAATTCAATGATTGTAGGATTTGAGATGGTGGGTTGCACTGACCGCTCGCGTCATCTCTTTGCATGGATGCACTGTGATGGTATTCGATTCGACCATGCGACGCTCATCAGTGTCATGTCTTCCTGCTGTGGTGGTGTTGACGACTTTGCAAGTCTCAAGCAGTTGCACCAATTGCATTCTCTCATGATCAAGACCAGCTTTGTTTCAGAAGTAGAGGTGGCAACTGCACTAGTGAAGGCCTACTCGAAGGTGAGCCATGACATCAATGACTGTTACAAGGTGTTCTTGGAGACTAAGAACCGAGACATTGTATCTTGGACTGGAATTATAACGTCGTGTGCCGAATGCCAGCCTGAAGAGGCACTCCTCCTGTTCTGTCAGTTGCGTCGGGATGGTTTTGATCCTGATCTGTACACTTTCTCAATTGTCATCAAGGCATGTGCCGGCTTAGTGACCGAGCGGCATGGATCGGCCACCCATGCATTGATCATCAAGGTGGGATTTGAGGATGACATGGTGCTTGCAAATGCTCTCATCCATGCCTATGCTCGGTGCGGCAGCATCAATCAATCGGAGCAAATTTTCAACCATATGCAGGCCCGCGATACGGTATCATGGAACTCTATGATCAAAGCTTATGCCATGCATGGGCGAGGAAATGATGCATTGCAGGTTTTCGCCCTCATGGATGTTCAACCAGATGGTGCCACCTTTGTGGGCCTTCTGTCAGCATGTGCTCATGCCGGAATGGTAAACCAAGGCCGTGAGCTGTTTGATGCTATGGTAGAACATCACGGCATTGCCCCTCAATGTGATCATTTTGCATGCATGGTTGACATTCTTGGGCGGGCCGGTCGCCTGACCGAGGCCGAGGACCTAATCAATCAAATGCCAATGCCACCCGACTCTGTCGTGTGGAGTGCATTGCTAGGTGCCTGTAGAAAACATGGTGAGACTATGATGGGTGAGCGGGCTGCTCGGAAGCTGATTGAATTGGAGCCCAAGAAATCAGCGGGGTACGTGATGATGTCTAATATATACTGTGCAAGCAGTAGCTTTCGAGATGCGGGTTTTATACGTAAGGAGATGAAAGATTGTGGGACAAGGAAGGAGGTGGGCCTGAGCTGGATCGAGATCGGTAATCAGGTTCATGAGTTTGCAGCGGGTGGGCGGAGGCACCCACAGCGAGAGACCATATATCTAGGCATTGAACGGCTGGTGTGTCAATTGAAGGAAATGGGGTATGTGCCAGAGACTAGTTTGGTGTTGCATGAAGTTGAGGAAGAGCACAAGGAAGAGCAATTGTATCATCATAGTGAGAAGCTAGCATTGGTGTTTGGGCTGATGAATGCTAGTAGAAGCACAGGTGCTATAAGGATTATGAAAAATATCAGGATATGTTTGGATTGCCATAATTTCATGAAATTGGCGTCGGATTGTATTGGGAGGGAGATTGTGGTGAGAGATGCGAATCGCTTCCACCATTTTAGAGGTGGGATGTGTTCTTGTAGTGATTATTGGTGATCAACGGGGACAAAATTATTAAATTATGTTGAGGTATTACACAACTCTCAGGCAGAATGTTTGTAGAATAGTGGTTGGGCGTTCAGTTTCTACAAATGGGTCCTTGTGGTTCGGTGATCTAAACCATTGATATGATGGTGTTCAACGGGGCAAAAAATGTCCAGTGATTGGCTGTTTTTGCAGAAGAAGATGTGCATTGGTGATCTATGGGTAGTTTGAAAACCATTTGGTGGCCTTCCTCGAGTGCAAGAATATGGGCTGTTGAGCTGGTTCGGGTTCCTAATGGAATGGGCGCATGTCCAATGCATGTAACTGAACTGTCATGAAGTAGAAAATTCCCACTTTCACTGCTTGGGTCATCCCTCAAGGCACCATCATTGTTAAGTTTTAATCCAGCCCATCGGAGGAGATCGTAACATACCAACACAGGACTACAACAGCCATGAATCAGAAAGCTGCGGGACAAACAGACTCGGCTGGTCAAACCAAAACCACTTTCTTTCCACTTATCCAACAGAAGTTTGTGCACAATTTATCTTCAAATAAGTAGAGATTAATCTTTAGATTTTAAAAAGGGAAGTAGAGATTCATCTGTTTTTTGGATAAGCTAGGGGAAATGTGAAGTGCGGTGCATTGGTGCAGTTTTCTAGTACGGCCGCTTGCACATGCCAACATGGGTCTGCGAATTCAAAGCCTCTCATCAGAAAATGGGACCCTTTGGAATTCGTTAATCAAGAGTAAGTATGGTCGTTCAGTGGGAGGTTGGTGGACCAAGGATTTCTTAGCATACAAAGCTTCTACCCTTTGGAAAGATGTCTTATCTGTTGAAGAGGAGGTTCTCAAAGGTATCGGATTTGCAACAGGAAAAGGAGACAACACTCGTTTTTGGGAAGACATTGGGGTGGGAGAAGTGGCTCTAAAAGAGGATTTTCATAGTATCTTTCGTCTTGCCCCAAATCGGTCCATTTCAGTAGCCGATTGCTATTCTATATTTGGGGAAGAAATTTTATGGAATCCTACCTGCCGAAGAAATCTGCAAGACTGGGAGATTGAAGAATACAGTTCTCTTCTTGGGTGCATCAATAGTTGTAAGCCAGATCAGTCGGGTGTAGACATGCTAGTGTGGAGATTTGACAAATTTGGGAAATTCTCGATTAGGTCCTTATATAGCTCCCTTGGCAGCAATCCCACTTCCGTAGTAGAGACAATGACAGATGAGGTGTGGAATTAAAAAGTTCCTCCAAAGATAGCGGCTTTTGGATGGCTGGTTGGCAAGAAGAAGGTTCTGACAATAGATAGTTTGAGGAAAAGGGGAACGATAATCACAAGTGTCTGGCTTTGTTGCTCAAAGCCTGGCATGGGACTGGCAAGGAAATAAATACTGTTTGGAGAATGGCCCTCCTAACTGTTTGGTGGTCAATATGGGAAGAAAGGAATGTGAGGTGTTTCAACGGTGTCTCCAATTCGGCGGAGTCCATGGTCCAAAGAGTTTAGCAGTATATAGTATAGTGGGCCTCTATTTTTGTAAACTTAAAGGGTTGTAATCTGTTTTGTATTGGAGGGTAATCGTCCCGCTATCTCAGCGGGTGGTATCCCTCGTTGTTTTTCTGTGGGTGGTATCCCTCGTTGTTTTTCTGTTTCTTTAATAAAGTAATCGTTATCTCTCTTAAAAAAAGGAACGTCCCACCCTATAGATGCTTGGTTAAAAAAATAAAAATCTGTCCAGTTGGCTGATTTGGGGGACATGGATGTTAAACATAAACTACTGGTTACTTTCTTTAAACCTTACATGTCTCGTGTTGAAGGTTCGAAGATGGGAAGTAGCACATAATTGGAAGAAACGAGTAAGTTTAAAAGAGAAAAATCATATTTGCAGATTCAAATCTTGACTTGAATAGTCAATTTCTCTGGACAAATTTATTTTTCTTTTCTAGATATTCCAGCAATTGTAAAAAAAAAAGGGAGATGACAAATTATATTAATAAACTGTATTAATGATACAATTTATTCACAGATCTGAAATCCAACACAAACATTTGCACCTCTAAGTATTGAACATATCTCCAAGAGTTGGGCATTGATATGCCTCGCACGAACTGTTCTCAAGAAGACAGCTGTAAGGTGGCAGAGATAAGAGCACAGGGCTATGAATTGCTTAATCGAGGAATGGTGTTGTCTCTCTAGACTATGATGTTTAGGATATATAGAGATTGAAGGGATGTTGTGTTCTTCCTGGAGAGACACCTTTGTCTCTCTTCAGGACATCCACATCTTTTGCTCATCTCTCCTTATTTTTGTTGAGTTAGCCTATTACCAATGTTTTAAATATCAACGATATTGGTCGATATATCCTACGATATATCTTGTATCCCACCTGTGTGATACGAAACGCATAGGTAGTGCCAATATATCCCACATGTTCAATCCAGTGAGCATTTTTAATATTTGATCTTTTTTTTTTTTTTTTGTTTAAATTATGTTAAATCAATGTCAAATGATTATAAATCTATTGGTTCTTCATTTTTTTTTTTTTTTTTTTGAAAATTTCCTTCAACCAATTGTCAATTAGACTAATTTTGAAATATTTAGGAGTATTAGATGAAATGATTATCACATATCCTCTAGTTTCGAAATTTGAATGTAGGTGGTCTGATTTGTGAAAAATTGGAGAAAAATCGAAAATTTCCCACTTTCTTCCAAATTTCTTGCAATGTTGCGCTCCAAGCATGTATGAGGGTGCTCTACTGATTTGTTAAGTCCTTGTCAATTTTTGAAAACTAAAAATCATTTTTAATTAAAAATTATTAAAAAATTATTTTTTTCAAAATTTTCCTTCAATCAACTATCAATTTAGACTAATTTTGAAGTATTTTGAAGTGTTTGATGAAATGATCATCACATATACTCTTAATGTTATGCATTCAATTTGAATATAGTTGCATTAGTTCAGTTAGACAGAGCATGGCTTAAGACCTTATACAAAGAAAATCTATTATGTGCATTTCTTTTTTGAGATGTTATGATTTAAAAGTGTGTTAAAGTCCCTTTTAAATTTTTTTTTTTTTATACAATTCCTTAAGTTTCATAGAAAAATTCAACCATTTTCCCAATGTTTCCCCACGTTTCCCAAGATGTGCGATAAATTACCCGATACAAACGATATATCTCGTGCGATAACTGATACATATTTGTATCATAAGGATGCGATAGGTAACGTAATACTGATATTTCGAACATTGCCTATTACTATTCTTTTTTATGGATTGGGCATGTGTCTTATAGTTTTAAAACTCTTATGGTTTGATTTAATTTTCTATTAATACAAGTGATGTGTTAAAGGACTTACAACTAGTGACTTGTATATATATCATGGACGTAATGCACTTTGGGTAGTAACCCTCTTGTTTACGCGTAAATATTTGGATTTGGTTAGTGGTACAGACATCGATGTATGTAATCTGCGAGCGCGTGGTATATAACTTTTCAGGATTTGGTATTGCAAGTAGTTGCCCCATGAACAAATCGTGCATGTAATTTCTTCCAATCCATGAGTTGTGTCGTCTCGAGGTGTCCACGTAAATCTACGGTAGTGTCGGACACGCCAACGAATCTCCATAGTTATGGGATGCGGAGTGAGCTAGATTTTTGTGAATTATATATCACAATGTGGTTGTTACTATTTATGATAAGCCGCACACTCTATGTTAGGCATGCATTCATGTAGATTGGTTTTTCGTATACCAATACCACTTGTAGTGGTGAAATACGAGATGTATCAGAACCTTTATGAATTACTTGAATTGTTGTTAATCTTGAAGGATAATGATCATTATGTGTAGGGCGTTGACCCTCTCTAGCCATATAGATGATGTAGGTGATGGACATGTTGAAGATATGGGAGATGATCTCCCTATGGAAGACTATTACGAGTGATATACGATGATGTCGTCGCTGATGCTTACATTTTAGTTTAGTTTTATTTACGTTTCATGCTGTAAATTTATATTATTGTAATAAGCTCCTGCCTGAGTGAGCATTAGATGAGTAGTTGAACTTTGACGTTTAAATGGAATAATATTTATAGTATGGTTGGTTTTATTCTCATGAATAGGTACCTTCATGAATGCAAATGTGAAAAAACAAAGTGTGATTATGAAACATTTGTTCATTAATTATTTAACACCTTTGAATTTGGGAGCCCAGTCCCTATGTTTGGGTGCCGGATTTTGGAGGTGTTACACCTGCTCCCACAACCAGTATGGTTTGAGCGTTTACGACATTGTCTCAACACCTTGACCGACTTTGAGCATGGGGAGTTGGAGTACTTCGACTTTGAGGGAGTCGTTTACCTTGCTCGTGTGGACGTTGATTGGAGGATGTTGGGTGTAACATTGACTAATTGGGTCCCTGAGTTGAACCTTTCTGTATTCAATGATTTGGAGATGGGACCCTCACTGGAAGAACTTTCTAGGCTGACTAGCCTTCCATTGGACCGTTCTCCCCACGTTTTAGGAAAGCAATCGACAAAGACTGCCACACCCCTGCATTGGTTTGGTATCGCGTACCTCATCCGGGTTGCAGATGGCGATGGCGATGGCGATGCCGTGGTTTTCTCTTTGGATCCATTGTATGACGAGTTCTTAGGCGATTGTTTCTTCCAGAGGTCTTCACACTCTTCATACTATCGGACTATACTGATATTGTGCCTGATTACCAAGATGCTATTCTCTGGTTGGCGCAGATCTTCCACTATGATGCTTTTCAAAGTGTTGAACAAAGCTTACTATAAGAAGATTATCGTCTTTTTGGTTTTGGCTGAGCTGTTCCAAGGATTGTCGGACTGTGTCCTAGGTCATACTTGCATTTTTCATGGTTGAGGAACATTCCTACATGTACTTTTCTTGCTTTGCATCCTTGTGCTTTCGTATGCCTCAATTTTTTACGTCCCCTATGTTGACACCTTTGTCCTTTGGTTTTATCAGTTATGACTTCAGGAGAGATTGACGATGACAATTTGTCTCTTGGCTTGACTTTGGGCAACCTGATATCCTGTGCCATATCATGAAAACTCCTCCATGTACTGCCTGGGTATAAGAGAGCCCTTATACAGACGGATGTTCTCACGATTGTAGAGCTGGGATATCCATTGGGAGTCAACCTGGCTTATTGATTCTCTGGTCATTTGTAGTGCTCGTGGGCTTCCATTAATCATTGTTGTGCTACAATTGTATTTCTCGTATCACCCCATCAGATTCTTATGGTAGTTTGGCTTCTCACATGATATTTTGCCTTTTGTGTTTTATGGTTTCGGACATTGCCCTTTTCCACGGTTCATCGCCGACTTTAAGACTCTAGTACAAGCTCTCTCTGGAGCAATTTTCTGACAGTCGACATACATGGCTTTTCCTCTAGCGACGATTCCATATTAACGTTGAGTGGCTAAGTAGTCACTGCTTTGGCGCATCCCTGGTTGGCAAGCTTGACATTCTTGGTGATGCGGGGTCTTCTACCGGTTCGTATGAGCCCTTCAAGGAGTGGTCTTTCATCGATCCTGACTTCCTGTTGTCCACTCACGATTATTTATTATTTGAGATTTCTTCACTTCGGCATCTCTACGAGGATATGTCTCGGTGATTGTTCGTTGCTCGCCAGGAGGATGAGGAGGAGCTGACTATTTGGAGATCTGAGAGGGACGAGTTAGCTTACCTGTGGATGGAGGTTAGCTGACTGAGGGAGAGATTGCCAAAATTTGAGTCCAGTGAGAGGTACTTAGGGAGGATTCTGATGAGGACTGAGAGTTTATTTCTTGGTTCTCGGATTTATTGGGTCGTCCATACCTGCTTTTTTGCATGGTACGTGAACGATAGAAAGCATTGTATCTTGAAATGAAAAAGCATTACATGTAAAGGAAAAATATGATAAAAGAAAAGTTTTTTATGTTTTGAAATCTTCGTGCCTTGTGCTATCTAGGTATACATGTCTGGATTTTTGTGTTGGTATGCGGGATTTAGAACTGTGGCTTAACTTATGTTGTGACCTTTAACTCTTAGATTAACCCCCTTGAAGACCCTGGATTTCTTGAGGGAGTAGGCAACTGTGATTGCTGTCTTCCCAAAATTTTTGCAGATCCTATAGATTTCGTATCCCTGGCTGTATTTTCTCTTGTTCTTGACCTTGATGCGATCTTGGGTTGTCTTCTAATACTTGCTTCTCTTTTTTTCTTTCTTTTCGAGCCATTTTTTTTTTTCCTGTAACGCTCTTTCGGGTTTTCACCACATCTTAGGTGTTTGATCTTGCCTGTCCCTTGACAACTATGTTGTTTTTACCATTGGCACCCTTCTGGGTTTTCACCACGTCCACTATCTACACATTGTTTTTACTCGGAGTGCCTTTACGGGTTTTCACTTTGCCCCTTTGTTTAGGCACACCTTTTCTTTTTTGTATTCTTCCTTTGATTTCTATAGCGGTGGAAGGGTTGGGATTCCATCCTTACCGACCGATTGACAGTCTTTCCAACCTTGTCCTAAGTTACCACGGCAAAGCCATTTACTCAAGCCAGGTTCATCCTGAGGGGTGAAGGGATGATTGTTTCTGCCTATGGGGTCATTTCTCTCTCTCTCTCTCTCTCTCTCTCTCTCTCTCTCTCTTTTTATTTTTTATTTTTTTATTTTTTAATTCTCTTGTTTTTTCCCTTCATATTTTTGTTCTTATTTCCTCTCTTCTTTTCCTTTTTAATTCTTTTTCTCTTTACTTTTTTCTCCTTTTCCTCTTTGCTTTCTCTCCTCTCGGGCTTTTTTCTTTGCCTTTGATTTTGTGGCACTTATTGGGGGACGTGATGATGGTTTTTAAGATGACCAGCTTTGGCCAGTTGACTTCAGCTTTGTTAACGTAACTTTAAATAGGGCTATATTAACTTATCCGTGAAAGATTTTCACGTTATCGGCATTGATGGGCTTTGGAAGATCCTCTCTCCCTTCATATTGGTGAGACAGAGGGCGCCTCCTAAAAGAACTTCTCGTATGATCAGTGGTCCTTCCCATGAGGGTTTGAACTTTCTTTATGGTAGGTGCGATGGTAGAATATTCTTCATGACCATGTCACCCACCTTTAAGCTTCTCTTTCGGACTCTCATATGTAAGCTCGAGTGATCATTTTCTGATAGCAATGGTAATGACTTACTGCACACATGTGCTTTTTGTCTGTGAGATGTAGCCAATTGTATTTGGCTCACTGCCATTCCCCTTCCTCAACTTCACTTTCTAGCAGTAATCATCGAGATGGATTTCCACCTTGACTAATAGGACTGCCTCCATTTCATACGTAAGCTCGAAAGTAGTTGTGCTCATAGTAGATCGCATGGATGTTCGATCCAGAGTGCATATGGAAGCATTTCTAACCTATCCTGATATGTCTTGACCATCATCTTGAGTATTCTGATGATTGTCTTGTTAGCGGCTTTGACCCCATCATTCATTTGGAAGCGGTAGGGGTTTGACCAATGGTGTTGAATTTTGTACCTTTTCGTGAAAATCGTTTATCTTCTTTGTTGACGAGGGCGGCCTGTTATTGGTGATGATGCCGTGCGGGACCCATACTGGCAGATGATGTTGATCTTTATGAATTTCACCACATGAGACACTACTATAATAGTGTAGGATGTTACTTATACCCACTTCGTGGCCATTTGAAGCTTTCGGGTTTACCTTACCAATGATGTCGAGTCCCCATATAGAGAAAGGCCAGGGCGTAGTCAAATTGTATAGTTCAGATGTAGGGGCATGGATTTGATTTACATGCTCTTGACACTTGAAACACTTTCTGATGTGTCAGCAACAGTCTGCCTGCAACAGTCTGCCTTCATAATTAACAAATAGTAGCCAAGTCATAGAATCTTCTTTGCCATCATGTGCCCATTCATGTGTGGGCCACATACTCCACCGTGGATTTCGTCCATGATTTCGCATCTTCGGCTTCATCCATGCACCGAAGGACTTGATTAAATGATCACATGTATAGAACTTCACCGCTGATAATGACTTGTCCCGCCAAATGATGGATGGTTCGGCGGTCTGTCGTTGTAGCTTCTTCTAGGTATTCCTTGCTTTCTAGGTAGTGCTTGATGTCGGTATACCGGGGCTTGTTGCTGGGAGCGGCTTCAGCCTCTTCAATTTGCAAGTAGAAGACTGATTCATCTTGTATCTTGACTGTGAGCTCCCATTCGGAAACTCCTTTTGAAATATCTAGCATTGATGCTAAGGTGGTGAGAGCATTTGTGAACTTTTATATTATTAGCTCGCGGCATGCATGAGAAGGTGATTTCGTCGAACTCTTCGGTCAGATTTTTGAAATATACGTGATATAGGATCAACTTCTCATCTTTAGTCTTTCGAACGCCATTAGTTTGATTGATGATAAGATGTGGGTCTTAAAAAACCCGTAGTTTCTTTACACCTAAGATTATGGTTTCCTTTAGACCGTCAATACAAACTTCGTATTCCGTCATATTATTGGTGCAATTGAATGCTAAGGGGCCTGTTTTGTCCGTGGGATTAAATGGTATGGAATTGTACTAAATGGGATTGGCACCATTATTGAACAATGATTACATGTCTAGAAATACCATGGTCGTTTGACCATCCAATCTCATGTTTGGGATAAAATTCTTGCTATGGGAAAAACACTGGATTAAGTAAAACCCCGTTTGGTGGACCACAAAATTGTAATCAACGAACCAAATTCACAACGGATGTCGGTCACTTGTACATGTATATAACTAGAATGTCATGTGTAAAGGGCGTATATTGATGGACGACATAGATAAAACACATGCATTAATGTGGAGCCCACACGTCTAGTGGATTTCAAAATCCACAAAATGTAATTCCATCCCACTTAATCCCAACCCTTCCCGTCCTCCCTAAATGCTGGTTGGATTTTGCATGGGACTAAATGCAATTCCATCTCCCCTAATCCCATATAAGCCCACGGACCAAACAGACCCTAATCGCCTTGAGATTGGGACGGGGATGTTGTTGGGGGAGTAGAGGATTGCTCCGATCCCACTTCCCTTGGGGTTTGCAACACCATCGAAGAAAAGTGTCCACTCCCTTGTCTTCTTTTCTTCTTCCTCAATAAGGAGATCCTTGTCTAGGAAGGTCTTCAGTGGCTGGTAGTCCGGTAGGGAATGAGTTGCTAGGTGGTCGGCCAACGCTTGCCTCTTGATTGCCTTCTGAGTGATATAGGTGATGTTGAACTTAGATATAAGTAGCTGCCAATTTGTTCTTTCCAGTGAGTGCCGGCTTCTCGAACATGTACTTAAGTGGGTCCATGCGAGCGAGTAAAAGGATGGGAAACACAATCATGTATTGCAGGAGTTGCTGGGTTGCCCAGATTGAGGTGAGACATGTCTTCTTGAGTGCTAAATAACAAGTCGCATAATTAGTGAACTTGTGGCTCAAATAGTATATTGCTTGTTCATTCCTTCCTGTTTCATCATGTTAATCGAGGACGTAACTGATTGTGTCTGTTGCTCCCGAGATGTATAACAATAGGAGGCGTCCTGGAGTTAGCGGCACTAGAATTAACAGATTCATTAGGTATCTCTTAATTTTATTAAAGGAAACTTGACAATAATCATTCCATTCTTTTGGCAAATTCTTGTGAAAGAATTTGAATATTGGCACACAGATAGGAGTGAGCTGTGCAATGAAGCGACTGATGTACTGAATTCTACATAGGAAGCCCCTAATTACTTTTTGTCTTTGGAGGCATCTCAATGATGGCTTTTGTCTTTGTTTCGTCAACTCTGATGCCCTCCACACTTACTATGAAGCTAAGAAGTTTGCCTTTAGTTGAACTGAAGACACATTTTTATAGGTTAAGGCAAAGTTTAAACTTTTCCAACAAGCTGAAAAGCTTCTTTAGGTCTTTGAAGTGCCTTTCAATCCACTACAAAAAAACTGACCAAAGCCAATGGTCACATGGTAGTTTCCCCGATGACTTTTAGCCTTCAGAGTGACTGACGGCTTTTTTCCATTGGCTAATCACAATAAGCCGTCGGCGAATGCAAAGGGTTATTAAACCCTTATTTGTGAGTGCACTAGCAAAAAAGGTGTTCTATGGGGTCCACCACAATGTGTGTGTTTTATCTAAGCCATCCATTCATTTTGATAACTCATTTTGGGGCATGAGCAAAAAAAAGAGGTAGATCGAAGGCTCAAGTGGACCACACTGTAGTAAACAATGGAGATTTTCTACCATTGATATGTGGCGTGGTTCACTTTGGGCTTCCACCTGCCTTCTTTTTTTGACCATGCCCTAAAATGAACCATAAAAAATGGATGGACGTAGTGGATAAACCACATACATCATGGTGGCCCCACGAGCCCCTGACAGGAGCATTCATCTCTATATACGTGTGGGGGTAGTACCCAATCCGCGCCCAAAAAAGAGCCAGCGATAATGAAATAATTCTCGCAGGTTCTCTTCCCTTTCTCTATCCCCCCTCTCTCTCTTAGGGCTACAATGACTCAAGCAAGGCTCCTCTCCAAGCAGCTCAGAGGTACACAGATCCAATCCCCTCCTCTCTTTGTATAGCAATTTATAAGGTTTCTTTTATTATGAGATCTAGTGATGTAAGTACCAATTGGACGGTCGATCTTTCTTCTACATGCAGATCTCAACAAGAATCCGGTGGATAGATTATTGGCTGGTTTGGTTGATGACTTCTTCGAATGGAATGTCACGATCATTGGTCCAACCCGATATTATCTAGTGAGTATTTTAATTTTTTCTATCTTGTGTTCTTTTCGTTATAAGATTGGATTTTCATGCTTGCTTTTGGATTTCTTGGGTTTCTTATTTTTTTAGGTTTGGATTTCTTAATTTTGATCGGATTGCATTGGTTGGTGGTTTCATTTTGTGGATGGTTGTATGCAGTGTTGTCATGTGTGATCGCATATGCGAATATGCGATCGCATAAGCGCATATTTCTGCAACGATCGCATATGCGGCAGTGGCATATATGACCCTACACATGCGATCGCATATTCCATATGCGATGTATGCGATCGCATACTGCATATGCGATCGCATATCTGCCAACGGTCAGAAATCTGACCGTTTTTTGATCCTTTTTTTTTTTAAATCTGGATTTTTTTTCTATAAAAATGCATTCTAAGCATTCCTCTCTCTATTCTCTATCTCTTATTCTTACAATCTTACATACATTCTAATTTCTAAGAGTCGTACAACTTACAAGTTACATATATCCACTCCTCTCCATCCAATTCCATTTCCAAGTTTCCATATTTCTTTTCTTTTCTTTCAACAATCAACATCCAAGAATCAAGGAAGGGTTATAACTTACAACTTACAAGAATCAAGAATCAAGAATCCACCAATCCATATTCATTATTCAAGAATCAAGATTCAAGACAATAATCAAGAGACTCCTCACTCTCCAATCTCCATCCACATTTCACAAGTTCTTCACTTCTTCCAAGTTCTAACTTCTAACTTCTATTCTAATTTCTAAGTTTCTAAATTCTAACTCTAATTTCTAATTTCTAAGTTTCTAACAATTTCTTTGATTTCTATCATTTTTTTAAAAAAATTATTTTGTTTGTAAATGTTAATTGATTCATTTTACTTTGTTAGTTGTTAGCAAATAGCAACTTAAAAGTTTGACTTTGAACTTTGAAGTTTGAAGTTACAAGTTAGTAAGTTATAACTTACAACTTACAAGTACAAGTTACAAGTGACAAGTGTCACAAGTCACAACAAGAATTCAAGAATCAAGAACAAATACAATACTCAAGTGAAGAGGCAAAGGTGAAGAGATTTAAGAGAAGACAAGTAGACAACTTAGACAAGAATTTGGAATTTTGGAAGTTGAAAGTTGTTATTTTAATTTTATTTGTGTAAATCCCTCCCTCTCTCTCTCTCTCTCTCTCTCTCTCTCTCTCTCTCCTTCTCTTTCTACAAGTGTAAGTGTGTAAACAACTCTCTTCTTCTCCCTTTCTTCAAGTGTAAGTGTGTAACTCGACTCTCTCTCTCTCCCTCTTCTTCTCCCTTTCTAGTTTCTACAAGTGTAAGTGTGTGTGTGTGTAAGTGTAACTCTCTCTCTCTCTCTCTCTCTCTCTCTCTCTCTTCTCTCTCCTTCTCTCTTTCTAGTTTCTACAAGTGCAAGTGTGTCTGTGTAAGTGTAAGTGTAAGTGTAAGTGTGTAACTCTCTCTCTCTCTCTCTCTCTCTCTCTCTCTCTCCCTCCCTTAACCCTAAGTCCCAACTCCCAACTCAAGTTCTAGTTTTCTTTTTATTTGTAGTTTACTTTATAGTTTCTAGTTAATACTTAATAGCTAGCTACTAGCTAGTTACTTTTTAGTGCTAATATAATACACACACCACCATCCACCACCATCTTAAATTCATAATGTCTTCTTCCCAATCTTCCTCTTTGAGGTCTAAGTCGAATGACCCGGGTTGGAAGTATGGGCACTACCGTAGTGTTACCGAAAAGACTCACATAGTATGTGATTTATGTGGATTTGTGAGTTCCGGTGGCATTGCAAGGCACAAGCAACACCTTGCGCACTTACCCGGGTCAAATGCAAAAGCATGTGACAAGATTACTCCAGAAATTTGAAGGGAGATCGTGGAGTATATGGAAAAACAATCAAGAAAGAAATACGATAGTGCCCTACGTCAAGAGGAATATATGGAACAAGATGCATAGGAAGATATAAATATAGTAGATGTCGATGAAGCTCAAGCTAGTCCCACTCCCCCTTCTTCGACAGGCCGGTCTAGACCACAAGTACAACCATCGAAAAGAGCTCGAGGGCATGGACCCTTAGATAGATGGTGTAGACCACACTCCGAGGATGTGGTCGACCAAAGGGGTAGAGGGAAAGGGCCGGCTCAAACAACTTTAGAGAACCAGTATAAAAAAAAAAAAGATAGGAAAACCACAATTCAATATATTGCTAAGTGGTTTTACCAAACCGGCGTTGCTTTCAACGCCGTTAAATCGAAAAGCTTCAAAGTAATGATTGAGGCTATAGGTCAATTTAGACCTAGGCTTAAACCTCCTTCATATCATGAAATGAGGGAGACATGCCTTAAAACTGAAGTTGAATGTACACAATCCTTCATAGTTGAATATAGGGAATCATGGAAAATATATGGTTGTACACTAATGGCCGATGGATGGACCGATAGATCCGGTCGATCTCTCATTAACTTCTTGGTAAATTGTCCAGCTGGGATGATATTCTTGAAGTCAGTGGATGCGCCGGGTCATTCACACACAGGAGAATATTTGTTTAACTTACTAGATAGTGTAGTTGAAGAAATAGGTGAGGACTACATTGTACAAGTAATTACAAATAACACAGCCTCGTATGTAATGGCCGGTTGTCTTCTTATGGAGAAGAGGCGACGTTTATTTTGGACCCCTTGCGCGGCCCATTGTATTGATCTCATGTTAGAAGATATAGGTAGATTATTTATAAATGTGATTGCAAGGGCTAGAAGAATCACGGTTTTTATGTACAAACATGCTCTTCTTCTCAGTCGAATGAGAAAACACATTGGGGGTAACTTGCTACGTCCAGCAATCACCCGTTTCACTACAGCCTTTTTAACACTAAAAAGGCTACATGCAAAGAAATCAGAACTTAGAAGCTTTGTAGTGTTAGCCGATTTTACAAGTGGGCCTTGGTCAAAGAAGGTTGAAGGGAAACGGGTTCAACAAACAATTCTTTCTCAAAGTTTTTGGACTCAAGTAGTAAAGGTGCTAAAATCATCCGAGCCCTTAGTCACTGTGTTGCGATTGGTGGACGGGGATGAGAAGCCCGCAATGGGCTACATATATGATGCGATGGAGAGGGCGAAAAAAAAAGATCATGGACCATTTTAACTATAGAGACCGTGATTACAGGCCAATTTTAGAGATTATAGATAGAAGATGGGGCAGCCAAATGTCATCCCCATTGTATTCGGCTGCTTACATCCTTAACCAAGCCTGTTTATTCGCTTCTGCTGATCCAGCAGAAGCACTAACTGTGCATATGGTTGGATTTATTGATGTTTTGGAAAGAATGATTCCAGATAGAGGAGAACAGGATAAGATCTCAAGTTTGTTGGACTTCTACACAAAAAGTGAAGGGATATTCTCAAGGGATATCGTAATAAGACATCGGACAATGAAATTACCCAGTAAGTATTTATATGAATGAATGTTACTATGTTAGTGTATGTTAACTGTGTCTCTAAGAGACTAAGACTCTAACCTATACTTAAACTGTTTTTCTCAGCTGACTGGTGGGCTGCCTATGGAGTGGACCCAAACAGGAAGGATCCAACTCTAAAGAAGCTGGCTATGAAGATTCTTGGACTCACGTGTTCTGCCAGTGGTTGCGAGCGCAATTGGAGCACATTCGAGGCGGTAAGTTTAGAGTCTTTAGGCTATTTAGTGTTTACTGTTTACTAATTGTTTTTTTTTTTTGTAAGCTAAATTCATTACCTAAATAGCTAATGCCAAATGGGTTTTCTTTCTTACAGATTCATTCCAAGAAAAGGAATCGCCTTGAGCAAAAAAAGCTCAACGACTTGGTTTTCGTTCAATACAACCAAAAATTGCGAGAACGATTCCAAAGTAGGAAAGAAAAGCCCGGTTTCTTTGACCCTATCTGCTTAGATGAGTTGGATGCAGATAACGAGTGGCTCGTAGAGACGGAGGACCCGGTATTTGCTGGAGAGGACCTGACATGGGCACAAGTTGAAGATGCCGCATATGGATCGACGCCTGGTGAAGGTAGTAGTACCACTCGAAGGCGAAGGACGGGGGAGCCGGGGGCGAGTAGTAGCCGTCAACCCGTTGATGAGATTGAAGAAGGAGAAGGTGATAATGATGATCAAACTGAAGAAGATCATCCACCATTGGATGTTGATGAAGTATTAGTACGTACAGATGATGAAGAAATGGAAGAAGAAGAAGTGTATGTAGAAGAAGGAGATGACTCGACTGATGATGATGATGGTGGTGGTGGTGGCAGACCTGGTGATGATGTGCCACAGTGGATGATAGATCAATGTATATGATTAATGAATAATAATTATTGATTAGATAAATAAAATAATAAATACATACATAACTTCTTAATTTTGTTTAATGCTTGTCTCATAAGTCATAACTCATAAGTCTAAGTGTTGAACTGTTGATGACTTGATGTTGATGTTGTTGATTGTTGATACTTGATACTTGATAACTTGATATTGATAACTTGATATCAAGTTATCAACAAAATGTTAGTTAAATTTAAATGTAAAATGTTTAATTGTTATTTGTTAAGATTTAAGAAGTTATCAAGTTAACTATATTATAATTTGTAAATGTATCATTGTTCATAAGTCATAACTTCATATGTATGTAATTAGTTGGTTTTATTTTTTATTTTTTACTTAAATTGAATGTATTTCATGTCCCAATGATATATAATAATTTATTATGATTTTTCTGATTTTTTTCGAATTTTTTTCTGATTTTTCTGAATTTTTTGAAAAAATGCAAAAAAAAATAAAAATAAAATGTGACCGCATATGCGATTGTGTGATCACATATGCGCACACGCATATGCAATCACATACAACTGATTTTAGATTTTGATGAGTGTATTTTTCGTAATTCTAAGGTTTTTTTTTTTTTTTTTTTTTTTTTAAATGTTCGTGTGATTGCTTTTATTGGTTGGGATACCGGAATTGGTCGATGTCTTCTGGTCCTGGTAGTGGTTTGTTTGGAATTTGGGAATTATGATAGGGTCGTTCTTGTCATTTAGGGGTTCCATTGAGATCTATAATTTCTAGATGGGGATGTAATTTTGAACTTCTTTCACTTGTGTTTTTTTTTTTTTTTTTGTCTATATTATAATAAATGGAGGTGTGATGAATGGTTGGGACATACCAAATAGGTTATTAGCTCTTCCTCAATTGGAAGGGCAGGCCTACCATTCTTTTCTCAAAAAATACCCACATTGGAAAATGTTACCATTACAATCAGCATATCTTTTTTCTCATTGAATTCAGAGCTTTTGATGGATCATTCTTTGGAGCGGTGCTGATCTGAAAGTTTAATTGTTGATGGGGAAATTTGGGGAAATCAGGACGTGGCATAATGATGGAACACACAATGAATGGTATGGATCGACAATATGTGGACCCCACCTGTATGGTTGCTAGGCTGAACAATGCACACTTTTTGTGACTTTTTCCCTCCGTTTTTTTTTTGGTGTGTGCGTGTGTCTGAAAGGGCTTTGTTTTCTGAGTTGTTTGGTGAGATCTATTGTAATATGGGCAGGGATTCATTGGCGTCTTATTTGTTGTACAAATTTTAGTCTTGACACTTGATCATTGAATTGATATGATGATTTGTCTTTTGTAAGTTTCTTTCTTAATGTAACATCTTGTTCACATTCTACTGGATTCTGCTGTTGTTGAAGCACAACATTCATTGGTTTTCACATTTAGTTACTTGATAAATGTTCATTTGGGGGAGATGTTTGAGATGTTTTAACACTTACCATTGACATTCATGTGAGATAATTTAAAGTTTGGTATTAAATTATCGATGCTCACTGTATATTTATATTTTCTTTGGCACCAACCCTGCTGGAATGACAATCATCTAATTGCAGTGATGGAGGCTATTTTAATGCCATCATGAGGTTCCCGGAAAATTACTTGAATAGTCCTCCATCAGTGAGGTTTACATCGGAGATGTGGCATCTTAATGGTTGGTTACTTACCTTTTTGTTGATAGAGCTTTTTTTTTTTCCCCCATTTTTGCTTCTCTTTTTAATGGAGTACTGTTTAATTCTGTCTTGATTTATGTTTGAACTTCAGCTTATCCTGATGGGCGGGTTTGCATATCAATTCTTGTAGGTTTACTGTAGTATTGTACCACAATAGTAAATGTTCCACAAATCCACGAATTTGTAGTTTGATCTCCAAATAGTGGACTTTGGAATTTGAAAAATCCAGATCCAATGCAAATTCATGAATTTGACAAGTTCATTAATTATCAAATTCACATTCTCATTTTCTTGATCCCAAATAGGCCCCAAGCAATTGGAGCTTGAACATAAGTATTTAGCCTGCCCATCCTTCCACATTAATGCTGGCGACTGGAGATAAAATCTCTCTTCTAACCAGGCTAGTTCAAATTCTAAAGACTTCAGACCCCGTGACTGCTCACTCAACTTTCGTAAGAACGGATGGTGATCATAAACAGATCTTGACAATCCATGTTGGAAAATATCTGGAAATAAAGCTTCCCAATCCATGTAAAAAAACCCCAATAAATCCACTAGTTTGTCACCACAGCTATGTAGGGAGCTGGGACTGCTCAATTCATAAGTAAGATCTAATAACTCATTAAGCAAGATTATCTGCTACTTTGTCAACGCATTTCTGAACTCGGCATCTAAAAATATTAATCCTCAATTTCATCAATCATATCTGCCAATCTCTATGGATTCTCTTGTTACTTTTTGTTTTTTCCTTGTTTTTGTCCCTCTCAGGCCCCTTTGGTTTGTGGTTCTGTTTGTTTTCTTTCAATAATATTCATCCCAAAAAAACTCAAGGACCCAAAATGGCATTTAATGCATTGCCATCCCAAATACATTAGTCTAAACTTGGATTTATATTTAGCTGGGTAATTCTAAGGTTGTTAATTTTTACAAAACTCTGTTACCAGCGTGATCATTTTTTACTATTGTCATTACCAAAATATATAGTCATAGTAAAACAATCCCTGCAGGCTCCAAGATGCAGGTTAGTTTTCTTCCAAGATTTTTTCATCATTTAGTGCATTATCAGTGTCAGATTTCATATATTTCAAGATGCATACTTCCATTGAAGTCCTTTATGTGAACCAATTATCTATTTTGATTATTGGATATGTCGTCTGTTGTCTCATGTTTTGAAAGATATTATTTGTTTACTATTTGTTAAATGATGTCGAGAACGTGATGCTTAAAGCTATAAAGCGAATATGGATCATCCTCTGCTTTCATTTACATGGAAGAGTGTCATGAGGAACATTATGTAAATTCTTCCAACACATTTCTATATCAACAGAGGATCATCCCAGGCCCCATTATATTTTGTGAGTTCTAAACTTCTGGTAGGGATGATTAACTAATAAATGAATGTTATGATTCTTCCAAAATCCAAATCTGTGCATTTTGTTTGTCTTTAATGCATAAAATATTTTTAAGGGCATTGAACCACCAATGTATTTGAAAGGAACATTGTTCCAATGTAAGAATACGCCAAGAGAGATGGCAGTGTCATGATACTAAAGATGACGATAATATTGTTCATGGTGCTTGATGAACAATATAGGGAGATTTGGTTTTACTTGGGTATATGTAAGCAATGTGTCAATTGTCTCTGTGCATGCATTTCATACCTCATCAAAGTGTCAAGTTTGCGTATCTGCATTCAAATTCTGTTGAACTTTGATCCATCAAGTGAACTGACAAATCATAGGTTGAGTCAAATCTTAATTTAGCTGAAATGGTTGATCTATTCTATTTCCACAAATTTAATTGGTATTGCTATACCTATATTACTCGGTATTATGAATAGCTGGATGTTTATTTTGTCTTTGGCTATTGTAGATTTTGCTTTGTTCAGAATTGAGAAGATCAGTGTATGCTCCCTATTATTGTCTTTCTTTTCTATGTCATCTCATCATCGTCTTTCTCTATAATTTAGTTCTTCAGTTTCAGGGCATAGCTTTTTCATACGACTAGATTGATTGTATGATGAAATTGATTTTCAGGTTGTAAATGGATTATTGCCACTGCAAAAGCTTTATCCAAGCACGTCTTTCTAAATAACTAGGGATTGAAAATCTATTTTTTGTCACAATTAGGCTTTTGGGAGGTGCTTTTGGTCTAAAGTTCCCTAAGCTTTTTTTTTAAAAAAAAAAAAAAAAAAAAAAAAAAAACTCAATTATGTTATCTCAGTGAGCTAAGTGACTTGATATTGTAGAGTGGAACCGAATGATCACCATTACTATGAGAACTGTCTGAGCAGATCTTTGGTTTATGACCCATCTAAAGTGATGTCCTCCAATGGATGTAATAACATGCAGATGCATACCTGCAAGTAGCATTTCTCCTTTTAATTTTCTAGATTTGTGCCACTGATTTTAAACCTGAGCAAGGTTACAGGGATTGACCCATTTTGATGTCGACACATTTGTGAAAGTACTCGTGAAAGACACTGAATGGCTTCCTGGAACACCTGAAACACTAAAGGGTTCATACAACATTGTAAAAATGTCTGTAATCAATATCATTGGAATATGGGCCTCACATATACAGCATTGCAAATATATCAACAAATGATCCTTGTACTTGAAGAAAATCTCTCTCTCTCTCTCTCTCTCTCTCTCTCTCTCAAAAATGTTTTATAGTAAAATGGATTGTTGCAGTTATCTGGTTCTGTTTTTCACAGGTATGGGTATGCCACTCCAAATGATGTCCTGGCTTTGCTTAAGCAGCATATTGGCAGAGGAGAAATTGTAGACGCACTGTGGAGGTACCTTTTCATTCTTGAATTGGCTCATCTTGATTTCAATATTTTTTATTGTTTTCTTTCTACTTTTCTATATGAAACATAAAACTTTCTTATTCTGAGGAAAAAGTCAATTATTTTCTATATAATTTAGAACTTTTGAAATAGTAAATGCAATACAATTTCTTAGAGACATGTTCATAGAAGCTACTATTACTTGAGATGAGTATTGCATATTATTTTTATGCTTGTCAATTGATTATTTGTTAGTTTAGATATTAAATGGTTTTAATTAGAACTACACATTCTTTTTAACTTTGATTTTTATGTTTTCATAGTTTTCATTAATTATTCATCTTTTATCGATTTATTTCTATTATAAATTATTTATTTGTGGATGGAAGTGTCACTTAGATTTTTGAGTTTCTTGTCCCTAACACTTTGACACACACCTATGCCAACTGCCTAGGTATCACAGTGTATAGCACAAAAAATCATTCAATACAAGATGGGGCCGTTCACACGAAATTAGCAATTGGCACCGTGTCTCAATACAACCAGGTGCAGTGGTGCATAGAATGGCTCCCATGATCAGGACTGTACACGCATCATGGTGTGTGTGGTGTGCAGAGGGGTCACCTGTTGATGAGACAGACAAATGAAGTGGCTCCCATGATCAGGACACAAATGAAGTGGTTTAATGGGTTTTTATTTTTTAGCTCCTTTTGCTTCTGGTTGTTAGTTGAAGGTGAATTTTTATTTGTCTTGGAATCAAGGTTTAGTTATTTTCAAGTATGTGGCCTTTGAATGGACCCTGCGTCAAAATGTACTCTATACATTTTTGGATTGCCTGTGTGGTTGTGATTGGAGTTCTGGGTCTCATGGTATGTATTGATCACATTTAGAAAATATTTTTCAAGTCGTCATGCTTACCTAGCAATTAGAATAAATTGTTTGTACAGATGCAAATCTTGGTAGAAAAAAAGGTCTTTCGATTAAGAGGCACAAAAGTGTGTTCTTCAGTAGCAGATGCACTACTAAAATGCACTTCCACCATAATGGTTCCATTCGGTTAAAATATTTTTTCTATTATTTCCCATATGGGCTACTCTACCAATGTGATTTAATGGTGGTGACATGCCGCTATACATATTTGATATGACAGACATGCATATATCAATCCAAACTGCTCCATATTGTGGGGTCCATTGGACAATCCTAACAATTCAAAGTGGTTATCAAATGTTATTTTCAAACTTCTTGGTAATATCTTCCTGTATGATAAACTTAAAATGTATCTTCTCTGTTTGTCCTTTGGAGCATTGTACTCAATGCATGAGAATGAAAAAAATTGGAACTTTTTCCTGTTTTTTGTTTAGTATCTTTTCCTAGTTGTTAATCAACAACAAACGTAAGTCTTAGGTTACATGCTCTATGTTTGTCATTATCTTTTCATTGTGCAAGTATATGTTTAACTTATGAAAACAAGTCAGCAGCAATAAAGAAGGAAGCAACAAAATGGCAGGACGGGAGAGATATCTGGTGGTAGGTCAATAGAATTGATTCCCTCTTAGTTTGGTGACATTTCTTAAAGTTGACTCATGTTCTTAATTTGGATAATGATTTCAACAATATTGGTAAAGTGCATAAGCTGTAACTTGGTAGTCTTGAAACAAATAGCAAAGTTAATGCATACATATCTACTGAAGGACTGGCCTGACTTGATTGCAAGTAATATACTCATTTTTTTTTATATATTTTTTTTTCCTTTAAGAATTAAGTAACACTAGTATTATGTTCCTTTGGCTTGAACCTGTTATGCATGCATTATTTAGGGAAAAAGTTGCTACAAGTGGTATGATCATTTCACATTTAATGCTCAAGAATTGTGTTCCAGGATACTGTCCCACAATATCCAACGACGTCTGAAGTGGTGTGGGTTGATGCGGATGATGTTCTTTTTCTCTTGTATACCAGTGGAAGCACTGAAAAGCCGAACGTGATCTCCTTGAAGTTCTTTTAATTGTAGTCAATTTGATGTCTTTTTTGTGCCTGCATGCATTTCACGTTCGATTTGCATGTCTATATGCAGGGTGTTCCGCATACAATAGGGGGTATATGATATACACTGCTACAACATTTAAATATGCATTTGACTACAATCCATCAGATATCTACCAGTAAGTTTGCAAAACTTGGTGGTTTTTTAGTCCCTTAAGAAACTTGTCTTTGAATAAAGAAAAGAAAAGAAACGTGTCTTTGAATTCGCAAGTGTAATTATACACATTCCTGTGTTGTGCTGATCATGTCTCTTGTTCTGCCTTCAGGTGCACTGCTGATTGTGGTGGATCCGAGAGTGCATTTTGTTTTGTTTTGTTTTTTTTTTTTTCTTGCACAAGGGCCTGTGCAGAGTTACAATGATCTGATTTTTTGTGGACACAGTGTTGAAAATTTAAATTCTGGTTTCACTTTGAAACCACGTTTGGACCGACCTTGCTGACATCAACACACGCGAATTCAAACAGCACAGGGACGGGATAGACTCGGCATTTGGGAAATCTCATTACAGCTATCATGAATAAATTATACTTCTTCTGTCTTCATAACTTGATCTGGTTCTACTTCTAGGCACCATTCAGGTTAATCATCGTCCTTGTACAAACATCTTGATTTGATTGCAGAAGCGATATTTTATTAAGACACTTGAAGAGTTTGAATGCATGTTGATTACTTGCTAGGATTGTTATTGTTGACGCCTGTTGTGTAAGCCAATAGGGGCATGATTTTAGACCAGATTTTCAGGTTTGAGTTTCGAAACTCGATTATAGAAATTGATTACAGTAAATTACATTAGTTCAACTTAAGTTTATGTTGTATTTTGTCCAGAGTCTGTATTTTGAAGCAAAGGTTCCCAAATACTCCAGTGTTGGCTTGCTATTGCCACGATTGTAAAAGAGGATGTTGTGCGAGCTATTGGTATTGTAAATTGCATTGTTTACCGACAAAGTTTCAACTGGCCAAATTGAATGGCATAATTGTATAATAGAATGATCTCCATGGCCGTGATGAATGAAGTCTTCTCACAGTCTTCTATAGCCATCTTGATATGGTTGTATCCAATAAGCCATCCACGAACAAGAAGATCTTGTGTCTTGCAGTGTTGTTGACCAAAGTGTTAATGTGCAGTAGGGGGAAGTCATTTTTATGACTGGCTTTGTTGAGGTCTTGGAAGTCGATGTACATCCGGACCTTACCGTCCTTTGGTACCAGCACGATGTGTGTGAGCCATTTAGGGTAGTTGGCGACTATTAAGAATCTCACATTGTATTGCTTGATAACCTCTTCAAGGACTTTCAGGGATCATTGTGGCTTCATTCTTTTCAGCTTCTGCTTAACAAGCTTCATTTCTGGTTTTGGCAGTTGATGGTGTACAACAAGTTCTTGAGCGATCCCAGACATTTCTTCGCAGGAGAACGCGTAGTTGGACAACCTTGGATTCAGGAAGTCTATAATTTTTTACTTGTATTCTAAAGATGGATTTTCCAATGCGTATTTCCCGAAGAACTTCAGGGTTTTCCAAGTTTACGATCTCAAAGTCATCTATGACAACATTAACATTAGTTTTAAACTTTTTGAGTAGATCCTTTAGTTTGGGAGCCAGTAATCATCTTGCCTATCTTGGACTTCGTCCAGACCCATGAGTTTGAAATCTAACTCAATATCACATCGTATGAGTCAACTTCTACCTCAGGTGCTACGACAAACGAACTTGATGCATTATTACATGCAAGCTTTGAAAAGTCAAACTTTTTTTAAATGTATTTAGATTTCGATATATATATATATATATATATATATATATATATATATATATATATATATATATATATATATATATATATATATATATATATATATATATATATATGTGATTTTTGGATTTCAAGGGACCCTAAGAAAGCTGACACTACAAACAATGACCGGTCCTGGCCCGTTTTAGGGTGCCAAATGCTACTTAAATAAGGCGTTTTTTTAGGTCGGTGCCCTTAGACGGCTCAGTAGTTGATTCAATGGTTAGGGGAATAGTTGACTAGTTAAGACCCTGCATTTCTTCCCTTAGAAAGGCGGGGGTTGGCGAGATAGGCGGAGGATCATGGTCCGACCCAATGTCCATGAGCTCTGCTTGACTGGGTTCCAGATGTGAGTTATATTTAGTCCCTCCAAGGTCACTTATCACACATTGGAGCTCTTCTGGTTCCTCAATTTGAGGGATCTAGACATCAGACAAGTCCAAGGCTGGTAATTTCCCTTTCATGGTCTAATGGATAGGCTCTTTTTGCACTTTGTTAGTGCGATTTGTTAGTGGGGCCCTTTTGCCCCTGGCAAGTGACTAGTGTGGGCAGGTTATGCCCCTAGTTGGACGCTTATGTAGCAGATAAGTTGTGCCCTTAGCTGATTGATGCTACTACAAAGGGGAGGTTATCCCCTTGGTTGGAGTTAATGCAACGGGGGAGTTGTGCCCCTGATTGATTGATGCTGGTGCTGAGACGGGCAAGTTGTGCTCCTGGTGGATTGGCGATGCGATCAGGATAGGTACCAGAGCATCTTGGTAAGCTCTGGGATTCTGCCCTTGGTCCTGCCCATGATCAGGCACCTCCTCTTCTTCTTACACAGGTGGCTCCTTTCCCAAAGGTCCCATGATCCTCTCCCATCGGATGGGAGGCCATAAAGCCCATCTTAGATATGGAGGGAGACTGCTCCCCTTGTTTGTTAACTCTTCTTGGGCGGGTCCTGCGTCCTTACAGGGGGTACCCGACTTCATGAAATGGATTGGAGTGCACTCAAACCTCTTTCTTCTCCCTCGCTCCTTAAAGGTCAACCAATATCCTAGCCCTCACCTTTTTGTATTTGCGGATGTCTCAACTACCATGGTCTTAGAAAGATTCTTTGTGCAGTACTTGAGGCTTAATCGTTTAGCTAGTGGGAAAACATATTTAGCTTTGAGAGGACTTGGATTTACAATTAAATTCATAGTCTTAAATTTAAAACTATGGTAGGAAATGTCATCCTCTTAAGTGTTGGATGTCGATGACTGGGACATCTGGCTTGGGAGTAGTGATTCTGGCAGGGAGGATGAATTTTGGCTCAACGAGGACAGAGATCACCCGATTCTCCTAGCTATACTTGACTCTCTGGTGGATGGTAGAGGGGATGACTTTGACTTTGTGAAGCCAAGGCCTTCCCAGCATCAGGTTGAGAGAGGTAGATATGTCTAGGACAGAAGGTTATGGTTGAGATGTCCAGACCACTATGCACTTCAATGTATCTCTCTCCCACCAATCTATAGGAGTTGTTGAATTCCCTCACGTTCATATTGTTGGGCCAAAAAGCGGATAGCTCAATCTCAAGGCAAGTAGCAGTCCTAAGTTGGCACATGTTTAGGAGTGTCTGAAGAGATATGTACATTGCTCAGGGCCTTAGTGAATAGTTCTCTATGAATGCATGATATGCAGAGTATAGACAGCAATTTGTGCAGAAATTGTCTTGAGTTGAACTGCCACATGGTAAGCATCTTTTGTCTTGTTGCCAAGACCCAAGAGGGCACCTTTGGAGTCTCCTCTGTTTAGGTTATCTCTTTGGATGCATCGTCCATTGGGGTTCATATTCCTCACCTCAACACATTCTAGGTAGTGTTAAGGGACCGCATTGTAGAAAGGAGCGATCTTCCCCGTCTAGAATCACCGGCGCCTTAGAAGTGGGTGGTTGTGCTATAGAGGCCTATGAGCCCTCTCGTGGGTCTGCTACTCGTAAGACTACCTTGCTGTTAGTGTTGTACGGGATGTGACCTTGCATCTCTGGGTTAGCCATTCTAGGTGTGGGAGGTCTGACATGAATGAATATTGGCCCAGGGTAGCACCTCCTTGCTGCTTCCAATTGTTGATCGATGGGTTTTCGGCATGGGCTAACTCATGTGGCAGGAGAGGAAGTGTTCCCCACGAGCCTCCCTACCTAGGTGCTAGGGTGGCTCCGTATAGGATGACTGGCTTGAATGCGGAGAAGGTGCCTTCCAGGACCACCAATTCCCAATTCGGTCCATCATGAGATGCCCCTTGCATGGTCGGTAGGAGTGACGAGGGGTTGTGAATGCTGAAAATCGGCGCCCATACTAATTATCTTTGGTTTTAGGTCATATGGGCTAATTTGGATTGATGATGCAGTAGACTTGGAGTCGCCACTAGCCTGCAGTCGGCTAGAACCTGCAGAATCTATAAAAGCCAGAGAATCCGAGGACTTTCTTGCTTTAAGTTGACTCCTGATCTGTGACCTATGATTCCTAGTAAGGGACCTTAGTAACAGAGAACTCTGCCCGTACGACATACGGTCTCTACTTTGTGTGGTAAGCTGATCTTAAGGGGATAATGAAAGGATGTAAAACATCAAAATGAGACTAGGCGGACTCGGATTTCTGATGTGGTCGGGTTTAGAATTCCGGTAAGTCATAGAGCATATATTCAGAGAATGTCTAGAGGAGAAAGGCAGTTACGAGGAGATGTGATGATGCTTAAAATATTGTGTAAGACCCCGTTTATTCCGTACTATTTTCTATGCTTATGTATATGATGATCGACGCCCTTAGCTAGACATGGATTGGCCGTTCATAGTACACACCTAACTGACCAGAACCCCAAGACCTTGAAACCTATCTCATATCGACCGTCCTGTCGCCGCGATCGTGGAGGTACAACATGTGCTTCTGTATGATACTCCATTTGTGAGATACGCCGTGAAGAATAATTGGTGTATCATGTGCGCATGGTGCCATGTACTCCACTCCACACATGTGCACAACACATGTCATACACACATGCACATGCCACACATGGGTGAGAGAATCTCTACCCATGTGTGTGATGTCACACACCCATACCTCCTCTCTCATGTACACCTCAAGTCAACTCTCCTCCATGCCACACCTCATGTATGACATCATCACACCATGCCATCCCATGCTCCTTTAATCCACCATTAACTACAAATCATGAATTAATTGTCAAAATCTTAGTCTAAGATAACCAAGATCACATTAATTAAATCTAACTACATTTTAACAATTTCTCTACTTATATCCCTTCATTCCTTAACATTTCACCATTTTTCTACACATGGAGAGAGAGAGAGAGAGAGAGAGAGAGAGAGAGAGAGAGAGAGAGAGAGAGAGGAATGATCTTGGTGGGCCATCAACTCCATCGATCCCATCCCCATCAATCTCATCCCTTCCATCCATCTCAACCATTGCATCTAATCCGTCAAGGTGAGTACACCCACCCTACTCATTTTTATTTTGTTTTTGTTGTGTTTTTGTATGGTGGAAATGATGTTGATGCTAATGATGTGATCAATGGTGTGGATATGTAGGAGAGTACATACAAAAAGATGATCAATAATGGTAATGATATGATGAAAATGATGTGTTTAATGGTGTGGATTCATGGGAGAATACATGTAAATGAATAATAATAAAAATAATTTTTTTTATAAACTTTATGTGGGACCCATTGATTGTGGGCCCCACTAGAAATTTTGTAGGCCATCCAAACCGCCCAAAAGGTGGGCCATTGGGCTGGTCACACACTCACATACACACGTACAGACACCACATTTAATTTTATAGAGAGAGAGAGAGAGAGAGAGAGAGAGAGAGAGAGAGAGAGAGAGAGAGTGGACGCTGATTACTGCCAGCGTCCAGGGGACGCTGCAACAAGCAGCGACCAACTGCTTAGTGAAGAGTGGTTGGGGTTGTGGGTCCACAACGGGCCCCACCCACGATGTATGTATTTAATCCATGCCGTCCATTCAATTTCTCAGGTCATTTTAGGCGTTGAGCTAAAAAATGAAGCCAATCCAAATTTCTAGTAGGCCACACCATCAAAAAAATAATAATTAAATAGTGATAAACTTTTAGGACCCACTGTACACTAAAATATACTGAATATTGGACTCGTTTGATCTTTCACGAGCCGGAAAATGCAACAGACGGGTTGGCTTGTCTTTATGAGGACCCTACCTATGAAAAACCACCTAGATTAAAAAAAAAAAGGGAAGTAACAAGGGACGCCACTTGCTGTCAGTGTTTGACGCTGCAGCAAGCAGCGTCCAGCGTCTGACACTGGAGGAAAGTGGGCCCCACCACAGGCCCCACCTTGATGCATGTCGAACATTAGCACCATGCATTTGATGGGTCCCCTTTAAAAATGGGTTACCCTCAAAATTCAGCCGTACACGGAATTCAGGTGGCCCACACCATCAAAAAATAAAAATAAAAATAAAATTATGAAGCTGAATAAATCAGCAATTTTCATGGGTCTGATCATGTGGTATATGTTATATCTAAACCATCCATCCATTTGGTGAGCTTGACTTAAGGTTTGAGAAGAAAAATAAGATAGATCTAACTATCAAGTGGGCCACACTACAAAAGCAGCAAGGATTAAACATCTACCGTTGAAACCCTTTTTGGGTTAGAAGTTTTGGACCAATATGAAATTTGTATTTCCCCTTAATTCAGGTATTTGTGGAAAATAAACATTATGGTGGGCCTTGTGAATGGTTTAACGGTGAAATCATTATCCTCACTGCTAATTGAGGTGAGGTCCAGATAATCTTTGGTTATGATTCATTTTTGGATAATTTTCTAAAATGATCTCTAAAAATAGATGAACGGTGTAGGTATAATAAATACATCACTTTAGGACCCATGTAACTTTGATCTTCGTACAACTTGAAGCTCGAGCATGTAAAATCACTTGTTAGGTCCACCTGAAATTTGGATGTATCTAAAACTTGGTCAGACCCCTCAACCAGGTGGGACACACATAATGGATGGGCTAGATTTATGAACTACATCTCTATAGGCCCAACAAATGATTATGAATATTCAATAGAGGGTAACTCTCTCAACTTGTGTGTGGTATGACCCACTTTGATGTAGGTGTTAAGCCACTTAATCCACCATGGTTATGACATGAAATATATTTAAGGTCCTCGTCATTCATCTATTTTATCAACCCTTTTGATATGTTACCAAGACTCAGGCCCGTCCAATGATTAGATAGTCGTACATCCTAAAATAATACAAATTGAACTCTCATCATTGAAAATTTGTTATGGGCCATCCTGATGATGTATTAGATATTCAACCAATCTAGCCCATGTACCAAGTCCCCTTTAGGGCATTGTCCCAAATATCAGTCAATCCAATCTGAATTGGACCATACAATACAAGGTTGTGAGAATAAGGACTTAACTATTAAATCCAACCTAAGGCCACCATGGTATATCTATTTAATCCATGCGGACCATCCACTTCCTCATATCATTTTAGTATTTGGACTAGAATCAAAGCAGACCTAAGTCTTAAGTGGGTCACACACGACTTAGCCTCATGGAAAAGCCCCATGAGCTCCACCACATAGAACTCATTGTAAATTCCATTGATGTGTGGGCCCAAGAATGTTAAGGCCCATTTTGAGTGAACGCCATGTGGGCCCATCAGTGGTAGCCTTATTTGGGCCAACCATTGGGCCTCTTCAACAAGAGTTTGTAATCTCCATGTGTTGAACATATGACAAACTGATATTGTAATTTTTGAAGTAATGATGATTAATCCCTTAAATGGGCTGATTGTGGACAGCCCTTGATCAGTTGGCACTTTGGTTAGAGTACAACCCTAAGTAATAGGATTATGTGACTTGTGTTTAAACCCTTTAACATGTTTAATTATAACAAATATGTAAACTCTAGTGGTGTGAGGGTGTGATATACTTGTTTGGCCCATTAATCATGTGGGTACTTGATGTAAATGAAATGTGGCTCTTGGCCCTTAACCATGCGACACCAAATATGAGCCATTAACTATGTGACGTGTGAAGTGGTTGTAGTATAAGATTTATCATAATTGGTGTAGCCATGTATGCGTGGCCTATGGGCAAGGCCCATTGAGATATATTTCCAGCTCATATGATGAGGCTCATTGTGATGTATTTCTGGCCCATGTGATGTGGCCCATAGTGATGTGTATTAGGCCCAGGTATGTGGCCTACCTGTGAAATAGATTTGAGGCCACTTGCAATGTATTCGAGGCCCATGGGTGAGGCTCAATGTGATGTATTTGAGACTCATGGGTGTGGCTCATTGAATGTATTTTAGGCCCATGGGTTGTGGCTCATTGTGATGTATTTGAGGCCCATGTGTAGGGCCCACCTATTGTGTATTTGAAGCCCATGGGTTGTGAAGCCTGATGTGGCGTATTCATGGCCCATGTGCCGAGGCCCATTGCGATGTGTAAGACCCATATGATACGGCCCAATGTGATGTATATGCGGCCCATAAGTGAGGCCCAATGCGATGAATGTGTGGCCCTTGTGTGAGACCCAAAGCGATGTATATGAGAACCGATGTGATGTGTGATTTCACCATGATGTATGTATTGATGTTTATGTGGGCCACTCCTTGGGAGCAATGTTGGTTAAATGTCCACATTGACGGGCAATGATGGTTGAATGTCCACATTGTGACCTTTCCTTAAGCCTTGTTAGGCCCATTCTCACTGATTCCGATTGTCGAGGCAGATTATCGATGCTGATTATAAGTATGTGACAGTATAACATTATGATACATGCTCATACGCATCATCTGCATGTTTGTTATGAGAGGTGGTTGACCATTGCATATGTCATTGGGCATGACGATTATGAGACTCCTTGATAGGCGAAGATTGTCTCACATGAGTACACGGTATGCGCTGGATTGCTACATGACTGGATTGTGTGACTCATGCATCTTGCATTATGATTACTATATGCCCTAGCGACATCAGGGTCATAGCCTCCACAGACATATCGTGGATGGCTAGACGGGACACCGAAAATTTGTTCTAGCATCGTGCTGCCATAGATGGCCTTGGGTAAAAATTATTAAACCCTTTTAGTACCAGAGGATGACTCCAATGTCGAGACCGAGTGTATATATGAGCGCACGAGGGCCGAATACCAGGAGGTCGCGTCTCCCACTGTGTCGTGGTCGGTTGGAAATGGGTATGGCCTTACTCGCCCATTTACTAGGCTGAGTTTGACCAGCTCATAAATGGGTCTGCTATCGACGTGCCGGATAGGTTTTGACAGACTATTAGCTAGGCAAATAGTGAGGTTTCTTACGCTCACTTGGACTATGCTACTGGGAGAGGGGCAGTGCCATTTGGAGTGTACTAAATTCCGGTGATGATCCAAGAGAGGAACTGTACTGATATATAGACTTATCGAGCAGGAGTTGCATAGTCATTCATTCATTCACTATCCACTCGGGCTGGTGGTGCGCAACTATTTGTTACGTGTACCTTCGCAATGGCCAGGATTTCGGTTGGGACGCGCGACTAATCTGAGATCAGGAGTTTACCACATTGAGTCCGACTATCCAAATTTAGGTATGGGACTGGTTTGGATAGAAGTCCTTTTGATGGACCCCATAACCTGCGATACTACGTACTATCATCCCGACTTCACACTCTAGCATGGTCATTCCATTCGCACCGCATATTGCATTATATCCGTGACATGCAATTTTGGGTTACCTGTGTTTCTGTATTTGTATGGTTTAGATACGACATCTAATATTTGACACTTTATGACTCCTCATTTGTATAGTTGATCTGTATCGCATATTCTGATATTGTTCCTCATTTGTATAGTTGATCTGTATTGTGTATTCTACTATTGTTTAACTCATGGACTTGTCAGTGTTTCTAATATTGTATAATTATGGCATGACAATATGATGATGATGATGATGTGATTATGGATGCGTGTAATACGATTATGGCTGTGGTATAGGAGAAATGAAAATATGACTTGGTGATGCTGGTAGCATTGACTTGGAGTATTACTATGATACATATGCATTGCATTGACATTGACATCATACTTTACGTGCTACACGCCTTTCACATATATGATTTCCTTGTAACATATTTATCTTGCTTGCATGTAGACACACTGCACACACGTGTGTACTCATTAGGCTTTTTCCCTAAGCTTCCTATTTCCCCCCCCCTTTTTTTTCAAGGCTGGAGTAGCTTGGAAGACTTTGCTTTTTCGATGTATTACATCTATTTTTCGATTTCGTAATGTTGACGTTGTGTACCTTTTGGAAAGCATTATACTTGAAACCATGAGGATTTCTATTGGAGAGTGTTGCTTGGTAATTTGATCATGGATCTTTATGCTTAAATTATTTTTTATATGTATATAAAAAAAAATTTTAGTCAAAAATCTTCCTTATGGTGCGCCGAACCCGAGACTTGGTGTATGGAAGTCGAGTGTCGGATTCGGGGCATCACGGAAGTTGTCTGTCCCCGGGTTTGGGGCGTTACAATAAGCAAGGCTAGTATACTTAGTATGCACCCTACCACACATATAAACTTGAAATCAATAAAACTTAGGTAAACAAAATGATAATATCTTTATTTATTACCCTTAGGCAATTTTGGGGATGAAATTGTTTTTAAGGGGGGTAGATTGTAACGTACTGGATTTTCACTGTTTTAGATTTCTAAAAATCCTTGAAAAATTTTCTATTAATTAACTTATAATATCACTTAATGACCATTAGCACTCAATGTTAGTTTATACAGGGGTGGTACCAGCAAAGAACCACACAAGTCCGACTAATTAACCGTAGGAAGTCCATGAATCCGCCCGATCACTTGAACATCAGGTGTAGTCTCATGATTTACTCACATAGGACTCAAATCTAACTGACCCATCGCTAACTAATCAAGACACTCATGACTAAATTAAAGATCTAACCGAAGCTGAGTCAGATAAGGCCCGAACATTGACTAATAGACCAAATCAACCCCCCTTACTCTTTTAGCCTAAAACCGACGGTTTAGAGTAATAATGACCAAATCTCCACTTTAACTAGTTATAAATAGGCCACACTATGAACATAGTTAATCCAAACCCTAATTATTGCTTACGAGAAATCTCAATACCTAATTCATTTCAGAAATGCCCCGATTTTTCGAACAAGTTCTAGACCGCTCGTTGGTGGACCACTAGTTCCAAAACTATAGAATAATGTCCATATTATTGGGCTTGACGTCCATCGCCGGAGTCAGACCTGGGTGCTGTCCAGAACCGCTCAACTTGAACCAAATGACGAGTGCATAAGAAGTGCAAATATCTTAAAGGAAGAGGCTGAAACTTAAGTGAATTGGGTCGTCCACTCTTATGCAAAGTTGAGGATTTCGGATCGTCGGTTTATGATCGAACTTCACACATGGAGTAAGGATATTTCCCTGCTCATATCCGTATAGTCGCGGCCCCGATCGACCATCGGTGACCGTCGAACAGACTTCTAGTCATATCTGTCGATCGACACATCCAAATGGCGGGCCGATCATGTCCATATATAGATCATCGTTAGGACTAACTATCCTATAGTGTATATCAATATGTATGCCCCATACTAGGCCCTAGAGGCTAGAAAAACCCTCCCATAGGGCTAGTATAGTAAAACCTCAACACTTGGGGCCATTTGCACCAAAATTGGCATTATAAAAGGGGCTTCTTTGGGCACTCCCTCTCCCCATACGAATTTGCCGGTGGAACAAAGGGAGATGAGAGAAAAAGGAGAAGGAAGAGAGGAAGAAGAGAGTGAAGGAGGGTGTTGTTGGTGGAGGAGCCAAGGAAACTTAGAACCTTAGCAAATCTCATTCCTTTCTCCCACATCCACAACTCCAAGCTCCATTTCCAACCGATTGGGGTGGTAAGCACCCATCTTTTTGTAAATCTTTTGTGTTGAGTTGGGATTTGCTTGTGACTCAGGACCTCTACGAATCCACCTGCGAGCTTGGCGACCCTAGATCGTTTCTTAGAGCTCTCAGCGACTCATAGATGTAGACTATAATTCTTAGGTGGCCTAGCACCAATTTTATTTGGAATCTAATGATTTTGCTTGTTGGGTGATGTATTTGTGTAATCTAGAGAAACCTAGACAAGACCGTATACTTTAGATCCTTCCTAAATCAATGTGGAATGATTATGGAATGTTTGATGTTCTAAACATGATTGGGTGTGAATTGATAATTGGTTATATATTCCTTGCTCGATTCTTGCATGATGTTTTCTCATAACATGTTTGATGTGCTAACCCTTATGTATTTTATTTTATTTTTTGCATTACGAAATATATGAAATGCTTGGCTTCCTCACTAACCCACACAACACACATGCACCTTTATTTCAAAATATTGTTAGCATTTACATTGTAGAAAAATCTAAATTTTTGTATTGGGAAATATGAATGCATGATATCGCTAGTGTTAGTTGATAATCCTGATTGTTGAAATGTTATTGACCACCATCAAAACCCTTAGGTTAGCTAGGAATCTGAGGAGAGAGACGGTGGTCCCATTGGTAGGACTATCTTGAGGCTAAGCCCGTGGATTTGGGCGGGTGCGTATGGGTGACAGTAGTTGAACTATATGGGTCGCTTGTACTCGATGTCATCCGTCGCGTACTCGCCTGAACTCGCACGGGTTAGTCCACTTACTAATTAACCATGATTGTTAACCATGTCTGCTCACGCCTAAATAGAACCTGGAACACCCTTCGCCCACTGAAGTCCATTGATAACCATTTAAAACTGATCCACTGTCTCGAAAGTCAGGCATGGTGGAATGAGACACTGTGTCCGAGCTGTCGGCCTACGCTGGGGTGACGAGCCTCCCCGTAGTGACTGCAAGCAATCCCTTTTCCAGCACTCCCCATGTGCTTGAAATCGGGGATGGGGAACCCGATGGGATCAAGGAAGCCTTGGCCTAGCAATTAGTTAAGGGCATTGTATCGTGGGGGGTACCAGTTTCCCCAATCTGCTGGATGAACGGAATTAACTAAATACTCAGTTAACATTATTCATGCATAACATTAGTTAGGTGGGCGACTTGGCAGTTGAGGTTGTTATGAGGGAGTGCTGATCATGTGCGATCGTTAGATGGAGTCGCTTGAGGGAGTATTGTGGTGAGGGCGTGTATCATATCATTTATCATGCACTTGCATTAACAAGATTAGTTAGGTGTTTATGAATATTTGTATTTCATTAAATTCATAATATAATTGATGTTTATTATAACTTAAGACTAATAGCACCCACTGAGTTGATCACTCACTTCCACTCTGGGACGGTGTTTTAAAACACCAACCAAACTCTCCCGTAGTTGCAGGTGACACAGAGTACGAGGAGTCTGGCGGTGCAAGTCTTGATGAGGACGAGCTGTCTTACTTCCAGTTGATGGGCGGTTCTCCATCGGCCTAGTGGACGGATTTTAGATCGCTGGGTATTGGACTCAGCACATCATTCTTTTAGACATATTTTTGTATTTTTGTTGGGCAACGCCGTGTGCGACCCATTGACATTATTTTGGACTTGTATACTTTTAGCCACTTTCAATTCAGTAGACTAGTTGTGATTGTGATTCATGTTTCAAGTAATTCCATACTGCTTTTCAAATCGGATTACATACAAAATATGTAAATTTTGTTATAAGTGACACTCGGGAACTTGGGAGTCGAGTGCGTACACGACCCCCAATTTTCAGGGCGTTACAAGAGGTCGTTGCCCATAGTTTTTGATGGAGGGTCATCATGTTTGGTTATGTTCATTAACGACTAGTCTATAAAAGTGTGGGTTTATTTTATGAAAAGTAAATATAAGGTTTTTACCAACTTCAAATAGTGGAAGGTGATAGTGAAAAAATAGTCAGGGCGAAATGTGAAACTATTGACAACGGATAACAGTGGGAAAGTCACTTCTGGAGAATTTAATTGGTTTTGTAAGGATGAAGGGATTGTGATGAGCAACATAGTGCGCCACACACTGTAGCAATATGGTATGACTAAGAGGATGAATCAAACTCTCTTGGATAAGGCTCGATGTATGATGAGTAATGCTGGATTGGACAAGGAAATGTGAACTAAGGTCGTTAACACGGCTTATTACTTATGAATCAGTTCCCTTCTATGGCTATAGATTGTAAAATTCCAGAGGACGTGTGGAGTGGTAAGAAGGTTGACTACTTAAGGCTGTGAGTGTTTAGTTATGATGCTTACTCTCACGTGTCGTCAGTTAAGAGAGATCATCTCGACCAAAGGGTTATAAAGTACATCTTTTTCAGATATGGTGGTAGTGTGAAGGGTTATAAGATATATTAACGAGTCACATGGAAAATCATTATTAGCCGTGATGTCAAACTCGACAAAAGGATCCTTGCTCCGTAAGGATAAACATAAGGAGGATGAAAAGTCGGTTGTGGATACTCAAATAGATAGAGATGAGACACAGGATGATACTGAGACGTAAATAAAGGTACAGGAGTAGGTGGAGCAGCCACATATGAAAAGGAATCCACTGAGGGATCGTATGTTATCGTCGAGATACAGTGATGACTCGAATGTTGCATTTTCTCTTATTAAGGATGAGGGGATCTATCTACTTTTCAGGAAGTTGTTGACGATGTAGATGCCGAAAAGTGGAAAGCAACAATACATGATACGATAGACTCCTTGTACAAGAATGAGATGTGGGATCTGGTAGAGCTTTTCGTCAATCGTAAAGCGATCAGGTGTTAGTGGATCTTCAAGAAGAAATATGATAGGTACAAGGTAAGGTTAGTAGTGAAGGGATATGTTCAGAGAGAAGGTGTTGACTTCACTGAGATATTCGCACTCGTGGTGAAGCAAATATCTATCAGATTCGTTTTGGCACTGGTTGTTTAATATAATCTCGAGCAGGAATATATGGATGTGAAAATTGCTTTTCTACATGCAGAATTGGAAGAGTATATTTACATGAAGCAACCAGAAGGTTTTGATATATAAGGGGTAGAGAATAAGGTTTGTAGGTTAAAGTGGTCATTGTAAGATCTGAAACAGTCACCTAGGCAATGGTATAAGAAATTTTATTCTTTTATGATGAGTCAAAAGTTTACCCAGTGTAAGTATGGTCATTGTATATATTAGAAGATGCTGAGTGATGGAAAATTCATTATCTTGGTCATGCATATTGATGGCATGCTCATCGCCAATCATAACATGTCTGAGTTTGATATACTAAACACTCATCTACTAGGAACATTTGAAATGAAAGATATGAGAGATGCAAAGAGGATTCTCGGTATTGATATATACAAAGACAGGAAGATGAGTAGGTTATGGTTATTGCAGGCAGAATATGTAAGGCTCGTATCCTATACAGTACCATTCCATAGACTCCCGCGACCTGTAATCGACATTTGCGTGCGACCCTAAGTCGTACCCTATATATCTTTGTTGACTCAATCCGAGACTTGTACCATTGCGACCGTGCCATCGCCACGGTTCTAACGCCGCGTCTTGTGCACCGATGAGATACCCAGGCTAGGAGATGTGGGCCCGCGTTTATCTCAAAGAAACGTTACGCATTTGTAATCCCGAGAGAATCTCTACCAAATGTCAAATCAATCAATCACCCCAAGTCAAGTACACATCCCATCACTCCCCTTCCAACACCCATACCTCTCCCATTCCCAAAGTCAACTCTCACTCACTCTCTCTCTCTCTCTCTCTCTCTCTCTCCACCCATCCCTTTCTTACACTTATCCATCACCCATTACTCACTCTTACATCACCTCTCTCTCTCTCTCTCAAGTCCATTTCCCAAGCAACTCCCAAAGAGAGGACGTCCAAGCTTCCCATGGAGAAGCTATGGTGTGGCCCACTTCCTACCACCATATCTCCTATCTCCATCCTCTAATCTCCATCATCTTCCATCAAAGAAGGAGCTTAGGAGATTAACATTCCAAGGAGCTAAAGAAGAAGGCCATTTGGTGGGTGATCCATCGTTGATTTCCATTTAAGGGCTCACTTATGATGGGACCCACTTTGATGTATGTGTTGTGATCTAAGAGGGGCCCATAGTGGCGGGGTCCCTCCACTACTCCGTCTCTCTCTCTCTCTCTCTCTCTCTCTCTTTGTGATGAACTGTGGCCCACCTGATCCAGCATCCCTGGACGAAGAGAAAACACAATATCAGGTTAATCCAAAGCTGAGGTGGGCCACACGCGTGGACCCACCTCATGCACGTGTCGCAGTTGGGCCGTCCATCTACTGGACAGCCAGCAGCACCTGGCTACTGTTGACAAGTTCCGTGGGCCACGCCCTGATGTATATGTTTGGTCCACATCATCCAGATAGCTGGACGATGGGCCACACCGCGTTGTATGCATGATATCCAAACCGTCCGTCCGATGGACGGTGGGCCAGCAGCAGCTGCAAACTGCTGCTGTACGTGCAACAGTAAGTTCTGTGGGTCACCGTGATATATGTGTATATCCACTGCCCCCCTTATATGATGTACGTGTGGATCCACACCGTCCAAACCTTGGACGGTGGGACCCACCATGATGCATGCGCTGTACATCCACACCGTCCATCTGGACGAGTGGTGTACCCCACCTGGATGCTGGCCCTTCTCAATTTATATAATAATAATAATAATAATAATAATAAAATATAATATTATATTGTATATATATCTTATGTATATATGGTGGGCCCCACGTGGGACCCACCTTCTTAGAAACGGATTGGCTGGCGAGTCTCACACTAGCTATGTAGCTGCTGTATTGACATCCCAAGTTCTGTGGGTTTCATCCACACCATCCAGTTTGCTGGACGGTGGGACCCACCTTGATGTATATACTCTACATCCACACCATCCATCTGGATGGGTGGTGTGAGGCCACCTTGGTGTATGTGTTACATTCAAACCATCCATCCAAACGGTGAGCTCGTCATAAGGCTTGAGACAAAAATGAAAAATGAGGCAGATCTACCAGGTGGACCACACTGCAGAAAACAGTGGAGAATTGAACGCCTACCATTGAAATTCTTTAGGGATCACAAAAGTTCTGGATCAATATGATATTTGATTCAGGTCTTTGTGATCGTATGAATAGATTAGATGACAAAATAAATGCTATGGTGGGCCCTAGTAATTTGAAGAGTGGAAATCATTATCTCCACTGTTATTTGTGGTATGGTCCAAATGATCTTCCGATGTAATTCATTTTTGGGTAATGCCCTAAATAAATCTCTAAAATAGATGAATGGTGTAGATGGTGTGCCCCATTGTTATGGCCCACTTGATGTACATGAGGCCCAATGGTGAGACCCATGTAATGAGGCCCACCTTGATGTATTTGTGGCCCATCCATGAGGCCCACCTTGATGTATTTATGGCCCATTCAAGAGGCCCAATGTGACATATTTGTGGCCCATTCGTTAAGGCTCACCATGATGTATTTGCGGCCCATATGATGAGGCCCAATATGATGTATTTGAGGCCCAGTTATGAGGCTCACTGTGATGTGTTTGAGGCCTATGGGTTGTGGCCCATTGAGATATATTTGAGGCCCAATGTGATGTATATACAGCCCGTGTTTGAGGCCCAACGCGATGTATATGCGACCCGTATTTGAGGCCCAATGTGATGTATATGTGACCCATATTTGAAGCCCAATGTGATGTATATGCGGCTCATAATTGAGGCCCAATGTGATGTATATGCGGCCCGTATTTGAGGCCCATTGTGATGTATATGCGGCCCGTATTTGAGGCCCATTATGATATGGCCCGTGTAATGAAGCTCATCGTGATGTATTCGAGGCCCATGGGATGTGGCCTAATGCGACGTATATGAGGCCCAATGTGATTTATATGAGGCCCATTATGATGTGTATTAGACCCCTGTGTGAGGCCATGGACCCATTATATGTTAGACTTCATGTGGGCCACTCCTAGGGAGAATGTTGGTTAAATGTCCACATTGATGGGCAATGATGGTTAAATGTCCACATTGTGACCTTCCCTTATGCTTTTATTAGGCCTATTTTCATTATTCTCTAAGTGGGTTGACCTTGATCATTGGGCCTTATTGATGTTTGCATGACCCACCTGTTCATATTGGGTTAACCCATAACGTTGGGCCCCCATTGGTTGCTTGTAGCATTATTTCCTTTTAATCTTGGAGTCCATCTAGGACTTATTTGGGCCCCCTAAGGCATCTAGCGGGCCATATGATAGTATGATGAAAGAAGCCCGCTCTGGATCCTTAGGAATATAGGTAGCGCACCTAGGCCCAACCTTGATATGAGGAGAGTGCAACATCACCGTAGACAGAGGGATCCGTATTATCTGATTTGGTGTATTCACTGTCGAGGACCGATCCTCATATTATGGATTAGATTTGCTGTCCTTCTATGGACCCTGCCATATATATAGGCTGATCATCAATTACGACTTTGTTGGTATACGCACTGAGTATGTGTTGTAACTGTGTGAGGCCCATTGTGATTATATGAGGCCCATCGTGACCATATGAGGCCCATTGTAATCGTGTGAGGCCCATTGTAACTGTGTGAGGCCCATTATGATTACCTGTAACCATGTGGAGCCCATTGTGATTACCTGAGGCCCATTGTAACCGTGTGAGGCCCATTGTGATTGTATGAAGCCCATCGTGACCATGTAAGGCCTATTGTGATGGTATGAGGCCCATTATGATGTGTGAGGACCATTGTGTTGTGATGGTATGAGGCCCATTGCGATATGAGAGGCCCATTGTAATTGTGTGAGATCAATCATTATTATGTTTGACAATCATGCATAGCATCATATTACATTCCCGTACGCATCATCTGCATGTTTGATATGAGATGCAGTTGACCATTACATATGCCATTGGGCAGGTTGTTTATAGGACTCCCTGATAGGCGGAGTTGCCCCATATGAGTGTGCGGTACACACAGGTTTGATACATGACTGGATGGTATGACTCATACATCTCGTATTTATGACCACCATACGTCCTAGCGACATCATGGCCGTAACATCCACAACATGTCTTGGATGGCCATATGGGACACTGGAAATCTTTTATACATAGGTGCCATAGATGTCTCTAGGTGAAAGTCCTTAAACCCTCTTGGTACCAGAGAACGCCCCAACGTCTAGACTGAGTGGATATATATGAGTGCGTAAGGGCTGTATACCAGTAGGTTGCGTCTCCCACTATGTCGTGGTCGGTTGGAAGGGGGTGTGGCCTTACCTGCCTGAGGGAGTATGCAATATTAGGCCAAGTTTGACCAGCTTATAAATGGGTCCGCTATCGACAAGCCGGGCCCGATATTGGCAAGCGGATAGTGAGGTCTCTTCCACTTACTCAGTTGTGCGCTTGATGGGGTGGCAGGTGGCATAGAGTGTACTAGACCCCGGTGATGATCCTAGAGATGTACGGTACTGATATGTGGACTTATTGAGTATGAGTTGTATACTTAGCATTTTACTCATTCATTCATTCATTCACTATCCACTCGTGTTGGTGGTGCGCAACTAATTTGATATGTGTACCTTCGAAATGGCCAGGATTTTGGTTAGGCACGCGACTAACCTGAGATCAAGAGTTTACTACACTGAGTCTAGCTATCCAAATTTAGGTATGAGACTGGTTTGGATAGAAGTCCCTTATGATGGACCCTACATCTTGCGATACTACGTACTATCATCTCAACTTCACGCTCTAGCTTGGTCATTTCATTTACACCGCATATTGCATTGCATTCTCAGCACATAGCATTTGGTTTACTATGCTCATGTATTGCATATTCTGAATAAAGTTGATGATACTATGGACTCTCCAGGATCTACATATTGCATTACATCCGCGGCATATGGTATTTAGGTCACTATGTTTATGCATTTATATGGCCTAGATGAGACTGGTAGTATTCGTGGACTTGTCAGGATTTGTATATTGCATTGCATCCTCAATATATGATATTGGCTTATTATGTTTTTGTATCGCATAGCTTGGATAAGGCTGATAGTATTTATGGACTTATCGGCATGTTTCCACATTACTCTGATATTGAATGACTTATAGCCTTGTCAGTATTCCGCTTACACTGATATTTATGTGCTTGACACTTATCTTGTGCACACACGTACACCACCCTTTAAGCTTTCTATAAGCTTATGTACGATAGATGCATGCAGGTGACGATCGGACGCGATTGAGCTGAGGCAGGAGTGTGATGCAGAGCTTCTGGAGCTTTTGACATTTACCTTGTATTCCCCTTTCAACACTGTATTTAACTGTTTATATTAGTGGATATGTGATGATGATGTTGCCTTTGTGATTTGGGTAAACTTGTGATTATGCTTCTTACAAGATAAATGTATGTTGAAAAATCCTCTTTGTAGGATCTCAGGATCGGAATCTGGCGTATAAGCGCCGGGAGCCGAGAATGGGGTACTACGGAGGCTGACAGCACCGGATTTGGTGATTGAAAATTCTGTGAGTCCGGTTGCCGAGTTTGGAGAGTGACAAAATACCTTAAGAAGGTATTAGTGAATTATGGGATGGGCAAGGCAAAATCGGTTAGCGTTCCCCACGTAGCTCATTTCAAGATTTCTTCTAAGCATTGTCTATACACAGATGAAGAAAATTAGGTTATGTCTCGTGTTCCTTATTCGAGGGCGGTTGGCAGCTTGATGTATGCCATGGTCTATACAAGACCCGATATTTCACATGCGGTGGGTGTTTTTAACAGATACATGTCTAACCCTAGCAAGCAACACTAAGAGGCAATGAAATGACTACTTTGATACGTTCGAGATACGTAAGAGTATGTCTTAACATTTGAAAATTCAGGGGACAAGTTTGTATGCTTTATGGATTTAGATTACGCGGACAGTTTGGATAATAGATGGTCAACTTTCGGTTACTCGTTTGTGTTAGCGGGTGGAATGATTTATTGGATGTTGAAGCTTTGGTTTGTGCTGGTTCTTTCCATAACTGAAGCCGCGTATATGGCTGTGACGGAAGCATTCAAGAAAACGGTTTACTTGAGGGGAATGATAAATCAGTTGGGGCCAGTTAATTATGACAACGAAAGCGTGATTAATTTGGTGAAGAACTCTATTTATCACTCACGTACTAAAATATTGATGTGCATCATCATTTTATCCAACAGATGCTTGAGGAAGGAGGTGTGACTCTTGAGGAGATACAGACAAGCTTGAATCCGGCTGACATGCTTATGAAGGTAGTTCTTACAAAAAAGTTCAAGTTCTATGCAACTTCTTTGGGCTTGGCGAAGGCTTAATAAGGACGGAGTGTACATGAGAAGTGATGATGAAGCTACGATGGAAGGCAATTAGAAAAGGCGATTGGAAAGGAGTAATGGAGAATGAAGATTGAAGACATGGTGGACATTATTGTCAATGTCTTAAATCTGTCTGTAACTGGGTTTGTTGATGACATCAACAGACCAATCGATCCCATCGAGTAGATGTTAATGTCATCGACAAATGCTCGATCCCATTGAGAAAATCCAAAAAAAAAACCTAATTGATTGTTGGAAAGTTTTGGAGGTTGCTACTCGATGGTATCGAAGGATCTTCGATGTCATCAACTGCTCCTCAATGGTTGTCGATGCCATCGAAGGACCCATGAGGCATGTGCAAAATTACATAAGTGTGTGATTTTTCTATTACAGGATTCTATGAAGTTTTGTTGGAATCAGGATCCTAGAATTTAGGTTTTTTGTTGGAATCAGGATCCTAGAATTTGGGTTTTGTGTACACATTTCAAGGTTCTTTAGTCTAGATGGAGTGTGTGCATGTGCATTTGTATAGTTGAGTAAAAACAATATAGTGACACACCATGATACTCAATACCCAAGTATTGGAAAAATAGGGTGTTACAGTAATATATATACCGAATGTAATTGGGATTAGGGTGAGTATTAGGGCTTTTTAAGTAGTTCTTAAGGGTAAGGGCATAGCTACGGATTCAAAGGAGATTTGAGGGGTTGTTTGAATTGGTAAGATCATATATCTCTTGTAATATTGCTTTCATAATGCATTACTCGTCGCTTTGTGCCATGGTTTTTTCCTAAAATGGTTTTTCCATGTAAAATTCAGATTACCATTCTTGTTGGAATTGTTTGTGCAATTGTGATAACTTTGCTTGATTCTTCTATGGGTGCTTATGTGAGTCCCAATAGCTTTGTGGATGTCTGTTGGTTATGGCCTTCCCTCCTGTACTGTTAGGTGATGTTGGCTGGGTTTTGTTTCATTTTGATGGCTGGTGTTTTTAGCCACTATATTTTGGTGCATTTTTGGTTGCTGTATGGATGGCTAATACCTGCTGGGTGATGGGCAATGTTTGTTGGGTGATGTTTTTCTTTGGTGGCTGCTGTATTTCTGACGTGGGGAAGAGTGTGATGAGGTCGATCACTATCTTCCTTAGGGATAACTACTTCGAATCCACGGAGCTTCTTTGGACTCCTTATAGAGGTTCCTCGAATCCACGAGGGATGAAAATAAAAATAATTTCTAATAATTCAAAATAAATCGATTGATTAAAAAAAAAATGAAATTGCAATCCTTTAAATAGTGAACCCAAACCTAGGATGGATTTTCATTATCAAACTCCCTAAAAATGTGAGTTACTATAAATAGTAAACTTACTATTTATTGACGGTCATGATTCCTACTAGACTTTCATGGTTTTTAGCCAAAAATAGTAAGTGTCCAATTTGGCCTAACCACGTTATTTTCCTAAATTTTCTAAGCAATTTTCATGTTGGGCATGACTCCTAAAACTCAAAGGATCAAAAGTTATGATCGAATTAAAACTTACTATTTGTAATAAAAATGAAAATAAAATGGACTCTCAATGGAATCTCGCAAATCTGGCTTCGATGACCTGACTTAGCTGGGTTGGTTGGTTAGCAAAATCATATATGATATATCGAAAAACTCATTCCGGTTCACAAGATACAACTGTTTTAAGGTTCTGACAGTCCTGATCGCCTCTGCTTTTGATCAAGCCTTCTTTGGTCCATCTTGGCCACGAAAGTGTCCATGACCTGCTTTACATCAATTTTGGCTATTGTTTTTTTGGGTATTTTTGCTGGTGTGAGGATGGTTGTTTCATGCTAGGTGATATTTACTAGTGGATGTTCTGAATAATGTTTTCCTGGTGGATGGCTTTTGGGGGCAGATGTCTCAGTCAGTGATGTTTTGTTTGCTATATTTCGGTGTTTGTTGTGGGTTGATTCAATTATAGATCATCAGGCTCCATCTGGATTTGGTTTTATGACTCCTCCTGCCATGCAGTCTAGGGGTCCTTAGTGATGTTTGCTTGGTTTCATGTGCCAATTTTGATTTCCAAGTTTTGGCCTATAACTCTTTTTAGGCAATTGTGCAATATGACAGGTGTGACCCATTTATTTTTTTGGTGCACTCCTGAATGTCTATTGTTGATGCCAAAATTTGGTCTTCCCTGTTAGATCGTTGGGTACCTGCAAAACGAGGTGGCAATGGGGGCCCTGGTTGTAGTCAAGGACCATATGATGCCAAAGTTAGAACGAACACACTAGGTTTAATTGAGTGAGGATTTTTGTGCATACCTTCTACCGTAGGTGAGATTCTTACTTGTAGTTTCTTAATACCTCCTATGTATATTTGAATGCCTCCATTAGGCAGGTACGTATCTTAGGAGGGATCATCTTTCGGACATGTAGTATATGTAGTGATTATTTGGCAGGATCTTTGGTGAAAATCTTAAGGAAGTAACTCCCCTTGTACATGGAGGAACATCTCCCTGTGGTCAGCATTCGAGGAGGTCGTGGTCAACACCCGACGCCGACCTCTAAGTCAGGTTGGCCGAGACCCTGTAGACCGAGCTTAGTTGTTGATCATGGTTGGGGTTTATCTTCGAGGCTGGGTCAGTCTTTATGGTCGCTCCTTGGTCACGGTAGTGAAATGTTAGATAAGTGATAGAGACCATCATTGATGGTCGGTGCTCTAGTCGATTGCTGAGGTCGTGCTCCTTATTCGAGATCGAGCTCCTCTTCCGTGCTACCTGCCTTCTGGTTTCTATCTCATCCTAGTGTTTGGTCAATCCGATTTTACCCATAACATTTGTAAATGGTAGTGTGCTCCCACCTTTCAGGAAAAAAAAAAGAACCAACAAAATTTCAGGTTAATCCATTGTTCTAGGAAATCATAGTAGTGTTTGGTCATTCAACATAAGCGTAAGCTTTTACTATATCCAGCATTAGAATCACATCCATGAATCTATTTATCTAACTCCCCACTAACTCATTTGCTAAGGAAATATCCTACTTTTGCAACTAAAAATGCCATTCTTCGTTGGAGATGGTCTTAGGAAGAAAATTCTAAACCCGGACATCCAGGTCTTGAAAAGAAAACTACATAGTTACAAAGACTATAGGGACAATAATCAGGGGTTGTTCTTCCTATGATCAGTAGTCAACACCGTCATGATCTATATTGATTGAAAATTAAAATTTACGCCTTACTGGGTAGGGGGTGATGGCCTTACCCTACCTCTATATAAAATGCAAGAATATGAAAGAAAAATACAATTAAACCCTACTCCAAAAATGAAAAAAAATAAATCTATACATTAAGGCACCCTTAGGGCATGTTTGGATGCACGTAAGTACTTTAACTTATAAGTGACTTATAGATAAGTCATTTATAGGTAATCTTGTTTGGGTGTAAGTTGTAAGTCACTTTTAGGTAAGTTTTTGTGTTTGGATAACCTGTAAAAGTTAGTTACAGATAACACGATGTATATGCACATTAAGTGGAGCTTGGAGTAGGGAATCGTTCCAAAATTTGATTGATACATAGAAAGGTTGGCATGAAATACACCATTTTGTTAAGCCCATCTAGATGAATATTTGAACCAATTCTTAGGTAAAACCAATAATCAAATGGGTCATAAAAGTAGGCCCATGAATTCGAAATACATGTAATCTAGGTTAAGCTGGATGAGTCACAACTAAGTGGGTTGAGGCCATTATTAAGTGAATAACAACTAGAGTTTATTAAAAAAAAAAATGCATGTTGTATTTTGCGCCTTCCCCTTATCCTTTAACAGCCTTCAATTTGTACCAACCCACTCCTTGTAATGGAGGGATATATTTACAAGAAAGAAAATCCTCATAGTTAAGAGATACATTTACAAGAAAAAACAAAAAGCAGATGATATGCATTCCTCTTAGAAGTGATCAGTAGTGAATTATGGCTACCATAGCCTACATAAAAACAATTGCAAGAATGATGAATAAAATCCTATTATGGATAACATCCCATTATGGAATGCTCGAGGGATAGGAAATTCCCACACTATCCGATCTTTGAAGCGTCTCATAAAGAAGTTCAATCCCATATTGGTGGCCATATTGGAGCCTATGATTGGGGAAGGCAGGTGCGTGGGAACTGGGCTCTCGCTCGGTTTCCACGCTTCCTTCTCTAAAGCTTCCGAGGGTAGCAAGATTTGGGTCTTCCACAAAGACTTCATCTCCCCCCTCTATCCTTTTTTCTTCTAACCAAGCTATCTGTTTTGCAGCCTTGATCCCATTAGTGCAGAGCCCAGTCTATCTCACGGTGGTCTATGGCAGCTGCAACAGAATCCTGAGAAGGTCTTTGTGGAACTCCCTTGCAGCCTTTTCCACTATGATTCAGGGGCCTTGGGCAGTGGGAGGGGACTTCAATGCAACTACCCAGGCTTCTGAGAGACATAGCCGATGCTCAGCTGACAGGGCTAGTGTCAATGACTTCTCCGATGTAATTAATGCGGCAGGGCTGATTGATGCCGGTTTTATGGGAAACCGTTTTACCTGGTGCAACAATCAAGGCGGTTTGTCCAGAGTATGGGCCAGATTAGATAGAGTTCTCATCAACTCAGCCTGGTCCCTTTCCTTCCCCAGTTTCCAGGTGCATCATCTTCCAAGAGTGAACTGATCTGACCATGCTCCGCTTCTCCTTCAATTCCCATGCCAGAATTCGTTTGGTCCCAAGCCGTTTCGCTTCCAAAGTATGTGGCTTCTCCATGAGACTTTCTATCAGGCGGTGAAGGATGCGTGGATGACCGACAAATTAGAGCACCTTATATTTAACATTCTCCTTAAGCTCAAAAATGTTAAAAAGAAGCTCAAAATTTAGAATAAGGAAGTCTTTGGAGATCTTTCTACTCAGATTGCTCTCATGGAAAGTTCTTTAGCTTCTGTGAAGAAAGGATGTTGGCGGGCCAATCTGATGCAACTGTGGACAGCTCCCTGCAGGCAGAATATATGGCAATTTCCTCCAAAATTCAACAACTAGAACTTATGGAAGAGACTTTTTGGAAGCAAAAGTCTAGAGTCAACTGGTTGGAAGAGGGGACAAAAACACTAGATTCTTTCACGCGGCGGCGTTGGAAAGGCAAAGAAAGGCTCATATAAACAGTATCACTCTCCCAACTGGGGAAACTATCACGGAAGGGGAGCAAATCAAAAGAGCAGCGGTTGAGCATTTTAAACTCCAGTTTTCAGCAGTCCCCTGCGCTGATCAGTCCCACCTGCTGGACTGCATCCCGCCCTTAATCTCTCAGCAAATAAATGAAACCCTGCTGGCTGATCCTTCCTTGCTTGAGGTCCACTAAGCAATCCTCTCCATTCCAAAGGAGGCTGCTGCAGGTCCGGATGGTTTCTCGGGTTCTTTCTTCATGGGATGCTAGAGTATCATCGCTGATGACATTCTTAAAGCAGTTACATTTGTTTTCCATGGCGGAGCTATCCCGAGAGCAGTCAATGCCTCTTTAATCTGCCTGATTCCGAAGTCTCCCACGCCTAGGAGCTTCTCGGACTTCCGGCCGATAAGCCTCTGTAACTGCTTCTATAAAATCATTGCCAGAGTAATTGCCTCGCGGTTGAATGCGATCCTGCCTTCGCTGATCTCTCCTGAGCAGGGAGCCTTCATCCAAGACCGTCCAATTTTCGAAAACATTGCTCTGGCCCAAGAACTTTTCATATATATTAACAGGAAAACAAGAGGTGGGAACTTGGTACTCAAAATTGACATGGAGAAAGCATATGATAGGGTTGACTAGGGATTTCTAAAATTTGTTCTGGCTCGATTTGGGTTTAGTCAGAGGTGGATTAATTTGGTGGAGAACTGCTGGGCCTCGGTGTGGTTCTCGGTGCTTTTAAATGGGGAAAGCGTAGGTTTTTTTAAGTCAACTAGGGGCCTTCGACAGGGAGACCCTCTGTCCCCCTCCCTTTTCATCACCGGTGCAGAGGTGCTCAGCCGCGGGTTGAACCGGCTCTTGTCCCAAGATCAAGTCCTTCCGTTCAAGTTGGGAAGAGGTTGTCCGCCTATATCTCACCTTCTCTACGTCGACGATACCCTTCTTTTCCTCAATGGCAGCATTTCCTCCATCAAAGCAACAAAGAAATTTCTAGATGATTACCAGCAAACATCGGGCCAATCCATTAACCACAGGAAGTCCTCTTTTATATGCTCGAAATCCACCTCCCTGGCGAGAAGCAGATTGCTCGAGAGAACTCTGAATATTGCCAAGTCTGAAGGTCCATTGACTTATCTGGGGGTACCGATTGCGCCTGGCAGGCTGAAATGCTCAGCGTTCCAACCTCTTCTGGACAAAGTGAAAGGGCGTATCATGGGCTGGCAGGCACGTTTCCTCTCTCAGGCGGGGAGAACTGTTCTTATCAACCATGTTCTTGGTAGCATTCCTGTCTACTCTCTTGCTGCGGCTCACCTCCCCTCGCAGGTTCTAGCCTCCCTAGAAAGCTGTTTTGCAAATTTTCTTTGGGGATGGGCTAGCGGTAAGAACAAACTTCATTGGAGAAGCTAGAAGGCTGTTTCTCTCCCCAAGGATGAAGGTGGCTTGGGGATTAGAAAACTGGCTGACATCATGAACTCATTCAGACTTAAGATGGCATGGAACGTCAGGCACAAAGAAGACCAAAGTCTCTGGCACAGACTACTACTGTCCAAATACAAACATTTCCTCTCCCCTTCGCAGCAGCTCGCCCCCCCAGCCAATGCTTCGCCAATTTGGCATAAAATTTTGAAATAGATCCCTCGTTTAATTGGATTCAGCTGCGCAGCTCTAGATTGGATCTGGTGAGAGCAACCTTTGGATTTCTATCTGGACGGGTCTTGGCCCTCTCATCCTGATTGATGGCGTGCAGATCCCCACTCACTTGAGTCAAATGAAGATCAATCAGATGCTGGGCCGAGCTGGTCCTCTACCGCCTTCGGCTGCCTTCGGTGTCCTTCCTCAAAATGTGATTGACTACATTTTCCAAGTTGGTTTTTGTGTCTCCAGTGGCCTAGATCAGGCCTTTTGGCCGTTCACCCCTTCGGGGAAATTCTCGATTAAATCGTCCTGGGAGATCTGTAGAACAGGCCAGGTCCGAAAGGGTTGGGCCAGATGGGTTTGGCACCCTTCTCTTCCTCCAAAAATTTGGCTTCTGGTTTGGAAAATTCTGGTGAATGCTGTTCCAGTTGATGCTTTAATCCAAGCTAGGGGAATCCAACTGGCTTCCCGCTGTGTTTGCTGTGACGTCAGGTCTACACAGAGTGAATTCGGGTATGATATCGAATCCATCCACCACTTGTTCCTCTCTAGTGGCTTAGCTAATGCAGCTTGGGATTTTGTGGGGAGGAAGTTTGGGATCAGCGTGCAGACCGCATCCTCGGTTGAGCAGAGGCTGACCCAATGGTGGGCGGTTTCGGCAACTAGTCGCCACTTTTCCAAGTCTCAATTTTTAGCCCCCTACGTCCTCCTCCGAAAAACCTGGAAGGCTAGGAATGCAGCTCTATTCGACGACATTAGGCCTTCGATCCAAAAGCTCACCCATAGGATCAGCTGGTGGCTAGAGTTCGTCCAGGCCAGGACCTTGTCTTCCTTGCCAGTCCCTTCTCCAACAACAGCTCGTTCTTCAAGCCGTCGGCCCACTAGCAGGGTCTTTCCCAACCCGGCCACCCCTCCTCTCCAGGGTGTACCTTCGATACACCTTACCCACGAGCAAGCTACTATTTCAGCAGTGGTTAAATGGTTGCGGCCTCCTCCTGGATGGACAAAAATCAACGTAGACGGCTCGGCCTTGGGTAACCCATGGCCTGTCTGGCGGCGACGGAATTTGTAGAGATGGAAATGGGGCGTTCCTTTTTGCTTTCCACGAAGGTTACGGATCGGGGTCAAATGTCCATGCTGAGCTCAGGGCAATTCATGATGGGCTGCTTCTATGTTTTTCCAACGGTTTGAAATACATCATTGTTGAATCGAACTTGCAGCTCCTCATTGACTTTCTCACGGGGAGGGCCTCTCCTGGCTAGAAATGGAGATGTTGGATTTCCAGAATCAACCAATTGGTGGCTTCGGGGCAAGTGAAGTTCGCCCACATCCTTAGGGAAGGTAACACTCCTGCGGATGCGATGGCGAAGCTAGGTAGTCAAGAACAATCCTCTCGCCTCCTCACATCCTACACCGCCCTCCCCCCTCTAGTTAGAGGTCTTCACTTCCTAGAAAAAGTCGGTCTAGGGTCCATCAGGCCCTAGTGTGGTCGTAGGCCATCTTGGTCTCTTTTTTTGGCTTCGGTACTTTACGATAGGATTCTCGGGTCCTTTTTGTCTGGGTTTCCCGAACCTTGTAAATTTGATGTTTAGAAATGGATTTACGTTTTTTTTTTTTTTTTTTTTAATTTTTATTTAAAAGAATGATGAATAAACTAATTAAGGACCTAATATCAGTGTTCCAATGGATATGCTTAAAAGGAAAAATAAAGTAGATGGTGTATAATCCTCTTACAAGTGATTGGTGAATTATGATTCCATTGCATATATAAAACAATTGCAAGAAAGATGAATGAGCAGAGAGATAGGGACACAATATCATTGTTATGAACTAATCAGACTTTTCAATTATAGTCTTACTTTCTGCTTCATTACAATGTAAATCAATGCGACTAGACCAATCATGATTGAAAAAGAATCGTAGATTGTATAACAATTAAAAATAATAATCTAATTCATGATAAACAAATAAGTTGAACCATTTGTGAATGATAGTTAAGGTGTAATGATGGACTAGATATTATACTATACATCAACTGTGGGCACCACAATGGTGGGTCAGGTAAATGTTCAACCAGTAGTCCAGGACTAATAAAAGAAAGGTTTGGCATTTGATCATTGACTAGGATCATTTCACTATTATGAACTCCCGGAAATGGCCCATCATTGTAGGGCCATATATATAAACACATGCAATGATGTACAAATTTAAATAAATATAAACCATGGGCCACAAAAGTTTTAGATCAAGCTGACATTTGTGTTTTCCCTTCATCTAGATCTGTGTGCCCTTATCAACAGGTTGGATGGAAAATAAACATTACGGTAGGCCCTAAGAAGCTTTTAATGGTGGAGATTCAGTCACCACAGTTTCTTGTGATGTGACCCACCTAAGATTTGGATCCGCTTCATGTTTGGGCCCAAGCCCTAAAAGGTGTTGGTAAAAACTAATGAAATGTGAGGATATACAAACATGCAAAGGTGGGCCGCACTATCATGGCCTCACCGAATTGTGGCAATTCAAATGCAGAAAAAAAAAAAGGAGAACATAATCTTACTGGTCAATTGACTCTAGATAGGGAGAGGGAGAGGTGCACAGCACTGATTGCACACACACACGCAGAGAGAGAGAGAGAGAGAGAGAGAGAGAGAGAGAGAGAGAGAGAGAGAGAGAGAGAGAGAGAGAGAGAGAGAGAGAGAGAGAGAGAGAGAGAGAGAGAGAGAGAGAGAGAGAGAGTAGTGCAATGGTGGTTGTTGGTGCATTTCCCCATCTTCCCCTCTTTTCAACAATTAAACCGTTGGACATGTAAATCACTTATAGGAAGTGACTTCTCACCCCCAATCCCATGAAGTTTCCTGGTAGTTTTGCCTTTAAGTGACTTACAGGTTGTAAGTGACTTACCTGTGAATTTCCTCCCCCAAACACCACAGTAAGTGACTTCCCACTAACCCAACTTACAGGCATCCAAACAGGCCCTTAGATTAGTAATGCCTACCTTTTCTATCATTTGCATGCCTCTAACTTCCTGTGGAAGAACACTACTGTATAGGTAAGTGACATTGACCTTCATCATGCTACCACTGTAGTGAGGACACCTGCCGCTCATTATCTTCTTAAAGATATGAGAAATTTTAACATTTAAGACCTTTGTAATTTCTAAAATTTCCTTCCGACAATTCCAAATTCTCCACGGGGTGCAAGAGGAAGAAATAGCGATAAACAAAAGCTTTGAGTCACTTTCCAATTCCATATCAAGATATTGATATGCATTTCCGCTACGTAGTTGGAAGTTTCATAGCCTCGTGCGGGTAAAAGCAAAAAAACAGATTATCTGTACTTGCCCCTACAAATCCCACCCAATCCAACAGGCCCAAATATCCTCGAACTGAGCTTACCATGTTCAATTTGACAAACACATTAGTTGGGTGCACCCACTTTATAAGAATGCATCTCTTCCAAATATAAAGGGGGAGAAGAGTGCCCCAACCATTCCATACATGTCTTAAAAAGATCAATCAGAATTGGATTTAATTAGAAAACACTATGATTTCGCCTAATTTTTCACTCTTAATTAGCACATCCACATTCATTCTCATTAAAACTGGCATTTTTTTTTTTTTTTTCCAGCAGTTCACAGTTCCTAAAAGATGAGGATGGGACCAAACCTCTTTTAAGTTCTGTAATAACAATACCTTTTGCTAAACTTAATTGACGCCAACTGATTGGTTGGTAAGAGCCCCGCGATGAAAATTCTGCTAAGCACCTGTGAAACTTTCCATAAATAAAAATTTTCGTCTTGTGATATAGAGCGGGTTGCAGACACTTTCATTTCCAAGATGGACCAGAGAAGGCACAATTAATTGGAGGCGGAAGTGACCATGACCATCAGAACCTTAAAACAGACATATCTCGCAAACCGGAATGAGTTATTCGTCGTATGTATATGATTTTGGGGTAGGAGAAGCTATTTTAGCCACCCAACCAGGCTATGCCATGTTGCCCACGCCGAATTTGTGAGATTCCATTAAATCGACGATAGAAAATCCTTTTTATTATTATTTTTAATATTCGTAGTAAGTTTTACTTCGATTATAACTCTTAATCCTCGAGCTTTAGGAGTTGTGCCCAACATGAAAAGGGCTTAGAAAATTTAGGAGAACAACGTGGTTAGGCCAAATTGGACACTTACTATTTTTTACCGTAAACCATGAAGTCTAGCAGAAAGCATGGTCGTCTATAAATAGTAGGTTTACTATTTATAGTAAGTCACAAATTTTAGGGAGTTTGATTGTGAGACTTATTCCAGGGTTTGATATCATTATTTAAAGGATTGTAAATTCATTCTTTTATATTATCAATCAATGTATTTTAAATTATTAGAAATTATTTTCTATTTCTTCACTTGCAGGCTTAAGGGATCTCAATGAGTATAGATAAACTCTCTTCCGATCGCTGGGAGATCTCCCCAAGCCCATTCGTGGTTTGTTCTTCATGAATAGAGTGGGCCTGGGCAACTCGAGAAAAGTCTAGCTTCCTCCATGCCACACCCCCCCCCACCCCCCCTAAAATCCAAATAATAACATATAATACATTGAAGGCCAGGATAAACAAATAATACCTTCAGGGCCAGGATAAACAATTTCGGAGGAAGCGCCTTATTTCAAATCCAATCTACACAGCTTTGTCATTGGAACCTCTGTCAAATTGTTTCCCATGCAGATTTCACCATGGATTTATCATTCCACCTGGACACCAAACGATCGCATCCTTTCAGCATTCAGGTATATCCAAGGTTCGTTGATCACTGCTAACTGATTTTCTAGAATAATATGATTTAAATTGAAAATGTCATCTTTTGAAGATGATGGCACCCACTCCTTGAACCTTTGACTTGGAGGTTAAGAAACCATAACATGGACCAGCTTTTTTTTTTTTTTTTTCAGAAAAATTTTCCATTAAAAGGGAAAAGTAAACACTTTACATCGGGACTATTTTAGGCAGGCCCTACAACAAAATGGAGAGGACCCACATCGTAAAACAAAAAGCACAAAGAAGGGCGAAGAAATTAGGCAACCCTTAGCTAGATTGCCTAGGCCCACTCTTTCCAGGAACAACAGACTGCAAATGTGAGAGGGTAGATCGCCCGAAGACTGGTAGCTCTTGTCCAACTGACGCTGGCTCCCCAATTGGGTCAGAGCGTCCGCCACCGAGTTGGCCTCTCTAAAGCCTTGCAAAGAAGATGAATGGTAAAATTGAAACTGGTATATTGCAAAAGCCATCTGGAACTCCTTCAAGGTTTGAAGGCCATCTCTAATGCATTTTCAGAGCTTTGATGCAGTCGACCTCATTGAAAATGCAACCGAATTTTGGAAATCCTTCTTGTACTTCACCCACATGAGTATATAAATTGTTGGAATTGACAATGGTCAGCACCATTTTAAGATGAAGGCTGTTAAGACTATCTTCCAATCCTCGAATATACATTGCCAAAAATTCTTCTAGCAAGACACCTGATGGAGCTTAAGCTTGTTACCAAATTTAGATTCACATCGGAAGAAATTTTCTTGCATCTGGTTGATTTCGTAGGACAACAATTGCAAAAACCTTATATATGGGCACAGTTGAACCCGTTTGGACACCACCAAATAAGTTACTTTCTCTACTTACAACGGTATATAAGAAACTTATTTACGATAAGTTTGGTTTAAAGTCACTTAAAAGTAACCTTTTTAATTGAAGTTACTTAATCACTTGGGCTTAGTAAGTAGAAACTAAGATAAGTTACTTGAGGCATAAGTTAACATACGATCCAAATGCTCCCTTAATAACACCTCACTGGCTTATAAAGCCGAGATAGATTTCAAACCAGCAATTTTCGTTGTTAGTTTATCCATAGGAAGTTAAACCATCTCTCTTTTGTTTTTTTTTTTTTTTTTTTTTTTTTTTTACTACATAATGGAATAGGGTCTTTGAGAGTTCAGAGAGTAAACATTTTTACCTCCCTCCAGAAAATAAAACAAATTGATAACAGAATCACGCACATCTTAGTACTAAAAACCCCTTAACGAACAGACAACCACATCAACACAAACCACGTTTAGGAAAAAAAGAGTAAAGGGAGCAGTTCAAAGCATATGTTCAGAGAACCCCATGCTACTACCCAACTATTCCCTAACATATCATACCGTATGTATATGCATATTAGATTTTGAAGGATTAAACGTGGAAAGGAGGGAGGGGTCAATCTTAACATCCATCTGATGAAGATGTTTCAACAGATCAAGCTCTCTCACCATGGATTCTCCTGGCCAGCTAGATGTCTTTCGGCATGATGGTCACCCTCTTAGCATGGATGGCACCGAGATTAGTGTCCTCAAACAACCCCACCAGGTACGCCTCTGCTGCCTCTTGCAGAGCAAGGACTGCATGGCTCTGGAACCGCAGGTCAGTCTTGAGTCCTGAGCAATTTCTCGGACAAGCCTCTGGAATGGCAGTTTCCTGATCAGCAACTCTGTGCTTTTCTGATACTTGCGGATTTCACGAAGAGCAATAGTTCATGGGCGGTATCGATGGGGCTTCTTCACTCCACCAGTAGTTGGGGCAGACTTACGGGCAGCCTTGGTTGCAGAGCCTTTCCTCCCGTCGACTTGCGAGCAGTCTGCATCATACGAGCCATCTATCTCCTTCTATTCTCCTCTTCGGATCAGAAAGCAAAAGTCGTTTCTTTGAAAAAAAGACCAAGTTAAACCATCTCCATCTAATATATATCTTCCTTTTTAACAAGAGTAATAGGAAATTGATACTGGATGAAACCAAAAGCGTCTATAATGACGCAAGTTCTTAAAGGTGTTTTATTAGAGATGAGAACGATGCTCTTCGATTTTGTTTATTTATTTTTATCTAGAAGCAACTACATATTCCGCTACAATCTGAAGCAACAGCCACCCAAAGCACGGAAAAGCCCAATTCCTGTTAACCACTTTCATAAAACCTGGACGCACGTCCATTGGAATGTGAATGGCATGTGAAACTACCTTCATGGGGCACAAGGGATAGAAGGATGTCAGTAGGGTCCAAGAAAGTTCAAGTTATATGTGTAACTTGGAATGAAGGAAATTGTTGTTGGTTGTGAGGACAGGATTTTTGACTTTACAAAGCTTCTGCACAACTCAGAAAAATCCGATTTTGTAGGAGGTAAGGAAGAGAAAAAATAAACAGAATTTTTACTTTCTTTAACTGTTTTGCTACTGCTGCTGCAGACTTGCTTCTTCACTTGCTGATTTTCCTTGCTACTGTACAATTGTGTCGGGGGCCTTGCACAAAACCTTAGGATCTAGCCCTCCAGTACAAACTAGATGGAATAACAAAGCAATGAAAATGATCAATGCATCAATCACACACCACACAAGAGATTTTTACGTGAAAAACCCTCAAAGAGGTAAAAACCATGGGACCTCGTCTAGATCAACAATTCACTATGAAGTAGAACATTACAAACTTCTTCACTCACACAGGAGTGGATAAATAATAAGAGAAACAAAAAAACGGAGAGATCTTACTGATTACGATGACATAGAAGCACTGAGATATAGATTGCACAATAGATAACCTCCATGAGCAGAACCTCCCTTCTATAAGCTTCCTCTCTCTCTCTCTCTCTCTTTCTCTCTCTCTCTCACCTTTGATAACCCTAAACCCTTTAGCAAATCCCTTGTAAAGCTTTAGGAAACCCTCTTGTCGTACCTAGAAAGCCCTAGGTACCTCCTATTTAAGGTTTTAGGAAACTCCTTTTCGCATCCCAATTGCGAAAGGACTTGCGATACGAAATCCGCGCAAAATCGCGGAACGAATTTGCATAACTACGACTGGTCATGACGAACCTTCGACCGGTCGAAAGCCACCCACACTCGGTCGAGCACCTCCATCGACCGGTCGAGCACCCCGGAGAAAAATAGTCCACAGTCGCTGGACTTTGAGTTGTGCCACAACTCGACTCCATGACTGGTCGACCACCAGCCTTCGACCGGTCGATGACGGGTCAAAAAAAATCCATCAAATTGCTTCTTACATCAACCAGATACACAAGTGCCCTTTTATAGGCATTTGCATCAACCATGAAATGACTACTATAACCCTACTAGGAGCTTCCAATATTTAATGTTTCTAGAAAGTACACGAAGCATTTCATCTTCCAAAACAACTCCATGGGAAGTGTTGTTGTGCATTGGAAGATGAACAATCTCGGCAATTGCTGGGAAATGGGTTTTGGGTTGCAACTCCAACACTCCCCTTCAAACCAAAACAGGTTTCATTCTAAGCATCGATCTAAGTTTCTGGAATGTATTAGTCGGCAACACTTTGGTGAAGATGTCCGTCACTTGTTCAGTGGTATGACAATATTCTAGCTTCACTGATTTCTCCTTCACTTGATCTCTCAGGAAATGATATCTTGTGTCAATGTGCTTGCTCCTCCCATGTTACACTGAATTTTTGGTAAGCTCAATTGCCGACTTGTTATCCATGTATATGACAGTGCATTCTTCCTGTGAATGCTTCAGCTCCTTTAGCATATTCCTTAGTCATATCGCCTTACATACAGTGGACGAAGCTGCTACATACTCAGCTTCACATGTGAACAGCGCTACCGTACTCTGCCTCTTTGAGTTCCATGTGAATGCTGTCAATCCAAGATAGAAAACTTAGCTTGTGGTACTCTTTCTTTCATCTTAGTCACCACTCCAATCACTATCAGAGTATCCATACGGAATCGCCTCATCATCGTATGGATAAAAGAGACCGAATTCAATAGTCCTTTTGATATACCTCAGAATTCTTTTTGCAGCTAACCAATGTGATTCTTTTGACTCTTCCATATACCGGCTTAGAAGCCCAACACTATAGACTATATCTAGCCTAGTGATTGTGAGGTACCTCAGGCTTCCAATTAGGCTCTTGAATAAAATTGAGTCAACATTTCTTCCTTTGCCATCTTTCGTGAGCTTTAGGCCTATTGCAACAGGTGTATTTACGGCTTTACAGTCGGTCATCCGAAACTTCTCGAGAAGTTCTTTTGCGTACTTCTTCTATGATATATAGATGCCGCCGACTTGTTGTTTCACTTTGATGCCCAAGAAGAAAAACATCAATCCACCATCAGTCATCTCAAACTCATTGAATATAGCCTGCTTGAATTATTCAAACATTACCTGGATGTTTCCTGTGAACAACAAATCATCAACATATAAAAAAGCTATAAGCATATCGCCATGGGCATTCTTCTTTATGTAGACGGCATGCTTATACAGACATTTAATGAAACTATTCTCTTGAAGACAGCCGTCCATCTACGCATTACAAACTCAAGGGGCTTGCTTCAACCCACACATGGCTTTCTTTAGCCGATATACCTTGTGTTCCTCCCCTTGCATGATGAAGCCTTCAGGCTGATCAACATAGACTTCTTCTTCAAGTACTCTATTTAAGAATGCACATTTCACATCCAGTTGGTAGATCTTCCAACTGTGATGAGCTGCATGGGAGATAATCATCATCACAGTGTCTAGGCGAGCAACTAGGGCGAAAACTTCTTCATAATTTACCCCATATTAATGTTTGTAACCTTTTGTTACAAGCATTGCCTTATATCGTTCGATCTTACCATCGGCATTTCACTTAATTTTATACACCCATTTGAGACCAATGGTCCTCTGGCCTTTAGGGAGTGAGATCAGCTCCCATGCGTGATTCTTCTCGATGGCATGGATCTCTTCTTCCATAGCCTTTTTCCAACATTCTTCATTTATGACCTCCTCGAATGTGAGAGGCTCATGGTTTGCATATAGACAGAGCAAATTCACTTCCTTAGTTTCTGCGTAGATGTTGTTGAGGCTTCTCATTTTGATAGGAGCCAAGGGTGAAGGAGAATTGGGTGAAGATGTGCTGGATGAATTTTGATTTGATGAAGTACTTCTAGGGGAGATGGAACGTACTCCTGGACTTCTGTGATCCGAAGGGGGTGATGTGGGTGTCTGCTTCTGATTCAATTCACATGCCTCTCTTCTTAATATTCTTTGGCCTCGACCTGATTTTCTTTGGCCGAATCTTCCTCGTTCCACTTTCGGGCTTCTTCTTCGCAGAACACTAAATCTCTACTTGCCACCACCTTATTAGTTAGTGGGTTGTAGAGTTTATATGCCTTTGATTCTTCGTTGTAGCTGATGAAGATACATTTCTCGCCATGATCATTAAGTTTCTTCCTTCTTGCTTCTGGAACTCGAGTGTAGGCGACACACTCAAAGATCTTAAAGTGCGCCACGCTTGGCTTGTATCCACTCCATGCTTCCTGTGGTGTCTCGAATCTGACACTCTTGGTCAGACACCTATTGAGCATATAGGCAGTACATGCAACTGCCTCTGCCCATAAATTCTTTGACAGACTTTTCTCCTTCAGTATGGTCCTCGTCAGGTCAAGAATGGTGCAGTTCTTCTATTTTATAATTCCATTTTGTTGTGGCGTGTACGCTGTAGTGTATCGTTGCTTAATGCCATGTTCCCTACAATATTCTTAAAAAACATTTGAGGTGTACTCCCCACCTCTGTTAGATATAAGGGTTTTGATTTTAAGACTACTTTCTTTTTCAACAAGGGCCTTAAAATTTTTTTAAATAGTAAAACTGACAGACTTCTCTTTCATTATATACACCCATAATTTTCTACTGAAATCGTCAATGAAGGCAATAAAGTATTTATTACTTCCAAGAGAGATTGACTCCAATGGTCCACAGATATCAGTGTGAACCAACTGCAACGGTTCTCTTGCTCTTCGGGATACTCCACTTGGAAAAGAATTCCTTTACTATTTCCCAAGTGTGCATGCCTCACACACTTGTTCTTGAGCTTTAATGGTAAGTAAGCCATACACCATGCTTGATGACAATAGAAGTTTCAGGCCACTGAAATTTAGATGGCAAAAATGAAGATGCCACATCCAATAATCATTCTTTGCTTTTCCATAAAAATACTTCTCGAGCATTGTGTTTTTATGGAGCGGAAACATATGATTCTTCGCCATCTAGATTTTCACAATCAAACGTTCATGTATATCTCTTATGGAAAGAGAAAAATTCTCCATGTGTATGACATATCCTTTTTCGAAGAGTTATCCGAGACTCAGTATATTACTTTTCATGTTGGGCACGTAGTACACATTGAAGATATATTTTGGAACACTATTCTTCTAAAAGATTTTGATTTTGCCTTTACCTTTCACCGGTGTCTTTAACGAGTCACCGAATGTCATATCACCATGAACTCCTTCCGTGAGTTCCTCAAATAGGCTTTTGTTCCTGCACTTTTTTTTTGGGTTAGCTTGTTAGTACACACCCATGTCAGTACACACTCCATGTTAGCCACCCTCGCTAGGGATCAATACCAAGACCTCAAGTGTTGAAATGAGGTATCTCCACTCAGTCTGCCAATTAAACTATGGATTTGGGTGTCGTACATGTGATTGCTTGCACTTGTGTTGAGATACCATATATCTAGTCGATCACAACCTTTCTCTTGTGCGAGGAGCACTGTGGAGTCTTCCTGGTCATGATTCGATGCTTCATCATAGTTGGATCGTTCATTATGATCTACTGGCTTGCTCTAACAGTCTGATGCATAATGGCTGAACTAGTTGCAATTTCGGTACTGAATATTTTTTATATTTCCACAACCTCGTGTGGATCGGCCTCTACCATTTCCTCTACTACAGAAATTGGTAAAATTTTGTTGATTTTGTGGATTGCTTGGATTGTATCTACGCCCTCTTCTCTTTGCACGATTGTTAGTGCCATAGCCCCCATGATGTGTATGGCCACCTCTTTGTTCATTCAGAGTCAGCTTAGAATCTAAGGCATGTTCAAGCTTCGTTCTTGCATTCGTTGCTCATGCACTTGCAACAATCTCATCAACTCTTCAATGAACAATTTTTCTAAGTCCTTTGATTCTTCGATTGCCATAACCACGTGCTCAACTTGGTTGTGAGAGATCGCAGTGCCTTTTTCATGACCCATATGTCTTCAACTTTTTCATCATTTCTTTTTAAATTGTTAATAATAACAAGTAGACATGAAAAGTAGTCAGAGATACTTTCACCTTCCTTCATGTGTGCCGCTTCGAACTCGGCTCTTAGTGCTTAAAGGCAAACTCGCTTCACTCGATCAACACCTTTGAAGATGGTGCTAAGGGTATCCCAAGCTTGTTTGCTTGATGTCGCTTTGGCAATCTTTTCAACGGTTGATTCATCCAACTCTTGATAGAGGAAGAACAAAGCCTTGTTGTCTCTCTTCCTTTGATTTTTGAGAGCGGTCTTTTCTTTGTTGGTGAAGGCGGCTTCTTCTTCCATAGTGGATTCTACATATCCATCGGTGACGATCTCCCATAGTTCTTGCGACTCGATCAATGCCTTCATTTGGATGCACCAATTTTCATAGTTGTCCTTTGACAACTTAGGAACTTATAGTTGGATTGTGGTGGCCATTTTTACACGAACAAGCTTTATGGGTTAGATGACTTGGCTTTTTCAAGATGACCCAAACAATATGATTTTTTGAAGCAGGGCTGAATTTTTTGAAAATGAAGAGAGTGAGAGGGATGGAATAGAAAATCTGATTTTTTTTAAAACAGACTTTTTTTTTTTTTTTGCTGAAAAAACTGCTGAAATCTGAATTTTTCTTGAATAGAGTTTTTTTGAAAATTCTGTTTTTGGCTAAAAGAAATAATTGCTGGAAACTTCTTCAAGAAAAAGAACTTGGCTCTGAGACCAGTTTGTTGGTTGTGAGGACAGAATTTTCGGCTTTGCAAAGCTTCTGCACAATTCAGAAAAATCTGATTTTGTAGGAGGGAAGGAAGAGACAAAAAAAAAAACAGATTTTTTATTTTCTTTTAACTGTTTTGCTGCTGCTGCACTGCTGCAAACTTGCTTCTTCACTTGCTGTTTTTCCTTGCTACTGCACAATTGCTTCTTACATCAACCGGATACACTAGTGCCTTTTTATTGGCATTTGCATCAACTGTGAAATGACTACCATACCCCTACCAGGAGCTTCCAATATTTAATGTTTCTAAAAAATACACAAAGCATTTCATCTTCCAAAACAGCTCGATGGAAAGTGTGCTGTGCATTGGAAGATGAACAGTCACAGGCAATTGCTGGGAAATTGGTTTTGGGTTGCCACTCCAACCACTGCATCATCCAGTCTTTGTTCCATCCAAAGATGAGCAGTAAAGATTCGCGAAGGCACGGCAAGACAAAAAGGCCCAGCCAGGTCTATTGCATAACTACAAATAGGACTCAGACAAGACCCTGCACAAAAGGTAAGGAGCCACCAGAACCCGAAAACAAGGTAGAAATAAAAACGAAGCAGCTCCGGCCAAGCCCAGATGTGGTTGGTCCCTTCTTTTCACTAAGTAAACATGCTGCCATAAAAGACTGGATCTTCTAAATTCGCCTCATGCATCTCACTTCTAAATTCGTTTATTGCTCGAATGTTTGGAAAGCTGCCTCCAACCTTTTCCTTTTGCTTTTTCTTTTTTGCCAAAAGATGGAAGCACACCACCTGCAATTTATTGATTGTGGGAAAAACAGGTGCACTGTGCCAGGTGAAGGCCAGAACCTAACCCCCTGATTTGAAGAATGAACCTGCATGTACGGAATATAATAATAATAATAATACGCACCCCGATCAAGCTGAACAAATGCAAGCAATGATCAATCCACCACCAAACACCCTCTGACCTGCTCAGGAAATCCTAGAAGACAAAAGGATCCTACTGCTTGTACCGCTTCTGCTAATACGGGAAGGCAATTTGCCACCAAATTACATTCTCAGAAGGCATGAGATGGCTTGAACAGCATCCACGACAAGATTTCCTTCCAGATTTTCCTCGGCTTTCTTAATCACATTAAACTCACAACTTACAATACACGAGATAGTAATAGACCTTCCTATTCTCCAAATACTCCCGAAGCTCCCCTCATCTCCCTTCTATTACATTTCTCATACGCAACCCATATGATGAATTTTTTAGCATCTCCTTTAAGATTGACTTCAACCGAGATTGCTTGGTCAAAGGCGTTGCAATACCAGTCAATATCCTAAAAATCCAAACCTTGCCTCCATTACTTGCATTCAAAAGAGCTTTAGAGCAACTTGCTCGAATTGATCAGAGGTTCTACAATGCCCCAAAAACATATATATCTTATTAAAAGATGCTTTATCTGCCTCTTGCTCTAGGAGTTGCTCATTCCCCTGGCAATGCATACAACGGCACTAGCCATTCGAGACTATTCTAGAATTCAACCAAACCTTAGTCATTGTTCTCAAAGTCTTGCTGCTCTTAAGAATGACCACTTTGACGTTTCTTCCAACTTTCATTTTCCTTCTCTACTATGTTTGTTGTGCTATTCTTTCTCAGTAGGGATCCATATGTAAACATAGTGTCTATTTATATAGGCTCGAATGACCCCTTCTCATAATGAGAATGTACACAACTCTATTCCGGTATGGTTTGGTATGGAATGAACTTATAATCTTACCAATTCAAACCTATTCAATTTTGCTTTTGATTCATGATTTATTTTTATTTTTTATTTTTTGAAAAAGGTGGGAGTGTAAAACTTTACCTGAAATTGTAAAAGGACCTTGTTGTGCATTGAGTATGAAGATAAGACGAATGAAATAACATACCTGATTGGGACGCCATTGTTGTAGGATTGATACCGCAAGCTTATCTCATTACACCTTTAGAGAATCTCTGATGGGATTCTTGCTTCTGTCGATGTGTTGAATTGGGGACCCGGCCCTGTTCTTATAGGGCAGAGGAATTTGAAACCCATCGAAACTCATCTCCCTATAGCTCCACATGAATTAGGTAATCCCAGTCTCACTTGGATATTGTTTGTGTATTATAATTCTAGCATTCCACCCCTTACACAAATTTTTTGGATGCATCGCAACTTAGTGGGGTCCACCGGTGCACCCGATCACATTATCCAACCCTTAGGACAATTCAGACCGTTGATCAATAAGGCCCACCTTATAGAATTCTTACATTCTCCCACTTGGGCTACATTGATCAATGTCAATGATTAATCTTTTGAAAATATTTTGAAAACATGTTTTAATTTGAATAAACATCCAAATGATTAACCAATGCAATTGTTGGATAATACGGGCAATTCTATGACAATCTGGTCCATCAAGACCGCTAGTATTAGATTGTGGTAATCATTACAACATTTAATCTAAGCGAAGTGAGACTAAGTGCAGTTACAAATACTATCAGTCTTAACAACATAGATATGAAACTAGGAAGTATGGTATAAGGATTTTATGCGTAGTGTGATGATATGTGACTATCCTTAAGAGGTCCTGGAGCTTTCAAATGTCTTTAACGAGACACGACTTTAGTTCTACTTACTTAAAACAGATTGCGTATACTTAGAGAGAAGTAGAAATAAATTTTATATCAAAATCATTAAAACTTAATCAAATGAGATCTCTTCAATGTCTATGAAAACAAAACACACTTAACTCCCACTAACCGAAAACATATGTGGGATAAATGACTCCTATGAATGTTATATGCTCTTGAAATAGCGTGATAGGGAACCCTTTAGTGAGGGGATCTACAATCATCTGCTTACTGCTGATGAGATCCACAGACACTTGACGATTCTGAACTCCTTCCTTTACAACAAGATACTTGATGTCGATATGTCTTGACCTTGATAAATGCTTGTTGTTATTAGAGAAAAAAATCGCAGCTGAAGAAAGAAATCTCAGTTGAATTATTGCAAAAAATTCTCAATGGTTTCGGGATATGCTCTAGTACCCGCAAACCTGAAAAGAAACGTTGTAACCACAATGCATGATTAGATGCCTCATGATAAGTAATGAATTCAGCTTCCATGGTGGATGAGGTCGTGGTTGATTGTTTTACGCATTTCTAAGACAGCCCCACTAACCATCATGAAGATGTAGCCTGAGTTGGACTTCTTTGTATCAACGCAGCCAGTATAATCTGCATCTGAGTATCTAACCAACTCTAAATGATCAGATTTTCTGTATATGAGTCTGAAGTCCTTTGTTCTTTGTAGGTAGTGCAACGACTTCCTTAAAGATATCTAATGTTGCATTCCTGAATTAGATAGATATATGTCCAACATTCCAATCGCAAAGACAATATCTGGTTGTGTATAGACTTGAGCATATATGATGCTCCTTACTACTTACGTGTACGAAAAATTTTCCATTCGATTCTTTTCCAAATTATTCTTATGATACTTGAATTGGCCAAATTTATCACCCTTTATAATGGGCGACTGCCTAGGAGCACAATTTTGTATGTCATACCTTTTGAGTACCCTATTAATATAGGCCCTCTGTGACAAGCTAAACAGTCCATGTGATCTATCACGACGAATCTCAATGCTGATGACATAAGAGGAGTTACAAAGGTCCTTCATCTCAAACCTTTTAGATATGAATTTCTTGGTTTCGCTCAACATCCTGATGTCACTACTAGCCAATAAAATGTCATCAACATACAAAATCAATATAATAAACTTATTTCCACTGATTTTAGTGTAGATACATTCATCTGCAGTGTTTTCTACAAAACTATACGAGGAAATCACTTCATGAAAATTCAGGTACCACTGTCGTGATACCTATTTTAACCCATAAATGAATTTCTTTAGTTTATAAACAAGATGTTTTGAGTCATCGGTGGCTACAAAACCTTCAGGTTGTAACATATATATGTTCTTATTTAGATCTTCATTGAGAAATGCAATCTTTACATCCATCCAATGCAGTTCCAAATCCATATGAGCCATAAGAGCCATTATGATTTTGAACGAGTCTTTCTTAGATACTGGTGAGAAAGTTTTCTTAAATTCAATGCCTTCACGCTGGTTAAAACCCTTAGCAATAAGTTTAACTTTATATCTTTCGACATTACCCTTGGAGTTCTGCTTGGTTTTAAATACCTATTTACAAGCAATCAGCTTTACTTCTGGAAGTAACTCAACAAGATTTCATACTTTATTGTCCCTTATGAGTTTCAACTCATCCTTCATGGCATCGATGCAACGAGAAGGCACTACGTGAAAAATGGAAAAAAAAGGACGGATTTTGAGACAGTTGTGGACCGTCTCTAAAATTCCTTGGTTTAAAAACGCTTTAGAGACGGCCGTAAACTATCTCTAAAATTTTAGACGGCTCTTGACCGTCCCTAATATTATCTTAAAATGTTTAACGTTCACAAATCATTTGAGACGGTCGTGGACCATCTTATATGCAGTTATCTGAGACGGTCAAAGACCGTTCGCATTAGAAACGGTCCTTAACCGTCTTATATGTGGTCATCTGAGACGGTTATTGGCCATCTGCATTAGAGACGGTCATTGACTGCATATACTTTCAAAAATATATATTTAAAAAAAGAAAACTAGATTTTGTATTTTGACAAGAAAATTTGAAAAGTTAGATAACAAAAGTGGGATTTCGATAAAAAAATGATATTTTGAAAAAGAAAATTTAAAAAATTAAACAAAATTGTGAAAAAACTGACAAATTGTAAAAAATATATATTTTTAAAAAAAGAAAACTAAATTTTGTATCTTGACAAGAAAAATTGAAAGCTATATAACAAAAGTGAGATTTTAATGATGTGTTGTATATCCTTGCCGCCCCATGTTTCTCCAACCCATTTTTAGGTCGAGTATAAAAAATTGTGTAGATTTAAATCTTAAATGGACCACACCACTGGAAAGAATGATAATATAGTACCTCGCCATTAAAAATTATAAAGAGCCCCATCGTAAGGTTTTAGTAATGTTTATTTGCAATCCAACTTGTTGATAATGTAAAGAAGATCTAGATGAAGGTAAACTACAAAGAAGGGGCGGGTACATTCTCTCTTCAGAGGCCGCTCGCCCGAATACAGGGATGGAGAGCGACATTGATGAATCAGCGAGGTGGAAATTTGGGAGAAAACATCTGGTTATTGGAGATGGTTCTGTCCGCAAGCTGGAACAACTGAAGGGGCGGGTACATTCTCTAACAGGAGAAGTGGAAGAAGATTTACGGTTGGAGACTACCAGAGCAAGATTGTCAAATCTTATCAAGAGGCACGAAGTGTTAGCAGAGCGTCTCTCAAGGGATTCTGACAAGTTGGTTTTCGAGCGCCTGCAAAAAGAATTTGAAGCTGCACGGGCTGCTCAGACTGAAGAGGTATGTTTAGATGGCGAGCAATGGAATGACGGGCTATTAGCCACAATTAGGGAGCGGGTTCATATGGAAGCTGATAGGAAGGCAATGCCAGGGAACGTGAGCATGTTACCAGATCCTCACTTTAACGGAAAAACTACTTATAAAGCTGGTAATAAGGTAATTTGTTGTTTGGAAGGTGCGAGGATTGGCATACAGTATGAGACATCTTTTGCTGGAGAACCTTGTGAAATCTATCATTGCGTTCTTGAAAGTAAATCGTTTCTTGAAAAGATGAGCGTCATTGAACACACAGTTCCTTTCTTTCTTCCAATACGAGAAGCTGAAAATGACCTCCTCTCTTCTAATGCAATGAAATTCATAGATTATGTTGGAGAAATTTTGCAAGCTTATGTTGATAGGCGGGAACAGGTTCGTCTTATCAAGGAGTTGTATGGGAACCAGATTGGAGAGCTTTATCACAGCATTTCATTCAGTTGGATTGAATTTGTATTGGAGGATTTTGAGTGCAAGGTGACAGTTAGTCTTCGATACGCAGATATCATTTCTGTACTACCAACTCGAATCAGAGTCTTAGCATGGCCATTGCATTCTTCCAAGAAAATCGTAATGTCACCAATGGGAATTAGGAAAGTAAACGGGCCAAATGTAGGTCAGCCGATTCCAGCTCGTCTTTCTTACGCGGAGGATGCCTTGAGAACTATGAGCCTGCCAGAAGCATATGCTGAAATCGTATTGAATTTGCCGCGGGCGCTTCAACAGATCTTTCCATATCTGGACAAGAATACCAGCGAAAGGAGTACTGGAGTAGTTCCATTGGAAAAATTTCAGGTGAAGGAAGAACTTGGGAGAACGACCCACCAACTGCCAAACTCATGTACCTAGTATGAAATGAACTTGCTGTTGCTGTGGCCTCACAACCGTACAAATACATCCCATTATAGATGTCCCGCCGAATGCGCTGCTACAATGTGTTACAGATTGCGTTGTGGTCACTTGTAATCTAAACTCACTGAATATATGTATTGGGTGTCAAAAAAAAAAAAAAAAAAAAAAAAAAAAAAAAAAAAAAAAAAGGTAAACTACAAAGATCAAATTGATCCAAAACTTTTGTGGCCTTCAGAAGGCTTTTAATAGTTATTCATCATTGTATTGATTGGTATGGCCCACCTGAGATTATTTAGTTCTTATGATTTGAGATCGCATCCTAAAATATGATGGAAAAATATATGGACGGTGTCGATATACATAAAATATATCAAGGTGGGCCCTACACGGTTAGAGTAACACCCATGAAAGAGTTACCTAAATAGTGAAATGGTACTATAAGGTCACCTCATGGGAACTTCCCATGAGGTTAATCTGTGTGCACCCCACCATGATGTGTGTAGAACATCAACACCATGCATTTGATGTGTCCCCTTTAAGTCCAAAAATCAGTCGTATACAAAGCTCAGGTGGGCCATAGCATCTAAAACTATGTGAAGACATCCCTAAAACATATAAAAGCATTTGGTGGGGCCCACATGAGTTTTGGATGTGTATGAAACTTGGTCTGACTCCTCGTCTAAGTGGGACACACATAATGAATGGGTTGGATCTATGAACCACATTTAGGTGGGCCCAATAAATGATTATGAATGTTTTAATGGGAGGGTAACCCTCTTAATTATAGTATGTGGTGTGGCCCACCCAAGTCATGGATTGACTTTATTTTTAAGCTCGTGGCAAACCATAATGAATGGGTTGCAGTTGATTGACGGGGTAGATCCAAAGTTCAAGTGGACCCACCATAGAAAAGAGTGGGATAGTGACACCCACTATTGAAACCTTCTTAGGGCCCGCCACGATGTTTATTTGAGATCCAATCTGTTTATAAGTTAATACAGACATGGATGCGATTGAAACTTGGTCTGATATCCCTCATCCAAGTGGGACACACATAATGAGTGGGTTGGATATGTGAATCACATTCAGGCAAGCCCAATATATGATTATGAATGTTTTAAGGAAACCCTTCTTTACTACATTTAGGTGAGTTACTCGTTACTTTTACCAGAGTAAACTCTGTGGGGTCCACTGTTATTTATTTATTTTATCCACTTCATTCATCCATGTTAACAGATAATTTGAGGTCCAAAGAACAAAAAGGAAGCATATCCAAAGCTCAAGTGGACCACACCATAGGAAATAGTGTGATTGAACCTCTACCATTTAAAATTTCTTGGAGGCCATAGAAGTTTTGGATCAAGCTGATGTTTGTGTTTTCTATTCATTCATATATTTTTGATATTATTAACAACCTTTAATCGTTTTTGGACAATCTGATCAGTCCAGATTGAAAAGTAAATAACTTCAGATGTTTAAATCAAAATTCACTTAAATTGTTGATCAATCTTGTTTGCCCAATATCTCTCTCATATGTAGCATGATCGAGGCAAGTAACTAGTCAATTTGAGGGTAATGATCAGTAAAATAGAGTGAATGGACCAGACATGTAAAATGGGCCAAATATTCTGGTCAAAATTATGACCCAACTTATTGACCTTGTGAGAACCTATTATTTATTTATTTTATCCACTCCGTTAATATATTTTAACGGATAATTTTAGGGCGTGATCCCAAAAATGAAGAAAATTAAAATCTCAAGTGGACCACAGCACAGGAAACAGTTTGATTGAACATCTACCATTGAAAATATTTTGGAGGCCAAAGAAGTCTTAGATCAAGCTGATATTTGTGCTTTCTCTTCATCCATGTCTTTGTGATCATATTAACAGGCTGGATGACAAATAAAAATTACTTTAGACCCTAGGAAGGTTTTAACAGTGGAAATCACTATTCCACACTGTTTCCTATATAATGGTCCACTTGAGCTTGGATCTACTTCAATTTTGGGATCAACCCCTAAAATTAGCATTAAAAATGGATGGACGGTGTGGATAAACCACATAAATTCATGGTGGGCCCAACTGAGTTTACTCAGTACGATAAAAGCGTACTGAGTAACTCAGTACGCAATCCGCTCTCTCTCTCTCTCTCTCTCTCTCTCTCTCTCTCGTCTATAGCTAATCCGCGTCCCCCTCTCCTCTCTCTCTTGCCCTCCTCTTCTCCCTCCCTCCCTCCCTCCCTCTCTCTCTCTCTCTCAACTTGTCAGTAGCTAATCCGCGTCCCCCTCTCTCAACCTGTCAGTAGCTAATCCGTGTCCCCCTCTCCTCTCTCTCTCTCTCTCTCTCTCTCTCTCTCTCTCGTCCTCCTCTTTATACTCCAAACCCTAACCCATCATCCACCGACGATGTCCATAGTCTTTCCCATTTGCGGTAGTAGCAGATCTCGTCCCAATGCATGGCCGCCCAACCTCCATCAACAACAACTGCCATCACAAGAGGCTGGTGGTCGGTGCTCTGTGGGCCCCACCATGATGTATGTGTTTCATCCATTCTGTTCATCCATTTTTAAAGATCATTTTATCACTTGATCCTAAAAATGAGAGGGATATAAATCTCAGGTGGACCACACCATATGAAAAGAATAGTGATTGGATATCCACCATTAAGATCCTCCTAAGGCCCACTGTACTGTTTACTTGACATCCAACATATTGATTAGGTCATACAGGCCCATTTGAAGGGAAAAAAAAATGAAAATCAGCTTGATCCAAAACTTTTATGGCCCCCAAAATATTTTTAATGGTCGACGCTCATTCAACACTGTTTCCTGTAATGTGGTCCACTTGAGATTGGGATATACCCCATTTTTGGTCTCATACCATAAAATGATCTGTAAAAAGAGATGGACAACATGGATGCAACAAATACATCAGGGTGGGTCCCATAGAGCACTGACCACTGTACGTTTCCCAAAATTGGGCGCGCGCTTAAAACAGAGCCCCGCCCAAAAATGCCTCCATTTCTCTCTCTCTCTCTCTCAGCGTAACCTAACCCTATCTCTCTCTTGATCTTGCTCCAGCTCTCTCATCTTCCTCCCTCTCTCTATTCGTTCCCCAATCTCTCTCTCTCTCTCTCTCTCTCTCTGTTCCCCAATCCGTCCCTCCCTCTTCGTCTCTTGCGGTCCATTGCCGAATGCAATACCCACGTACGCCCTCTCTCTCTCTCTCTCTTTGAAGCTCAGTTGAAGGTCATTCATGACAGTGAGGTATCTCTCTCTCTCTCTCTCTCTCAATCTCGCTTAATCTCAATATCGATTTAGGGATTTGGGGATTTAGGGATTTGTGGACTTAGGGATTTAGGGTTTAAGGTGGGCCCTGGTGAGTTTACTCAGTACAATAAGCGCCTATTTAGCCAGGCAGATTAGATGGGATTGGATGGTATTAGAGTGGATTGGACAAATTTCAAGGTAATGCTAGCTGCGTCAGTGGATTGGTGCAAGATCTATGGGATTGTTATATCCCGGGATTGCTATATCCAGTCTGTTTGGCACGCTCTCTCGCTCTCTCTCACCCTGCTATGGTGGTATTGTTGGTTATTAAACTTGTCATAAGCTGTTACTATTAGGCTTTGATTTTGTTTAGAGACTTGGTTTTGCTCAGATTAGATTCTTCTTTTTTAAAATCTTTTTAAAGTCAAGCTAGGAGAGTTTTCAACATCATCAGTGTTTTTTTCTCTCTCTACTTATTTGTTTGTTGATGAAGGCAACATTTTGATTGGTGGGCTGTGAGATTCGAATTGTAAGGTGTAAAGATGGTGTAATGCAGTGAGATCACAGTATCTTCTTTTATTTGATTAACAGATGGTTCTAGAATTTTTGAGGTATTATAGAATGCTCAAGCTAAATTCCTAAATGTTTGAGGCCTCGTTATACAATACTCAAGCTGAGTTTGTATAGTATGTTCAGGTGAGTCAGTTTATACAAGTCGGGTCCATGGTTCAGTAATCCAAACTTTTCATAGATGGGCCACATATGGAAGGATCCTGAGATCGGAAGATCCAAGCTATAGAATATTTGGCCTTTTCCAGGTTGAATGTAAATCATTGCTGAGTTTTCTTTCTCAAGCGACTATTTGTCGGACTAGCACAATCTGTACAAACTGAAAAACAAAAATGGCTGAGCATTGTATGAAAGGCCAAATGGCTTAGATGTACATAATTTTTAGCATGTATACAGTGGAATCAACAAAAACTAATGTGTATGCTCGAAATTAATGGAGCAGACCCAAATGTGCGTCGGAGCTATCCGGATGTTACAGTTTAAATGGATGGATGATAAATGTATTTGCGAATGTAAATGAAAATAAAGAACTTAATATATATATATATATATATGTTATCAATGGAGGATATCTTGTTTAGGGGGACATGAAATTCTTGTACCTTATGGTATGTGCCCCAATATTGGTTGTATGTTACTAGTATGTAGTAGATAATACTAGATTCAATAGTAGATAATACTAGAGAATACCTAAACCCGATCCGAACTCGAATCCCCAAACCTAAACCTAAACCCAAACCTAAACCCAAACCCGAACCCGATTTCCTAAACCTAAACCTATAACCTAAACTCAATTTCATAAACCTTAACCTATAACCTAACCTTAACCTAAACCTATAACCTACACTTATAACCTAAACCTATAACCTTAACCTAAATGTAAAACCTAACCTAAACCTTAACCTATATGCTATAACCTAAACCTTAACCTATACCCTATAACCTAAACCTATAACCTTAACCTAAACCTATTTTCAAATCCCAAAACCTATATTTATAACCTAAAGCTAAACCTTAACCTATAACCTAAACATATACTTATAACCTTAACCTAAACCTATTCTCAAATCCCAAAACCTATACTTATAACCTAAACCTAAACCTTAACTTATAACCTAAACCTATACTTATAACCTTAATCTAAACTTAAAACCTTAACCTAAACCTATTCTCAAATCCCAAAACCTATACTTATAACCTAAACTTATTCTCAAATCCCAAAACCTATACTTATAACCTAAACCTAAACCTTAACCTATAACCTAAACCTATACTTATAACCTTAACCTAAACTTATAACCTTAACCTAAACCTATTCTCAAATTGCAAAAGCTATACTTATAACCTAAACCTAAACCTTAACCTAAACCTATAACCTATACTTAAAACCTTAATCTAAACTTATAACCTTAACCTAAAACTAAAACCTATGACCTAAAACCTTAACCTATAACCTATAAACTAAGCTTATAACCTATAACCTAACCTTAACCTAAACCTAAAACCTAAACCTTAACCTATAACCTAAAATCTAAAACTAAGCCTAAAACCTAAATGTATTCTCAAATCCCTAAACCTAAACCTACACCTAATCCTAATCTCAACTCTCTAACCTAAACCTAAACCTAAACCTAAACTTGAAAACCCAAACTGAACCCAATCCCAGAACCCAGAACCCGATTTCCTAAACCTAAACCTTAACCTATTCTCAATTCCCTAAACCTAAACCTTAACTTAAACCTGAACCTAAACCTTAACCTAAACCTAAACCTAAACCAAAACCTATGACCTAAAACCTTAACCTATAACCTATAACCTAAACTTATAACCTATAACCTAACCTTAACGTAAACCTAAAACCTAAACCTTAACCTATAACCTAAAACCTAAACTTAAACCTAAAGCCTAAATGTCCCTAAGCCTAAACCTACAACGAATCCTAATTTCAAATCCCTAACCTAAACCCAAACCTAAACTCGATCCCCACTACGCCAAAATGGCCAATTTGCGACGTATTTTTGCGACGGACTTAATCCGTCGCTAAAATCTCTTGGTTTAACGACGGATTTAATCCGTCGCTAACGGAAAAGGTCCGTCGCTAATCCCCTCTTCCTCCAAAATCCGTAGTCGGAACGTCGCTGAATTTAGCGACGGACCAAAATCCGTCGCTAAAATCTAATTTACGACGGATTTGATCCGTCGTTAATAGGCGACGGACTAAATCCGTCGCAAATTTTGATTTTGTCACAGCTGTAAATTCCCGCCCAAAACACCAAATGGCGCGCTTTTCAGTTACTTCTGCGACGGATCATGGTCCGTCGTAAAAGGCGTTTTGCGACGGATCATGGTCCGTCGTAATAGGACTTTTGCCTTCACATTAATTTTTTTCATTTTTTAAAGAAAATGGTGGAAAATTAAGTTTTTTTATAGTCTAATAGTTGTTTTTTTAAAAGAACTTCGGTGGTTTAATTGTACATATTTATATCTAAGATTATTTTTTAACAATAGATTGAATGTAAAAAGAAAATTTATTTTGTTTTTATATCAAATGAGTGGAATTTTTATTTTTATTTTTTAATTTAAAATTAATATTTAAATGATTTGTAATATCACATAAAAAAGAATATTGAGAAGTTAATAAAATTTAACAATGTTTGAGAAAAAGTATTAGATTTTGAAAAAATAAAAATCATAATTTAATAAAAATCTATTTTGTGGGAACAAAAAAGAATTTTGATAAAGTAGATAAATTTGAAAAAAAAAAAAAAAAAAAAGCATTTGATTTTGAGAAAAAAAAAAATATCCTGAAAAAGAAAATTAAAAATATTTTTAAAAATGTGAAAATTTTCACAATGTTGAAAAATGAAAATATTTTTAAAAAGAAAATGAGTTTGAAATTTGAAAAATAAAATAAATTTCATATTTTAAAAAATGTAAAATTTTATTTTATTTTCACTCAAAATAAAATTTGAGTGAAAAATAAAATAAAACGATATTAAAACAATCAATACTCTATCAAAAAACAAACATTTTGAAACGAAAAATAAATAAGCTGGATAATTTTGTGATTTTGAAAAATAATTAAAAATGTTCAAATTTCGAAATTAAAAGAAAAAGTTATTTATAAAAACTCTAAGATTTTGAAAAAATATATATAATTTTTTTAAAAAAATTGAAAAGTTGAAAACAAAATGATGCTTTTGAAGAAAAAAAAAATCGGCATTTTGAAATTTTTGGGAAAAAAATTTAAAATTCGTGAAAATTTTAGATATTTTAAAAATAAAAATTCAGGATTTGTATTTTAATTTATTTTTTAAAATATTTTATAATAAAAATGATATTTTGTTAAAAGTTTTTAAAGAAAAATTAAGAGTAAAAAAATATACATTTTGAAAAAAAATGTTATTTTTCAATGGAAATTGAAATTTATTTGTGACCAAAAAATTAATAAATTATTAGGCACATCCACTAATTGAACATTTAACCGTTTTTGGACAATCAAATTAGTCCAGATTGAAAAGTAAATAACTTCATATGTTTAAAGCAAATTTCACTCAAATTGTTGATCAATCTTGTATGCCCAATATCTTTCTCATATGTAGCTAGCCTGATTGGGGAGTAACTAGTTAAATTGAGGGGATCGATCAGTAAAATAGAGTGAATGGGCTAGACATATAAAATGGGCTAAATATTGTTGTTAAAATTGTGACCCAACTTATTGACCTTGCGAGAACCTAAGAATTGATGTTAATAAGTTTTGTAGGCCCCATCATGATGTGTGTCGAACATCAACATCGTGCATTTAATGTGCATTATGTTCATCCATTTTTACTGATCATTTTAGGGCTTGATCAAAAAAATGATAGGGATATAAACCTAAGGTGAACCACATCATAGGAAAACAATATTGATTGGATATCCACCATTAAAATCCTCTTTTACGGGTGGACCCCACTATGATGTACGTGTTTCATCTATTCCGTTCATCCATTTTTTCAGATTATTTTATAGTTTTATACCAAAAATTAGCGGGACATAAATCTCAGGTGTACCACACCACATGAAAACAATGGTGATTGGATATCCACCATTAAAATCCATCTTAAGGCCCATTGTACTGTTTATTTGACATCCAATCTGTTGATTAGGTCATACAGGACCAGATGAAGGGAAAAACCAAAGATCAGCTTGATCCAAAACTTTTATGGCCCCCAAAAGGTTTTTAATGGTCCACGCTCATTCAACACTGTTTCCTATAATGTGGTCCATTTGAGATTGGGATATACCTCATTTTTTGGTCTTATACCATAAAATTTTCTAGAAAAATAGATGGACGGCGTGGATGAAACACATAAGTCATGTTGGGGCCCACAGAGCACCGTCCACCAACCATTGGCTGGTCGCCACTTTATAACGGGAGTGGATTTCTTGCTAAAGCCCTTGGCATCCTGCCCAAGGATGTTGGGTGGGGCCCAACACCATGTGTTTGGAAAATCTACCCCGTTAATCCATTTTTAGAGATCATTTTAAGACGAGATACCAAAAATGAGTTGGATACAAAAATCAAGTGGGTCACACGAGAGGAAACAGTGGGGAAACAAATACCTATAGTTAAAACCTTCTGGACTCCACCTTGATGTTTATATGTCATCCAAACAGTTTATAAGGTCATTAACACTAGGAATAAGTGAAAATACAAAAAAAAAAAAAAAAGAAATAAAAGAAAAGCTTGAAACAAAGCTTTTTATGGCCGTAAGAATGTTTCAACGGTTCTCATTGAATCCCCACTGTTTCATCTCGTGTGACCCACTTGAGTTTTATATACACTTCGTTTTTGGTATCTTTTTCTAAAATGATCTCTATAAACGGATTAACAGAGTAGATTTCCCACAAACATGGTGGTGAGCCCCACCCTGCATCCATGCACAGTAACTTCCTACTAAAGGCTTTAACACGAAATCCACGTCCTTAGGACGGACGGCTACTCCCCCTGACACCATCCCATGACTAATGGTCGGTGCTCTGTGGACCCCACCATGATGTATGTACTTCATTCATTCCGTTCATCCATTTTTACGGATCATTTTAGTGCTTGGTACAAAAAATGATGGGGATATAAATCTTAGTTGGGCCACACTACAGGACAAATAATGGATGAATATTCACAATTAAGATCCTCCTAAGGCCTACTGTACTATTTATTTGACATCCAATATATTGATTTGGTCATAAAGACCCAGATGAAGGGAAAAAATAAATATCAGCTTGATCCAAAATTTTTATGGCCCCTAAAACGTTTTTAATGGTTAAAATTTATTCAACACTGTTTCCTGTAATGTGGTCCACTTGAGATTGGGATATTCCTCATTTTTTGTGTAATGCCGTAAAATGATCTAGAAAATTAGATGGACGGAATTGATGAAACACATACATCATGGTGGGGCCCATAGAGCACCGACCACCAGCCTTCCAGATCAAAAGCTCAACCGTATGTTTTGTTTTGTTTTTTTTTTAATTGTACAGTGACTATGTGAGTTTTTTATTTGTTGTAAAATAGTGGTGACTTATTCATAACAATAGTGGAAATGAGATGGTGTTATCCAGACCATCTAAATAATGGGTCTAGTTGTAAATGTCTAATATTTATACTTTTTTTCCTATATTAGACTATCTTAATCATCTAGTAAATGGTCCCTTATATATATGGTTGTTATTATAGTTTATAACATAAATGGTGTAAAACTCACAATTGTCGTATTTGAAAGTAACATTTAATTTTAGAAGAGGATTTCCAAATCCGTCTTTCGTGTGGAGAGTGCCGGTCTTCATTCAAACAAAGCCGCTGGAGTTCCTCTTTCAACATTCATCGACGTCGCCACGAAGTTGCGATCGGGGGATTTTCAGGTACGTCGTTTCAAATTCTTCCTCTTTTTCTTTTTATGATTTATCATAATAGAAGAAAATCTCTGCGTTTTGGTGTAAATTTCCCGGAGATCAGTTATTTTTAGGGTTTCATATACGCCATTTGATTTTTCCACAGTTTTTGTATTCTCTTTCTTCCAATTTTTTTGGTTGTCTCGATTTCTATTTTTTATTTCCAGTAGATCATTGACGATTATCACGTTTCTGAAAATTTGGGGGTTCTGCTTGAAAATTTTCTAGGTTAGGATCTTTTGCAGGAAGTTCCACGGATTTTGTACGATTTTCATGAAAATCATTTTTTTTTTTTTTTTTTTGGAGTTTCTTGAGTGATTCCTTGGGAAGATTGCTTCTGTAAGCATGTGTAGATCGAATTTTATGGTTTTTTTGCCTACGGAAGGCAATAATTTTTGTAATTTTTATTTTTTAAATCATTTTTGGGTTTTTATATAAACATTCCTGAGGGATCTAAATTTTCCCAACTAATGACTAAACAATTAGAAATTACATGGAGGTGCTTTTTGGAGGATTTTCAAAAAACCCCAAAAACTGGACCCGTCAATCTAGCATGGGAGCCATGTGTTTGTGTAGAATGCGGACCATTACCACCCTCACTCTTTGGCATATGACCCACATGATGAGTGCTTGATTTTTGGGGGAGTCACCACATCTATTTATGATTGGTTATGGGACTTAAAGAACTAGATCCAGACCTATAATGACCCGGGACCTCGTAGGATCTGCACCTAGTAGTCGGGTGTGGGAACTATAGGACCCGACGATCCTTTAACCAAATGCCAGAAATTTATAGATGTCTTACTCAAATTATATAGACTAAATTTCGGAGCATTAAATGCATGCAATTTTGCTTATGTTGAGAGGCCGATGTATTGTGGATCATTTTACTAGCTGAAACCACTTTACCATACTTTAAAAATGTGGAGGCATTGTTTGGTAAAATTAGTTTTCTTCTTCTTCTTTCAACTATTGTATTAGATTATTAGCTTGTATTTGTGAAAAAAAAAAAAAAAAAAAAAACACCGACTATTTGTTGCTTTCTATGAATTGGTTCTGGGTCCAAAGGTTTGGTTCTTTTAGGTCTGGTCTTCAAAGAGATGGGTTTTGATTTCACTCCTCTTCCAAAAACATAAGAGGAGCTGTTGGAGACTTCATAACTAATTGCGTAGGCATCTTACATTGGTGGGCATTCATTTAGTGCAGCTGACATTGAATTCATTATTATAAAGATAAAACCTCTAGCACATCGCCCACAAATAGTATGTAATCTATGTTACAAGGACTCCATTCCTCTTTGATTTTCTTTAAATTCACAAAATATTATATTATATTATCAGCATTTTATTTTCAGCCCCAAAAATGAATGTTTCCACCCTAACATGGAATTTTTTTTTTCCTATGAGTGCTTTTAACAATCTCTTTATTGACCAAATTACCCTTGTCCCCCAAAGTGTGTTTAGATGTACACGAAATTCCAAGAATGAATATTTTGGTCCATTCCGCTGAGCATTTGTGGTTGCGTGAAAACCCAGAACTACATTACGTACCACAATTCATATCCATTGTACATCAGTTGGGATCTGAGACCAAATGATGTTATTTGGCAGAAAGCATCCTGCCTACCTACATTTCTAGTTTCTATGGACACCCAAACATACTCTATCCTTCATTTTGTCTTTCTATTTAAATGGATATTTCATTTTGTGCTCTATATGTATGAGTCACAATATTTATGTACGAGTCAATGCTAGACTAGTAGTTATTGCCATCTGAATTCAAATAGTCAATCTAAGCACACCTGTAAGGTTTGAAAATATTTATGAACATATTTTAACTAGGTGATGCTACTTCTGTTTCTTAGTAATGATTTCTTCTTCTTGTTTTTTTTTTTAAATTTATTTATTTATTTTAAAGAAAAAAAAAACCTTAGATCATATATTTGCCTGCTTATTTCAAGATGCTTTTGCTTCTGATAAAAGAAAAGCAAAGCCAAAATAATTTGCTTCTCTACTGGATATGGGAAAACTTTTGTTGGACTGGCCCATGATTGGAAGGCATGCATACTGGTATAAATTGTTGTGACTTGTGAGGTAGATGAGCGTTGGATTTTTATATAGTCACCACAGTTGGCCTAAAAATCAAGGGTGAATGTATCTTGTAAATGTTTTCCTTGGCGTGGCCTGCAGATCAACCTGATTTTTTGTCCTAGGCCTAATGTGGGATTACATATCTAAGAGTGGATTTTACTTATACAATGCGGTGAGCCCCCTAAAAAATCAATAGTGGGCGACATCATCCAACTATTTCTAAATTTCTGCTGGTATATTTAAATAATAATAATAATAATAAATGCTCACCCTAATTTTTCACCCGATGTATGCAAGATCCACTCCCACCATTAGACGTGTAATACCACGTTAGGCTTAGGGATAAGAAAATCAGGTTAACATATGATATAGGTAGGCCAGACCGAAGAAAACAGTTGGGAGCGACATCCACTCTTGATTTTTAGAGGGCCCATTGTGATGATTACATGATGTCAACGATTTGGATGGTGGGCGTTGGACAATCATGTGGTCCACCTTAGTCATAGTGGGGCTGATTTTTGGGCCATGGGCTTGGGGTGACGCATCTGGTGGTGGTCGAGATGGACTTCACATAAACATCATGGTGGGGCCCACCCTAGCCTCCCATAATAATTCTTTCACAAGTTTTGTTTACTGTTTTATGTCTATCATATGTTTGCTTTATTTTCTTTTACAGGGTTTAGAAATCATATCATGACCTTATAATGGTTGAATGTAAACAATGTATACTGTTGATTTTAAATCTAATGCAATCATTTCTCAGGTATCTCTCCTTCCCTCCCTCTCTCTTTCTCCCGCTTTCTTCTTGTGTGGATCGTTTCCTTCTATCGAAGCTATCTCCTTCCCTTTTCTCCTGGCTACTAGGAGTTTCCCCTTTCACGCAAGTGCCGATCTATTCATATTCAAAAGCCCGAATTGGATTCTGCATCTGGATCGGCGCTGCCGAGATGAAAAGGTCCCGAGAGGACGGTGGTGGTTACGCGGGTTCTCAGCCCAAGCGGAACACTGCTTCTTCGCGAGGTGATACGTAAGAAATAAAATCTCTCCTTCCTTTTCTTGTCAGTTCTCTCAGATTGATGAATTCTTCTGCAAAGGCTTTCTTCTTTAGCTTTCTCTGCTGATTCTTCAATTTCTAAGGAGAAGAATCTCTGTAATATGATATGCAGATCAGGATTTTCAAAAATTCCTATTTAAGTTTCAATTGTTGTTTTAGGTTTCTGCACTATTCTTTTAGGGTATGTTTGGATGTCGGGGTTGGTTTGATACCTTGTTTCGCCCCAAATAAGAAATCTTATGTGTTTCTGGTCTGAGGCTCGTCTGATTTCGATCTGGGACAGAAATGTAAAAGTGCGGATTTTGTTCTTTGACTGTCCTAGACGGGGAGGGGAACGGATAAATATCGTTGGAAATATTACACATACTTGTTGCTTCTGCAGCATCCGAACGGTCCCTTTTCGTTCTCTTGCTTGCTTTCCTTTTAAGGATACACTTGTTTGATCTGTTGGGATTGATTGAGTTTTGGTGCCTTGTTTGGTGTTTGGGGTGAAGGTCCGGGCAACCCGCTTGAGGCATGAGTCGACAACGAACGATGCCCCTGGTCTATCTCAAGGCAATGAAGGAAATTTTTCAGGATAAAAGGGAGAAATATGATGAGTTCCTCGAAGTTATGAAAGATTTCAAGGCCCAAAGGTTTGAAATTTGATTGACTGTTTAACCTTCTTGCCTCCACCCTTTCATTTTCTTCTCACGATCTTTGGCTTATTTAACTGATTTTTTGTTTTCTTGATTTCAGGATCGATACCACTGGCGTTATATCAAGGGTAAAAGAGTTATTCAAAGGGCACCGGGATCTCATCTTGGGTTTCAATACCTTCTTGCCTAAAGGATATGAGATCACCCTCGACGATGATCCTCCACCGAAAAAGCCCGTCGAGTTTGAGGAAGCGATCAATTTCGTTAACAAAATAAAGGTGAGAATCCCATCTCATTTGTGTTGCTCAGGGTGTGTTTGCGTGTTCCCCAGTTCCCATGGTGGACACAATGAGCCAAAAAAACGACCTTCTGCAAAGGATGTTTGAGAGAAAAAAGGGCCTTCTTGTTGATATTGGAAAATAGAAACCTTGCCCAATGTGTGTTCCAGTTTCCACACTGCACAAAACATCAAGTGTGAATATCCTTGGGAAGGAAGCCATAACAACAACGATCTTTGTTCAACCAAACACATCCATAATCATGTGAGGTCCATAGTTTCAATGGCGCTAGTTTCTTTCTATTGATCCTTATGATTTGACTCATACTCTATTTTGTAGACTCGGTTCCAAAATGATGAACAAGTTTACAAATCTTTCCTAGAAATTCTAAATATGTACCGAAAGGAGCACAAATCTATTACTGAGGTCTACCAAGAGGTATATACATGCGACAATATACTTTTTTGGCATTAGGAAAGGACTTTGCTTGTTTTATTTTCTTGTTGTTGAAGGCTGAGTTTGGGATGCATCGGTCTGTTTCATCTGCGGCAGTAGCCTTGCTTTTCCAGGAACATCATGATTTGCTTGAGGAATTCACTCATTTCCTACCTGATGCCTCTGGGACAAGCTTCTATGCAGCATGCTCCTTCCGGAAGAGCCTTACCTGGAAATTTCTTGCGTCGGGATGAAAGGAGCTTGGCTATGCCCACGGCCCGAGCAAGTGCATGGAGAAAAGGTAGTTGCTCTCTCTCTCTCTCTCTTGTGAATTTCGTTGGATGCCCTGTCGAAACCAGCCTAACCGACTGTTATGTGCCATCTTGTTAGAAGGAGAGAGTTGTGAATTACCACACTGATCGCGATTTCAGTGTTGGACCGTCCTGATCCAGATGATAAAGCAATGACTAAAGTTGACAAGGAACGGAAAAGACGTGATCGGGATGATAAAGATTTGGAGCATGACAGCAATAGGGAGTTAGATAATATGCAGCGGTTCTCTAACAAACGGAAACCTGGTAGGAGGGGTGATGACTTTCTGCCGAACAGATTACACCCAGGCAGGAAGGAGCCGAAAACTTTGGAGAGCATCCTGTTTCGGTTCTTCCTATGATGATAAAAATGCCTTGAGAAGTGAGTTCTCAATGATGCCATATGATACTATGCATATGTATGTTGGTAGCATGCAGTGCTTCTTGTTTTTGGGGTTTATATCTGCTGTAGATGTACATGTGCCTGTTATAGTATGCATTATATGTTTGTTATTGAGCTATAATTTCATGGTTGAATATCCATCATTACTCATAACGATATATGCAGAAGTATTTACGTTAATCAGATCCTGTTTAAATGCAATTCGCAATATTCTTTGCCTACTATATCCAACACCTCTGTATCTATCTACTAATTTATCTACCTGTCTCTCTATATCTATCTACTAATTTATTTTGAAGCGCTTTCCTTTTATAGTGATCTTTGGATTCAATAGCATTCACAAGTGAAATCTATCTACTATTCAATAGTACCAGTTCTTGTTTACATATTGGATCAACTCATGTGCGAGGTTATTTATAATCTAGATTGTCCAAATTTCGATAGCAAACTTCCTAAAGGTCAAAATTCTGGCACCTGTTTGCTAATTATGTTGTGTATGAATCAATGGGAGGATCCTTGTAAATTGTTCATATTCCAGGAAGCTTACAAGGTATGCAATGCATTATCTATACCATTATCCTTGGTAATTTGTTATTATATCCTAGAGGAATTTCAATCTTTCTTTGAAATCACACCGCAAATTGTTGTGGTCTTGTATCAAGCTAGAAACAGAGAGGTCTTTTACTCGCTATTGCATTTATGCACATTCGTTAGTTGTCATCTGTTGTTAATTTGCTTTAAAGGCAGAGAAGTTCAAGATACACTTTTGGATGCATCCACAACTTGTTACCAGTTTCCATTGAATAGATGAAGTTGTAATTTCCTTTGAAAGCGAGAGAAGGTGTGTTTTTTTTTTTTTTTTTTTGTTATTTAATGTAGGTGCTTGACAAACATGGAGTGACTCTTTCATGCAAATGTTCGCAAGAAGATGGTGGAAAACTTGAGCTTCGTAAGGCAAGTATTATGCCTTCCTCTTATCAATTTTGACTGTCTATTTTCATTCTAGTTGTCTGAAATGTAGGATAATGCCGAATTTTGAACTTTGGCATGCATGCACTAGTCCTTGTGTCTTTGCCTGCTGTTGGAAGCCGTGTGGTTTATTTCCCACAAGGTCATAGCAAGTATTTCATGTATTGGATTGTGGGTAAGAATTATTGCCATGCATGTATTTCATGTTCAATTTGTCATTTCTTCACCCTCAACTTCTCTTGAAAGAGTTTGCACTGAATTATAATCATTAATTTGATGTCTGGCTGTGTAGGTTCTCAAAGAAAGTAATTCTTGGTGGAAGCAACTAATGGATATCTTTGTAGGGAGCTTCATGAATACCACATCAAATGTCCTCCGCTTGAGAAATGGGTGGAACCATCACTTGAGAAATCACAGGCTCAAATGTCCTCCGCTTGAGCATGCAAATCACACACATTCCAGCTCAAGTTGAAAGAACCGATGTGGGTCCCACATCTGTTGAGTCAATGTGGCACAAACTGAGTACATGAATGAGAAAAGGCAGAGGATCATAGTCATGAGCCAGGCCCGATTGATTTATCTCATGTTAGAAATGATAGTGTATAAATGGTTCATTTATCTTATGGGCCACAATTTTAGAAATGAATGATAGCCCAGAAACTTACCCATTAGATGAGTAGTCTAGCATGGTATGTGCACTATGGAATCTTCAGATGGACATTTGTGTAATATATCTTCTTCAAATGACCAAATGCATGCAGTCTTTCTGTTCTTCTTACCTTTGTCGTTAAAAACTATATTTTTGTGGTTTTTAGATGAGGTTTTATGACTTGGTGACCAAGCGAGGATGAGATGCTTAAGCAAGTTTCTTTCCCTTCTTCACGCTACTATCTAGGAAACTCTAGGAGTTTTGCCACTTGTAAAGAGTGGGATCAATGATTTATGCTACTTTTCTAGATCTAACTTTTTAGATTTTTGAGAAAAAATGGTTTCTTTCTTTGTTTGTTTCTATGTAATACTAATAACAATTCAAGGGGATTTGATTATGGCAATAATGGATTTCTCTCTTCCACAGGACTGGGGGAAAAGGTTGATCTCTTTGATTGCTTTGGCTTTGAACTTGGATGAAAGCTTCTTTGAGCAAGTGGGTGCACCCATGGGATTTGTCCGTCTTCTACACTGTCCAGGTCTGCTAGCATATTCAGACAACAAAAATATAGTAATCTGTCTTGTGAATTGCTGAATCTTATGCAATTTCAAAGAATTGGCAGTCTGTGTATAATCATTTTTACAAGAAGATACTAATAGGTTGGTGATAGGGTTGCATTTGATATTTTGGTTTTGGTATTCTGCAGATCCGTAGGGAAAAGGATAAGGTACCTCATGCCAACGGGTAAGTGCATTCATATACAAGTTATCTAAATAAAATTTATAATTTTAAATCTCAACGTTGTGTGTACATATTTTTTTTCTTCTATGCAATGACAAAACATCCACAGATTGTAAGGAAAATTTCCATTGCCTTTTCTATAGATGCCAATCAGGTCAGATCCACATTGTTTCATGGAGGTTAGATAAGCATGAATGTGGGTATAAGTTAGCCCATCTACACCACCTTCCTAGCTAGTGGGCGTGAGATCCAAGATGTTGATCAGGTGGCATACAGTGTAGAGATATCGGCATAAAAATCAGGCTTGTACAATTATCATGTGGACCGTCCTTATTTTGAGTCAGGGAACTTAGAAGATCAGACAATTGATGAACGTCTTGGATCTTGCACCCATATGCCATCCTGACAGATGCTCCACAAGGCTGTCTTAATCATACTAATTAACTCCATAAAAATTCTTGCATTTCCATGATGATAGGCTTGGGGATTCAACTATTCTTGTTAATTCCGAACATTTATAAAATCCATGAAATGTAATGCATGATGAGATGTATATACAATAAAAAGATAAATCCTATGGCTGGGGTTACCTTTGACCAATGTTATTTATCTTCAATTTCAATTTCTTTTGTGTAAAATAGGCACAACAGCACTTTGATGAGTTTGATACTAATTACGAAGATGAAGTGGAGGTTGTTGATGAGTTTGACAGCGACTTTGATGAAGATGTGAGTATTTTTACATTTTTTTCCCTTCATTCATCCATGAGTAGTTAACATTTCAAGTACTGAATGGGCCTTCTTGCTGGAACAAAAGAAGAATTCTATATGACCAATCAGGGGCTGTGCCATGCTCCAATATCCACCCTATCAAGTGATAGTGACATCCAATGAATATGGAGAATTATAACCAGCACAATTTGATGGTGCTAAATGGGCTCTCATCCGATGGGGAAGATTTTGGGTATATTCCATCCCCCATGGGAACTGGCATTTGAATGATTTAGATCACCAAAAGATGCGCCTCACATGTATAGTTTGTTGGGCTGTGAAAACAACCAATTAAAAACTTTCTATTTCATCTTTATTCTTTCATACTTCACAGTAGTTCTTGTTATGATCAGGAACCCGAGCCAGATGATGAGGAGGAAAATGATGTTGATGAGAGGTTTGATTTCTTCCAACTGAAGTGGATTATTGAGAAATTCAAGTTTATGCAAATAATGAGAGCTCGACTATTCCTGTAGGACATGGACTAAGAAGCGGTGAATGTTTCCTGGACGCAAATCATGGATGGTCAACATTTATGGTAAAGCCTTTTCTAGTATAATCAATATGGACCAACTATTCTCCAAGCCATTCATCTTGTGGTTAGGATAATCTGATAACTATGATTCTTGACAGATATTTCCAAGGTGGAACATATACTGGGAAATGGTACTATGAGGTCGACCTCATGGGAGCTTCCCATGAGGTCGAGATGTGTGGGTTCCATCGTGATATGTATCGAACATCCACACTGTGCATTTAGTGGGCCCCTCTAGGTTAATGGATATCCCAAAATCATCGTATCCAGGAACCCAAGTGCACCATACCATCTGAAAGAGTGTGAAATCGTGCTTAAAACATCTAAAAGCACTTGTTGGGGCCCTCCTAATTTTTGGGCCAGGGAGCAGACAACATGAGGCCCCAGCAAGTGAATGGCTGGGATTTGCACACATGGCATGTCGGCAGGGTGTCCCGTATCTGTTATGATATGGGGGTATCAGCCGATACGTATCGGTAACGGCCATGGCCGTTACGCGATACAGGGGGAGAGATATAATACGCCTTTACTATGGCCTGGATAAAGGATCCCATACATGGGAAGACATTAGTAGACAGTAAGTAGCTGAAGTTTTTGTCTCATTTTTTTTTTTCATTTTTTAATGAAAAATGACAGGGTGATGCTTATCTAGCCACGGGCTGCTACAACCTCCTATGCTATGATGTGTAAAATTGTAATAATGGGATTGGCACTTTCACTTGGGTTGAGTTGTTTAGTTATTAATGGATGGGTGGAATTTTGGTGTTGGGTGTTTTGAGCATATGGGCTTAGGTTTTGCTATTAAGTTTTTTACGTGTTTGGATGCTCAGTTCAATTGCATATCAATTTATTAGGATTGTTGTGTAATTTGGAGTTGGAAGTCTTCCAAAGTGAGGGGGAGTTGGGCTAGCCCCAAATTCATTTAGGACTTGTTTGCTTGGATGGGCCTGATGAAAATGGATAGGATAGGCCATCCATTTTGTTTCTAGCTTTGATGAAAGGAAGCAAATTGGAAATGGGTGCGTTTTTAATGTTTACTTGCTTTCAAACAGAACATTTTGATAGACCAAACACCTGATTCTTTTAATGATGAGTTCAATCACCACTTCTTTCAATCTAATGTTTATGTATCCTCATCATAGATGTAGAGCTGAAGGCGAGTGGTGACCTCACCAAGGATGTAGAGCTAAGGGGGTGTTCTTAGCCATTGGTTAAGAGTGAGAAGCTACAGGGGCTATTGATGTCTATTGGTTGAAATTTAAGTTTGTTCAGGTAAGCATGATTTTCGAGCATGGATTTTCTTAGACTTGAGTATATTTCTATGATAAGAGTACTCATCTATACATAAATGTGGCAATGCTTATTAGTTGAAATGGGTTTTATATGTGGCCATGGGCATTTGCATAATATAGTTGATGTGGGTATTTCCTTAGCATGGTTAAAAAGTGAGCTTTAGACAAGGACTCGTTGGATGTGTATTTGGCATGGTCACTTTTTATGTGTTTTTTTTTTTTCTTTTCACTTGTATTTACTAAATGGTTTGTGTATTTGGATGTTATCCTCATTGTTGCATGTTTGCTCTGGTAGTTGGAATGCTGAAGTTAAAAGAATTAGCAGAGGCTTCTATTGTGGTTCTCAGGTGTCGAAGAGCATCAAAGCATGCACCGCCTCTATCGCTGACCGGGGTCTCATCTTCTTTTATTCTTTGTGATTTACCTAGGAGATGTTGCAGACTACTTTTAGTCCCAACTGATGTATGGTTTTGCCTATGACATATGTGCATTTATAGTCTGAAAACATTAAATAGACCGTTAATTGTTTTATTGGTATTGTGTTGATTATAGTCTTGATGAATGTTAAATGGGTGAAATGTGCATGCACATGTTTAATCATTAATTGATTATGATTGTTTGAATTATTTTTTGAATGAATATCAGGTGTAAGATACAAAAAAAAAAAAAAAAATACAAACAAATCTGGCAATTTTTTTAATTGCAGATATTTTTAGCGATGGACTAAATCCGTCGCTAATTTCAATACAAGTCTGGACGACGGATTGGAGGTCCGTCGCTTTCCTCATATTTGCGACGGACCTAATCCGTCGCTAATATTTTAAATGACGAATAATGTAGTGGTTTTTTCCGCATTTCACCGACGGATTTTTTATTTTTTACGACGGATCTTATCCGTCGGTAAGATGCGACGGACCTTATCCGTCGTAGATTCAACGACGGATTTTATCCGTCGGAAACAAAAACGACCCAATAAACAACGACGGACCAAGCGACGGACGAAATCCGTCGTTTATTTGGTTTTACGACGGATTTCGTCCATCGCAAATCCGCGATTTTGGCGTAGTGCCCGAACCCGAACCCCGATTTCTTAAACCTAAACCTTAACCTATTCTTAATTCCCTAAACTTAAAGCTTTAACCTAAACCTAAACCTTAACTTAAACCTAAACCTATGACCTATAACTTAAACCTAAACCTAAAACCTAAATGTATTCTCAAATCCCTAAACCTAAACCTACACCTAATCCTAATCTCAACTCTCTAACCTAAACCTAAACCTAAACTTGAAAACCCAAACCTAAACCCGATCCCAAACCCAAACCCGATTTTCTAAACCTAAACCTTAACCTATTCTTAAATCCCTAAACTTATAGCTTATAACCTAAACCTAAACCTTAACCTAAACCTAAACCTAAACCTAAAACCTAAAACCTAAATGTATTCTCAAATCCCTAAACCTAAACCTACACCTAATCCTAATCTCAACTCCCTAACCTAAACCTAAACCTAAACTTGAAAACCCAAACTTAAACCCAATCCCAAACCCGAACCCGATTTCCTAAACCTAAACCTTAACCTATTTTCAATTCCCTAAACCTAGCTTATAACCTAAACCTAAAACTATACCTAAACCTTAACCTTCACCTAAACCTAAACCTATAACTTATAACCTAAACTTAAACCTAAAACCTAAATGTATTCTCAAATCCCTAAACCTAAACCTACACCTAATCTTAATCTTAACTCCCTAACCTAAACCTAAACCTAAACTTGAAAACCCAAACCTAAACCCGATCCCGAACCTGAACCCGATTTTCTAAATCTAAACCTTAACCTATTCTCAATTCCCTAAACTTATTATAAGTGCTATGATTTGATTCCTCTTTGATTGTCAAATTTTGTGTGTCAAAACTTCTCCGTATGTCGTGTGTTTATATCTTGATAAATTTGTTCGAGACACCTCGTCAACACTTGAAGTCTAGCTCAAAGAATTCTTCAAGCTTCATGATAGTTCAAGCTACAATATTAAGAGAGAACTCAGGGTCAAGACTCAAGTTCAAGTGCAAGTCGAAGTTCAAGATTCGAAACTAAATGCGGGACTCAAATACAACTTAAAGTAACATTGAAGCTTCTGAAGTAGTCAAGCTACATCGAGAAGAAATCAAGCTTCATAAAGATCAAAGTCTAAGCAAATGAAGTGTTCAATGTCCATACTTCATGTTCCAGGTTTGATAGACCATTAGATTGACCTTAGGGTAGGTCATTTTGGATACATAATCCAAATGAATATTATTACATAATTTTGGTCTACTCTAAGACCAGTCCTAGACCCTGTTCGACCAGTCCTAGCACTGTCTCAACCAGTCTAAGAAGTTCCAAGACCAGTCCTAAAATGGTTGCAATTTATCAGATTTTTTGGTTCACCTACGACTAGTCCTGGAGTCTGCTCGACGGGTCGTGAGATGGTCTCGACTCGACCTTCGACTAGTCGTAAGGCTTCGACTTAAACTCCAGCAACTAAATCAATTGTTGCATGACCAGTCGTAGAGGGGTCTCGACCAGTCGTGGATTGCTTTCGACCAGTTGTGAACTGCCTACAACCGGTCGTACAACGTTCTGATGCGATTGCGCTCAAAAATTCAAAAATTTGTTTATTTCAAGACCAGTCGTGGTGACCCTAGGACCAGTTGAAGATGAACTTCTTCTGCTATAAATAGCACACGAATTTCAGAGTTTTTCATTGAATAATTAAGTGAATTCAAGGCTCCACTCTGAGATAAGTCTGCGTTTATTTTAAAGCTATTTTGTGCATAATTTCTTTCTCTTTTTGATAGCTTATTTAATTTAATTTTGTTTCTGTATTCCAATCTGATTTGAAAAGAGGAATTGACTTATTCCTTCTTCTTGGAATCAAAATCAAATATAGCTATGCCCAACTAGTTTAAATCTAAAATCAATTAGAACTTAGAACCATATTAAAGTGAGTAGTGGACATTAAACTTCTATATTCGAACGTCTACTCCAATTGGTTCTTTCGGGCAACTACAAGAGGAGAAATTCAGGTATTTTACAATTCTGTAAATTTCATTCCATTTTAGTTTTTGTTTGGGATTCTGTAAATTCCATTCCATTAGATTGACCTTAGGGTAGGTCACTTTGGATACATAATCTAAATGAATATTATTACATGACTTTGGTCTACTCTAAGACCAGTCCTAGACCCTGTTCGACCAGTCCTAGCACTGTCTCGACTAGTCTAAGAAGTTCCAAGACCAGTCCTAAAATGGTTGCAATTTATCAAATTCTTTGGTTCGCCTACGACCAGTCCTGGAGTCTGCTCGATAGGTCGTGAGATGGTCTCGACTCGACCTTCGACCAGTCATAAGGCTTCGACTCAAACTCCAGCAACTAAATCAATTGTTGCATGACCAGTCGTAGAGGGGTCTCGACCATTCGTGGACTTCTTTCGACCAATCGTGGACTGCCTACGACCGGTCGTACAACGGTCTGATGCGATCGCGCTAAAAAATTTAAAAATTAGTTTATTCCAAGACCAGTCGTGGTGACCCTAGGACCAGTCAAAGACGAACTTCTTCTGCTATAAATAGCACATGAATTTCAGAGTTTTTCATTAAATAATTAAGTGAATTCAAGGCTCCACTCTGAGATAAGTCTGCGTTTATTTTAAAGCTATTTTGTACATAATTTCTTTCTCTTTTTGATAGCTTATTTAATTTAATTTTGTTTCTGTATTCCAATCTGATTTGAAAAGAGGAATTGACTTATTCCTTCTTCTTGGAATCAAAATCAAATATAGGTACGCCCAACTGGTTTAAATCTAAAATCAATTAGAACTTAGAACCATATTAAAGTGAGTAGTAGACATTAAACTTCTATATTCGAACGTCTACTCCAATTGGTTCTTCCGAGTAGCTACAAGAGGAGAAATCCAGGTATTTTACAATTCTGTAAATTCCATTCCATTTTGGTTTTTGTTTGGGATTCGCCAGAAAAATCTCAATTTATGTGGTTATCTGAGGAGAGCCAGAAAACTCAAAAGTGTGGGTTTTTGAATTGTGTAAGCCCAAGTTAAAAAGACATAATTGTAAAGGTTTTGGGTGAACCTATGAAAACCTATTTGATAGTGAACGCTAATATCCCCTGTGTGAGGATATTAGGAGTGGAGTAGCATTCTGTGTGGCTATTGAAGAACAGTTGGTGTACACACAGGCGAACCACTATAACTCTTTATCTTATGGATTGAATGCTTGCTTAATTTTCATATCTTTTATCATTCAATTGTGTGGAATGTACATGTGGATGTGAATGTTGTAACTATTTACATTTCAAGCAAGTGTGGGGATTGTTGTAATAAATTAGATCTATATTTCTGCATTTAATTTCAATTCTTTGCTATTCATTTATTTTTATTAAAATTGAGTTCTTGATCTAAAAGATGTTCTAGAAATAAGGTTGTCATACCATAAACCCTTCTTTATTATGATGTAAGGTTGTCTTTAGAACTGAATTTGTATCAATCTCTCAATACTTATTTATTAAGGTGATTTGATTTCCGCATTGTGAATTGATTTATAATTGTAAGGCTATTGATTTATTTTATTCCGCTGATTTTACCCCCCCCCCCTCTAGGACATATAGCTTGGCCTTTTCACCTATTGCTTATAACCTAAACCTAAACCTAAAACCTAAAACCTAAACCTAAACTTAAAACCTAAATGTATTCTCAAATCCCTAAACCTAAACTTACACCTAATCTTAATTACAACTCTCTAACCTAAACCTAAACCTAAACTTGAAAACCCAAACCTAAACCCGATCCCAAACCTGAACCCGATTTCTTAAACCTAAACCTTTACCTTTTCTCAATTCCCTAAACCTATAGCTTATAACCTAAACCTAAACCTTAACCTAAACCTAAACCTAAACCTATAACCTTAACCTAAACCAAAACCTATGACCTAAAACCTTAACCTATAACCTATAACATAACCTTAACCTAAACTTAAAACCTAAACCTTAACCTTAACCTATAACCTAAACCCTAAACCTAAACCTAAAACCTAAATGTATTCTCAAATCCCTAAATCTAAACCTACACCTAGTCCTAATCTTAACTCCCTAACCTAAACCTAAACTTAAACTTGAAAACCCAAACCTAAATCTGATCCCGAACTTGAACCCAATTTCCTAAACCTTAACCTTAACCTATTCTCAATTCCCTAAACCTTAACCTATAACCTAACCTAAACCTAAACCTATAACCTCGCACTTATAACCTAAACCTATAACCTAAACCTAAGCCTAAAATCTAAACCTAAACCTAAACCTAAAACCGAAATGTATTCTCAAATCCTCAAACCTAAACCTACACCTAATCCTAATCTCAACTCCCTAACCTAAACTTAAACCTAAACTTGAAAACTCAAACCTAAACCCTATCCTGAACCCGAACCCTATTTCCTAAACCTAAACCTTAACCTTAACCTTAACCTATTCTCAATTCCCTAAAGCTATAACCTATAACCTAAACCTAAACCTATAACCCAAACCTTAACCTAAACCTAAACCAAAGCCTATAACCTAAACCTTAGCCTATAACCTATAACCTAAACTTATAACCTATAACCTAACCTTAACCTAAACCTAAACCTAAACCTATAACTTAAAACCTAAATGTATTCTCAAATCCCTAAACCTAGACCTACACCTGATCCTAATCTCAACTCCCTAACCTAAACCTAAGCCTAAATTTGAAAACCCAAACCTAAACCGGATCCCGATCCCGAACTCGAACCTGATTGCTATAATACTGTAGCCCAATCACATGGCAACAAACAAGAATGTATCCCTTTGAACACATGCCCCCTTTTTACAAAGCTTTAATTTTTGTTGTTGTTTCTATTAACTTGAATTGTAGCCCAATCACATGGCAACAAACAAGAATGTATCCCTTTTAACACATGCCCCTTTTTACAAAGCTTTAATTTTTGTTGTTGTTTCTATTAACTTGAATTGAAACACTTTTTTGTATTATTTGCTTGCATTAGTTTTATTTTAATGATCAGTTTTATTTTAAAAAAGTGCCCACTTTTTTGGAAGAAGTTTATGCAATTCTTCATGATTTTGAATTATAATGTTTTGTTGGTTGAATATTTTTTTATTAGATGAAAGACAGAGAAAATTGTTGCTGATTTTTTTCCTCTTTTTATTTACGATGTTAAACTTATATGTATTTATACGTGGATGAATGTAATGTGGATAAGATTGTTTGTGTTTGGATGGATGTAGTTTATGTTTGGATGAATGTAGTTTATGTTTGGATGAATGTAGTTTATGTTTGGATGGATTTACGTAGTTTGAGTTTAGATGGATGTGAATTTGAATATGATGAAATATATTATGTAACAGGTGTATATCAGGAAGAATACGATGAAATATATTATAACAGGTGTATATTGACCGTCTTAAATTTGAAAATGTCCTTTTAAGGGTCATAAGAGATGGTTGATAGCAGTCCTTTTTAAGGATGGTCCATAACCGTCCTTTTAAAGGACGGTCTATGGCCGTCCTTTGAAGGCTCATAAGAGATGATCCATGACCGTCCTTTTAAGGGTCATAAGAGACCGTTTATGACAGTCCTTTTGAAGGACGGTCCATGACCGTTATTTTTTCGTCAATAAGAATGACAATTTTCAACCGTCCTTTAAATAATACGATGCCTCAAAATTTGACGGTCCACGACTGTCCTTTTTGGTCATTTGAGACAGTTTTGGACCATCCTTTTTTTGCTGTTTTGGCGTAGTGAGGGTCAACACTTTGTTTGACTTGTATAAAGGATTCAAGATCCTTTTCCCTCCCAATGTCAAACTTGTGCTCCTACAGATATACGATATAATCATCTTAATTTAGAGGCCTACTCTCTCTTTCAAATATTCTCAATGGCTCACCCTCTTGGGTGTGATTTTGATTTCCCTCATCAGTGGGTTGTATAAGATGTTTTTTGTGGTGTTCCATAGTGATTACAAGCTTAACTGCAGGATTTATATCCACATGATCTGGAATGACTGTGACTATAGTTACAGTCCTTTCTTCTTCGAATACAAAATTCCTAATGTTCATGATCCCACTATTTTTAGTGTCCTCAATGAATCTGGTATTCCTTGTCTCAATAATCCTGATAGAGTGAGAAGGATTGTAGAATCGATAGCCTTTTGACCTATCTGGGTATCCTATAAAGAAACAACTTATGGTTCTAGGATCGAGATTTCTTTCATACAATTTATAAACTTTGGCCTCAACAGGACATTCAAACATGAGGATATTGGAGACTTGACTTTCTTGCATTCCATAACTTAAAAGGGGTTTTATTTACAACCTTACTGGGAACTTTGTTAAGGATATGAAATATAGTTTGATCGCGTCACCCCACACAGATTTTAACAATGTCGAATTGCTTATCATGCTTCGCACCATGACCATAAGGGTGCGATTGCGCCTTTCAGCGACACCATTATGCTCTAGAGTCCCAGACATGGTGTACTGGGCGACAATGCCATGATCTTGTAGATATCTAGCGAATGCCCATAAATTGCGACCTGATTTGTTATATCTAACATAGTATTCATTACCACGGTCAGATCTGATGACCTTAATATTCTTGTCGAGTTGATTTTCAACTTCAGCCTTATAGATTTTAAAAGTATATAGGGCATCTGATTTTTCACTAATAAGATAAACGTACCTGAAATGAGAGTAGTCATCTATAAAGGTGATAAAATATTTATTTCCACTTTAAGATGTTGTAGGGAATGATACACAAATGTCTATATTTATCACCTCTAAGAGTCCTGCACTCCTTGTTGCACATTTCTTTCTAGTTTTGGTCTGCTTACCTTTAATACAATTAATACATACTTTATAGTCGGAGAAATGTAGAGAATGAAGAATCCATTCTTGCACGAGCCTCTCCAATCTCTCACGAGATATATGGCATAATCACCTATGTCACAACATGGAAGAATTTTTATAGTCTAGCCTTTATTTAGATCCTACTTTATTTCCATGCAGCCCATTTACATTATAGACGTGTGAGGCGTTCAAATCAAATTGGTATAGGTTGTTCACTATAGAGCCAGTCCCAACTTTAATTGAATCAAAGTAGATACTTAACCTTTTATTCTTAAATTGAAAAAAATAACCTGATTTATCCAACCAAGAAATAGAGATCAAATTACGCCTTATAGAAGGTACACAAAATGTATTTACTAGATCCAATAAATGATCTGACTTTAACCTAAGCCTACAGACTTTGACTGCCTCCACGTCAACTTTAATGTCATTGCCTACGTATACTAAGCGTTCTGCATCAGTTGGTGGCCTGCTTTATAGCAAGTCCTGTAAAGAAGTACATATCACATCAGTTAGATTAGATTCAAAATATAATAGAATTGTATTATTGCCCTTCCTTATAAGCCACTGCTTGTACTTTATGCAGTCTTTTTTCAAATGGCTTGGCTTCATGCAAAAGAAGCAAATTTTCTTTTTAGCCCACTTATGTCTTGATCGAATCCCAAGTTGATTGCCAACTGGAGAACTTGGAGGACCAGGAGGACCTGAGGGTCCCTCATTAGAACCATGTTTCCTTTTTCTGTTTTCATTATGTCTAAGTTCATGTCTTGAGGTCACAAGATTAATATTTTGACTATTTTCAAAGGATTTTGAAGGTTCAAATTTTTCTAGAGTAATGTCTAAATGTAAGCATCCCAGGACCGTCTCTATGGACTCTATCCATTAAGCATAATTGGACCCGGTTAAGATGGGAACTTAATGCGTTTGAGTTGGAATTGTAACTGGTTGAAAAATATACTAATATTAGCAAATGTTTACATAAAATAATTCATGAATAAAATTGAATATCAGAAAAAATTTATTAATTTAATTGATTGGTGCCTTTAATTGAACTATTTAGGATGAATATGGGCCGAAACTTCCAATCCTGGCGAGAATTGGTTACATCATTATCACTCCTCCTATGGGAGGTAATCATAACATGCAAGTGACTCTCCTGAACATGAAGCTAAGTGATGCTAATTATGTAAATCTAAGACACTTAACACATGCGGGTAGGATGAGACTTTTAGCTTTACATCACGAGCACCATTTACTTCATCCCGTTCATGCCCCTGCCAAACGGTGATTGTTTGTATTTTCGTCATAGTTTGCATTAGACATAAACACAACTGTATGCAATCCATAAACTGAATCTCAATATCACAAGTCTGGACCCGTAAAATTTTCCCCGATTGAGGTCACATGATGGCTAACACAATCGAATCCAATATCACAGATACGGACTTAGGATTGCGGTTTTAATCCCACCGTCAACGGATTAACTATTAATTAGTCTGATTTGGCCCATTAGAAGGTTGGTATTGATCGTTGGGAAAATGAGCAACCTTAAAGAGAAACAGACAAGTAGGTTTCACCTTCCTCATTCCAACAGTCTATATCAACCCCTAAAAGATGGTCTTTTGATCTAGGACAATGTAGAGAACATTGTCTGCTAGACACAATTGGATCGACGTTGTAGCCCTTTTATCAAGTTCATCCCACTCTTCATAACCCATAGATGCAGGACAGTTTTCCTTACCAAGGAAAGTATGTTGCAATCCTTATTAAACTAAAATGCCCCTCATCTTCACCTTCCATATTTCAAAATTATTTATATCGGTGAACTTCTCTATTTCATACTTTAGACCCTTTCATTGACATGTTTTAAATTAGAACTCAAAAATTCTAACATCGTCTCTAATACTACTTGTCGGTGATCACGCAGAAGCAAGCCCGAATTCAATCAAATAAGAAGAAATCAAAGGTAAAGAAAATACGTAGAGAATACTCAAATTTCAAGTGAAAAAACCTTTACGGGAAAAAAAATCACAGCACAACAAGGAATCCAATATTAAATGGTATTAGAAGAGATGGATGGACTTACCGATCCGAACAACTCTAAAATATTTTCTCAAAAACTTTTCTTTGGAACACCTTAGAAATATCTTAACATTCACTTAAAATACCCTACATTTAATTACACCCAATATCAATATATATATATATATATATATATATATATATATATATAGACACTATCACAACCGAAATTAGAAATAGATCATACACTTACGTAGTTCCACACACACCATTTATGGGACCATCGATGGCATTGACGGCTACCGAAGACCAACCGATGATTTAAAGCCACCTTCTATGACATCGAGTGGTCTGTCAATGACATCAAAATACCATTGATCTCAATCAAATTAAAGAAATTTAACAACAATAAATTGGAGCTCACCTAACATGTACCTTTTTTTCCACATCAAACAAAATAAAAGTAACAAACAAGCTATTATCACCCACACATCAATAAAACACCTCCTACATTAATAGGAATGATGAATTCCTACTGAAAATATTACAAAAAATAAATTCTGAGTATACAATGGCTACTGAAAAGGTAACTGTCGAATTGACCCCTACCAACCCTCTATGCACTCGAAGAACTAACAACACTTTTGCCTTTGATAATTGATAGTTAGCATTGGCCAGGTCTGAAGACATTAATCCAGTCCTAGACTCAAACCTATGAAGACAAGAACCCAGCTCTCATAATCAAAGTCCTATCATGGGCATGCCAATCTCGAACGTGATGCATTAGCAACCCTACCTCCAAGATCTGGTTGTATGGCCTAGATTACTTTTGGAGGAGATTATGTAGTATAACCAATAAAAGGACCCGAACATGGTAAAGCCATCTCTTCATACTAAATATAGGAAGGATAGCGGTCATTGTTACCCTCCTAGGACTAGTGATAAGCTAGAGAAACGTGACGATGACATCCCAAGACATGACTTTCCGGAAGCAGATTTGGTACTACCTCGCCCGTCTATAGCCAAGAACGAATAGGGGCTCTAAGGGGTCACCATGATGTATGGATCTTTTTTTGGAAAGGAAGATTTTATTCATGAAACTTATCAACATACATTAGGGCAAGGCTCCATAAAAATACCGGGCCCCACCTATCATATGAGCCAATATACAAAGGAAAAATCACCCCTAGACTGCTTGTCATTCAGGGGCCAAAAACAGCCCTATACAAAAAGGAAACAAAGAAAATGCTCAAAGAAACATGCTGAAGAGGGAAAACTGACACAAATCCTCCTAAAAAATGGTTTGGCCTACAAATAGTGGATTTAAGAGAGCCAAGCCCCATCTTGTCCAACACCAAAATGCCTTTTATACGAGTTAAGACCCCATTGTTAGAAAAGCAAACCTTGTTCTCCCAGTCTCTACTTCCCATTTTAGCCAGTGCTTCTGCCACCTCATTTCCTTCTCACAATGTGCGAGACATCGTACAATTCAACTTTCCTCTTAGATCACGGATTACAACCATTATGTACCAAATATTCCAGGGGCAGCCTTCATGTGGAAAGGAAACAACATCCACAATTATTTTAGAGGCTGACTCTACAAAGACATTAGATAAGCCTAAATTTCTGCAAATTCGAAGCCCATCTACCATAGCTTGGGTTTCCGATACGTTGTTGGAAATGGGGCCATAATAATTATGGAAGGCAAAAACCATCTTTCCCATATGGTCTCTGCAGACACCAGGTACTCCACTAATACTCGGATTCCCTCTCGAGGAGTCATCCACCTTTAGCTTTATCTAGACAGCAGGTGGATTGTTGTTGTGTATAAAATGTTTTACACTTTCTCCTTATTATCCATTGGTTTTACATGCATAAATGTGCTTAATTGATCTATTTACGTATGTTTTGCTATGAGATGTGATTTGGAGAGCTAAGATGAAAAGAACGATTAAAAAGAATATTTAATGCTCAAAGAATGACCAAGCAAAGATTTAGAGATTTGGAGGTATTTAATTAAGATTTCAAGTGCCAAAGATTTAAGAAAACCAAGTACAAATGAGAGAAAAGATTGATGAAATCACAAAGTTTAATAACATAATTAATAGACTGGTCAGTCCCACCTAAGGTTGGTTTGGTCCAATTGAAGGTACACAGAACAATCCAGCAACAAACTATAATTTTGGAGTTAATTCGATTTGACATTTGGTCCTACCAAAGCTATTTTCAGTGCCATCGAAGAGATGTTCAGTGCGACCTAAGGAAGATGACACAAGGATGAACGTGATGAGGTCGATCACCGTCTTCCTCGGGGGGATAACTACCTTGAATCCATGAAGCTTCTGTAGACTCCTCACAGAGACTTCTCAAATCCATGAGGAAAAGAAATAGAAATAATTTTAAGATATATAAAAGAAGCTTGTTGAATGATTGATAGCTTAAATAAACGTGTCTACAACCCTTTAAATAGGGATACTAAGACTAGGAGAATTAAACTATCACTAAAACTCTCTAAAATTTGTAGCTTACTATAAATAGTAAATTTTCTATTTATGGTAAGTGTCCTATGTGGCTAAACCACGTTATTCTTCTAATTTTTCTAAACACTTTTCAGGTTGGGTGCAACTCCTAAAGCCCAACGGATGAAGAGTTATAATCAAACTCAAACTTACTATTTATAGTCAAAACGGAATTAAACATGGAATTCGGCCATCGATATGATGGAATCTCGCAAATTCGGCATGGGCAACCCATCATGGCAAGATTGTTGGCTAAAGTAGCTCATCCTACCCCAAAATCATATATGGTACATCGAGTAATTCATTCCGATTTGCGAGATATGTTTGTTTTAAGGTTCTGACGGTCTTGATGACTTCTGCCTCTGATCGGGCCTTCTCTGATCCATCTTGGACATGAAAGTGTTTGTGACCCGCTCTACATCAGTCCCCTCTACTTCAAAAGAAATCATCCTCGAGTTCTTGTGCTGCTTCGGTTTATGTTAGGAATGTATCTGTGACACGTTCTACATCAGACCCCTCAGCTTGGAAAAAAACTCATCATTGAGTTACTCAAGGGACTTGGTTCATGATTCTGAGATAACTTTTGATACCGATGTTTATTAGTTATTTTCTTGTACTTGGCATTAGGCTCTTGAGTTGACATAATACATGTACTCATACTCTCCTTGACTTGGCTAATATGAATCAGTTCCTTCACTTCTGCCTTTAAGATCTCACATTCCTTTTGATAATGTGGGCAATTAGGCAGACTTATCCCTATAACAAGATCAATATGGTTTTGTATATCTCGTATGGGATACAATTTATTAGGGAGTTCATTGAGCACAATTGCCTTGAACTCTTGCAACACTGGTTCTAAATTCCTTGGGATGTTCACATGCTCCATATATTCTTTCTTTTTAACTAATGCATATCTATCTCTTGTTTCATCATATTGTTTAACAAAAGTCAGTTCAGTTGTGAGATATTGTTCCTCAACTTTAGAAGTCTTGGGTTGGTTCTTTGTTCCCATAGAGATGAGACCAATCTTTCTACCGTCTTTAAATATAAATGCGTTATTTCGACCTCTATGCGTAGTAATAGCATTAATATTATTTTGCCATGGTTGACCAAGAAACATATGACAAACTTCCATATCGACTACGTTACAAAGTACTTGATCTTTATAATTTTTACCAATTGAAAATGAAACAGTGTATTGTTTGTTTACCTCTATTTTGTTGATCTCCTTGATCCATCCAATCGTGTACAAAGATAGATGTTTTTTTGTTTTCAGTTGCAACTTTTTCACCATTATTTTCAACACGAGATTCTAACTGCTCCTGACATCGATGATCACATTACAGACTTTTTGGCTTACTGTGCACCTCGTTCAAAAGATTTTATCTTGTTGTAATTCTATTTCTACCTTTCGCATGTATAACGGCTTCCTCACGATCAAAGTGGTGACATGCGATTTACCATCATTTGATGGTACTTTGCAGAAATCAGGGTTGTATCGTACAGCAACCACGGGCAGTTGAGCATCAATTTGAGCTTGGGGCGGAATTAGTGCATCTGCAATTTAGTTGAGGGTTGCTTGCAGCCCTTGCATGGTTAACTGATTCTCCCGGTGGAAAGCTTCCATTCTTTTTGAAAGATAATGAATCCCTAGATCACCGTCCACAAGATTTTTGTTCATACCTTTGTTGTTTCCCATTAGCCCAAAGGGAGTCCTCGCTCTGATACCAATTGAAGCAGAGATAAACGTGATGAGTTCGGTCATCGTCTTCCTCAGGGGGATAACTACTTCGAATCCACGAAGCTTCTCTTGACTCCTCACAGAGACTTCTCGAATCCACAAGAAAAAGAAATAGAAATAATTTTAAGACATATGAAAGAAGCTTGTTGAATGATTGATAGCTGAAATAAATGAGTCTACAACCCTTTAAATAGGGATACTAAGACTAGGAAGAAGTTTAAGAATTAAACTATAGCTAAAACTCTCTAAAATTCGTAACTTACTATAAATAGTAAATTTTCTATTTATGGTAAGTGTCCTATGTGGCTAAACCACGTTATTCTCCTAATTTTTCTAAACACTTTTCATATTGGGCGTAACTCCTCAAGCCCAACAGATGTAGAGTTATAATCAAACTAAAACTTATTATTTATAGTCAAAACGGAATTAAACATGGAATTCGGCCGTTGATATGATGGAATCTCGCAAATTAGGTGTGGGTAACTCGGCATAGCTGGGTTGGTTAGCTAAAGTAGATCGTCGTAGACTAAAATCATATAAGGTACATTGAGTAAATCATTCCAGTTTGCGAGATATACCTGTTTTAATGTTCTGACGGTCTTGATGACTTCTGCCTCTGATTAGGCTTTCTCTGATCCATCTTGGACATGAAAGTGTCCATGACCCGCTTTACATCAGAAGATAATAACTTCAGATGAAAATTGGAGAAAATTACCTACAACCAAGAGATATTTTAGTGCGATTGAAAGTATGTTCGCTGTAACCGAAGGCTACAGTCGGTTGCAGCCGAAGCTAATGAAAGTGTGAAAATTAAAGTCAGTTTTAAGTCGGTGCATACTTTTCTTCTTTAAACGAATGTTTTAAGCTTTCCTATATATGAATTAAAGTAAAAGGGATGGAGTAAGGATTTGTGGAGCTTCTTAGGAGTCCTTTAATCCTTCAGTTCTTCTTCTTGTTTTATGTTTTACCTTTGAGTTTTAGTTTAATTATGTCTTTGATTGGATAATCTATTAGCTATGACTAAGAGATGAAACTTGTAATTATTCTTATGCTTAGTTTACTTTGATTCAACTTCTTGATTTAATTATTGAACAATTCATTGATTTTGGTTTGAATGAAGATTTATTTTTAATCTATTTTGATCCATTATTGAATCCGGGCACATTGGATGCTTAGGAAAGCTAAAAATGATTTCTTCATAAGCATCCAATGTACTTGGAGTCAACGATGGATCAAAATAAACTAGAATTGCTTATTCATTCAAACGAAAATAATGAATTATTCAACATATAAAGAAAATAACTTGAATCAAATTAGAATAAACATTAAAACGAACTACAAACTCTACCTCTTAACTTTACCTAAGAGATTAACCAACCATAAACATGATTGAAATAAAACTCTTAAAGAAAAACATAAAAACTAACTATAACCGAAGGATTGAAGAGGAGGTAGGACTCCTTGAAACTCTACAACTCCTTGCTCCACTCCTAGCCTAGTTCGTGCTTAGAAGAACTCCAAACATCCATTTATATAGGCTTCGATTGGACCGACTTCAAAATCGCATCAAATTTACTCACCTATCGCAGCTTCGATGTCGCCTTCAATGGCATCGAAGACCCAACAAAGAACCGATTGAATTGCAAAAATGAAGATTTATTTTTAGTCTATTTTGATCCATTGTTAACTCCGGACACATTGGATGCGTAAGAAAGTTAAGAATAATTTCTTATCTATTTTACAAGAGATTAACTTGTAAAATTCATTAATCTTTTGTTAAATAAAAGCACGATTAATACTTTAAATTCCCTGCAATCAAAACTTTGATGTTTAATGTGGGAAGCAATTCAATTGAAGTTCAAATATATTTTGATATATGAATGACAATTTAACCACTCTATTATCCGGCTAGATAGGATAGAACTTTGATTCCAGTTGAATAATCCAATTGAATCAATTAAATTAAATATTAAGATATAGTTAGAAGTGAATCATTGGCGCACTAGTATTTCATTCTTATTTGATTTCTTTTTTAACTACATCGTTACTCTTTAAAACAAATTCCAATAGTTAGTTTTAGTTTTATTTTTAATTCTAAAGTGTTTTAGAAATCACGTAATCATAAGTCCATGTAGGTGCGACTTTAGTCTCACGGAGTTATTAGTACATTGCAACCCCGCACTTGGGGTTTATCACGATCACTTGCTCTACATAATGAGCTGGAATTTTATCTCTCCTTTATCATTCTCCTTTTATCCCTTTTTTTTTTTTTTTTCCAGAGTTGTTGATTCTGAAAGGGATCTCCCGCCTTCAAGCTGCAAATTCTAACCTGCCTCCCTTAACCAATGAGAGACTTTGGTTATGGTGGCTGAAGCGGAGTATTTCTTTTCCACGAACCTACGTGCATTTCGCCCCAGGAATATCTCCCATACAATAAAATTGGGTGCCAGCCCTATGAGAACCTGGAAAATGGAGAAGTTTTTCGCTCTTAAGGTCCAGAATAAGCAGATTGCTTCAAATAATTAGTTTCTCCACAGTGATGTATGGGTTTCATCCCCACTTTGCCATATCATTTTAGGTATAAGCTCAAAACATGAGGCATTCAAAAATTTTTGTATTAAGCTTATATATATGTGTTTCCGTTCGTGGAGATCTATGCAACTTTATGAACATGTTGGATGGAAATTAACCATCGCAGTGGGCCCTAAGAAGGTTTCAACTATGAGCATAATTATCACCGCTGCCACCTGTGGTGTGGTCCACTAGAGCCTTGGATCTGTCTCATTTTTTGGCATCTGCCCTAAATGATATGTAAAAATGGATGGACGGTGTGGATAAACCCTATTGATCACAGGGCCCCCCTCAGAGCCCCGGTCCATTCCTATCCAATCTGGCTTCCGACTTTCCAGTAAAAAGCCCAATAGCCCCCTACGAAATCCGTGTGAAATCCTGCCCCTTCATCAGTTTAGCTAGCTTATTTTAGGATGAGATCCCAAATGAGATAGATACAAGACCCCCGCGTGGACATGAAAGGAAAAAGAAAAAGAAAAAGTGGAGATTGTACCGCACTACTGAAACCCTAGTATTAAATTAGACTGATATTTATATTTTCCCTTCATCTTATTGAGAATCACCATGAATTGAGCCCCAGAAATGTTTCAATATGAAGCATTTCCTTCTCCTTTTTGTCCTGTAGCTTGGGCCACTTGGGTCTTGTACCTGCCTTATTTTTGTGCTTGCATCTTCACACGAGTCTACAAAAGTGATAGATAGAGTGGATTCCGTACAGATACGTCTCAAAAAAGGGCTGCGTTGTAGGACTACCGTGCAAAAGGTGTTGCAGGAAACTGAGTTCACATCCTACATTCATTCAGGCCGCACTACAGGTGTTAAAATAAATATAAATTGTTATTGAGTATACTAAGGCCAGATACCCCTTATCCAACATCGTGCCCTAGGCATGCTTTCTTGGCGTGCGTATCATTACTTTTCACCGTTGGTCCCATACCTTGAATAAACATGTTGATTGGAGGCGGCACGTGTAGCTATCCCTTTATTACACTCCACCTGCATTCCGAAAATACCCGAAGAAAGGGTCCCATTTTAGGGCTGTTTTAGTGCTTGGAATTACATCAAATTAAGAATTAGGTGGCATGCAATTGCATTTGATTCTATACAAATTTCATCAAGTGTTTGGAAACCACCCAAAGGATTAGATTAATCCTGTATCATATTATCAAAAGACAATAGTATACACAGCGGGGATTTTTGTGGATTTGGAAATCGACCAAGTCGATGAGCCACACATTGATGCATGTGTTTTATTTAGATCATACATCCATATTTGCCCTTTACATGCCACATTCAAGTTGCATGTGTACAGGTAATTGGCAACAATTGTACATGGTGGTCCATTGACCGTCTATTTTTCTCTATTTTTCAAGAGAAGAATTTGATTCCAATTATGTGATTGGACAGTGAAAAAATCATGTTATCCCCTAACATGCAATCATTGAGTAAGAATAGCCTTAATTCCATCTAATGCAATTCCATACCATTAATTTAACCCTCGGTTAAAATAGGATAAATGATATTTTAGTTGGGATTAGCTATCTCTAAAAATTGGAAAGTTAATCAAGTGCTGAACTCAAATTACCTCTTTTTATTTATTTATTTATTTATTTTACATGCACACACACCACTCACACTGCATATGTGTGCTTGAACCCTTGATCAGGTGTTGAAACTCCTTAGAGTCTACTACTGGAGTAATAGCAAAGACTCAACTCAAATTACTTAATGGTATGATCAAGTGCCCTTACACTCCATGGTAGTAAGTAAATTATAATCATTAAGAATAACATTTCAATCATAGTTTATGGGTAAAATAACTAATGTAGCAAAAACATCAATAAAATGTAATTAATGTCAGCATACAGCTACTTGAGTAAATAATGATTAGAAAACCACGCACGGCCACGGCAAAATGGTAAAGCGTAAAATTAATTTTTTTTTTAAGGAAAAATTTTACAGAAAATTGATAAAGTGAGTAAGATGAATAAATAGTATGCCTGACATGAGACAATCATCACTGGGCCACTTAGATTGGACAGCCTCAGTTGGTAGATTACGGACTCTTGGGTGCGGTGAGATAGCCGCACGACATTCTGGTGCTTTCCTCCACGTCTCTCAGCGTACATCGCGGCAGCAGTAAAGAGATGTGATGACAGAGACAGAGGATGGATGCATGTATCTGTACAGAACGCTATCAGTCTCCCCGCACTAGTGCTTTCTGAGGAAATAATCGTGCGACTCGCGCGACGGGAGATTGAAGAGGCCACTATTCTCGTGACAAGTTATCCAACGTGAGAAAGATCGGGTAACTCCGTCCATGTGGAGCCCACAGTGATGTCCTATGCCAAACAATCACGGAAGCTCTTTGTTGTCGGGTGATTTGCATGTGCATGATAAAAAGATGGACGGTTAGAAAGAGTCAATGCGCACGGATAGCTCATCTGACGAGTAGATCAGCCCAGTTTTTGGGACAACAGAATATTCACCGTGTGCACAGTGGCTCTTATCCAGTGCGGTTTCATTAACTTGCACGTGTTGGTCGAAGTACTTATATTATGTTCATGCGCGCGTGTCCGTCATATATATTCACGATGAATGCGAGCGCAATCTCATCGGATGATATCTCTGGTAATGTGTACGGAAGATTCCTCGGAGAAGGGATGAAAGTTCTGGAGACAAGCCAACCGATGGGACAAAACACCCCATGAGAGAGAGAGAAAGAGATCGTGCGTGTGTACTCGCATTGATTGAGCGCGTGTGCTCAGTCGCTTGAGATAGAAGGAGGGAAGATATCCCGTTTGAGTGTGATAGGTAATGAATCATCCGACGGAGTGGCTGTATGATAACCTGCCAATATCTCATCCGTGCGGAATATCGAAATGAAAATCAGGCTAAAGTCATTCATTGGGTGGGCCACACCACTTCACTCATTGGCTGCCCGATGATCTTGATTTGTATCCCGATTGATTAGTATACGTGCATGTTTTTCGTATCAAGCGATCGTCATGGTCCGGCCCATATTGCTAATGGGTTGGATATTCTACATATATAGCATGTTCGTGAAAAAAAAAGGGCTGTATCGAACTACTCGATGGATCATTTCTCCTGATGATAAGGTCGACCTTTTTTGGGCATATGAAACCCTCGTGCATTCAGTACATTGCTTGCTCGAATACAATTCTTTAAAATTGGGCCTTTTAAACCGTTTAAACCTTTGATGACACAAATGCGATGATGACCATCCCTTTTCAAATAAAAAAGAGCCGAATTTCGAATGTTTGAAATAATCTAATTTAACAGACTTTACTTGGTGACCATCCATCAAAAGAGGTGAGTGTTATTGTATAAACGGTTTAGATCATTGGAAGACGAGCTAGACTTAAAAGCTAGACTCCTCATGTAAGATGTACTGAAGCATACCTCTCCTGGGTTTCCTCTAGGGGGCATAGGCAATGCAAGTGACATCTGAGAAATGTTTAGATGCATCAGCTGCATTATAAGTTCTGATTCAGCCCTTCTTCCAAATATGTCACACGTATACTTTATCTAACTCCTATAAAAGGAGGGCGATGCCATCGTGAATATATACATCAATGCGAGTTTGTCGTGTAAGCCTATTAACTAAAAGGCTACCTAATCATCGTACATACATGGTATAATCACGTTGATCCAGGTAGCGTAGCTTCCAAATAGTTCATCCTAAAGAGTATTACTTCCAGATACCCGTTCCATATAAGGGTAGACATTTCTTCCACTCACGTGCTTACCTGTATGGTCGATACTTGCCCCTACGGTGGATGTAGGAAAATGTGTTTCCTGTCCATGCGGGTAGATTCGTTCACTCCGCATATTTCCATCTAATTAAGATTTCTATGCATATATTTTTAGTTGTTTAAGTATGATTTAATGTGGTGGTACCTTATTGGTAACTATTCACTTGGCCTAGCCAGCTCACTCTCCACTCATATAAACTAAACAGATGTTGTTGGGTAAGAACCAATGGCGCATGGGTGCCCATACCTATAGGAAGTTGAATTAGCTGCTTTGGAGTACCTCGATCTGTATTTATTTCTTTTATCATTTTCCCTATGAATTGTAATAAGACCCGATGAATAGGTCATTTAACAATTTACATGGTTTGGATGTTATTAATCGTTTATTGGATCATAACTTAGCAAAATTCACCTTTATTGTAATAATGCATGTGGTTTTATTTTAAATGTGAATAATTCGACTGTACATGTGTGTGTAAGTCACACCGCGGAAATCGGGTCTAAAATGATATACTTGGTCTCTGAATTTCGGCTCATGGCAAGTTGGTATCAAAACTAAGTTTAAGATTCACTAGAGCTTAAGATAGAAAGAATAAAGAATAACTGGTAGATCTTTGGAATTGAAGGCTTAAAACCTAGGAGGATCTCTAAGAATCTAGAATAGCATGGTGAACCCAAAAACTATGAAATTAGAGTATGCCTCATCTTATTACGCATTTTTTTATCCATGTCAATCATGATTACAACCTAAAACCATTATTTTACAATCAATAAATTGCTACTAGGAAGATTAGAAGTCTACAGAATCTTGCACCTTTCTTAAGTGCCCCACTCCCAGCACCACCATCCGTGGAACTTATTGCACCTGAAATATCTGAAACTCCTTAAATGAACATGATGAAAATGTGTTGGATGATTTAGAGGAGGAACAAGTAGAGTTGTGCATGAGCCAAGCTAGCTCAAAAAAAGACTCGGATATATATATATATATATATATATATATATATATATATATATATATATATATATATATATATATATATATATATATATATAGAAAAAAATTAAAACTTAAACCCTACCCTAATCATCCGTCCTTTTGTTACCATTTCCCTTCCTTACCTAACTCATTGTGCCTAAGCTCAATAGTCTCTCTCTCTCTCTCTCTCTCTCTCTCTCTCTCACAACCCCAAGTGTAGGGTCACGATGTAGTAATAACTCGTGAGAACGAGGTCGAATCCATAGGACTAAACTTGTACGTATTATGAAAAGAACTAGAACTAGAAGTAGAAGAATATTTAAATATAAATTTTAAAATAAAAGAAAATAATTGTGAATAATGTTTAAACTATCAATTAAAGGTGAAAACTAAGGTGCCAAGGATCCACTTGTAGCTATTAAGATGCTACCTTGCTTGATTCAATAAACACAATTGAAATTGGAGTCCTATTCTATCAAATTGAAGATAAAACAATTTAAATTAAACATGAACTTTTCATTGACCTAATTCTCAATGGAGGAGAATTGTGAAGATTGGAAGGGATTCCATCACCCTACCATGCCTAAGAGACGATGGTGAACAATAGGATTTACCAATCTCACTATCTCAAAACCGGAAAAGAATATATCCAAAGCTATCAAAGCATCTATTGTAATTTGAGTAACAATAAATCATAGAAAATTAAAATTATTCCTTTAATATCAAATTAGAAATCAATAAAGTTCAATAAGAATAAGAATCAAAGTAAAATAAAAATCCCAGCACGCTACAAGCTTCACCTTTTAGCCCTAACTAAATGGTTTACCCAACCATAGACATGATTGAAACCAAATCTCTTAAACAAAGAATGAAAAATAAACTAAGAAAGAAGAAAAAATCTTTGGCAGTTGCTTCACCCTTGTGTTACGCTCCTTGAGACCTTTTCAAACCCTAGAAGATGCTTTAGAGCATCGTAGGGAGTTCTATTTATATTTTTGAAACTCTAACTTTCGCACTTAGTTGGAAAAATCTAGAAACTACCTAAAATTTAAGCACTCTTCGCAATTCGCCAAAATAAACTTCACTCTACGCAATTTTTTAAAATAGACTTCACTCTGCGCAGTTTTCCAAAAAGACTCTAAGTTTTAGAATATGTTTTTTCATGACAATTTTAGGAATATGTTTGTTTTCAGGACAATTTCAAGATTCATTTTCTTCACTTCAAATCTTTGATTCTCTTTATTCCTCACTTGATTTTCTTGGATCTTTGGCATGCGAATTCTTCATTAATGACTTCCAAATATCCAAATCTTCATTTAGTAATCTTTTGAGCATAAATCTTCTTTTTGGCATCAATTTCAACTTAAACTCTTGAAATCACCTTGCATATGAAAACATGTATAATTAAATCGATTAAGCATTATCATGTTTATAAAACCAGGGTATATGGACTGAGTGATCAACAAGTTGTAATGTGGTTCAGGTGGGTTTTAATTCACCTAGACCCAATTGTTTATAAACCGAGTAAGGGATCAAGTTCACACTCGCCCCCAAGTCAAGAAGTGCGTGCTCAATCCAATAATTCTCAATTACACAAGTGATGGTCGAGCTACTGGGATCTTTGTACTTTTGTGGCACATCTTGCTTGAAAATGGTACTCACTTTTTCTGTCAAAAAGATTTTTTTTTTTGTATGTTTTATAGTATTTTGGTAGTTTATAAATCTTTCAAAATTTTGGCATATGAATGGATTTGTTTAACAACATCCAGTTGAGGGATGTTGACCTTCACTTATTTAAGCACATCTAGAATATCCTGAGAATTAGATGGATGTTTTGGTGCAATCAACCGTTGAGGGAATGAAACAATCAGCTTACTTTGAAGTTTTGGTTCTAACCCATGTGGAGTAATGCTAGGTCTATTATTCTTATCTTCTTCGGGGTCCTTAGGCTTTTCAGCCATTACTAGAATAGATTTGTCAATTGTCTTTCCACTCCTAAGAGTAGTGATAGACTTGGCTTGCTAAATTTAATTTGAAGAGCTTAGGTTACTAATTTCACATTGTGGCTTCGAATTGGGGAGAGGCTGGGCTAGAAGCATCCTTTTCTCCCCACTCGCTAAGTGTGACTTGATCCTTTGAATGGATGATGCAAACATTCTCATTGTTGTTTTGATATCCTAGAATGCTTGTAAAGTATTTTGGTTGAATAGCTCTTAGTTTTGCATGAATTTTTGAATCGTATCCTCTTGAGGTCTCTTCTGATTTAAAAATTGAGTAAGGGCCTCTTGTGGGTTAGTCATTTGTCCATTCCTTTAGCTGAAATTTGGATGGTTTGTACACCTAAAATTGTATGTATTTGAGGTCGGTCCTCTAAAAGGTCTTTGGTAGTTTTTCACGGCATTCGATTGCTCATTTAATATCTCTTGAAAAGTAGGAATTGTTGGGCAATTCTCAGTTGTATGTATATTACAAGCACAAATACCACAAATAACTTCCATAGCCTTATCAGATTTGATAGGTTCTGCCTTCTTAAGTTCCATGGCCTCGACTTTTCTTGTGAGATTGATCACTCTTGCACTAATATCATCTTCCTCTTTTAGAACATAAATTCCTCTCATTTCCTTTGATTGAGTAGGCTTAGAAGTGGTGAGTTTTGAAGAAGTATCCCATGATTGCACGTTTTCTGTCAATTGATTAAGGAAATCCCATGCATCATCGGCCTCTTTGTTCATGAATTCACCATTACACATCATCTCTATGAACTGGTGCATTGGTGAAGTTAATCCATTATAGAAAAAGCTTATTGTTCGCCATACTTCATAGCCATATGTGGATAGGAATTCGTTAGATCTTTGAACCTTTTCCAGCATTGGAAGAAGGTCTCTTCTTCTTTATGAGCAATGTTCATGATTGTCTTCCTTAAAGTGATAGTTTTATGAAATGGGAAAAACTTGTTGAGAAATTTCTAGGTCATCTCGACCCATGTGCCGATGGATCTTGGCTTTAAGGAGTGCATCCGTGTCTTAGCCTTCTCTTTCAATGAAAAAGGAACAATTTAAGTTACATTGTCTCCTCATACATGTTTGGAAAGTGTAATGTAGCGACTATCTCATCAAACTCCTTGATGTGTAAATATGGACTTTCAGAATTTAGTCCATGAAACTTAGGAAGGAGTTGTATTACTCCAGGTTTGATATCCACGTTTCCTGCATTATATGGAAAGACCATGCAAGAAGGTGTACTCACCCCCGTCGGTTGTAACTAATCGCATAGAGTACGAGGTGAGGGTGCATTATGCACCTTGTTTTCATCTTAAACTTCCTCAACTGGTGGTTAAGGTTGAGGTTGATTTGTAGCCATCGCTTCAATTAATTGAGAGGATTTCAAGTGGTATTTAATTCTTTGATAGATAGACAACCCTTCAACTAATCCTCCTTCACTCAAGAGACGTTGAGTGTTCTCATGAACCCACTTGGCCATAAAACATGCACAACCCTCAAGTAACTAAACAATTAAACCTAAAAAGGGCATGAAACACGCACAACCCTCAAGTAACTAAACAATTAAACCTAAAAAGAAAACTAAAAAAACTAAAACAAATAAGAGATCTAAAAAAGAAAGAGAGAATTGAAAAGTGGTTCCTGAAATGGAGTTGCTATATTAAGATCCTACAAAACAGAAAATAATGCTAGTTTCTAAAAACATTCAAAAAAAAAAAATCATAATCTAAAAAAAAGAAGCAAAAAGTTAACCCTAATCTTAACCTAATTCTAATACCAAATAATCCTAGAAAAACGTAGTCGTAATCCTTGACAATGACGCCAAAAACTTGTTCACAACCCTAAGTATAGGGTTGCGATGTAGTAATAACTCGTAAGAACGAGGTCAAATCCATAGAGACTAAACTTATACGTATTCTGAAAAGAACTAGAACTAGAACTAGAAGAAAATCTAAATCTGAATTCTGAAATAAAAGAGAATAATTATGAATAATGTTTAAACTATCAATTAAAGGTGGGAACTAGGGTGTCAAGGATCCACTTGTAGCTATTAAGATGCTACCTTGCTTAATTCAATAAACATAATTGGAATTGGAGTCTTATCCTATCCAATTGGAAGATAAAGTAATTGAAATCAAATCTGAACTTTTCATTAACCTAATTCTCAATGGAGGAGAATTGTGAAGATTGGAAGGGATTTCATCACCCTACCATGCCCAGGAGATGCTAGTGAACAATGAGATTTACCAATCTCACTATCTCAAAACAGGAAAAGAATATATCCAAAGCTATCACAGTGTCTATTGTAATTCGGGTCACAATAAATCATAGAAAACTAAAAATATTTTTTTTAATATCAAACTAGAAATCAATGAAGTTCAATAAGAATAAGAATTAAGGAAAAATAAATATCTCAACATGCTTCAAGCTTCACCTCTTAGCCCTAGTTAAGAGGTTTACCCAACCATAGACATGATTGAAACCAAATCTCTTAAACAAATTATGAATAATAAACTAGGGAAGAAGAAAAACTCTTTGGCGGCTACTCCACCCTTGTGCTATGCTCCTTGAGACCTTTTTTAAACCCTAGAAGATGCTTTGGAGCATCTTAGGGAGTCCTATTTATAGTTGTGAAACTCCAACTTTCGCACCGAGTTAGAAAAATCTAGAAACCGCCTCAAATTTATGCACTCTGCACATTTGCCGAAGTAAACTTCACTCTGCACAATTTCCCAAAATAGACTTTAATCTGTGCAATTTGACAAAAAGACTGAGTTTCAGAATATGCTTTTTCAGGACAATTTCAGGAATATGTTTGTTTTTAGGACAATTTCAGGATTTATTTTCTTCACTTCAAATCTTTGAATATCTCCATTCCTCACTTAGTTTTCTAGGATCTTTGGCATATGAATTCTTCATTAATAACTTCCAAATCTCTGAATCTTCATTTAGTATTCTTTTAAGCATAAATCTTTCTTTTGACATCAATTTCAATTTAAGCTCTCGAAATCACCTCGCACATGAAAATATGCATAATTAAATTAATTAAGCAGTATCATGTTTATAAAACCAATGTATAAATAGGGAGAAATATGCAATATTTCACACTTAACATCTCTCTCCCCACTTGGCCACTTGCCTGAGCTCGGGTGTGGGTTGGGTAACTGGATTGAATCGGGTGTGGGTTGGGTCAAGTTGGAAGCAAGCTCAACTCAACTCGACTTAATCCACTAGCTCGCCTCGAGCTCGACTCAAAAGATTTGGCAAACAAGCTAAGCTCCAATGGTAAGCTCGAGGTTGAGGAGAGCATAGACGAGTCAAGCCAAGCTTGGACCACCTCGACTCGACTCGGATCGATGTACAACCCTAGGAACAAGTACCTAGACCACCATCTATGGGCCACCCTAATGGGGTCGAACCTAATACACTACCATGGGATCCAAATGGCCAACTTAATACATAAACAACAAAGTTAGTTCTTCACCCAATGGAATATGCTCACCACCATGACCCAAAACCCTTAAAACAATCCTGCTCTCAGAACTGAACAATCACAAGACATAAAGATGTTGAAAAATTCAATAACCTACGACCTGTACAAACCCCACCAATCCAAGGTGAAACCTAACTTCGAGCCCAGGCCCAAAGTCCATAAAAAATCCAGAGAGATGACAATATATCACTTGAGAAGTTGGAGTTTACACACACTTGAGGGGTACCAACCTGCTAAAGCAGAAGGGTTGTCGTGGATTGGGCGGCGCCCTACTATCGCTTGCCACATGGTAGCCCCCATGCCTTAGCAGAGGGGTGCAACGCATGTGGATTCTCTCTTGGTTCAGGGTGCAAGCATGTGAAGAGGTGAAATGGCTCCAATTACCCTCACTTTAGCTAAAATTACCATTTTACCTATCAATCCAACTACCTAGATCATGCCGCTTAGTAATCTTGAATCCCAACCATCCAAACCCTTTTGAACCCTAAACTTTCAAGAATTACAACAAACTTGAGCTTGGGGGCTATAAATAGCCCCCTCCCCCTCTCATTATAATAGACCCAACAAGTCCAAAAATCTAGACAAACCCTTTAGTTTAATCCCAAGCCACCCTTAGCCCATTTTATCCCTTCACTAAGGAGAAGTGAGAGCAAAGGGAAGGAATCCAACCCAAGCCATCCTAGTTCAGTCAAATCCCTAACTACATGAGCAACCCAAACCCTTAGTCTAAGCCGCTTAACCCGATCCTTACGACACATTTGTCCATCCTACAATTCAACCCTAAATCAGCTTCACCTATTTTTGCATAAACTTCATGCAACACCTATTCCCTTCTCAATCTCCCTGCTCACACCCCATCCATAGCATTGTGCACCCAATCAGTTCAAACGTATTATCTATGGTTTGTCAAGTTAATCGTATTATTGCACTTATTTGTGCACTTTTTTTTATCAATCATGTGGTCAGTGTGTCAGTGAATCTATTGAGCCCTTGGAAGTTGAAGACGGAAGACACATGGAGACATGAAGCATCAAGGAGTGAAAAATAAATAAATCATGAGGTGCCTTTGTGATACTAACCTTAGACCCAAAACAACCCTAACCTTTAGAGAATCATTCCTTAATAGGTAAACCTTTAATTGACCATCCCTTAGCCCTAGGAGTTCATTTAAAACATGATAAATAGGCTAAAAGAGGTTCAAAGCTACTATAAACTAAATTTCCCAAAATAGCAAACTTTAGAGCAAAGCTCCATCGATTGAGGGACGAGCTTGATCAATTGAAGGATGAGCTTGATCGATCAAGGATGACCAAAACTATCCAGTGAGTTTTCTAGCCTATTTTAATGAAGTTAGATCGATTGAAGGCCCTCGGTCGATCAATCGAACATGTCATTTTCTAACCATTTTATAGCCGTTGCAAATTGATTTATATATAAAAGACATTCGAGTTTTGGGCATTTGGATGAATTTTTGCTACTATTAGAGCTTAGATGATTCCCCACTCATATCTCTCATCCTAAGCCTCTAAACTTACGCATTTCAAGTCATCTTCTTAAGATTTACCACTCAAATGAGGATTATAACGTCCATTATGAAGATGCACTTAATCTCCACCTTTTTTTAGATATTAGACACTAAGTTTATAGGTATATCTTTGTTTATATCCTCTAGAATACCCATCTAAGTGAATCCCTATTAAGAACCCAATATAATCTTTAGTTGTAAGGATTCAACCCAACTCTCACCACCTTACTCACCTCATTAGGGCGTCATATGCAAGATGGTTGATCATAAAAGTTGAAGCATCCACTTCAACAGTCATGGGAGTAAATAAGAAGTTGATTCAAGTATGTGAGAGCATTGAATAAGTATATTAAGAAGGCATTACAACGGGGCTTAATCCGACAAGTAACTTGTTAATTATATAGTTAACACACTCCTTATGTAGGATTGAGTGTAGATTTCGTGACCAAAACTTCAATAGGTCCTTATGTAGGACTAAATTTACCGGACATGGGTGTGTACATGTTAATCTCCATTAGGAGCCTTCGGTGGAAGTGTACATAGGGCCTTGGCTTAGGACCACTACTGGTTTTTTATTAGCTGGTAGAAAACCAACTAAGTCTCTATAGGAGCTACCGACATGGGTGGAAATGTGTTCTTTCGACACTGGAGTGTACGTGTAAGTTAGTGGTTAGCCTATGAGAAACCATTGTAAAGGTTAAAGGTAAACCAAACTTAAAATCTTCAATAGTGAAATACTAGTATACTCGAGGAGAGTGCGTCCGTCGGGAGTGTAGGCAAGTAGCCTAACCACTATATACGCTTGTGTTTGTGATTGTCATTTGAGCAAATTTTTATTCATGCTTGTAAGTTTAATTGGTTGAATTATATGAATGCTTGAATGGATTGAATGATAGGCATCTAATTGATCTCATACACACAAGATTACTATCTCCCTTATAGAGTATTTTCTTATAGTGTTTTATCTTTTGTAGTCTAGTAACCACTTAGTTTGAAAGCCTAAGTGTCACTTACCTTCTTAATTTAAATTAATAAATCATTTTAATTAGGCAAGAATTTCTAAGCAGTCCTATTCACCCCCTTTGTAACGTCTCGAAAAATTCCATATAAAGACCCGAGTACCACCTCTGGCAGAAATTACTCAGGATCAAATCCTTTAGAAATTAAACAAAGTTAACTAAGTGCTAAACTGGATTAGCTACAAAATTCGCTTGAATCACTTTAAATACGATCTGCAAGACCCAAAACTTGTAGAATCATTGACGCTAGGTTACTGTAAAATTTAGGATCAATCTCATTACCCAGTTGCTCTCGGGAGCACATTGAAACTCTGTATTGGATCCGGATCGCACATCGAAAGTCCGATTACGACAAAATTATATAATTAGGACTACCTTGCCGGGCTTGACAACCATCTCAGAAATTAAATCCAGATTGTGTCCCGAGACTATTCGCTTGAGCCTGGAGTGAAGGGTGTGAGAAAATGTGGTTTTCTTTAGAAATTAAACCTAATTTAAGTAATCTGAGACTTGTCACTTGTGGGCTTGATATAAGCAATCAGACCATCAGAATCTGACCAAATACACCCTCAGATCAGGGGAAATTTCATACACAAGTCAGTGTACTTGTAACCCTGATCGAGTTTCGGTGACCGTTGAACTGAAATTGGTCCGCCACGTGTGATCTAGGAACCCGATTGGAATAAAAACTTAACTCGACCCAGATCTAAGGTCAGTGAGCTTAAGTCTGACCTTTGGGTTAAGGGGGGCTTCGAAAATGCTCCGTTGAGCTGAAACAGATGCCCTTTGGACATAACCTAAGTATACCTTGGCCCTGGGGCTATTTTCATAAGTTTTAGGCCTATATAAGGACATTAAACCCTCTCTCATTCACTCCATATGAATTTAAGAAAACCCTAGGAGAGAGAAGAGAGTAAAGAGAGATAAAGTGAGAGAGAAGTTGGTGTCTTTCCTGGGAATCGATCCCTGCTATCCTACGTGTCTATCCATCATAACTGTATCTCTTTTCTGGCGATTCTGATTCCATTTTCAGGTAAGAAATCCTAACCCTAATCGGTTTTAGATATTTGATTAGTGTAAGTGATGAAATAGCTAACCTATTTCATGCTGTAGGTTGCTGTTCTATCATTGTTACAGACTTGGTGCTTAAACTGAGTCTGTTAATCGCTTCTACGGCATAAGGTGCGGAGTTTAGACACTTAGGTTATAGTTTTCAAAGCTTTCAATGTCAGTTAATGATAGATTCATGATCTGGGTGTTATTGTACATGTAAAATGCGATGTTTATTTTGCGATTCAGTTACGTATGCGAAATATAATGTTTAGTGTATTCTGTATATTTCTAGAAAATACCGTATATGTACAAATTATGGAAGTGTGTTTTCCATGATAAATTACTATATGTATATGCTATATATGTGTGTAATACTTACTTGGTGAAAGGATTCACCTAAATACATGTTTTGGCTAATATACGTTATGTATGTTAAATGAGTGTATTCTAAGTGTTTGTGAAAATGCTTGGAAGAGTAAGTACTTAGATGATAGTGCTTTAGGTAGGTGTTGAGATAGGATTCTCAACTACCTTAGAGATGGATATGATTTCCTCCATGTTAGTTGTTGGAGTTAATCGCTTACTTATGAAATGTATGTGTTTGTATTTCCTATTTATAGTGTGTTTTATAACATGCTTATTCACATGTTTGAATTGCTTTGTTAATTCTGCTTAGACTATTATACATGCTTTCTGGATAGGACTTGAATGTGGTTGGGGTGATGTATAGTCCAGGCAGTCGGCAACAGGCTTGAAGTTGTGGCTGAGATTCATTCGCCACGTAGGACGTGTTTGACAAACCCATGTCATGTGTTGGTCATGGGTAGTGGTTAGGCCACACGAAGTGCTTATGCACTTCATGTCGATCGATGCAATGTACACTCGTGCTAGTCGAGCCTGTCAAGTAACCCGATGTGCCGATGTATGTTCACAATGTATGGACGCTACTGCTTGAACCTAAGGTACCAAACTCACCAGTGAAATCCCGTTTAACCTTGGTACCTCGATCCGCTAAGACTCATGAGCCAGACATGGTGGTATGAGATACCGTGGTCGAGCTATCAGCCTATGTTGGGGCGACGAGCCTCCCCATAGTGACCAGTGAGCAACCCATACTCGTGAGCCAAATACAGTGGTATGAGACACTGTATTCAAGCTGTCGGCCTACACTGATTGGTGATGAGCCCTTTGCAGTGTCCTCGAGTATACTTTGAGTCTGTGTAGAGGCGACAAGCCTTTCCATAACATCTGGAGTATAGATTAGGCCTGCACTGATTTGGTGATGAGCCCTTTGCAGCGACCTAGAACCATAACATTGTATGAGATTTTCTAGGACTGACGACCCTAGAATGGATCATTGTTTGGGAAATGAAATAAGGGAGGTACCTTAGTTTCCTAATCCTGCTATATGAAAAGGACTAATAAGAACTTGGTAATCATATGTATGCACCGCATTACGCGTGCGTTCAGGGGTTGCAGGTCAAGCACTAAGGTAGTGTTATCATGCGCGAACGTGAGATGAAGTTGCTGAGGGAGCGTAGGCGACGGCATGCATCATACATCCATACCATTCTTGCATTAATAACAGTACTTAGGATTGTGTGATTTACTGCTATATCATTACTGCTTGACTGAATTGATAACATGCTAACTTATGCTTTATTGTTCCATTGAGTTGATCACTCACTCCCACGTTATGGGACGATGTTTTAAATACCAACCAGACTCTGTCTTGATTTCATATGATGGCGTGACTCCCGAGGCGGAGCCTGATTACTGCGACGATCAGGATGAGTACTCTTACATGCAGTTCTCTGATGGATTCGCATAGGCTCTCCTGTTCGGCGGGGCTACTGGATTTTATCTCAGTTGAATTATTTTTGATACTTTTGACTTTTGTAACATCACATGTAATATTTCAAGTACACAATGACTCAGTGTTATATTCATACTCTGGAGACCGATTCTGATCTTTTATTTTACATACGTTTATTTATATTTCTTTCTTAGTGCATTTTACAACTGATCTGGAGTATGAATTACTATTTTGGTATAATCCTACTCATGATTAATGCACTAACACAGACAACATTAAATCATAAGCATATATGTTGCATAAGTGATGTTTTAGAACTTGGGAGTTGAGTTGCTACTTGACCCCCTATTTTCAGGGCGTTACAAGTTGGTATCAGAGCATGATTTGGATTAAACCGAACCTGGATTATGGTTACACACCTTATGCTGACGTATTTTGACTTAGGTGGGTGCGAGAAAAATCTAGAAACAAAAGTAGGGTTTTCCAGTTTCGCCAATTGGCGAAGTTCATCGAAATCGATCGCCGAGATCGAGTTCGTGCACCTCCGTGATTGCTTGAGGCGACCCTGGACCTATCCTAGACCATCTATCGATGGGTTTAGATAGTAAATCACCCCATCCCAGCCCTCAATAATGTACTGATGCAGCTATGGATCAGAAAACACCTGAGAGGACCCGAAATGAAGCAAAACGGAGTAAGGGGCCTAACCACGCAATCTAGGGGGACCCAGAGTGGGCCCCACACCTTTTTGGGACCCAAGGGGCAGGAGGACCTCGCCCTATGGGCGAGCCCTTGCCAAACAGTACAGAGACCGTTGAGGGGGTCGCCGGTTCGGCGAGGCCTCGCCGGCTAATGGGCCAGGCCGGGCGGGCCGACGTGGGCCAATGATTGTGGGGTGTTGTATGGCCCACTTGTCCAGGGTTTTTTTTATTAAAACCCTTCTAAATACTCCCCTCCTTCATAAATCACCCTCCCAAGGTTTCTTTTCTCCCCCAAACTTCCAATTTTTTAAAAAAATCGCCCCTCTAATCACCCATTCTGTCATTTCCTGTCACAACCCATACACCCCCATCATTTACAGCAATACCTACCCCCTACCCTCTCCATTATCTCTCATTTGGGCTTTTACGCCCCCCATTTGAGGCTCAAACTCGTGTAAAACCATTAACCATCCCATCTCTTCATTTTCCTTCTTTAACCCCTATCATTTGAGCCTTTACATGCTCCTTGGAGGCTCAAATTCGTGGAGATCTAACGACTCCATCTTCTTTTCCCCTTTTCTTCACTTTCTCCATGGCCCTCTTCGAAGTTATTGCGGCCATTTTCTCATTTTCCACCATTCTTTTCCTCATGGGAAAGAGCAAAGGTGCCGCGGATGAAGTCGGGCCTACCCACCTCGTTCGAGAAGACCGCAGGGTGCCACTGCAAGCACGGGTGTTGACCGCGAGGTGTGCACTAAATGGAACCTCGATCTCCAGGCTCTTCTCCCACGAACTCTACTGACGGAGTTATCCCATGGAAGATATGAGGGCCGCATGTCCTTTTTGAAGCTCATATGGATAGGCGGCTCTTTGGAGAGTATCCATTGTTGGAGCGCCTGAATGAGGCCAGTTGGGGCCCTGTGTTTGAGGGAACATATCATGCGAATGTGGGTACTGTCTGTGCATTTTATGCCCATATTCAAGAGCCGACGCTAAATCCCTTGCAGTTCAAGATTCCCTCGGGACGAGGTCGGGAAGCCATAATTGACACTGGCTTGATAGCTTGACTCATAGGGATATCTCTTGGCCAGGTTCACGGGAGCGAGACGAATTTGAGGAGTGCACGTGAAAGGGACCACCGCACACGGTTCCTTTGTGGTCGACTGGTTCAGTGGCAGCCCAATAATAACCTTCTAGCAACCCATATGAAGGATGATTTTTGCCTACTCCACTATATCTGCATGTTTAACCCTAGGTGGAGCAATCGCAGTAAGTGTACGTGTCTGATGGTCAACTTTCTATACCAAGCGGGGCTGGGTGAGAAGTTATGCTTGCCTACGTACGTTTTGCGACAGATCGTTCTAACCGCACACTCAAACAGAAGGACTGATTCTCTCCCCTTCGGCCGGCTCATATGCAAGATTGCACGCGAGTTTGGCTACAGTCTTGGTGCAAAACTTCCGTACTGCAACACTTTACCAATGAGACCACTCTCAATCAGATGGAAATCGAGCCACGACAGCGACAAGCCGGACTTAAGGAGAGTGAGGATGAGACAGAGAGTGAAGAAGAGCAAAGTGAGGATGAAGGCGGAGCTGAAATAGAAGAGGAAGAGAGCGAGGAAGAAGAAGAGGCCCAGGATATGGAGGAGAGCTCCCCTCCTACACCACCGGAGTAGGACACCGAACGAGCTACTAGGGAAGCTCGTATAGCTCGACTTGAGGAGGATCATGCTGCCCTACGACAGGGTCACGCGGTCCTAAGGCAGGATATTATGAATCTTTGGGGCCTTGTGAAACATAAGTTCAAGAAAGTGACTCATACGCTGAAGACTATCCTGTGCTGTCTGCAGGATAAGGGTGCCCCTCCTCCTTCGCCAGATTCGGATGCCTAGTCATCCATGACGTTGTTCTGCAGCTTGTTTTGGTTACTGCTTTAGGTTATGTTTGTGTTCTGGTTGCTGGATCTAGTAGTGTAGTAGTTATTTCAGTGTTTGAAGCTTTTGTTGTATTTAGCTCACGTGCATTTTCTATCATGATTCATGTAAACTCTGTACTCTATGTATTATGACAAATTTTGGTAAATGAAATGCATGAGGTTGCTTTAAGTCATGTATGAATGTTGTGTATTAAGTTTGTGTGTATGCTGAATCTGACCTGAGTTGCACCCTATGTCATATAGGGCATGCCATGGAAGGTCACACGGAGCACGGCACCCCTCACACTTACTGATACGATGGATCAGGAACCTCCCCAGAGGGATAGATATACGAACCTCAAATTGGGCCCTGTTCATGAGACTATTCTTAAGTCTCAGCCTTCTCTTGGTCCTGCAGTTCGACCGCCACCGTATACACCACCGGTTCATGAGTAGAACCATGCGACATCTTCGACAAAATATGTGCCTCAGCCTTCCCCACCTACTGATAGGTTGGAGCAGTTGATGATGATGATGCAGCAGCAGCACCAGCAGCTCTTGGCTACCATTGCAGGACCCTAGCCCAGGGTGGAAGTGCTGCTCCACCTTCACCATCTGTACGTCCTGCTGAGACAGTAGGGCCCTCTGATCAGGATGAGGGTGTGCCTCCTACACCTGCTACATACCCTACGGGGAATCTGGGTATGTGTGGTCTACTCGAGCGATTCTAGCGCTTGAGGCCTCCTACCTTTATGGGTTCTCACACACCCGAGGAGGCAGAATATTGGCTCGACCGCATCTCCAAGATGCTGAGGATGTTACATTGTACCGAGCAGGAGGAGGTCGAGTTGACCGCCTTTATGTTTGAAAAGGAGGCAAGCCGTAGTGGGATAGTGTATTGCGGACTATTGCGGTTGGATATATCTAGACTTGGGCAGATTTTGAGTTCCACTTCCATGAGAAGTATTATCATTAGATGTACCGGCACAAGGAGAATGAGTTTTTATACCTCATACAGGGAGGCATGGCAGTGATTGAGTATGAGCATCGGTTCACGGAGTTGGGCTGCTATGTTCCTACGATCCTTGTCGACGCACAGATGCGGATACAAAGCTTTTCTGAGGGCCTGCACCCTGATATTCGCTTGAAGATGTGCTGTGTTAACATACCCTTCTACGCTGAGCTGGTACACATGTCTATGCGGGCCGAGCAGGACGGGGATCGGTTGGCACGTACTCGTGGGCCTATGGTCCCTAGGCCTTGACCAAATATGCCGAGCAGGCCATTCCTCGGCAAGAGGCCTCGCACAGACTCTCCTCCCAGGATTTCAGCGCCACCAGTTCCGCTGCGGCGACCGGGCGTGACTTGTACCTACTGTGGGAGGTCAGGTCACCCAGCGGAGAGTTGTTTCGCGCGTATGAGAGATAGTGGGTTCTCGCCACCGTAGAAGATCGACCGCATTCGTCCACAGGCCATTTCAGCACCACCCCTACGTACTATCCCTACACATCCATCTTTCAGGCCCACAGCACCTCGCTTCAGGCCACCCCCACGGCCCATGGTTCCGCAGACGAACCATCAGCAGCAGGCTCGTGTGCACTCACTGGCAGCTGAGGCACCCGAGGTATCAGATGTTGCACCAATGGCTTTTGAGGTTACGACACAGATCCAATGTATTCCAGTTTTCCTATTAGTGGACACCGTGTCCACTATCTTTATTGTATCACGCACCGCAGTCAAGCGACTAGGGTTGAAAACTAGTCCTATGGTTGGGCTGAGACTCCTTACCGCCACAAGAACCTTCTCAAACTTGACCAAGATGTGTAAGGGTTGTTCGATAGACCTAGGGAGCCGGACAGTGTTCGTTGACCTGATGGTCGCTCCTTTATGTCACTATGATGTGATACTTGGCATGGACTGGCTTACGGAAGTGAAGGTAGAGATCGACTGCGAAGCTAGGGTAGTGACAGCCCATATACTCGAGGGCATGATCTTTACTTTTCCAGTACAGGTTAGTTGGACATGTCGTGTTGGATGTTATGCTACTTTATTAGAGCATGTTGATGGGCTGACGTTAGGAAATATGCCGTAGTTTGGGAATTTTCAGATGTGTTCAGGACGATCCCTAGATTACCTCCTCGGCGTGAGATTGATTTTACCATTGATCTTGTGCCTGGTGTGACCCCCATTTCATTACCTATATATCGGATGCCTCCATGTGAGATGGAGAAACTGAGAAGGCAGATCGATGATCTGTTGGGAAAGGGCTTCATATGACCCAGTGTGTCTCCTTGGGGAGTACCTGTGTTGTTTGTTAAGAAGAAGGATGGATCACAACGATTGTGTATCGACTATCGCAGGTTGAACCAAGTGACGGTGAAGAATAAGTACCCTTTGCCCTGGATAGATGACCTGTTTGATTAGTTGAAAGGAGTACGCTATTTCTCGAAGATTGATCTACAGTTAGGGTATCATCAGTTGCGCGTCAGGGATGAGGACGTGCAGAAGACGGCCTTCAGGACCAGTTTTGGGCATTACGAGTTCCTTGTGATGTCATTCGGTCTTACGAACGCACCGGCTGTGTTCATGGATTTGACGAATCAGGTATTTCGACCATTTCTATACCGATTTGTCATTGTGTTTATCGATGACATCCTGATATATTCTGCGATTCGGGAAGGGCACGAGGAACACCTACAAGCCATCTTAGATATGCTGAAGAAGAACCAGTTATTTCGTACAAGAAATGCGACTTCTGGAAAGAGGAAGTCAAGTTCCTGGGACATTTGGTGTCCAATGAAGGGATAGCGGTAGACCTTGCTAAGGTAGCCGCGGTTCAGGACTGGAAGCAGCCTAGTTCGGTTACTGAGGTGAGGAGTTTTCCTAGTCTGGCAGGCTACTACCGACGATTCATTCGAGACTTCTCGAAGATGGCCAGACCGCTGTCTCAATTGACACGGAGGGATCTGAGGTTTGCCTGGAATGAGAAGGAGGAAGCAGCTTTTCAGGAGCTAAAGGACAGATTGATGTCTGCCCCTATGCTAGTATTGCTAGAGCAAGGGGTCAAGTATACTATATACACCGATACATCTCGCATTGGTTTGGACTGTCCTTATGCAGAAGGACAAGGTGATTGCATATGCCCCGAGACAGTTAAGGAAACACGAGGAAAATTACCCTACACATGACTTAGAATTGGCAGTGGTCATATTTGCATTAAAGCTCTGTAGACATTACCTCTACGGAGAGGAGTTCAAGCTTTTCTGTGACCACAAGAGCCTTCGCTATATATTCACTCAGCGGGACCTGAATATGAGGCAGCGACGATGGATGGAGACCTTGAAGGACTTCAAGTTCGAGGTTTCCTACCATCCTGACAAGGTTAACCTTGTGGCAGATGCATTAAGCGCAAGAAGGCGATAGTATTTGTGGCTCCGCTGATGGTTGAGGAATGACACATGGTGGAGTTCGTATGGGACTTCGAGCAGAAACTCATTATGGAGGACCCATTCGTGAGTGTCGCGCACATTCGGGTGCGGTCACTTATGGATGACAGGATTATCGAGGCCTAGAAGGGCGATGTGCGACTGTCTGAGCTTCGAGAGCAAGCTAACAATGATGAGGACTCTGAGTGGAGAGTTGGCACAGATGGGGGCCTGCAATACCGTGGCTGCCTATGCATCTCAGACATTCATGACTTGAGACAAGATATTTTCGAGGCTGCCCACAAATCGAAGCTTGCAATGCATCCTGGTATCATGAAGATGTATCAGGACATGAAGAGGTCATATTGGTGGGACAACATGAAGCTCCACATAGCAGATTATGTGTCCCGTTGTCTCACATGCTAGCAAGTTAAGGCTGAACATCGCCGACCTCCTGAATTGCTTTAGCCCATGCCCATAACTGAATGGAAGTGGGACTTCATCTCTATGGATTTCATATCGGGGCTACCGAAGATGAGGAAGGGACATGATTCCATCTGGGTGATCATCGATCTGTTGACAAAGTCGGCTCATTTTCTTTCGATCAGAGTTTCGAACTCTGCAGACGAGTTGGCCCGATTGTACATTAAGGAGATAGTGCGTCTGCATGGAGTTCCCTTGGAAATTGTGTCGGACAGAGATACGCGATTCACATCTATCTTCTGGACTCGTATCCAGGAAGCGATGGGTGTGAAGTTGAAGTTCAGTACCGCGTTCCACCCACAGACTGATGGGCAGACGGAGTGGGTGAATCAGATTTTGGAGGATATGCTGCGGGCGTGTGTTTTAGACTTTAAGGACAGTTGGGATGACTGCCTCCCGTATGTAGAGTTTGCCTACAATAACAGTTTTCAGGCGAGTATTGTTATGGCTCCTTACGAGGCCTTGTATGGACACCCTTGCCAAGCACCCCATTGCTGGGCAGAGGTTCGCAAGCGCAGTTTGATTGGCCCAGATTTAGTACATGCGACCTCAGAGAAGATCGATATTATCAGGCGTCGACTTCTTACAGCACAGAGCAGACAGAAGAGTTATGTCTATACGAGGCGGCGATCGCTTGAGCTTCAGGTTGGAGACCATGTATTCTTCCAAGTTTCCCTCATGAAGGGAGTCCTTCGGTTTGGCAAGAAGGGGAAGCTTACGCCGCGATTCATTGGCCCATTCCAGATACTTGACCGAGTGGGTGTGGTGGCATACTGCCTGGCTTTGCCCACTCCACTTGCGGGTGTGCATAACGTATTTCATGTTTCCTTGCTAAAGAAGTACGTTTCTGATCCTTCCCATATCATCAAATGGGAGCAGGTGCAGTTGAGCGAGGGCGCTACGTATATACTGAATCCAACGCGTATCATAGACATGAAGGAGCAGGTGTTGCGTAGTAAGGTCATCCCACTTGTGAAGGTACTATGTACACATCAGACAGAGGAAGAAGCGATTTAGGAAACTGAAGCCGAGGTCAGAAAGAACTACCCTCAGATTCTCGAGGAGTACGAAAAGGTACTAATTTCGAGGATGAAATTTTTCTTTAAGGGGGGTAGATTGTAACGTCTCGGAAAATTTCATACAAAGACTCGAGTACCACCTCTGGCAGAAATCATTCAGGATCAAATCCTTTAGAAATTAGACAAAGTTAACTAAGTGCTAAACTGGATTAGCTACGAAATCCGCTTGAATCACTTTAAATACGATCTGCAAGACCCAAAACTTATAGAATCATTGACGCTAGGTTACCCTAAAATCTAGGATCAATCTCATTACCCAGTTGCTCTCGGGAGCACATTGAATCTCCGTATCGGATCTGGACCACACATCGAAAGTCCGATTACGACGAAATTATATAATTAGGACCACCTTTCTGGGCTTGACAACCATCTCGGAAATCAAATCTAGATTGTGTCCCGGGGCTATTCGCTTGAGCCTGAAGTGAAGAGTGTAAGAAAATGTGGTTTTCTTTAGAAATTAAACCTAATTTAAGTAATCTGAGACCTGTCACTTGTGGGCCTAATATAAGCAATTAGACCGTCAAAATCTGACCCAAATACACCCTTGGATTAGAAAAAATTTCATACACAGGTCAGTGTACTTATAACCCTAATTGAGTTTTGGTGACCGTTGAACTGAAACTGGTCCGCCACGTGTGATCTTGGAACCCGATTGGAATGAAAACTTAACTCGACCTAGATCCAAGGTCAGTGAGTTTAAGTCCGACCTTTGGCTCAAGGGGGGCTCCGAAAATGCTCCGTTGAGCTGAAACAGATGCCCTTTGGACATAACCTAAGTATACCTTGGCCCCGGGGCCATTTTCATAAGTTTTAGGCCTATATAAGGACCTTAAACCCTCTCTCATTCACTCCATACGAATTTGAGAAAACCCTAGGAGAGAGAAGAGAGTAAAGAGAGAGAAAGTGAGAGAGAAGTTGGTGTCCTTCCTGGGAATCGATCCCTGGTATCTTACGTGTCTATCCATCACAACTGTATTGCTTTTTCGGCAATTCTGATTCCATTTTCTGGTAAGAAATTCTAACCCTAATTAGTTCTAGAGATTCGATTAGTGTAAGTGATGAAATAACTAACCTATTTCATGCCGTAGGTTGCCGTTCTATCGTTGTTACAGACTTGGTGCTCTGAGTCCGTTACTCGCTTTTACAGCATAATGTACGGACTTTAGATGCTTAAGTTATAGTTTTCAAAGCTTTCAATGTCAGTTAATGATAGATTCATGATCTGGGTGTTATTGTACATGCAAAATGCGATGTTTGTTTTGTGATTAAGTTACGTATGCAAAATATGGCGTTTAGTATATTTCGTATATTTATAGAAAATACCGTATACGTACAAATTATGGAAGTGTGTTTTCCATGATAAATTACTGTATGTATATGCTATATATGTGTATAATACTTACTCAGTGAAAGGATTCGCCCAAATACATGTTTTGGCTAATATACATTATGTATGTTAAATGAGTGTATTCTAAGTGTTTGTGAAAATGCTTGTAAGAGTAAGTACTTAGATGATAGTGCTTTAGGTAGGTGTTGAGATAAGATTCTCAACTACCTTTGAGATGTATATGATTTCCTCCATGTTAGTTGTTTGAGTTAATCACTTACTTATGAAATGTATGTGTTTGTATTTCTTATTTATAGTGTGTTTTATAACATGCTTATTCACATGTTTGAATTGTTTTGTTAATTCTGCTTAGACTACTATAGATGCTTTCTGAATAGGACTTGAATGTGGTTGGGGCTATGTGATAGTCCAGGCAGTCGGCAACAGGCTTGAAGTCGTGGCTGAGATTCATTCACCACGTAGGATGTGTTTAACAAACCCGTGTCGTGTGTTGGTTGTTGGCAGTGGTTAGGCCACACAAAGTGCTTATGCACTTCATGTCGATCGATGCAATGTGCGCTCGTGCTAGTCGAGCCTGTCAAGTAACCCGATGTGCCGATGTATGTTCACCATGTATGGACGCTACTGCTTGAACCTAAGGTACCAAACTCACCAGTGAAATCCTTTTTAACCTTGTTACCTCGATCCGCTAAGACTCATGAGCCGTACATGGTAGTATGGGACACTGTGGTCGAGCTGTCGGCCTAATCTGGGGCGACGAGCCTCCCCGTAGTGATCAGTGAGCAACCCAGACTCGTGAGCTGAATACGGTGGTATGGGACATTGTATTCAAGCTATCGGCCTACAATGATTGGTGACGAGCCCTTTGTAGTGACCTCGAGTATACTTTGAGTCTGCGTAGAGGCGACGAGCCTTTTCGTAGCATCTGGAGTATAGACTAGGCCTGCACTGATTTGGTGACGAGCCCTTTGCAGTGACCTAAAACTATAACATTGTATGAGATTTCCTAGGACTGACGACCCTAGAATGGATCATTGTTTAGGAAATGAAATAAGGGTGGTACCTTAGTTTCCCAATCTTGGTGTGTGAAAAGGACTAATAAGAACTTGGTAATCATATGCATGCACCGCATTACGCGTGCGGTCAGGGGTTGTAGGTCAAGCACTAAGGCAATGTTATCATGCGCGAACGTGAGATGAACTCGCTGAGGGAGCGTAGGTGAGGGCATGCATCAGACATCCATACCATTCTTACATTAACAATAATACTTAGGAATGTGTGATTTACTGCTTTATCATTACTGCTTGACTAATTGATAACATGCTAACCTATACTTTATTGTTCAACTGAGTTGATCACTCACTCCTACGTTATGGGACGGTGTTTTAAACACCAAACAGACTCTGTCTTGATTTCAGATGATGGCGTGACTCCCGAGGCGGAGCCTGATTACTACGATGATCAGGATGCGTACTCTTACATGCAGTTCTCTGATGGATTAGCATAGGCTCTCCTGTTCGGCGGGGCTACAGGGTTTTATCTCAGTTGAATTATTTTTGATACTTTTGACTTTTGTAACATCACATGTAATATTTCAAGTACACAGTGACTCAGTGTTATATTCATACTCTGGAGACCGATTCTGATCTTTTGATTTGCATACGTTTAGTTATATTTCTTAGTCTTCTGCTTGCATTTTACAACTGATCTGGAGTATGAATCACTGTTTTGGTATAATCCCACTCATGATTAATGTACACATTGAATCATAAGCATATATATTACATAAGTGATGTTTTGGAACTCGGGAGTTGAGTTGCTACTCTACCCCCGATTTTTAGGGCATTAAACCCTCCCTGTAGGACTTAGCCATAATTCTAAGCTCTGTTAAGCTTCCGCGTGCTGTGGTAGACAATCCATATTATTTTAGATCAAACCATGCCCATCAAATACTTAGAGTGACTTGCGCAAGTGGGAAAGTTAAGGTGGATTTATCTTACCTAGACTACAACTTGTCATAGGTGTTGCATATAACACTACTTCACATGCACGACATTGTATTACTCCGCATATGTAGCATTGCATACATATCACTCAGTACCCAATATGTGTAAGTGCTATAATCTCATGCTCCTTTGGTTATCAAATTTTGATATGTCAAAACATCTATCTGTGCCTTGTGTTTGTATGATGATTTATATGTGTTCAAGACACTGCATCAACACTTCACGACATTGGACGTCTTCAAGAAATACAAAGTGTACTTCATCATCCTATCAATGTTTAAAGCTACAATGTTGAAGTTCAAGACTCAAGAAACAACTTCAAGACTTAAGAGCAACGCATGAAGTAGCTTTCAAGCCGATGAAGATTTTAAGATTAAAGCTACAAGAAGTTCAAGATCTCAAGCTTGATAAGGTTGAAATGTCTACATTCGTTGAATGGTTGAAGTTCAATGTCTATACGACATGATTCAGGATTGAATGACCATTAGGTTGACCTTAGAGTAGATCATTTCGGATATATAACTCAATTATATCTTTAATAGGTTTTTGGTCTGTTCTAAGACCAGTCTTAGCCCCTATTCGACCAGCCCTGGCATTAACTTGACCAGTCCAAGAAATTCCACGACCAGTCCTAAGTTGTTAGGAATTTTTGGAATTTTTTGGTACACCTATGACAAGTCCTAGTGGTCCTTCGACCGGTCGTAGGAGTGACTTCGACTCAATCTCGACCAGTTGTAAGTCTACGACTTAAAGTCCAGCAAGCAATTATATGGTCCTATGACCAGTCGTAGAGAGCTACGACCAGTCGTAGGTGACCCACGACCGGTTGTAGGTTCTCTAAGACCAGTCGTGGAACGACTATCAAAAATCGCGCTCCTTATTTCAAATATCCATTAGAGCTATGACCAGTCGAAGGATCCTAAGACCCGTCATAGATGCGATTTCTGCTTCTATAAATTGAACAAAAATTTCAGAGTTTTTCATTCAATTCATAATATTTTCAAGGCTCCACTCTGAGATAAGTTTGTGTTTGTTTTTAAGCTATTTTGTGCATAATTGCTTTCTCTTTTTGCTAGCTTATTTAATTTGATTTTGTTTCTATATTCCAATCTTATTTGAAAAGAGGAATTACCTTATTCCTTCTTCTTGGAATCAAAATCAAATATAGTATGCCCAACTGGTTAAAATCTAAAATCTATTAGAACTTAGAGCCATATTAAAGTGAGTATTGGAAATTGAACTTTGACATTCAATCATCTACTCCGATTGGTTCTACCGGGCTGCTATGAAAAGGAGAAATCTAGGTATTTTATAATTCTGTAAAATTTCATTTCTTTTGGTTTTATTTGAGGTTAAAGCCAGAAAAATCTCGTTGTATTGGTTATATGAGGAGAACCAGAAAACTCAGAAAAGAGGGGTTTTTGAATTATGTAAGCCCAAGTGAAAAAGACACAATCGTAAAGGTTTTGGGTGAACATGTGAAAACCTATTTGATAGTGAACGCTAATATCCCCTATTTGATAGTGAACGCTAATATCCCCTGTATGAGGATATTAGGAGTGGAGTAGCATTCTATGTGGCTGTTAAAAGACAGTTGGTGTACACACAGGCGAACCACTATAACTCTTCGTCTTGTGAATTAAATGCATGCTTAATTTTTATATCTTTTATCATTCAATTATGTGGAATGTACATGTGGATGTGAATGTTGTAACAATTTACATTTCAAGCAAGTGTGGGGATTGTTATAATAAATTAGATCTATATTTCTGCATTTAATTTTAATTCTTTGTTATTCATTTATTTCTATTAAAATTGAGTTCTTGATCCAAAAGACGTTCTAGAAATAAGGTTGTCCTACCAGAAGCCCTTGTTTATTATGGTGTAAGGTTGTCCTTAGAACTGAATTTGTATTAATCCCTTAATACTTATTGATTAAGGTGATTTGATTTCAGCATTGTGAATTGATTTATAATTGTAAGGCTATTAATTTATTTTATTCCGCTGATTTTATTTTAATTTGGCATAGTCCTATTCACCCCCCTCTAGGACATATAGCTTGGCCTTTTCAAGTGGTATCAGAGCCTAATAGCTCGTTCTTATTGCTTTTTATTTGGATTTATTTTCTGAGCTAACGATCTAAGCTAAATAAAAAGATGTCAAATTTTGATAGCCTTTCAGTCACTAAGCCTCCACCATTTGATGGCTCTAACTATGCCTATTGGAAAGCCAGAATGAGGATCTTTCTCAAATCAATGGATGAGAGTGTGTGGCGAGCCACATTGACTGAATGGAACCCTCTTACCATTGAAGTAACTGAATCCGACGGTTCAAAAACTGTGTCTGTACCTGCTTATTATTTATGGACCACCCTTCAGAAAAGTGAGTATAGTGCCAATGGTAAATCACTAAATGCAATCACTTGCGCACTATCACCGGATGAGTTCAAAAGAATTATATCCTATGATATTGCAAAGCAAGCCTGGGATATACTAGAAATGACACATAAGGGTACATCAATTGTCAAAAAGTCTAAAGTCCAACTCCTTACAACCAAATTTGAAGAAATTCATATGGAGGAAAATGAAATGTTTATGGACTTTTACACTAGACTAAATGACATTGTAAACTCAATGTGGGGTCTTGGCGATAAAATTCCAGAAAGTAAAGTATGTGTAAAGATACTACGCTCACTTCCTGAACGGTTCAATTCTAAAGTAACCGCGATCTAGGAACTTCGTGATATGGATAATATGAGGGTAGAAGAACTAGTTGGTTCTTTACAAACCTATGAATTAAATTTTAAAGCTCCTAAAGGTAAATCTATAGCTTTGAAATCATCTAAAGGTATTTCTCAAGAAAACTCAGATTTAGAAAATTCTGAAGATGATATGGCTCTTTTGGCGAAAAAGTTTTATAAAATTTTCAAAAGCAAGAAAAGGGTCAACTTTCAAAAGGCAAATGAAAAGAAACGATCTAAACCTAAGTCCAAAACTTGGAAGTCTTTGAAAGATAGTCAATGTTACAACTGCCAAGAATATGGGCATTTAGCAAACAAATGTCTTAGAAAGGACAGACCCAGAAGGAAGAGTATGTTGGCTACTTGGGATGAATTGTCTGATTCTGAAGCATCTTCTGAATTAGAAAATTCTGAAACCGAGTCAGGCAGTGAAGTTAAAGCCCTTATGACTCTAGCCAAGTTTACTCTTTCAGATCACAATGATTCAACAAGTGAAGAAAATTTGGATAGTGATCATGAAAATGAAGAAGATCTTCAAGATGCTTATAATGCCTTATATAAAGAAAGTTGTAAAATTGCTGTCAAACTTAAACTTCAAAAAGAAAAGTTTTTTAAACTCAAAGAATGTTTTGAAACTCTTGTTTTAGAAAAATCTCAAATTTCAGATTGTTTTGAAAAATCAAAGTGTGATTTGGAATTCAAAACCTCCCTGATTGAAGATTTGAAATCTGAAAATGAGAAACTTAAAAATGAAGTATCTTCTCTTCTGAGTTTGAAGGACACATGGAGATATGCCCAAGGTGATCCAAAATTAGAAAAATTATTATCCGGATCAAGAAAATGTGGTGATCGATCCGGGTTGGGCTATGATAAAAATACATCTCCTAAACAGAAGAATACTTCTCCCAACTCTGTGAAAGGAGAGACTTTTAACTCAAAAGGAAAAGGTAATAGTTAAGTTTTTTCTAAAAATATAAAAACTTTTCAAAAACCTAAAAGCAGCTATATAAATTTTAAAAATCAGATCAGAAACCCACTAGCTGAAAAGATAATTGATTTACTAAAGGAGCTCTTAAAATCTAACTCTGTAGGTCACTCTTACAACTATAAATAAAAGAAGATCAACTATACTCCTAAACCCAAAACAGTTCTGAAATGGGTTCCTAAGGTTGCTTGTTTCGTTTCTCACACTGCTTTCAAAGCTTCAAGCCATTCAAAATGGTACTTAGATAGTGGATGCTCTAGACATATAACAAGCGACAAGGCTCTATTTACCGATCTTAAAGATATGACTGATGGGTCAGTCATATTTGGTGATAGTAGCAACTGCAAGATAATTGGCAAAGGTACGGTTTAACTCTATAACCTTCCCTTATTTAAAAATATTTTATATGTTGAGGGTTTAAAACACAACTTGTTAAGCATATCTCAAATATGCGATAACAACCATAGTGTTAAATTTTCTAATCAAGGTTGTGAAATTATAAATAAAAAGGGTTCTGTAATATTAACTGGTCGCAGAACTTCTGAAAATTGCTATATAGTAAGCGATGGTAGCTCATCTAACCAAACGCGCTACATGGTCCATACCAATGAGACAGAATTATGACATAAACGCCTTAGACATATACACTACTGAAATTTATACAGATTGAGCAAAGGAGAACTAATTAGAGGTCTACCTAAGATGCAAAAAGTAGACAAGATTTGTGGTGAATGCTAGTATGGTAAACAAACTAGGAGCTCTCACAAAAAGGTGAACTCCAATACCACCACAAGACCACTCAAGCTTCTCTACATGGATCTTATAGAACCAACGAGAACGGAAAGTCGAGGTGGTAAAAAATACATCTTGGTTATCGTAGATGATTATACAGGATACACTTGGGTTTCATTCTTGAGGGACAAATCAGAAACCCTTGATGAAGTGAAAAAGATTATAAAACAGATCCAAACTGAAAAATGTTCTCAAGTTAGTAAGATCCTTAGTGATCATGGATCCGAGTTTGAAAATTGTAGTTTTGAGAAATTCTGTAGTGATCAGGGAATATCACATGAATTCTCTGCACCTAAGACTCCTCAACAAAATGGAATTGTCGAGAGGAAAAATAGAGTGCTTCAAGAAATGGAAAATGTTATGTTAAATAGCATGAAGCTTCCCAGGAATCTCTGGGCTGAAGCAGTGAATACTGCCTGCTACATTATTAACCGTGTTTATATTTGCAAATCTAATGATAAAACGGCTTATGAAATGTGGTTTGAGAAAAAGCCTTCTGTCAAATACTTTCGAGTTTTTGGCAGCAAGTGCTATATTTTGCGTGACCATGAAAATTTGGGAAAGTTCGATACTAAAAGTGATGAAGGGATCTTTTTAGGATATTCTTTAAACAGTCGTGCATATCGTGTTTTGAACAACAGGACCGATGTGATTCAAGAGTCAATAAATGTTGTAATTGACGATCATTTGTATACACCTGCCCCTAGTTTAGAAAATGATGAAGTTCTTATACTTGAATAACCAGAAACTTCATCAAGTGAAACTAATTCTGAATTAAGGACTGTTAAAGATCATCCAACTTCTTAAATACTTGGAAACCCTTACACTGGTGTGCGCACTCATAGACAATTAGAAGACATATGTAACTACGTATGCGTTACATCCCAGATAGAACCGGTTAACGTGAAAGAAGCACTTTCTGATGAAAACTGGACAGTTGCGATGCAGGAAGAACTTAATCAGTTTGTCAGAAATGATGTCTGGTACCTTGTTCCTAGACCTAAAGATAAACATATTATTGGAACAAAATGGATTTTCAAAAATAAGTCTGATGAACTTGGAAATATATTCAAAATAAAGCAAGGCTAGTTGTACATGGGTACACATAAATTGAAGGTATTGACTATGATGAAACCTTTGCCCCTGTAGCTCGTCTTGAATCAATCAGACTTTTTATTTTCATTGCTTGCTTTAGGAAAATTAAAATTTATCAAATGGATGTAAAGAGTGCCTTTTTAAATGGTGATTTACATGAAGAGGTATATGTTGAACAACCTACAAGGTTTGAAGACCCTAAGTTTACTGATCATGTGTATCATCTTAAAAAGGCTCTCTATGGTCTGAAACAAGCTCCCAGAGCATGGTATGAAAAACTGACTAAGTTTTTACTGAGTCATAATTTTCAGATGGGAAGTGTTGATAAGACGCTCTTTGTTAAGAAACATAATGATGATATTCTAATGGTTCAAATATATGTTGATGATATTATTTATGGATCAACCTATACTAACATGACTGTTGAGTTTGTAGATTTAATGAAATCTAAGTTCGAAATGAGCATGGTTGGGGAATTAAATTATTTCCTAGGGTTGCAAGTGAAATAACAACCTGATGGAATTTTTATCTCTCAAACCAAATATGCTCTGAACTTAATTAAGAAGTTTGGATTTGAGAATGGTAAAAATTTTGATACTCCTATGAGTACAACTTTGAGACTCTCAAAAGACTCTACAAGTAAAGATGTGGATCCTAAATTATATCGCAGTTTGATTGGTAGTTTGCTTTACTTGACTGCAAGTAGACCAGATATCGCTTTGAGTGTTGGTATTTGTGCTCGTTATCAGTCAAATCCTAAAGAATCTCACTTAACTGCTGTTAAGCAGATTATGCGATATGTTGCAAGTTCTGCTAAATTGGGTCTCTGGTATCCTCATGAGACTAGTGTTCAATTAGCCGGGTACTCAGATGCTGACTGGGCTGGAAACATTGATGATAGGAAATCAACCAGTGGTGGTTGTTTCTACATAAAAAATTGTCTTGTTTCTTGGTTTAGCAAGAAGTAAAGTTCTATATCGCTATCAACAGCTGAGGCTGAATACATTGCAGCTGGAAATGCATGTACTCAGCTTGTTTGGATGAAACACATGTTAAGCAATTATGGAATTACACAAGATTCTATGATTTTATATTGTGATAATTCCAGTGCAATAAATATCTCAAAAAATCCAGTTCAACATTCACCTACTAAGCATATTGACATTAGATTTCATTTCATTCATGAATTAGTGGAAGAAAAATTAATATCTTTGGAATACATTCCAACCGAGACTCAAAGTTGCAGACATTTTCACTAAACCACTCGACAAAAGCAGGTTTAATAAATTAAAGTTTGATCTCGGTATATGTGATTTAAATTGAATTTGCATGCTTTGGTGTATCATAATGTACATATATTTGATGGCTTATTTGCTTAAATTTTGAAATCATTTGAAAAATTGCAAATTTTGGTCGGTACTCGACTAGTCGTGAGTGTACACGACTGGTCTTGCTTCAACCAGTCGTGAAACTCGTGAATTCACTTTATTTTGGGGTTTTGGCTCTTCTTCTTCATTTCCTTTTGTCTCATTAATGAGCCTAGCCTCGACCAGTCGAACCCACCTTCATGATACTTCAAGGTTAGTGGTTCTTTTGCAATTTCCTTGTAGATTCTTGTTATTGGTGCTTCAAATTTCACTCTTGTGGAATCTATTTGCTCTTTCATTGTAAGTTTGGGGTTTTTCTCTTAAAAAATCCATTCCATCAAAACCCCACTTCTTCTTTCTTGAATTTTGTAGTTTCCTTGATTCCTCATTTGAAAATGGATGCTAGGGATAAAAAGAAAACTACTCGTGGTCCCTCTTTATCTCGATCAACATCTATTACGCAACGTCATCTTTGATCTCCCGAAAATGATCCATCAGATGCTCGAGATTTGCGTATGCGCAATGTTATAGTTGAGCATCTTGTTAATATTAATCATATTGCTTCATTTGGTATCCTTCCTCTGTTGCAATCTGTAGGATGGAATAATATCTTTCATTGTGGTGGAGCTGCATACCAGTCCATTGCCCAATCCATGGTTGCATGTATCTGTGATTTTTCTCTTGAGAATTTAACTTTTAAAATTGATACTCAAGAAGGCTTATTTACTGTGGATCACCATTTGATAGCTCACCTTATGAAAATTCCTATCAATGATGAGGGCATTCCGATTCATATATTATCAGATAAAATCTCAGAATCTGAAAGACGAATGCTTACTAGGGATTTATGTAATTTGGATGTTCACTGGACTCATAAAGGTAATGCACTTCCTTTAAGGTATTTGTTACCCAGACACAGAGTGCTTCACAGGATTTTCATTTCAAATCTATATCCGCGTTCTGGTAATAAAACTGAACTCACTACATTCATGGTTCGTGTTTTGCATTCCGTCATCTCTGGTGCAAAAATCTATCTGCCTTCATTAATTTGTCACTCCATTATTCAGTTTCGTCTCCATCCAGGTCATAGGGATATTCTCTTTGGTTATGTAATGACTATGTTAGCTAATCATATGCTCGTGGCTATGCCTGTTAGAGAGAAACCCATCCATCATCTCCCTTTTAATAATTCTAATATTAACAAGATGAATTTAGAATTGGCTGATGGCCAAGTGGATGTTGGTAGTAGTGGTGCTGAAGCAGGGAATGCAGATGAAGCTGGTGATCTTCCTGCAGACATAAATATGGATGATATTTTTGAAGACCTTGAGTCGACTCGACTGATGATCCTGACTTTCAGCCTTCTGATTTTGATGAGAGGTTGAATTCTCTTTAGGAACAGGAAGCTCAAATTCGTGTTACTCAAGACACTCAATTTTCTTATTTACACAAATATATGAGGCGTGTTGCTAGGGGTTTACACAAAAGTTATCCATCTAATCCTACTCCCTCTTCTGGTTTTGACTGACAATTTTACGTTTGGTCTATAATAACTGGTATTGAACTTTACTCTATGGCTGCACTATGTTTGCTTGACTGACTTTTGTTGAATTATGCACTATGCACTTCGAACTTTTTATCTCTTGCATCTATATTCCATCTCCTACCTTCCTTAACCTTAGCTTGCCCTTATTTTTTCTTCCTTTGTCATTTTGTATCAAAAAAGGGGAGAAGTTTGGTGAAGTTTTGGCTGTATTTAATGATTATGATTATGGGATTGTAGAGTAGTTTGGATGAGCTATTACTCAGGGGGAGTAAGCTTGATGTTGCTTATGAGAGTAAGCTGGATGTTGCTTATGATGTCTATATAACTGGTGCATGATTCACTATTGAACCTGTTGTGCTTGTATTTCTCTTATTCTTATTGGAAGTATTATTATTTGGGTGTTTTGTCACAAATTTGACAAAGGGGGAGATTGTAAGTGCTATGATCCCATGCTCCTTTGGTTGTCAAATTTTGATGTGTCAAAACATTTATCTGTGTCTTGTGTTTGTATGATGATTTATATGTGTTCAAGACACTGCATCAACACGTCATGACATTGGATGTCTTCAAGAAATACAAAGTGTACTTCATCATCCTATCAATGTTCAAAGCTACAATGTTGAAGTTCAAGACTCAAGAAATAACTTCAAGACTCAAGAGCAACGCATGAAGTAGCTTTCAAGCCGATGAAGATTTTAAGATTAAAGCTACAAGAAGTTCAAGATCTCAAGCTTGATAAGGTTCAAATGTCTACATTCATTGAATGGTTGAAGTTCAATGTCCATACGACATGATTCAGGTTTGAATGACCATTAGGTTGACCTTAGAGTAGGTCATTTCGGATACATAACTCAATTATATCTTTAATAGGTTTTTGGTCTGTTCTAAGACCAGTCCTAGCCCCTGTTCGACCAGTCTTGACATTGACTCAACCAGTCCAAGAAATTCCACGACCAGTCCTAAGTTGTTGAGAATTTTTGGAATTTTTTGGTACACCTACGACTAGTCCTGGTGGTCCTTCGACCGGTCATAGGAGTGACTTCAACTCGATCTTGACCAGTCGTAAGTCTATGACTTAAAGTCAAGCAAGCAATTCTATGGTCCTACGACCAGTCGTAGGTGACACACGACCGGTCGTAGGTTCTCTAAGACCAGTCGTGGAACGACTTTTAAAAATTGCGTTCCGTATTTTAAATATTTGTTAGAGCTACGACTAGTCGAAGGTTCCTAAGACCAGTTGTAGATGCGATTTCTGCTTCTATAAATTGAACACGAATTTCAGAGTTTTTCATTCAATTAATAATATTTTCAAGGCTCCACTCTGAGATAAGTTTGTGTTTATTCTTAAGCTATTTTGTGCATAATTGCTTTCTCTTTTTGCTAGCTTATTTAATTTGATTTTGTTTCTATATTCCAATCTTATTTGAAAAGAGGAATTACCTTATTCCTTCTTCTTGGAATCAAAATCAAATATAGCTATGCCCAACTGGTTAAAATCTAAAATCTATTAGAACTTAGAACCATGTTAAAGTGAGTATTGGAAATTGAACTTTGACATTCAATCATTTACTCCAATTGGTTCTACCGGGCTGCTACAAAAAGGAGAAATCCAGGTATTTTACAATTCTATAAACTTTTATTTCTTTTGGTTTTGTTTGAGGTTAAGCCAGAAAAATCTCATTGTATTGGTTATCTGAGGAGAGCCAGAAAACTCAGAAAAGAGGGGTTTTTGAATTGTGTAAGCCCAAGTGAAAAAGATACAATTGTAAAGGTTTTGGGTGAACCTGTGAAAACCTATTTGATAGTGAACGCTAATATCCCCTGTGTGAGGATATTAGGAGTGGAGTAGCATTCTGTGTAGCTGTTGAAAGACAGTTGGTGTACACACAGGAGAACCATTATAACTCTTCATCTTGTGGATTGAATGCTTGCTTAATTTTTATATCTTTTATCATTCAATTGTGTGGAATGTACATGTGGATGTGAATGTTTTAACAATTTACATTTCAAGCAAGTGTAGGGATTGTTGTAATAAATTAGATCTATATTTCTTCATTTAAGTTCAATTCTTTGCTTTTCATTTATTGATTTCTATTAAAATTGAGTTCTTGATCCAAAGACGTTCTAGAAATAAGGTTGTCCTACCATAAGACCTTGTTTATTATGGTGTAAGGTTGTCCTTAGAATTGAATTTGTATCAATCCCTCAATACTTATTTATTAAGGTGATTTGATTTCAGCATTGTGAATTGATTTATAATTATAAGGCTATTGATTTATTTTATTCCGCTGATTTTATTTTAATTTGGCATAGTCCTATTCACCCCCCTCTAGGACATATAGCTTGGCCTTTTCAATATGTTCAAACGTATACTTTGTTGCTTGACAAGATAATTGAACCCTACCCATAAAAAATTTGGACTAGTTGGTTATCGCTTTGGCAAGTGGTAAAGTCAACGCAAATTTATCTAGCATAAGCTACAGCTTGTCATACGCGTTGCACCTAACATGGCATTACACACACTTAAAACACTAGTGCTTAATAATCAATCATAATCCTTAATAGTTTGTTTGATCCTGTGAAGTAGAGATCATATGTTTGTATGGCCAGAGTGGGAACCTAACCCCTTCTATCTCTATAATCGTGGTCTCTTACATGAAATCTTCAGTCACAGATCAAAGAGTCATTTTAGGACTGAGATCCTTCGGATTCTCACTCCTAATGTCTCTACAAGGTTTAGCTGACTATGGGAATGGAATAACTAGCTAGTAGCAACTCCAATCAAATATAACACCCCTCTTACATGAGCAAAAAGCCTTTAAAAAGGCCCATGTGAGTTTGGTCCACCCGGGGTTCAACATCCATAGAATGGCAACTCCACTCAGGATGTGTTAGTCCCACTAATTGTGACCCAACTTGCAAAACATGATATCACAAATCTTTAAGGATCAATAGTTCACCTGCAATTGCATTTGCATTTAGCATTCATTCTAAATCCCAAAAAACCTAAAAGGAGATGAAAATCTAAAAAACCAAAATCATTGCACCCATTCGAGTCGGACGTCCTCGAACCAAAACCTTCTTCTACAACCCTGTCCGTACCCGATCTTGGGCAACTAGGGCAGATCACAAAGAAGTTCATCCCTTTACCGCCCTCGAATTGCCAGAAGTCCACCCTCCCTTACAGAAATAAGCAGAATTGGCACCAACATCATGCATCCAAGACCTAGCATGAAGCATAAAGGCAATGCAAGAATCAACAAAGATGCTCCTCCGAATCGTCCAAGCCACCTCAGCTAATAACCAAGTTGACTGAGCTTAGCAACAATAATCACCAGCTCCTGTTTTCCTTCTAACATCCAATTCGGTCAAGCAAAACTATTGGATTCTGCACAGGACTTCCAACGCCAGTTAGTGTAACCCTCGACTATGGCTATTTCTTTTAATATCCTCTCATAAATTGTAGTCAATTTCTAAACAATCCCACGGTCAGGATTTCAAGTCAACTGCCAGCCAATCCTACAGTTGAGATTTTTAATCAATTTCCAATAACAACTTCCTCGACTGGAAGCCAAGACAAGCACTGGTGGATGCCCACAATGGGGTCAGTGTTGAGTCCAATTCAATCAATAAGTAGTGGCGAATACCCACCAAGGGAGCCTGTAACGCCCTGAAAATCGGAGGTCGAGCATAAACTCAACTCCGGAGTTCCAACGCATCACTTATGCAACAAAATGAATGATGATTGAATGTTGTCTGCTTTCGTATAATGAACATGAGTGAGATTAAGCCAAAACAACATATCATACTCCAGAGACAGTTAAATTGCAAGCAGAAGACAGTGATAGCTATATGTAATATATAAACTGTGGTGAGCCTCCAGAGTGTGATAACAATACCAAGTTAAATAATTACAAGTACATTTCAAGATATACCTAAGGTGTAGTGTCATTTAGTCAACATCCCTGTAATCCCATCGATCAAGACACGACTCACATGAAGCCGCCAGAAAATAGCATACACGAGGAAGCGTCCTCATCGTCACTGAAGTCCAGCTTCGCCAAAGAAGTAGCGTCACCATCTGCAATCAGACAAAGTCTGGTGGGTGTTCGGAACACTGTCCCGTAACGTGGGAGTGAGTAGCTAACTGAGTGGAACAATAAGGCACAGGTTAACATGTTATCAATACAGTCAAGCAGTAATAATAAAGTAGTACAATCAAACACCCCTAATTACTCCTATTAATGCAAGTATGAATGCAGTCATGATGGATGCCCTCACCACACCCTCCCTCATACGACACCATCTTACGTTCATGGCATGCTTTCATCCCTCAGTGCACCACATCTTTCAGGCACATGCAATGCATGATGAGCATGATTACCTAGTTTTCATTAGTCCATTTCAAACAGCAAGATTGGGAAACAAAGGTACCTCCCTTGTATCATTCCAAAATATGATCCATTCTAGGGTCGTCAGTCCTAGTTAATCTCAGATGATGGTGTGTTTTCTAGGTCACTACAAAGGCTGCCAGGGCTGTTACGCACAAAGGTTACACCACTCCCCCATCACCTCTTTAACGATTCATCACTATACAGAAACAGGCCTAGTTTATACTCTCTACACTGCGGTAAAACTCGTTGCCTCACCGTAAATTCAGAGTATGCTCGAGGTCACTACAAAGGGCTGTCAGGGCTGTTGCTCGCATTCGTTGCACCATTCCCCCATCACCTTATCAATGTAGGCCGATAGTACAAATATAGTGTCCCATACTACCATAATCGGCTCACGAGTCTGGTTGCTCACTGGTCACTACGGGGAGGCACGTGGTCCCAGCGTAGGCCGACAGCTCGACCACGGTGTCCCATACCACCATGCCCGGCTCATGAGTCTTAATGGATCAAGGTACCATGGTTAAAAGGGATTTCACTGGTAAGTTTGGTATCCTAGGTTCAAGCAGTAACGACGAAACATGGTGAACATATATTAGAAAAATCGGATTACTTGACGGGCCTGACTAGATCGAGCGCACAATCAACTGAACGACATGAAGTGCATAAGAACTTCGTATGGCCTAACCACTGTTGCCAATCGAATTACGACTCAGGTTCGTCAAACACATCCTACGTGGCGAAATGAATCTCAACCACGATCTCAAGTCCGGTACCGATTGTCTGGACTATAAACATAGTCCCAAACTCAATCAATCCTTATTCATAGCATGTGGAGTAAAGCATAATAAACAAAGTAATTAAAGCATGTTAACAAGTATGCCATAAAGCATGTTATAAAGCATGTTATAAAGCACCACATAAATAGGAATATAAGCACATATATTGCACAAGTAAGCGGTTTAAGTAAGCAACCTCATGGAGGAAATCATACATGTCTCTAAGGTAGTTGAGAATCCCATCTCAACACCCTCCTAAGGCATCAACATCCAAACACTTACTCACACAAGCATTTTCACAAACACTTAACATACACTATTTCAACATACTTAGTGTATGTTAGCAAACATGTATTATGACAAGTCCTTTCGCCAAGCAAATATTTTACGCATATATAATATATTCATACAACAAATAATCATGGAAAACACATCTCTAAAATATATATGTATATGGTACTTTCTACAATACAGTATTTCTACATACATAGTGTATATTAGTAAAACATGTATTTGGGTGAATCCTTTCGCCAAATAAGCTTTTTATCCATATATCATATATTCATACCACAAATAATCATTTCAAATACATTTCCAAAATTTATACGTATACGGTATTTTCTACGAATACCTAGAATATGTAAAATTCCATAATCTACATCTTTAATCGAAACAAAAAACAGAAAGCACTTTATACATATGCAATTGCATACAGATCATGAATCTATCATTATCTGACATTGAAAGCATTGAAAACCATAACCTATACACCTAAAGTCCGCACCTTTTGTCGTAAAATTGTAACGGAGTCGATAGGTTTGCTAAGCTTCCGTATTCGGCAGTTTGACAACCTATAGAATGAAAAGGTTAGCTATTTCATAACCTACAACTATCAACATGCCAAAACAGATTAGGGTTAGGGTTTCTTACCTAGAAATGGAGCTGGGATCGCCGGGAAAGCGATAAGAACGGAGTGGTTTAAGCTTGGATACGGCAGGGAAGAACGGCAGGAAGAAGCTCTCACTTCTCTCTCACTTTCTCTCTCTTTTCCCTCTTCTCAAACTCAAATTCGGATGGCTGAAATGAGAGAGGGTTTAAGGTCCTTATATAGCCCAAAAATTCATCGAAATAGACTTGGGAACAAGGTATACTTGGGTATTGTCTAAAGGGCTTCTGTTTCAGCTCAACGGAGGACTTCTGGCGGCTCCCCTTGATCAAAAGGTCGGACTTAAGCTCACTAATGCTGGATCTATGTTTAGTCAAGTTTTCATTTCATTCGGGATTCCAGATCATGCGTGGCGGACCAGTTTCAATTCAACGGTCAGTGAAAGTCGATCAGAGATTCCGAGTACACTGACATGGTATGAAATTTTTCCTGATCCGAGGGTCTATTTGGGTCAGATTCTGACAGTCAGGTTGCCTAATACTGGCCCGCAAACGACAAATCTCAGATTACTATTTAAGATATTTATTTTGGAAAGAAAGCAAGTGTTTTCACACTCTCTCGCTCCAGACTCAAGCGAACAGCCATGGGACACTGCCTGGATTTGATTTCCGAGATGGTTGTCAAGCCCAGCGTAGCAGTCCTAATTCCTTAACTTCGTATTAATCAGACTTCCGACGTGCGGTCCAGACCTGATATGGAATTTCGGGATGCTCCCGAGAGCAGCCGGCTAATGAGATTGATCCTAGATTTTAGGGTAACCTAGTGTCAATGATTCTACAAGTTTTGGGTCTTGCAGATCGTATTTAAAGTGGATCAAATGGATTTCATAGCTAATCTAGTTTCGCACTTAGTTACTTTGTCTCATTTCTAAAGGATTTAGTCCTGAGTAATTTCTGTTTGAGGTGGTACTTAGTCCTTTATAGTTTGTATATAAAGTGATCCAAGTTATACTAGTTTAAGATAGTGTCTAGGGTGAAAGTACTTAGAAAAATGAAAGATCAAGGTGGTGAAGGGTGGGATTTGTGAAGGAAATGAGTTCAGAAGTGGTTTTAGACTTTGGGATTGAGTTCTGACAATTTCTAAAGGTGTTAGGATCGACCCATTGCCTAAGGACATCTAATTCCAGGTTGGCAAAAATCCGGGCTGTTACAATCTACCCCCCTTAAAACAAAAATTCGTCCCCGAAATTGGCTAAGGGTAATAAAGAAAGATTTAGTTATTTATTTTACCTAAGTTTTATTGATTTCGAGTTTCCACGCGTGGTAGGGCATATACTAGTCTGGTTCATTTTAGTCTACCCCCCTTAAAACTTATTTCTTTATCCATTTGTCATATCCTGATGGTTTACTACAATGGATTTCTCATATCCATTTCGAGTTTCCATAACTTCATTATTAACATTCTAAGGAAGAGTCAGATCCTATTTAATGACCTAACCTTACGTATAACTAGGAGTAATTTCTTTCGATCCTGGGCTAGTGGGCAAGGGTCCACCACGCTTCTGCTGCGCCACCCAGATCAAGGAATGTATAGACTGACTGAACTAGATTAGGTTCTTAACGTTTTACCCCCCTTAAAAACTTAATTTCATAAGGCTCAAGGATCTATGTCTCGCTCCGTATGTCAGAATGAGGTGAAATTTAGGACCTATCCTTGACAAAAAATGGGACACGGTTTCCCAATACATATTTCTTTTTATCGATGATGTGTATTATGGCATTGGTACATATGATTATATAAAGGAGCTAAAGATGATGGGTATTGTGGTTGATTTCAGGGGCAGGTGCGAGTTTGAGGCAAGATGCCTAATTCTACCAAGGAGTTTTATCACGGTCCAGACTTATCCTATTTAATCATATCTAGCTTAACAGGCAGGCTATCTGTAACGACCCGTAAATTTCCGTACAAGGTCTCGAGTATCACCTCGACCAGAAATCACTTAGGATTAAATCCTTTAGAAATTCAACAAAGTTAACTAAGTGCTAAACTAGATTAGCCATGAAATCCATTGGAATCGCTTTAAATACGATCTGTAAGACCCAAAACTTGTAGAATCATTGATGTTAGGTTACCCTAAAGTCTAGGATCAAACTCATTACTCGACTGCTCTCAGGAACGAATTGAAACTCCGTATCTGGTCTGGAACGCACATCAAGAGTCCGAATAATACGAGGTTAAGGACTTAGGACCGCCTCGCTGGGCTCGATAACCATCTCGGAAATCAAGTCCAGACGATGTCCCACAGCCGTTCGCTCGAGTCCGGAGCGAGGGAGTGTGAAAACTCCTGTTTTCTTTACAAAATAAATATCTTGAATAGTGATCTGACACCTATCGCTTGCGTACATTTTATAAGCAACCAGACCGTCAGAATTTGATCCAAATACACCCTCGGATTAGGAAAAATTTCAGGAACATTTACATGTACTTGGAATTTTGGATCGAGGCCCACTGACCGTTGAACTGAAAATGGTCCGCCACTCGTGATCTGAGATTCCGACCAAGACGAAAACATAACCCCACATAGATCCAAGGTTAGAGAGCTTAAGTCCGACGTTTGACTCAAGGAGGGCGCGAGAAACCCTCTTTTGAACTGAATTAACGTCGATTTGCTTATAACTTAAGTATACCTTGAACATAAGTCTATTCCGGAGAGTTTTTAGGCTATATAAGGACCTTAGGGCAGCCCCTCTCACAGCCATACGAATTTGGGATAAAACCCTAAGGAGAAGAGAGGAAAAGTGAGAGAAAGCTTGAGAGTTGTGGGAGAAACTCCCCCCTACCGTTTCCAACCACCACACGGGCTGCACCACCCCTTCCTTACCGTTTTTCCGGCGATATCGACTCCGTTTTAAGGTAAGAAACCCTAACCCTAGATCTGTTTAAGAGTGTGAAGGTTATAGGTTATGAAATAGCTAATCGGTTTCGCTCTTTAGGCTACAAATTCGCCGGATACGGAAGCCTAACGAACCTAGCTGATTCGTTGCAATCCTAAGGTGTAAGGTGAGGACTTTAGGCGTATAGGTTACGGTTTTCAACGCTTTCAATGTCAGATAATGATAGATTCATGATCTGCATGTATTTGCACATGTACAAAGTGCTTTCCATTTCCTGTTTCGATTAAAGATGCAAAATATGGAATTTTACATACTCTAGGTATACGTAGAAATACCGTATACGTACAAATTTTGGAAATATGTTTGCCATGATTAATTGTTGTATGATTATATAGTATATGGATAAAATACTTATTTGGCGAAAGGAATCGCCGTAATACATGTTTGCTTATATACACTATGTATGTTGTAATTGTGTATTCTAGAAAATACCGCATATGTATAAATTTTGGAGATGCAATTGTTATGATTATTTGCTGTGTGAATATGATATATACGGATAAAATACTAGTTTGGTGAAAGGACAGCCCTAATACATATTTTACTAACATACGTCATGTATGTTGAAATAGTGCACTCTAAGTGTTTGTGTAATTGCTTGTGGGAGTAAGTGCTTAGATGTTAGTGCCTTAGGTAGGTGCTGAGATGAGGTTCTCAACTACCTTAGAGACATGTATGATTCCTCCAAGTGGTTGTTTACTCTAACCACTCCCTTATGAAATATATGTGTTTATACCCCTATTTGTATAGTGCTCTATAACATGCTTTTTAATATGCTTTGTAACTTATTTCATAACATGCTTTATAATATGCTTTATGACATGCTTGCTAGTGTGCTTGAATTACTTTATTTATCATGCTTTACTCTACATGCTATGGTTGAGAATTGATTGAGTTTGGGACTATGTCCATAGTCCAGATATTCGGTACTAGACTTGAGATCGTGGTTGAGATTCATCACGCCACATATGATGTGTTTGGTGAACCCGTGTCGTACTTCGGTTAGCGATAGTGGTTGGCCACACGAAGTGCTTCTGCGCTTCATATCGCTCAACTTGTTGTGCGCTCGAGCTAGCCGAGCACGTTAAGAATCCGTGTGTCTTATGTATGTTCACCATATTTGGTCGCTAATGCTTGAACCTAGGGTACCAAACTTACCAGTGAGAATCCCGTTAACCATGGTACCTCGATCTGCTAAGACTCATGATCCGGGCATGGTGGTATGGGACACCGTGGTCGAGCTGTCGGCCTACGCTGGGGCCACGTGCCTCCCCGTAGTGACCAGTGAGCAACCAAACTCGTGAGCTGATTATGGTGGTATGGGACACTATATTCGTGCCGTCGGCCTACATTAATAAGGTGATGGGGGAGCAGTGCAACCTTTGTACGTAACAGCCCTGGCAGCCCTTTGTAGTGACCTCGAGCATACTCTGAAATCGCAGTGCGCCTTAGTGTTTGCCGCGTTATATAGAGTATGAACTAGGCTTGTTTCTGTATAGTGATGAATCGTTTAAGAGGTGATGGGGGAGTGGTGTAACCTTTATGCATAACAGCCCTGACAGCCTTTGCAGTGACCTAGAAAATACACCATCGTCTGATATTAACTAGGACTGACGACCCTAGAATGGATCATGTTTGGGAATGATACAAGGAAGGTACCTTAGTTTCCCAATGCTGCTGTTTGAGATGGACTAATAAAAACTCGGTAATCATGCTCCTCATGCATTGCATGTGCCTGGAAGATGTGGAGCACTGAGGGATGAAAGCATGCCGCGATCATAAGATGGTGTCGCACGAGGGAGGGTTTGGTGAGGGCATCCATCATACCTACATTCATACTTGCATTAATAAGAGTAATTAGGAGTGTTTGATTTTACTGCTTTATCATTACTGCTTGGCTGTATTGATAACATGTTAACCTATACTTTATTGTTCCACTGAGTTAGCTACTCACTCCCATGTTACAGGACGGTATTGCGCACACCAACCAGACTCTGTCTCAGGTTTAGGTGAGCCGATGACTCAGGAGGCGGAACCTGATTATGATGAGGACCAGGAGGAGTTCTCCTATATGCAGTACTCTGGCGGCTTCGACTATCTGCCAAGATCGAGTTTACAGGGATTGTTACTTAGTTTTATTTTTGACATTTTGTTTATAAAACAGACATGTATATGGTGACTCAGATGGATTCATACTCTGGAGAATGAAACGATTTTGTTTCTTTACATACATATATATATATATATATATATATATAGTTCAGTCTTCCGCTTGCTTTTATACAAATGATCTGGATTATGACTTACTGTTTTGGTATAATCTCACTCATGTTTATTGCTTTAACACAGACAACATTTAATCATCATTAATTATGTTGCATAAGTGATGCGTTGGAACTCGGGAGTTGAGTTATACTCGACCCCCGGTTTTTAGGGCGTTACAAGTTGGTATCGAAGCATGATTTTGATTAAACCGGACCTGAGTTATGTTCCCACTACGTACGCTGACGCATGACAACCTAGGAGGGTGCGAGAAAAACATAGAAACAGTCCTAGGTTTTCCCGACTTCGTCATTTGGCGAAGTTCATCAAAAATAGACATTTTGATCGAGTTCGTACTCGATCTTGACCGCACGTATCGAACCCAAATGTCACGCCTCAAACTCGAAAACTGGGCTCACAAAATTCCCGATCACCGAATCCGGCGCCGACAGCCTCCGTAGAACCCCATTCTCGGCTCCCAGCGCCCATACGCCAGGTTCCGATCCTGGGATGCTAGAAGGAGGATTTTCAACATCAGTTTAATTCGTCATAAGCGTAAGCAAAGGCATAACCCACAAACAACAACCAAAAACTCCATCACATTTCCACTATGATCAAAAACTTTACAAGTACAACGAGCATAAAGGGAAATACAATGATGATAGATAAAAGGCTCCAAAAAGATCTACTATGCACTCCTGCCTCAGCGCTGCTGCGTCCTCGCATCACCTGCACGCAACAGTCGTGCATAAGCTTATAGAAAGCTTAGAGGGTGGTGAAAGTGTGTGCGCAAGGTAGTAATGTAGACATACAGTATCAGAGTGATGCGGAACATGCTTGTGAATCCATGAATACCGTTAGCCGTATCAAGGCTATGCGATGCAAGACATGAATGATGTCGGCCATACCAAGGCCATGCGATGCGAAATGCAACTCAAGTATACAAATCCTCATCTAAGTCCACATATCGGTCGACTCAAAAATCGGGATATCTTAGGGGTCTAGTACACTCTAAACCAGATTGCCGCCCCATCGCGCGCAATAAGGTAAGTTGAAGAGACCTCACTACCCGCCTGCTAATATCAGCTCGGCTCGTCGATAGCGGACCCATTCCTCGAGCTGGTCAGACTCAGCCTAGCATTGCCCCCTCCTCTCGGGAGGGTAAGGCCGTACCCCCTTTCAACCGACCACCACACAGTGGAAAGCGCAGCCTCCTAGTAATCGGCCATCGGCGCTCGTGCACCCACTCGGCCTAGACGTTAGAGCAACCTCTTGGTACCATAAGGGTTTAGGGATTTCACCCAGGGATATCTATAGCACCCCATGTAGAACCAGATTTTCGATATCCAATCCTGCCAACCACGATATGCCTGTGAAGGCTACGGCCCTAATGTCGCTAGGGCGTACAGTAACCATATCACACAATGCGAATGCATGAATCACACTATTCAGTCATGCAACAATCATGAGCGTCTTGTGCGCTCATGTGGGGTAACACCGCCTAACCGGGAGCCCCTAAACAATCTGCCCAAAGGCATATGCTATGATCAGTCACTTCTCATACCAAGTATACATATGATGTGTATGATCATGAATCATGGAACTATACTAAATATGTTATATGGGATAGATGTTGTTCATAAGGAGATGGGCCTAGATGGCCTACAAGTATGGGCCTAACAATGGGCCCTAGGGAGAATCATAATGCGGACATCTAACCAACATTATTTGCACAATGTGGACGTCAAACCAACATTGCTCCCAAGGCACGGCCGTCATAACATCATTACACAAACTATGGTAGGGTTACACATTGTAATGGACTTGTGCACATCCTAATGGGCCTCGACCCGTGGGCCTTAGGTACAACAAATGGGCCACATAACATGGGCCTTATGTATATCAGGTGGGTCTCAACGGATGGGCCACAAATAAACCAAGATGGGCCCAATCATATATGGGCCGATCAAAAGGGTCAAAACAAATGGGCCGATTCACTACATCACTATGGGCCTTAGAAGTCTTGAACGGTGGATATCACTATCTACTATTTAAATGGTGGGGCCTACCTAAACTTTAGATCTGTCATCATTCTTTTTCCCATGTAGTACAGTAATCTCACAAATGGTTGGACGACATGGATACAACACATGCATCATGGTGGGCCCCACTGTTCAAATAGTGAACGATGTTGATAGAGCACATACATCATTGGGGCCCACGCCACATGGATGAACCACATGCATCTGGAGTGGGTCCCACCATCAATCCAAACCGCATGGATGGACAAGCACATCGCGTGGGACCCGCACTGCATGCCTAAACAATGAGCATGAGAGAGAAAGAGAGGGAGAAATATAGCTATTTCTTGTGGAGGTGGGTTCCACGTAGGCCACCATGCAGGGTAGCATATAAAATATATATTATAGTCATATATAATATACCTTAATCCAGAGCACCGTCCAAAGGTCTGGACCGTCACCTAACATCAAGGAGGGCCCCACACATGGGATGGGTCCCACCGTCCGTGGATCGGTGGAGATCACACACGTGGCACGGTGTGGCCCACTCCAAGAGATGGACGGCGTGCAACCACATACATTAAGTGGGACCCGCAGCTCCCTGACATTACAAGAGAGCTAGAGAGAGTTAGAGAGAGAGAGAAATGTAGAGAGAGATAGAGAGAGATGAGAGGACGTGAGAGAGGGTTAGAGAGAGAGAGTTAAGAGAGACATTTAGAGAGAGAGGGTAGAGAGAGATGTAGAGAGAGATGTGGAGAGAGAGAGGGCACATGGCTACCTCTCCTCTTTCCCTTTTACTTTTTCTTTCTTTTTTTCTTTCTTTTTTTTATTGCTGACACCGGATAGAGATGGGTCCCACGAGGTCGAGCGGTGTGGGCCCCACCGTTGGTGTTATCAACATCTAACCCATCAGTTAGATGCATGGTTCCAGGGTGGGCCTAGGTTCCAAAAATCAAGTCATTCCGTGAGTTGTGTGGGCCACACCTGATACAACAGTTGAGAGGGTTCCCCTCCATTCAAAACATTCATAACCATTTATTTGGGCCCACCAAGATGGGGTCCACCAATCCAGCCCACCCATTGTGGGTGTCCCGCTTGAATGAAGGGCCCGACCAAGTTTCAACCGCACCAAGCCTAGGTGGGCCCCACGCACAGGCCACCCACACAGGGGTGGACACCAAGATCTCGCATGTTGAAACGAGATATCTTCACTTAGTCTGCCCGTTGAGCCATGGATTTGGGTGGGGAGAACGGGCCCCACATGGTGGTCCCACAGTCCAGGTGCACGGACGGTTTGGATCACACACACCCAAGGTGTGGCCCGCCAAACTGGATGGACGGTGCGGGACCCCACTATTAGCACACTCCCCGGTTAGCCACCGCCACTAGGGATCAATGCCATGACCTCAGTGTTTGAAACGAGGTATCTTTCACGGTCTGCCACTTGGGCTAACGGACTGGGTGGGTCCCGCGCCTTGGACGGTGGAAACACCACACGTGTGTGATGGTGCGGCCCACCAAAATGGATAGACGGTGTGGATGGGCCCTGTGGACCCATGCTAGTCCACACCCACTGTCAGTGCATACCCATGTTAGTACACCCCCTATCAGTTAACACTTCACTGCGTTTAGCCACCTCCACTGGTGTGTTCACTGGATGGATCGGTGTGGATGATCACCCCATCAAGGTGGGTCCCCACGGTCCACCTGTTCTGATCAAGCTAATATTTGTACTTCCCCTTTCATCCGGGTGGCCCACCATTTGGATGGCCCATACCAACAACAAAAGGCCAAGGTGGCCCACTATTGGATGGTTGGATGAGATACATACATCAAGTGGCCACAAGCCATCAAACACAAAGAAAAAGGGGGAGAAAGAGAGAAAGATCGGTGAGTATGGAGGGGCCCCGCCACTATGGGCCCCTCTTGCATGTAAATATTACATTAAGGTGGGTCCCACATATGTGGACCCTTAATCAACAAAATGAAGGAAAAACAAAGATCTAAGATCACCCACTGGCTTCTTCTTGGTCCCAAGGCTTCCTTTGCTCCTTTGCTTCGATTCCGAAGGAGGAGATGGGGTTTGGATGGTTGAGATGGAAGATGGAAGGGTAGGAAGAGGTGGGCCACACTTGTGGTTTTTTTTTTTTTTTTTTGGGAGAGATGGGGAAGGGCTTGGACGTATGAGGCTCCTCTTGCTTGGAATGAGTTTGAAAATGAAGGAGAAAGAGAGTTGTAAAGAGAGAGAGAAAGATGGTTGATGGATTGATGGATGTGTGTAAGAGTCTTTTTGACTTTTGTGGCTTTTGGTGTAAGAAAGGCATGGGTGTGTAAGAGCCTTTTTGACTTTGGGTCTTGCTTGGGGAAGGGTGTGAAGTGATGTGTACTTGACTTGATGGGATTTATTGATGGTTGATTGATGTGACATCTCGTTGAGATTCTCTTGGGTTTCGCAACGCACGGCGTTTTCCTCGCACCGGACGCTGACCCCCATCTCTTGACCAGAGAATCAGATCGGCGCGCGAATCGTGGCATCGGAACCGCGGCGACGGTGCGGTCGCATTGGTACAAGTCTCGGGTTGAGTCGAATCAGATTAACGACGTATGAATCAAGGTCACGCGCAACGCCGGTTAAGGATCGAAGGTAGCCAAAATTTGACTGGAAAGACCGCGTAAACCTATGGAATGGTACGGTCAAGGATACGGGTCTTACAGCTCTCCCCTCCTAATAAAAATTTCGTCCTCAAAATTTACACAATCATCGCAACTAGTTATAACTCGTGAGGAAGAAGAGACATAATATCTTCATATAAAATCAGAAATAACATACAAAATATAACACATAATCAGTCATCAAAGAGATGGGGATAACGCTCTCGAATCTCGGCCTCGCGCTCCCAAGAAGCCACCTCGACAGAATGGTGACCCCACTGAACCTTCACTAACGGAATGACCTTGGTCCGGAGGACCTGCTCCTTCCGATCAAGGATATGAACTGGCTGCTCGATATAGGAAGCGTCCTCACGAACCTCTAACGGCTGCCAATCAATAACAGAACGATGTCTGACCTACACTTCCTCAACATAGAGACATGGAAAACGTTGTGTACGCCAAACAACTAAAATGGCAAGGCAAGCCGATAAGCCACGAAGTTAACGCGCCCAGTAATCTCAAAAGGTCCTATGAATCTCTGGACAAGCTTGCCCTTCACTCCAAATCGAACTACGCCCTTCATGGGCGAGACCTTGAGACACATGGTCCCCTACATCAAACTCCAAGGGACGACGCCGACGATTAGTAAAACTCTTCTGCCGGCTCTGAGCTGTGCGCATCATCTGCCTGATGATATCGATAGCCTCTGACGTCTCCTGCACAAGCTCGGGACCTAGGAGACGACGCTCTCTAACCTCGGTCTAACAACTCGGTGATCTACATGGTCTGCCATATAGTGCCTCAAAAGGAGCCATGCCGATGGTCGCCTGATAGCTGTTATTGTATGCGAACTCAGCAAATCGCAGATGCTCATCCCAGCTACCCCTGAAATCAATCGCGCAAGCCCGAAGCATATCTTCAAGGATCTGGTTGACCCTCTCGGTCTGGCCATCGGTCTGTGGATGGTACGCGGTGCTGAGCTGCAAATCAGTCCACATCGCTCTCTGGAAGCTCCCCCAAAACTGAGACGTGAACCTCGAATCTCGGTCAGAAACGATCGAGACTGGAACGCCATGCAGTCTCACGATCTCCTCGAGGAATAATCTCGCAAGCCGGTCCATAGACCAAGTCGCACGCATCGCGAGAAAATGTGCCGACTTCGTCAGACGATCCACAACAACCTAAATGGTGTCATGACAGCGCTGAGTCCTCGGCAAGCCCATAATGAAATCTGTCGACACGTGCTCCCACTTCCACATCGGGATACTCAACGGCTGCAATAGACCAGGGGGTCTCTGATGATCGGCCTTGACACGTTGGCATGTGTCACACTCGGCCACAAAACTAGCGATCTGGTGCTTCATCCCTGCCCAAAAATACTGTCGCCTCATATCACGGTACATCTTCGTCGAGCCAGGATGGATAGAAAACCGCGAGATGTGCCTCGGTCATAAGATCTCTGTGTAACTCAAGAATATTCGGGACACATAATCGGCCTCTGAAGCGAAGTCCACCATCTGTACCAATCTGCCAATCTGCCTGACTCTCAGATGTCACCTCAGTCATATAACTCTGCAATGACTCATTAGCCTGCTGAGCCTCGATCACCCTTACGACAAGAGAGGGTTGAATCGACAGGCTCGATAACTGCACGATAGAAGACTGCAGGCCGAACTCAAAATCATACTCTGCTACATCCTCAAGCATCCGTCACTCCTGAATCATCATATGCACCACCAGGCCTCGTGGCTGACGACTGAGGGCATCTGCCACCACGTTCTCCTTGCCCGGGTGGTACTGAAGATCGAAGTCATAGTCCTTCAGGAGCTCCATCCAGCGCCTCTGCCTCATATTCAACTCAGACTGGGAGAAGAGGTACTTCAAGCTCTTATGGTTGGAGAAGAGCTCGAACCTAACCCTATAGAGATAGTGCCTCCACACCTTCAGTGCGAAGATAACTGCAACTAGCTCTAAATCATGCATGGGGTAGTTCAGCTCATGGATCTTGAGCTGGCGAGACGCGAAGGCCACTGGTCTCCCGTGCTGCATCAGGACAGCACCCAAACCAATATGCGAGGCATCAGTGAATACAATAAATCCATCACTCCCAGAGGGAAGAGTGAGGACAGGAGTGGACGTCAGATGGTCCTTCAACTCCATAAACGCTCGCTCGCAGGCGTCGCTCCAAATAAACTATGCGCCCTTCTGAGTCAACCTGGTCAGCGGGGCTGCAATACGGGAGAAGCGCTCAATGAAATGCCAGTAATAGCCTGCTAAACCAAGGAAACTGCGGATCTCGGACGCGGTCGTGGGCTGGCCCCACTGACGCACTGCCTCAACCTTCGAGGGGTCCACTGCGACGCCCTCCCTTGTCACCATGTGACCGAGGAACTTCACCTCCTCCTGCCAGAACTCGTACTTCTCCAGCTTTGCATACAGCTGGTGTGCGCGGAGGGTCTGCAACGTAACTTCCAGATGCTGCTCGTGCTCCTCACGGGTCCTCGAATAGATTAGAATGTCGTCGATGAAGACTACAACAAACTGATCGAGATAAGGGCGGAAGACCTCATTCATCAACTGCATGAAGACCGCGGGTGCATTGGTCAGTCCGAAGGACATGACCTGAAACTCGAAATGACCGTAGCGCGTCCTGAATGCCGTCTTCGGAATGTCCTCCTCTCGGACCCGTATCTGATGATAACCGGAACGCAAGTCAATCTTCGAAAAGAACTGTGCACCCTGCAGCTGATCAAACAAATCATCAATCCTCGGGAGCAGGTACTTGTTCTTGATCGTGACCTTGTTGAGCTCGCGGTAATCTATGCAGAGCCTCAACGATCCATCCTTCTTCTTCACGAAGAGTACCGGCGCTCCCCACGGGAAACTGCTCGGACGGATAAAGCCCAACTCATGCAACTCGTCCAACTGCTTCTGCAGTTCCCGCAACTCCAACGATTGCATACGATACTGGGCCTTCGAGATAGGCACGGTACCAGGCACGAGATCAATCTGAAAGTCAGTGAGTCGACGAGGCGGTAATCCCGAAATCTCCTGAAACACATCGGAAAAATTGCGAACAATCGGCATATGATCAATACAAGCGGCAACAGGCTCCTCAACGGCGCAGGACATCAAGCAAGACAACGGCTCTCCTCGGGGCTCTGCAACGAACTGAAACTGCGGCAAGCCTGGTATATCGAATGTGACGGTCCTCGTGGAGCAGTCCAAGATGACGTGGTACTCGGCAAGCCAATTCATGCCCAGGATGACATCGAACTCGGACATCGGTAATGCAAACAGATCAGCAGGCAAAAAGGTATTCCCGACTAGAACGGGGCAAGACGAGCAAAATTGGCCTAACACTGCAGTCTTCCCAAGGGAGTCGATACTAACAGACTCTTACGAGTAGACTCCAACGGTAGGCCAGTCGATCGGCAGAAACTCTCGGCCACAAAAGAATGCGATGCACCAAAATCAAACAACACACGTGCAGCGCATGCAGAAACTAAAAGCATACCCTCGACAACCCCTCTAGATGACTGCGGATCCTGCTGAGCCGCGTAGAACCTAGCTTGAGCTGGCTGGGGAGGTGCCTGTCCCCTCTGAACGTGCTGCTGCTCCTGGGGTCACTGAGGTGGTCGAAACTGCTGCCTCTGCTGCTACGGTCTCGGAGGCTGGTGTTGATGCTGCTGATGAGGTGGCCTTGGTGGTGGGGCCGCCATTGCCGCCGTTGTGCGGGTCTCGCCGCCGTGGTGGAGGCCGTCGTGGACCTCTCGGCCGCACGCCGCCGTGGGGGCCTCTCTCGTCGCCGCCGAGGGTGGGGACACTCCCACATATGGTGCCCTGTCGCACCGCACCCAAAACAGGTGTCGGTGAACTGCCTCAGAGGTGGTGCTGGCGCTCGGAAGGCTGGGCCACCTGTACGCCTCTGCTGCTGCGGTCGATGCTACTGCGAGTCACCGAAAGGAGCAGGCCTCTTCCGTTCTCTCCTCTGACCCGATCGGACTGAGAACCGGCCCATCAGCCTCATAAATCTGGGCCTTCCGTACCACTCCTTCGAAAGTCAGGAGCTCATGCCCAATGACACGGCCTCGGAGACCGTAACACAAACTGTCCTCTAATCGGTGAGCTTTCCGCCCCTCATCATCTACCAAGTACGGCACAAATCTGGATAGCGCTATAAAACGGGCCGCGTACTGAGCCACTGTCATATCGCCCTGTACCAGGGCCTCGAACTCTAATGCTCGCTGTCGTCGGATGTGATCAGGAAAATACTGTTGGTCGAACCGATCCACAAAATCCTCCCATGTCCACACAAAATCAACACCTGCTGCTAGGGAGACTGACGCCCACCAATGCTCAGCCTCACCATGAAGGAGAAATACGGCTAATCGGACTTGCCGCTCGGTCGCACATCCCATCGTCTCAAATATTTTCTCCACATCGGCACGCCATCTCTCAGCTACCGTCGGGTCTGGCTCACCCTGGAAATGCGGGGGATCGAGTCGTCGGAACTCCCTAAGAAGGGCACTCGCACGGTCCTGCTCGGCCTGCTCCGGTGAGACAACATGGTGCCTGCCCTGTCCCTGAAGTGCAGCCGTCACAGCATGTAACATTTGTTGCAGCTGGGAGGCACTCATGGATATGGTCGGGTCCGCACCAGTCTCTGGTGGAGGAGCAGCATACTCAAGATGGGTAGTAGGAATCTCTGGTGGTGGTATGGGCATAGTAGGTGGTAGTGTGGGAGTCTCAGGTGGTGATGCGGGAGTCTTAGGTGGTGGTGTGGGGGTCGATCGGGTCACTCTCTGGCGCGCCATGTCCTAAAGGAAGATCGAAGGCGCCTATCAACTTAGAAACTCTCGAAGGTACGCACATTAATGGTCGGTAATAAAGATTGCTAAGCTATTCGGACTTGAGACTTAATCATCCTAAACTCATAGCAGACATGTAATGTTGTTCTTAGTTATTCCCGAGTTATGCTCTGATACCAACTTCTGTCATGCCCCAAACTCGAAAACCGGGCTCACAAAATTTCTGATCGCCGAATCTGGCGCTGACAGCTTCCTTGTAGCATCCCAGGATCGGAACCTGGCGTATGGGCACTGGGAGCTGAGAATGGGGTTCTACGAAGGCTGTCGGCGCTGGATTCGGCGATCGGGAATTTTGTGAGCCCGGTTTTTGAGTTTGGGGGGTGACACCAAATCACTTCTAGACCGTCTATTGACGTGTCTAAATCCCAATACACCTTACCACATTAATAAAAAATCTACAAATGTCAGTGTGTGTCCGAAAGTGCCCGAAAGTGCCCGAAATAGAGCGAATCGGGGTCGGGGGCCTACCCACGTTAATCCAGGGGTACCCAGAGTGGGACCCAGTGATTTTTGGGGCCTAGGGGACTGGAGGATCATGACCCTGAGGCCCCCTTTTAAAAAATCAAAATTTTTTTGGCGAGGCCCTCGCTCAGTCGGCGAGGCCTCGCCGATTTTTTTGTTGGGCCGGGCCCGCGGCTCGGGCTGATCACTTTTGGGGGTCCCTAAAACTCCCTACCCTAGCTCCCGTCCTAATCCCATCTCCTAAAACCCCACCTTCTTCACAAACTCCCTCCCCATACCATTTTTCACTCTTGCGTTACTGCCCTCTCTCGTAAATCACCTTTCCAATTGACCTCCCTACTGATTTCGACCGTCACACATCCCTTTCCATCGTGCACTGCTGTCCTACTCTCTTTTTCCCTCTTCGTTTCTCTCGTTTAGACCCCCACACGCCCACTTGGAGCTCAAAAACTCGTGTGAGCTCCTTCACCCAACTGTTTTCTCCATTGTTTTCTTAAACCTCTATCTGTTGGGCCCTAAATCCATGGGGAAACAATATTCCCAGCCCTTTCTCCCCTATTTCGTCTTTTTTCATGGCCCTTTTTGAAGTTGTGGCGGCCATTTTCTCCATCTCCACCATCCTCTCTCTGATGGGCAAGAGGAAGGGTACCGCTAATGAGGCTGGGCCTAGTCGCCCTGCACTATCAAGGCGGCCGAGAGACACCACCGCTAGCTCGAGCTTTGCCCAGGAGTTTCGCACGAAGCGGGACCTTAATCCCCGGATCCCTGCTGAATGGGTACAGTTGGTGGTGCTACCTCATGGAGTTTATGAGGACCGCAGAGTTCTTTTTGAAGCCCAGGTGGATGGTCGGCTATTTGGGGAATACTATTTGTTCAAGCAAGTGGAGGCGGCCCTCTGGGGTCCACTATTTGAGGTCAGAGGTCGCGCCAATTCTGGCACTGTCAGAGCCTTCTATGCCAACATTCGTGAGCCTACACTAGAACCTTTACAGTTCCGGCTCTTAGTTGGGGTGGATTTGTTCATCACCATTGATGTGAGGGTGATAGCATGAGTTATGAATATGCCCCTTGGTGACGTACATGCTAGCGAGCTGAATTTGGGGACTGCTCGTGAAAGGGATCGTCACACACGATACCTTTGTGGCGGCCGACTAGCTGAGTGGCAGCAGAACAAAAGCCTGCTAGTGTCCCACATGTCAGATGACTTCCGCCTATTAAATCACATCTTCACATACAACCTCTACCCCAGACACAGTAATCGAAGCGAGTGTACGCGCCTTATGGTTGACTTTCTGTACCAAGTGGGGCAGAGGGTGAACTTGTGTGTACCCACATTCGTGTTGCGACAGATCGTGAATATTGCACGCTCCACCAGGAGCTCTGATTCGTTTCCTTTCGGCCGACTCATATGCAGGATTGCACGTGAGTATGGCTATAGTCTGGGGGTGGAAATGCCAGTACCGGTCCACCAAATTGACGAGAATACTCTCAAGTAGATGAAAATTGGGGCACAGCGACAACGGGCCCGATATGGGGAGAGTGAGGATGAGATTGAGAGCGAAGAAGACAAGAGTGAAGATGGGAGTGAAGCTGAAGAAGAGGAAGAAGAACCTGAGGCCCAGGATATAGAGGAGAGTTCACCTCCTGTGGCTCTAGAGCAGGGCACCGATCGGGCTTCTATAGATGCACGTTTAGCACGTCTCCAGGAGGGCCAAGCCGCCCTGTGACAGGAAGTCAGGCGGGTCCAAACCAAGCTAATCAAGGTGTCTCGCACCTTGAAGGCCATCCTGTATTGTCTACAGGACAAGAATGCTCCTCCTCCATCACCTGATTCGGATGCCTAGTCATCCAAGTTGTTGTTGTGGTTGTTTTGCTTACCGCATTAGGCGGTTTATGCTTTCATGCTAATAATGTAGTAGTTAGTAACATGTTTTAAATGTTTGATGCTTTGGATGTAATTGGCTTGCATGTAATTTCTGTCATGATTCATGTAACTCTGTAGTCCATGTATTATGACAATTTTAGATAAATGAAAAGCATGTAGCCTCTTTTGCTAGGAGATGTGTGGAATGCTTAAAGTGCTTAAATAATGTGATGATATGCTTTAATCTCACCAACGTTACACCCTATGTTATATAGGGCATGCCGCGACAATATACGCGGAGCACAAAACACCTTCTTCTTACCGGCTCGATGGACCAGACTCCTTCTGGTAGGGGTGGTCCTGCGGATCCAGGGTTAGATTCTGATTAGCCCCCTGCTGGTCCTACTGGTGGACTACCACCTTACACGCCCCCGGTTCGTGAGCAGTACCAGGCATCATCATCTACGCAGCATGACTCACAGGCTGCTCCGCCTACGGATAGGATTGAGCAGTTGATGTTGATGATGCATCAGCAGCAGATGCAGTAGCAGCAGATACAGCAGCAGCAGCACCAGCAGCTTATGGCCACTATTGCTCAGGCCTTATCCCAGGGTGGTAGTACGACTCCACCTACAACATCTGCACGTCCTGCTCAGCATTCGGAGCCTCCTGCTCAGTTTGAGGATGTGCCTCTGCCCTCACCGTTGCACCTCCTACTGGAGATGTCGGTACCTGCGGCTTACTCGAGCGATTTCAGCGCTTGAGGCCTCCCTCATTCATGGGTTCTCATAGACTCGAGGAGCTAGAGTTTTGGTTAGACCGCATCTCCAAGATGTTTCGGATGCTGTACTGTTCAGAGGCAGAGCAGGTTGAGCTGGCCGCTTTCATGTTTGAAAGGGAGGCCAGTCTATGGTGGGATAATGTGCTGCGGTCTGTTGCAGTGGACTACGTGTGGACTTGGGAGGCATTCGAGTTCCGATTCCACGAGAAATACTACCCGTAGATGTACCGATATGAGCGGGAGGATGAGTTTCTATGCCTCAGGCAGGGAGGCATGACAGTTACGGAGTACGAGCACTACTTCACAAAGTTGGGCCGCTTTGTCCCGACTATACTGGTTGATGAGCAGATGCGGATGCGTCGTTTTTCTCTGGGTTTGCAACCTGATATACGGTCGAAGATATGCTGTATCAGTATACCTACTTATACAGCGTTGGTTCACATGTCTATGACGGCCGAGCAGGATGTGGACCGGTTGGCCCATTCTCATGGTACCATGGTTCCGAGACCATGACAGGAGTTACAGAGTAGGCCTATTCTAGGCAAGAGGCCTCGTGCTGACTTGCCCCTCAGGATCACAGTGCCAGTGGATCCGATGCGACGCCCTATTGTGACCTGTATGTATTGCGGGAAACAGGGTCATCCTGTTGGGAGTTATTTTGCGCGGATGAAGGATAATGGTTTCTCTCCACCGCAGATGTTGGGTCGTTCTCGCCCACAGGCATTATCGACTCCACCTCTATAGGCTGCCCCTGCTGGTCCTTCCTTCTGACCTCCTGTATTACGCTTTAGGCCGCCTCAACGGCCCATGGTTCCACCGCCGAACCGTTAGCAGCAGGCGTGTGTGCACGCACTTATAGTGGAGGCGCCTGACTCCACTACCACAGCACCGTTAGCCTTTGAGCTCACTGCCCATGTTGAAGGTACCCCTATATTTCTATTAGTGGATATGGGATCCACTATTTCACTGATATCTGATTCTGCAGTCAAGCGCCTTGGGTTGCACACGATCCTGATGGCTGGGGTGCGAGTTATTACGACACCTGGGACTTTTACAGATTCTACTAAGATGTGTGAGGATTATTTGATAGATCTAGGGAGTAGGACTATATACATTGATCTGATTGTCTCCCCCGTATACCATTTCGACGTCATCCTTGGTATGGATTGGTTAACTGAAGCGAGGGTCGAGATTGACTGCGAAACTCGTCTAGTGACAACTTACAGACCTGAGGGCACGCCCTTTACATTTCCCATGCAGGTCAGTTGCCCTTTTCGAGTTCTTAGTTATGCTTCCTTGCTGAAGGATGTTGATGGACCGACACTTGTGGATACGCCAGTAGTTCAGGAGTTTGCGGATGTGTTTGAGATGATTCCTGGTTTGCCACGTCGGCACGAGATTGACTTCACCATTGATCTTATGCCTGGTGCGACACCTATCTCATTGCTGACTTATCGTATGCCTCCATGTGAGATGGAGGAGCTGTGGAAGCAGATTGACGAGCTTGTAGAGAAGGATTTCATTCGACCTAGTGTCTCTCCTTGGGGTGCACCCGTGTTATTTGTGAGGAAGAAGGATGGTTCTCAGTGATTGTGTATTAATTATCGTAAGTTAAACCAGGTGACGGTGAAGAACAAGTATCCTTTGCCCAGGATAGATGATCTGTTTGATCAGTTGAGAGGGGCGAAGTATTTTTCGAAGATTGATTTGCGGCAAATGTGGTATCATCACCGTACGTCGAGATGAGGACGTGCGTAAGAAGACATGACTCTTCAGACGTGCTTTGGGCACTATGAGTTCCCAGTGATGTCGTTCGGCCTTACGAACGCACCAGCCGTGTTCATGGACCTGATGAACCGGGTATTTCAGCCTTTCCTATACTGATTTGTCATCGTCTTTATTGATGACATTTTGATATACTCTATAAGTCGGGAGGAGCACGAGGAGCACCTGAGAGCAGTGTTGGGTACGCTGAAGAAGAACCAATTGTTCGCACAGTACAAGATGTGCGACTTCTGGCAGGAAGAAGTCAAGTTCCTCGGACATGTAGTGTCCAAGGATGGGATAGCAGTGGACCTTGCTAAGGTAGCCGTGGTTCAGATTGACAAGAGCTCGACTCTGCACCGAGGTGAGGAGTTTCCTTGGTCTGACAGGGTATTACAGGCGTTTCATTCCGGATTTCTCGAAGATTGTCAGGCCGTTGTCTCAGTTGACCCGGAAGGACCTGAAGTTCGCCTGGAATGAGAAGGCGGAAGTAGCTTTCAAGGAGCTAAAGGACAATTTGACGTCCGCCCCTGTGCTAGTATTGCCAGAGCAAGGGGTTAAGTACACGATATACACTGACGCGTCTCGCATTGGTTTGGATTGTGTCCTTATGCAGAAGGACAGGGTGATTTCGTATGCCTTGAGACAATTAAGGAAGCACGAGGAGAATTACCCTACACACGACTTGGAGTTGGCAGCTGTCATCTTTGCATTGAAGCTCTGGAGACATTACCTCTACGGAGAGGAGTTCGAGCTTTTCTACGACCACAAGAGCCTTAAGTATATATTCACACAGCGAGACTTGAATATGAGACAACGCCGATGGATGGAGACCTTGAAGGACTTCAAGTTCGAGGTTTCCTACCATCCGGGCAAGGCGAACCTTGTGGCAGACGCGTTGAGCCGCAAGAAGGCTATAACATTTGCTGCTCCGTTGATGGTAACAGAGTGGGACATGGTTGAGTTCGTGCGGGACTTCGAGCAGAGACTCACCATGGAGGAGCTATTTGAGTGTGTTGCGCACGTTAGGGTGCGACCACGGGTGGATGATAGGATCGTTAAGGCCTAGAAGGGCGATGTGTGGTTGTCTGAGTTTCGAGAGCAAGCTAGCGACGCTGAGGACTCCGAGTGGAGAGTTGGTTCTGATGGGGGTCTACGATTCCGTGGCCGCCCATGTGTTCCTGATAGTCCTGACTTGAGACAGGAGCTTCTCGAGTCTGCTCATAACTCGAAGCTCGCGATGCATCCTGGTAGTACGAAGATGTACCGGGATATGAGACGGTCATATTGGTGGGATAACATGAAGGCCCACATCGCTGAGTATGTATCTCGTTGTCTGACGTGCCAGCAGGTCAAGGTAGAACATCGCCGACCTCCTGGACTGCTTCAGCCCATCCCCATAACAGAGTGGAAGTGGGACTTCATCTCCATGGATTTCATATCAGGGCTGCCGAAGACGAGGAAGGGACACGATTCCATTTGGGTGATTATGGATCAGTTGACCAAATCGGCACATTTCCTCCCTATCAGAGTTACGAACTCTACAGATGAGCTGGCTAGATTGTACATCAGAGAGATTGTGCGTCTGCATGGAGTTCTACTTGAGATCGTGTCGGACAGAGACACGAGGTTCACTTCTATCTTCTGGACTCGTATCCAGGAAGCGATGGGTGTGAAGTTGAAGTTCAGTACAGCGTTTCATCCTCAGACTGATGGGCGACAGAGCGGTGAGGAGGATATGTTGCGGCCCGTGTGCCGGACTTCAAGGACAAGTGGGATGACTGTCTTCCTTACGCAGAGTTCGCACAACAACAAATGCTTGTGCAAGTATTAGTATGGCGCCATATGAGGCCCTGTATGGTCGTCCTTGAAGAGCACCGCATTGTTGGGCTGAGGTTGGCAAGCGTAGTCTGATTGGCCTGAAGTTGGTACAGGCGACTACAGAGAAGGTCGACATTATCAGGCGTCGACTACTTACAGCGCAGAGCAGGCAGAAGAGTTACGCTGATACGAGGCAGCGACCGCTTGAGTTCGAGGTCAGAGACCATGTGTTCCTCCGAATTTCCCCTATGAAGGGAGTCCTTCAGTTCGGGAAGAAGGGGAAGCTCACACTGAGGTTTATCGGTCCGTTTCAGATACTGGATCGAGTGGGTGCTGTGGCCTATCGTCTTGCTTTCCCCACACCGCTTGCAGCTGTACACAACGTATTTCATGTATCTATGCTGAAGAAGTACGTTCCTGATCCTTCACATATCATCCGATGGGAGCAGGTAAAGCTGAGCAAGGATGCTACATATGAGTTGCGCCCGACGCGTATCCTTGACAGGAAGGAGCAGGTACTGCGTAGCAAGGTTATTCCACTTGTGAAGGTACTATGGACGCATCATTCAGAGGAGGAAGCTACGTGGGAGACTGAGGCCGAGGTCAGAAAGAACTACTCTCAGATTCTTGAGGAATACGAAAAGGTATAAATTTCGAGGACAAAATTTTTGTTTAAGGGGGGTAGATTGTAATGACCCGTAAATTTCCGTACAAGAGCTCGAGTATCATGTTCACTCCCCAAGTATAGGGTTGTGATGTAGTAATAAACTCGGTAAGATCGAGGTCGAATCCCACGAGGACTGATCGTCACAATTTAAATCTGAGACTCTCCTTAACTAACCCAACAAATAATGGTATGAACTACTAAGCACAATTCTAGGAAAAAAAAATAAAAACAATTAAGAATAGGGAAGAAAATTCCATCAGAGAGAGAGCACTAGGACTTTTGAATCCACCCCTAATTATCCTAACCCTTGTTTTGTCTGTTGATTCACCTTGACCTTGATTGATACCACTTAAATAGAGAAAGCACAATCTGTGTCCTAAATCGGGCATACAGACTGTCTAATTCCTTTAAGCAATGCCATGAATAACAAATTCCATGTCCTTGGCTCCGCACATGGAATGTACATTCATTAAAGCACCCTGTTTCTTCCTCTATAGGGAACCTGTTTTGATCGACACAAGCACTGTAATAAGCATCCAACAACATCCATCTATATACTTTGATCAAGTTCATAGATGGAGAAGTATGGAATTTAAACCCATAAAGCCCACTTAGAGAAAAAAAAACAAATTAAATAAAATTCAAAGTAAATCAACCAATACAAGAGCCGATCAAATTAGGGGCTTCATCTCAAATTTCTAGCTGAGAGGTTAGTTACCCATAAAATCCATAAAAAATATTAAATAAAATACATAAATTAAAACTCCAAACCGAACAATCTCTCTCTCTTTCTCCTTCTCTTTCTTCTCTCCCTGGCTCTGGATCTCAATTTCCCTGGATCTGAATGCCTCTCCCACGTCCAAAACTTCTCTTTTATAGTCTTTGGATGGCTAGAAGAAGTGGCGTAGTCGTAGACGGACTTGAAGTACAAATTTTTGCACCGTGATCGGTGGGCCCCACAGAGGTGTTTTCGGAAAATCCACCCCGTCCATTGGATTCAGGACGAAATTTCAGTCAAGAATGAGTGGTTTTGAAGGTCCATTGGCGCGGCCCACAGAAGAAATCTCAAAAAGATCAGATTTAAACGTCGTCGGGTAGCCCTTTTGTGGCCTCTGTATCACACACGTGTGTACGCATGGGAGTGAAATATCAGCATGGGTTTGTATGGACGGTTCAGATCAGCCGTACGGACGACGTACAGAGCCCAAAAATTCCCGCAAAACGGACCAGCGGCGTCCGTTTCTCTGACGCGGATGCGGATCTCCTTCCGCTGTGACAATGGTGGGGCCCATTCCGATGATTACATGGAAAATCCACTCCGTCCATTGCACGGAGGAGGGAATTCCGTTTGAGAATGCAGATTTCAGGCTTTTGTTGATGAGGTCCACTCGAAGCCAAGCGCCACCGTCCGTCCGACGTTTGAACGGTTAAAAGTCCCACGAGAGGATGTCTTCGAATTCCGTCAGCTAGGTGTGGGGTATGGCCACCCCAGGAGGCTGATGGACGGTCCGGATTGATGAATTGATAGCCGCCGTGGACCCACAACTATGATCCGTTGCCGGCAGCGGAAGACGCTGTAGACGGAGCCTTCCTTCGCTGAAGACGTCGGTCAAAGCCGACTTTGACTCGCGTTGTTTCGGCCAGTGTACACCGAGTGCATCTATGCACTCGTGTACTCTCAACTCATGTGGGGTCCATCTTGATAATTATGGCAAATCTAATCCGATCATATGTTCTCTCACCTCATAAAACGGGATGATACCAAATTTGAAGCATATCCAGATTATAGGTGGGCCTAGAATCGATGATTTGTGGGCTGATTTATCCGTTGGGGCACTTCCATGGTGATCCGAGGGCTGAAATTTGAAATGTATGGTTAATTTATTTCCCTTATCTCATGTATGAAGTTTCGAACTGATCGGATGGCGGGAACTATGTGATTTTGCATTCTGGACCAATTTCGGGCCTCTTCAACATGCTTTCCTTAGATCCCAGGCGTGTAAAATCTTCATTATTGGTTCTCTGGAGTCCATCCCGTGTTCTGGAGACTTCGAAACGTCAATTCCATGTTTTTAACATCAATTTCCAATTAACGCTTTTTATTTCATCCTGCGATAAAACACAATTAAATTTTGACATTAGGCGTTATGATTTACATAAAATCGTGCAATATCTGGGGTCTGATATGCAATATTTGACCCTTATCATATCACCTCGACCAGAAATCACTTAGGATTAAATCCTTTAGAAATTTAACAAAGTTAACTAAGTGCTAAACTAGATTAGCCATGAAATCCATTGGAATCGCTTTAAATACGATCTGCAAGACCCAAAACTTGTAGAATCATTGACGCTAGGTTACCCTAAAGTCCAAGATCAAACTCATTACCCGACTGCTCTCGGGAACGAATTGAAACTCCGTATCAGGTCTGGAACGCACATCGGGAGTCCGAATAATACGAGGTTAAGGAATTAGGACCGCCTCGCTGGGCTCGACAACCATATCGGAAATCAAGTCCAGACGATGTCCCATGGCCGTTCGCTCGAGTCCGGAGCGAGGGAGTGTGAAAACTCCTGTTTTCTTTACAAAATAAATATCTTGAATAGTGATCTGGCACCTATCGCTTGCGTACATTTTATGGCAACTGCACCGTCGGCCGACCGACCCAAATACACCCCGGATCAGGAAAAATTTCAGGAACATTTACATGTACTTGGAATTTCGGATCGAGGCCCACTGACCATTGAACTGAAAATGGTCCGCCACGCGTGATCTGGTATTCCGACCGAGACGAAAACATAACCCCACATAGGTCTAAGGTTAGAGAGCTTAAGTCCGACGTTTGACTCAAGGAGGGCCACCAGAAACCCTCTTTTAAGTTGAATTAATGCCGATTTGCTTATAACTTAAGTATACCTTGAACATAAGTCTATTCCGGAGAGTTTTTAGGCTATATAAGGACCTTAGGGCAGCCCCTCTCACAGTCATACGAATTTGGGATAAAATCCTAAGGAGAAGAGAGGAAAAGTGAGAGAAAGCTTGAGAGTTGTGGGAGAAACTCCCCCTACCGTTTCCAACCACCACACGGGCTGTACCACCCCTTCCTTACCATTTTCCTGGCGATATTGACTCCGTTTTAAGGTAAGAAACCCTAACCCTAGATCTGTTTAAGAGTATGAAGGTTATAGGTTATGAAATAGCTAATCGGTTTCGCTCTTTAGGCTACAAATTCGCCGGATACGGAAGCCTAACGAACTTAGTTGATTCGTTGCAATCCTAAGGTGTAAGGTGAGGACTTTAGGCGTATAGGTTACGGTTTTCAATGCTTTTAATGTCAGATAATGATAGATTCATGATCTGCATGTATTTGCACATGTACAAAGTGCTTTCCATTTCCTGTTTCGATTAAAGATGCAAAATATGGAATTTTACATACTCTAGGTATACGTAGAAATACCGTATACGTACAAATTTTGGAAATATGTTTGCCATGATTAATTGTTGTATGATTATATAGTATATGACTAAAATACTTATTTGGCGAAAGGAATCGCCGTAATACATGTTTGCTTATATACACTATGTATGTTGTAATTGTGTATTCTAGAAAATACCGCATATGTATAAATTTTGGAGATGCAATTGTTTTGATTATTTGCTGTGTGAATATGATATATACGGATAAAATACTAGTTTGGTGAAAGGACAGCCCTAATACATATTTTACTAACATACGTCATGTATGTTGAAATAGTACACTAAGTGTTTGTGTAATTGCTTGTGGGAGTAAGTGCTTAGATGTTAGTGCCTTAGGTAGGTGCTGAGATGAGGTTCTCAACTACATTAGAGACATGTATGATTCCCTCCAAGTGGTTGTTTACTCTAACCACTCACTTATGAAATATATGTGTTTATACCCCTATTTGTATAGTGCTCTATAACATACTTTTTAATATGCTTTGTAACTTATTTCATAACATGCTTTATAATATGCTTTATGACATGCTTGCTAGTGTGCTTGAATTACTTTATTTATCATGCTTTACTCTACATGCTATGGTTGAGAATCGATTGAGTTTGGGACTATGTCCATAATTCAGATATTCGGTACCAGACTTGAGATCGTGGTTGAGATTCATCTCGCCACATATGATGTGTTTGGTGAACCCGTGTCGTACTTCGGTTGGCGATAGTGATTGGCCACACGAAGTACTTCTGCGCTTCATATCGCTCAACTTGTTGTGCGCTCGAGCTAGCCGAGCACGTCAAGTAACTGGTGTGTCTTATGTATGTTCACCATGTTTGGTCACTAATGCTTGAACCTAGGGTACCAAACTTATTAGTGAGAATCCCGTTAACCATAGTACCTCGATCTGCTAAGACTCATGAGCCGGGCATGGTGGTATGGGACACTGTGGTCGACCTGTCGGCCTACGCTGGGGCCATGTGCCTCCCCGTAGTGACCAGTGAGCAACCAAACTCGTGAGCCGATTATGGTGGTATGGGACACTGTATTCGTGCTGTCGGCCTACATTGATAAGGTGATGTGGGAGCGGTGCAACCTTTGTGCATAACAGCCCTGACAGCCCTTTGTAGTGACCTTGAGCATACTCTGAAATCGCAGTGCGCCTTAGGGTTTGCCGCGTTATATAGAGTATGAACTAGGCCTGTTTCTGTATAGTCATGAATCATTTAAGAGGTGATGGGGGAGTGGTGTAACCTTTGTGCGTAATGTACCGACAAATTCACAGCAAGTGACCTAGAAAATATACTATCGTCTGATATTAACTAGGACTGACGACCCTAGAATGGATCATGTTTGGGAATGATATAAGGGATGTACCTTAGTTTCCCAATCCTACTGTTTGAAATGGACTAATAAAAACTCGGTAATCATTCTCATCATGTATTGAATGTGCCTGAAAGATGTGGAGCACTGAGGGATGAAAGCATGCCGCGATCGTAAGATGGTGTCGCATGAGGGAGGGTGTGGTGAGGGCATCCATCATACCTGCATTCATACTTGCATTAATAAGAGTAATTAGGAGTATTTGATTTTACTGCTTTATCATTACTGCTTGACTGTATTGATAACATGTTAACCTATGCTTTATTGTTTCACTGAGTTAGCTACTCACTCTCACGTTACGGGACGGTGTTGCGCACACCAACCAGACTCTGTCTCAGGTTTAGGTGAGCTGATGACTCAAGAGGCGGAACCTGATTATGATGAGGACCAGGAGGAGTTCTCCTATATGCAGTACTCTGGCAACTTCGACTAGGCTGCCAGGATCGACGGGTTTTACAGGGATTGTTACTTAGTTTTATTTTTGACATTTTGTTTATAAAACAAACATGTATATGGTGACTCAGATGGATTCATACTCTGGAGAATGAAACGATTTTGTTTCTTTACATACATATATATATATAGTTCAGTCTTCCGCTTGCTTTTATACAAATGATCTGGAGTATGAATTACTGTTTTGGTATAATCTCACTCATGTTTATTGCTCTAACATAGTCAACATTTAATCATCATTAATTATGTTGCATAAGTGATGCGTTGGAACTCGAGAGTTGAGTTATACTCAACCCCCGATTTTCAGGGCGTTACACTATCTTTCTACGTTCACATGCACAATATGTATGCCGACATGGCATGTTATTTGTGATCTAGGAATACTGTCCGTTGCCCATTTGGGAAATTCCTTGGGCCTAAAAAAGAAAATCTCTATTAGCTATATGTTCTTAACACTTCTTATAAGACCCGTACCCTAGTCTGTACCGTTTCGTAGGCTTCCGCGATCCTACCAGTCGAATTCTGGCAATCCTCGACCCATTTCCAATGTTGCGCGCGAGCCTAAGCCGAGTCCTATATACCAAAGTCGGCTCAAACTGAAACTTGTATCCTAGCGACCGTGCCGTCGCCACGGTTCCAACGCCGCGACTCACGCACCGAACCGATACCTAGGTGGGAAGATGTCGATCTACGTTCATTTTGAAGAAACGCCGCATGTTGCGAATCTCGAGGGAATCTCTATGAGATGTCCCATCAATCAAGTCAAGTACACCACCATACCTCCATGCCACCTCACCCAACAACAAGTACAAGTGGCCTCTCTCCCTTTTACCACAAGTCAAACCTCTCCCTCTCCTCACCACTCCTCTTTTTCACATTTTCAAACAAACCCATACCTTTCCTTACAAACACCACTCCATCCATCCCTTTAATCCATCATCTCTCATTTTCTCTCATTTCTCACAACTCAATCCAAAGCAACCCAAACTCCATGCTCCAAGCTCCTCACCCCCAACTCTAAGTGTGGCCCACTCTTCCCACCTTCTCATCCTCCATCTCACCCTTCCAATCATCATCTACAACCGTCAAACTTGAAGGCAAGGAGCTAAGGAAGCTAGGGGAGCAAGAAGAAGGAAGATAGGTGGGTGATCCACCGTTAAATTTCTTTTCTTAGGGCCACTTGTTGGTGGGACACATTTTTTATGTATGAATTGTATCATGTGGGGCCCATAGTGGCGGGGCCCCACCATCACCACTTTTTTATCTCTTGTCTCTTTCTCTATATTTTTCTTTCTTTCTTTTCCCCTTGAATGTTGTGGACCCCACCAAATTATGTTAAATCCACTCCATCCATCAGACGGTGTGGTCCACCGCATTTCAGGTGAAACCCACCCTTTATATATACATATATATATATGTAGTATATTATATTATATTATAATATTTATATATGTGTGTGTGTGCATGGTGGGCCACGTGCATGTGGGACCCACCATGAGGTCTGTGTATGTGGGACCCATCATGAGGTCGGTGTATACCGTCCAGCGTCTTTGGACGCTGGATGTGAAGGATGAGCTAACCACAAAAAAAAATTTACTTTATGGAGTGGGCTGCTCATGCAGGCCCCACCTTGATGTATGTATGTGATCCACGCCGTCCATTCCATTCTCCAGACCATTTTAGGCGATGAGCCAAAGTTTTAAGGTGATCCGATCACCGGGTGAGCCATACCATCTAAAACCATGTGAAGACATGCCAGAACATATAAAAGTACTTGGTGGGACTCACCTGGAGTTTGGATGCAGCTGAAACTCGGTTTGGACGGCCAGACTAGTGGGACACACATAATGGATGCATCTCGATGGGCCCCATTTAAAAAAAAAAAAAGCTGCTGCAGCAGCGCTGCTGCTGCAGACATAGGCAGCACCTGCACTGCATGGGTGACGGGCGGACGGTGGCTGGGCCTCACGGATCCAGCTGTGGGCCCCCGTTATGATGCGTTTCGATCATCAACACCTAGCATTTGATGGGTCCCCTTTGATTATGGGCTGTCCCCAAAAATCAGCCATATACGGATCTCAAGTGGGCCACACCATCAAAAATTATGTGAATACATGCCTAAAACATATAAAATTATTTGGTGGGGCCTACCTGAAATTTGGATGCGGTCGAAACTTGGCCTAAACAGTCAACCAGGTGGGACACGCATAATGGGTGGACTGGATTTGCAAACCACATAACAGTGGACCCCCGGGTCCACGTGACTTTATAAACAGGTTGAATGGCAAGTAAATATTACAGTGGACTCCCTGACCATGGGCCCCTGGCCCACGTAACTTTATGAGCAGGTTGGTGGACAAATAAACATTTCGGTGGGCCCCCTCCCTAGCCGTGAGGCCCTGTGAACAGGGTGGGTGGCAAATAAACATTTTGGTGGGCCCCACCCTGGACCACATGACCTTCTGAATAGATTGGATGAAAATAAACATTTCAATGGGCCCTACCCTAGGCCCATGAGACCTTATGAATGGCTTGAATGGAAAATAAACATTTTGGTAGGCTTCACATGAGGCCCACTTGGATGCGTATGGGCCCATATATTTAGGCCCATCTTTATGTATTTTTAGGCTCAATGTTGAGGCTCACTTCAGTATATATATGGGCCCATGTATATAGGCCATCTTGATGTGTTTATGGGCTCGTTGTTGGGGCCTACCATGTTAGATATAGGCCCACGTTATGAAGCTCGTTTGATGTATTTGTGGCCCATTGTTGAGGCTCACTTTGATATATATAAGGCCTACGTGATTAGGCCCATTTGATACACATAGAGCTTATGTGATTGGGCTCATTTTAACACATTCTCAGGTCCATGGATGATAGCCCATTGCAATGTACCTAAGGCCCATTGGTGAGGTTCATTGAGGTGGCCCACTTGATGAATATAAGGCCTATGAGATACGACCCATTTGATGTATTTAGGGCCCCATGGAATGTACCTAAGGCACATTGCAATGTGTAATTCCACCAGGGTTTATTTAATGGAATTTAAGGCGAGCCGAGCCTTGGGGACAATGTTGGTTTGACGTCCACATTGTACGAGTAATGTTGGTTAGATGTCCACATTATAACTCTCCCTAAGGCCACTGATAGGCCCGTATCTGTTTCATGTAGGCCATCTATGCCCATCTTCATTGAGAGGATAGTTTATTACTTTATAACATGTTTAACACAGCCCTATGATTCATGATCATATGCATCATATGTCTGCTTGGGATGAGGAGTGTCTAATCATAGCATGTGCCTTCGGGCAGATTGATTACGGGCTCCCCGATATGCGGAGTTGCCCTACATGAGCGCACGGTATGCACAGGATTGACGCATGTCTGGCAGTATGATTCTTGCACTTGCATCTGTATGATTGAGATATGCCCTAGCGACATCAGGGCCATAGCCTCCACAAATATATCATGGGTGGCTGGTTGGATACTGGAAAAAAATATTGTTCTAAGCAATTGGGGCGCCATAGATGTCCCTGGGTGAGAGTCCCTGAACCCGATGGTACCAAAGGATGACTCCAACATCGAGACCGAGTGGATATATGAGTGCACGAGGGCCGAATACCATGAGGCCGCATCTCCCACTGTGTCATGGTCGGTTGGAAAGGAGTGGTGGCCTTACTCGCCCGAGAGCAGGGGGCATTACTAGGCTGAGTTTGACCAGCTTGGAAATGGGTTCGCTATCAACGTGCCGGATAGGTATTGGCTGACTATTGGCCTGGCGGATAGTGAAGTTTCTTATGATCACTTGGACTGTGCTGCTTGGAGAGAGATAGTGCCATTTGGAGTGTACTGAACCCATGTGATTATCTATACTAAGAACCGTACTGATTTGATACTCTAGTAAGGAGTTGCATTGGTATGAGAATTGACATGCTTGACTTACATATTGCATCGCATGGCCTTGGTATGGCCGATAGCATTCACATCTTGTACTGCATAGCCTTGGTACGGCTGGTTGCATTTACGTACTCATCAGCATGATTCCCCATCACTCTGACTTTGCATTCTGAGCACGTTTGCACACACTTACACTGCCCTCTAAGCTTTTCATAAGCTTATGCACGATTGATACGTGCAAGTGACGCTAGGACGCAATCGTAGCTTCGACACAGTTGGAGCGTGCAGTCGAGCTTTTGGAGTTTTTGTATTTGCACTATCTTGTATTTCCTTTTATACACCTTATACTCAAAGTTTTTGATCATAGTGGATTTTGTGGTAGTGTTCTTGTGATTATTGTTTGTGAGTTATGCTTGTGGTTATGCTCATTTCGAATCAAATGGATTATTAGAAATCCTCCTTATAGCATCCTAGGATCGGAACCTGGTATATGGGTGCCAGGAGCCGAGAATGGGGTATTATGGAGGCTGTCGGTGTGGGATTCGGCGATCGGGAATTTTGTAAGCCTGGTCTCCGAGTTCGGGGCATGACAGAAGTTGGTATCAGAGCATAACTTGGGAATAACCGAGAACAACATCACATGTTTGCTATAAGTTAGGACGATTAGGTTCCGAGTGTGTAACCTTTCGATTGAGTTCCTTAACGCACGATTCTCAAGTTTAATTGGCGCCTTATCTTTCCTATAGGACATGCCACCTAGGAGAGTGACCCGTTCGACTCCCACTCCACCACCTGAGGCTTTAGCTTTACCACTTATGCCTCTCGTTCCACCGCCAGAGATCCCTGCTCCTCTGCCTAAGGATGACGTTCCTTCACCTGATGCCGGTGCGGATCCGACCGTACCTGTGAGCACCTCACAGTTACAGCAGATGTTTCAGGCTGTGACTGCTGCGCTTCAGGGGAAGGGTAGGCGCTTAGTTGTTTCTGCAGCTCAGGAATAGCAGGAGTGCATGAGTGCCCTTCTTCGCGAGCTCAGACGGATGAATCCTCCATGATTTCAGGGCAAGCCAGATCCGTCAGCAGCTGAGAGATGGCGCTCCGATGTGGAGAAGATTTTTGATATTATGTCATGTACAACCGAGCAGCGAGTCTGATTGGCCACATTCATTTTTCAGGGCGATGCAGAGCACTGGTGGACCTCTTTTACCTGCGTTGCAGGACCCGATCATATCTGGACATGGGAGGATTTCATTAGCCAATTCAAGGAGCAGTACTTCCCCAACCACATTCGTTGTCAGAGGGCACAAGAGTTTGAGACTCTAGTACAGGGAGACATGTCTGTAGCACAGTATGCGGCTCGCTTCGTGGCACTGTCACGGTTTGTGCCATATATGGTTGATGATGAGGGGTGGAAGGCCCGCCGTTTTGAGAGCGACTTACGTTTCGGTCTTTGAGGCCGTGTTATTGGGCACGAGCTCCCAACCTTTCAGGCAGTAGTATAAAGGGCCCAGATCTATGAGACTGAGTGGGCTAACTCTCAGAGCGATCGAGATCAGAGGAGAGGCCGAAAGAGGCCAGCCCAGTCCAGTAGCTCTCAGCAGCATCGACGACCATAGAGGTATAGGGGTCATCCACCTGCTAGAGTACCAGCAGCACCAGTGACACCACCAGCACCAGCAGCGTCAGCGGCACCTTCTGTGCCACCCCAGCAGTTGTTTCCAAGGACGTGTTTTGGATGTGGCGGTTCTGGACACCACATATTTGAGTGCTCCGTCCTTATCTGCAGCAGTCTAGAGGGCCACAGCAGTCTCTAGGATAGCCGCGACCACAGCAGCAACCTTCAGCACAGTAGTAGCGGCCCCATCAACAGCGACCACGGCCGCCTCAGCCACCGAGGCCCCACCAGCAGCATAGGCCACTGCAGAGGTAGCAGCAGCACCTAGGACCTCAGAGGGGACAGGCACCTCCCCAGCCAGCTCAGGCTAGGTTCTATGCAGCTCAGCAGGACCCGCAGACTTTCGGAGGAGTCATAGAGGGTATACTTCTAGTCTCCTCATGCATCACACAAGTATTATTCGATTCTGGTGCTTCGCACTCATTTATGTCTGAGGGTTTTCGTCGATCGACTGGATTGTCGACAGAGTTTTTTAGTGAGGGATTGACCGTATCGACGCCTTTAGGGAAGACTACAGTATTAGGCCGTTTTTGTCCGTCTTGCCCTGTTCTGGTCGGTGATATATTCTTACCTGCTGACTTATTTGTGCTGCCGATGACAGATTTCGACGTTATCTTGGGCATGGATTGGCTTGTCGAGTACCACGCCATCATGGACTATTCCGCGAGGACAGTCACTTTCTGCATACCCGGGTTGCCGCAGTTTCAGTTTGTTGCCGAGCCCCAAGGAGAGTCGTTGTTATGCTTGATGTCCTGCGCCGTTGTGGAGCCCGTTGTCGATTGTATCGATCATATTTCGATTGTGTACGACTTCCCCGACATGTTTCAGGAGATTCCGGGACTACCGCCTCGACGCCGTATTGAGTTCGGGATTGATCTTGTGCCTGGTACCGCGCCTATCTCGAAGGCCCCGTATCGTATGACACCAATGGAGCTGCATGAGTTGCAGCGGCAGTTGGACGAGTTACGTGAGTTGGGATTCATTCGTCCAAGTAGTTCACCTTGGGGAGCGCTGGTACTCTTCGTCAGGAAGAAGGATGGCTCGTTGAGGCTCTACGTTGACTACTGCGAGCTCAATCGGGTCACGATTAAGAACAAGTACCCACTCCTGAGGATAGACGATTTATTTGATCAGCTGCAGGGTGCACAGTTCTTTTTGAAGATTGACCCGCATTCCGGTTATCATCAGATTTGTGTCCGAGAGGAGGACATTCCGAAGACAGCTTTCAGGATGCGTTATGGTCATTTTGAGTTTCAGGTCGTGTCCTTCGGACTGACCAATGCACCCGCAGTCTTCATGTAGTTGATGAACGAGGTCTTCCGTCCATATCTCGATCAGTTTGTTGTGGTCTTCATCGACGACATTCTGATATATTCGAGGACTCGTGAGGATCATATGCAGCATTTGGAGATCGCTTTGTAGAACCTCCGTGCCCACCAGCTGTATGCGAAGCTAGAGAAGTGCGAGTTCTGGCAGGAGGAGGTGAGGTTCCTCGATCACGTAGTGACGCGGGAGGGTGTCGCAGTGGACCCCTCGAAGGTTGAGGTAGTGCGTCTGTGGGGTCAGCCCATGACTGTGTCCGAGATCCGCAGTTTCCTTGGTTTGGCGGGATACTATCGACGTTTCATAGAGGGCTTCTCTCATATCGCGGCCCCGATGACCAGGTTGACTCGGAAGGGCACAGATTTTGTTTGGACTGATGCATGCGAACGAGCATTTATGGAGTTGAAGGACCGTCTGACGTCCTCTCCTGTCCTCATTCTTCCCTCTGGCAGTGATGGATTCGTTGTATTTACTGATGCTTCGCGTATTGGGTTGGGTGCTCTCCTGATGCAGCATGGCAGGCCTGTAGCCTTCGCGTCTCGTCAGCTCAAGGTCCACGAGCTGAACTACCCCACGCATGATCTGGAGCTGGTAGCAGTTGTTTTCGCACTGAAGGTGTGGAGGCACTATCTCTATGGGGTCAGGTTCGAGCTCTTCTCTGACCACAAGAGCTTAAAGTATCTATTCTCTCAGTCCGAGCTGAACATGAGACAGAGACGCTGTATGAAGCTTCTGAAAGACTATGATTTTGACCTCCAGTACCATCCAGGCAAGCCAAACGTGGTAGCGGATGCCCTCAGCCGTCAGCCGCGAGGCCTGGTGGCACACATGATGATTCAGGAGTGGAGGATGCTTGAGGATATAGTAGAGTACGACTTTGATTTTGGTCTGCAGTCTTCTATCGTTCAGCTATCGAGCCTGTCGATTCAAACATCTCTTGTCGCAAGGGTGATCGAGGCTCAGCAGACAGATGAGTCGTTACAGGATTACCGAGCAAAGGCAGCATCTGAGAGTCAGACAGATTGGCAGATGGGTGCTGATGGTGGACTTTGATTCAGAGGCCGATTATGTGTCTCGGATATTCCAGAGTTGCGCAGAGATCTTATAACCGATGCACATCGATCACGGTTTTCGATCCACCCTGGCTCGACGAAGATGTATCGTGATATGAGGAGACATCCTGGTCTATTGCAACCGTTGAGAGTCCCGATGTAGAAGTGGGAGCACGTGTCGACAGATTTCATTATGGGCTTGCCGAGGACTCAGTGCAGTCATGACGCCATTTGGGTTGTTGTGGATCGTCTGACGAAGTCTACACATTTTCTCGTGGTGCGTACGACTTGGTCTATGGACCGGCTTATGAGGTTATTTATCGAGGAGGTTGTGAGACTACATGGCGTTCCAGTCTCGATCATTTCTGACCGAGATTCAAGGTTTACGTTTTAATTTTGGGGGAGCTTCTAGAGAGCGATGGGGACTGATTTGTAGCTCAGCACCGCGTACCATCTGCAGACCGATGGCCAGACCGAGAGGGTTAATCAAATCCTTTAGGATATGCTTCGGGCCTGCGCGATTGACTTCGGTGGTAGCTGAGATGAGCATCTGCGATTGGCTGAGTTTGCGTACAACAACAGCTATCAGGCGACCATTGGCATGGCTCCTTTTGAGGCTTTGTATAGCAGACTGTGCAGATCTCTGAGTTATTAGACCGAGGTTGGAGAGCGGCGTCTCCTAGGTCCCGAGCTTGTGCAGGAGACTTCTGAGGCTATTGATATCATCAGGCAGAGGATGCACACAGCTCAGAGTCGGCAGAAGAGTTTTGCTGATCGCCGACATCGTCCCTTGGAGTTTGATGTAGGGGACTATGTATATCTCAAGGTCTCGCCTATGAAGGGCGTGGTTCGATTTGGAGCGAAGGGCAAGCTTGCCCTGAGATTCAGAGGACCTTTCGAGATCACTAAGCACATTAGCGGTGTGGCCTATCGGCTTGCCTTACCACCGCAGTTGTCTGGTGTCCACAACGTTTTTCACATCTCTATGTTGAGGAAGTGTGGGTCAGACATCATTCCTGTTATTGATTGGCAGCCGTTGGAGGTTCGTGAGGACGCTTCTTACATTGAGCAGCCAGTTCGTATCCTTGATCGAAAGGAGCAGGTCCTCCGGACCAAGGTCATACCCCTAGTGAAGGTTCAGTGGGGTCACTATTCTGTTGATGAGGCATCTTGGGAGCGCCAGGCTGAGATTCGAGAGCGCTATCCCCATCTCTTTGACGATTGATTGCATGTTATATTATGTATGCTGTCTCTGATTTTATATAGTGATGCCTTGTTTCCTCTTCTATTATGAGTTGATTAGTTGCGATGATTGTGCAAATTTCGAGGACGAAATTTTTATTTGGAGGGGAGAGTTGTAAGACCCGTACCCTAGTCCGTACTATTTTGTAGGCTTCCGCGATCCTACCGGTCGAATTCCGACAATCCTCGACCCATTTCCAATGTTGCCCGCGAACCTAAGCAGAGTCCTGCACACCAAAGTTGGCTCGAACCGAAACTTGTATCCTAGCGACCACGCCGTTGCCGCGGTTCCAACGCCGTGACTCGCACACCAAACCGATACCTAGGTGGGAAGATGTCGATCTGTGTTCATTTTCAAAAAATGCCACACGTTACGAATCTCGAGGGAATCTCTACGAGATGTCCCATTAATCAAGTCAAGTACACCACCATACCTCCATGCCACCTCACCCAACAACAAGTACAAGTGGCCTCTCTCCCTTTTCCCACAAGTCAAACCTCTCCTCCCCTCACCACTCCTCTTTTTCACATTTTCAAACAAACCCATACCTTTCCTTACAAACACCACTCCATCTATCCCTTTAATCCATCATCTCTCATTTTCTCTCATTTCTTATAACTCAATCCAAAGCAACCCAAACTCCATACTCCAAGCTCCTCACCCCCAACTCTAAGTATGGCCCACTCTTCTCACCTTCTCATCCTCCATCTCACCCTTCCAATCATCATCTACAACCGTCAAACTTGAAGGCAAGGAGCTAAGGAACGTAGGGGAGCAAGAAGAAGGAAGATAGGTGGGTGATCCACCGTTAAATTTCTTTTCTTAGGGCCACTTGTTTTTGGGACCCATTTTTTATGTATGAATTGTATCATGTGGGGTCCATAGTGGCGGGGCCCCACCATCACCACCTTTTTGTCTCTTGTCTCTTTCTCTATCTCTCTCTTTCTTTCTTTTCCCCTTGAATGTTGTGGACCCCACCAAATTATGTTAAATTCACTCCATCCATCAGACGGTGTGGTCCACCGCATTTCAGGTGAAACCCACCCTTCATATATACATATATATATATATATGTAGTAGTATATTATATTATATTATTATAATATATATATATATGTGCATGGTGGGCCACGTGCATGTGGGACCCACCATGAGGTCTGTGTATGTGGGACCCACCATGAGGTCAGTGTATACCGTCCAGCGTCTCTGGATGCTGGACGTGAAGGATGAGCTAACCACAAAAAAAAAATTTACTTTATGGAGTGGGCTGCTCATGCAGGCCCCACCTTGATGTATGTATGTGATCTACGCCGTCCATTCCGTTCTCCAGTCCATTTTAGGCGATGAGCCAAAGTTTTAAGGTGATCCGATCACCGAGTGGGCCATACCATCTAAAACCATGTGAAGACATGCCAGAACATATAAAAGTACTTGGTGGGACTCACCTGGAGTTTGGATGCAACTGAAACTCGGTCTGGACGGCCAGACTAGTGGGACACACATAATGAGTGGGCTAGATTGTGAATCACATCTTGGTGGGCCCCATTTTTAAAAAAAAAAAAAGCTGCTGCAACAGAAGCCAGACCTGCTTCTTTGTAGACGCAGTGAAACACTGCGGCTGCATGGGTGACGGGTGGACGGTGGGCTGGGCCTCACGGCTCCACGGTGTGGCCCCCTTGTGATGCGTTTCGATCATCAACACCTAGCATTTGATGGGTCCCCTTTGATTATGGGCTGTCCCCAAAAATCAGTCGTATACGGGTCTCAAGTGGGCCACACCATCAAAAATTATGTGAATACATGCCTAAAACATATAAAATTATTTGGTGGGGCCTACATGAAATTTGGATGCGGTCGAAACATGGTTTGAATGGTCAACCAGGTGGGACACGCATAATGGGTGAACTGGATTTGCAAACCACATTACAGTGGACCCCCAGGTCCACGTGACTTTATAAACAGGTTGAATGGCAAGTAAATATTACAGTGGGCTCCCTGACTGTGGGCCCCTGGCCCACGTAACTTTGTGAGCAGGTTGGTCGGCAAATAAACATTTCGGTGGGCCCCCTCCCTAGCCGTGAGGCCCTGTGAATAGGGTGGGTGGCAAATAAACATTTTGGTGGGCCCCACCCTGGACCACATGACCTTTTGAATAGATTGGATGAAAATAAACATTTCAGTGGGCCCTACCCTAGGCCCATGAGACCTTATGAATGGCTTGAATGGAAAATAAACATTTTGGTAGGCTTCACATGAGGCCCACTTGGATGCGTATGGGCCCATATATTTAGGCCCATCTTGATGTAATTTTAGGCCCAATGTTGAGGCTCACTTCAGTATATATATGGGCCCATGTATATAGGCCATCTTGATGTGTTTATGGGCCCGTTGTTGGGGCCTACCATGTTATATATAGGCCCACGTTATGAAGCCCGTTTGATGTATTTGTGGCCCATTGTTGAGGCCCACTTTGATATATATAAGGCCTATGCGATTAGGCCCATTTGATACACATAGAGCTTATGTGATTGGGCTCATTTTAACGCATTCTCAGGTCCATGGATGATAACCCATTGCAATGTACCTAAGGCCCATTGGTGAGGTTCATTGAGGTGGCCCACTTGATGAATATAAGGCCTATGAGATACGGCCCATTTGATGTATTTAGGGCCCCATGGAATGTACCTAAGGCACATTACAATTTGTAATTCCACCAGGGTTTATTTAATGGAATTTAAGGCGAGCCGAGCCTTGGGGACAATGTTGGTTTGACGTCCACATTGTACGAGTAATGTTGGTTAGATGTTTATATTATAACTCTCCCTAAGGCCACTGATAGGCCTGTATCTGTTTCATGTAGGCCATCTCGGCCCATCTTCATTGAGAGGATAGTTTATTGCTTTATAACATGTTTAACACAGCCCTATGATTCATGATCATACGCATCATATATCTGCTTGGGATGAGGAGTGTCTGATCATAGCGTGTGCCTTCGGGCAGACTGATTACGGGCTCCCCGATATGCAGAGTTGCCCTACATGAGCGCACAGTATGCACAGGATTGACGCATGTCTGGCAGTATGATTCATGCACTTGCATCTGTATGATTGAGATATGCCCTAGCGACATCAGGGCCATAGCCTCCACAAATATATCGTGGGTGGCTGGTTGGATACCAGAAAAAAATCTTGTTCTAAGCAATTGGGGCGCCATTGATGTCTCTGAGTGAGAGTCCCTGAACCCGATGGTACCGGAGGATGACTCCAACGTCGAGACCGAGTGGATATATAAGTGCACGAGGGCCGAATACCATGAAGCCGCATCTCCCACTGTGTCGTGGTCGGTTGGAAAGAAGTGGTGGCCTTACTCGCCCGAGAGCAGGGAGCATTACTAGGCTGAGTTTGACCAGCTCGGAAATGGGTTCACTATCGACGTGCCGGATAGGTATTGGCTGACTATTGGCCTGGAGGATAGTGAGGTTTCTTACGCTCACTTGGACTATGCTGCTTGTAGAGAGACAGTGCCATTTGGAATCTACTGAACCCCGATGATTATCCATACTGAGAACCATACTGATTTGATGCTCTAGTGAGGAGTTGCATTGGTATGAGAATTGGCATGCTTGACTTACATATTGCATCGCATGGCCTTGGTATGACCGATAGCATTCACATCTTGTACTGCATAGCCTTGGTACGGCTGGTTGCATTTATGTACTCATCAGCATGATTCCGCATCACTCTAACTTTATATTCTGAGCACGTTTGCACACACTTACACCGCCCTCTAAGCTTTTCATAAGCTTATGCACGATTGACGCGTTCAGGTGACCCGAGGTCGCAACCATAGCTTCGACACAGTTGGAGCGTGCAGTCGAGCTTTTGGAGTTTTTGTATTTTCACTATCTTGTATTTCCTTTTATACACCTTGTACTCAAAGTTTTTGATCATAGTGGATTTTGTAGTGGTGTTCTTGTGGTTATTGTTTGTGGGTTATGCTTGTGGTTATGCTCATTTCGAATCAAATGGATTATTAGAAATCCTCCTTGTAGCATCCCAGGATTGGAACCTGGTATATGGGTGCCGAGAGCCAAGAATGGGGTACTACGAGGCTGTCGGCGCCGGATTCGGCGATCTGGAATTTTGTAAGCCCGGTCTCCGAGTTCGGGGCGTGACAGTTCTCGAAGACGAAGTTATAAACTTTTAGTTGCAAGTGGTCGGGCCAACACGGAAGGAATGTTGTGTAGTGGGTCTGAGTTGGATACATGGACCTTCTGTCTAGCTAAGACAGAAAATTGCCATATCATTTCTTAATCCTAGTTGATCCCGACCTTCTGCTTGATCAGAGCATAGGGTTCATTGGTCACTACCAGGATTGAGAATTCGATTCAAATCGCGAATACCTCGCTTATATGTAGTTTCTCTGCTCCGTGATCCCAATCGTACTAAGTCCTTGAGAAGGCGATTCTAAGGGGTGTATTGATTTGATATATCATTAAATCCAAGGGATATATAAGTTTTCCCTCTGTGTGATTAGTTTCTAATCAAAACAAGCCCCCTAAGAGTTGTTAAATAAGCCTATGAGTACTGAGGGGATTCAACAAGGGACGGGGTCTCGCTCCAACCTAATCAAGCCACCTAACGAAATTTATCTTTCAATTTTCTTAGCATAATGAATCTTTTACATTCCTTAGTCTAATCTGTAGCCTAGTCGCAACGTATAAGTAGCGGTAATTCCACTAGTTGTGATCCAAAGTCTATGCTTCTACACTAGATGATTTCACATCATTCCTATTACTGGAAGGGTTTTATCACTTAGGGTCGAAGTTGTCTAATTGGAACTGAGTTGTCTATACTTAACGCTCGAGCATTACATATGTGTTCATCCCAACTAAGAGGGTCCTAAGGTTCACATTATAAATTTGTTAGATTTCCTACACAGTCACGTTTGTCAAAATCTAAGAGCACCGCTCTAGGTCCAAAACTCCAAGGGCCTATTTAGCCAGTGGTCTTAAGTTATATTTAATGGGCTTGCATTGCTAATCCCTCCTCGGGATTGGGAGTGGCTTATTTGGTAGGAGGGTGGGAGGGGATTAAAATTAATGGTATAGGCTTTGGAAAATGACTCTTGTGTTGGAAAAGTGTGAGATGGGATTTCCAAATCCCAAGATGAGGAATTTCTAAGTATAATTTGAAAGGAAAATACGGGATTTATATTTAACTGCCTACATTCCAAACATAGTATGGATGATTAGGCCTCCAAGAAAATGGCCATACAAGCTTGAATAGAGCTATAAAAAATGAGGATAATGGGAAACGGGGGCCTAGAGTTTTTGGTTCTCGACAAGTTTGAACCTCAACAGGGATTGTGAAGGCCTAAAAGACAGTGATTGAAGATGGAAAATGGAGAGGTAGGGTGGCTTAAGGAGTTCACACGATTTTGAGCTTCAAATGGGGGTGTGAGAGTTCAAACACGAGAAACAGAGAAGGTAGGGAGGAAGGGACTGCTAGAAATGATGGAGAGGGGTAGATTGTGACCGAATGGGAAATGGGAAATGGGACTATTGAAGTGACAGTTTTGGAGAGAAATCAGCAAGAAAGAAGAAAAAGGAGAGCTTGGGGGTGGGATTTGTGAAGGAGGGGTGTGTTCTAGGGTGTTTTAAGGGACATCCCACCATCAGGGGGGTTACCCTAGACCCCAAATGGGTCGGCCCGAGCGGCGGGCCCTGCCCAGCCTAGCCCAAATTCCGGTGAGGCCTCGCCGGCCAACTTTTTAAAATTCGAGGGGGGCCCCATGGGCGAGATCCTCATGCCCCCTAGGCCCCAAAAAACCCTGGGTCCCACCCTGAGTACCCCTAGATTAACGTGGGTAGGCCCCCGACCCCGATTCGCTCAATTTCGGGTAGTTTCAGGCAAATTGGACATATCTTGCAATCCGGAATGAGTTATCTGACGTAAAATATATGAATTTGGGGTAGAACGAGCTAATGAAGCTAACCAACCCTGCTATGCTGGGTTGCGCAGCCTGGAATTATGAAAAAACCCCCTGATTTACGGTCGTTTCCCTATTTCAATTTTGTTTTACTAAAATAGTAGTTTTAGTTTGATTATTCTTCATCCGTTGGGCTTAAGGAGTTACGCCCATTGCGAAAAGAGCTTAGAATAATTAGGAGAACAGTTTGGTGAAGCCTAATAGGACCCTTACTATTTTTTTGGCCGACAACCTTGCGCACTAGTAGACATCACAACCTTATAGTAAGTCGCGAATTCTAGGAGTTTTAGTTGTAGTTTGTTTCTGATTTCTTTCCCATTGCTTGGTATCCCTATTTAAAGGGTTGTGAACTCATTTTTATTTTTAGTAATTCATTAATCAATTTTGAATTTATTAGAATTTATTTCTATTTTCTGCTTTCTTTTCTCATAAATTCGAGAAGTCTCTATGAGGAGCCCAGAGAAGCTCTGAGGATTCAGAGTAGTTGTCCTCATCACATTTATCCCGTATTCTATGAATTTTCAATAGTTGGGCTGAGGTGGATTGTGATCTAGACTCATCAATAGACGACCTAAAAATGATTCGATATTGTTTCACGTGATCATGGGTGTGTACGGGCCCATTCTCAGCGGTCGGTTTCACCATTCGGTGAATTTGAAAAATCCTAAGTCAGTTTCTACGTTCCGTCGCTCCCTCCTAAGTCAGATTGCATCAGTGTGCATCGTGTGACCATAACCCAGGTCCGGTTTAATCCAAATCATGCTCTGATACCATCTGTAACGCCCTGAAAATCGAGGGTCGAGCATAAACTCAACTCCCGAGTTCCAACGCATCACTTATGCAACAAAATGAATGATGATTGAATGTTGTCTGCTTTCGTATAATGAACATGAGTGAGATTAAGCCAAAACAACATATCATACTTCAGAGATAGTTAAATTGCAAGCGGAAGACTATGATAGCTATATGTAATATATAAACTGTGGTGAGTCTCCAGAGTGTGATAACAATACAAGGTTAAATAATTACAAGTACATTTCAAGATATGCCTAAGGTGTAGTGTCATCTAGTCAACATCCCTGTAATCCCATCGATCAAGACACGAGTCACATGAATCCACCAGAAAATAGCATACACGAGGAAGCATCCCCGTCGTCACAGAAGTCCGGCTCCACTAAAGAAGTAAGTCGCCATCTGCAATCAAACAAAGTCTAGTGGGTGTTCAGAACACCGTCTCGTAACGTGGGAGTGAGTAGCTAACTCAGTGGAACAATAAGGCACAGGTTAACATTTTATCAATACAGTCAAGCAGTAATGATAAAGTAGTATAATCGAATACTCCTAACTATCTTATTAATGCAAGTATGAATGCAGTCATGATGGATACCCTCACCACACTCTCCCTCGTACGACACCATCTTACGTTTGTAGCATGCTTTCATCCTTCAATGCTTCACATCTTCCATGCACATGCAATGCATAATGAGCATGATTACCGAGTTTTTATTAGTCCATTTCAAACAGCAGGATTGGGAAACTAAGGTACCTCTCTTATATCATTCCCAAACATGATCCATTTTAGGGTCGTCAGTCCTAGTTAATCTCAGACGATGGTGTATTTTTTAGGTCACTTGTAAAAGGCCGCCAAGGAACATTACGCATACAAAGGTTACACCACTCCCCCATCACCTCTTTAACGATTCATCACTATACAGAAACAGGCCTAATTCATACTCTCTACACTGCGGCAAAACTCATCACCTCACCGTAAATTCAGAGTATGCTCGAGGTCACTACAAAGGGCTGCCAGGGCTATTGCTCGCATTCGTTGCACCATTCCCCCATCACCTTATCAATGTAGGCCGACAACACGAATATAATGTCCTATACCACCATAATTGGCTCACGAGTCTGGTTGCTCACTGGTCACTACGAGGAGGCACGTGGTCCCAGCGTAGGCCGACGGCTCGACCACGGTGTCCCTTACCACCATGCCTGGCTCATGAGTCTTAGCGGATCGAGGTACCATGGTTAAAAGAGATTTCATTGGTAAGTTTGGTACCCTAGGTTCAAGTAGTAACGACCAAACATAGTGAACATACATTAGACAAATCAGGTTACTTGACGGGCTTGACTTGCTCAAGCGCACAATCAACTGAATGACATGAAGTGCATAAGTACTTCGTGTGGCCTAACCACTGTCACCAACCGAAGTACGACTCGAGTTCGTCAAACACATCCAACGTGGCGAAATGAATCTCAACCACGATCTCAAGTCCAGTACCGATTGTCTGGACTATAAACATAGTCCCAAACTCAATCAATCCTTATTCATAGCATGTGGAATAAAGCATAATAAACAAAGTAATTAAAGCATGTTAACAAGTATGTCATAAAGCATGTTATAAAGCATGTTATAAAGCACAACATAAATAGGAATACAAACACATATATTGCACAAGTAAGCAGTTTAAGTAAACAACCTCATGGAGGAAATCATACATGTCTCTAAGGTAGTTAAGAATCTCATCTCAACACCCTCCTAAGGCATCAACATCCAAACACTTTCTCACACAAGCATTTTCACAAACACTTAACATACACTATTTCAACATACTTAGTGTATGTTAGCAAACATGTATTATGGCGAGTCCTTTCACCAAGCAAATATTTTATGCATATATAATATATTCATACAACAAATAATCATGGCAAACACATCTCTAAAATATATATGTATACGGTACTTTCTACAATACAGTATTTCTACATACATAGTGTATATTAGTAAAACATGTATTTGGGCGAATCCTTTCGCCAAATAAGTATTTTATCCATATATCGTATATTCATACCACAAATAATCATGTCAAACACATTTCCAAAATTTATATGTATACGGTATTTTCTACGAATACCTAGAATATGTAAAATTTCATAATCTACATCTTTAATCGAAATAGAAAACAGAAAGTACGTTGTACATGTGCAATTGCATGCAGATCATGAATCTATCATTATCTGACATTGAAAGTGTTGAAAACCATAACCTATACACCTAAAGTGCGCACCTTTTGTTGTAGAATCGTAACGGAGTCGATAGATTTGCTAAGCTTCCATATTCGGCAGTATGGCAACCTATAGAATGAAATAGGTTAGCTATTTCATAACCTACAGCTATCAACATGCCAAAACAGATTAGGGTTAGGGTTTCTTACCTAGAAATGGAGCTGGGATCTCCGGGAAAACGATAAGAACGGAGTGGTTTAAGCTTGGATACGACAGGGAAGAACGGCAGGAAGAAGCTCCCACTTCTCTCTCACTTTCTCTCTCTTTTCCCTCTTCTCAAACTCAAATTCGGATGGCTGAAATGAGAGAGGGTTTAAGGTCCTTATATAGCCTAAAACTTCATCGAAATAGACTTGGGAACAAGGTATACTTGGGTTTTGTCTAAAGAGCTTTTGTTTCAGCTCAACGGAGGACTTCTGGCGGCCCCTCTTGAGCTAAAGGTCGGACTTAAGCTCACTAACGCTGGATCTATGTTTAGTCAAGTTTTCGTTTCATTCGGGATTCCAGATCACGCGTGGCGGACCAGTTTCAATTCAACGATCAGTGGAAGTCAATCAGAGATTCCGAGTACACTGACATGTGTATGAAAATTTTCCTGATCCGAGGGTGTATTTGGGTCAGATTCTGACGGTCAGGTTGCCTAATATTGACCCGCAAACGACAAGTCTCAGATTACTATTCAAGATATTTATTTTGGAAAGAAAACAAGTGTTTTGACACTCTCTCGCTCCGGACTCAAGCGAACAGCCGTGGGACACTGCCTGGATTTAATTTCCGAGATGGTTGTCAAGCCCAATGTAGCGGTCCTAATTCCTTAACTTCATGTTAATTAGACTTCCGACGTGCGGTCCAGATCTGATATAGAGTTTCGGGATGCTCCTGAGAGCAGCCGGGTAATGGGATTGATCCTAGATTTTAGGGTAACCTAGCATCAATGATTCTACAAGTTTTGGGTCTTGCAGATCGTATTTAAAGTGGATCAAATGGATTTCATAGCTAATCTAGTTTCGCACTTAGTTACTTTGTCTCATTTCTAAAGGATTTAGTCCTGAGTAATTTCTGTCTGAGGTGGTACTTAGTCCTTTGTAGTTTGTATATAAAGTGATCCAAGTTATACTACTTAGCTAGTTTAAGATAGTGTCTAGGGTGAAAGTACTTAGAAAAATGAAAGATCAAGGTAGTGAAGGGTGGGATTTGTGAAGGAAATGAGTTCAGAAGTGGTTTTAGACTTTGGGATTGAGTTCTGACAATTTCTAAAGGTGTTAGGATCAACCCATTGCCTAAGGACGTCTAATTCCAGGTTGGCAAAAATCCAGGCTTTTACAGAGCCACTTCCCAATGTCTCAACCTCCTCCAACCATGAGTGCTTTTCAATTCTAGCAATTTCCTGCAGTTGGGAACATAATCACTTTTCAATAAGCTCCCCCTCACGAGAGCCATAAGGTCAAAGAAGTCAACCACTATCCCAAATAAGCAGAGCAGGCCTTACCCTGAGAAACATTATTTCTAAATCGAGCTGAACAGAAATGAAAGAGTTACCGGAGCAATTGCAGATAATGCAAAACCAACTTCAACGACAACAGGGGATATAATTACCCTCAATAAAGTTCAAAGACCTGTGTCCCTTTCCAGATACACGAGTGCCTCAAAACTTTGAGATATCTAAATTCAAATGACATACGGTGGCAGCGACTACCCCACGTCACACCTCAAAGCCTTCTATTTTGTGCTAAATGAAATGGCGGGGAATGACGAAACTTGTAAGTTCTAAGATGTTGAGCACACTTTAGTTGTCAAATTTCGTAAAAACAAAACAACCTGATAAAAGATCTTCAAAAATGGCCTATGTCAAGAGAAGATCAAGCTCAAGATCAAGAGAAGATTAATGTAACAACTCAGAAATTTCCATACAAAGACCCGAGTACCACCTCAGGCAGAAATCACTTAGGATCAAATCCTTTAGAAATTAGACAGTTAACTAAGTGTTAAACTAGATTACATATGAAATCCACACTAATCACTTTAAATACGATATGCAAGACCCAAAACTTGTAGAATCATTGACGCTAGGTTACCCTAAAATCTAGGATCAATCTCATTACCCGGCTGGTCTCGGGAGCATCATGAAACTCCGTATCAGACTTGGACCGTACATTGAAAGTCTGAATAATATGAAGTTATAGAATTAGGACCGCCTTACTGGGCTTGACAACCATCTCAGAAATCAAAACCAGATGGTGTTCCGAAGCTATTCGCTTGAGCCCGGAGTGAGGAGTGTGAGAAAATGAAGATTTCTTTAGAAATGTAACCTAATTTAAGTAATCTGAGACCTGTCACTTGCGGGCCTGATATAAGCAATCAGACTGTCAAAATCTAACCCAAATACACCCTCGGATCAGGAAAAATTTCATACATAGGTCAATATACTTGTAACCCTGATCGAGTTTCGGTGACCGTTGAACTGAAACCGGTCTGCCACGAGTGATCTGGGAACCCGATTGGACTAAAAACTTAACTTGACCTAGATCTATAGTCTGTGAGCTTAAGTCCGACCTTTGGCTCAAGGGGGGCTCTAAAAGTGCTCCGTTGAGACGGAACTGACCTACTTTGGCTATAACCTAAGTCTACCTTGGCCCTGGGTCTAATTTGGAGTGTTTTGAGCCTATATAAGGACTTTAAACCCTCTCTCATTCAACTCATACGAATTTGAGAGAAACCCTAGGAGAGAGAAGAGAGAAAGAAAGAGAAAGTGTGAGAGAAGTGGGAGAATCTTCCTGTTATTCTACCCTGGTGCTATACGTGTTTAACCATCGCTATCTAATCACTTTTTCGGTGATTCCGGCTTCGTTCTTGGGTAAGAAACCCTGACCCTAATCTGTTATAGAGTTTCACATGTTTCAAATAGCGAAATAGCTGACTCAACTCGTGATATAGGTTGTACAACAACACCAACGAAGGCTTAGCGATTCTAGGGAGTTCGTTACGCTTCTACGACATAAGGTGCAGACTTTAGACGTATAGGTTAAGGTTTTCAAAGCTTTCAACATCAAATAATGATAGATTCATGATCTGGGTGTTATTGTACATGCACAATGCAATGTTCATTTTGCGTTTCGGTTGCATATGCAAATTATGACATATTGTGTATTCTGTATATTTGTTAAAAAATACCGTATACGTAAAAATTTTGAAAGTGTGTTTGCCATGATAAATTACTATATGAACATGTTATATATAAGTGTAATACTTACTCGGTGAAAGAATTTGCCCTAATACTTGTTTTGGCTAATATACGTTATGTATGTTAATAAGTGTATTCTAAGTGTTTGTGAAAATGCTTGTATGAGTAAGTACTTAGATGATTATGCTTTAGGTAGGTGTTGAGATAAGATTCTCAACTACCTTAGTGATGTGTATGATTTCCTTCATTAAGTTGTTTGAGTTAATCGCTTACTTATGAAATGTATGTGTTGTATTTCCTGTTTATATTGTGCTTTATAACATGCTTGTTAACATGTTTGAATTACTTTATTAATTCTACTTTGACTATTATACATGCTTTCTGGTTATGACTTGAATGTGATTGGGGCTATGTGATAGTCCAGACAATCGGTAACAGGCTTGAAGTTATGGCTGAGGTTCATTTCACCACGTAGGATGTGTTTGACGAACCTGAGTCGTACTTCGGTTAGTGACAGTGGATAGGCCACGTAAAGTGCTTATGCACTTCATGTCGTTCAACTGGTTGTGCGCTCGTGCTGGTCGATCTCGTCAACTAACCCGATCTACCTAATGTATGTTCACCATGTTTTGACGCTACTGCTTGAACCTAAGGTACCAAACTTACCAGTGTAACCCCGTTAACCTTGGTACCTCGATCCGCTAAGACTCATGAGCCGAGCATGGTGGTATGGGACTGTAACGCCTTGAAAATCGGGGGTCGAGCATAAACTCAACTCTCGAGTTCCAGAACATCACTTATGCAACAAAATAAATGATGATTGAATGTTGACTGTATTCGTGCATTGAACATGAGTGAGATTAAGCCAAAACAACATATCATACTTCAGAGACAGTTAAATTTACAAGCGGAAGACTGTAATAGATAGATAAAATATATAAACTGTGGTGGGTCTCCAGAGTGTGATAAAGTTACCAGGTTAAATAATTACAAGTATGATTTTAAATTATACCATGTTGTGTAGTGTGATCTAGTCAACATCCCTGTAGCCCCGACAATCAAGGCACGGCTCTCACGAAGCCGCCAGAAAATGGCATATACGAGGAAGCATTCTCGTCGTCATAGAAGTCCGGCTCCGCCTCAGAAGTAGCGTCGCCATCTGCAATCAGACAAAGTCTGGTGGGTGTTCGGAACACCGTCCCGTATCGTGGGAGTGAGTGATCAACTCAGTGGAACAATAAAGCATAGGTTAACATGTTATCAATTCAGTCAAGCAGTAATGATAAAGCAGTACAAATTAAACAATTCTAACTACTCTTATTAAGTGCGAGAATGAAATGACATGATGCTGTATGCCCTTGCCAAACCACCCTCATGCGACATCATCTTACGTTCGCGAATGCTTAACTCCCTCAGTGCGCCACATCTACTAAGCACATGCGGTGCGATGATGATCATGATTACCGAGTTATTATTAGTCCATTTCAAACAGCAGTATTGGGAAACTAAGGTACCTCCCTTGTATCATTCCCAAACATGATCCATTCTAGGGTCGTCAATCCTAGTTAATCTCATACGATATTATGGTTCGAGAAGCATAGCGAAGGCATCGCAAAGGGCTCGTCACCCTTCAGCACGGATACAGATCTCACCGTATGCGGCTCAATTGCTGGCCGTCAGCTCGAGTACAGGTCTCACCGTACTCGGCTCAACTCATACTCTAGTTGTTGTGAAAGACTCGTCGCCAATCACAGCCCTTGGAGTATACTCGAAGATACTACGGAGGACTCGTCGCCCGTCAGCACGAGCACAGGTCTCACCGTACTCGGCTCTCGCCATAAGTATCAATAACTTGAATACAGTGTCCCATACCACCGTATTTGGCTCACGAGTCTGGTTGCTCATTGGTCACTACGGGGAGGCATGTGGCCCCAGCGTAGGCCGACAGCTCAACCACGGTGTCCCATACCACCATACCCGGCTCATGAGTCTTAGCGGATCAAGGTACCATGGTTAAAAGGAATTTCACTGGTAAGTTTGGTACCCTAGGTTTAGGCAGTAGCGACCAAACATGGTGAACATAAATAAGACAGATCGGGTTTCTTGACGAGCTCGGCTAGCTCGAGCGCACAACAAGTTGAACGACATGAAGTGCATAAGCACATCGCGTGGCCAACCACTATCGCCAACCGAAGTACGACACGGGTTCGTCGAACACATCTCACGTGGCAAATGAATCGCAGCCACGAATTCAATTCTGGTACCGATTGTCTGGACTATAATCATAGCCCCAAACACAATCAAGTGCAAATAGATAAAGCAGTAGTGAATCAAGATTCAACTCATACAATCGAGGTCTGGTAGTATCCGTTTAGGGCTGGCAGGGCTGTTGCACGTATTCGTTGCTCCACTCCCCCATCACCCATGACGGATCATACAATGTAAATATAAATATAAATATATGCATTACATAGTTAAAATCATAAAGCAGTTGAGCATGTTATGAAGCACAACACGAGCATGAATTTGTACATGTTCAATTCCTAATCACACAACTATCCAAGGAGATCATACACATAGTTAGAAGAGGTTGAGAATCGTATCTCAACACCCTTATACATTATAATTTGCTAACTACTACTCATTCAGACATTTCAAGAAACACTTAAACAAACATGCATCAACATACATGACATATGTCGATCGCATAGGCATTAGGCCAAATCCTTTCACTAGGGAGTTGCCCCAATCATAACACGCGTACACCCACGACGGATAGTCATGGCAAGCAAGAATCCAAGTTCCATATTCATTCAGTCATTTCCACAAACACTTGGGCCACACATTTTAGCATATATGGTGTCTATTGGCCGTGGCGTGATTTAGGGCAAATCCTTTCATCAAAGGGGTATCGCCGATACAACAATCATGAATCCATGACAATTAGTCACATGAGAACGAATGAGAATTTGATACTCATTCAATCATTTTCACAAACACTTAGAATACACTATTACAACATACATGGTGTATGTTAGCAAAACATGTATTAGGGCTATCCTTTAGCCAAGTGAGTATTTTATCCATGTGTAATATATTACTACAGCAAATAATCATGATAAATACATCTCCCAATATTTGTACGATATCTAAGATTTTTCTAGAATACATATTTTCAACATACATAGTGTATACAAGCAAACATGTATTACGGCGATTCCTTTCGCCAAATAAGTAATTTATCCATATATTATATAATCATACGACAAATAATCATAGCAAACACATTTCCAAAATATACATGTATACGGCACTCCTTACAATACAATATTTCTACATACATAGTGTGTATTAGTAAAACATGTATTTAAGCGAATCCTTTCGCCAAATAAGTATTTTATCCATACGTCATATATCCATATGACAAATAAACATGTCAAACACATTTTCAAAAAAAATACGTATACGGTATTTTATACGAATACCTAGAGTATGTGAAATTTCAAATTCTACAATTCTAATCAAAACTGAAAACGGAAAGCACTTTGTACATGTGCAATTGCATGCAGATCATGAATCTATCATTATCTGACATTGAAAGCGTTGAAAACCATAACCTATACACCTAAAGTCCGCACCTTTTGTCGTAGAATCGTAACGGAGTTGATAGGTTCGCTAAGCTTCCGTATACGGGAGTTTGGCAACCTAGAGAATGAAACAGTTAGCTATTTCATTTCATAACTCTGTAACCTATACACCTCAAAACAGGTCTAGGTTTAGGGTTTATTACCTTAAAAGAGTCGGTATCATAGGAAAGCGTCACGGAAAGAGGCGGTGCGGCCGTATAGCGGCGGGGAAGTACGGGGAGAAGCTCCCACTTCTCCCTCACTTTCTCTCTCTTTCTCTCTCTCAATCTCAAATTCGTATGGCTGCCATGAGAGAGGGTTTAAGGTTCTTATATAGCCTAAGAATTCCCCAAAACAGACTCTAGGTCAAAGTATACTTATGTTATAACCAAAGCGGACCTGTTTCAGCTCAACGGAGGACTTCTGGCGGGCCTCCTTGAGCCAAAGGTTGGACTTAAGCTCACTAACGCTGGATCTACGTTCTATTAAGTTTTCATTTCGGTCAGGATTCCAGATCACGCGTGGCGGACCAGTTTCAGTTCAACGGTCAACGGATCTCGATCAGAGATTCCGAGTACATGTAAATGTGTATGAAATTTTTCCTGATCCGAGGGTGTAATTTGGTCAGATTCTGACGGTCTGGTTGCTTAAAACTGATCCGCAAATGAGAGATGCCAGATTACTATTCAAGATATTTATTTTTAAAGAAAACAAGTGTTTTCACACACTCTCTCTTCGAACGCTATCGAATGGCCGTGGGACATCGTCTGGACTTGATTTTTGAGATGGTTGTCGAGCCCAGTGAGGCGGTCCTAATTCCTTAACTTCGAGTTATTCGGACTTCCGACGTGCGGTCCAGATCTGATACGGAGTTTCGATGTGCTCTCGAGAGCAGCCGGGTAATGAGATTGATCCTAGATTTTAGGGTAACCTAGTATCAATGATTCTACAAGTTTTAGGTCTTGCAGATCGTATTTAAAGCGATTCAAACGGATTTCGTAGCTAATCTGGTTTCACACCTAGTTACTTTGTCTCATTTCTAAAGGATTTAGTTCTAAGTGATTTCTGGTCGAGGTGGTACCCAGGCCTTTGTAGTTTGTATATAAAGTGATCCAAGTTATACTACTTAGCTAGTTTAAGATAGTGTCTAGGGTGAAAGTTCTTAAAAAAAATTGGAAGATCAAGGTGGTGAAGGGTGAGATTTGTGAAGGAAATGAGTTCAAAGGCGGCTTTAGACTTTGGGATTCAGTTCTGACAAGTTAATGAGGTATTAGGATCGACCCATTACCTAAGGACGTCTAATCCCAGGTTGGCAAAAATCCGGAGCGTTACAGGGACACCGTGGTCGATTTGTCGGCCTACGCTGGGGCCATGAGCCTCCCCGTAGTGACCAGTGAGCAACCCAGACTCGTGAGCCGAATACGGTGGTATGAGACACTGTATTCGAGCTGTCGGCCTACACTGATAAGGTGATGGGGGAGTGGTGTAACGATTGCGTGTAATAGCCCTGACAGCCCTTTGTAGTGACCTCGAGCATACTTCGAATCTGAGGAGAGGCGACGAGCCTTCCCGTAGAAAACAGAGTATAAACTAGGCCTGTATTGATAAGGTGATGGGGAAAAGGTGCAATAAGTTCGTGTAATAGCCCTGACAACCCTTTACAGCGACCTAGAACCGCATCATCGTATGAGATTATCTAGGACTGATGACCCTAGAATAGATCATTGTTTGGGAATGATATAAGGGAGGTACTTTAGTTTCCCAATACTGCTGTATGAAAAGGACTAATAACAACTCGCTAATCACATTCATAACATAACACTGCATGTGCCTGGCGTTGTGGAGCACTGAGGGATGAACGCATGTCGCGGACGTAAGATGGTGTCGCACGAGGGTGGTTTGACAAGGGCATGCATCATGACTACATTTCATACTTGCATTAATAAGAGTATTTAGGAGTGTTTGATTGTACTGCTTTATCATTACTGCTTAACTGAATTGATAACATGTTAACCTATGCTTTATTGTTCCACTGAGTTAGCTACTCACTCCCATGTTACGGGACGGTGTTGTACACACCAACCAGACTCTGTCTTAGATGCAAGTGTTGACGAGACGTAGGAGGCTGAGCCTGATTACTACGATGATCAGGATGAGTTCTCTTACATTCAATTCTCTAGAGGCTTCGCTTAGGCCATTCAGATGACAGGGCTTTAGGGTTTACCATCATAGTTGTACCATTTTTTTTGGCATTTTGATTTTGAAACTAATACATGTATAGGGTGACTCACTAAGGTGTTCATACTCTGGAGACCGATTGTGATCGTTTCTGGCTTTATATACATTTATATACATCTTTCAGTCTTTCACTTGCATTTTATAACTTGATCTGGAGTATGAATTACTGTTTTAGTATAATCCCTCTCATGATTATTGCACTAACATAGACAACATTCAATCATAAGCATTTATGTTGCATAAGTGATGTTTTGGAACTCGGTTGTTGAGTTGCTACTCGACCCCTGATTTTCAGGGCGTTACAAGTTGGTATCAGAGCATGATTTGGATTAAACTGAACCTGCGTTATGGTCACACAACGTACGCTGACGCGTTTCAACTTAGGTGGGTGCGAGAAGATCTAGAAACAAAAGTAGGATTTTTCAGTTTCGCCAATTGGCGAAGTTCACTGAAATCGGTCGGCTTATTTGAGTCTGTACTCAACCGTGACCGCACGAGTCGACCCCAAAACACTTCTAGATCGTCAAACGATGGGTTTAGATCACAACTCACCCCATCCCAGCCGTTAAAAATCGATAAATATAAAATGTATCAGAAACTTCCTGAAACGACTCAAACTGGAGTCGGAGGCCTACCTACACCATTTCAGAGGGACCCAGGGTCGGAACCAGACTTTTTTGGGGCCTAGGGGGCAGGAGGGCCTCACCAAAATGGCGATCCCTTGCCAACTTGTCCAGAGAGTAGCGAGGCCCTCGTCGAGTTGGAGAGGCCTCGCCGGTTAATGGGCCCGGCCGGGCGAGCCGTTTAGGTCGATGCTGTTTGGGGGCTAGGGTAACCCCCTGGTGTGTGGGCCGTCGACTAAAACACTCCCAAACACCTACCTCATTCATAAAACACACCCCCAAGCTCTCCCTTTCCCTCAAAGTTATTGTTTTTTCTCAACCTCCCCTTCAATCGCCTATTTCGTCATTTCCTGTCACAATCCACGCACCTCCGTCGTTTACAGCCATACCTACTCCCCTATCCTCTCCTCTCCATTCTCTTTCGTTTGAGCTCATACACCCTCATTTGAAGCTTAAATTAGTGTAAGCTCTCAACCTATCCCATCTCTTCATTTTCTTTCTTCAATCCTTGTCATTTGGGCCTTTACAAACCCTTATTGAGGCTCAAATTCGTGGAGAACTAGAAACTCCAGCCCTATTCCCCCTTTTTCTTCACTTTTCATGGCCTTCTTCGAGTTCATTGCGACCATTTTCTCGATTCCACCATCCTTTCTCTAATGAGAAAGAAAAAGGGGGTAGTGGATGAGGCCGGGCCTAGTCTCCCTACGCGTTCAAGGAGACTAAGAGGCACCGCCGCAAGCACAAGCGCCAATCGGGAGTTTCGGACGAAGCAAGATTTTGATCCCCGGACTCCTGCTGGAAGGGCTCTGTTGGCAGAGCTGTCTCATGGAGTTTATGAGGGTCGTAGGGTCCTTTTTGAAGCTCATATGGATGGGTGGTTATTTGGGGAGAAACTATTTTTCGTGCACCACCTTCATCACACATTCGAAATCTCTCTCTCATAGCTGTTTACCTTCTTCTTTCCCTTTCATTTGAGCACAAAACCCACATTTTGGTGTCCCATAACCTTGACAACCTCCAAATGTTGGGACATTTAGGGCCAGTTCGGCCAACTGCATTCAGTGAGATTAAGGTGGATGAAATTGTAAAAGTAATAATAAGGTATTATCCCTAAATTGGGTGTATCCCATGGTTATCAACACCATGTTTGGAATGTATGCAATTACAAGTAAATCTCGGGATTTCCTTTCAAATTACACTTAGAAATTCATCACTATGGGATTTGGAAATCCCATCTCACACTCTCCAACACAAGGCTCATTTTCCAAAGCCTATAAAATTAATTTTAATCCCCTCCCACCCTCCTACCAAACATGCCACTCCAAATCTCGAGATGGGATTAGCAATGCAGCCCCATTTAATACAACTTAATACCATTGGCCAAATAGTCCCTTAGAGTTTTGGAACTAAAGTTGGTACTCTTAGATTTTAAAGGATTTGACAGTGTAGGAAATTCAATAAATTGATAACGCGAACCCTAGGACCACCTTAACTGTATGAACATATGTGTAGTGCTTACGCGCAGTTAAATTCAAGTTCGGGCAACTCAATTCCGATCAAACAACTTTTGACCCTAAGCGATAAAATAATTTCTTGTATTAGAAATGGCATGAAATCATTTAGCGTATGAGCGTGGACTTTGAATTACACCTATTGGATCACTGCTACTCCTAAATTAAGGCTAGGCTACTGGTTACACTAGGGAATGTCAGAGACCGATAGACTTAGTTAGTCGGCTTGATTAGGTTGGAGTGAAAACTCATTCTTTCGTTGAATCCCCCTAATACTATAGGCTTCTTTAGTAACTCTTAGGAAGATTGTTGATTAGTAACTATTCACACTCAAAGGAAACTTATATATCCCTTGGATTTATCATTAGGTCAAATCAATGCACCCCTTAGAAATGCCTTCTCAAGGACATATTACAATCAAGAACACGGAGTAAAGAACCTACATATAAGCGAAGTATTCGCGATTTGAATCGAATTTTTAATCTTGGTAGTTACCAATGAACTCTATGATCTGATCAAGCAGAAGGTCGGGATCAACTAGGATTAAGAACTGATACGACAAATTTTTCTGTCCTGGCTAGGCAAAAGGTCTGTGTATTCGGCTCAGACCCACTACATAACTTTCCTTCCGTGTTAGCCCTACCACTTACAACCAAAAGTTTATAACTTCGTCTTTGAAAAGTGTTAGGAAAGTATAGTCAATAGAAACTTTCTTTTAGGCCCAAGAAATTTCTCAAATGTGCAACCGACAGTTAGGAATTAGGTCCCCAGTCATAGACCATTCGGGCATCCATGTTGTGCATATGAACTTAGAAAGATAGCTTGTCCGTTAACCTCTTGTGTCCCAACCCCTTATGTGCTAATAATGTATAGATTATCTTACAGTATCAAACTAGACATGATTAAAGAAAGTAAGTCGGCACCTTAACAAAAAGGGTCCTCCTTGGGTAGAATTAGACATCTTGCCACAAACTCACACCCGTCCTTGAAATCAACCACAATGCCTATTATCTTTAGCTCCTTTCTATAACCATAGGTACCAATGCTGCAGTACACATCAGCAATGGCCGTTTCTCATTCCATGTCGAGGATAGGTCCTAAATTACGCCTTGTTCTGACATACGGATTAGGACATAAATCCTTGAGCCTTGAGGGTGAGAATAATTTTAAGGGTATAGAACATTAAGAGCCTTTATACATCCTTTGATCAGTGTGGCGCAGCGGAAGCATGGTTGGCCCCTGCCTCACTGGCCTAGGATCGAAGGAAACTGATCTAGGTTGATGTCCACTCCTGTGCTAGTATTGCCAGAACAAGGGGTTAAGTGCACTATATACACTGATGCGTCTCGCGTTAGTTTGGGTTATGTCCTTATGCAAAAGGACAGGGTGATTGCGTATGCCTCGAGACAATTAAGAAAGCACGAGGAGAATTACCCTACACACGACCTTACGTCATATTCGCATTGAAGCTCTAGAGACATTACCTCTATGGAGGGGAGTTCAAGCTTTTCTGCGACCACAAGACCTTAAGTATATATTCACTTAGCGAGACTTTAATATGAGGCAGCGCCGATGGATGGAGACCTTGAAGGACTTCAAGTTCGAGGTTTCCTACCATCTTGACAAGGCCAACCTTGTGGTAGACGCGTTGAGTCACAAGAAGGCTATAACATTTGTGACTCGCTGATGATAGTAGAGTGGGATATGTTGGAGTTTGTGTGAGACTTCATCTCAATGGACTTCATCTTGGGGCTACCGAAGACAAGAAAGGGTTATGACTCTATTTGGGTGATCGTGGACCGGTTGACCAAATCGACTCATTTTCTCCCTATCAGAGTGAAGAACTCTGCAGATGACTTGGCTAGGTTGTACATCAAAGAAATAGTGCGTCTGCATGGAGTTTTCTTGAAGATCATGTCAGATCGCGACACGCGATTCACGACTATCTTTTGGACTCATATCCAGGAAGCAATGGGTGTGAAGTTGAAGTTCAGTACCACGTTTCACCCACAGACAGACGAGCAGACGGAGCGGGTAAATCAGATTTTGGAGGATATGCTGCGAGCTTGTGTATTAGACTTCAAGGACAGTTGGGATGATTGTCTTCCTTATGTAGAGTTTGCCTAGAACAACAGTTTTTCAGGCGTGTATTAGTATGGCTCCTTATGAGGCCTTGTATGGGCGCCTTTGTAGAGCACCGCATTGCTGGGCAGAGGTCGGCGAGCACAGTTTGATTGGCCCAGAGTTACTATAGGCGACCTCGGAGAAAATTGACATTATCAGGCGTCGACTCCTGATGGCCTAGAGCAGATAGAAGAGTTATGCCGATACGAGGCAGCTACCACTTGAGTTTAAGGTTGGAGATCATATATTCCTCAGAGTTTTCCCTATGAAGGGAGTCCTTCAGTTTGGGAAGAAGAGGAAGCTTACGCTGCGGTTCATTGGCCCATTTCAGATACTTGATCGAGTGGGTGTGGTGGCATATCGTCTCGCTTTGCCCACACCACTCGTGGGCGTGTACAACATATTTCATGTATCTATGCTGAAGAAATACATCCCTGATCCTTCACACGTCATCCATTGGGAACAGGTGCAGTTGAGCGAGGATGCTACATTTGTATTGCATCCAACGCGTATCCTAGACAAGAAAGAGCAGGTGTTGCGCAGTAAGGTGATTCCATTCGTGAAGGTACTGTGAACGCATCATACAGAGGAGGAAACTACCTAGGAGACTGAAGTCGAGGTCAGAAAGAACTGCCCTCAGCTTCTTGAGGTGTACGAAAAGGTACTAATTTCGAGGATGAAATTTTTCTTTAAGGGGGGTAGATTGTAACGACTCGAAAATTTCCATACAAAGACCCGAGTACCACCTCAAGCAGAAATCACTTAAAATCAATCCTTTAGAAATTAGACAAAGTTAACTAAGTGTTAAACTAGATTACATATGAAATCTGCACTAATCACTTTAAATACAATCTGCAAGGCCCAAAACTTGTAGAATCATTGACGCTAGATTACCCTAAAATCTAGGATTAATCTTATTACCCGGCTACTCTCGGGAGCATCACGAAACTCCGTATCAGACCTAGACCATACATCGAAAGTCTAAATAATACGAGGTTATAGAATTAGGACCACCTTGCTGGGCTTGACAACCATCTCAGAAATAAAAAACGGATGGTGTCCCGGAGCTATTCGCTTGAGCCCAGAGTGAGAAGTGTGAGAAAACAAAGATTTCTTTAGAAATGTAACCTAATTTAAGTAATCTGAGATCTGTCACTTGCAGGCCTGATATAAGCAATCAGACCATCAGAATTTGACCCAAATACACCCTTGGATCAGGGGAAATTTCATATACAGGTCAGTCTACTTGTAACCCTGATCAAGTTTCAGTGACCATTAAATTGAAACCGGTCCGCCACGTATGATCTAGGAACCCGATTGGACTGAAAACTTAACTCGACCTAGATCCATAGTCTGTGAACTTAAGTCCGACCTTTGGCTCAAGGGGGAGCTCCAGAAGTACTCCATTGAGACGGAACAAACCTACTTTGGCTATAACCTAAGTATACCTTGGCCCTGGGTCTAATTTGGAGTGTTTTGAGCCTATATAAGGACCTTAAACCCTCTCTCATTCAACCCATACGAATTTGAGAGAAACCCTAGGAGAAAGAAGAGAGAAAAGAGAGAGAAAGTATGAGAGAAGTGGGAGAATCTTCCTGCTATTCTACCCTGGTGCTATACGTGTTTAATCATCGCTGTCTAATCGCTTTTCCGGCGATTTCGGCTTCATTCTTAGGTAAGAAACCCTAACCCTAATCTGTTCTAGAGTTTCACATATTGCAAATAGCGAAATAGCTGACTCAACTCGTGATAGAGGTTGTACAACAACGCTAATGAAGGCTTAGCGATTCTAGTGAGTTCGTTACGCTGTTACGACGTAAGGTGCGAACTTTAAACGTATAGGTTAAGGTTTTTAAAGCTTTTAATGTCAGATAATGATAGATTCATGATCTGGGAGTTATTGTACATGCACAATGCCATGTTCGTTTTGCGTTTCGGTTTCATATGCAAATTATGGCATATTGTGTATTTTATATATTTGTAGAAAATACCATATATGTACAAATTTTGAAAGTGTGTTTGCCATGATAAATTACTGTATGAACATGCTATATATAAGTGTAATACTTACTCGGCGAAAGAATTCGCCCTAATACTTGTTTTGGCTAATATACGTTATGTATGTTAATAAGTGTATTCTAAGTGTTTGTGAAAATGCTTGTATGAGTAAGTACTTAGATGATTGTGCTTTAGGTAGGTGTTGAGATAAGATTCTCAACTACCTTAGTGATGTGTATGATTTCCTTCATGTAAGTTGTTTAAGTTAATCGCTTACTTATGAAATGTATGTGTTGTATTTCCTGTTTATATTGTGCTTTATAACATGCTTGTTAACATGTTTGAATTACTTTATTAATTCTGCTTTGACTATTATACATGCTTTCTCGTTACAACTTGAATGTGATTGGGACTATGTGATAGTCCAGACAATCGGTAACAGGCTTGAAGTCGTGGCCGAGATTCATTTCGCCACGTAAGATGTGTTTGACGAACCCAAGTCGTACTTCGGTTGATGACAGTGATTAGGCCACGCGAAGTGCTTATGCACATCATGTCGTTCAGCTGGTTGTGCGCTCGTGCTGGTCGAGCTCGTCAACTAACCCGATCTATCTAATGTATGTTCACCATGCTTTAATGCTACTGCTTGAACCTAAGGTACCAAACTTACCAGTGTAACCTCGTTAAACTTGGTACCTCGATCCGCTAAGACTCATGAGCCAGGCATGGTGGTATGGGACACCGTGGTTGAGTTGTTGGCCTACGCTGGGGCCACGAACCTCCTCGTAGTGACCAGTGAGCAACCCAGACTCGTGAGCCAAATACGATGGTATGAGACACTGTATTCGAGTTGTCGGCCTACACTGATAAGGTTATGGGGGAGTGGTGTAACGATTGTGTGTAATAGCCCTGACAGCCCTTTGTAGTGACCTTGAGCATACTCCGAATCTGTGGAGAGGCGACGAGCCTTCCCCTAGTAAACAAAGTATAAACTAGGCCTGTATTGATAAGGTGATGGGGGAGCGGTGCAACAAGTGCTTGTAACAACCCTGACAGTCCTTTACAGCGACCTATAACCGCATCATCGTATGAGATTATCTAGGACTGACGACCCTAGAATAGATCATTGTTTGGGAATGATATAAGAGAGGTACCTTAGTTTCTCAATACTGCTGTATGAAAATGACTAATAACAACTCGGTAATGACATTCATAATATAGCACTGCATGTGCCTAGCGTTGTGGAGCACTGAGGGATGAACGCATGCCGCGGATGTAAGATGGTGTCGTACAAGGGTGGTTTGACAAGGGCATGCATCATGACTACATTTCATAATTGCATTAATAAGAGTATTTAAGAGTGTTTGATTGTACTGCTTTATCATTACTGCTTGACTGAATTGATAATATGATAACCTATGCTTTATTGTTCCACTGAGTTAGCTACTCACTCCCACGTTACGGGACGATGTTGTACACACCAACCAGACTCTGTCTTAGATGCAGGTGTTGACGAGACGCAGGAGGTTGAGCCTAATTACTACGATGATCAGGATGAGTTCTCCTACATGCAATTCTCTGGTGGCTTCGCTTAGGCCATTCAGATGACGGGGCTACAGGGTTTACCATCATAGTTGTACCATTTTTTTGGCATTTTGATTTTGAAACTAATACATGTATATGGTGACTCAGTAAGGTGTTCATACTCTGGAGACCGATTGTGACCGTTTTTGGCTTTATATACATTTATATACATCTTTCAGTCTTCCGCTTGCGTTTTATAACTTGATCTGGAGTATGAATTACTGTTTTAGTATAATCCCTCTCATGATTATTGCACTAACACAGACAACATTCAATTATAAGCATTTATGTTGCATAAGTGATGTTTTCGAACTCGGGTGTTGAGTTTCTACTCGACCCCCGATTTTCAGGGCATTACAATTAAGCTCGAGACTGATCTATATTCAAGAGAAGATTAAGCTCAAGACGGATAGATATTCAAGAGAAGATTAAGCTCAAGATTGGCTAATGTTCAAGAAAAGATCAAGCTCAAGTTCTAGATGAAGTTCGAGACTAAGTTCAAGTCAAAGAAGAATAGATATTTGATATATTTCAGGTGGTATAAAACCCTAGAAAGACCTTCGGACAAGGTGCTTTCAAAATGTTTAAATTTTGGGTTTTTATGCTTATTTTTTCTGAAAATCGGCCAGCCTATTTTTTGGTTCGGCCAGCCCAACTTCAAGCCCAAAGCAACAACTAATTTTTGTTGCAAATTCGGCTAGCCCAAGTTTTGGTTTGGTTAGCCCGAGAAAGTTCGCATCAATTCCAGCAACCTCATCTTTTGGAATTCAGGGGAATTCGGCCAGCCAAAGGGAAGTTGACCTTGGGCTAGACAAATTTTGGATAAATCTTATCTTACGCAATCCAAAACCCGTTGAACTGAATCCGATCTGCTCGGGCTAGCTGAAGTTCCAACTTCTTTGCCTATAAATTGAGTTATCCTCTCATTCCGAATTACACAGGTAATTGTCAAAATTCTTGTACAAGAGAGAGAGAGAGAGAGTGAGAGAGAGAGAGAAGCTCAAGTTATTAACAAGCTATTGAACAGTATTTATAATTTAATTTATACAGCTTTTTTCAATTCCCTTTATTTCAGATCTTTCAAGTTTGATTCTAAAGAGAGTAAACTATACTCATCTTTTGAGATCTAAGAGAATTGAATTAAGTAGCCTTTGGGTTTAACTTAATTAAAATCAATAGAACCTTAGACCCTTTCTATCTGTCTAAACAAAGAACAATCTACATTCAAGAAAGAGGTTCTTCTGCTACAAGTTTCTGATATGTCTTCTATGTTGAAAATAAGTATACCTTCTAAACTTTTTTAGGTATTTTTGAGATAGCCTGTTAAAATCTCATTTAAGGTTTTGTCTGTGATAACCTATAAAATCTCAGTTTGGGTTTGATTGTGATAGCTTGTGAAAATCACACGAATTATAAAAGGTTGTTAAGGTGAACCTGAGAATAGCTTTTCATAGTGAAAGTCAAAATTACGAGGGAAGTAATTTTGGGAGTGGAGTAGGTGTGGCTGATTTAAAGCACCAAACCATTATAATCCTTTGTGCCATGTGGTGAATGCCTTCTATTTTATTTGTAGTAGATTGATTGTATTTAATTTGAGTTGAGTAGTGAATCTTGTAATGCTTTATATTTACTCTTGCAAGTTTGAGGTTTGATTTTAAAGAAATTCGTGAAATAAGTTTGTCCTACTTAAAACTTTAGGTGAAGGTTGTCCTACGAATTATTTGGAATCAACATTTTAATACTTAAGCAATTGAGATCTTTATTTTATTTACATATTTAACATTTATTTCGATTATTTGACATTGTCCTATTCACCCCCCTTATAGGACATCTTAAGCTCTCATTTTCAAGTGGTATCAGAGAGGGTTGCTCTTTCTTCTTTTTTTTTTCTTTTTTTTTTTTTTGGATTTACCTCCTTGAGCTAGATCCATAATTTTATTATGTCAAATTTCGATAGCTTGTCCATTACCAGGTCACCTCCTTTTGATGGATCCAACTATTCATATTGAAAAGCGACAATGAGGATTTTTCTCAAATCCTTAGATGAAAGTGTGTCACGCTCCAAAATCATAAATCGGGCTCACAAAATTTTCAATCGCGGAATCCAGCGTCGACAGCCTTCGTAGTACCTCATTCTCGGCTCCCGGCACCGATACGCCAGATTCTGATCCTAGGATCGTACAAGAAGGATTTTTCAATATACTTTTGTCTCATAAGAAGCATAACCATAAGTTTACCCAAATTACAAAGGCAACATCATCATCACATATCCACTAATATAAACAATTGAATACAGTGCTGAAAGGGAAATATATATATTGAAAATCGAAGCTCCATAAGACAGTTGTACGCTCCAAGCTCAACGCTGCTCCATCCTAACGCCACCTGCACGCATCTACCGTGCATAAGCTTATAGAAAGCTTAGAGGGTGGTGAAAGTGTGTGCCAAGTATGCAATATCAGAGCAATGCGAAAATATGCCGGTAAGTCCATAAATTCCATCAGTCTTATTCAGGCTATGCAATGCAAAAACATAATAAGCCAATATCATATACTGAGGAAGCAATGTAGATCAGCTATGCAATGTGGAGACATAGTAAGCCAAGATCATATACTGAGGATGCAATGCAATATGTCAATCCTGAAGAGTCCACGAATACCGTCAGCCGTATCTAAGCCATATAAATGCAGAAACATAGCAACCCAGAATGTCATATGCTACGGATGTAATGCCATATGTGGTACGAATGAAATGACTAAGCTAAAATGTGAAGTTGGGATGATAGTACATAGTATCGCAGACTATGGGGTCCATCACAAGGGACTTTTATCCAAACCAGTCCCATACCTAAATTTGGATAGCCAGACTTAATGTGGTAAAGTCTTGATCTCAGGTTGGTCGCCCCAACCAAAATCTTGGTCATTACAAAGGTACACACGATGACTTATTGCGCACCACCAGCCTGAGTAGATAGTGAATGAATGAATGAATGATTCAAATACTGAGTACCTGACTCTTACTCAGTAAGTCCACATATCAGTATAACTATAACTCATCTCTAGGATATTACCAGGGTCTAGTACACTCCACAATGGTTGCGGCTTCCCTGGCTGCACAACCAGTGAGTGGAAAAGACCTCACTATCCGCCTAACCAGCAGTCTGCCAATACCTACCCATCTCGTCGATAGCGGACCCATTTATGAGCTGATCATACTCAACCTAGCTTACAATCCCCTCACTTAGGTGGATAAGGCCACACCCCTTCCCAACCGACTATGACACAGTGAGAGACACTGCCTACTAGTATTCGGCACTCGGGCGCTCATGTTTTCACTCGGTCTAAACTTGGAGTATCCTCTGGTACTAAAAGGATTCTAGGATTCTCACCCAAGGACATCCTATGTGCCTACAATGCTAGAACTAAATATTTTCGGTACCCCATCTTGCCATCCACGACGAACCTGTGGAGGCCACAACCCTGATATCACTAGGGCGCCAAGTGATTATGTCACACAAATGTGAGATGCATGAGTTATACCATCCAGTCATGCATCAATCCTACATGTACCGTGCGCTCATGAGGGACAATATCGCCTATCAGGGAGCCCCATAACAACCTGCCCAATGACATATGCAATGGTCAATCACATTTCATATCAAGCATATAGATGATGCGTATGGGCATGTGTCATGATGCTATACTATCACGTGCTTATAATCGGTATCGATAATCGGCCTAACAAAGGGCCTAAGGGTAGGTCACTATGTGGACATTTAACCATTGTTGCCCATCAATGTGGACATTTAACCAACAATGCTCCCAAGGAGTGGCCCATATAGAGCCAATGTATGTGGGCCCATGACCTCACACAAGGGCCTAATATACATCACCATAGGCCTCACTCATGGGCCTAATACACATCACGATGGGCCTTACTCATGGGCCACATTTGCATAACATTGAGCCTCACTCATGAGCCTCGTATTCATCACATCAGGCCTCATCATATGGGCCTAATACAAATCACAATGGCCACATACAATCTCAATGGGCTAAGTACATCACAATGGGCCTTGCGCTTAGGCCCCAAATACATCAAGTGGGCCACATCACATGAGTCGCACCAATGGGCCTCATATACAACAAGTGGGCAGCATCACATGGGTCGTACCAATGGGCCTCATATATATCAAGTAGGTTGCATCAATGGGCCACACCAATGGGCCTTGTATATATTAAGTGGGCAGCATCAACGGGTAGCATAGACATCAAGTGGGCTGCATCAATAAGCTGCACCAATCGGCCTCATATATATCAAGTGAGATGCATCAATGGGCCGCATATACATCAAGTAGGCCGCATCAATGGGCCACATCAATGGGCCGCACCATCTACACCATTCATCTATTTTGGGATCTTTTTAGAGAATTTCCCAAAAATGAATCATATCAAAAGATCATCTGGACTATAGCTGTAACATCCCAAAAATTGGGGGTCGAGTAGTAACTCAACTCCCGAGTTCCAGAACATCATTTATGTTACAAAATGAATGATGATTGAATGTTGACTGTATTCGTGCATTGAACATGAGTGAGATTAAGCCAAAACAGCATATCATACTCTAGAGACAGTTAAATTGCAAGCGAAAGACTGTAATAAACATATGGAATATAAAAACCGTGGTGAGTCTCCAGAGTGTGATAATGTTACCAGGTTAAATAATTACAAGTACAATTCTAAAATTTACCAAATGTGAGGAAGTGTAATGTCTTCTATCCCAAGTACCATAGCCCCGTCAATACAATACCGGGTCTTCATAGACCTGCCAGAGAGATACAGATAGAAGAACTCCTCCATCATCATCATAGAAGTAGTCCGGTTCTGCTTCATAAGCATCGCCATCACCTGAAACTCAACAAATCTGGTCGGTGTGTACAACACCATCCCGTAACATGGGAGTGAGTGATCAACTCAGTGGAATAGTAAAGCATAGGTTAACATGTTATCAACTCAGTCAAGCAGTAATGATAAAACAGTACAATCAAACAATTTTAAGTACTTGTATTAATGCAAGTATGAAATGACATGATGAATGCCCTTGCCAAACCACTCTCATGTGACATCATCTTACGTTCGCAGCATGCTTTCATCCCTCAGTGCTCCACATCTTCCAGGCACATGCAATGCATGATGAGCATGATTACCGAGTATTTATTAGTCCATTTCAAATAGCAGGATTGAGAAACTAAGGTACCTCCCATGTATCATTCCCAAACATGATCCATTCTAGGGTCATCAGTCCTAGTTTATCTCATACGATATTGTGTTTCTAAGTCGCTGCAGAGGCTGTCAGGGCTGTTATGCACAAAGGTTACACCACTCCCCCATCACCTCTTTAACGATTCATCACTATACAGAAACAGGCCTAGTTCATACTCTATACATCGCGGCAAAACTCTAAGGCTCACCGCAAAATCAGAGTATGCTTGAGGTCACTACAAAGGGCTGGCAGGGCTGTTGCTCGCATTCGTTGCACCACTCCCCCATCACCTTATCAATGTAGGCCGACAACATGAATATAGTGTCCCATACCACCATAATCGGCTCACGAGTCTGGTTGATCACTGGTCATTACGGGGAGGCACGTGGCCCCAGCGTAGGCCGAAAGCTCGACCACGGTGTCCCATACCACCATGCCCGGCTCATGAGTCTTAGTGGATCGAGGTACCATGGTTAAAAGGGATTCCACTGGTAAGTTTGGTACCCTAGGTTCAAGCAGTAGCGTCCAAACATGGTGAACATACATTAGACATATCGGGTTACTTGGCGAGCCTGACTAGCTCGAGCGCACAATCAATAGAACGACATGAAGTGCATATGCACTTCGCGTGGCCTAACCACTGTCATCAACTGAAGTACGACTCGGGTTCGTCAAACACATCTTACGTGGCGAAATGAATCTCAACCATGATCTCAAGTCTGGTACCGATTGTCTGGACTATAGACATAGCCCCAAACTCAATCAATCCTTATTCATAACATGTGGATTAAAGCATAATAAACAAAGTAATTTAAGCATGTTAACAAGTATGTCATAAAGCATGTTATAAAACATGTTATAAAGCATGTTATAAAGCATATTATAAAGCACTACATAAATAGGAATACAAACATATATATTTCATAAGTGGTTAAAGTAAATGACCCACATGGAGGAAATCATACAGGTCTCTAAGATAGTTGAGAATCCCATCTCAACACCTATCTAAGGAACCATTATCCAAGCACTTATTCACACAAGCATTTTCACAAACACTTAGCATGCACTATTTCAACATACATAGTGTATGCTAACAAACATGTATTAGGGCGAGTCCTTTCGCTAAGCAAGTATTTTACCCACATATGATATATTCATACGGCAAATAATCATGATAAATACATTTCTAAAATATATACTTATACGGTACTTTCTACAATACACTATTTCTACATACATAGTGTATATTGGCAAAACATATATTAGGACGAATCTTTTCGCCAAATAAGTATTTTATCCATATATCATATATTCATACAACAAATAATAATGTCAAACATATTTCCAAAATATATATGTATACGGTATTTTCTACGAATACCTAGAATATGTAAAATTTCATATTTTACATCTTTAATCGAAACAGAAAACAGAAAGCACTTTGTACATGTGCAATTGCATGCAAATCATAAATCTATCATTATCTAACATTTAAAGCGTTGAAAACCATAGCCTATACACCTAAAGTCCACACCTTTTATCGTAGAATCGTAACGAAGCCGATAGGTTTGCCAAGCTTCCGTATATGGCAGTTTGGTAACCTATAGAATGAAATAGGTTAGCTATTTCATAACCTACAACCTTCATAACCCCAAATCAGTTTAAGGTTAGGGTTTCTTACTTAGAAACGTTGCTGAAATCACTGGGAAAGTGATAAGAATGAGGTGGTTAAGCACCTAAGGCAGTAAGGAAGAAAGGCAGGAAGGATCTCCCACAACTCTCTCACTTTCTCTCTCTTTTCTCTCTTCTCTCTCCTAGGTTTTCTCTCAAATTCGTATGGCTGCATGAGAGAGGGGTTTAAGGTCCTTATATAGGTTAGAACATAACCAAAATAGACCTTAAGTCAAGGTAAGGTTATAACCAAAGTTGAGCTTTTCTGTCTCAACGGAGCATTTCTGGAGGCCCCCCTTGAGCCAAAGGTCGGACTTAAGCTCACAGACTATGGATCTAGGTTCCATTAAGTTTTCATTCCAATAGGGTTCTCAGATCACGTGTGGCGGACCAATTTCAGTTCAACGGTCAGCGGATCTTGATCGGAGATTTCGAGTACATGGATATGTGTATGAAATTTCTCCTGATCCGAGGGTGTAATTTGGCCTGATTCTGACGGTCAGGTTGCTTGCTTAATACTGACCCACAAGCGACAAGTCTCAGATTACTATTCAAGATATTTATTTTGGAAAGAAAACAAGTGTTTTCACACTCTCTCGATCCGGACTCAAGCGAACAGCCGTGGGACACTAGCTGGATTTGATTTCTGAGATAGTTGTCAAGCCCAGCGAGGCGGTCCTAAGTCCTTAACTTCGTATTATTCAAACTCCCAATGTGCGGTTTAGATCAGATACGGAGTTTCAACGTGCTCCCGAGAGTAGTCGGGTAATGAGTTCGATCCGAGATTTTAGGGTAACCTAGCGTCAATGATTCTACAAGTTTTGGGTCTTGCAGATCGTATTTAAACCGATTCTAGCGGATTTCATAGCTACTCTGGTTTTTCACTTAGTTACTTTGTCTCATTTCTAAAGGATTTATTCCTATAAGATTTCTGTGTGAGGTGGTACTTAGTCCTTTATTGTTTGTATATAAAGTGATTCAAGTTATACTACTTAGCTAGTTTAAGATAGTGTCTAGGGTGAAAGTACTTAGAAAAATTAAAAGATCAAGGTGGTGAAGGGTGGGATTTGTGAAGAAAATAGTTTGAAAAGGGATTTGAGGCTTTAATTGAGTGTTTGAGAAGTTAAACCGGTGTTAGGATTGACCCATCACTTAAGGACATCTAATTCCAAGTTGGCAAAAATCCGTGCCGTTACAATAGCATAAATAACAGTGGAGATAATGATTTTCATTGTTAAACAAATCACAGGGCCCACCATAAAGTTTATTCTACATCCAATCTGATCATAAGGTCACAAAGACCTGGATTAAGAGGGAAAACAAATCCATATTGATCTAGAACTTCTGTGACCAATTGGGTTTCAATGATAGACGTTTAATCCTCCACTGTTTTGCAGCATGGCCCACTTGATAGACGGATCCACCTCATTTTTAGTCCCAATCCTTAAGACGAGCTCACTGTTGGATGGACGGTTTGGATATAACACATACATCAAAGTGGCCCACCGTCCAAGTAATGGACGGTGGATACAACACTTACATCATGAAGGAGCCCCAGAACTTGCTGGCATCATCACAGCAACTACATGCTACTGGGGCCCATGGAACTTGGTAACTTCAATACAACAGCTATATTGTTGCGAGTGGTACTAGCTAATCAGCTCCCAGGTGGGTCCACAAGTGTGGGACCCACCATCTTTAGATGGACAGTGTTGATAAAACACATACATCACAGTGGGGTCCACACCACCATCCTAATAAGTGGATGAAGTGGATATACAATACATACACAAAGGTGGGTCCCACCTTCACACGTGTCACACGTGTGGGGTGGACCCACGTCCCAAACGGATGGACGGAATGTATAAAACACATACATCAAGGTGGCACCATAGCACCGTCCTAATGAACAGTGTGGATGAAGAACAGATACATCAAGGTGGGGTCCCACCAATTCACACGTGTCACACATGTGGGGTGGGCCCCATGCGTCCAAACGGACGGACGGTTGCATATACACATGCCTCACGGTGGGCCAGAGAACTTGCTGACGTTAGTCCAGTTGCTGGGCTACTGGCCAGCAGATGGATGGTTTGAATATAAGACATACCTCATGATGGACGGCTGGGATATGCAACGTTGCATCAAGGTGGGCCCCACCTGCCCACATGTACAGCACATGTGGGGTGGGCCCCACCAGCTGCCAGGTGGACGTACGGTTGGAATATAACATATATCTCATCCTCAAACCCACAGAACCTGCTGACGCATACACAGCAGCAGCAGCTGCAACTACGTGTGCTGCTCCAGCCAATCCTCTTCCAGACTGGCGGGTCCCACATGTTGATGAAGCATGTCATGATGGTGGGTCCCACGTGTTGATGCAGCACGTCATGATGGTGGGCCCCACGTTGGATCAGGCTACTATTTATGTTTTTCATTTGGTCCGGGCCAGTCCAAACAGACAGCAAGGTGGGCCCCACAAACTGGACATCCAGAAAAAGATCTAGAGGGTCTGGATTGTGGCCGAACACATTAGGTGGGCCACACACCTTATCATCACTATAAAAATGAAAAAGAGAGAGAGAGAGAGAAGAGAGAGGGACGAGCGATGGAGGGGCCCCTCTAACACATGCATCAATACATACATCAAATTGGGTCCCAAATCATGTGGGCCCTAAATAAAAAATCAAGTTCTAGTGCTATGATCACCGCGATTTTGCTTCTTCTAGGCTCCTTCACTACAAGAAAAGGAGGCTTTAGCCTCAATTTTTAGCCTCGGTTGAAAAAATGGAGGCTAAATGTATTTTTTAGCCTCAGTTGCTAAGGAACTGAGGCTAAAAGTTCATTTTTCACCTCAGTTGCTAGGGAACTGAAGCTGAAAGTCTACTTTTTAGCATCAGTTGCATAGTAATCAAGGCGAAAGGTCTACTTTTTAGCCGTAATTGCATAGTAACAGAGGTGAAAGGTCTACTTTTAGCCTCAGTTATATAGGAACCGAGGCGAAAGGTCTACTTTTTAGCCTCAGTTGTATAGGAACTGAGGCAAAAGGTCTACTTTTTAGCCTCAGTTGCATGGGAACTGAGGTGAAAGGGCTACTTTTTAGCCTTAGTTACTAGGGAACTGAGGTTAAAAGTCTACTTTTTAGCCTTAGTTGCATAGTAACCGAGGTGAAAGGTCTACATTTTAGCCTCAGTCGTATAGGAACCGAGGCAAAAGGTCTACTTTTTAACCTCAGTTGCATAGGAACCGAGGCAAAATGGCTACTTTTTGCCTCAGTTGCATAGGAACTGAGGTGAAAGGTCTACTTTTTAGCCTCAATTGCATAGAAACTGAGGCGAAAGCTTTACTTTATAGCCTCAGTTGCATAGGAATTGAGGTGAAAGGTCTACTTTTTAGCCTCAGTTGCATAGGAACCAAGGTGAAAAGTCTACTTTTTAGCCTCAGTTCCTCAGGAACGGAGGCGAAAGGTCTACGTTTTAGCCTCAGTTCCTTAGGAACGGAGGCGAAAGGTCTACGTTTTAGCCTCATTTGCATGGGAACCGAGGCCAAAGGTCTACATTTTAGCCTCAGTTACTGTAACATCCCGGATTTTTGCCAACCTGGAATTAGACGTCCTTAGGCAATGGGCCGCTCCTAACACCTTATTAAAATGTCAGAACTGAATCTCACAGTCTAAAATCGCTTCTGAACCCATTTCCTTCACAAATCCCACCCTTCACCACCTTATTCTTTCAATTTTTCTAAGTACTTTCACCCTGCACACTATCTTAAACTAGTTAAGTATTATAACTTGGATCACCTTATATACAAACTACAAAGGCCTGAGTACCACCTTGACCAAAAATCACTTAGGATTAAATCCTTTAGAAATGAGACAAAGTAACTAAGTGCTAAACTAGATTAGCTACGAAATCCGTTTGAATCGCTTTAAATACGATTTGCAAGACCTAAAACTTGTAGAATCATTGATGCTAGGTTACCCTAAAATCTAGGATCAATCTCATTAACCGACTGCTATCGAGAGCATGTTGAAACTCCGTATCAGGTCTGGACCGCACATCGGGAGTCCGAATAATACGAAGTTAAGGACTTAAGACTGCCTTGCTGGGCTTGACAACCATCTTAGAAATCAAATTCAGATAGTGTCCCAGTATAATTCGCTTGAGTCCGGAGCGAGGAGTGTGAAAATACTTGAATTTCTTTTCAAATAAATATCTCAAATAGTAATCTAGCACCTCTCGCTTGTGGATCAGTTTTAAGCAACCAGACCGTCAGAATCAGACCAAATTACACACTCGGATCAGGAGAAATTTCATACACATATCCATGTACTCGGAATCTCCGATCGAGATCCGCTGACAGTTGAACTGAAACTGGTCTGCCACGCGTGATCTGAGAACCCTACTGGAATGAAAACTTAACTAAACCTAGATCCGGTGTTAATGAGCTTAAGTCCGACCTTTAGCTCAAGGAGGCCCACCAGAAGTCCTCAGTTGAGCTGAAACAGTGCTGTTTTGGTTATAACCTTAGTATACCTTGTCCACAAGTCTAGTTTGGAGAGATTTTAGGCTATATAAGGACTTAAGAACACTCTCTCATAGCCATACGAATTTGAGAGAAACCCTAGAGAGAGAAGAGAGAAAAGAGAGAGAAAGAGTGAAGAAGTGGGAGAATCTCCCAACTACTATTCCCTGTCACTACATAAGTTGCACCACCCCATTCTCATTACTTTCTCGGTGATACCGACTTCGTTTTGAGATGAGAAAACCCCAACCCTAATCTGTTTTGGGGTGTGTAGGTTGTAGGTTATGAAATAGTTAACATATTTCATTCTTTAGGCTACCAAACTGTCGAATACGGAAGCTTGGCAAACCTATTGGATCCATTACGATTCTACGACAAAAGGTGAGGACTTTAGGTGTATAGGTTACGGTTTTCAATGCTTTCAATATCATATAATGATAGATTAATGATCTGCATGCAATTGCACATGTACAAAGTGCTTTCTATTTTCTGTTTTGATTAAAGATGTAGATTATGGAATTTTACATATTCTAGGTATTTGTAGAAAATACCGTATACATATAAATTTTGGAAATGTGTTTGACATGATTATTTGTGGTATGAATATACGATATATAGATAAAATACTTATTTGGTGAAAGGATTTGCCCAAATACATGTTTTACTAATATACACTATGTTTGTAGAAATACTGTATTGTAGAAAGTACCATATACATATATATTTTAGAGATGTGTTTGCCATGATTATTTATTGTATAAATATATTACATATGGATAAAATACTAATTTGGTGTAAGGATTTGCCCTAATATATGTTTGACTAACATACACTGAGTATGTTGAAATAGTGTATGCTATGTGTTTGTGAAAATGCTTGTGTGAGTAAGTGTTTGGATGATGATTCCTTAGGAGGGTGTTGAGATGGGATTCTCAACTACCTTAGAGACATGTATAATTTTCTTCATGAGGTTGTTTACTTAAACTGCTTACCTGTGCAATATATGTGTTGGTATTCCTATTTATGTAGTGCTTTATAACATGCTTTATGACATGCTTACTAACATGCTTGAATTACTTTGTTTATCATGCTTTATTCCACATGCTACGAATAAGGATTGATTGAGTTTGGGACTATGTCTATAGTCCAGATAATCGGTACCAGATTTGAGATCGTGGCTGAGATTCATGTCGCCACATAAGATGTGTTTGACAAACCCGAGTCGTATGTCAGTTGAGGACAGTGGTTAGGCCATGCGAAGTGCTTATGCACTTCATGTCATCCAATTAATTGTGCGCTCGAGCTAGTCAAGCTCGTCAAGCAACCCGATTTGTCTTATGTATGTTTACCATGTTTGGACGCCACTGTTTGAACCTAGGGTACCAAACTTACCAGTGAAATCCCTTTTAACCATGGTACCTTGATCCGCTAAGACTCATGAGCCAGGCATGGTAGTATGGGACATCGTGGTCGAGCTGTCGGCCTACGTTGGGGCCACGTGCCTCCCCATAGTGACCAGTGAGCAACCAGACTCGTGAACTGATTATGGTGGTATGGGACACTATATTCATGTTGTCGGCCAACATTGATAAGGTGATGGGGGAGTGGTGCAACGAATGAGAGTAACAACCCTGGCAGCCCTTTGTAGTGACCTCGAGCATACTCTGAATTTGCGATGAGGCGACGAGTTTTGCTGCAGGGTAGAGAGTATGAACTAGGCCTGTTTCTGTATAGTGATGAATCGTTAAAGAGGTGATGGGGAAGTGGTGTAACCTTTGTGCGTAACAGCCCTAGCAGCCTTTGCAGTGACCTAGAAAACACACCATCGTATGAGATTAATTAGGATTGACGACCCTAAAATGGATCATGTTTGGGAATGATAAAAGGGAGGTACCTTAGTTTTCCAAATCCTGCTGTTTGAAATGGACTAATAAAAACTCGGTAATCATGCTCATTATGCATTGCATGTGCTTGGAAGATGTGGAGCACTGAGGGATGAAAGCATGCCGTGAACATAAGATGGTGTCACACGAGGGAGGGTGTGGTGAGGGCATCCATCATGACTGCATTCATACTTGCATTAATAAGAGTAGTTAGGAGTGTTTGATTGTACTGCTTTATCATTACTGCTTGACTGTATTGATAACATGTTAACCTGTGCCTTATTGTTCCACTGAGTTAGCTACTCACTCCCACATTACGGGATGGTGTTCCGAACACCCACCAGACATTGTCTGATTTCAGATGGCGACGCTACTTCTGAGGCGGAGCTGGACCTTTGCATTGACTACGATGCCTGCTTGTATTGGTTGTCTTCTGACGGCTTCCTGTGAGCCGTGTCCTGATCGACGGGGCTTTCGAGGATATTGACTAAGGGACCTTACACATTTGGTATATTTTAGGATTGTACTTATAATTATTTAACCTAGTAATGTTATCATACTCTGGAGACTCACCACAGTTTATATATTTTATATATCTATAACAGTCTTCCGCTTGCAATTTAATTGTCTCTGGAGTATGATATGCTATTTTGGCTTAATCTCACTCATGTTCACTATATTAATGCAGACAACATTCAACCATCATTCATTTTGTTGCATAAGTGATGCATTGGAACTTGGGAGTTGAGTTTATGCTCGACCCTCGATTTTCAGGGAGTTACAGTTACATAGGAATCGAGGCCAAAAGTCTACTATTTAGCCTCTGTTGCATAGGAACCGAGGCCAAAAGTCTATATTTAAGAATATTGAAAATTTTTGAGAATCTTGAAAGAATTAATAATTTTTAAAATTTTTGACAATTGCGAAAAAATTAAGAAATTAAAAAAAAAAAATGAGACAATTGTGAAAAAATTGAGAATTTTGAAAAAAAATTGAGAGTTTTGAAAAAAATTTTGAGAACTTTTAAAAAATTAAGAATAAAAAAATGATAATTATGAAAAAGTATAAATTTTTTAAAAATTCAAAATTTTGAAATTTAAAAAAAAAAAGAATTTTAAATTTGAGAATCTCAAAAGAAATTGGAAAATATTAAAAATTTGAGAAATTTCAAATAATTGAAAATTCTGAAAAAAATAAAGAATTTCTAAAACTATTAAGAATTGATTTTTTATATTATTTTTTTGATAATTTTGAAAAAAACTAAGAATTTTAATTTATTTTATTTTTTTTTTACAAATTTCAACAAATTTATAATTTTGAAAAAATTTAGAATTAATAAAATAAAATAAAAATCTTGATTTTTTTTCTTTCTTAGAATTTTCATAAAATTCGTAAAATTAAGAATTAATTATAATGCAGGAACACAAAAATGAAAGAGATCCAAATCTCATTTTGGGCCCTGTAATTGAACGCACTTGATTTCCACATTGCCTGCCACGTGTACCGTAGAATGACGAGTATACCATGTTTCGTTTCTTACGGATCTAGTATATCATCTCTGTGGCTTTTATTCATTTTGGAAGCTCGAAGCAGAGCTCTCTCTCAAAATCCCCAAGCTCCGAAACGAAAACAGAGCAAAATTGCGTTTTACTTCTGTAATTTTATCTATCAAAATCCCCAAGCTCTAAAGGGAAAACAAATCAAAATGGCGTTCAACTTCTGCAATTCGATCCTTTACAATGCCTAGAAACATCAATTCTATCCTCCACACCAGCAATCTCTTCACCGATTTCAGGTACTCGTTCTCTCTTTTTTTCTATTGATTTCTCAACTGAAATCCTCCCGAAAATCAGAAATCGAGGCAGAAATCTCTCATTTTCGTGCATTTTCTCCACTTGGCCGTTCAAAATCCAATTTCCGCATTTTTTGGTTCGATCTGAGGAGGTTTTTTTTTTTTTTTTTTTTTTTTTCACTGAAATCTTGCTCAGGAAGTGGAAAATCCTGTTGTTTCTAGCTCATTTATTGGATTTGAGCAGTTTTTGCATTGTAATATCAGCGATTAGGGTTTGGTGTTCGATCTGAGAGCAAAACCTTGTTCTCTACTACCAAAATCATATCGTTTCTAGCTTATTTACTGGATTTTTTTCTCAATTTTTAGTGCTTAATCTATTTTAATATGAATCCAGCTTATGTCTCTCAATTCTAAGAGATTTCGTTGATTTTGATCCGATTCTTGCTGATAGCTCTGTTTTCCTTTCGGATCTCATTGTTTGGAGCTTTGATTTTCCACTCAGGGTTTGATTTTTGTAAATTTTTCTTGATTTCTGGTGCTTGATTTGTTTTAATCTTGATCCAACTTATGTCTCTTTATTCTTAGAGATTTCATTGGATTTCGTTTCTATTCTTGCTGATTTAAGTTGTAATTTAGGTTTACGTATGTAGATTTTAGAGATTTATCTTTGATTTATGTAATATCATGCATTTGAAATACATTTTGAGATTCAGGTATCTTCTGATTTCTGAGATTTAGATGTTAGTTTTGCATCATTTAGATGAATCATGGTGAATCTTCACCCAAAGGGGATTTTTGATACTCCAGTTGTGTGTGATGCTTGATACATGAGCACAAAGAAATTGTACATGTGGCTTACACTTAAAGTAAACTGCTTAAATGACAGATCTTTATACTAGAGCTCTTTGTCTATTATTCTTTTTGCCATATCCTTAATTGCGGGTTGGCTACACCTACAACCCACACTTCCTAATGTTAGGGAATTCAACATGTCCAGGTAATATTGGAGAGGGTAGAGCATTTTACTCAGTCAGTTCTATATACGAAGATCAAATATTTCAAAAAAGAGCTCGTATTCAGCAGGTAATTGGCATGTTCTTATTCTTATTCTCCTCATCTTTGTTTATCATTGTATGACAAGCTTGAAACTGTCATGCTTCTTGTTTTTTTATTGGGGTTAGGTCCCACAACATCCATCTGCATTTCACTTCTTATTTGAGAGTTTCCTTTTCCAGAGAAATGGAGTGATTCGAAACAAATTTCTTTCTTTATGAAAACAAATTCAGGTGCAGGGACGGGTATTTCCATGTGGTGAATAATGACTACACTCACTGGGAGATGTATGCGATTGGCGAAAGTGCAAATCCCACCATCAACAGCTAGGGCAACAAATATCTTGCCCTGACGAATCGCTTTGCCAAGGAGGTAATGTAACAGTAACAATTAAATTCTCTAACATCTCCACTACCATAAACTACATTTACAAATTGAAAAATGATATGAGCAAGCTCTGTTAGAGTAGATTCCCACTACTAATCCTAGTATATTTGAAATATATGTTATAGATTAGATTATTTTAGATTTTAGGTTACCTTTAGTATATAAACATGTCATTGCCAATGGAATAATTCACCTAAGATCTTCACAATGTAGTTGCTAAAATGCATGAACTCAGTGATTTGGTCCTTAGTACAAGCTAAATGTATGTCATCTCATCTAGTGAGGTTATCACATTTCAAGCACTTGTGGTGAAGTTAAGGGAAGGCACCGGGCCAAATGCTAATACTGGTGTTGTCACTGAAGTTCTTGCAACTGTTGGGGAGCTTGCTAGGGTGGTGGGTTTACTTCCCATTTATTGGGTTATATTCTCTATTCAGTTAGATGCTTCATTTCATTTATCAATGGTTTTACTAAGTTTATATGGAAATATCTGATGAGCAGGATAAATGAAGTCCCATAAAGAATGGAGATATGTATTTCTGAAAATTCTTGTTACTGATGGATGCAAAACTGAATGTGTACTACCTGAACTAAATATGTAGTGCAACAATGCCACTGGCACTCTCCTCAGAGGACACCATCAATGGGAAGAGGTATGGTGCTACCTATCTCTAGAAGGAAATAGATAATATCTTCATATCTAGATGTCCTGATTTAGTAGCATAGTTAGGACTTATTTTTTGTGTCTTGGGTGAAAAATTGCAAACATTGAGGTCTCTCGCAAGGTTATTATTGAAGGCCATTTGAGAAACAGTGTGGCTTCAGTGACTTATAGTTGTGGGTATGTAACACATGTGTATAATGAGTTTTAGAGTATTCCCTCTAGGCTAAACTTTTTTTTTTGCCCATGTTGGATGAGAAACAAATGTTATTGCCATGGTATGTATGGTTGTGGGCATAGCTGAGCTCCTTCTATTTGGAACTCATTCCCTTTTATCTATATATGTTGACTGTTGTGTTTGACACCTTAATAGACAAGCAAGTGGAGGTCTTTGGCTCTGTCCGAAAATGGATTACAAACCTCCCAGAAATTCCTTTAGCCTGCAGGAAAAAGGAAACCAAAACTATCGAGAAGCGAAATTGTACAATACTCTAACAGATTCAACATCCACACATCCACAGTGCCGAACAAGGCATAATTACAGTTTGGGGGCTACTTCCTCATACAAATACTAATGGAGGTTGTTACAATTTGATTACCTCACTATTGAAATCCAATTTCGTTGTGTGTGCAACCACATCTTAGGTTCTTAAATGTTCTTTCATTAAATAGTTATTATTTGAAGATGCTGGTTGGCTTCTCCTTCTATTTGCACTTGTTTTTATGATAAATAGATGGCATGAATTTCAACTTTGACATACAATGTTCATCTACTACAGAAGCTCAACCTGGTGAACAATGTGCTATTTACTGGTGGATAGGCTAAAACTGGTTATCATACACATTTAGCAGTTACTTCCTCTCACTCAGTTTATCATACTCAATTAAATGGAGTACTATTTCGTTTATAAATTATATATGAATTGTCTTGTAGGTAAATTATACATGGAAATAATTTTATATACAGAGGTAATTATTTTAAAGAGACAATCCATTGTTCATGTATCACTATAAGATAAGGCAACTCCTAGTTGAATGAAGAGACATGGATTATCCAATCAATAGATCTGGATTGTCCATTAGGTTCAGCCACACTTCATGGGCCACCATGCAAAATACACCGATTGGATTATCATAACAATCCAAAAGTTAAACTTTCATTTGCTGACATTTTGTTTTCCAAAACATGGATGTGTTGGTTAGAGTCATTTGGGCAAGGTGATTGTTTGGAATCATTAACAAATGTGCCCCACCAAATGGGTGGTTAATATGTTAATCGGACCTTTTTCATAGCAATCTCGACTCTCCATTTTATGGTTCTATTAATTGGATGGCTTGATTTGTGTCCCAACAAAAGGTGGGTTGGGTCAAAGGGACTGTCTAAATCATTTGATTGGTCTATCTAGGCAGCCTTATGCAATTGGAAGCACATAATTTATAGAGCTGTGGGAGCACTGGATCATTTCTCTAATTAAATTTCAGTTTACTTAGTTCATAATTTCTGTGGTCAGATATCCCAAATACCAAAAGCATTAGTTGATGCATACAAGAAAGTAACACGAACGTAGGAGGTAAAAGTTCACAAAAGATGTTCCAATGTCGCACAAAAAAAATTGCAAGTTATTCTTACCATGCCTCGAGAACATTTCAAAAGTATGTAGAGCAAGCACATGAAATTCCTGGAAACTATTCTTTAGTGCATCAACATGGTGATTGGCACTGGCCTTATAGTTTGACTTTGTTAATGCTTGTGTTGGAATGAAGTACCTTAAAATTTCATTTTTCTTTGGTTAGACGGTTCACCACAATGCTTACCATGAGGATCCTTATGCAAAGGAGTTTGGCATCAAAATCAATGAGAAACTTGCTTCAGTTGAAGCACGCATTTTACCTGCACCTTGGGTAAGTAAATTGGTATTTTTTTAACAAATGTGGGATTTGTTTCATTGACTAGCTAATTTAACCATGGGAATTCCCTCCTGTGAGTGCTTTATAATTTTTCATCATTGCTTCTGGTTGGTTTTATAGCTTAAATACCATGACACTGGTAGAGAAAAGGATTGCTTGCCCCAAGTTGGTCAATGGAATATGATGAACAAGGTATACTCCTTCAAAAGTTGAAACTCTCATTTTAATTGTGAATTAAATATGCTTTTTGGTTCTAATCGATGGCTCCAAATTCTTAGGCTCCCTATTCTTATTGCTGCGATTTGAAAAAAAAAAAAAAAACTATAGCCCTGTCCTAGTTTCTGTTCATGTCTGAAACCGATAGAATAAAATCAAATGATACAAGAAAGATGTTATTCCTATAGATAAAACTGAGAAACTATTATGAGGGAAAGGAAATTAAAGGATTCAGCGTTTGATCTATTATTATGTTAAATTTTATTTTTTTAAAAAGCAAATCTGTTCATGGCTTTCAGTAAGGATGGGTTTTTCATTCATGATATTGAAATATGTTTTTCTATGGCATATTGGGACATGGTTATTGTATTACTTCTACAATTTCGATCCTCACATGAATTCTCTCTCGATTATTTCGTTTCAGCCTGTGCAGATCTAGATTGGACTTCTTGATGTTAAATTTCTTATTAGTAATTGGTTTTCATGTTACGTAGGATGACTTGAAATGTTGTTACTGGAGCTTGATACTGATAGCATCTGTGACAGATAATTTGTCAAGGCAATTTAGGGAACTATTTACTGCATTTACATTTGTTATTCCATGATAAATCTACATGTAACTTGTTGCAAATTACCTTGTTGTTTTTCTTCTTCTTCTTTTTCTTAGGTCCGGTGTTACTGGGATTATTTATTTCGAGTTTTGTGGAACTAATCATTATTGTTTAAAGTCAATGCATAAAATCGTGGTTGGTACAACATATAAATCTACATATAACTTGCTGCAAATTGCCTTGTTTATTTGTTTTCTTCTTTATTTCTTATGTCCGGTATTACTGGGATTTATTTATTTCAAGTTTTGCAGAACTAATCATTCTTGTTTATGAAATCAAGGTTAGGTGGTTACTAACTTCGCTATCAAATCGAGGTTTTGTCCATTAGGAATTTCAACTGTTTGTAACTCAGCGATACTGCCATTTCATATTTTTCTTAGAAAGCGTTGACCTTTTACATGGCATATGAACCCGAGGAAACCTTGGGACGATGTCTTGTGCCCTTTCTTCCAGCCATGCAATTATTTATTTTATTTTAATTTTCCCTTTGTATTTACAGATTTCCCAACTGAAGTCGGACGTAGTGAAACTTTTTTCAAAAAACAATTTCCCGATAACATTCGTAGGTTTGTTTTTCAGGCCAATTGCAACTATTTAAGTTCCAACTATCAACATTTGTAGGTTTGTTTTCTGTGTCAAGAACATTGCCCCAGGATTGCTTCTACAAAATTTTTAAATCCAATGCACTTCTTTTTTCTTTATTTTTTTCGAAGGACTTTTCCTTTGGGAGTTCCATTACTTACTGCCCAAAACATCTACACTAAACACTTGACACACCATCAACTTCCATGAAGCAAAATGTATTTTTTCTGTCTACATTTTTTGTTTTGAGAATTGACGATTTATTTTTTTATTTTTATTTTTATTTCTATTTATTTTTTTCTATTAAATATAATTTTCGAAAGCTAAGACAAAGATTTGTATATCTTTCATTTTCAAGTTTGAATTGGCAAAGTTTATGGAAAACTAATGAACTTTACGAAAGAATGGCTGGACCCATGAATTCAGCTCTCTCTCTCTCTCTCTCTCCATAAATTTCTCTATATTATACATAGACACATATATAATGGTATATATTCAAATGAGATTGGTATTCTACTGCATGTAGGTGGCATGACTGCATATATAGTATTTGGGAATAAAGATATTAAATCCAAAGCTGAGAGATTTTTGAGCAGTATAACAAATTGAATTGAGACAGTTCTGAGGTGCAATGTGGAAGTCAAAATGGGACTTATTGCAGATGGGGAAAATTCTATAAACAGGATAAAAGTAGTCAAGTCACCAGATTCTATGGCAGTGGCACAGAAGCAGATGGAAATGATTGGGATGATGGGCAGGCACCAAAATGCAGATAATAGCAGATTAAGTACATCATATCAGGGCCCATGTAAAGAACAACTCAATCTGACCAGAAAAAGCTTTAATGGTTATGAGTGTATGCTGCGAAGAACCCCAGATTTGTGAGAATTGTTTATTTTAGAAAATTGAGAATGGGTTTTGATTGAGCATGTGCAGGTTCGGGGGCTCCCTTGTGCCCACAATTTCCATGTGGAATGCATTGACAAGTGACTTCGTCTGAATGTGAAGTGCCCCCACTGCCACTACTTTGTCTTCCCTAACCTCGACCTCAGCGCCCTCTCCAACCTTCATGCTGACTCAGGGTGTCCCTTTGCTAGTATTTTGACAGACACAAGCTACATGCACACACAGCTAGCAAGCCAGAGCTACCTGTTGAGGTTGCAGGGCTTGCTACACACAATCTGAATGGAGAATGCTGGTGGAGGCAATGATGATGCTGGCCTGGAAGCAGCAGAAGATGGACGAGTAGTGTTATGTCAAGGTCCACCAAGCACGACGACACCGGTGATGACGGGTGTGGCCATGACATTGTATTATTTGTGGAACCTAATGTTATGTAACAGTTTGATTGAGTTAAACTTTGAATAGACTGTTGTTAATTGTTTTGTTGGTATTGTGGCTTTCATGATTGATTGTTTTATGAGTGGATTGAATGAATGAATTTGTAGTTTAAATAAATATTATAAAAAAATAAACATTTTTAGCCTCAATTTGTAACTGAGGCTTGGATTTAGCCTCGGTTGTTGAGAACCAAGGCTAAAATTCTGTGGCTAAAGGCTTTAGCCTCAGTTGTTGAGAACCGAGGTTAAAAATAGATTTAGCTTCAATTGGAGGCAATTGAGGCTAAAATTTGGATTTAGTCTCAGTTGGAAACAATGGAGGCTAAAATTTTGATTTAGCCTCATTTCGAGAAAACTGAAGCTAAAAAAGTTCTTTTAGCTTCACTTAAAGAACCGAGGCTATAAAAGTCAATTTAGCTTCGATTGTTAAAACTGAGGCTAAAGCCTTTAGCCACGGGGGTTTCAACCTTGGTTTGGATAACTAAGGCAAAACTGAGGCTAAAGGTTTTAGCCTCACTTTTTAACCTTTTTAGCCTCAGTTTTGAACCGAGGCTAAAGCTCCCTTTTCTTGTAGTGCTTGGACTCCTTAGCTCCTAAGCTTTCCCTTTGATGGTGGAAGATGAGGATTGAAGGGTAAAGATGGGAGATGAGAGGGATAGGAGGTGGGCCACACCTAGCTTCTTTCTCTCCTTGGAAGACCTTAAATGGTTGCTCTCTTGTTTGCTTGGAAGTGATGAGAGAAATGAGAGAGAGAGAGAGAGAGAGAGAGAGAGTGTGGGATGGGTGTGAGTGATGGGTGTACTTGACTAGGTATGAGTTGTCTTGACTTTAGGGAAGAAAGAGATATGAGTGAGTGATGGGTTGTACTTGATTGATTGATGTAATGTTTGGTAAAGATTTTCTTAAATTTTGCAAATGAGCGGCATTTTTTCGAAATATGCACGGGCCCACAACTACTGTCCTAAGTATCACATCGGCGTGTGAGATGCGGCGTTGGAACCGCATTGATGGCGCGGTCGCTAGGGTACAAGTCTCAGAGCGAGTCAACTCAGATATATGGGACGTGACTTAGGGTCGCACGTAAATGCTGATTATAGGTTGTGGTTTGCCAGAATTTAACCGGGAGGACTGCGGGAGTCTACGGAACGGTATGAACTAGGATACGAGTCTTACAAAGTGTGTGGCAAGCCACTGTATCTAAATGGATCCCTCCTATGATGGAAGTAGTAGCCGATGATGAAACCATATCAATTAAAGAAACTACATTTGTTTTTTGGACTACAGTTCAAAAAAGTAAAAGCAGTGCAAATGCAAAGGCTTTAAATGTTATAACTTGTGCTCTATCGCCTGATAAATTCAAAAGAATTATTTCTTACGATACAACTAAACAAGCATGGGATATTCTCGAAATGACACATGAAGAAACTACTATAGTAAAAAAATCTAAAATTTAAATCCTCACAACCAAATTTTAGGAGATCCGTATGGAAGAAAATGAGTCTTTTATGGACTTCTATACGAAATTGAATGACATAGTAAATTTCATATGGGGTCTTGAAAATAGAATCCCTGAAAGCAAGATTTGCATAAAAATAATGCGATCACTACCTGATAGGTTTAATTCAAAAGTTACTGCTATACAGGAGTTAAGGGATACAAATGTTATGAAAGTTAAGGAGTTGGTTCTCTTCAAACTTATGAGTTAAATTTCAAAGATCCTAAAGTTAAGTCCATTGCTCTTAAATCTTCTAAATCTAGTTCAAAAGAAACTAACGCAAATTCTAATTTTGAAGAAAATGAAGATATTATGGTAATATTAACAAAGAAATTTTATAGAAAATGGAAGTCTGAAAGTAACTCTGAATCTGATGAATCAGACCAAGAAAATGGACATGATGTGAAAGCCTTTATGACAATAGCAAGAGTCACTTCTTCAGACAGCTGTGATATGTTTGACTATGAAACTCTAAAAAGTAACCCTGAAAATGAAGATGATCTTCAAGATGCTTATAATGCCCTATACAGAGAGAGTTGTAAAATAGCTGTCAAATTAAAATTTTAAAAAGAAAATTATGATAAACTAAAATTAGAACTTGAAAAACTTATTTTAGAAAAATCTCATTTTTGTGATTATTTTGAAAAAATAAAAATAGATTTGAGTTTTAAGTCTTCTGAGTTGCAAAAACTTAAAACAGAAAATGAGCAACTAAAACTTGAAAAATTTTCCTTTCAGAGTTCAAAGGACACTTAGAAATATGCCCTTGGTGACCAAAAACTTGAAAAACTGTTAAACTTATGGAGGTGATGTGGTGACAAGTTTGATCTGGGTTATATTAAAAATAACTCTTTGAAAACCAAGGATTCTACTCCTATCTTTATAAGAGAAAAATCTTCAAACTCTAAAGGAAAGACTCAGAGAGATTTTAACTATATAAGGAATGACTTCGAAAACTCAAAACATTTTCAAGTCTCTAAAATAAATAATAATGTCATCAGCTATAAATATCAACAGAATAATAAACCTTCCTTAGCTGAAAAAATTGTGGACTTGCTTAAAGAGTTATTGAAATCCAACTCGGATAAGACAACAGTATATAGAAAAAAGAGAAATCCTAACTCCCAAATACAGTGAAAAATAAGAGATTCTCCTAAACCTAGAACCGTAATGAAATGGGTTTCAATGGTTAAGTGTCTTGTTGCTCACACAGCTTTTAAAGCTATTTGTCATTCAAGATGGTACCGAGATAGTGGATGTTTGAGCCACATGATAGGTGATAAGGCGATATTCTCAAACATCAACGAAGTAAATGATGACTCAGTTACATTTGGAGATGGAAGCAACTACAAGATTATTTGCCAAGGTAATGTATAACTTCATGTAACGCCCTGAAAATCGGGGGTCGAGCATAAACTCAACTCCCGAGTTCCAACACATCACCTATGCAACAAAATGAATGATGATTGAATGTTGTCTGTATTAGAGTAGTGAACATGAGTGAGATTAAGCCAAAACAGCATATCATACTCCAGAGACAGTTAAATTTGCAAGCGGAAGACTGATAGCTATATGTAATATATAAACTGTGGTGTCTCTAGAGTGAGATAACAATACCAGGTTAAATAATTACAAGTACATTTCAGAATATACCTAAGGTGTAGTGTCATCTAGTCAACATCCCTGTAATCCCATCGATCAAGACACGACTCAAATGAAGCCGCCATAAACAACATATACGAAAAAGCACCCTTACCATCACAAAAGTCCGGCTCTGCCTCAGGAATAGCGTCGCCATCTATAATCAGACAAAGTCTGGTGGGTGTTCGGAACACCATCCCATAACGTGGGAGTGAGTAGCTAACTCAGTGGAATAATAAAGCATAGGTTAACATGTTATCAATTCAGTCAAGCAGTAATGATAAAGCAGTATAATCAAACACTCTTAACTACTCTTATTAATGCAAGTATGAATGCAGTCATGATGTATGCCCTCATCGACATACTCTCTCGTGCGACACCCTCTTTGTTCGCGGCATGCTTGCATTCCTCAGTGCTTCACATCTTTCAGGCACATGCAATGCATGATGAGTATGATTACCGAGTTGTTATTTGTCCATTTCAAATAGCAGTATTGGGAAACTAAGGTACCTTCCTTATATTATTCCCAAACAATGATCCATTCTAGGGTTGTCAGTCCTAGACAATCTCATATGATGGTGTGTTTTTAGGTCACTGCAAGGGCGGCCAAGGCTATTACACGAAATCGTTACACCACTCCCCCATCACCTTATCAATACAGGCCTAGCTTATACTTTGTTACTATGGGAAGGCTCGTCGCCTCACCGTAGATTTAGAGTATGCTCGAGGTCACTACACCAGGTACGGTCAGGGCTGCCAAGGCTATTACACGGAATCATTGCACCACTCCCCCATCACCCATCAAGTAGTGTAGGCCGACAGCTTAAATATAGTGTCCCACACCACCATAATCGGCTCACGAGTTTGGTTGCTCACTGGTCACTACGGGGAGGCATGTGGCCCCAGCGTAGGCCGATAGCTCGACCACGGTGTCCCATACCATCATGTCCAACTCATGAGTCTTAACGGATAGAGGTACTATGGTTAACGAAATTCCACTGGTAAGTTTGGTACCCTAGGTTCAAGCAATAGCGACCAAACATGGTGAACATACATTAGACATATCAGGTTACTTGACAAGCCTGACTAGCTCGAGTGCACAATCAACTGAACGACATGAAGTGCATAAGCACTTCGCGTGGCCTAACCACTGTCACCAACTAAAGTACGACTTGGGTTCGTCAAACACATCCTACGTGGCGAAAAGAATCTCAACCACGAACTCAAGTCTGGTACCGATTGTCTGGACTATAAACATAGTCCCAATCGTAATTATTCCATATTCAAAGCATGTGGAGTAAAGCATAATAAACAAAGTAATTCAAACATGCTAACAAACATGTCATAAGCATGTATAAAGCATGTTATAAAGCATGTCATAAAGCACCATATAAATAAGAATACAAACACATAATTCACAAGTAAGCGGTTTAAGTAAACAACCTCATGGAGGAAATCATACATGTCTCTAAGGTAGTTGAGAATCCCATCTCAACACCTACTTAAGGCATCATTATCCAAACACTTACTCTCACAAGCTTTTTCACAAACACTTAGCATGAACTATTTCAACATACATAGTGTATGTTAGCAAAACATGTATTAGGGCGAGACCTTTTGCCAAGCAAGTATTTTACGCATATATAATATATTTATACAACAACTAATCATGGCAAACACATTTTCAAAATATATACGTATGCAGTACTTTCTACAATCACTATTTCTACATACATAGCGTATATTAGCAAATCATGTATTAGGGCGAATCCTTTCACCAAATAAGTATTTTATCTACATATCATATATTCATGCAACAAATAATCATGTCAAACACATTTCCAAAATATATACGTATACGGTATTTTCTACAAATACCTAGAGTATGTAAAATTTCATATTCTACATCTTTAATCGAAATGGAAAGCAGACAACACTTTATACATGTGCAATTGCATGCAGATCATGAATCTATCATTATCTGACATTGAAAGTGTTGAAAACCATAACTTATACACCTAAAGTCCGCACCTTTTGTCATAGAATCGTAACAGAGTCGATACTTAAGTATTCATGCAGTGCAACCTATAGAATGAAATAGGTTAGCTATTTCATAACCTACAACTATCAACACCCCAAATCAGATTAGGGTTAGGGTTTTTTACCTAGAAACAGAACTGGAATCGCTGGGAAAGCGACAAGAATGGGGTGGTTGAACACATATAGCAACAGGGAAGCATGGTAGGGAGATCCTCCCACATCTCTCACACTTTCTCTCTCTTTTCTCTCTCTCAATCTTAAATTCGTATGGCTATGAGAGAGAGAGTTCTAAGGTCCTTATATAGCCTAAAAACTCATTAAAATAGACTTCGGGTCAAGGTATACTTAGGTTATAGCCAAAGCGAGGCTATTTCAGCTTAACAGAGGACTTCTGGCAGCCCCTTTTCTGTGCTGTAGGACTTAAACTCACTAACACTGGATCTAGGTTTAGTTAAATTTTCGTTCAAGTCAGATTCCCAGATCACGCATGGCGGACTAGTTTCAGTTCAACGGTCAGTGGATCTCGATCGGAGATTCTAAGTACATGGATATGTTTATGAAATTTTTCCTGATCTGAGAGTGTATTTTGGGTCGGTCGACGGTCGGGTTGCTTATCTTGACCCCAGCGACAAGTCTCAGATTACTATTTGAGATATTTATTTTGTAAAGAAAACAAGTGTTCTCACCCTCTCTCGCTCCGGACTCAAGCGAACAGCCGTGGGACACTGTCTGGATTTGATTTTCGAGATAGTTGTCAAGCCCAGCGAGGCGGTCCTAAGTCCTTAACTTCGTGTTAATCGGACTTCCGATGTGCGGTCTAGATCTGATACGGAGTTTCAACGTACTCCCGAGAGCAACTGGGTAATGAGATTGATCCTAGATTTTAGGGTAACCTAGCGTCAATGATTCTACAAGTTTTGGGTCTTGCATATCGTATTTAAAGCGATTCTAGCAGATTTCATGGCTAATCTAGTTTAGCGCTTAGTTACTTTGTCTCATTTCTAAAGGATTTAGTCCTATAAGATTTTTGTCTGAGGTGGTACCTAGGCCTTTGTAGTTTGTATGTAAAGTGATCCAAGTTTTAATACTTAACTAGTTTAAGATAGTATCTAGGGGGAAAGTACTTAGAAAAAATTAAAAGATCAAGGTGGTAAAGGGTGGGATTTGTGAAGGAAATGGGTTCGAAAAGGGATTTGAGGCTTTAATTGAGTGTTTGAGAAGTTAAAACGGTGTTAGGATTGACCCATCGCCTAAGGACGTCTAATTCTAGGTTGGGAAAAATCCAGGCTGTTACAATCTATCCCCCTTAAAACAAAATTTCGTCTCCAAAATTGCCTAAGGGTAATGAGTAAGAATTCTATTATTTCTTTTACTTAAGACTTATTGATTCCAAGTTTCTACGCGTGGTAGGGTATATACTAGTCTGGTTCATTTTAGTCTACTCCCCTTAAAACTTATTTCTTTATACATTTCTCATACCCTCATGGTTTGCTACAATTTATTTCTTTACCTATTTGGAATCTTGACGACAATTCCCCACAAGTTAGAGTAAGATTGTTGTTTTCTATGTTTGACCAACACGGAGAGACGGTTATAGTGGGCTTGATCCCGATACATCGATCATCTACCTGACCAGGGTAGAAGGCTCATCGTATCCCTTCCTAGTTCTGGTAGATCCTGGTCTTCTGCTCGGTCAAGCAGTGAGTCCATTGGTAGTCGCCCAGGATTAAGAATTTGGTCAAGCCGCGAATACTTTGCAGTTGTATATGTCAGTAACTCCGTAGTCCGATCACTCTAAAAACGTAGTGAATGTCCATCATTGAAAGGCTCAAATTGTCCTATTTCTTAGGTTGCCCTTTAGGTCTTGGTCTAAGAAAGTCCTCGTTATTATCTATGTCCAAGGAAAAGATGAATCAAATCTTACTAGATCATCTTAAAACGGTTTCGATCCTGGGTCATAGTAGAACTTGTTAGGGCTTCTATAACGTTCATATTTAATGAGCACAGTTTTGATCCTGGGTCATAGTAGAACTTGTTAGGGCTTCTATAATGTTCGTATTCAATGAGCACAGTTTCGATCCTGGGCCAGTGGGGTAGGGTCTACCACGCTTTCGTTGCGCCACCCAGATTAAAGATGTGTATTGATTTGACCTAGCTACATCTATTGGTCTCTGGCATTCTCTAATGTAACCAGTCTTAATCTAGGAGTAGTGGAAATCGATAGGTGTAGTCCAAAGTCCACTCTCATACGCTAGGTGATTTCATACCATGTCTAATACAAGAAATTGTTTATCGCCTAAGGTCAAACGTTGTCTAATTGGAATTGAGTTGTCTGTACTTAGTGCTTGAGCATTTCACATATGCTCATTCTAACTAAGAGGGTCCTAAGGTTCACATTATTAATTTGGTGGATTTCCTATACTGCCAGATGTGTTTGTAACACTAGGAGTACCAACTCTAGGTTCAATACTCTAAAGGCCTATCTAGCCAGTGGTCTTAAGTTGTATTAAATAGGCTTGCATTGTTAATCCCTCCCCGGGATTGAGAGTAGCATGTCGGTAGGAGGGTGGGTGGGGATTAAAATTAATGGTATAGGCTATGGAAAATGAGCCTTGTGTTGGAAAGTGTGAGATGGGGTTTTCAAACCCCAAGATGATGAATTTCTAAGTGTCATTTGAAAGGAAATTTTGGGATTTACGTTTAACTGCATACACTCCAAACATAGTATGGATGATTAGGCCTCCAAGAAAATGGCCATACAAGCTCGGATAGATCCATGGAAAATGAGGATAAGGGGAAACGGGGGGTTGGAGTTTTTGGTTCTCCACGAGTTTGAACCTCAACAGGGATTGTGAAGGCCCAAAAGACAGTGATTGAAGATGAAAATGAAGAAATAGGATGGGTTGAGAGCTTACATGGTTTTGAGCTTCAAATGAGGGAGTGTGGGAGCTCAAATGAGGAAAAACGGAAAGGGTAGAGGGTAGGTATTGCTATGAATGATGAAGGGGTGTGGGTTTTAACAGAAAACAGTGGAATGGGCGATTGGAAGGGAGGTTTGAGAGAGAAAACTGGATTTTTGAGGGAAAGAGAGAGCTTGAAGGGTCACTTTGTGAAGGAAGTACTAGTTTGGGAAGGTTTTAAGGGATGACCCATGTACCAGGGGGTTCCCCTAGGCCCCAAACATGATCAGCCCGACCGGCCTGCTTGGCCGGGCCCGAAACCCGATGAGGCTTCGCCGACTTAGGGAGGGCCTCCCCGACTTTTGGAGTGGTTGGTGATGCCTCGCCATTTGACCAAGGTCCTCGTGACCCCTAGGCCCCAAAAGAGTGTGGGGCCCACCCTGGGTCCCCCTACAAGTGCTCCGTCTGGCCCCCGACTCCATTTGAGGCATTTTTGGGGCCAATTGACAAACTAGAATGAGTTTATATGACATGTAGCATATGATTTTGGGGTAGGAGGCACAAATCTATCCAACTAACCCATTTATTTCACAAGATTCCATAATTTGAATGGTCAAAAGTCCAATTTCTACATATATTTACTATTTATAGTAAATTTTTGTTTAAGTATTATTCTCCATCATTTATATATTAGGATTTATGTCTAGTATGAAAGGACTTAGAAAAAATTAAAGAATGAAGTGGTGCAAGGAGAGCTTTTGAAGGAATTGGATAAAAGAGGTTTTAGGCTTTGAGATTAAGCGTAAGGTATTGTGGTTGGCCCACAACCTAAGGACATTCATTTTTAGGGAATGACTCAAACCCGTCGACTGACGGCCTAGAAGTGGTTTGGGATCGTTTCGCATGATCATGGGTGTGTACGGGCCCAATCTCAACAGTCGATTTCGGTTGGTTTCGCCGTTCGGTGAATTTAGAAAATCCTAAGTCGGTTTCTACATTTTGTCACTCCCTCCTAAGTCAGAGTGCATCAGAGTGTGTCGTGTTACTATAACCCAGGTCCGGTTTAATCCAAATCATGCTCTGATACCATCTTGTAACGCCCTGAAAATCGGGGGTCAAGCATAAACTCAACTCCCGAGTTCCAACGCATCACCTATGCAACAAAATGAATGATGATTGAATGTTTTCTGTATTAGAGTAGTGAACATGAGTGAGATTAAGCCAAAACAGCATATCATACTCCAGAGACAGTTAAATTTGCAAGTGGAAGACTATGATAGCTATATGTAATATATAAACTGTGGTGAGTCTCCAGAGTGTGATAACAATACCAGGTTAAATAATTATAAGTATATTTCAGAATATACCTAAGGTGCAGTGTCATCTAGTCAACATCCCTATAATCTCATCGATCAAGACACGGCTCAAATGAAGCCGCCATAAACAACATATACGAAAAAGCACCCTCATCGTCACAAAAGTCCGGCTCTACCTCAGGAATAGCATCGCCATCTGCAATCAGACAAAGTCTAGTGGGTGTTCGGAACACCGTCCCGTAATATGGGAGTGAGTAGCTAACTCAGTAGAACAATAAAGCATAGGTTAGCATGTTATCAATTCAGTCAAGTAGTAATGATAAAGCAGTATAATCAAACACTCTTAACTACTCTTATTAATGCAAGTATGAATGCAGTCATGATGTATGCCCTCACCGACATACTTCCTCGTGCGACACCTTCTTCGTTCGTGGCATGCTTGCATTCCTCAGTGCTCCACATCTTCCAAGCATATGCAATGCATGATGAATATAATTACCGAGTTGTTATTAGTCTATTTCAAATAGCAGTATTAGGAAACTAAGGTACCTTCCTTATATTATTCCCAAACAATGATCCATTCTAGGGTCATCAGTCCTAGACAATCTTATACAATGGTGTGTTTCTAGGTCACTGCAAAGGCTGTCAGGGCTGTTACAAGGAATCGTTGCACCACTCCCCCATCACCTTATCAATACAGGCCTAGCTTATACTCTGTTATTACGGGAAGGCTCGTCGCCTCACCATAGATTTAGAGTATGCTCGAGGTCACTACATCGGATATGGTCAGGGCTGTCAGGGCTGTTACACGGAATCGTTGCACCATTCCCCCATCACCCATCAAGTATTGTAGGCCAATAGCTCGAATATAGTGTCCCATACCACCATAATCGGCTCACAAGTCTGGTTGCTCACTGGTCACTATGGGGAGGCACGTGGCCCCAGTGTAGGCCGACAACTCAACCACGATGTCCCATACTACCATGCCTGGCTCATGAGTCTTAGCGGATCGAGGTACCATGGTTAACGGGATTCCACTGGTAAGTTTGGTACCCTAAGTTCAAGCAATAGCGACCAAACATGGTGAACATACATTAGATGTATCGGGTTACTTGACGAGCCTGACTAGCTCGAGTGTACAATCAACTGAACGACATGAAGTACATAAGCACTTTGCGTGGCTTAACCACTGTCGCCAACTGAAGTACAACTCAAGTTTGTCAAGCACATCCTACGTGGCGAAAAGAATCTCAACCACGAACTCAAGTTTGGTACCGATGTCTGGACTATAAACATAGTCCCAATCGTAATTATTCCATATTCAAAGCATGTGGAGTAAAGCATAATAAACAAAGTAATTCAAGCATGCTAACAAACATGTCATAACCATGTATAAAGCATGTCATAAAGCACCATATAAACAAGAATACAAACACATATAACTCACAAGTAAGCGGTTTAAGTAAACAACCTGATGGAAGAAATCATACATGTCTCTAAGGTAGTTAAGAATCCCATCTCAACACCTACTTAAGGCATCATCATCCAAACACTTACTCTCACAAGCTCTTTCACAAACACTTAGCATCACTATTTCAACATACATAGTGTATGTTAGCAAAACATGTATTAGGGCGAGACCTTTCGCCAAGCAAGTATTTTATGCATATATAATATATTTATACAACAAATAATGATGGTAAACACATTTCCAAAATATATACGTATACGGTACTTTCTATAATACATTATTTCTACATACATAGTGTATATTAGCAAATCATGTATTATGGCGAATCCTTTCGCCAAATAAGTATTTTATCTATATATCATATATTCATACAACAAATAATCATGTCAAACACATTTCCAAAATATATACGTATACAGTATTTTCTACGAATACCTAGAGTATGTAAAATTCAATATTCTACATCTTTAATCGAAATGGAAAACAGACGGTACTTTGTACATGTGCAATTGCATGCAGATCATGAATCTATCATTTTCTGACATTGAAAGCATTGAAAACCATAACCTATACACCTAAAGTCCGCACCTTTTGTCGTAGAATCATAACGGAGTCGATAGGTTTGCTAAGCTTCCGTATTCGCCAGTTTGACAACCTATAGAATGAAATAGGTTAGTTATTTCATAACCAACAACTATCAACACCCCAAATTAGATTAGGGTTAGGGTTTCTTACCTAGAAACGGAGCTGGAATCACCGAAAAAGTGACAAGAACGAGGTGGTTGAACACGTATAGCAGCAGGGAAGCATGACAGGGAGATCCTCCCACATCTCCCACACTTTCTCTCTCTTTTCTCTCACTCAATCTTAAATTCGTATGGCTATGAGAGAAAGAGTTCTAAGGTCCTTATATAGCCTAAAAACTCACTAAAATAGATTTCAGGTTAAGGTATACTTAGGTTATAGCCAAAGCGAGGCTATTTCAGCTCAATGGAGGACTTCTGGCGACCCCTTTTCTGTGTGCGGTCGGACTTAAGCTCACTAACACTGGATCTAGGTTTAGTTAAGTTTTCGTTCCAGTCAGATTCCTAGATCATGCATGGCGGACCAGTTTCAGTTCAACGGTCAGTGGATCTCGATCGGAGATTCTAAGTACATGGATATGTTTATGAAATTTTTACTGATCCGAAGGTATATTTGGTTAGATTCCAACGTTCAGGTTGCTTAATATTGACCTGCAAGCGACAAGTCTCAGATTACTATTTGAGATATTTATTTTGTAAAGAAAACAAGTGTTCTCACCCTCTTTCGCTCCGGACTCAAGCGAACAGCTATGGGACACTGTTTGGATTTAATTTTCGAGATAGTTGTCAAGCCCAGCGAGGCGGTCATAAGTCCTTAACTTCGTGTTAATCGGACTCCGACGTGCGGTCTAGATCTGATACGGAGTTTCAACGTGCTCCCGAGAGCAACTGGGTAATGAGATTGATCCTAGATTTTATGGTAACCTAGCATCAATGATTCTACAAGTTTTGGGTCTTGCAGATCGTATTTAAAGCGATTCTAGCAAATTTTATGGCTAATCTAGTTTAGCGTTTAGTTACTTTGTCTCATTTCTAAAGGATTTAGTCCTATAAGATTTCTGTCTGAGGTGGTACCTAGGCCTTTGTAGTTTGTACGTAAGGTGATCCAAGTTATAATACTTAACTAGTTTAAGATAGTATCTAGGGTGAAAGTACTTAGAAAAAAATTAAAAGATTAAGATGGTGAAGGGCGAGATTTGTGAAGGAAATGGGTTTGAAAAGGGATTTGAGGCTTTAATTGAGTGTTTGAGAAGTTAAAACGGTGTTAGGATTGACCCATCGCCTAAGGACGTCTAATTCCAGGTTAGGAAAAATCCAGGCTGTTACACTTCATAACTTGCCTCTCTTTAAAAATGTGTTATACGTTGAAGGATTAAAACAAAATCTTTTAAGTATATCTCAGATCTGTGATAATAAGCATAGTGTAAAATTTTCAAATCACGGATGTGAGATTATAAATGAGAAAGGAAATGTAATATTAAATGGTCATATAACATCTGAAAATTGATATATATTTATAACTCTTGCTCAACAAACCATTCATGTTACATGGTCCAAACAGACAATACTGAACTATGGCATAAACATCTTGGACATATAAACTATAGAAATCTATATAAATTGAGTAAAAGCAATCACTTACGTGGCCTACCCAAACTAAAAAAGATAGCAAAAGTTTATGACGCATGTCAAATTGGCAAGCAAATTAAGAATAGTCACAAGAAAGTGAACTCCTTAGCTACGGCTAGACCTCTTGAACTTCTTCATATGGATTTAGTCAGACAAACTAGAACAGAGAGTAGAGGCAAAAATAAATATTTTCAGGTTGTAGTTGATGACTACACTAGATATACTTGGGTAACCTTTCTGAGAGAAAAATCAGACTCTTGATGAGGTCAGAAAAAATTTAAAACGTATCCGGACTAAAAAAGAGTTATATGTGGTCAAAATTAGAAGTGATCATGGTACTGAATTCAAAAATATCAATTTTAAGAAGTACTGCAATGATCATGGTATATCACATGAATTCTCTGCTTCGAAAACACCTTAACAAAATGGAATTGTTAAAAGAAAAAATAGAATTCTTCAAGAGACGGCTAGTGTAATGCTAAATAGCATGAATGTATGAAAAAATTTATGGGTTGAAGTGGTTACTACTACATGTTATATAATAAACTGTGTTTATATTAGAAAAGCTAAAAACAAAATAGCCTATGAATTATGGTTTAATAAAAAGCTCATAGTTCAATATTTTCAAACTTTTGGAAGCAAATGTCTTATTTTATATGACTGAGACAATTCGAAAAATTTTGAAGTTAAGAACAATGAGGGAATATTTCTAGGTTATGCTTTAAATAGTCGAGCATACCGTGTTCTTAACAAAAGAACTGGGGTGATACAAGAATCTATAAATATTGTGATAGATGATCAACATATCACACCCAGTCCTAATCAGGATGATGATGATGATGTTAATGTGATCAATATACTTGATTCTTCATCTAAATTAGACAATATTGAGTTAAGGTTAGTCAAAGACCATTCGGCTAATCAAATACTTGGTAACCCTCGCACTGCCGTTTAGATAAAAAGACAACTAGAAAATATATGTAATCATGTCTGCTTTACTTCCCAAATTGAATTAGGCAATGTAAATGAAGCACTCATTAATGAAAGTTGGATTAATGTCATGCAAGAAGAACTAAAGTAATTCATTAGAAATTATGTATGGTATTTGGTTTCCAGACCTACTGATAAACATGTGATTGGAACCAAGTGGATTTTTAAGAATCAAACTGATGAGATGGGAAACATTATCAGAAATAAGGCATGACTGGTTGTACAAGGGTATACTCAAATAGAAGGTATTGATTACGATGAAACCTTTATACTAGTTGCGCGCCTTAAATCAATCAAGTTATTTATTTCCATTGCATGCTATAAAAAATTTTAAATTTATCAAATGGATGCCAAAAGTGCATTTTTAAATAGTGATTTGAATGAGGAAGTATATGTTGAACAACCAAAGGGTTTTGAAGATCCCAAACTTCTAAATCATATTTACTGTCTTAAAAAGGTTCTTAATGAGTTGAAACAAGCTCCCAGAGCATGGTATAAAAAATTGACTAAATTCTTACTTAGTCATAATTTTGTTATGGGCAGTGTTGATAAAAATTTATTCGTCAAGAAATATAATGATCATATCCTGATAGTTCAAATCTATGTTGACGATATTATTTATGGATCTATATGCGCTAACTTATCTATTGAGTTTGCAAAGCTAATGAAATCCAAGTTTAAGATGATTATGGTTAGCGAGCTAAATTATTTCCTTAGATTACAAGTTAAACAACTTGAAGATGGAATGTTCATCTTATAAACCAAATATGCATTGAACCTTGTAAAAAGGTTTGGTTTTGAGAATGGTAAAAATTTTGATACTCCAATGAGTACGACTCTTAAGCTCTCAAAAGATAAATCAGGTAAAAGTGTAGACTCTCGTCTATACGAAGTGTGATTGATAGTCTTTTGTATTTAACTACTAGTAGACTTGATATTGCATTCAGTGTTGGAATATGTGTTAGATATCAATCTAATTCTAAAGAATCGCACTTAACACGCAAGTTCTGTGAACTTAGGTCTATGGTATCCACATGATACATCTGTACAAATTGTCAAATATACGGATGCAGATTGGGAAGGAAATGTTGATGATAAAAAATCTACCAGTGGTGGATGTTTCTACGTTGGAAACTGCTTAGTATCTTGGCTCAGCATGAAACAAAATTTTGTAATATCTTACAGAAGGAAATGCTTGCACTCAACTAATTTGGATGAAAAGAATGCTAGCAGATTATGGAATTACGCAAGATACAATGACTTTATGTTGCGATAATTCAAGTGCAATGAATATCGCTAAAAATTCAATTCAACATTCTCGTATGAAACATATCGGCACATGATACCATTATATTTAAAAATTAGTTGAAGACAAGTCTATCATGCTGGAATACATTCAAACAAAGAAGCAGTATGCAGATATACTGACTAAGCTGCTTGACAAATCTAAAATTTCAAACTTGAAGCATGATATTGAATTATATATCATCAATTAATTATTTTATTTCTTTTTATGCACTTATGTTTATGTTTATTTTTAATAATAAAATGCATTAATTGAAAATAAAATTTTAATAAAAAATTAAATGTAAAAAAATCAAAATTTTTGAGATTTTTAGATTAGCCGAGCACATGCTCGGGATATCCGAGAATCGTGCGAATTTGACTCTAAATGGGTAAATCCCCAAATTTCTTTTATTCTCTCTTCTTCCTCGGCTAGCCGGTGCCTCATTCGACCAACGCATCTTCCAAACTTGTAAGTGATTTCTTTTCAAATTTCTTTTAGTATTTGGTGGTCTTTTGCTAGAAAAACATATTTGAGTAGTTATTTCATCATTTGAAACCCTATTTGTTATGGGTTTTGATCCAAATCTGATCTACTCATTTTCTTATCATTTTCTTTGATATTTTTCTTACGCAAATTGCTATAGAATATAGAACTAAGAAAATGGGTCACAAGAATCATGTCGGTTCATCATCTAGATCAACTCATCTTGGCGTATGGACCTTACAGTTACCAGAGAATGATCCGAACTATGTTCGGGATTTCCGCACAAAAGATATCAACGTTAAAAAATCTATTAACTTAGACCACATTGCTCGATTTGGTCTTGTTCCTATTCTCTTAGAGGTTGGATGGGAATGCATATTGGGTTGGGGTGGAACGACATATCACTCCATTGTGCAGGGCATGTATGCGTCCATTTATGATGTCTCACTTGAGAATTTAGCATTCTCAGTAAAATTTGTTGAAGGGACATTCACAATAACGCCACAAGTTATTTCGACATTAAGGGAGATAGTTTGTGCGGATGATGCACTACCTATTGCCGCATTATCAGAAAAAATGTCGAATTCGAAAAAATAAACCATCACATGTAAACTATGTCACTTTAATGCAGAATGACGATCGTGTAATGCCCTCCCCGCAACCCAAATGCTTCCACAATTCTGCGTTTTGCATCGAATTTTCACATCCAACGTTTTTCCTCGAGTCGGGTATGAGACAAATCTTACTCCCTTCATGGTTAGAGTTTTTTACTTCACTGTTTCTGGTATGCGTGTCTGTCTGTCGTCCCTAATATGTTACATCATCATTCAGTTTCACTTGCATCTCAAGCACGGTTCGATTCTATTTGCTCATCTTATGACTTGCCTTGCATTTCATTACAATATTCAAATTCCTTCATTTGAGGCACTGAAATTCGAACTCCCATTTAATAACTCTAGTCTGAATATGATGAACCTCAAACCTTTTCCTGGCCAAAATGAAGAAGAGGAGGAAACAAAGCCAGCTGCATACACCATCATGGAAGACATCTTTAATGAGTTAGATGATGATTTAGATGATCTAGCTGTTTCCAACTACTAGCCCTCTCAGGTTGATGAACGACTTAAAGCACTAGAGGAGAAAGTAGAAGCCTTGCATGTATCGTAAGATTCATTAGCACAAACTCAGAAGTTTACAATGAAGTACTTCCATCGCATCACCCGGAGTTCGAGCTAACATGATCCATCAATGCCTGCTCCTTCTTCCTCTGGGTAAAATTGAGCTAGATTCTCTTTCTCTTTTCAAACCAATCATGGTTCTATAACTTAACTATATTTTGTCTCTTGGTAGTTGGATGTTTCACTGACACTTCAACTTTAATCACCTTCATATTCTTTCCCTTATGATTTACTGTTATTAGCACTTTCATATGTTTTCCCTTATGATTTACTGTTATTAGCACTTTCATATGCTTAATACTATTCTCTTTCCACATGTTCCTTGGTATTGGAAATTATTTCACATGCTTAATTCTACATGCTTCTTGGTATTGATAATTTCATATGATTTGTGAGATTTATCTTATTCTTCCTTTGTCAACTTGTGACAAAAAGGGGGAGAGTAGTTATCAATGCTATTATACCAATGCTATTATTACTATATATGTTAATGTGGGGAAATTGAATGGAATGAATGAGAATTATATGGAATAAATGGCATGAATGCTATGTATGCTATGTGTATGGAATGCCATATGTATATTTCACAGGCAGAGTGCTAGTTGAAGGGAAGTACCATTTAAGCTGAAGATTATAAGAAGATCCTTTACAAGACTTACTTTTGATTTCAAGACTTCAGTGATTACATATTTGTAATGATAATTAATTTTTCACAAAATTGACAAAGGGGGAGATTGTGAGTGTTAAGATGTTGAGCACACTTTAGTTGTCAAATTTTAAAAATACAAAATAACCTGATAAAAGATCTTCAAGAATGGCCTATATCAAGAGAATATCAAGCACAAGACAAATCTATATTCAAGAGAAGATTAAGCTCAAGATCAGCTAATGTTCAAGAAAAGATCAAGCTCAAGCTCAAGATAAAGTCCAAGACTAAGTTCAATTTAAAGAAGAACAGATATTTGATATATCTCAAGTGATATAAAACCTTAAAAAGACCTTAGGACACGGTGCTTTCAAAATGTTTAAATTTTGGGTTTTTATGCTTAATTTTCCTGAAATTCGGCCAGCCTAACTTTTGGTTCAGCCAACACAACTTCAAGCCCGAAGCAACAACTAATTTTTGTTACAAATTCGGGTAGCCCGAGTTTTGGTTCAACTAGTCCGAGCTTGAAATTCGGCTAGCCCGAGAAAGTTTGGATCAAATTCCAGTAACCTCATCTTTTGGAATTCAAGGGAATTCGGCCAGCCGAAGGGCAAATTCAACTAGCAGAACTATGTTATTCGGCCATCCAATGTTGACCTCGGGCTCCCGTATAATCTAAAATCCATTGAACTGAATCCCGTTTGCTCGGGCTAGTCGAAGACTATATCGGTCTAGCCGAAGTTCCAACTTCTTTGCCTATATATTGAGTTATCCTCTCATTCCAAATTACATAAGTTAATTATCAAAATTCTTCTACAAGAGAGAGAGAGAAGCTCAAGTTATTAGCAAGCTATTGAATGGTATTTATAATTTAATTTATATAGCTCTTTTCAATTCCCTTTATCTCAGATCTTTCAAGTTTGATACTAAAGAGAGTAAACTATACTCGTCTTTTGAGATCTAAGAGAATTGTTTTAAGTAGCCTTTAGGTTTAACTTAATTTAAATCAATAGAACCTTAGACCCTTTCTATCAGACTAAACAAGGAACAATATACATTCAAGATAGAGGTTCTTCGGCTACAAGCTTCTGATACGTCTTCTACAGTGAAGATAAGTATACCTTCTAAACTCTTTTAGGTTTTTCTAAGATAGCCTATTCAAATCTCCATTAAGGTTTTGTCTGCGCTAGCTTATAAAATCTCAATTTGGGTTTGATTGTGATAGCCCGTGAAAATCATAAGAATTGTATAAGGTTGTTAAGTTGAATCGAAGAAAACCTTTTCATAGTGAAAGCCAAAATTACGAGCGAAGTAATTTTGGAAGTGAAGTAGGTGTGGCTGTTTTTAAAGCACTGAACCACTATAATCCTTTATGCCATATGGTGAATGCCTTTTATTTTATTTGTGGTGGATTGATTGTATTTAATTTTAGTTGTGTGGTGAATGTTGTAATACTTTATATTTACTCTTGCAAGTTTAAGGTTTTGATTTTAATGAAATTCCTGAAATAAGGTTGTCTTGCCTAAAACTTTAGGTGAAGGTTGTCCTACGAATTATTTGAAATCAACGTTTTAATACTTAAGTAATTGAGAGCTTTGCTTTATTTACGTATTCAGCATTTATTTTGATTATTTGGCATTGTCCTATTCACCAACCTCATCCACTTGTTCCAAAAATCTCTTAAGGGCGATGCTTTGAATTGGTACACATCCTTGGATTGTCATTGAATTAAGACTTGGGAACAACTTTCCCAGGCCTTCATAGACCAATTCGCATTCAATCTTAACATGGTGCTTAGGAGGGCAAACATGGCAACCTTAAGGTAGAGAAGCGACGAAACGCTATCAACTTACGTAAGACGTTGGCAAGCTATGGGCGTCAGAATGAGAACCCCCTACACGAACTTCACTCAACTCATCCATGTCGGGGAATAAGTTAAAGCTAGAATACAAGCTAGGACAATCTCCTCTTGTCCTTATCAAGCCACACCAGTCAAGCCAAGCAAGGTTGAAAGAAGACCCATGGGTTACGGGAATAGGGGAAAAAATGGTTCTGCTCAATGCCCAAATAAAGTAAATAACATCATTACTTTTGCCTAAGGCAACCAATATGCTACCCAGCAAAGACGCCAGCAATACCAATAGTACCCGCCTCAGCAACCTTAATAGAGATATGAACTATGTTTGCCTCCACCATAATAAGTTCCACAACCACCTTCACAACCATAACCACAACAACAGTAGCAGCAACAACAACAACAATCCCCCGAGGGAAATGCACAGTACCCCTACCAAAACAGACATATGGCAAATGAACCTAGAAATTTCACCCCGCTCACACAAACATACAACCAGATCATGACTACGTTGGTGCCAAAGTAACTTCTTATCCCTTTATAACTTAAGCCTCCTTCGAACTATCTACCTCTCAACCATAATGAGAACAAGTAATGCGTGTACCACCAAGGTCGCGATCATACCACAGATCGTTGCTTCTCTCTCAAACATGTAGTTTAAGATGTCATGCCCCAGATTCAGTGACCGGAACTCACAAGAATCCTGATAGCCGATTCCGATGTTGACAACCTCCGTAGTACCCCATTCTCGACTCTTAGCACCCATTCACCAGGTTCCGATCCTGGGATCCTACAAGGAGGATTTCTATAACATAAGTCCAATCCATAAGAGCATACCCAAGATCATAACATAGTAACCACTGGAAATAACCATAGGAACAACCTTACAAAATCCGCTAAGAATTTAAACTTTTGATACAAGGTATAAGGCTCAAAGGGAAATACATAAACAAAATAAGGGAAATCTCCAAAAGGTCCTCGGCACGCTCCAACGCTCCTCCTCAGCTACGGCTGCTGCCTAGAATCTCCTGCACGCATCAATCGTGCATAAGCTTATAGAAAGCTTAGATGGCGGTGTAAGTGTGTATAATACCAATGTTAGGAAAGCAATATCAGAGAATGCAGAATGCGGCATGAACCATGAATATCATCAATGCCACCAGCCATACCGAGGCTATGTTATACCAAGCATGAATGCAGTAAGCCGTACCAAGGTGATACACAAGAGGCCTATATAGCCAATGCAAGTGCAAATGCAATCATCCCAATCCTCATATCCAGTCCACATATCTATACGGTTCCACTCTAGGGAAACTACCGGGGTCAAATACATTGCCAGCCGACTGTCACTCTCCTAGCCGTACAGTCTAAAGAGCGTAAGAGACCTCACTACCTGCCTGCGGACAGCCAATCACCAACAAGGCTTGACAGTAGTAGACCCATTCATGAGCTAGTTAAACAGCCTAACTATTGCCCCCACACTCGGGCGGGTAAGGCCACACCCCATCTCAACTGACCATGCAACAGTGGGAGACACGGCCTAATGGTATAAGGCACTCGGACACTCGTATTTTTCACTCGGTCTCGGGGTTGAGGCATCTCCCGGTACCATGAAGGTTTAAGGGCTTTCACCCAAGGATATCCTAAGTGCCCTAAATGCTCAAGTAACATTTTCGGTGTCCAAACACGGCTATCCATGGTATACTTGTGGAGGCTACGACCCTGATGAAGCAAGGAAAAATAACTACGTGCTATGTAATGCCAGATGTATGAATCACACAATCAACCATACATCAATCACAAGCATCCAACATGCTCAAGAGCGGAAACTCCATCCCTTAGGGAAATACCAAATATATCCTACTCAATGACACAACCATGACCAATCACATCTCAACCAAGCATGTATATGATGCATATGGGAGTGGGTCATGAAGATGAACAAAGATGCCAATGCGGTGAAGATGTACTTTCCTCCTAACCAAGTAGGGTCTAAGTACTTAGACAATTTCTCATAAGGAATACAACCTCTAGTGAAGGCCCAATAGCCTAGGGTAGCCCACAAGTCTAAGATAAACAATAACATGGGCCTAAATGATGAGAATGGGCCTAACAAGAGTCTATGGTGGGCTTTTAACCACTTATAGATGTAAGTGGGCCTACCATTGGGCCACAAATGTGGACATTCAACCACTATTTGTCCTAAGAAGGTAGCCCAATAACATTCTACCAAAAAATAAGGCCCGTGGCCCAAGTACAATCATGTAAAGGAAATGGGAAGCTATATACATACCACATACATCACATGTTGGCCTCAATTAAATGGGCTAAGGCCTACTCAACACATAGGTCTAAAAGGCAACATAACATATATGGCCCAATCCACATGTAATAATATGGGCCCATAGGGAAGGTTAGGGCCCAAACATAAGGGCCACCAAGACCATACATTGTGGTGGGCCTAGTGGGCAACCCATTACTCCAACACATGGGCAAGAATTCTCATTCAAGATAAGCAAGTTGGGCATACAACCTAGCCCAAGGATATAGTTGATTTAGTGAGAAACCAAGGGCCCAACCATTCACACTTTCTAGCCCACTAGCCCAACACAATACTATGGTGAATTCAGCCCAAGCATATACTGGGCCTATCTAAAAAGTTCCAACCCATTTGGGCCTATAGGGAGTCCAAAAATCTGGTTACATATATGCCCATATAACCCAACTATGGTGAGCCTTACGAGTGCATTAATTAAGCCCAAATTAAAGAAGTAAGGGCATGAAATTATCACTACGAAATCCTCACAATATGTTGGGCCCCACACCCTTAATACCGCATCCCAAAAATAATGAACATTTATAAGAAACCTTGCTGGATTTTTTGTCCACCAACTATCTGGGCCTTTTGGAGCACAGTTAAAAAATCTTCTAATTGGAATAAAGGTCTAAGGAGGTCCAGCATCATGATCAGAGGATCCCACCACATAGGGAGTACTCCAACAACATAAGGAATAGGTGGGCCACACTGCTGGACCAAAAGTCCAGCAGCAGCCCACAATGGGCTTGGGCGGTCCAATGGGCTAGACGCCCAGCCCTCTCCAAGTGCTAAAGTGGGACCCATCTTGGATTTTCCATACTAGGGAGGGCCATGTCCAAGTTGGCCACATAATGGATGGACATGTGGATGAAAACTCTACATCATGGTGGGCCTCACAAGGGTGGGACGGCCAGCCTTGCTTGACGTCAACACCTAGGATGTCCAGCAAGGTGGCTAGTCCAGCCACTTGAACCTGGAATTTGGATGGCCTAGATGGCCTAATTTCATAATAGGTGGGTCCCAGCAAGGGTGGGCCACCATAGCAATTAGTTTAGAATTTATTATACATGCTAAGTATTTTAAAAAAAGGACAGTGATACACCCAAAAAATCTGGTGGTGCAGAAATTACTGTTGTCCCCAAGTTTGGCACCACATGGGGTGAGCCTAAGCTTGTCCAGACCCCTGAAAAATAGGTGGGAAGGATGATCCCACATATGAACAGCAAGTGGGGTCCACTGGAGTGGCCCACTTACTCCAAGAATTAAGGTAAGAGTATTCATTTCTAACTTACAATGTTGCTGAACTGTCCAGAGATTTCTGGATAGTTAGCCCACTTTGGCCCATCCCATGGGTCTCAATTATGGGGAAATTATGTGAACCCCCATTCCTCATCAAAGTAGGGTCCACACACTACAAAATTCCTAAAGAAATTTGGGAGAAAAAGGCATGCAAACAGTCCTAAACATTAGCTCAAAAGTCATGTTCCAGATGGGCCTGAAATCTGGACAGCAACATATGTTGTCCATATTTCGGTCCATATAAATTATTCAAAGGGTTTTATGAAAAGGCCAAGCTATATGTCCAAGAGGGGGGGGGGGGGGGGTGAATAGGACTATGCCAAATTTAAAAATAAATCACGGAACTAAAGTAAATCAATACCCTTACAATAATTAATCAATTCACAATGCTAAATATAAATCACCTTGATAAATAATTATTGAGAGATTGATACAAATTCATTCTAAGGACAACCTTACACCATAATAAACAAGGGCTTATGGTAGGACAACCTTATTTCTAGAACCTCTTTTGAATCAAGAACTCAATGTTAATATAAGTAAATGAAATAGCAAGGAATTGAAAATAAATGCAGAAGTAAAGATCTAAATTATTACAACAATCCCCACACTTGCTTGAAAACGTAAATAGTTACAACATTCACATCCACTTGTACATTCCACACAATCGAATGATAAAAGATATGAAAATTAATCAAGCATTCAATCCACAAGACAAAGAGTTATAGTGGTTCGCCTGTGTGTACACCAACCGCTTTTACAACAAATACCACACAGAATGCTACTCCACTCCTAATATCCTCACACAGGGATATTAGCGTTCACTATCAAATAGGTTTTCTCAGTTCACCAAAACCTTTACAATTGTGTCTTTTTCACTTGGGCTTACACAATTCAAAAACCCCTTTTTCTCGAAGTTTTTCGGGTTTTCCTCGACAACCAATACAATGAGATTTTTCTCGCTCAATCTCAAACAAAACCAATACAATGAGATTTTTTCGGCTTAACCTCAAACAAAACAAAATAAAAGAATTTTACAGTAATTGTAAAATACCTGGATTTTTCCTTTAGCAATTCAGAGAACCAATCGGAGTAGATGATTGAATATCAAAGTTCAATTTCCAAAACTCACATTCATAGGGTTCTAAATTCTAATAGATTTTAGATTTTGACTTGTTCAAGGTAGCTATATTTGATTTTGATTCCAAGAAGAAGGAATAATATAATTCCTCTTTTCAAATAAGATTGGAATAGAGAAACAAAATCAAATTAAATAAGCTAGCAAAAAGGAATATTAAATAAGCACAATTTAGCTTAAAATAAATACAGACTTATCTCAGAGTGATACTTTGAAAATTCTTGAATGGAATGGAGTTCTGAATATCAAAACTCTGAATTTCGTGTTCAATTTATAGAAGAAAAAATCGTTCCTACGACTGGTCTTAGAAACCTAGGACTGGTCGTAGCTCTAACAGATTTTTGAAAATTTGAGCGCGATCTTTGAAAACCGTTTCTACGACCTGGTCGTGTGTACCCTACGACTGGTCGTGGGACACCTACGACTGGTCGTGGGACACCTACGACTGGTCGTAGGACCATGAAATAGGTTGCTGGAATTTCAGTCGTAGCTCCACGACTGATCGTGGACAAGTCGAAGCCAACCTACGACCGGTCGAAGGACCTCCAGGACTGGTCGTGGGCGTTCCAAAAAATCTGAAAAATCTTCAACAAATTAGGACTGGTCGTGGAATTTCTTGGACTAGTCGAACCAATGCTAGGACTGGTCGAACAAGAGCTAGGACTGGTCTTGGAACAGACTAAGCTTATGTAGAATAAACATTTGACTTATGTATCCAAAATGACCTACTTAAAGGGTCAACCTAAGGTCAATCAAACCTGAAACATGTCGTATGGACATTGAACTTCAACCATTCAGCGAATGTAGATTGTTTGAACCAATATCAGGCTTGAAATCTTGAACAATATCAGGCTTGAAGTCTTGAACAATATCAGGCTTGAAGTCTTGAACAATATCAGGCTTGAACTTTGACACCTTGAGCTTCATCTTGTAGCTTTTTGAACTTTAACATCTTGTGCTTCAACTTGTAGCAACTTGAAGTATAAAATCATCATACCAGCACAAGACACAAATAGATGTTTTGACACATCAAAATTTGACAACCAAAGGAGTATGAGACCATAACACTTACAATCTCCCCCTTTGTCAAATTTGTGACAAAACACCACACCAAGTAATAATTCTTCTAATAGACATAAGAGAAGTACAAAGCAAGCACAGATGTACAGATGATAAGCAATGTATAGACATGTGTACAGATGATAAGCAATGTATAGACATAAGCAATGTATAGACATGTGTACAGATGATAAGCAATATTCAATCTCCCATAACTCATGAGAAGTTTTAACTCCCCCTGAGTAATAGCTAGCACAACAAAATGTATAGACATGTGTACAGATGATAAGCAATGTATAGACATAAGCAATGTATAGACATGTGTACAGATGATAAGCAATATTCAATCTCCCATAACTCATGAGAAGTTTTAACTCCCCCTGAGTAATAGCTAGCACAACAAAATTTATAATATTCACCATTCACATTCACCAAACTTCTCCCCCTTTTTGACACAAAATGACAAAGGAAGAAAAGCAGTTAAAGTGCATAACCAAGTCGGAGTTGAAGCAAAAAAATAGTCCATAACCAACAAAAAGGTTTGAGATGCAAGCTAATATCAGTAAATAATACTGACGAAAAAAAAAAAATCAAGAACCGTAAGACGGTGCAGATTAGAAGGATCAATTTTGTGTAATCCCTTAGCAATTACTCATATATTTACGCATATAGGAAAATTGTGTATCTTGAGTAACACGAATTTGAGCCACCGCTCTTGAAGAGAATTCAACCTTTCATCAAAATCAAGGTGAAAATCAGATCATCACCGAGTCCGACTCAAGTTCTTCAAATAAGTCATCCATATTCACGTCCTCGGGAAGATCACTAGCTTCAAGATTACCGCTTCACCACCACTGCTACAAGATCCACTTGGCCTCTAGCCAAATCTAAAGTCATCTTATTAAGATTGGAGTTATTAAAAGGGAGATGGTGGATGGGTTTTTCTCTAGTAGGCATGGCTATGAGCATATGATTTGCTAACCTAGTCAAGAATAACCAAAGGGTATATCACTATGTCCAGGATGGTGACGTGAGAATAATGGAATGACAGATTAAAGAAGGGAGGCATATATTAACACCAGAGACAACATAATGCAAAACACGAACCATAAAAGAAGTGAGTTCGGTTTTGTTACTAGAACGTGGATAAAGATTTGAAATGAATATCTTATGAAGTACTCTGTGTATGGGTAACAAATACCTTGAGGGAAGTACATGACCTTTATGAGTCCAATGAACATCCATATTACATAAATCTCTAGTAAGCATTCGTCGTTCTAGATTCTCGAGAGACTATCATGTAAAATATTAATTGGAATGCTCTCATCATTGATAGGTATTTCCATAATATCTGCAATCAAATGTCGATCTACAACAAACAAACCCTCTTGAGTATCAACTTTAAATATTAAATTCTCAAGAGAAAAATCGCAGATACATGCAAACATGGATTGGGCAATGGACTGGTATGCTGCTCCACCCCAATGTAGAATGTTATCCCATCCCACAGATTCCAACAAAGAAGGAATACCAAAAGAAGCAATGTGATTGACATTAACATGAGTTCAACAATTACATTACGCATACGCAAATCTCGAGCATCAGTAGGATCATTTTCAGGAGAACGAAGATGACGTTGAACAATAGAAGTTGATCTAGAAGAAGATGGACCTCGAGTAGTTTTCTTTTTACCTCTAGGATCCATTTTCAAAGAAAGATTTCAAGGGAACAACAAGATGCAAGATAGAAGGAATGAGATTTAGATAGAACAGATTTTTTAAGAGAAAAACCCCAAATCCTGCAATCAATGATCAAATAGATTCTACAAACATGAGTTTTGAAGCACTAATAGTAAGAATCTACAAGGAAAATGTAAAAGAATCACTAACCTTGAAGAACAATGAAGATGGGTTGGGGGTACCAGTAGCTAGGAAGGTTGGAAAGAAATGAAGAAATGAAGAAGAAGACTAAAATCCCCAATTTTAAGTGAAATCCGTGCTTTTACGACAGTCGTGTACGTGTTCGACCGGTCGTGGTACGACCGGTCGTGTATTCTCACGACAGGTCGAGTATGACAAAAAATTTGCAATTTTTTTTTATATTTATTTTTTTTTTAAACATAAAACTTATGCTACACAAAATCATGCAAACTCAATTTAAATTGCACATACCGAGATCAAATTTTAATTTATTAACCGGCTTTTGTCGAGCGGTTTAGTAAAAATGTCCGCAAGTTGAATCTCGGTTGGAATGTAATCCAAATTTATTAATTTTTCTTCCACTAATTCACGAATGTAATGAAATCTAATGTCAATATGCTTAGTACGTGAATGCTGAACTGAATTTTTAGAGATATTTCAGACCGAATTATCACAAAATAAAATCATAGAATCTTGAGAAATTCCATAATCGCTTAACATTCGTTTCATCCAAACAAGTTGAGTACATGCATTTCCAAAGAAGAATGTATTCAAATTCGACCTCAAGATTGATAGCGATATAGAACTTTGCTTCTTGCTAAACCAAGAAACAAGACAATTTCCAATGTAGAAACAACCACCACTGGTTGATTTCCTATCATCAATGTTTCAAATTGACCAAGATCTCAAGGCATTCTGCCGGCTAATTGAACATTAGTCTCATGTGGATACCAGAGACCCAATTTAGTAGAACTTGCGACATAACGCATAATCCGCTTAAAAGAAGCTAAGTGAGATTCTTTAGGATTTGATTGATAACGAGCACAAATACCAACACTCAAAGCAATATCAGTCTACTAGCAGCTAGATAAAGTAAACTACCAATCAAACTACGATACAATTTAGGATCCACATCATTACCTGTAGAGTCTTTTGAGAGTCTTACCGTTGTACTCATTGGAGTATCAAAATTTTTACCTTTCTCAAATCCAAATTTTTTAATTAAACTCTGAGCATATTTGGTTTGTGAAATAAATATTCCATCAAAGTTGTTGTTTTACTTGTAATCCTAGGAAATAGTTTAATTCTCCAACCATGCTCATTTCGAATTTAGATTTCATCAAATCTGCAAACTCAACAGTCATGTTAGTACAGGTTGATCCATAAATAATATCGTCAACATATATTTGAACCATTAGAATATCATCGTTATGTTTCTTAACAAAAAGTGTCTTATCAACACATCCCATCCGAAAATTATGACTCAAGTAAAAACTTAGTCAGCTTTTTGCACCATGCTCTGGGAGCTTGTTTGCACCATAGAGAGCTTTCTTAAGACGATACACATGATCAAGTAAATTTAGGATCTTCAAACCCTGTAGGTTGTTCAACATATACCTCTTCATGTAAATCACCATTCAGAAAGGCACTCTTTACATCCATTTGATAAATTTTAATTTTCTTAAAACATGCTATGGAGATAAAAAGTCTGATCGATTCAAGACGAGCTACAGTGGGCAAATGTTTCATTATAGTCAATACCTTCGATTTGTGTATATCCCTGTACAACTAGTCTTGCTTTATTTCGAATAATATTTCCAAGCTCATCGATTTGTTTTTGAAAATCCATTTTGTTCCAATAATATGTTTATCTTTAGGTCTAGGAACAAGTTGCCGACATCATTTCGACAAACCGATTAAGTTCTTCTTGCATCGCAAGAATCCAATTTTCATCAAAGAAAGTGCTTTACGTTACCCGGCTCAACTGGGATGTAAAGCATACGTAGTTACATATGTCCTCTAATTGTCTACGAAGTGCGTACCAAAGTGAGAGGGTTTCCAAGTATTTGAGAGGTTGGATGATCTTTAACAGTCCTTAATTCAGGATTAGTTTCACTTGATGAAGTTTCTTGTTTTTCAAGTATAAGAACTTCATCATTATCTAAACTCGGAACAGGTGTTTTCAAAAGATCGTCAATCACAACATTTATTGACTCTTGAATCACACCGGTCCGTTGTTCAGAACACGATAAGCACGACCGTTTAAAGAATAACCTAAAAAGATCCCTTCATCACTTTTAGTGTCGAATTTTCCCAAATTTTCACTACACGCAAAATATATAGATTTGCCGCCAAAAATTCGAAAATATTTGATGAAGGCTTTTTCTCAAACCACATTTCATAAGCCGTTTTATTATTAGATTTACAAATATAAACACGGTTAATAATGTAGCAGTCGTATTTATCGCTTCATTCGAGATTCCTAGGTAGCTTCATGCTATTTAACATAACACTTCCCATTTCTTGAAGCACTCTATTCTTCCTCTCGACAATTCCATTTTGTTGAGGAGTTTTAGGTGCAGAGAATTCATGCGATATTCCCCGATCGCTACAAAATTTCTCAAACCGCTATTTTCAAATTCGGATCCATGATCACTACGGATCTTGTGACTTGAGTACATTTTTCGGTTTGAATGCGTTTTATAATCTTTTTCACTTCATCAAGGGTTTTTCGATTTATCTTTCAAGAATGAAACCCAAGTGTATCTTGTATAATCATCTACAATAACTAAGATGTACTTTTTGCCACCTCGACTTTCCGTTCTTATTGGTCCTATAAGATCCATATGGAGAAGCTCGAGTGGTCTTGTGGTGATATTGGAGTTCACCTTTTTGTGAGAGCTCCTAGTTTGTTTACCATACTTGGCATTCACCACAGATCTTGTCTACTTTTTGCATTTTAGGTAGACCTTTTATTAGTTCACTTTTGCTCAATCTGTATAAATTTCGGTAGTGTACATGTCCAAGACGTTTATGCCATAAATCTGTCTCATCGGTATGGACCATGTAGCACGTTTGATTAGATGAGCTACCGTTGCTTACTATATATAGCTTTTTTGAAGTTCCGCAACCAGTTAATATTACGTAACCCTTTTCATTTGTAATTTCACAACCTTGATTAGAAAATTTAACATTATGGTTGTTATCGCATATTTGAGATATGCTCAACAAGTTGTGTTTTAAACCCTCAACATATAACACATTTTTAAATAAGGGAAGGTTATAGAGTTGGACCGTACCTTTGCCAATTATCTTCATTGCTACCATCACCAAATGTGTGACCCATCAGTCATATCTTTAAGATCGGTGAATAGAGCTTTGTCACTGTCATATGTCCGGAGCATCCACTGCCTAGGTACCATTTTGAATGGCTTATAGCTTTGAAAGCTCAGTGTGAGCAACCAAACAAGTAACCTTGGGAACCCATTTCAAGATCTTGTTTTGGGTTTAGGAGAATAATTGGTCTTCTTTTGTTTATAGTTAAAAGAGTGACCTTGAGTTAGATTTTAATAGCTCCTTAAGTAAATCAATAATTTTTTCAAACTAGCGGGTTTAATCTGATTTTTGAAATTTATATAGTCGCTTTTGTGTTTTTGAAAGGTTTTTGTATTTTTAGAAACAACTTGATTAGTACCTTTTCCTTTTGAGTTAGAAGTCTCTCCTTTCACAAAAATGGAAGGAGCATTCTTGTTTAGGAGATGTGTTTTGTCAAAGCCCAACCCGGATCGATCACCACATTTTCTTGATCAGGATAATAATTTTTCTAATTTTGGATCACCTTGGGCATATCTCCATGTGTCCTTCAAACTCGTAAGAGAGGATACTTCATTTTTAAGTTTCTCATTTTCAGATTTTAAATTTTCAATTAGTGAGGTTTTGAATTCTAAATCACACTTTGATTTTTCAAAACAATCTGAAATTTGAGATTTTTCTAAAACAAGAGTTTCAAAACATTCTTTTAGTTTAAAGAACTTTTCTTTTGAAGTTTAAGTTTGACAAACAATTTTACAACTTTCCTTATATAAGGCATTGTAAGCATCTTGAAGATCTTCATCATTTTCATGATCACTATCCAAATTTTCTTCATTTGTTGAATCATCGTGATCTGAAAAAGTAAACTTGGCTAGAGTCATAAGGGCCTTAAGTTCATCGCCCGACTCGGTTTCAATTTTCGATTCAAGAGGCTTCAGAATCGACGATTCATCCCAAGTAGCCAACATACCCTTCCTTTTGGATCTGTCCTTTTAGGACATTTGTTTGCTAAATGCCTATATTCTTGACAGCTTGTAACATTGACTATCTTTCAATGATTTCCAAGTTTTAGACTTAGGTTTAGAACGTTTCTTTTCATTTGCCTTTTGAAAGTCGACTCTTTTCTTACTTTTGAAAATCTTATAAAACTTTTTCGCTAAAAGGGCCATATCATCTTCAGACTTTTCCGAATCTGAATTTTCTTGAGTAATACTTTTAGATGACTTCAAAGCAATAGACTTACCTTTAGGAGCTTTAAAACTTAATTCATAGGTTTGCAAAGAACCAACTAATTCTTCTACCTTCATATTGTCCGTATCACGAAGTTCCTGGATTGCGGTTACCTTTGAATTGAACCGTTCAGGAAGAGAGCGTAGTATTTTTGCACACACTTTACTTTCTGAGATCTTTTCACCAAGACCCCACATAGAGTTTACAATGTCATTCAATCTAGTGTAAAAGTCCATAAACATTTCATTTTCCTCCATATGAATTTCTTCAAATTTAGTTGTGAGGAGTTGGACTTTAGATTTCTTGACAATTGTAGTACCTTCGTGTGTCATTTCTAAAATATCCCAGGCTTGTTTTGCATAAAGATCACAGATATGATTCTTTTGAACTCATCCTAAGTGATAGTGCTAAGTGATTGCATTTAGTGCTTTAGCATTAGCACTACTCTCATTTTTCTCAAGAGTGGTCCATTGGAAAAATGGTGTAATTTTCATAGATTTTGAACCATCAACACCAAGCATTACTTCCATGGTAGGAGGATTCCATTCACCATCTGTGGCTAGCCACACACTTTCATCCATTGATCCGAGGAAGATTCTCATTCGCTTTCCAATAGGCATAGTTGGAGCCATCAAAAGGTGGAGGCCTAAAATCGAAAGGCTATCAAAATTTGACATCTTTTTAAATAGCTTAGATCGTTAGCTCAGAAATAAATCCAAATAAAAAGTAACAAGAAATGAGCTATTAGGCTCGATACCACTTGAAAAGGCCAAGCTATATGTCCTAGGGGGGGGGGGTGAATAGGACTATGCCAAATTTAAAAATAAATCAAATGGAACTAAAGTAAATCAATACCCTTACAATAATTAATCAATTCACAATGCTAAATATAAATCACCTTGATAAATAATTATTGAGAGATTGATACAAATTCAGATTCTAAGGACAACCTTACACCATAATAAACAAGGGCTTATGGTAGGACAACCTTATTTCTAGAACCTCTTTTGAATCAAGAACTCAATGTTAATATAAGTAAATGAAATAGCAAGGAATTGAAAATAAATGCAGTATAAAGATCTAAATTATTACAACAATCCCCACACTTGCTTGAAAACGTAAATAGTTACAACATTCACATCCACTTGTACATTCCACACAATCGAATGATAAAAGATATGAAAATTAATCAAGCATTCAATCCACAAGACAAAGAGTTATAGTGGTTCACTTGTGTACACCAACTGTTTTACAAATGCCACACATGAATGCACATACTCCACTCCTAATATCCTCACACAGGGATATTAGCTCTCACTATCAAATAGGTTTTCTCAGTTCACCAAAAACCTTTACAATTGTGTCTTTTTCACTTGGGCTTACACAATTCAAAAACCCCTTTTTCTCGAGTTTTTCTGGTTTTCCTCGGACAACCAATACAATGAGATTTTTCTCGCTCAATCTCAAACAAAACCAATACAATGAGATTTTTCTCGGCTTAACCTCAAACAAAACCAAAATAAAAGAATTTTACGTAATTGTAAAATACCGGATTTTCCCTTTAGAGCGCCCAGGTAGAACCAATCGGAGTAGATGATTGAATATCAAAGTTCAATTTCCAATACTCACATTCATAGGGTTCTAAATTCTAATAGATTTTAGATTTTGACTTGTTGGGCGTAGCTATATTTGATTTTGATTCCAAGAAGAAGGAATAATATAATTCCTCTTTTCAAATAAGATTGGAATAGAGAAACAAAATCAAATTAAATAAGCTAGCAAAAAGGAATATTAAATAAGCACAATTTAGCTTAAAATAAACACAGACTTATCTCAGAGTGATTACTTGAAAATTCTTGAATGGAATGGAGTTCTGAATATCAAAACTCTGAATTTCGTGTTCAATTTATAGAAGAAAAAATCGTTCCTACGACTGGTCTTAGAAACCTAGGACTGGTCGTAGCTCTAACAGATTTTTGAAAATTTGAGCGCGATCTTTGAAAACCGTTCTACGACTGGTCGTGTGTACCCTACGACTGGTCGTGGGACACCTACGACTGGTCGTGGGACACCTACGACTGGTCGTAGGACCATGAAATAGGTTGCTGGAATTTCAGTCGTAGCTCCACGACTGATCGTGGACAAGTCGAAGCCAACCTACGACCGGTCGAAGGACCTCCAGGACGGTCGTGGGCGTTCAAAAAAAAATCAGAAAAATCTTCAACAAATTAGGACTGGTCGTGGAATTTCTTGGACTAGTCGAACCAATGCTAGGATCGGTCGAACAAGAGCTAGGGCTGGTCTTGGAACAGTACTAAGCTTATGTAGAATAAACACTTGACTTATGTATCCAAAATGACCTACTTAAAGGGTCAACCTAAGGTCAATCAAACCCGAAACATGTCGTATGGACATTGAACTTCAACCATTCATTCGAATGTAGATTGTTTGAACCAATATCAGGCTTGAAATCTTGAACAATATCGAGGCTTGAAGTCTTGAACAATATCAGGCTTGAAGTCTTGAACAATATCAGGCTTGAACTTTGACACCTTGAGCTTCATCTTGTAGCTTTTTGAACTTTAACATCTTGTGCTTCAACTTGTAGCAACTTGAAGTATAAAATCATCATACCAGCACAAGACACAAATAGATGTTTTGACACATCAAAATTTGACAACCAAAGGAGTATGAGACCATAACACTTACATTTTATACCCTGATCCATCAAATGGGGTCCACCTAGATAGGTTAGCAAAATTTCAGATCTATTAGCACACCAAAACTTCCATGAAAAACCATGTTTGGAGTCCACCCAACCCATGCATGTCATGGTGGGCCTAGACGTCCTGCAAGGTGGGCCTGGACGTCCCATCTTCCTGATGGATCTGAGATGTTGATGACCACCTTAGTGGGTCACACATCTCCAGAAATAAATAGAAGGAAATAGAGAGAAAGAAAGAGAGAAGGAGAGAGATCCGGCCATTGGTGGAAGGTTCTGCCACTCATGAACCTTCCACCTACAATCTACACCATCCACTACCTTTATCTATTACACGCAAACTATTACAAGGCAAGAAAATTTGATGGGGGTAGGGACACCGTCCCCACCATGCATGCAAGGTCTAGATAACCTATGTGATGCTAAAATAAAGAGGAAATGCATCATGGTGGGTCTATGGAGATTGGCCCACCATGGAAGGAAATGTGCAAGATCTAGGACTATGGCCTTCATTCTAAGAGCTATGTAGGACCTCCACCATGGATTGGTGGGTCCTACATGCTTCCATGCATGTAAGAAAAGGAAGGGAAGAAGGAAAGAAACATCTACATGGAGCACCCACCTCCAAGGAAGCCTTAAAAACTCCAAGAGCTAGGTCCTAGGCTTCAATGGAGAAGTTTAGATGGTTGAGATGGGGGTTAGAATGTTAGAATGAGGGAGAAATAGGGAGGAGAGTTTCTGGAATAGGGGAGAGGGTGGGACGTCTCTAACAATGGAAGAGGGAGATGAGAGGATGAGAAGGAGAGAGAGAGGAGAGGGAGGGGTATATCCAAGTAATGATGGTTCTCTAGGCTAGGGAAGAGCAAACTCATCATGACACATGGGGAGTAGAACCCAAGAGCAAATGATGATTTTCTAGATAAGGTAGCCTATAGCTAGGCAATGATAGGTAGGGTGCTAGGGTAGGCATGATAGGCTTTCTAGAAAAAGGAGCTAGATGGGCCCCATTCTAGAAAAATGTGCAAGGCTAGCTAAGTGGGTCTCACCACATGATGAAAGGCCAAAAATGCTTGGATGATAAGTCAAGATGTACATGTTGGAATTATGCATGAGATGCGGCGTTAGAACCGCGGCGTCGATGCGGCCGCAATGGCATAGGTTTCAAGTCAATCCGGGTCGGGTCTATGTGACCGAACTTAAGGATGACCGCAGACGCAATCCACAAGTCGCGGGTCACCGGGATTCGACCGGTAGGACCGCGAGACCTAAAGGAATGAAATGGACACTCAAGATAGGGTCTTACATAAGATCTAATTAATAACTGGAAGATTGTCATCTCAGTGCTCAAAACAGCTCCTACTGCTTCCACTAACATTCTCCATAATCTTCTTCCACAACATCAAGTAGGCCCCAGCTCATCAGGCGACCCTACCATCAATATCATTGAGGAGGAGTGCATTGATTGCTTCTTCTCTCTCATACAGTCCATCAATACCATCTCATACTGTAACATCCCAAATTTTCACGGCCAGAATTTATACATGTGTCCAAGAAAACTGGGTGTTAATAATGTATAAATTGGATGCTTTAAAAATCACACCTTATTTTTTTCGTTTAGATTACATCCAGATACATTCATGAAGGTAACATTCACAAGAATAAAATTGACTGTATTAATTATTTCATCAGAGTAAAAGAATTCAGTAAATAATCAAATACCCTCTCAATGGGAGCTTATTACATTTATCGAGTTTGCAGCGGAAGTATAAAACTAAATCATAAAACTATCTTCTTATTCTTTCAATATAATCTTCCATAGGGAGATAGTCCTCTAGGTCTTCAATCTGTACGCCACCTGCATCATCTGTACGATTGGAGAGGGTCAACGCCCTACTCATAGTGATGGTTATCTTTTAGATTAACAATAATTCAAGAGATTCATAAAAGTAATGTAAGGGTTTGATACGTCACGTACTCCACTACTATTAGAGGTATCGGCATGCGTAAACAACTTATTGTGTGCATCTCATCATACATAATGATCATCACAATATGAAATATAATTCATAGAAAACCCGACTCGACCCACATCCCTTAACTATGGATATTCACCGGCATGTACAATACTACCGTGGATTTACGTAAACACCTCGAGGCGGCACAACACATAAGTCAGATGAATTACATGACACGATTTGTTCATAGAGCGACTATTTGCGACATCTAATCTCGGAAGTGATGTAACATGTATTGCGAATTACTGACATCGATTTGTACACCACTACCCAAAAATCTATAAAATTATGCGACGATCAAGAGGGTCTCTACCTAGAGCACATTACGTCCATGATATAATAATTGAATCACTAGTTGTGATACCTTCAACACATCACTTGCATCAAAGAGAATATAAACTGAATCATAAAAGTTTTGAAATATCAAGACACATGCGCAAGCTTTATAGGTAAATAGAACAAGGCAAATAAAAAGGAGAGTAGCAATGGCTAACTCAACAAGGAGGAGAGTAGCAATGGCCAACTCAATAAAAAGGAGAGTGGCAATGGCCAACTCAATAAAGAGGAGAGGAGCAATGGCTAACTCAACAAAGAGGAGAGTGGAAATGGCCAACTCAATAAAGAGGAGAGTAACAAGGGCTAACTCAAGAAATTGATAAAGGCAAGGGCAAGGCCTATATCTATCGCCCCACATAAATTTATAAAGATCACTCGTAATTAACCTCATACCATAATTTCAAAGGATAAATAACAGTTGGCAGTAAATTAAACAATTGCAGAGAGAAAATCATGAGAACAAATGAATGACATGATAATTCATATTGACTTAAATTAACGTAAGTTTAAAGGAAAAATGCAAACATGTCAATCTCGATCTCTCCTTAACATTGTTAGTTTTGTGTCATCACGTTCCAATTCTAGCATATTGAATACGATGCATTAAGTTAGGCCATTGTATTACCCAGCTTAACATGGTTAGAATCATTCTTAAGTCATGATTCAGGCTAGGATCGGAATGAGCTTCTGATTTAATTGATCCGCAAGATTCTTCGGTTCGACCAAGCCCCGCTTTAATAGCTCGAATTGGTCGACTTTAAACCTATTCATACAATGCCTTAATCTTCATAAGAAACCAGGGATTTGGACGATCTTACTTACTAATTACAGGTCTCGAACCTGTGCGTGATCCTTCGCAACACTCCATGGCAGCCGACTCCTTTCCTTCTCTTTTGGAAGGGCTGTTTTCCTTATATCTCTCACTTTCTCTCGTTGGAACTTATTTGCCTGAACCCATCTTTATTCTTTCTTCTCTCTCGTTTCCTTCTTTTTTTTCTCTGTTGTGTGCTTCCCCCAGCGAAAGATGGTTAGCTTTATAGAATTTTGCTCAGTTTTAGGAGGTTTTTGCGTGATTTGTATGCCAGATAGATTGTGCGAGAGAAAGGAGGTGCGAGCGACACATCTTCATGGAAATCAGTGGAATGTTAATCCTTCCATTCCTTTTCTTCCCTTTCTATCAGAGGGGTTGGACATCTCCTCATCGAGGTTTGGACAATTCAAATCAAAGCTAGGCATCTGGTCTTGGTCGTCTTACGCGTGAGCGTTTGGAACTCATCTATTTCCTTCGCTGGCATTATTTGTTGAATGAGTTTGTCTAACCAATTGTCATGAGATTCTCCTGGCTTCCCTGGGATTCTAGGTTAGAGTCGGAACTCTTAGTTTTAGAGAATGAACAGCCCATATCTGGTGGATCTGACGTGGCCAGATCTCTTGGACGGAGGAAGTTTCCGTGTTCAAGTTTCTTTTAGACACTGTAATAGTGTTTAACTCTGCTTGTCTTGAGGATGAATAGGCCCGTTGGTTCGGCTTTTGTGGTGTGATCCAACCCGGCCATTAGTCTTATCTCATCAATTTAGGGCAAAGGTTCAAGTTTGGAGTGGATTCACTGATCAGGTGGCCCACACATGGAGTAGGAAGGTGGGGTGAAACCCATCATTTCATCCTGTTTCGTCATTGTTGTTACAACGTGCGGGAAGGTGTCGACCTTGATTGTTAGCTAGTTTAGGTGGGGTCCACTCGTGATGTCCTTTGTGAGATCTACTCCATTTATTGGTTTGGCAAGGTCATGTTAGGCCAAAGGCTAGGATATGGGGTGGATCCGAGATTTGGGTGGACCACACTATTAGTCCACATAGGGACTGCATTCACCATTAAACGAATAAGTCAGTTGCGACGTGAACTTCTTGATTTTATTTGCATGTGATAGGTGGGGTCCACTATGGCGATCTTTTGAAAATCCGCTCCCTTCACCAACTTTAGCTCGGTGTATGGGCCCACGGGCCCAAGTTTGAAGTAGATCTGAGCTCTAGGTGGGCCGTAGGATCGGATAACACTTAGAATGATGTTCACCATTAAACTTTTATAGTTGAACAATGCAATGGATTTGACATCCCTTAATTACAAAATTTCCATCTATTCCTCGACCATCTTCGGACGTCCGTTATGTCAGAGTGTACCATCCAAATGCCTTAAGATTTGGTGGGTACACTTTATTTTTCATGCTCTTTCTATGGTTCAAGTTTGGGCCCCGATCTCCAAAGGATGTCCAAGATGCTCTTTTAAATGTCTAACACACTCTGTTCTTCAGAACAGTGGTTGTACACATCTAATTGAAACATTACTCAATAGTTTGGACACATGACCTAAGATCTTCATAATGACTGGATTATCCTAATTTTTTAATGGCCCGTTTGGGGATCTAAATACGATGGACAGTCAAATGACATGCTAAAAATATGAAGACTTGATGGTTGGTACTCTAACAGTGTATATAAGTATATGTATGATCAGTTTTGTAAACGGAAGAACACAAGGCGGGTTTCTAGAGTGATTAAGGGGTAGGGCATGTATATTATTAGATTCGACTGTCTTGTTAACATGTGTAAGTTTCTCAGATTGTAGTTCTGATGGTGGGTTAAGCATATTCATAGGTGATGAATAAGATGAACAGATCAAAATCTCAACTTGATAAGTGTACGAGAAGATTAGAGATCGAGTAGCTAGTTTACTATGATTGGGTGGTCCAAAATCAAAGTGGACGGTCAGATGTCTCTACCTAGCAGTGCATATTTGACTAAGTGGTTGGTTATGATGAACAGGCGAGGATACTTAGGTATATGATGGTCCTGCCTTAAAATCAATGGTCGGATGACTTGATCCATGGACGAAGATCATTCCCGATAGTCGGATTCACGTTGGAGAATAGATGTAAGGTTGGGATATTTAGATTAGTATTGTACACATGCACATATTTAATTAAATTTCATGGTAACTCTCGAGAACTTTCAATACTCAAGTATTGAAAAGTTCAGGGTGTTACACATACGATCAGGCAAATGCACCCTTAATCTTAGAAGGGGCACCACTGGCACCTCCCTTCACGACATAACTAGTGGTCCTTCAAGGGGCACATATCATTCATCCTTCTTCGTTACCCCCCATCCAAACAAGGGCACCAGGTAAAAGTCAAAGTTGGAAGCCTGTGGTCTTAAAAGGTGCATTCTCTAACTTTGAGTCTGTCATCCTATAAGGGGTAGCACCAGCTCCTAAACTAGTAATCCTACAAGGGGTAGCACCGGCTCCCGAACTAGTAATCCTACAAGGGGCCTTCTTGTTACACCCCTATAGATAACCCTCCCAAGCTAGCAACTTAATGAAGCATGGTCCTTAAGAACTAAACCTAAACCCTAAACCCTACCTAAAACATAAGCTATTTCTAAGCCTAAGACAAACCCTAGCTGCTACGCCCCAAACTCGAAAACAAGGCTCATAAAATTCCCGACCGCCGAATCTGGTGCCGACAGCCTCTGTAGTGCCCCATTCTCGGCTTCCAGCACCTATACGCCAGATTCCTATCCTGGGATATACAAGGAGGATTTTCCAACGTACGTTTATCTCATAATAAGCATAACCATAATTTATCCAAATCACAAAGGCAACATCATCATCACATATCTATTAATATAAATATTTGACTACAGTGTTGAAAGGGAAATATATATATCGAAAATCAAAGCTCCAGAAGACCGCTGCACGCTCCAAGCTCAATGCTGTTGTGACCTAATGCCACCTGCATGCATCTATCATGTATAAGCTTATAGAAAGCTTAGAGGGTGGTCTAAGTGTGTGCGATGCACGTGCTAAGCATATAAATATCAGAGTAAGCAGAAATACTAGCAATCCATAAATCGTACAATATCAAAGTAATGCGGAAACATGCCGGCAAGTTCATAAATACCATCAGCCTTATCCAGGCTATGTGATGTAAAAACATAATAGGCCAATATCATATGTTGAAGAAGCAATGTAAATCAACTATGAAATGCGAAGACATAGTAAGCCAAATATCAGATGTCGATGATGCAATGCAATATGCAAATCTTGAAGAGCCACAAATACCATCAACCTCATCTAGGCCATACATCAAACTTGCGTGTATCGTGTGATCATGTGAGGATAACTCCATCTCACAAGGAGTCCCAAAAACATCTCAGCCCAATGGCATCTGCTTTAATTAGTCATCCATCATAACATGCATATGAATAATGAGGGTCCACAGAAGGACGACGGATCTAGTCCAAATATCAAAATAGGCTCACTGATTTAAAACGTGTCACGATAGTTAAGGAAAGAATCCAACTTATAGCCACCACAGCATCGGACAATGCTCCCAATGTAAGACAAGGTTCTGCCTTCACTGTGTGTACAGTAGCCTGTCAATCATTGGTAGCTTACTTAAGTCCTCATGCCCTGCTCAATCAGTGTCCGCCCATGTGCGCTCACCCACATGTGTCACAATGATGGAGCGTCACAATATCCCCCACCGAGGGCAGATCTGAGTCTAAGTGCAATAAGTGGGCTTCCTTACCCTCTCTATCGCGTAATAAACTGACTTCCTTATGGGGCCCAATATATACACAAGGTGGGCTCCAAGGTATAGGTATCATGATGCTAAGCTATCACAAACTCATATTCGGTATTGGATGATATACTCGTAATTGGTATTGATAATCAGCCTCGATAATCGAAATCGGTCTCGACAATCGAAATCTGTAATCGGCCTAACAAAGGGCTTAAGGGAAGGCAACAATGTGAACATTTAACCATCATCGCCCATCAATGTAGACATTTAACCATCATTGCTCCCAAGGAGTGGTCCACATAGAGCCAAACGTATCGTGGGCCCATGGCCTCACGCAAGGGCCTAATATACATCATAATGGGCCTCGCTCAAGGGCCACATAGACATCACATCAGGTCTCATCATGGCCCCAATCACAACGGGCCCCATACAATCACAATGGGCCACATACAATCTCAATGGGCCACACACATGGGCCTAACACATCACTATGGGCCGCACACATGGGCCTAACACATCACTATGGGCTGCATCACATGGGCCTAATACACACTATGGGTGGCTCACATGGGCCTAAAACACATCACTATGGGCCTTGCCCATAGGCCATGAATACATCACAATGGACCTTGCCCATGGGCTTCAGATTCAAGTAGGTGGGCCCCATCACATGGGCCTTAAATACAAGGAAGGTGGGCCCTATCACATGTGCCTTAAATACAAGGTAGGTGGGCCCTATACATGGGCCTCAAATACAAGGCAGGTGGACCCTATCACATGGGCCTCAAATATACATCATGATGGGCCTTATCATATGGGCTTCAAATACATAACAAGTGGGCCCCATCACATGGGCCAAAAATATAAATAGGTGGACCCCGCACATGGGCCAAAAATACATCATGATGGGCCTCATGGATGGCCGCACCAATGGGCATCAAATGGGCTTAGACCACACCAAAAATCATTTCACTAGTTGCAAGTGTAACAGGTGTATCACTGTACACTATCATTCTATGGGGCACATGGCCACTAATGATGATCAGCACTGTCCAACATTGGACGTGCAAATCAGCACCGTCCAACCATTATCCATGTAAATCAGCACCATCCAAACATTGTCTATGTAAATCAACATCATCCAAACATTGTCTATGTAAATCAGCACTGTACAAACATTGTCCAGCACCATTCAAACATTATCCAGCACCGGTGTGGATGAAATAAATATATCATGGTGGTGTCCACCGTGAAGATACAACACAAACATCATGGTGAGGCCCACACGTGCCATCAAGGCAAGCCCCACAACTTGTTGAATAGCTGGGTGTACGATACCCAGCTAATCCACATCTCACTGTCCCATGGATTGGACGGTGTGGATGAAATACATCATTACAAGGTGGGCCCCACACGCTATCATGGTGGGGTCCACGTCCAATAGATAGATGGTAAGGATATAACATATACCTCATGTGGGTCCCACACACGTGGCCCACACACGCAATAACATGCCTACATGGCACCGTCCAGATGGACGGTGATATGTAAAATACATGCATTAAAGGTGGGTCCCACGTGGGGCCCACCAGATATAATATATAATATAATATATATTATATTATATATATATATCATATATAATATATAATATTATACATAGTCCAGCATCTAGGGGGGTTTGGATGTCCGTCTAACGGACAGTCTGGATTGCAGCAGTTATACAGCTACTCATCTCCATGGCAGGTGGGTCCCACATATGTGTGGGCCACACGTGCCATCAAAGTGGGCCCACGTCCCTTGCTTGATGGTGTGGGTGCCACACGTGCAGAGGGTGGGGTCCATGAATGGACGGTATAGATAAAACACATGCACCACACGTGGGCGGCCCACAAAGCTTTAGATCAAGTTATTATTTGTGTTATCCTTCATCTAGGCATGCTGGACGTCCAACGGACAGACAGCCTGGATGAAATGCATATAGTAGGTGGGTCCCACAAATGTGCGGGCCACACGTGCCATCAAGGTGGGCCCACGTTTCGCATCAAGTCGATATTTGTATTTTTCCTTCAATCGGGTCCATCCAAACGGACCGCTGGGTGGGCCCACTCAATGGACAGTAGGATCATACATCACAGTGGGGTCCACAACACATGAGAAAGAGAGAGAAAGAGGGAGAGAGAGAGACGTGAGAAGGGTAGGGACCCCGCCACTATGGGCCCTCCCTATTCAATGCATACATCGAGATGGGTCCCACCACATGTGGGCCCTAATTCAAAAAAATGAGATCAAATATTATGAACACCCACCATTTTCATTTCTTCTTGGTCCGATGAAATCCCTAGCTCCTCGGCTTCGACTTTAACGGAGGATGATAGAGATTGGACGGTGGAGATGGGAGATGAGTGGGTAGGAAGATGGGCCACACTAAGATCTTCTCTCATGGAAGCTTGGACGTGAGTTGCTTGGAGAATGAGAGAGAGAGAGAGAGAGAGAGAGAGAGAGAGAGATGAGAGAGGTTATAAGAGAAAGAGATGGGTGAGTGATGGGTGTGAGTGATGAGTGAGTGATGGGTTCACTTGGTTATAAGAGAGAGAGTTGACTTTGGGGTTGCTTGGGGATGGGGTGTGAGGTGATGTGTACTTGACATGAGATGTGATTAATGGGATTGATTTGAAAGCTCTCTCTTGGGTTTTTGCAACTGCAGGGCATTTTTCCTCAAACTAAACGTGGGCTCACATCTCCTGGCCTGGGTATTGCCTCGGCACACGAGACGCGGCGACGGAGCGGTCGCAAGGGTACAAGTCTTAGGTCGAGCCGATTCTGGAATACGGGACACGACTCAGGGCTGCGTGTAAATACCAATTATAGGTTGTGGGTTACCGAAATTTGACCGTGGAAGCCTACGGAACCGTATGGTCTAAGATACGGGCCTTACACTGGCTGAACCCAAGCCATTCTCTAAGTCAGGCCATTACCTAAGCCGATCCGTACCCAAGTCACTCACCAAGCCGAGTCATACTCGAGTTGTTTCCAAGCTAAAACCTCAAACCCAAGCCTTTATCCGCTCTTTACACTACAAGAAATATGGTTTTTACCTACGAAACTTTTACCTACGAAATTATTTTTCGTAGGTAAAGATGACTTTTACCGACGAAAATTATTTTCGTAGGGAAAAGCATACTTTTACCAACTAAATTTACTTTCATAGGTAAAAAGTCATCTTTACCTACGAAAATTTTCGTAGGTAAAGGGTATTTTAACTTTAAACTTTATGTTTGCCTACGAAAGTGGATTTCGTAGGTTAAACTCATCTTTACCTACGAAAATATTCGTAGCTATAGGGTCTCTTGAATTTTTCCATATTTGCCTACGAAACTATTCGTAGCTAAAGGATCATTTAAAATTTTCTCCATGTTTACCTACAAAAATATACGTAGCTAAAGGGTCTTTTAAACTTTTAAAATAACAAAAAATCAAAAACTTTACTTTTACCGAGAAAACACATTTTTACCTACAAAAGTATTCGTAGCTAAAGAGTCTGTTAAATTTTTTTAAAATACCAAACATCAAAAACCTTAATTTTACCTACGAATTAAAATTTCGTAGGGAAAAACCATATTTTCCTACGAAAATATTCATAGCTGAAGAGTCAGTCAACCCATTCAAAAAATAGAAAATTTAGGAAACCCCATATTTACCTACGAAAATATGCGTAGCTAAAGGGTCTTTTGAACTTTTCAAAAAATAAAAAAATTGAAAACTTTACTTTTACCAACGAAATTGAATTTCGTAGGGAAAACCCATTTTTACCCACGAAACTATTCGTAGCTAAAGGGTCTATTAAATTTTTTCAAAATCACCAAACATCATAAACCTTACTTTTACCTACGCATTATAATTTCGTAGGGGCAAAACCATATTTTCCTACGAAGATATTCGTAGCTGAAGAGTCAGTCAAGTTTAGAAAATTTAAAACCTTTCTTTTACCTACGGAATTTAATTTTGTAGGTAAAAGCCATGTTTACCTATGAAAATATTCGTAGCTAAAGGGTCCTTTGAACATTTAAAAAAATAAAAAATCGAAAACGTTACTTTTTCCTACGAAATTGAATTTCGTAGGGAAAACCCACCTTTGCCTACGAAACTAGTCGTAGCTGAAGGGTCTGAAATTTTTCGAATATACCAACCAAAACCTTCCTTTTACCTACGAAATAAAATTTTGTAGGTAAAACCCATCTTTACCTATTTTAATTATTTTTATAGGTAGGAAAACGTCTTTATGATACTTTTACGTAGGTAAGAACATATATTGAGACTTTTGCCTACGAAAATTTTCGTAGGTAAAAACGTTTCTGAGAATTTTACCTACGAAATATTTCGTAGGTAAAAGTCTTTTTAAAAAAATAAAATTTTCAACTCAAAATTCCTGATAAACACCTGTTGCAATATAGTTCATCATATTCTTCCTGATATACACCTGTTATATAATATATTTCATCATATTCACATTCACATCCATCTAAACCAAAACTACGTAAATCCATCTAAACATAAACTACATTAATCCAAACATAAACTACATCCATCCAAACACAAACAATCTTATGCACATGACATTCATCCACGCATAAATACATATAAGTTTAACATCATAAATAAAATACAAAAAATTATTCATAGCGTTGGGGAATTGAGAATAGGTTAAGGTTTAGGTTTAGGTTTAGGAAATCGGGTTCGGGTTCGGGATCGGGTTTAGGTTTGGGTTTTCAACTTTATGTTTAGGTTTAGGTTAGGGAGTTGAGATTAGTATTAGGTGTAGGTTTAGGGATTTGAGAACACATTTAGGTTTTAGGTTTAGGAAATGGTTTAGGTTTTGGGTTAAGGTTATAGGTAGGTTATAGGTTATAGCTATAGGGAATTGAGAATCGGTTATGGTTTAGGTTTAGGAAATCGGGTTCGGGTTCGGGATCGGGTTTTGGTTTGGGTTTTCAAGCTTAGTTTTAGTTTTAGGTTTAGGTAAGGGAGTTGAGATTAGCATTAGGTGTAGGTTTAGGTTTAGGGATTTGACAACACATTTAGGCTTTAGGTTTAAGTTTAGGTTATAGGTTATAGTTGTAGGGAATTGAGAATCGATTATGGTTTAGCTTTAAGAAATCGGGTTCGGGTTCGGGATCGGGTTTTGGTTTAAGTTTTCAAGTTTAGGTTTAGGTTTAGGTTAGAGAGTTGAGAATAGGATTAGGTGTAGGTTTAGGTTTAGGGATTTGAGAACATATTTAGATTTTAGGTTTAGGTTTTAGGTTATAGCTGTAGGGAATTGAGAATAGGTTAAGGTTTAGGTTTAGGAAATCGGGTTCGGGTTTGGGATCGGGTTTTGCTTTGGGTTTTCAAGTTTAGGTTTAGGTTTAGGTTTAGGTTAGGGAGTTGAGATTAGTATTAGGTGTAGGTTTAGGTTTAGGGATTGGAGAACACATTTAGGTTTTAGGTTTACGTTTAGGTTTGGGTTTTAGGTTTAAGTTATAGGTAGGTTATAGGTTATAACTATAGGAAATTGAGGAGAGGTTAAGGTTTAGGTTTAGGAAATCGGGTTCGAGTTCGGGATTGGGTTTAGGTTTGGGTTTTCAAGTTTATGTTTAGGTTTAGGTTAGGGAGTTGAGATTAGGATTAGGTGTAGATTTAGGGATTTGAGAACACATTTAGGTTTTAGGTTTATGAAATGGTTTAGATTTTAGGTTAAGGTTATAGGTAGGTTATAGGTTATAGCTATAGCGAATTGAGAATCGGTTATGGTTTAGGTTTAGGAAATCGGGTTTGGGTTCGGGATCGGGGTTTGGTTTGGGTTTTCAAGCTTAGTTTTAGGTTTAGGTAAGGGAGTTGAGATTAGCATTAGGTGTAGGTTTAGGTTTGGGATTTGACAACACATTTAGGTTTTAGGTTTAGGTTTAGGTTATAGGTTATAGCTGTAGGGAATTGAGAATCGGTTATGGTTTAGCTTTAGGAAATCGGGTTCGGGTTCGGGATCGGGTTTTGGTTTGGGTTTTCAAGTTTAAGTTTAGGTTTAGGTTAGGGAGTTGAGAATAGGATTAGGTGTAGGTTTAAGTTTAGGGATTTGAGAACACATTTAGATTTTAGGTTTAGGTTTAGGTTTTAGGTTATAGCTATAGGAAATTGAGAATAGGTTAAGGTTTAGGTTTAGGAAATCAGGTTCGGGTTCGGGATCGGGTTTTGCTTTGGATTTTCAAGTTTAGGTTTAGGTTTAGGTTAGGGAGTTGAGATTAGTATTAGGTGTAGGTTTAGGTTTAGGGATTGGAGAACACATTTAGGTTTTAGGTTTACGTTTAGGTTTAGGTTATAGGTTTAGGTTATAAGTAGGTTATAGGTTATAGCTGTAGGAAATTGAGATAGGGATAGGTTAAGGTTTAGGTTTAGGAAATCGGGTTCGGGTTCGGGATCGGGTTTAGGTTTGGGTTTTCAAGTTTATGTTTAGGTTTAGGTTAGGGAGTTGAGATTAGGATTAGGTGTAGGTTTAGGGATTTGAGAACACATTTAGGTTTTAGGTTTAGGAAATGGTTTAGGTTTTGGGTTAAGGTTATAGGTAGGTTATAGGTTATAGCTATAGGGAATTGAGAATCGGTTATGGTTTAGGTTTAGGAAATCGGGTTCGGGTTCGGGATCGGGTTTTGGTTTGGGTTTTCAAGCTTAGTTTTAGTTTTAGGTTTAGGTAAGGGAGTTGAGATTAGCATTAGGTGTAGGTTTAGGTTTAGGGATTTGACAACACATTTAGGTTATAGGTTTAGGTTGAGGTTATAGGTTATAACCGTAGGGAATTGAGAATCGGTTATGGTTTAACTTTAGGAAATCGGGTTGAGTTCGGGTTCGGGATTGGATTTTGGTTTTGGTTTTGAAGTTTAGGTTTAGGTTTAGGTTAGGGAGTTGAGAATAGGATTAGGTGTAGGTTTAGGTTTAGGGATTTGAGAACACATTTAGATTTTAGGTTTAGGTTTTAGGTAGGTTATAAGTTATAGCTGTAGGGAATTGAGAATAGGTTAAAGTTTAGGTTTAGGAAATCGGGTTCGGGTTCGGGTTCGGGATCGGGTTTTGCTTTGGATTTTCAAGTTTAGGTTTAGGTTTAGGTTAGGGAGTTGAGATTATTATTAGGTGAAGGTTTAGGTTTAGGGATTGGAGAACACATTTAGGTTTTAGGTTTAGGTTTAGGTTATAAGTTTAGGTTATAGGTAGGTTATAGGTTATAGCTGTAGGGAATTGTGGATACGTTAAGGTTTAGGTTTAGGAAATCGGGTTTGGGTTTGGGATCGGGTTTAGGTAGGTTTAGGTTTTCAAGTTTATGTTTAGGTTTAGGTTAGGGAGTTGAGATTAGTATTGGGTGTAGGTTTAGGGATTTGAGAACACATTTAGGTTTTAGGTTTAAGAAATGGTTTAGGTTTTATATTAAGGTTATAGGTAGGTTATAGGTTATAGCTATAGGGAATTGAGAATAGGTTAAGGTTTAGGTTTAGGAAATCAGGTTCAGGTTCGGGATCGGGTTTAGGTTTGGGTTTTCAAGTTTAGGTTTAGGTTTAGGTTAGGGAATTGAGATTAGGATTAGGTGTAGGTTTAGCTTTAGGGATTTGAGAACACATTATAACTGTGGGGAATTGAGAATAGGCTAAGGTTTTGGTTTAGGAAATCGGGTTCGGGTTTGGGTTTTCAAGTTTAGCTTTAGGTTTAGGTTTAGGTTAGGGAGTTGAGATTAAGATTAGGTGTAGGTTTAGGTTTAGGGATTTGAGAATACGTTAAGGTATAGGTTTAGGAAATCGGGTTCGGGTTATAGGTTTAGGTTTAGGTTAGGTTATAGGTTAAGGTTTACGAAATCAAGTTTAGGTTATAGGTTTAGGTTATAAGTTAAGGTTATAAGTTAAGGTTTAGGTTATAGGTTAAGTTTTAGGTTTAGGTTTAGGTTATAGGTTTTGAGATTTGAGAATAGGTTCAGGTTAAGGTTATAAGTTTAGGTTTAGGAAATCGGGTTCGGGTTCGGGATCGGGTTTAGGTTTGGGTTTTTAAGTTTAGGTTTAGGTTTAGGTTAGGGAGTTGAGATTAGGATTAGGTGTAGGTTTGGGGATTTGAGAACACATTTAGGTTTTAGGTTTACGTTTAGGTTTAGGTTATAGGTTATATGTAGAGAATTGAGGATAGGTTATGGTTTAGGGTTTAGGTTTAGGTTAGGGAGTTGAGATTAGGATTAGGTGTAGGTTTGGGGATTTGAGAACACATTTAGGTTTTAGGTTTACGTTTAGGTTTAGGTTATAGGTTATAATTGTAGGGTGAGGATAGGTTATGGTTTAGGTTTAGAAATCGGGTTCGGGTTCGGGTTCGGGATCGGGTTTAGGTTTGGGTTTTCAAGTTTATGTTTAGGTTTAGGTTGGGGAGTTGAGATTAGGATTAGGTGTAGGTTTAGGGATTTGAGAACACATTTAGGTTTTAGGTTTAGAAATGGTTTAGGTTTTAGGTTAAGGTTATAGGTAGGTTCTGAGTTATAGCTTATAGGGAATTGAGAATCGGTTATGGTTTAGGTTTAGGAAATCGGGTTCGGGTTCGGGATCGGGTTTTGGTTTGGGTTTTCAAGCTTAGTTTTAGGTTTAGGTAAGGGAGTTGAGATTAGCATTAGGTGTAGGTTTAGGTTTAGGGATTTGACAACACATTTAGGCTTTAGGTTTAGGTTTAGGTTATAGGTTTAGGTTATAAGTTAAGGTTATAGGTTAAAGTTTAGGTTATAGGTTAAGTTTTAGGTTTAGGTTAAGGTTATATAGGTTTAGGTTTAGGTTTAGGTCATAGGTTTTGAGATTTGAGAATAGGTTCATGTTAAGGTTATAAGTTTAGGTTTAGGAAATGGGTTCGGGTTATAGGTTTAGGTTTAGGTTAGGGAGTTGAGATTAGGATTAGGTGTAGGTTTAGGTTTAAGTTTAGGTTTAGGGAATCAGGTTCGGTTTCGGGTTCGGATCAGTTTAGGTATTTCTAGTATTATCTACTATTGAACCTAGTATTATCTACTACATACTAGTAACATACAACCAATATTGGGGCACCATACCATAAGCTACAAGAATTTCCTGTCCCCCTAAACAAGGTATCCTCCATTGATAACATATATATATATATATATATTATAAGTTCTTTATTTTCATTTACATTCACAAATCCATTCATCATCCATCCAAGAAAATTTATATCCTCCATTGATATAAATGAACCTTGTCCTTTGACCAAGCTTCATCAATGTCTCCCATTCAATTCAAAATCTACGCATCTAGGTGACAGGGAACAAACATTTCACATACCTGTGCTCCAAGAAACTCGCACCATAACTTTCCCACTCGTTGATGTCTCCCAATGCCGATACATGCAAAAAACAGGAATTGGGAACCTTGCAAATTAATAAGGCTAAAAAGAGAAAGGAAACAGGGGAAAGAGAGTTTGCTAAAGGCTCCATTTCATACATCACAAGTCTTCTTTCCCAAAGCACTCAATACTTTCTTTTTAACTTTAGCATAGTAAACAAACCGATGAGATTCCAATCTTCAAAACAATAAAAGATAATAAAAGAAATAAACAACTAATATGGGAAGCTGGCACACCTGCAAGCTTCACTATGAAGAGTCCAAAAACTTGTGGAAAAATTCCTTGCAAAATGGCATTTCGTCCTGCAAATAGTTTGAAGAAGCATGATTGGAACATGTAGAGAATAAAAAATTGAAAGAAAAAACACAATGAAGAAAAAAAATTGAAGAAAATATTTTAAGATCATTTTAATGTCATGAAAAAAAATCTCTATTAATTAAGAGGGGGAAGGTACATGATAGACTGATTTTAATGGATACAACTAGAAACAATATTAGCAAAACCAGTTATTACAAGAGAGAATAAAGGAGATGCTATCTACAATGTGGATACTAATTAAATAAAATGTAAAAACCTTATATAATTAAATAATAATAATAGTAATAAAGTAATTACTTTTTCAACCTTAACTTAAAGTTTTCATGAACAAAAATAGGCAAGTAAAAATCTACGTCCGTAGACACCTCTCATAGCCACGCACGCCACGCATGCGAAACGTTATTTTCAAATCAAACTACACTCGCTATTTTCAAATCTCACGCGGCCACTTCATTCCTCCACTCTCTCCCTCGATATCCCCACTCTCACCTCTTCGTCTCTCTTTCTTGAAGCAAAAAAGAAGAAAAAAAACATCTCTTTTATGTTTTTTCAATCCATCTTCCATTTTCTTCTTAACAAGAAAATCCATATTTACTAATATTTCCATTTTTTCTATTTTTCAAAAGAATGAGTTCGGACTCCGAAAGCGTCGGCTTCAGCACTCGTATTTTCAGCCCAAACCCTAACCAAGGACTCCAAAATTACCAAGTACTCATAAACATTCATTGCAAGCATTTTCTGTCTATGTGCATGACGACCATACTGTTAAGATCAATCCTCTTATTTTCATTTACAGAAACTAGTGGATGACAAATTATGTGTAACATATATATAGAGATGGTTCAGCCACTTGTGCAATTAGGGAAGGTTCAAAAGGACATACATATTTGAAAGTTGGTCAAATCATAAATCGACGTATTATGGACGGAGACATTGTTTTCATTAACAAGCAGGAATATCCTCCAAACCACATAATCATGAGGGTCGTGGTATTAGAACACTGGGGAATTCAAATTCCCCCAATCCAAACGACACTTGAATGTTCTTGGGAATTGGGAAGATGAAAAATTTATTCTTAAAAATCTTTATCAATCGAAAGCATTCTTCACATCTCATCCTCATGGTTTGGATCTTTAAGTGTGTTCTTTCCTTCATTACTTTCATCTATATAAATGTGGTCAGATCCAAAATATCTTTGTAGGATAAGCTTAACCTACAAGCCATTTGTAGGGCCACTATGATTTTTTATTGATAATCAATTTGTCTATCATGTGTGCCACCCAGGTTCTACTTGGCTGCCAAAAATTAGACAACTTGAAAATACAGGTGGGCCACACCATGGAACTGATAGTAGACTATAAGTAATTTTCAGGTCCAAGGTTTCTACTAAAACAGGACCTAAAACCCCTTTTCCACCCAGTAAAGGTTATGCTTAACATACAATGCATCTTGTGGGGCCTACCTTGTTGAAGGGAAAACACAGACTGTAAACCATTTACCTGTAAATCATTTACAGTTAGCCGCATTTACAGGCATCCAAATGACCCCTTGGTGCCTTGTGGAGTGTGCCAACTATCCTTTTCACATAGCAGGCGACATTCAAATCGCATCTAAACAAGCTGCCGATCATTGGATAGCATTGATTTTATGGAGAGATTAGAAACCACATTTCTTTTAGGAATCCTTATCAAACAATTTGCCGATCAATCTCACATGCAATCCATAATAACATGCATAACTCATTTATGCCAACACGAACAGCCTATTTGGACTTACCAGAAAACAATCATGGATGAAAGAAAATTGCAGAATCAAAACTTCTCTGCCATTGTAGCAGGGACTGCGTGTAGTTTGAAATAGACTTCACCAACCAATGTTCCTAATACCAGACTACAAAGAGAATCTCTGACGACCTTTATGTTCAAAGAAGTGCATGGGTCTGTTTGCGATCACAATTAGCTGGTTACATATCATATGAGAGATTTTACCCAAACGCATTGATTACAAGTCCATGGAATTTTTCGTTGTCATCCAAACGAGAGAGGAAAAAAAATCCGTGGATTTTGAATCCAAAGAAAATTTTCATGAAAATAATTCCAGCAGGAATTTGAAAGTTGTTATGGAAAATTCAATGATTACACTTCCATCAATTTTTTTCTGGGATCAGCTATGATTGCTACTATCGAGAGACCGAAAGTTCCGAGTTTTCTACAAGTAAAAAACCAAAATTACTGAAAATATTTTGGGATTAGCTCTGATTGCTACTATCAGAGACCAAGAAATGTGAAAAAGAGAATGCAAACACCCATTTGAATTGTTTCTGCTACTTGTACCAAGCCAAAAAAATCATAAACACAATTCAAACAGTCTATTCTGAACCATTAAGAACTCCCAATCATAAACACATCAATTTTGGAGCTTTCCAAACACAAACTAATTATTACAACTCAGTTCAGTAGTGCATCCAAAAGCAGGCTGAAACTTTTATGTTCAAATAGAGATTTATCAATGAGAATATAACTCACAGCTCTAGGTGCCTCCTTCACTACAAGTTTCCCCTTGTGCCGGTCTATTCTTCCGTGCAAGCTTTAATTGTATCATTTAGAACTGATATGCCTTGTTCCTGCCAAAATGGAAAAAAAAAATATGCAACAGACATTCATAAATCAACAGACATTCATAATATCCAATTCGAATATGCAACAAACTGATATGCATTTAATTTATAGAAATACCAAATAATGCAATGAGACACAAAATATGTATACAGCCACATGCAAGATATATACACTAACAGGATATGAGTGTTACGAGGCTTTACTGGAAAACTTCTGTTCAGTTACCACATAAGCAACATAATACAAATTATACAATGAAAGATTTATGTAAAAGACATTGACGAATATTTGATGGTTTAACCTTACAAAATTCTGAAATTTCTGACTGTATCCTTTTTCTTCTTTTTTATCTGGAAGGGGTGGTGCTATAGAAACGAGAAGACCACAGTAAATGGGGTGATTAGCATTATCAAGGGCTTTGTTTCAGGTTGGGCTTCTTATGTAAATGCAGCTAAAGCTACCATTTCTTCTTTTGTTCGCGAGCTTCAGCATACCTTTGTATTCTTTTCTTGCCTTTTGGTGGGCGTCTTAATAAATTCTCAATCGCCTCTCAAATAAATAAATAACTAAACATTTTTTCTTCTTTTTTAGGGATATTTATAAATATCTACAACCAAACCTTGTGTACATCAACGCTTTAGTCAATTCATCCAAGTGTGAATTATATATTCATTCTATGACCATGTAGGGACAAATCAGTATAAGAGTAGTTGCATAAAATAGCATTTCAACCTAGCCAAAACAAATGGGGAGAAAAAGAACCATGAAATTAGCTGTGAACTATCTCCTTTCAATGACCTTCTAGGGAAAAATAAAACAAGTGGTACTTAAAGTAGCATTACAACCTATCCGAAAAGATTGCAAGAAATTGAAACATGAGATGCAAAAGAAAGAATCAATAATGGTGCAAGACATGGTTAAATCGATAACATGATAACTGGACATATGAGCTGATAGAGGAGCCATCTCATGGGAAATAAGTGGTAATTAGGCAACTCGTCTTATAAGCATCTAAAAGCATTGTATATTGCAAATTCAACCAAATCAACACAAGCTACTTACTTGTGCTCAGATTCATCTTGTATAAATGCATGAAGTGCTTCCACGGCTAAGGAGAATGACATAAACAAAAGAAACAGCTGTCTACACATGCAACAGAAGCAACATACCGAACCCTATATACAATCGGCAAGCACTTACAAAATCCCCAAAATCCCTAAATCCCTAAATGAGGGTACACATTCGAATTGGAAATCCACAAATTACTAAATCCCCAAATTCATTAATGAACATTGAGATTGAGAGAGATTGAGAGAGAGAGAGAGAGAGAGAGAGAGAGAGAGAGAGAGAGATACCTTGCATTCGTGGGTAGGGCGTGCGGCAACGGGGGGGGAGATCGAGAGAGAGAGAGAGAGAGAGAGAGAGAGAGAGAGAGAGAGGAGAGGGAGAGAGAGACAGAGAGAGGGGAGGGATTTCTGGTGGTCGGGCGTCGGCGGGCGTGCGGCCGGTAGAGCAAGAGAAGAAAGGGAATGCGGGCTGGGGTTGGGTATACATGGCAAAGGTTATGTACAGTAATGCTCATGGGAACTTCCCACAAGGTCGAGCTATGTGGGCCCCACTGTGATGCGTGTCGACCATCAACACCGTGCATTTGATAGGCCCCCTTTAAATTATGGGATATCCTAAAAATCATCCGTATACGGAACTTAGGTGGGCCATACCATCTAAAATCATGTGAAGAAATGCCTAAAATATATAAAATCACTTGGTGGGGCCCACCTGAAATTTTGATGCATATGGAACTTGGTATGACTCCTCATCCAAGTGGGACACACATAATGGATGGGTTGGATTTGTGAACCACATCTCGGTGGTCCCAACAAATGAATATGAATATTTTAATAGTGGGTAACCCCTCTCAACTTTTTTATGTGGTGTAGCCCAAAAAAGTCACGGATTGACTTAATTTTTAAGCCCCAGCCCACCATGGAATGGTGCATTTGACTGATTGGGTAGATGTTTGACACCCAACATGGTGGGGCCCACACAGCTCGACCCTATGAGAAGTTCCCATGAGCTCAACTGTATGTCACCTTTTCCCATACATACATACATACATACATACATACATACATACATACATACATACATACATATATATATATATATATAATAAATTATAAAATTATTATATATCCATCATTAAAATCCTCTTAAGGCCCACTGTACTATTTATTTGACATCCAATATGCTGATTAGGTCATACAGGGCCAAATGAATGGAAAAAACAAAAATCAGTTTGATCTAAAACTTTTATGGCCTTGAAATGTTTTTTAATGGTTGACGGTCATTCAACACTGTTTTCTAGAATGTGGTCCACTTAAGATTTGGATATATCTCATTTTTTCTCATACCATAAGACGATCTTTAAAAATAGATAGACGACACGGATTAAACACATACATCATGGTAGGGCTCACAGAGCACCAACCACCAGCCATTGGATGGTGTTAAGGGGAGTAGCTAATTTGTTCCCCTTATTTGTGGTGTGGCACTGTTTAATCTTTGGACATGATTCATTTTTTGGATAATTATCTAAAATTATCTCGAAAAATTAATGGATGAACGGTGTGGGTTGATCCCAAATTTTTGGTAAATCCAAAACTCAAGTGTACCATGCCACGCGAAACAGTGTGGAATAATGATTTCCACCGTTGATACTTTCCTTGGACCCACAATAATGTTTATTTGACATCAAACATGTTCATAATATCAAAAAGATATAAATGAAGAGAAAACACAAACATCAGCTTGATTCAAAACTTCTATGAACGTTATTTTTAATGGTGGACATTCAGTTCCTACTTTGTAATCCACTTAAGCTTTGGACCCGCCCCATTTTTTTTGTTAATATCTTAAAATGATCCGAGAAAAGCGTTGAACGGTATGAAGACAGGCAATCCATGACTTAGGTGGGCGAATAGCTTAAAAATAAAGTCAATCCATGACTTGGGTGGGACCGTTGCCGAACTCGTCTCTCTGTCTCTCTCTCTCTCTGATCTCTCTCTAACTAGGGGTGTACATGAACTGAGCTAGCTCGGTTAGCTAGCTTGACTCGACTCGAAAAAGCTCGATTCAACTCGGTTCGAATTTGAGTTCAAGCCGAGTTGAGCTGATTTTTTGAACTCAAAAATGATTTTGTGCCGAGTTCGAGCAGGCCTTTGCTTGACTTGACTCAGATCGAATCCAACTCGAATCGAACCAGTTTGGTGACTTGGTTACTTTGCCATTGATGTCGCTCACTAATTGTTTGATAAAATGACTTAATGAGATGTGGTTGGTGGCAATGAAGGTTTGGCTGGTGTAAAGGAAGGTTTGGCTGGTGGCAAGTAAGGTATATACATTAAACAAATACTTTTTTTAAATGTTACGTAGAAGGTGTTTGATAAAACAACTATAAAACCATTGCCTCTGTTTGTAAAACAATGAGCTTTTAAAGTTACAGTTCAAGTGTTTGTATTGCAAAAATCTATGGAAATCCATTGTCAACTTCCGGTGAATGGATTGACTTGGGTGACACCCAATGAATGTTTGGGATGGCTCATATAGTGGATAGGTTGGGTATAGAATATATTCATCCAAATCAGATTGCGTACCCACTATGAATGTCTGAGGATGTGATATCCTCTCCGTCCATCAAGTGAGTCCTTCAATTATACACCATGGATCCCAAAATCAGCCAAATAAACAATTCATTTGGGCCACACTACAAGGGAAAATGGCTATGAGATGCTCATCCAAGTGGGACACATATAATGAGTGGGTTGGATATGTGAATCACATTTAGGCAGACCCAATATATGATTCCAATATATGATTATGTATGTTTTAAGGAAACCTCTCTCCATTATATTATGTGGTGTGGCCCACCCTAGTCATGGATTGACTTTATTTTTAAGCTCTTGGCCCACCTAAGTCATGGATTGACTTTCTCCATATCGTCCATCTCCAGAGATTAAATGGACCACACCACAAATAAGGGGAACAAAATTGGCTACTCCCCCTACACCATCCAATGGCTGGTGGTTGGCGCTGTGTGGGCCCCACCATGATGTATGTGTTTAATCCATGTCATCCCCCATGAGGTCAAGCTGTGTGGGCCCCACCATGACATGTGTCAAACATCAACACCATGCATTTGATGGGTCCCCTTTAAATTATGAGATATCCAAAAAATCATCCGTATACGGAACTTCGGTAGGCCATACCATCTAAAATCATGTGAAGACATGCCTAAAACATATAAAAGCACTTGGTGGGCCCCACCTGAAATTTGGATGCATCTGAAACTTGGTATGACCCCTCATCCAAGTGGCACACACATAATGGATAGGCTGGATTTGTGGACCACATCTTGGTGGGCCCAAAAAATAATTGAAAAGAGTTTAAATGGAGGGTAACCCCTCTCAACTTTTGTATGTGGTGTGGCCCACACAAGTCACAGATTGACTTGATTTTTAATCTCTAGGCCCACCATGGAATGGTGCATCTGACTGATGGGGTAGATGTTTGACACATATTATGGATGGACGGTAGATTGACCTTTATGACCTACTCAATATATTAGATTTCAAATAAACAGGACAGTGGGCCTTAGGAGGATTTTAATAGTGGATATCCAATTATTATTGATTTCCTGTGGTGTGGTCCACCTGAGATTTATATACTTATTGTTTTTGGTATAAAGCCCTAAAATGATGTCTAAAAATAGATGAATGGAATGGATGAAACACATACATCATGGTGGGGCCCACAGATGTACCCACCATCAGTAGCCAATCCGTCTCCCAAATTTGGGCGCGCGCTCAAAACAGAGCCGCGCCCAAAAAGGGTTATTTCTCTCTCTCTCTCTCTCTCTCTCTCTCTCTCTCTCTCTCTCTCCGTTCCCTATCTCTCCGTTCCCTAATCCTCTCTCTCCCTCCCGATGTCTGCTCCATCTCTTCGATTCTCCTCCCTACAAAAGCTACGACGGAGACTGTTGATGCACTAAGAACCGGAGCAGCTGCAACGAAAGCTACGCAGAAAGAACGAAGAAATGCAGTCTCTCCGTGTGAGTTGTGCTCCCAATGCTCCCACTGCTGCCCAGATTTCATTCCGCCCCTGCCTTAGCTGCTACCATCCCGACCCTATTAATCCCGATCTGTTGTGCCACCGCCACTGCCACTCGACTCCATCGTCTCCCCTGTTAGGGTTGACACCGCTGCCCTCATTGTCGATTAAGAATTTCTGCAAACTTTGGAGAGGTTACCAATCACAATCCAGTTCAGATCGTTGGTCAATCACTTCAGATCTCTGGCCATCTAGTGCAGATTGAAGCTCACTTCAGATCGTTGGTCATCCAGTGCAGATTGCAGCTCACTTCAGATGCAGATTACAACAGATTTCTATAGCAAGTTACAACAGATTTCTACGGTAGGTTACAACAGATTTCCATAGTTGATTGTAGGTTAATTGCATAGATAATTGCAGCTCATTTCAATGGCCAATCACAGCTCATTTCAGTGGCTGATTGTAGTTCATATTCAATAGCTGATTGTAGTTCATTTTTATAACCGATCATAGTTCATTTCAGAGCAGATCATAGTCATTTTGATTAACTGATTTTTGGTTATTCTATTAGCTTTATTGTTAGCCATTCTATTCGCTTTAATGCTGGCCATTTGATTGTTGATTACTATCCATTAACACCTGCTATCCACGGCTATATCATTGGACATTTTTAATAGCTAATTTTCGTACAAATGTTGCAGCTGTACATGTGTTGTTGTCCCTAATGATGTCCTTGTAGTTGTCCAAAAGATGTCCAGATTGCTATACTGTCATACCATACTAACTATAGCTGCTGCTATATTATCATAAACAGTACTTATTATTTCAAATAAACAGTGCAGTGGGCCTTAGGAGGATTTTAATAGTGGATATCCAATCATTATTGATTTCCTGTGGTGTGGTCCACCTGAGATTTATATACTTATTATTTTTGGTATAAAGCCCTAAAATGATGTCTAAAAATAGATGAATGGAATGGATGAAATTGCATTGCGTCGAATCCAACCAAGTCCGAGACAACTAAGCGAGTTTCATCAGATAGTCTTAGTTTTAAACCATGCTCAAGAGTTTTCCCTACAAAATGGGCTAATCTATTCAATTTGAAAAAAAAAAAAAAAAAAAACCATGCATGGAGCTCACGTCTTTTTCTAGGTTGGAATTACATATAAACATCTAAAAAAAACATGTGTTTTGACATGTGTGTAACCTTATAGCAGCACCAGCAGCACACCCCACACTTGTGTACAAATTTCTCATCCATGTAATATCCTAGTCATAATCTTTCTCATTTTTTCAGACTGTTTTTATTCAAACGGCCATTTTGAAGTTTGAATGCTTGGCATTGAGCTAGATATTTGAAAAATCCAATGTCCATACCTGAAAAAAAAAATAATAATCATGTTACTTATATTCTTTTACTAAACAAAGAGAACAATGATTATAATTTTATCAAGTCTTTATATCAAATGTGGACGATTGAAAATTGGTTTTGGTGGCCCGTATATGTCACCAATAGAAATGGGCCATATCACCCTTATCCGGTGACGTGGAGGATACAACCGTATTGTTCATGGACAAAATCATATGGATTGGGCAATGGTTTTGCCACAACGTTCATCATCGCATAAATCTTCATTTGTCCATTTACTTTTTCTAGCTGGAGATTCTGAATATAATCTTTTCACCATGTTAGAATGAACTGGAGGCAGAGCTCGAGGAATTGGAGGGAGCTGAGTTGGAGGAACATCTTACTGATTGCTTCCATCATGTGGAAATTTTGACATTGTTTTTTTTTTTTTTTTCTCTTTCTGGGTTGTCTTCTAACAGGAAATGCCTTTTGGATGGAAACTTTTTATAAGTATACATCTCTGCCTGGCTCACTTTAAGGAATGTTTCTTATAGTTTAAATTTACAATTTTACATGGCATTAATATTTTTGGTGTTTCATGATGTTTTCTAAGCATTATCTTTGATTGGGTTATCTTTGTGAATCATGTTTTTGTTTTCCCTAAGAAAGTTTGCATGACCAATAAATTGTGTTTTGAGGAGAATTGCATTTACCTAACCTTCTTATTCTGCATATTTTACTTTGAACTTCCGCAAGTTGGGAGGATGGATGATTGTCTTATATTTTTCTTCCCTTTGACCCTTCCATTGCTTTTATCTCTTTGCCTTCCACATTTTGATCCATTAATAAACACGTTACATTTATTCTTCTATGCATGAGAAGAATTGCATTTGACATGTTTCGATATGGATTTGGGAGCGTGTGGGAAACCTATGTCTTAAGTGAAATTAGTACTATGATGGCATACGTGTTGGCCTGTTAACTGTCTTGTGATTATACAAACAGAAACCTATGTTCCAGCTGACATTATACAGGTTCATGCTCAATTACTTCTTTGTTTCTGTAAAAAATGCATAATCTACTCTTTGTAGATTTGAATCATTTGGATTATTGTGCTTTAAGAGTGCGATGGAGATACACACAGGGTATTATCAAACATGTAGGCAATGGAGTAGCTGGTAATAATGCAAGACGAATACTACCTCAAATGGCATCCTTAGTGGCATATATATTTTGGGTTTTTGCAGGATGCTGAACAGGATTATGAAAGAGAAGCTTAACGAAAGAATAGCAAAACTCTCTGGTGGTGTTGCTGTCATTCAGGTACTCTTTCGGAGTCTTCTTTTAAAGCTGTCATTTTCATGTTTTAATAGAACTCTCTATGTTAAAGTGGAGGTTTTTTTAAAGCTAGTGTTTTGTGAACATAGTGTAGCCGTTGGTTTAGTTTTCCATTCTATGTACACTCATTACTTACATGCTTATTAGCTTCCTAATATTCTCATTGCTTGTATTGTAAAATCTCAATACAAGTGCCTGAGTGGATTTCGAAATTCAGGTTCTATTTTCACTAGATATGGCATGGATAAGGCACTGGTATAACATGGATGCAGCTTGTGTACTAAAGTAACCCAAGGGTTGAAATAAAATTAGAAGCAAGAAGTACCATATTTGATGGTCAATTCCCCATCTCTCTAGGTGCTTCAGTCGATCTCCAATCAATCCCCACACCTGGAACAATAAAAGGGGAACAGAAAATGGTGATTTCATATCTAGGATAAAATCTGATTTGCATTTATAATTTGTCAACAATCTCACAAGTTCTCATTTTATTGGAACCTGAACCAAGTGGAAGTTCCTAACCATCCACTCTTTGGCATTTTTACAGACTATTGCTGTAATTTTTTTCCTTAACCGTTTACTCCAGGGACATTGATCGAAAGATCAGGAACCTCTCTATCAGAGGGCATCTTCCATCCACACTGAGATTCATTGGATTTATAGTGTGGATTATCACTTGCCCCATTTGGATGGAATGAGTGCATCATCACAGTTTTTGCATTTATGTATTTCTATTTTGTTGATGAATTACTTTACTATGAATAATTGCACAAGTGGTGGATTCTTGAAAACAGATTTAGAAAGTAAATCAGCAACCGCAACTTTCAGGACATAAAATCAGGGGTACCATCAAACTGCAAAGCCGTCATGAGAAAGAGGAGATCGAGTGAAGAGCTGGATTTTAGGGTTATCTGATGCAATCTGTATATCAGGTTAGTTGATCGAAACTGTTCGATACTATTTCCAAAGTGTTGTAGGCTCAACACAGGGCATTCACAGTGACAGAAATAGATTGGTCTCATCACTGCTTTATTTTAGTTCCTGATAGTTTATACCATGTACAAGTTTTCATTTATTCGATTTCTTATGGAGTGCATTGTTGCAAAGTGCACAATTAGGAAGTCTTCCTTGCCACTTGTGATATCGGTAAATCTCTCACTCTCTGTAATTTTATTCAGGGACGCACCTGAATAACTTAGTCCAATCCAATCATCTGGTGGGCCGCACTATGCAAGTCGAGGTTGAGGCAGTTGAATTCACTATGGATGATAGGATTGGCCTGAATTTTGTGGCATCGTGTTTTCGTGGTGGGGTGTGCCCTTTGTATGGGTTGGATGTCCCAAGCAATTTTATGTGGGCCCCACGCTACTGTATATGATTTGATACTTTGGCAGGGTGTGATGGATGATACACTGGCACTCAGAAATGACACATCTGCCTAAAATTAAACTGCCTGGAGGGTATTAAAGGCAAAAAAGAAAAAGGAAAAAAAAACTGAATGTGGGTATGATTGTAGCTTCTGCGGTATCAATGCCAGTTATTGGGAAATGGGTGCTTGGGGTGTATATTATAATAAGAACTTTACGTACTTGGGGTGTTTGTTACAGCTTTATACAATTTTTTGGAAAGAATAGTGATATAAGAATGAGAAGCCAACATTTTTGGTTGTTCCTGAACTTCGCAATTGGGTATAATCGTACTTGGATTTTGGATATTCTTAGAAAGGTGGGATGGGATGCTTTTCTGCAATATTAATACCTTTCTGTTTTGGGTAGGATGAAACACTTTGGATATTATTTTGCACAAAGAAGGCAGAGACACCATATCCCATATAATGTGATTCTGGTTTCTTACTCCATCTGAAATGCTTGGCGAGTTGATGGTTGTTCTTGTTGCCAAAATATATGAATAACCAGTGATTTGGAGTACATCAAAACACAGCCTCATTGTGGTTTGTGCATAATTAGCGGTGGCAGTTTCTTAAGGGGTCCTCATGGTACATGTTGACAAAGTCCATCTGTGCATCCTAGAGTATAGGATGTTTTTATGTTCTTCATGATTATACAGTTCTGTGCAATTTCTGAGACAGAAAAATTAGTTTTCTTCCATTGAAGATCCAGGTCAGTTCCCAACCTTTGGTGCTAAGTGAGATAAGCAAATGTGATCGAGCTTTTCTATCTTACTACCAACCGGCCTGATCTGGTTTTACGGATCCCCTTTCTTCCTAATGCTAAGGAAATTGGTTTTTCCAAATGTTGTACTTCTCTTATGAAACATTTTTAAGAAATGGGTTTGACTGAATTGTTCCATTTCAATCAGCAAATGTGATGTTGCCATGCATATCCATCATTGTTGTCATTAACAATCCACCTGCAATGTAAATTAAAATTAGTTCATCTCATTTTAGTTAAGAGTATTTATGTTTCAGTGATCTTGGTTTATATAAATTATCCATGTCATTGATATAAGAATGTGAACCTTTCATCCATGATTCAAGTTTTTCCCAAGACAAGGTGTGGTTGTGAAAGGGTCCAGGGAAATTGTTTTTCATGATTGGTTGAAAGGTCAATTGACATCTCGTCCCATTTTGCTTTGTTGGAAAGCACACATAGTAAAGGTGAAGTGCCTGTTTACTTGTTAGTAAACTTAATTGATGTAGTGTAATTGAAGATTTAACTTAGAAATGGATTCCTGCGAGAACTCTTTTCATGTTTCTAGTCTTGTTGAGTCCAGATCAAGACAGGATCTCCAGCAAGTTTTTTTTAAAGAGTTAATCTCCAACGAGTTTTGAAGAGACGCAGCTCAAAATCTTGCCAAGTCGAGTTGAATGATAGGGTAATTAGGTTCTCATTGTCCTTTTTTAAAGTGTGAATCTTACTAATTGTATTCAATATGTGCAGAGAAAAGCAGTTGTATAGGACGTACATGGGAACGAACCTGCTGATGTTTACAGAGAAAAGCAGTTGTATAGCACATGACTTTTCCTTTTTGTTTATAACCATCTTTTGAGATGGTTAGCTCAGTTGTTTTTTGTTGCATTGAATGGTTGGTGTAGACAACACATCGTGGTCCTAGATGAAGTCCTAGCCAATAGGTTGGGCCTTATTCCCATCAAAGCTGACCCAAGGCTGTTCGAATATGTTTCAGGTTGACAGTTCGTTGACTTTTTATTTTTATTTTGGCTTTCATTAATTTGAATTGGGCTTATTTGTACATTGATTTTTTTTTTTTAATGTATGTATTAGGTACTTCTTCAAGGTCTTTCTTCAAGGGATTTGATATGTGGAAGGAAGAAACTATAATGAAGGTAAAAAATCAAAGATAATATGGTTTGCTAAATCTATTTCAGGCATATGAATTACTAAAGAATAAGCGGAGAATTGTGCAATCTGAACGTTTAAACTTTTTAACTGTCAAATTAATGCAAAAGGTTGTCCCTCCTGAAAGACTTTTCAATGATTTAGATTATAGTAAATGATTTCCTTAGTCAAGGAAGGTTTCTGGATTATCTTTTGTTGTTTGACAGGAGCATGAATGTTGACCATGAGCAAAGCCTTTTAACTAAGCTGAAGCAACAATGGGGTGACCAACTTATGTTGTAGATGAAAGGAATGGTCTGTCATATACTAACTACTTGCTTGAGCTAGTTGCATGCGTGCATGTGTTTTCTTCTTCTTTCTAAAAGGGATTTCTTGGTGGTGTTCTTTCATGTTTTTCTGGCAATGCAGGTTATTGATTTTCCATTAGCAAGGGAGAATCAACAGAATATTTTGAAGCTCCATGCCCATTTCCATCTTTATATTGCTAACAGAATGTCCTTTACCTTCACTATGGTTTTATTTAGGATGATGGTTTTCATATCTTTTCTTTTCTTTTTCAAACTATTCAACAGTATGTTTGTAGCTTGTTCAGCTCCAAGATACATACATGTTGCATCGTATTTTAATTAGACCAAGCTATTCAGGATGATGGTATTTTAATTAGACCAAGCTATTTGTGACAAGAGGTCTTGTGAAAAAGCTAATTGTTTTGCCAAATGTCAAATGTGCGTAGGTATGCTCGTGATTTTGTTCTGATATCTTTTGAGAAAAGCTATTGTATTTTATTACACCTTTCAAAAAAAAGGCTCTTGCGATTTGTTTTGCTAATGTGTATAGATGTATGCTAAGTGCAGTTGTGTGTTTCAGAGAAGCCAGCCCATGAAATGTGCTGATTGGCCCCATGTGTACTGCTCTTTGTGTTGAATGGGAAGATGCCATTTCTTTCAATATTGCCACTTCGACATACCTGTTCATATTCTTTTAATTTTTTTTTTGAGCAAATAATTTGGGGATTTTCCATATTTGTTTGGTTGTTGCTTGTTAGGTGACTTTTGCCTCACCTTTGTTTATATGTCACTTACCTAGTTTTCACAGATGGTGATAGTTTCTCCAAGGCCTTGGAACTTAACGGATCGGAACTTTGGGACTACGCCTTGAGCCAAGAAGTGACAACCGTGAAGGTGGTGGAAGGAGCGGCGGTGGTAAAGGTGGCAGAGATAGTGGTGGCCGATTTGGAGGCCGACGTGGAGGCGGCCGAGGCGGTGCTCGCTTTGGTGGTGGTGGTTTTGGCGGTGGTAGGGGACGTGAAAATATACCAAGCATGGGAGCAGCTGGTACAGGTAGGTCATTAAGTCTCATCACTTGTTAGCCCGTGTCGGGAACAAATGAATTGTATGATTTGCAACCCGAGGATGTTGTGTAATATCTCAGTTCCTACAAGCTGAGCTCATTAGCGTAAATGAATGTGAATATGATGAAATATATTATATAACAGGTGTATATCAAGAAGAATATGATGAAATATATTGTAATAGGTGTATATAAGGAATTTTGCAAAAAAAAAAAAGATACTTTTACCAATGCAAATTTTCGTAGGTAAAAGTATCAGCAATGTTTTTTACCTACAAAGTTTTTCGTAGGTAAAAGTCTCGTCTATGTTTATACCTACGAAACTATTCGTAGGTAAAAGTTCTTTAAATATTTTTAGCTCCATAAATATTCGTTTGTAAATATTTTTAGCTACGACAATATTCATAGTTTTGTAAATATTTTTAGCTACGAAAATATTCGTAGGTGTAGGTATTGTAAAATATTTGTATCTACGAATTGTGTCGTAGGTAAAAGTGTTTAGCTACGAAAATATTCGTGGGCATATGTTTTGTAAAAAATTTTAGCAACGAAACTGTTGGTAGCTAAACAGTTTTGTAAATATTTTTACCTACAAAAGTATTCGTAGGTGAAAAGTTTTATCAATATTTTTACCAACGAAAATTAGTGTTGGTAAAATGTTTTGCCTATGAAATATTTCGTCGGCAAAAGTCTTACCTTTGCCAACGAAATTTTTTTTTCGTGGGTAAAAGGTGTTCCCCTCGGACTTTTAGTGAGGAATTTGCCAACGAAAATTTTCGCGGGTAAAACTTTTTTCCTACGAAAATAAGACTTTTGCCTACGAAAATTTTCGTTGGTAAAAGTGGCTTTCTTGTAGTGACACAATTTGTACCTACGAAACATGTCGTAGGTAAAAGTTTTAACAAAGTTTGTAGCTACGAAAACGTTCGTAGGTAAAAGTCTTAACCCTGTTTGTACCTACGAAAAAATTTGTAGGTAAAAGTTTTTAGCTACGGAAACATTCGTAGGTAAAAGTCTTAATACAGTTTGTACGAAGTTATAACAAATTTTTTAGCTACAAAATCGGTCGTAGGTAAAAGTCTTAACAGCAATTTGTACCTACGAAAACGTTCGTAGGTAATAGTATTAACAAACTTTTTAATTTCATTGGTAAAAGTCTTACCATTACCAACGGTGACATTTTTCGTAGGTTAAAGTCTTTACCCACGGCTTTTTACCAACGAATTTACCGACGAAATATTTCGTAGGTAAAACTCTTTTCCTACGAAATAATATCATTTACCTACGAATATTTTCGTAGGTAAAAGTGAAATTTCTTGTAGTGTTAGGCAAGAACGACCCAACTGGATGAGTTTCAAAGAAGAACAGTAAGACGCAGTAATCCAATTACCGCCTCCTCTCAAAAAATGTGCCTCAAAGTGAGGCGGTAATTTGATTATCGCCTCCACTCAAAAGATGTGCCCAGAACTATAGTTGTGGCTCCCCTTGAAAGTCAATTATGCTAAACCTATTTGACCTTAGAGTTCCTACTATTTACCATTTTACCAAGCCATTAACCCATAAAAAAGTGTCATGTCGCATCTCCCTTCCCTCCACCAATCTTAAACTGTCATATCATCATTTACCCTCCATAATCCTTAGAATTACCAGAAAACTATCCCAATGGGCTATAAATATCCCCTCCTCTCTTTATTTCACATCAACACCTACCAACCAACAAAGAGAAGGAGAGGGAGAGGGAGAGAGAGAGAGAGAGAGAGAGAGAGAGAGAGAGAGAGTAAGTGAGTGAGAGTGAGAGGGAATGCCTAAGTTCTCAAGATCTCATGTTTTTCAACCCTCCCTCTAGCCTCAACTAGCCATCTCTTAGCATCTTAGTCCCACTTAGGTCAATCCTTCCAACTATGATGCACCTAAACCTCAAAGCCATATTAAGTGCAAGCCAAAGATCATGCCATTATCACTAGCATTTATACTTCATCAATTGCATCATTACTTTCCTTCTCAACCCCCATGCTTCCCTAGGTTGCTATTGAATTTGTGCTCTATGACTTTCCGAAACTCTGGACCCTGTCACATCAGAAACTCATAGGAGACTAGTCCTCTTATACGATATTCTAAGTTATGCTCTATGACTTTCTGGAACTCCATACCCTACCACATCAAAAACTCATGGTAGCCTAGTCCTCTTACACAATATTCTAAGCATCATCACATCTCCTCTTAACTGTCTTTCTCCTCTAGACATTCTCTAAATGTATGCTCTATGGCTTGCCGAAATTTCAGACCCTGCCACATTAGAAATCCGAGTCTGCCTAGTCTCATTTTAATGCTTTACATCCTATCATTATCCCCTAAGATTAGTTTACGACACAAAGTAGAGACCTTATACCTGTACGAGCAAAGAGGGTTCTTAACACCATCCCTCTTTGTAACTGAGGTCCCTTACTCAGAATCTCAGGTCGCAGATCAGAAGTCAACTTAAATCAAGAAAGTCCCCGGATTCTCTAGCTTTTATAGATTCTCCAGGCTCTAGCCAACTGCGGGATTTTTGAGCTACTTGGCTAGTAGCGACTCCAAGTCTATTGCATCATCAATCCAAATCAGCTCATACAGCCTCAAACTAAAGATAATCAATGTGGGTGCTAATTTCTAGCGTTCATAGAATGGCGACTTTATTGGGGATTTGCTAGCTCGCGCTAGTTGAAACCCAAATCGAAAAAGTGTGGTAATCCAATCTTAGGAGATATTCTACATACAAACATTTGCATTCATACTTGGTATTTAAAAAGAAAAATAAAAGATGAGCATCGATCTTCAGCTTGCACACATTCAAGGCTTTTGCTCACGCCATGGTTACCCGATCTAGATTTGCCATGAAAAACTAAGAAGAAAAAACCATTACGCCTAGAAGGCATGCCCCGGATCACCTGAGCTCATGGCTGGTAATACCGTAACTACCGCATCCATGGACGATATGTCCCAAAATCTCTGAGCTTTGTAGGACCTTCTTGCCCAATATATTCAAAGAGGGGCTACCCAAACTATACAAGTATCATCGCCTAATGCCCCAATCATCTCGACTTTTCAGCATCCTCCCCACAATAGGAGTCACCTTCAAGGCCAATTTTTCACAGCCAAGAATCTTTTCCAGTAGCATCTCACTAGTGAGAACTGGTACCAAAATCAACCTCCCACAACTAGGAATCCCAGCCAATTCCAACATCCTCTTCCTAGTAGGAGATCTGATCAATTTCAAGGGGCACCTCTCATCTGGTCCCTTTAAAATTGAAAAGCTCCAAGAGCAATCGCGAGATGTGGAGAGAAAGTTATAAAAGCAGTGGGGGGTAGAAATTCCATCCACCAAGTTTAAGGATCTTTATTATTTCCCTGATGCAAAGGTACCTCAAGACTTTAAGGTATCAAAATTCAAAAGATATGATGGTACAGGTGTCCTATGGACCACTTAAGAGTATTCTGTGGAGAGCTTAATAATGTGGCAGGTAACGATGGAGCATTGATCTATTTGTTTTAGAAATCCTTGAAAGACGATATGTTAGATTGGTATATGTCATTAGATTACCATCAAATTAAAACTTGGGAACAATTTTCCTAAGCATTCATTGATCACTTTGTGTACAATCTTAATGTAGCGCCCAGAAGGGCAGATCTTGCTGACTTAAAGCAAAGGAATGATAAGTCATTATCAACTTATGTTAGACGGTGGTGAGCCATGGTCACCAAAATGAAAACACCCATTGATGACGAGGAGAAAATCTCTATAATTGTCCACTCGGTAAACCCGAGTATCTCTGGATACCTCGTCTCACATCCATATGCCAACTTTACCCAACTCATCCGTGCTAGGGAACAAGTCGAAGCCGAAATAAGGGCTAGGACAATCTCTCCTTAGTGGCTTCATCATGCTTCCTCGGTACAGGGGATAGTGGACGGAAGACTTACTGGATATGAGAACAGTAACGAAAGTGTTCTTAACCTCCATCCAGCATAAGAAGACAATCTTGTTGCCTCTACCCAAGGCACTCCATTCGCTCCTCAAGAGGGGCAATGACAAAAACAGCAACAAAGGGCAATTCCTCAGTACCCCAACCAGGGTTAGCAGATGGGTTGGCTTAAGAGCCTAAGCAGTTCACATCACTAGCCCAAACTTACAACAAGATACTAGCTGCGCTAGTCCAAAGGCAAATACTTACCCCGCTATTGCCTAGGCCCCAACTAAACCCTCCACCACCAAACTATAATGAGAATGAGTATTATGCATACCACCAATCCCGACACCACATAACGGACTGTTGCATCACCCTAAAGCATGCCGTTCGAGATCTAATTGACAACCAAAGGATTGTGGTTACCTCTCCTACTATTGCTGCCACCAACTACTCCCTCCAGAATCCCCTGCCACTAAATTAAATAAGCCTCAGCTCATCGAGCACCCCCGCCACCAATATTATTTAAGGAGAATCACCTTGCCATCCAGTCCAATCCATCGATGCAATCATCATCAGACCAACACCAATACTCCTGATTTTGCAAGGGGCACACCCAGACAGTCCAATCTATGAGCCCTTAAATATGCAAGGGGCATCTCCAACCAATCCAATCTTTATGTCCCCAAGTCTATAAGAGGCACGCCCAGTCAATCTAGTCCATACATCCTCTATTTTGCAAGGGGCACTAACCCATACTCCAACTGTCATGCTCCAAGGAAATCCCCTTCCCCAACCAACATGCTGCATCCCTTGACAAAATCAGGGCCCAGCATCAATCATGCAGTGACTTTTTAGGATGGATATATATTCTACTACTCAAACGGATTTTCCTAGATCTACTGATTCTTTAATCCTTCAAGAGAAGAGTTTAAGACGGGTGGTTCTCACTTCTAGGAGACAGGTCAAGGAAGAGATTGAAGTCGACATTCTGATTAGTCCCAAAACATCAATCATCAATTTTCATGTCTTCAATATGACAACTTCATTTCATCTCCTCCCTGATCGATCTTGGATCCACAAAGTCGAGACTATCTCTTTAACTCTTTGCCAAAAGGTCAAGTACATTTTCAAAGACAAGGCATTGACCATTCTTGATGATCCTAAACAAACTTTCCTAATAGAAGCAACCAACCATGAAGCGTTACATATCCCAATTATAAACATACAATACTCCGGTGAGGACATTCCATACCATAGTCTCGAGATTGAGACTGTAAATTACATTCCTCTTGCATGTCCCATCGGATCAAACTATGTCTTCCCTCTAGTCGAGTGCCAACCTTTTTATTATCAGCTCAAATATCAAGAAAACGCAGGCATGAGAAGATTGGAATATCATCCTCCTATGGGTGAGATACCAAATCGCAAATGTATCATGGGAGAGCAAAGTCAGCAAGAGGAAGATGATCCCTTCAGCCACACATTAATCAAATCCATCAAAGAAGGGATCATCTATTTGGTTGGCAGGCTGGGATCCACCATAGAGGATCAAATGAGTGGAATGAGCCTAAATGAGTTGTTTGAAGAGGACTCAGGAAAGAGGAAAGAATTACCTCTGATTGACTGGACCACGGTCTGGGTCCGACCTGAGCTGGAAGATTCTAAAGAGTTGCAATGCATCGGGGATGAGCTGAGAAAAATGACATCCAACACCAACTCAGAGCCCAATCCCGAATTCATCATGATATTTGGACACGACGATAAGGGTCCACCTACTGACCCCTTTGGTCCTACCTCCTAAGGGAAGGGAGTGCAGGGTAGTAACTAGTTCACAGTCCCTATGATAGGACAATAAAAGAAAATAGTTCTTAGCTCCCTGAGTTGAATCAGGCAAACTTTGGTTCACATCATCGTCTTGCTCGGGGCCCTTAAAAAAAACCTTAAAAATCAAAAAATCCAAAAATACCAAAAAAAAATCCAAATATTTCCAAAATACCAAAAATCTAGATATTTCAAAAGTGCCAAAAAATTCAGATATTTACCCAAATCCAAAAACAATGGAAATTTCTCAAAACACTAGAAATCTTTCAAAAATCACAAGTAATAATGTGTCAAGTTTATCCGTTAAAGTGTTTGAGTATGAAGTTAACTTGTATGATTTCGATATAGAGTTAGACTTTAAACTCATGGGTTTGAATGAAACCCATAATGGGAAAGATGATAATCCAACTCTTGAGCCAGATGATTTCCTCATAAAGTTCAAAACAAAGGCCAATGTCGTTGCAAACTATTTCAAAATTGTGAACTTAGGATCCCTTGAGCTCCTTAGAAAAGTATGCATTAAGAGATCCTCGTCTCTTGAATACAAGGGATGATAGAATTTTGGAGGCTAGGGCTATCCAACATCGTATTCTCCTATGAAGCCTTATCTAGAGCTAATGAAGAGCTAGTCATACACCACCTTCTATGAAGCCTAAAGTCAAGCCCATCAAGCAGAAGCTGTCGAGATCATGTCTGAAGTCCACGATGGAGTAGGCGGCCTGTGCATAAAAGAACATGTGATGCCTAAGAAGAACTCGTGACTAGACTATTACTGATGAACGATGGAGACGGACTATTATAGCATAGTAGGAAGTGCTTCAAGTATTTGAAGCTTGCATAACATATCCATGTGCATGCTTCAAGTCTTTATAACCTGGCACACTCTAGCCCTTTATCAATGTGGGGTGTTGACACCGTTGGAAGAGTGAACCCAAAGACATTTGATGGTCATGAGTATATTCTCATGGCAGACAAAAGTGGGTGACAACAACATTCTACACCATCGGTACAAATGAAAAGAGGAGTCAAGGAAAGTGAGTGGTGGTAAGCTCAATATGACAACTGCATCTCACAGACATAAAGTGCATGATGCACTAAGCCGCTTGCGACTCTATAAAAAGAGGATCCCTATAACCAATGACAAGCAGGTCTGAAAAGGAATGTCAACAACATGGTAATAACGCATATCTTATCACTGCACCTACTATATCCAATGGGCAAGTCCAAGCCATCCTGGGATGATTCGCTGATCATTCGCGAAGTTCTTCCGGGAGGTGCCCTTCGTCTCACCATCATTAGGGGCAAAAATCTTCCTATCACGGGTAATTCTACCTGATTATGTCAACAACTACAATCGTAAAGCTAAAGCCAAATGACAAGAGATCAACATCCTTAGGTACATTCTAATGTCATTCCTTCCCTCCAATAAGTGTTCCAAAAAATAAAGGGTTCAAAAAAAAAAAAAAAAAAGATAAAGAAAAAAATGGATGAATAAAAGCACGCAGTCCAAAAATAAAGTGTAACGCCCCGAATTTTTTGCCAACCTGGGATTAGATGACCTTAGGCAATGGGTCGATCGTAATACCTCATTAACCAAAGTCTAAAGCCGCTTTTGAACTCATTTCCTTCACAAACCTCATCCTTCATCACCTTGATCTTCCAATTTTTCTAATAACTTTCACCTTAGACACTATCTTAAACTAGCTAAGTAGTATAACTTGGATCACTTTATATACAAACTCCAAAGGCTTGAGTACCACCTCGACCAGAATTCACTTAGGACTAAATCCTTTAGAAATGAGACAAAGTAACTAGGTGTGAAACCAGATTAGCTACGAAATCCATTCAAATCGCTTTAAATACGTTCTGCAAGACCCAAAACTTGTAGAATCATTGGCGCTAGGTTACCCTAAAGTTTAGAACCAAACTCATTTCCCCTCGCTTCTCGGGAATGAAACGAAACTTTGTATTAGGTCTAGATCGCACATCGGGAGTCCGATTAACCCGAAGCTAAGGAACTAGGACCGCCCACCGGGCTTAACAATCATCTCAAAAATCGCTCCATCCGATGTTCCATGGCCATTCGTTTTGTTCGGAGCGAGGAGTGTGAAAAACACTATTCCCATCCAAAATAAATATCCGGAATAGTGATCGCATCGATCGTTGACGCGTCAAGATAAGCAACCCGACCGTTAGAATCGGACCAAATTACACCCTGATTAAGAAAATTTCAGAACATTTACATGTACTTAGAATTTCTTATCGTGGCCCACCGACCGCCGAACCCAAAGTGGTCCGCCACGTGCGATCGGGGAATCCGATCGAGTCAAAAATGTAATCCCACGTAGATCCATAGATGGTGAGCTTAAGTTTGACGTTTGGTTCAAGGAGGGCCACGAACTTCCCTTTTGAGCTGGAAAAGCGACGAATATCCTATATTAGCAGTACCCCTTGAACCTGAGTCTAATTTCGGAATGTTTTTGGCTATAAAAGGAGCTTAGAACAGCCCCTCTCACAGCCATACGAATTTTGGAGAAAACCCTAGAGGGAGAGAGAGAAAAGAGAGAGAAGAGCTTGGGTTTTGTGGGAGATCTTTCTCCCCGCTTTGCTTTGGTCGTTACATGGCCTACACCGCTTCATTCCAGTGTTTTCCGGTGGTTTCCATCCCATTTGAAGGTAAGAAACCCTAACCCTAGGTCGATTTGAAGTGGGATCGATGTGGGTTGTGTAACGACTAACCGATTCCGCTCTTTAGGCTAGAAATCTCCCGTATACGGAAGTTCTACTACCCTTGCTGATTCGTTTCGTTTCCAAAGGCAAAGGTGAGGACTTTAAGTGTATAAATTACGGTTTTCAACGCTTTCAATGTCAGATAATGGTAGATTCATGATCTGCTTGCAATTGTACATGTACAAAGTGCTTTCCGTTTCCTGTTTCGATTAACGTTGTGAAATATGGAATTTCACATATTCTAGGTATACGTAGAAATACCGTATACGTATTTTTTTTGGATAAATGTTTGACATGTTTATTTAATGTATGATTATATAATATATGAATAAAATACTAGTTTGGCGAAAGGAATCGCCAAAATACATGTTCACTTGTAAATGCGACGTATGTTGAAATTGTGTATGTTAGAAATACCGTATAGGTATTTCTTTTGGAATAATGTTTGACATACTTATTTAATATATGATTATACAATATATGAATAAAATACTAGCTTGGCGAAAGGAATCGCCGTATTACAAGCTCCCTTGTAAACACTATGTATGTCGAAACTGGGTACACTAGGAAGTACCCTATACGTATAAATTTTGCTGACATGATTGTCAGGTTTATTTGCTGTATGAATATGATGTATATGTATAAAATATTAGTTTGGCAAAGGGACAACCCTAGTACACATTTCTCTAGCATACGTCATGTATGTTGAAATAGTGCATTCCAAGTGTTGGTGAAATCACTTGTGAGTGTAAGTGCTTAAGTGTTAGAACCTTAGGTAGGTGCTGAGATGGGATTCTTAGCTACCTTAGAGTCACCTATGACATCCTCCATGTGGTTATTCACTCTAATCACTCGCCTATGAAAAATAAGTATTTGTATCCCTATTTACATAATGCTTTATAACATGCTTTTGAACATGCTTTGTGACTTGTTTATTAACATGCTTCATGATATGCTTTATAATATGATTGCTAGTGTTCTTGAATTACCATATTATCATGCCGTATTTCACATGCTATGGTTAGGATTTGACTGAGCTTGGGACTATGCTCATAGTCCAGGCATCCGGTATCAGACTTGAAGATGTGGTTGGGATTCGTTCCGCCACGCATGATGTGTTGGCGAACCCGTGTCGTACTTCGGTTGGCGATAGTGGTTGGCCACACGAGGTGCTTCTGCACTTCATATCGCCCAACTTGTTGTGCGCTTGAGCTAGCCGAACACGTCAAGTAAACCGTGTGTCGTATGTATGTTCACCATGTTTGGTCGCTAATGCTTGAACCTAGGGTACCAAACTTACCAGTGAAAATCTCGTTAACCATGGTACCTCGATCCGCTAAGACTCATGAGCCGGGCATGGTGGTATGGGACACCGTGGTCGAGCTGTCGGCCTACGCTGGGGCTACGTGCCTCCCCGTAGTGACCAGTGAGCACCTTAACTCGTGAGCCGATTATGGTGGTATGGGACACTATATTCGTGCTGTCGGCCTACATTGATAAGGTGATGGGGGAGTGGTGCAACCTTTTGTGCGTAACAGCCCTGACAGCCCTTTATAGTGACCGCGAGCATATTCTGAAGTCGCAGTGCACCTTAGGGTTCGCCACGATATATAGAGTATGAACTAGGCCTGTTTCTGTATAATGATGAATCGTTTAAGGGGTGATGGGGGAGTGGTGCAACCTTTTGTGTGTAAACTTGACCACAGCGCCTCTGCGTCACAGTGACCTAGAAAATACACCATCGTTCGATATTAACTAGATCGACGACCCTAGAATGGATCATGTTTAGGAATGATACAAGGGAGGTACCTTAGTTTCCCAATCTTCTTTGTTTGAAATGGACTAATTAAAAACTCGGTAATCATGCTCATCATGCATCGCATGTGCCTGGAAGATGTGGAGCATTGTGGGATGTAAGCATGCGCGAACGTGAGATGGTGTCGCATGAGGGAGTATGTCGGTGAGGGCATCCATCATACCGCATTCATACTTGCATTAATCAGAGTAACTAGGAGTGCTTGATTTATCGCTTTATCATTTCGCTTAATCGCATCGATAACATGTTAACTTATGCTTTATTGTTCCACCGAGTTAGCTACTCACTCCCACGTTACATGACGGTGTTGTACACACCAAAACGTAATTGTTGAATTTCGATGATGGCGATGCTTATGAAGCAGAGCCGGACTATTTCTATGGTGATGAGGAGGAGTTCTCCTATCATGTAACCCTCGACGGGTCTCTCGAAGACCTGAGTACTGTATTGACGGGGTTGTGGTTGGGGATAGAAGACATTAAACTTACATATTTAGTATATTTTAGAACTGTACTTGTATTTATTTAACCTGGTAATGTTATCACACTCTGGAGACTCATCATAGTTTATATATTTTATCTATCTAACATAGTCTTCCGCTTGCAAAATTAACTGTCTCTGGAGTATGATATGTTGTTTTGGCTTAATCTCACTCATGTTCAATGCACGAATACAGTCAACATTCAATCATCATTCATTTTGTTGCATAAGTGATGTTCTGGAACTCGGGAGTTGAGTTTATGCTCGACCCCCGATTTTCAGGGCGTTACATAAAGTCAAACCCAACGAGTGAGAACACAAGTCACCATACTATTTCCCATTAGGATAATTTACCCCAATGTCAATAGCTTCACGGTCGTGATTAAAGGCAAAGTCAGGTAACTCAGTAGTCGATCAGAAAGGAATGAAATCTAACATCCCGCCTCTATAGAAGAAAAAGAGAAATCAAAAGAAAAGTAGAGTGCCTAAGCAAAATAGGCAAGGTGGAAACCCGAAAGGGCTCCTCGAGTAAAAGCAGTAGGCACTTAACAGACTTAGTGAAAACCTGAAAGGCCGCCAAGGGTAAGCAAGCATAACTGCCAAGGGGTAGGCAAGAGCGAAAACCCGGGACGTGGTGAAAATTCGAAAGGGCGACACGGGTAAAAATGACAGGAAAGTCAGTCGTGGTTAAAACCCGAAAGGGCACTATGAGCAATAATGGCTAGAAAAGAAAAAGAAAACAAAAAAGTAGGTATAAAAGAAGCCAAGGCAATGAGAAAAAATGAAGAAGTGCAAGGAAAAGATAAGTCCTGAATCATAATTCTGTCAAACCCTACCCAAATCCAAGGGGGATGATCCTATTATGATCTACTCTCAGGGAACTGGGATCCTTTGTAAAGAACTCAGAATACTAGATTTAATGTGGGCTGATTCCAATGTTCTGATTCCACCATCCAGGCACAAGTTCAGACACAAGTACACTCAGGCATATATGGCACAAAAATTTTCATTTCATTTTCATTTTTCGTATATATATCATCCCTTCGAAAAAAGTTTTTTTTTTTTAAATCAAGGTTTCCTTTTTTAGTCGTTCATGTATGAAACACAAAGGTACGTATGGCTCTCCATAAATAAAATCTCTAATTTTTCAATCCTCTCTCGATCACTTCCTATGGGCGACTTTCTTCCGATCACCATCACTAAAAAGGTAAATATCTCTCCCGATACTCTAACTCCCTGGTTTATCGACTAATTCTCTCTTCTTCTTTTTTTATTATAGGTACCGGAGTTCTTCTCATTAAACACAAGCCACAAAGCAAAAAAGGGTCTAACCTTTCCAATGGTAGGTTAGATTTGATATTCAAGATGGACAAGTGGGGGGCACCACTCATCATGGCCATCTCATCACCCAAGTCCACATCAACCAACGTGGCTAGCCCACCACCTAAATCCATACCGCCCGTCATAGCCATCCCATCATATAAATCCATACTGTCAATCATAACCGCCCCACCACCTAAATCCATATCACCCATCATAACCATCCCATCATACAAATACATACCATCCATCATAGTCATCCCATCATACAAATCCGTACCGCTCATCATAGCCATCACATCATCCAAACCATCAACCACCCACTCATTCCCAAATCCATCCCCCAACACCTCTTCAATACCCATCACTCCTCCATTAATGATGGTTGGATCTCCTCCATTAATGGCATTCACTTCCCTAAAAGGCCTCACCAAACCGCCATTAATGCCTTCATTTAAGAAGAGAGTTTTCTCTTCCCTCTAAGCTCACCACAAGAAGAACTACATGATGCACCATTTCCTTCCCCAAAGGAGAATCCCAAAAACCCAACATTTGGGGCCTCACTTGAGCTTTCCTCATCATTGGCCATGATAGAAAAGAAAAGGAAGAAGACAACAAAGTAGAGGAATAAATGGAGAGGAAGAATGATGGAGAAGGAAGGCAAAAGGAATGTCTCGGAGGAGACAGTGACAAACTAATGAGATAGAGATCAGTTTCAAAGAATATGGAAGAAAACCTCCATCACCGGAACAAAATTTGACCAGGGGCAGTAATCAGATTACCGCCCCATCTCAACATATGTGCCCCCTCCTTCTACATACGAAAACGCTATCGAAAAGTCAACAGTCAATCAGATGACATAGTAAGCAGTAATCCAATTACAGCTCCAGCACCAATTAGGCCGAAATTCACCACAATACTCCCTTAGCCATCAAAAGATGAAAAGAACTATTTTTGTGAGAAGAAAGGATCTGTTGACCGATATGATCATCATGGGCCCACCAAAGGCCCGTTAGCATAATCTAAACATAATAGTAGTACAAGAATAAGAAGATTTCATGAAAAAGAGTTCAGAACATAATATGTCACAGAAAGAAATGACAGAAGAGAGCAAGACTACCCCTATTCTGATATGTACTCATCTCGATCGCAATCGTTGGATTGGGGAATGACATATCGAATCATCTTGAAAAATAATAATAATAATAATAATAATAATAATAATAATAAAAGTATCACCAACAGAGCCACTCTCAATCACAACCATTGGAGTGTGAAATGACAGATCTGATCCTTTTCAAAAAATCTCAAAAACACATCATTTGTACTGTTCCAATAAAAACCAGATCAGTCACAAGTCCTATAGAACCCATAGCGGAGGCAATAGAACTATTTGGACATATTCTAAAAATCTTTGTAATAAAAACCATGTGGATCATTAATCCATATGTAAGTACCTTTTAAGAACATCTCAAAAAAAATTCCCAATAAAAATTAGCCTTGACCATCCCCACTATCCCTAATGGAAAAGGGCTAGACTCATTCAAAATTCTTTTAAAAAAAACTGAACACCAAAATAAAACCCGGATGAAGACACCCACCTGTGAAATTGGACCGATCTCTTTGACGACCAAGAAACTTTTCAAAAAGCTATTGCAATAAAACCCCTAGTGAGTGTAGCTCCTCATGTGAGATAGTTTCAAAAGAAAGTTTTCAAAATATATAATATATAGCGCTCGGTATCTAAGGTACTAGGAGGTCTTCTATACCTCTCAATGGCATCCAGTGCAACAACAAAATAAGATTCAACCTCTTCCAGTTTCCCCAGGAGTTGTCAAATCTGTATACAATACAAGCACAGTTGGCCTGGATTTATATGTCAAGATGGTTGTGTAACGATGAAGTTCAATGCAAGCGATGGTGAACTAAATCCAACTCTGGTCAGTGATCGTTTCAAAAGAATGAAAAAGATCAATTGTAACCAACGTATCAAAATCAGAAGACTGCATGGAAAAAAAGGTCACCCGCACATACCTAGTCCAGGATGCTTAGAAAGTATGATCAAGTCCAAGTTGGCATAGTGAGTTCCCGGTAAGGCCGTAGAAAGTGAAGGGTAGCTAACCACTTTGACAATTAAATGAAATAAGTACTCCTATGGTGATCATATAGCAAAGGAACACCAAAGATCTAGACAGTAGTGATCCCTATAAGGCCACAAAGCATTGGGGCACTACTTTTCAGATTTACCCTCTGATGTTATTACCAATTTGATGTGAAAGGGTTGTGATTCTTACCCCGTAATGCCGCAGAAAACGTAGAGAAAATCACAATGTTTTTCTCAAACCCTCATGATATGTGCAAGTTATCTCTTTTTCAGACAGTAAGCGGACAATGATACTATGGCAAGTAACACGTCTAGACTATAATCTTTTCTGATCAGAGAGGTGGGGTGTCCACTCACTTTGGCATTCAGTTGCATGAACATTTGCTAAAGAGGGGCATTTGTAAACACCCCACCTAGGCTAACAACTTGATGAAGCATGGATGATCCTTAAAAACTAAACCTAAACCATAAACCCTACCTAAAACCTAAGCCAATTGTAAGCCTAAGTCAAACCCTAGCTGAACCCAAGCCATTATCTAAGCCAAGCCATTACCTAAGCCGAGCCATACCCAAGGCACTGCCCAAGTTGAACCATACCCGAGTCATTTTCAAGCCAAAACCTCAAATTCAAGCCTTTAGCCGCTCTCTAGGCAAGAATGAGCCACCTGGGTGAGCTTCGGAGAAGAACAGTAAAAGGCGGTAATCCAATTACCGTCAGCGGTAATTTGATCACCACCTCCTCTCGAAAGATGTGCCCAGAGCTACAGTTTTGGCTCCCCTCGAAAGTCAACTATGTTGAACTTATTTAACCTTGGAGTTCCTATTATTTACTATTTTACCAAGCCACTTAACCCCATAAGAAAGTGTCATGCAGTATCTCCCTTCCCTCCACCAATCCTAGGCTGCCACATCATCATTTACCCTTCATAATCTCTAAAATTACCAGAAAAATATCCCAATGAGATATAAATACCCCCTCCTCTCTTCATTTCACATCAACAACTATCAACCAACAAAGAGAAGGAGAGTGAGGGAGAGAGAAAGTAAGTGAGAGTGAGAGGGAGTGTTTGAGTTCTCAAGCTCCCATCTTTTACAGCCCCTCCTCTGGCCTTATCCAGCCATCTCTTAGCCTCTCAATCCCACTTAGGTCAATCTTTCCAACCATGATGCACCTAAACCTCCAAGCTATATCAAGTGCAAGCCAAAAATCGTGTCATTATCACTAGCATTTATACTTCATCAATTGTTCACAACCCCAAGTGTAGGTTCGCGATGTAGTAATAATCTCGGTAAGACCGAGGTCAAATCCATAGGGACTAATCTCATGAGTATTTTGAAAGTAACTAGAACTAGAAAAAGATGAAAACCTAAATCTGGAATATTTGAGAGTAATTGTGAGAAATTTAATGAAAAACTTAAGAAATTCAAAGGTGGGAAACAAAGGTTTCCAAGAATCCACTTGTAGATATCAGGGAGATCTATGCTTGATTCAAGTCACACGATTAGAATTGGAGTTCTATCCTATCCAATTGAAAGATATCTCAGTAAAATCAAATCTGAACTTCCTCTGACCTAGTTCTCAATAGATGAAAGGTGTGAGAACTAGAAGTGATTCTATCACAAAACCATGCACATAAGACAAGGCAAACCCATAACCAATCTAGGAGATTTGTGAAAGTTAGGGATGGTTCCATCATCCAACCATGCCCAAGGGATGATGGTGAATAATAGGATTTTCTAATTTCACAATCTCAATTCATGAAAAGAACATACTTAAAGCGATAGAAACATTGAAACTGAAAGTATTCTTTTGAGTCACAACAAACCATTGAAACTGAAAGTATTCTTTATAATCAAACTAGAATCAAAGAGAGTTCAATATAAACATGAATCAAAGCAATAGAAACATCCCATCACACTACAAGCTTCACCTCTTAGCCCTAGGTAAGAGGTTTAGCCAACCATAGACATAATTGAACTAGAATCTCTTTAGAAAAGCATAAAAACTACTAAGGAAAGGGAAGAAAAACTCTTGACGATGGCCTCTCTAGGCTTTTGCTCCACTCCACAAACCCTAGATGATGCCTAGGAGTGCCCCCTATTTATAGTTTTAGGCCTTAACCTTTCATACCGAGTGAAATTTTTTGAAAACTGTCTCAAATTTACTCAATCCGTGCAAAAATTGTGTAACCCTTGACTGGTCTTGGGCCATCCTCGACTGGTTGGGGACCACCCTTAACTGGTCGAAGATCGCGCAAATTTAGAAGCCGATGTTGCTGGAGTTCAAGTCGAAGTTTCTTCCACTAGTTGAGTAGGATCCAGGATTAGTCTTGCGGAAGCCAGGATGGTCGAGCATAAGTCAGGACTGGTTCTGCGGAAGTCAGGACTGGTCGAGCAGAGGCCAGGACTAGTCGAGCGTAAGAAGGACTGGTCGAGCCGGAGCCAGGACTAGTCGAAGATCATTAAATTTCACTTCAAAACTCTGATTTTCTTTATTCTTGACTTAATTTTCTTGGATCTTTGGCATGTGAATTCTTCATTCTTGGTCTTCTGAGATCCAATGTTTTGCTTGATGATTCTTGAGCGTTAAATCCATGCTTTTAGCATCCTTTTCAATCTAAGCACTTAAATTCACCTTGCAACACAAACATGATTAAAATAGAACATTAAGTATTATCATGTTCATAAAACCAAGTAATAAAGAGGGTCCAATATGCAATATTTGACCCTCAACACAATCCTTAACCAGCATTTTGCTAGTCCCGAGCAAAGTATGCAAAAAGTATTTTAAGAACCACAGGACAATTTCTATAAGCTCAAGTGGTTTTTAAAAAATAATCCAGCTAATAAAATTCTAAGATACATCAATGTTGAGCATCACCTTCTCCTCATCTCCAGCACTTAGTAAATTTCACAATCTAGTTCAAAGTATTAATCCACAAATTAGAATAATTCTAAACATTGAGTTCCATGAGTGTATAATGAAGCTTAGACTTTTCACAATAAAAGGTTCAATTCTCCATTTTCATGATAACATTGATAATCAAAATAGCATTCTGGCCAACCAAAACTTGTCTTACAGTTCATCTTTTCATTCTTCTAACCTTTGATTTTTCCATTGATGGCTTTCACGTTATATCAACCTTTTTAAAGATCTTTAATAGGTAGCCATTTTTTACGACAACTGTTTTTTAGCTGGGTGTGTGTGTATATATATATATATATATATATATATATATATATATATATATATATATATATATATTCAATTCTTCTCATTGAACATGATGGAAAAATTCCCCAGGTTAGTTCCTTCCATGCTTAATAATCACCAAGTCAACAATTTAATATCAAACTAAAACCTTAATGTGTAATCTATTTGTGACATGTGAAATCATGACTCAATCAATGTTTAAAACTTCTAATTATGAATTAATAATTCAAACTTAACTATGAAATCTAACAAGTAACTAAATCCAAGAGTCATAAATCACCAACATTAAGTATCATATACTTCTAAATCATGGATGAACTTCAAAATCATTCAAATTTACATAATTTTCAGAAAAATTTTCACAATTTTTGGTCAAAGACTAAGAAAACACTGATTAGCTCGCCTAATCCACACCCCCCAACCTAAAATCTACATTATCCTCAATGTAGAAGATATAATCATGCAATGCACATAAGACAATGAAAGTAAAGAAGAAGTGATGGAAAGGTAGTACCTGAAGAAGTATTTTTGAGGTGTTTCCAATAAACTCAATGTGAAGATGGGTTAACACAAAAGACTCAAACAGACAATAAGCAAACTATCCTAAAACAAATGGAAAACAAACTATCCTAAATAGCATAAAGCCGACTATCCTAGACATAACATGAAAGCAATAAACTAATCCTAAACTAGGAAAGTAAGGGAAAAACTATTCAGTCATGCCGCAAGGTTCCTCCTTCGGCCAATACCTTGATAAATTTCTCAATAGGTTTTTCAATAAGATCATCCAAAAGCCTTTTTTGCAATAGGCTTGAATGCCCTGGAGCATGAATTCCCAAAGAAATTTACAGACCTCAGCAAAAAATTGTCGTTGAATCGCCTGAGGTATCCAAAGTATATATGATTAACCTGTGACAGAAAAAGTTTCAATGTTAGTACTCCATGGTGAATCAGAGACTACAAGTAGATAGAATTCAGAAAAATTCTTAGTACATGTAGTCTCAACACATTCCGAAGTTTCAGACTCCGGTTCAATTTTCAGTTTTCCCTCCTGTGATAGTATACATTCAGGATCTATGGAGGGAAGGGTTTTAGAATAAGGGTTCTCTCGGTCAGTAACAACTACCGAGTTATTATCTTGCAAGGCATTCACAATTTCTTTCATCATAAGATCGTTTGAATATACAAAGTGTGTCAAGCAATCATCTAAAGAGTTGGAAAATTCAGCTGAGAGTAACTCATTTTCCTCATTGAAGTTTATGATGATCTGCCTAAGGATTTCATCATTTCTAAAAGTGGACGGATGCATGCTCTCTTGTTCTTACCTTGCACAGACAGATTGAATATCAATAGGTGAAGCATTGATGTGAAAACTTTGTTCATCGATACTACTCAGTAAAGGCATTGTATTGTCAAGGGTTGACAACTCAGATGGTAGCCTCAACTAGATGGTTTCAAATTCCAAAGTCATATCGAGCAACTCGTCCATCTCCCATATCTTATCATCATTCAATTCAAGGGAGTGCGCTAACCATACCTCACAAAAGTTAGAAGGGTTAGTTAAAAATGGTTTATCCTCCACATTTAAGTCGACCATGCCAGATAGGTGGAATAGATCATTATGGTTGACAACTTCCTGAACCTCATGATCATTGACCTGGGCCAAACTTGAGATAGATTTCAGTGGAATTTGGGAAGAACATTCATGATTGTCATCCCAATACTCATCATCTTTCAATTCAGTGTTGTACACACTTGGAATGAGATTGCTTTCCTCACATTCTATTCCTAGATTGGGTTGAGGTTCGAATAGACTAACCTCTCCCTCATAATTGAAACCAAGTGTGTCATGTGAGTGAAGTGTGTCATTTTCATTATATTTGAAAGACACCCACGTCTCTTGATCATTCCTTTAGACCATCATTAAGATCGACTCTTTGGAAAATTGAACGGTATGCTCATTAATAGAATCCAACTCCTCATTCCAAATTCCAGAGTTCTCCACAAACGAGTTAGGATCACTCTTCTCATATTGTGTTTCTAAATTAAGTTATGGCTGGGACGAATGAGCCTCCAATGTCTTATCGATGCGCAATGCAAGTGCTTCTATCATTCTTTTAATGTCAACAAAATCATATATGTTACCCTGAAGTGACTCCTCTTGAATCGTTTCTGAATGGGTTTCAAAGGCAAAGGACCTAAGAGAATGTTCACTGGGGTGTATTGCTGGTTCATCTTCCCAACTTTGATGTTTTCACTTATTATAGTCATACGGATCATAGGTGGGAGAATCTTATGGTTGTTGATACACAATATAATCTCTCATTTTTTTCTTCTTGTCTGATGGGTGATAATAATTTTTGCTCCCATAGTTATGATAACCCTAACACTTACGTACTGTTTTATTAATCTGTAGGGTGTAATTGTTCTCCCACATATGATCACGTAAGGACTACTTAACTGGTGGAGCATTATATTCCGGTCGATTCTCAATGATGATTTCAGAAAAAATTTTAGACAGGTTGATTTCTATCATAATCATCGCACATCCCTTCCCAATATCTCTTATCCATCTCAGCATATTGACGTACCCACTCTTCAATGGTGAAACCCTAACTCTGAATCTACTCTTAAAATAGAATAAAAGAAAAATCCTTCAACAATATAGAAAATAAGTAGAAGGAAGAAGTTAGAAAGATGTTACCGGATTGGAGAGCTCTATGTTAGGATCCTACAAAATAGAAAACAATGTTAGTTTCTAAAAAATATAGAAAAAAAAATCCTAAAAACAAAATTCTAAAATTAGAAAGTTCCAAACCTAGAGAACAAACCCTAATCTAGAAATAGAAAGAGAGAAATTAGAAAGAGGTTACCGAATTAGAAACTTCTATGTTAGACTCCTAAAAAAAAAGGAAACGAATTAGTTTCTAAAATAAATCAGGAAAATTTTTAAAAACAGAAAATAGAAATTTTCTAAAAACAGAGAAAGTGAGTTTCGAAAATAGAAAACCCTAATCGTAAAAATAGAAACTAGAAAAACCCTAATCTTAAACTAATTCTGAAACTAGCTAATCTCATAAAAATGCAACCGTTAGTCCCCGGCAACGGTGCCAAAAACTTCTTCACAACCCCAAGTGTAAGATCGCGATGTAGTAATAATCTCGATAAGACCGAGGTCGAATCCACAGGGACTAATCTTGTGAATATTCTGAAAGCAACTAGAACTAGAACAAGAAAAAGATGAAAACCTAAATCTGGAATATTTGGGAGTAATTGTGAGAAATTTAATGAAAAACTTAAGAAATTCGAAGATGGGAAGCTAGGGTTTCCAAGGATCCACTTGTAAAGTTCAGGGAGATCTATGCTTGATTCAAGTCACACGATTAGAATCGGAGTCCCACCCTATCTAATTGAAAGATATCTCAGTAAAATCAAATCTGAACTTCCTTTGACCTAGTTTTCAATAGATGAAAGGTGTGAGAACTGGAATTGATTCTGTCACAAAACCATGCCCATGAGACGAGGCAAACAACAGGATTTACCAATCCCATAACCAAACTGGGAGAATTGTGAAAGTTAGGGATGGTTCCATCATCCAACCATGCCCAAGGGACGATGGTGAATAACAGGATTTCTTAATTTCACAATCTCAATACATGAAACGAACATACTCAAAGCTATCGTAGATTCATTGTAATTTGAGTCACAACAAACCATTAAAACTAAAAGTATTCCTTATAATCAAACTAGAATCAAAGAGAGTTCAATATAAACATGAATCAAAGCAATAGAAACATCCCATCAAGCAACAAGCTTCACCTCTTAACCCTAGCTAAGAGGTTTAGCCAACCATAGACATGATTAAACTAGAATCTCTTAAGAAAAGCATAAAAACTATTAAGGAAAGGGAAGAAAAACTTTTGGCGATGGCTTCTCCATGCTTGTTCTCCACTCCACAAACCCTAGATGATGCCTATGAGTGCCCGAAGGACCCCTATTTATAGTTTTAGGCCTTAACCTTCCACACCGAGTGAAAATTTCTGGAAACCGTCTCAAATTTACGCAATCTCCGCAAAAATTGCTTGACCCTCGACTGGTCCTCGACTGGTCGTGGGCCATCCTCGACTGGTCGAAGATTGTGCGAATATAGAAGCCAATGTTATTGGAGTTCGAGTTGAAGTTTCCTCAACTAGTCGAGTAGAAGCCAGGACTAGTCCTACGGAAGCCAGGACTGGTCTTGTAGAAGTCAGGACTAGTCGAACAGAGGCTAGGACTAGTCGGGCGTAAGCAGGACTGGTCCACCTGGAGCTAGGACTAGTCAAGCGTAAACAAGACTAGTTCACCCGGAGCCAGGACTAGTCGAGGATCACCGAATTTCACTTCAAAGCTCCGATTTTCTTCATTCTTGATTTAATTTTCTTAGATCTTTGGCATGTGAATTCTTCATTCTTGGTCTTCTAAGATCCAATCCTTGGCTTAGTGATTCTTGAGCGTTAAATCCATACTTTTAACATCATTTTCAATCCAAGTCTTAAATTCACCTTGCAACACAAACATGATTAAAATAGAACATTAAACATTATCATGTTCATAAAACCAAGTAATAAATAGGGTCCAATATGCAATAGTTAACCCTCAACATCAATCGCATCATTACTTCCCTTCTCAACCCCCTTGCTTCCCTAGGTTGTTATTGAATATATGCTTCGTGACTTGTCAGAACTCTGGACCCTATCACATCATAAACTCATAGTAGCCTAGTCCTCTTACACAATATGTCACGCCCCAAACTAGGGGACAGACAGCTTCTATGATGTTCCAAATCCGGCACTTAACTTTCATACACCAAGTCCCAAGTTCGGTGCACCACAAGGAATATTTTTTAATGAAATTTTTTTCTATACATATATAATAATACCTGAGCATAAAAATCCATGATCAAATTACCAAGCGACGCTCTTTAATAGAAATCCTGATGGTTACAAGTATAATGATTTCCAAAAGGTACACAATGTCAATATTGCCAAATCGAAAAATAGATGCAATGCATCGAGGAAGCAGAGTCTTCCAAGCTACTCCAGCCCTAAAAAAAAAGGGAAATAGGAAGCTTAGGTAAAAAGCCTAGTGAGTACACACGTGTGTACAGTGTGTCTACATGCAAGCAAGATAAATATGTTACAAGAAAATCATATATGTGAAAGGCGTGTAGCACATAAAGTATGATGTCAATGCCAATGCAATGCATATGCATCATTATAATACTCCAGGTCAATGCTACCAGCATCACCAAGTCATATTTTCATTTCTCCTATACCACAGCTATAACTGTATTACTCGCATCCATAATCACATCATCATCATCATATTGTCATGCCATAATTATACAATATCAGAAATACTGACAAGTCCATGAGTCAAACAATAGCAGAATACGCAATACAGATCAACTATACAAATGAGAAACAATATCAGAATACGCGATACAGATCAACTATACAAATGAGGAGTCATAAAGAGTCAAATATCAAATGTTGTATTTAAACCATATAAATGCAGAAACACAGGTAACCCAAAATGTCATATGTCATGGATGTAATGCAATATATGGTGCGAATCGAATGACCATGTTGGAGTGTGAAGTCGGGATGATAGTACGTAGTATACCAGGCTATGGGGTCTATTACAAGGGACTTCTATCCAAACAAGTTCCATACCAAAATTTGGATAGTTAGACTCAATGTCATAAACTCCTTATCTCAGGTTAATCGCACGCCCCAACCGAAATCCTGGCCATTGTAAAGGTACACGTAATAAATAGTTGCACACCACCAGCCCGAGTGGATAGTGAATGAATGAATGAATATGCAACTCCTGCTCAATAAGTCCACATATCAGTACAGGTCCTCTTTAGGATCATTACTGGGGTTTAGTACACTCCAAATGGCACTGCTCCTCTCCCAGCAACACAGTCCAAGTGAGCGTAAGAAACCTCACTATCTGCCTAGCTAATAGTCTGCCAAAACCTATCTGGCACGTCGATAGCGGACCCATTTACGAGCTAGTCAAACTCACCTTAGTAATGCCCCCTACCCTTGGGCAAGTAAGGCCACACCCCTTTCCAACCGACCACGACACAATGGTGAAATAGTGGTGAAGACCGCTTAAGTAGAAGTTGGAATATGCCAATGTGTCCTAAAGGGGGGTGAATAGGACTTTTTAAAGATTTATGAATTATTTTAAAAATCCTATCATGTATACAATTTTTAAGATTACTCAAATGTAACTCTACTGGCTTCCAAGCCAAGCAGAGGATCCAATCACAAACTATGCAAGATATATCAATATGTAGCCTAGTTTATGTTGGATGTGACTATGTGTGAGTGTGAGATGTGATCAGATATATGAATATGAATGTATGAATCACACATAGAGAAAAGCAATCACAAACACAGTCATTTTATAGTGGTTCGACGATAAGTCTACTCCACTCCTGACTGTCGCACTCAACCCTTGAGTGTACCGGATTTCACTAAGCAGGTTTCCCAGGGTTCACCTCAAATCTAAGGTTTTAAATCAGGTTCACCTTCAACCTTTACAGAGGTTTTACGCGGTTCACCTCTAACCTAGAGTTTTGGTGGTTCACTCCTAACCAGATGTCTATGCTCTCCATAGAGCAAGGGTCCACACAACGCACCCAGATTTTAGACCACATCGGTCAAGGACCTACACAAGGACCTAACAGTTTATGCCCTACACAAGAGCAAGGGTCCACTCTATGCACCCAAAATGTACACTGCCGCCGAAGGCCTCCTACGAGGGCTTCAAAGGGTGAGAACCACTTAAGACTCAATCCTAGAAAGGAATTATCACAAGTGTCCTCTTGGACCCTAGATACTTACAGATAAGTTGATAAGTCCCGTTAAGCACAACGTCGAAGATTTCCTCCTCCTTGTTGATGAAGAGTCTTCTGCTCCCTTAATCCACAACACAAAAGATATACCAGGACTAGGCTTGAGGTTAGGTCAAGGTGAAGATGGAATCCTACTCTCTAAAGGTTTTCCTATAAGGAAGATAAAGTAGTTCCAATCTTATGCATTTAAGGCATCCCAGCATAATGATTTGCCATTAAGGTAGTAGCTGGAGGATCCTTGAATGCGTAAGTTCATTCCCCAATCCACTCTATTGAATATCAATGATGAGGGTGGATTGGAGGATGAACTCCCTTGAGAGAAAGGGCTTTAGGTATAGGATATAAGTTAAAACACTCAAAAGCTCTCTCTTCTTTCTCTCACAGCAACAAAAGACAAGTCATCTATAAATAAGCAAAGAGTTCCAACAGATATAAAATGTTCACATTTATAACAGAGTTCGATATCATCGAGCAGGTTCGATATCATCGAGCGTATACTCTCGATAACATCGATGGTCTGCTCGATGACTCAGACTCGATATCATACGCTTTTAAAACTCTTTGCCAATTGGTCGATGAATCGAAGCCATTGTCGATATCATCAAAATTCGAACTCTGATTCCATCGATGACAGAATCGATCCATTGACACTTGAAAAATGAGAGAGACTTGACTTTGAGATATTTCAGGTTTTTATGAATGATCGGGGGAACCGTCGAGGTCATCGGAATTTGAATGTCGATGACATCAAGATCAGAGTCGAGGCATCGATAAATTCAGCTGATTTATCTTTGAACTTACTGGACAGTTTATGGCTTTGTTTGATGTAATCGATCTGGTGTCAATATCATTGATATTTGAATATCGATTAGATCGAAGGGCCCCTGATCGTAGTTAAAAATAACCAGAAATAACTGTTGTAAGAAACGCGCGCCCACTATCGATATCATCGATGGACCTCCGATCTTATCGATATTTGATTTTAGATCATATCGAATGGTCATCGATATATCGAAGGAGTTTGAGATTTTCATTTAAAAACAGGGGCGCCGAAAATCTGCCTGTCGATCTTATCGAGCCACTCTTGATGGTCTCGAGATTTGAATATCCATGATATCGATATGTGTATCGATATATCGATATCGATATATGTATCGACATATTTAGTAATTTATCGATGATATCGATAGGTGTATCGATATAAGATACGTTGTGAAGTTGCTGGACATATTTAGTGCTTTTATCGATGATATCAATAGGTGTATCGATATATCGATAAATCCGTCCAGATGAATATTTAGTTGCTGGACATTTTGGTCCTCTTATCGATAATATCGTTAAGGTATCGAGGACATCAACAGTGCATATTGATTATATCGATGGTGATTCGATAAAATCGACATAACGAGAAAAACTTAGAGATTTTTTTATTTTGCAAAAAGTTTTCTCACCATAAAATCCTAAGATGTTTATCTTGTTTTAAGGGTTTTAATCACCTGGTGTTTTGAGACATGGGATGTGGGGCTATGATTTACCTAATGCGAGCTTCCACACATCCCGTTGAGGCAGACGCTTGAAATAATCTTCCTATCAAGTTCAGCAGCCAATTTGACTCACCACACACTTAACTTGACAAACCAGGTCACTAGCAAGTGTACTTTCAAATGGGAGACGCAGCCTCCTAGTATTCAGCCCTCGTGCGCTGATATATCCACTCGGTCTCGACATTGGAGTCATCCTCTAGTACCAAGAGGGTTTAGAAATTTTTACCCAGGGCCATTTATGGCAACTCGATGCTAAAACAAATTTTCGGTGTCCCGTCTGGCCATCCACGATATATCTGTGGAGGCTACAGCCTTGATGTTGCTAGGGCATATAGTAATCATAATGCAAGATGCATGAGTCATACAATCCAGTCATTCAACAATCCGACGCATACCGTGTACTCATGTGAGACAATCTTCGCCTATCAGGGAGTCTCGTAATCGTCAAGCCCAATGACATATGCAATGGTCAACCACCTCTCATAACAAACATGCAGATGATGCGTATGGGCATCTATCATGATGCTATGCTGTCACATACTCATAATCGGCATCGATAATCGGCCTTGATAATCGGAATCGGTGAGAATGGGCCTAACAAGGCCTAAGGGAAGGTCACAATGTAGACATTCAACCATCATTGTCCTTCAATGTGGACATTTAACCAACATTGCTCCCAAGGAGTGGCCCATATAAACATCAATACATACATCATAGTAAAATCACACATCACATCAGTCCTCATATACATCGCTTTGGGTCTCACACAAGGGCCACACATTCATCGCATTGGGCCTCATTCATAGGTCGCATATACATCACATTGGGTCGTATCATATGGGCCTTCACATCACAATGGGCCTCGGCACATGGGCCATGAATACACCACATCAGGCTTCACAACCCATGGGCTTCAAATACACAATAGGTGGGCCCTACACATGGGCCTCAAATACATCACAATGAGCCACAACCCATGGGCCTAAAATACATCTCAATGAGCCACACCCATGGGTCTTAAATACATCACATTGGGCCTCGCCCATGGGCCTCGAATACATTGCAAGTGGCCTCAAATCTATTTCACAGGTAGGCCACATACCTGGGCCTAATACACATCACTATGGGCCACATCACATGGGCCGAAAATACATCACAATGATCCTCATCATATGGGCCAAAAATATATCTCAATGGGCCTTGCCTATAGGCTACGCACACATGGTTACACCAATTATGATAAGTCTTATACTATAACCACTTCACACGTCACATAGTTAATGGCTCATATTTGGTGTCACATGGTTAAGGGCCAAGAGCCACATTTCATTTACATCAAATATCCACATGATTAATGGGCCAAACAAGTATATCACACCCTCACACCACTAGAGTCTACATATTTGTTATAATTAAACATGCTTAGGGGTTTAAACACAAGTCACATGATCCTATTACTTAGGGTCATACTCTAACCAAAGTGCCAAGTGATCAAGGGTTATCCACAATCAGCCCATTTAAGGGATTAATCATCATTACTTCAAAAATTACAATATCAGTTTGTCATATGTTCAACACATGGAGATTACAAACTCTTGTCGAAGAGGCCCAATGGTTGGCCCAAACAAGGCTACCACTGATGGACCCACATGGCGTTCACTTAAAATGGGCCTTAACATTCTTGGGCCCACACATCAATGGAATTTACAATGAGTTCTATGTGGTGGAGCTCATGGGGCTTTCCCATGAGGTTAAGTCGTGTGTGACCCACTTAAGACTTAGGTCTGCTTTGATTCTAGTCCAAATCCTAAAATGATATGAGGAAGTGGATGGTCCGCATGGATTAAATAGATACACCATGGTGGCCTTAGGTTGGATTCAATAGTTAAGTCCTTATTCTCACAGCCTTGTATTGTATGGTCCAATTCAGGTTGGATTGACTGATCTTTGGGACAATGCCCTAAAGGGGACCCGGTACATGGGCTAAATGGGTTGAATATCTAATACATCATCAGGATGGCCCATAACAAATTTTCAATGATGAGAGTTCAATTTGCATTATTTCAGGATGTACGACTATCTAATCATTGGATGTGCCTGAGTCTTGGTAACATATCATCAAAAAGGGTTGATAAAATAGATGAATGATGAGGATCTTAAATATATATCATGTCATAACCATGGTGGATTAAGTAGCTTAACACCTACATCAAAGTGGGCCATACCACACACAAGTTGAGAGGGTTACCCTCTATTGAATATTCATAATCATTTATTGGGCCCACAGAGATGTAGTTCATAAATCTAGCCCATCCATTATGTGTGTCCCACCTAGTTGAGGGGTCAGACCAAGTTTTAGATACATCCAAATTTCAGGTGAACCTAACAAGTGATTTTACATGCTCGAGCTTCGAGTTGTACGAATGGTTCAAGGAGATTAAAGCTACATGGGTCCTAAAGTGATGTATTTATTATACCTACACCGTTCATCTATTTTTAGAGATCATTTTAAAAAATTATCCAAAAATGAATCATAACCAAAGATTATCTGGACTTCACCTCAATTAGCAGTGAGGATAATGATTTCACTATTAAACCATTCACAGGGCCCACCATAATGTTTATTTTCCATTCAATCTGTTTATAAGGTCACAAAGACTTGAATTAAGGGGAAATACAAATTCCATATTGGTCCAAAACTTCTGACCCAAAAAGGGTTTCAATGGTAGATGTTTAATCCTTGCTGCTTTTGTAGTGTGGCCCACCTGATAGTTAGATCTATCTTATTTTTCTTCTCAAAAATTAAGACAAGCTCACCAAATGGATGGATGGTTTAGATATAACATATACCACATGATCAGACCCATAAAAATTGTTGATTTACTCAGCTTCATAAATTTATTTTTATTTTTATTTTTTGATGGTGTGGGCCACCTGAGTTCTATGTATGGCTGAATTTTGAGGGTAACCCATTTTTAAAGGGGACCCATTAAATGCATGGTGCTGATGTTCGACATGCATCAAGGTGGGGCCTGTGGTGGGGCCCACTTTCCTCCAGCGTCAGACACTGGACGCTGCTTGCGGTAGCGTCAGACACTGAAAGCAAGTGGCGTCCCTTGTTACTTCCCTTTTTTTTTTAATCTAGGTGGTTTTTCATAGGTAGGGTCCTCATAAAGACAATCCAACCCATCTGTTGCATTTCCTGGCTCGTGACAGATCAAACAAGTCCAATATTCAGTATATTTTGGTGTACGGTGGGCCCTAAAAGTTTATCACTATTAAAAAAAATTTATGGTGTGGCCTACTAGATATTTGGATTGGCTTCATTTTTCGGCTCAACGCCTAAAATGACCTAAGAAATTGAATGGACGGCATGGATTAAATACATGCATCGTGGGTGGGGCCCGTTGTGGACCCACAACCCTAACCTCTCTTCACTAAGCAATTGGTCGCTGCTTGCTGCAGCTTCCCCTAGACGCTGGTAGCAATCAGTGTCCACTCTCTCTCTCTCTCTCTCTCTCTCTCTCTCTCTCTCTCTTTTTAAAATTAAATGTGGTGTGTGTACGTGTGTATGTGACCAGCCCAATGGGCCACCTTTTGGGCAGTTTGGATGGCCTACAAAATTTCTAGTGGGGCCCACAATCAATGGGTCTTACATAAAATTAACCAAAAAAATATTTTTATTATTATTCTTTTACATGTATTCTCCCATGAATCCACACCATTAAACACATTATTTTCATCCTATCATTACCATTATTGATTATCTTTTTATATGTACTCTCCTACATATCCACACCATTGATCACATCATTATCATCAACATCATCTTCCCCATACAAAAACACACACAAAATAAATAATAATAAGAAGAATGAGTAGGGTGGGTGTACTCACCTTGATGGATTAGATGCAATGGTTGAGATGGATGGAAGGGATGGGATTGATAGAGTTGATGGCCCACCAAGATCACTCCTCTCTCTCTCTCTCTCTCTCTCTCTCTCTCTCTTTCTCTCTCTCCATGTGTAGAAAAATGGTGAAATGTTAAGGAATGAAGGGATATATGTAGAGAAATTGTTAAAATGTGGTTAGATTTAATTAATGTGATCTTGGTTATCTTAGACTAAGATTTTGACAATTAATTCATGATTTGTAGTTAATGGTGGATTAAAGGAGCATGGGATGGCATGGTGTGACATAGAGGAAAGTTGACTTGAGGTGTATATGAGAGATGGGAGGTGTGGGTGTGTGACATCACACACATGGGTAGGGATTTTCTCACCCATATGTGGCATGTGCATGTATGTATAACATGTGTTGTGCATATGTGTGGAGTGGAGTACATGGTGCCATGCGCACATGATACACTAATTATTCTTCACGGCGTATCTCACAAACGGAGTATTGTACAGACGCACGGTTGTACCTCCACGATCGCGGCGACGGGGCGGTCGATATGAGATAGGTTTCGAGGTCTTGGGATTTCGGTCAGTTGGGTTTGTACTATGAACGGTCAATCCATGTCTAGGTAAGGGCGTCGATCATCATGTACATAAGCATAGAAAATAGTATGGAATGTACAGGGTCTTACAATCTACCCTCTTAGTAAAAAAATTCATCCTCAAAATTTCTAGTTCTAAGCACACTATCAAACTCATAACATGGAATCCAAACATACGTATCATTATACATATATAATACAATCATCCCACAAGTGAGGGTATTGCTTGCAGCTATCTCCCTCATGCCTGAGTGCTAAGTATAGTCTTTACGTTCTCAACTAAGGAATCCTGCTTTGACTAAGTTCTCAAACCGGGAATCCTAGGTTCATGTCTTTAGATTCATACAAATCAAGGCTACTAATAGCATCTACGTTCTCGATCAACGACGCTGGGAGACCTAGTTTAAGTTCTTCTATATTTTTCACTTGCAGACTTTGCTCGTAATTGATCCCAAATCTTATGCTCTGATACCATCTTCTGTCATGTCACAAACCCGGGGACGGACAACTTCCATGATGCCCCGAATCCGACACTCGACTTCCATACACCAAGTCTCGAGTTCGGCGCACCACAAGAAAGATTTTTTACTGAAATTTTTTTTATATGCATATATAATAATACCCGAGCATAAAGATCCATGATCAAATTACCAAGCGACACTCTCCAATAGAAATCCTAATGTTACAAGTACAATACTTTCCAAAATGTACACAACGTCAACATTGCCAAATCAAAAAATAGATGGAATGCATCGAGGAAGCAAAGTCTTCCAAGCTACTCCAATCCTGAAAAAAATGGGAAATAGGAAGCTTAGGCAAAAAGCCTAGTGAGTACACACGTGTGTGCAGCGTGTCTACGTGTAAGCAAGATAAATATGTTACAAGGAAATCATATATGTGAAAGGCGTGTAGCATGTAAAGTATGATGTCAATGCCAATGCATTTCATCTGCATCATAGTAATACTCCAAGTCAATGCTACCAACATCACCAAGTATATTTTCATTTCTCCTATACCACAGCCATAACCGTGTTACACGCATCCATAATCACATCATCATCATCATATTGTCATGCCATAATTATACAATATCAGAAATACTGGCAAGTCCATGAGTCAAACAAAAGCAGAATACGCAATACAAATCAACTATAGAAATGAGGAACAATATCAGAATACGCGATAAAGATCAACTATACAAATGAGGAGTCATAAAGAATTAAATATCAGATGTCGTATCTAAACCATATAAATGCAGAAACACAAGTAACCCAAAATGCCATATGCCATGGATGTAATGCAATATGCGGTGCGAATGGAATGACCATGCTGGAGTGTGAAGTCGGGATGATAGTACGTAGCACAGCAGGCTATGGGGTCCATCACAAGAGACTTCTATCCAAACCAGCCCCATACCTAAATTTGGATAGTCAGACTTAATGTGGTAAACTCCTGATCTCAGGTTAGTCGCGTGCCCCAACCAAAATCTTGGTTATTGCGAAGGTACACGTAACAAATAGTTGCACACCACTAGCCCGAGTGGATAGTGAATGAATGAATGAGTATGCAGTTCATGCTCAATAAGTCCACATATCAGTACAGTTCCTCTCTTTTATAAAAAAAATTATTTTTATTATTATTCTCTTACATGTATTCTCCCATGAATCCACACCATTAAACATATCATTTTCATCGTATCATTACCATTATTGATCATCTTTTTATATGTATTCTCCTACATATCCACACCACTGATCACATCATTATCATCAACATCATCTCCACCATACAAAACACAACAAAAATAAAATAAGAATGAGTAGGGTGGGTGTACTCATCTTGATGGATTAGATGCAATAGTTGAGATGGATGGAAGGGATGGGATTGATGGAGTTGATGGCACACTAAGATCACTCCTCTCTCTCTCTCCATGTGTAGAAAAATGGTGAAATGTTAAGGAATGTAGGGATATATGTAGAAAAATTGTTAAAATGTGTGTAGATTTAATTAACGTTATCTTGGTTATCTTAGACTAAGATTTTGATAATTAATTCATGATTTGTAGTTAATGGTGGATTAAAGGAGCATGGGATGGCATGGAGTGATGATGTCATACATGAGGTGTGGCATGGAGGAGAGTTGACTTGAGGTGTACATGAGAGATTGGAGGTATGGGTGTGTGACATCACATACATGGGTAGAGATTCTCTCACCCATGTGTGGCATGTGCATGTGTGTATGACTTATGTTGTGCACATGTGTGGAGTGGAGTACATGGCGCCATGTGCACATAATACACTAATTATTCTTCACGGCATATCTCACAAATGGAGTATCGTACAGAAGCATGGGTTGTGCCTCTACGATCGTGGCGACGAGGCGGTCGATATGAGATAGGTTTCGAGGTCATGGGGTTCCAGTCAGTTGGGTGTGTACTATGAACAACCAATCCATGTCTAGCTATGGGCGTCGATCATTATGTACATAAGCATAGAAAATAGTACGGAATGGATGAGGTCTTACACTTATTATATTCTACCCCCTTAAAAGTTTTCACCTTTGAGGTTTGAAAACAAATGTCAAAAATCACTATTATCGTACTAAGTGGTTATTGATAAAGTTTGCCTAATGGTGGTATATTCTAGTATTTCTGATTGGGCTAATACGGAAAACAGTTATGGCAGGCTTTGATCCGATACGTCGATTGTCCACCTGACCAGGGGAGACAACTCGTTGTATCTCTTCCTAATCCTGATAGATCCTACTCTTCTGCTCAGTCAAAGTAGTGAGTCCTTTGGTAGTTACCCAGGATTCAGAATTATGTCAAGCCACGAATGCTTCGCAAGTGTATGGTCTCATAATTCCGCAGTCCGATCGACCTAAATGTTTAGGGAATACCTCATATCATTGAAATGCTAAAATCTCCTATTTTTTGAAGTTATCATTTGGGTATTTGTTAAAGGGAGTTCTCGTTTTAATTCATGTCCAAATTAGTTATTAATAAATCTTTATCTATGCCTATAGTCAAGTGATTATCCTAGAAAGGTTTTTCAATGGCTTAAGATTATATTTGTATGTTGCGGTTTCAATCCTATGGTTATCAGGAGTAGGGTTTGAGAATTGACTAACTGAATGGACTGAAATGGAGAAGGGCAGAAAACAAGAGGTTCGCAAAAAAAGAAAAATGCAGCAGAACTATGCTTACTGATCTCGAAAATGAGGTCCTATTATATCTTGTGAAAAGAATGTGTGGTTGCCTTATATAGATAAAGGACAAGTGGAGTCAATTAATGCTCAGTGAATTAGAGCAAGCAACCTAGCCCATTAGACTGTTTGGCTTAAACCAATGGGGTGTGGTCACTTTGGCATTGTGACAAAGTTATCTTGCTATTAATGGTAATCGAAATGAAAAGCTAACCAAAAAATCTTAGAACAGAACTCCATAGTGGAAATATGGTCATATCAATATACATGGTGTGACTTGGAGGGAATTTTCAATACCAAAGTTTCTGGAAGGCTTCTTGAAGGAATAATACCAAACTCGAGTTGCATGCTCAGCCAATCATGTGGAAAAAAAAAGTGGCAAGCAAAGGGTAAAATATTTTTTTTCTAAATAATTTTTTTTATTTTATATATTTTAACTGTAATTGTTTATAATATCCATCAATTAATGAGTCATAAGTAACCACATTTTGGCTCAAACCCCTTATCTTCTACACTTGCAACAAACTTAGCTGCCCTATGCATCATCCCATTCTTAAAGCAAACATTCACCATCATTGTAAAAGTGAAAAGATCAGGCATTATCCCAACTCAAATTATCTGATCATACACATGAATCGCTACACGGGCTTCACAGCTCCTAACCAAATTATTGAAGAGACTGTTACAAGATCTTAAAATAGGCCTCATCCACACCTCCCTATATTATGGAACATGTAGAGTGCATTCTTTGACATGTCATTTTCCACATATACCTCAAAATGTTTTTAGTGGTGGCAGTTCAGTCCTCACTGTGTGGTTCACTTCATCCGTCTATTTGTCTAGCTCATTCCCTAAAATAATTCAACAAAACTAAATAAACGGCATGGATACAATCCATACATGACATTGGCCCCATGAAGCCCTTGGATTTGAGAGAGGTGAGTGGAATAGGGAGGAAATGGAGTGGGATTTGGAAGCCAAAGGGCCTATTTGGTTAGTGGAATTGAATGGTGTTGAATTGTATTAAATGGGATTAACATCATTATTTCACAATTATTGCATGTCTGGAAATACCACGGTATTGTAGCCATCCAATCCCATGTTTGGGATAAAAAAATTTGCCATGAAAAACACCGGATTAAGCTAAATCATGTTTGGTGGACCATGGAATTTGTAATCAACAAACCAAATTCACAATGGATGTCGTTCATTTGTACACGTATATAATCAGAATGTCACATGGAAATAGTGCATATGGATGGATGTCATGGTTTAATGTATGCCTCAATGTAGGGCCTACATGTGTAGTAGATTTCAAAATCCATGGAATTCATGCATGGGATCAAATGCAATTTCATAGAACTAAATGCAATTCCATCCCACCTAATCTCACCCTTTTCATCCTCTTCAAATGTTGGATGTAATTACACAGACCAAATGCAATTTCATCCCACCTAATCCTATCAAATACCATGTGCTAAACACCCCTTAAGGGCCTGTTTGGTCAGTGGAATTAGAGACCCCTGGATTCAGAACCCCCAGGATTCTGTGTTTGGACAGTGGTATTAAGTAGTATCAAATGGGATTGCATTACTAATCCCACTTTGAAATTGGAAATGACTTGTTTGGAAGGAGTTTGAGATGGGATTAAAATTAACTTTCTAGGCTGTGGAAAATGAGCCTTATGTTGGAAAGTGTGAGATGGGATTACCAATCCCAAGGATGATGGATTTTTTACTTCATCTAGTTCAATTCAAGTGCTATTTGAAAGTAAATCCTTGCCACGTTAGCTACTAAATTATTATTTTTTATAATTTTTATAGTGATTCATTACTAATTTAAATTTTATTCTAAAAAAATTTATTTTATTTCAAGCTTCATAAAAATTATGAAAATTCTAGAAGTACCAGCCATCCAATACCAATGATTTTCTATTTGTTTCTAAAATACCTCTATTTCTTGTAATGTCTTTCATACTTACAATAACTAAACTAGTTTCTAAATTTTTATAACAAGTTATCAATAAGTTTATTCACATATTACAAAATTTCATCTCGTTTTGAATTATAGAAAAATTATTAAAACTCTAGAATTGACATTTGTCTGAAATTAACAATTTTTTTTGTATGATTGCAAAATGTCTCTATTTCTTGTAAAGTTTCTTACACTTTTGGTAACTAAATTATTTTTAAAATTTTTATAATGTTTCATAACTAAGTTTAAAGTTTTCTCACAAAATTTCATATCATTTGTATTTGTAAATAAATTATTAAAATTCAAGAAGCAACAGTTGTCCGAAATTAATAATTTTTGGATAGTTGGTAAAATATCTTAATTTTAACTATATTATAATTTTTATTTTATTTTTTTTCTTATTTTTATATAAAACTAGACTCATCAAGGTTCAATCTAGCTTTTGAATCACCTAAATTAGAGTTATAACGAATGAGATATGAATTTTTTAAGTTAACCCCAAATTGTAGGGAATCCCGGTAGGGGCAACGCGAGTCGACAGGGGCAATGCGGGCCGGCAAGGGCCACGCGGGCCTCTGGCTTCTCGGGCTATCGATGTCTTTCGACGCGCATATCTCGTAAACCAGAATGAGTTATTTTACATGTTATATATGAATTTGGGGTAGGAGAAATCGATCTACATAATGAGTCTAGTGGTTTCACGAGATTCCCCCCAATTAGCAGTCAAAATCTTATTTTTCTACAGTTTCACTAATTTCAGTAAATTTTCATTCACCTCTATGTCTTCATCCACAAATGGGTCAGAACTATCAAATTTGTTCTAATATTAGTTCATTTGGACTTGGACGGTGGTCTCAACCGTCTAATCATTCAGTTCCGGTTTGTTCCTATCATCGGACTAAGGTATTGTAAGTCTCTCGGACTCATTTCTTAGCGCCACTACCCTCTCTTACTCCCCAATCCTAACTTCTTGGAAGTCTTATCATCCATCTAAGATTGTCGGTTCCAATTATAGGAGGGTTCCTACCATTTTAAGTCTCTATTGCATTTCTTCTATTTTGTATCCTCTCAAGTTAGCGGACACGTTAGTGAGTTCATGACCCATGGTCCAATGGATTCCAAACTATTGCTTTGATACCATCTAGTAATACCCTGAAAATTGGGGGTCATGTACGCATTCGACTCCTAAGTTCCCGGGTGTCATTTATAACAAAATTTACATATTTTACATGTAATCCAGTTTAAAAAGCAGTATGGGATTACTTGGAACATGAATCACAATCACAACTACTCTATTGAATTGAAAGTGGCTAAATGTATACAAGTCCAAAATAATGTCAATGGGTCACACACGGCGTTGCCCAACAAAAATACAAAAATATGTCCAAAAGAATGATGTGCTGAGTCCAACACCTAGCAATCTGAAATCCGTCCACTAGGCCGATGGAGAACCGCCCATTAACTGAAAGTAAAACAGCTCGTCCTCCTCATCAAGACTCGCGCCACCAGGTTCCTCATACTCTGTGTCACTTGCAATTTCGAGAGAGTCTGGTTGGTGTTTTAAAACACCGTCCCAGAGTAGGAGTGAGTGATCAGCTCAGTGGGTGTTATTAGTCTTAAGTTGTAACAAACATCAATTATATTATGAATTGAATGAAATGCAAACATTCATAAACACCTAACTAATCTTGTTAATGCAGGTGCATGATGAATGATATGATGCATGCCCTGACCACAACACTCCCTCGAGCGACTCCATCTAATGATCGCACATGATCAACACTCCCTCATAGCAACCTCAATTGCTGAGTCGACCACCTAACTAATGCAATGCATGAATAATGTTAACTGCATATTTAGTTAATTTCGTTCATCCAGCAGATTGAGAAAATTGGTACACCCTACAATATCAATGCCCTTTAACTAATTACTAGGCCAAGGCTCCTCAACGCGCGAGGCCAAGACCTTACAATCCTTGATCCCATCAGGTTCCCCATACCCGATTCCAAGCACATGGGGAATGTTGGGAAAGGGATCGCTCGCAGTCACATGAAGAGGCTCGTCATCCCAGTGTAAGCCGACAACTCGGACACAATGTCCCATTCCACCATGCCCGACTCTTGAGCCGGTGGACCAATTTCAAATGATTATCAATGAACTTCAGTGGGCGAAGGGTGTTCCAGGTTCCATTCAGGCATGAGCAGACATGGTTAAAAATCATAGTTAGTCAATAAGTGGACTAAACTGTGCGAGTCCAGGTGAGTACGCGACGGACAACATCGAGTACAAGCGACCTATGTAGTCCAACTATTGTCGCCCATACGCACCCACCCAAGTCCATGGGTTTAGCCTCAAGATAGTCTTATCAACTGGACTACCATCTCTCTCCTCAGATTCCTGACTAACCCAAGGGTTTTGATAATGTCCAATAACATTTCAACAATCAGGATTATCAACTAACACTAACGATATCATGCATTCATATTTCCCAATACAAAAATTTAGATTTTTCTACAATGCAAATGCTAGCAATATTGTGAAATAAAGGTGCATGTATGTTGTGTGGGTTAGTGAGGAAGCCAAGTATTTCATATATTTCCTAATACAAAAAAAATTACATAAGGGTTAACACATCAAACATGTTATGAGAAAACATCATGCAAGAATTGAGCAAGGAATATATAACCAATCATCAGTTCACACCCAATCATGTTTAAAACATCAAACATTCCATAATCATTCCACATTGATTTGGGGAGGATCTAAAGTATACGGTCTTGTCTAGGTTTCTCTGGATTACACAAATACATCACCCAACAAGCAAAATCATTAGATTCCAAATAAAATTGGTGTAAGGCTACCTAAAAACAATAGTCCGCACCTATGAGTCGTTGAGAGCTCTAGGAAACAATCTAGAGTCGCCAAGCTCGCGGGTGGATTCATAGAGATCCTGAGTCAAATGAACTTGCATGTTAGGGTTACATGCAAATCCTAGCTCAACACAAAAGATTTACAAAAAGATGGGTGCTTACATCCCCAATCGGTTGGAAATAGAGCTTGGAGTTGTGGATGTGGGAGAAAGGAAGGAGATTTGCTAAGGTTCCAAGTTTCCTTGGCTCCTCCACCAACAACACCCTCCTTCACTCTCTTCCTTCTCCTTTTTCTCTCCTCTCCCTTTATTTCACCTAGGGTAAATTCGTATGGGGAGAGGGGGTGCCCAAAGAAGCCCCTTTTATAATGCCAGATTTGGTGCAAATGGCCCCAAGTGTTGGGTTTTTACTATACTAGCCCTATAGAAGGGTGCTCTAACCTCTAGGGCCCACTATGGGGTGTACATATTGATATACACTGTAGGCTAGTTAGTCCTAACGATGATCTACATATGGACATGATCGGCCCGCCATTTGGATGCGCCGATTGACCGATATGACTAGAAGTCTGTTCAACAGTCATCGATGGTCGATCGGGGCTGCGGCTATACGGATATGAGTAAGAAAATATCCTTACTCCACGTGTGAAGTTTGGTTGTAAACCGACGGTCTGAAATCCTCAACTTTGCATAAGAGTAGCGACCTAATTCACTTAAGTTTCGGCCTCTTCCTTTAAAGTATTTGCACTTCTTATGCACTCGTCCTTTGGCTCAAGTTGAGCGGTTCTGGACGGCACCCAGGTCCGACTCCTGCGATGAACGTTAAGCCCAGTAAGACAGACATTATTTTATAGCTTTGGAACTAGTGGCCCACCAACGAGCGGTCTAGAGCTTGTTCAAAAAATCGGGATATTTTTGGAATGAATTAGGTATTGAAATTTCTCATGGGCAATTATTAGGGTTTGGATTAACTATGTTCATAGTGTGGCCTATTTATAACTAGTGAAAGTGGAGATTTGGTCATGATTACTCTAAACCATCGGTTTTAGGCTAAAAGAGTAACGGGGTTGATTTGGTATATTAGTTAAGGTTCGGGCCTTATCTGACTCGGCTTCGGTTAGATCTTTAATTTAGTCGTGATGATCTTGATTAGTTAGTGATGGGTCAATAAGATTTGGGTCCTATGTGAGTAAATCATGGGGCTACACCTGATGTTCAAGTGATCGGGCGGATTCATGGGCTTTCTACAGTTGATTAATTGGACTTGTGTGGTTCTTTACTAGTACCACCCCTGTATAAACTAACGTTGAGTACTAATGGTCATTAAGTGATATTATAAGTTAATTAATAGAAAAATTTTCAAGGATTTTTAGAAATCTAAAACAATGAAAATCTAGGACGTTACACCTCCATACATCAGAATGCACATAACTAAGACCCCCTTATAAACATACTTCCTAGACTTAAAAGACAACCTTGATTGTTTACCATATAAACAATGTTCGTATATATAAAAATCATTGCTTTAAAAAATTAAAATCAAACAACGATTAGAAAGTACCTTCATGCCTCACTCACTCATGTGACCTAAGCGCTCATGCCACATGCGTGCAGATGTAGAATCTACTATATACTCTGCAGCTCCACTCGATGAAGTACTCTTGATCAACATATAAAGGTTACCATTCCTCTGTGCCCTGATGACTACAAGTGTCTCCTTTGAAGCTTTAAGGATATGATCAAACATAATGAATCTGCACCCTAATGCTTCGAGTGCTCCCAAAGATAGCAAACTCTTCCTCAACTTAAGATCATGTCTCACTTCTATCAAGATGCGCTCCATGACATTAAACTTCTTGATGCATAGCGATCCAACATCAACCATGTTACAGTCGTTGTCATTATCGATAAACACGTAGTTACCATCTCACTCACTATAACTGGTGAACCAATTCCTATGATGGGTCATGTGATATAAAGCCCCTGTATCTAGAATCCATTCATTGTTGAAATATCTGGATTTATATGCAGTCAACACATTACTACCACTCGCCTCATCACTAGATTCAACAATGTTGACCTCTCTAGAAGAACTCTTTGATTTCTCCTTCCCCGACTTAAGATTCTGACAATCCTTCTTCATATGCCCTTTCATGCCACAATTTCGGCACTTCAGCTTTCTTTTGCCCTTGCCCTTGCCTTTGGATCTCGATCATGAAGATCCACCATCACACTTAGAATTCATCCCCCTTGTAATTAGTGCATATGTAGAAGCATTCACGTCATTGCTTTTGTTTCTCATCGCCTTCAATTGAAGTACTAAGATCATGGTCTCAACGTTAATGGTTGTCCCACTAGTGTACAAAGAGTCTTTAAATGACTCATATGATTCTAGAAGAAAATTCAACAAAATATAGGCTCGATTTTCATCTTTCATCGTCTTATCCATATCCAACAATTTACAAATGAACCTATTGAAGTTATTGATGTGGGCATCAATGTCAGCCTCCTCCGTCATCTTCAAATTTAACAACTTTAGCTTCGGATATAAGCAATTCTTAAGAGACTTCTTTGCATAGATGTTCTCTAGTTTTTTCCATGTATCTGTCGCAATTTTTTCTCTCATAACATTATAAAGGACCTCATCTATTAGACACGACTAGATTGAGATATTGACTTTTTTATCTAACTTCTTTCATTCTTCTTCTTTTATGTTTTCTAGTTGCTTTTTAAGGAGGATATTTTCCAATCCTTACTTTATAAGGATGTCATTCATCTTAACTTTCCATACTTCAAAATTATTTTTAACGGAACATTTCTCTACATTAAACTTCATATTAGATGCCATTGATATCTTTCTTTTAGATTCAATCTACTTACCAACGTTAACTCTTATACTACTTTTTAAGACTCGCCAAAATACCAAGAAAAGAATCAAGCAAAGTAATCACAATTGCACAAACAAATATAACAAGAAGGCGATCCAAATTCTCTGTGGAAAAATCCTTTCAGGAAAAAAACCACCGCATAAAGTGATGAGTAATGCACTATGAAACCAATATTACAAGAGATAGGTAATCTTACCAATTTGAACAATCCCTTGAATGTCCTTTGAATCCCTAGCTATGCACTTGAACTCTTAATAACAACTTAAAAAGCCATACTCTTCACCTTAATCTTGATTACACTCAATAAATATACTAACCCAACTGGAATAGAAAATAAATCATGTACTTATGCAATTCTACGTACCTTCAATAGGTCCTTTGATGGCATCAACAGTCATTGAGGACTAGTCGATGACATCGAAGATCCTTTGATGCCATCGTGTAGCAACCTCCAAAACTGTATAATAATAAACTAGGATTTTTCAGATTTTTTCGATGGGACCAACCATCTGTCAATGGCATTAACATCTGCTTGATGGGATTGAGTGGTCTATTGATGTTATTAACAAACCTATTTTCAAATAAATTTAAGACATTTACAATAAAAGCTCCCAACCACCAAAACATAGCCCACCATACAACAAACAATACCCACCTCACAACATTATTCAAGGGATTTTTCTAAGGGAACATGATTTTTCCTAACCTTTTTCATCATTGTGGAAGGGGCTTTGAGTAGAGCTTAGAAGTATCTTATACACGAAAACAAAATCAAGTCTTGTTACATTCTAAGAGATGTCAAGTACCTTGTTCATAGTAGGTGGCTGGGTAATTCTTGGGAGAGTAAGTGCCGCTTTTTTAGGAGGACGAGGATGCCTAGTTTTTCTTGATAGAGAGGGGCATATTGTTTGCATGTATGCATGTGTGCACTTATGCCACCCTACATAGAGATGAGCGACCAACTAAACTCAAGTGTCATGCAAGTGCATGTGTGCCACCCTCAATCTTTAAGCTTCATATGTAACACGTGTGCTAATGTGTAGATGCTACATATACTGCATACTATTTGCAATAAGCCTTTTATATGTGCCACAATCCATTCTTACCATTTTTTCATAACTTTTAACAAGCAAGGAATAAAACAATTGATCTTATTTTTTAGAAAAATGGTTGGAGTACCTACTATTGTGGACACTAGAGGACAGATCTCCCGAGGGTCCAGGAGATCTACTCTCTTCTTTCCACCAGTTGCCTCGCTTGAGGGCTTTTTGTGATGGGGTCAGAGTGTTATATTTGACCAAAGTCACCACTAACCAATTGTTATGATTCTAAAGTCAGTTAAACCCCATAGAAACGCCTAAGATTGAGGACCCGGAGATCCTTATGCTTAAGATGACTCGTAAGTTTACGTTTCAGATATTCCAAGGGACTGTGGTTATAGAGAGGTAGAAACCCACTCTGTCCCTATGAATATACGGTCTTTACTTCACAAGATTTGACTAATTTTTGAAGAATAGGGGTGGTTCTCGTATGCAGAAAATGTAATGCGATGTAATGATACTAATGATCGATCGATCCAAATTTATGATGAGCAGGATCTGACTATATCGGCAAGCCGCAGAGCTTACGTTTAAGACAATCAAGTGTAAGGCGCAAAGTATATATGTATGGGATGCTTGATGTTACATGAATGCTTATAATAAAGCGACAACCAATTAGTTAAGGTTTTTGTTGGACCTGCTGCGATTATATTGGCAAGTCTCAGAACATACGCACGCCAATTAGATACGAGAAAATGATGGAATGTAATGTGTATGCTAAAATGATGCCTAACTGGATAAGATTTTTTTTAGGTAAGATTTGATCGTATCGGCAAGCCACAGAACATATGCCCACAAGTCACATGCGTGAAAATAATAAAAATGTATTATGATGCTGATGTATATGAGGAGCAAAGGGGTTGAGAAGGGAATGAATATTACACGATGCTAATATGCTGATTTGATGAAACTGATAGAAGCTTGAACAATTGGATGAGTGGTAGTGTTGCAAGGCTAGATTGAGTGGTTCAAATTTGAATCTAGATGGCTCAGGAGGCTTGGACTTTCACTAAACTAGGCTAGAACAGGCTGGGCTCTCTCTCTCTCTCTCTCTCTCTCTCTCTCTCTCTCTCTCTCACTCTCCTTGGTGGAAGGATGGCTTCCTAATGGGTGTGGTCTTTGAAATCAGAAGCGATGATCTTTGATGCTTTATGTGTGTAAAATGAGAAGGAAAAGGGGCTATTTATAGTCTCTAACCAAGTTTTCTTGTAATTTCTGGTGATCCTAGGATTAAAAGATGGTTTAGAGGCTGAGATTAGAGATTGCCACATGACATCATCTCACGGGTTGGATGAGGTGGTAAAACAGTAATTTTTGGTAAGGAGAGGGGCATCGGAGTAAATACACTTCAACCACACACTTATGGTTTGAAAAAAAAAAAAAGAGTTCTACATACTTAAGGGATGCTGACTCAAAGAGAGGGAGTGCCACTTAAACTCCCTACTTTGGCAGGTAGCATCCTCCAAGCGTGTGGAGGCTCTATTGTGAGGGTTGTCGCTTCAAGGTTTCAACCATTTCTTCGATTGGACTTGGTTTTGGTCTTAACTAGGTTAGTTGACTATATTGTGAGGTTGGGTAGGCTGACTAGGTGAGTTGACCAGGTGAGTTGACTTAAGGCTCTAGGATTTTGGGTTCCTAAGGTTTAGGGTTAGGCTGACTGGGTTAAATGGGCTAAGTTTAGGTTTTAACACTAGGGTTCCAAGGGTTAGGATTTAGGATTGGGCTTCAGTTATCCATCCATATGTTTAAAATCAAGCAGCTTATTAGCTTGGGGGTGGGGTGTTTATAGATGCCCCTCTTTAGCAGAGGTTGTGTGCAACCGAATGCCAAAGTGAGTGGACACCCAACCTTTGCTAGTCAATCATGAATTGCGATCAGGATTTATTACCTTCCTTTGTGTCTGTGCTAGCTAGTTACCTAGAAATAGATAACTCACACATATCATGAGGGTTTGAGGAAAACATTGCGATTGTCCTTACGCGGGCCACCAATTACAACCCTTTCAATCCTGATTAGTACTAACATTGAAAGGGTATAATAGAGCCCTTGCACTTTATGTGGCCTTACAGGATACTGACCAGTTACTGGTTTGTCTATTACTTCCCAGATCACCCTAAGAGTACTTGTTTGTTTGATCATCAAAGTGGTTAGCTTCCATGTGCTTTCTATGACCTTATGGGGAACTCGTTATGTCGACTTTGACTCAATCAAATTCTGTAAGCATCCACGCCTAGGTATGTGTGGGTGACCATTTTCCATGCAATCTTCTAGTTTTGACACTTGAGTTATAATTTATCTTTTTTATCATTTGGATGATTTCTTATGACTAGTCCTGGCCAATTGTCTTTTTAGAGCATTAGCATTTGATACAATGGAGCTGACATTAGGGTTCAGTCCAATTGTACTTTGATGTGCATTCGGATCCAATAAACTCTGAGAAAATCGTGAGATATCGGATCTTATTTCATTTTATGTTGACTCCCACCCAGACATATGGAAGATCTCTTAGTGCCTTCGAAGTCTGAGGCTTTTATCTTGAAAATGTTTTGTAATTTTAAAAGTCACCCCACTCTGGAGAGTGATACTTCATGGGGGATTTTATTGCAATATGATTTTAAAATATGTCCAGCTACTAGTCGTCTCCACTGGGGATGCCTATAGGACTTTAAGTATGCTAGTTTATATTGAAAATATGCGAGGGGTTAGTGTGTATGCTCGTTGTTATAGGGGTATTGACTTAGCTGAGGATTATGAAATTTGAAGATGTTGTAATTTATTACTTAGATTTTGGCCGTTGGAATTGGAACCGAGATCTACTAGGGATGGTTTATTTAATGCAAGTCTGATCAGTGGTCGTGATCAAGAATCCAATGGTTAATCGATTCTATCATCTCACAGGGTAATTAGACTTGATTGTTTTTGGGCTAATCTGTAGTGTTTGTTATGATCGACTACAACTTTTATGAATGATGAAGGATTGTCCATGAGTGACGGTCAGGATTTCGATTTGCGACCAGTCCAGTCCGTCCTCCCTCTCTTGTGGTTAAGATTTTGATCCATGATTGATTGGATCCATCATCCCACGAGCTAGTGATCAAGATTTTGATGCACGATCAATCGGATTCGACGTCCCATGATTTTATGGTCAAGATTTTGATCCATTATCCCACTGTGTTGTGGTCAAGATTATGATCTGTGATCAATCGAATCTATTGTCCCACTATATTATGGTCAAGGTTCCAATCTATGATCAATCGGATTTGTCGTCCCATGATTTTCTCTCTCTAGGGTAATGTTTTTGTATTTTTAAAATATGATCAGGTCCATCGAATCGTGAGTTGATAGTCGCATTTGATGCCGATTTTTATTAAAAGAATCCAATCCATCTTATCGCTAGTTGACGGTTGCAATCAATGTTGGTATTTTATTTTTTTTAAAAAGGATCCAATCCATTGGATGGTTAATCGATGATCGCGATCTTTAAAGGTTTTATTAGAAGAATCTAGTATATCGGTTCACGAGTTGACAATCGTGATAAATGCTGGTATATTAGTTTTTAAAAAGATTTAGTCCATCGGATCATGAATTGACGATCGCGATCGATGTTGGTTTTTATTGGAAGAATCCAATACATCAGATCGCGAGTTGACAGTTACAATCGATGCAAGTATTTTAAGTTTTTAAAAATTACCCAGTTCATCGTATCATAAATCGACGGTCATGATCGATGCCAATTTTTGTTGGAAGAATCCAGTCCAATAGATCACGAGTTGACGGTCACGATCAATGCTGGTATTTTAGTTTTTTAAAATGGATCCAATACTTCAGATCGTAAATCGACAGTCATGATCGATACTGGTTTTTATTGAGAATTTTTTGAAGTTTCTGAAAATAATTTGGTCCATCGGATCGTGAATTGACGGTCGCGATTGTGGTCAATTTTTATTGGGAACATTGCGAAGTTTTTTTAAATGATCCATTCCATCATATTGTAAATCGATGATCGTGATCGATGCTAGTTTTTAGTGGGATTATTATTTTTATAAAATTTAAAAATGCATGCGACTTTCTCTCTCCTCCACCCATCCAATTTCTCTTTAATTTCTCTTGAATTATTGGATTTTGGATAAAAATTTGAATTTTCCACCATTTTTATCATTTACTCTCTTTCTCTCTTCCATCACCTCACAATGGACAATCTATGCAAGATTCCTTGCAAGGAAGTCTTCCCAAGGTCCCTCTCTTCCTAAGAGAGAGGGCTAGGACAAGTTTCACTAGCAAAAGGGGGACTAATGACAGCTTGGTTGTCTGATCAGGGTCAAATATTGCATATTAGACCCCGAACATTGCCTAATTTTACGTACATGATAAGGTTTAATGGAGTGTCTTAATTATATTTTTGTTATAGGACGAAATCAAGAGCGTTAATTGAAAATTGATGTTAAAAGCGTGGATTTGACGTTCCGAAGTCACCAGAGCACGGGGTGGACTCCAGAAAACCAATAGTGAAGATTTTACACGCATGGGATCGGAGGAAAGCAAGCCAAAGGGGCCCTAAAAGGGTCCAGAATGCAAGATCACATATTTTCCGCTACCCGATCAACTCAAAATTTCATGCATGTGATAGAGGCCGTGAATTAACCGTACATATTAAATTTCAACTATTGTTGATCTCGGGAAGTGCTCCAACTGACAAATCAGCCCATGAATCGCTGATTTCAGGCCCACCTGATAATAGGATATGCCTCAACTTTGGTCCTGACGGTGGAAATAAGAGTAGGAAGTGGAAGGATGGAGCAGATTTTTCAACCGTGATCGGTGGGCCCCACAGAAGTGTTTTCTGGAAAATCCATCCCGTCTATTGGATTCAGGACGAAATTTCAGTCAAGAATGGGTGGTTTTAAAGGTCCATTGGCGTGGCCCACAGAAGAAATCTCGAAAAGATCAGTTTTGAACGTCCCGGGGCAGTCCACTTTTGGCCTCTGTACCGCACACGTGTGTACGCATGGGAGTGAACTATCAGCATGGTTTTGTAGTATTCATGGCCCTCTACACGATGGATGGATCAGATCTCCCGTATAGTTGACGGGTGGGGCCCACTGGTCTTCGCAAAAACGGTCAGCGAATCACGTTCCGCGGACGCCAAACCGGCGCTGACGTGATGGTGGGTCCCACTTCACAACGGCTTTGAAGAATCTACTCCGTTCATGAGATTCACGTCGAGAAACCGTCAAGAAGGTCGGGAAAATTCTTTTGAGTGAAACCAGTGCGGCCCACTTGATCTTTTCGTTCGCCGTCCGTCCGACGTTTTGACGGCTAGGATCCGATCTAAGCTTTTATTCCCGATTTTTTGCCACCTAGGCAATGGTAATACCCGCCCAAGAAGCGGATGGACGGTATGGATTGCTCATTTGGACACAAGGTGGGCCCCACAACCACGAACCGGCGGCTCCCTTCGAAGACGCTGTTTTCGTCTGTTTGAGTTTTTTTTTTTTTTTTTTTTTAAAGATGACGAGAAAACAGGTGGCCGCCGCCACATGGCCGACCCAACTTTGGGTTCGGTGCACTCTAGTGTATGTGTGATTGTGCACATGCATGTTCGTAAATGGGCCCCACCGTGATGTTTTGAAAAATCTGCTCCATCCTTCCACTTCCTACTCTTATTTCCATCGGACCAAAGTTGAGGCATATCCTATTATCAGGTGGGCCTGAAATCAGCGATTCATGGGCTGATTTGTCAGTTGGAGCACTTCCCGAGATCAACAATAGTTGAAATTTAATATGTACGGTTAATTCACGGCCTCTATCACATGCATGAAATTTTGAGTTGATCGGGTAGCGGAAAATATGTGATCTTGCATTCTGGACCCTTTTAGGGCCCCTTTGGCTTGCTTTCCTCCGATCCCATGCGTGTAAAATCTTCACTATTGGTTTTCTGGAGTCCACCCCGTGCTCTGGTGACTTCGGAACGTCAAATCCACGCTTTTAACATCAATTTTCAATTAACGCTCTTGATTTCGTCCTATAACAAAAATATAATTAAGACACTCCATTAAACCTTATCATGTACGTAAAATTAGGCAATGTTCGGGGTCTAATATGCAATATTTGACCCTGATCACACAAAAACTTGTTCACTCCCCAAGTATAGGGTTGTGATGTAGTAATAAACTCGGTAAGATCGAGGTCGAATCCCACGAGGACTGGTTGTCACAACTCAATTCTAAGACTCTCCTTAACTAATCCAACAAATAATGGTATGAACTACTAAGCACAATTCTAAAAAAATAAAACAATTAAGAACAGGAAGAAAATTCAATCGAGAGAGAGCACTAGGACTTTCGAATCCACCCCTAATTATCCTAACCCTTGTTTTTTGTCTGTTGATTCACCTTGATCTAAATTGATACCACTTAAATAGAGAAAGCACAATCGTGTCCTTAATCGGGACACTCTGGCATACAGACTCTAAGTCCTTTTAAGCAATGCCATGAATAACAAATCCCATATCCTTGGTCGGGCATAAGGGATGTACATTCATTAAAGCACCATGTTTCTTCCTCTATAGGAAACTTGTTCTTGATCAGACACAAGCACCTGTAATAAGCATCCAAACAACATCCATCTATATACTTTGATCAAGTTCATAGATGGAGAAATATGGAATTTAAACCCATAAAGCCCACTTAGAGAAAAAAAACAAATTAATTAAAATTCAAAGTAAATCAACCAATACAAGAGTGATCAAATTAGGGGCTTCATCTCAAATTTACCAGAGATTAGTTACCCATAAAATCCATAAAAAATATTAAATAAAATTCATAAATTAAAACTCCAAACCGAACAATCTCTCTCTCTTTCTCCTTCTCTTTCTTCTCTCCTCGGCTCTGATCTCCAATTCTCGGATCTGAATGACTTCCCCACGTCCAAAACTTTCCTTTTATGCCGGATGGTGGATGGTGGAATCGGTGTGGCAGTCGTGAGACGGACTCAGTGCGATTTTCGAACCGTGATCGGTGGGCCCCACAGAAGTGTTTTCTGGAAAATCCACCCCGTCTATTAGATTCAGGACGAAATTTCAGTCAAGAATGGGTGGTTTTAAAGGTCCATTGGCGTGGCCCACAGAAGAAATCTCGAAAAGATCAGTTTTGAACGTCCCGGGGCAGTCCACTTTTGGCCTCTGTACCGCACACGTGTGTACGCATGGGAGTGAACTATCAGCATGGTTTTGTAGTATTCATGGCCCTCTACACGATGGATGGATCAGATCTCCCGTATAGTTGACGGGTGGGGCCCACTGGTCTTCGCAAAAACGGTCAGCGAATCACGTTCGCGGACGCCAAACCGGCGCTGACGTGATGGTGGGTCCCACTTCGCAACGGCTTTGAAGAATCTACTCCGTTCATGAGATTCACGTCGAGAAACCGTCCAAGAAGGTCGGTTTTTCCAAGGCGCCCACTTGATCTTTCGTTCCGCCGTCCGTCCGACGTTTGTACGGCTAGGATCGATCTAAGCTTTTATTCCAATTTTTGCCACCTAGGCAATGGTAATACCTGCCCCAGGAAGCGGATGGATGGTATGGATTGCTCATTTGGACACAAGGTGGGCCCCACAACCACGAACCGGCGGCTCCCTTCGAAGACGCTGTTTTCGTCTTTTGAGTTTTTTTTTTTTTAAAGATGACGAGAAAACGCGGGTCAGCGCCCGCGCTGACCCAACTTTGGGTTCGGTGCACTCCTAGTGTATGTGTGATTGTGCACATGCATGCCCTGTAAATGGGCCCCACCGTGATGTTTTGAAAAATCTGCTCCATCCTTCCACTTCCTACTCTTATTTCCACCGTCAGGACCAAAGTTGAGGCATATCCTATTATCAGGTGGGCCTGAAATCAGCGATTCATGGGCTGATTTGTCAGTTGGAGCACTTCCCGAGATCAACAATAGTTGAAATTTAATATGTACGGTTAATTCACGGCCTCTATCACATGCATGAAATTTTGAGTTGATCGGGTAGCGGAAAATATGTGATCTTGCATTCTGGACCCTTTTAGGGCCCCTTTGGCTTGCTTTCCTCCGATCCCATGCGTGTAAAATCTTCACTATTGGTTTTCTGGAGTCCACCCCGTGCTCTGGTGACTTCGGAACGTCAAATCCACGCTTTTAACATCAATTTTCAATTAACGCTCTTGATTTCGTCCTATAACAAAAATATAATTAAGACACTCCATTAAACCTTATCATGTACGTAAAATTAGGCAATGTTCGGGGTCTAATATGCAATATTTGACCCTGATCATTGTCGCCGGCCCTCCCTTCGCCCGCTAGTTTCTTCCATGTTCCAAATAATAGAGTGTGCCTCCTATATATTCTAGCTTAAGATGGCTTGTCCAGCGTGCTACATTTACAAGTTTTATACTCTTTCTTTCTTTCGTTTCTTCCTTCTAAGTTATCTCTCTCTTTCTTTTCTCTTCATCCCATAGCTTCTAGTAGGGGCTATGTTTGGAGTTTTGTACAACAAGTGAAAGTGCCCTGGTTTGTTAATTAGCGTGTAGGCTGAGTTGATGAGTCAAGTGAGCCCCATAGGAAGATTGTTCAAGCATCTACTTCAATCGAATGTGGCTTCAAATCTCTACAAAGTAAACTTAGCCTCACATCCCATGTCCCAAAACACCAGGTATATAAAACCCTTAAAACTGGTTAGAACAACATAAGGTTTAAGGTGTGAAAACTGTTTTGCAAAATCAGGAAAATCTCTAAGTTTTCAGCCTTTGTCGCTTTATCGATAATGCTTCGATGAAATCAGACTCTGTTATCGATGTCCTCGAAACTCACTCAATGTTATCGAAATGAGGACTTCAGATGTCCATCAACCAAAATGAATCTTGGGCTGAATTCTCGATGAATCGATGACATGATTGATATCATCGACTTTCAAATCTTGAGTTCATCGAAACGGCTCGATAAAATCAACATCTAGTCAGTTTGTGTCCAGTAAGCAGTTAAGGAAAATCATGTGATTTTCAATGACCTGAAGAGAGCCTCAATATCTTCGAATTTCAAATCTCGATAATATCGATGGACCTTCGATGATATCAGATTGGGACACAAATCTGTCCAGCAAGCTTTCAGGTAAATTCTTTTAAATGTTCGAGATATCGAGAATCACTTGATGATATCGATATTCAAAGATCGATCATATCGAGACCATGTCAATGTCATCGAATTGGGACACAAAACTGTCTAGCGAGTTTATAGGAAAATTCCTTGAAAAGATCGATGAATCGAAACTGGTATCGATATCATCGATATTCAAAACTAGATGATATCGAGGAATGCTCGATCATATCGATGCCTGTTCAGTACCAAAGGCAAATCTAATCTCATGTTTTTAAATGTTGAGGAATCGAACCATGGGTCAATGAAATCAGAGTTCGAAATCCGATGACATCGAAGTATGTTCGATATCATCGATCAGTTGGCAAAAAGGTTCAAAAGCATTTGACAGATTGATTTTGTTTCATCGAGCAGCCATTCGACGTTATCGAGAGAATACGCTCGATGATATCGAAGCCTGATCGATGATATCGAACTCTATCAAAATTTTAACTATTTTATTACCGTTGGATCTCTTTGCCTATTTAAGGAGAGCTTGCTATTAGTTGCTACAGTGAGAAAAAAAGAGAGAGTTCTAAGGAGGTAAATTCTTACCTACCATCATTAACCTTTTTTTCTCATGGAAGTTCATTCCCCAATCCCTTCTTATTCATTAAATACTCTATAGATTGGATTGGAGAATGAACTTCAGCATTCAAGGATCCTCTAGTAACCTCTTAATGGAAAATCATTAGGCTGGAATCTCTTGCATGCACAAACCTTGGATTGAGAAAATAAAGAGAACTTTGAGAGAGTTATTGCATATCATCTACCCCAAGCTCATTTTCTCAAGGGAGTTCATCCCTCAACCCACTCTCATCATTGATATATAATAGAGTGGATTGAGGAATGAACTTCCCCATTCAAGGATCATGCAGCTACCATCTTAATGGAAAATCATTGACCTGGGATACCTTGAACACTTAAAAGCATGAAATCACTACTCTAAAATAGGAAAATATTTAATAGAGTAGGATTCCAACATAACCTTGACCCAACCTGTCGCATATATTGGAGCATCATCAAGTGTTGCGGATCAAGGGAGCTGAAGAATCTTCATCATCAAAGGAGGAGATCTTCATCAACGTGCTTAATAGGGCTCATCTACTTATCTGTAAGTCATTAGAGTCCAAAGACCCTGTTGATCATTCCTTTATGTAGGATTGGGTCACAGGTGCTTCTCACCCCTTCAAGTCCTCATAGGAGGCCTCCGACTGGAGAATACGTGTGGGTGCTATGTGTTGACCCTTGCTCTTGGTGAGCATAAACTTAGGTCCTTAGTGTAGGTCCTTGACCTGTGTGGTCTAAAACCTGAGTGTTTTGTGTTGACCTTGCTCTTGGTGAGCATAAACTTAAGTCTTTAGTATAGGTCCTTGACCTATGTGGTCTAAAACCTGGGTGTTGTGTGTTGACCCTTGCTCTTGTGTAGGGCATAAACTTAGGTCCTTAATGTAGGTCCTTGACCTGTGTGGTCTAAACCTGGGTGTTGTGTGTTGACCCTTGCTCTTGTGTAGGGCATAAACTTAAGTCCTTAATGTAGGTCCTTGGCCTGTGTGGCCTAAAAGTTGGGTTCCTTGTGTGCATCTTTTGCTCTTATGTAGGGTATAAAACTCAGGTGTTGTGTGCTGACATTTGCTCTTGTGTAGGGCATAAACTCTACGGTCCTTGTCTGGATCCTTGGCCTGTGTGGCCTAAAACCCTAGGTTCCTTGTGTGGATCCTTTGCTCTTGTGTAGGGCATAAAACCTAAGTGTCGTATGTTAACCCTTGCTCCTGTGTGGGGAATAAACTTGTATCTCGTGGAGACATGTTGGTACCTTGTGTAGGTCCTAGAGTCAGCCTTGTGTAGGTTGTATTGGTTTGAGGTAAACCTGATTTGAAACCTCTATTAGTGAAATCAGGTACACTCAAGGGTTGAGTGCGTCAGCCAGGAGTGGAGTAGGCATATAGCCGAACCACTATAAAACGACTGTGTTTAGGATTGTTATTTGCATACTCTCTTATGGTGTTTACTTTCAATGTTCACATGATGCATGATGACATAATTATTTAGAACTGATAAGTATCACATTCCACACACAGTCACTCATTCAATCCATCTTAGACTAAGGTTATATACTGTTTAGATTCTGCTCAGTCTTGTGATTAGATCCTCTAATTGGTTTGGAAACCATTAGAGTTAAATTGTTGATATCTTGACATTTGCATATTAGATCAAGATAATGGTAATAGGATTTTAAATTGTCATAAAATTTTATAAAAGTCCTATTTACCCCCCTCTAGGACACTTTGACCTATTTCTACTTCTACTAGTGCGGTCATTACCGTAATTTCAACAAGGTGGTGCCCTCTTGGTGTGAGGAGGTAAGGGTAAAAGGTAGTGTTCATTTATGATTTCCCTTCCCTCCATTTGTCCCATTTCTGTTCATATGTTCTCATGTCTTCCTTATTTCTTCTTATAGGTGTTCATTGGAGATTTGAGTGTGGTGTCAAGTGGTAGACAACAAAAGCGTTTCAAGTCTAAGGTTGTGCCTAGAGTTGCACTTTCAAGTCATTTCATTTTTCTATTTTGCTCTCTTTTGCTCCCCTTCTCCCACATGTATAAAATAATGCTTTCTTTTATGTGCATCAAGCCACATGTAAGGAGTATTATTTTCTTTAGGAGCTTTTTATGCTATATAAATAATGGATCCAAAGTGATTACTTGGGCCTTACGTGCATTTGGGTGGCCCAAGCTTCATTTCGGTTCCCCTTTCGATGCTTTCATTGCTCATGCCACCATGCTCTTCATATCTTTTCCTTTTCATTTTACAAGTGATTGGACCCTTTAAGATGGAATGGCCCACATCAGATTTTTTACCTTTAAAATTCTCCGTAGTGGCCCAAGTATCTTTTGGGAATCCTATGGACAAGAGAAAAGGATCCATATTATGTTCTTATGTTCAAATGGGCTTGGGATTTCATAGTGGGCATAAGTGAGACAAGCGACCCATCCTCTTTAGGGAGTTTTGGGTTGGCTTGCTCCTTTTGCATTTATGAGAATTTTAGGGTTTAGGATTGGCTTCTTAAAGCATATGTAACGCCCAAGTGGGCTTACTTTGGGAAGATTGTTTGCATTGGTGTCAGCCTCTTTCGGGCTTTGACTTGGAAATCCCGATCTCATTTACACATGTGAATATTACTGCTCTTGCTTGAAGGTGGATCATAACTTAGTTCATAGGAGTCCATTTGTAAGTGTAGGAAATGGGCCATCCTTGATTTGGATTTTCTAGTGCTCAGATGGGCTTGCACTCTTGCCTTTCTCAAGTGTCCCGCTATTAGACCTTTGGTCCTCTTATTATATGCCATTCTCATGGTGCATCATTTGACAAAGTTCACCCTTGGTTGTGAAATAGGCTTATCATGATTTAGGGTGCCTCATTTTCCACCTTAAGATCATTTGTATGCTCATATTTGGACTTGTATCCTTAATGGGATTTCCTCTTTCTCATCAGGCACAATCATCTCCACACTTGCTATCTTGAAGTGGGTCATGGGGCAAACTTATGTGAAGCATCTTTAGACTTATTGTCTTGTGGAGCCTTCTCATGTCTCACTTTAAACTAGTCATCTAAAGGGTAAAAAGGAGATGGATATAGTGCTTTCCTTGACCCACTCTTGTGTAGCTATGATGCGACACTCTCGTAGCTCAGCTAACGCTCTGTCATCGTTTGATGTCGACCCAACTTACATTCCTCATGAGAACAATCATCTCTCTTCGGGGGCTCGCATCAGCATTTCTCTTCCTTCTATCAGAGGATGGGGAGCTCGTGAGAATTGGGAAGATTGGTTCCCCTGTCCTCAGCCTCGTCTCGATGCCATCTTGGAGGCTTTCCCATTCGCAGGCTTCTTGAGTCTCTGATTCCCTTAGGCTAGTAGGATATTGATGGTGGCCTTATGTGAGCATTGGTATGACAATAATCACATGTTCCAGCTGCCCTTTGGTGAGTGGGAGATTACCCCACTGGACATCTTTATGCACGTGGGGCTTCCATCCTATGGTGCACACATGCTAAATGTCAAGACTCTACCAACCATTATGGATAGTGACTGGATGAATCTCCTTGGTGTTCTTCCTCCCAGCTCGGAGTTCTATTATAACCAATTGAAACTCCAATGGTTGATGGTCACCATCACGCACATTATCTTGGAGGACGATCAGACATCTATCTTCAAGGATAGAGCCATGGTGATGTTCCTCTTGAGCTCTCTCATATTTTGCCACAGTAATGAGAGGATGAATTCCATATTAATCTTTCTACTAGAGGACATCTCATTCCCTTACAATTGGAATGCGACTCTCTTCGCTCGTCTGTACCACGACCTGGATAAAGTCATGATAACCACTCTTTGATCAAGTTTTGGTCTATCATCAAGGTGACGACTACTTAGCCTAAATTTCTTGATCCTTGGAATGGTAACCATGCTCACTTCTCTTTTTGTTTGATCATCAGACCTGTTTTTATGACAATTTTCCCCATCTTACCCCACCCTTGAAGGATCAGGATCCTCCTCACCATTGCTTTATGATGTGCTGACCAGAGAATCACTATCCCATTCCATGTATATTAGAGGATAACTGGCGGGCCGATCTTGATGACCTCACCTAAAATGATGTAAGTGTTGTTCTTTGATCCCTAATTATCGTCTTCTGCTTGCTCTTTAATTGACTGATGACTTCTTAACCCTTGCGTAGTTTCGAATGACACCATACACTCGTCTTCGTATGTTCTCAACCTTGTCAGCCAGGATTATGTTTGAGGCATCTCTTCAACGTCACCTGCTCTTTGACCCTGATACCTACAGATGGTATCTAGGTGAGAGACTGTTCGATCAGCTTATTGGGGTTTAATATGTGCCCTTGTCACCACCCCCCAGAGCCAATCCACTATGGTCCCATTGTTATGGGTAGCTTCACCGGGATGCCGGTGCAAGATTTTATCTTGCTTGATAGAGACTATGCTTCGTAGTATCATTAATTTGACATGGGGTCGATCTTTCCTGCTCTCTTCGCTCCCAGAAAGGTTCACCAATATGTTGGTGGTTTGGTGATGGCGCCTTTGACGGACAAGTTTTACGCAAGGAAGCAGGAGAGAGTTGATGATGATGACTACGTGGGTCATTTGTAGGGTCTTCAGTGGGCATGCGATCCCTCTTCAGTAGCTTCGTACATGATTTTTCTTATGTTTCTCTCTGAAGGATCTGACACTTGTACTTGTATGGCCTAAATGGTCTTGATAAATGAAATGTACCTTTTTGCTTCATATCACAGTCTCTTGATGTATGCTCCTGATATTTCTGGTCTTGAGGAAGTTTATTAATAGTGTGGTTCATGTTTTGGTGATGCTTTGACAGTCTAGATCGTCTTGGTCCACCTTGATTATCACTTGAGCACTTTCGGGCCTGACAAGCCTATTTCAGGCCTACATCTTCATGATAGGTCACTTGGAAAGGTTTTTGGACATTGCTTAACGCATCTCGGCAAAAGTAGAAATCCATTTGAAGTAATGGCGGCAACTAGGGTGCCTCCAGTAGATGTCACCTATCATTTTCACCTATCGTGGGCCCAGAACCAATCCTACGTAAGTGGGTTCAAAACATACGGACTGGCGGTAACCTGGCTGCCACTGGTCTCCCTTCTATCGAGTTTTCTTGGTCGGTTCTGCTTCGGACAATGTAAATATTCCCCTGCTGTTAGTACCCATCAATTTCTATGTTCGAAGGTTCGATTACACCATGAATCTTTCCCTTGTCTTCTTCTTCCTTTGTCTTTTCTCCATCTTATCTACTCCTTTCATGGGCCACCTAAGATGGGTTGTGTAACACCCCAGATTTTTTCTAACTTGGCAATGGACGTAGAACTGCCCTAGGACCTTATTCTGTCATGATTAGGGCGTAATTTAATTAACTATTAATAGCTTGAATCACCTTCTATACAAACTACAAAGGCCCGAGTACCACCTTAGGAAGAAATCATACAGAACTAAATCCTTAAGAAATTAGGTGAGTATTAGCTAGTGCTAAACTTGTTTACTTGTGAAATTCGCTTGAACCACTTTCAATGTGTACTGTAAGACCTAAAACTTGCAGAATCATCGACGCTACATTACGGTCTAATCTAGGATCAATCTCATTACCCAGTTGCTCTCGGGAGCATCACGAAACTCCGTATCAGACCTGGACCGCACGTCGAAAGTCCGATTACTACAAAATTATATAATTAAGACCGCCTTGTTGGACTTGACAATTATCGCGGAAATCAGGTTCAGATAGTATCCCAAAGTTATTCGCTTGAGCTCGAAGCAAAATGTGTGAGAAACGTGAATATATTTAGAATTAAACTCAAACTTAAGGAAATCTGAGACTTGTCGCTTGTAAGCCGAATATAAGGATTCAGACCGTCAGAATCTAACCCAAATACACCCTCAGATCAGGAGAAATTTTCCATACATGGCAGTGTACTTGTGGCCCTGATCGAGTTTCGGTGACCGTTGAACTAAAACTGGTCTGCCGCGATCGATCTGTAAATCCGATCGGACCGAAAACTTAACTTGCCCTAGATCCATGGTCAGGGAGCTTAAGTTCGACTGCACATAGAAAGGGAGCCTCCAGAAGTGCTCCGTTGGATTGGAACAAGCCTCCTTTGGCTATAACCTAAGTATACCTTGGCCCTTGGGCCATTTCCATCAATTTTAAGCCTATATAAGGGACTTTAGCCCTCACTCTCTCATCCCATACGAATTTGGGAAACCATAGGAGAGAGAAGAGAGGAAAGAGAGAGAAAGAGTTGGAGTTCATCCTTAGGATTCAATCCCATCACTCCATGTGCCTTACCACCACTTCCATACCGCTCTACCAGCGCTACCGATCCCGTTCTTAGGTAAGAAATTTAACCCCTAATCTATTTTAAGGTTTCAAATAGTTGAAATGATGAAATAGCTAACCTAGTTCATGATATAGGTTGCCATCCTGCCGGTGACAAAGACTACATGTTTAAAACGAATCCGTTACGTATTTACCGGCGTAAGGTGCGGATTATAAACGTATAGGTTATGGTTTTCAAAGCTTTCAATATCAGTTAATGATAGATTCCTGATGTGGATGTTATTTCACATGCAAAATGCGATGTCTGTTTTGCGTTTCAGTTATATATGAAGTATGTGGAGTTTAGCGTATTCTTTGTATTTGTAGAAAGTCCGGTATATGTATAAAATTTAAAAGTGTGTTTGCCATGATTAATTGCCATGTGTATATACTAGTTATGCGTGTAACAACTCCTTAGCGAAAGGATTAGCCCTAATACATGTTATATCAACATACGTTGTGTATGTTATTATGTGTAGCTTAAGTATTTGTGAAAATGACTGAATGAAGATGAAATCATGATTTGTGCCTATTGTGGCTGTGGAATGCATGTACATGATGGTTGTGTATGTGACAACTCCTTGTTGGAAGGATTTGTCCAAGTATATGACACAAATCAACATATGTCATGAATGTTAATATGTGTAGTATAAGTGTTTGATAAAATGTCTGTATGAATAAGTATTTGGTGACTTATACTATCTATGGGCGTTGAGATAAGGTTCTCAACTACCTTAACTATGCATATAAATCCTTCTATGTATATCTTATATTATATTGTCTGATTACTTATGAAATATATATGGGTGAATGCATGTTTATATTATATTTCATAAAATGCTCGAACGGTTGTAGGATTTGACTTACTGCTTGATTATCTAACATGAATTCTTGTTTGTATTGACTATGGTTGGGACTATGAAGTAGTCCAGGCAATCGGTAACAAATTTCGTTTTCGTGGCTGAGGTTGTTTTACCACAAAGGATGTGTCAATGAATCCGAGTCATACTACGGCTGTCAACAGTGGTTAGGCCACACGGAGTGCTCACGCACTTCATGTCGATTAGCTCAATGTGCGCTCGTACTAGTCAAGCTCGTCAAGTAACCTGATTGACCCGATGTATGTTGACCATGTATGGACGCTACTACTTGAACCTAAGGTACCAAACTTACCAGTGAAAACCCCGTTAACCTTGGTACCTTGATCCGCTAAGACTCATGAGCTGGACATGGTGGTATGGGACACCGTGGTCGAGCTGTTGGCCTACGCTGGGGCGACGAGCCTCCCCGTAGTTACCAATGAGCAACCAAAGCTCGTGAACCGAATACGGTGGTATGGGACACTGTATTCAAGCTGTCGGCCCACACTGATAAGGTGATGAGCCCAAGGTAAGTATCATTCCCAAACATGATATTCTCTATCAGTCGAGTGGTTAGAGTAAATAACTACACGATGGTGTGTTTTCTTTGTAGTGACCTCAAGTATACTCTGAGTCTACATAGAGGTGACAACCCTTCCATAGCAACAAGAGTATAACTAGGCCTGCACTGATCAGGTGACGAGCCCTTTGCAGTGACCTAGAACCGCAATATCGTATGAGATTTACTAGGACTGACGACCCTAGAATGGATCCTTATTGGGTATTAATATAAGGGAGGCACCTTAGTTTCTCAATCCCGCTGTATGAAAAGGACTAATAAAAACTTGGTAATCATGCTCATACATTGCACTGCATGTACCCCGGGTTGAAGAGCACAGAGGGAAGAAAAATGCCGTGACCGTAAGATGGTGTCACACAAGGGAGTGTAGGCGAGGGCATACATCATAAATACATTTCATCCTTACATTAATAAGATATCTAGGAATGTTTGATTGTACTGCTTTATATTACTGCTTGACTGAGTTGATAACATGTTAACTTCTGCTTTATAGTTCTAATGAGTTGATCATTCACTCCCACATTACGGGACGGTGTTGTACACACCAACCAGACCCCGTCTTAGTTTCAGATGATGGCGATGCTTGTGAAGCGGAGCTGGACTTTTATGATGAGGAGGAGAGTTTCTCCTGTGTGCAGCTATCAAGCGGGTCAATGTAGACCATCTTTTGATCGACGGGATTATAGGGTTGCTGATTAGATGCCATTACACTTTAGTTTGCACTTTTAGAATACCCATGTATATTCATTTTATTCATTTTGGGTGTATACATGTCTATATTTAACCTGGTAACATGTTCATACTCTGGAGACTTATAATAGTTTCTAAATTTTATATATCTATTACAGTCTTCCGCTTGTGTAATTTAACTATCTCTAGAGTATGATATATTGTTTTGGTCTAATCCCATTCATGTTTCAATGCACTCATCATAATCATCATTATCTATGTTGCATAAGGGATGCGTTGGAACTCGGGAGCTGAGCTTTGCTCGACCCCCAATTTTCAGATTTTGTATATTCGATTCGACAATTTTACTCGACCCATTACGTCTAATCCCGGGTTAGAGAAAAATCCGGGTGTTATGTCATTAATTGACGACCACAGAATGGATCATTATTGGTGTTACAAGATGGTATCAAAGCATGATTTTCTTTAAACTGGACCTGGGTTATGGTCACACGACATACGCTGACGCATTTAGACCTAGGTGGGTGCGAGAAAAATGTAGAAACAAGCTTAGGTTCCCCAGTTTCGTCAATTGGTGAAGTTCATCGATATCGATTACCGAGATCAAGTCCGTACACCTCCATGATCGCTTGAGGTGACCCCGAACCTTTCTTAGACCGTCAAGCGACGGGTTTAGACCATGGTTGAACCCATCCCAGCCTTCAAAAGTCTCCATGTGCAGCTATACATCAGAAACATACCCGAAACGACTTGAATCAGAGTCGGGGGCCAAACTGAACAAGTCCAGGGGGACCCAAGGTGGGCCCCACATGTTTTTAGACCTAAGGGGGGGAGGAGCTCGCCTAAAGGGTGAGCCCTCACCAAAAAGTCCATAGACCGGCGAGGCCTCGCCACCAAACGGGTTTTGGGCGGTGCCGATCGTCTAAAGGGTGAGCCTCGCCAGAAAGAATCAGAGACCCCGGCTGAGGACCTCACTGGCCGGGTGAGGTCGCCACCAAACGGCCTACTGGCGGAGCCCCGACGGTCGATCGTTCCTAGGGCATTGTGTAGCCCACTTGTGCATAGGTTTTTTATTAAAACCCTTCCTAGGTCGCCCCTCCTTCACAAACTACCCCTCCAAGCTTTCCTTTTCTCAAGAAAACACCCCAATCCTCACTCAAATCCCCCCTCCAAGTGCTCCTTCTCCCCTTTTCGTGCACCATCCACACCACCCCCTCAAAATCCACATTTTTTGTGTCTCATAACCTTCACAACCTCCAAATGTTGGGACATTTAGGGCCCGTTAGGCCAACTGCATTAGGTGAGTTATAAGGTGGATGGAATTGTAAAAGTAACAATAAATGCATGTGTAAGGTATTGTCCCTGGATTGGGTGTATCCCATGTTTTCCAATACCATGTTTGGACTGTATGCAATTAAAAGTAAATCCCAAAATTTTCTTTCAAATTACACTTGAAAATTCATCATCATGGGATTTGGAAATCCCATCTCACACTTTCCAACATAAGGCTCATTTTCTAAAGCCTATAAATTAATTTTAATCCCATCCTACCCTCCTTCCAAACATGTCATTTCCAATCCTGAGATGGGATTAGCAATGCAGTCCCATTTAATACAACTTAAGACCACTAGCTAAATAGGCCCTTAGAGTTTTGGAACTAGAGTGGTGCTCCTAAATTTCGGAGGACCTGACAGTAGGGGAAATCTAATAAATTGATAACGTAAACCTTAGGACCTCCTTAGCTGGTATGAGCATATGTGAAGTGCTCGAGCATAGTTAAATTCAAGTTCGGTAACTCAAATTCCAATCAAACAATTTTGACCCTAAGTGATAAAACAATTTCTTGTATTAGAAAAGGTATGAAATCATCTAGTGTATAAGCGTAGACCTTGGATTACAACTATTAGGTTACCACTAATCAAAAATTAAGACTAGGTTACTGGTTATACCAAGGAATGTAAAAGACTGATTATGCTAAAATAATTTAATGATAGACTTAGTTAGTCAGCTTAATTAGGTTGGAGGGAGACCTCATTCTTTTGTTGGATTCCCTTGATACTTATAGGCTTCTTTCATAACTCTTAGGAAGCTGTTTTGACTTAGAAACTAGTCACGTTCAGAGAAAACTTATATGTCCCTCAGATTGAACGTTAGGTCAAGTCAACACACCCCTTGGAATTGCCTTCTCAAGGACTTATTACAATCGGGAACAAGGAGTAGAGAACGATATATAAGAGAGGTATTCATGGTTTGAATTGAATTCTCAATCCTGGTAGTTACCAATGAACTCAATGCTCTAATCAAGTAGAAGATCAGGATCAACGAGGATTAAGAACTGATACGACAAACTTTCTGTCATACCTAGGCATAAGGTCCATGTATCCGACTCAGAATCACTACACAACTTTCCTTCCGTGTTGGCCCGACCACTTGCAACTAAAAGTTTATTATTTCATCTTTGAGAAGTATTAAGAATATATAGCCAATAGAGATTTTCTCTTTAGGCCCAAGGAATTTCCCAAGTGGGCAACAGACAGTTAGGAATTAGGTCCCAAATCACATGCCATGTTGGCATACATATTGTGCATATGAACTTAGAAAGATAGCCTGCCTGTTAAGCTAGACATGATTAAATAAGGTAAGTCGTGACCGTAGCAAAAGTCCTTATTTGGTAGAATTAGACATCTTACCACAAGCTCACACCCGTCCTAGAAATCAACCTCAACACACATCGTTTTAGCTCCTTTCTATAACCAAAGGTACAAATGCCATAGTACACATCATCAATAGAAGGAAGACCAATGTATTAGGAGATCGTATCTCATTTCATGTCAAGGATAGGTCCTAGATTACACCTTGTTCCGACAAATGGATCAGGACATAGATCTTGAACCTTGAAAGTAGAAACAATTTTTAAGGGGGGTAGAACATTATGAGCCTAATCTAGTTAAGTCAGTTTATACATCCATTGGATCAAAGTAAAGTAGTGCAGTGGAAATGTGGTGACCCATGCCCCGCTCGCCCAGGATCAAAAGAAATTGATCCAGGCGGTGCATAGGGATAGATCACTAAATAGGATCTGAATCTTCCTTAGAATGTTAATAACGAAGTCTTTAAAGGAAAGCAATTAGGATTTAAGTGTTAAACTAATTCATATTACAGAATAGGCCTATCAATGGGTACGAACTAAACTATAATAACCAAGGTCAGTGTATCTACAGCCGTGTTCCTTGAATACAAACTTAATAGAAGCCGTAGCCAATGTCAAGGCGAAAAAGTTTTAAGCAGGATAGACTAAAGTGAGCTAGACGAGCATGGACAATATACACCCTACTACGCATAGAAACTTGAAATTGATAAAACTTAGGCAAAAGGAACAATGAAATCTTTACTCATTACCCTTAGTCAATTTCGGGGACGAAATTATTTTTAAGGGGGGTAGATTGTAACACCCCAGATTTTTCCTAACTTAGCAATGGACGTCCTTGGACGTAGAACTGCCCTAGGACCTTATTCTACCATGATTAGGGCGTAATTTAATTAAGTATTAATAGCTTGAATCACCTTCTATACAAATTACAAAGGCCTAAGTACCACCTCGAGCAAAAATCAAACAGGACTAAATCCTTTAGAAATTAAGCGAGTATTAGCTAGTGCTAAACTAGTTTACTTGTGAAATTCACTTGAACCACTTTAAATACACACAGTAAGACTTAAAACTTGTAGAATCATCGATGCTACATTACCCTCTAATCTAGGATCAATCTCATTACCCAGTTGCTCTCGGAAGCATCATGAAACTCCGTATCGGACCTGGACCGCATGTCGAAAGTCCGATTACTATGAAATTATATAATTAAGATAACCTTACTGGACTTGACAACCATCTCAGAAATCAGGTCCAGATAGTATCCCGAAGCTATTCGCTTGAGCCCGGAGCAAAGTGTGTGAGAAACGCGAATATATTAAGAATTAAACTCATACTCAAGGAAATCTGAGACTTGTTGCTTGCGGGCCAAATATAAGGATTTAGACTGTCAGAATATGACCCAAATATACCCTCAAATCAAGAGAAATTTCCCATAAATGGCAGTGTACTTATGGCCCTGATCGAGTTTCGGTGACCGTCGAACTGAAACTAGTCCGCCGCGGTCGATCTGTAAATCCAATCGACCAAAAACTTAACTCACCCTAGATCTATGGTCAGGGAGCTTAAGTCTGACTGCACGTAGAAAGGGGGCCTCCAGAAGTACTCCGTTGGATCGGAACAAGCCTCCTTTAGCTATAACCTAAGTATACCTTGGCCCTGGGGCCATTTTCATCAGTTTTAGGCCTATATAAGGGTCGTAAGCCCTCACTCTCTCATCCCATATGAATTTGGGAAACCCTAGGAGAGAGAAGAGAGGAAAGAGAGAGAAAGAGAGAGAGAAAGAGAAAGAGAGAGTTGGAGTTCATCCCTAGGATTCAATCCCATCACTCCACGTGCCTTACCACCACTTTCGTACCTCTCTACCAACGCTACCAATCCCATTCTTAGGTAAGAAATTCAACCCCTAATCTGTTCTAGGGTTTCAAATAGTTGAAATGATGAAATAGCTAACCTAGTTCATGCTATATGTTGCCATCCTGCCAGTGACAAAGACTATGTATTTAAAACAAATCCATTACGCATTTACCAGCGTAAGGTGCGGACTGTAGATGTATAGGTTATGGTTTTCAAAGCTTTCAATGTCGGTTAATGATAGATTCCTGACGTGGATGCTATTTCACATGCAAAATGAGATGTCTGTTTTGCGTTTTAATTATATACGAACTATGTGGAGTTTAGCGTATTCTTTGTATTTGTAAAAAGTCTCATATACGTATAAATTTTGAAAGTGTGTTTGCCATGATTAATTACTGTGTGTATATACTAGTTATGCGTGTAACAACTCCTTAGCGAAAGGATTAGCCCTAATATATGTTATATCAACATACGTTATGTATGTTATTATGTGTAGCTTAAGTGTTTGTGAAATGACTGAATGAAGATGAAATCATGATTTGTGCCTATCGTGGCTGTGGAATGCATGTACATGATGGTCATGTACGTAACAACTCCTTGTTGGAAGGATTTGTCCAAGTATATGACACAAATCAACATATGTCATGAATGTTATTATGTGTAGTATAAGCGTTTGATAAAATGTCTATATGAATAAGTATTTGGTGACTATACTGTCTATGGGTGTTGAGATAAGATTCTCAACTACCTTAACTACGTGTATAAATCCTTCTATGTATATCTTATATTATATTGTCTGATTAATTATGAAATGCATATGGGTGAATGCATGTTTTAATTATATTTCATAAAATGCTCAAACGGTTGTAGGATTTGACTTACTTACTGCTTGATTGTCTAACATGAATTCTTGTTGGTATTGACCATGGCTGGGACTATGAAGTAGTCCAGTCAATCAGTAACAGATTCTGTTTTCGTGGCTGAGGTTGTTTTGCCACAAAGGATGTGTCGATGAATCCGAGTTGTACTACAGTTGTTGACAGTGGTTAGGCCACACGGAGTGCTCACGCACTTCATTTCGATCAGCTCGATGTGTGCTTATACTAGTTAAGCTCGTTAAGTAACCCGATCGGCCCGATGTATGTTCACCATGTATGGACGCTACTGCTTGAACCTAAGGTACCAAACTTACCAGTGAAAACCCCGTTAACCTTGGTACCTCAATCCGCTAAGACTCATGAGGCAGACATGGTGGTATGGGACACCGTGGTCGAGTTGTCAGCCTACGCTGGGGCGACAAGCCTCCCCGTAGTGACCAATGAGCAACCAAAGTTCGTGAGCCAAATACAGTGGTATGGGACACTGCATTCGAGCTGTCGGCCTACACTGATAAGGTGACGAGCCCTTTGTAGTGACCTCAAACATACTCTGAGTCTACGTGGAGGCGACAACCCTTCCGTAGCAACAAGAGTATAAACTAGGCCTACACTATCAGGTGACGAGCCCTTTGCAGGGACCTAGAACTGTAATATCGTATGAGATTTACTAGGACTGACGACCCTAGAGTGGATCATTATTGGGTATTGATATAAGGGAGGTACCTTAGTTTTCCAATCCTGCTGTATGATGAAACGGACTAATAAAAAATTGGTAATCATGCTCATAACATCGCACTGCATGTGCCCCAGGTTGAAAAGCACAGAGGGAAGAAAGCATGCCGCGACTATAAGATGGTGTTGTACGAGGGAGTGTAGGCGAGGGCATACATCATGAATACATTTCATCCTTACATTAATAAGAGTATTTAGGAATGTTTGATTGTACTGCTTTATCATTACTGCTTGACTGAGTTGATAACATGTTAACCTCTATTTTATAGTTCCACTGAGTTGATCACTCACTCCCATGTTACGGGACGGTGTTGTACACACCAACCAGACCCTGTCTTAGTTTCAGATGATGGCGATGCTTGCGAAGTGGAGCCGGACTTTTATGATGATGAGGGTTTCTCCTGTGTGTAGCTATCAGGCGGGTCTATGTAGACCATCTTCTGATCGACAGGATTACAGGGTTGCTGATTAGACGCCATTATACTTTAGTTTACAGTTTTGAAATACCCATGTATATTCATTTTGTTCATTTTTGGTGTATACATGTCTATATTTAACCTTGTAACATGTTCATACTTTGGAGACTTACAACAGTTTCTAAATTTTATATATCTATTACAGTCTTCCGCTTGGGTAATTTAACTATCTCTGGAGTATGATATGTTGTTTTGGTCTAATCTCATTCATGTTTCAATGCACTCATCATAATCATCATTATCTATGTTGCATAAGTGATGCATTGGAACTCGGGAGCTGAGCTTTGCTCGATCCCCGATTTTCAAGGTGTTACAATGGATGAAATTGTTACTTAAGTTGATGGGTCCCCATCATTGGATGAGTTAATGGCCTTGGATAATGAAGATACTCCCATCATTAATGGCATGGATGATGCCTTGGTGGGAGGCATTAAAGATGGGGCTAATTAAAGGTTGGAGATGGTGGTTGAGGCTGATTTAAGTGTCTCCATTAATAGATGATTTATTGAACTTTCCACCATTAATGTGGGGACCATTGTGGGTTTTTTTATGGTGAAGATTGGCTTGAGAGAGAGGCTATGGGTCCCATTGAAGTAGGCCATGTAGATGTGACTTTGAATGGTGAGGACGAAACCATGATTGATGTAGAGGGGCTTATCTACCATTGGGATGGCTTAGATAGCTTGGGGGACTACTTTGGATGGCTTAGATCGTGGTATGGATGGTCCAGTGTAGGATCCTTTGACTTGAGTGGTCTTAATGTGATCCTGACCATGGTAGATGGCGATGTAGCTCTGCTTCCGACATCTGATGATGTGGATGACTTAATGGCTCTTTTGATCAGCCAGGATGATAGTTGGATGCATACCTCTTTTCAGGATGGGCCAATCAGTGGAGATTTTGGCATTGATGCTTTTGATATTCTCTAATGATGCATTAGATGGTTCATATAATTGTTTAGCAGCTTCGATGGATCACAACACAAGTTTGGATGATCGGATCGATCCCATTTGCGGTGTATTTTTTTAATGATATCTCGACGGTCAGTTTCGATGATGGTGATCATCCATTATTTCTGGATCCTCTTCCTTTATCGCTTGTAGCGTCTAACATGTGAATGTGGTCCATCTATGAGATAGGTGAGTCTTCTCGAGATGCTAAGGATAGAGTTGAGTTGTTAACCATGACCCCTGGAGTGCTTAATGCGGCAATTGGGCAGGGTGGTGTTGTATCAGTTGATGTCGAGGTTCTCCCTGGTCAGTTTCCAACTTCAGAGATTGCATTTGCTGACTCCCTTTTTTTAAAATAAATAAATGGAGAGGCCCCGATCTGAGGGCCCACCAGCTTCATATAAGGTATAAAAAAATTACAACCTAAGCTAATTCGGGCAGAGCAACAGAACCAAAGAAGGCCTGCATATCATTTACCAACTCCCTTAGGTCTGATGCTGCCATTGATCTTTGAGATGAGGGGATGCCACACTATGATGAGCTATTGGTTTCCTCTAAGATGATGGTCATTGAGGGTGTTCCAGTGCATTCTTGCCTACTTCATCCGCGTTCAGTCTGCTCTGAAAGGTTGCGATCTCAGATTAGTATCTTGTTGGACTTTGAGCTCCACAAGATGGAGTATTACATCTTTGGTGGGGTCCTTCGACTGGTCTAAATAGACGTTGATTGGAGGATGCTTGTGCTAGCTTCAGACGGTTAGGTACAACATTGAACTCGTCCTTAGAGGAGCTTTCTTATATGATCAGATTGCCCTTAGATCATTCACCTCATGTTCCAGGGAGACGTCAGGCAAGGGTAGATGATCCTCACCATTGATTTGGCATTTTATATCTGATCTGGGCTGCAGCTGATGGCCAAGATGTAATTATTTTCTCCTTAAATGCTCTGTATGACACCTTCTCGGTTGATAGGGTTTTCTGGGGTTTATGCGGTCATCCGAGTGCCGCACAACCCTTATCTTTTGCTTGATCGTTGAACTCCTATTCTCTGAAGGCGTAGGTCGACTCTTCTACTACTCTTTGAGGTGTTGAATTATGCATACTTTCAGAAGAGCATTGCATCATTGGTCCTTGCTGAGGTGTATGAGGGGCTGACCGACTATGCCCACGGGCATAGGTACTTTTTGCAAGGCTGTTGTACCTTCCTCCAGGTATTTTTATTTCTTTGTACTATCATCCTTTTGCATCCGTTCCTTTCGCATCTTTACTTATTTTAATCATCTGGATTTTGACAGTTGTGGCTTTAGGAGAGGTAGGTAATGACATCTCCTCTTTTTGATCCATTCCTTGTGTTGATATTCCTCGCCATATTACAAGAAGGCTTCCTTGTACTACAGGTATGAGTGAGTCCTTATATCATCAAATGTTTACGGAGTTACATAGTTAGGAGATTCGTTGGGAATCTTCTTAGCTTATGTGTCCTCTAGTCATTTACAACGCCCATAGAGACCCTTTGATCATTGTCGGGTTACAATCATATTTTTCCTATCACCCGATTAGATACCTTCGCCAGTTCAGATTCTGGGAGGAGATTCAGGGTTTCACATTTTTGAGTTTTAGATGTTGTCATCTTCCATGGGTGACTCAAGGTCATGGCATTCGAGTTTGAGCACTTTGGGATGGCTACTTGACGGCTATTGCACTTGGATTCGAGTCTTAGGGGATGCCTTTAACAACTATTACATATCTTCGATGGGTAGTGGAGCAGTCTCTTTAACAACACCTTCCACGCTGGATTTTGACAGATGAGATTACTGAGCTAGATTTTCCTAGCATTGGATTAGTTATCGACTTTTATGAGCCATTTGAGCAGCAGCCATTTATCGATCCAGGCTTCTTGGTATCCAACTATGGATATCTCCTATCTGAGATTTCCTCGTTGCACTACCTATGCGCTGAGATATCTCAGCGGCTTTCAATCTCTCATCAGGAGGATGAGGAGGAGAGAGTTGCTCAGTGTTCTAAGTGGTGTTAGTGCACTTATTTGCTCAATTACATGACTAGTTGTGTCTTAAAGTCGGATGAGTTCTTAATAAATGAAGACCAGTGACGCAACTGGATCAGAAGCATCGAAGCCGCATTGAAGACAAAGGATTACTTATACGATCTTAAACCTTGCAAATAGATGATCCCAACCCAAATAGGAAAACCCACCTAGGTCATCTATTCTAAGCCAATCCCAAGTCCATATTTTATATCCTATAGTCTTAGCTTAAGCAAGTTCCAAGTTGGTGAAAAATTTATTGGAAAAACAAGAAAAATAAGAAAATTTGTCCACTATCGGTAGGACGAATGTGCCATCGAAAAGCACCTTCGGTACCACCGAAGGGGCTCAAAACAGTCTAGCAAGCTTACAAGGTTAATTTGGTGTCATCGACTAGATATTTCGGTGACACTGACTTCCATCGAAAGAGACTATTTTCAATCAGCAACTTGGGAATTTAATTTAGTACTACCGATAGATAATTCGGTATCACCAAAGAAAGTTCGGTGATACCGCAGGTCTCTTCAGTAGCACCATAAACTAGCCATTTTATAGTTGTTTTCTATCTATTAGAAGCTTTTATCTATAAAAGCGGCTTATAGAAACTTGCAAACATAGTGGAAATAGGCACCATAAAATCTCTAGTATATCCCAAGCTTATCCTAGCCCATTTAGACTCTATCCATACGAGTTCATGTTCTGATCCTTCACTCTTATGATCATTCAAAGCTCCTATTTAATGAAGAACATGAACTCATGCCTTCTCTGTAGTACAAAGGCTAAACCAATAGGAATATCCTTGGTTCTTTAATACTCTAGAGCGTCCATAGGTTAAATCCCTTAGGAAATTCACTCATTATCTTAGATAAGAGATTCAACCAGCTCCCATAACCTTAGTCACCTTTTAGGTACATCTTATGCGAGGTTTTTTATCGTGAAGCTGAGCCAATAGGTAAATCCAAGCTATGTGATCGGGGGAGCACCGGTAAGCTGATTCAAGCTCGAGAGCGCGAAGAACTAATAACCTGAGACAAGCTACAGGAGAAAACTCAATCCGACAAGTAAGTGTCATTTTAAGAGTTCAAAAGTCTAGTCTCTTTCCTCGTGTAGGATTGAGGCTAAGTGTTTGGTATCAACAAACTCGTTTAGGTTCCTTGTGTGAGACAATGGCTGGTGGGCCTAAAAATAGGTGCCTTATGTGGGACCTTGGTCGGTGGGCCTAAACAGTAGGTGCCTAATGTGGGACCTTGGCCAGTGGGTCTAAACATGGGTTCTAGGTGTAGGACCTTTGCTCTTGCAGAGAGCATAAATTGTGTCCTTAGTGTAAGACTATAAAGGTTATTGGTGAACTTATTTAAAACCTTTGATAGTGAAATCCAATGCACTCTAGGATTGAGTGTAGATGCCGGGAGTGGATTAGGTATGTAACCGAACCACTATACATGCTCGTGTTTAGGATTGTCATTTGCGTATCTATTTAATCATGCTTATATATGCTTCAATGTTTAAATTCTTATACATGATTGAATAAATGTTATCTGATTGATAGGAAGTACTTCCCACAAGCTCACTATGATATAGGCTAATTGCTTTATTGGTATATCTTAAGTTGCCTATGTGATTGGACCCTCTAACTGGCTTGGAAGTCATTAGAGTTACATTGTCCCGCCAAGTTTATTTATAAATCATTTAAGTTAGGAAATAGAATTTTTTATTTGGTACAATCATTTAAAAAGTCCAATTCACCCCCCTTTAGGACTATCAGAACAGTTCCATACTTCTCTTAGTGTGGTGCAAACAACAATTTTAAGTGAGAGGAGTTGCATTACCTGCACATGGAGATTAGAAGGCTACAAAAGCGATTAGCTGAGTTTGAGGCCGGGGAGTGGTACTTTCCTAGTGAGGAGGAGAGCTGAGAGTTGATTTGTATGCTCTTTTAGTTTGAAAAAACACTTGCATTTTATTTTGAGAAAAAGAGAGACATATGCATGTGATGAAAATTTAAATCAAATGTGAAAAGATTTTTTTAAAAACTTTGTGCCTTATTCATCTACGTGTGCGTGTGCCTGGATTTTTGTGTCAGGATGTAGGAATCAGAACTATGGCTCAGTCAGTGATTTGGCTTGTGACTTAGGGTAATGCTTTAAGAGAATCCTTGATTCCTTAGGGGAGTATGTAGTTGAAACTAATGCCTTTCAAATTCTGTAAGATGTAGTAAAATCCTTATCTTTGACTGTACTTCCTCTTAGTCTTAACTTGGGCATATCTGTTAAGTTATCTTAGATCTATCTTATAATACCTGCTTTTTTCTTTTTCTTTTCTTTGAGTCATTTTTGCCTGTAGCGCCCTTTCAGGTTTTCACTACAGTCGGCTTTTGCTGTCATTTTTTCTTATGGCACCCTTTCAGGTTTTTACCACATCTTGGGTATTTGATCTTACCTACCCCTTAGTAGTTGTGTTGTTTTTAACCTTGATGCCCTTTTGGGCTTTCACCAAGTCCACTATGTGCCCACTATTTTTACTCGGAGCACCTTTTTAGATTTTCACTCCTCCCTTTTTGTTTAGGCACATTTCTTTTTCTTTCCTTTTTGTTTTCACAGCGGCTAAGGGGGTTGAATTCCATCATTGTCGGCCAACTGGCAGCCATTCTAACCTTTTCTTGAGTTATAATGGTAAAGCTATCAACCTTGTCCTTGCTCATCTTGAGATGAAGCGGTGGTGGTTTTTATTTTGAGGGTCTGGACCGTGCCCTCTTTATTTTGTCCTTATTTCCTTTCTTTTTTCTATATTTTCACTCTTCTTCTTTTTCTCTCTTTTTTTTTTTTGCCCCTTGTTTGAACCTCTATTTTTGGTGGACAGGGCATGACAAATTTCCGGATGACCAACTCTGGTTAATTGACTATAGCTTTACCAATGTAACTGTAGATGAGATTAGATAGATTTACTAGTGAAAGATTTTCATGGTGTCGGCATTGATTAGCTCCGAAGATCCTCTCCTTTCATATTGGTGAGCTGGAGAGTACCTCCTAGAAGTACTTCTCCAATGATTAGTGGTCCTTCCCACAAGTGTTTGAACTTTTGTAACGCCCCGTACTTTTGAAACTTGGGTGCTACCGAGTAACCCTACGTAGTGTAAGTATGAACCTAGCTCAAGTGAATGTTTGCATGCATTCCAGTCAAAAATCCAACCATTAAAAACGGTTCCCACCCATATATCATGTTATCCATCTGCTATTCTTCAAGACGAACCTTCACGTCGTCAAATAACCTATCCTTAAGATTCTAAGTTCATTGATAAACAGATCCAACCACCCATCGTAGATTTAAATCCAAGGACCACAAGATCCACTGTTTTCCAAGCCTGCAACTTCCTGTGGGATGATTTGGCACATACCTACATGGTATAACCACCCAACTCTAAAAGGAATGGTTAGGGTCCATCCATGATTGCATGGGGACACTCAAAAGCATCAATGAAAAACATAGTTCAAGCAATTTAATGACTTATATAAAATTTAAAGCATAACACATGTATAACCATACAAATAACATACACATAATATAAATTAATCTTCACTTACTAATATTCATATAATTTATGTATGGTAACGATCTGTGATAATATAAAGTATATATAACAGAATATATGAATGGTAATAAATAATAATAATAATAATAATAATAATAATAATAATAATAATAATAACAATAATAATAATAATAATAATAATAATAATAATAACAATAGAATTATTCTAATAATAGCATTTAGTGTTCTAAATTCACAAAACAGGTGTCTCAGTCATCTAAATGGATCCTTGGACCTTTTTAACCATTGGCGTTCAGTTTTGAAATCATCCGACCATTAGATTGATGGGAATCAGCAAATAGGACCCGAATCCATCTGTGGAGCCCATCTAAAACTTTAGATCTACCTGAAAATTGTCCTAAGGCCCCAAGTAAGCTCCTAGGAACGAATGAATGATGCGGATCTATCGCAAGCATCATGGTGGACCTCACACACATAGCGCATGCATTCAGGGCGTGTACACCCGTCGTGCACCGAGCCAAGAGGCTCGGTCAAATAGTGTTGACCTGCTGTCTCTCTAAAAAAGAGAGATTTCTTCTTCTCTTTGATTTTTTTACAGAGGACGGACAGGACGCTCGTTTCTTGATTTGTGGCCCACCTTCATCATCCATCATGATGATCAGAACCGTCCATTGGATGGAGGGCCCGCGTCCGAGCAAACCCCACCCAGTTTCAGACCTTGAAACACGCATGCATACACAGGTTGCGGGCGCAAACCGACCCTACAAACACAACACTTTCTAAAAATAGAAAATTTCCATTTTCCTTCCGTATGCCAACTTGGCAATCCGAGTGAGGTGAAATCCCTCCATCTCAGCCGTCCGTGAGAATGCAATCCTAACCCTTCAAGCTAGTTTTTCTTATAAAAGGAAAGAGAATGAGAGAGGAAATCGTTCGCCTCCTCCCAAGCTCAAACCCATCACCTAAATCTGCAGGAAACACCCAAAGGCCTCCTCCACAAGCTTCCTGGAGCCAATCCAAGACATCCACCAGCCTTGTTTCAAAGAAACTCATAGCCATTCAAAAACTGCCATTAATGGCCAAGCATCTTCCTCACCATTGCACTACCCGTCTGAGCCATGATTCAGGCTCCGTTTGTGCAGAAATGAGGTCCATCTGCTGGACGTTTTTAGCAGCAATAAGGAGAGAAGAAAGAAAGAAATGAGAGAGGAACGGGAGGGAGGGAGTACATTGTTAGTGCTATGATTTCATATTCCTTTGGTTGTCAAATTTTGTAGTGTCAAAACCTACATGTCTTGTACTTCTTGTGTTTCTTGTTTGTGACTACACACTGCTTCAAGACAAGATCATGAATGAAGAATGTTTTTCAAGACAAGATCATAAATGAATAATGTTTGCAAGACATGTCATGGATGAAGTCTACAAGAATAGAAGACTCAAGTTTGCTTATAACAAATTCAAGATTAGAAGACTTCATCAAGACAAATCAAGAATGTACCAAGCTCTAGAATGTCGTCAACTCAATTCAAGCTTCTACTTCAAGATCATCTGAGAATACAGACCTTCAAGACTTCAATGTCCATCTCACTTCAAGGTTTGTTTGACCTTAGATTGACCTTAGGTTGGTTTGTATGATAGGTCAATTGATACATAATCCATGACTGTTCTAAGACCAGTCCTAGAAATCTTAAGACCGATCCCTAGTCTGCTGACCGATCTTAGGTTTCTCGGGACCGATCCCTAGTCCTGCTTTGACCAGTCTTAGGTTTCTCAGGACCAGTCCTAGGTTGTTACAGATTTTCAGATTTTCCTAGTTGTCCTTCAACCAGTCCTGGACTTGCTTCGACCAGTCCTGGGAAGTTCTACGACTCATCCTTCAACCAGTCATAGTTCTACGACTCGAACTCCAGCGACCTATCTAGGGTCCTACGACCAGTCGTAGGTGACACACGACCAGTTGTAGGTGGCCCACGACTGGTCGTAGGTTACCTAAGACCAGTCATGAGAACAGCTAATCTAATCCCGTGGAAATCTTTCAAAATCTTTGAAGCTACGACCGGTACTAGGAATCCTAAGACCAGTCGAAGATGGGATTTTTTAGGCTATAAATAATGCACGAATTTCAGAGTTTATTATTCCATTCCATTCAATTCAAGCGATTTAAGGCTATACTCTGAGATAAGTTGTGATTATTTTTTTAAAGCTATTGTGCATATTTAATATTCCTTTTGATAGCATTATTCTATTGTGATTTTGATCCACATTCCAATCTCATTTAGAAAAGAGGAACTTGTGATATTCCTTCTTCTCGGATTAAAATCAAATAGACCTTGCTCTTCTTGATTTAATCTAAAATCAATTAGACATAGAACCATTCTTTAAGTGAGTATTGGACATTGAACGACGTATCATACATCTACTCCGATTGGTTCTACTGGGCTACTTTAAAAGGAGATCCAGGTATTTTACTTTGTAATTTACTTTCTCTAGTTTTTTTTTTTAGATTTGCTAGAAAAATCTCATTGTATTGGTTATCTGAGGAGAGCCAGAAAACTCAGATTGTGGGGGTTTTTTGGATTGTGTAAGCCCGAGATAAAAAGACACAATTGTGAAGGTTTTGGGTGAACCTGTGAAAACCTATTTTGAGAGTGCATGCTAATATCCCCTGTGTGAGGATATTAGGAGTGGAGTAGCATTCTGTGTGGCTGTTGGCTAACAGTTGGTGAACACACAGGCGAACCACTATATATCATTGTGTTGTGGATGTGCTTGATTTTTTTATTCATTTATTCCTACAGTATTGTGGATTGCTTTTATGGATGAATGTTGTAATTTTCATTTCAAGCAAGTGTGGTTGAATGGTGTAATAACTTAGGATTTATTTCTGTAAGTTATTCTTGATTTATTTTCCATATCATTTGTGATTGCTAAATTGTTCTAGAAATAAGGTTGTCCTACCATAAACCATTGGTTTTGGTGTAAGGTTGTCCTTAGAACAAGATTTAGTATCATTCTCATATTTCATGTGCTTTAAGATTGTTATTATTCTAGCATTGTTATTTATATCTTTTATTATTCCGCTGTTTTAAGTTTTATTTGGCATTGCCCTATTCACCCCCCCTCTAGGGCATATAGCTTGGCCCTTTCATACATCACCCTCTTGATGGGGTTTTTTCCCCGTCTTTGACCGGTCCTGAGCCCCGCTTGACCAGTGGTGGGAGGCGCTCGACCGGTCGTAGGTTCGAGCCTTGGCATGACTCAAAGTCCAGCGAGTTCATGCTGTTTTTTCTCGGAGGCTAAGACCAGTCCTGGAGTTCCAGGACCAGTCGAAGGTGGGCTTCGATCGGTCATGGACAGGCTTCGACTAGTCGAAGGTTACGCAGTTTGTTCCGCGATTTTGCGCGAAACTGCAGATTTGAGTCCTTTCTCAATCGGGATGCGAAAGGGAAGTTTCCTAAACTATAAAAGGGGTTGCTTAGAGTTTTCTAGGTATCACAAGAAATATAAGAGGGTTTCCTAAAGCTTTACAAGGGATTTGCTAAAGGGTTTAGGGCTATCAAAAGGTGAGAGAGAGAGAGAGGAAGAGAGAGAGGAAGCTTATAGAAGGGAGGTTCTGCTCGTGGAGGTTATCTACTGTGCAATCTATATCTCAGCACTTCTATGTCCTCATAATCGGTTAGATCTCTCCATTTTCTCCATTTCTCTTATTGTTTATCTACTCCTGCGTGAGTGAAGAAGGTTGTAACGTTCTACTTCATATTAGATTATTGATCTGGACGAGGTCCCGTGGTTTTTACCTCTTTGAGGGTTTTCTACGTAAAATTCTCTTGTGTGGTGTGTGATTGATGCATTGATTATTTTCATTGCTTTATTATCCATAATTCTGGTTTATTCTGGAGGGCTAGATCCTAAGGTTTTGTGCAAGGCCCCCAAAAAAGTGGTATCAGAGCTAAGTTCATTGAACGGGTAGGATCAGTTTGGAATTACGGAAGGTGGCTCATCAAGGATGATCAGCCTCAATGGTTCTAACTGGACCATATGGAAGGCTAAGATGGAGGACTTGCTTTATTGCAAGGAACTATATTCTCCAATTTTAGGCATATCAGCAAAATCCAAGGATATGACTGACGATGATTGGAAGAAGATGGACCGAAAGGTGGTGGGGTTCATTAGACAATGGTTGGATAATTCTATGTTCCACCATGTGTCTACAGAAACCTCAGCCGCTAGCCTATGGCTAAAATTACAAGGGCTGTATGAGAGGAAGATAGTCAGTAATAAAAATTTTCTGATAAGGCGACTTGTGAATCTCAAATTCAAGGATGGTAGTTCTGTGGCCGAGCACATGAATGAGGTCAGCAATATAGTGAACCAACTCACCTCTATGAAGATGGTCCTGGATGATGAACTGCAGGCTTTACTATTGCTTAGTTCATTACCTAACAGTTGGGAGACATTGGTGGTGTCTCTAAGTAACTCCGTGCCAGACGGAAAGATATCCATGGAACAGGTAACCAGTTGTCTCTTTAATGAGGAGACAAGGAGGAAGTCTCAGGGGTCTACTCAACAAGAGACTCTTGTGACACAGGAACAGGGGAGAGGAAAGAACAGAAAGGGCGGGAAGGCCCGAGATAAATCAAGAGGTAAGTCGAGTAACAGAAAAGATGTTGATTGCTGGAATTGTGGCAAGAAGGCCCACTACAAGCATGAATGTCATGGTAAGAAAAACGACAAGAAAGGAAAAGGGAAGGAAGATGAATCAGATTCCACTGCGGTCGCTTCAAATGGTGACATGGTAGTTATTCTTTCTGCAGATCATGATGTATGTCTCATAGCTACGAGTCAGGACACCGACTGGGTGATAGACTCGGGAGCTTCTTTTCATGCGACTCCACACAGGGACTCCTTCACAAGCTACAAGTCAGGTGACTATGGGACTGTAAAGATGGGAAATTCTGGCGTATCAAAAATCGTGGGAGTCGGTGATATTTGTGTGAAAACTGATGTGGGATGCACATTGGTTCTCAGGGATGTGAGGCATATCGCAGACCTTCGCCTTAACTTGATGTCAACGGGAAGGCTGGATGATGATGGCTATGAAAGCCAGTTTGCTGGTGGGCGATGGAAGCTCATCAAGGGTTCGTTGATCGTGGTCAGAGGGAAGAAGTGTTGCACCCTATACAAGGCAAGTGTCAGTATGTGCAAGGGTGGGTTGAACGCAGCGGAAGATTCAGCTATTGACATGTGGCACAGGCGTCTAGGCCACATGAGTGAAAAAGGGCTTCAAGTAGTAGCAAAGAAGCAACTCCTTCTAGACGTGATAGGTACACCTCTCAAAACCTATCTTGATTATTTATCAGGGAAACAACATAGAGTTTCATTCATTAAAACTGCTTCTCATGTTAATAAAGTGCATGCATTAAATTTGGTTTATTCTGATGTTTGTGGTCCTATGAGGAAAAAAACTTTGGGTGGGGCATTGTATTTTATTACTTTTATAGATGATGCATCTAGGAGGGTTTGAGTTTATGTTTTGAAATCCAAGGACGAGGTCTTTGGTGTGTTTAAATTATTTCATGCTATGGTCGAGAGAGAGACAGGTAGATCATTGAAGTGTATCCGCACTGACAATGGTAGTGAATACATTGGCGACTTTCATGAGTACTGCAAGTCCCTGGGTATACGGCATGAACAGACGGTTCCCAAGACCCCCCAGCATAATGGTGTAGCTGAGCGAATGAATCGCACCATTGTTGAGAGAATCAAATGTATGTTATCCCATACGAAATTGCCCAGGACGTTCTGGGGAGAAGCAATGCATACGGCGGTGTATTTGATAAACAAGTCTCCATCAACCCCATTGAATGAAGAAGTGCCTGAGAAGGTATGGACTGGACATGATCTATCATACAGTCATCTCAGGGTGTTTAGATGCAGGGCATCCGTTCACGTACTAAAGGACGAGGGTCCAAGCTCAATATGAAGATCAGGCAATGTGTGTTCTTAAGGTACGGTGATGAAAAATTCGGTTACAGGTTGTGGGATTTGACTGAGAGGAAGCTCGTCAGGAGCAGAGATGTGGTTTTCTTTGAAGATCAGTATATAGAAGACATTAGTAAGTTAGAGAAGAACCAGCCTAGTTCAGGTGAACTAGAGGACGTGGATCCGGTTACTCCTCCCGTGGTGCCTGATGATGGGGGAGTATAGCAAGGTGTAGAGGACGAGAAAGTTTCTTCAGAAGATGGAACAGGGGAGTAGCCCCCACTTGATCCACCTGTTGAGCCACAGGTGAGGAGCTCATCTAGGGACAGACAGCCATCCAAGAGGTATCGCCGCATGAGTACATTATGCTAACCGATGGGGGAGAGCCAGAAGATTATTCTAAGGCCCTAGCCGATGAGCATAAGGGGGAGTGGTTGAAAGCTATGTAAGAGGAGATGGAATCCTTGCATAAGAACCACACCTATGACATGGTGAAATTGCCTAAGGGCAAGAAAGCTTTGAGCGACAAGTGGGTGTTCAGAAAGAAGATTTAGCAGAAGAATTCACAGACGAGATTCAAGGCCAGACTTGTGGTCAAAAGTTTTAGTCAGAGGAAAGGCATAGACTTCAAGGAGATATTCTCACCAGTGGTGAAGATGACATCCATACGGATGTTGCTTGGGTTGGCGGCTAGCATGGATCTAGAGATAGAGCAGTTAGATGTTAAAACTACCTTTCTCCATGTTGACCTGGAAGAAGAGATCTACATGCACCAACCAGAGGGGTTCAAAGTCAAGGGCAAGGAGCATATAGTGTGTAAGCTGAGGAAGAGCTTGTATGGGCTGAAACAGGCTCCACGGTAATGGTACAAGAAGTTCAACTCGTTTATGTTAAAACATGGGTATGACAAAACGGAGTCGGACCACTGTGTGTTTCACTCACAAGTTCTCAGATGGTGATTTCTTAGTTCTGTTGTTATACGTTGATGACATGCTCATCATGGGAAAAGACATCAAGAAGATCGACAGGCTGAAACAGGAGTTGGGCAAGTCTTTTGCGATGAAAGACTTGGGCCCGGCTAGACAGATCCTAGGAATGGAGATAACCCGTAACAGAAGCAGCAGGAAGCTCTGGCTGTCACAAGAGCGGTATATTGAGAAAGTCCTAGAGCGGTTCAATATGAATGCAGTGAAGCCGGTCAGTACTCCACTAGATGGTCACTTCAGATTGAGCGACAGGCAGTGTCCCAAGACGAAGGCAGAGGTGGAAGAGATGCAGAAGATACTCTACGCGTCAGCGGTAGGAAGTTTGATGTATGTTATGGTGTGTACACACCCAGACATAGTACATGCGGTTGGTGTTGTCAGCCGGTATCTTGCTAATCCTGGCAAAGAGCATTGGACAGCGGTGAAGCGGATACTGCGGTATCTAAGAGGCTCATCCAAATTGAGCCTATGCTATGGTAACAGTAAACCTGTGTTAGAGGACTACATAGATGCAGATATGGCAGGTGACATAGACTCTAGGAAGTCTACATCGGGGTTCATGTTCACGTTTGTAGGGAGAGTGGTTTCTTGGCAGAGCAAGCTACAGAAGGTCGTAGCATTGTCGACGACAGAGGCCGAGTACATTGCAGTCACAGAGGCATGTAAAGAGATGCTTTGGATGAAGAGGTTCCTACAGGAACTTAGCCTGAAGCAGGAGCAGCACGTGGTCTATTGTGATAGTCAAAGTGCTATACACTTGAGCAAGAATCCAAGTCAGCATTCCAAGTCGAAGCACATAAAGATTCGATATCACTAGATCAGGGATACTTTGGAACAGAAGGTGTTACAGCTTGAGAAGGTCCACACGGACGATAATGGGTCAAACATGATGACCAAGGCTTTGCTCAAGGGCAAGTTTGAGGTTTGTAGAAATCTGGCTGGCTTGAAGAAGGTGGATCCCTCCTGGGTCAAAAAGGGAGAGATTTGATGGGATTTTTTCCCCATCTTCGACCGGTCCTGAGCCCCGCTCGACCGATCGTGGGAGGCGCTCGACCAGTCGTAGGTTCGAGCCTTGGCATGACTCAAAGTCCAGCGAGTTCATGCTATTTTTTCTCAGAGGCTAAGACCAGTCCTGGAATTCCAGGACTAGTCGAAGGTGGGCTTTGACCGGTCGTGGACAGGCTTCAACTAGTCGAAGGTTACATACTTTGTTCCGTGATTTTGAGCGAAACTGCGGATTTGAGTCCTTTCGCAATAGGGATGCGAAAGGGAAGTTTCCTAAACTATAAAAGGGGTTGCCTAGGGTTTTCTAGGTATGACAAGAAATACAAGAGGGTTTCCTAAAGCTTTACAAGGGATTTGCTAAAGGGTTTAGGGCTATTAAAAGGTGAGAGAGAGAGAGAGGAAGAGAGAGAGGAAGCTTATAGAAGGGAGGTTCTGCTCGTGGAGGTTATCTACTATGCAATCTATATCTCAGCGATTCTATGTCGTCGTAATCAGTTAGATCTCTCCATTTTCTCTATTTCTCTTATTGTTTATCTACTCCTGCGTGAGTGAAGAAGGTTGTAACGTTCTACTTCATAGTGGATTGTTGATCTAGACGAGGTTTCGTAGTTTTTACCTCTTTGAGGGTTTTTCACTTAAAATTCTCTTGTGTGGTGTGTGATTGATGCATTGATTATTTTCATTGCTTCATTATCCATAATTCTGGTTTGTTCTAGAGGGCTAGATCCTAAGGTTTTATGCAAGGCCCCCAACACCTCTTTCTACTTGCAGGCTTGCTGCCGTTTCAGCTAGACTCAGACTGAGTTCAGTCTGAGTTTTGGCCGCTGACCCTACTGGTCATTGTAATAAAAAGACAGAGAAGGGAAAAAGAGAGGGAAGACAAAGATAGAGAGAATAGAAAGGAGAAGAAGAAGAAGGAAAGGCAGGGAGTTAGGTCGGGTTCATTGGCGAGTCGACTAGACTCGACTCGGTTAAGTCACAGCTCGAACCGGTCAGCTCTTTTTCTAGGGTTTTCCAGCAGTAGAGAAAAGAAGGAAAATGAGAGGGAGGGAGAAGATTGGGTCAACTCAGTTTCAAACCGAGTCAACTCACTGATCCGAATCCCATGCCATTCAGGGACCGTGCTCGGTCAGCAGACCAACTACGTTGGGGCTCCTAGTCCTGATCTTAGTACTATGCATCGTCGTCAGGTAACATTTTCAACCCAATCCAAATCGACCGAGTCAACTCAATGAGTCAATGCTTTCCTTCTAAATTAGATATGCTTCATTATATTAACATCATGGCCACACCCTTATTATTTAGGTTGCTAACATTATATGTGATTAACCCCTAATTTATGCTAGAACTACTTATTATAAATGAAACTACAATTAGTAAATAGTTGTATTTTACTTACCACTCCTAAATATTACCATTAAAGGTATATTGTAATAATTATTACATCACAAGGGTTGAGGTTGTCATGTTAAATAATAAAAATTATATCGCTAGTGTTAATGGCGATTTTACAATTATTAATACTATCAACATGGTTACCATTCCTATCATCATTAGGATGTTTAAGATCTGGAATGAATAGCCATTAGTAACTTATTTATTGATATTAGCGATTACGTATAAAATAATATCATTACTAAACACTAGTATGTTGTTTGTCACTCTTAAATATTATCACAAATAGTAGATCATTATCATCAGAATAATTATTATTAATATGACAACTAATATAAAGTATAACACTAACACTAATAATTATCTTATGACTATTAAGTTTAAATTGTAACTAATATGTCAACTAGAGTCCAAACCCTAAAGTCCAAGCCTAGACCTAAACTCGAGGGTGGAACCCTAAAAACCCTAGGATATGTAGGTCTTGACCATAAATGCTTGGTAGGACATTGATCTCACATACAATGTCACAATTCATGGTAGGGTTCAATTCTAAGGATACACGTGCTTCCTAGCAACGTCAGTTGGTGGATTCGACACATGAGATGATGATTCTTCCCCTTAAGCTTCCCATTTCCAAATTTGTCTAAGTTATAGTATTTATGAAATGTTAAAATTAATAATTCATAGCATGTGATCTCTTACATGATTTATATCTGATTTACAGTTGACAATTGTGAAAAATAATTGTATGCGATGGTTACTTACATGATAGCTCTCATTTTAATTTATAGTTCACGTCATGACCTGTTGTGATTATTATGCTTAACATGTGCCTGCCATATTATAACTGTATATTTCACATGAATTGTTGTAAGTCACTATGGACCTACATTTACTACACTTATTAGTGGGTAAGCCCCCTTGTGTACGTGAACCCATACTTAGGGTGTAACATGATGGAGTGTGAAATGGAATGGACCCTCGATTGGAGGTTATGCGGGACATGGAATATTAATGTGGGATTTACCATCCATAGGTTATACGGCTTGAATGGCTTGAAATGACCTCTTTAACCGCTCCGATTTAATCTTACCTGACCCTTTGCCGTTTTGACTTAATGTACCGAGCACTCTTTTACTGCTGCGATTTAACATCTGTCCCAAGCTTGATGATTTCTTTACGTTCCTTGATGGCCTATATTATGCGATGGTAATCCCTACTTATTGAATTTGATTGGCCACTAACCGATGGGTTCCATTAAGCATCCTAAGGTGGGGGGAATCTCATGAGCCGGGGATGGTGGTCATGGAATACTATGCCCGAGCTGTCGGCCTACGCTAGGTGACAAGTCCCCCATAGTGACCATTGAGTTACTTAAATTTGCTGATTATAATTAGATTAATAACAGTTGGCTAATCATGCATTCATAGCATATTGGCGATGACGGGTGGCTAATTCTGGATGCTGTAGCACGTGCCCTAGAGTTGTTAGGGTATCGTTTCGCTAGCTCCCAGACCACCGACTATCGACCTATGTTTCGACTGGATGATCATTCCCACGTCGATGATTATATGGGTGATGAGCCCAAGTCTGACTAGATGTGCATCCCCAGGTTGATGTGCATTCACGCATCCATGCATATGAAAAGACTGCATCATGTATTATTTTGATTATCTTGTCATTTTAACTATGCTTAGCTAAGGCGGCAATGTGTAATCTTGAGGGGAATTCACACTGAGTTGGTCACTTATCCATCAAATATACAACCGTAAGGTAGCACAGGTGGCTTAAGTGATATGCAGGTTCAGACCGATGAGGAGCCATCTTGGTGGTCAAGGATGCATCGTTGTATTGCCAAGAGGAGTTGCGTGATCTTGTGGCTCAGATTTTATATATATTTTGTTATCTCACTTGTATAAATTGTGAAATTCATGTATTTATTATTTTAGAGACATTGGTTTGTGTAAGTCATTATGGGCAACCTCTTATGCATTCTAAATATAAATGAGAATTTTTCTTTATGCTGACTTGTCCATCCTACGCTTATCTGCTAACTCTGATAAAAGAAAAGGATTATATATGGGGTTTAACTCTTCTTAGGTTAACACTCGAGTTTTTGGGAAACGGGTCGTGTACTCGAGTCCTGAAAAGTCGGGGCATTACAACTTTCCTCGGGGATTTGGAAGATACGATGGTAGAATGCATTTCATGACTACATCGCCGATCTTGAAACTTCTCTTTCAGACTCTCTTGTTGTAGGCCCAAGCGATCCTCTTCTGATAACTTTAGGAATGACTTAGTGCACGCATGCGCTTTTTATTTGTGAGGTACAGTTGATCGTATCTACCTTTGAGCCATTCCCCTTTCCTCGATTTCATTCTCAAGTAGCACTCGAAGAGATGGTAAAAACTTTAACTAGAATTGTTTCCATTCTTTATGTAAGCTTGAAAGGAGTTGCGCCTATAGTAGACCATACAGACGTCTGATAGGCCCAGACTGCATATGAGAGCATCTCATACCAGTCTTTGTATATCTTAACCATCTTCTCGAATATCCCGATAAGCGTCTTGTTGGTGGCTTCCACTCCTTCATTTATCTGGCGGCAGTAGGAGGTCGATTATCAGTGCTGAATCTTGAACTTTTTAATGAAGTCATTCATCTTTTTATTGATGAAGGGTGAACTATTGTCAGTGGTAATAGTGTGTGGGACTCCATATTGGCTGATGATGTAATTCTTTATAAACTTAATTACTTGAGACACCGCTATGGTGGTGTAGAATGCTACTTCTACCCTACCCACTTGGTGGAGTAGTCAACTGTTAAAAGTTTGTATTCATGACTATTTAAAGCTTTTGGATTTACCTTTTCGATGATGTTGATACCCCACATAGAGAAAGGCCATGGCGTAGTCAGGTTGCATACTCTAAGGTTGTGGCATGTATATGATTTGCATGCTCTTGACACTTGAAACATATCATGGCGTGCTGGCAGTAATCTGCCTCCATAGTCATCCAGTAGTAGTCGAGTCGTAGAATCTTCTTCGCCATCATGTGTCCATTCATGTGCAGGCCACACACTTCATCATGGATTTCTTCCATAATCTTTGCAGCTTCAAATTCGTCAATGCATCTGAGGAGAATTTGAGTATATGATCACTTATAGAGAATTTTACCCTTGATTGTGAACTGTCCTACCAAGCGTTGGAGGGTTCCGTGGTTGATTGATGTAGCTTTTTCCAGGTACTCCTGGCTTTAAAGATAATGTTTGATGTTAGTATAACAAGGTTTGCTAATAGGGATGGCTTCAACCACTTTAAATTACAAGCAGAAGTGTAACGCCCGAAATTCGGGGTCGAGTATGAACTCAACTCCCGAGTTCCAACGCATCACTTATGCAACATACATAATGATGGTTAAATGTTGTCTGAGTTAGAGCAATAAACATGAACGAGATTATACCAACACAGTAATTCATACTCCAGTGCAATTGGATAAAGGCAAGCAGAAGACTGAAATTTTATATATAAGGTATGTAAGGAAACAAAATTTCGTGAACACTAGAGTATGAACACTAACTGAGTACCCATATACATGTACTGTTTCTGAGTCAAAAGTCAAAATACAATTGTAAGGGTTATGATCTCATACTCCTTTGGTTGTCAAATTTTGATGTGTCAAAACATCTATCTGTGTCTTGTGCTGGTATGATGATTATTTTATTCAAGACACTGCCTAAGTACTTCAAGATGCTACAAGTTGAAGCACAAGATGTTAAAGTTCAAAAAGCCATAAAAAGCGACAAGATGTTGAAGCTCAAGATCTCAAGACTTCAAACCTGATATTATTCAAGACTTCAAGCCTGATATTGGTTCAAACAATCTACATTCGTTGAATGGTTGAAGTTCAATATCCATACGACATGTTTCAGGTTTAAATGACCTTAGGTTGACACTTTAAGTAGGTCATTTTGGATACATAAATCAAATCTTTATTTAACATAAAGTTGGTCTATTCCAAGACCAGCCCTAGCTCTTGTTCGACCAGTCCTAGCATTGGTTCGACTAGTCCAAGAAATCCCACGATCAGTCCTAAGTTGTTGAAGTTTTTTTCGGATTTTTTGGAACGCCCACGACCTGTCCTGGAAGTCCTTCGACCGGTCGTAGGTTGGCTTCGACCCGTCCACGATCTGTCGTGGAGCTACGACTGAAAGACCAGCAACTGATTTCATGGTCCTACGACCAGTCGTAGGTATCTACGACCAGTCGTAGGTGACCCACGACCGGTCGTAGGGTTCACACGACCACGTCGTAGAACGGCTTTCAAAGATCGCGCTCAATTTTTCAAAAATCTGTTAGAGCTACGACCTGTCCTAGGTTTCTAAGACCAGTCGTAGGAACGATTTTTTCGTCTATAAATTGAACACGAATTTCAGAGTTTTGATATTCAGAACTCCATTCCATTCAAGAATTTTCAAGTTATCACTCGAGATAAGTCTGTGTTTATTTTAAGCTTAATTGTGCTTATTTAATATTCCTTTTGCTAGCTTATTTTATTTGATTTTGTTTCTCTATTCCAATCTTATTTGAAAAGAGGAATTATATTATTCCTTCTTCTTGGAATCAAAATCAAATATAGCTACGCCCAACAAGTTAAATCTAAAATCTATTAGAATTTAGAACCTATGAATGTGAGTATTGGAAATTGAACTTTGATATTCAATCATCTACTCCGATTGGTTCTACCGGCCGCTAAAGGAGAAATCCGTATTTTACAATTTCAGAAAATTCATTTGTTATTGGTTTTGTTTGAGGTTGAGCCGTAAAAATCTCATTGTATTGGTTTTGTTTGAGGTTGAGCGGAAAAATCTCATTATTTTGGTTGTCTCGAGGAAAACCGTAAAACTCGAAAAAGGGGTTTTTGAATGTGTAAGCCCAAGTGAAAAAAGACACAATTGTAAAGGTTTTTGGTGAACTGTAAAACCTATTTGATAGTGAACGCTAATATCCCCGTGTGAGGATATTAGGAGTGGAGTAGCATTCGTGTGTATTTGTTGTAAAGGGGTTGGTGTACACACAAAGTAACCACTATAACTCTTTGTCTTGTGGATTGAATGCTTGATTAATTTTCATATCTTTTATCATTCAATTGTGTGGAATGTACAAGTGGATGTGAATGTTGTAACTATTTACATTTTCAAGCAAGTGTGGGGATTGTTGTAATAATTTAGATCTTTATACGCATTTAGTTTCAATTCCTTGCTATTTCATTTAATTATATTAACATTGAGTTCTTGATTCAAAAGAGGTTCTAGAAATAAGGTTGTCCTACCATAAGCCCTTGTTTATTATGGTGTAAGGTTGTCCTTAGAACTGAATTTGTATCAATCTCTCAATAATTATTTATCAAGGTGATTTATATTTAGCATTGTAAATTGATTCATTATTGGAAGAGTATTGATTTACTTTCGTTCCGCTGATTTATTTTTTAAATTTGGCATAGTCCTATTCACCCCCCCCTCTAGGACATATAGCTTGGCCTTTTCAAGTGGTATCAGAGCCTAATAGCTCATTACTTGTTATTTTTTATTTGGATTTATTTCCTGAGCTAACGATCTAAGCTATTTAAAAAGATGTCAAATTTTGATAGCCTTTCAGTTACTAGGCCTCCACCTTTTGATGGCTCCAACTATGCCTATTGGAAAGCCGTAATGAGAATCTTCCTCGATCAATGGATGAAAGTGTGTGGCTAGCCACAAAGATGGATCGAATGGAATCCTCCTACCATGGAAGTAACTGGTGTTGATGGTTCAAAATCTATGAAAATTACACCATTTTTCCAATGGACCACACTTCGTAAAAATGAGAGTAGTGCTAATGCTAAAGCACTAAATGCAATCACTGCAAGCACTATCATAGGATGAGTTCAAAAGAATCATATCCTGTGATATCAAGCAGCAAGCCTCTGGGATATTTTAGAAATGACACACGAAGGTACTACAATTGTCAAGAAATCTAAAGTCCAACTCCTCACAACTAAATTTGAAGAAATTCATATGGAGGAAAATGAAATGTTTATGGACTTTTACACTAGATTGAATGACATTGTAAACTCTATGTGGGGTCTTGGTGAAAAGATCTCGAGAAAGTAAAGTGTGTGCAAAAATACTACGCTCTCTTCCGAATCGGTTCAATTCAAAGGTAACCGCAATCCAGAACTTCGTGATACCTGACAATATAAAGGTAGAAGAGTTAGTTGGTTCTTTGCAAACCTATGAATTAAGTTTTAAAGCTCCTAAAAGTAAGTCTATTGCTTTGAAGTCATCTAAAAGTATTACTCAAGAAAATTCGGTTTTAAAAGTCTCAAGATGATATGGCCCTTTAGCGAAAAAGTTTTATAAGATTTTCAAAAGTAAGAAAAGAGTTGACTTTCAAAAGGCAAATGAAAAGAAACGTTCTAAACCTAAGTCTAAAACTTGGAAATCATTGAAAGATAGTCAATGTTATAACTGTCAAGAATATGGGCATTTAGCAAACAAATGTCCTAAAAGGACAGATCCAAAAGGAAGGGTATGTTGGCTACTTGGGATGAATCGTCTCGATTCGAAGCCTCTTCGAATCGAGAAAATTAGAACCGAGTCAATGAACTTAAGGCCCTTATGACTCTAGCCAAGTTTACCTTTTCAGATCACGATGATTCAACAAGTGAAGAAAATATGGATAGTGATCATGAAAATGATGAAGATCTTCAAGATGCTTATAATGCCTTATATAAGGAAAGTTGTAAAATTCTTTGTCAAACTTAAACTTCAAAAGAAAAGTTTTTTAAACTTAAAGAATGTTTTGAAACCCTTGTTTTAGAAAAATCTCAAATTTCAGATTGTTTTGAAAAATCAAAGTGTGATTTAGAATTTAAAACCTCTCTAATTGAAAATTTGAAATCTGAAAATGAGAAACTTAAAAATGAAGTATCCTCTCTCTCGAGTTTGAAGGACACATGGAGATATGCCCAAGGTGATCCAAAATTAGAAAATTATTATCCAGGATCAAGAAAATGTGGTGATCGATCCGGGTTGGGGTTTGATAAAAACACATCTCCTAAACAAGAATGCTCCTTCCATTTTTGTGAAAGGAGAGACTTCTAACTCAAAAGGAAAAGGTACTAATCAAGCTGTTTCTAAAAATACAAAAACCTTTCAAAAACACAAAAGCAGCTATACAAATTTCAAAAATCAGATTCGAAACCCGCTAGCTGAAAAAATTATTGATTTACTTAAGGAGCTGTTAAAATCTAACTCAGTAGGTCACTCTTATAACTATAAACAAAAGAAGACCAATTATTCTCCTAAACCCAAAACAGTACAGAAATGGGTTCCCAAGGTTACTTGTTTGGTTGCTCACACTGCTTTCAAAGCTACAAGCCATTCAAAATGGTACCTAGACAGTGGATGCTCCAGACATATGACAGGCGACAAAGCTCTATTCACTGATCTTAAAGATATGATTGATGGGTCAGTCACATTTGGTGATGGTAGCAACTGCAAGATAATTGGCAAAGGTACGGTCCAACTCTATAACCTTCCCTTATTTAAAAATGTGTTATATGTTGAAGGTTTAAAACACAACCTGTTGAGCATATCTCAAATATGCGATAACAACCATAATGTTAAATTTTCTAATCAAGGTTGTGAAATTACAAATGAAAAGGGTTCTGTAATATTAATTGGTCGCAGTAACTTCAAAACTGCTATATAGTAAGCAACGGTAGCTCATCTAATCAAACGTGCTACATGGTCCATACCGATGAGATAGATTTATGGCATAAACGCCTTGGACATGTACACTACCGAAATTTATACAGATTGAGCAAAAGTGAACTAATAAAAGGTCTACCTAAAATGCAAAAGTAGACAAGATTTGTGGTGAATGCCAAGATGGTAAACAAACTAGAGCTCTCACAAAAAGGTGAACTCCAATATCACCACAAGACCACTCGAGCTTCTCCATATGGATCTTATAGACCAACAAGAACGGAAAGTCGAGGTGGCAAAAAGTACATCTTAGTTATTGTAGATGATTACACAAGATATACTTGGGTTTCATTCTTGAAAGATAAATCGAAACCCTTGATGAAGTGAAAAAGATTATAAAACGGATTCAAACCGAAAAATGTTCTCAAGTCACAAGATCCGTAGTGATCATGGATCCGAATTTGAAAATAGCGGTTTTGAGAAATTTTGTAGCGATCGTGGAATATCGCATGAATTCTCTCGCACCTAAAACTCCTCAACAAAATGGAATTGTCGAAAGGAAGAATAGAGTGCTTCAAGAAATGGGAAATGTTATGTTAAATAGCATGAAGCTACCTAGAATCTCTGGGTCGAAGCAAAGTGAATACAAACTGCTACATTATTAACCGTGTTTATATTTGTAAATCTAATAATAAAACGGCTTATGAAATGTGGTTTGAGAAAAAGCCTTCACAAATATTTTCGAATTTTTGGCAAAGAAGTGCTATATTTTTATGGACCGTGAAAATTTGGGAAAATTCGACACTAAAAGTGATGATGGGATCTTTTAGGTTATTCTTTAAACAATCGTGCTTATCGTGTTTCAACAACAACAGATCGGTGTAATTCAAGAGTCAATAAATGTTGTGATTGATGATCTTTTGAAAAACACTGTTCCTAGTTTAGATAATGATGAAGTTCTTATACTTGAAAAACAAGAAACTTCATCAAATGAAACTAATCCTGAATTAAGGACTGTTAAAGATCATCCAACCTCTCAAATACTTGGAAATCCTCTCACTGGTGTGCGCACTCGTAGACAATTAGAGGACATATGTAACTACGTATGTTTTACATCCCAGATTGAACCGGGTAACGAAAAGAAGCACTTTCTCGATGAAAATTGGATTCTTGCGATGCAAGAAGAACTTAATCATTTGTCAGAAATGATGTCTGGCAACTTGTTCCTAGACCTAAAGATAAACATATTATTGGAACAAAATGGATTTTCAAAAACAAATCCGATGAGCTTGGAAATATTATTCGAAATAAAGCAAGACTAGTTGTACAGGGATATACTCAAATCGAAGGTATTGACTATAATGAAACATTTGCCCCTGTAGCTCGTCTTGAATCTATCAGACTTTTTATCTCCATTGCATGTTTTAAGAAAATTAAAATTTATCAAATGGATGTTAAGAGTGCCTTTCTCGAATGGTGATTTACATGAAGAGGTATATGTTGAACAACCTACAGTGGTTTGAAGATCCTAAATTTACTGATCATGTGTATCGTCTTAAGAAAGCTCTCTATGGTCTGAAACAAGCTCCCAGAGCATGGTACGAAAAATTGACTAAGTTTTTACTGAGTCATAACTTTCAGATGGGGTGTGTTGATAAGACACTCTTTGTTAAAAAATATAACGATGATATTCTAATGGTTCAAATATATTGACGATATTATTTATGGATCAACTGTACTAACATGACTGTTGAGTTTGCAGATTTGATGAAGTCTAAATTGAAATGAGCATGGTTGGAGAATTAAACTATTTCCTAGGATTGCAAGTAAAACAACAACCTGATGGAATATTTATTTCACAAACCAAATATGCTCAGAGTTTAATTAAAAAATTTGGATTCGAGAAAGGTAAAAATTTTGATACTCCAATGAGTACAACTGTAAGACTCTCAAAAGATTCTACAGGTAATGATGTGGATCCTAAATTGTATCGTAGTTTGATTGGTAGCTTACTTTATCTAACTCAAGAGACCGATATTGCTTTGAGTGTTGGTATTTGTGCTCGTTATCAATCAAATCCTAAAGAATCTCACTTAATCGCTATTAAGCGGATTATACGTTATGTCGCAAGTTCTACTAAATTGGGTCTCTGGTATCCACATGAGACTAATGTTCAATTAGCTTCTGCACGCAGATGTCGACTGGCCGGAAACATTGATGATAGGAAATCAACCGGTGGTGGTTGTTTCTACATTGAAATTGTCTTGTTTCTTGGTTTAGCAAGAAGCAAAGTTCTATATCGCTATCAATCATTGGTCAATACATTGTCATTCTTTGGAAATGCATGTACTCAACTTGTTTGGATGAAAACGAATGTTAAGTTTATTATGGAATTACTCAAGATTCTATGATTTTATTTTGTGATAATTCCAAAGGCAATAAATATCTCTAAAAATCCATTCAAAGATTCACGCATTTCTAAGCATATTGACATTAGATTTCATTACATTCGTGAATTAGTGGAAGAAAAATTAATAAATTTGGATTACATTCCAACCGAAATTCAACTCATGGACATTTTCACTAAACCGCCGACAAAACCGGTTTAATAAATTAAAATTTGATCTCGGTATGTGCAATTTAAATTGAGTTTGCATGATTTTGTGTATCATAAGTTTGATGTTTTATTTGCTTAAACTTGAAATTATTTAAAAAATAGAAAAAAAAAATTGCAAATTTTTTGTCATACTTTAATTTGTCGTGAGAATACATCGACCGGTCGTCTTACACACGATTGGTCGAACACATACTCGACATTGTCAGTAAAAGCACGGATTTCACTTAAAATTGGGGATTTTAGTCTTCTTCTTCATTTCTTCATTTCTTTCCAACCGCCCTAGCTACTACTGGCCCCAACCCATCTTCATTGTTCTTCAAGGTTAGTGATTCTTTTACATTTTCCTTGTAGATTCTTACTATTAATGCTTCAAAACTCATGTTTGTGGAATCTATTTGCTCATTGATTGCAGGATTTGGGGTTTTTCTCTTAAAAAAATCTGTTCTATCTAAATCTCATTCCTTCTATCTTGCATCTAGTTGTTCCCTTGAAATCTTTCTTTGAAAATGGATCCTAGAGGTAAAAGAAAACTACTCGAGGTCCATCCTCGTCTAGATCAACTTCTATTGTTCAACGTCATCTTCGTTCTCCTGAAAATGATCCTACTGATGCTCGAGATTTACGTATGCGTAATGTAATTGTTGAACGTCATGTTACTGTCAATCACATTGCTTCTTTTGGTATTCCTTCTTTGTTGGAATCTGTGGGATGGGATAACATCCTACATTGGGGTGGAGCTGCATACCACCATTGCCCAATCCATGTTTGCATGTATCTGTGATTTTTCTCTTGAGAATTTAATTTTTAAAGTTGATACTCAAGAAGGTTTGTTTGTTGTAGATCGTCATTTGATTGCAGATATTATGGAAATACCTATCAATGATGAAAGCATTCCAATTAATATTTTACATGATAGTCTCTCGAATCGAACGACGAATGCTTACTAGAGATTTATGTAATATGGATGTTCATTGGACTCATAAAGGTCATACACTTCCCTCAAGGTATTTGTTACCTGCATACGCAGTACTACATAAGATATTCATTTCAAATCTTTATCCACGTTCTCGGTAATAAAACCGAACTCACTTCTTTTATGGTTCGTGTTTTGCATTCCGTTGTCTCTGGTGTTAATATATGCCTCCCTTCTTTAATTTGTCATTCCATTATTCTCGTCACGTCACCATCCAGACATAGTGATATACCCTTTGGTTATTTAATGACTAGGTTAGCAAATCATATGCTCATAGCCATGCCTACTAGAGAAAAACCCATCCACCATCTTCCTTTAATAATTCCAATCTTAATAAGATGACTTTAGATTTGGGTAGAGAACAAGTGGATGCCGGTAGTGGTGGTGCGGCAAACAGGTAATGTCGAAGCTAGTGATCTTCCCGAGGACGTGAATATGGATGACTTATTTGAAGAACTTGAGTCGACTCACGATGATCCCGATTTTCACTGCCGTCGATTTTGATGAAAGGTTGAATTCTCTTCAAGAGCAGTGTGGCTCAAATTCGTGTTACTCAAGACACACAATTTTCTTATATGCGAAAATATATGAGCGTAATTGCTAAAGGATTACACAAAATTGATCCATCTAATCCTCGCGCCTCTTTCCGGTTCCGACCGAATTTTTTTTGGTCTGTAATATTTACTAATATTTGCTTGCCTCTCAAAACTTTTTGTTGACATTTTTCTCTTGCTACTTCTACTATCTTATTACTGTTCTTCTTCCTTTGTCCTTTTGTGACAAAAAGGGGGAGAAGTTTGGTGAAATTAGGTCATTAAAGTTTGGTGAAATTACGTCATGTTGCTTAACTTATAACTTATTTCTGTGCTTAGTTCTATTACTCAGGGGGAGTTAAACTGCTTAGTTCTATTACTCAGGGGGAGTTAAACTTCTCAAGAGTTATGGGAATATGATTATTGCTTATCATGTCTATACATCTGTGCATCTGTGCTTGCTTTGTACTTCTCTTATGTCTATTGGAAGAATTATTATTTGGTGTGGTGTTTTGTCACAAATTTGACAAAGGGGGAGTCTGTAAGGGTTATGATCTCATACTCCTTTGGTTGTCAAATTTTGATGTGTCAAAACATCTATCTGTGTCTTGTGCTGGTATGATGATTATTTTATTCAAGACACTGCCTAAGTACTTCAAGATGCTACAAGTTGAAGCACAAGATGTTAAAGTTCAAAAAGCCATAAAAAGCGACAAGATGTTGAAGCTCAAGATCTCAAGACTTCAAACCTGATATTATTCAAGACTTCAAGCCTGATATTGGTTCAAACAATCTACATTCGTTGAATGGTTGAAGTTCAATATCCATACGACATGTTTCAGGTTTAAATGACCTTAGGTTGACACTTTAAGTAGGTCATTTTGGATACATAAATCAAATCTTTATTTAACATAAAGTTGGTCTATTCCAAGACCAGTCCTAGCTCTTGTTCGACCAAACCCTAGCATTGGTTCGACTAGTCCAAGAAATCCCACGATCACCCTAAGTTGTTGAAGTTTTTTTCGGATTTTTTGGAACGCCCACGACTGGTCTGGAAGTCCTTCGACCGGCCGTAGGTTGGCTTCAACCTGGCCCACGATCTGTCGTGGAGCTACGACCGAAAGACCAAAGAATCGATTTCATGGTCCTACGACTGGGTCAGTAGGTATCTACGACTGGGTCGTAGGTGACCCACGACCGGTCGTAGGGTTCACACGACCGCCGTAAACGGCTTTCAAAGATCGCGCTCAATTTTTCAAAAATTGTTAGAGCTACGACTCCGTCCAGGTTTCTAAGACCCGGTCGTAGAACGATTTTTTCGTCTATAAATTGAACACGAATTTCAGAGTTTTGATATTCGAACTCCATTCCATTCAAGAATTTTCAAGTTATCACTCCGAGATAAGTCGTGTTTATTTTAAGCTTAATTGTGCTTATTTAATATTCCTTTTTGCTAGCTTATTTTATTTGATTTTGTTTCTCTATTCCAATCTTATTTGAAAAGAGGAATTATATTATTCCTTCTTCTTGGAATCAAAATCAAATATAGCTACGCCCAACAAGTTAAATCTAAAATCTATTAGAATTTAGAACCTATGAATGTGAGTATTGGAAATTGAACTTTGATATTCAATCATCTACTCCGATTGGTCTCTACCGGCCGCTAAAGGAGAAATCCGTATTTTACAATTCCAGTAAAATTCATTTGTTATTGGTTTTGTTTGAGGTTGAGCGAGAAAAATCTCATTGTATTGGTTTTGTTTGAGGTTGAGCGGAAAAATCTCATTATTTTGGTTGTCTCGAGGAAAACCGTAAAACTCGAAAAAGGGGTTTTTGAATTGTGTAAGCCCAAGTGAAAAAAGACACAATTGTAAAGGTTTTTGGTGAACCTGTAAAACCTATTTGATAGTGAACGCTAATATCCCCCGTGTGAGGATATTAGAGTGGAGTAGCATTCTGTGTGGTCGTTGTAAAACAACTTGGTGTACACACAAAGTAACCACTATAACTCTTTGTCTTGTGGATTGAATGCTTGATTAATTTTCATATCTTTTATCATTCAATTGTGTGGAATGTACAAGTGGATGTGAATGTTGTAACTATTTACATTTTCAAGCAAGTGTGGGGATTGTTGTAATAATTTAGATCTTTACTCGCATTTAGTTTCAATTCCTTGCTATTTCATTTAATTATATTAACATTGAGTTCTTGATTCAAAAGAGGTTCTAGAAATAAGGTTGTCCTACCATAAGCCCTTGTTTATTATGGTGTAAGGTTGTCCTTAGAATCGAATTTGTATCAATCTCTCAATAATTATTTATCAAGGTGATTTATATTTAAAGATTGTAAATTGATTCATTATGGAAGAGTATTGATTTACTTTCGTCTACTGATTTATTTTTAAATTTGGCATAGTCCTATTCACCCCCCCTCTAGGACATATAGCTTGGCCTTTTCAACAATCTAAAAGATGAGTCCTGAAATCCCAGCGATGCAGTCGGCCTAAGCAAAGCCGTCGGAGTACTGCATGAACGAGAACTCATCCTGGTCCTCGTCGAAATCGGGCTCCCCCTCCTGAACCGACGTGCCGTCTATACCTATGACAGAGTCTGGTTGGTGTATACAACACCATCCCGTAACATGGGAGTGAGTAGCTAACTCAGTGGAACAATAAAGCATAGGTTAACATGTTATCAATTCAATCAAGCAGTAATGATAAAGCAGTACAATTAAACAAGTTTAACTACTCTTATTAAATGCAAGTATGAAATGACATGATGAAGTATGCCCTTGCCAAACCACCCTCATGCGACATCATCTTACGTTCGCGAATGCATACCTCCCTCAGTGCTCCACATCTACTAGGCACATGCGGTGCGATGATGAGCATGATTACCGAGTTATTATTAGTCCATTTCAAACAACAGTATTGGGAAACTAGGGTACCTCCCTCGTATCATTCCCAAACTTGATCCATTCTAGGGCCGTCAATCCTAGTTAATCTCATACGGTATTATGGTTTGAGAGGCATCGCGAAGGCATCGCAAAGGGCTCGTCACACATCAGCACGGATACAGATCTCACCGTATGCGGCTCAATTGCTGACCGTCAGCTCGAGTATAGGTCTCACCGTACTCGGCTCAATCGCTGGCCGTCAGCTCGAATATAGGTCTCACCGTACTCGGCTCAACTCATACTCTAGTTGCTGTGAAGGGCTCGTCGCCAATCACAGACCTTGGAGTATACTCGAGATACTACAGAGGACTCGTCGCCCGTCAGCACGAGTACAGGTCTCACCGTACTCCGCTCTCGCCGTAAGTATTGACAGCTCGAATACAATGTCCCATACCACCGTATTTGGCTCATGAGTTTTGGGTTGCTCAATGGTCACTACGGGGAGGCACGTAGCCCCAGCATAGGCCGACAGCTCAGCCACGGTGTCCCATACCACCATGTCCGGCTCATGAATCTCAGCGGATCGAGGTACCATGGTTAACGGGATTTCCACTGGTAAGTTTCGTACCTTAGGTTCAAGCATAAGCAACCAAACATGGTGAACATACATAAGACACACGGGTTACTTGACGTGCTCGGCTGGCTCGAGAGCACAACAAGTTGAGCGATATGAAGAGCAAAAGCACTTCGTGTGGCCAACCACTATCGCCAACCGAAGTACGACACGGGTTTGCCAAATACATCATCTGTGGCAAGATGAATCTCAACCACGATTCCAAGTCTGGTACCGGATGTCTGGACTATGGACATAGTCCCAAGCCCAATCAATTTCCAACCATAGCATGTGAAGTAGAGCATGATAAACAAAGTAATCCAAACACACTAGCAATCATGTCATAAAACATATTATAAAGCATGTTATGAAACAAGTTACTAAGTATATTAAAAAGCATGTTATGGAGCACAATACTAATGGGGATATAAATACATATGTTTCATAGGTGAGTGGTTGGAGCAAACAACCACATGGAGGATATCATACATGACTCTAAGGTAGTTGAGAACTCTATCTCAGCACCTACCTAAAGTGCAAACACTTAAGCACTTACACCCACAAGCAATTTCACAAACACTTAGAGTGCACTATTTCAACATATATGACGTATGTTAGAAAAATGTGTATTAGGGCTATCCCTTTACCAAACTAGTATTTTATACGTATATATCATATTCACACAACAAATAATCATGACAATTACATCTCCAAAAAATATACGTATGCGGTATTTATAGAATGCACAATTTCAACATACATAGTGTATACAAGTAAACGTGTATTACGGCGATTCCTTTCACTAATCAGGTATTTTATCCATATACCATATAATCATACAACAATTAATCATAGCAAACACATTTCCAAAATGTGTACGTATATGGTATTCCTACGTATACCTAGAGTATGTAAAATTTCATATTTTGCATCTTTAATCGAAACAGGAAACGGAAAGCACTTTAAACATGGGCAATTACATGCAGATCATGAATCTATCATTATCTGACATTGAAAGCGTTGAAAACCGTAACCTATACACCTAAAGTCCTCACCTTGCACCTTGGAATCACCAGAAATCAGCAAGGTTCGAAGGGCTTCCGTATTCGGCAGTTTAATCGCCTAGAGAGTGAAACCGGTTAGCTATTTCATATCCTATAACCTCCACTCACCCAAACAGATCTAGGGTTAGAGTTTCTCACCTTAAAACGGAGTCGGTATCGCCGGGAATGTGTCTGAAAAGAGGCGGTGCAGCCCATGTGATGATCGAAAGCAGTAGGAGGAAGATACTCCCACAAATCCCAAGCTTTCTCTCCTTTTCTCTCTCTCTCCTTAGGATTTTATCCCAAATTCGTATGGTTGTGAGAGGGGCCGTTCTAAGGCCCTTATATAGCCTAAAACCTCTCCGGAATAGACTCCTGTTCAAGGGGTACTTCTATTATAAGCATTTCGGTGTTGTTCCAGCTCAAAAGAGGGTTTCTGGCGGCCCTCCTTGAGCCAAACGTCAGACTTAAGCTCACAACTCATGGATCTATGTGGGATTACATTTTTGTCTCAGTCGGATTTCCAGATCACACATGGCGGACCATTTTCAGTTCAACGGTCAGTGGGCCAAGATCCGAAATTCCAAGTACATGTAAATGTTTCTGAAATTTTTCCTGATCCGAGGGTGTAATTTGGTCTGATTTCGACATTCGGGTTGCTTAATACCGATCCAAGCAGTTTAGTGGTGCCGATCACTATTCAAGATATTTATTTTGTAAAGAAAATAGTGGTTTTCACACTCCCTCGCTCCGGACTCAAGCGAATGGCCGTGGGACATCGTCTGGACTTGATTTCCGAGATAGTGGTCAAGCCCAGTGAGGCGGTCCTAGTTCCTTAATTTCGTGTTAATCAGACTTCCAAAGTGCGGTCTAAACCTAATACGGAGTTTCAATTCGTTCCCGAGAGTAGCCGGGTAATGAGGTTGATCCTAAACTTTAGGGTAACCTAGAGTCAATGATTTTGCAAGTTTTGGGTCTTGCAGATCGTATTTAAAGCGATTCCAACGGATTTCATGGCTAATCGAGTTTAGCACTTAGTTAACTTTGTTAAATTTCTAAAGGATTTAATCCTAAATGATTTCTGGTCGAGGTGGTACTCGAGCCATAGTACGAAAATTCACGGGTCATTACAATCTACCCCCCTTAAACAAAAATTTCGTCCTCGAAATTTGTACCTTTTCGTATTCCTCGAAAATCTGAGGGTAGTTCTTGACCTCGGCCTCAGTCTCCCAAGTAGCTTCCTCCTCGGAATGATGTGTCCATAGTACCTTCACAAGTGGAATGACCTTGCTACGCAGTACCTGCTCCTTCCTGTCAAGGATACACGTCGGGCGCAACTCATATGTAGCATCATCGCTCAGTTGTACCTGCTCCCATCTGATGATATGCGAAGGATCAGGAACGTACTTCTTCAGCATAGATACATGAAATACGTTTTGTACAGATGCAAGTGGTGTGGGCAAAGCAAGACGATACGCCACATCACCCACTCGATACAGTATCTGAAATGGACCGATAAACCTCAGTGTGAGCTTCCCCTTCTTCCCAAACCGAAGGACTCCCTTCATAGGAGAAACTCAGAGGAATACGTGGTCCCCGACCTCGAACTCAAGCGGTCGCCGCCTCGTATCGGCGTAACTCTTCTGCCTACTCTGTGCTGTAAGTAGTCGACGCCTGATAATGTCGACCTTCTCTGTAGTCGCCCGTACCAACTCCGGGCCAATCAGACTACGCTCGCCAACCTCAGCCCAACAATGCAGTGCTCTACAAGGACGTCCATATAGGACCTCATATGGCGTCATTCCAATAGTTGCCTGGAAGCTGTTGTTGTAGGTGAACTCTGCGTACGGAAGACAATCATCCCAATTGTCCTTGAAGTCCAACACACATGCCTGCAACATATCCTCCAGAATCTGGTTCACCCGCTCTGTCTGCCCATCAGTTTGAGGATGAAACGCCGTACTGAACTTCAACTTCATACCCATCACCTCCTGGATACGAGTCCAGAAGATAGATGTAAACCGAGTGTCTCTGTTCGACACGATCTCTAAAGGAACTCCATGCAGACGGACGATCTCTCTGATGTACAATCTAGCCAACTCGTATGCAGAGTTCGTAACTCTGATAGGGAGGAAATGGGCCGATTTGGTCAACCAGTCCATAATTACCCAAATGGAATCGTGTCCCTTCCTCGTCTTCGGCAGCCCTGATATGAAATCCATGGAGATGAAGTCCCACTTCCACTCTGCTATGGGCATGGGTGAAGCGTACCAGAGGTCGGCGATGTTCCCGCCTTGACTTGCTAGCATGTCAGACATCGAGATACATACTCAGCGATGTGGGCCTTCATGTTATCCCACCAATACGTCCGTCTCATATCCCGGTACATCTTCGTGCTACCAGGATGCATTGCAAGCTTCGAGTTATGGGCAGACTCGAGAAGCTCACGTCTCAAGTCAGGCAAATCAGGAACGCATAGGCGGCCACGGAATCGCAGACCCCCATCAGAAGCAACTCTCCACTCGGAGTCCTCGGCGTCGCTAGCTTGCTCTTGAAGCTCAGACAGCCGCATATCGCCCTCTTGGGCCTCAATAATCCTATCGTCAATAAGTGGTCGCACCCGAATGTGCGCAACACACTCAAATGGCTCCTCCACAGTGAGTCTCTGCTCGAAGTCCCGTACGAACTCAACCATGTCCCACTCAGCTATCATCAACAGTGCCGCAAAAGTTATAGCCTTCTTGCGGCTCAACGCGTCTGCCACAAGGTTCGCCTTGCCAGGATGGTAGGAAACCTCGAACTTGAAGTCCTTCAAGGTCTCCATCCATTGGCGTTGTCTCATATTCGAGTCTCGCCGTGTGAATATGTACTTAAGGCTCTTGTGGTCGCAGAAAAGCTCGAACTCCTCTCCATAGAGGTAATGTCTCTAGAGCTTCAATGTAAAGATGACAGCTGCCAACTCCAGGTCGTGTGTAGGGTAATTCTCCTCATGCTTCCTTAATTGTCTCGAGGCATACGAAATCACCCTGTCCTTCTGCATCAGAAAACAACCCAAACCAACGTGAGACGCGTCGGTATAAATCATGTATTTCTCCCCTTACTCTGGAAATACTAACACAGGGGCGGACGTCAACTTGTCCTTCAGCTCCTTAAAAGCTACTTCCGCCTTTTCATTTCAGGTGAACTTCAAGTCCTTCTGGGTCAACTGAGACAATGGCCTGGCAATCTTCGAGAAATCCCGAATGAAGCGCCTGTAATACTCAGCCAGACCAAGGAAACTCTTCACCTCGGTAACCGAACCAGGCTGCTGCCAATCCTGAACCACAACTACTTTAGCAAGGTCCACTGCTATCCCATCCTTGGACACTACATGTCCGAGGAACTTGACTTCCTCCTGCCAGAAGTCGCACTTCTTGTACTGTGCGAACAACTGGTTCTTCTCCAGTATACCCAACACCGCTCTCAGGTGCTCCTCCCGACTCGTAGAGTATATCAAAATGTCATCAATAAAGACGATGACGAATCGGTACAGGAAGGGCCGAAATACCCGGTTCATCAGATCCATGAACACGGCTGGTGCGTTCGTAAGGCTGAACGACATCACTAGGAACTCATAGTGCCCAAAGCACGTCCTGAAGGCTGTCTTCTGCACGTCCTTATCTCTCACGCGCAACTGGTGGTACCCCGACTGAAGATCAATCTTCGAGAAATACTTCTCCCCCCTCAACTGATCAAACAGATCATCTATCCTGGGCAAAGGATACTTGTTCTTCACCGTAACCTAGTTCAACCTACGGTAATCAATACATAACCGTAGTGACTTGTCCTTCTTCTTCACAAATAACACAGGTGCTCCCCAAGGAGACACACTAGGTCGTATAAAACCCTTCTCTACAAGTTCGTCAATCTGTCTCCGCAACTCCTCCATCTCACATGGAGGCATACGATAAGTCGGCAATGAGATGGGCGTCGCACTAGGTGTAAGATCAATTGTAAAATTAATCTCCCGCCGAGGAGGTAAACCAGGAATAGTATTAAACACACTTACAAATTCCCGAACCACCGGCGTACCCTCCAATGTCAGACCATCAATCGGCACTAATAAAGCAACATAACAATCAACATGGCAGGACCAACTGACCTGCACTGGAAACGTGAAAGCTGTGCCGTCAGATCCATAAGCAGTCACGATCCGAGTATCACAATCTATCTCTACCCTCATCTTAGCGAGTCAGTCCATACCAAGGATAACGTCGTAGTGCCACAGTGGAGCAACAATGAGGTCGACGAGCACTGTGCTGCTACCCAAATCTACAGAGCAACCCTCACATAACCGTGTGACATCCGAACAAGTCCCAGTGGCCGTAGTGAGTCTCAGTCCCTTAGTGGGAATAGTACGCAGAGATAGACGTTTAACTGCCCCATAAGAAATAATAGAAGTAGTGGACCCAATGTCCACCAACAAGGAAACAGAAGTACCATGAATATAAGCCGTACCCTCAAAAGCTGTCGGGGCTGAAAGCGACATCTCAGGTGCCTCAGCAACGAGCGTATGTACGCGAGCCTGCTGCTGGCAGTTCGGCTGAGGAGCCAAGGGCCGTTGAGGCGGCCTGAAGCGCGATACAGGAGGTCGGAAGGAAGGATGGGCAGGGGCAGCCTATAGAGGTGGAGCTGATATGGCTTGTGGGTAAGGGCGATCCAACCGCTCCGGTGGTGAAAATTCGTTAGCCCTCATACGCGAGAAACAACTCTTAGCAGGATGTCCCAGTTTTCTGCAATACGTGCAGGTCACAATAGGACGCCTCACAGGAACTACTGGTACCGCGACCCTGGGAGGCGAATCAGCACGAGGCCTCTTGCTTAGGATAGGCCTGCTCTGTAACTCCTGTCGTGGCCTCGCAACCATAGCACCACGCGATCGGGCCAACCAGTCCACATCCTGCTCGGCCGTCATAGACATGTGGACCAGTGCCGCGTAGGTAGGTATACTGAGGCAGCATATCTTCGACCGTATGTCAGGTCGCAAGCCTCCAGAGAAGCAACGCATCCGCATCTGCTCATTGACGAGGATAGTTGGGACAAAACGGCCCAACTCTGTGAAACAGTGCTCATACTCAGTAACCGTCATGCCTCCCTGCCTGAGGCGTAGGAACTCATCCTCCCACTCATGTCGGTAAGTCTGCGGGTAGTATTTCTTGTGAAACCGAAACTCGAATGCCTCCCAGGTCCACACGTAGTCTGCTGCGACAGACCACAGCACACTATCCCACCATCGACTAGCCTCCCTCTCAAACATGAAAGCGACCAGCTCGACCTGCTCTGCCTCTATACAGTGCAGCATCCGTAGCATCTTGGAGATGCGGTCTAACCAAAACTCTGCCTCCTCGGGTCTGTGAGAACCCATGAATGAGGGAGGCCTCAAACGCTGAAATCGCTCGAGTAAACCGCGGGTACCAACATCTCCAGTATGAGGTGCGACGGGTGAGGGCAGAGGCACATCCTCAAACTGAGCAGGAGGCTCCAAATGCTCGGCAGGACGTGCAGATGTCGTAGGTGGGGTCGCACTACCACCCTGGGATAAGGCCTCAGCAATAGTGGCCATAAGCCGCCGAGGCTGCTGCGCTACATTCGTCGCTCGTCGCATCTACTGCTGATGCATCATCAACATCAACTGCTCGATCCTATCCATAGGCGGAGCGACGCACTGTGAGTCATGTCGCGCGATGATGACGCTTGGTACGCTCACGAACCGGGGCGTGTAAGGTAGGCCACCCAGGAGGACCCGGCAGGAGGCTGATCAGAATCTAACCCACGATCCGCAGGACCACCTCCACCAGAAGGAGTCTGGTCCATCGAGCCAGTAAGACGGAGGTGTGCCGTGCTCCGCATATACTATCGCGGCATGCCCTATACAACATAGGGTACAACATTTGTGAGATAAAGCATAGTAACGCATCATATAAGCACTTTAAGCATTTCACACATCTCATAGCAAAAGAGGCTACATGCTTTTCATTTACCCAAAATTGTCATAATACATGGACTACATAGTTACATGAATAATGACAGAAATTACATGAGAGCCAATTACATCCAAAGCATCAAACACTTAAAACATGTTACTAACTACTACATCGTTAGCATGGAAGCATAAACTGCCTAATGCGGTAACCAAAACAATCACAACAACAACTCGGATGACTAGGCATCCAAATCAGGCGATGGAGGAGGGGCATTCTTGTCCTATAGACAACACAAGATGGCCTTCAAGGTACGAGACACCTTGTCAAGCTTGGTTCCGACCCGCCCGACTTCCTGCTGTAGGGCAGCTTGACCCTCCTCAAGACGGGCTAAACGTGCATCAATGGCATCCCGATCCACGCCTTGCTCCTGAGTCGCAGGAGGTGAACTCTCCTCAGTGTCCTGAGCCTTAGGTTCCCCTTCCTCTTCTTCAGCTTCACTTCCATCTTCACTCTTGTCTTCATCGCTCTCAATCTCATCCTCACTCTCCCCCGGTCATGCCCGTTGTCGCTATGCCCCAAGCTTCATCTGTTTGAGAGTATTCTTGTCAATCTGGTGGACCGATACTGGCATTTCTGCCCCCATACTATAGCCATACTCCCGTGCAATCCTGCATATGAGTCGGTCGAAAGGAAGCGAATCAGAGCACCGGGTGAAGCGTGCAACATTCACGATCTGTCGCAACACGAAAGTAGGCACACATAAGTTCACCCGCTGCCCCACTTGGTACAGAAAATCAACTATAAGGCGCGTGCACTCGCTGCGGTTACTGTATCTGGGGTAGAGGTTGTATGTGAAGATGTGATGTAGTAGGCGGAAGTCGTCAGACATGTGGGACGCTAGCAGGCTTTTGTTCGGCTGCCACTCAGCAAGTCGACCACCACAAAGGTATCGGGTGCGATGATCCCTTTCACGAGCAGTCGCCAAATTCAGCTCGCTAGCATGTACGTCACCAAGGGGCATATTCATAAGTCGCGCGATCATCCTCACATCAACGGTGATGAACAGATCCACCCCAACTAAGAGCCGGAACTGCAAAGGGTCTAGTGTAGGCTTGCGAATGTTAGCGTAGAAGGCTCTGACAGTGCCGGAATTTACACGACCCCTGACCTCAAATAACGGACCCCAGAGGGCCGCCCCCACTTGCTCAAATAAATAATACTCCCCAAATAGCTGACCATCCACCTGGGCTTCGAAAAGAACTCTGCGGTCCTCATAGACTCCATGAGGTAGCGCCGCCAACTGTACCCACTTGGCAGGGATCCGGGAATCAAGGTCCTGCTTCGTGCGAAACTCCCGGGCAAAGCTCGAGCTAGCGGCGGTGCCTCACGGCCACCTTGATCGTATAGGGCGACTAGGCCCGGCCTCATCAGCGGCACTCTTTCTCTTGCCCATTAGAGAAAGGATGGTGGAGATGGAGAAAATGGCCGCCACAACTCCAAAAAGGGCCATGAAAAAATAAGGAAATAGGGGAAAAGGGGCTGACTTCCCTGGTTCTCCACGATCAACTGCCCCAACAGGCGTGGGAGAGTGCAAAATGTAGGGAAATGAAGAAAGGAAATGGGAAGAACATGTGGGGAGATAGCTCCCACGATTTTGGGACCTCCAACAACGTGTGGAGGGTCCAAAAGAGGGAAACGAAGAGAAAATGGAGAAGGGGGCAGCACTCCACAATGGAGGAGGGTGGGATGAGGTCGAAATTGGTAGAGAAGAGAGGTGGAGAGGCGATTTGCAAGAGAGGGCAGCAAGGTAGGAGGGAGAAACGGCTAAGGGAGGGGGTTTGTGAAGGAAGTGTGATTTTTTGAAATAGATTTAGGACGGGAGCTAGGGCAAGGGGTTGTAGGGACCCCCAAACTCGACCGGCCCAGGCAGCGGGCCCGGCCCAACCCAAAAGTCTACGAGGGCCTCGCCAAAAAAATTTTAAATTTTTGAAAAGGGGCCCCATGGCCCTGTTCGTACAGCACCCTGGGCCCCAAAAATATCTGGGTCCCACCCTGGGTACCCCTGGATCAGCGTGGGTAGGCCTCTGACCCCGATTCGCTCTATTTCGGGCACTTTCGGGCACTCTCGAATACACACTGACTTTTGTAGGTTTTTGACTGCCTAAGTAAGGTGTATTGTGATCTAGACACGTCAATAGATGGTCTAGAAGCGGTCTGGGATCCATACGCGCGGTCGGGATCGAGTACGAACTTGATCAACACGTCCATTTTCAATGAACTTCGCCGAACGGTGAAATCGGGAGACCCTAAGGCTGTTTCTATATTTTTACGCACCCTCCTAAGTTGTAATGCATCAGTGGACGTCGTGGGAACATAACTCCGGTCCGGTTTAATCAAAATCATGCTCTGATACCAACTTGTAACGCCCTGAAATTCAGGGGTCGAGTATGAACTCAACTCCCGAGTTCCAACGCATCACTTATGCAACATACATAATGATGGTTAAATGTTGTCTGAGTTAGAGCAATAAACATGAACGAGATTATACCAACACAGTAATTCATACTCCAGTGCAATTGGATAAAGGCAAGCGGAAGACTGAAATTTTATATATAAGGTATGTAAGGAAACAAAATTTCGTGAACACTAGAGTATGAACACTAACTGAGTACCCATATACATGTACTGTTTCTGAGTCAAAAGTCAAAATACAATCTAAAAGATGAGTCCTGAAATCCCCGCGATGCAGTCGGCCTAAGCAAAGCCGTCAGAGTACTGCATGAACGAGAACTCATCCTGGTCCTCGTCGAAATCGGGCTCCCCCTCCTGAACCGACGTGTCAGTCTATACCTGTGATAAAGTCTGGTTGGTGTATACAACACCATCCCGTAACGTGGGAGTGAGTAGCTAACTCAGTGGAACAATAAAGCATAGGTTAACATGTTATCAATTCAATCAAGCAGTAATGATAAAGCAGTACAATCAAACAAGTTTAACTACTCTTATTAAATGCAAGTATGAAATGACATGATGAAGTATGCCCTTGCCAAACCACCCTCATGCGACATCATCTTACGTTCGCGAATGCATACCTCCCTCAGTGCTCCACATCTACTAGGCACATGCGGTGCGATGATGAGCATGATTACCGAGTTATTATTAGTCCATTTCAAACAACAGTATTGGGAAACTAGGGTACCTCCCTCGTATCATTCCCAAACTTGATCCATTCTAGGGCCGTCAATCCTAGTTAATCTCATACGGTATTATGGTTTGAGAGGCATCGCGAAGGCATCACAAAGGGCTCGTCACCCGTCAGCACGGATACAGATCTCACCGTATGCGGCTCAATTGCTGACCGTCAGCTCGAGTATAGGTCTCACCGTACTCGGCTCAATCGCTGGCCGTCAGCTCGAATATAGGTCTCACCGTACTCGGCTCAACTCATACTCTAGTTGCTGTGAAGGGCTCGTCGCCAATCACAGACCTTGGAGTATACTCGAAGATACTACAGAGGACTCGTCGCCCGTCAGCACGAGTACAGGTCTCACCGTACTCCGCTCTCGCCGTAAGTATTGACAGCTCGAATACAATGTCCCATACCACCGTATTCGGCTCACGAGTTTTGGGTTGCTCAATGGTCACTACGGGGAGGCACGTAGCCCCAGCATAGGCCGACAGCTCGGCCACGGTGTCCCATACCACCATGTCCGGCTCATGAATCTCAGCGGATCGAGGTACCATGGTTAACGAGATTTCCACTGGTAAGTTTCGTACCTTAGGTTCAAGCATAAGCAACCAAACATGGTGAACATACATAAGACACACGGGTTACTTGACGTGCTCGGCTGGCTCGAGAGCACAACAAGTTGAGCGATATGAAGAGTAAAAGCACTCGTGTGGTCAACCACTATCGCCAACCGAAGTACGACACGGGTTTGCCAAATACATCATCTGTGGCAAGATGAATCTCAACCACGATTCCAAGTCTGGTACCGGATGTCTGGACTATGGACATAGTCCCAAGCCCAATCAATTTCCAACCATAGCATGTGAAGTAGAGCATGATAAACAAAGTAATCCAAACACACTAGCAATCATGTCATAAAACATATTATAAAGCATGTTATGAAACAAGTTACTAAGTATATTAAAAAGCATGTTATGGAGCGCAATACTAATGGGGATATAAATACATATGTTTCATAGGTGAGTGGTTGGAGCAAACAACCACATGGAGGGTATCATACATGACTCTAAGGTAGTTGAGAACTCTATCTCAGCACCTACCTAAAGTGCAAACACATAAGCACTTACACCCACAAGCAATTTCACAAACACTTAGAGTGCACTATTTCAACATACATGACGTATGTTAGCAGAATGTGTATTAGGGCTGTCCCTTTACCAAACTAGTATTTTATACGTATATATCATATTCACACAACAAATAATCATGACAATTACATCTCCAAAAAATATACGTATGCGGTATTTATAGAATGCGCAATTTCAACATACATAGTGTATACAAGTAAACGTGTATTACGGCGATTCCTTTCGCCAATCAGGTATTTTATCCATATACCATATAATCATACAACAATTAATCATAGCAAACACATTTCCAAAATGTGTACGTATATAGTATTCCTACGTATACCTAGAGTATGTAAAATTCCATATTTTGCATCTTTAATCGAAACAGGAAACGGAAAGCACATTGAACATGTGCAATTACATGCAGATCATGAATCTATCATTATCTGACATTGAAAGCATTGAAAACCGTAACCTATACACCTAAAGTCCTCACCTTGCACCTTGGAATCACCAGAAATCAGCAAGGTTCGAAGGGCTTCCGTATTCGGCAGTTTAATCGCCTAAAGAGTGAAACCGGTTAGCTATTTCATATCTTATAACCTCCACTCACCCAAAAAAATCTAGGGTTAGAGTTTCTCACCTTAAAACGGAGTCGGTATCGCCGAGAATGTGTCTGGAAAGAGGCGGTGCAGCCCGTGTGATGATTGAAAGCAGTAGGAGGAAGATACTCCCACAAATCCCAAGCTTTTTCTCCTTTTTCTCTCTCTCTCCTTAGGGTTTTATCCCAAATTCGTATGGCTGTGAGAGGGGCTGTTCTAAGGCCCTTATATAGCCTAAAACCTCTCCGGAATAGACTCATGTTCAAGGGGTACTTCTATTATAAGCTTTTTGGCGTTGTTCCAGCTCAAAAGAGGTTTTCTAGCGCCCTCCTTGAGCCAAACGTCAGACTTAAGCTCACAACTCATGGATCTACGTGGGATTACATTTTTGTCTCGGTCGGATTTTCAGATCACACGTGGCGGACCATTTTCAGTTCAACGGTCAGTGGGCCACGATCCGAAATTCCAAGTACATGTAAATGTTTCTAAAATTTTTCCTGATCCGAGGGTGTAATTTGGTCTGATTCTGACGGTCTGGTTGCTTAATACTGATCCGCAAGCGAGTGGTGCCAGATCACTATTCAAGATATTTATTTTGTAAATTAAATAGTAGTTTTCACACTCCCTCGCTCCGGACTCAAGCGAATGGCCGTGGGACATCGTCTTGACTTGATTTCCGAGATGGTGGTCAAGCCCAGTGAGGCGGTCCTAGTTCCTTAATTTCGTGTTAATCGGACTTCTGAAGTGCGGTCTAGACCTAATACGGAGTTTCAATTCGTTCCCGAGAGTAGCCGGGTAATGAGGTTGATCCTAAACTTTAAGGTAACCTAGAGTCAATGATTTTGCAAGTTTTAGGTCTTGCAAATCGTATTTAAAGCGATTCCAACGGATTTCATGGCTAATCGAGTTTAGCACTTAGTTAACTTTGTTAAATTTCTAAAGGATTTAATCCTAAATGATTTCTGGTCGAGGTGGTACTCGAGCCATAGTACGGAAATTCACGGGTCGTTACAATCTACCCCCCTTAAACAAAAATTTCATCCTCGAAATTTATACCTTTTCGTATTCCTCGAAAATCTGAGGGTAGTTCTTCTTGACCTCGGCCTCAGTCTCCCAAGTAGCTTCCTCCTCGGAATGATGTGCCCATAGTACCTTCACAAGTGGAATGACCTTGCTACTGATGCACCACTGCCTCCTTCCATCAAGGATACGCGTCGAGGCGCAACTCATGCACGTAGCATCCTCGTCACATGCACCTGCTCCCATCTGATGATATGCGAAGGATCAGGAACGTACTTCTTCAGCTTAGATACATGAAATACGTTGTGTACAGATGCAAGTGAAGTGGGCAAAGCGAGACGATACGCCACATCACCCACTCGATCCAGTATCTGAAATGGACCGATAAACCTTGGTGTGAGCTTTCCCTTCTTCCCAAACCGAATGACTCCCTTCATAGGGGAAAATCAGAGGAATACGTGGTCCCCGACCTCGAACTCAAGCGGTCGCCACCTCGTATCGGCGTAACTCTTCTGCCTGCTCTGTGCTGTAAGTAGTTGATGCCTGATAATGTCGACCTTCTCTGTAGTCGCCTGTACCAACTCCGGGCCAATCAGACTATGCTCGCCAACCTCAGCCCAACAATGTTGTGCTCTACAAGGACGTCCATATAGGGCCTCATATGGCGCCATTCCAATAGTCGCCTGGAAGCCCAGGTGAATGGTCGGCTCTTCGGTGAATACTTTTTGTTTGAGCAAGTGGAGGCGGCCCCCTGGGGTCCACTATTTGAGGCCAGAGGTCGCGTAAATCCTGGTACTGTTCGAGCCTTCTATGCCAACATTCATGAGCCTACACTGGACCCTTTGCAGTTCCAGCTCTTGGTTGGGATGGATATATTTGTCACTGTTGACGTGAGAGTGATTGCGCGGCTTATGAATATGCCTCTTGGTGACGTTCATGCTAGCGAGCAGAATCTGAGGACTGTTCGTGAAAAAGATCGTCGCACACGTTATCTTTGTGGTGGCCGACTGGCTGAGTGGCAGCCGAACAAAAGCCTGCTAGCATCCCACATGTCAGATGACTTCCGCCTACTACATCATATCTTCATGTATAACCTCTACCCCAGGTACAATAATCGCAGCGAGTGCACGCGACTCATGGTAGACTTTCTGTACCAAGTGGGGCAGGGGGCGAACTTATACATACCTACATTCGTGTTGCGACAAATCGTAAATATTGCACGCTCCACCAGGAGCTCTGATTCGCTTCCCTTCGGCCGACTCATAAGCAGGATTGCACGGGAGTTTGGCTACAGTTTGGGGGTGAAAAGGCCAGTACCGATCCACCAGATCGACGAGAGTACACTTCATTAGATGGAACTTGGGGCACAGCGACGACGCGCCCGACATGAGGAGAGTGAGGATGAAATAGAGAGTGAAGAAGAAGAGGATGGGGATGGTAGTGGTGATGAAATAGAAGAAGAGGAACTTGAGGCCCAGGATATAGAGGAGAGTTCACCTCCTACGGCTCAGGAGTAGGGCACCGATCGGGCTTCCATAGATTCGTGTTTAGCCCGTCTCGAGGAGGGTCAAGCCGCCCTGCGACAGGAAGTCGGGCGGGTCAAAACCAAGCTCAGCAAGATGTCTCACAACTTGAAGGCCATCTTGTGTTGTCTACAGGACAAGAATGCTCCTCCTCCATCGCCTGATTTGGATGCCTAGTCATCCAAGCTGTTGTTTGTGGTTGTTTTGGTTACCACATTAGGCGGTTTATGCTTTCATGTTGATGTTGTAGTAGTTAGTAGTATATTTTAAGTGTTTGATGTTATGGATGTAATTGGCTCACATGTAATTTCTGTCATGATTCATGTAACTCTATAGTCCATGTACTATGACAATTTTAGGTAAATGAAAAGCATGTGGCCTCTTTTGCTATGAGATGTGTGGTATGCTTAAAGTGTTTATATAATGTGTTGTTATGCTTTATCTCACAAACGTTACACCCTATGTTTATAGGGCATGCCGCGGCAGTATACACGGAGCGCGGCACACCTCCTTCTTACTGGCTCAATAGACCAGACTCCTTCTGGTAAAGGTGGTCCTATGGACCGAGGGTTAGACTCTGATCAGCCTCCTGCTGGTCCTACTGGTGGACTGCCATCTTATACACCCCCGGTTCTCGAGCAGCACCGGGCATCATCATCTGTACAGCATGACCCACAGGCTGCTCCACCTACTGATAGGATTGAGCAGTTGATGTTGATGATGCATCGGCCAGCAGACTTCATCATCAGACGGCACCGGCCTGACTTATGACCACTATTGCTGAGGCCTTATCTCAGGGTGGGAGTGCGACTCCACCTCCGACATCTACACATCCAACTGAGCATACAGAGCCTCCTGCTCAGTTTGAGGATGTGCCTCTGCCCACATCCGTTGCACCCCCTACAGGAGATGTTGATACACGTGGACTGCTTGAGCGATTCCAGCGCTTGAGGCCTCCCTCGTTCATGAGTTCTCACAGACCCGAGGAGGCTGAGTTTTGGCTCGACCGCATCTCCAAGATGCTACGGATGCTGCACTGTACTGAGGTAGAGCAGGTCGAGTTGGCCACTTTCATGTTTGAGCTGGAGGCCAGTCTGTGGTGGGACAGTGTGTTGCGGTTGTTCACTCCCCAAGTATAGGGTTGTGATGTAGTAATAAACTTGGTGAGATCGAGGTCGAATCCACAGGGACTGAAACCTGTACGTAATCTGAAAATAACCAGATCTAGAACTAGGCTAAGATGAAATCTAAACCAATTGTGATTTGAAGAATAATGGTGAAATATTAATCTAACTTAAAGAATTCAGAGAAGGGAACTAGGGATTCAGGGGATCCACTTATAGAGATCAGGGAATTCTATGGTAAAAGATATCAAGATTGAACCTTAGTTAATGCAGTTTCAATAGATTAGACGGTCATAAATCAGAATGGATTCCATCACAAAACCATGCCTATGAGACAAAGCCAACAACGAGTTCAACCAATCCACAACCGATACACAGTATGATGTACGAGCGTCGGGAAGAGTTAGTCATCCAGACCATGCCTAGGAGACGATGGTGAACAATGGGCTTCCTAACCCCATAATCGAGAATTAAGGAAAGGAAAACTCAAGCCATCACAGATCTAATGTAATATTAGTCACAAAAAATCATTAAAAACAGTATTCCCATTGATCTAGGCATGATCAATCAACAATTGATCAATATAAATCATAACCATAGAAACAGACACATCAAGCTACAAGCTTCACCCCTTAGCCCTAGCTAAGGGTTTAATAACCATGTTTGGTTGGATCTCTCAACAAATGAAAGGAAGAAAAACAGTAGAAAAAAACATAAAAGAAGAGTTCACTCTTCCCTGTCTCTCCCTGTCTCTCTCTCTGTCCGTGAATCCCCTTCTCTCTGTCTCTTTCCAGTCGTGGATACCTCCCTTCCCCCTGTCTCTCCTCCTCCTTTTGTAACTGATGCAGTCGGTGGATGGTGAAGGAAGCTGGAGTCGTACTAGCAACGACTCTGCAGGAATCTGTTTACTTGTGAAGAGAAACGGAAATTTCCTCCGTGAAAACCTACATGCAAGTGCGTAATTTGTGACCACATTCCCCTTTTCCCTTGATTTCTTTGCAAAGAGACAACGTCTCCTGGAAATTTCTCGAGCGCCCCTACGTGATGGGTTGTTTGGATGTCTGTCCGATCACAGACTATGGGCGTCTAATGAAGCCCAGGAAAATCAAGGCGATTTCGGGCCTGACGTTTGTAAACGAGAATGCGGCCGATAGCGGAGGTGTGGCCGGTGCTTGGTGGGGCCCATTATTGAATTCGACAGAGGAATCCACGCTGTACATTAGATGCGTGACGAAAAAAATGATCGAAGATGAACGGTTTTTATTGTCATTGATGCGGCCCCCAAGATTCAATCACGCTGCACTGTTTTGAACGCTACAAAACAACCCTCTAGCAACCTCTGTAGCAGGCACGTGCGTGTGTGAGATTACCCAAATTCAACATGGGTTTGGTCGGTTTTGCCCTCTGCGTGATGGACGGTGTGGATTTCAACGTCGGTCACGATGGTGGCCTACGCCGTCCATGAAAAAAAAACTCCAGCGCCCTTTTGGGTTGCGTAAAAATCAAAACAAGCGGTTCGTTTTCACTTTGACACGGGATCACCCGTTTTGGAAGGCAACGCAGTTGCCGTGCGCCTCTGGTGCTCTTGTGCACCATGTACACTCACCATACTTGTGGGCCCCACTGATTTTTTATCTGAAATCCACCCCGTCCATTCATTTTATCACCTCATTTAAGGCATTGGGACTAAAACTGAAGTATATCCAGATTTCAAGCGGGCATGAAATCGGGGATATGAGGACGATCTATCATTGGGGTTGCTTCCACAATGATCCGAGTGGTGAAATTTAATATGTACGGTTATTTTATTTCCCTCGTCCCATGTATGAAGTTTCGAGTCAATCGGATGGCGGGAACCATGTGATCTTACATTTTGCACCAATTTCAGGCCTCTTTAATATGAACAGCTGGATTTTCTCGGATCCTTGGTGTGTAAATTCTTCCATATCGGTCCTCTGGAGTCCATCCCTTGTTGTGGTGATTTCAGAGCATCAAATACACACTTTTAGCACCTTTTTGTAGTCCACACTTACAAATGCACCTTGCATCACAAACACGATTAAATTAGGCTTTTAAACGGTGGCATGTTCATAAATCCGGTAATAACTAGGGTCTAATATGCAATATTTGACCCTCAACAGCGGTCTGTCGGAGCGGACTATATGTGGACTTGGGTGGCATTCGAGTTCCGGTTCCACGAGAAGTATTACCCGCAGACCTACAGACATGAGCAGGAGGATGAGTTTTTACGCCTCAGGCAGGGAGGCATGATCATTACTGAGTACGAGCACCGCTTCACAGAGTTGGGCCACTTTATCCTGACCATCCTGGTTGATGAGCAAATGTGGATGCATTATTTTTCTGGGAGTTTGCGGCCTGATATACGGTCGAAGATGTGTTACATCAATATACCTTCTTATGCAGAACTGGTTCACATGTCCATGATGGCCGAGCAGGATGTTGATCGGCTGGCTCGTTCTCGTGGTACTATGGTTACGAGACCACGACCAGAGATGTAGAGCAGGCCTTTCTTAGGCAAGAGGCCTCGTATCGACTCTCCCCACAGGGCAGCGGCGCCAGTAGTTCCTATGAGGTGCCTTCTTGTGACCTGTACGTATTGTAGGAAACCGAGGCATCCAGCAGAGAGTTGTTTCTCACGTATGAGGGCTAGCGGATTCTCACCACCGCAGAGGCTGGATCGCCCTCACCCTCAGGCTATATCATCACCACCTTTATAGACTGCTCCTGCTCATCCTTCTTTCCGACCTCTTGTATCACGCTTCAGGCCGACTCAACGGACTTGGTTCCTGATGACCAGAACCGTCGGCTAAAGATGGGCTTGAGTACATATGCTTGTTGCTGAGGCACCTGAGATGTTGATTTCGGCCCCGATAGCTCTTGAGGGTACGACTCACATTTACGGTACTTCCGTTTCCTTGTTGGTGGACACTGGGTCCACTACTTCTATTATTTCCTATGGGGCAGTTAAGCGTCTAGCTTTACGTACTATTCCCACAACGGGAATGAGACTCACTATGGCTACTGGGACTTTTTCGGATATCACATGGGTATGTGAGGGATGCTCCTTGGATTTGGGTAGCAGGACCGTGATCTTCGACCTCATTGTTACTCCAATATGGCATTACGACATCATTCTCAGTATGGACTGGCTCACGAAGATGAAGGCTGAGATAGATTGTGACACTCGGGTGGTGACGGCCTATGGATCCGACGGCACAGCTTTCATGTTTTCAGTGCAGGTCAGTTGGCCCTGCCGTGTTGAGTGTTATATTGCTTTATTAAAGTCAATTGATGGTCCGACATTAGGAAACACGCCGGTGGTTCAGGAGTTTACAGATGTATTTACGACAATTCCTGGATTACCTCCTCGGCGCGAGATCGATTTCACCATTGATCTTATGCCTGGTGCGACACCTATCTCATTACCGACTTATCGTATGCCTCCATGTAAGATGTAGGAACTGCAGAGACAGATTAACAAGTTAGTAGAGAAGGGTTTCATACGATCTAGTGTGTCTCCTTAGGGAGCACCTATTCTATTTGTGAAGAAGAAGGACATGTCTCTACGGTTATGTATTGATTACCGTAGGTTGAACCAACTCACCGTGAAGAACAAGTATCCTTTGCCCAGGATTGATGATCTGAATGATTAGTTGAAGGGGGCGAAGTATTTTTCGAAGATTGATTTGCAGTCAAGGTACCATCAGCTGCGCATCAGAGATGAGGACGTACAGAAGACGGCTTTCAAGGCATGCTTCGGCCACTATGAGTTTCTAGTGATGCCGTTCGGTCTTACGAATGCACCAGCCCTGATCATGGACCTGATGAACCGAGTATTTCGGCCATTTCTTTATCGATTCGCCATTGTCTTTATTGAAGACATTCTGATATACTCTATGATTTGGAAGGAGCACAAAGAGCACCTGAGAGTGGTGTTGGATACGTTGAAGAAGAACCGGTTGTTCACGCAGTATAAGAAGTGCGACTTCTGGCAGGAGGAAGTAAAGTTCCTTAGACATGTGGTGTCCAAGGATAAGATAGCAGTAGACCTTGCTAAGGTAACCGTGGTTCAGGATTGGCAGCAGCCTATCTCGATCACCGAGGTGAGGAGTTTCCTTAGTCTGGCAGGGTATTATAGACGCTTCATTCGAGATTTCTCGAAGATTGCCAGGCCGTTATCTCAGTTGACATGGAAGGACACAAGTTCCCACGAAATGAGAAGGTGGAAGCGGCTTTCTGTACGGTGAAGAACAGTTGACGTCGCCCCTGTGTACAGAGTATTGCCGGAGCAAGGGGTTAAGTACATGATATACACTTGACGCATCTCGCGTTGGTTTGGGTTGTGTCCTTATGCGGAAAGGACGGGGTGATTTCGTATGCCTCGAGATAATTAAGGAAGCACGAGGAGAATTACCCTACACACGACACAGGTTGGTGATGTCATCTTTGCATTAAAGCTGCGGGAGAGGAGTTCGAGCTTTTTCTGCAGTACCACAAGAGCCTTAAGTATATATTCATGCGGTGGGACTTGAATATGAGACAACGCCGATGGATAGAGACCTGACCCAAGGACTTCAAGTTCGAGGTTTCCTACCATCAAGACGGCAAGGCAAACCTTGTGGCGGCAACGTTGAGCCGCAAGAAGGCTATAGCATTTGCGGCTCAGGTTGATGATAGCAGTGGGACATGGTTGAGTTCGTGAGGACTTTCTTGCAGAGACTCACCATAGAGGAGCCATTTGGTGTGTCGCGCACGTTCGTGTGCGACCACTTGTGTTAATAGGATCATCGAGGCCCGGAGGGCGATAAGCGATTTGTGCGAGCTTTGAGAGCAAGCTAGCGACGCCAAGGACTCGAGTGGAGGTTGGTTACGATGGAGGTCTGCGATTCCATGGCCGCCATGCATTCCTTATATGCTTGACTTGAGACATGAGCTTCTCAGTCTCTGCTCACAATACGAAGCTCGCGATGCATCTGGTAGCATGAAGATGTACCGGGATATGAGATGGTCTTATTGGTGGGACGATGACATGAAGGCGACATAGCAGAGTATGTTTCTCGTTGTACGACGTGCCGGCGGTGTTAGGCTGAAACACCGCCGACCTCTGGACTACTTCGGCCCATGCCCATAGTAGAGTGAAGTGGGACTTCATCTCCATGGACTTCATGTCGAGGGTTGTAGAGACAAGGAAGGGACACGATTCCACTTAGGTGATTGTGGGCAGGTTGACCAAATCGGCCCATTTCCTCCCTATCGAGTCATGAACTCTGCGACGAGCCATGGTGAGCTGGGTGTACATCAGGGAGATCGTCTGTCTGCATGGAGTTCCTTTAGAGATCGTGTCGGACAGAGACACTCAGTTCACATCTATCTTCTGGACTCGTATCCAGGAAGCTATGGGTGTGAAGTTGAAGTTCAGTACGTCGTTTCATCCTCAGACTGACGGGCAGATAGAGCGGGTGAATCAGATTCTGGAGGATATGTTGCGAGCATGTGTGTTGGACTTGAGACGGTTAGGATGACTGTCTTCTTTATACTCTGAGTTCGCCTACAACAACGACTTTGGTAGTATTGGTATGGTACCATATGAGGCCCTGTATGGTCGTCCTTGCAGAGCACCGCATTGTTGGGTTGAGGTTTGCGAGCGTAGTCTGATTGGCCCAGAGTTGGTACAGGCGACCACAGAGAAGGTCGACACCATCAGGCATCGACTTCTTACAATGATCTGAAGCGGGCGAAAAGTTACGCAGATACGAGGCGGCGACCGCTCGAGTTCGAGGTCGGAGATCACGTATTCCTCTGAGTTTTCCCTATGAAGGGAGTCCTTCGGTTCGGGAAGAAGGGGAAGCTCACATCGAGGTTTATCGGTCCGTTTCAGATACTGGATCGAGTGGGTGTTGTGGCTTATTGTCTCGCTTTGCCCACACCGCTTGCAGTTGTACACAACGTATTTCATGTATCTATGCTGAAGAAGTACGTTCCTAATCCTTCACATATCATCAGATGGGAGCAGGTACAGCTGAGCGAGGATGCTACATATGAGCTACGTCCGATGCGTATACTTGACAGGAAGGAGCAGGTACTGCGAGCAAGGTCATTCCACTTGTGAAGGTACTATAGACGCATCATTCAGAGGAGGAAGCTACTTGGGAGACTGAGGCCGAGGTCAGGAAGAACTACCCTTAGGTTTTCGAGGAATACGAAAAGGTACAAATTTCGAGGATGAAATTTTTATTTAAG